>JAIFOV010000004.1:5052987-7579481 GCA_020654155.1 Novius pumilus | reverse complement strand
ACCCAAATTTATGAAAAGTCAACCAAGAAAATTGAAAAATTGATAAAAAGTGGCGTTTTTTGTTTTAGAAAAGGGAGCGCATAAAACTTTATCCGCACCTGGAAACTTTCACGAAAAATCCTCCATAGATGCGACACCGAATTCATTCCAAAAAGTCAATCCGAAGAAAATTGAAAAATTGATAAAAAGTGCGCTTTTTGCGTGTTTTAGAAAATTTGGAGCGGATAAAATCTTTGGGTGGCCGCACCGTGATGAAACTTTCACGAAAATTCCTCCATAGATGCGACACCGAATTCTATCCAAAAATCAATCCGAAGAAAATTGAAAAATTGATAAAAGTGCGCGTTTTTGCGTGTTTTAGAAAATTGGGAGCGCGATAAAATCTCTTAGGGTGGCCGCACCGTGATGAAACTTTCACGAAAATTCCTCTCATAGATGCGACACCGAATTCTATGCCAAAAAGTCAATCCGAAGAAAATTGAAAAATTGATAAAAGTGCGCGTTTTTGCGTGTTTTAGAAAATTGGAGCGCGATAAAATCTCTTTAGGTGGCCGCACCGTGATGAAACTTTCACGAAAATTCCTTCTCATAGATGCGACACCCAATTCTATGTCAAAAAGTCAATCCGAAGAAAATTGAAAAATTGATAAAAAGTGCGTGTTTTTACGTGTTTTAGAAAATTTGGAGCGCGATAAAATCTCTTAAGGTGGCCGCACCGTGATGAAACTTTCACGAAAATTCCTCTCATAGATGCGACACCGAATTCTATGCCAAAAAGTCAATCCGAAGAAAATTGAAAAATTGATAAAAGTGCGCGTTTTTGCGTGTTTTAGAAAATTTGGAGCGCGATAAAATCTCTTAGGGTGGCCGCACCGTGATGAAACTTTCACGAAAATTCCTCTCATAGATGCGACACCGAATTCTATGCCAAAAAGTCAATCCGAAGAAAATTGAAAAATTGATAAAAGTGCGCGTTTTTGCGTGTTTTAGAAAATTGGGAGCGCGATAAAATCTCTTAGGGTGGCCGCACCGTGATGAAACTTTCACGAAAATCCTCTCATAGATGCGACACCGAATTCTATACCAAAAAGTCAATCCGAAGAAAATTGAAAAATTGATAAAAGTGCGCGTTTTTGCGTGTTTTAGAAAATTTGGAGCGCGATAAAATCTCTTAGGGTGGCCGCACCGTGATGAAACTTTCACGAAAATTCCTCTCATAGATGCGACACCGAATTCTATGCCAAAAAGTCAATCCGAAGAAAATTGAAAAATTGATAAAAGTGCGCGTTTTTGCGTGTTTTAGAAAATTGGGAGCGCGATAAAATCTCTTAGGGTGGCCGCACCGTGATGAAACTTTCACGAAAATTCCTCTCATAGATGCGACACCGAATTCTATGCCAAAAAGTCAATCCGAAGAAAATTGAAAAATTGATAAAAGTGCGCGTTTTTGCGTGTTTTAGAAAATTGGAGCGCGATAAAATCTCTAGGTGGCCGCACCGTGATGAAACTTTCACGAAAATTCCTCCCATAGATGCGACACCGAATTCTATCAAAAAGTCAATCCGAAGAAAATTGAAAAATTGATAAAAGTGCGCGTTTTTGCGTGTTTTAGAAAATTGGGAGCGCGATAAAATCTCTTAGGTGGCCGCACCGTGATGAAACTTTCACGAAAATTCCTCCATAGATGCGACACCGAATTCTATGCCAAAAAGTCAATCCGAAGAAAATTGAAAAATTGATAAAAAGTGCGCGTTTTTGCGTGTTTTAGAAAATTTGGAGCGCGATAAAATCTCTTAGGGTGGCCGCACCGTGATGAAACTTTCACGAAAATTCCTTCATAGATGCGACACCGAAATTCTATGCCAAAAAGTCAATCCGAAGAAAATTGAAAAATTGATAAATAGTGCGCGTTTTTGCGTGTTTTAGAAAATTGGGAGCGCGATAAAATCTCTTGGGGTGGCCGCACCGTGATGAAACTTTCACGAAAATTCCTCTCATAGATGCGACACCGAATTCTATGCCAAAAAAGTCAATCCGAAGAAAATTGAAAAATTGATAAAAAGTGCGCGTTTTTGCGTGTTTTAGAAAATTGGGAGCGCGATAAAATCTCTTGAGGTGACCGCACCGTGATGAAACTTTCACGAAAATTCCTCTCATAGATGCGACACCGAATTCTATGCCAAAAAAGTCAATCCGAAGAAAATTGAAAAATTGATAGAAAGTGCGCGTTTTTGCGTGTTTTAGAGAATTGGGAGCGCGATAAAATCTCTTGAGGTGGCCGCATCGTGATGAAACTTTCACGAAAATTCCTCTCATAGATGCGACACCGAATTCTATGCCAAAAAAGTCAATCCGATGAAAATTGAAAAATTGATAAATAGTGCGCGTTTTTGCGTGTTTTAGAAAATTGGAACCGCGATGAAATCTCTTAGGGTGGCCGAACCGTGATGAAACTTTCACGAAAAATCGAACTAACAGATTTTTGCGACGTTGAGCGAGTTTGGGCAACCTGCGCACTAACAAAACGCTAAACGCACGAACTCAGGAATTTATTCGAATTGATTATCGTTAAGTCAAATAGGATGGAAACAAATCAGACATAAAGTTTTGATTTCTGATTAACACAATAAGTTTTGAACGAAGAAGAACCATTCATCTCACGTAACTTTGGAACATATTTCCGTCATCCCCTTAAATCCGGTCCTGGCAAGTTTTAAAGGTGTTTTAGCGCCAAAGTGAAATCTTATTTCTTATTGGTGCGAAATCAGCTGTTTATGTCAATCCGTTATATTTGGGCAACCTGCGCACTAAAAATTCGATACGAAAATTCGATACGAGTGACGCTTCTTGTTCAGTATGTAGATATTTTTTGATGTAGATATTCTTTGGTTGTAGTACCCACTCCGTTTATGGTGAGCGCCACCCGCATTCGTTTAGCTCATGGGTTACACACTTCGGGAGGTTTGTCGCCATTTGCATAACACCTCCACCGCGAGATTCTACAATTGTCATGGTTTACGTCCAAGCAACTTGCGATTTTGAATTAAATATCACAAGTTATAGGTGAATATTAATAAATTACATTGAAATTTTACCTATAACATTGTTTTCAGGAATGTGACTATCATATATTAACCAACTAGGACTCAAGAAAAGGTAATAGAGAAGAGCTACGTATCTTCGTTATTTCATTAATTTGAAGCTTATGGTGAACAGAACACATTTTGGAAAAACATAGTTCTTTATAGATTGTTTAAATAATCAAATGGATAAAATGAATTCACCCGATTTGTATTAACTTTGCTGTCATTTGAATGTACATGAACTACTCCTCTTTTTGTTTCAGTTTACTAAAGGGGTCAGTTGCAGAGAAGATGGTGCACTGTGCAAAATACACCCACATTTCAAAAAAACCAAATGGGAATAAGTGACCAGGAATTTGTTATCCTTGTTTTAATTTATCCAATGAATATTTATTGTCATCAATTTTCCAAATGAAAGATTATTGAAAATTTCATCTTCATCGGTAGTAACATCCTTGAAGATAATAATCCTTTGGAAAACAAATTTAAAATTAATTTCTTTTAAAACTGGTATTATCGAATGATTTAAATTTGGTGCGCTTAAGGGCGACCGTCCATATAGGCGATTCGAGTTGCTTGAGCAATAAAAACGATCTACTCGAATAGTACCCAGCTACCAGATATTCGATTTTTGACACTTTTACGATGCACGCTTGAGAAAGATTCGATTTATGGGAATTTTGAAAGGGATATCCCTTTTCATTCAAACTCTCGCTATGTACTCATGTACATAGGTATAAAGGTAAGAGATAAGATGTGGAGTATATTTTTTTACGGAAGCGAAAAATACATCGTGTACAGGTTCACTGTCAATTTAATTCACATTGAGCCATAGTTTTATGGAGTCTGAATGAAAAGGGATATCCCTTCCGAAATTCCCATAAATCGAACCTTCCTCAAGCGTGCGTCGTAAAAGTGTCAAAAATCGAATATCTGGTAGCTGGGTACTATTCGAGCTAGACCGTTTTTATTGCTCATGCAACTCGAATCGCCTATAGGACGGTCGCCCTAATGGGATTAAAAATTTACCGCGCAAGTTTAGTTCAGTCCACCCGAAGCTCAGGGGGTGCTTTTTACGTTTCCAACCTAACTCTAAGGCCGTCTTTCACCAGAAGTCAGTTAATGTACCTGACAGTTAAAACCAGTTTTTGCATTCAAATATTTCGACTATCGGAACGATAAACTCTAACCGAGCGGTATTAGTGTTGGTGAAAGACGCCCTAAGTAGGTTTCATTTCTCCTGAACGATATATTCTGTGATATTGCTAATAAAGATAGACGCAATACAAAAGATCCAAAATGGTAAATGTTTTCAGATGCTGCCACCTGCGATTCTCTCAACGTTTCTTTTGAAAACTATTATATTCATCTAAGATAAGGAGAAGAAATCTTCCCCGTCCAAAGAAGAATAGTTTTCGTTTGGGATTCGCCTATCTGAATAGAATTGCCTAGGTTCGGTTCAGACACTCTAGCCCTGTAGTGACCGTATGTAAACGTGCAAACATTATCGTAAATGCTAAGTCCAATAACTTAAAAGGAAACATATTCACCCGGTTTTTTCCACTTTTCGATTATTAGTAAAAGTTTCAACTGGGTCTTTCCAAAAAACACAAGAGCCGTCATCTATCAGAGTACGAAAATGCGATGCTAACGCAGTGCGTTAGAAGCGAAACGAATTCAGGTTTTCTATGCATCAATGTCCCATTCCAAGGTCATTATAAATGTACGAAAAAGTAAATTATTTCTCTATAGTCTAAGGTACTGACACAGAATATATCGTTTAGGAGAAAGGAAAGCTACGACCTGAAACTGGAAGTTTTATCTTTGACAGTTCCACCCCTTCGACGAGATAATAGCAATAATTTTTTCGCACATCTGCGAAACAAATCAAAAATTTATAATACAAATAAATTCCAATATTTTTGTGTTTGGCATAAGACTTTATTTCAATGTTTTCACTTATGGATTAATGTTCGTAACATAATATTACATGAGCAGCATGCAATGTATTCTTATTGTTACAGAAATATTCAAAAGGATATTTGATTCTCAATCTTTCCAAATTTTATGCACTATAATTAGTGCTTTAATTTAGTAGTTCATAATGGAAGCTTCTATTAATGAAGTTATGCCTTCATTTATTATATTCTTTTTATATTTGTTATACATTATTCATTATGTGAACGATAAATTGTCATATTTGTCTCTCAAACTTTCCGGATATCCTCTATACATACGAAGTTTTTTGAAGGCTCCTCGTAGTTAAATCAATTTTCATTTCCTTCTAATTTGACATTTGACCTGTACATGGCGGACCCACATTTTAGTGCGCATCTCCAAACTCATTCGATGTAACTCTATATTCCTGTTATTAGTCAATGCTTCCACCAATCAAGAACGTTACGTCGAATGTCAAAGTCAAAATACATATCGTTATATTTTATTGTATTATATGTTCTGGGGGTGCGGTGAGCAAAGAGGGTTTGCTTTATTGATAAAAAGGCCAGTCAAGTTGCCGAGAAAACAATGCCAAATATTGTTCGATTTGTAAATTATTTCGAATAATCGCAATCACATCGTTTCATATTTTATTGTGTCGCTGTTCGTTTCTATTACGAGGTAAACGATATGGAACCGAGAAGGAAGCTATCGTAAGTTGTCATTTTAGGATTTATAACGATCAGTCTTCGGGATTATGAAAAATGACAACAGTTTTGTTAGAATTTAGTGTTGCGATTGAACAAATTGAAAGTTTTTGTATCAATATTACCATTTTATACGGTCCATTTTTTTGCACAGCCGTTCTAAGCGTGATCTGACCGAAAAGTTTCATTGATCTAGTCTCCCCGACCTTCTTTACTTTTAATCTTAAACGTGTTGGAAACGTCAAAAATTCGATGAAAACCTAACCTAACGTCGGGCGATTTAATTTCCAGCACACAAGGAGATTCCCTCTACCAAGTGTTGTCTCTACCCAAAACAGCAACTAATGAAGAACTAAAGAAAACCTACAGACGTTTAGCCTTGAAATATCATCCCGATAAAAATCCCAATAACCCAGAGGCAACTGAAAAGTTCAAGGAGGTTAATCGAGCGCATTCCATACTTAGTGACCCGACTAAAAGGAGTATTTATGACAATTATGGATCCCTAGGATTGTATGTCGCTGAACAGTTTGGGGAAGAAAATGTCAATACCTACTTTGTTCTTACATCCACATGGTGTAAAGTAAGTCTTCTTGCGATAATCATAACAATAGTCATTTTTTGAATATAACCTATGTAAAATGAACTAAGTACATCGTACACTTTATCAATTGCCTGATAAAAGTGTTCTTGATAGTTTTTTGTGTTAAGAATTTTCAATAAAACAGAATATCGAGTTTCTTTGCATATCTACAGTTATCGAATTCAACTACCATGTTTCTAATAAGTGGGATATAATTAATTAAAATTTCAATTATGTATCATCAATTTTCTGAAAATTTTTGAGCGTTTTTTAAATTTAGAGTTCAAAGTTTAGAGCGCCAATTTAAGAACTATCATCCTTTAAATTTTTTTCTATCTTTGCCAAGGAAAATATGAGTAAGTGGAATGGTAATTTTGGAAGTGAATTTGATACTGACTAATGATTATCAAAAATTAATTATGGATAGTTCAACATCGTACACTTTATCAATTGCCTGATAAAAGTGTTCTTGATAGTCAGCTGTTACTTTGCGCCACATAATACGCTTAAAGTTTCTTTCAATATCTGGACAAGTTATGTCTGTTGACTGCGGTGTAATAGGAATTTCAATTTGTTTGTGTTTTAAAGATTTTGATTGTTCCACCCAGGTATTAACGTTTATAGGTTTTTTATAATTTCCAAATTTATTTTTTCAGGCTCTCTGTATCGGTTGTGGCATCGCCACATGTTGTTACTGCTGCTTTTGCCTGTGCTGCTGCTGCTGCAACTTTTGCTGCGGAAAATACAAACCCGGAGCCCCAGAGGACACAGGAGATTATCACACATTAAATGTACGTTCAGTTCTATTCAAATGGTTCTGCTCTAGCTTGTTGGTTTTAATTAGTTTTTGAAAATTTTAATTAGATTTTTGCATGTAAATATTTGAATCGTTTTAGAAAATTGGGAGCGCGATAAAAGCTCTTAGGGTGGCCACCTTGATGAAACTTTCACGAAAATTCCTCTCATAGATGCGACACCGAATTTTATGCCAAAAAGTCAATCCGAAGAAAATTGAAAAATTGATGAAAAGTGCGCGTTTTTGCGTGTTTTAGAGAATTGGGAGCGCGATAAAATCACTTAGGGTGGCCGCACCTTGATGAAACTTTCACGAAAATTCCTCTCATAGATGCGACACCCAATTCTATGCCAAAAAAGTCAATCGGAAGAAAATTGAAAAATTGATAAAAAGTGCGCGTTTTTGCGTGGTTTAGAAAATTGGGAGCGCGATAAAATCTCTTAGGGTAGCCGCACCGTGATGAAACGTTCACGAAAATTCCTCTCATAGATGCGACACCGAATTCTATGCCAAAAAAGTCAATCCGAATAAAATTGAAAAATTGATAAAAAGTGCGCGTTTTTGCGTGTTTTAGAAAATTGGGAGCGCGATAAAATCTCTTAGGGTAGCCGCACCGTGATGAAACGTTCACAAAAATTCCTCTCATAGATGCGACACCGAATTCTATGCCAAAAAAGTCAATCCGAAGAAAATTGAAAAATTGATAAAAAGTGCGCGTTTTTGAGTGTTTTAGAAAATTGGGAGAAATTTACCGCGCAAGTTTAGTTCAGTCCACCCGAAGCTCAGGGGGTGCTTTTTACGTTTCCAACCTAACTCTAAGTAAGTTTCATTTCTCCTGGACGATATATTGCTAATAAAGATAGACGCAATACAAAAGATCCAAAATGGTAAATGTTTTCAGATGCTGCCACCTGCGATTCTCTCAACGTTTCTTTTGAGAACTATTATATTCATCTAAGATAAGGAGAAAAAATCTTCCCCGTCCAAAGAAGAATAGTTTTCGTTTGGGATTCGCCTATCTGAATAGAATTGCCTAGGTTCGATTCAGACACTCTAGCCCTGTAGTGACCGTATGTAAACGTGCAAACATTATCGTAAATGCTAAGTCGAATAACTTAAAAGGAAACATATTCACTCGGTTTTTTCCACTTTTCGATTATTAGTAAAAGTTTCAACTGGGTCTTTCCAAAAAACACAAGAGCCGTCATCTATCAGAGTACGAAAATGCGATGCTAACGCAGTGTGTTAAACGAAACGAATTAAGGTTTTCTATGCATCAATGTCCCATTCCAAGGTCATTATAAATGTACGAAAAAGTAAATTATTTCTCTATAGTCTAAGGTACTGACACAGAATATATCGTTTAGGAGGAAAGCTACGACCTGAAACTGGAAGTTTTATCTTTGACAGTTCCACTCCTTCGACGAGATAATAGCAATAATTTTTTCGCACATCTGCGAAACAAATCAAAAATTTATAATACAAATAAATTCCAATATTTTTGTGTTTGGCATAAGACTTTATTTCAATGTTTTCACTTATGGATTAATGTTCGTAACATAATATTACATGAGCAGCATGCAATGTATTCTTATTGTTACAGAAATATTCAAAGGATATTTGATTCTCAATCTTTCCAAATTTTATGCACTATAATTAGTGCTTTAATTTAGTAGTTCATAATGGAAGCTTCTATTAATGAAGTTATGCCTTCATTTATTATATTCTTTTATATTTGTTATACATTATTCATTATGTGAACGATAAATTGTCATATTTGTCTCTCAAACTTTCCGGATATCCTCTATACATACGAAGTTTTTGAAGGCTCCTCGTAGTTAAATCAATTTTCATTTCCTCCTAATTTGACATTTGACCTGTACATGGCGGACCCACATTTTAGTGCGCATCTCCAAACTCATTCGATGTAACTCTATATTCGTGTTATTAGTCAATGCTTCCACCAATCAAGAACGTTACGTCGAATGTCAAAGTCAAAATACATATCGTTATATTTTATTGTATTATATGTTCTGGGGTGCGGTGAGCAAAGAGGGTTTGCTTTATTGATAAAAGGCCAGTCAAGTTGCCGAGAAAACAATGCCAAATATTGTTCGATTTGTAAATTATTTCGAATAATCGCAATCACATCGTTTCATATTTTATTGTGTCGCTGTTCGTTTCTATTACGACGTAAACGATATGGAACCGAGAAGGAAGCTATCGTAAGTTGTCATTTTAGGATTTATAACGATCAGTCTTCGGGATTACGAAAAATGACAACAGTTTTGTTAGAATTTAGTGTTGCGATTAAACAAATTGAAAGTTTTTGTATCAATATTACCATTTTATACGGTCCATTTTTTTGCACAGCCGTTCTAAGCGTGATCTGACCGAAAAGTTTCATTGATCTAGTCTCCCCGACCTTCTTTACTTTTAATCTTAAACGTGTTGGAAACGTCAAAAATTCGATGAAAACCTAACCTAACGTCGGGCGATTTAATTTCCAGCACACAAGGAGATTCCCTCTACCAAGTGTTGTCTCTACCCAAAACAGCAACTAATGAAGAACTAAAGAAAACCTACAGACGTCTAGCCTTGAAATATCATCCCGATAAAAATCCCAATAACCCAGAGGCAACTGAAAAGTTCAAGGAGGTTAATCGAGCGCATTCCATACTTAGTGACCCGACTAAAAGGAGTATTTATGACAATTATGGATCCCTAGGATTGTATGTCGCTGAACAGTTTGGTGAAGAAAATGTCAATACCTACTTTGTTCTTACATCCACATGGTGTAAAGTAAGTCTTCTTGCGATAATCATAACAATAGTCATTTTTTGAATATAACCTACGTAAAATGAACTAAGTACATCGTACACTTTATCAATTGCCTGATAAAAGTGTTCTTGATAGTTTTTTGTGTTAAGAATTTTAAATAAAACAGAATATCAAGTTTCTTTGCATATCTACAGTTATTGAATTCAACTACCATGTTTCTAATAAGTGGGATATAATTAATTAAAATTTCAATTATGTATTATCAATTTTCTGAAAATTTTTGAGCGTTTTTAAATTTAGAGTTCAAAGTTTAGAGCGCCAATTTAAGAACTATCATCCTTTAAATTTTTCTATCTTTTACTTGCAAGGAAAATATGAGTAAGTGGAATGGTAATTTTGGAAGTGAATTTGATACTGACTAATTATTATCAAAAATTAATTATGGATAGTTCAACATCGTACACTTTATCAATTGCCTGATAAAAGTGTTCTTGATAGTCAGCTGTTACTTTGCGCCACATAATACGCTTAAAGTTTCTTTCAATATCTGGACAAGTTATGTCTGTTGACTGCGGTGTAATAGGAATTTCAATTTGTTTGTGTTTTAAAGACTTTGATTGTTCCACCCAGGTATTAACGTTTATAGGTTTTTTATAATTTCCAAATTTATTTTTTCAGGCTCTCTGTATCGGTTGTGGCATCGCCACATGTTGTTACTGCTGCTTTTGCCTGTGCTGCTGCTGCTGCAACTTTTGCTGCGGAAAATACAAACCCGGAGCCCCAGAGGACACAGGAGATTATCACACATTAAATGTACGTTCAGTTCTATTCAAATGGTTCTGCTCTAGCTTGTTGGTTTTAATTAGTTTTTGAAAATTTTAATTAGATTTTTTGCATGTAAATATTTGAATCAGGTAAGTTTTATCATTATTTAGTCTCCAAGAAGATTTATTGATCAGTCCAAAAAGGTAATATCTTAATGAAAGCAAATATTTATTTCTGTAATCTCTATATAGAAAGAGAGGCAGGTTTATCATTCTAAATTTTCATTAAGACTTGATGAAACAAAGGCAGCATGTATTAAGATTTGTTTTATTCGTTATGCATGCCCTAAATGTAATGGTGAAAATTTAATTGCGATATCGTCTCAAATCAAATTCCTATCGTTTCCAAAAACACTGAAACATTTCTAGGGAAAACAGAATATTTAAATCATCGCAAATTGCGTAAAACAAAATTATTCGGTATTTAATTTGATTAATGGCAACGTAGCTTTGCGACTTTGTAACGAGTAAGACAAACGTGTAACGGTGTTCTCCTGCTTCCCCCCTTCATTCAATTAAGAATTTCCAATTAATTTTTATACCTAATTTCAGGCTCCTTATAAATTTCGATTGTTTGTTTAAAAAAATAAACATCTCAGAAATAAAAAAAAAAAAATTCAACGAAAGCGATAACGTTTTTCTCTTCTGGATACAATTGCAAACTTTCTCAGGACATTCTATACATTATATACATATTTTCTCAATTCAAACTTTTCCTTGGTTTTCATTATTATAAAGACACTTTTCTTAATAAAAATTATTCTTTTATCATTTTTTTATTTGCTCTGTTCTTTTCCGTTGGCGGTTCTGAAATTCATCGATTGTTTACAGCGTGGTCAGGGCCCTAGTAATCGTCAGTCGGGCAACGTACATAGAAAAGAGGTAAGTTCTTCAGAACATTCTTAGTATTATTTTTGCATTAATTTCCATCCATTGGCCAAAACAGGTTTGTAGTAAACACCCACATTCTAGCTTGCAAATCGTTTTTATGGAGTTGGATCAATTTTAATACCCATATTGAACCTTTGATCACAAGGACAATATCAATTTCCAATTTCCAAAATTCTGCGGTCGATACGATTTTTCTATAAAATTAAGTACGAGAAAACTGCGTTTAATTATTATTTACCTATTATAGGATGACGCTTCCGATCCAGAGCCAAACTCAAAAGACGGTTCACCAGTAACAACTCAGCCATCCCCGAAAAAGGGGCCGAGTGCTCCGGTTTACGCGATGCCACCACCGAGTTATAATAACGAGAACCAGTCGCTCAACCAAGGCGACGTACCAGTTTATACACCAGGTGAGGGATAGACATCAAGTAAGAGAAAAAATTGAATTTATCATTCCTCCACATTAATTAATTTGATTTCTCATGTTCCGATTTGAAATTTGTGATAACTTTTCCAAATTTATTGAAAAAAATTGTCAACATTTAAAATTATTCAATAAAAAAATCTTTTTTCATTCAAGGAATGAGTTCAGCAGGTGCACCCAACCAACAGCAATGGTGAGATGTATATAGCACCAGCAATTGGGAATCCCTCTGAGTCAAAAACTTAAAAAAGAGAATGGCAAAATCACTATTACTAAGGAGCACCAAAATTTTTGAATAAGTTAAAAATTAAAAGCCCACTGCGAATTTATGTATCTAGAGGAAGGAGCGAATAAAGAAGGGTTCCAATAGTTCTCTTGCGTTGATAATACCAGTCCAGAGGGAAAACTTAATTTTGTCACATGTTTTGTACTGTTTCTTCCTCAAATTGTAGTGTAGATTTAACCAATTATTCAGATTTTTCAAGCCCTTCTCAACTCAATAATTCCCGCCTTATACATCATATTGTGAGATTATATGTAAATAACAATAATCCAAGGTGCCATCGATGAAGTCCTCAATTATGAAGATTTTTTCTTCTTCCTGCTTTCTTGGCATATCTCTAAACATGAACTTTGCTCTGTCTACATAATTAAGGTTATTTTTTCATTTTCAATTGTTGATATATACCTTATGTATGTGCTGTGCAGGATAACAACGACGTTGCAAATTTGTTTTATAAATAACTGCCAGAGTGAAATTAACGGCAGATTTGTAAATTTCGGCGGCATACATTCTTTTGACTGGTGAGTGTTTTTCTTTTTGTAATATATGAGAAAACTCCTATTCGTATTTCACTGACAAGTTAATTTATTTGAAAAAAGTAAACTTGAATAGAATTTTAATGTTTAATAGATGTTGTTGAATCACTATTATATGATATTAGCTTAGTTGATTAGAGCTATCATCGTGTATATTAAGAATAATCAATAAACGATCAACTATTTACTATTGTAGTTTATTTCATTAAAACCGTGTTTATGACAAAGACAATAATGTCATATTTCTATAATCAATCGACTACTAGAAGAAATACGGCATTGTAGTTTGAGCCCCCTGACTTAGTAAAAACGAGATTAACCATTGCTTTCAGTCTAGCGCTCTCATTTGAAAATGACAAAAGATCCTTGCCATTATTAGTATAATTCATCTAATTGTTTATTAAAAACAAGTCATTAAGAGAATATATTGATAAAATTTTAATTTGGAATACAGGAGTTTTCAAGGATGAGAAATTGAATGAAATTGTTCTCAAAATCCAAAAAAGGCGCCTTTGGTGGGGGTTGGTGGAAGGGGTACACGATTTTTATCTGAATTTGAAGGTATTTTTAATAGAAAATTAGATAAATCTTCTTACAAAATTGTAAAACACATCCAGGAGTGTTCTTGAAAAGGAGCAACAAAAAAGGATCAGAATACCAGGTAATTTTTTCATATTTCTATAATCTATATGATCTTTAGCAAATAATCGAGAAATATCTATAAAATGAAATAGATCTAATATTCATGGGAGAAAATTTGTCTATCTATAGATTTGGATTTTTTGAAAACTACTAGTCCGGCACTAAATGTAAGTAAATTGTTTTTTGTTATACAGAATAATGATAACTCAATTTATAAAAATAAGCAATTTTTCATCAATGTTTTTTCTAACGTTATCACGTAAAATATCGTCCGTAAATCGACTTTACAGACAACCAATTTTTTTAGGATAAAACTAAAATCAACAGACTATAAAATTTATTATATAGAATACAGCGATACATTTTTTAGGACGGATAGTTTCAAGTCTTATTTACTTTAGAATTTTGGAATGAAAATATTTTAAACCCAATGGCACTGTCTTTGTTGTATGTTTGCTTAAGTGAAAAATTTGAATGAAAAATGGAAAAAATAAGATACTTAATGGTCAATCGAGCCTATCGCAACTTACAGAATATAGCACCTAACTAGAATTCCTATACTTTTTGTATAACACCGACAAAAAGTTTTTATCACAATTACTAAAACTGATTAAATATTTAGGAAGGAAGTAAAGGAAATATTTGCACTAGAGCTGCGTTGTTATGACTGACTTTCGTATGACGGGGAGTTCATTTGTATCTACCTTCATTATTGGTGATGCAACAACATCCGAAGAAACCAACCAAGGCGATACTTTATTAGTCAAACCGTTTGTTTTCGATTTCGACACGTTCTCCCTTGTTTCAATTTCCTTTCAAAACATAAAGTAGCGTTTAAAATAAAGAAACCCCAAACAAAAACAAACTTACGATATTTCCTTCAGAACCATCAACTTCTTCAACATCCTCTTTATCGCCAATAAAGGGATTAGTGGAATTGAAAGGATTCAGAATGTGAAATGGATTAGTAGAATCCAAGAAAGGATTGCAGCTGCTTTCAGAATTACTGAAACTTTCGGGATCGTTGTTGATGCTTTCTTCATCTTCTGTGTAGGAATTGGTGCTCATCAGACTTAAAGGTTGTTTGTTATCTTGCGAACTATTTATAAGACAACGTTCCAAACCGTTTTGCCCAAAAAACGTAACGGTTACTGGTGTAGTGCATCGTTTCTGTTCTGATTGACTGCTGTTAGCCAGAACGGGACCGGATACAGATAAAGTTAATTTGTCGCCACCCTAAATTATCACATCAAAAAAGTAACGATAAATAACACCGAGGTGGAACAGAATGTCTACTTACGACTGAAACAAAAGTGGCTGCACCAAGTGAACTCAAACTGTTTTCCTCAGAGGAGGGGGCAGCAACAAACATCTGATTGGTCAGTTTAGAACCAAATGTGGGAGAAACGAGGGACACCTCATCTGGTTTTGTGTAAGCTAAAATGGAAGCAAATGTAAAAGCAAAATTTTCTTTGGACGCAAGTGACAATATAATTTAAACATCCAGATAAAAAAAAAGAGATGTTTCTTACCCTTTAGGATATTGCACGTTAACTGTCCAGGTGGTAATGGTTTCGCGCTACCTGACGTTCTATTTATGTTATTCGGAATGTCGCATATTAACTTTTTAGAATCTCCTTCGGCATCTAGAAATATAAGGAGAATATACAGAAATATATGAAAACTACAGAACTTAAACCACCTTCTAATTTGTTCGAGTCGCTATCAGTTTTGCTGTTAACTCCCGCCAAGGTTTCCTTTGCGAGACTCATAATCAATAAATCTAATTGGGGATCGGCAGTTGGAGAGACTGGTGTGGGTGTCAACAAATTTGAATTTTTCTGTTTACTTTTTGTAAGGGTGCTTCCAGTACTGGAAGCAATTGATCCCTTACCAACTGAAATTTTTTCATTAGTTAGGTCCTCTTCGACCTTAGCGTACAAGGAGTCGGTGTTGGCTGAAGAATTTGATACGACTGAACGTCCGCTACATCGTACTGAGCTGGGGCAAGCAACGACGACATCCTCTTGTTGCTTGGTGTCAAAATTTTGTTCCTTCATTTGTTTCTCGCGCAGAATGTGACTCTGTCTTCGTCCGTATCGCTGACTGGGTTTCCTTTCCAATTGCACTGTCCGCCGAACTCGACCTCGCAAAGCGCTTTGGTACTCAGTTCTTCCTGAATATCGAAACCTCGAACCCATACGGAAAAAGTTTTGACGAGCAGAACCACTTTTAACAGGCTCCTGAAGCCGAAAGAAACCGTGATGCTCAACTGCACACTTCCATAAATGTTTACAAGCTTTCTCGTTATGCAATCTATAAGTGTTTGACGAAAATATTTAAATTGTATCATAATCACACAAAAGAAAGTTTCTCACCTAAAAACGAAAGTGTGCTCTTGTTCTCTTCCATCATCGTCATCCTCTACAACGACAATTGTTAATTTTTTTTTCTTGAAATTTAACTTGGTTATTTTAGGCCAAAAGAACAATCCAATTTTTTGTTTGCCTTCGTACAATAGAATACCAGTTGGAGTCAAACCTAATTTGTACTCATTACCATCTTTACCCTAAAAGGAATAATTGTTATTACAGCTGACAACTGAAGAGATTAAAAAGTTTCACCAAAACAATGTGCGTATCAACACCATAACTCTCGAGCCATTTTATTTTGTTCAGGTACTGCATCTCCGCTTGGGCGGGAGTTAATCCGCGCAATTTCTTAAATTCATTCAAAATTTCAATCTCCATTTCCTCAGTTTGATCTGGGACAAAACGAAACTCCGAAACTGTTCCAGCAGTGTGCTGAGTATCATCATAATCGCCAAGTTCCGATTGCAAGGAAAAAGCTGCCAGCTCCACAGCGATTTGCTTAGGACAATCGATCTTGCCCTCCAGAACATCCTGTTTTAATTGCAGGAAAAACTGGTAGCGGGTAAGTTCCTCACGTAAATTACTCGGTTCTGAAGAGTAAAATTTCACTTTCAATTTTAGAGTGTAAGGGGGACCAACTAAAAAAAAATGTTAATCATTTTGTTTCAAAATTAATAACATACCCACTTTTTAATTGCTTTCTTAGTTGCTTGTTAGGATCCAGCCAATGTTTAACGTGATTTACATCAGTGAATTGTAAACCAAAGTACTCCTTTTCAATTATATCCAAAGAATAAAATACTTGCTCGTAAAGATCACCTGCTAGAGCTTTTTTCTGCAAAAAAATTAGAGCTCGATACTTGGCCTTAGAATGAAAATCATTGCATCTACAATATGCAAATTGATAAAATAACTGTTGTCCCGTGAAAGACATTAATTAAAAAATTATTAAACGAAATAGTTCCCACATTATCGTAATGTTAAAATGTTAATGAAGGAAAACAATAGACTGATGCATCTTGGATGATTGCTTATACCGTAACAGTTAATTCCACGATTTCGGTAATGCGAAAACTCAGTTACTCGGACATGATAAAAATTAGAAAATCAAAAGATTTTTTAATCCTTAAACACACCCATATCGAATATCATCGATCCATATTTCTCTAATTACGCGTATCATAAAGAAATATCGATGTTACTCACAGTTAATTCCCTGGATAACTCCGAACCGTCGAGTAATATCACCTTACATACAAGCAGATTCTTGTTTTGAATAGAATTCCTGGAATCTACCTTGTCACCCTGATTTTGGTTGGCGTTTTTTCGTTTACCGCTGAGAAATCTAAACATTTTAAGGCACTCGGTCGATAATTAAGGCATCGATTGTTGGCAGTTACATTTAAACTTGTAATCGATGTTTTCTTTCTTCATTAAATTTACAGTTAATTCGAAATTCACGTCAATTAAAACTAGAATGGCAAAACTCGGCGGCCATTTACAAAACACAGAAGTTCACAGAAAGTATTACCATTGATCATTTCACTTTATATTTCTGTATTTCGCTTGGCGCGTTGATATAGCACTATAATGATATACGAATACACTAATTGACCGCCAGTACGGTGCACGCACCGTTTTTATAAAAATCGTTTGAAAATATTTTTAATGCATTTCAGTGCGATATTCATATTTGTGTAGATAACTGCAAGACGCAGTTTCGACGGCACTGCTCGACTTTACTTCACGAGAAGGCGAGCTTGTCGCGTGTATTTTCGATGTTCCTTTATCTGTGCTGAATATGCGGAACACAGAACATCTCTCATCGTTAAAGGAGAATGTATTCTGTATTATTAATAGTCTTGAGAACTACTTTTCGTTCCTTTTAGTTATTTTGTGCCTTGAAGTAGTTGAGATGTCACTGACATCTTAGGGTTTGTTGTGGACAACAATAAAAGTTATACTTTTGTGGAAAATTTCGTAGTGTGTGGGCGGCTTATCGGAAAATTTTCCAATCTTGTGTGTTGCAAATCATTACTTGAAAAATTTAATTACATGAACAACGTCTTCGAACAATCTTGCTTAGGATGTTTGCGAAACCTGAAGAGGTTCTGATAGCTAACGCTTTCTGGTAAAATCATCAATGTCACTTGTAAATCTTATTGTCATTTGATTATTTTGTCTTTTTTATTTAGGGAAACTGAAGACTCGTCTCTATATTTTGTATTGCAACATCGGATTTGTATCTACCTTCATTATTGGTGATGCAACAACATCCGAAGAAACCAACCAAGGCGATACTTTATTAGTCAAACCGTTTGTTTTCGATTTCGACACGTTCTCCCTTGTTTCAATTTCCTTTCAAAACATAAAGTAGCGTTTAAAATAAAGAAACCCCAAACAAAAACAAACTTACGATATTTCCTTCAGAACCATCAACTTCTTCAACATCCTCTTTATCGCCAATAAAGGGATTAGTGGAATTGAAAGGATTCAGAATGTGAAATGGATTAGTAGAATCCAAGAAAGGATTGCAGCTGCTTTCAGAATTACTGAAACTTTCGGGATCGTTGTTGATGCTTTCTTCATCTTCTGTGTAGGAATTGGTGCTCATCAGACTTAAAGGTTGTTTGTTATCTTGCGAACTATTTATAAGACAACGTTCCAAACCGTTTTGCCCAAAAAACGTAACGGTTACTGGTGTAGTGCATCGTTTCTGTTCTGATTGACTGCTGTTAGCCAGGACGGGACCGGATACAGATAAAGTTAATTTGTCGCCACCCTAAATTATCACATCAAAAAAGTAACGATAAATAACACCGAGGTGGAACAGAATGTCTACTTACGACTGAAACAAAAGTGGCTGCACCAAGTGAACTCAAACTGTTTTCCTCAGAGGAAGGGGCAGCAACAAACATCTGATTGGTCAGTTTAGAACCAAATGCGGGAGAAACGAGGGACACCTCATCTGGTTTTGTGTAAGCTAAAATGGAAGCAAATGTAAAAGCAACTTTCTTTGGACGCAAATGACAATATAATTTAAACATCCAGATAAAAAAAAGAGATGTTTCTTACCCTTTAGGATATTGCACGTTAACTGTCCAGGTGGTAATGGTTTCGCGCTACCTGACGTTCTATTTATGTTATTCGGAATGTCGCATATTAACTTTTTAGAATCTCCTTCGGCATCTAGAAATATAAGGAGAATATACAGAAATATATGAAAACTACAGAACTTAAACCACCTTCTAATTTGTTCGAGTCGCTGTCAGTTTTGCTGTTAACTCCCGCCAAGGTTTCCTTTGCGAGACTCATAATCAATAAATCTAATTGGGGATCGGCAGTTGGAGAGACTGGTGTGGGTGTCAACAAATTTGAATTTTTCTGTTTACTTTTTGTAAGAGTGCTTCCAGTACTGGAAGCAATTGATCCCTTACCAACTGAGATTTTTTCATTAGTTAGGTCCTCTTCGACCTTAGCGTACAAGGAGTCGGTGTTGGCTGAAGAGTTTGATACGACTGAACGTCCGCTACATCGTACCGAGCTGGGGCAAGCAACGACGACATCCTCTTGTTGCTTGGTGTCAAAATTTTGTTCCTTCATTTGTTTCTCGCGCAGAATGTGACTCTGTCTTCGTCCGTATCGCTGACTGGGTTTCCTTTCCAATTGCACTGTCCGCCGAACTCGACCTCGCAAAGCGCTTTGGTACTCAGTTCTTCCTGAATATCGAAACCTCGAACCCATACGGAAAAAGTTTTGACGAGCAGAACCACTTTTAACAGGCTCCTGAAGCCGAAAGAAACCGTGATGCTCAACTGCACACTTCCATAAATGTTTACAAGCTTTCTCGTTATGCAATCTATAAGTGTTTGACGAAAATATTTAAATTGTATCATAATCACACAAAAGAAAGTTCCTCACCTAAAAACGAAAGTGTGCTCTTGTTCTCTTCCATCATCGTCATCCTCTACAACGACAATTGTTAATTTTTTTTTCTTGAAATTTAACTTGGTTATTTTAGGCCAAAAGAACAATCCAATTTTTTGTTTGCCTTCGTACAATAGAATACCAGTTGGAGTCAAACCTAATTTGTACTCATTACCATCTTTACCCTAAAAGGAATAATTGTTATTACAGCTGACAACTGAAGAGATTAAAAAGTTTCACCAAAACAATGTGCGTATCAACACCATAACTCTCGAGCCATTTTATTTTGTTCAGGTACTGCATCTCCGCTTGGGCGGGAGTTAATCCGCGCAATTTCTTAAATTCATTCAAAATTTCAATCTCCATTTCCTCAGTTTGATCTGGGACAAAACGAAACTCCGAAACTGTTCCAGCAGTGTGCTGGGTATCATCATAATCGCCAAGTTCCGATTGCAAGGAAAAAGCTGCCAGCTCCACAGCGATTTGCTTAGGACAATCGATCTTGCCCTCCAGAACATCCTGTTTTAATTGCAGGAAAAACTGGTAGCGGGTAAGTTCCTCACGTAAATTACTCGGTTCTGAAGAGTAAAATTTCACTTTCAATTTTAGAGTGTAAGGGGGACCAACTAAAAAAAAATGTTTATCATTTTGTTTCAAAATTAATAACATACCCACTTTTTAATTGCTTTCTTAGTTGCTTGTTAGGATCCAGCCAATGTTTAACGTGATTTACATCAGTGAATTGTAAACCAAAGTACTCCTTTTCAATTATATCCAAAGAATAAAATACTTGCTCGTAAAGATCACCTGCTAGAGCTTTTTTCTGCAAAAAAATTAGAGCTCGATACTTGACCTTAGAATGAAAATCATTGCATCTACAATATGCAAATTGATAAAATAACTGTTGTCCCGTGAAAGACATTAATTAAAAAATTATTAAACGAAATAGTTCCCACATTATCGTAATGTTAAAATGTTAATGAAGGAAAACAATAGACTGATGCATCTTGGATGATTGCTTATACCGTAACAGTTAATTCCAGGATTTCGGTAATGCGAAAACTCAGTTACTCGGACATGATAAAAATTAGAAAATCAAAAGATTTTTTAATCCTTAAACACACCCATATCGAATATCATCGATCCATATTTCTCTAATTACGCGTATCATAAAGAAATATCGATGTTACTCACAGTTAATTCCCTGGATAACTCCGAACCGTCGAGTAATATCACCTTACATACAAGCAGATTCTTGTTTTGAATAGAATTCCTGGAATCTACCTTGTCACCCTGATTTTGGTTGGCGTTTTTTCGTTTACCGCTGAGAAATCTAAACATTTTAAGGCACTCGGTCGATAATTAAGGCATCGATTGTTGGCAGTTACATTTAAACTTGTAATCGATGTTTTCTTTCTTCATTAAATTTACAGTTAATTCGAAATTCACGTCAATTAAAACTAGAATGGCAAAACTCGGCGGCCATTTACAAAACACAGAAGTTCACAGAAAGTATTACCATTGATCATTTCACTTTATATTTCTATATTTCGCTTGGCGCGTTGATAGAGCACTATAATGATATACGAATACACTAATTGACCGCCAGTACGGTGCACGCACCGTTTTTATAAAAATCGTTTGAAAATATTTTTAATGCATTTCAGTGCGATATCCATATTTGTGTAGATAACTGCAAGACGCAGTTTCGACGGCACTGCTCGACTTTACTTCACGAGAAGGCGAGCTTGTCGCGTGTATTTTTCGATGTTCCTTTATCTGTGCTGAATATGCGGAACACAGAACATCTCTCATCGTTAAAGGAGAATGTATTCTGTATTATTAATAGTCTTGAGAACTACTTTTCGTTCCTTTTAGTTATTCTGTGCCTTGAAGTAGTTGAGATGTCACTGACATCTTAGGGTTTGTTGTGGACAACAATAAAAAGTTATACTTTTGTGGAAAATTTCGTAGTGTGTGGGCGGCTTATCGGAAAATTTTCCAATCTTGTGTGTTGCAAATCATTACTTGAAAAAAATTTAATTACATGAACAACGTCTTCGAACAATCTTGCTTAGGATGTTTGCGAAACCTGAAGAGGTTCTGATAGCTAACGCTTTCTGGTAAAAATCATCAATGTCACTTGTAAATCTTATTGTCATTTGATTATTTTGTCTTTTTTATTTTAGGGAAACTGAAGACTCGTCTCTATATTTTGTATTGCAACATCGGAAAGGTCATGGAAATTCCAAAGGATTATCCGCTATGCTCGTCGGAACTATCGATAGTATCTTTGACACTAAACCAGCACCTTATAGGATATTACATCAAACACCATCTTCGGAAGTTTATTATAGTAATTAAAATTATTATTATTCTAAGAGGATAAGAATTATTTAATTTCCAGTGGTTGCCTGGGCAATGACGCGCCAAGAAATATTAAAAGACTGGGAATGGCTTTTTAAAAATCTCAGTGAGACCCTATCGTCATTCGAAACAGAAGATGAAGTTACGAGTTTTGTGCAGTGCAAAATTGAGTCGTTAATTGCCACAATGCAAAAACCGATTGATATAGAAGGTACGGAAATAAATATTTACTCCATAATTATTAGTCAACATAAGTCGTCGACGACGATGATAATGATAATTAACTGTAAACTTTGTATTTGTAGATGAAGATACAAGAGATTTCAAAGCCACATCAAATAGGTTTATAAAGTTATTCAATTTACCAAACGACGAAAAATTAATTAATTACTATTCATGCAGGTGAAATTTTACATTACCTTACCTAGTAATTCGGTATCTATAAATTCAATGATTTAGCTATTGGAAGTCTAAAATACCTCGACAAGGTTGGATGTATTTTTCCGTAAATTACTGTTGTTTTCACTCTTTTATACTGGGCCACCACACTAAAGAAATTATTCGATGGTCAGATGTTAAGGAGCTATCTAAAAGCAACAGTTTATTAGCACCGGATTCCATTAAAATAGTAACGAGAGAAAAAGAATTTTATTTTACAATGTTTTTAAAAAAGGCGGAAACGTTTAATTTAATGGAACAACTCATCGATCTAGCAATGAAGAGGTATCTCTTATTAATAATCAAATTTGGAAATACGTAAATTCCCGTTAATTTTAGATTGATCGATGATAAAAGAGGTTTCACAACTGATACAGAACTACTGAATAAACTTAGGTAACGCCACATTCAAAATCGAAAACCGAATATAACTTATTTGTTCAAATCCCTAGCAAAAATGTTCCCAAGAAAGCGTCATTCCTGAAACGAGATTTGGACGCTAGAGCTCAATCGGAGTCATACAGATTACTATTTAGACTACCATCCTCAGAAAAATTAGACGGATTAATTGATTGTACCTTGATGACTCCGTATAATAAAAAACACGTCTCGGGTAGATTATTCTTGTCCCAAAATTATATTTGTTTCGAAAGCAGGGTAAAAACAGATGAACCAGAAATGGTGACGTATTTTAATATAATTACTTCATTTTTAGGTAAAAGCGCTGGTCAGCTTGGTGGTACCTTTAAGGGACGTGAAATTAGTCGAAAAAATTGATAACAACCAAACAAACCGCTGTTTAGATAAAGCGATAATCGTCACAACTAACAACGAAATCAACAAAACCAACTTTATATTTGCTCAAATTTTAGATAGAGAGTTTCTAGTTGCAAAATTATCGGAATTATTATCCAAAACTTCGTCAAAAATGTAAGTAACTTTTTTTTTGAACGTTACCATTTATTTATTCATATGCGTATTTTTAATTCAGCCAAGAACCAAGTGGTTATCGCAAAACTAGCAACTTTCGTTCAGTTTCGACGACCCCGCCTGAAAAGAGTTGGCGTTGTCAGCCCGCTCTTATGACTCTATTCCCACTGAGCCCGATTCCTGTAGTTGCGCGAAAACAAGAAGAGATGGAAAAGAAATGGGAAATGCATTTTAATGTTTACGGCCGCGGTATCTCGATGTATCGAACACACGAAGTCAGCAAATTAGTGATTGAGGGCGTACCTGATAGATTAAAAATGGATATTTGGATGTCGTTTTCGGGTAATTAAAATACGTTTGAATTTATTTTCAAATTATCTAATATACTTCTTTTTTTTTAAGGTGCCGCTAATGAAAAGTCCTCCTGCTCGGCTTACTATCGTTACTTAGTAGATAAAGCGCTTGTACAAAATTCCACGGCTAATGACGAAATCGAACGGGATCTCCATCGTTCTTTACCGGAACATCCAGCTTTTCAAGATCAATTAGGCATCGATGCTTTGAGGAGAATTTTGTGTGCGTACGCTTATTTAAATCCAAGTATCGGTTACTGTCAAGCGATGAATATCGTTGCCTCCGTTTTATTGATTTATTGTTCAGAAGAGGATGCTTTTTGGTTATTAGCAACTTTATGTGAAAATTTACTGCCCGATTATTATAATACCAGAGTAGTAGGTGCCGTAGTCGATCAAGGTATTCTCGATGAGTTAACCAAAGAGTACTTGCCCGAACTTTATGACAAACTGAACGATCTAGGGATGACCAACATGATATCGTTGTCTTGGTTTCTCACGATATTTCTTTGCGTTATGCCATACGAGAGCGCCGTCAGTATAATGGACTGTTTCTTCTATGATGGTTCCAAAGTGATATTCCAAGTAGCACTTAAATTGCTAGAACTCAACCAAGAGGCTTTGTTCAAATGCAGAGATGAAGGCGAGGCAATGCAGTTACTATCCGAATATTTGAGCGGAGTTTATAACGATGAGGGTAGAGGTGCGATCAGAAACAAAAGTTACGAACAGCAAAAAAGGGTACGAGCAAAAATAGAAGGATATAACAAACAAGAAATTTTAGAGCGTTTCAGTGCAAAAACTAATCTACGAATCGTACTCGAAATACAGTAACGTGACCACGGGACAAATAGAAAGCTTGAGGCTCAAGCATCGCGTTCGAGTTGTACAAGAAATCGAGGACACGTCCGAAAGAAACGTTGTCAGGTGCGTCATCGGAGACGGTTACTTCACGAAGACGGAGTTAGAGGTGCGAAACTGCATCGTCATTGTCTCATTTTTCATCTATCCGATCGACGTGTTTTTTAGGAATTGTTGAGTTTGGTTCGCGAGGAAATTGTCAGTAAAAAATGCGCGCTTAGCGAGAAAACTGATCCATTTTTGCAACCTTACGAAGGGTACAAAGTTGATTTCGATTATTTCAAGATATTGTTCGCCACGTTCTCCCCTTGGGGTAAAGGCGACTTTTCCGAAGCGTTGGCTGCTAGAATCTTTACGGTAATCAAATTCGATTTTCGGGAATATCGTTTAATTTAGTTTTTTATTTTTTCAGTTGATGGACGGTAATCACGATAATTTTTTGGATTTCCGGGAATTGATAGCGGCCATCGGCCTGACAGCGACGGCAGAGGCGCCTCAAAGACTGAAATTGCTTTACGCCATCCACTTGCCGCCCCTTCTGAATATGATTGACATTCAATCACCGCTCAGGACTGAAACCGGGGCGGAAATCGCATCGGAAGCAACGGATTTTTTCCGGAGCGTTCAACAAAGCATCGAATTGGATTCGACTAATTTGGACTTGCAGGGATCATCAACTAAAAGTTACAAATGGCAGTAAGAAATCTTTATTTGAGTCATTTATGTTCGAAGGACCAATTTGCTAACGGTAAATATTTTTCTTCGAATTCGAAAGGATTTTCTGTGGAGCACCACTTCTACGAAAGAAACATTTTCAGTTTTTCATAAGAGGTGTTTGTTTTAGTTTACCTTTTCCGCTTTGAGCAAGTCCTGCGGACAAGCTCCTATTGGAGCATCGGGCCTATTCATATACTGACACTTCCTAGCTCTTTCTTTTTCTTTCGCCAAACACGGTAGCTCCTCATATTCCATACCAGCGGCGCAGTCTTTGACTTTCCTCAAGTCTTCACGAATTACGGGTTCTTTAAAAGGTTCTCGCGGTTTGAACACCCACGTTTCGTAATAGTTTGAATTACAATCTAACGCCTCCACTACTTTCGGTCGTTTTTCACATGCCGGTTGAGGTTTCGGACAACCGAATTGGTCTATTTTGCAATCTTGAGTACGTGTTGGGGGTGAATTGAACAATTTGCGCGAACAAATAAAGATTTTATAAAAATTACGGGAATTTTTTAACATTTTGTTACTAGACTATTTGACGTTAGTTGCAATTTACGGACACTCTGTATTGAATTTTTTACGTTCCGTCGTTGTTATTGGTCGACCAGGTATCCGTGGTTTCTCATCGGCATGGCTCATCGGATAAATCTAACGAGATTTTTTTTGTTAATCGTATCGTTTATTTAAACATTATCTTACCTTATCTGTGGGATAACAGATTGATTTTTTGTATGCACTCGGCTCCTCTTTTAAATAGTTTTGGAAGCATTGTAGCAATTTCTCTCTGTCGCAGATGGGCATGTTGTCAATGGCGTCTTTGAAAGGTAAACAGGGAGGATCTCCTCGAAAAACCTAATCGTTTTGTGATAAGAATGAGTTCGATTAATCGGTTGTTACCTCTCTAGGTAGATTGGATTTTTCATCAATTTTTTGAACTAGTTCGGTACTAGGTGTACAAGTTTTTTCATCGTATCGACACGTTTGTTCCACCTGATCCTTCATGAGCTGTTTGAATTTTTCACACGATTCTGTCGTATCCTTGCGGTTTTCACTTTTTTTATCGGAGTAATAAACTAAAGTTGTTTTTTTTTTGTTACGTGAATCGATTATTGTCATTATTACTAACTCACCAGTAGGTCGTACGGGTTTGCGAAGGGAACTTTGTATAATTTTCGTAGGATTTATTGTGATTCTATACATTCTGAATTACGGGACGGAAATTTTGGTTCGATTTGACAGAAAAGAGCAAACTCGATTGTAAAAATAGTACAGGACGCATCGCAGTAACTTCTGTCGTTGCAGGAAATCGTGCGAATCTGAAATTTCCGCCGAATCCGATAATAACGATGTCAAATGGGAAACGAAAAGTTTGTACAATTTACGATCGATGGTGCATTCCAAGGAAAGCAAACAAAATTTGAAGTTAGTGCCGAAAATGAATCAAGTGCATTTCATCACGTTGTGGAAAAATGTTTACGATATTTTCCAAGCCGAACCGGAAGATGAAGTTAGTCACCGTTTAAGTTCAGGAAATGGCTTACTTTTTTTTGTTTTCAGAAAATCTCTCAAGCTATTGTCGATGTTGGTACGATGCTTTTTAAAATAGGTGACGTAGGAAAAAAATTTTTTCCCCCCAGAGATGATTCGGATGACAGTTTAGTGGCTGCAGCGGAAGCTAACAACACCACCAATTTTGGAGATGTAGTAAGATTTAATGTTTTACTTAAAACAGAAAAACGTACCGATAGTATTCTTTTCCCTAGAGTCCAGATAAAAATGGGAATCCTCCAACACCACACAATGAAATTCAATGGTATATCACCGTAGAGCAATTTTTAGCTTGCGTTTTGAATTCCGAAACGTTGTCCGACTTTTTTACAAAGAGAACATCGATTTCCGAACAGGTACAAAAATTGAAAGGTAAAAGGTTCGAACGTATAAATTCTTATTGCGAATTACCAGCCATAAATGTTTGAAATTAAAAAAGCAGCTTCGCTTATTGATACTAAACATCAAAGTTTACGATGTATATATAAATACGTTTAATAAATTCGGAAAATAAGTCACGGCGTGACCGGGAATCGAACCCGGATTCTCTTGTGCGATTTCTGAGATGAAATCCAAGATTATCGAAGTTACTACTTGACCCTCAAAAAATCGGAAAATAAATCATGTTAGCTTATGGAAGAGCAACAGCGCGTTGTCCGGTTCGATACGCCGTGACTTATTTTCCGAATTTATCATATCTTCCCTATCACCGGGTTGGTGAAAAAACACCATTTCAAATACGTTTAATTTGTATATTTTGAAAATATGTATATTGCGGTTATTCTTTGTGAAAGAGTCCGATGGGACTTAATATTTTATTGTTATATTTTTTCTAGTTTTATATATTTTCGTTATAAAGCCTCAATATATAGACGTTCTTTGTTGAATATTTTCAAAGATCGTGAATTTATTTTTACTTAAACTATAATAAAAGATTGTGACAAAATCAGTTTTTTTCGTGTGATCAATGTCAATCCCACTTAGTTTTATTCGTTTAAAAAAAATTCGCTTTTTATCTATAGATTTTTTGTAATTATTATTTAAATCAAAGTTTAAAACGTTGCGATAGAAATTTAAATTCTTTTAGTGAGCAAGAAAGTTATAAACGATTTTGATATTTTTACCAAAAACATTATTTGAGAATTTATATAATTTTTTTTATATTTTTAGGAATTTTGAAAGTTTAAATTCAATTACAATAATAATAATTATGAAATTTGATCAAGGATGATAATAATAATAATAGTATTATAAAAAGAAAATTTCATCTAAACCGGATTGTAACGGTGACGTCCCACGAATACTTGCTGCATTGCCTCGTTGAACCGCTACGGAAATTGTTTGAAAGAGAAATTGCTTGCTCCGAAGATCTCCGGAAACCTGCATGAGCTTGTTTCCTATCGTGTTCAATAAAATTTCTCCTTCTTTGCAACAAGGGCCCAAATAATAAATAACGGATAAAGTTATCCGTTTTTAATTGTGAATATTTATCGTGCTTGCGTTTGCAAGGTACTTCAGCTGCGGCTCCAGCTCGTAAACATGTGTCTTGCAGATAAGATCCTGCCAGAGTGTCAATACAGGTGACGTCCCAAATGAGACGTTGTCCCTTGCACCATGGCGCTAATGTTGCCCCATCAGGTCTTTTACCATCGTCCCTGAATAATCAACATGGTTCTAAAACGGAATTTACGTTGATTGAAGCAAGGGCACGTTGCAGGATCTGATTCAATTCGTTATGCCTAGAAAACCGACCTTGACTTTGTCGGCAGCTAAGCCCGTGATGGCCAAAGTTGTCTACATCGGATCCACACCGACAAGTGTGAGTTTGGAAGCAACTGATTCCTAGTCGTAAGGCAACACAAGACTGAAATACCTGATTGTCCAAAAGGGTACCTATGTTAACACACGGATATGCGTTCAGCCAGGCACTTGCTAAAGTTGTTTGTAATGCAAGAAAACGAGCTCTTTCTGCTGGGGTATCTAAATCATTATTCTTGATTCTGCATGTGTTAATTTCATCCCAATGTTTCTGCGATGAAGTTGAAGTAGCACGACTATTATTTGCAATATCCCAAGTTCTTAGAGCTTCCGCCAAATGGTATAGTTGAATCTCGTCATCCTTTAAATGAAGTGGAGTAGGTACAAGACGAACAGAACCATAAGCAGAGCTTAGAAACGCCGGAAGCGCAATATCCGAGATTTTCCGCAATCCTATACCACCATAGCGCACTGGGAGTGTAGCCTGAGTCCATTGATTTTCGTTTATGGATAGGTTGAATTTATATTCATTTATTTTGTGATATGGTAAGTGAGTAACAGATAATGGCATGAATAATACAAAAAATATATTTAAGTTCGAATAAAAATTATAATACATACTAATAAATATAAACCTATAAAATATTTAACTTAACATTTTCTGTACAATTATTTACACGAAGAAGCAGACTAATATAATTTAGTTATAAATTTTCTTTATATTTTGACGAAGTAATACGATGCTATTATATAACTTAATTGCCGGTCCAAGTTTGATTTTAAGAATGTCCACAATGTCCTTTTGACTTAAAAGTAATAAAGCTTCCCCATCGATATCGTGTTGTTTGAAAACGTCCGCGTAGTCACTCCCAGTCGGTAATGATTCGATAAAATTTCCAACCTGAAATTAAATCGATATAAAATATATTATCGAAAACGTAAAAATCATTTTTTTTTCTTTACTTGAAGTCCATTCCATTTTCTGGGATCCGTTCTTAATTCGGTGTAATTAGATAGGAATTTGGAATGTTTTGCCCAGCATTCTTTTTCGGCAGGACACATTTCTAAATCCTTCAAATAAGTCATCATTCTATTCTCTACTGTTGGATTTAAAGATGAATCGTCGCTTCGTTTGTACTTTTTGTTTTTCTTCGGTTCATACACTTTATCTTTGTCGTCTACTGGTGCCTCCAAACGTGGGTACTTGGGAGGTCGACCTACCCTATTTTTCCTGTAACAATTAAGGATGTAAGAAAGGCGGCTGGTGATGTAGGAAGATATACTTTTTTTCCTTGGGTTCCCTCGATACGGGAACTACGGCTTCTACGGTTCTATCGGGACTCAACAAGCGATCGGGAATTTTTTTATCGATTGCCAAATTTTCATCCGAATAGGGGCAGTCTTTTAAAGATGAATGAATTGTATTTGCTGGCCCTAGTACGTGACCAAGCCCTTTGCATCCAATCATTGGACATTCGGGATAACTGTGAATGTCTTTTGGAGCTGAAATAATACGAAATTATATTAATACATATAATGTTATTTCGATTATCATTTTTTAAATACTTACTAAGCGGTGGCTCCAGGTTGTGACCCGTTTTTAAACACCATCCAACCGGATGGATATCTTGACTGTCGTCGTCCACCCAGTAACCATATTTGTCTAACCAACCATCAAATTGAATTTTGATTTGATGACCTTTAACATCAACAACTGTGGCGACTCGGATCAATTGGGGAAGTCTTCTATCCACGCATTCCATTTTCATACCACGTTTAAAGCCACACGCCGGTTTTTGTTTGAACGCTCGTACCGGAGCCGGTGTTGATTTGGTTTCTCTCAAATACGATTCCCAAGTGAAGTGCTCAGGTTGGGGATAATCTAGAAACCGCTCAATATGGTCAGTACGAGAATTCGGAAGAATCCAATCATTTTTACCGCTTGGTGGAGTTAAACGGTGACGAGTTTGGTCGCACCAACCGACCGGATGGATGTAGGGCGAACTAGGTTCCGCCCAATAATCGTAAATATCGTCCCATCCGTCAAAATGCACCAAGATACGATTGTCTACCATATCTCGCACAGTCGCGACGCAAACTAACGAAGTATTATTCTTCTTGTCCACGGCTTCTAATTTCATGCCAATCCGAAAACCGTTGGGACATATAGTCTGATGAAGGAAAAAGCGATTATTCATAAATATTTTTATCTACTATATACATCGTAACTATTATTAATCTGAAAAATGAAGATTAAGTATTTTTTTGTTCTTATGTTACTCACATTTCCAGTTCTATTAGCGAAAAGATGCTTAGGTGCGGCATTCGATTTGGTTTCCTTCAAATATAACAACCAATTGAAGTCTTCCCCGTTGTAACCTAAAGGTGGATGTAAAGTGTGTTCATGCTTCTCGCACCAACCCATCGGAAAGATATCGATACTATCCGCGTTCACCCAGAAGTCATAATTGGCCGAATAACCGTCAAAATGGAGTCTCATTCGATACCCTTGAATCTCGGCGACGGTTAAAACGCAAAAGTGGGAAGGATGCATGGGATCGATGCCTTCCATTTTCATACCAACTTTAAAACCGTTTCTGTTGTACGGGAAAGGATCTTTGAATAATTTAACGGGAGCCGCTTTAGCTTTGGCATGTTCCAAGTATTTCGACCAGGAGAAACCTTTTTTGCCTGAACGCCAAGGTGAGGAGTATTTATCGAGAGATCCGTCGTTGGAGGAGTCCTCGATCGAGGATTCCGTATCGCTTTTGTTGTTCTCGTCTGTTTCCCGTTTTCTGACGGTGCCGCGTTTTCGTTTCTTGAATTTGACTTCTTTTTCTTTCACTTTATCCTTACTGGCGTCTTGACAGTCGTAGCTGCAAAATTTGGAATTGATAAAGTCGGATGGCATACCAAAACAGCCACATTCGACACAACAAATATCTTCTTGCAATTCATCTTTGGTTTTCAATTTTTTCTCCTTTTCTTCGAGTAATTTTTCGTATTCTTCTTTGGTCAGGTATTCGATGATATCGAATTCGTTTATGACGAATCGAAGATCGCTGCCCGGTAGGACGCCCAAGTTATTTTCCCACTTGATCATTTTGTGTACGTTAACTTTAGTTTCACCGTTATCTTGTTTATCCGTTATCATTTTTATTTCGATATCGATCTCGTCCGATTCCTTGACGCAAGTTGTTTCCGAGTTGTCTGCTTTCGTTAAGGACAGGTCGCTACCTTCGAAATTTTTTTCCAACAATTCGATGGGATTGTCGTCAAAATCGCGACGAACGCAAAAGGTGGATTTTCTTCTGTTAATTTTTGATCCCATCGAGTTGATCTCCTTCTGTACCGTGACGACTTCTGAAATAGAATTTAGTTTTGATGTAATTTCATTAGGTAATTGTTTTTCCGAGGTGGTAACCTCGACTTTGGTAGATTGAGTCTTTGTTATGTCGTCGTTCAGTTCGGATTCTAAATCGATGACCTCGGTACAGATAAGTTGATTGTCGTCGTTGCTGGTATTTGAGCAACTGCTGTTCGAGTCGCACATGACGGTAATGGGAGAACGATTTGGCGTCGGCGGCAGTAGTGGCTCGGTTAATTTGTTCAAACTGACGGTTTTTAAAATCGGTTGTTCGGTTCTATGCGGAACTGACGACAGGGGCATGAATGTTAGTTTCGGGGTTGTTTGAATAGTTTTCGGCATAGATGCTATAACGTATTTGTGTCCGGTTGTAGAAATTTGATTAATGTTGAGCGAATTTGAGGTGGCCGCCACATATTTCACGTTAGGTTGAGGTGAGACGTCTCCGATGCTACATGTAGCAGATTGATTACTAGCCGGTTTAACCATCGTGAGGTAGGCGTTCGTTATTCCTCCCTTTTTTTGTATGACAATTTGTTGCGAATTCGTCGTCTTTGGTAACAGTAAGTTCTTACAAGTTGGGAGAGATAAAGTGTTGGAAGATTTGGGAACTGCAACCGGGGGCAGCTTGGAAATGTGAGATGGAATAGATTTAACGTAAACATTATTGCTCTTGGGATTTGTGATGGTAACAAAAGGAATTTTGTTGGGAGCCTGAATATAGATGACAGGTAGGACCTCAGTGTTAAGATGGGATGTCGATTTCATTTCGACATTATTAGAAGGAACGTTCACCGTAAGATCTATACTCGAATCGGACGGCCTCGAGGTGGTAGCGGCCGAAGGCATCATCTGAAAATGGGTTACACACGATCGATTAGTCCCACCGAAAACTTTCCCTCCTGCTCCTTCTACTTCCAAATACTAAAATCGTACAATTATGCGTCACTTCGAAATAATCTAACTCACAATGACTACAAATCGCTAAGCAAGCTACGAGTCATCCACGAATCGGCAATCTTCTAAAAATGCAGAAAAAAAAACAAACCCTATATACTAAACAACAATAAAACATTTTCAAATTGTTTTAACGATAATACAGAGCGCTTGCAAGTGGCACTTTTGCACAAACAACATACAAACGTACCTTTTTATTGCTTTCCCAAACTTCTTTCTTCGATTAAACTGCTCCTTCTCACGGCATTAACAAAATAATAATGAAAGTACCAAAATACTCATCTCCCGATCAACCATAGAATAGAGCATCTGTGCGTACCTAACGCTCGATAATTAAAACTTGCAAATTCGAATAAATTCGCCGTTTGTTTAAAAATTAAACACGTTACTTAAAATGCAGAAAATATTTACGTTCTTATTTCAGTATTTACAGTATATCTGTGTACAACACGCTTCTACGAAACCATAGAACCAGCATTTCTCCGATATTGGCCAGCTTATCGTATAATAATTGCTACGTCACCTAGTGACTTGAAGATTCGGAATCCTACACCTACGGACGCGTAGGTTTTATCTTTGTTGGAAAACCAAGTATGTACCATAGATAAAATAATATATTATTATTTTACACTCAGTGATCTCTCGTGTCATTTTGACAGCTCAGGAAGAACGCAGTTGTTTGGAATAAACTCATTTCTCAACATTAAAGTACCAAAAACGACATCAAAATGGGCAAGGGCTTCAATAATTACATGTGTAAAAAGTTCTTTCATCCCGCTTCTCGTGATAACTTAAAACGAGTAAGTTTACTCAAGAAAAAAAAACTGTGTCAACATTTATAACACCATCAAAAATTTTCAGGTATGGATGGCGGAACAGAAAGCCGATGCATACAAGAAAAAGCAGGAAGAGTTAAGACAGCAATACGAAAAAGAACAAGATTTACATGAAAACAAAGCGATTTTAAGCAAAGAGAGCAAAGATAAACTCAGCATAAATTTTATGTATGAACCGCCACCTGGAGCAAAAAAAGAACGGGAACGAGAAGACGATGAACCCGAATACAAATTTGAGTGGCAAAGGAAGTACAATGCTCCTAGAGAAAGTTATTGTAAAGGTGACCAGGAAATTCGCGATCAACCTTTTGGTATTCAAGTTCGTAATGTAAGATGCATCAAATGTCACAAATGGGGTCATATAAATACAGGTATCTAACGAAATTATTTCATGTCCTCGCAGGTTGAACCTTTAAATTTTCAGACAAGGAATGCCCGATGTACAGTTTATCCATGAGTGCTGCGAGATCTTTGGAAAATACAAATATCATGGATCAAAGTAGTTTGGTACAACAAATGTTGGACGATGGTTTAGCTTTAAAGAAACAACCTGCCGCTATTCCAAAATCGTCACGTCATTTATTACTCGTCGATGGAGAAGAAGACAATTGGGAAGCCAAATTTTTAAAATCCTTATCATTCAAACAAAAAAAAGTTCTATTAAAGTATGTTTCAATTTAAAATCTTGAGCCGATTGAGAAATATTTTTCGATTTCAGAAAACTGGAGAAAGTTGAAAAAGAAATGGTTATGGAGAATCGCAATAAATCAAAAAAAAGTAATAAAGAAAGTGACAGCGAAAATAATTCCGATTACCAATCTAAAAAGACGTTCAAAAAACAAGGTACAAAGAAATATCGAAAATCTCGTCGAGATGATGACCTGAATGACAAAAAAAAAAGAATACGCAAGACTAAAAGTACTGACTCCTCAGGCTCCGATGATAGAAAGAGTAATTCCCACAATCGGAACGCTATCTACAACGAACACAAACAAAGTAAAAGAAATCGGAGTAGCAGTGGTGAATCATCTAGATCCAGTAATGATCAAAATTGTAAAAAAACAATTGGAAATTTGAAAGATAAATGGGACAACAATAAATCTAGGAACGAAACCAAAGCAATCCGACAAAATAAACAACGTAAAACATCCAGTAGCGATGATTTATCTAGTGAACGAAAAAACGATAAAGTAATAAGGAACGATGAGAAATTGAAGAGGAAAAACGAGAAAAAACGAGATAATGGTTACGAGGATGACAGAAATTCAAGAAAGCGATCTAGGAGTTTTAGGGATAAGGAAAAGGATGAAAATTACCTTAGAAAAAAGGTGGAACTAAGCCGCGGCCGAGATGGAAGACGAAATCCGGAGTATCATGGGAAAATCAGGGATTCTAGGGAAGATAGAAAACGTAGGGAATATTAAACATGCTATCTAAGCATTTTTGGTTTATGGATGATGCCGAATATCAACACATTGAAATAACGAACAAAATTGAGAAATAAATATGTATCAATCTTATCTGTTTTTTCCTTTGTTACTTATTTATGGATAAATCCATTAGCATATGATTCAAATTCATTTTTAGATGATATTCAGGTGTTCATATATATAATAATTATAGGATTAGAACTGGATAAATCCTAATCGCGAAATTACGATAAACCTGTGACACCACAATCGTCTGTCGCGAAAAATTGACGGTTGAAAGTTCCAGATGAAAAGTTGTGAAATTCATTCAAACTTGTCAAAACTTTCGCATCCATCACTTTTCGGTGTATCTGTTTTACAAGTACGAAGCAACCTTTTGTTAATAAAATTAAATTAAAATAAAAAACAAGGACAAAATAGGTTTATTATAAATGGAAATCATCGCATTTTTACATGACTTACAAGTAGCTCTCACCAAGGTAACCCCATGAAATTCAACATTTTCACTTAGTTCCGTTTATTATTACTAAGTGGCTTTCGATGTTTCATAGTTTTTTTTATAAACTTGATATGACGATGATCCGCATTTTACGTAAGAGTATTCGGTTTAGTAAAATTGGAAACGTCCATTTTCATTCAAAGTTACGAAAATGTCGGTTTGGTTTGAATTCACCGTTGATGAAATAATTAAATCAAATCGGACAACACGCAGAAACATCGAGGAAATTAAAGAATGGATGAAAAAGGAACAGTTGCCGCGAGCTCTAGATGAGCAAATAATACTTTTCTTGTTATCGTGCGAAAATGATTTGGATAAAACAAAAACTACTATTGTGGCATACTACAAGTATACCTATCTAGGTTCAAATATATTAAGCGGTCGGGATATGTCAGCCGATGATTTAATTAAGCAGGTAACTATCGTGTAAGTATAATATATAACTTTTAGTTATTTACTTATCCCGTTGAAAAAAATTTTCAGGGAATCCGGTTTGCTACCCAACTGCACGAAAAATAATTACGCCGTTATTGTACAAAGGCTTAAAAACACTTCTTATTGGCATTTTAATGTGGAGTGTTCGTTGAAGTATCTTTTTATGATTTTGTTTTTGGGTATACAACAAAAAATCCCTCCACACGGTTTGATAGTTATCTTCGACATGAAAGGGGTGATTAAATCACTTTGTTTCGGCTTAATTTAAAACTTGTTTTTCAGTTTAGCATCATGCATCTCACTAAATTAAGAGTGGGGACGTTAAAACTTTTTTTCGGGTTTCTGCAGGAAGCTCTTCCTGTTCAACTAAAAGCAGTTCATATTTTCAATACGGCCTACTTTGTCGACAAGTTGATAGCCATCATTAAACCGTTTATGAAAAAGGAATTGTTCGATTTGGTAAACAACTTTTTTTATCGATAACTTTTTTTTTTGTATTGTGTAATTGACAGTTAAATTTTCATCAGTCCAATGTAAATATGGACGAATTCTTTGAAAAACACGTAGAAGCTGATTGTGTACCGGAAGATTATGGGGGTAAAGCACCACCAATTCATGATTTAGAGGAAATAACCATAAGGAAACTAAAAGATATGACTGAATGGTTTCGAATTGAACAGGAATTTAGAAGTAACTATAAACCGAGGAAAATTAAATCGTAAATAATGTTAAGATGCAAGTTTATTTCGTTCGTAAGTTGCGATAGTACTAAAAAGGTCTTGTTTCTCTAATTAATTATTATATTTATTAATAATCGGCGCACCTGTCGTACCTATTGATTACGCAACTAATTGTAAATTTTGACTCAAAATAAAGTACCGCGCAAGGTTATCGCGTTGCACGCAAACACCTTTTTTTTGTTGTTTCTCGTAAACGTTGGGAAAACTTCGAACTTGATTTTTGCTCGGATTGAATTGGCTACAGTTTTATTCGACGAAGGTGATTTTAATTAACAAAACTAACATTTTTTTGTATGTTAATTGCCACCGTTAAAATTAAAGTATGAGATTCCATCCCGGGTGTGTTAGAAACTGGCGACGGTCGTGTAAAGTTGTGTATTAGAAATGTCTTTAAAATTTAAATTTGAAGCGGAAGATGTTATCCGAGAAGGGCGGGTTTTTCGTAAAGATGTTGATACTTTAAAGGAATGGATAATGAAGAATAATTTGCCAAGATCTACGGACGAACAGTTGGTTTTATTTTTGATATCGTGCGAAAACGATGTAGATAAAGCCAAAGATACGATTTTAGCTTTTTATGATTATAAAGCTCAGGCACCAGGTATGACGAATAATCGGAATTTAACATCGGCCGAAATGATACATCAAATGTCTGTTATGTAAGTTTTTCAAAAATATAAAACGAAAAGCAAAGTTTAAATTCCAATTACTTTCCAAGGTGGTTTACCTGGATTTTTATTATGAATATAATTTTTAGAGGATCGAGTAGTTTTCCGGGTAGGACAAGAAACAATTACATGGTTATATTACAACGTTTCAAAAATACTTCATATCGAGAATTCAATTTTGAAAGCAGCTTGAAACTTCTTCTCATGACGCTCGATCTTGGTTTATATCAGAACCCTCCACCAGACGGTGTGATTTGTTTATTCGACATGAAGGGAGTGAGGAGGTCCTTGAGTTTTCTCTTTCAAAGTTGATTACACTTTTTTTCAGTTAGGACTCATGCATTTAACCCGATTTCGTTTAACTGCATTACGAATTTTACTTGGTTTCGTGCAGGAAGCGCTTCCGGTTCAAGTACGTGGTATTCACGTTTTTAACTCTACTTACATATGCGAAAAGCTTTTGGCTATAATGAAACCGTTTATGAAAGCTGAATTGTTGAATATGGTAGATTTATCTCGCTTAATTTTAGTTGCGATTTATATTTTGATGTTATGTAGATTTATTTTCATCCACCGGATATGGATATGAATGAATTTTTCCACAAATATTTGGAAGCCGATTATATTCCTACAGATTATGGTGGTAACTTGGCACCGGTCGAGCAACTGGAGCAAATGACGCTCGAAGGTTTTCGGGAAATGGAGGATTTTTTCAGGATCGAAGAGGAAATGCGAGCCGATTATAAACCATCAAAAAAATAACAATTTTATTTTTTACGATGATAAGGAATTGTAGGTGTTAGTTTTGTAAATAAAATTGAGCCTCTCTATCACCCGAATGTCTTAGTATCGCCGGATCCAGCACACGTTACAACATTAAGCGGGACCTCTGTGCTTTAACGGCGGTTACGTGCCGAACCATAGAATATGTCAAAAAATATATATTTTATCATTTCGCGGTAACAACTTTGAAATTCTAAACCACTTTCCACTATACACATAACAATTTTCTATATCTTATTGATTTAATGAAAATGATTATATACAAGAATGGCGTAACGTTATTTCCTTTAATCGATTTGTAAATTTTTCAAGAACGTTTGCTCATCCATCGGTTGATTGTTTTTTGGTGCTGCTCCTCCAGTTAGCATACCCCACCATGACATTTTCTTGATACGTTTCGATTCGTCCGTTTTGAATAGTTCAGTCTCTTTCAACCAAACGGCGTATTTATCGACCATCGCTTTGGTGTCTTCATCCAACTCCTGGATTGAAGGTGCCTCACCGCCGTAATCCATCGGCATTATCTCCAAAGGAATACCATCCGGGATGTTACCTTGAGAATTTTACATATTTAAATTGAACAATTCGTATCTCAAACAGGAATCCAATTAAAATTCAAACTTAAAATTACTTTGTACCTTTGTGGAATTTAATTAGACTGAGCAGGTCCGATTTGACCATGGGTACGACGATACGCATTATGTGATGTACCCACGAAGCGGTGTTTAGAATATGAACGCTTTTCAATCTTGCGGGATGAGCTTCCTAAGAAAAAATGGGTTCGGCCAAAAATCCCCCTTTTTTATTTGTTAGAACTTACCTGTATATAAATCATAAAAGCACGCAGAGCTGGTAAACTCACTCTGGCCAAATGTCCGATGCAAACACCTTTCATATCGAAAATAACGACGTAGCTGGAAAATTAAAACGCTCCGATTAAAAGTAAAACTAATTAAAATTGCAAAACTTTCTAATCCATTAACCTTCGTTTTTTTTAGGAATTTTTTTTTGTTACCCGTCTTGTAATCCATCCTCCGATAGGATGCAGTCGTTATACATGCAGAAACCTTTGACCGCTTCGTTGAATATCATTTTGGTAGGATCCGGATCGCGAAGCGTGTACATCAACACTCTGTAACCCTCGGGAGTCAGCTTCGGCAACCTCGCTAAGTGGCTAGAAACGAAATTGTTGTAGTAATAGCATCGATATTAATTATAAACTAATTTTCTCGATAATTATTCGGTTCCATTCATTTATTCTTATAATAACTTGGTTAAAAAAAAGACCACCTTGTTGCCTCGCCCGTTTGGTCTGCTAATGCTGGTTTAATTAACCATCATCAACAAGCAAGTTTGTTTACCAAAATGTCTATACCTTAACCTAAAGTTTATTTTGTAATGGAAGGATTATAATCCACGTCAGATCACTTATACAACAATTTTCAATACTAATTATCGTTCGATTATTAAAATAATCTATGTACCTATATGCGTAAGTGCTACGTATGAAATAAATAAAAATCGTGCATGTATCTCAACTTTTTTATCGTAATTAAATACTAGTAAATTTAATTTCTATCAATTTTCTTTATTGTATTTCACGATCATTAATAATAATAAAGAAAAACAATTAACTTAAAATTCCGAGAAATTAAAGAATAATTTTAGATTTTCCGATTGGCGTTAATTAACATATGTTTTAGATGTTTTTGTTCACAATTTTTGTTTATTTTCTATGTTGTTACCGTTCAAATGTATTTAAGAAAAATGATACATTTGACCTCCTAGTAAATACATTCAACCCTACTACACTAGTTATAAAGTAGTAATAAAGCATCATGCACATGACTTTCTAAAATCAATTTCTTATACATATGGCATCGTAACTTTCCTTGAAACGTTGGTATTTTGTGGGTCGTCTTGGTAAAATAAAAATGAAATAATCGCTCGGTACCTATAGTCATCGTCGTCGTCGTCATAGTTAAAGGAGAAATTATTCCGCAATTATCACAAATACGATTCACGGATAATCTTTTAGTAAACGATTGCGAGTACCTACCTAATGTTTTTGTTCCATTCAAGGTTTCTCGGCACCAGTCGAAAACTTTGTAGTTGTACAACGTTTACCGAACGTAATCAATAAGATTTATGAATATTTACGGATTTGTCAATCCTTTCGTAATAACGAACCGAATTAAAAAATTAATGCAGATACTTACGCTAATTTAAGCATAGCTTGCAATTTGGGGTCGTAAACGTTTCGTCCGGTAAAAAGTATTGGATACGACGCTCTGATGGTGAAATAATTTTCGATGCATACTTTAGCTCTGTCCACTGAATAGAAACAGGCGTGAAGAAAAAGGAAAATGTATTCGTCCGAAATGTCCGGTAAATGCGGTTGCGTCGAAAGCCTGAGTTGAGCAACAAATTGATAATTAGAAACGCTCGACTAAAGAACGAAAATAAAAAAATTAACCCTTACCAAGCTCTAACTTTTTGTAATTCCTTTTTACGTTCCGGTCGTTTTTTTAAACCGTCTATAAACGGGTGATTTTTAGTTGTCATCACCTGTACGGGCATATTATCTTCTTCTTTGATTAGGTATAATATGTATTATGTCACTTGTTGCGCGAAACTCGATTTTCGCGAGATAATTCGAACTGCGCGCTCGCTCTTGCACTTACTGTTGTACGCGCCTTCGCTATTTCTTCGCTTATTCGACGACCGATACGATTTTGAAAGAATCGAAAGTGAAAACTAGAGGGGGGTTTAATAATAACGAGACGCGGGGATAAATGCACACGGAGATAATGTCCACTCGAATTGAACGTGTCGATTCGAAAATCGATTCATCACTTTTTTTTGTTACTTTATGTTATTTTAGGGATACTTTAATGCGCGGATTGATAACTTGAGGGGCTTTATATTTAATAGAATCGACCGTAGAGATTTCCTATTTCCTATTTTCAATATAAATTTAAAAGTCTATGTCAACAGGACAACCGCGGTTTACTATAGTTTTTTTTCACGTTATATCCTAATTTGTGTTGTTTTGTAATTCTTTCTAGTAGATTTGTGATCAAATCACTCGATGAAACCCATAATATGTAATATTGTTCTAATAATTCGCGGGGTTTGTAATCATAGAAATATGTATGATAAACTCTTTAGGCTGTTTTATTAAATAATTTTATCTGAGGTTTTAATTTTCAATTCATATCGATAAGAACGCAATCGGTATTGAACGAAAACGAATTATCCTAGTGATAAACAAGTTGCGTGGTCTCATGAAGTGTTACAATTTAATTTTTTGAGAAAACGTAAAAACTATCCCTCCGGTTTAAATTAATCGATAAAATAAATACAGTAAAACGAGTATTTTCAAGGTACCAAACAGATCTTTCACCTTGCTTTTTCTTTACATTTTTCTTTTACGCGATGCGAGCGTTTGTTTCACCAAGTGCTTCTTCGTTCGTTAATCATTTTGGATCTAACGTAAGTTGATTTAAAATTCTCCCGCAACTAAATTTTACGCCGGTTATGAACAAATCATTCATATACATATAGATAAAGTTATGAAATTGCCGAAATTAGAAACTGGCTTGGTTAAAGGACGAATTCCGTTCTAGGTCGCACCATCGTAACCCAAATTTTTCGGTGAGAGTTTTTTTTTACTCCGGGGTAGAAAATTCTATTTGCGTCTTTATATCGAATGGTACATGTTTTACGTCCGAAAGAAGATGAAAGTATGTCATAATACCTTTTAGGAAGTTATATAAGAAGAATTATGTAAGATAACGAAAGGTGTTTTACGATTTGGTACTTGTTACCCATTGCTTTCTAGCGTTGATTATCGCACATTCAACCACACAATTGGTTCGACGTCTTTTCAACTGAACTCCGTATTTTCAACAACTCCCGGTATAGTAGGTTCAAAACTCAAAAACGGGTTTGCGATGTTGTTTAAATTTTCGACAACGTTTAATTAGTCGAATAGATCCTTCAACTTTAAATTTCAGATGATAATATGTTAATTTAAATCGGGATCGGTACGAAAATAACAAAACCATGTCGAGATTTCATATTGAATTTGATTCTCGTTCGGTGCGTTGTGTGGTTCATATTTGTCGAAGTAAGTTTACGTACTTTTTTTTCGCAACCGGCGTGTCGTAAACGATTTTTTCCGAGATTCCTCGCAACCTTGAATTCGTGGATGCCTACCTAGAATTCAAAAAACTCATCAGCAAAAGTCTAGATATAATAATCGGTTATTATTATTATCATTATCGTCAACACATGAAGAAGCACGACCTTGACTAATTACATTTTATTTAAGCTATCGGGTTTACAATTTTCCTATTGTTAAATTTTGGTACGTAATTTGATAACATTTTTCATTTATTAAACGTCGACGGAGGTGGGAATCTTCAATATTTTCAATTATTGTTATTAATGGATATATTTTGTATATATGATATACCTTAGAAAATAAGGAATGATTTCAATTTTTCTTTAACACTATATCAAGTGGAATAGTAAACGTACCAACATTTGGAAAGTTCGTAGTTTTTCCATATTTCAAATTTCCAAAAACAACGTAGTTATGTGTGCAGGAATTGAAAATCAATCATATGTCGATATTTTTGTCTGTCTTCAGGTGAAACAATACCACTTCAAATACGCTCCCTCATTATGTTTATTCATGTTTATTGTTCAATTTTTACCATTTGGACTTTGTTTTCAGTTAGTTTTCGACCGATCGAGAATGTCAGTGCCACGACTAAAATTCACGCTCGAAAATTTAATAAAAGATGGTAGAGTGTCGCAAAATGAAGTAACCGAAATTAGACTATGGATGCCTACTGTGAATTTACCGGAAATTTCGGACGAACTAATTGCCGCATTTCTAATCGCTTGCCGAAGAGATGTTAAATTAGCGAAAAGTACTTGTTTCGCTTACTTCGAACAACAAAGTCTTTTACCGGAGGTGTTTAATGATCGAGATGTCGATCGAGAGGATTTGCAATTAGCTACCAATACCATGTGAGTAATTTCGAAGAAAAAACTGTTTGTAATGATTTTTTTTTATATACCTAGATACCATGCATCATTACCAGTTCGAACGGACGACAATTACGTGATACACATTTTTAAGTTGAATGACTCGACTTTAGCTAATTTCCAATTCGCTCCCATCAATAAATTATTATTCATGTTGATTCACATAACTTTAAACACCGATAGCCCGCCACAAGGGATCAAAGTAGTCGTCGATGCTCAAGGAGTAAGTAACGTTCTATTTTAACAACAAAAATGCCAAATTATTTCAAGGCCAGTTTATGGTTGTTAATGAAATTCAAACTAAGGATGCTCAAGGTATTAATGGCGTTTTTACAAGAAGGAATGCCTCTGCATTTAAAGGAAATTCATATTTTAAACACCTTCTCTATAGTACATAAGTTTTTGTTTATGGTGAAACCTTTTATGCACGAGGAAATGTATAAAATGGTTTGTCATTTAATTATTTTTCACATACCTAGATAGTCAAGTATTTTTAATTTTAGTTACACCTTCACCCCGCCAGTCTGGACATGGAGGAATTTATGACTAAGTTTATACCGAAAAAGTGTCTGCCTAGTGATTACGGTGGCGACTTGCCTAGTTTCGAAGATTTAAATCGAAAAACAATCGAACGATATAGGGAGTTAAAAGAATACTTTGAGGAGGAAGAAAAATTAAGAGAAGAATGGGTTGCGAGGATTACATAATTTTATTTTAAACACTACCACAACCATAGATTGAAGAAACAAAAAATAATTTCAAACAACGCGAGACTTGTTACGTGAGGGAATGGATATTTATTATCAAACAAATACAATAGAATTACGTCCTCAAAGATTCTTTTAATTTTTTTCTAGCTTCCATAACTTTTTCCTCCTGTTTTTTGATATCTTCCTCGGTAATACTGACGGCCTGTATTAGGGGTTGCTTGGGATCCAGATGAACTGCTGAGTTTTTATCGAGTAATGACTTATTAACTGTTTGTCCAGTAATTAGTTGATTGTTAACGTGCAATGCCGTTGCCACACTTCTAATAACCGTTTCTGTGCTTATATTAGGTCCGACCAGTTTTAAGCATTTAGGTAAATCCATTTCGCCGAAAACTGTGCCGTCGATATCACACGCTTCCAATCCTTCCAAACGTTTCTCCCAAAGCAGTTGCTTTGGTTTCTCCTGAGTACCGTGTTTATACTCTGATTTGACTTTGCTTTCTTGAGTTTTGAAAACCGTCACGGGTTGTTTAAAAATCGAAGCTGTTTGTCGTATTGGTGGTACTAAAGAAGCGTCGTTTCTCACGTTTCTATTATTGTAGTACATAACATCGACTTTTCCAACTGAAACTCCTGTTTTACGTAACACGTCTTCGCGAGGCCATCGTTTCGTTTGTGAATTGTAATCGTATTTATTCCTATCTATAATACTGTTCATCTTTATTTTGTTGTTTTACACTTAAATCGAAGGTGACGGCGATAACCTTCGTTTTCTTGAGTTACGGGAACTACCGAACCACCCACAGTATGTCTAATATCTGAAACAGTCGAACTACCACGTAGTTTGAATATAATACAGGCATTGACTAATAATAATAGTATTATTAGTTAATGATACAGGACTACGTACATATTTTAAAATATCGATACGTAAAAAACAGCAATAATTACTTTTTTTATCTTGCTGATAAAGGGGTCGATAACGAACAATAAATATTTATTATTATTTAGTAAATAGTTTTTCCATAAGTGTCTTAATAATGGTTTCCAAAAAAAGAATGAAATTTGACTTCTCACTTTTAGTTAGAAATGAAAAAATGAAATAGTATAGCACGAAAAACAATTATCTCAATTAATTTAAAGAAGTTATGTATATTATTTCATAAAGTATAAAACACTGAAAGTAAAAGGAAGATATTTTTATGACATTATCGAAACAACGCATCGTTAACAAACCATTTGAAAGCAATTCGTTTTACTCTATATGACTATATATTAAACATACCTATATACGTGTCATTTACTATTTGTTAGTTATTGAGCGTTAGTTTGTTAAGGTATAGTTTTCTTTCAGATAAATGGCGAATTTAATAGAAAAATTCTTTCATAATTATGACTATTATATGGAAAAAGTTGCGGGTAAGTTAATTTTTCGTTTCGCTTGTTTCTTCGACGTTTATTTTCTATTTTAGATCAACGAACTAACGAATATTTCCTTTTGTCCTCCCCTTGGAAACCAATTATAATTTTTGTGATTTACCTGTTTTTAACTAAAAAGTTGTTGCCTGAATTTATGAAGAATAGAGAGGCGTTAAAAATTGATAATTTGATACTTTTGTATAATATGTCGCAAATATATTTTAATGGTTATTTACTTTATCTGGTAAGTAAATTTCTTTTATGATAAATAATATATGATTATATTTTATCGCAGGTATTCCCAATATTAAAATTGCGATCAGTTTTTTGCTCACCTGTTGATTACTCGGATAATCCCGAGTCCCGTTTGGAGTTGGATCTGGTTAATTATTATTACATGTTGAAAGTTTACGATTTGCTAGACACCGTTTTCTTTATTTTAAGAAAACGTGAACGTCAGGTAACTTTTTTGCATCTTTATCATCACGCTATGATGGTAACTTTTTCTTGGATTGGAGCCAAATTCGTACCAGGTGGAAATACGATTTTTATAGGAGTTTTTAATGTTTTCGTTCACACAGTTATGTACTTTTATTATTCCGTGACTTTATGGAATTCCGGTTTGAAAAAAAATATTTGGTGGAAAAAACATTTGACACAACTACAATTGGTACGTTGCATTATAATTGATATTTAGAACTATAAGTTTAATACATAATCGTTTTTCATTTTTCTAGTTGCAATTTCTTAGCTTAGCTACTATGGCAACTGGTGTTTTACTAAATAGGAGCTGTACTTTTCCTAAAACAATCACCGTGGTTGGTTTATCTCAAAATCTTTTTATGATTTACCTATTCGGGAAGTTTTATTACCATGCTTACGTGTCACCAACAAAAAAAGGTATAAACTACTCTTTGAAGACAAACTTGAAGTTACACTAAAATTGATATTTCAGCTGTTTGAATTATTGTTATTTATTTACACAAAAGAACCCAAAAAATACACAGTATTAAAATATTTGAATTTGAATAAATTCCCAATTCCAATTAATAAATCAAAGCACTCAAAACCTTGTAAACATAGGAGATGACGAAGTAGAAAAATAAACCTTTACAGAATTTATCCAAGACCCACATTCTGAAATTTAAATTGTGTTTATAAAAATTTATAATGAATAAAAAATATGTACTTACATCTTCATATTCCTTCTAGCTGCTGGTAACATGTCGTCGGTTTCTTTAAGAATCGTCACACGAACTGTATGTATACATTGTTCGAAATAATCCTTCAAATCCAATCCTTCACCATCCATTATATAAATTTGTCGTTCCCTTTTATTTAATTTATCCCGAGCGATTTTCATTTTGTCATTAGTGAAACTCCACGCTTTGGTTGTGTAATATTCAAACATTTCACCGCCCTTCTCGATTCTTCTTTGTATTTGATATAAACTGAAAAAAATAATAATTTTTGAAGACTTGAAATTACTATAGTACCTACATAATTCTGATTACCGCACGTGAATCTATTCAACATTTCAGTTTCTAAAATAAAACACCTAAATCTTGAAAGAAATTCAAAATTACATACGTATTAAGTAATTGCAATAAAATGATTCCTATGAATATGAGTAAATGAAAGTAAATCCCCACAAAAGAACCCGCAATTTGCCCATATTTTTAAATTTGTCGATTATGTTATAAGTTTCCTCAGAACGTATAAAACTCCTCTGTGGTTCACCATGCAACCATTGGAGCGCAATCACCGCGTTGTGTTTGCACACTACCAAGTATAACTTTATTAACTCCCGAAAAATTTACAGTTGAAAATCAGATAGAGGATAAGAAGATGAAAAGAATAATTAATGAAAATATATAGGAACTAATAATTAATAGATACATCTTAAAAAGCTAATTTCTCGAACTGGCTGTTACAATAATTATTATAAAAAAATATAATTTTTGTAAAAATAAATTACTTATCCTGTTAATCACCCTTGACCCGCTTTTTCAATTCCAACCGAAATTAACTCCGCAATTTTAAGAGGTATTGACTGTTAACTTTGTCTTAACGAAACGTGTTCATATTACAAATCTAATTGCTTATGAACGATTCTCCTTGAATACTCGCTTGCATAATCGTCTAAAGTCGAGAGTCAACTCGATTGAAGGTTCATCGGTTTTCCATACTCACCAAGCTTTATATCCCAAGATGACTAGTAGTAGATCGATAAACAAAGCGGGAATGATTTGGAACAAATAGAAGCAAATGGCGTGATGCAATCGAGATTTTTTCATCGAACCACCCGGGTACCAAACGACTTGATTGAACGGTATTCTGTTGTTAATTACATCCCTTCCCAATTCGATTATTTCTTCCCAAGAGAATTGGTAATCTGAGGTACTGGTTAAGTTGAAGAAACGTTGCTTCCTGGGAAAGAAAAATGTATGAGTTTTAAGTTGAGGGGAAATCGGGCTTTGTTACTTGTCGTCGTTTACGTGGTACCAAGTGGCGCAGAGCATTCCGTTCACACAAACATCAGCTGGTACCATGTCGGCGTATGATTTACTATCCATGTACATACTTCTGATGATTCCTTTACCGGCTCCAACAAAAAGACCCATCGGCCCTTGTAGATTGTTGCACCAACCAGGAAGAGGATCCTTGTAAATGGGTATAACTGCAAATGAATGTTTTGAGTAATTGTGTTAGAAGTTTAAGTTATGGTAACGTACCAACTGATGGTCTTACGACTATAGCGGGCAATTTGTCCATTTGGTCAAAAACTAAAGCTTCGGCCAAAGCTTTGGTGAAAGTGTAAGTATTAGGAATGTCACCCAAAAGCCTAAAACGGGGTACAGTAAGTATGTATAATGAAAACATTAAGCAAACATATTACTCTTTGGTAAATTTGCCCATTGAATCTTCTTTAATCCAATTTATACTATTGAGTACCTCGTATGGATTCGCTGGTGGTGGATAATATTTTTCGTGTAAAACATCTTCGAGTGGATTCACGTATGCAGTGGAAACGTGGATGAAACATTTCAATTTTTTACATTCTTGCGCCAGCTCGAGGGCGTACTTCGTTCCTCTGGTATTCATCGTAACGGCATATTTCATCGTATCGTCGAAACGTGTTGTGGCGGCTGAATGATAAAAAAACTCCACTTCCTCTTGTAATCTCTTCCTGTCTTCCTGAGAAATTCCCAAGTCGACTTCCAGAACGTCGCCGGTGATCGGTTCGCATTTTTTGAAAGAGTCCGCATCGAGTTTCCTCAACGTGTCGAAAAGCTAACGCGAAAGTGATAATTTTGTAAGATTTTTCGGCAATAGTTATTAGTTGCGCTACCATCAGGAATTTTAAAATAGAGGAACCGGTTCTTTGCGCAATAATAACGTCGTGCATGGAAACGATTTTAATAATTTATACTTTTACGATCGTAATTTGTAATTACAACCAAAATATTTATTAATGTTTTCGATTGTTTTACGATCCGCAACGGGTTCCGATTTTTCGATTTTCGGTATCCGATAGGAAAGCGATCGAAAGAAAGTGAAAGGATTGTTATAATGTCAAGTTCAGTGTTTTCATAATATACAGAAATAGTTATTAAATATTACCAACTGGGTCGGACGGAAAAGATCGCTCTATAATCGCCGCAAGAATGATCCTACTTTTTTCTCTCTATTGCACGCGATTCAAGGCGCCTTCGATGTCCTAGATTTGTCATATGATGGTAAGAAAACAAGAAATATTAAGTAACGCTTTCTTTTTGGTTTTCGAGATTTATTTGGATAGAGGCGAGGAACATCTAATATTAATTGTTCCTCCTTGATTTCAATTGCGATGTTGTATTATAGTTTGTACAACAAGTTTCCCAATTTTTTTAACCATCTCACAAGTTGAAAAAGCGCTTCGCTTACATGCATTATTTGGGGGTGTATTTAAATTCGGTTACATAAATCATCGTAAGTATACTTACGGCATTATTAAAAATATCCTGCATACGTTCCTTCGGTGTTTTTCCTTTTTTATTCCTTATTAAAATGTAAATTTTCTTCACGCCCGAACAGCACCGCAGCAATTTTTCAATTAATACTTTGCCCAAAAAACCGGAACCGCCTGTTACGAAAACTGTCCGACCTTTGAACATATCGGCTATACGATCGGGAAGTTTTTCGATATCCGCTTTCGCCATTTCTGTATCGTACACCTGCGATCATGGAAATTTTTGGTTAAACGACTTTGTTGCACAAACAAAATATTTTTCTTGTGAAATTATGTTGTTGCACAATCAACGCCTTTACGTTATACGTACTTTCAAATTGATGAAGAAAAGCGTAACAACACGTACCTACGGAACACCCACAAAATTCATTCTCAACAAAACTTTAAATTACAAGAAAACGTTTTTTGTTGCTCCTATTTGTAGGATTTTGTAGGAGGATGAACTGTTAAAATCACAATGCGAAAGTAAAAAAACGAAGAGAATTAAGTAAAGTTTTTCCATCCTAAACAAACGAATAAATTAATTACGTATAATGGATTGTAAATTAGTTAAATAAGCGAATTTTTCTTGTTCAAATGACCCGGACGATGTAAAAGATCTTTCGCATTAATAACGTTCTTGAATAAAATGATAATTTATGAGGACTACTTTTATGAGCAGTTGAAGTTGCATTAACGACTCTACTTGAAAGAGTTTTTCTTCAAAAAATGCTTATGAATGATACCAATGTTCTCACTTACCGATCAACAAAATCTTCTTCAACTTATACTGAAAATGTTGCGCGCCAAGTCCACTATGTACTTCAGTTCCACTCTACTTGAATATCACTTTCTACAGTCAGAACCAGATACCAACTGGTTACTTAGGAGGAAACGCGGATCATTTATAAACTACGTTCGAAAATGGAATACAATTATCGCATCTCGGAGATCGATGTTTAACGACCGTTAATTTTTTCGTATCTACGCCCCAACCTTCTTTCGAGTGTTTTGATTCTATAGTGGCGCGACCTTGATGTCTTAAACTTAACCCACTTATTTAGCAGAATGATAAAAATGCAAGAAAACATTTTATTTACGAATTTGTACATTCACTTTTGCGCTTTAATAAAATAGATTTTTAAACGTTCACTCACTTTCACTCAAAATCCGTTCACCCTTAAAAAAAGTACTTTTAAATACTCTCTCTATTCAAACGCGGACATCGAAATCTTTTTCCATATTTCGTAGACATGTAGTCACTTTCACATTAGATACTCTCAATGGAATCCTAGATGTTTCCATTACGCAATTTCTTAATATTCCAAATATTCAAATTTGCATTCGGTTAAAGGCTTGGAAATCGTCGAAAATCACCGACGGGTTATATTATTCATAATAAATTTCGTGAAAGTACCTTATTGCATTTTAACGACAAAACTTCATTATGCCAATAATTATTACAACTATTAGCTAACAAACGAGTCTAATATTGCGACAAAACAATTTCCTTAATACTTGATTTAAATGAAAAACTAGTTCGTGCAACGAAAACAATTTTTTTCGTTTCATTAATCTCACGCGTGGATCCACAAATTCATTATCCATCCTTGCATTACGCCTTTTTTATAGCACCCGCGTCGGTTTTAATGGCGATTTGAAACGATTAATTCAATTATCTGTTCTTTGAAAATTCGCTCATTAATATCTACTTAAACATACAGAATGTTAATTATAATTGATCGGCAAATTTCTCTTATTCATTACGAAATTAGGAGGATGTTTAGTCGTCTACTTGAATTCAAACAAATATGTGGTAAATAAAATTTATACAACGTAACTATTTAAGTTATTCAAGTAAAGTTGTTTCAGATCAGTTTTTTGATAATTTTCAAAAAGTGCAGCTCGATTTTGGCATTCGTCTTTTTTCACCCAATGACCATACACTTTAAAGGCACAACCATCTACAACCTAAAATTTTATAATAACCATAAATGAATATTAAAATAATTTTCCTCATAACAAACATGAAACGAACCTTTCTAAGCAGTCGAAGTTGATAAGGATCTTGTTTGGCAGTTTCCACACTTAACGGTTCCGGTGTGAACTTGAGTCTTTTAATCCTAATAACAGACCTTACAACAAGAACAGCCCATAAGAATTTTTGTTTCGCATTAAAACCGGTATGCTCGATTTTCTGCAAAAAGAAAGTTTTTCAATAAGAATTATTACTAAAGAAAACAAAGCACTTAAAACAACACGAAACACTTTACCAAATTAGGAAGTGAAGTCAACGAAGACATATCTTGTTGTAATTTCTAAATCGAAATAATTTTGTAATTTCAAGTTGAAAACTGAATGGAAATACTCACCAAGGTGTTAAAAAATGGATGAGCTAAAGCGTCTTTTAAAGAAATTCTTTGTTTCGGATCAACGACCAATAATTTTTGTATTAAATCTTTGGGAGCATCCGAAATATCATTCCATTCCGGTGAGGAAAACGAAAATTTTCCTTCCATAATATTTCTAATCATCACCATTTGTTTTCTATGCCAAAAGGGTGGGCAACCCACTAATCTACAAAAATTATTTCAATAACACGAATCGAAACGGGAAAACAAATTTAGTAATTACAACGTGTACATTATAACACCACAAGCCCATCTGTAAAACAGTGAAATAATTTTCCTCGAAAACGTTTTTACGCCAACTCACATATCTACTTCAAACGAATATCCTGGAGAATCCTCCATCATATTACACCTTAACGTTTCCGGAGCTAAATAACCTGGCGTGCCACATAAGTCTTGAAGTTCCTCACCCACTGAAATTTGTTTAGCAAAACCGAAATCAGTGATTTTAATATTAAAATTATCATCGAGCAGAATATTTTCAGGTTTCAAATCTCTATGTACAACATTCATCATATGTATATGTTGAACACCTTCAAAAATCTGTCTCATGATATTCCTCGTCTTTTTTTCTGATAGAGCAACCACCGAGGTTAAATAATCGAACAATTCTCCATTTTTACAGAGCTCAAACACCAAGAACATAAAAGTTGGAGATTCGAAGACGTCATGTAGCTCAACTGAAAATTATTCGAGTGAGTAAGGAAATGTAGTAATGAAATTCCTATTAACTTATATAAGGATGACCTGCTACATATCTCAAGATTTCAATTTCTTCTTTAGTTGCTTCTATAGATGCCATTTCGTTATCTAAACTTAAGTCTATAATTTTCACAGCGAATTCTTTACCAGTTTCCTTATCGATACATTTACGTACTGTTGAACTTATTCCTCTTCGAAGAGAAAAAAATTAATTTGTAGTTAGTTTACTTGACTGGACTGGATTTACCTTCCGAGGATTTCCTTTGGTTCGTACTTAGCGTAAAATTCTTTAGCTGCATGTTTATCTGGTAATTTATCATCTTCTTCCTCTTTGGCCATAATTTTTTTTTTTTTGTAAGAAATTTCTTGAAACTAATTGAATACTGTCATGGACATCGCCATAGAACAATATAAAATCCCTTTTTGATTTTTCTCCTCTCTATGTCGCTTGTAGGTTATATTGATGAAAATGGAAAATCTTTGTATTGTCTGTTTAAAAGTCGACGATTCTTTAATATTTGCCACGGCACAAGTTAAACTGAAACTGAAAAATTGCATCCCAGAGATTGTAAGTAATTTGTAATCGCAGTTGTATACTATTCAAATAGTTTTTAGAATTGGATAAACGATTTTAATTTGTGCACAAACTGCTTAAGCTTATTAGAGACAGCTTACAATTTTCGTAAGGCATGCATCGATACTCAAAATAAAAGATTGGAACTGTTGACGACCAAACCAAAATCAGGTAAACCATGGCTTTATAAATATAAAAATTGCATTTTCCAATTTTAGTCCTTGCTACAGAAAATAAATGCGATTTATGCCACACTCATTTCAGTAACAAACATCTAGTTAAGCGGCACAAACGAACTGTGCACGCCACGGAAAAAAATTATAAATGCGAAGTTTGTCCAAGCACCTTTGTATCTCTCATTTACTTGAATGCTCACAAAAAGTACCACAGCGTTGATAGAAACCACGTTTGTCCAACTTGTGGCAAACGTTTCATAACCACAGGGGATTTGTATCATCATGAAAAAATTCACGCCAATAAACGGGAATATCGTTGCACAGACTGCGAAAAAGCATTCAACACTTCATCAGACTTGCATAAACATAAAATGTGCGTTCACTTGGATCGAAATTTATGGAAATACAAATGTGAATATTGCAACAAAAAATTTGCGCTCAAAACAAACTTGGATACTCACGTAAAAACTCACACAGGGGAACGTAACTTTAAATGTCACCTATGTGACAAAAAATTTATTTCCAAGTGCGCTTTAAAAAGACATATCGATAGTCATACAAATATCAAAGCGTTTGAATGTAAAACTTGCAATACAGATTATAAGTACAAAAAATCCTTAAAAGAGCATTTGTTGAAAAATCACGGAATAGAAAGTGTTAACTAGATCAATTTGTTATTTATTCTGTCCAACGGTGAGCACAATGAGGATTTGTGCACACGTAATAAAGTCGCATTTCTTCTTCAGCCCGTCTGGTTTGGGCTTGAAAAAATACTGCTTCCCGGTGATTGCACTCGGGGCAATGATGCTCTTCCGTACGTGGTAACGTGGGATCGGAAATAACGTCGGGGACGATATGTGTCAACTCGCTAAAATAAAATTCCAGGTCGTCGTTTGCAATTCATCAATATGGGTTTCGACTTACTCAATTTCGTGCATTATTTTGTTAACGTAAATACATTTGGAATCGGCGTGCTGTCGATAATCGCAATTTCTGCAAGCGTATAAAAGGATTTTATTCTCTTTGTCTTCCCGAGGGTATAACATGTTGTTACTAAAATGTAAACGATTATACGGGTGGTTTAAAACCGGTGTTAAATACCATTCTTGACAGAATCTGATACCGACAAAACCCGGGCCTTCACTGTGAGAATCATAAGCTGGTTTAGACATCATGGGAGCCCCGTATAGCTATCGCAAAACATAGAGAATGACGCAACCTCAAAACATTGACAGTAGCATAGAAACCATGGATAAAAATATGAAATAAAGTTAGAACGGAAATATTCGGGACATAATCTCCAATAATTCGATGTTTCGTAAATGCATAAATAATTAAAAAAAAAAACGATGCGCAAATAATTGATAAAACGAAATTTACTTTATATCAATGTGTCCTTGCTATGCGATAACGCGCCTTAACTAGCGCGCAAGCGCATTAAAACATGTTCGTCCTCTTTGACATTGAAGAATTTCGAATTAAAGGAAAACGTCGTCGTCTCAAGTTTTTGTTATTTCATTTTTAGCGTTAATGCGAACAACTCATCTTTATTAAGGATAAGGTAAGAATAAGTACTTTATCGGTTTATCGTTCTTTATCACTTAATAAAATTGTTATTTTATCAAATATTCGTTTATGTAAGTTTCAGATTTGAGGAAAAATGGTGCTTAAGAGCGTTGTCGTTAAAACGAGTCCCTTCGAAGGACAGCAACCCGGTACGAGTGGTCTCAGAAAAAAAGTAAAGGTGTTTATGGAAAAAAATTATACCGAGAATTTTATCCAATCGATATTTAACGCCTTGGGATCGAAAACCAAAGATTCAACTTTAATAATCGGAGGTGACGGTCGATACTTTTCGACGCAAGCGGTTAAAATAATTATAAGAATAGCGGCAGCTAATGAGGTAAAGTTGGAGAAATTAAAATACAATTAGTAACAGTTGCGATCGTAGGTGAAAAAGTTAATCATCGGTCAACTAGGAAATATTTCTACACCGGCTGTCTCAGCGTTAATACGATCCTTAAAAACAACGGGTGGGATTATTCTAACTGCATCTCATAATCCCGGTGGTATAAGAAACGACTTTGGTATCAAATTTAATATCGAAAGTGGTGCGCCGGCACCAGACTCCTTCACAAATCTAATATTCGAACATACCAAAAAAATTGAAGAATATAAATTAGTGCCAGACTTAGATTGCGATATAGCCGTTCTGGGCAAGCAAACTTTCGAAGTAGACGGACGTAATTTTCAAGTTGAAATCATCGACTCCACAGAAAACTACGTGAATTTAATGAAGGAAATCTTCGATTTCCCCAAGTTGAAAAGGTTGATTCGGGGTGACGGTATCCGGAAACCATTCAAAATCTTAATAGATTCTATGAATGCCGGTAATGATTCGATTATAACATTCCGATTATTATATATTATTATTTAAGTGACGGGTATTTATGTTCGTAAAATTTTCATCGAAGAACTGGAAGCTAATTTGGATATAAACGTTTGTCGCATAATTCCGTTGGATAATTTTGGAGAAATTCATCCGGACCCGAACTTAACTTATGCGAAAGATTTAGTCGATAAGTTAGTGAATGATGAATCGTACGATTTTGGTGCCGCTTTTGACGGTGACGGTGATCGAAACATGATTTTGGGCCATAAAGCGTTTTTTATAACACCTAGCGATAGTTTAGCTGTTTTAGCAGATAATCTTCAATGCATTCCATATTTTAAAAAACACGGTGTTAAAGGTCTCGCTAGAAGTATGCCAACCTCAGCTGCAGTTGATCGGTACTAATCTATTCTTGAGTCGATCGCTACTATAAAATTTCAATATGCAGCGTAGGTAAAGCTTTAAACAAAGAAATATTCGAAGTACCAACCGGTTGGAAATATTTTTGTAACTTGATGGATGCGAAACGGTTAAGTCTTTGTGGTGAGGAAAGTTTTGGGACAGGTTCTGATCACATACGCGAAAAGGATGGTATATGGGCTGTCCTCGCATGGTTGTCGATTATCGAAAATAAAAATATGTCGGTCAAAGAAATTATGGTGGAGCACTGGCAAAAATATGGGCGACATTATTACACCAGGTTGTATATCAAATACATATAAGTAATGCAAATTAATTTTGTCTTAGGTACGATTACGAAGATTGCGATAGCGACCGGGCGAAAAAAATGATGTACGACTTGGAGCAACGGATAAAATCCGGGGAATTAATTGGAAAGACATTTGAAACTGGTTCAAAAATATATAAAGTACAATTGAACGATAATTTTTCTTACACTGATCCCATCGATCAAAGCAAAGCTTCTAATCAGGTTCAAAATTAATTTACGGTTTTTCTTTACTCACTTTGGGGGTTCCAGGGGTTGCGAGTGCTATTTGAAGACGGCTCCAGGTTAGTGTTTCGGTTATCCGGAACAGGAAGCAGTGGAGCCACAATCCGGATGTACGTGGAAAGTTATGAGAAAGACGAAATCGGAAACGATGCGCAGAAACAACTTAAGCCTTTAGTAACTGTAGGACTTGAAATGTCCAAACTTAAAGAATATACAGGTCGTGAGGAACCGACTGTAATCACTTAAATAAATGGGGAACCTTATATAAAATATTTTATTTTATAATGAACTTTCGTTAACAAAGAAGCGACTGTATATAAGATAATTATACCAATTGTTAAACATTCAACGACAATGAAATGTGATAAACTTGTACCAATTTCCAACCATGATCCAACATTTTTAATGTTATACAAAAAGTAGAAAACCATCACATCCGATATTATGAGAATTGTGCAAAATGAAGTTATTAAATTCATATTAGTTTTTAGTACCACGTAACGAAAGGCGCATGCGGTTAAAATAAATGGCACGATTAATTTTAAGAAAATTAAAATCGTCATTGTAAACGGACTGAAAACTGTTAAAAAACAACGAACCCACATAGGATCGAAAGAATTCAAACTGGCTATATTACCAGTACCAAAAAAACCTATTAATATAAAAGAAACAAAGAAAAAACATTTCCTAACATTGTCAAAATTTTCCCTCGCTTTAGTTCCATTATTTCGTTCTATTAAAATCCACAAAACCAAAAGAATACTGTAAAATGTCAGAAATAATAACTCGTAGGACATTGTTGTCATGATGTAGAAAGGACTAAAAGAGATAAATATCGAGACCAATCGAATTTCCATCACTTTCGATGACACAACTATTAAAATTAAAGAACTTAAAAATAGAAACCACGATAAATAACTTTCCATTATTAATAAGGTATTCAAAAATGACATTATTAAACAAAATCTGTGTAAGTTAAAGATTCGTCGTTGACTCACCGACGGCGAAACATTGAAAAAATTCTCAAAAAAACGATTACTCGTAATTACCAGTACGAATGACATCCAGCAAAGGAAACCTAAGGAAAAAAGCGTTGTCTGAAATTTAGTGAACATAAGTGGTAACGCTGGGAAAATCGACAATAACACACCGACGAAAAACCACAAACATTTCCACCTAGGGGCAGACGAGAAGTGAAAAAACCCTGCTAACGAAATAAGTATCATTAACCCCGAAAAACAAAAACGATACTCGAAACCGTAAACGAATAACACCAAAGAAACGATATAATAAATTAAATAAAACAATTCATAGCCAGAAAAAAGAAAACTTACATTCCCCGTACTTTGCTTAAACCAAAAATAACCCATAATACCGGGAAATAAAAAGTAAAAATAATACAAAATGGGAAACGATTGAAATAACGATAACAAAATAACAAAAAACGAATATACAATTATTGAAACATTCAAAAGCCAGCTCTCTCTACTCTCTTGTTGGTTAAACAAAAAACCAGACAAAAATAAAATCCAAAATAACAAACCCGACGATACCGCAACTAAAATAATCGACTTGAAATAATTGTGATAATACTCAATCGCAACTATTAAGTCCTCAAACAATAAATCGCAATCCTTTTTAAAAACCTCGAACGTACAATTACAGCGGGATAATTCCGTAAATCGTTTATCAAATTCGTTGATCGTCGAATGTTTGTAAGGTTGAAAAAATAACACACTCTTAGAGATTTTCATCTCTTTTTCTACGAAAATTCGAAATACTTGCTCTACGTTATTGAGGTAACAATGTGTTTTCTTTCTATCGGAAATATTTAAATATTCCGTCGGTAATTTTCCCAAATTATTTGTCGGATAATTATTCCCTATTAAGCAAGAGATTAAAGGAGCTACGTCGATTTGTTTTATATCATTCCGATCTTCGTTTATCGTTATACCGGAACCCCAAGCGATTATTGGTGTTTGTGTTTCGTGATCCAAACCAGAGCCGTGCGAACCCCAGTCGGTCATACCGTGATCTGATGTAAATATAAAGGAAGTTAAACCATCCACAAAGACGTTATTAAATAATGTTTCCATCGAAGCAATATTATCGTCGATGAATTTGATATTCCTGAGGTACTCCTTCGAACCTGGTTTGAAACCATGCCCGGCCGTATCCATTCCCAATAAATGTAAAAAAAAAATACTTCCATCCGTATTTGATGGCTCCGTTTTAAGGATACGTTTAGTTTCATTAAAAACCCATTCGTCCAATATAGTCGTATCGTGATTACCAAAATCCTCCATTTCATTTGTGTACGATCTGACCTTAATATATTCCTTTTTATCCTTATTAAATAATGGTACAATATCCGGACTACCAATACACCAAGCTTCCATCGATTGATCGACCACCGAATCGAAATTCACGGGATTACGTTTCCAGCCTTTGAAAATCGCGCTCGGATCCTCGTAGATTCCCGCGAGGATAGCGACGTGGCCGGGTCGAGACTCCGTCGGTACTCGGGTGTGAGACACACCCCAAGAACCGCGAGTTTTTCGAATCGACGTCAAGAATGGCACCAGGTATTCGTTGCCGCCATAAATCGCCTCGGCTCGCAAACCGTCAGCAATGAAAAGTACCACCCGTTTCGATGGCGCTGCGTGTACGGATTTCAGAGCGATCATCCCGTCTTCCAGTGGGCTTTTAAAATACGTGTCGAACACCGCTAATAATAGTAAGACGTGAATGAATATTCCGGACAAAACTATCGTCGTCATTTTATAATCGTCGATTTTTAGTGTTAGTTGTTTCATTGTTGCTACGTAGAAAGGAAATTTGCGGTGGCTAGATAGCTGAAATTTGTTGGTTATGTTTACGTAGACATAGAAGCGAATAGCGATTTCTTTATTGTGCACAGATAACATTTGTAATTAATTACACACAGATAAAATAATATATTATTTTATCTATGATTACACAATAGTTTTCGTTTATTCATTATTATTTTCTCTTCATTTTCATTAAATACCCATTTCCTTGTCTACAATTCTTCGGGTATGGAAACGTCGTTAAAAAAGGCAATATCGCGTTATTACAAATTTGTATCTATAATGGCAATGACGCTTCGTGATTTTTTTACGTGTAAAAAAAAAGACAGAACGTCACTTTATTTATACGTCCGTGTTGCACTGTAGACTGTTTATTTTATATACTAACGTTATATTACAGCCCCCATTGCTTTGCACAAAATTTCATGTTGGACGATCCATAGACGAATTTCCAATAGGTACGCCCCTGTCGTTTTAAATTTATAGCTGGAAACCACTCGGTGGTATCGTAAATTATGTTTCGGGTACCGCTTATCTGTTTACAACTTATTGTTTGGTGTCGTAAACGGAAAAATCGATCGGTTCGGCAACAGCGCGACCTTCTCGCACGTTCCCATCAAGGAGAGGACGTAAATTTAATTTTGCTGTTGCCCAAGTATTTTATTGAGTGAGGAACCGTTCCATTCACTAGGACGCCAATAATTCCTATTTGATAATGCCGAATAGGATCGCATTTTTTTCCGTTTACTCTACTTCCCGTGTCCCGTCGTCCAAGATTCTTTGTCTCGGACGACGTCGTAGTCGTCCGTTAAGGGGAAATCGTGTTCAATGTACATAAATAAATAGAGAACAACATATGTTTTTCCTTATAGAATAAAGGGAAATGGAAGTAGCGGTTGCGTATTATCGTTGACCGCGTGCCCGACGCATTGGTGTGGTGCGCACTGACGATGCGCGGAAATGTACCGGGGATTTACAGTGGCGGCGTTGCTACGATGGAAATCTAATTAGGAAAGTAAAAAAAAATAAGTCGATTAATGTGTAAAATTGTTTCGTAAAGGCTGCGGTTTGGAAAAATAAGAAACGCGTTTGGCGCTCGAACGATTCGGAGACCTTGAGAAACGGCAACATCGACGCTTAGGTGTCAATAGAATAGGCAGGGGCGGGGGTAAAATCGCTCGATAGAGCTTTTTCCACGTGATAGCCGTCTAGTTGGCTGTGGCAAACCGGTCTGCGTCGGCCTCTGATTGCGCCGCCACGACAAACTGTGAACCCGTCGTCGCGAAACCTTAAATTACCTTAAAAAAACGCGTTATTTCATCGTATCAGGTGAAATGCGACCTGTTTCTCGACACTACTAAAAGGAAATTCGCACGATCGCTTTGTTGTGGACAAATTGGGTCGATTCCAACTGCAACAAGTTTGGGTAAGTCTTTTCCTATCGGAAATCGCACGTATTTCCAGGTGGAAATTGTCGATTTTCTTGGAGAAAGTATTGGGTGTATTCGTAATCGAGTGAGGTATGGTAGGGCAATGCCCGGTGCTTGAAGCCCTCGTGACGTAGCTTGTGCTGCGCGCCGATTGGTGGCGGCCTGCGTTTCTTTTGTTTATAAATGACACACACACACACACATACATACACACGGTGCGACGACGTGCGTTTCGTTAACCGTTCGGAAATGGGATCTTCGTTGTGTATCCGCGAATTTCGATTTATTTCGTTTGTACAATTAAATCGACGCCGTGTTAATTACGGCGTAATACGGCGCGGAACCGTTATGTCTGACACGTTCCCTTCCCCTCCAACCATGTGTCACCTACGCGAGTTTACGCCATTGACTGACGCGACGTTGCCACGTTTCTGCCTAGCCACTCCTTAAATTGCATCCTCTCGACGGGGTACGAAGTACAAGAACGAAAAGCTGAAGAAAAAGTTGCGTTTCGAAATTCTTTTTTTTTTTTTTTGAAACGTACCGACGATTAATCGAAAACCGGTTATTTGTTTGAATTTTAACTTGCACATAAACCGGCACAAAAATATTCAAATTATCAATAACGAATACGGCAGATGTCTAAAAGTAGTAGGGGTTGGTAAACTAGGGTAGCGACGGAGGAAAATTAGTCGTCTTCTTTTTCGTTGAATTATAAAAAAAACCTTTTTTTTCGAAGTGGATCAATGTTGAAGAACGGTACGAACGAATTTCGTTTAGGTTAAACGAGTTGTTGATAATGTTAATCGATTTATCGATTCCAAACGAATTTCCGCGGAAGCGCTTTTTCACTTTGTCACTTAATAATAATAAGAATAGAATGATTTCAATCGTCCACTTTTACAAGCTCCGCAATTTAAAAAATATCTGCTAATTTCCACACGTAGATGATCGATCTCTCTTCGGAAAAGTTTTAGAAGATTAGAAAAGTTTGAAAAATCATTCGCAGATTCCTCTTTCTTTTCCAGATTTGTCAAGGATGCTATAAAAAAGCGTGTTCGTTTCCCGTTTCAGCTTGTCACATTGGTTAAACCCCAGTATGTATATCATTAAATAACCGATGGAAAATAAAGGTCAAAAAGGGTAATTAATAAAAAATTTTTGGGAAACGTCGATAATTTTTACAATGAAAAAAGCTAAGGTGTTTCTAGGTTGGAAAATTTTCTAGTCTACGATTTCACCATTAGTATACATACAAACGTAACTTTATATTAAGGTTAATTCATGACTAATTTTAATGGTAGAAAATGGTGATCAAACTCGGAAGACAAAAATTCGTTTCAACGAGTAGGTAACGTAAATGTGAATAATTTCGTTTATTATCGTAACGTAATTGTCGATGTTGAAAAATTCGTCACGTGTTATCTCCGGTTTATGACGGAAACTTTGATGAGGTGGTATCTTCTAAATAGACGATCTATCTGTAATACTTGTGCCGAATTGTGCGTTACTTTTTTAAACCATAAAGTAACGTAATAATGTGTCATAGAAAAATGGTCGCGCTAGTTGTTGTTGAAAACGGTAATTTTATCCAATAGCAACGGGAACCCTTGAAACCGCGCACGCGGTCGGGAAGTCAGTTTATGGAACGGAGCGCCGCGCACTGTGATCTCCTTTTCAGGCGAATCGATGACCTGTCACGTTTCTCTTTTCGACTCTGCAGTTTGCATAATTTTTACAGTTATAGAACGCGAAAAGATTTTAATGTTATAAATAAACAAGTGTCATTCTTCGATTTTTAAAGGAAATTTTCAATTAATAATAATTGTTGTTATCACCACAAATATTGAGACACGGAAAATTTCCGATCACCGGCGAAAAAACAATCTCCCGAGCTCCTGGACACGATAATTTTCAATCGTTAATTATTAGAACTCGTGAAATGCGTAACTCTAGCGTCGTTCTTTGTTCATTTTTACCGATAGGACGGCGCGTGCGCTTTGCGCAAAACACAACGTGCACGACACCGTGCAACTTGTTCGCGCTAACGTTGCCGCTTCGTGCTAATTTTACCTTATAGTACGATCAATCGAGACGTAACTTGACCATTTCGAGTTGAAACCAATTGGAAACTAAAATTGCACGAACGGGCATTTATGGTACTTGGTCACCAATTGAAAAAAAAAACAACACCGTATTGTACCGTATTCTCGTATTGCAGATCTAAAAATGAGCCTGAGCACACTGCTGGAGGCCGCACGATTTCTGGAACTACAAGAATTAGAGGAAAAGCAAAAACAAGCCGCCCTCGATGCGGCCCTATCAACCAAATCACCTTTAATCAATAATCAATCGACGACGATCCAAAAAAGCCAAAATTACCCATCGACTAATCAACAACAAACTGTGGTAATTGCGACAGCGCCCAACTTGTCGATGACGCAAAGCGTCATCCACAACCCGGCAACTTTAGGCGCCGAAACGACCGAAAAGAAAGGCAACGACAACAGTCGTCACAGATTCATCAACAATAGTTTCGACATCATCAACCCTTTATACATCGACGAAAAAAGCAACGTCGCGAAACGGAAACCACCGCCTTTAGTATTTCGATCCGGCACCAGAGAAGTACACAACAAATTAGAAAAACATCGACGAGCACATCTAAAAGAATGCTTCGACGTATTAAAAAAGCAATTACCAACATCGCCGGATGAAAAGAAAACTTCTAATTTAAACATTCTTCATTCCGCTATTAGGTTCGTTACATTTTTTACCCACTTTCGATTTTTAATACATATTCTATAAACAACTCCTTTTCAGGTACATACAAATGTTGCGAAAGAAAGAGAGAGAATTAGAACACGAAATGGAAAGGTTGGCTCGCGAAAAAATTTCGTGGCAGACCAGGTTGGCGCTACTAAAAAAGGACCTGTCTTCTCATTACGAGAACATCGATTTCAATCGACTCCTGTCGGACGTTGTACCCAACGAAGAGACGCAAACCGAGTCAGATGAGCACGAACTAAGCGTGGATGTTAAGGACGAGGTAAAAATCGAACAATTCGAGGAGGATGCGAATCAACACCACCACCACCAACAACAGTCGCCGATTCCTCAAAACGGCGTTAAAAAATTATCATTACCGATACTGGCCAGTAAATGTCAAGCTTCGACCACAACGGTCGCTTCGATCAAAGAAGTAAGTCAACGAACGTTAGATAATTTAAAATTTAAAGGTCGTCCGCGAATCGTAGGTCCAACAGCCGGTCCAAACGACCGCCTTGTCCGTGGTGCCTGTCGGTTACCCGATCAACCAAGGTTTGGTACTGCAGAAACTGGCCATTGTTCCCAAAGGCATCGCGGATTTGACACCTCTAGTGCCGACATTCATTACGCAACAACAGATCAACGGGAAGGTGGTGCCCCTCGTCAACGCTCAGTACGTCGTCGGCAAGTGTCCACTGGTGGTCGTGAGCACTCCCAACCAAAGGCCGAGTTAGAAACGGAGCCGAGACGTCGCTGCTGTAGAACACAACGATGGTCTCGCACGGCCAATTAGAAAATTGAGGAAATTCGAAAAACGCCGTCGGCGACGACAATTCAGCTCGACAACGCGCTTCCCCGTGATACGTTGTTCCTTTAACGTTACCTGATGTTCGATTGTATGATTTCGAAACACTTAAAGGCACATTTAGGCAGCTCTCTAAGAGAACCTTTGGCGCGACAGATCTGATTGGAAAAAAATCCCTTACGAGAGGTAGCGAAGACTGAACGAAATTAAAAACAAAAAAAAAAAAGATCAAAAAAAAGTTGGATACACAAAAATTAAATCGCCTTTAAGTTGAATTGTTATATAATTTATTTCGAAATATTTTATGTAGTTTTCTTTTTTCGTAATTTAAGAACAAAAAACGTAAACTTTAAGGGAGGGTCGCTTATGTAAGAATAAGACTGAATTTATAACTGTTCAGTATTTCCTATTTTTCTTTTCTCAGCTGTGCGAGCTACACTCCCGACACGCTTGAAACGTCTATCCGGCATTCGAGAATGTGTGTGATAAAATCCAAATTACAACTAAACGTGGATGTGGATGGTACGACAAATATCCTTTCGAGATCTCTATATTGTATTATTTCCTTAGATTTTAACGATTAATTTAAACAAATTCTATTGTAAATATAATTTCGAAAGAAAAATCCCCAAAAAAGAAAGAGGTGTATGAATTTTACAGTAAAGGTTGGAAACGTTTACTAAAAAAATTATTTTATCCTATTGACTAGCAATAAAATTGTGTTTTTAGTAAATGAAAAATTGTACATAATATAGATCTGTACATAAAAAAAATAGTACTAAAAAAAATTTGCCAATCATGTGTAAATAATTATTGTACTGAATATTTCAGTATCAAAAAAATAAAAATTTCAAAAATTTATTTGATTATGTTTAATCCCGATCGATCTCGATTATGTATTAAAAAGCTCAATCCCATTCGGTTATATTCTCATTTTGACATACAGGTTAAAGGTAAACTCACATTCACTCCAAAAGCATTTCCTCAATTGTTTTATCCACCCTGAGAGGGCTGTGACCCAGATGAGATTCGTTTTCCAGAAACTGTCGCAACTCCAATTCCAAATCGGGAACTTCATTGGCAACTTCGACGTCGGTCATCGCCACTCCTAAGGCCTTTCTTACCCCAGCTACGGGTATGATGTCGCTCGGATTAATCTGAATAACGAAAATTTACCGTGTTAAAAGTATTGAAAAAGACAACTCTTACTCTCTTAGCGATATCCGTCAAGTTGTGAGTTATATTTTCTGCCATTCGGATTTCTTCCTCGCTAGGTGGTGGGCATTGGCTCAAGTGAGTCGGTAAAGGAGCGGACAATCTCTGGTTTTGAACATCCTGTAACTTTTCCAATAACTCGCACATCGAGTTTAGACGTTGTTGCAGTTCGTGTCGCTCCTCGGCGATTCTCAACTCTTCATCCATACCATCCAGGAAATTCATGTCAATTCCCAAACCTTGCAACGATCTCAACTCGTCCACATCAATTTTAACGGCATCCAAAGGTTTCGTTTCCAGCACAGTTTTCACAGCCTCCTCCTCCTCTCTTAACTTTTTATTCTCCGTTAAAACTTTCTTTGTTTTGCTATGATCGCCCCCAGTCAACAAATCAAGTAGACCGTCGACCAAACACGTACCATAATCCGAGTCCTTGACGAAATTCAAAATACTTTCAGCGTATTGCTGAGCGTTATCTGAGCCGTACGTTTGAAACACCAAATCGCTTTCCTCTTTCGTCAAGTTCGCGAACGCGGAATCATAACTAGGCGCATACGATCCGAATGCCCCATAATACAAAGGTTTTACAGGTTTAGCGCAGTTACGTCTGAAAAACGTTTTAACATTAAAAACTCCACCTATTCGTTGTAACTAACCGATCTTCCCTGAATCCGGCCAATTGTCCAGTACCCTCGGTTAATTTACCGGTCAGCTGACCCAAAAGTACAGGTCTCTTTTTCGTACCTGGAATTACCCCATCACCACCAACGAGGATGTTCAAATTGGTTGTACCATCTCTTCTTTGTTTCAGGAACCCCATCGGTACACCACCTTTTTTGAGGACTGACAACAAAAACACTCAACAACTTGTTATGCCTAAATGTTTGGTATTCACCTAATTTCCTTCGGGCTTCCCTCGCTGCGTTCTGGGAACGCACTAAAATTTCCTCAGGTGTTAATTCGTCTGGAATCGCTTCAAACTTAGTGCTAGGCATCTTTCGTTTATTCTCCAGCACGTGCTCGTCATCGTTTTCGTCCCTATGCTTATTCAATCGTAATTCAGGCGTGATTTCGAAACCCACATGATCGCTAGTTAGTTCCGGGATTAAATTAAATAACCAACCCAATTTTTCGGGTTGTAACATTTTCAAACCAGATTGCAACAATTTCTTGCTGGTTTTATAATATATCGTATCGACGTAATTGTATTTCATAGCATTTTCGCACATTAACTTAAAATCCTCTATGAAATCCTAAAAATTAATATATCTCAAACTCGGACTTTATGTAATTTCAATCAAAATACCTGTAGGGTGTTGTACAGATTATCTTCGATTTTTTGTCGAATTGTGCTAAAATCCATCGGCTGATCAATTATGCTGGAGTAACCAGGAGCGATGTTATCAGTTACGGGCCATGCAAAAAATTGCTGGGGATCCTTTTTTTCTAACAACGACAATAAATGTTCTAACATTTTTTGTAGAGGAGTTTTTTCTTGAATTTTTTTCAAGACGCATGTTCGAGGCTCTCTGTGTTGAGAAGGTGAACCCAGTACAGGATATGGTGACAGTACTAGTTCTAAAACAATTGTTTTTATTACGCGGATGTTTTACGTTACTCATACGACTCACCTGTTGTTTCAGCTTCGCTTTCTTCTCTTTTGCGTTTCTTATGTTTATGTTTCTTTTCGCGATCCTTACATTTATCCTTCTTCTTTTTTTTCTTTTTGCTTTTCTTATGATGACCGCGCACCATCGAGTAATAAGGGTCGTTTGAATCGACACCTTCTAAATCGGGTACGAAAGTACCAGTATTGGAGAAATCGGCGTTGTGTTCGGGTGTTCCTTGACTACCGACTTTCAATATCAATTTCAAACCGGACGGTTTTTCCATCGTATTCTCATAACGATCGTGTTTATCGGAACGATGCTTTTTGTGTTTTTTCGGTATTATATTCGCGGACATGGTACAGTTTAATGAACTCGGACAGTGAAGGATTAAATTTAAGGTTAAATTAATGTGTTTATAGTTTACATAGAAAAGGAACGACATATAGGATTGACGATGGTCTCAGCTGTTATGTACTTAGGATAATTAATTGAAAGGACAAATGCTGGTTAAATAATTCGTATGTAATATGTAATATGATTGATAATACGTAATCTGAAATAAACTAACCCCAAAAACAAATAATCTTCTCGAAAAGGTAATGTTTTCCAATTTCAGCTTTCGACAGAGAATTAGTTTTTGAAAATTTTTCTCTGGTAGTTCAATCAATTCATCAAATATATATTTGAGATTGACAAAAATTTATTCGCAAAAGTATGACTGCACTTTCGAGTTGTTCGCTCTTTGTTAAATACAAAAATTTTTGTATTTGACAAAGAGCGAACAGCTCGAAACTGCAGTCATACGTTTGTGAATAAATTTGTGTAAATCTCAAATATAGACATATTTGATTAATAAAATTTCAATATGATTGTGAATGACCTATTCTTTATTTATCATCATCATCACAATTTTGTAGGGAAAACTAAACAGGCGAATAAGTTAATTTGTTCAATTAGTTTAGGGAGCGAGATTCCGCTATAAGAGTGTGGAGAACATTCTGCACTTAAACATTTTTTATGTCATCAGCGGTGACAACTTCCCGTCAGTACGCATAATACCAAATGATTGCCATATGGCGACAACGTTTTAACGTTTTATTCATACCATTCGAAATTTTTCCATTCTTTTTCAAATTCGAAGAGCCCTACTAATATGAAATATTCGCTAATTTTAATTAGGTTCCACTTAGACAATCAGTAGTTTTTGAAGAAATTCCCAAGAAACAAACAAAGTTATGTTCGAGCAGCATATGTAAAACAACTCGCGGGTGATTCAATATTAATTATTTTCACCATACATACACGATGTCTCAAGTTACATATGGTCGTAGATAGGATACATTTCATAATTAAATTCCCCTCTGTATTTTAAATTAGAAGTCGAAAAGGCCACACGGGAATAGTGGTATGTTAAAATTCTTCGTTGTCGTAATCTAGAACAAAGTGGGCGAAATATTTCGAAATTGCCGTGGTGAGACGTTGACGAAATAATTTCAACAAAAACGTGCAAGAACATCAACGATAAGCCAAAAACCAAAGAGGAAGTCTGAATGTTGAAAGAATGCAGCCTTACGAACCGCAAGTAGATATTTCATTTTAAAAGTAATCAGCAATTTAATTTGGCATCAATCGAAAATTTTTATATTAAACTCTTTCCTTATATGAAACAATAATTTCGGTTTTTCTTTGTTTGTCCGTAACATATACGCAATCCGCAAAATTTTCGTAACAACGACGTGAAATATTTAATTCTGTATGAAACATCGAAGTCTTCGAACGGAAAAACAAGTGCTCAAAATTGATAAAATAACTTATCGCACAAACCACATTTCCTTTGGACGTGATTACGTCCTAAATCAACCCCCACCGTAGCTGCCAACTATATAAACGATAATCTAAATTTTTCTTCCTTATTTTGTTCTGTTCTGTTATATTAATGAAAACGTGCCATGACGAACGAGAAAATTTTAATAGTTATTGTTGGTGCATGTTACGGAAAAAGGTGTGGGGAAAACGCTGAGGTTGTACGGCTTTTCAGAGGCATCTAGCTTACATTATAACGCTAGCTGCCTTTTGAAGGGCAATATTACTAAAGCTCAAATCTCCAACAACAATTTTTTACAATTGAGGTAACGAAAATCTCTTCACATCCGAAATAATTACTAATCGAAAATGTTGGTAAAACAAAATATCGAATTCACGCCTATTTTATCACCAGGTGACGTCATCTACTCCATCCACGCCAACTCACGTTTACAAATCATATTCTGTGATATAACCTCAAATTATGGCCAAGACGATGGAAGAAAAAATTACAAAAACTTTATTACGGAGGAATGAATTCCTCGCACATCTCGAAAAAAATTTAACGGAAAATGAAAAAAATCAATTACAGAAAATCGACGAAATCGACCGATTAACACAAACGATTAAAAATATTAAATTATTCGGTGCAAAACCACAATGGGACAGTTTAATACCTTTAGGTAAAAGAATTTTCATTCCCGGAAAAGTAATACGCACTGGGGAATATTTGATTGAAAAGAAAAGTTCCCCTTATTCGTACAACGTACTTGCCACCTCGGAACAAACTACGAGAGATTTGGAATGTCGAAATGATCAAAACGAGGACCACATGGAAAAATTACAAGAAATCGAACGACAACTAAAGGAACGGGTGGAACTTCTTGATAGAAAGGACAGCGTTTTGAATTTGCCAGAAAAAATTATTTCTGACAAAGGAGTGGCCGTTCGAGTTGGGCAGTTTTATGAAATATTAGAATTTGACAATTAACTCAGTATATTATAAAGTTATAAAAATGGACGGAATTAATTTCCCAACTATATAAATTCAAGAGGATATGGTTGAAATATTTGTCATAAATGAAACAGAAGTGGATGCTCCACTTTCCCCTAACCGTTTCAAGCCACCGGCATTGAGTATATCGTGCTGTGTGGTGTCGTCGGTCTGGAACCTGCCAACGATGGGACTGTTGAAGCGTTCAGGGACTGCATAGTGCCCATCTAAATTGGAAACGGACTTAGTTTTTCGTGTCTATATTTCTATAGTTATACGTTCGAAATCAGTGAAAACTCACCCAAATGTAAATTTTCTATCGTCTAATAAATGAAAGCGTGCGCCAATAATCTATATATTAAACCTATTGAAAATTAAATGAAAGAAAACTTACTCTTAAGTGTGCTAAATCTTCCAATCTGGTTAAGTCAGTTAATTCCCGATATAAGGAATAAACCAAAATCCATCCATAAATGCCAATTAGAATAAAAATGGTCCATAAAACGCACATGGTTATGTTGTACGTAAAATATAGGTCATTGACTATGGCAAAAAATAGATAAGCGAAAATGCGAAAAACCAAAAAAATCGAAAATGTATTAATCCATGGTACCATACGTTTTTCATACTCCTATAACAATACTTAAGATATTCAATGGTTACTAAATGCAGTAACTCACCTTACGTAACGCAGATATTAACATTATACTAGAAACAAATAACACCAAACCGAGTAATATGGAAAAACCAGCAAACATCACCAAGATGTTTCTAACTGTAACATAACATAAACACTTTAACATATTTCCAGGTATGTAATTCGTTAAATTTTACCATGGCGATTCCCGACGTAGACAAATTGATACGATATAAAGTAGTAACCGTAATGCGTGGAACCAGGAGCTGCCATGCCGTAACAATAAATATCAAAGATTGCCGTCAAAATTGTAAATATCGACAGTAACTGTAATTCAAGTTATTCTATTAAAATTTTTAGGATAGAATCGTTTCTTACCAAACTAAAAACGGCGATTATCATTGACGATTTTTGTACGTCGAATACAATAGTTTCTTGTATTAAAGGTTTTTTGTACCATGGTTGTTTTAACGATTTTATGCTACGACTTCTGTGTAAATTCGCCGAACTTCTTGTGATACCGGAGTAAACGGACGGAGTCCCTGTTGTGGGAGATTTTTTACCGTAGCTACTCATTTTTCACAAAATTTTTATATGTAATTGATTTAATTTAATTACTGTTATTTTGTTTTGATGACAAACCGAGGCGTGACTCGAAACTATTGATCTACAGTACTGAATCATAGAATATGTGAAAGAAAATGAAAGGACGGGTCATAGAACGGAAAAAAATTAAAGATAATAGTATTTATCATAGATAAAATAATATATATATTTATATATATTATTTTATCTATGGTATTTATGAAAGAAATGACGAATCCCATTGTCTAATAATACAAATTGACATTACACGCAAATGCTCTTATCTACGAATTTCTCTACGTGTCTTTTGAGAACTATTATATTCGCCTCAGACAAAAAGAAGAAATCTTCCTCGACTAAAGAAGAATATAATTTTCTTTCTGGATTCTCTATTTGTGTTATTAGTCAATGCTAATCCCACCCTTTTGATTACTCACATTTCCGATATTTTATTTTTATTGAACGGAATGGGTAGTGAAGTTGAAATTCCCGAGACACCAAACTGGTTACAAGAATTAGAGGCAAAAAGAGAACGAAGACTGAAAACCAAATTGGGCCATGAATTGGGCGCTGGCGCCCCTTGTCTCACATGTCTCGATAAATGTGCAGGACTGGACCTTCATTTTTGGAGAAAAATATGCAAAAACTGCAAGTGTTGTAAAGAAAATCACGAAATCCAGGATGACGACATTTATGGTTGGGCGCAAGACGAACTACTTGGCAAGAAAGACAAAAGATTAAAAACAAAAATTGGCAAGTTTTTGTAAATTTTTCTCGATATCGCTTATATTTTATATTTTTTAGTCTTACCTGGTAAAAAAGATGAAGTTGAGCTTGACTGGACACCAAACGGTCAAAAGGAAACAATTGATAAATATCTGAAGTCGCTTCCCACCGATTTACTTCCGATAAAAGGTTCTCAGGCGGCTCAAGAAAGAAAACAGCTACTTAAAAAACAAATTCCAATCCACGATATCGATCCAAGTCTCTGCCATGAGTTAACAGACAAAGAATTGCAAAAAATGCAAGAATACATAGCTCATATAAAGCAAAGTAGTGTAGGAGTTGGACGGCTCATACAAATCAATTTCAACAAAGGCAACACTCATATATTGGGCAATGACGAAGCGATGATTTTAATCAACAACGTCCCTAAATCGTTGGCCAATTCAAAAAACGTCGATATACAACAAAGCATTAGAGTTGCACCTTTAAAGAATTTAATGAATCAGTTCGAACAACTAGAAATACTTAGACCACAACAATCGAGTCAACATATCACCACCCAGGAACCGGTCCTTTATAGTCTGAAAAATAAAAATGAACTACGGTATAGAGTTCCTCCTTTTAAAAATCAGGTGCCTTCCGCTTTTGTGCCACCTAAATATATTGAAGATAAAAATACAATTGAAACTTCAAATTTAAATATGGGAAAACCTGCCGAATTGCAATATCCGAGTAAATTTATTAAAAAGTTTCCAACTTACAACTCTGGAGAGCAGAAAAAGATTCACAATGACAAAGTTGAACCAACCAAAATAAGGGATTTTAAAGATTTGGCTTATTCAACTTATGAAAATCTCCCAGAAGGAAAAAAACTACCACGTTATCAATCGATTCCAACCAATATTTTAGAGGATGACCTTCAACCCACCTTTGTTCCCATCGGCGGAGTACGAGATATGGAATATGGTGACGTTAGAATAGCCGCGTCACAAGCTAACGAACCAATTGGTAGTCCCCAAGCTTATGTAGTCGGTATTACATCTACCGTTGAGACCCTTCCTTGCTGTCATCACTGCAAAAAGCAACTTGAGCAAGATGAGCTTGCAATAGCTATCCCCGAAAGGGCGGAAGCGATTTTTCACACAAAATGTTTCAAATGTTGCGGTTGCAATCAAGCTTTGGCCGATTTATTTTATTTCTATGACAGGCAATCGGATAGTATTTATTGCGGCAGGGACTACGCAAAAATTAGAGGAATTCCACGTTGCAAAGCGTGCGACGAATTGATTTTCGTCAAGGAGTATTGTCTGGCCGAGAATTCTACATTCCACGTGAAGCATTTTTGTTGTTTCGAATGCGATAAACCGTTGGCTGGGCAAAATTACGTTATGGAAAATGATCAACCGGTTTGTGTTCCGTGCTACGAGTTGACTAAAGCAAATAAATGCTTCGCTTGTAAGAATGTGATTCATCCGGATCAGCAAGGATTGCAATTGAAAGACGGGGTGCATTTTCATGCGACAGACGAATGTTTTGCTTGCAAAATTTGTAAAAAATCGTTGTTTGGAGAGAAGTTGTTATTTAGGAAAGAACGATTATTTTGTTCTCATGATTGTTTTAACGCAGATGTGATATGAAAGAAGAAAAAAAGTATTTTTTTACTATATCCAAATATTTGATACATGTAACTTATTTTATATACGAGATCGATATTTAAGTGCCATTTTTGATGGCATATAACAGCTATTGCATTCTTTATGTATTAATATTCGTAGGTATGAAATAAATTCGGCATTATTTGCATTCTTTTAAAAGTTTTATCTTTTCTACAACCTCAACAGTTTATTCGATAAATCACTTGTTGATAATAGAAAGAAAACACCCTGTAAATAAAAAATTGAATCTTAATAAGCGACGACTCAATTGATTGTTTTTTCGAATTTGATTTTTCGACACAGCAGATTGTCGTCTTATTAGCAAGGTTCGAGCTAACATTCATTTGATCAATGAATATAGATGCTGGTAGTGTTCTTATGCGAGTTGCTTTTTTATTTAACTAATCTATAAACTGAATATTATTATAAAAAAGTTCAAAAAATGAATAAGTTGTTCAATTAGATACATGTAATTTAACACAGCCTCTCACGAAATTTATAGCAACTTTAGTATACGAGCATTCAATATTCATTGTTTCCGCGTCTACAAAATCGCGCATTTATTTCTGTCCAAAGCGTCTTGTATATTATCCAGCATCGGACTTTGATCTCTAGAATCTACGTGGTCTATCATGTTGATCAATTCTTTGAATACAGCTACCACTTTCCAATTAAATTTGGCACTACATTCAATATAGCCAGACTTCCAATGTTTCTTTACTAAATTTATTATATCTCTGCGTTTTTCTTCAACGCCGCTGTTTATTGCTAATTTTCCGGCACCGCTTTGCGCCTCCTCGGTCGTGATGAGATCTTGTTTGTTGCCCACAACCAGAATCGGCACGTTGGTCATGTTTCGTGATTCGCATATTTGCTCTCGGAGCGTTTTAACGTATTGAAACGTTTCGATGTTGGCCAAATCGAAAACCAGGATATAAGCTGTCGAACTGCGAAGACCATAGTACCTATAAAAATGTAGAAAGTTTCGAATTTATTGTTCCGTTAAGTAGGTTACTGTTTTTCACCTGTAATTCGTCCATTCGTAGTAAGAGTTGACGGGAAAATAAGGGATGACCGGAATATCGGTTATTTTTATTTCGTATAGCCTGTCGTTTGTGATTACCGAAGGATAGTAAGTATGTTTCTTGTCCGTTGGCACGTAATCCTCGTAGAAATCGTTCCAAACGAATTGCTGAAATGAGGGTAGGGATTAGAAAGTTTCCTTCTGAAATGAGGGTGACAATAACTCAGTCCTATCGTTATAGTTTTTGGTTATGTTCTGAAAAAGAAATCAAATTGCGAACAATTTCTTCAAGAAACTCAACCATTTCACGTGACTGCTATTTTGACAAATCGTAAAACTCGAAGATCAATTCAGATTCAAGGGGTTAAAAGTAATATCAAACTTTTTCAATATTTGCCTTTAATGAAATATAAACAAATCCCAAAAATTTTCGTACCTCCTCCCGAATCTAATTTTCAAAGAAGTTTAAATTGCGAAACTTCCTGATTAAACGACTTATCCATAGGTAGGTAGATATATTTTTGTATACCGACAAAAATCGAGATTTAAACTTTGCAGAAGAGAAGTAAGTTTCGTTCATCCCTTACCCCCTATAGGTATCCAGATTGTCAAACAAGTGCTTCCGGGGATTTCCAATTTGTCTTTAGGTGCACATCGAGTCGAGTTAGTAGTTTGGAAACTCTCTCGGAATAATCCGAATTAATTTTCTCCGATTTAGAGTTCGCTATATGTCGTCTCATTTTTTTTGTTATTTGCCTTTTTGGGGCTACCCTAATTCCATTTCACTTTGACAATTATACATATTCTAAAAAGACATAAAATTCAATGGGAGACAAGAAAGTGAGACCGATGGAGTTGCCGGTAGATGGACGACATACTAAAATCAACCCTTATCTCGAGTGTGACACATAATAAATGTAAACGTCCGAGCGGCGAAGCCGACCAGAATAATACGTGGCTCATATGTTGCTTCGAGCATATTAGGGTGGATTTGTTTGTGAAGGTAAATAATCCGAGTAGCTTGAGGAAGATAGATAAGTTACACGTTGTCAGTCAGGAGGTGTTTATATTTAATTATGTACTTGAACTGTTATTATTTAAAAGCGTTTACTTATTTTTATTCTCATATTTATTTTTTATTATGTCGGCTTAGTGACAAACACACACCAAAGTATGTTAGATGCTTTCGTTTACCCATCAGATTGTGCTTTCGTCATTGAAGCACATGAATAGTCAGAGATTTGACAAATAGGATCTCTTGTTGATCGTCGAGAGTTTCATGAATTATACAGAACCACCACGCATGCATAAATAATTTCATCCGTAATAAAGAAAACGGAGTGAAGCGTTCGAATCTTTTTTTTTTTTTTTCAACAATTAATTTGCCTAACATCTATCTGTCTATCTATCTATCGGTCTTGAACGACGAAAGAAACTGAACATTCTAAAATCTACAGTTTATTTACGATACTTTTCCGCTAAAATTTCTAATGTCGTTAGTCTTTTTTTTTAAATCGACTTGGCGAAAAAGTTGACGTCGCCACGTGGAAAAAAAAAACGAGAAAAAATGAATTATTCGTGAAATATTGCGGTAAAATACTACAATTAACTGAAAGTGGGTAAATTTGTGACGCTCTCTAAATCGATTGTGCCATTTGCATTCCTTAGACGGTCTTCGAAATCCTCATTTTGTAGGATGATATCGAGATTGGGTGACCTGGCGCCGGGACGGCGAAACCATCGATGTCGTTATCGCTTCGTTCGGGAATTCGTATCACTTTATTTGCCCTCTAGCTAGGTTTACATATCGATTTTGGCTGTTGGAACTCATCCGAGTGTCGGGTAGGGAAATTTTAAGATTGTTTTAATTTCATTTCGCGCTGTTGACACTCTCATAGAAAGAAAATCTCGCTTCTCTAATAAAACGTATTAGAAAAAGCTCAGCGTTAATTGTTCATTGTGTTGAAGCGACGCGACGCGACGTGCCATTCGAGCTTACTTAAAAAAATCAGGTCCCCCGCATCGGTCACCAATTTGTATTCTTGGTTCATTTTCCTCGTCCGGTAATGACGTCCGGCGATTTCCCGGGAGCTCCTCCTTGTCGTACGTGGAAATGGACCAAATTGCGATGTCAATGAGAACCAGCAGAGAATTTTAAAAATCCAGAGAATTTCATTACTCCTGTCACGCATAATATAAATAAAGTAAACGGCAAGTACATATCTATCACCTCTTGCTTGGAACCGATTCCTATATTACGAGATATTTTCGGAATTTAGGACGAATTTAAGAGGCATCCCAATGAAACGTTTGGACGTATCGGTGGTTGATTTAATGAAGAAAATCGCCGGAATCGATATATGTAATATTATTCCAACGGCTCGTTCAGTTGATAGGTACATACATATCTTCTTCAATCTCGACCCGCTTATAAGCTTCTCGAAATATCTTAGTAACTTCGTTACTCCGGACTGAGTTTTAATCATAAATGCCGACTAGTTACGGAATTTCCTTCGTAAATCATCCCCAAAGCTGTAGAAGTTTAAAAATAAATCATTCATTAGACGGGTTACCTGTATTATGCTGGTTTTTCCGACCGCCGGCGCTCCCAGCAAAATAACTTTGATCCTATCGATTGACTCCGGACTGATTTCGATCGGGCTGCGCGGATTTCTAATGTCGCTGCTGTTAGTGCCACCATGTTGTCTTTTTTCCAAAAAATCCAGGTCCAATTCTGCGGTGCAGAAAAAAACTAAGTTCAGGACGATAGATAAATTCATTTAAACGCCTCTCGCGGTTGAGAAGCGACGACTAGTCATCGTTCAACCGGAATCGAGGGGTTGAAACTGCGGGAAATGACGCCCGACGAACATCCGGCAAGCTATTCATTCAGTCGTAAGAATGAGATTTGAGTTCGGAAAATTCTAGGTGAGTGAATTTTTGTTTGAAGCGATCGCCTTTATATACAACTTAATATTTTACTATTACATATTTACAACCTGACGTCGCACAAATCATTCCAAAATTTCAAATTCTGAAAACTAGTCGATCACGATATAGTAGGTATTGAAAAGAAATATGAAATTCTCATGAAAACTCAAGTAGATATTAAAACCGAAGTACCGGAATCGTGTTCAGATTTATTTAATAATTATATAGGTACCATCTATTCAATATGTACATAAGAATACCAAATCACTTCTCCAAGTTGAATAAATCCGAGTGATCTTCAACAAAAGTCCTTTTCGTATGAGTAGAGCATTGAGATATGAATCCATTGTCTTGATACATGAGCTCCATCAGTTTCGTTATGACGTTAGCGTATGATTCGCAACTAGGATGGATACTTTTTCGACCGCAGTTTACGTGACGAAATTTACGAACTGAAAACACGAGGAATATTGGAATTGGATTTTTCTTTCAACCAAATGTCATACAAACAAACGTGACGCGATGAGTTACATATTTTGATATAAAGGGGGAGAAATTGGAAGTATTGAACTTGAACGATTACATACAAGAAACAGTGTTAGAGATGAGTTTTTGAAACGGCAAACATTTTCCGCATCGTAATCAATAAGTAAAAGCTGTTTTCAATTTTCAAACAGGCGACGCTAATGAGGTAAATTTTCACCGTTCCATTTCGAATCGTCGAATTTCAGGTTGCTACTGAATTTTAATTGGTCTTTAACGGAAGACTTGTTTTCACCCATAGCCATCGAATGTCTGTCTGGAAAGCAAAGAGAGCTCTTTCGTAGCGGTGGAAATTTCGAGCAATTCCTTCGTGATTAAACAAAACGATCCCAATTAATTAGTCGCTCCGGGGTGCAAATAATCACTTGGAGATCCGGATCGCGGATCGGGAGAGGAACAGGCGGCAGGCCCGTTATTTCTAGATTTCCCGATTTCGAATGGGATGAATCAGCTAAAACCCGCGGCGTTTTACCTCTTCAATTATCCAATAATACGAGGCGGAGGATTTAATCTGATACTCACAAAAAATGGTCCAAGTATAACCAAGTATACCAAGCACACCTATTTGAAGTTAAAAGAAGTGGTGCATCAAGTTTTAGCCTACATATTTAAAAACAATAAGTACATATAGTTTTGTTGTACGTATAATTTACTGAGAAATCGCTAGGAATTTCCAGTTTTCTTTTATTCTCCTCCATTACGAGGTTTCAGTTAAATCCCTCTAAAATCTCCATTTATTCGCTAATAAATTCAAGGTGGCGATCATTCACATTGAAGCCAACCGATTTTCTCCTACAAAAAAGTGAGCCAGACGGAATTATTTTGTAGAAAGAAAGAAACTATAGTAGCGATAGTATGAAAAAGGGGGACACTGGGATGGACGTTGAAATACCCATTTAGTGGATATAGAGAATGTTTACCAATAACTAAATTAACAGTAAACCCTCCGTAATCCTTCCAATAGGTAGATATTAGTAAGGTTTTAGTAATCCAGCTGCCTTATCCAGGTACAATCATTCTGAAATTTCAATGACCCCTCACTCACCCAAATTCCTCCGGGAGCTTGGTGTTATGTCGAAGGATGATGCTTGAGCCACTTTGAACGATTTCCTTGTAACCGATTACGAATGAAGAACTTTCCACATATTTATTTATCGATAAACATAAAAGTTTCTTTTATCATCTTTCCACGATATGTATTTCACGTTCTACGAAGAGTAAATTTGGGAGGGATTATCACCGGTTGGAAATAGTTGGAAATAGGAGGGATGTCGATCGTAGCGTTCGGGGATTACGAAAAACGAATTCTGATTAATGCGTTCGGTTAATTGTGTTCAACATGGAAGCGAACGTTTATTGCGCCGCCAATCAATTTAACAAATAGTCTTTAGTTGAACAGATTCGTGTTCAGCCATGTATCTTTATCTCGAATTTTCTACTTTAGTTCTATTTATCTATAGATTTTATCGTTAGTCGATGGTAGAAAAAAATTTGGAATATTCTTACGTCACTAAACTGAAAAATGTCCAGTTTTTTCAGTATACACGAGTGTCGCGTATCGAGTTGAAATCAATTGAAAGATGGGCCATTATAGTCGCCCGGAAGGACAATATAGGTGTCATGTGTCTTCCAGCCCCCTCGGTGTTTATTTAAGTGAACTCTATATAAAAGATTTTTTTTATTCAACGCGAATCGGAATAATGAAACAGACCGATCGTTTCGTTTCGTGACTAATTTAACGATAGTTAGTGCAGCAGTTCCCGACTACATATTGATTTCGTTCGGCTCCTACCGGAATTACTGCCGTTTTAATTGGTCCCTATATTGAAAAGCCGCAAAAAAAATCCGCGCACGAGCCACAAAAAAAGGTAGAATAAAACCGCGCACGGTAAAAACGGACAATTCGTTTTTCTAATCCCTTTCCTAATTAATTTTTCCCGTGGCTTTTTTACCTTTAGTACACTTGCAAAAAAAACCGTGACGTGAAACGCGGAACTTTTCGCCGCGACCAGCGTCGATGTTTCCAAACCGAAAGTGGGGTTTAGACTGAACTTGTAGCTCGGAAAACGGACGCACATGGGATACTGAGAGTGTCTTCGTATCAACCTTCTTCATATACACTTTAAGGCATTAACTCGGTTATCGTTTCAGTAGCGAAAGGAAAAGTAGTTTTCAGACGCTTCGTTGGGTGCGTTTCATCGCTTTTGCTAATCCATTAAACGGCTGTGTGTGTGTGTGGAAAAGTTTTTTTCGCGCGAACCCCAGACTGCGGTTTTTGATTGAATTATTAAAAAATTGAAGTCGTCACCCTTGTACGATAGAATACGGATGGAAAAAATTTCCGTTGCAAACTTTTGGCAAGATTGCCGTTTTTCACCTTCGTGTTGATAAATTTGAATATCCCTCAGGTGGCGCAGGGTTAAGTGGAATTTCATGTACCTACCTATTATCCTGAAAAAAGGACGAAAAACCACGTTCAATTATTTCCGACATTCTTTGTAGATGCGCGGTAAAACTTGATGTTTGGTCAAAGACGAGGATATGCGGATTGTTAAGACGTTTCGAATGGTGAAATAGAAAATGCAATTACATAGATACGAATGAATGTGCTTACCATTCATTTACCTAATCGCGAAGGGTCTTCGGGAGAAATTAAGTTTTTTGTAGTTGCGTTACTTCGATTTACCTAATACATATTATGTATAATCGCGGAACAAATTTAGTATACGCCAGATCGTAAAAGTGATTGGAAGGGATTTCATCCACTGCTCGCATCCTCGAGTGTTCCTTCCATAAATACGTTTCATAAATGAATGAAACCAAGTTCTGTTTACAATACATATATGTACATAGGTATATGTATAGGTACCTATTCAGTTGAGAATTTCATAAAAAAATGAAGATACATATACAATATTAAATTTCATAGAAAGTTTTCGTTTAGATTCGAAAATTAGTTAGGCAACTTTCTAGGATCCCTTTCATCACCAACCTAGGCAGAGCTCGAGAACTCATTTGAAATTTTCTTTACCCTACCTAGGTATAGCTACATTGTCGAAACCGCAACTTTCCTTTCAAACGCAAAATTCACTCGGCAGTTTTCCATCCGGAAAATAGTAGAACATGACTAAGATAACAAAGAATAAGGAAACGTATCTGACGGATGGAAAACGCTGAGGGCGGTAAAAAGCGCAGACAAAAAAGGCCACTTTCAATACAAGTGCTATTGAATTATCATCCTGGCGCTGACGACGTCGCAACAATAGAAGAATCGTCTCGGTGACTCGATTTTTGAACAGCGTTACTCGAATATTTTAAAATTAAAGGGAAGAATTAATAATTATCTAAAAATAACTTACCTTCGAAAAATCCGCTCAAACAGATGATCAACAGTTACCTACGTCCTGCTTCTGTCAATTTTATTCGAGCAAAAATATTTTTTTATTTCACTTCAATCGGATTTATCGATCGATACAAACGGAAATAAGTAAACCGATCGATTATTGCTTGGATATAAAAATATTTTATTGCACTGCAATCACATTGAACTGGGTTACGTGGTTAGTTGTAAGGTTATGGACCAATTACAGATCTGGGATTGTTGTTGAATGGAAGCCGAGTTGCTAGATGGCAGGGCTTCGCCGTCGCTGCATCCGGGCACCTATCGATTTCTGCTGAAGCCGCCGCCGCTGCTCCTACATACATATTACATAAACGACAATTTGCACATGGCGAGTGGGGAATTTTATTAAATATCGAACAATAATTATGTATATACATTTTCAAGTAGGTGAAGTTTGATCTCATTTAAGACACTTATGAATGCCCATAATAATAATAATAATAATAAATAATAATAATAACAACAACATCAACGGCAACAACAAACAACAACAACGACAGCAACAACAAATACGCGAATTTCTAAGATGCAATTCCAGATTTTTATTTGAGTTGTACCAATACCATAAAGTATGTTACAACGGCGCCAAGTACCTGAAACGAAAATGATGAAATTTTGTCTAAATTTCTTAGTTGTTATTATTATAGTACCGAGGCGAATAAATCCAAAGAAATAGTGAAGAATTTCGCTCCGGAAATTGAGAGAGCTTTCTGACATTGCTGGCAGACTATCTGAACGAACGTTTTTGCTTCTTCCGAGCCATCGTACCAATGGCAGCTGTACGCTGCTTCCATCACAGATGAACTCTGGCCAATAAAAATGTTACCAACAACTCGAGAGAGTGTTAGGAACGGGTACTTACTTCTTCGATCAATCTGTTACCGAAGATGCAGAAATGAAATACTTGAGCCAAGCCGTAGATAAGATAACCCAAGACAGAGGCGGCGTAAACGTTGATGCCATCAATCTAACAGGTGGAAAGTGCTGAGCGATTTGCGATTGTAGGCTCAAGTTTACGTACCCTGGTAGCTTGATAAGCTAAAATAGTCAACATAATTGTTGTTGTCAACATGTGAAGTAAAAGGGCAACTCCGTATGCATCGCCGATTGCGGTTACAAGTCTGACTACGTGTTTGTGACGCTCCACCCAATACTTGATGGCGGATCTAACCATCATTTCTTGTTTTTTAGTTAAACCGTTTGGTCCGACACCGCCACCTCCTGGCCCGAACGACTGGAGAGCACCGGTACGAATATGAGCTCCGAGTTCCCTCTTGGCATCGTACACGGTCTTCAAGTTGAGTTCTTCGTTCTTCATATTGTTCTCTTGATATTATGGCTACATATTAATATCGTTGGAGTAGAATGAACGACCTTGGTCTTACCATAGTCGCTGATGTGCTCGCCAGTTTGGCTATTGGCACGGAAAAGATCTCCGCTTTTGGGAACGTAAGTATCCAAAGTAGCTGACAGTTCCTTAATAATTCGAACGGTTAATTTCTTTTTAGGATAATCGTTCAATTCAGTTACCATTAGAGGTTTCATAATTTCCTTAAGATGTTGAAGTTGTTCGCAAGCAAATATCAACCAGGAACAAAACAAACTATCCGATAAATTCTCTTGGAATATAGAGAACGTGACGTAATAAATCTGTAAATTGTACTTTTCGAGCAACCATACGACAGAACGGGGACTAACCTGGAATAACAGAGTTATATAGTAAGTCATCCCGGACATCGTATCCCAAGGGTACCACGCTTTTATAAGTAACCTTGGAATTTCTTCGGTTATTGTATCGTTTTCGTTTTCGGGATCTTTCCTCGTGTGTACACTTGGACCGACGAAGGTAATCGAAGTCCATCCTAGTGAAAAAGTCGACGTAAAAATATCATTAAAAAACAAAAATAAAAGTTACCCAAAGCGCAAAATGCCGAAAAAGCTGAAACGCAGATGATTAAAGTTCTCATTTTTTTTAAAGAGATAGCGTGATAACGGTTATTCGATTCCAAGAACAATGGATGACTATTGGACTGATTCCATATACCCAACGTTCTAGAAAATATATTTTTCAAGAGGTGGAGTTGGAAGAATTGAACAACCGAAATATTACCTGTAGTACAATTTCATTCTAACTGCCGAATAAATATATTTGGTTAAGCAGTGAACGAAAAAAAGTATCGTTACAGTGTTAGCAGCCAAATCGTTAACGTCATTTTTTTCCTTAAGCAAGTTAATGAAAGTGCAACTATAAGAAACGACATAACTAGAAAGTGAAGCGTAGAAAAAGGTTAAATCTCACCCGAATTGTCCTAAAAATAGCACCAAAGTTAAACAGCAATAACCTAATCGAAGGGAATGTAAAGCTCCCGAATTATCGGCATGATAATTCAACATAAAATGGCCGAAAAATTGCATCATCCTAATATTGGGCATCAAATCCGCCACAAGCCCTTGGGGCTTGAAATTCATATTCAACATCTATCGGAAAAAAAAAATTAAAACGTTAAAAATTTAAATCGTTTTTAATTTGAAGGAAAGACAAACCGTGGACGCGTACCATGTAAGAAAACAACAACGACTCGTCGTACAACTGAATTTGCTTTAATTACGAACTGTTTAGAAATAAAATATTCAAACAAAATATGAAGCAAGGGTCGTGTCGTGGACCAATAAGAACATCGGTATCATCTTTATTGGATATCAATTTTCCATCACGTGACCTTAATATATTGCCGTTTATTCCACCCCTGCGCTATCCGCGAAGTTTCCATCGTTTTCGTGAATTAATAATCGTCTCGATTGTTAGTTAACGAAGCCTCGTCACGGTCGAACCGATCGAATTTTTATAAAACAATTTCGGATCGAACAAAAATTTCATTTAACAATTCGACTATAGCAATTAGAGAAAAGAAATTCGAACAAAAAGAAAAAAAATTATATAAACGAACGAGTGCACCGTTATGGAACGACGATCCACGTTCGTCATCATCATCATGTATCTACATTCTTAATACCTACACGATTTAATCGCAATATATTTTCGCACGAAGAATAGCGCATACACGATATTTAGTCGTTTATTTTGAATCGAAATACGACTTTTCGCAATTGTTTTCGTAATTTACACCACGTAATCTTTCAGTAACAATATTCTGGAGGTTTTTTTCTTATTTGGTTTTATATGAGCTGGGAAGAGGAAGCTGAAAAAGTGTCAAAAGTGCAGTTACCACGATTATATAAGTTTTACTGCATGTTTCTTACGTTAATAAAATTGCGGAGAAATGTTACGATTTCATTTAGGATCGCACTAATTCAAATCGTAAAATCGGTTTCTTTAATCATTAAATCCGTTTTGTAAAATACATATTTTAATAATCGAGTCTCGCAAAATCTTTCAATTTGTTGAAATTATAGAAATAATCAACGAAACACTCATTCGTTTCTCGGTGACTAGATTCGTGAAGGTGGCAGATAACATTATTTCCATAGTATATTCTACTTTATTCAGTATATAAATTACAAATTTTTAATTTCTTATAAAGTTTTCGTTAAACAAAAAAGAGAAGGCGTGTGGTTTACACGGACGGACATATTCCGCAAGCAGTATTTCGTACTTATTTATTTTGTTCATCTTATAAAATAACATGCTACACATTCTGAATTCGTACAATAGATTGTTGTGTGAATAGAAGATGATTTTGAGAAGGAAATAATAATTGCGCATGATTATTGATCGGAGTGGATAAATTCATGAATAAGTCAATTGATTCCTTAATTGTTTATCGTTAAATTATGATTATGCATTGAACCAAACATTATGATACGAATCAGAATTTCCAGCAAGATGGAACAAAATCTTGAATGTGAAAAAAAATACGAGTCACAAAATGGATAATTCGATTCTTCGAGCCAAAAATTCGAAAGTTCGAAAGAAAAAAATCTGGACATGAAAACTAAACAATCAGAAAATTGTCATCCATCACGAATTAGATGCAATCGAGAAAACTATAAAAATTTCACTAAATCGTCATCCTTATTTCAAATGTTTTCTTTCAATGTCAGAAAAAAAACCAGAATTTATATTGGGAGATTAAATTTTAATTAAAATCCACCATACCGAAGTGACCTCATCGGCATTAAGTAAATCGAAATGCGAAATCGTAATATAAAAATGTAAAATGTGATTATTTTGAAATGTTGACTACATTTAAAACTTTTCTTCGTCGTTACTGTTACCTACGGAAAAATCTCAACGAGTAATTAATGTGATCCGCGGAGCGTTTTGAGCGAAATTCATTTCGGGATAAATAAAACATCGGCGTTTTCGAAATCCGCGACGCGTCCATGCATTCAAAAACGTGAAAGTAAACGATCACGTGACCGACGCGCCGAGTGTCGATTGGTCGTTATCGATTATTTGGGAATCGAGATTGGTGGACGGATTGGGTACTATAAAACACGTCGGAAGACTTTCTTTGTCAGGTGGTAGTACCGAGCTTGAGAGACAACACTTTGTGGTATTTATTACCTTACGCGGTGTGTGTGTGTGCGTGTGTAATTTGATTATAGTGCAAAAAAAATTTTTGCGGAATTTTTGAAATCGTAAGTACATAGGTACATATTTGAAATATGTAGTCGCGGCCCAAAGGGGATTAAGGTCGGAATTTCCGATTGTAATAAATTGCGAAATTCGAAACTATTAACTTTCTATTCGATGCGTATCGTAATAATGCAAATACTTACCGGACAACAATTCCAAAATTTTTCAACGTCATTCGATGTAGAACTCCTGCAGGTTGTAACGAAGAAGGAAGAGAGAAGGAAGTATGTACCAGAAAGATAAAAATCAAAAGTAAACGTACGTTCAATACGACCGAAATTGCGTAATTATTTTTCAAGGTTGCCAGTACAAGACAAATCACCGATAAATGAAGATTTTATTGACCTAGAAGGATTCCGAATCATCTTACGTCAGATTAGGGGATCGAATTTCATCCATTCGCGCAAACGTTTGCTTTAATCTCATAGCCGATTCGATTTTTTCACCACTCGTATTCAAATATTGATAGACATCAGACAGAAGGATATGAATATTTGAAACCAGCGTTCATCGATTACTCGAACGTTTGTATTTGTTGATCGAAAAATGGTTTGAAACACGTTGAAAAAAAGAACGAAAGCGTTTACGTAACGAATGCTTCGTGATTTCGTTATGCGAGTTGTTCAGCCTCAGCGACGAAGAAGAAAGTTATCTGTCGTACTTCCTACCTTTCAAACTGGGTCAAATCGGACAACCGGTGACTCAGATGTCTTTTTTCGTTTCGGACAATCATTATATCCAATTTTATGAAAATATTACGCCATCTATAATAGAGAGAACGCTTTCGAGTTTGTAATTGCTGGTGTGTGGCAGAGGGGGGGTAGGTACCTACACGAAATGTTTCGTGAACTATTAAATTTTAAATTAGGTAGTTTTATTTTCAATTGCACGTAGGAATATAGAAAAAATGTTATTTAAAAGACTGTTGGGTAACAGCTCAAGGTTTTACGTGGATGTTTTTTTATTGAACGGCCGAGATTTTAATCAAGTTTTTTCCGGTCTTCGTGTCGTATAAAACATCATCGTCGTTATGTCGCTATTATATACATTTGATTATCTGTAATTATTATGATTAAAAACGTATTCTACATAAATTGGCGAATGGGATAACCATACCACACAAGAAGTTGAGTTTCTTAGATTAGAAATGTTAAAAAAAGTTTTCTTTCATCCCAAATCCAGTCAAGTTGCTAAGTCTAACTTGGATTGATATTAAATTTTTTTTGGTTGATTCAAGTTTTTATTCGACGAATTTCGTAATTATCCATGTCAAATTTTTACACCCGCAGCAAACCATGACTCTAGTTCAACCCAGCCCGGAACTCCAGATCAACATCCGCAGGGAACTTAACGAGGATGTCAATACGAGAGATAACGATCTCAAACATATCAAAGAATGGCTCCTGAAGCAACCTCATCTTCCCGATACTTGGGGTAACTAATACGTAATAAATACGTATTCACATATTAAAAAGTCGAATGATTCTCCTATTCAGATGACGCGCGTCTGATGACGTTCCTCCGCGGTTGCAACTTTTCTTTGGAAAAATGCAAAAGGAAACTGGATATGTACTTCACCATGAGAGCTGCGATTCCAGAGTTCTTCCAGAATCGGGATATAAATAGACCGGAACTTAAACCGCTGCTCAAGCTGGGGCAAGGACCACCGTTACCCGGCTTGACACCAGACGGTCGAAGAGTTACGATCATGCGAGGCTTGGATAAAAACATCGAAACCCCAAATATCGCCGATTTAATGAAGTTGGCTTTGATGGTCGGGGATATTCGTTTGGAAGCGGAGCAAATTGGAGTAGCCGGTGACGTGTACGTTTTCGATGCTAGCGTGTTGTCGCCTCAACATTTCGCCAAAGTCTCGCCCTCGATTGTTAAAAAATTCATGGTTTGCGTTCAGGAAGCTTATCCCGTAAAACTGAAGGAAGTGCACGTGGTTAACGCCACTCCTTTAGTGGATACGGTGATTAATTGGGCTAAACCGTTTTTGAAGGAAAAAATTCGTAATCGCATCTACGTGCATCAAGATATCGAATCACTCTATAAATACATCCCGAAGGATATTCTTCCAGAGGAATACGGCGGCTCGGCTGGAAAGTTATCAGAAATCCACGGTACGAAAATGAACGAATCTTCCTTCCTTAATTAATTAATGTCATTTTTAGAACAATGGACTAGGAAGCTCGAAGAGTACACACCCTGGTTCAAATCGCAGGAAAATGTTAAAGCCGACGAATCTAAACGTCCTGGGAAACCGACTAATTACGACGATTTGTTCGGTTTGGACGGTAGTTTCAGACAGTTGACAATTGATTAATCCGTTTCTCAAAAGAATCATTCCAAAGCGAATACGATTGCGTCTTCCTTTTTTCAAACAAACACTACCTGAATAAGTAATTGATGGGCAGATGCACTCGTCAGGGCAGCGTGTAACTTAGTTAGATATCATCATCATCATCATCATCACCTTCTCATTTTTCGTATAATTTCGTAATAAATAAATAAAACGATTGTTTTTTTTTCTTTGTCCACTGTCAATTTTGAACAATTTATTCGTTTGTTACTACAGAATTTAGCCGTATCGTCGTCGTCGTCTTCTACTTTGTCTCCTTGAGGCTCGGGCTTTCAACGATGCTCGTCTTTGTAATCTCGATCTTCTTCCCACCTTTCTCACGGAAAGCGCTTGATCGATAAATTTCTGTCGATCCGGTCCACACATTTTATTCCAAACCAACGCTCCTTCCACGGCAACTTTAACAGCGGACCAACCGCAGTGACTTTTGCGAAATTCTCTCAAAAAGTTGAAAAAGGGGTTGCGGCTTAATTTACCCTGCCTACATACACCTACCGTTGTAGGACACGACATTTTGGTTTTAACCAAATAATTGTCTTCAAACCGAATTTCGTTTGTTTTTTGAATATTAGACACCAACTCGATTTTCTAGGTGAACAAAAGAAGTATCATTTTCCGGGATTGTTTGATATTTTCTTCGGTACGCAACTTTGGTTTGGCGCACGCCGTGTACGATGCCTGAAACGGATTACATACTTAAAAAAATTAATCTCGACTAGTAGAAACTTGAGAAGCGGAGATGAGAGGACCTTCAAAAAAAAAAAACTGAATATAATTAAATAAACCGGATTTAAAGGTGAAATGATAACCAACAACAATTTCATTTCATTTCTTTAGTGTCGTTTCGAAAAGATGGTTTTCGCTCCAGTAAACGAAGAATTGCAGGAAATTATCAGAAAGGGAATGAAGGAGAATGTTAAGCGACGAAATGAAGATCTTCAACACATCAAGAATTGGCTGCTGAAACAACCTCACCTTCCCGATACGTGGGGTAAATATTTTTCGTTGTAAAAATTTTACATTTATATTTAATGATTCGGTTATAAGCAGACGACAATCTTCTGTTGAGTTTTCTTCGTGGTTGCCGTTATTCCTTGGAAAAGTGTAAACGGAAATTGGACATGTATTTCACGATGAGAACAGCGGTACCGGAGTTTTTCACCAATAGAGATATAACAAGAACAGAATTAGTTCAATTGTTGAAATTCGTGTAAGAACACAATCGATTTTTAAGGTTTACTTTCTTAAGTACATTATTCTTTGTAGACGAGGTCCTCCACTTCCTTTTCTAACACCCGAAGGCAGGAGAGTTGTGATTTTGAAGTCTATGAATAAAAAAGTTGCAACTCCCAATGTGACCGATGTTATAAAAATGCTTTGTATGGTGGGTGACATTCGTCTTGATCTCGAAAAATACGGAAATACTGGCGATATATACATAATTGATGCCAGCGTCCTATCATTCGAACTTTTTAAAATGATTTCACCGGTTTTCCTCAAGAAATTCCTGGTTTGCGTTCAGGTGGGGTGCTCATAATTATATAATTGCGTCGTAACTATTAACTGATGATTGAAGGAAGCTTATCCCGTTAGAGTGAAAGGTGTGCATATAATCAATCCAAATAACTTGGTGGACATCGTGATCCAGCTGGCGAGACCTTTCTTGAAGGAAAAAATTCAGAAACGGATCCACGTTCATCGTAATTTTGAAACTTTATACGATTATATACCAAAAGAGTGCCTTCCGGAGGAGTACGGTGGTCAAGCTGGTAAAATGTCCGATTTACACGGTCGGTGCAGCTTTAAAATTTATCAGAACTTAATGTCAATTATTTTACAGATAGTTGGGTGAAGAAGCTCGAGGAGTATACACCGTGGTTTAAAAAGCAGGAAGGTATAAAAGCTGACGAGTCTAAACGCCCTGGTAAACCAACTAATTACAATCAGCTATTTGGAATTGATGGTAGTTTTAGAAAGTTGACGATCGATTAATCGATCACTGTTTTTTGAGATCAATTTTAAAATTCCCGTAACAACTAAAAATTTGTTTATTTTTCAAAAAAAAAAAATTCGAGAAAAAAGATTTTTTTTGAAATCCTTTCGTTACACAATAGGAAATTTAAAATTCTCCAGTTTGAAATGCAACTATTGTTACATACTCACTCACTGTTTCTGAAATTCGATAAATTAAAAAAAAAAATTATTCAACATCTTCTTACGGCGGAATTGCTTTTTGGACTATGAACGTGACTTTTACTTGCTCGTGCAGAAAAACTGGACCTTAAGATAACGTTCTCGACGTAATATCAATTCGAACTAATCAATTTTTTTTACCCCCAATCAATGTCAATTATTGAGATAACTATAAATAACGTAATTCCTTAAAATTTTTTAAACCGATACTCTTCGATGTAATCATTTCGATTTAATAATGAAAAAACATTTGTGAACTGGATTTTCGAAAGTTGCTTTACAGGTAAAGAGTGTTAATTAACGTCGTTATTTTCGATTAATTAAAACAATTCCCAGGTACACGAATACGTCTGAATAATAACAAGCCTCTCATATGGACTATTTCATTCACATGAGATCTTTATTCTGACAGTCATTCGGTGTTGTTTCATAGTTTGCGTTGGTAAGCGATTAAATCGTCAGAAACAATGGTTTTTGCGGAAGTAAACCGGGAATTACAAGAGTTGATTAGGAAAGAAATGAATGAGGACGTTAATCGGCGACTCGAAGATATGGAACATATCAAGAACTGGTTATTAAAACAACCTCATCTTCCTGATACTTGGGGTAAATATTTTTCATTGTAACGATTCAATATTATGTATGTATGTACTATTTAAATTGATTGATTAATAGACGAGGTTCGTTTGTTGAGTTTCCTTCGAGGTTGTAGTTATTCCTTGGAAAAGTGTAAAAAAAAGCTGGATATGTATTTTACCATGAGAACGGCTGTACCAGAATTCTTCGCGAATAGAGACGTTAGAAGACCGGAATTAGAAAAATTATTAAAGTTTTCGTAAGAAAACTTCTGGTCTGTTAATTATTGTAATTTTTCGGAAACTTAATTTTTGTGTAGGCGAGGACCGCCACTTCCCGTTTTAACACCCGAAGGTAGAAGGATTATTATTTGGAAATCGGTGGATAAGAAAATTGGAGCTCCCAATGTGAGTGACGTTATAAAAATGGTTTTTATGGTTAGCGATATTCGTCTCGAAATTGAACAATATGGAAATACTGGCGATGTTTACGTCCTAGATGCCAGTATTTTATCGATGGAGCTTTTTAAAAAGATTTCGCCGGTTTTTTTAAAGAAATTTCTCGTTTGCGTTCAGGTAAGTTATTATAGTTAATTAATATTATTATTAGATATAACTAATCGATTATCGAAGGAAGCTTATCCTGTTAAACTGAAAGGTGTTCATATAATTAACCCGAATAACTTGGTTGATATCGTGATTCAATTGGCGAGACCTTTCCTGAAAGAAAAAATTCAGAAACGTATTCATGTCCATCGTAATATTGAAACTTTGTACGAACATATACCTAGGGAGTGTCTACCGGAGGAGTACGGTGGTCAGGCTGGTAAACTGTCCGATTTACACGGTGGGTGCTTATTGAAATTTAGGAGAATCTAATGGTGAATGATTTTTTTTTAGATCTTTGGGTACAGAAACTCAAGGAATATACGCCGTGGTTTAAAGAGCAGGAGGGTGTGAAAGCGGACGAATCTAAACGTCCCGGTAAACCGACTAATTACGACGAGTTATTTGGAATGGATGGCAGCTTTCGAAAGTTGACGATTGATTGAGAATAATATAAGTTTAATTTATTCGCTACAATTTCATTGTTGTTTTGCGTATCTACCTACTATTGGAAGCAACGAGTAGGTACAGACTTTTTAGTTGCTTCTATAATACTCTCGGAATTACATATTATACTTTGAAACTTTATTTATTTAATATATTAACCCAAACTTTTTTGTTACTCCCCCTATTGTATTAAAAAAATAATAACGATATTGAAGTGTGAGGGTAGCAAAAGAATAAACGGAATATTTTTGTATATCGATTGTATGTATGTAACTTTAATTATACATAAATATTTAATCGACTCATTATCAATAATTATCCAGATGAAGTGCTTGTCACCAGGTAGATATACAACGACCTTAAGTAAAATAAACTTTCCTTTATTTAATTCCCTCGAAATAATTTTTTTGTTTTATCAGCATCAACCACTCCGTTATTAAAGAAGATAAATATGTAGTTTTCAGAGAACGAATCGCTTATTGTAAATAAAAACGATAAGGAAATTCTCCGCTATTTGTTTTGACGCACGCCATAGGGTTTTACATTGTTCATCGATATTTCAGTCGATCGTTAATTTTCTAAAACTACCATCGACGCCAAATAAATCATCGTACTTGGTTGGTTTTCCTGGACGTTTAGTTTCATCCGCTTTGATATCATCTTGATTTTTAAACCAATCCGTGTACTCTTCAAGTTTACGAAACCATTGCTCTACAGAAAGAAAAAACTATAAAATCTTCGTTAAATATTAAATATTTCAATATACGACCATGTATGTCAACCAATTTTGGAGCAGTTCCACCATAATCCTCAGGGAATACCTTTCTTGGAACGTAATCGTATAAAGTATCGATAGTTTTATGAACGTAAATCCGTTTGCTAATTTTTTCGGTTATAAGAGGTTTAGCGAGAGAAACCAGAATATCGGACAGATAATTACTGTTGAAAATATGAACGGCATCTAATCGAACGGGATAGGCTTTCTATGGCGATGAATATTGAAATATGTATCTACTCATATCATGATAACTCACCTGAATGCAAATTAAAAATTTTTTGAGAAACATAGGGGAGATCGTTTTGAAAAGATGTGGCGATAAAACGTTCGCATCCAATATATAAATATCACCGGTAACGCCAACCTCTTCGATTTCTATACGTACATCACCTATCATAAAAATAATTTTAATTATATCGGCTATGTTAGGAACAAAGTCGTTGTTATCTTCTCTAAACGCTTGCCAAAAATTTACTCGCCTACCCTCCGGGGTGAGTTGCGGAAGAGGTGGACATCGTCTAAGAAAAAGAAGTAAGATTAATTTAAACAGTCTAAAACATGTCGTCAACAAATCCGTTTACATAAATTGAAATAAATATTTAAGTTCCGGATTATTGATATCCCTGTTGGTGAAAAATTCGGGAACAGCTGTTCTCATTGTAAAGTACATATCCAATTTTTTCTTGCATTTCTCCAACGAGTATTTGCAACCTCGTAGAAAGTTAACCAGTCGTATATCGTCTAATTTAAAGTTAGTTGAAATATGTATTGTTTTTAATACATTTCGATATTTCATATTTACCACCAAGACTGTCGGGTAGATGCGGTTGTTTCAAAAGCCAATCTTTAATATGTATCAAATCATCCTCTTTCGTTTTCGGGTTTTCTTTAATATTCGTTTTAATAATTTTTTCAAGTTCGTCGCTTACTTGATCGAAGATCATCTTTGAAAGAATGAGTAGCTTCTGAAAACGGTTGCTTTTCATTTTATTACATTTAGTAAAAACAATACGAGAAAACCTGTTTTTTTTTTCAACGCGAACGTTTAACGAACACTTTTAATTGATTTAATTGGTATTAAAGTTCGGATAGTTTTCGATTATTTCTGGATTCAAAACAAGCGTGCCGTTACGAATATGTTCTTGAAATTTGAATTATGTAATTCTAAACGTAAAAGATAAATAAACAATAGGCGTTGTGATTGTTATTTAACAAATAATTAAAATTAAGGTTGCAAAGTCGGTGGTTGTTGTTGTTGTTGTTGTTGTTGTTTTCTAGGGATTACCGGAAAGAATTTAAATTTTCCGACGTTTCCATCACATTAATATGTAGATATGTATGTGGAATGGGAAACGTGAATAAAGTTTCGAAGGGTTCGAAATGCAACCGTTCCGTTTCATGTTTCATGTAACATTGGTTGCATTCCACATTGGTTACATAAATAGATATTATTCTTCAAATACGAGTACATACATTTCCGAATGGATTTCGGAAAAATAATCGTACCTACTAGCAACACATCCGATTTGATGGAGCTTTCTAATGGGGATTTCACCTTGCAATTCATTTTATTTTAACGACGATGCTCATAAAGTGATTATAGCCTCATCGAAATACAATTCCAACGATTTCGATTTCTTCGACTCTTGTGTCAGAATGTTCTTATCATAACCATTCTTGAAATGATCAAATGTTTACTCGATCTTATCGACGGGACGGAGGTTAAATGATAATATTCCAGTCATTGGGGTAATCAGACGAAACCGTTACGACTTTCTTTATTATGTACATATTTTTATCTACTGTTGTATTCATCAATTGAAAAATGAATGTTAAAAGAAGGAGAGCGTGTTTTGTCATTATTAATTATGTATTACATAAGTATATACAGGTGATACGACGATACGATAATAAATTAAAATGTCCTTGTAATCACTGTTGCACTTCAAAATCGCCGCCAGTCCCATCTTCTATCTAATCTCTGTTCGGGTGCATTAGTGAAAAAGAAACCGGCTTCCGGTGTTAACCATCGTGATTTTATCATATCCGAAGCTTTCTCCGCTATCATGATAGCAGGGGCGTTCGTATTACCTGAAGTTACTTTAGGCATGATGCTGACGTCGACTACTCGTAACCTGTCAATACCGTAAACCTATCAAAGCATTAACATTAGGGCTATTAATCGATTTTTTTCTCCGTAATTAATTGTACCTGCAAGAAAGGATTAACCACCGCCATCGGATCTGAATGCGGACCCATTTTACATGTACCCGCTTGATGATTTTCAGGTCCGGTCATTTGTTTCGCAGAACAAGCCCAATAATCGTCAGTACCAAATCGAAATTTCTCACATCCTGGCGTATGGGTACGATCCAATTGAAAACCGTAACGTTTTAAAGCTTTCGTTTCGGATAACTCGATGGCAAACTTAATCCCCTCGACGACGGTTTTAACATCGTCCGGATGTGTGTAGTAATTAGCGTATATCAAAGGATAACTCGACGGATTATTATCCTTGAGGGTTAAAAAACCGCGACTTTTCGGATGTAAAACTGTCGGTACGATTTGTATGGATCTGGTGTTGTTGTCGAGACGTTCACCCACTTGACCGGTTTTGGCACAATTGGCTAGGAAACCGCCGAAGAATATTTGAAGATCCGGATGATCCAAATTGGGATCGCTATATTTGGTATTAATAAAACCGGTTACTTCGGATATTCCGGTACCGCTCATTAAACCATCGCGAAATAAAAGATACTCCATGGCAGTCGCCCAGTTTAACGGAGCGCTATTGGTGTCGTTTATATTGAAGTTAACGAAATAAGCGACGTGGTTGTGCAAATTCCTACCGACACCCGGTAAGTTGTGAACCAGCGGTACGCCAACTTTTTTTAAATCTTCCTTCGGACCTACTCCGGATAGGAGTAGTATTTGAGGCGAGTTCACACTACCTGAGGATACAAAAAAAAAAGAAACAATAACACTAAATGGATAGATTTGAAAATTTCACTTACCACCAGAAACGATTACCTCTTTACTGGCATATATAACTTGTTTAACACCATTGTTAATCAATTCAACGCCATAAGCTTGCTTTGTCGTTGTGTTGATTAAGACTCTGGTTACTGTCGAGTTCATCGATATATTAAGATTGCGTCGATGTTTAAACGGTCTTAGAAAAGCTCGAGCTGTGCTTAAACGCGAACCATTTTTATTTGTCGTTTGAGCTATATTAAAACCGGTATGGTGAATTCCGTTCAAATCGCGAACTGGATGACCTGCAAACAAATTGGTTCATCCCAACGTTTTTAAAGTGTAAAATTTTAAAACCTAGCTCTTGTGCTCCTTTTAAAAGGGCGCTCGACAAGGGTGGATGATAGGGAAACTGCGATACCGTTAATAAACCACCAGTTCCATGGTACCCTCGGTCCACATCGTCAATTTGCTTATTATCCTCACTCTTCAGGAAATAAGGTAAAACGTCGTTGTAGCTCCAACCTTGATTACCGGCCTCGGCCCAATCGTTGTAATCCTTTCTCGAGCCTCTGATATACATCATGCCGTTTAAAACTGAAGTACCACCTAATACCTACGGGAAGATGTTTCCGTTTTGAATATACCTATCCACGAACGAGAGGTTGGTTATATGTACTAACTTTTCCTCTCGGCCAATAGCAACGTCGTTCGTTTTCTCCTAGGCAAGCTTCGGGTTCCGGTTCCGTTTGATAACCCCAATCGATGGACGAGCCCAGGAAATTTAAAAACATGGATGGTACTTGGGTACCGGTCGGTTCATCGGGGCCTTAAACGAAATGAACTAATGTTAACTTTAATCCCGTTACGACTTTTTCTTATAATAACCAGCTTCCACTAACAAAACATTCCATTCCGGTATTTCTGACAGGCGACTGGCTACAACCGCCCCCGAGCTTCCAGCGCCAACAACGATGAAATCATATTCCGGTAGTAACGGCGTGGCATGCGGTCGTCCGCAAGGATCCTCAAGATCGCATTGCGACCTCAGAAAAACCTCCAGGAGTCCCATGAATAACATGTATTGAGCACCGCCGCAAGTTGATGCTAAAGTTGGACCCGGTTGCGTTCCGGGACAGTTGCATGTCATCTGCAAGTGATTGTATTTTGTTTGTTTTTTTGTTACATCACCATCTCCGAATATCAATGTTACGGTTGATTCTATTATTAGATACTTTTGCGGCAATAAAACCGATGACAATCGCGGTTTTATTACCTAATCCCGATTACGCAAATTGTGAACGAAGAATCGCATCTTGAATTGGAGCACCATGATGGTGGGTGGTACAGTAGTTACGACGTTGGATTTATTTAACGTGAGATATCGCCCTTACGATTATTCATTTTTTGGATTACTTTGCAGAAAATTCTTCCCTATACGTAGATATGTATAGTTGGGGAAATGATTGTATGGCAGCATTCTATCCTAAAAACAACAGAACAGAACCGAAAGCATTTCCTTCCACATTAAATTCATGAATTCTAAACCGAAGTTCCTGTCCAAATCGATCGCTAGTTGTATTAATGAACGCATTCGAATTAAATTACGTAATTTTTACGTTCACATGCGTCTAGCGAGTAGGTACCTACGCTACGATCGACATTATTGAATTGACCCGAATGTGTCTATCGTTGAAATGAAAGAATAAAAATTGCCGAACCCAAACGGAAATATCGCGCGAACGAAATTTTTCTCTGTTATTTTGCAATTGAAACGTACGTTAGTTCTCATTAGTTGAATTTATTAATTCAACACCGACAACACCTGATGTAGAATTAGCGAGATTGTGTAATCGATAGGGGAAAATTGATTTTGTTTTCCAACCTGGGTACGTGCTACGTATTCACCTTTAGTGATCGATCACTCGGAGCGATGATCTATTCTGAATGATCGATTATTATGTAATCGAAAATAAGATCAGACACATCGATAGTTTAACTAGATGCAATGTGTTGGTGGATTTCTTTTAGAAAAATTAAGCAACAGCGGATGACGCGTTGAGAAAACTGGCACACATTCGGTGGTTATGATATTGCGGTTACAAAACTTTAACAAAGTTACCACGCCCTTATTTGGGCGAATAAATTTTCTTGAAATCTCCGTAGCTTAACTTCAGTTCGATAAAATTACTTTCTGCGTCACTGTAACGACGACCACGTTTCAACAGAGTTTACCCATCCATTAACGCGAGTTCTCAACAACAACGACAACAACTTCCAAACCGTCCCCAATCTCCATGCATTTTTAAACATCGTCTTTATAGACATAAACCCCGGAGCCAAAAAGAAAATTTGTAACAGTTTCATTGTTTAATAGAACAAAAGAGATAACCGTTATGATACTTTCACTCATTTCCAACGTATCGAATTTGTTTTAATCCGAGACGTCCTCGCTACAAATATACATACGTGTATACTTTTGATAGTTACATTTGATAGTTTTATGGTTCTTATTAAGTATCAATGTCAATGCGAAATAGTAATAATGACCTCAAGAATATGGCGAAATCGCGACTGACTAAATCGGAAGTGCTTTTATTTAATTCTATCCAAGTCTTATATATCACGGTCCAATAATTCGACACATTCTCCGTTTAAAACTATGTATCTGAACGAGAGCATATAGAAAGGTTAAATACCGAACGAAAGTAATTGAAAAAAAAAAATCTGCGACCTTGACAGTTTGAACGAAAGCTCTTTCTCCATTATTTGTTTTTTCCGCTTTGCCGTCTTACTTTTATTTCGTTTATTTTCGGGCGAACGGCTATTTGCTTCATGAAAGATCAATATTCCAATGAGGTGAAAGGTAAAATGATGTGCTTCCAAATAATAACTTGTTTGAATTATAAAGAAATTTAACAGTTGGAATTTATAAAGACCTATACGATATAATTTAATTTCTATGGGAATTTGTGACATTTCGAATTGTACTCGTATCAAATAGAAAGCAGCGCGAATCATCGATATAAGAACGGGAAAAAAAATTTCGCAATGCGTAACTTCAATCGTTCTAGAATCTAGATAATTTACTAGATATTTAACGATAAGAGCGTGAAACTAGTTGTGAACAGCAATTATTTCTCAAACCATCATTAGGGTCGTCAAGTTTTGATCCCACAAACACAATCGACAATTAAAAAACTATTTGAAAAATTATTTGTAGCCCAACCTTAATTAGTTACTCACTTACTTTTAAAAGGTAGATGGTTAATCGCTTATAATATTAAGGGTAGTTGACGACCAGATAAAAAACATAAAACGCGCACAGGTTAATAAAAAGTATCCGTTACAACAACCGATCGGAACGAGATGTAGAAAATAACTACCTACTCTACAACAGTACACCGTTTGAAAGCAAAAGTGCTAATCCACAATTCGTGAATGAGTTCTCCTGAGGCTGCGGCGAATAAATACGTAACATTTAACTCTTTTCTTTTCAATGGATTGTTGCGGCGACGACTACGATGTCTGGGAAACGTTGATCGTACCGTCGTTTTCTACAGATTTTTAATCGCGCATATACGATCAATCAATCGATCAATCGATTCTCAGCTGCCTGAAGCTACCATCCAAACCAAAGAGGTCGTCGTGCGTTTTAGGTTTACCGGGACGTTTCGACTCGTCCGCTTTAACATTTTCTTGAGCTTTAAACCAAGGCGTATATTCTGCAACTTTTTTCATCCAGTCATCTACAAAAAACACATTATTAACATATGTACTCAATGTTCAAAAACGAGACCATTTTACCAGTAAATTCGCTCATTTTCCCGGCGTAGCCGCCGTATTCTACAGGTAGGACGTCACGAGGTACGTAATCGTACAAAGTATCAAATTTGGTATGAACGAACACTCTTTTGCGATATTTTTCTTTGGCAAAAGGTAAAACCCATTTAACCACCGTATCAACCAACGAAAAAGCGTTCACGATATGGACTTGTTTTACTTTAACCGGATACGCCTCCTGAAATTAAATTTTCTTCCAAATTTTAAACAAACGCATTATTATTATTTTAAATACACAACCTGCACGCATATAACGAATTTCTTTACCAAAACCGGATTAGCCGCTTTAGCAAAATGTTTTGCCGTCAACACACTAGCGTCTAAAATGTAAACGTCTCCCGACACGCCATATTTTTCGACTTCTAACCGTATATCACCAACCATCAATCCCAATTTCATAATATCTCCTATATTCGGCGTTTCGATGTTTTTATCGAAACCCCTAATAACGGTAACTCGTCTACCTTCCGGAGTTAATCCGGGCAGAATACAACCTTGACTAAAAGAAATATTGACGTCAAACAGACGATAAGATGATTGTTTTCTCTCCTACCCCAGTTTAGTGAACATCATCAGTTCCGGTCGATTGATGTCCCTGTTGGTGAAGAATTCAGGAAGAGCGGCCCTCATCGTAAAATACATATCGAGTTTACGTTTAGTTTTTTCCAAGGAGAAACTACAACCGCGCAGGAAACTCATTAATCTTTGATCATCTAATAGGTAGAAAAAAATAATTTAAATCGAATTCTCGATGAATGCAGAAAAAATACCAAAGGTATCCGGCAAATGGGGTTGTTTACGTAACCAATCCTTGATATGCTCCAAATCGCGATCTCTGGTATTGACATCTTCTTTCAATTCTTTCCATATATGTAACCGTAGCTCCGGTCCGGGTAATATCAACGTCATTTTTTCTTTAAAAATTTCAAATTTTATATTTGTTTGTATGTATGTTATATCATATTAATCGTCTTACCTTAAAGTCGATGTTGCCACTACCGCAGCGCTAAGCAAAGTAACGTAAATATTACGCAAGTATATCGATACATAATTAATATAACGATGATTAGATCCGAGAATTATCCAAACGATATTAAGGTGAGCGACAATTAGTTTCATGTAATGAAAAAAAAATAACAACACTATAATTGTTCAACCAAGTAGTGTGACGATCGAGTCAGGTTTTTTCTTCATTTCCGGGTGTTGAAGTATGTTCCCAAAAAGGAACTAAATTTCCGTTTACATTTATTCATTGCAACGCTTAGTGATCCATCTTAATTAGGTACAATTCAAGCTTAACACGACCTTCAATTGCTTAATTACTTTATGGCCTATGAATAATGTTACGATTAAAAATAGATTTTATATTTCCAATTTTTCTATTTTCACCGACACGATTTTTGATTTTCAGACTACTTAGAACATTACCTGCGTTCCACAAAGACACAATTTAACTCGACAGGTTTGGTTTGTTTTCCAAAGACAATTAAAATTTTCCGCTTAATTCGATGTGAAGATTCGGACAATGTACGATTGAACAGAAATAAATTGCCAACACAAAATTTCAATCAAACATTTTTTTATACCGATAAAGGAATAAAAAAATTAAGCGTAATACGCCAGATTCGATATTGCAAAATTGTTTGCGTTTTTTATTCCAAATTTATATTCCGTAAGTTTCATTTCAAACGGAATACGAATATTTGATTAACTTAATTTTTCTCGTACTCGATTTTTTTAAGAGATAATTATTCTCTTATATACCAATTTATTATATCCATTCGAGAAATCAAATCCGGGTAAGTTGCCATTGAAATTTTTATATAAATGAGGACGTTACGTCGTAAAAATATTAAAACGATTATTTTACCCTGTAATTCCAGTTCGCTGGCAAGTTCTTTTTTAGTTGACGTAAATAGTTAAATACCCAATTAAATTTTGTTTCAAGCTAAGATAAATATGGAAGTCCAGGGCGTCGTCGGGAAAGAAAATAAGGAAAATACGAGAAATGAAGATTTGGCGCATATTAAAGAGTGGCTTTTAAAACAACCGCACCTTCCTAATTCTTTTGGTAAGTTGAACGCAAACCCTTAGTAAGTTTTAATCCTCACGTTTAGATGATGCTCGACTTACTCATTTCTTACGTGGTTGCAAGTTTTCGTTGGAGACCTGTAAGAAAAAGTTGGACATGTACTTTACGATGAGAGCGGCCGTTCCGGAATTTTTCAAAAACAGAAATATTAAAAGGTCCGAACTAAGAGAACTCCTAAAAGTTTCGTACGTTTTTCACATCAATTCAATCACCGAAATGTTTTTGTTCTTATTTTCAGGCAAGGTCCGCCTTTACCAAATTTAACACCTGACGGCAGACGAGTGTTGCTTTTAAGATATTTGGGACAAAAAACCGAAATTCCCAATGTCGTTGATTTGATCAAGTTATGTTTGATGATTGCGGATATTCGTTTGGAAATTGAAGACTTTGATGTCACTGGGGATATTTACATAATTGATGCAAATTCGTTGACGACACCGTTTTTCACTAAAATATCTCCAGTTTTCCTCAAAAAATTTTTAGCGTGCATACAGGTTAGTGAATTTGTCGAAATTTTTTTACCGCATTAAATTTTTTATTCCAGGAAGCTTACCCGATGAAAATAAAGGAAATTCATGTGGTGAACGTTAATAATCTGGTCGATGCCGTAATCACTTTAGCAAAACCTTTTGTAAAAGAAAAAATTCGCAATAGGATTTTCGTTCATCAAAAACTGGCAACCCTTTACGATTATATACCGAAGTATGTTATACCAGAGGAGTATGGTGGTACGAGTGGGAAAATGTCTGATTTTCACGGTACTAACGACAATTAAAGTTTTCGCTAAATAAATTCCGGTTTTTCAGAGCAATGGTTGAAGAAACTTGAAGAATATACACCTTGGTTTGAAGCTCAAGAGGAAGTTCAAGCTGACGAATCGAAGCGACCAGCAAATATTCTAAATTATAACAACCTGTTTGGTATAGAAGGAAGTTTTAGAAAATTAACCATCGATTGATAATACAGTCGCGTCTCGTCTTAGAAATCAGTTTATAAATATCATTATATCGATTTTAAACGTTGAATTGAGCGAAAAATTTTAATTATGTTACAAATTTTCTGGGTAATAACAACACACTTTATGTAGCTAGTACGCAACCAGATTTTGCAAGATCAACTGATGGTGACATTCGGGTTTACTGTTTTTAAAAGAATAATTTACGAAATTTCGGTCGATTTGTCGTTTTCTTCGTCACTTATTATTACATAGAAATTACAATCTTCATAATAAATATGTGTACATATATCTTACATACACCAATGAATGGAAGCAATTCCAACAGACGACGGCCGTTACACCCGATAAAGAACAGTGTTATACACCATATTGTTTGTATTCCTTTTTTCTATTTCAATTATTATATTCTAAAATCCATCCGCCACCAATTCATTTATGTTAATCTCGAACGTTTAATGCATGACTAAATCAAGCTAGACAAAAAAAAATCAATTGACGCCACTCAAATTATCATTCTATTATCTATAATACAAAGGGACGATTTTATTATTATTATATTAATGCGTCATACTAGTTAACATTTAATTTCAGAGAAACCAGAAACTTTCTTCGAAGCTAGGCAAATAAATCGATGAGATAAGAGGGATCAAGGTTGTTAAGGTCCGGGTTTGAGTGGTACATAAGGGAAGGGTATAAATAGACAGGAAGCTCAAATTGATAAGCACTTTGTGATTTGTCTTTTGGTAGTCGACAAAGCTCCTTCAAAATGGTTAAGTACTTCGCCATCGTTCTTGTTGCCTTTGTGGCAGCTCAGGTGAGTGTGTCATCTCTCTATTATTTTTAAATAAAAATTCGAATTCGATTTCACGAAATTTTCATTAAAAACGCACTTAAGAAAATGATTACACAATTGCTTATGTTAAAGGTTAAAGATAATAATAATCTTTCGTTGGATTTAGGCTTCCTCGGTTGCCGCTCGTGCCAGCGAACCTCCGGCGGAGAAAAACGTCTGGGATACTCTCGCCGAGGATGCTCGTAAGGCAGTTAAGGATTTCGCTGATGCCACCGGTTTAAGCGACATCAACTCCGAAAAATTCGTCCAAAAATTAGAAGCTGACGCTAAATCGGTAGCTAAAAATGTCGACTCCTTCGTCAACACCCTTAAGAAAGATGTGAGTGCCAAGTTTGGAAATGACAGTGCTACGAGCGCTACGAAAATTTAGTTGTTATTGTATTAATAGAGGGAATTTTAATTTTTGTTTTTCTTTCGAAATCAGATCGACAATAAGAAACCTGAAGTTGAAAAAATTTTGAAGAAAGTTCAAGCTGAGTTAACTAAAACATCCGACGATTTGAAAAAATTGGTCGGACCTGATGCTAAAAAACGAGCCGAAGAAATCAAAGCAAGTTTCGATAAGAACGTCAACGCCGCTATTGCGCAAGTTAACCACGTGATTAAAGCTGTGGAACCCGATGCGACTAGTAAGTTAAATTATCGTTTTATCAGTTTAAATCGTTAATTTTTGATTAATTGAAGAATTGAAAGCCGACCTCGAAGCCAGCGGTAAGGAACTTTTGAACTCGATCGTTGAGGGTGCTAAAACGTGGGGAGCCAACGCCAAAGCTGCCGCCTCTAAAAATTGATTTTTCTCTTAATTATTATCGACCAGATTAAATTGTTTCACATTAAAAACAATTCGTTATTTAACCTACCAATCATAGAACAACAACCCTTTTATTTCGTTACAATTCTATGGTAACGTCAATTGTCATAATCATGTGATTAACACTTGACACTTGACAATAAAAATAAGCAATCGAGCGATGTCAAAATCGAGGTATTGTTTCATAAATTTACTATTAAAATTCTTGATTTTCGAAGAATTCATTTGAAAATTACATCGTTTCGTTTAAACGAATGACTGAAACGTATCAGAAACGATGACGATTTGATTACGGCTACATCGGTACGTATATCGATAATTTTTTTGTTTTTGAGGTTACATATCGTTTCTGTATTGCAGCGATTAATTTATTAAAAAGCAATTATGGAAGGGCAGGACAATATGGAAGATCCATCGGAATCCGGCCGATCGATTGGAATATTAAGAAACAAATCGACAAAATTACTTTCGGCAATGTTGAATCCACCTAAAGTTATACCGACCTGCGAAGGATTACCGAGGTGAGTAGCGTAATACAATTCGGAGTCACGTTTTTCGAATTAAGCGTGGTAATGAACGTTAATTTTGCAGGAATTGGAAGGGTCTAGCGGAATTGTGTTTAATAGAATCGTATTTAATATCGAACATTGAGTTTAATTCGGATCCCACAAAAGAAACGTTACGAATTTGGCAAGACAAAGGTGACGAGGCTTCGATCCGTCGATTGATCGAAAATTTACAAAAATTAGATCGTTATGACGTGATCGACGATATCATCATGTCCTTAGCAGAAGATATCGAATTCCATAAACTCCACCCGAATGGGTACAGGAATCAAAGACCGTTATGTCCCGATCGCGACAAGGACGTACTCACAGTAGACGACGTCGCCAACATCGACAAAAACGTCCAATTAATTAATTACGATGCCTTTGTTTTGTTTGCCGAAGACGACATTGACTTTGCCACAGAAGTAATAGAAACGATGGAAAAACAATACAACCTAAAATTCTGCGTCAAAGACAGAGACCTAGTGGGAGGTACGTTCGAACACAACGCCATAATCAAACTCATATCAGAACGATGCGAAAAACTAATCATCATTTTGTCACCGAGCTTCTTCAACAGCCCGGTGAATAAATTCTTTTTACATTTCACGCAGGCAATCAGCTTAGGTAAGTAACTATTACGAATAAATTAACATCGTAATTTTACGCCGTCTCTTAGAACAACGAAAAATCATCCCTTGCTTATATAAAGAATGCCCTAAAATGCCACCCGAAGTTCGTTGTTACTTCATGCTGGATTACACGAAACCTCGAGTGTTATGTAACATCTGGGATCGACTATATGAAGCCATTAAAACGCAGAAACCTCCACCGAACGCCTCCAACAGGTAAACTCTTTATTTATTTGAAATTAAATGAATAAATTAAAACAACCTAGAATCGCACTTCCCTTGGTGAGACGCGATCAACCACCAAGGCAGCTAATCAGCAAACGGAATTCACAACGTGAATCCGATTCCCGATTAAAACCGACCGGTCATTCGATTAAATTCAACAGCATGGTCGATCTAACAAAGCAAGACGTTGATCAAATGATACAAGACGCAAATTTAGCACCTAGTACAAGCGCTAACAGTCTCGGAATCGCCACTGCCGACGACTACGTGGAACCAGATAAAAAGTTTAAGGAGAAAAAAAATTGGTTTAAAAAACTTTTGCAAAAGTACGAAAAAAATTACGATAACAAGTGCAATAATAAAAATATCAAAATCAACGGCGAATGCGACGTTAATAAAGATAAAAAAAAATTTTGGTCCAGGCATAAGAAACGAAAGGTCGAAATTGCAACTTAAAAAAAACTGAAGTGCCTCAGAAACGTGCCAGTTTTACTTTTCGTCGAGAGGTCGTCGCGCTTTTTATTTTTATTCTATTGGCATTTTCTTTTTTGGAGAAAATATTCGGCTTTCAGCTTTTCACGCGTAATTTAGGTATAAAAACATATCGGTTTTCTTTGATCGATTAATCAAAGAAAATTACTGTTCGATCATATCAAAATGATTATAGGAAAGGTCTTTTTTTTGTTTCAATAAATCGAAATTGTTTTGTTGTGTGTGTATTACAAGTACGAAAAAGAAAAACGACGTTAAATAACTTTCAGCTATCTCACGAATCTTACTAGACGAAGGTGAACTTTTTTCTTTAAATAAAACCAAGTATTTTATATAACTCGATTTTTATCATCCTCAACTTCTATAATCCTATTTTTCCTTTGGTGTTGTATTTTTTGTGTTAAGGATAGGTGCTTCAAATAAGAAATGAAATATGAGGGAGATTATTAATATTGTTATTGAGGTACCGAAAAAGTCACTGTATGCAGTACCTCGTGCCGATAAGTTACGAACGGTTATTATCAGGTAATGGAGTAAATATGTGGAGTAGGATAATTTTGATAGGAATTGAAATATTGGTAACGATAAAAACCAGTTGACGGGATCTGAAATAATTTAAGTTATTGGGTTATCTTTGGTTTTCGTTTTTTTAAATTCTATTACCCCCATGTCTTGATATGCACAACGTTATCAATACTGATAAGGCGCAGGACCAAGCTGTTCTGTTTAAACCCATATATATACCGTCTTTGATTTGGTTGTGAGGGTATTTCAATAGATTGAAACTATTGAATATACATGCGGATATGGTTCCAATAGTCAAGGCCCAGATAACCGAAAGGGAAATCTGCAAGAATCTTTTATTGCTAGAATTTGACTTTTTTTATAAGCTTACGGCGTTTATTTTTTTTATGCCATGCATTCGTTTTTTAATTTTGTGAATGTAATAACCGGTTAGTAATCCAACTACATATGGTGCAAATCTGATGTGTGTTTTGTAATGATAATCGGTGCTGAACGAAGAGCTGCAACGATATTTAAAACACTCGGTGTTTTCAAAATCAAAGTAATTTACCTGAAGGTAGTTTGTCCGTTTATTAAATCCTGATAACCGATATAAATCGGTATTAAGAGTCCGATTATTAACAGAACGAACATTATGATTACTGTTGGTTTTGACCATTTTATGAGCGGTAACAAGATTAATGGCGACAAAAAAAATAATTGCACATAGATTGCCATATACCAAGTTTGTATGATGCACTATAAAAAAAAATACAACTCTGTAATCGATATGAATAATAGTTACAATTTCCTTTTCTGCAGCTAAATAATTTTGAATGTATAAAAAATTCATCCAAAAATTTGTTTTGCATGGGTCGATTAGTAACGGTTCAAGTAGTCCCCACAGAGGACCGTCGCCTAAATAGCGGATCAAACCGGTGGTGTAAATAAAGACAACAATACCCAAAATTGAAGTCAATCTGGAATGTGACGTGTTTGCAAAAATTGATAATAATTTATAATAAAAATACTTAAAATATTTATGCAGATACATGAGTAGAACTGATTTTTTGTGTTCGAAATACGTATATACAGTTAACAAACCGCCGATTGTTAGAAATGTATCAATGGCTAATGTAGCGCTTAAAAAGAACATATTTTCCCATTCTTCTTGATTTTTGATATTATTAACGATTGCCGTATTCAAATAAGTATGTCCTAATACGACCCACATCATATTCAATGCTTTTAAACCATAAACACAATTTAATTGACTATAATTTTGAGCTTCGTATATTAAAATTTTATAAAAGAAAATGTAAAATAATATACAAACTATTATAACGAAACATACCTATTTTTAAATAATATGCCGTTAGATGGTATAAAGTTGAAATAACTGTAACTGCCGCTATTAAAGTAATGAAAAATCTAAAATATTTTCGTTATTGGTTTTTCTACACAAAACGATGCTTACAATGGTGCTACTTCCCAAGAAGTTATCGTGTTGTTGTTATTTTTCGTGTAACAAAAAGTTTCGTCGAATTTAAAAAGAGGCGCTATACTCGATAAATGTACCGCTTTACAGTTATTGGGAACGCAGATACCAAAATTATAACCGACGGTCCCGGAGGTGATTTGAATTTTCTAATATCACTAATTATTTAAAAAACGTTTTTAGTTCCTATACTTACCTTGATGGCATCATCGATCCATTTCGTAGGATTATTAAAAGTTGTGTTTTTTATAAAACTTGTACCATTTGTATACAGAAGTGTACTTAAGCAATATTTCCCGTTCTGGGTATCTAAGCACTCATCGTACGAACCCAAATTGTATAAATTCCCTTCGAGCAAGCCGCTCATGGGAGTTTTTGCACTCGAATCCCACACTATAAAAAAAATCATATAGGAAAAGATTCGATAATTTTAAACTTACTTTTAAAAAATGAAAAGTCATCTAATTCATTTAGCTGTCGGCTACAATCATCGTCTTCGCCGTAAATTTCAATTAATTTTTTTGAATCGAATCCCTATCCATAAATTGAGCGTTCGAAGACAGGATAAAAAAGATCAAATATTTCGGACATTCGATCATTCTAAACGACTTTTCGCGGTAATTTGCTGTAAATTCGATCAATTTGAAGAATTTTTTTATTGGATAAGATTACTTCGATATCAAGTTTATTTATTCATAATTATCATTTAGTTCTTCTAGTTGATTTCGGATTAAATATAATTCTTTCGATCGTTATCATTGGTGATTCGAATAAAAGAACGTAAAAAACGGATATAAAAGTTGTGACGAGGAAAATCGTGAAAAATTGCGAGAAAACTGCAAAATTTGTGAAATGTAACGACGTCCTCCGTGACGCGTAAATTATCGTTATTACGATATAATGTACCAAATACATCGAGTACGATAATTTTGCCATAATTTGAAAAATACGCATGGATAGAAAATCGTTGATATAACCGCCGTTACCGGTGGAGCACAGCAAAATTACAACGCAAATAGCCAAGGACCAAATGGATCGATTGAAACCCATGTAAATACCGTCCCACCATTTGTCTTGATCGTTCCTCACTAATTTGTAACCATCGAATATACAGAACAGTAAAGTTGATAGGGAAAAAATCCATATAAATATAAGTTGGTTCTGAAAAAAAAAAAAAAAATTAAATTTCATTGTTGTGACGGTTTTTTATATCTCATTACGGTTTTCAGACTGAACGGCTTTTCTTCCGATTTAAGTTTGTGTATATAGTAGCCCATGATCATCCCAATTACGTACGGCGCAAATCGGACGTACGTACGGTAATAGTACTCGTCCAAAAAAAAGGTTGTTACCATACTGAAAAATCAAGACTTTTATTCCAGAAGGCATTATAAAATAATCTTACTCTAATCCAACACCGTTGTTTTTATTTGTCACTCCCATACAGAACGGTATAACGATTCCAATTGCCGTTAGAACGTATAAAAATGGTAACACGTATTTGGGATACTTCCTCAATGGTATCAAAATTAGGGGCGTTACCAAAAAGAGTTGAAAATCCGATGCCAAATACCAGGATTGGCCCACGCACTATAAACATGGAAGATTAGGTTAAAGAATATATTACTTACATGATTATGTATGTTTAGTTGCGATAAAAGTAACTTTTTTCGGTCGTAAATGGAACTTACCATCGTACCCGAACTACTGTAATTATGTATATACAAAAGTGCTTTCCACCAATAATGCCTGCAGTTATATACGCAAGTATTAAGTGCATTCCACGTTGGACCATCGCCCAAATATTTGATTAAACCGGAGCCGTAAACAAAAATCATCATCGCGAATGCCGGAGTTAACCTAAAAGTCACACGTTTATAGAAAAATCGCGGACAATCTGAAAAAATATCATTAATGGAATCTATCGTAGGTAGATTTTTAAATTCCCACTCTGATTGGACGGAAATGTTTCTTGTTTGAAAAGTTTCAACACTTTGAATGTTTGATAATTGCTTACTGAAAGCGACGTACCATAAACATAACGAAATTTAATATTTCGAGTGCCGTTACTTAAAAACTAGACGCTTCCGTTGAATAAAAGTGGTATTTTTCAAATCATAACTTTCGATAGATTTCACTTGGAACGACATTCTTTTTAGATTTTCCGCTGGCGCTTATCCGAAATTAATTACCTGATATATCGATGAAGATATAAAAGTGGAACCTTTTTGAAACTTTCCATGACTTCCATTTCAGTGGACATCATAAAAACGTAAGTAACTAATAAACCCCCGATGGTGAAAAAAGTGTCAACCGTAACCGTTGCTCCCATAACAATCATATTTTTAGGATCGTCCAGCCACTGAAAATTGCGTTCGAATATAGATTTCGTATCGAATTTCAAAACGGCATTCACTTACGTCATTAACATCGAAAAAATTATCAAGTGACAACCAAGTTAAATTAAGGAACGTATGCCCCACGACAACCCAAATCATACTTAAAACTTTGATACCAGCCAAGCAATTAATTTGTGAGGAACTCGTCGATTTTTTCATAAGCTTCTTTCCATTAGTGTACATAGAAAATGAAATGAAAATAAGAAGTTTGGGTTCTAAAAACAATAATTAAAGTAACATAAAAATAAAAAAGACCTACCTTGTCCTTTTTGTTCTAATATAAAATCGTAAATTGTTGATAAAATTGCTATAACAATGAACGATAAAATAACAATCCTGTAACATATAAAACTACCATTTTTATATTTAAAAGAAATTTTTTTACATCGCTACTACAGCACCGGTATTCATTTTGTTATTTGTCAATTTCGTAAAACATTTGTCGTCGTTCATTTCTAGCGGAAGAATTTTTTTCATATCTCCCGCTGTACACTTATCGGGTACGCATATTCCAAACGACAAAACGCCTAATATCTGTGATAGCGGAGACTTCTGGGAACAAAAAAATTTTCTCTTAGCTCCTCTTATTATTTTTCAATAACATTTTACTTGTTGAGTTTTCTTCATACTTGAATTGCCCTTCGATAAAGTCATCATACAATATTTTCCGTAAATCTCCTCGGAATTTTGAGCAATCGAAACGCACTCATCGTAAAAACCCAAATCGATTATGTTTCCTTGTAATAAGCCGCCGTGCAATAGTTTCGAACTAGAATCGAACACTAAAATTCTTTCTCATGTCATATTAAATCAAAATATAGAAAAAACTTACTTTTATTTCGAGAATAATTACTCATCCTTAGGTAGTCTCGGAAACAAGAAGAAAAGTCGCTGTTGTTGACTGATTTTTGTTTGATTAACTCGAAATTATAATCACTTTTTGAAAGATGAGTTAACATCGATAGAAGAAACAGTTTAGGTAGCATTTTGGATGATATGTTAATTGTATATTAACCCAAAAAGGCAAAATTTCCTTTTGCTCGGGCTTATTTATGTAGTTATCGATTTAATCTTAAAATCTTATCAGTTTATCGAAAATGCGCAACAATAATGGAGACGAAAAAACCGATTATCTTTCAAATTCGAAGAAACAATTCCATTGCGTTGATAAGATTTAATTTAATCGAAGTTTCATTCATATAAAAAATGTCGCATCTCTTGATTTGTCCTCAGCATTCAGAGAATTGTGTCATTGTGTAATTGTATACCACGTGAGGAAAATGCCTCGGTGTCGTACGATTCTTCCTACGACATAATAGTTATTATTTGTCTCTGACAAAGCTTTTTCATTTTCGAATGTCGGATTTCAAAATTTCGTTCACAATCAAATACGTGTTGATATTCCCGTGTAACATAACGTGTTGCGTAATTTTTTCAGTTGATGCGGGCGGAAAAAACTTTTACCTCTTGCATTGCCTCTGCATTGGGAAGTAAAGCTCTCCTTTCTTCCTTCAAAAGAGGGAGGAAAGTCGTATGGAAAAAGGAGCAAAGTTGTTGCTTCGACAGAAATAAGCTGGTGCTATAAAGATCGATTTTTATTTTGTTTCTTCGTCGCTTCACTAAAACGAAGAAGCGACGATGCAAGTGTAAACGATATCTATGCATATATGTACAACAATATTAAAACCAAAAAGATGCCTATTTCCTATTTCCGGTATACAAAAATGATTTTTTCATTTGCTTTCGTTCTTCCATTTCGGTTTGAAAATAATTTTCTCGAGCATTATCATCGGAGATTCGAATAAAAGTACATAGAATATAGATATGAATAAAGTTAGTATAACGACTGTGAAAAATTGCGAAAAAACGGTGAAATTCGAAAAGTGTAACGGCGTCCTCATCGACGCGAACATTATTATAATTATAAGAAAATGAACTAAATACATCGAGTAAGATAATTTCGCAACAATTTGAAATAAATGGAGAGATAGGAAGTTGTTGATAAAAACTGAAATATAAAATTATTTTCAGAAATTTTTTTCTCTTGTATAAACGACGATACATACCACCATTCCCGGTGTAACATAATAAAATAACAATACTAATCGCTATAGACCAGACGGATCGGTTGAAACCCATATAAGTACCATCCCACCATTTGCTTTGATCGTTTCTTACTAATTTGTATCCGTCGAATATACAGAATAATAAAGCTGATACAGAAAAAACCCAAAGAAAAATAGTCGTTTTCTGAAATAGTCGATGATTACCTATCTGTACATGTTGTTTTAATTTGCAATTTTACCGTTTTCAGGTTGAGTAATTTTTGTTCAGATTTAAGTTGGTATATATAAAAACCCATTATCATACCGATAATGTAAGGTCCAAATCTAACGTATGTCCGAAAATAGTATTCGTTTACGAAAAAGTTTGTGCCCATCCTAAAATTAGACGTTAACAATAAATTTAAAATAAAAACTATAAAAGTATTACGCTAATCCCACGCCGCTGTTTTCGTTCGTATAACCCATGCAGAAAGGTATTACAATACCTATAGCCGCTAAAATATATAAGATTGGTAAAACGTATCTGGGCCATTTACGTAGCGGTATTAAAATTAAAGGTGTAATAAGAAAAAGTTGAAAATCTGTTGCCAAGTACCAGGATTGCCCGATGCACTAAAATAAATCGCAGGTACATTATTATTATTATTATTTTTTGTTGGTACATATTAAAACATTTGAAAACTTACCATTTTCGACGGACTGTAATTATGTATATATAAAAGCGCCATCCACCAATAATTTTGACAATTCTCGATATGCATATTCAAAATGTTCCAATTAGGACCGTCCCCTAAATATTTAATTATTCCGGAGCCGTAGATCAAAATCATCATGGCAAATGCAGGTGTTAATCTATAAGTTATTTTTTGTGCGAATTAAGTTGGATATTGTATACGTTCAATTACCTGATATATCGATGTGCGTATAGCATCGGTACCGTTTTGAAACCGTCTTTTACTTTCATCGAGGGCGACATCATGAAAACGTAACTAGCGAGCAAACCGCCGATCGTAAAAAATGTATCAACGGTAACCGTTGCTCCCATTATAATCATATTTCTAGGATCGTCTATCCACTAAAATAAAATAAAAAAATAAAAATTCAATATACACGCAAAATTCGATAAAATTTAAATGATACAATTTCTTTCGGCGACGTTTTATCAATCAAATATGTAATAATATACCTACCCACGAGAGAGGAGCGATACTCTAGGTGTGTTTTAAGGCGCATGTCCCCCGAAATAATGGATTCCATAAAACAGCTGATCGGCAACCAATCGCCCATCAATCAGCCATTATTGGGGAGGACGTGCGCCTTCTTGTTCCGTATGGTTTAATCTCGTTTCAATGCGGCGTTTGCGATAATGACTTACCGGATTAATATCGGCAAAATTATCTAACGCTACCATCATCATGCTGATAAAAGTGTGTCCTAGGATGACCCACATCATACTGAATACTTTAATACCGGCCAAACAATCGATTTGAGATGAATTCGTTGATTTTTTCAAAAGTTTCTTTCCGTTGGTGTACAACGAAAATGAAATGAAAATGGGATGTTTGGGTTCTAAAACAAATATTCAAAAAATGATTATTAGGTAATACAAATACAAATACCTTCGCCTCTTCGTTCAATAACACAATCATAAATTGTTGAAACAATTGCAATTACGATGAAAACATAGATGATAACTCTGCGAGAGAAATGAAATATTTAAGTTTCCTTAATTGGTATTAAAGTTACTTACATTGTTATTACAGCTCCGGTGTTCATCCTGCTATTCGTCAATTTCGTGTAACATTTTTCTTCGTTCATCACTAAAGGAAGAATCATTTTTATATCGATCGGGGTACAGCTGTCTGGTATGCATATACCAAAAGTTGGATCGTTCGATAGTTGTGACATTGCATTGTTTCCTCTCAATTTACCGTTGAAATTCTAAAAAGAATTATGTCGTCAAGGAGAAAAAGCTGTTATCTATTAATAGCAAACTTGTTGTGTTGAACTATTATTATTGGCGATTATCTGTTTGAATTGTCGCATCGGTATAGTCATCAAACAATATTTCCCGTAAATTTTCTCACCATCTTCCGCAATCGACACGCACTCATCGTAAAAACCTAAATCAACAAAATTTCCTTGCAAAAAACCGCCGTGTAAAATTTTCGAACTGGAATCGAACACTAAAATTTAATTTTTTTTCTTGGATAAAATTACAAGACAACAAGACTTGGTTACTTACTTCTTATTCGTGACATTTTACTCAATCTGCCATAATCCCGAAAACATGACGTGGAACTATCATCGGTCGGAATTTTTCTTATTATATCATCATAATTATAATCACTTTTCGAAAATTGTATTAAAACCATTAAAAAAAATAGTACAGGCAACATGGCGGATCGGTGGAGAATTTCCCCTTTTTTTTCAAATGATTAGTTACTCTTCAAAACAACAATAAAATCGATGATGCTTACCTTTTACATATTTCTATAGATCCGTTTATCTTTTGATAAGCATTATTGGAAAATCTTATCAGTTTATTGAAAATAATTCTTTCAGACTAGACGAAAAACCCGATGGCATCATTGTTTCGAACATAAAATGGAATGCGGTTGCACTTTCGTACAACATGACTAAGCATCTTTATTACTTTATTTTATATAAGGAATTTTTACCTTTAGCTAATAATTCTAGTTATCAAAACGGAACTCGATTCATTCAATTCGAGATTAAAATTAAATATTTTCAAGTACGTACTTAAAAAATGTTCTGATCAAAGTTCGAAATTTTTTCGAAAATACCATTTTCGAAACTTTTTTATTTTTATTTTATTTCATTTATTCTGAAACTTCACTGTCATCATAACGATTTCTCTATTTATGGCTATAGTTAACAAATCTTGTATCTAATTATACATATTTAGTACCTAATTGCAATTTCCAAGTTGATTTACTGTTATAGATAGAATTAAAGTTGATTTCAACAAATTAAATTCTCGTTTTTCATTCGGCTATAAAAGTATCAATTTTTCTGTTCGTTTCGTCTCGGATTAAAAAGAATCTTTTCAATTGCAATCATCGGTGATTCAAATAAGAGAACGTAGAATACCGATATAAATAACGTTATAGGGAGCACCGTGAAAAATTGAGAATAAACTGTGAAATTCGAAAAGTGTATCGGAGTCCTCATTGACGAAAATAACATGATGATTATGATATAATGTACCAAATACATGGAGTACGATAATTTTCCGACAATTTGAAAAATATCCAACGATAAAAATGCATCGATGAAACCTGAAATATAAAAAAGATTTTACTTCGGAATTTTTGTCGCGTTGCGAAATGGGTACGAACCGCCGTGATCGGTGATACATAGCAGTATAACAACAGAAATTCCTAAAGACCAAGCCGGTCGGTTGAAGCCCATATAAATACCATCCCACCATTTATTTTGGTCGTTTCTCAATAATTTGTAACCATCAAAAATGCAAAATAATAAAACCGACAAGGAACAAATCCACAAAAATATTGTTTGACTTGTTTTCAAGTTGATCGATTTTTCTCCAGATCTCAGTTGGTAAACATAGTAACCCATTATTATTCCAATAACATAAGGTGCAAATCTCACGTGCGTTCGATAATAATATTTATCCAAGAAAAATGAAGTTAGCATTCTAAAATTTAAAGCAATATCATCGGGAAACGGGATATAAAATATCTTACCCTATACCAACTCCACTATTTTCATTTGCGAAACCCAACCAAAAAGGTATAATAATTCCGATGCACAGCAAAATGTATAAAACTGGTAGCACGTATTTTGGCCATTTACGTAATGGTATTAGAATGAACGGTGTAATCAAAAAAAGTTGAAAATCTGCCGCTAAATACCAAGTTTGCCCAACGCACTACGAAAAGGAAAGAAATGATAATACTTAATAATAATAATAATAACGAATTCGAGTAGTTAAATTCACCGTTTTATCAGAATCGTAATTATGTATATACAATAGCGCCATCCACCAATATTTGTTACAATTGTCTACGCAAGAATTCACAGAGTCCCATTTCGGCCCATCACCCAAATATTTTATCAATCCCGAACCGTAAATGAGAACCATCATAGCGAACGCTGGTGTCAATCTGATGTATCTGTGAAGGTATAACCACGGGATATTTTTCATACTTTCCTTTATTTTCATTTCGGGCGACATCATAAAAACGTAAGTTGCAAGTAATCCCCCAATAGTGAAAAATGTATCAACTGTTACTGTTGCACCCAAAACAAACATATTTTTGGGATCGTCTAGCCACTACGAAAAAAACATCCACAAAAATAACAACAAAACAATGTAACTTACGTCATTGAAAATAAAATAATTATCGACTGGTGCCTTAGTCATGCTTAGAAAAGTATGACAAGCAATGACCCACAACATACTTAATACTTTTATACCGGCCAGACAACTAATTTGCAAAGAGCTAGTAGATTTTTTCAAAACGTTTTTCCCATTAGTATACATAGAGAATGAGATGAAAATCGAATGTTTGGTTTCTAGAAAAAAAAATAATAATAATTCGAGTTTAGGATTTTTAAATTAAAAAAAATACTTTGTCCTTTTTGTTCCATGACCAAATCGTAAATCGTCGAAATAATAGCGACGATCAGGAAAAGAAAAATTATAACCCTAATAAAAAAAAATGTTTACGAATATTTTAAAGGTTAAAATTATTTTTTTTACAAAGTTAACACCGCACCGGTCTCCATGTCACCTTTCGATTTCGTGAAGCATTTTTCCTCGTTCATCTCCAACGGAAGAATCATTTTTATATCATTGGGAGTACAGGACTTCGGTACGCATACAGCGACGGACGACGAAAAAAGTAAGTTCGAAAATGGCGAAATTAAACTTAAAATCCGCCCCAAATTCTGTTCCGTTAAATTCAACAACGCCATAATGTAACTTTTACGCGGTTCCTCGAACATTTCCATTATCTTTTTTTCCGATAAAGTCGTCAAGCAATATTTTCCGTAAATTTTCTCGCGCTGTTGCTCGATCGAAACGCATTCGTCGTAGTAACCGAGATCTATCAAATTTCCTTGCAGTAAACCGCCGTGTAGAATTTTCGAACTGGAATCGAACACTAAAATTATCGTTAATACCGTATAATAGTGTTAATACGATTTTTAGGTACTTACTTTTTATTCGCGACATTTCCGATAACCTTACATAATCCCAAAAGCAATTGGTTGAAAAATTAGTTCCGTTATAATACTTGGCCGCGATATCGTCATAATTGTAACCACACTTTGAAAATTGTAATAAAATCGCGAAAAGAAATATTTTGGACAACATGGCGGCGGATTGGAAGATCATCCGATTTTGATTTTGACGGCGATTAGGACGCCTTTTCAAAAAAATAATGCGTCTTTTGGTAGTTGTTTCCATATATCTACTCCTTTATCTGCGATAACGGATAATTGGGAAAGATTATAGGATAATTATACAAAACTACTTCATATTTCGTCGTTTCTACAATTCTTTTCCACGATTCGATCGAACATTATTTGGATTTCTTAGAAATCTTATCGCAAATATTTAATCGTTTCGGTAAATCTGTTAAATTAAGTAAGTGACGGCAACATTATCAATTTATCGAAATTCCATGAAGCGACTAGGAAATCATCGCGACAAAGCAACGTCGGTCGCGCGACTACTCAATAAACTCCAAAACCATTGATTAACATTGATTAACAAAGATGATCTAACATCTAAAAAATATCGATTATCTCAACGATATCTGAGTACATAGTAGCGAATGGACGGAAAACTCATTTAAGGTTCTTAAGAACAACATTAAATTACGTCGTGTTATGCAACCAATATTACAAAGACGAATAGGGCAGTGTGTCCGAACGGTTGTATCTCGAAGCACAGAATCGAAGCAGTATCTTGGAAGATGGAATTTAGAGAGGGCGAAAAATAGGAATTTCCGAAAGTTCGGAAAGAAGAAAGATGACTCACAACAGAACCTGTTTAGGGGTTGTATACACCAATTGTGATAAGGCAGGTAGAGTGATAAATGTAACTAAGTAGTCGTTGGGTGACAAGCGTGTCGTGTAATGTTCAGTTCTTCAGTGTAAGTTCAATACCTACGACTAGAAGTAAGTACATATATATTTTAATATCCAATCTAAGTGTAGGTATTAGTTTTTTGTTGATTGATGAGCGGTATCGATTCGCTTTCACCCTGTGCGAACAGATGTTAATTTTTGGCCAGGGGATGTACTTAACGTTGGGGTAGTTTAATAGTTGCGTCTCGCTCGAACGAATTAAAAGAGCGAGAAACGCACATTGTTCCCTCACCCCACCGAGCATGCGGTCCCATCGCATTGAACAGTATCTTTGTCGGTATAGTTGTCAGAAATAACGCTTATCTATGTCTATGACGATTCCGTTTTATATTTTCGTCGTTGTTTCGATTATTTGGAGATAAAAGTGTCATAACACGTGGTTTCATTAACCAACTGCATATAATAATCATGTAAAGGCTGGTAGGTAAGGAGAACGAAATGTCGCGCGACAACCGTTTAATCCCCCACTCTTTTATTTTTGGTTAGAATTTTGAAAAACGATGGCGCCGCCCACTGTGATGCCAAGAAAATTCTTGACACCGCCGAAGAAAAAGGAAAGCGACAACGCGGCACCGGCAAGCGACCACGAGCAATTTTTGGCGGCTTTTGAAAGTGAGTGTGTAATTACAGAATATACATCTAGGAGTAGGAACGGACAACTCACCTGTCGTTTATTGGACGGAAAAACAGAAATTTAATCTCGACAACAGAAAAACTATAGCATTAATGCTCGAATACTTAAAAAATTGAACATTAAAATCGTCATATGTATTTGATATTTAAATTATTATTTTCAGAACCAACCCAGATTTACCGGTACCTCCAAACCAGAAATAGCGAGTCGGTATGTTTAATTTTTTTATGTTTAAAGGAACATATTTATAATGTCATATTATTTTAGGCAATCTTTCTTCACCGCAACCTCTCTTACATGACTCATATAATGTCGCGAAGAAGAAACACAACAAATATCAGCTTAAACGACGTCGTTCAAAAGTTAAAAGACTTCCACGAGCAATCTAAATGTGTGTTAAAATTGCGACCGATCGGTTTCATCGACGAAAATGAAAACGAAGACGCCCCCACCTCCGTCGACATCACAGTTTTCCTGTTAAAAACCTTCGAAGACGACGTCGTCAAACGTACTCGCATAGGAAGGTACAGAGTACCGGTGAATCCAAGACCCGGAGACGAAGCAAAAAAAGAAATCGACATCGTCCTCGATGATCTTAAAAATGATTGCAACATCGTCACTTCGTGTTCCATACAATTCGTAGCCAAATACAAGAAACCGATCAAGAGATCTCGTTACGGTAGAACACGAAACGCGACCAGCATATTTGCTTCGGTAAAAACCAACGACATATTGATTTGGCGTAAACAAAAGTTCCATCTAACGGATGGCTTATACGAAGTATCCATCGGAGAAATACAGGACAAGGAAAACAGATCGAACGGAAGTAATTGCGAGTGGACATCTTTCAACACGAAAGCTTTCCATTTAGCAGCTTGTTTGAGGTTCCACCTGAAATTAATCGGGTTTAAAATTAAAAGTTGCGTCAAAAAAACCCCGGAAACGTTAGGGGAATTATTAGACAGACCGGTAGTTTATCAATTTTTATACGGAAATATGTCGCAAAAAACAGACGCGTCGTATTCCCTCAATTGTCCTTGGTGCATGATCAACTGTGGATTTATGTATAACCTCTTAAAACACTTGAGGGTATGTCACCATCGTTTGTGCTTTAGGTATGTAAAAAAATGTAAAGAACATCGGATTTGCGTGATCTTAAACGAGCGATTCGATGATAACATAGAAATCATCCCATCTTACGACTACGATTTTGCCAATTCGACAAACAACAAACCAAGGAGGAAATATCCGCGAACTGAAATCCTCGCATATAGAAAAAGGAAATCCCTAGAAGAGAAATCGTTGCAAGAATTTTCTAAATACTCCGAAAATGTCGACGAAATTACTAATCATAGATTGTATTATCATTCCGTTAGCGGAATTCCTAAATACCCCGCAGAAATGAACGAAGATTCTGAAGAGGAAACAGATCCAAAATGGTTAAAAGAATCTGTCGCCGTAATGGTGGATGCGTTTAGCGACGTAAACGAAGGAGAAAAGGAAATAATGAAAATGTGGAATTTACACGTTTTAAAGTACAATTACGTCGGCGATTTTCAAATGGAATTAGCGTGCAATACTTTTGTCGATGAATTAGGGGACGAAATAATCGAAAAAAAATTATATAGGAATTTATTGTTGCATTTTACGAATCTGGTAGATTTCGGCGTGCTTTCGTCGAAGGTGGTTTTTCACGTAACTAAACGGTTGCAACAAAAAAAACTAAAGAATGTGGTATTTGTCGTCGCGTGAATGAATCGATTTAGTCATAAATTACGAAGGCTGTTTGTTTACTCTATTTACGAATAAAACTTGTGATGTTTCAGTGGTTGTTTGCTCGCCCTGTACCTACAATCTACATATGTACGTACTTGAAATTCCCGAGATGCCGCCATCAATCAGTATTAATCGATGACACGATGGAAGCCGATCATACTTTTTACGTGGTGTTGAAATGGTTCAAATTTTGTGGTTTCTTTCCCTTTCGTATTACGACCGAACAAAACACTGCGCAATTAAAATTCTCCACTTTTTTCTTACTGTGGAGCTATTTTTTGGCAATCGTTTCGTGTCTGTATCATAATTAATAATCGTCGGACACACTTGACGCAGTTTCAGTTTTTTCAGGTATACTTTCTTTGGATCGTCTCAACATTCATTACCACGTGATCGACGAACAATCTTTCAAATACGCATCGTATGTAGAATCTTTTTGTATTATTATATCGTCAGTTTACGCAACAACGTTTATGTCTTTTTATCGACGATCGTTGCAACGTTTCATTGTCAAACTAGTTGAAATCGACCAGGGTTTAAATCGTTTCGGAATGCGTATTAACGAAATGAAAAATTTCAAATTGCTTTGCCTGTTGTGCTTCGCATCGATGGTTTTACTTTTTTCGTTAGACGCCGCTTCGAATTACGAGGGTATGAACGAGAATATTTGGATTTCGTATTCGTTGAAAAAGTTACCGTTTTATATGAGTTATTTTCTCATTATTTCGTCATATTTGATGTATTGGAGCACCATTAACGTTATCGTATCCAGAATGGTTACCGTTCAAGATTATTTTCTATTGTTGTATCCGGATTTGACATTGAATCGAAGTATATTTTTGAACGATTTCAAGAATATTTTGAATTATCAACGAAAAACGGGTTGGGTTGTGGAGAGAAATCTAGTTGCACTCAGGAAAATTTATAAAAATCTATACGAGTGCAACCAACTTGTTAACGAAATTTTTGGCGTTATCTTGATGGTAAGTTTTCTCTTTATTTCTTCGAATAAATTTTTTTAATAGACTTTTGCAGATTTTAATAACGACAACCGTTGTAGCTTTGGTAATAACTCCTTTTCAGTTGTATATTCAACTAGTTTACTCTAGCGGTGGTACTTTCGTTTATATGCAATCCCTTTGGGTGTTAGCTCACGCTATAAGTATTATGATGGTTGTGGAACCGGGACATTCTTGTACCACGGAGGACAAAACGTTCAGACGTCTCCTCGTGAAAGCTTTGTGTCGTTTCCAATCTGAAGAGGTTTGTCGTTACTTCTATATTTTCCTTTCTTTCATTTGTAAATATTTTTTAGTTACACACTTTTTATTATTTATCCAGAAAGTGTCCCATTGAATGTTATTTAAATAACATCACTGTCATCAGAAGATCTTTTTATACAGCCGTAAGTGTTGAAACAATCTTAAGGAATTCGTCAAACTTTTATTACCTCTTTTATTTTTATTTATTTAGATTACGGGAAGTTTCACAACTTACTTGGCCGTTTTATTCCAAATGAAAGCAACGAATATTACTAACTGAGATGTCGATAATGTTTTTTATTTTGAGTTTAATTAAGTTTAGCAGATGGTTTGGAATTTTTCCTTTTGCTATTGCTAAAACTGAAAATGTGTGCTACTTGAAAAAAAGCATTTCGTTTCAGCTTTGGAGCTATGCGATCATGGTTATTGTTTGTAAGTGTAATCTTTTGCAACAAATCCATTGGCTTTTTCAAGTAATTTCTTTTTTTAGTTTCAGTAAGTTATAGTTCGGTACCTGATTGGCGTCCCAAATTGATAATACAGTTGCATCATCATAGCAATTTGGTTGCTATTATTCTTTCTTTATATATTTGCATCGGAAAGCAAGAGAAATTACAACGTATCATGACTCATTTTGAGAAGGTAGGTAGGTCTCTTTTTATGTAAAAAAATGTTTTTTCAAAAATTAAGAAAATTTTATCCGTTTTTGTGAGTTTTTCCCATATAAACTGAAAATGTGTAGCTAAAAATCCTAATGATCTATAAACACTAAAAATTGACGCAACATTGTTTAATCACATCAGTATACAGTACATCTTCGTTGCGTCCGTTCAGCCGCGTCGAATCAATGTCGTTTTATCTATCGAACTGATTATCTGTATTTCCAGGTCGACGATTTACTCGAATTTAAATCGATTCGGGTAAGGAACGTTTTAAATTTTTATTGGTCAATCGGATATATTTTCATGTTATTACTTATGATTTCCGATACGACGAAAAAAATATTCGAGAACGATTTCGAAGGTTATGCTGAAGCTTTGGGATTATGTATAAGCGTTTTCTATCTTAATGCGGTTATCATTTTTATATATGTCACGATTGTCGCACATTTAAAAGCACGAATGTCCGAATTGCGACAACAATTGAAAAGAGATCGCGGAATTTTGTATTTCGTTGATGTATATCAGCACATTTACGAAATTGCGGAGGCGGTGAACGATTGTTTTGGTTCTATATTACTGGTATAAAAAAAATTGATTTTACATTGATAAAAGTGATTAGCAGTTTTGTTCTTTAGATAACAAGTGTGGTTTCCATAATGGATTTAGTTATAGCACCGTTTGTTGTTTATATTCAAGTCGTTAGATTAGGAATGGATTGTTTTGTCCTTTCGTGTTTTGGATGGATATTGGGACACGTTACAAAATTATGGACGATTATAGAATTTTCGAATGCGACGTCTAAAGAGGTTTCGACGGGAAAACTTTTTTTTTTAAGCTAATTAAAACTATTGTAGACCATACTATTGGGACAAGAATTATCGAAGCTATCGTGCGAGTCAACGTGTACAACAAAGCAAGAAGTTATTGATTGGTTTGTTGTTTTGGCTTCAAACTGCATAATTCGTTGTTACAGATTAAAATTTTTTCTATGCTTCTTGAGGATTGCCGCATTAGGTTCCATATGTTGGAAATAAAGGACATCGATAGACAACTTTATTTTTCCGTTGGTACCCATTTTAAAATTATTGTCATCTACTTAACATTTTATTTCAGATTATGTCCGGAGTTACAACATATTTAATTATAATATTTCAAATACAAGACCAATTTTAGTTATTGAGTTGTATCAAAATGACTAAATAAGTCGTTACGGCACTGGCAATCTGTAAGCGAACGTTGTTTTTCAAAAAATGTTATTAGAACAGGAAGACATTCCTTACTGAGGCTAAGACCGATCGGCGAATGGTAACAATGCCGCACGAAGAGAATTGCATTTTGCATAACTGTCCTTGTAGAGCAAATATTTCCAACTAAAAAAATGTAAAAATTAATTAATATCAAAATGAATAACCATATTACCTTTTGCTTAACATCCTTATCTTCGACGTTGGTTAAAAGATGGGCAATCAAAGGATTTGTTTTCTCGTACTCAACTAAACAATTATGAGTCGGTTCTATTATAATTAGGAGTCGTCCTAAATGAACTAAAATCCAAATAAATTGTAATAAAATAAAAATTATTTTCTTGTATTGTCCGGTGATGAAAAGAAATGGTGTTATCACCAAATGTAGCAGACAACTAATCATGATGAACTGAAATGGAAGCTATTTCAAAAGCCGTGGAGCGTCTGGTGAAAATTATTTACCAATAAGGGATAACCGAAACAATCGTTTATCAAATTGACCGAAGTGAAAATTTCCCGATGAATTCTCATCAAATCGCTAACTTTCGCAGTCGTCAAGTCTGTAAAAAACGATGAGTATGTACCAAAATTACATTTCAATTCACTTACCATCCTCCCCAGATAAAGTGCTCCTTAGGGGATCGATATGAAACAAATCCGTCTTTTTCTGTACTTGCAGAAAAAATTTGGGTTTTTTGTTTAATTGCTCTTTTAACATCGAATTCATCGCCATAATACGTTTTTTAACGTAATAAGTGAAATTACAATAGGACACTTCTTGACTCATCACGACTAAATATAAAAAATAAAACGCCAAATAATTTTTCAAGTACATAAATTTATCGGACGGTTCTTTGAGTCGATCGACCCAGCAATACAGATCCAAACCGATAACGCAACAAAAAATTGCGAATGTCGAAATAATAATGGAGGTAACGACGCGTTTTTCCCCTTTTAACTTTTTATTCGACTCGGGCATAATGAGATTTATCTGAAAAAAAAAAAAAAATTGTGCCCAAATTATTTTCCGCATCTACGAGTTGCTTGCTTGTTTACCTTATGAAAACATTGAAGAACACTCAACAGTTGCTTTATCTTGCAAGGGCTCATAAATATACCAAATAGTACACTGCATATTACTATACCGACATCGGAAACAATTATATATCTTTGTTTTTCAATTTTCATTCGCAACGACATCGACGAATTTACGTCGCTGATAAGTCCGTGAATTGTCAAAGAACCTGAAATTTTAATTACGTACTGCGCGAAAAATAAAAATCGCGAAGCGACTTACCGAAAAAGATAGCAAAAACGAAACTGTAAATAAGAAATTTATTCGATTTCTCGATAACGTAACTCTTTTTAATCAATTTATAAGAAACCGGTGCCAAACCGAATAATCTCATCAACATAATCGTAGGTTTAACGTAACTAAAGACGCTTTCGGTTATAACCAATCTATTCTTCGAATCCAACATCTCGGTACTAACTGTTTACAATTCCAAATATGTACATGCACCTGTTACTAATAAACGCCGAAAATAAGGTTGAAAAACATTTTCAATTATTCAACGCGTGTTTTTGATGATGGATGTGGAAAAAGCGTTCGGAAAACGTGACCGCGCTCGACCGATTGATTATCATCTCCCTCCTAATGGTCAACTTTATTTGTTGAACTGGATAAGAATCACTAAATACGTGGTAACGGCACTGGCTATCTAAAAAAATATAATAATGAAAAAACAAATACGTACCAATATACCTACAGTCCAGTCCGTTATTCGTTTCAACTTACGGAAGCATAGATTGAACGTCTTATGACAATCATATCGGCGCAGGTGAATCGTAAGGTCCACAATTGATTTTGTAAAGCGAATATTTCAACTTCGTTTCTCGTCGATTTATTTTTAGTAGTCTTCATTAAACGTACAATGAAATGTGTCGTTTTCTCATGCTTCAACTTTGAATTTTAAAATTTTCCATCAATTTTTTTGGTACTTACTTCGATGAGGACGTTATTTGTGGGTTCGATTAATAAAATTAATTGGGTTATATGTATTATTATCCATAAAAAGTAAATCCAATTATCGTTGATACCGACATCTTTTTTATGAAATAGCACCCAAGGATTTACAATTAATTCGATGAGGCAGTTAATTAAAATCATCTGCAACGTTGTTTTAAGAGGTTTTTGATTATATTTTTAAAGGCGAACCCTTACCAGAAGTTGGTAAGCGAAAAATTTGTTGATGGAGTTGACGCAATTGTGAATTTGTTGGTGGACTATCATTAGTTTGTTTAATTTGTCCGAAAAATTCTCTGCTCATTAAAATATTTATGAGTATGCGGCGATCGTAGACATAGTGAACTACGGATACGCAGGAACTATTTAACGAACCTACCTAATACACCTCCTGTATTCGTTAGCGGTCCAAATAGCTTTTCCTCATGTCTATTTCGAAATAATGTTCGATTCTCTAAAGTTTCGTACCAACACTGTTTTTCCAACAAACAACCCAGACCGTCGTTCATAATTTTCAAACGTTCTTTTAAAAAATAAATAACATTCCAATAAGCCAAATGCTCGGCTATAATGACCAAATAAAAAAGATAGAACACTCCGTAATTTCTTAAATATGAAGGAAAACTCGCACTACCTATTTTCGCGATAAAATAAATCATATCGGATAAAAGTATCGGTGTAACTACTAAGTACGTGGAAATCATAATAATGCGAGAAAACCGACCGTATTTTTCTAAAATACTAATAGGATGTGGAATCGTTCGATCAATCTAGAAAATTAAATTTTAGTTTAATGTTTCGACAGAAAAATCTTGTAGCTCTACCTGATCCAAAGCTTGAAGTATATTCAACAAATCTCCAGTTTTAAATGGACTGACGTAAACTGCCGATACGACACTAAAGATTATGATACCGCAGTCGAAACTGTTGATATAAATTTCGTTTGCTTTGCTAACTCTAAACGATATACCATCGTAACCGACAGTGTCGCACCATAAACCAAAAATAGATAAAGCACCTGAAAAACTTTTTTATTTTCTCGATCGTTAAACCACTCACCTAGTAAAAAAAAAACGGAATACGTTAAAAACAGTATTTTCGTCGACTTTCGAACAATCGCAAACCCATTTTTTCGTTCGATACTAATCGGCGCCAAACCGAAATATTTCAAAACGGTCAACATCGGTTGAATATAAGTTAACACCTTTTCCGAAATGGTAACTTGAGTCATTTTCCTGGAAGTTGGAAAGAAAATGAAAGGAATCCAATCGGAAATTTATAAATTATGTATACGTCGTTTTTTTTTTTATTCGTTTTGACATATCGATCAATATAATTGCTGTCAGTGGCGTTTAATTAATTGGGCTTTAATGATTTCGAATTAGCAAATACGTTTTTCGTGATTGAATTGATATAAAATAACTATGTAAACCGTTACGGCAGCGGCTATCTGAAAAATGAATGTATTAATTCGGAGGTTTGAATTTAAGTGCCGATTATACCCTGACGAAAATCGGTCGTCCAATTTCAACCACCCCAGCTGCTGTTAATTTGAATGGTGTACATCGAGCTTTAGTTGCAAATATTTGAAGCTTAAATTGCATTTTACGAATGTAGCAGACCGTATTTGTTCTTTTACTTACTTTTTTCATTAGGACAAAGTTTCTTTTATCGACGATTTTTAATAACTCGACGATCGAGGTATTCAATTCGGCAAACTCTTTGAGACATCTATGAGCCGCTTCAAGAATAAGAGCCAAACGACTCGAGTGCGACATCGCCCAAACGCCGTTCACAATTTGAAATTCGAAATTACGATAATCGCAAACGAAAATACCCCAAAACGTTATCACCAAATGAATAACGCAATTCGAAAGTACAAACTAAAAGAAAGAAATAGATTTAAAAAAAGCCAACGGCAACAAAATGATGAGGCTTACCAAAATTGGAACCCCGAAGAATTGATTAAACGCTTCGACGCATTCGTGTAAAACGTAATAAGCGTCTAAAAAATGATCGACGGCAATCACATCGACATTTTTAACATTGAAAAATTTAAACGCAAACGTTTCGTTGATTTTTAAACGCAAACCGAAAATTCGTTTTTGCAGATAAAATAGTAAATTGAAATAAATTAAATGCAACGTAAAAAGTGACACGTAAAATATATAAAAGGAAAAATAATTGCGTAAATACAATATTGAGATATCGGGAGATGGTGAGCGGTCACTCCACACAAACAAATCCATTGAAACAACGAAAAACGAAATTGCGTAAACAATTGTAATGGCCGATTTGATAACTTTTTGTTCGTTTTTCACATTAGTCGTAGTTTTAGTTAGTTGGTATAGCTAAAAGTAGCGTTAAAAAATAATAAGAATAATAACGGTCGAATAATGATTATCCGATTACTTACGTTGTCTAAATTTTTCAAGAATCTAAAAAGTGATTTCACTGCGTGAGGTGATAAAGAAACGGCGCAGTAAACGCAAGCAACTATCGAACCAGCATCAACAGCCATCACATATATATCGTTTACGTCTTTGATTCGAAAAGAGTAAGCGGATGTTTTATCCGCCCATAGACCTAAAGAAGCCCAAAGTCCTTTTAAAAACAAATATTTCGATTTTTTTTGTTTTCGACTAAGTATAACTAACTCACCTAATATTGCTAAAACGACGTAACCTGAAATTATTAAAACAAGTGAAGATTTCAATATGCACGATCCACCTTTGCGTTCAAAATTAATCGGTGCTAAACCAAAAACACGCATCACCATAATAGTTGGTTTGATGTGTTCAAAGAAATCCTTTGATATCCTTACCGTGGTCATGTTTATACTTTCGTTAAACTTCTGTTAATGTGATCCGAAAATTAAAACGAACGAACAAACAAAACGGTAATTAGGTAAGTTTCGGTTACCTATTAATATTTTATTAGATTAAATACACGTTGTTGCCGATCGATTATTATCGAATCGCCTTTTTAATTGATACTACTTATGTACATAATATTACTTTTTTCCAATACTTTTTGTCGATCACTAGTCGTCATCCAATTGAATCAGAATTACCAAAAATGTCGTTACAGCACCGGCGATCTATTAACCGTTCCTTTTCAATTATTTTTTTATTTTAATATCAGATCAGTGAACTTACCGGCGTTAAAATTGATCTATTCAAGTCCGTTATACCGAAAGCCGATAATTTTGTGTTATAAAAATTTGTCTGTTTGGCTAATAATTTCAAGTGTTTCAATATTAAATTGTCGTTATTTTGTTCCAATAGTATACATATCAAGTAATTGATGGATTTATACTAAAATGTGACTTTTAAAATACATACGTAAGTGTTGTTATTATTACTTACTTCTTTGATACATTGTTCCGGTGCTTCAACGATTACCAACATTCGAGCGAGATGTGTGAAAAACCAAACTACTTCCAATATTCGAAAAATTGTTTCTTTATCCGATTCGTCGGTTAATATGAAATAAGGGGTGCCGATCAGTTGCAAAAAAACGCTGAGTAGAATGAGCTGCAAAAATTTTAGTTAAGATTGATAAAACATTAAGTTCCTTCTATTCATTTACCAGCAACGGAAATCCGTACCAATCGTTTATAAAATTAACGGCGCGACATAGCATCCTATGGATCAATAAAAAATTCTTCGTTACATCGATCGTGATCAATGAGGTTTGTTTAAAAGTTTGCCACTTCCCGTACTGTTGAAGTACATCATCGTGGCAATAATATATTAGTCGTTGCTCCATCACGTATTCTTTCAAATTCATTTGAAACGAAATTATTCTCAGTTTAACCAGGCGAATTAGGTGCCAGAAAAATATTTCTTGCGTGAACGTTGTGAGGTACAGGATATAAAGTGGAATATTTTGCCATAACTGACCGGCACATGGTTTATTTTTAGTACGATAGTACCATCCGAGTAAATCGTAAATTAGAATTATCACGAAAACGATGTATGAAATCGTGATGACTATAATAGAAGTTTTTCTTTCATTTTCGCCCTCGATTATACCAGTTTTGGCATCTACCTGAAAAGTGTGATTAGCAACAAATTTAGAACCCGTTCTGCAGTGATAGGTATGTACGTATCACATACTCGGTTTAAAGCCTCCAACGTTAGAAATAATTTGCGTATCTTGAAGGGCGATATAAAAATTCCTAAGGATACGATCGTGATTATCAGCCCGATATCGCTGGATATCACGGATGTTTGCTTCGCTGTTTTTTCGTTAATCCGTAATGAAAGGTCTTTAGGAGCCGTAACGTCATTAAAAAGTCCGTAAAGCGTGAAAAACACTGCAAAAAAAGTCGTAATTCGCGGGGAAATTTCTATATTTTTTCATTTTGGATAAATCACCGATTGTTAATCCGAAGATGTAACTGTAAATTATGTATCCAAATGATAACGAGAATTCGTACCCATCTTTCAATTTTTTATAAGAAATCGGGGTTAGCCCAAACATCCTACTGGTCACTATCACTGGCCGAATACGATGAAACATTTTTTTATTAACTTTCACGCAGATTCCCCGCATTGTTAACAATACCACTTATAAGGAAAAATACCAAAATGAAAATCGGTTTCCTAAACGGATCGCGATTTTCAAAACATCATTAATTATTCAAACGTTCAAAACAACAACGGGTACAATACGAATTTAATGGTTTCGGGGGTTGAGTGAGTGAGCGTGTCATTATTTTATGGTTCGCTCGTATTATTATCTGCGTAGCATACGTCAACAAACTAATTGGATACACGTTTTTTTTTATCGACTCGAATCAACTTTCACGAAAATTGGGAAAAATTGTTAATGGGCGGTTAATCTTTACATTTATCTGTAATGCTGCGGTTGGATTACTGACCACCTCCTGATAAAGTGTCTGATAGTCCATCTCTAAAAGGTAACCTAAATAAGTCTGACAAATATATGTACCAAGTGTTTGACAAAAAAATTCTGGACGTGGTGAAAGAGGAGGTCCTTGAAATTTTAGTTTTTAGGATTAAATTTTCCTTAATCGGCGGTTCTCGTAATTTGGTTTCTTGTTGTCTTGTGATCCAAAACTAAACTCTTTTAATTATGGCTGCGGTAACAAACTTAATTCAAATAATAATTGTTATCGACATTCTTGTGAACCTTGAACTCGCAAAAACCCCGGGATACCTAACCTTCCTCAATGTCAATATTAACGTACCGATGGAGATGAATAAAAGACACCCTACTTAGTTTGAGGCAATAGGTAGGTAAAGCGAGCAGTGTAAGCAAGGAGGTAGGAGGTAGAAGTTGTCTAAAATTGATGTGCCTTCAGAAGCGATAACGTCTCTCTCTCTCTCTCTCTCTCTCTCTCTCTCTCTATTATAACCGTTGAATTTGAATGGGATGATGCCCTGAATCACATACGTACCGAAGGGAATGAATGGGGTGTTAGCTTTGGGAAAATCGATAACTTGCAAAGCTGGAAGTTCATAACGAAACGAAGGGGGCGCTGACAGTCAACTTTCCATGAATAAAGTCGCAGCCACGCCAGTTCAGTTCGAGGAGATTCGTAATAAGGAGTTCCCACGTACGTAAGTTCCGTAAAAACTTTTACGTCTTCGTGTTCTAGTGAAATTAGCAAGTACGCCGTGACTCATACAACGGAAGAACTAATTTGTATCTTCGTTGCAGCCCAGCCAATATCGTTTGCAAACGAATTGAAATGGATCTATTGTTTTCCATTTTCCTTTCCACATTCTTCGTCGCTCTCAATTCGGAACAAACATCCCAAAGTGCGAAGGGTGAGTGAGATCGATTATTTACGACCTATATTGGTACAAAAAGACCTTTCCAAAACGGACCTTTAACGTTACAGCTACGACCGAAGGCGGAAAGTTCAGCAGCAGCAGCAGCAGCGATTACCCGGACTTCGAAAATAACGTTCAAAAAGCCTTGTCCTGGCTCATAACGCAAAGGGAGAGCGATTGGGGTTGGCGAAATGACACTGCCAAAGTCCTGACGGCGCTCCGTCTCGCCGCCGTTCTTGATGACACCAATTCCGCACTTCCCACGCAACTGGAATCCGAATTGTCAGCGAAGCAACTGGAAATCGAAATTGTCATTCTTCTTTGGAGGTAGGAAAATCCCGAAAATCACCACGGAAAAGTGAGAACGGAAACTCATCTAGTATTCCAAACCGACCAAAGGGTAACGGGGATGAATTTTTCATTGGGGATAAGGAAAAATGGCACGTGATTTTTCTTCCTTCTATTTTATTTTGTTTCGCACAATCCGGGTTGATAATGAGATTGTTACCGAAACAGAAGCTTCAGCTTGACGGGACGCAGAGTCACTGTGAATTATTAACGAGCAAACGAGACAAGTGGGAAGAATATGACGACGAGCAATAAGTGGCGTACTTACACTTCCACTTCTATTTAACATTCATGACCATCAACTTCCTTTTCTCTATTTTCTATACATTTAGTAGATTACAGAAACCACCTCACCATTCGGTGTATTATTGGCTCCGTTTTTAATCTTGTCCTTGAATTATTTTCCGTATGATTACATTTCAAATTTAATACAAAACTAATAATCCAGACAACTTTTCGATGCTCTCATACAGTTTCCAAATTACAAAACCATCTCAAGGCGTTTTAATTTCGGAATATTGAAAAGAATTTTTTTAAATTTTCTCAACTCGCAGAAACTTGACGACGCGTTTTCTGAACATTCTCCGTTCTTTCAAATGTTTTTCCTCAAAGCCTTTTCAAATTTGCAAAATGATAATCGGTATAAAAGTATCGAGCTGGTAATTACATTCGAACCATCATTGTTTCAGGCACAGAGAAATCCCCATCACTCCCCCTAAGCTCGCCCAATACTCTTTGGCTCTAAACGCTCTATGCAAAGATCCACGCGAATTCCACGGCCACGATCTGATCGGCACCTTACAGCATCACGAACCCGTACAAGACTTGGAATTCGCTTACGCTAGTCTGGCCGCTTGTAGCGCGAAATCGCACGTGCGTAAGAAGCAAATCCGCCGATTGCTGGACATTGCCAACACGGCCAAGGACCACAACATCGGTAAGTGCGAACCGAACAGTCGGTTGCTCTCTTTTCACACACAACCGAATTCCGCTTAGATACGGTTGCTATGACGATACTGGCGTTGCGCTGCATCGTTAAAGATCACAGGCACAGGAACTTGCAGCACTCGTTGAGAAGGCCATCGATTAGCCTGGCGAGGCAACAGCATAACGATGGCGGCTTTGGCAACGTTTACAACACCGCCATTACGATGCAAGTAAGTTGATTCTAAATTTCTAATTCGCCAATTACAATGTCTTTGATTTGTGAAGGCGCTGCAAGAAGTTCCGGAAACTAACTCTTACTGGAATAAAACAGCGGCCAGAGCCTACATAGAGAGCAGACAAGATCCGGATGGTGCTTTTACCGATCCAGGACTTACGGCCGACTCACTCCTCGCCTTGTCCGGTAAAGGTTTAGGAGCTATAAGAACTTTAGATTGCGGAAAATCAGATTCGGACATTGATAATCACGGTAACATTCATCGCTAAAAGTAATAACCAGACGATTTCAACTACCTTTTGTAGTGGAAATCGATATTTCGAAATCACTGTCCCACCATGGCAACGATTCGGAGATACGAAACGTGACGGTGACTTACACGTTATGGGTGGGGTCTAATATCACGGAAAACTGTACCATATCGATCACCGCGCCCAGAAATACGTCCTTTTATAATATTATGCAAATGGCTATGGAATTGGATCCACATTTCACCTTCGAAGCCTCTGAATGGCCAAACGGTCACTACGTTCATACTTTAGCTGGTTACAAAGAAGAACCTATGGGTTATCACTACTGGCTCTTATATCGATTACCAGAAGTGCCAGATCCTAGTGCTCCACCCGCCAATCAACTTGTAGCGCCCGTCGGTATGTAACGCTGTCGCGGTTGTCGCTTTGGAAGATGTGATTAAAAAGATTTCATTTCAGGCGTTGACGAATTACTAATCGAAGAAGGTGACCACTACCTTTTCTGGTACAAAAAATTGTAAATCTGACGACAGTCGGAACGGAAGAGACTGAAGTGCCGGTGAGAATTGACGATACAAAAGAAAACTTTATTATTTGCTTATATGCTAATGATGATGAGGATGATGCGCAATCGCTTTTCGTGATCGAGGGTGTATTTGTTGCGTTTGGCCCTGTGGGGCCGGGCCGCAAAGAATATCCCCACAGTATCCCCTGCTTGTCGTAAAAGGCGACTAAAAGGGGCGATTATCCGGACGCAGGACAAAATCATTCCTCTACACATTTTATTCCATTCTGTTCAACTTTATCAGTTTCGTGACACCCTTATTTGGTGAGAGGGTATGATGACGTAAGTAAATCGAAAATCCGGTGTTGTTTCTATTTATTTTCGAGATTCGTCAGAACCAACTATTGCAGAAATAACAACCGCTTAAGAAGACTAAAGGCAGATCGAAACTTTCGATGCTAGTTAAACTTTTCGATTGTTGTCGGTGATGTGTGTCGTGTGATTGGGTCAAATCGTTTAATTTATTGGTGTGAATGCGATGGACGATGCTGAGAACGCACAAGAGACGAACTGTCGAAGAGAAAGCGCACAAATGTGCCCTCTGAAATTTCAATTTTCTTATTTCCTCATTAATCGTTCATTTCCTTTCGAACGAAGAATTACCGATAAAAATCATGGTAAATCTCACCTTTGTTTCAAACTACGTACGAATATATACGTTGTATGAAACGTGGGTTCCCGTTACCTTCTATTTTAATTCAGAAAAAACCCAACGCACAAAATCTTCAGAGCGGCGTTTAGATTTTCAAATGCTACTTCCACGAGACCATCCATCCACCGGAAAGTCTGGTTCAAGTCGCATAACTTACAAATCTGCTTTATTAGATCGTTATAAAAAAATTAAAAAAACGCACAATTCATTCGACATAATTGTAATTTACGCTCGATTTAATTTCATCGACTCATAAAACGTGAAATACGCACAAACCATTTTCATCTCCCATCCCCCCCCCTCCTCCCAAAAAAACATATCGCTTAATTTAATCGATTTATTGTCGGGGAATATAAAAAAGTGCACATTTTAAATTGCCCGACACTGGTATATTCATCCTCATTAATCCGCAAAAAATTCATAAGTCATAGCTGTGAAGGTTACGAAATTTTGATCTGCCTCTTACGTATTTCGAATAAATAAAAATTAAAATCGTGAAGGCTTCGTCTTCCGAAAAGGTTGCCTTCATATTCGATGGAGTACTTTTCCGTGGCCCCCTAAATATATATATTGCGAATCCAAAAAAAATCTCAAGATGAATGTTACGAAAAAAGTATTAGCATTTTGAGGGACTGTTCGAAAACTCGGATTTCGAATCGTTCCTCCGATGCGACAACTGTAAAAAAAATATTTAAAAAAACCAAAAAAAAATGTTACCCATTTTTTAATATTTCGTTAGTTACGATTTCTATTTCATCCGTAAAGTATTCTAAATTGTTTTTGGACACCTTCGAACGATCCTAGTATTGGTGCAATGTATATATATATTCATGATTAGATGGTAAGAAAAATTCTACTCATCTGTGTTTTATAATACTAACGAAAAAAGTAAAATAAAATAGTGTACAATTTTTATTTAGATAATTTTGGATATTCGTTTCAATTGATCGATTGAAATGGATTTCGCCACATACACGAATGATCATTGTATATTACATAATATTTCTAGTATTGTGGTTTATAATTCTGGATAAAACGCATCGGAGTGACAATACTTTTGGGAAAAATTTTCTATGTGACTCATTATTAGCTTAGAGCGTTTTTCAGTTTTCAACTGTTGAAATGGGCAAGATTGTTGAAGTTGTTTATTTTTGTTAACATCGCTTTAATATATAGGTTTATATAAAGGGAATTGCGATTGAATAAACGCTTCTTTTATTTCGTGTTTCATTTATGAATCACATACCGTAAGAGAATGCAACCGGCAGGACACCATGATGGATATTCGGTAAACGATTGGTTGCCGCTTCGGATCACAGAATTTCCAATCGTTAGTCGACTAATCTGGGGTATAATTTAATAGGTATATGGTTAAACAAATAAATCGAGGTGAATAACCGAATAAATATAATTAAAAATATATGCGTTAATCGACCATTCAAACTATACATTCATTTTCATTTATTTAAATAATAACATCTAGACTAATCGCATTATTATTTACAGGAAAAATTCAATTACTTATTGCACAATCTTATTTTACTTGAGCTCATTTTTCTTTCAAATCTACAAATCTATTTTATTGTCTACGTCATCAAATTAATTATCTATTATCTTGTCGTAGGTGATGCGTAATTAAAAATCGTCTCGTAAACTTTATCCTCTTCAATCTTAATCATTTCTTTCATTTTTTTCGTATAAGGATCGATCGCGATCGCTCGTTTTTTTCTTCGGTATATACCTTCTCTTCGTTCCATCGCGCAACTTAATAAAGTTTCCGAAACTGGGTGATCTAGGAATTTCAAGATATAACGGAGATTATTTTCCAGATTTTCGACCAATTGTTCGTAGAATACGACGTGAGTAGGGCCGGTGAAATTAAATAGCCAATCGAGATTCGTTTGTTTCCAATGTTGAATTTTTTCGGCGACGAACTGCTCCCAAACTGTCGCAAAAAATAATCACATTAAACTGAATTCTGGACGAGAAATAAAGTAATTTACATTTTCCTTTATTTCTTTTATAACGTGCTGGCGACGCGTAGCCAATATGACCACCGCTTTGCCTGTTAAATTCCGCTTGAATGGCAGCTAATGGTGATCGAACTAAAAGAACAGCCTTGGAAAAATCCTTGCGAGCCGAAGGGCCAAATTCGTGTGTTTTCACGATTAAAACGGAACCATTAACGACGTTTTCCCCAGGAAAGCCATTTTTTAAGAGGCCGTAGTCTTTGTAGATCGAACCGGTTAGAACACCTGAGTGAAAAACAAAACGGTTATTTCAATATATCATTTCGATCATGCTGAAAGCATTATTTCGAGTGTTTTCATATAAATTAAAAAATTTTAAATTTATCATTTTCAATTGGAATAATTCTATATAAAACTTTTGCAATATAAATTTAAGTGGCGCATTCGCCAATATGTTATTCTCTTCAAAGTGAAATTAAAAAGAATATAACCTGACCTGTAGCTTGTTGTAAAAGATATCTGACCCACGTGTTTCCGCTACCGGGAAAGGAAACCAGAGCGACCAGCGGTTTTGGAGGGTTTAAATATTTCAATTCCTTGCTGCACCAATTAATTTTCGCCTGTCGAAACGGTGGTCGAAAACTGGAGAATCCCAACTCGTAATACTTGAGTTTAGCGATTTGCAGATAGTGTTGTTTGTGCTGCAAAATAAAGTGCGTTGAATTCGAGCGGGGTTGTTGTGAATTCAAACACTCGATTTCGATTAACGGGGAAGAGGACGTCGGCGTGGAACGTCGAAAGCTATTAACTACCCTTTTGTAATTTCCGCCCTCGCTCATCCAACAACCCCTCGAAAGGGACCGAATTAATTCTTTTTTCGTTTCCCAAAAGCAATTCGATGCATAACACTCACCTTGTTCGATTTTCCCCTGGAATCTTGAAACGTGATGGTCGATAAAATCAGAACGCCGACGAGATAACCGAATAACAATCCCAATATCCAGAATCTGATTTTGTTGATATGCATTTGGCCATGTTTAAATCCCGATTAGATTTTCCGCCGTGCCTGAAATTAAATCCAATCGGAACTTTAACGTCGTGTGGGGATGGTTTTTTTATTTACATCCTCGACTAAACGCTTACCCAGCATTTTCCTTAACCTACGAGAAAACAAGTGCATTTGGTCGGCTTCCAATTTTAATCGTTTTTTTCCAAGGTAATCAGATTAGCAATTTTGTATAGCATCTCCTTTATTCGTTGAATAACATGAAACGTTGCACAAAACGAAATTTCATTTTCCTCGTTTTCCTCGATTTTCATTTGGAGTTACCAGTCGGATTATCTGATTATCGCGTTGATTTATTTTCGAATTCGAACGCTACTTTATCGCGGCTGCTATTTTTATAACAGATAAAACGTTGAGGACTTTCGTTACGATTCGACTTCAAAGAGGAAAATACAACTGCAGTTTTTAAATAATTTTGCTCCCGAATAAAATCGTTTTTATCAGTTCATATCGATTCAAATTTGCTAAATTTTATTAAATTGAACATAGCTTTAATTCTGTTCAAAAACTAACGAAGTGGAAATAACAATTTCGCACCAATTAAACAAAAGTTATGTGTACTAATTATTATCAACAACAAAAATAAGGTGTCTTTTTTTGAATATAAAAATAATTAGTAAATTTGAAGCACGATACTCACGCCTCCTAATCGAATTAAAAGATCCCCCAAAAACAACATCAGATGCGAATGTTATCGATTCGCGGGATAACAAATTTGAAAACGTCTTCATATCATTTTCGTAATTTCCCAAAGTGTTCACTGAAACAACCCCGGTACGCGATCGCCACGATCATTCAACCCTCGCCGACTTCAGCCGAGTTCCGATTCCAGGAAAACAACAAGCCCCCACCGTGCGAAACGCGTGCAGATTCCCGAAGGAGATTCAGAAGGGCGATGCCAGGGCGTAGCCGATCTCGTTTATATCACGCGAGCCCGGCGACATCCACCAGAGCATCCAAAAATGTTTTGAGGGCGCAGAAGCAACTACGATGGGGAGCCTATTTCTTTAACTTATGAATTATTTTATGATCTGCGGTTTTTCTGGATCGGTCAATATTTAAAAAATTGCATAACTTGAAGCAAGTCAAAATTTCGACGAAAATATTGAACTCTTATCAACTTCTTATAATGTTTCCACTTTTAAAACCTGTTCCATCCAAGTCCTATATAAATAACCACTCGAAATTGATAAAATCAGTCGTTCAACCGTATCCGTGCTATCAACATGTTGAAATATAATTTAATAGTGGTCGCGAGCGAAAATAAGGGCATAGCCAAAGATGGTCGTTTACCATTCTCCTTGCCATCGGAATACGCATACTATCATAGAATAACCACCGAAACAAAGGATAAAACGAAAAAAAATGTCGTAATCATGGGTAAAAAATCGTGGGATTGTTTAATGGACGAAGAAAAACCGATGGCCGACAGAGTAAACTTTATTCTAACCACCAAGAAGGAGCTAAACTTGAGTAATTTCAAAGACACCTACGTTTTTCATAATTGGCAACAAATTGAAAACAAATTACTCGACCCGGAATTTCGAAAAGTATATGAAGAAATCTGGGTGGTAGGTGGTACTAGACTTTACGATGATGCACAAAAATCTAAATATTTTCATAGATGGTATATTAGTTGGGTGAAGAAATCGTTCGATTGCGACACTTTCTTACCAGATATTATAACAAATGTAAAAAAAGTGAATGACGAAAGGGCACCACAAGGATTACAAAAGGAAAATGGTCTCGAGTGGGAGTTGGAAATTTTGGAAAAAAAATGATATCTAGATTTATCGGTTAAACACTATATATAAAATATGAGGAGAAACAAGAAAAAAAAACCTGTCACGATGTTGTTTTCTCTTTATAACCTATCACTCCTTTAGAAATCAAGTCTGGAATTTCCACCGCTAACCAAGGTCCTAGCTAAAAAATATCCAAATTAGTTATTATAACGTAAAACATAAACACTAAACTTACTCCTAAAGCCATAGCATGTCCAATACCAAACTTTGGTACGTTCCTGGCCCATAGAGGCTTGAAATGATCGCTCAAACATATTTTGCCGCCGCGATACATTTTCGCCGTTTTACCGTCTAACTCGGGCAGGGCGATTTCGGGAGCCGTTGTGGGATACAAAACAGGAATCTGTAACAATATAATCACGAACTCATTTCGTCTCGCAACTTACTTCAAATTCCACAACAAACTCGTATTTTAGTTGCTCGTGAAAAAACCAACATTTACCAAACCATTTGGTACCTTCTTTATTCGATTCCAGTCGAAACCAATCATTATCAGCTTCTTTATTATTTTGCACGTACTATAAATGAGTAACATATGGTTAAAAATTTGACTTAACTTATAATTCAGTTACCTTTATCAACGATTGATATTCTTCCTTCAACCGCTCAACCCATAATTCTTTATCTCGAGGACCCGCTTTCGTTTTTAACAAAGGAATACTACTAAGAGTCTTCTTGGTGCCTTCGTCAACCATCTCAGATATTTAATAACATAACCCCAAAATTTTGACGTTTATTCACAAAAAATACCATTTTGACGGTTATTCTGTGTCTTTAACCTAACATAAAATAATGTTGTCTTTCACACAAAAATTCACCTCGCAACCGTTTCTTATGACATGGATCGGTTCAAGTATCGTAACGAAAAGATTCGCCGCGAGGAAAGGAACGAGAGAACGAAAAAACAAGAAAAAAGTTAAAGTCGTCGTCGAAAAAGTGGGTTTCATCCCACACAACTTACGAAATAAAGATAAATTGGCCGCTCTTAGACCGTCACGAAAATTCGACGATGCCTTTATGAAAACGCCGATCGATGAGGTGTACGCCGCTAAATATTATAAATGGAAAATATACCCTTTCGCTGAAGCCGTTAACTGTCATCGTGAGACCCACCACCCCGAAATGTATAATCATCCGAACGCACCCGTCAAGGCGATAATCGAGTTGAATATGGAAGGCGAAAAGAAAACGAAATTCGTAAACACCTTCAACAGGATATGTGACATACCTTACCACTTTGACCATGGTGAAATAAGGTCCATAATTGCCTTTGCTAAAGACGTCGACGTTCAAGACGACGCCTTAAAGGCGGGTGCCGGACTGGCCGGTGGTATTGAACTCATTAAAAACGTACAAAGCGGTAAAGTTGCATTGCAGGACTTTCAATATGTAATTGCCCATCCAGATATAATGCACGAATTAGCCGCGTTAAGAGGTTTATTGAAAAAAAATTACCCCAATCAGAAATCGGGTACTTTAGACGTACGACTGGACAAAATAGTCCATCGATATTTATACGGCATTAATTATAGTGCGATACAGGATGAATTCGAAAAAGACTTTGGTTCGATTGATACAACTATTGGTACGCTCAATATGGATATCCAACATTTAGAGGAGAATTTCGCTTCGTTGGTTAGAGATGTTATGTCGATGAAACCGAAAAGGGATGGTTTTTTTATTCGTAGGGCGTTATTGATGAGTCCCCCGTCCGGAGAGCAGTTTAAAGTGGATCATGACGTTTATTTGAATGATACCGAGGTTAACGGTGAAGAAAAAAATGACGAACTGAAGGAAGAGATCGATGAAAGAGTAGTGCTGTCTTAAATATTATGATGGGTAGAATAGGATTTGTTATTTTAATGTCTATGTTGACTACAATTTCGGGAATATATGCAAGAAGTTGATGTCGCTTATTTAATTCCCCGCATCTTAAGACGATTTTAAAAATATTTGACTATTTCCTAAAATTTCATGTCGCCCTCATTTATTCTAATGGATTTCTGAGCTATAAAGAAATTTCTTTCATTTTCCATAACGGTAATCAATTTTCTGAATCATAGAAATAAAACATTGTTTCGTCTCGTTCCTATTTGTTTGACCTTGTTGTCGAGTGTGAATAAAATTATGAACTTCCCTAAAATTGTTGCCCTTTTTTCTGCGGCAACGTATACCAAAGTAGAAGACGAATAGGGAACATGTTTCCTATAATAAACCATATAAGACATCAGTATTTCAATAGCGTGCATTCTAATCGAAATTTCGTATTTCATATACGGTAATAGTCGGCTTTTTTGTTGAAAATGCTCGTCTCCATATAGTGGACGTTGTCTCTTACCGCAAACTTTCACCTCCTAGACGAATGTCGTCGTCGGATAAATTTTTCCTCAAGGCAAAGGTCAGGTCGGATCACGAAAATGTTTGGAAAATCGTGACGCGATCTACGAGGAAAAGAACAAATCTACACAACGACCTACTTTTTATCGTCGCCTAAACGTTTATCGTTACTAAAATCAGTTTTTTTTTTATTGTTAGATGAAGTGCTGAGATCAAAAGGCAGGATGTGACCCGAACGTTATCAAATCGTCGAGAAAGTAAAAGTTGCGCTGCGTGTCGGTATTCACGACATGTTTTCCGCCGATTATTAGCGGGAATTAACTGTAGTAATGAAAAATTATTATTGCGATTTTTATTTGAAGATTTTCATATATCCGTAGTCCATCTCGAAAAAGCAATAAACCAATAGATAGATACATATTTCCATTGCGTGGCGTAACGTTGCGAACAGTAAATATCGAACATTCTTTCATATGTATCTTATATGTCGGTAGGTATATTAGATTGTGTAACGAATAATTTCATGAAGAAATGGAAAAAGAGTTGTTGCACATCCGCGCTCTTGCAATTCCGATTAATCGAAAGGTCCGACGACCGGTGGACGTCATGCAAATCTCCTATGGCGTACCCGCGATATCGTGCTTAATTCGAGAAAAAAAAATTTGGTGCTCAATATTCCAAAATTGTTGAGAATGCTTTATAACTTATAATTTTCTTGTTATAACAATCAGGTATCGAGCTTTTTTACATTGTTCCATTCGGACATCGGGCTGTAAAGCTTGGCCGCCACTGGTAAACGTTTGACCATATAATAGGATAAAATCTATCGATCTAACCGCGAGCGCTAGCGTATTTTGTTTTGTGAAAGTACCGTGAAAGATCTTCGCGCACCGGCTGACCTCTAGCCTTTGGCCATTACGCGTACACCACACGGTCTTCTACTGTTACACCAACTAACCGTTTTGCCTATGCTGAAAATATGAAGTCGAAGAATGAAGAAATTGCAAAATTTCGAAATAACTACATACTCGAGAACCGAAAAGACTGAGTGATGGTCCTTCGGGCCGCCCCCGAGCTTGATTGAACCGCGAATAGCAAATACTAATAAATGACTCAATTCTCGTTCTTTCCTTTAGTTTAACGATAATGCGAATCGTTAAAGTGTAATTAAATCGTTCGAGACAATTGAGTAATAATGATTTATCTGTTTTCCAAATTATAATTGCTACATATACCTACCTACCGAATTGAGACATTTTGATAAATAAGAATTTGATCGCCCCGAGGGGGTTGGAAAATGAAATTGCTAATATTTTATTGTTTCCTGTTTCATTTCAGTTTAGTTACACACAATTCGATCGAGATGAAAAATTTAGTCATAAATCTTAATTTTACAACTGTCCCCAATCCTTTCCATCATCTCTCGTTTCGAAGTCTCGCTTGAATGTTGTTGATACACGTTAATAAGTCGACCCAGATTCGCATAATTCTAGTTTATAACATTACGACATAAAGGTAAATTGTAAGAAATGATTGGTCGTCTCTTTAAGAGGTAAAAATTCGCTATCGGCGATTCAAAAAAACCAGTCGATTTTATCATTTTGATATCACACACTCGCTGATCAATCTATTCAATCTGCACCATTTAGCAACGGGCTAATTAGGTTTTTAACGCGCATTAAGCGTCGTATTAGATTGCGCACTTTCGCATCTCTCGCAATCGAAATGAATTATATGTAACAAAGAACTCAAAATTGCTTTTTTGTTCGGGAAAGGATTGATGATGAATGGAACAAGTTGCAACATGTGCTTCTTCTAGGATAACTTTTATAATGCCGACGGCGATGATTCTCTCAGCGGAGAACAATCCGATATAATTTTCACATTCTCATTTTGATGTAATTTCATTATACAGCGCGTTAACGGCTGTGGGAAAATTCAAATTTTGCGCCGCACTTTAAATCAAACACAATATTCGTGGGTTTCGGAAGAGTGGGACGGACGGACGGACGGACTGGGAAAAAAATGTTTAAAACGAACGAGCTGATTTATTAGTTCCGGCGAATATTTTTTCAAACGTACACAGTTGATGATATGACCTACGTTTTCAATGCCTATTTATCCTTATTTTGTTTATCACTCGTAATATTTTTGGTTCCATTCGGCCGAGGTCCGAAGGTGATTTGAATGGAATTAAAAAGTTCAATTAAATACGAACAATCGAAATAGTCGAAAAAGCAGATTTCACTTGGCCCAATCGAATACGAAATCACCAGAAAAATCTACGTAACACATAAATTTATCAATAAAAATAAGAGGATAAAAAAGTGACAGGCGAGTACTTGCGTAATACAAACGGTCAATGGATGATACTTTCCATAGAAATCTAATAGAAAAAGACGAATCGCTCGGACGGTAGGTAATTACTCTCGCCTTCTAATGCGTAGCGTAAAAAAAGCGTTAATAAAAATTACTTGGCGCGCTCCGTCGTGGTGACTCAATCATCACATGCAGATGAAAATCGTTTGTCGGTTCTAATATTCTATGTATGTAAATCTAGCGAATTACCCAATGCGCGGGAAAGCTAGAAAAAATAATCGCCGGAATAAGCGATTCGACCAACGTTTATATTACGTGTCGGTAAATGTAAAGCGAGGTGAAAACTCGGTGGAGACGTTTCCTCCTTTTATAGGATCGTCTAATTGTGTGTCTTCGATATTATTTCCCGAATCACTTTTTTTTCCCTTCTAATATCTCGTATTTTCGTCAAATAGATCTCGCTTCTATTAAAGTCGTTCGTTCGACGAACAAATATAATTCCTCGCCTTAATTTATGCACTCATCCTCATTCCGACCGTCCATAAAAAGAAATTGATCGCGTTCAAGACGTAAGACGGTCGTAATAAGTAGTCGAAACACCCTGATGTATACTATAATAAAGTCGTCATTGTAATTGGATACACAAAAGAACTTAATCAAACTAATGACTCAAGTTTTTGGCCAATGTAATTTCTATTCAAACGATCCATTATGGATTTAAAAGTGAATGTGATGAATTTGAAACAGACAAAATGTTCCGAGAGCAAGTTTCATTATATTTTAATGAACGATAATAGAAAGTAATCTCGGCCTGTTTTCGTTTTTGGTATTATGTATTTTCATTCGTTTCACCACCTCGTTATTAATCGAACGCCCTGCAGTGACCTGCCGGAACGAAAGGGTGAAATAAAAAAAATTGCCAAATAAAATTCGTAGAACGATTAAATTAATTCAAAACCGGCAATTAATAATTTCCCTCCGCATCGATCGATAGAAAGTCAAGCAACAAGTTGGTGTAGTTTCTCAATAATTGTCAAGTCCGCCCGATGATCAGCCGTGAAAAAAAAAACAAAATTAAATTGTCCGAATTCTCGGAGCTCAATTAGTTATGTTAATCTGCCATTACCATAATATTACGTCAATTTTTTTCGTGATTTCACACGAGCACGCATCGCACAAAACCTAAATTCTAAGAGCAGAGGTGGTAGGTAGTCGTAGTTAATGGCGCCGTTTTCACTCATTCGAATTGTTTTGTCTGATTACGGATTTGATTTGAAATCACGATGACCCGAGACTTCCTTCCTATCCATACAATCGATACAAGTCTATTCAATTTGCACAATTTTCTCTTCATTACCGTCTGCTTACTTTCATATAGAGGATGCATTTATCTAGGGTTATGGGAAAATTGCACAATTCTTTGACAATATTTCATTTTAATAAAGTTTGCAACTGTGTCTCTTAAATGGAACTAGATGAAATATGAAAACAATTTACGGTACATACTGCCATGCGATTTTCTTCACTATATTCAGTGAAAGTTTTGCCAGTTTAATCGCACTTTAGCAAAAACGAATGCTAACGCGATTGATAATTTCGAGGTGGCAAATACGAGAAACTATGCTAAATGGGAAAAAAACAATGGATGCGTTGTTTTCGAAAATTGATGGCTTTCAAACGGAAGAAAATTGTTTACCCAAGTCGAGTAATAAAACGGTAACGAGACGCACCGAAGGAAATCAAACCAGTTCAACAAAATGAACGAGATTTCGAAGGGATTTTCGCAATACCTACGACGAACGGATGTCGCCGAAATTTTAATGTCAATCATCCCACGGTTCGACAAAACAATTCGGTTACACGCAATTCAATTACGGGATTCTCACAATTTCACTGTCGTCTCGTCGGGCCGATTTAATGAAAAAATTACGTCACGTCGTCGACCACGTCGGACCTAAATTGGCGCGAGGGATGTTTCGATACGATTCGAAACAAAGTGCAATATCGGGAAACGATCAAAAGGTGAAAGTAAACTGCGAGACGACAATGCGAAAAAACTCATCTGGTCTTAACTTCCTATAGACGTTTGGTTCGCATCGGACTACATGAACTATTGCACGGTCCATCGAGAGTAAAAGCGGATTGAGATGTTTAACCCTTTACGTAATAACGGAATTTATAAGATGATTGCTAATGTTTTTCAATGGTATAAATTCATTTGCAATCTATAGCCAAACTATTATATAGGAAACAAAAATGAAGATCTAAATCGATTGTTAACTTTGAGCGAAATTGTCAGCTCGTCAGCTCGTATCTTAGTAAAAGTTATTTTTGCGAGCCGCGATCGCAGAAGTGAATGTAAAATGAACCATGGAAGCTTATGCACATTGTGAATCTTCTTTTTAAAAAGTGGGAGATGATGGGGTATTTAAAGGTGAACAACGAACGTTCTTACTATCATTAACGATCAGTGCAGTGCGCCAGTCAAAAGATGAGACCTTTGGTGGTACGTACTTAAAATTAAAAACAAACAAATTCTTTTCATTTTTGGTTCAATTTATTTTTGGTGATCGTGTAGGCACAGTTGAGGAATAGCAGCAGTTCAAGCGGTTCACGAAAAAAGAAAAAAAAAAAACGAAACCGATAAACGCGTTTAGATTTTCGTGATTAGAAATCGTGGGAACTATTTATTTGTTTATTTTTCCCATCTTGTTATTTATTGCACCTTAATTAATATTTTCTATTTTCCGAATTCTTTAAAGTGAACAGTGTTTTTTGTCTAATTGTAAAACAATTCCTCGCTAAGTGCATTCTTCTATAAAATTGCTATTTTAACAAATGAAAACGTAGACAACAGTAAAAAATAGAACTAGCGATAGCTAATCCTAATATGAAAGGGTTTTCACAATCACTCTGAATATTTTTGGTTCCTTTACAGAGTTTTTTCATCATATTTTCTCGGATATCCCAAAAAGCTTTCCAAAAATCCGATTCAAGATTTTAATTTCGGATTTTTCTCGAACTTTCCCGTCTCGCGAAAAATTCAACGGACTTTTACAAAAATCAAAATGAAAATCGAAATTAAGACTTAATTTGAATGGAATTCAAAATATCGAAAATAATACTTTAAAACCAAAAAAAAGAGTCATTTGAACTGAAAATTGTTTCAACGTTTCGGGTCATTTTTCTAAATTATTCTAATATGAAAGTAGTAAGCTTAGTAACCTTTGGAATTTGAATATCGATTAATTATTTTGTATTGCACTGATTTAGTGGTAATGGTGTGAGGTATATTTAGTTGCGAATACAAAAAATTTCATTTTCCCGCTTTGTCAAATATATATTTTTTTAATATTTCATCCATTCAACGATTTGAATGAACCAAAAACAATTTCGAAATGAAAAAACTTAGCGCGAGTAAAATTGTTTATAATATTTATTTCAACAGAAAATTCAAGCGTATGTCTAATCGACGTGAACGTTTTCTTTAATTAAATTCCGGGTCATCATACCCAATTCGACGCGGTCTTACTTATCCACGACAATTCATCGTCTTCGCGGAGAAATCGCGTAGTTTTTTTTTTTAATTGCCTCGCCACGCCGACGCCGTTGCGGTACCGCATAAATCCGACCGATAATTTGAAAGAATAAAACATTCCGAAACGATGGTCGGAGAAAACAACGAAAGGATGGTACTCACGATGTACGCGCGATTTACTTTCCCCATCTACATAGAACCGGATTTCCAGTTTATTTTTTCGTACAGATCGGTACGGTACTGTTATTGCTCCGGAACGACACCCACGTTCGATGATGCATCTTCTTGACCCAGACACTGAACGTGCATACTCCAATGGTACCGCACACCGAGCGAAACGGTGAAAGTAAATGAATTGATAACAATAAATTAGCATCTCTGCATAAAGTTGCTCGGTTCGTGATTAGTAATTAAAAAACGATTAACCTCGTGTTAAATGGTTCGTTAAATATGCCGTAATATTTTAATTTGTTTTTTTTTTTTCATCAGATTTTGACCACCTTGGTGGCGATTGCCACAGCAGAACCTCCATCTGGTTATAGCTACAGTCCCCCATCGACGTCCTACGGAGCACCCTCAGGGGGTGGCGGCGGCGGTGGTGGTTTCGGAGGTAGTTTTGGAGGAAGTGGCGGTGGATTCGGAGGTAAAATAAAATTAAAAAAAAGGAAGGAACCCAGAATTGTATTTCGTTTCGAATGCAGGTAGCATCGGTGGTGGACACGGAGGTGGTTTCGGAGGAGGAATCGGAAGTGGAATCGGAGGTGGTATAGGCGGAGGTTTCGGCGGAAGTTCCGGCGGTGGATTCGGTGGATCCGCGGGAGGTGGTTTCGGGGGTGGATTTGGCGGAGGAGCCGGAGGTGGTTTTGGCGGTGGCTTCGGAGGCGGCACCACCGTTCAAAAACACATCTACGTTCACGTACCACCACCAGAACCGGAAGAGTTCAGACCGCAACGACCGATTCAAGTCGGTCAAGCTCAGAAACATTACAAAATTATCTTCATTAAGGCACCGAGCGCTCCCGCACCAACTGCTCCAGTAATTCCCATCCAGCCGCAAAACGAAGAGAAAACTTTAGTCTACGTTTTGGTTAAAAAACCAGAAGAAGCGCCTGAAATTCAAATTCCCACCCCCGCTCCTACACAACCGAGCAAACCAGAAGTTTACTTCATCAGATACAAGACTCAGGTAATTAGAGGTTATCGGAAGATGACGACATATTGTCCGCCGTTATTATTTTCTCCGATAATCGTTTCTTGGACGAGTGAAAGTACAATCACACCATTGAACTTTCATCTTCACGTCCACTTTTTATACAAACAAACACGTCACGTAACCACACTTTCATATATTCAAAACCGGACAATTGTCTCAACTACATCATTTATTTGATATTGCAGAAAGAAGGCGGTGGAATCGGAGGTGGAATTGGCGGCGGTATCGGCGGTGGTATCGGAGGTGGAATCGGAGGTGGAATTGGAGGTGGAATCGGAGGTGGAATCGGCGGTGGTATCGGCGGTGGTAAATCAACTCCACCATCCACTTTCGGCGGCTCTAATTTGACATTTCAGGTCTTGGTCACGGCGATTTTGGTGGAAGCGGTATTGGCGGTGGCAGCGGAATCGGCGGAGGCAGCGGAATCGGAGGCGGCAGCGGCATCTCCTCCAGCTACGGCCCACCAGGCAAATCTGGTCCGTATTAAAAAAGTCAAAAACGCCCGACGAGTCGGATCGTGCAGGGATCTGACCCGTAACCCAAAATACACTGCGAACGGTGATCACCCTTCCCCATCGCCTGGTCGACGATGCAAAGGGTTCTTTACGGGATAAACTTTCTGCAACCGGCTATTGCTCTACCCTCAAAGACTTGGGTCGCCGTATGTTAATAACAACTCAAGAGTTTGGCAGGTTCAGGATGTTTCTTCCGTAATGTGTACATAGTTTATGTATTATTTTATATTTTATATATTTTGTGAATAAATACGGTGACAAATAAAAGTTGCTTTTCATTTTTCGAGTAATCGGTTACTTAATTCCACGGTTTCGTAGGAAATGTTCCGAAATAACAAGTCTTGATTTCCGCGACGTCACCATGCGAACTCCATATCGAAACGCACTAATTTGTGATCGTTCGATGGCCATTTTACGCGATTGATAGAACGCACAGAACAAATCGATCAGTCGTGGAGCTCCAAACGTTCTTTTGATCATCTTTTTAATTACGCATCGAATGATTGTTGTTTTTGTTAATTTCTACGCTGCTTTTACGTTTGAACTGAAATAAAATTTTGCGTATCGAAAATATGTACACAATCGGTTGTCAACGATCTTATTTTACTTTTTTTTTGGACCGTAAAATACTGCGTTAAATTATTCTTATTGCGACGTGTACGTTTAGAAACTTGTGGAACAGGATCGAAATAATTTTCTTCTGTGAAATAACATCAATATTTTTTATTTGAATACGTAAAAACAAAGAAAAAAAACGGCTTTACATCCTTATTTGAAACCTACCAGCTTTCGTGATATATTTAACACCTTTAAATGGTTTATATTTCTCTCCATACATATCAAGTCGATTTACTTTTAACCCGCTAACCGCTAATTGATTAATTGTGAAATGTACGTTAATCGAAGGATTTAAATCGGCTGTGTTCGCCCCCGTTGCAATTGATACATTACCTCGAATGTTTGGCAATTTAAACGGATCAATTTTCCCGATATCCCAATGTAAAATTTTGGAAACGGTATCGAAATTATATTTACCCTGATTAGCGACCAAAACGCAATTCAACACGCACTTGGGTAACAAAACTTCAAGTTTTACTGCTTCAATAGTTCTACCCAAAGTTTGCTTGGGGCCAACTGTAAGGTCGATTCGACCTTGTTCACCAGATTTGATGGATATATTATGTCGTACATATAAAGGAATTGCGACGATGCTCTGACTGCTTACGTGGTAAGAAATTAATCGAAAGCTGCCATCAGGAGGGACAAAAGACAATACCCTTTCCGTTTCCCAGCGTTTAAATCTTACACACGGATGAAAACTGACATCGTCAAATAACCTAGAAAGTTTCATTTAATACGAAATAAAATTTAAAATGCTTCGAACCTAGGATTCATAAATGATAACGTTAAATCCGGCATTCCACTTAATTTTATACAACAATCGATGTAACCTTGAATTTCAGCAAAAACTGTCGCTCCATTTTTATCAATAATAGCGTCCACTTCTTCGATGACATCGAAGTACGCTTCGTTGTTTGTGTATTTAACACCAGATCGTCTCCAAGGTATATTTGATAATTGACCACTTGGTAGTATGTCGCTGACATTCGATTTTCCTGTTACAGTATTAGCAATCGATCTAAGTAAATTAGGTGGTTTTATTAATTCTTTCAATATGTTGCTTTCTGTGGCTAAGGGAAAACCGTTATCGAGCATCTCGTCGAGGAGTTCGTAAACAACAACGTAATTTTCTTTGATCACAGTCTCCGTACAGTCCGAAAAATAATCTTGAAACGTATCGACTATTCGATGAAGAAATTCGATAACAAATAAGGGTGGCGTTTCTTCCATGCAAACTGCTACGAAACTTACGCCACCACGTTGAACTGATATAAGGTAATGATGGGGTGTCGCTATAACCGGTTGAATGTCGTTCGGGTTATTTCGTTGAGCTTCCAAGTAATAGTCGCACACCGAACGCGATATAACGCTTTTCCAATGTTTTTCGAGAAAAACATCACCGGAGGAGTTTATAATAAATAAACTGTGTATCATTTTTAATCTAATGCTTAAAACCTTGATTTAAATTTGACACGTAACTAGACACTATTTGCGCATTGGAACTACTTCTAGTTTAATGACAGATTGGTTCTGCGAACGATGGTTTTAATAAGTAGAGGCGTCCTTCGAAAATTTAATTTTTATCGTTGTGTAATTTTAACATAAAACGAATGATTTTGGTAGCAACAAAAGGCGCTTTGGTCGATGCTCATACCGCAGTTGTTACAAGTTGGTACAAATAATTGAGGATCATCTGTGTAGGCGCAATGAAAACGATCGTAAGATATCATACAATATAACTTGTTTAAAACAACCACGTAAGTGTACAGAACTAAAAGGAACAACAGGAAAAACATTAAGTCATCGTAACAAGTTCCAGAACTTACCGAAAATTGATATTGTAAAGAAAATTGTTAGAAACAAAATGAAGTATTCGCAAATTTCGACGGATTCCATTTTGTTATTTTTATATCTTCGCTGTTTCCGTGTCTCCGTGTCATTTTTCTATGATATCGAAGTCGATAACTAATTTTTTTTTATTAAAAACAAGAAAATAGATAAAATCTTAATTATTCCTCTTCCTCCTCTTCGTATTCATCTTCATCATCCAGACTAGCAGTTACCTCGTACTGTTGATATTCAGTAATCAAATCAGTCATATTGGATTCAGCTTCAGTAAACTCCATCTCGTCCATACCTTCGGCAGTGTACCAATGTAGAAAGGCTTTTCTTTTATACATCGAGTTAAAGCTATTGTCTAGACGTTTAAAAATCAGCTGTATCGCTGTTGAATTTCCAATGAAAGTGGCCGACATTTTGTAACCACGTGGTGGAATATCGCATACAGCGGTTTTTACATTATTAGGTATCCATTCGACAAAGTATGGACTATTTTTGTTTTGTATGTTCATCATCTGCTCGTCCACTTCTTTAACAGACATGCGGCCACGAAATAAAACTGCTACCGTTAAATATCTTGGATTGAAAAGGTATTTAATTTTGAAATTGCTGATCAGATTACCTTACCTTCCGCATCGAGGATCGCAAGCCACCATCATGTTCTTAGCATCAAACATTTGTTGTGTTAACTCAGCTACAGTCAAGGATTGATATTGCCTACAGCATCTGGCTTTTAAAGGTACAAAACCGGGCATAAAAAAGTGTAGCCTTGGAAATGGAACCATGTTAACTGCGAGCTTTCTCAAGTCGGCGTTTAATTGACCGGGAAACCTCAAGCATGTCGTAACCCCAGCCATAGTTAATGCTACCAAATGATTTAAGTCACCGTAAGTGGGCATAATGATCCTCAAAGTCCTAAGGCAGATATCGTATAAAGCTTCATTGTCTATGCAGAAAGATTCGTCAGAATTTTCAACGAGGTGATGAAAGGATAAAGTGGCGTTGTACGGTTCCACCACAGTATCTGAAACTCTATCGAATTTACCGATTAGCTTAGTAAGATTATTTAGCGGAAACTCTACCTGGTGGATGGACAAATCGAATATGTTTTTATAATACGATCGGGGTACTCATCCCGTAATTTGGAAATGAGTAAACTACCTAAACCAGAACCGGTACCTCCACCTAACGAATGACTCAACTGGAAGCCTTGGAGACAATCGCAACTTTCCGCCTCTCGTCGAGTGACATCCATAAGCCAATCAACAATCTCCGCCCCAGCAGTATAATAACCTTTAGCCCAATTATTACCGGCGCCCCATTCACCAAAAACCATGTTATCCGGCCGAAATAAATTTCCATAAACGCCACATTTAATATTATCCAGAATACTCGGCTCTAAATCAACCATAACACATCGCGGCACATATTTACCACCAGATGCTTCGTGAAAGTAAACGTTAATCCGTTCTAACTGCAAGTCACTGTCTCCACAATAAGTACCATTGGGTTCTAAACCATGCTCATCGCAAATATTTTCCCAAAACTGAAGCATTTAAAAGTATTAGTTTTATTTCATATTAAAATTATATTACCTTGTAACCAATTTGATTTCCACATTGACCGGCTTGAAGGTGAACAATTTCCCTCATTTTGTTTAGGAACGAGACTAGTAAAAAATGCAAAGCCTACTATTTTTTCGCTAATAATCGATATTTCTGTGCTTAGAATCTATGGTTCGCCTGATAACAAATCTGTCTGCACTTTTATCGCAAATGTTTTCCCCAAATTGGAACATTGAAAATTTTATAAAATTTTTATTCCAATTACTAAATCAAATTACTGTGCAATAAGACAGTAATTAAAAGTTCAAAGCGCACTTCTTTTTTGTTGTCAATTTTAATTTCTATGCCCAAAGGTGCGAAAAAATCTGTGGTTCGTTACATAACCAAAACACTATGAATGTTATTTTAGAAGAAAGTAAGTCGATAAAAGAGAAAAAAAGGTCGTCAATAGGATGGGTAATAATCGGCCTAACAGGTTACGGTTTATTAAAACTATAATAATCATATAGAATCATTGAGTTTTCCAGGAAGCATCGCTATTACCATTACTTTTATCAGTTGGTCATTCGTTAGCCCAGCTTTTCGTAAATATTGCCTCCCTTATATACCAGCGACTGATAATCAAATAAAAAACCTCCGATTAGCATTAAAGGGTAAACGAGGAACTTTACTGGATGTTGGTTCAGGGGATGGTCGAATTGTTCTAGGTGACTAATTGCTATGACCCTCATTTATTTAAATTATCATAGGAAAGGTATTACAGAAACCGCCAAATTAGGTTTTCAATCACACGGTGTTGAACTAAACCGTTGGCTGGTATACTATTCAAAAATCGTAGCTTGGCAAAATGGTTTATCAGGCAAAGTGAAGTTTTCTAAAAAAGATTTGTGGAACTTTGACGTTTCAAAATACGATAATATTGTTATATTCGGTGTTGAGCAAATGGTAAATAGATATTTTTACGTCGCCAATTAATTAATTAAATTACAAGATAACATTTTAGATGGAGAAGCTGTCAGAAAAATTTGAGGCAGAATGTAAAGGCGATTGTGCTATTTTAGCGTGCAGATTCCCATTACCAAATAAAATACCTTTAATGACTTTCGGTTCTGGTATTGATACAGTTTGGGTGTACAAGAAAATTTGAATTATATTATTCTAGTAATTTGAAACATCTCATTACACGTGGCATATCATCGCAACTTTTTCTAACTTTTATATCGCGAAAACAGTTTTCCAGATTGTTTCACTCTATCTATTCTCTCAATTAACTCGGACATGTTATTGAAGTTCAGTTTACCTTCACTAACTAAAATTCCTCTCATTTGGCTAAACATTTATCACTTGTGGCTATTTTTTTCGTGTCCTTGAAGTCTTCGGTTTGTAATTTGTGTTCCTTTGAGCAAGTCTCGAGGGTTGGTTTTTCAGTATCAGTTAATCACAAAGTTACTTTTGAGAAACAAACGTGATTATGATTTACCGCTGACAAGATGATGAACGTTATGAAGAGGAAAATGAAATTAAGCGACATGGTAATCGTTATTCTGAATTTCAAATTGAGAATTAATTTATATAAATTTGTTACAGCGAGAGAAAAAAAAAAGTGATCGGTTTATAATCGCAACCAATGTATGTTCCATTGAAAGTTGCAGTTTGAAAAAAAAAATTGTTTTCCTGTGCATTTATTTAAACGACGCCAATAATGTTCCATTTTTTAATTTACTATATTTTTAGGGAAACATTCCGTGAAGGTGATTATATCTTTACAAGTTTTCACAGGTGTAACTTTACCAACGCAATCCTTGATTTTTCTTTCCACATCATCTCCTATATTCAATTTCTTTAGTTGATTATCAACTTCTTTTAATTGTACGTTTCCTTCCTTGTCTAAACTACCAGTTTTTTCGTTCGCACATTTTAGAAAACACAAATAATTTTCGTTTCTTTCTTCGTACATTTTGCGCACGTCTTTGAAATCCACAGCACTTAAATTATTTTCCTTAGCGCACGTTTCTAAAATTTTTTTATTTTCATCGCTGATTTTATATTCCTGAAATTTATAAAATTAAATATCGTTTCATACATCATCAGAAAGTGACCCTTCCCGCCCTCTTTTGAGGGCGGGAGAGAAAAGTGCCGTACCTCCCATGGGAGGTAATGTAAAATGAGGGAAGTGAAGTTTTTTTTTCTTTCGCATCAACGACGATTTGAACTGAAGAATGACGTAACACGTTATGTTGCATGGAAATATCGATACGCGCTTTATTGTTAACAAATAAATGAAATTTGAGATTCCAAAATGAAAAAAGGTTCTCAGAGACAGTAATAATTATTATGTCGTATGCCGTTCCCTTCCTTAGATGATTATCCAAACTTCTACGATTTCATAATTGTACTTACCGCCGTTATAACGAGCGATAAAAATCCTAAAAACGTTAAGATTGTCAACGAACTCATTGTGATTGAATTTTTTTGGGAAAATCGGACGACTTTTATACGGATGCTGCTACCGTAATTATTTGAATTATTTTATTTGTTAGTTGTCGACAAAACCGATTTAGTGGTGCGGATATAATCTATTTTATAATAATTGTTAGTCCTTGGATTTTATCGCGATTTCGGTTCACATTCTCGTGGAAGGTGTTACTTATTCAATTAAAAATATTTATTTAGTACGGCAAATCAAAATTTATTGTAGTTTGAAACAAAAATTTTCATTCAACTTTAAGAGGCTCGAAACATTTCATTGCAGGTTTCATATCGTCGCATGTTTTTATAACTTTGATGTCAGCGAGACATTTTTTGAGATCTTCCTTAACTTCACTCTTAATTTTATCCATTCTGTCAATAAAGTTGGAAATGTGTTTCGCGTCTACATTACCGTCTTTATCCAAAGTTCCATCTTTCTCCGCTGTACATTTCATGAAACATCTGTACTTGTTGGTTGTTACAAGTTTTTTAATATCCTTGAAGTCTTCTGGTTGTAATTTATGTTCTTCGGCGCAGCTTTCGAAGGCTTTCAGCTCAGATTCAGTAAATTCGAAACCCTAAACATAAAAATGTTTTGACAAATTTTTCATTAGAATTACTTACAGCCGTGATAACGATTAGAGTCACCAATAGGTATAAGGACTTGGACATCATCGTTGTTTGTTATAAAACTCAACTCGATGCAACACTTTTATATAGGAGGAGATGTGGTTGAAATAAAAAGAAAGTGATCGCTTTATAATCGCATCAAATTATATTTTATTTCATTTTGTAAAACGGATGTTCAATTGAAAAACAGTCAAAATATTTCCTGACGTGCTCACACTTTGTTATGGGTGGTATTTTGAGAACGCATCGTTTGATTTTGATGTTCACTTGATCGCTAAATTCCAGAGCTCCCAAAAATTTATCCAATTCTTTTTCAACTATATTCCCATCTCTATCCAAGCTCCCATCAGCATCTGCGGTGCACTTAATAAAACATAGGTATTTGTCTGTTTTTTCGGTAAATATTTTAACCAAATCCGTTACATCCTCTTCAATTTTATGTTCCGCAGCGCATTTTTTAAATATCTCTAGCTCCTCCTCGGGAAGTTCAATATTCTTGAACTAAATTTTCACCAATATAAAACATTTAATACATCAAAACTAAATTATTGTACTTACCCCATTGATAACCACTACGACAGTGTATATAATTAAAATATTGCTGAAATAATTCATCATAACTGCGACTGATGTAAATTTGCAACAAGCTTCTGTTATATAGTTACGAGTTTTTTTTTTGTCGTTGCTAATCACAATTTCCCGCAAACTCGATTACACGAATTTTTATGCAGCTTCAGGTGGATTGCAATTGTCATCACCATGAACCGTATCCGTAGTGTTAATGATGTACGACTAAGTAATGCAAATTTGCAATTAGAAAATTCGTCAAATATGAAATAATTTTATTTTAATACAAAAACAAAAAAAATTGTTGTTTTGCTGTTCAGAAAAGCTAAAACGTTGTATGCAACGTTATATACAACATTGGAGCGTGTCAATGGTTGCATTCCGAGCATATACATGGGTAAAAGCGTTAAACAATAAAATTTCAACCTGAGCGCATTTTTGATCAGCGTCATCTTCAAAACGCACCTTTTTATTTTCTCCATTTTTACCTTCGTCCAGTTTTATTAAATAGAAAAAATCGTGCAGTCACTTTTTGTATTGCCGCATTTTTGTGAAGTTCCTTACCTATTTAACCTACTTAGACTAGAACAAATGGAACAGAAAAAAAAACGAAATATTGAAATTATTACTCGCAAAAATTTATATTATTATTCAATTATTTCGGTTTCTCGGAATATTTAACAAAACATTGTAATAGATGCACCGTATCCTCGCAGGTTTTGACGTGTTTACTTTTCAGGACGCATTCCTTGAATTCACCTTTTTTGACCGTTGGTACTTCTAATTCCTCGATGTTTCGTTCCACATTTTCCATGATTACGTTACCGTCCTTATCGAAAATATTTTCTTTTTCGATAATGCATTTCATAAAACATTTCGTTTTTTCGGGAAAACTTTCCAGATCGTCCCAATTGAGATTTTTTAAATCGTTTCGATCGACGCCGCTATCGACAACGCAGTCGACTATCGCTTCTTCGTTTGGGTAGCCTAGCACCTAGAGAATTTAGATTTATTTCAACAATTTAGATTGCAATAAATAAGACTTACCAAATTAATAGCGCCAATTATTAAGAGAAAATTCAAACCTTCCACATACATTTTTGTGGTACACTTTCATCACTCATCGTTTGTTTTTTATTTTATACCGACAATACATCGTAAATTACTCCTGTTTATTCGACATTGTATATTGAATGATTAGGATCAAATCACTTTTTAATTGTTTGTATTAAAGAAAAGTTACAATCGGTAATTAATTTCAAATTGCCCATTATTTCACCTACCACCTTGAAGTTTGTAGAGCTGTCGTGATCACGATACCATTGACTAACAAATAATAAAACTAGGCGAACCGCGTAGTGCACCGTTTTAAAAACGTTTTCCCAAGGGGGGCAGAGATGGAGAACAATAAAAAGGTACCGCTGGAGGATTTACGAAAATGACACTTCGATTATCGATAAGCACAACTATGCAAAATTTAATTTCAATGATTCTTTTCGGGAAAAAGAAAAGCATTTCATAGACACAATCACTTTTTTACCCTAAATTAAATCATAGATGTAAAATTCAATTCTCGATAAAACTAAATTTCGAGAACGCCATGATTCCAGATTCTATAAGATAAAAGTATTTTCTCTGAGTAAATCCGCCTAGGATTCTCTAGGATTCTCTGTGGTTTTTAGCGACGAATATATACCTACGGATAACCGTAGGTATATATTCTTTGGTTTTTAGGTTGTACAAACGTCAAAGACCGAGGTCGATGTGATGTGATTACAGTTGAGAAATGGCTGCCGTTTCGGATTGTTTTTCGATTGGGACAATCGTTTGGTGTCGAACTTGTTACGATACCGAAGTCGAAGGAGAGGTTTTAGCATTTGATGCTAATACAAAAATACTTATATTGAGTATCCTTTTTTTTTGGGTCGCTTTCTCAATTTACTCGAGGCTATGTTTTTCCTTAATTCGGTTTCAGAATGTGCTTCGTCGAGTGAAGACACGAAGTTGAACGATGTACATTTTGTTAATTTATCATTAGTAAGCGAATTACAAGTCAAAAAGGAAGCGAACGCGCCACCAGAAGTACCACATTCATTGAATATAGAAAGGGTAAGTATCGGCATTTTAAATCGAACTTGTGAAACCATGTAAAGTATTTTGTAGCTTAATACTAGAATTAAACATCAAGTAGAAGAAAAAAGACGTATGTTACAAGCGAAATCGACAAATGCTTCATCCGAAGGACAAGGTGTATTCATAGCAATTGCAAAGACGATAGATGAAATTAGGTGGAGAAATTCGGAAATAGTGGTCTGGAATCAAGAGGTGAGTTACTTAAAAAATCTAAATTCAACTAGAATGAAAAGAATTTTTTAGGTTGTTATAAGTCCGCCTTATCAACTTGAAAATGTACGGGGTGACCCAACCAATAAAGCTTATGTTTACATCAAACAAGTGGTAAGTACAAAATCGGCATGACGGTCGATTTTTTTCAGTAAAAAATATTTCAGGTTGAAAAACATTGGAACGATTTAGCTTTAAATTCACAAACAAACACCTCGCAGAATATCGTTCAATCAAATAGCAACGCGAATTATAAATAATAAGCGATTTTTGTTTGTTTTTTAATCTCATTTCTTTTGAGCATTTTCGTTGTTCATTTCTTTTTTTAACCGATTGTTGATTGATCGGTATGTAATATATTTGATTTCGGTAATAGCAAAAGATAGTGTTTTCGGTATCGATTGTTTTATTCCATTTCGCATTATTTTTGGTGTATTTTTCTTATAAAATAAATTTTCCATGAGTTAATTAATCGGTTTTATTGGTGTCGATCCAATTTAGATAACGAGCGACGTCTGTGAAAATGGCGTAGTGCTCGTTGTCGCATTTGAATTCGTTTTGCAGGGCAACGCTGATTGATATAACGCCACGTAGGTAGTAGATGTGTTTGTTAATGGGACCAGGGGAACGTTTCGGGAATACCATACCACCTCCGGAGTCGCCGTTACAAATTGTCGTACCTGTATAATGCAAGTGATTAAAATGAATATACTTTGACTTAAATTTACCATTTTGAAAACCAGCGCAGTAAGATTTACTAGTAGCAAAGTGCTTGTAAAATTCTGGATAGGTATTAATGCATGTTTCCTTAGGAACAACGGGCATAAAAGCTCGGATAAGTTGTGTAGTTGCAATTCCGTTTTGATCGAAACCCCAACCGACTACCATTCCTGATTCCCCATAAAGATTTTCGAGGTTGATGTTACCACGCCACAAACAAACTGGCCGGACGTACGTTGTAATTTTAGCTGATTTCCAAAGTTTTAACAAGGCAATGTCGTTGTCCATTGTTACATGATTGTAAGCGTCATGTATGAAGATTTCTTTTACTTGTCTTTCTTGAATGGCTGGATTTGACCATCGTCGCAAATAATATTTACCTGAATATAATGATAAGGTATTAGTATGCAACTAGCAATATATTATGAAGCAGAAAAGTGTGCCTTATTGGTTGCATTGTAACATCATAACAAACTCACCCAAATATATAAGCAAGTAATCGGGACGGATAACAACTTCCGAATTTTTTTTCGTTACACAATGCGCTACTGTTAATAAAAATTTGGGTGAAATTAGAGATGCGGAGCATATGTAAGTTAATTCGGTTCCTTTGCTTAAATAAATAGCAGAGTGCCAAGGGAAGGAACCCTCGTACAATTCAGAATGATGGCGAGATGGCGGTGGCTAAAATACATTTAACATTTATTCGTTACGTTTTATTTTAAACTTACATGAACAACGCCGCACTCTTCGTATCCTTTCTTATAAGTTACGATACTTAAGTCACCTTGAAAAAATTCCCCATAGTCTTCGGTTGTTACTTTATTTGTTTGCGATGGTCCTGGGAGTTCAATTTCGTGTATTAAGTTGTACGGTGACGGTCTAAAATTATTGTTATTAATTTTTCTCAATATCAATATTTCACCCACCTACGGAATTTCCGTTGTTGTTGTTGTCGTTGTTGTCCTTGTTGTTTCCTGGGTGTCGTTTCCATTTCTTTCATAAATTTCAATTACACCTGTCTCAGGATTGTTGTAAGATTCTTCCGGACAAACTGTTTTACCGTTAACTTTAATCGTTGTTAAATGGGGAATATCACGTCCTTGAGTAAATTTCACATAAAAACGAACCGTAAGAAAATCTCCAGGTTTTAAGACTAGTTTACGTTTTTTAATGAGAAATTCTTTATTGTCTTCGGTGGAAACTTCACCTAACCAGTTCTGGAATTAATGAAATAATTTAGGTAAAAATAGAAGAAAAAAACTTACCCCTAATTGAACGCAAGGTTTATCGAATAGAAGTCGTAGCCATACTCCATTTAATTCTTCGGTACTTTCCACCTTGACATTACCAAAATAACGATCTCTTTCGAGCGTTTTAGTTTCGTAATTAAATAATCGTGGACAAGGGGATGTAAAATTTAAGGCACCAATTCCCCTTAATAGAAACGTCAATAATAAATAAAATTTAGTTTCCATCGTTTTGTTACTACGAATAAGAAAAATTCACAGTTAACAAAACAGAATAACGTTTTGGACCTATTTGAATCCAGAATCGCAGATAAAAACTCATTTTTACGCCCCGGATGGTACCAAATAGATACAAGAAATAACTTTTTAAAACTAGTAACTCAAAAATCGATCAATATGCTCACCAAAAGTCCTATCAAACTCTCATTTTCCCACGTTATTAATGGTCTGAATTTCAGTCTTCATTGAACACATGCTGACGGGAAATCCACTGGCAAAACTGGTTTTTAAAACGTAAGGTTGAATTTATAAATAAACTAAAACGGTGCCTTTAATGTAAAAAAATCTCTCCTCACGGTAGATGACCGTTTCCGATGCGAAACAATTCCAATCTTTAACGCTACTGATTAATTTGTAATTAAAATCTAAACGACCGTAGAATTTAAGTTTACATATAGGTAAATTGTTTTATAATTACGCATCTTGTCTCAATGTCTCATTAATATTCGAATTGGTGGCGAGCGGTGACAGCGCCATCTGCTGTTTTTTTTTGTTAAAAAAAAGATCCGTCCGGACTCATGAAGCTGTTTTTAGATGGCGCTCATCACAGGGTATTCACAGTTCTATGTAACATTAGTTTTGGGTTATGTTCACTTTGTGCGCCTTTATCGTTATCATTAGTTAAAGTTTAAGTAGTATTCAAAGTATCAACTCTAAAATGTATCTGATGTGGTGTTTATTATGTTTCCCTTTATGGCTTTCCGAAGCAACCACTAACGTTGAGGAATTTTTCAAGGATTTTAAATGCATCGAAGAACCGTACGAAAATTTTTTATTCGAATTCATTGAGGGGGAATCTAAAAAAGAAGGTAAGATTTTATATCCCACAAGTAGATAAAATATTCATCTTTCTACTTGTTTAGATTTCCATAAAAATTTAAGAGATCCCCAAAAGAATTTCCGTAATGAGATAAATTCTTTGGCGCAGTATTACGATATCGATCCAATTTACGAGGTTATTTCTGAAGAGGTACCATTTACTTCTGTTCTAAGAACAATTTGTTATTTCTAAATATTTTAGGGACCTTCGCATCAAAAAAATTTTAAAATCGCTCTTAAACTAGGTGACGAAATTCATCACGGGAACGGTAAAAGTAAAAAGGACGCCAGAGAAAAAGCGGCTCAAGTTGCTGTCGAAAATACGAAGTACGAGAAACCACCAATGAAAATCAAGGAAACCGTAGAAAATACTCCGACAGTAACATTAAATAACATTGGTTTGAAACACGGATTCAAAATCGATTACTACTTAAACGACGGCCTGGTTAGTAAACCTCCTCAAGGATTACAAAATAAATAAATTTTCAATTTATAGATGCCCAAACAGAGAATAATCAATTTGAACAAAATAAAAGGTACAGCACTCACGAACACCACTTTTTGGAAAATCTCTGCCAACCTCGATGCAATACCAAAAAGTCCTTTCACCGTCGAAGTTTACGTCCAAGGGCAAAGTTTTTATGGAAAAGCACCAACAATCCAGGCAGCCAAACATGAAGCCGCTTTGCAAGCAATCAAATATCTAGAAGACCGCGACTTCAAAAATTTGGGCCCCTGTGCACAAGCGGGTAATAAAGCTGATTGCTTTGAAGCCAAAAACAAAATTAAATCTCCAATAAGTCTCTTATACGAATACGCCCAATCCGGTCGATATTTTTTAGATTTTAAGGCGCTTGGTAAAACAGGCCCCGATCACAAACCAATTTTCACAACCGAATGCACATTAGGGGAACATCAAGTCACAGCCGAGGGTAAATCCAAAAAAGAATCTAAAAGAAACGCTGCACAAAAAATGCTTGATCAATTACCCTCCTTAGAGTTGTTAGAAGAAAAATTAGGAAATAACCCGCAACGTGATAAAAAAAAGGTGCAAAGTACGTTAGAAGCGACAGCTGAAAAAATAAAAAGTTTCTTTAGTCGCGGCGAATCTGAGGAACCTACGACGAAGACTAAAAAAACACAAAAAAATCGATGGTCTCCCAAAGAAAGTCTTTTAAATGTAGCGACTAGTTTGAATTTGAACGTAGAATTTCATACGACTTCGAGGGGAAAAAACGGTTATCACACTTTCGTTGATTTGAATTTAAAACCCAAATACGTAAGTTTATTTTAGGTTAAAGTGTTGGAATTAAATAATTCAAATTGTAGATTTGTTTGGGTTTTGGTTTAAATACTCAAATTTCTGAAGAAACCTCCTCCTTAAATGCTCTGAAATTCCTGCACAAATTAGATTTATTGGACGGTATCACCGAAGACGACTTAAAGGAGGAAAGGTAATAATCGCGTATGATATAAGGATAAATGATAGAACATTTTCTTACAGATTTGGTTTTAATAATTATATCTGGTTAACGGAGACAAGTGATTAGTCTTCCGGGAACAACTGTAAATATTAAATTTTATCATCGTTTCAATTTTTTACAAACTTACCGTTGAATCAGTTACAAATGCTAAAGTAACCAATTCCGAAACACGTTTTTCAATCAACCCTAAATAAATCCTTACGTTGTGTGAACTTACAACAGCACAATCACCTGAAATTATGAATAAGAAATAATAAGGATCGAGAAAATTGTACCAATTATTTCCAATATTGGCGCAGCTTCGCATTCTAAAATGTCGAAAATTTCTGAAATTCCGTTCATGATTATGTTCAATTTTTGTTCGCTTTCCATGCGTTTAGTACTGGTTTCCTGGAATTTTCTTTGTATTTCGTTTAAAGCTTCGTCGATTGCTGTAGGCTCCACGTGATTATTTTGCGTCTCGGTCCTTTCAAGTTCTTCATCATCTAGAATGTTGTATTTATTTAGTTGTTTCAATTTAAGAAACGTACCTAATTTTTCTTTTAAATTTGCTAACTCGATGCTCGAATTTTCTAATTCCTGGTGCAACTCGTTCACATAATTAAACAACGCAAAGTTTTCCTCGTCTTGTTTCAAATACTTTCCAGATATTTTATCGATGTCATGTTCGTCACAAAACTCCTACACGAAAAAAATTTATATAACAAAACAATTGGTTACCTGAAAAACCTTTATTTGAGTTAACGTGGATCGGTAAATTTCGATTCTTTTCTCTTCGTTTTTTATGAGCAGTTCTTTTCGGATTTGCTCTTTTGTTTCCAAGTCTTTCATTATACGTTTTTGACCTTTGATCGATAAAAATTCTTTGAGTTTTCCGTCGTGATTGAGGATTCGATTCATTTCTTTTAAATCCTAAAATTTATTTTACTTTCAATAATTAATTTTCTTAATCAAACTCACTTGAATATGTAGAAGCTCGTCGTTTTTCATTTTACTTTTTAAATCGCGCAATTTCCCGCAACATTCTTCTCGGGCGTCGTACGCAGCGGTCGCTTCTTCGATTGCGTTCAACATTTTTTTCCTGCCGTCTGTTAGGTTTCCCAACAGTTTCTCCCAAATGATATTGAAGTTTGATCTATAGAATGTATTTAATGAGAATTTAAATCAATTTTTTTTATAGCGACGCTTCGAGATGCTCGGCACCTCAGATGCAAAGAGGGAAACGACTTGCTAAATGGACGAGTAAAGGGTGAGATTTATCGCATTGTACACGTAGTTATAACGATTTTAAATTGTTCGATTATATGCAATTCGATAATCGTTGAATGTAACTGAGAATAGAACGTTTGACGTTATAGTTTAAAATCTTACAAGTACATAATTTGAGTGAAAATCTAAAAACGTTTATCTATACTAGATAAATGAAACTATCGTAAAATAAAACAAAGCCAAGATTTACGTTTGAAATAAAATAATGTTTTTACCTGTTATATAAGCGAAATTCGAGCCTCCCCCAATAGTCAACGCACAGCTGTCGCGTTTCCGTTCTCGAAATAACATCCGGATTTCAATAATGAAAGCGTTTCACCTACCTTTCAGTCAATAAATGATCCAATTCTTCGCGTAATAGTTTATTTTCAGTTAAAGTAGCGCAGTATCTTTTAACCGTACTTTGAAGTTTATTTTCGAGCATTTCGATTGTTTTTTTACCAGATTTCAACCTTGTCCTATACTGGTTGTCGGAAATATCGTTCCCTCTTAATTGATTAATTTTTTTTTCAATCTACAATTTGGGTTGTATCGATTTGAAGATGTTATATTTGAAAGTTTGTTACCTTTCTGATTTGCTCGTTTATTTCTTTGAAGTCACGACGTTCTTTTTCTATCGCTTCTGTGTATTTATCGTAGTGTTTACATATTTTATTGATTTTTCCCGAAAGGACGCGTATTTGTTTTTTTTTATTCGCGCTCGTTGCAACATTCAAGTCGGTTGTTAGTTGATTTTTTTCGTTTCTTAATGTTTGAATTATCGCTCGTTGTTTTGCTAATTTTGTATTCATTTCTTCGAAAAACGCTTTTCTATCCCCTTCCATTATTCGGTACTGAAATTTTTTTTCCATTTTCTAGATACGAGGAAATTAGTTTTTCTTACCTGTCTTTGAAGTCGTGCTAATTCCGTTTCGACCAAGTTGTCGATGTCCAATTCTTCGTGCGGATTCATTTTGAAAATGTGAACGATTGAAAGAGAAATTTGTTATGTACACGAATTAAGGATGTTTAATCGATATCCTTGAGTAGCTAGGTAAACAATGCGAGGTGATTAGTTATCGGATAATTGAAGGTCGAAAATTCCTGCATTTTTATTTCAAGTACATACGTAAAATTTATCTTGGACGAATTTCAGGAAAAATCGATAAGCGCTTAAGTTATAAAGGTGCGCGATGCAGCGGCGTCTCGTGAAACTTGTAACGATCGGGTTCACAGCAAAGGATTCGCGCATTTTGTAAAGAAGCAACGCCTCTGGGATAACAAAAATTGATCATAGGATAGACGATTACAACAAAAGCGATACGCAAGTTCAGGTAATTTCAGGTGCGCCGTCGTGCGAGCAAGAGAGAACGCGACCAGCGAGTTTTGTCTCATTTTACGAACCATATCGTTGTTACACCTTGCATTCTGAAGAAACGCGACTCGTTTTAAACTTTTAGTTCTTTCGGTTCGTTACCGCGTTAACAGTGTCGTTCCCTTTTCAGTTTTTGTTCTTGTTTTTGTTGTTGCTTTGCTACTACGATTTCTGCTTCGATTATAGAATTGATTGAGGTGAGTTTATCAATTTTTCGTTTCGATCAATTCCCACAGTCTAGTTTTGTTCAGATAATTCTATTAAAAATTCTTATCTAGGCCAATCCCCGATCAGTTTGCTTTATATCACACTCACAATGCGATTCGTATAAAAAAAAACGTGATCCTCGTTCCGGAAACCGCAACGATTTAACAACGTTTTGAATACCAAATCGGTTACCAACAAAAGACTCTTTCTAATATTACAGAATAGTGAAAGCAACGTCATTTTCTGTATAATTCCAGTTATTCGGATGAGAATTATGCAGCTTGTGGATTTTTCAGTTCGCGTAACTGGAACTATATTATTAATTGGAGTATCGTGTTGCTTGTTGCCCTTTTCCAACAATAAAATCGTTGCACAATCGATTCGATTCACTTGGTTGATCCGAAACGGTACCTCGACTTTTCCTTTCGAATCCACAAATCCGATCGATTTGGAGGACGTGTAAATCGATTTTCAATTTTTACCAACTCCGATGTTAGTAATTACGGTCGAGTGGTCATTTATCGCGATTTTTTCTTCATTTTTTGATGATAAAGATCATTAAAGTATTACTTAATTACTCGAAAAGATAGTTATTAAAACATTGTGCACTATTTCATTTCATTTTTCCTCTTATATTTTTGATAAAGTTAGGCAAATTTTGATGTTATTTGTGTATGTTAAAACAACACAACATAATAGTGACGTATTAAACTGAAGTTCTTTTCCTTTTTTTCTTTCAGAACCGCAATGTCGTCACGAATCGATCGGATCGCGATGTCGCCGTCCACCGATCAATTACACTGAATATGCTTCAAAGTTTAGAAGATTACATTGTAGATATGGAGAATCGCAGTGCCATTCAGAAACCGACGTCGACCGCCGTTAACGAAGATCTTTGGAATCAATTGCAACAAAAGGAAAACGATTTAGTGCTAGCTGCCGAGCTCGGTAAAGCACTGTTGGATAAAAATGAAGAATTAAAAAGACAACACGAAACAATAGTCGACGACTATCAAAAGAAACTCGAGGTGAGTTACGACAGAACGTTGCGATACATCCTGCGATTAACCGTCGACTTCCTTGTTTTAAAGAGGGCTGGCTACATACAACCGCCGCTCTATACGTTCATTTTTTTTTTTGTTAAATTTCAATCCGGTAAAGGTCGTTGCGGGCGATAAAATTTCAAGGATACCGCAAAGACTTTCGACGTGAGAACGGACACGTTTCTTGTTGTTTCTCTTTTATAATATGTATAAAGGTAGAAATTCGTCAATCACGTGCCCTTAATCGAAGGTCACGTGCCGCGACGCTGGCGTCACCATCGAACAAAATCGATGGAAAATGTAGGGAACCTAATTATTTTCAAGCCCCGATTAAATCCGGGACGTTGTGTGAAAATAACGATGATTCACCTAAAGTGGCATCAGTATTCGATTGCCGCAGGAGCGACCGTGATTTTTCGTAAAAGGTGTTGTGAGGTCATCGCGAACTGGTTTCTCCTGCTCCTCAACTCCGTTCGCGGTCTTGATTATCGTTTGGCTAATTTGAAGAAGTACAATATAAATTTTATATTTTTGTAAATTTCGTACAGATTGTATTGTACGAAATACATACATATGTATGTAGTTAGTCGGCTTCCACGCGTTTCATGTCAAAGTGAATATTTTTTTCCTCCAACAAATCCGTGTTAATCCGTAAACATTTGACAGGTTTTTTCGGTTCGATTTTCTTGGGCATTTTGATTAGGTTAAAGTGAAGGGGATGAAATTTATTGTCCATATAATCGATTAGTTTTTGTCCAACATTGGTAAATGGGAAATCCCGATCATTGGCGGCATCTTTAATTGACGGATCGGCTTCGATCACCTCTAATTGCAGCATCTCTTTGCTTATTTGCTTGGGTATTACTTCCTTCAATTTCTTGTTTTGCTGCAAAAAAATCGCCGGACCTAGTGTACGATACTTAATACCCTCCAAATTCTTCAGATCCTTTTCATCGAGCTTTAACTCTTCCTCCGCGTTAGCCGGTTTCAATTTCTTCTTGCCTTTGCCCCAAAGGTATTTCGGAAATTGATTGGATTTACAAACTTTTTTCAAATTGAAAACTACAAATTTATTCATTTTGTATTTTGACAATATTCACCACCAATCACGTAACCATAACAACTACTTTGTTAATTTTCGTACGGTTTCTCGACTAGATCTCCGGTTTTAGTACTTTTTTTCCACGATTCGCGTGGGTTAATTACCCGTGGAAAAAGAACGAAATACGACTTTAATGACGCTCGGAGCGCACTGTGTCATTCTTTTATTGTACGCAAACCGCGTACAATTTCGAGGACGATCGTTGGCTTTTGCGGTCTGAAAACTTTTTTCCTGGTTTTTCTTTGCATTCAAATCCTAACGTGACGCGTTCGTAACGTTTCAATTGTCTTATTAGAGTTACTATTTATGAACTGAACTAGTTCAGAAATAGAATTTTAACTGCTTTGCTCGCAAAAAACTTGTAACATACCTCTTGTGGCGCAACGTTTAAATCGATTGGCTTACGAATAGGACCTACAAGTGATTCGACCGACTATGGGCCACTTGATAATCGAATGAGTTGAATTGATAATCTTACATGTGGAAGAAATAATCAAGCGTAGTTGCCGCCGCAGCCCGTATATTCTCGATCGTGAGAAATTGCCAATTAGAGAAGAGTAACAAAGTAATTAATTGAATACGGCCGTTAACGATTTTCCTTACCTACTTAATAATTAATCTTATCACAATTATTAAACGGTAAAGTCGAAGAACAATCGCCAAACGTTTTCCCAGAGGTACATATGATTTCCCATACCTACCTACAATTCATTCCTTCGCGAACTTTCGCCGATTTATCATCGAAAACATTAAAGTCGATCGAACGAGTCGGAATCGTGAAAAAATAAATAAAATCGTCGTACGGAATAACGGGAACAATAGCTTCTTATCACATGACGTGATATGTGGGTCGTCTTACATACTGAAAGAGAAAATTCGCATTAAATCCAAAATAAATTCATCAAGTAAACGGTTTGTTTTCAATTCACGTCATTCGATCTTATCGGGACACAAACACGTTGTCGATTACGTACGTAGGTACGACGATAACGTCGATGCGGAAAAGTTCCACTTTTTGCGCCAGGTAGGTATTTCGTAATTCGCGTTTATCGTTGACCGGGAAAACTGTCCGCGGAACAATAAAAAGATTTATTTTTTCAATTTCGATCGCGATCTCCCCAACCAACAACGGCAATTGGTTGGTTAATCGAAGACGGATGTTGTATCATTTTCAATTAAAAATACGAATATAGTCGCCTTGAACACTCGGCTTTCTCCTCAAGGCACAAATATCATTTTCAACACAAATGACTCATTTCGTTTCAATAAAATGACGATGGTGCAATTTCGTAATCCATTCTATGGAATTACGTTCAATTTGAAAAATACTTTTTTGTGTTTTCCGGACGCTATTTTTTTTTAATCACACACCTCAATTTATCACTTTCACCTCAATTTAAACTTGAAGAAAGTACATACATAGTTAGCTACTTCAAATAACTTTAATTGAAATGAAGATTTTTACAGATAAATGAATTATTAACTCAAATACTTTCCATTGTTTTTTATACAACTTTATTTAAACGAATTCCTGTGAAAACAATTCGATGCCATAATAAATTTAGATGAATTTAAATTATTACTTCACTGCACGTTCAAAATTTTTATAATCCACAGGCAGTGGAACAAGACAGACACGTATTGCGTAGGAAGCTCGCCAACAAAGAATCTGAACTCGATTCGCGAATAATCGAACTTCAAAATGATGTGACTAATCTAACGGATCAGCTAACAGCGAAGGACAACTTACTTAAGCAATGCGAAAGGGAGAAAGGCAACTTGGTCGCTGAATTGAACGCTCAAAATTCAAGGTACATAATAGATTAATGCGACTAATTTACTTCTAATTGTTTATTTAAACAGGTTAACCGTCCAATTAAAAGAAGCGACCAATGTAGAAAATCGGTTACAACAGCAAATCCAACAGCTTAAAGATCAATGTAGCCTCAGCAAAAGCACCTTGTACGATCACATGAACTCCGTCGGAAGTCTACGCGACGAGCTCGATCTCCTAGCTGAGAAAAATAGAGAATTAGAGAGAAGACTGCACGCAACCTCCGGGGAACGAGATAGTCTAGCAAACGATTTGGAAGAAGCGACTGATCGAATACTAATCATGGAGCGACACGCCAGAGAACAGGAATTTCGTTATCAACAATCTTTAAAAGAGTATAATATGCCCCAAGAAATGTCAATCGATGATCGAATACATTGTTCCGAAAAGGATCGTTCTTTACTTGCCGAAATGGATGTATCCGAACCTACTTTATCACAAGAATGCATGTCTGTATACCGGCAATTAAGATCTTTGGTGCAACAGCTAAAGTCACATCAAGACGACGACAGCGGTTTACACAGCGATTGCTCCACCACTTCTCTCGACGAGAACAGCCAGTTCTCAACTGGATTACTCAGCGAGGTAGCCCAAGAACTAGTCAATCTAGTATTAGATACCGACGCCGTAAGACTAATCGAAAGACTGGAAGAAGCTCATCGAGAAATACAGGAACGAGATTCGGAATTATCGAAAAGAGCGGAAAAGATCATGGAACTAAGTACAAAGGCTTCGGTTTGTGAAGTTGAACTTCAAGCCGCTAAAGAAGACATCACAAGAGCGCGAAGCGACGCGTCCAGCAACAATTCCGCTCAAGACGAACTTGTGACTAAAGCCAGACACGACCGGGATATAGCGATCGAAAGAAAAAATAAACTAGAAGTAGAAATAGCAAAAACCAGAATGGATTTAATGCAAGCAAACGGACAACTAATGGAAGCAATACAACAGAAGGTCGAGTTGAGTCAACAATTGGAACAGTGGCAGGTAAACAATCTCCTTACAAACTAAATTGCAAAATTAATCGAATTACATTTAAACAGATGGATGTTCATGAACTACTCGACGAACAAGTACGGAACAAACTCACATCTCAAGAAAGTAAATTAAGAGGAACCGTACAGACATCACCTGTGGTACCACCCAGAAAAAGACTGCTCAGTTTTCTATACCGATAGAAATTTAGTATTAGAAAAAAAAACAATGTACAGTCAGTCCACTTGCCCCCTAAATAATTTTGTATTGTCTTTTAATCGTATTAATCGATACTGTGATCACTTATTTATTGATTGAACGTTAAATTTTAGCCTAAAATTTTGCTATTAATCAATTATTCGTTATTTAGATTTTAACTAAAAACACCAAAAATTTTTGTGAAATAACGTAAGATTATCGTCGTCCGTCCATCAAGTGCTTGAAATGTTATTTAACACAAAATGGATTTATTTTATTAATGTTTTTCTTTATCCCGGTTCCTATGTAGAAAATCGTATCGTTCTAGGTTTCTATCACTGAAAATAAGACATGGCCACAAGTTGTTTATATGTACACTACTTATTTTCACATACGTTTGAAACCCAAGGAAATTCGAGGTACGTGATCGTAAAATCGTCGATTTTAGACATATTTGTGTATAATGATGAAATAGTGTTACATTGTATATATCTTTATCAAAGCAGTGATACTAACATCAAGTTATCATATTATACAAAATGGAATAATTGACAATATCATCAACTTCATGGAATAATAATCGTATTTAGGCTCCCGATATAGAAATGCAATTCGTTGCTCCATTTACTATCTATATGTAGAAAAGCCGGACTTTCGATGTAGAAATCAACAAATCGTCATCGAAAAATTTCGTTTCAATCACAAGGTTCCCACTGAAAATCAAAAACGTTGAAAGGTAACCTTTAATTAAAAAACGATAATACTACTTTAATACCGAAGCTGGCATCATTTGGCTTTCCGGCGCTGCCTCCATAATCGATTGCCATGTGTTTGTCGATTCTGGCATAACAAAACCAAATTCAAAGTACCATTCCTCAAGACATCTTCCCTTAAATAAAACTTTTTGTTCCAATCTGAATTTATCAATCTGTTCTTTGGAACTAAAACTAAACTCTCGAGATACTGCACGACATTGCAGGATGTTTTTGGGAACGTGCGCTTCGTGTTCCACATCGGGATATGATATATCGTCGTTACCTTGCCAGAAAACCTTACCTCCGTCTGCGTCTCTGAGACAAATCCAGTTACTAAAACAGGGAAAACAGTAACAAGAAGGAAATTGTTTAAAAAACCAAACTTACACTTGAAATCCTTTTAAAATATCTTCAGCGCGTTTTTCAGATTCTTCGGACATTCCTATACGTTGAATCATTTATTAATTAAACACACAGGAAAAATGAATGAATGAGTTTATTTATTGAAATCGACGAAGAAACATAATTGTTTGGTTAATTTTTTAAGGGAGAAATGAACTACCGTCAAGAAAAGTTTGGTTAACTATACGTCAACCTGTTGCTCCCGTCAGCTAATCATTTTTTTTGTTATAAATAAATTGTATTAATTAAGCGTTAAAGGGACGACCTGAACTGTTTTTTAAATGAATCATTGATCAATTGGTACAATAATGGCCGGTGCGTTAACGTACGACGGTAATTAAGATATGAATTACCAGCAATTTAGAATAACAATCGTTCTTTTACTTTTAGATCTTCGTAAACAAGCGAGATGTTTGGAAAACGAAATCGATTTGAAGCTCGTTGCTTTCAATAAACTTGGTGCCGGTTTAAAAACTCCGCATAGTTCGCATGGTCATTCGGATACTGTTCCGTTACTTTCCGGTGAAGATACGTTCGAAACTATGTCTTTAGAAATTGAACAACTACTGAAACGGGTAGCCAATAACAATAAAAGTTAACTGGATGATTTAAAATAATTTTCAGTTAACACAAGTAAACGAGCAAATATCTGAGCAACCGGTATCGGGAGCTGCGATGCTTCATACGATACAAAGGCACCGTGACATACTAGCGGATTTATCGAAAGATTTCAGGAAAACAAATTCGCAGCACGAAAGTCGGAGGGAACGTGAAGATCTTTTACTTGGCGGCTCAGAGGGTTTTCGTTCCGAAGGAATTAATAACAGAAAAGATATTTATTTAAAAGAAAATCAGCACATACATAAGTAAGGAATTTATTGTTATAAACATAATTATTAGACTTTTTTGTAGCTCCGACCGTTTGGTGAACGAGCAAATAGCAATAGCTATGGAAACAAGAGACCATTTGCAAAGCCAAAGACAAACGTTTAAAAGATTACAAACTAGATTCAACGATATTTCAAATAGATATCCATTGATAAATAGCCTAATACAAAGAATCAATATAAGAAAACGTAGAGATTCGATTATAATCGGGGTGGTTATTTTTATTTGCACAATTCTAATGTTATTTTATATTTTTCATTAGAAATTATATACAACTAATAAAAATGATAAATATTGTTTGAAAGAGGTTTTTGTGATATTACTCTTTGGAACTGTAGAATTATTTTAAATGTAATGTCAGAAATGTAAATCCAGCTTTTAAGTATAAAGTACGATAAAAATTAAAACAAAATGAAAAAAATAAAATTATAATTTACAAATATTAATTTCTTGTACCTTTCGTTATTTAGTAAGTTTAATAAACTGCAAAGGCGGACGATTGGACAAAAGTGAACTACACTTATTTTGAATAAAAAAATTTCAATAATTATGATGGCACTATAATTGTGACGAAAATCGCAAACAGGATTTAATATTAACAAATAATTTCCTTGGAAAAAAATAATGTCATTTCGGATAATTCGTTTCAATAATCCATAAAAACGACCGATTTGCGCAAAATGACTTAATTTCAATATTCGAGCGGAATTATCACAATGACTTTGTTTAAAACTCTAATAGTTCTTGGATTTTTAGTTGTTTTAACAACAGCGGTAAGTGAAAGAAATGAAATTTATTTCAAATTCGTTTTAATATTTTTAGGAACGCCAAATAAGCGAAGAAGATAAAAAAGTATTAGTGGATTGCGCGAAAGAAAACGATTTAACAGCTGACGATTTCAAGAGCATGCGTCAAAAAGTTGAAGAAAAAAGCGAGAAACATTTGTGCTTCTTCAAATGTATGAACGAAAAAAAGGGTGCCCTCGATAGCGAAGGCAACATACAAGAAGACGTCTTAGATGCAACCCTGAATAAATTTAATATCAAAGAGGAAATTAAAACAGAAATTAAGGAATGCTTCAAGAAGGTGTCACCAGTGAAAACCTGTAACGACATGGTCCCGTTTCTGGAATGCTTCCCCAAACGGAAAAACTGATATTGTATAATTGGAAATAAATAAAATTAAGCGCAAACAAACTGATTTCTAAAGAAAGTTCCAGAAGTCGTTTATTATCTTCTATTGAATAAATTAAATGCACATCATCAGGATTTTTATCGAGGCGGAAGAAAACTTATCTTCTGGCTCAACAACCATTTTCAAATACAAACACGAGTTCAAGGTTTCTAAGATAATTCCCCGAGGTTCTTAATATAAAAGCCGAATCTCTAAGATTTTATGATATTTCCAACGAAAATGTTCTTCAAAGTGTTCTTCGTATTCAGCGCAATCCTAGTCGTCGCTTTGGTAAGTACCAGCTTTAAAATAATCCAAAATTACCGAATTTAATATTTTAAGGCTAAAACTAAAAGCGAATGTGAAAGAGAAAACGGTATCACTCAGGAAACTTGGGATAATTTGAAAAAAGACATTCTTAATCCGTCGGAAAATGTTTTGTGTTTCAAAAAATGTCAAATGGAAAATGTAGGTGCTTTGGATGCTGAGGGTAAATTGAACATCGAAAAAGCAACTGAGTTCTTGGACAGATGGAAGAAATACGAAGGCGAAAAAAGAACTGCATCCATCGAATGTTTCAAAACCGTTCCTCTTGTCAAAACTTGCGCCGATGTTAAAGCTATTCATCTTTGTATCCACAAACATTGAAAGTGAAAGACTGTATTATTAAACCAATTATGGGAAATAAATATTTTGAGTAAATGATCACCTTTTGTTTTTTTACTTCACGGTATATGCAGCAACACCTCAAATTTTGAATTAAGGTATTTTAGTGGAAAAAAATAAGGCATAAAATAGGTTCAAGATTTTATTGAATTGGTAGTTATGTTTTTTCATTCCTTTTTAAAACAATCCTTGAAAGCTTTAATGTCACTGCATTCTTTTATAAGTGGAATATCGGACAAGCACTTTTTAATTTTTTCTTTCTTTTCTTCCTCCATTTCCATTTCCTTCAAACCTTTTTCCAAATTTTCCATATTAATTTTTCCGTCCTTATCCAAAGTGCCATCTTTATCTGCTGCGCATTTGGTGAAACACAAATACTTTTCACCGTCTTGATCTTTCAAGTCTTCAGGTTTCAGTTTGTTCTCTTGGGCGCATTCTTTTAGAATTTTTTTATCTTCCTCGCTGAGTGTTGGTTCCTTCTGCGGCGATTACAAAAGTACAATTTTATTAGAAAAAAATTACTCGTCTACCAACCGCTGCAACTAAAAATAAAAATCCGACTATTATGAAAATTTGGTAGGATATCATCGTGACAGGACTGCGTTTTTAAAATCGTTCGGAACTATTTATACGCCAGGGTAAATTACAGTTTTTTTTATGTACCTAACGGAAGTTGTTATATTTGTCACGAAATTCGTTTTTGATAATCTTAATTGACCACGACGCGTCGCAGATGAAATTATTTCATTTTTGTACTTTTCCGATAAATTAAAATTTGGGTGATTCTTTTTTTTTTGGAATCACCTGAAAGCAAAATTATCCAATTACATGCTTTCTCTATGTTTTCGTCAACAAAGACGGGTAAGTTTAAATATTTCTTTTGTGATATTAGGTAATATTTGTTTGAAATCCTGGAATTTCATTTAGTTTTGTGTTTAAACGGATTTAACGTAATCTTCAAATCCTCTACTTTTTTTGGCAGTGATCATAATAACCGAAACATCGCGTGTCAAGCTCCGTTAAGTCGTTTAAAAACATATCATATATCAATTTCAAACGGATTCATCTTTCGATATAAAAAGGGGCAACAATTCGCAAATCGAATGTAAATCATAGTTGGAGCAATGTCCGTTCGAATCTTGACCTTTATTGCTTTACTATATCTTGCGGCCTCGGTAAGTTGCTCGTCTCCACTATTACCTGTAGGTATTGTTAAACTATAAATTTTAGCAAGAACCTGTACTCGAAATAGAAGACCAATTAATTTTGAGGGAATGTGCGCGTGAAAACTTGTCAAACCCCGAAGACTTAATAGACGAAAACGATGAAAAATTTTTATGCTTCTCCGAATGCGTAACGATCAAAGAGAATCTTTTGGATGAAAATGGTAATACCAATATCGAAAGGTTGGAAGAATTACTCAAAGAACTGGAAATGGATGAAGACGGGATTTCAAATGTTAAAACGTGCGTTTTAAAGGTTCCACCTGTTAAAGAATGTAAGGATATGGTTGCTTTAAAGTCCTGTTATAAATTGAAATTCAAACTGTAATAAGACATATAAAGTTTTATTCAATTTTGACACCTAATTTTATAAGTTCAGCTTCGATTTCGTAGAGTGTTTCTTCGGTAAAACAATTGCTCATGACGTTGATTTTCTGGATTTTCGGAAATGTTATTTTTAATTTTGTTACGTCCAGTTTAGACATACGGTTGTCACATAAATCGATGTATTCTAAAGATGGCAGTGTGTCGAGTTGTGTCCAATCTAAATTTCCTAGTTGGTTGTTTTGTAACGATAACTCCTTGAGTTTATTTAAATTTTTAAAGGTTCCCGGTGTTATTGTTTTAATTTCGTTCGATGATAAATTAATTTCCTCCAGGTTGATTAAGCGATCGAAGGTGTTGTTAGCGATTTCCGCTATACCACATTTCACCATCGAAAGTCGTTTTAAATTTTCCAAGCCGAAGAAAACGTTATCGTCGATTTGCTTATATAATAATCCTTGAACTGAAAGGATTTTCAATTTTTCCAAGTTGCTTATTGCGTCGCAGTCGATTTCGACGCTTTCGTTGTTGTGGATGTAAATTAAGGTCAACTTGGGGAAGTTTTGGAAGAATTTTTTCGTTAATCGTGGAAATTTCTGGTTGCCGTTGAGTATTAAATTTTCCACATCGGGGAGGGCGCACAAGAAATCGTCACTAACGTTCTCGATTAAACTAAAGGCGAATAATAAATGTTTTATTTTTTCTTCGGTTTTTATCAAATCCTTTTTCACTTCACCTCGATACACAAATATTCTTAAATGGTCGGGTGGGAATTTTTTTCTACTAATATCACACTCAGGTTGATCCATTGTGTCAAAAATGCACGGCGGGCGGTGACTGCATGTTTTATTGATCCGTTTGAAAGTGAAGGCTGGTATTCAACCCCATCTTTGTAACGCTGACGAAACTTTAATAATAAGTACATAATAACATATAATGATATGATATAAATCTAATTTTTTATATAATGAGGTTTTTCCGGAATTAACAAATTGTAGGACGGAAAATCGGTGCGATAATTATCACTCTATTTATATTTGTTAACAACTGGAACGCTATATAAATGGCAATTCGATTTAAGAAGTAAAATCGAAAGAAAAAATGTTTACACTAACTGCATTTGTTTTTTGTTCCATTTTTTTTGCCCTCAAGGTGAGTTTTTTTTTAATTTCTATTTCACTCTTTATTGAGGCGCGCGTCCACTACTTTATGTTGTATTGGTGATACCTATTTCTCTTTATGTTGCAGGCCCCCTCGGAAGCTTTCAGCGAAGAAACAGAAAAAATCATTGCCGATTGTGTAGAGGAATCGGGCGTCGCATTAGAGGAACTTGGCAATTTTAAAACGGATAAAGTAACCGAAAAACTTTTATGTTTTACGAAATGTAAATTCGAAAGGGAGGGCTTTTTCGATGAAAACGGTCGACTGATTAAGGAAATGCTGCAAGATAAATACGACGATTATGAGTTGGAAAATGATAAAAAGAAACAAATTGATGATTGTGTCGATAAAATGAAACCCGTTAAAAGTTGTCAGGATCTTGGGGAGTTTTATAAATGTATTCCAACTTTGGATTTTTCGGTTTCGAATTAAATAAAAAGTGATTTTAAAACATTTTTAGTTTTGATATACACGTAATGAAAGGTTTTATGTCGTTGCAGGTTTTTACCGGCGGTATATTGGAAAGACAACCCTCAATTTCCTCTACGGTGTCGTTGTTTAACGTTTTATCACTTTCGAGGATTTCCTTGAGGTAATCGTTATTCAACAAGCCGTCTGGCGATATTAAATCGGCGCTTTCCGAATTGCATTTGATGAAGCACAACATTTTTTCAGGCATATCGTTTGGATTTTTTCGTAAATCATCGTAATCCGTACGAGTCAGATTGAATTCGGCTGTGCAATTTTTTAACTGAAAATTCAAACTGATTAATTGGGGACTGAAATGGGAAGAAATTTTACTTCAACTAATGGTATGCAATCGCTAACACCTTTCATATCGTTACACGTTTCAACCGGAGGTAATTTTATGAAGCAATCAACCACTTGAGTTTTAATAGATTTGTTCACCAAGTAAATTTCCTCTAGGTGATCGTTCAGAAGCTCAACGTTCCATTTCCCATTCGTAAGTGAACCGTCTTTTTCGTGACAGCATTTCATAAAACACAACATGCGTTCCGGTGGATCCGTTTGATACAAATATTTTTCGAAATCCTCCTTTTCCAAATTATTTTCCTCGGCGCAACTTGCAACTATTTTCAATCTATCCACATTATCCTTAGATGAAGAAAAAATTCAAAAAGCTTGAAGTGAAATACGAAAAAAAACTTACCGCTCGCACAACGATAAAGATGTAGAAAATATAAAAAACAAAAGGAAGCATGTCGGCTTGTTTCTTCATCGATAAAATCGTGACTATATTTGAATTGAACGAGTACGAGGATCGTTGATGTTTTCGTGATAATATATGTGATTAGTGAACGCGGTCAAATGAAACCATCAGGACGACGTGATTAATATATACATACTTATTATTAAATTAGGCGGATATTTGTTTTCCTATTGGAATTTTCGTTTTTCGTATCTTTCGTGACAATTGTTTCTAGAAATTAAACAAAAAGGGTAGCTCTATTTAAAAAAGAAGGCAAGTGGTGGAGAGTGTATTCATGGTTGCATTCGAAGCACAGAGCTTCATAGTTAATACCTTCAATTTAATTTATCTTTGATTACATATATATATATTTTTGATGAGGCTAATGTTTGCAACTGAATAAAACGAATTAAACCGATTTGATTTTATATTTTCGAATAATATATTATTATTACATTCCGGAAGTTTATTTCTAATTCAAACTTAATTATAACTTGTGATATCATCGATTTATTTCTATGAACAAACGTCAACTAAGGTTATGTTCTTGTTATTTTCATTCCAACTGGTTTATTTCGTCAAATGTATTTAAGTCTTACTTCGAGATAAAAACCCGAAATGGGTTATTAATTGTATGCATGTCATCCGGTACGAGCCCGACCTCCGAGCGGTGGTCGGTTTATTCCGCCTCTCAAAATTTATCGGCAGTTTTACACGATCCGAATTTAGGTAAACAGACGAATTTTTTCGTGCGAACCTGGGGCGATTCGTTCGTCGAAAAAGTTGAAATCGACAAAAGTCCTTACCTTCCAAACGTCGACTACTCGGAAATAGAGAAATATCTGAATCAATATGGTAAACGTATCCGTAGGCACAAGCGTTTGGCTCAATATAAAGTTTGCAATAAAAGCGATGAAAACAACGTTAAAGAAAAAGTTGATCTACATGAAATTCCCGAAGTGTTTGTACGTCCCGATTTCAAATTCGCGGACGCCGGAATTTTTTCCACCCTATTTAAAAATGGCGAAATGTGTTCCACCAGTTCGACATCTGAAGTAATTGAAGATTTGAGTCGGTACTTGGATATCGTGGAAATGCAAATAGCGAAACACGTATCCCAAAAATCAGACGCCTTTTTTCATACAATGACATCTCACGATGTTATAATGGAACAAATGAAAAATACCTGCAAACAGGTACACGAATTGAGAGCTACATTACGTACTGTCGACGACAACCTAGCTAAACACCCACTGAAATTAATTGGTTTAAAAAAACGTTTAGTTAATCACGCGAAAACCTACGATAAATTGAAACTGATGTCTGTTGTTTTGCAAACACAGCCTAATATTCAACTATTACTTAGCTCGTCAGATTACGTGAGCGCTTTAGAATTAATCGCAAACACCCAAAAAGTATTAGCGGATGAATTGGCAGGCGTCACCAGTCTCAGACACTTACCACAACAGCTGAAGGAGATGCTCAAGTTAATCGATAAAATGTTATATACGGAATTCGAGCGATTTGCAGCGGCCGATCTTCATAGACCATTAAATACCTCAAATATTATTTTAGACACCGGTAAGTTAAAATTTAATAGGTTCAAAATAATAAAAACTTTATTCCACAGATCACTTGATTGGTTTAATATCAGGACTATTAAGACGAGATCGTTCGCAGTTCCTCGAAATCTACAGACAGGAGTCAATCACGGCAGCCCAAACACTATTAAAACAATTCATGATTGAGGCGCTCGCCGATGTTGAAGACGATCAAGAACAATGCTTGCGAGGCTCAGGTGAAGTTGCCGTTACGATGGACGCTACCCACTGGATGAAAGCGTTATCCGCAGCCAGTCACGCTTTGGGTAAACAACTAAAGTTGCCGTCGTTATACCAGATTTTCATTTATCTATTCCAGAAAAACTTCTGGAGCGGGTGTCGACAGTTTTGGAAATCATTGCTGAAATTGCGGAAGCAAGTTTAAACACCATTCCATCTAACGACAAGAACGGTTTCGCAGAAAAATTTTTAACCGCCGAACAATTCGATAATATCAATCAAAAGTTACGCGAATTAATGATTTCCGTGTGCGATTACTGCAACGAACGTTTGGCTTCGATAGTCGGTACGCAATCAGATCAACGACCACTGACGTCGCAGCAAATCCTCGAGCTATCGACGACAGTCGATAAATTTAGCAAGTTTTGCGAAGAAAAAAGTGGAAAGCAAAGTTCGATTTTACGTGCCGCTTTCAAAATTCAAGCCGGTATTTACGTCAACAAGTTTCATCAACAGCGCAAAACCAAATTAACGATGTTACTGGACGCGGAACGTTGGAAGCCGGCGGATGTCCCCACGGAATTTCAAAGTTTAGTCGACGCTTTAGAACATGGTACGATGGTGGAGATAACTTTGAAAAGTCACGAAAGTCCTTCAGATCGAGTATCTGATTCTTTGATGGTGGAGGATGAGAAATACGTCACGATTGGTAAGATTTTAAATTTTCATTTTTCACATCACGTATGTAGTTCGAACAAGTGGTTCGAGGTGAGGTGCACGCCTTGTTTCTTGCTGCTATGGCGAGTTGCACACCACGAATTACCTTTTCCGAATGGGGGTGAACAAATTTTTTTCACATTACAATATTTGGAATAAACGTAGAAACGTAGAAAACACTCAAAAGCCATTTTCGTTTCCTCAAGCTATATTTCTGCTCTGATTTCATCTTCCTCCTTCGATTATCCTTTATAACAGTAAGTTATATTTTTCGTAATCACATATATATTTTCATTTACATATATGAATTGTAATCGATTTGAATGTGTTTTAGGTACCGTTTTGATTTTACTACGAATCGTGTGCGAATATTGCGTTTGCGCCCAAGAGCTTCCTTTACTTTCCATAGTTATCGGTAAAAACCTAGCCGAGTTGTTGAGGATGTTCAATTCGAGATCTTGCCAATTAGTACTTGGAGCGGGTGCCTTGAAAACGGCAGGTTTAAAAACCATAACCAGTACAAACTTAGCTTTAACTTCTAGGTTTGTATTTAAGGTTTTTTTAATTCGTAACGTTAAATTATTTTTAAAAAATCGTAGGTCGCTTCAGTTAGTTCTTTGGATGATACGAAAGATTCGACTGTATTATCGAACTGACGAATTCAACTCGTTGAACAGCGTCGAGAAAGATATTAAAAACCATATTCTCCAACTGGAGGGTAAAGTGTTAGTTATAATGGATAATTTGTTGTCCGAGCAGCTGATGGGGTGGGAAGCGAAACCGCCAGTACCATCAAAATCGTTTCGTAATGTGTCACGACACGTATTCAAGTTACACGAGGCAGTGAGCTCGGTGTTACCAGCTGATCAAGTGTCATATCTATACGAAACTGTGCATAAAAATTTTAAGATTGCTCTTCGGGAGCAACTGATTAAGTTGAATATTAGAAATAATGGGGACCCGCAACACGGAATCGTCAGTACCGAAATAACATTTTATTTGGAAACGATGATTAAACTGAACGTGCTACCTATGGAAATGTTGACGAATGAGTTCATGGAGGATATTTGGAGAAGATAATTTGTAAATTAAAACGATTAGGGTATCGATAAGTATTCTAATTTATACTATTTTTTTGAGTTGGTTTCATTTAAAATTGATAATAAATATTGAAATTGTGGTTTTATTACATATTAATATAGTCGATCTGTCCTTAAGGTTTCGCCAACTTTAAAACTTTTAGTGAAATAACAGTGGTGCAAAGTCGCGATGAATTAATCGGGGGAGCATCCCTCCTTTTTCATGTGAAGGTCGACTGATTATAAAAAACTTAATCGGAGTAAATAATTTTTTTCTCATTGTTACATCTTTTGCCTGATGAACAAAAGTGAACGGTTGGTCGTTTGGTTTGTTATTGGAATGTTTATTATAATTTTGTATCGCGATCGCTCAAACCGACTGTAAAATTAAGTGCATAATGAATAAGTAAAACCGGCCATTCACGTTGCGACAGTCGCACGGACTTGAGTCGCATGCGACAAGTTCGATCGTGAATGGGGCTGTCGGACAGCGGATCGTGGGACCAATGAAATTGAAATGAGCAACGGACCTTGCGACACGAACGCTTCTGTCGACAACTCCGTACGACAGTCGCAACGTGAATGGCCCCTTTAAGTTTATTGTAAACGGTGATCGAGCATAGTTTCATCTCCAATACGTTTCTCTGCATTCTGTAAGTGTGAGGTTATGTTATTACTGTTCTGAAATGGCCGACGAAGAGTACGACGATAACGAAATCGGCGAAGATTATTTCGACGATGTCGACGACGAAAATATCGAAGAGTTGGAGCAACCCGAAGAGGAAGGTGATAATATCGATATATTAGCACCGGGACAAGCGGGTGGTGGTGTACCGAAAAACAAACGTATCACAACTAAATACATGACCAAGTACGAAAGAGCACGAGTCCTGGGAACAAGAGCGTTACAAATAGCCATGTGTGCCCCAGTTATGGTCGAGTTAGACGGCGAAACGGACCCCTTACAAATAGCGATGAAAGAATTGAAACAACGCAAGATCCCCATCATTATTCGCAGGTATCTTCCGGATAATTCATACGAAGATTGGGGTATCGACGAGTTAATTATTATTGACCATTAAATAATGTACAGTTTTATACAATATAGTTTATTTAAGACAAGACTACCTAATTTAATTCGTATAAGCTCTCGTATCTTAATTTAGTTTTCATCATTTCATCTTCATTTAATCTTATTGTTTTCGGGGGCAACATTGCGCCTACGACAAATCTACCTTCGGCGTTTAGGAAATTAAAAGTTGAGCAAGCCTGAGGCGTGGGCAAAATTTCGACTGAAATTTTAGTTTGTCTCATAAAGCTTAATATGTTTTTGGAGATTGAGGAGTCGGTGCAGCGATCACCTGTGCCGATTATCAAAATATCTACTTTAGGTGCGATCACCGTCATTAATTGTAAAGACTCCTTGTCGATTTGAGTTACTTCAGTGATCGACCAGGAAAGCACAGATCTAGGAAATATTATCATCGCTCCTAATACTGTGAAATTGTTATTTAATCGAAAACCCACTTGACTGTAACCATCGATCATCAATCCCAAATCGGCCTCGCGATTTAAAATCGTTGCCGTTGTTTGACCGTCGCCTTCATAACCTCGACGGCTACAACTGGTACAAATATTTCTGGAAACGAAATTACGATTTAAATGAATGGGAGGAACAGGGTAACAACCTTTTTAAATTTGAATTTTCAACAGTCATATTGTAGGCTTTTCGGAGAACGGAACGTATCAACATTCCAAATATGTTTTTCGTCGGTTAATTTTTTTTAAGGTTATAGTGATCGAACCACGGACTATTTAGTTATTTATCTTGGACAGTGGTATTTTCATACCACGGATAATAGATTGGATGAGGAAGATCTCTTCTCCATATGTGAGACGAATATAATAGTTGTGAAAAGCCACGATGAAAGAAACGTAGATGGCAGTATTTCACGGAGAACATTTACCTTTTTAAAACTTTTGTATTGTGTGCAATGTTTATTACTATTATTAGTCAATACTAATAAAGCTTTATATTTTATGCCCGTTTTTCATTTATATCGCTTCCGAACAAATTAACTACCAAACTGCGCCGTCGTCGACCGAAGTAGCTCATTTATATCTCCGTAGTGACGAAGAAAACAATAAACAAAGTTTTTACACAAAAGATAACCCTCTAGCAAGGTCAAAACTGAAAAATTAATAATAAAATCGTATCAATTCCAATTGAGAAACAATTTTGTTTATTGTCCTTGATGATAAAACATGGCGTTCAATTTAAAACATGTGAACCGGTTGAGCCCCAATATACGGTACGTTTAGGTTAACAATCAAAAATCGCATCTGTAAAGGTATTTCCAGAGCAATATCAACGTCACCATCGACACACGATGCTTGGTTGTCAAAAGTTTTCGTAAGAAAAATCGAACCTACTAAAGAATCCCATAGTCGGATGCTTAGTGATAAAGAAATAATTTACAGTCTGCAAACTCATAATTTTAAACCAGACTCCAAAATAGCATATCTTAATAACATGTAAGAAAGAATTATTCGCTGAAAAATAACCTAAATTCGCTGTTTTGTGTTCTAGTAAGAACAGCATAGATTTAATTAAGTCAAAAGATAACCTGAGTGGTGTTGAACTTGTTGGTTCTTGGACCGTTAATGTTGGAGATCAAGACCAAGCTTTACATCTATGGAAATTCAATGGAGGTTACGAAATAGTTGACGTTTATGATGAAACAGTTAACAAGGACGAAGTAAACATAATGGGAGTCAAGTGTAACGGATTTTTTGAAATATATGTATTATTCTAGGATTTCAAAAAATTGGTGGAGGAACAAGGTAAGCTAGTCAGATCGAGACATTTGCAATATCTGCTGGCGTTCAGTTACTGGCCACAAGTGTTCAAACGTCAATCCAATAATATATATGAAATCCGTTCATACTCATTGAAACCTGGAACGATGATCGAATGGGGCAATAATTGGGCACGTGCCATTAATTTCCGGAAAAACAATGACGAGGCTTTCGCCGGTTTCTTTTCGCAGATTGGACGTTTGTATAACGTTCATCATATTTGGTGTAAGTTCCATTACACCTATTCAATTCCATGATTTATCTATCTTCCATATTTCCGTAGGCTATGATAATCTAAATGCTAGAAAAGAAACCAGGGAAAGCGCTTGGCGATCACCCGGTTGGGACGAATGTGTGGCTTACACAGTGCCCCTAATCAGAGAGATGCACTGTCGTATAATGACTCCAACTGAATTTTCACCAACAAAATAGTTGTATTAATTTTATTTTAAAGCTATTTTCAGAAATATGTATATTTTAACTGCAAAAAAAGAGAAAGGCGATTGCTTAAATGCGAATAAAGGGATTCAAAGCGAGACTTTTTATTTACGTATAAAATACAGTTTGTAGTAACACCATGTAAAGTGCCTACGGCAAAATAAATAATGAAACGATCGTTGCATCCGTAATGTTACTATACATTTCACAGTTTGACCAACATTTATTCCCTTACTTATATCTTCATATTGGTAATATATGTACAATTTCCCTCGCGTTCCAGAATCTACTTTTGTGTCTGAAAAATAATTTTGAAGCATTTTTTATTTGGAAATTTGCTTTATGTTGTGTCAGTAGAAGTTTCCAACACAAAATAAGAAACATTCGTTTTCTCAATGATACCACGAACCATCCGTTATTTTCTTTATAAAAAAATTTCATTAATAACATACACTAGAAAAAACAACAAAAATATACAATTATTATTTTACATACATCATTTTAAACTATTCAATTGTATAATATCAAAAATTTTTATCGACTGGATCAAAAGATTTTCTCCGGTCACTGTCGAAATCCAGTCGACTTATTTACAAATTAGCATAACTATCACGATTAATTAACTGTGATGAGAGAAAAAATAATTTTAATTGCACAGAATAATTTGACTGGCTCAATGGGCTGTCATGAAACTCGGTTCGACGATTAACTGTAATCCCTACTTTAGAACACCGACGTATTCGTTTAACGCGTTTGGCAAATCTATTCTTTCATTTAATGACTCAAACAACGTTCGGGGCAGAATCTACAATCTAAGTTCTAACATAAATCAAATTGAAATTTATGCTCGACCTGAAGTTGTTCCAAAATTGAGCACTCTCCATTCCGCTACAAATTAATTTAATAAAACTGTTAAAATGGAAGTCTCCGAAATTAAAAGAATTAGTAAAGTTGTAAAAACCAATATGTATCATATATATATATAAATATATATTACAATTAGCTTTTTACGTTTTTTTTTCTTGTCTTCACTATTATTCAATTAAACTATATTAGACTATGTACAGAAGGACCGTAACGACCATTAAACGCCGCCTAATTGACAGCTAAACTTGAAGCTAATAACCGATTCGGAAATCTCACTGGCCGTTTCCGAGAATAAACATTACGGAGGAAAACTCGTCGAACTATTGGAATGAGCTAAACTGAGCATCGAACCTGACAAACTCGCCTCGTCGTCGTACGTCTCCCTCGACAGTTCCGCTATTGCTAAGGCGCTGCGAAACACCACTTGCTACAATGAATTTTTCTCACCGATGGTAACTTACTTGAAACCGAGCCGCATCGATTCCTCGTCGAATATCGCCATTTCCTGTTCGTGCTGATCGTGCAACAGCCGGATACGTTCGGCGCGCTCGTCCAGAAACGTCTGCGTTTCGATATTCATCTGAAAGCAAACGCTTGAACTCTCCCAACCGCCAGAATGTCTATCACCACCTTCTGCGTTAACAATTCTTTCCTTAGAGCCACCCGATCCTCGAGCTCTTTGCGTTCCCGATCCCGTTGCGCCTGAGCTTGCATCTTGTTTTTGCTTTGGTACGCCATCAGGATTTCTAGCTCGTAATTGAGGCGTTCCTTCATGTTTTGGCACTCGAGCTGAGTAATACGTATTGACGCATTGAAAAAATAAAAATTCATCGCGTGTATACTCACTTCTTGACTTTCGTCTAGACGGATACACTGTTTCTGTAGCATCTCCGCTATGCTCTGTTCGTACTGATCGCCGAGTAAAGCTAATTTGCGACGTTGTTCCTCTTTCAGTTTTTTAATCACCGTTTTTTGATCTTCCTTAGGGGTACAAGACAATAGTTGCGCTTTTAACGCTTTGTATTGTTTCGTTTGCACCTTACAAGTTTCCCTGAATTGTTTTCTGACCATCATTTCTTTTTGCTGAAAAATGTTAAACGGCCAGTTAGCGAGCCAGGGAAACAAAAAAAATTCCGACCAATAAATACCTTTAGGGATTTCGGTTGTTGTTTCAATTCCATCGCGTGCTTTTTTCGCAATTCTCTTTCGGACCGTTTCATGTATTCTTGCTGATTTGCGAGTTCCGTATCGTGTTGATTCCTTACCTGCTCCTCCCTGAGCATATGAACGGCTTTTTGCTGTTTGTACTCGAGCTCTTTTGTTTTTTCGTGGTGCCTAAGCAGCATCTCGTGCGCCTTCTCCAACTGGGACTGTCGCTTATTCAACTCCTGCCGCAACAGTTCCTGTTGCAATTCGTGTTGTTGACGCAATTTTTTCCGTTTGAACTTCCTTATCTCCAACTCGAGGTACTCCTTCTGACTAGCTATCAAACGTTGCTCTTCCTGAGCATCGACCTGTTTCAGATTCTCCTTATGGTTCCTAAAGCAAAAGTCGATACAGCAAGAGTGACTACGCATTTGGAAGGTGGTTTACTGTAGAGTGACGTCACGTTGTCGCTTGGGCGTGGAATCGTCTTGCGACAATTCTCGTTTACACCTTTCCTTATTCGCTTTGTATTCCCTTTTCCGAGTAGCATCGAACGCTTTCTTTTCGGCCTCGTGTCGGAGCGTGATATCCTTATAAAGCTTCTTCTCCGTCGCCGAGGCCTGTTTGTGCCGCCTTTCTAGATCCGAATTGTGTTTCGCCTTAAAATAAACCGTTTGATTAAATCGAAATTATTTAATTCAATTAATTACCTGTATTCGCTCCAGCTCTTTGCTGAAATAAATAAGTAGCACCTCGTACTCTTTATCTAATTGATTTTTGTGCGCCTCCATCTCCATTTTACATTTCTCCTCCAGCTTCTGTATTGCACTCTGGTGCTCCTTGCGCATCCTCTTATATCCGGTCATTTGCTCGTGCATCTCCTCCTGCATGTGCTCCTTCTGCTCCTTCGTGACTATGCTGGTGGTTCGAATTGTGGCGAAATTGTTCGTGCCGTGATCGGACAAGGCGACGGCGGCCGCCGCACTAGCCGCGTGATGATGGTTCATGCCGAGGCGCGGGGCGCCGCGGCGCGGCGGCTCGTCCGGCCCCGCCGGCAAGCTGTTCGTGCTGCTCGATTGGCTGCTGGCCGACACGCCTACCGAATGAACGCTGTGCTCCGACGTAACCGAATTGCTTTTCGAACTGTCGCCGCCGGTGTGCTCGTCATGCCCCTCGTCGGCGTCAATGGTACTCTCTATCTCGCAATTGTCTATCATGAGGATCTTTTTCATTTTTCTGAGAAAGAAAATCAACATATGAGATATACAATATTGATTTGATATATTGATATATCGCATGCGTTGAAGAAAGTAAATTGTTAACCAGAATATTTTGTTTGTTGTCGCTTTGATGCTTTGATGGTACCAACCTATAATTCAAATTGTCCAAATCTCTTACAGCCGCTTTGGTACGTTGAATCAAATCGATAAGCACGTTCGGCGATCGATTCCTGGTGATGAAAGGATGGTTGAGCAGTTGATGGGAATTCAGCCTTCTCATAGGCGATTTTTGTAAACACGCCTCCACGAAATGTTTGAACACTTCCGTCCAATCGTTCGATTGAAGTGTCGGTGAATCGTTCTGGGCGATGTGGTAGAGCGCGGACATGGCGTTCATATTGAAGTAAGGAGGTTTCCGTTCGGCCAATTCGATGCACGTTATACCCAAAGACCACACGTCTACCTTTCCGTCGTATTGCCCCTCGTCCATCGCCAGAATCACCTCCGGCGCCATCCAGTAAGGCGTTCCGACAAACGAATTGGCCGGACACTTGATGGAAGCACTACCGAAATCCGCTAGTTTCACAGTACCATTTTCAGTTAGCAAAATGTTACCGGCTTTGACGTCCCTAGTTGAAAAAGTTTGACGAATAAAATGAAATTGAAACGAACGCCGCGTCAGCGCACCTGTGTATCCTCCCGAATTCGTGTAAATAATTCAATCCGCTCAGCACCCCTTCGCAGATCGCAGATATTTCCTCCTCCCGCAAAGGTCGCTTGTGCACCTCGATGATGTCCGAGGCGGAACCCAGACAGTATTCCATCACCAACCAGGCCGTGTTGTCTTTTAGATAGCACCCTTTGTACTCGATCGTGTTCGGATGTCGTAGCTGTTTCAAAAACCTGATCTCCTTGATTATGTCCTGCCATTTCTCCAAACTTTGCTTGCCCATAAAAGACATCTTCTTGATGGCCACGATCTCCTTGCTGATCAGGCATCGCGCGTAATAAACCGCCCCGAAGGAGCCGTGGCCGATTTCCCGCAGATCCTCGAATATCTTCTCCGGATCGTGCTTGAAAAACAGCTCGGCTATGTCGGGATCGCGTAGGCTACCCGGTCGAGGTACCGGGGCCATCTTCGAGTTCCTTATGAGCGCCGTTTGGCTAGAACATCACAACAGCCGAACCTGGAACGGACAAAACGAAAATTGCCAACATTTGCTACAATCGATTTAATCGAGATTAATGAAAATAATGGTATGTAGATTCTATAAAGCTGTATCTCCGTAAATTCCAATCAAATTCGGACAGATATAAAAAAGAAAAATATTTAAGTATAAAGAGATGGTAATTAGGGAAAGTAATCGTTATTTAATTCGGTGATTGAAATATCGTGTAACAGTGAAGTAATTGCACTTAGGATGACTTATAAGAATTAAGTACATAGAATAGTATTCGATGGAAACAAAAAGGTGCTAATTATAATGAATCAAATGAAACTGTTATTTATATCGACTAATTTTTAAGGAACGGGACGGACCTAGTTCTTCTTTGTATGTTTTATTTAACGTTCATATCTTTTTGACTTTTCTATACACCGTGTAAATGACACCAAATAATATTAAATTTCCATTTTTTGCACGACGAATATATTTTATATTGAACGAGTGCTTCAGGGCGCTCGAAGAATCATTTTTACAATATTTAGTATCCATTTAAATTTTCAACTAATACACATAATAAGCATTACTAAGTACATATACAGGAAAACAGCTTCAATTAAATGCACATGACATTTAACAAAAGTCAATAACGTCATATCACAACAGTAAATTAATGACGTAAATGTCGTTTAGATTTTGAGTATGTAATAACGTCACTATGTTTAATGGTTAGTACGTCGAATGAAAATAAATTGATCGTGGAATAGTAAACTCAACATGATAAGTATAAAACTAGTCGAGAAAAATGAAAAGAACTCCTCTTTTCTCTATGAATTGTTGTTTATGAAAAGTTTACATCCATATCGTCTGATTAAATTACGAAGAAGGTCCAATGAAACAATGGCACAAAATTACGAACGAAACACCGTCTTACCCCCTTTTTTCCGGACGAATTACCGTTGCCGTAGCTGGTTAAATGGAAATCGCTCGCCAAAATATCCCATAATTGTTCGACGTGAGAAAAAGTTCCCAATTAACGTACCGTTCGTTCGTTTTAATACACAGATCGATAGCGATTTCACCCACTGACGAAGAAGCGATTGAAAACGTTCCGTTTTACCACCAAAACGATGACACGATTTCAACGTGCATCTCTGACATTACCGAATTTATTACGAATTCCGTTGATAACGTAATCAAGAAAGGAAATAATGAAGAAACTACGATAGATAAAACGGGAATTTTAACACGCTCTCACTTATCCCGATTTCGACGATATGCACTTTCGTTTTCGAAATCGCATTCGAACGATCCCTAATTTACGACTGTCAAAAATAATGTAGTCGTTGGAATTGTTGCGAAAGCGATCGCCCCATTCCATCGATATCGTATGAACGACATCCAAGGATATTTGTTTACAATGCCGTCTAGAGTGGTAGATGTTAAAAACTTACAAAATACTAGTCAAAATGGCGTCCGATGAAAAATTTTGTAATTTCTTCGATTTCATACGGATCCGACACCTTCTCCCGCATCTCACATTTTTGCTCCAAATCAAGACGACCCCAGATCGTCGTTCTGATTACGTTAACGGCACTTTCGACTGATTTCTCGACTATTCCCTCACAAAAACATCGACGTTCGAGGATTGGAAAAATAGGAGAACTGTCACCCTGACTGTTGTTACGTTAACCTCACATTTTCGGATCTCGGTCGATAACGTAAGTGTCGATTATCAACAGGACCGCGTTCCTACGATAAGACATGCGGGAATTTCCGTTTTTGAGAATGTTAATCGTGAATAATCACAACGATTCGGCGATTTCACGGCAACCGCACCCAAATAAATTTTTGATAAGGTCGACAATGTAGTTTCCTGTACACCTATAGATATACATATTAATAATAGACCGCTCGTTACGTATCGTTTTTGTGTAACGAAATTCAAAATAACAAGCAACCAGTAATACACTTTACGTGCAAAATAATCAAAATCGGTTGCGGTTCTTTGAGAAATTCAGTAATTACATGAACAATTGAAAAACGTTCGAATTTTTATGAAATTCATAAGATACTTTACAATGATTTTGAACACTATAGGGCATTCAATAACAGATGAAATAGGAAAAAAATTCTGTATATCCCTCTGAAAATTTTTATTCATTCAAGAATTCTTCGACCTTTTTCCGAAGAATTTTTCGATTATTTTTCTATTCGCGATTTGTTGAGAATTTAAATTCACTCTATTAAGAAATAAAGGAATTATTTTCATTAGAGCTTTGAAATGCGACATGCGGTTTAGGGGTTGATGGTTGAATTAAAACAACATAGAAATAAAATTTTCATTTTAATATTCAAACACTGCGTTGCAAGCATAATTTCTTCTTTTAATACGATTATTGAATGATTTGCTTTGTGTTCAAGTAAACGTTACCATAGCAATATGACATCGATCAGAGGCCCCGCCAACAACATATACAACAACGCTCGGGTTGTTTCGAAATAATGTTAACATGCATTTATTTGTATTATTACTGTTTTTACGAACGATTTATTCACGGTATGTGGAAGGGGAAATTAATACGAAGGAGGTAAGACCTTCTGTCCATCTTTATTTTTTCTACTGATAATTTCCAAATTAATTTTTTTGAAAACAATACATATACACATTGATAGATGGAAGTAGTTTGGTTTATAAATTTGTGAAATAGTACAAAAGATTCGCATTTGGCCATTTTTTAGGATTGGATTTTCCTTGCGCGTTTCTGTTTTCTATCACACCAAGGATTATTTGAATACAGCATCGAGTATAACGAAGAATTAGGGGAGCCAAATTTATTATTATATTACGACACGCCAGACCAATGGCCTTCAGTGTACAAAAGTCATAAGGTAACATATACTAAAGTACGCTACTAATCAATTAAAAAAAAAGTAATGATTGCAGACCTGCCTAGAGAAAGAATCCGTCGTTCATGTGGAACAAAACCAAATAATCAATTTAACGGCGAGGTTGCCCAACTACAAAACCTTAGCCGGTTGTTTTTACAAAGATAATAACGAATTTCCAAGTAGCGGCAAAACGATGGAGAAAAACACCAAACCAAAAAGTACAACGTACAATATAACATTACCAACGTTACCAACAAGAAAAACTAATCTTCCATCGACAACAATAACAACTCAAACACCTACAACAATTTTGGATATTTCATCAACTGACTTGCTTACAACAAATGTCGAGGAAACAACCACTGACCTTACAACTGAAGATCCAAACGACCAATATGAAATATTCAACGTAACTGTTCAACAGTTAAAACGACCAATCGCAAAACGGTGGGTAGCGCAACCACCACCACCACCACCAAATAAATTTAAAAATCGGACAGTGATATGTCAAAACGCAAGAAGCTTTTCAAGTTCAAGAGAGCGATGGTGGTTCGTAGCTCTTAGTAATTGTAAATCGCATAAGGTACTTACATCCTAACTTGTATCTCATCATCATACCTTACATAATTGCAGGGTATTCAAGTAAAGTATAAAATTTTGATGACTAACGGACCACCGGGTGACTATTGGCATGAACATTTTTCAGCGGATGAATTTTGTAAGTTACGACCAACTTCTATAATCTTAAATAATCGTAATTTAATTTAATTTAATTTAATTTAATTTAGATATCCTGCCAGTGTTAACCGCTTTCTGTGTGGCCTACACTATTCTTTTATTGGGAATCATCGTTTGCGCCATCGAGTTGAAATCCAGACAGTTGCTTCACACCACTTACAAAATATTTTTTTATTCGGTCATTCTGCAACTGTTCGGTGTAATGCTACAATGTGTTGCATATTTGAAATATGCTATGACGGGGATGAATATCAGTCAAGTTAAAAGAATCGGTAATAGAGCGGCGGCGGTGTCGGTTACCAACCTCCATTTTATAAACATATTCTTTTTAGGTGCCATTTTCATGGGTGCTTCAGAAACTTGCTTTTTGTTACTACTGCTCTTGTTAGCTAAAGGTTACACGATAACCAGGGGGCGTTTAAAAGTTTCATCTAGTATTAAAGTGACAGTTTTTATGTGCACTTACATAGTCACCTATGTGACGATTTTCGTTTACGAATCAGTCGTTTTTGATCCCGGGGAAGTGCTCTACCTATTTGAATCACCAGCAGGCGTCGCCCTTATCATTTTGAGGATGCTCGCTTGGTGCATGTTCATTTATTCCACAGTTTTCACGTTAAAACATTACCCAGAAAAGGTAATATTTACTTTTACATTATGAGGATTATGCTGGATTTTCTTCAGGGAAACTTTTATTATCCTTTCAATATCTGCGGAACTTGCTGGTTTACGGCGGGCCCAGTCTTTATTCTGCTGGCAAACTCGCATGTAGACAAATGGGTGCGAGAATCGGTTGTTTGTGCGGTTTTGCTCTTCATCGCCTTTGGAGGACACTTGAGTTTCTTGGTAACAAGCAGCCATTACCCAAATGAATTTCCTTTTCAACCAGTTACAGATTTTAACAATGCCGTCAGTGGCAAATAAAAATTTCCCGTATCACGTGCGCACCACACAAATTGGTGTAATGGAAGTCGACCCTAGGAATGGTACGACCTCTACCGATAACTTTCTCCACCACCCTTACCAACCAACAGAACAAACCGTTATAATTCCATTGACTAGACGCACCGAAGAAATATTCGAAGGAATGTACAATCAACGCACTTACAGCGGAGTACAAAGAAGTGAAGAGCTAGAAATTGAACTCAAAAGAGACAGAACAATGGAAAATGTGTTAAATTGGAGTTCCGCGAAGAACGTGAGCGCCATCGAGTGTCCAGAGTTTGTGCCATCAAAACGAGCAAGCCTGGGTATATATATCTACCTAACATTTAATTATCGGTTAATAGTAAAACATTGCTTGTTATCATCTAGCATCAATCGGAGGTTTATCAGGAAGTCGAAGAGCATCACAGCAAGGTCCTCATATGGGTTTCGCCGATTACATTCACGATGTGCCCGTTGAACTATTCACGATCAGCAGAATGACTTTATCATCGAACAAATCAATTAGCAGACAAAACACTGATGACGAAAGTAGAGAGAAATAATGTAATTGAAAAGTACCAAATATTTGTATAAGTACAAAAATAGAGCACAAATTTGATTTTCATTGACTACTTGAAAAACATCTCATAAAATCTTATTATTAATTATCAACCATGATATATTGCGTTAACGATTACAACAAAAATAAAGCAGCCCAAATTATATGATTATTTTTTAAAATTACCAATCATAAGATCATAAAACTTTTTCCAGTTCAATTAAAACTTGAACCATTTCAGGTCGATCTTTCGCTTTCCTATTTACACACACTTTACCAATCTCAATCAGACCGTTAAAATAACTGTCGCCACCCTCGGCCCTTGGATCTTTCAATTGCAAGACGTCCCCTTCATGATCCACCACGTGATCTTTCAAAAACTTGTTTTGTCGTCTATCTGAATAAGCGGAAAGAGCTGTCGCGAGTTCGAACAACACTATCCCAAAACTATACGTGTCGACCTTTGTGGAGAACTTCTTACCCCTTAAGAACTCATCAGGCAAATAAGGTCGGGTACCGTGGATTTTACTAACTTTAATGTGAGTGTAGGCACCTTGAGGACCTTCTCGGGCCAAACCGAAATCGCCAATTCGAGGTGTGTCGTTTTTATCTAATAGAATGTTCGCCGATTTGATGTCACCGTGAATCAAGGGTATATCACCAATGGTGTGCAGAAATTGAAGACCTCTAAATTCGAGTGTTAATATATGAAGTCATTGTAGTTACCGTTCTCACCTTGCTGTACCAACTGCTATACTTAATCGTGTCGGCCATTTTAACACCCTCGTTTGGTCTTTCACTCTTAAACGATGCTCCAAACAACCACCCGGCATGTATTGGTAAACGAGACAAGGCTGGGGACCTCCTATGCTGTAACTGTAAAATATATTTTCTTGTTTATGTCTATTTTTTGATGCATCATACAAATCTAGTTACCCATATAATGGTAGAACGTTGTCGTGTCTATAAGCATTCAAACAATGCAACTCTGTTACTGATTGTTTCAATTGTTCGTTATGTGCTTCCAAATTGTCCTCTTTTTTTTCTATACGTTTTATAGCGACTTGAGTGCACTTCCAAATCCCTAAAAGTCCTTACTATACATCAGCTGAGCATTAATGAATTATATCACCTTTAAAAACCGTTCCAAAACCACCTTTTCCTAATATTGTTGTAGGATCCCAATTATTTGTGGATTTTTGCAGATCTTCATATAATATTTGAGGTATTGATCCAGCTGATTCAACTACGCAAGATATCTCTGAGACTGTTAACATTTTGGTATTTTTTCCCTAGAACGTAAATGTTGTTAAATGTAATTGTACATTATTTGAATGTACCAAGTGAACTGGTAGGTAAGGTGATTTCGGTTTAGGTATTTCACCTATACTGCTTTCGTTGTTTTCTCTGCTTACTTCTCCTATAATATTGTCTTTTTTTAAAGGAACATTTAATATCTTTTCAGAATTGTCAATTTGTTTTTGAATTTTCATATTTTGAATTTCTTGGGTTAAATTCGTGACTCCTTGTTTAATGAGGATGTGGTATTTGGGTTCAACAAATTTTTTTAGTAGATTCATCGCCCTGTAATTTTCCATGCGGCTCAAAAGGACGAACAGTTCTAAAACAGTATGATTTTGATTGCCCCATAGTGTTAATAAATTTTCAGATGGCGAATTTCCTATGACTGCTCCTCTCTTAATGGTCTACAAAAAAAATGCAAAGAAAATTAGTGCGACATTTTTAAGAGAATTTTCTCACCTGTATTGTGCTTTTATCAAACTTCATGTGAACTCCAGCGAGCTCTTCCCATAGTTGATTTTCATCGAGAATGTTATAGCATTCCCGTAACTCCAAATAAGGTAAATTGTAGATATACATGGCAAGATGAATTATTTCAGAGTGATGGTCACTTTCATTACTTAAGCTGTTTCCCGAAGAAGAGAAATTATTTTTTAGTATCAACTGGGAAATCCCAATATAAAATAGTTAGGTTATGTTATGTTGACACGAGACCATAGACTTTTTTTATATATTACAAGTTACTCAACGCATAGCGCCGTACAGTGGTGACAGACTTGTGGCCAAAGCGAGAAACACGCGAATGAATGAGTTATGAGCTGTTGTCATGTTGACGCAACTATCGTATAAACCGGACACGCCATAAAATTGATTTTACCATTTTGAATTAACAAGTGAGTTTGATTTTTATTTCAATCGTTCCGGGGCTCTATCTGAAATTAACAAATATTTCGTGACTAATCATAAAAATACGGAAGAGTTTTCCGTCGACACCATTTTTATTCGATCTCGTCATTCCTGTGCTCACCTAATACGCCATCTAACAATCACTTAACGGTACTAATCACGGTTGAGTAACTTATAATAATATATAAACAAAGCCATAGATAAACCTGTTGATTCAACCTATCTAATCTAAAGGTAAAGATACATTTACGCGTTTCTTTTCATATAACCTGCTGCGCTGAGCGCCCATGCCAATTTATTCTCTCGACTAAACTAAAGGTATAAACAACCAAATTATAACGAATAGTTTGCATGAGTATATTATAAATTGATAAAAACCACACAAATAAATTCATATTATTTCTTAATACCTACAATGGTGTAAAATTATATTTCGCATTCTTTGGCAAGAGTACCGATCGGATCCCAAGCTGGCAACTGGATAGGTATCTGTTTGGAAGCAGCTAAAACTTCGGGAGTAACATGTTTCTTGTCGACAACTACTTCGAAATTGTACTCCTTGAACCAATCAGCGCTCATCAACAAGTAACCCTTTTCACCTTTTTCGTCGCCCCAAGAGTTCTCAACGCGCAATTTGGTTACCTTCCCATTGTCCTACAAACCTCAAAATCGTTTAAGATCAAATTGATTCAATTACATACATCAAAATCTACAGCAGTGAAACTCATAGCATGAGTCACAGAGCTTTCACCATAAATCAGCCGATTTGCCTTATTCAGCCCCATATGACAATCAACACCAAATACCAATGGAAAGTCTTGCCTGAAAGAGAAAACTATAAACGGGTATAAACTAGAAATGATAAATTTTACACTTTTGGATCTAGAATTCCTTGCTTATTAGCGAATCTCTTACTCACGTCGCAACCGAACCATACGGCTTCCCCACTCTTTATACTTTTTCCCGTAACTTCTAAAAGTAACTCGATTGGTTGATTGTTGTAAATACAAGGGCGACCTCCAACCATATTGTTCAGAAATTCGAGAGCGTAAGTTTTACCATAGTCGTTGGATGGTCGGGGATCAGCAACTAGGCAAATCTACCAAACAGCTAAGTAAATTTAATGAGAAGAATTAGTCGCAAATCATCAACCTTATCTTCCACATTGAATACCGGTTTCACATGTTTCTCGTAAAATTCTAAAGGTGTTATTGGACCAATCTTATTATATTGCTTATTCTTGTCATAGTATGACCAGACGAACTCATCATCTGGAATGCCCAAACAAATACCAACTATTCGATAAATTGTTACCATTTGTTCCTTTATTTTTTCTTCGATAGTTTCAGTCGATTCCTCCTTTTCAACCATGTCTCTCAACACTTTGGCGTAATCTCTTAACTGTTAAACATTAGCTAAAGATATACAGAATTAGAAATGTTACCGTGCTTCTTAGCAGTCGATTCATTTTCAAGCTTAATTCGCAACTGAAACTTTCTGGAAAACATTTCTTTGGCATAACGCCGTATTTGGTGACGAGATTGTGGAACATATCCCATTGCCCGCCGTCAGGAGAAGCGTTCTTATAAAAAAAAACAAAATTGGTTTCATTCACAAGCTCAATAGTTGATTCACCTCCAGGAGAAAAGAAACGAGTCGCCCGTCGACGGATTCTTTTCTGATGGCAGTCTGTACTATCGAATTCAGAAAGTAGTTTGCACGTTCAATTTTGTCCCAGTAAAAGAGGTAAGCTTGAGAGAATTCAAATTCTTCGACATTAAGAGATTTCATGAATGGTAAACGCATAACGTTGAGTGCTGAGAATAACCAACAACGACCGGAATTCTTTTGATTGGTCACTGGTTTTCCTTCAAATTCGACCTGAAAGAAATTAATCTTGAATATAGAATAAGTCTATATCGGAAATGTTTCCATTAAGTTCAACTATATGATCCAATTGTCCAACTGATCAATATTTACAAACTACTCATTTATTTTGAAAAATTCATAATCAAACGATTTTCATTAAAAAAGCCTATGACAACAGCTGAATTACAGATTATAACAAAAAGTTCCACTTCATTAGATTGTTAAAAATATGTAGAGCGAAGTTGTTTTGACAATCAACACCATTTACAAAGAAATTTAAAAAAAACTGTTTAAAAGTATCGAAATATTTTTTTCTTTTCATTTTTATGCCCATTCTATATGGTCTATTTAAAAATAAAAAGTCATTTGCAAAGTACATATATGTTGTGCAGTTTAGTTATTTCTGACTAAGTGAATTAGATATATAATTAGTACATGTCCGCATTCATTAATATTTTAGTAGAAAATGTGTTTTTAGATAATTCTCACTTTGTTTACACAATATTTTATTCCAAGAAAATTAAAAGGGACACAATTGATAACTCCTTTCATTGTTATATTGTATCATGTATCTAATCTTTATTTGCAATTACCTATTGCAAATATCGATAAGCAGTACATATATAAGCAAAATTTTGACATTCAGAGACTATCAGAAAAAATGTTTCATTTCCCATGACATTAAGGAGACAAATGCATTAATTTAAATAAATCGTGACTCATAAAATAGGAAAAATCAGCAACGTGTCATTTGACTTCAACAATCTTACCTTGTTACTGAAAACATGAAGAGTGTTCTCCAAGTTTTTTCTGGACAGACAAACATCGAAAGGATCCTGTTTAGAGCATACATTCTGAGCAAGGATATTTTTCTTGTCAGAATAGAAATCCTTTTTGCATCGATCGATCAGCGGTTTATCAATAGCTTTAAAAAATGCAAAATCGTTGTTTTACAACAAAATAAAACGAGAAAATTTTACATACCAACATCCATGGTAGCAGAAATTGTAGTGACAGTCTTTCCGTTGAAGTTTCTACTGAGATAAGAAAAGTAGGTCGTTAATTTCAAATTGGCGACTCGCTTTGGTTTAAAAGCAAAACCAACGCTCATATATCACACCGTTATACCTCTCCCAGGATTATCACCAATGTTTTATAGTCGACAATAAGGAACAAAATGGAGGCAGCTAACCATCGACCATATGTCAACAGAAATTTGATACAATGAAATAAAGATAGCGTATCGTCAGCACAGCTATCTTTGATTACATAATCACAGTCCATGAATTAATCACAATAATATAATTTCTAACAACATTTGATAGCAGATAGGCAGCCGGTAGAATCGAATGAAGACTAAAGATGTAACCGCGCTTTCAAATTACATATATTCTAAGAGTTAGCGATTTATTCATTAATTTTTGAAAAAAACTGTAAACATTTCAACACATAAAATTGAAACGAAACATAGAATAAAGATAAAAAGTTGAAATATTCTTGAACAGAAAATGAAATTTTCAAAGAATCACGTCGAACAAATCAAGATTACTTCTCAAATTGAATTGAGAATTTGAGATTATTTCGCTTTATAATCTATAAACTAAAAATTCGGAATTCTAGAATTTCTAACGTGATGATCGAGATAAATATCGTGTTTCTTTGGACAGTGGACGTAACCTAAAAAATGGTGAACGAAACGGCCAAAAATGAAAAATTAAAAATATTGGCTTTACACGGTTATAGACAAAATGCAACGACATTCCGACAAAAAACCGGTTCATTCCGAAAAATTGTCAATAAGTGGGCTGAATTCGTCTTCATTACGGCGCCTCATAAAGTACTTTTTGAATCCACAGAGACGGCAAATTTAAACATTGAACAAAGCACCGACGATGAACAATACGGCTGGTTCTTCAACAGGGAAGATCAAACTTATAGAGGAATAAGAATAGGGGGACCTGCTATTGGCTTTGAAACAAGTGTAAAGTTGATAGAGAATGTCTTCGAAGAACAGGGTTCGTAAAGAACATTTTTCAAACCTGAATCATACCTTTTTTTTCCAGGACCTTTTGATGGAGTATGGGGATTTTCACAAGGAGCCTGTTTCGTAGGATTGCTGTGCGCCCTACAACAAAAAGGACTATTAAAAACCAATTTCAAATTTGCAATTATGTTTGCCGGATTCAAGTCAAACTCAATACCACATTCTGAATTTTACAAAGAAAAACTAACAATACCTAGTCTGCATGTTTTTGGTGCAACAGATCAAATTATTCCTTTTGAAATGAGTAAAAATTTCACTGAACATTTTCAAGATCCCATTATACTCGAACATCCAGGAGGTCACTTTGTCCCAGCATCATCGGAATTAAAAACCCCTTACCGAAAATTCTTCGAAAATTTCCATTTAAATCGAGATGAAGCAACAAACAATAAATTCACATAATTTCATTGAAGAATAAACAGATATGTACACAAGTAATTCTAAATTATGTACAAATAAAAAAACTTACAAACATCAGAATAATAATTCAGTTTCTCCTTTTACAACAATTCAAACTAACCAATTTCATTTAAAAAACTATTTTCTCAACGTTCATACTTTAAAACTAAAAAAAATTAGTTCAAAGTGCCACGACACGCAGCTGAACCGCACAAACATGTTATCTTTTCTTCTTCTATAGGGAATTTATAATCGTACGTTATTTCCTCATTCACCCCAATCTGTTGTTTTGAATATATCACGATCTTCTTCTGCGATTCGATGGTGATGACTTTTGCGTAGCAATTAGGCTAAAACAAATAAGTATTAACCAAAGTCTTTCATTGACGGATAACAACTTACGCTGCAACTATGATTGATAAATCTAGCCAAATTTCCACATTTTGTTGCGTCGATGATCGTTTCAAGGTCGATTCTAAACAAATATGAACTACCAATACCGATCGATTCGTATTTAGACTCCCTCAAATCGGCTATGCTTGGTCGGACCATTTGTCCTACATATTCGATCACCATTTCGTCGGCAGCAATCGGTTCCATCGCGAACAATCCCCAATCGTGGATTGCCGACTTGGCGAATTTCAGCTGCTTTTTGCGGAATTTCAACTGATTGAACTTGAGTAAGTCCGAGTCCGTGTCGGTTCCGAATGCCGTCAGTAGCCGCCTCTGGTTTGATCTGGCCTCTCGAGATATACCTGAAATGAAATTCGAATTCGAATTAAGATAAAAGGGGGAAGAAAGAATTCTCTTTTTCCTTACCTTGCATCTTAGACACCGGTACTTCGGGAGCTAAGGAGACGGTGTGCGATTTAGCGTGGTGATATTTGTATTTCGCTTTTTCCTGCTGTGATATTTTGTAGTAACCTTCAGTTCTGGCACATCCAGAGATGTGAACCCTCCTATCGTCTTTTTTTTTCTTTTTCGGCGGGTTGGAATAGAGGTCGGTGATGCAGTGATCGACCCAATGGGTGTCGTTCAACCAATAGCCCATTGCGTCGTTTGCTAGCATCGCCTCGTAAGAATTTTTCATGTACTGTATATCTTCATAATCAATACCTAAAATCGCAAATGATTAAACAATTTAAAATTGATTGATAAATTTGGGACAACAGACCTTTGGTTAAAAATTCGTACAAAATCCCCACTTGAGATATCACATCACGTTCCTTATGTTTCGTCGAGTGTACCGCGTACGGCTTCTGGTACAACCGGTGCTGCAAATCATCCCGATGATCCATCGTATTTTGCACCTCTTGTAATTTCTTGTATTCCTTTCGTTTACGCGGCTTGGGCGCCTTCTTCTCCGGCGTTTTTTCCCTTGGCGGCGGCGGCGGCGGTTCCGCCACCTCCGTGGTCGAGTAGCCGTGATCGTGAACGACCGTTTCCTGATGATTCTCGGGCGTCTTCTCCTTCTGCGGCATGCAATAGGAATGTTCCATGACCACCTGGCACTGAACGGGCGACTCTTCATCTTCTTTCATCTTCTTCACGTCGCCGTCTGCTAGTTTTATGGCAGTTTCGAGCGTTCCGTTCAGGTCTTTCTTACGTTTCTTCTTTGAATTCTCGTCGATCGATATTATTTGCGCCACGGTGCTTTCCAGCCGTTTGTTGTCTTTTTTCTTTTCCATCGGTGTCACCACATCCTCAACCTGGACATTCGATTCGTCGAGTTATCTTTCAAGTAAAATAAAACTATACATACCGCAGGTGGTTCTGGGTTTCTTATCGCTCGCAGCAGTGCATCTCGTTCCGCTTCCATCTCCTCCAAGGTTTTCTCCTTCATCAATTTCTCCACATAATCATTCTCCACTTCAGATGCGCTCTCGTCCTTTTCCATCGTTTTGTTTTCACCGCCTTTCGCACCCTCCGAAACGGTTCTTTCTCTCTCCGCTTTTTCTCTTTCGATTTGCTCCATCCATTCGGTGTTTCTGCGTCTTTTTTCCATATAATCGATTTCTGTTTCGCTCAGTTCGCTATCGCTGTCGATTAATGACGTTAAACGCGTGTGCGACGGTTTCTTCTTCGTTTCAGGTGATTTGTCGATGATCATTGGTTCGGGCGTTCGGCAGGTTGCTTCGATGCCATCCGCAATTGGCGACGGACTATTGTAAATCGGTGTTTTGTCTTTAGGTGATGTTGACACAGGCGCCGCCGCCGCCGCCGCCGCCGCCGCCCCTTCAGTTTCCGAATCTGAACTTTCATCGCTGCTCGAGCTTTCGCTTTCGCTGGAGAATGCGGACGTTTCCGATGAACTGATCGAACTGGTCGATAGGGTACGAATTCTGAAATGACGATGATCAAATTTATAACCGGCTCCGAATAGTTCCGAAATTACCTGTTCATGGGCTTAGCGCGACTAGTTTCGTTATCGGAATCCCTGACGATCTCTTCGTTATCTGACAGCTTGCGTACATCATCGTCTTCTGGAACGGGCGACGGTATTTTCTTGCGTCTGAAGCTGGGCATCTTGGGCAACGATGCTCTGATGCCCAAACCCATACCACCTAATGAATCGAAATTGCCGTAAACATTCTCCCGGCTGGCCTCCAATAATACGTTGATGTTATCTCGTTCGGGTATTGCTGCAGTTTTATCAGCACCTTGATTTTCCTTTGGTTTATCCTCTTTCCGGCATTCCTCTTCCCACCAGGTTTCAAATTTGACAAACGCCGTGTTTTCGACCATTTTCTTATTGAAATCCCGTTTCAGTATTTGCTTCAGTTCTTGGGTGACTTGTCGAATGACCGCGTTGATCGTGGGCGCATGAGGATCGTCCTTGTCGCCTTCGGTGCGAACGCTGCGTTGCGGCAACTGATAAGGAGCCGGCATGTAAGTGGAATGAGGAGCCGAATGTAGGGAAGGCGCGAAATGAGGCGGGTAAACGTGATGAGGGGCCATGTGGTAAACGGCGGACGGAGGCGCGGGCGTCGCGCCGCCGTACGGATAAGCGCTTGTATAAAACGGGGCGGCGGGGGAGGTATAGGGGGCGTAGGGGTTCGCGTAGCCGGGTGGCGGATAATGGGGCGTTCCATAGGGGTAAGGTTCGCCGGGCATTGGGGGCTGCGGTGGCTGTGGCGGCTGCGCGGTCATCGCGCTGGGTTTCGCCTCTTCGATCTGATGATCGTTGCTGCTTAACGACGACAGGCTCATGCGATCGTCCTCCTTGTCGGATTTAGCGTCGCTTTTCAACCGTTCGATGGGACTGTAGTTCATCTCTATACGTTCGCCGGTCAAGAGTTCGTCCTCGCTCGAGGAGATGTCACTGCCGATCTTGTCGAGATGGACCTTCCTAAGAACGGCGGTGGTTTCGAGAACTTCTCGCTGCCGCGCGACGACGGCCTAAGTAAAGAATTTTCAAATGAAGTAAGCAAGCAAGCAAGCAAGCGCGATTGAAACTAGTTTACCATTTCGAGAGCGGTCCGATGGCACTCCAAATATACCTCTTGGGATAAGAACGGCGACGGCGGGGTCGATAACGGTTTCGTTTCGTCTTCTTTTTCGGGAACCGGCTCGAAATCTGGCGCAGGTGGGTTAATGGGCATATCGCTCAGCGACACACTTGATCGATCTGGAATTTAATGAACCATTGATTCGGCTAAACCACCAAATCGTCATCGACGCGTGCTTACTGCGCATGTGCGTAGTGGCGGCAGTGAAGGATCGCCAAAATATAACTTACCATCATCGCTGTCGATTGAAGTTGCAAGTGATAATCCCTTCGAATGCTTATCGATCTTGAAGTCGTCATCGGAGTCTCCTAGAGACAAGAATGGCGGCGCCATTCCCCCCGCACCCTTCCCTTTCAAAAGTAAGGCGATTCTGCGAAACAAAATGATTTCAAGTTATTTTTAGCATTATTTATTGATAAATATTAATAAACAACTCCACTCCACTCACCTAGTATCCAAATCTAATTTAGTTTCTTCTTCCGTTTTTTCCACTGTTTTATTTTTATCAGTAGGCGTGCATATTTGCGCTTTGGGCGAACAATTTTTCTTCTTATTTTTACTTTCTTTATGCCTCTCGCGATCTTTCTCCTTTTCATACTCTCGTCTTGAGCGGGCTTCCTCTACGGGCGGCCATTTGGGTGGTGCTGGCGTTCGTTCCCATTGCGTTTCAGTAGGCCATTGGGGCGTTCCCATCGGCCAGACGGCATGATGATGATGGGGCGTATTCAGAGCTGGATGATAAGCGTTTGGTGTGGGATAACCGTATTGGGGCGTCATAGGTATAGTTGGATGTGGGTAGTCGAAACTAAAAAAAACAAGTTGCACATGTCTGCCTTGCGTATTGTCAATTTTGGTTACGCCAAAGGAGTTGTGTTCGAAGATCCGTAATTGGTTGAGAACTCGCTGTGCCCAGTTCCATAACCTAAATCGGAATTAGTGGGCGTTGGAAATTCATTTCCTCTACTGTAATTGCGCCGTTCATATCTCTCCCGTTCTCGTTCCAATTTTTCTCGTTCCCTTTCACGTTCTTTTTTCCTCAATTCCTCCTCTTCTTTTTCCTATAAAATTTCAAGTTCGATAATATTTAAACGTTTAAAACGTAACGGAATTTACTTTGGCGATCCTCTCTTCCTCCAGTTTCTTTTCTTTCTCTACTTTGGCACAAGGTGCAACAACTTCCGCTGGTTTTTTGTCTATTGTAAATTCTTCAAATTTTTTTTTACATTGCTCGCCGAATGGATCTAGGAAAACATTCAAGATTTTACCCATAACACTAGTGTTATGAAGTTTTTCGACACAAGCTTTAGCAGATTTTACTTCTTCAAAAACCACACGTCCAATACCCAAGTGTTTGTTAGTTATTGGGTGATAGAATATGTACAATTCTTCCATTGTTCCAAATTTTTGCACCATGTCCCTGAGAAACTGCTTATCTATGTTATCATTCAGCTGGAAGATCGTAACTTCGATCGAAGGTGGTTCCCCAACATAATTGGCATCAATTTTAAATCTACAAATGAAATATTCTGATAAAATTGTGAAAATAAATTATCTATCTATCTACCTAGGCACAGCCAGGTCTAAACTTTCAAGTCTTGTCCAAATCTTGGTAAGTTGGGAACGAGGATCTCTGGGAACTACTGGTGCGTACGAATTGTCGTTCGGGACCACTCCATCGTATCTGTACAGTTTTGAGGCCCCTTTCATCAAAAACGGATCTACCAGGAGCTTATAGCTCCTGGATGGTTTCTGTGGTGGATTCATATGTCTTTGATCTGTTGTCCCGTTCATGCTGTAATAAAAGATAAATTAATAAAGTTCCAAACACGAAAAAACCCAAATAACTTACCTGATTTGATAGAATTTAAAAATAGAGCAGTTTTTGATAATAGCATCAACTTGGGTCAAATTTAAAGTACGCAGCCATGGTAAATTGGAGGGAAAATAGTTGATATGCGGACAATTACCCCAACAATTACAAGATCATTCAATATTCTAAGTTTAAATTTCCAAAAGACCGAAAATACGACTTTTAGAGAAGTATACAACGAAATCTAACCTAGAAATGTGATCCAAACATAGCGTCTTTACATAAATTCAGTATTCCGCCAGTACGGTTACATTTACAAAGGTATTATAAAGTTAACATTGTAAACATTATAAATATTATGATAAACCAACATTTTACGAACCAAACTATTTGTACCAAATCACCATCGACTAGGATCGACCAAACGAAGCAGTCGATGAACTATATTGGATAATGTTTGAATACCCCTGACCACACCAAGCAGTCTTTTGCGACTTTACTAGTCTTATAATAAATTCTGTTACTAAACACCGTAGTCAAGAAATATTTACAAAATCATAAAAACTGTTAATTTTCAAGCTATTAATACAGAGACGGTATTTTGAAATATAAAGTTGAATTGGATTTAACACTTTGACGTAGAGACGTCATTGCTAAAAAACGCTCAAGCATCTACAGATTAAAGTGAAAACGAAAAGTCATCTACTGTGACACCTTAGACGAAAAATTTTGTTACGCAAGTAATATACTTGAAAAGAGAAATGCTTTTCGAAAGATTGATATCGAAATTAACTAATTCCTTCACAGTTAAAGCTGACGATGAAGATATTATCGATCCTCAGCAAGTTTTAAGAGTAAGCGAATGATATATGTGTAACCTCAAATTTTTATACACTACCCTCTACAGGATGAATGTAGAGAAACCGAGCATTGCAAACACCTAGCGGAAAAATTGCAAGAGTGCAACGATCGTGTTAACTCGAAATCACAAACAACCGAAACCTGTACTGAGGAACTGTTTGATTTCCTGCATGCACTTGACCATTGTGTAACTCCAAAACTGTTTGCTCGTTTGAAATGAATGGTTCAAAATACATAGAATATGTAGAAGGTAGTTGAATGTATTATAAATAAAAAAATTATTAAAGCTATTATTCGTTATTTATACTATTTGAATTATTAACAGCCTTTGCTAAATGCTGCATATCTAATTGAGCTTGAGCTATGTCACTCAATGCCTCCTGAATGTGTTCCAACAAATCTTGGCCACGTCTCACAACACCTTCTAATCTTTCAGCTGCCTCTTGGTTTTCCAATTCTAATGTTCTCAAAGACTGTAACTGAAATATACAATTTTTATAGGTTCATATATCGGCGTTTTTTAAATTTACTTGTAAATCAATGGAATTTTCTTCGCTTGGTAATGATTCAATTAATGTATCAATATCCTTTGCACATCTCGCAATAAGTGTAGTGAAAAGTTGGACATAATCTTCTTGCGATTGTTGTTGTGGAGTTTGGGAACCAGTTCGATCAAAATTTGGAAATTTACTTGGGGGTGCAAACTGTTGCAGTATACCAATACTGTTGCAGAAATGTTCCGCTTGCTACAAGAATTGGGCTTGATTAAAACGTAAATATTTGTATTGACTGAGGTTACCTGATTGATACAGTCTTGTAGTTGAGTTAAACGGTCTGCCATTTTATTATTATTATATTATTTTATTATTTATTTAAGAAGATCCACAGAAATTACAACTAGAAATCTATGACTTCAAGCACAGAATATTTTCTTTTTTTTTAATTCAATAAATAATATAAAGACACCCACACACGTAAGGGAATAATTTAACAGTTCCAACTTTTTGTATGTCGCTATAATGGATGTAAGCATCAAATATTCTCCAGTTATTCATAAAAGAATCAATTAACTACGAATCATTATAAATGTGTCAATTTATGAGAATGGATTGCCAATAATCGCAAAGATTTTTTTCGTATTCAGTAACGATATTAATCGTAAAGAAGCGATTATTTACTTCGAATCTGCCGTAGTATTTGTTAATCAGAATACAACCGACCACCGAAATAGTCAAGCGTTTGCGCAGTACGATTTTAGGACACCGAAAATCCAAAAGCGCAATCGTGACTGATTCAAAATTGGCACGGCTGTCGGTTGGAACAAACCTCATATGATTTTCTATATCTCTAGTGGGTGGTGAATACAAGGCGCAATCAGACCACCTGGAAATATAAAATAAGAAAATGGGAAGAAATTACGAATTACGTTTTTGTGAGAATAATCCAACAGTATATTTGAATTATAACATACAAGATCTATTATATAAATCACACTAAAATAAATGAATGGAAACTCTGTAAACATTAACGATTCATTAATTGGAAAAATACACAGGAAGACTACACCCAATCTCGGTGAATTTCCAATAAAAATTCCGTCTGTTAGTTTAATAAAAATTTCAGAGATCCTCCCAAATTCCCAACGATAGTTATTTAATACTGCAATGCTGGTAAGTACCTGGACTGGACGTCGACCAATTGAATAATTCTCTAATTTATAAGCCTCGTTTCACCTATTATCGTCCAAGCTATTTATTCCGCTAATCAAGCTATCATTTTTATCGTTACATAAATTCAATCTATCATCTCCATCGTCGTAGGGCAAATCAGCAATATTACTAGTGGAACCCAATTCCAAATCGCTGGGCGAAAAACTTTGAAACGTGTCGCTACTTTCGTCCGAAGATTGGTTATTAAAATTCGACGGTACGCTCGAGAAAAGATCTTCGGACATCGCTACATCTTTCGAGAGATTTGAAACAATTCCTGGATCAGTGTTATGGGTTAAATTCGTATCGCTGATATTAAACTGTCGATTTTTGGGATCATCGGTTTGTCCGCTTCTGTTCAAATTGTTCTCACTGATTGTCTTTAAGGAAAAATTATTCCTCCCGTAGCTGTTTAAGGGCGTGCTCGCAGCAATATCTTTCTGTGTCACATCTATTGGTTTGTATAGCTTATTCAGCACGTGATTCTCGTCGAATTTATTCTTTTCGATCACAATTTCAGCGGTACAAGTAGGTAAGGTATTATCTGGACTGGCGGTCGTGAAATCCGTACTTGATGTTAAAGGCGGCCATTTTCTATCTTCGTTTAATATCTTCTCGATTCTAATGTACTTGGCCGATTTATCAACTGTTTTCGCATATTTTTTATGTACGAAAAGATCAATAACAATATCTTCAATTATGAAACTCAAAGCGAAATAGAGCATCGCTACACCCACCAACGTGACTCGAAATTCGAAATGGTGAGGCAATTCGAGCTCCATGAAGTTTACAAATGGTTTTGCCGGAATCAACGCCAAATACACCGAAAATGAGATCAGAACGACTGAAGTAATTAAAAATCCCAAGTTGGAAAAAATTGTTTTCCTATAAGGTTTTCCTTTAGAAAATATGATCGCCAAGCCGATGTATTGAAATGATGATATGGTGAAAATCGTGAAATTTTCCAAGCATTTTATATTGTTAGGGTTATCTCCATGATGTTCAAACGGTTTATACCATGGCTGAATACTCAAGTACCAAAAACTTCCTAACTGGAATGCCAAAATCAGCAACAACTGCATAATTAACGACAGTATCGGCGTGAGACTTATAAGACTAGTTAGTGGCGATTCTTTGACTAGTTTTCCAGGGTACGAGTCGGTTTTTCCAAAGAAAAAGGCGTACACCGAAATTATAGCCAGATCGATGTAAAGAAATTCCATATCCGTTAAATTCGATTCGAAATGGTACAAGATCATCACCGATATGAATTGACACAAGCTGTACGCCGCCATGTATTTGAAAATTCCAAAACTAGTCACCAGAGCCGCTCGGCCTTCTTTTATTACGTTAATCACGCAACTAATGTTCGGGTTTTTCGAGGTGAAGGGACTGGCGACAGAGGATTCCGCATCAGACAGGGATACACCGGTATGCGCAGCCTTAAGTGCTCCACAATCGTTCGCTCCATCACCGCACATACCTGTAAGGAGAATTAATAATTTGATCGTCATAACATATTTGTTTTTATAATTTACGTACCAACATAGTAGCCAAGTCCTTGAAGCTCCTGCACAAGTTGCTGTTTCTGCTCTGGCGACATTCGGGCGAAAATGGTACCTCGTGTAACAAGCTTGGCTAACAGATCCTCAGAATAATACTCTTTAATCACTCCCCAGACTTTCCCCGTCATGGCAAACCGATAATTATTGCACAACGTTCGAATATCTTTGTTTACTAGCGACGAACTGTGAATTTGGGATTCGACCGTATCCAAACTCATTACGCTAGCCGAATTAGAAAGAACATTCGAATCGGTTTGTTGATTTTTCAGCTTGATATTGTTCAATGTATAGTACAACATGGGTGGATTGCTGTTATCGCAATTAACGGTGATCACGCTCTCGCCCGGTTTGATTATATCGCAGTCCTTGGCCACACTAAGCGCGGTTAAAATATTGTCTCCTAAAAAAAAAAAAAGAATTGATTTTCAAAACTATTCATAATTTTAAAGAAATATATTTACCAGTAACCATGATTATTCTAACAGCAGCTTCGTTCAATTTCTTAATGCACGGCGTGGTTTCCGGTTTCAATCGATTTTCCAACACAATCAATCCTAAGAATTCCATATCTTTCTCCAGCACCTCCCTTTGAACTTTATGTAGCTTCGCGTAGGGCATTTTCACGTCCTTGTGGGCTAAGGCGATCACGCGGCATCCGTCCTGCGTGTAGTTCTCCAGAATTTCGTGGAAATTCTTCGGGAGCGTGGCGGGATCGACGAAATTCAACAGCATTTCCGGCGATCCTTTGCAGTAGTACTCAAACGTTGGCGCGTCGAGGCGCCTTATAATTACACCCATTCTCTGTAAGGTGCTGGAGAATGGAAACTCTCTGATTATGCCGATCTGCAACTGTTCCTCCAAACTTTCCGTCGATCCTCTTTTATTTTTTGGCGGCTTCATCACCGTCGGAAAAATGAGATCGAATTTATTATTATCCGCCACCTCCGGCTCTTCCATTATCCATTTGGTGCTTTCAAACATCTGCAAAGCAATAACTGCTAATTACTCCGTTTGCTAAGGATCATATTAGTTGATTCGATCAATTTTGATCAGGATTTAAATGAAGTTACTTCTCCATCTTATCGTATTGATAATTGGAGGTAATGAGAATAAAATAAAGTATGAATTTGACTTTTCATCGTTCTTTGTAAATAAAAGTTGATGTTGGCAAAAGGCGCCTAAAAAAGTGTTCCCTTGACTTTTCAAAAAATTTTCAGCGACCATCTCGGTTACTTACTTTCAAATCGAGCGGATCCCCAACGATCTTTTTCTCTATAATGGTTAAGGAATGGCAGGAAACTAAACCGAAGAAAAATTTATCGTACGGCATGGACGCGACTTCAGTCACAGGATCGGAGAACGTCCTGCTATGAACGGGAACAACACATAAAAGATCCAAGCCATCCTCCGTTAACGTTCCCGTCTGTAATAACAATAATAATAAGCGATGAAATTACGTAATAATTCGGCGACCCATTATTTACCTTATCAAAACAGACGCAATTTACCGATCCAGACACGTTAATCGATCTAGGAGAAATGCAGAAAATTTGGTTTTTTTTTAACCGACTTTGCGCATAAAAACAACCAACTGTCATCGCTGCGGGTAAGGCGGGAGGTATAACTATAGTTATGAGATCGAGTGCCTCCACGATGAGATCCTTCAAAGGAACATGCCGCATAAGCTGAAAATAACAAAAACATCAGCCTGTCGATAATAATTTCGAATGTGTGTTTACCTTCGTGGCTACGGTATATGCGAAGCCCGTCGCCGCGATTGCAGCCATGCAGGCGACGAATTTGTAAGAATCTTTTTCGAATTTAAAATCGACCGGCGGCGGATAAAGGATACTCCGTACCAAACTGCCTTTGGCCGTTTGGAAGCCGGTACGAACAACCACAGCCAAAACTTTTTCGCTACCGAAATATCTGGTTTGGATGACTTGCGTGCCGCAGAACAATGTGTGCCGCGCGTGCTCCTTGGGATCGTAGATTACGCCTTTAATGTTAGGAAGCGAAGTCTTGGTCACCGGAACAGATTCACCCGTAAGCATTGATTCGTTGAGAATACAATTTCCAGTAAGTAGAAGGGCGTCGCAGTGCATCAAACAGCCGTGGGCGGGTATTTCCAAAATATCTCCCGGCACCAGGAACTCCGTCGATATAGTTTCCGTTGCGTCCAGAACGTCACCCTCGTCCGATGCGAAATTTTTTTCCTTCCGTCTTAAAACTTTACAAACGTCAGAGCCGTGCAGCGTTGCCCTTAAGTTCCTTTCATTCTAAATGTAGAAAATTTGGTTAAAAATGTCCAATTTTAATGGAAATAATTGAATTACCTTTTTAGTTTGTATCACAGACATCGATATGCCAAATACGGACATGATGATAATGGCACATGCATAATAAACGTAATTATCCAGAAACCACAGAATGAAACTGGCTATTTGGAATATGTAGAACGGATTAAGTACTTCTAAGAATAACAATTTCGCTATGGACGATTCTTGGATATTAATTTTATTCAAACCGTAAACCAATCTCCTGAAAAAAAAGAAAGTTTTCGTTTTTTTTTTACTTGACGCAATTTAATACTTGAGGAGCAAACACGTTCAAAGAACGATTCTTTCAAAGGGAAAACGAACAAATCAGTAGAAACGAGTGAATGAAATCAAGTCAGTGTGGAAAGCAGCTCACCTCATAAAAGATTCCCCATTAGACAGTCCTCTGCTCTCGTGGAACTTATGACTAGACACACCCACATCCAAACCTCTCAACTTCTCAAATTTGGAACTTTCCGAGTTCCAAACATACGTCACTTTTTTGCACGCGAACATCAATAATCTGCCAAATAAAAAAGTTGAAAGTAGTAAAGACGACGTTGGGGCTAAGCTAATATTAAATCACTTACTTATCCAATTCCCTGAAGTCCCCATTCTCGTAATGAACGCACAAAGAGGGTTGGGTTTCGGTGAGTTCACGAATCACTTGAGGATCGACGACGGTAGAGTCGCCCGGTTTCGCGTTCAACACGCTGTCCGACGTGAGGGTCTTCAGCATTTTCACATAGTAGATTTTATGTTTCTCCTTGAACACCTCCTGAAAATCGAAAATCGACCGATTAAAGGATCCATTCGATTCGATTTCCATTCGCGACTACTTACGATTATCAAAATTTTCTCCGCCTCTGTAACGGGACAAGTGGTGCTGGTGGCGTACAGATACCAATGGGGTACCCAATGGAAGAAGAGGCGAAGAAAGCCACAAGTGAGAATAACGAAAACGTAAGTGACGAACGCCTTGAATTTGTTGCTTCTGTAGCCGACGATTTCCAATTCATCATCTTCACCCTCGTTTATCGTCAGCCGCTTCGCACTGATCATTCCTGCAAAACAATAATTCACGTCCGTTAACAAAATGTCGAAACGAAAATAAAATTTGTAGCGAAATAATTTTTTTCATTACCAACTTTCGAATGTGTTGCGAAACAGGCGCCCTGTGCGAGTTTCTTGAAAACCTTGTACCGCGACTTCCGCACAACAAAATAACAAATAAATACGTAAACCAACCGAGCGAGAACAATTTAAAAGAAGATAAGTAGGTATTGTTCGATAGTAAATCACATATAGTTCTGAGAACGAACAGCAAGCAACTATTTAGGTTTCGGATCGCAGCGTCACGGAGAACGTTCGTCGTTTACTAGAAGAAATTATATAATCTAGAAAAGGCGGTATAAAATACGTAGTCAATGAGGTCGCGTAAAATTGATTTACATGAAACGTCATTTAATGATACAGGTATAAACAACAATGTGAGTTATCATTAAGATAACATTTCACATTAGCTGCTATTAGAACACGATTTGGGTTCGATAGATAAAAAACAGGTGAGAGACAATAAAAGATTCACATTATTAGTCACCATTTTAGTACCTGCGGATCGAAGCAGCTCGTCCTGTTGCTCCTTCATGATCCCGTCGGTCACTTTTCGCCGGAAGCTCTTTTTCCTGAACATCACCTCGAAAAATGTCATATTGAAACGATGCGACACGAACTATTGACGAATCGTTTATTTCGTTTTCGTTAATTTTTGTTCGTTTTTTATCCTCTACTAGGTCATCGATTCACGCACTTAACGTTTTTTTTTTCTTCGATAGCACTAACTGTCCCGACGTAGAACGCGCACGATCATCCCGCTTTTTAACCGTCTTCCTCGCAGATTCTAAGGTTTTCACCGTCACGATTCGATTGTTTCAGTTTCAGTTCCTAGAAATAATCCATAACCATAGAGGATACAAATAAGGTGAACCGAGGAGATGTTTCTTGAATGAACAGGTCTTTTTGTAAAATTCAAAGTTCATATGATTGGCAGTAAAATATAAACTCTCTCTTATTTTTTTGGGATAATTTGCAAAATCTTTCTAGGCTTAACATATTACTTCTTTTTTTTGCTCTCTTCGTATATCGGTAACCAATTAACTAACTTCTCACGAAATATATTTAGCCGCATTTTTCTATTTTTAAGGACTTCCTTAAATTTTTTCCTTGAACATCAGCGAAATTCGGCCAGAATCGATTAAAATTTCCCAATTTCATTGGAAATTTGCGAATTTTAAATCTGATTTCCTCAAACACTTGCGAAGTATTTTCGAATGTTTCGTAGAATTTCTGTAGTTTTTCGGAAAATGATATTTTCCTAAAAGAATATCTAATTTCCCGCTATAGCGCATTTTGGCAGAACTTTGTCTACTTTTGTGAAATAACAAAACAAACATGAAAAGTGTCATTTGTTGGGGGTAAGAAGAGAGAGAGATTTGTTTGAATTTATATTTCGGTCTTACCTAATATGGGATACCCTTCTGTCCATATTCACCTTTGCTGCACTAAAATTATTTAATTTTATTTATCGACTGACATCCCCTTGGCCGCGCTCCACTTTCTCTGTCCAAGCAAATGCCAGTTCTCACCGCTTCCTATACGCTTTCATGTTTCTATTGAGTCATTAAAGTATTTAACCCCACAACCTTTTTTCAGAAGGCGATAATGGATGAATCAACAACAAATACCAGCTAAGTGTAGTGTCCCGCACGCGAATCACCAACTAAGTGCGAGGCGCCTATCATTTATATTAAATTAACTTTTTTTTTTGCAATGATTTATATAAATAACGTCTGTGGCAACCGAATTGATAGTGTAGAAAACGTTGGTGTTTCCAACATATACGAATATAGGAGAATTCTTGAAGTTGCCCTAGAACTATAATGTTGTTAACTAAACCAAAAAGTTAAGATACAAAACGTCAGCCATATTAAAAATCGTTAAAATTTCGTTTCAATTACTACTCAATTGGTTATTGCACGATACACGTGAACGTTCAAACGAACACTGTTATTCATTAAAAAATCTGATACAATACCAGCACAACCTATATTTAGATGATAACAAATTAGATAAATCGTTTTCAAACAAATCCCATCCACGTTGTACGATAACACTTTTGGAAATAACGTTTAACAAAAATTCTTCGAAATAATTATACATTCACCACAGATATTTAAACAACAAATTTCCCGAACCAATTACAATTGTTAATAACATTTCGTAATAAACTGTAATTCCACGTAAATGGCATGACGTAGAGTACGCAACTTATTGAAACTATTGTCTCTTGGTATTTCGAATTACCTTATTTAAACAAACCGTAACTTAACGTCATTTCGATTGCACAATGAACTTACTGCCACAGCAAGATTATTCTATGTTCCCAGGTTGCTACCTACGTCACTGTTTTTGATGTACATATATTGGTGTTAAAAAGACCTGTTCAATCTTTGACGTAAAGCTACGTAATGCGATTGTAACAACAAATCGACAGGAAGCTGCAGGAACGGAGTATTAAAAAAAAAAAAACAGGAAATATTCGGTGTGCCAATGTCATTTTGCGAACGCGAAAATAGATAACAGCGAAAATTGGTCGACGAGTCGATCATCGCATGACGCAACCATACCGGTTGAAACCGGCCACGAATCCACCCAAAAAAAATAAAGATTTACAAACCTTATCACTCTTTATCAGTGGCGACATCAAATGAACGTCAGATCATTGTATCGGTCGCATAAAATGATCGTACGTCAGTCGCCCGGATCGTTTTTCGCCCTGTACCCAATGCTACATGTGACAAAAACGTTTTCGAGATCGTCGTGCATCTTATTTGTCACCAATCCTTTTAGTCTATCGAAATCTTTCTCAATCTTACAGAAACAATAGTTAGACGACTCGTTACTCGGACTCATAGCACTTGAATGTCTTCCTAACATCAATTTATTATTTGGTTGATTGAATCGAGATTCGCCGAATTCTACGTCGCGACGTTTATTAATAAACGACGTAACTGGCCGGTTCAATTCAGTTTTTCGATGTCCGGATGAATCACGCGCCGTACTCCTCGGAATTCCGATGCGGTTCGTTGGACTTTCGCCTAACCTCAATTTACGGCGCGACGCCTTTTATTCGTGTTCCGTTTTATTCATGTCAGTCCAGGGACTTCTAATGAAACTCGGTGATATTAAAAACTTCGGAAACTTCATTTTTACCATGGATTTGGAGATAAACAGCACGCGGATTTTTCACATAGAATTTGCCGATCGCGAACGACACTTTTTCGTATGGTGAATTATCACTGGGAATGGTTTACGGTTGCTTTCGACACACACACACACACACCCAATAATAGTATTGCACAACACTTATCACATCAATTTCTGTCAATTCGATGGAAACGAATTGATCGGTTAACGATTCAAGAATAATCGCAACAGTGCGAAATTGAAGAAGTTAATTGTAAAAGTGACACGGAAGGGATGACCAATCATGTTGCGAGATTGCTTAGTGGGCGCATTGTGCATGCGCAGTAGCCGGTATGCGGAATATCGAATTTTTCGAAGCGACACCTATGTGTATGTCACAAGAACCTCCAAAAAAATAATACCAACCTAAAGGTATCAATTCTATGTTCTGTGCTTGTTAACTAAAGCACAGAATATATCGTATATTCTTTGAAGTAAAGTAACTTAAAAAAAGGTTTCCGAAAATAACGCGCAGATCTTTGCGACCCGGCGCAAAATGAACGTTCCGATGCCATTAAGACCAGAGTTGGCTCGAACTGAATTAACCTTACTAGTTTTTCAGACAAATCCAACGTTTTCAGCCTAACAGGCGACAACACTTTTTTTCAACTTTAAATTCTTTTGCGATCCTGATTGTTAGTTTCCTTGTATATGTACATATAAGTTTTGATATATAAGGAAAAAAGTGTAGGTTATGGCTAAGGTTATGTCCCCACATGCAGTCGGAAATAAACGTACGTGTTATATTTTTTACCTGGAAACACAACTTTTCAGAATTATTAAAAGAACATTCACATGATAACTCGAATATATATATATATATATTGTTTTTACGCCACAATTAAAATAAATATTTAATTTTACTGAATTGGAAGTTAGATAATTATTTCAACCTTACAGTTTATTTAATTTATAAACTCAGTGACTCGACATTAATTGTCGAATTATAGAATTTATGTCAAAATTGGAGAATCGTCCATAATCAATATTGTAAGCATCCTTTACCTCAATATATGTTCCCCCCTTGCCAAAACAATCGTGGGCAATATAGCCCCCCCTCCCTCCCCTAATATAAATATTTGATGTAAGGACATATTTTTTATAAATAGGGCTTGTTTCACGGATTTCACCACCTCCAAATAAAGGGCTATCCGTCAGATAATCAGAACAGTTCAATGGAAATATTCAGTTTATCTATACACAATACATTATATCTAGATCTGCACATGGTCCTTAATGCAATAAATCGATATAAAAAAATGTAAAAACGAGAAAATGGACTAATGCATTATTATTGAAGCAAGTAAATTTTGCAATAGTGCCTGATACAAATTTGATTGAAATGTTGCGGAAATAGATATATTTTGATAGTAGAACGCGGTGCGTGTCATATATGTACTTATAAATAGATAGGAAAAGTTTTCCTCAACACGAATCCTTTTTTTGTGATAAAATACTAATTAACCATGCTGACAATCGTACTTTATTCGATCCGTTTATCTTTCTCTTTGTTGAAACTCGAAATGTTATCTTGAAATGCAGCTGAGTAGCAACTTTATTTATTATGATAATGTGAATAGTCTACGATGATTCATATTTAATTCAATCAATATTTTTTGCATTTATATCAATAGAGTGGCATGTTAAAGTAAATGAAACGGCAAGCATGTGACATTGAGAAAATTTTCAATGTCTCTAATCTGTGGTCACGAAACGCGCCGAGGAAACAAACAAAGATACAAAACTATGAGTAAAAAAAAATGAAAGACGAGATACGCACCTTTATCAGGCGGTATTGTTCCGTATCCACACCGTTTCGGATTTTCTGGTACGAACCGCAGCCTCTCCATAACGTCGTCGCGCCGTAAAAATAAATATTTACAAACGACAAACAGATTGCCGGCGTCGTCGTAGGCCACGACGAATTGTTCGAACACAAAAACGAGAACCAATCGTTAACAAAGCATTTCAATGTCACGTTTCGCCACTAAACTTTCGATACGGCGACGACGACGACGACGGCGGCGGCGGCGGCGGCAGCGGGATCCAAATCATTGCGAACGGCCGAACGAACTTGGTCATACTGATTATTCCGTCAGCTACATAGATACCAACCAAATATTCACTACTGATTATTTAAATTGATAAAACCTAAACGATTTAATCGAATTCTATATCCGTATTAACACAGGATAAAACGTTCTTTTTTAATTCGATTTATATTAGTTGTGTCACGCGCATTCAAGACGTGTACGTGTACTAGGTACTGGGAAATTTCTTTCATTGTTGCGGACAATTATTACAACGAAGGTCTTGGATTGGGCTTATTCAAAAAAGAGGGGAGTAACGGAAACATTTTGTAGGACCGCTGTGTCACTGAAATGTCTGATCGTCAATGATAAGGAAAGAAATGGTCCCAAATACAGGTACATAATTTGAATTTAATTTTGTTCGTTTAGGTAACTTTCTCATCCCTGTTAACCGGTTTCTAGTCTCCGTAATGGAACAACACCTCGCCGAAAAGAAAGTGAAAAGCGCCAAAGGAAATCTTTTCAGCACGAACCGCGCGGGTGAACGGTTCAGTATGGGGCAGCCCTAATATATCGAATTATGCATATGCAAATTTATCATATATAGTTTTTGTAATCTATATTAATATACAGATTAGGGGGCCTCACGATCTGTCGAAGGCGGTGTGTACGTAATATATTTATATAAGATATACCATCAGGTTCAATTTCGATGTCGCTATTTTCTCGCACGGATCAAACCGGTTTTAGCCGTGCGGGAAAGACATCTTCATGAGCTCTGGAGTGTAGCTTTCAACGAAAAAATGAAAAATGCGAAATCTTTCATTCCGAAAAGAATTTAAATCGTGTGTATTAATTGGAAGCGATAACTCGTTCATAGACCTTGCAAATTTAAAAAAGCAAACTTTCGCGCTTACTTACTAACGTTATCAAAGTGTATACAATACTCGTGTTTCATAATGTTACATAAATTCAAATTTTTTTATTAAGTCCAAAAAGAACGATCAGAATTTTGGCGCATATCGGATAAGGAATTCGTCGCTATCGAAAATTAGATAACACATTTTTAGTTTGACCAAGATATTGAAATCAAAATTTTGTCTGCGATTTTCACTCACCTTCAGATTCATGCGATCGATGTGGGAAAATCACGCACTCGTTTCGCGGTTTATCACCACTCCGGATTTTCCGTTCAAGGTACTCCGGCCGGAAAATGCGAAAGCTCCACACGCTCGCAATATGCGAACAAAATGGATTTAGAAAGTTGTGGATTGCGAGAATTATGATGGTCGATACGTGACAGATAAGATTGAACTCCGAATACCGTCGGCGAAATTTTCGTCGGTTACGAATATTGACCGCTCGTAAAATTTCCACTTCGTGTGACCATGAGAAAAAGTGGCATGCATTTATTTTTTATAAGGGAATGTCCCCTTTGTATAGCAATTATTTCGTATTTAATCCTTGATGTATTATCGCCGGTTTCCTCCTTACGAAACTTTATTTAAAGAAACTGTCGAAACGTTATCTTACCTCTTTCGAGTAGTCGTTTTTTCAAAATCTGCCATTGTGTGCTCAGTTGCCACTTGAAATATTTGCCACTTTCCGAGAACGCGATTTCTATCAATTTCATTGCGATTGAAATATGGATTAAACTCGCGACGATCACGTTACGATTGAACGTGCAACAAAAGTCGATTAAAAGTTCGAGTTAATCATTACAGGAAATTGAGTTTATTGATAGAATAACACGAGACCACGAGGAAAATTATTCGCGGTGCTATTATAAAATGAGTACAAACGATTTGAAAGAGAAATAAATGAAACAAACATTTGACATGTTCTATATATAAAGAAAAAAAAATTTGATTACATATATTCAAAATAATATTTTAATTGACAAAATGTTTGATTCTTTATTTTTTTGTAATTTTTTGTTGTTATTTTTACATTACGAACAGGATAGGTTCAATCATGACTCGTCAGCGAATATTGAAAGCTCCCGTGGGAGTTCTCAGCTTCTGAGGGAGGGTGATGCAGGAAGGTGGGAAGTACCCACTAAGAAAAGAGACCACCTCCTGGGTACGCCAAGGCAGTCCTTGGGTTCAGGAGAATAACATGTATGCGATAGACTTTTCTGGAAGATGATTGCTAAACGCATCAAATACTTAATCGATTTCCGCGTTGAACGACCGAAATTATCGTCTTCAGAACGCGGTCGGTGGACACGCAAAAAGAACTAGAATGCCCCCGAAAAATTGGTCGCCAATGTAGTGGGATTTTTGAGCGAACGCGACGATTTTTAAGAGGCGCAAATTCAAACTTGCCGCTCGGTCTCCGTTCTAGTATCACAGGTTACATAAACCAGGTGTTCGATCGAGAAGAAACCAACCGACTTACCTTTCAGAAAGAACAAGTACAAGCAGTAGTTGATGTTCAGTTGTTCCGTGACCTTTACAAAGTGGAAGAGGTAACATGGGCGACTTGATTAATGGCAATTTTGTTGCGTGAACCATTTAGTAGCCATAGGTAGTGCGAACGTCGTCAACGTCGTGGTGGTCAGGAGGAAGCTGGAAAAAAAAAGACGATTTCCCGGTCGCGTTTCCCGTGGGGCTGCTAGTGTCGCGAACAGGTGTCGTCGTCGGTCGCTTCGATCATAAGAAAGTAAGTCGAATTGTAACGATTTCCTTTAGCGCTCCGCGAAAACGGTGCTACGGAATTCGCATCGCCCGTGGATTTTCTTTTGCGTTTCCGTCGTCTTTATCGTTTTAATATTCGATAAAATGGAAATAATTTGAATAATTCGAAGGACGGCAGGTGTATAATAACCAGCTGTGTAAGCTGGATTATGTAAAAAAATACGACTTTATTGCTGATTTAACTCGAGAACGCGACAACTCACCAACGATTTCTATGGCATTCAGTTGTGCATAGCCAAGAAAAATTCTGCGGTTGCCCCGTTTTTCCTGGAGAAATTACTCAACAGATTTTCATTCGAAAAAGTAGCGAGCGAACCGAGCGCAATGAAGATGCAATTTGTGAGTCATCTACGTTTTTATGCGGTATAAAACAAAGATTTATGATTAGGTACTTCGTCGTATCATATGAAATAAAGTTCAACGTTTAGAATGGATGAAGAAAATAATTTTCACCCAAAATAACCACCTTATATTTAAATTCATTTCCGATAGTGTATCGTATATTGTTCCTTTACAGAATATGCTCGTTTTGGCATTGGTCTTGAGCCTTTTGGCACTTTCCGCAGCGGGCGAAAGAGAACATAAAGTACATAACATTGTCCTCTTCAGGGAAAAGTACTCTTGGTGTAAACTGACACCCATCCAACAAATAATAACGTCACCCGGTTACGACAGCATCACCATCAACAATAACATTTGCGTCGGCGCTTGCTACAGCTACAGCATTCCCAAAACCCAACCAGCTGAACCTGGAGAAATCATCGGACCATACTGCGATAGTTGTCAACCGAATATTACCAAATGCTATCACGTATATTTACTTCATCACCACATTCTTTTTGTAGTGTATTACCGACTAAAATTTTTTAGGTCACTTTGAAAGCCGACGGGAACAATCTATTGGGACCAAAGACCATTCAGAAACAAATTGAAATTATCGAAAGTTGCGATTGCAAAACTTGCGACAAAGACCCTAAAGTAGGCTGCCAATTAACGTCTGATACAACCGTAGAATTACCGCAACATATGCACACGAACAGAGACTCTAAATTAACTCCAGCCAACAGCGAACTTCCCGATGCGGACTTGATGGACCTCAAACCAGACGTAAAAGCCAACACAATCTTAGATGATCCTCTAATCAAAGACGAAAAAAAGTTCGAATTGACGGCAAAACTACTAAAACTACTCAAATCAATACAGAACGACTCGATTAACACCGTCCTCAAATACGACAAAGAAGAGATAAACGAATTACTTGAAATGGTGCAAGGTGTAGATAAAAAACTCGATGACAAACATTTAATCGGTAAGATTCCTTAAACTCCTTAAAAAAATTAAAACTCGACATCTTTTCCCCGCAGAATTCGTCAACTACGTAAACAGCAACAATGTAGACGATCTAGAAGTGGATATTCAAAAGTTAAAAGAATTCCTTACCAGTTTTCAAAAAAACAAAGACCTAATCGAGAAACACCGCAATTTCTGGCTCGAAGTCTCCGATAACGCTAAAATCGAAGAAGACATCAGAAAGTTGAAGAAACCCAAAGGATACGGAATTGAAGGTAACAACGTTGGAATGCAACATCATTTTACTGGTTCGCACATTGCTATGGGTATCCACCAACATTCCGATGGGACAACTTCAACAACTGAGCAATCGCAGATATCTTCATCAGTTTCACCAATCAAACATCATCACCATTACGTTATGGAAACGGAAAACGTAAACGGGAAATTGGAACATTTAGTTAAAGGCCCACACGGTAGTTTAGTTTTGACGCCCGATATTAAAGTTGAAGAAAAACTTAACTTAGGAACGGACGCCCTAAAACCCAATCATCAAGGAATGGTTATTTCTTACACTGCTGAAGATCTTGACCGTCCAAAACTGTTGGACGATTAAACTGCGTTATTTTAGAATACTACATTATTCATTCGAACGTTTAAAAAGTGACCAAAGAAAAAAATCGCGTGGAATTGGTCGCAAAAAAATTGTTGAAATTTTATCATTTTGTCCATCTAGTCGAAAAGAATTTCATATTCCGCGTATTGTAATTTATCCACTAATAATGCTAACCCATATTTCGTACCTTTTTCTTCCGATGTTTAAATATTCAAAATTTGATTGGCTGTGTGAGTTTTTAGTCAAAAGTGTCGTATATTTCTACTTGTTTGTTATATATTTTATTATTCTTACTAATCTACCTTGACCCGGTTCAAACTTCGAAATCACTTTTCGATATTGTTGTATTGAAAATAAATCTTTATGTAAATATATATTTGAAACTTAAATTCTATGTATTCGAATTCAGTAAATGGCTATAACTCTTCGAAGAAGGCAACTCGTGATTTTGTAGAACCTGATTTACTTTTTTTTAAAGTTGAATATTTATTTTCGCCCAATTTTATTTGTTCGTCATGCAACTGATCGAAATCCGTCTGTTTATCCCCGACTTTCAAAACCGCAATCTCTGACCTCAATTCTCGCAGTTGATTCTGTAGGTGCTTCGACTTCTCCAAATAGTCAACCCTGAAACAATAGTCAAATGTTCAAATGAAAACAAACGAGATTTCGTTTCGATATGCAATGATTAGTGCTTCGACCAGTCCAACTTACCTTTCTTTTTCGATTTCGAGAGAGAGCTGATCGGCATCGGCATTTTGTAACAGATCGTACGAGTTTAAACTCAAATTAAGCAACGTTGTATTTTCGTTGTCCAATAAATTGATATCTGGCGTGAGTGGCGGACTGATTGGCGGTGCGTACAACGTGCTAACGGACTAAAAATCGTAACAAAAAAACAAAGCGTAAAAGAAACGTGACGATGACATTAAACCTACCGATGATATCGATCCTATATTATTCGAATTAGTAAAAGCGTTTCTGCTCAGAAAATCGAGCAGCTTTTCTTTGGCCAATTTTTCAGCCTCGCGAGCCCTGAGCAGCTCTTCCTTCAGTCTGTTAGCTTCGGACGCTCTACGTTCAGATTCCTCAACGAGCCGAGCAGTTAACATCTCGGCTTCGCGAGTTTTACGTTCGAGCGTTACTTTTTCCTCGTCTTTTTGCATTGCGGTCAGTCGGAGCAATGTAATTTCCTGTTCAGCTTCCGCAGCTTTTTGACTCAAAAGGATGGCTTCTTCTACAGCAATGCGGCTTTTTTCTGCAAGTAGATCTGCGCTTTCTTCAGATCTCCGCTAAAAATAAATATCGGTAAAATGGCTACTTCCCAAAATAACATTTCGCACCAGCGCCTCATTAGCCGAAGAAATTTCCTTTTGATACTGCAGCAACCTCTGTTCCAGAGCGGCTCTATCCTTTTCGGCTTCTTCGCGTAATTTTTTTTCTCTCGCCAATCGGTTCCGTTGTTCTTGTCGCCTTTGTTTTTCCTCTTTCGCTGCCGCTTTCATCTGTTGCAATTCCATCGAATCGGGTTTTCTGCGTCGCATGAACAGATCGTGATTTCCCATGCATAAATCAAGAATCTAAAATTTTAACATTTCGAAATATTTTTAATGGCAGTGGTCGACTTAAAAACACACCAGTTTATTCATTCTAACTTTCTGACTGAAAAAAATAAAATTGGGCGAACTTTTATCAACCGGTTTTATCATGAACTTTTTATCATCGAAACTAATGTGTCGTATTTCGGCCCATGTGAACGTCGTTTTCGGTTGTAATTTGTTTTCTTTTTCGTAGATGTTCAGTCCTAGGGCAGTGACTCCCAGCCATAGTTCAGTTTCTTTTTTATTCTGAAAGTAGGTTTGATTAAAATGTTTCGCACATCCTTTTTAGTTACCATTATGGGAAAATAATTGACACCATACATGTCGAGATCTTGCGCAATTTTCAGGTATTCCATTTCTGCCTCATCTCTTGACATTCCTCTGTGGTCGGCATACCAAACTTTAATTTTGTCCTCCCACATTGCCGATGTCATCTGATATTGATCAATCACTCTTTGAGGTAGAAGGTCTTCACTGGCTAACATGCCCGGTTTGTAGGTATCTTCGTCAAAATCTCCAAACTGTAATGTTTTTACCATTTCACTCACCAACTCTTTTTGCGAAATTTTAATTACCTTGGCTTGCACAGCGTAACTAGCTAATAATACTGAAGCTTCAGGTGGACAGTACACATCCATAGACAAAATTGCTTGTTTCACTTGTAGGAATAACAAATGTTGAGTCACTTCTTGCACCAATTCCTCAGCTACCTCTTCAGGATAAAATTTGGCAAGAAACATAAAAGACGCGGTGCTGTGATGATCTTTTTGTATACTTTGGTCTTGAACTAAGAAAACGCAACTATGATAACTTTACCAAGTATTATGAGAATTGTTTTCACCTTTTTTATCGAGTTTAAGCCACGATATAAACCCTTTGGAATCTTCATACTGTAGACCAAAATACCAAGTTTCCCGTATTCCCGTTGTTCGGCAAACTAATTCGAATAGATCTCTGCCCGTAGCTCGCCACTACAACAAATCAACACAAACGATCAACCCTTCGTTTGGGGGCAGAATTTCTATTGAACACACCTCCAAGTTAAACTCCAATTCGGCGTCTAACGTGCAGACTTTAACGGGGAAACTTTTGCCGCTCCTTTTCCGACGGAAATGCGGCATTTTATTCAACATTATAATAATTAATTAGAAACTGAACAAAAACATTACTAAAATAAAATTTTGTGAACGAACACTAACGTCACTTGTCATGGAACTAACCACAGAATTTTACGATTGCGCAATGTCAGAGAGTAGAGAATAGAATAGAGAGACAACGCCGTATTAAATTAACGCAGCTTATATCACCCTAACGTTAGATGGCGTTAATTTACAGTCGGCGATAGAGAAATCTTTCGTTAAATATATAGATTATATTTATCTACAACCGGTCTTTGACATAATTCCGCATTATGTAGCATAGCAAAACAGGAGAGATGGAAATATTTATCGACTGAAGGAACAGAGAGGTCAGAATGTTACTTGTTTCCTTACAGACATATTTGAGTGTGACGATATATACAGCCGTAACACCGAGAGTGCCGAATCTTGATACGTTCGCCATCTATTGGTCATAACATAAAATAAAAAAACAGGTCCAAATCGACCGTTTACGATTGCCCCTCTAGCCTATTTTTTACACTCTGGCAATGTACTCTATTCTTTGGTTTTATTGTCATTTTTATTGCCAATTTCTTGTCGTTCAAAATTAGGAGTTTCCAGTTTTCTCCAGGAAAATAAAATACGAAGCTATTTTAATAGAATGGCAAAGCAGTCGCTATCTTCGCTCGTTCTGAGCTTCTATTACGACCCTTTTAAATGGTAAGTGAAAATTAAAAAAATTACGAATAATCCAGAATTAACCTCAAAATTTTCAGGTCCGTCGTGAAGAGCATCGGTTTTTTTGCTATAGGCGTGAGCATAGCGCAGCAGTGTGCTCGCGCTGATGTTTTAGGATCGTAAAGATATAATGTTTGGAATGTAGATTATATTGAATATATATACCAAAGTTTTTACATGTTTGTTTATCATTTAATATTAAACATGCTTCTTTTCATTTTAATGTTGTGTTTCCCGTTTTCGCGATGTATCAATTTTGTTATTGTTCTAACTGACGATCAAGACCTTCTTTTGAATGGTTTGGTGAGGTATTCAACATGCAAATTCATATGTGACTTGTCCAAAAATTGTAGGAGCCAATGAGGAGGACTTTAAATTTGATAGGGAATCGAGGGGTATTCTTTGAAAATGCTGTGCGTAACTACAAGCACATATATTGTAGTATTGAGAAAATAAGCATACCTATTTACAGTTTGTCAACACGCCAATTTGTTGCCCAAGTAGAAGTTCCATTTTAACTGGAAAATATGGTCACAATACTGGAGTGACAAACAATTCGATTAGTGGCAACTGCTCTAGTCACTATTGGCAAGCAAATTCAGAAAAGTTCAATATAGCTTCTCTTTTGAAAACTCATCGGAATTATACAACATTCTATGGAGGAAAATATTTAAACCAGGCAATTTTAATGTTAAATTCATAATTTGTTTAATGAGGTAATTTTTTTAGTATGGTAATAAAGAAGCGGGTGGTTTGAAGCATGTACCGCCTGGTTTTGACTGGTGGATAGGTTTGAAGGGGAATTCAAAATATTACAATTATACTTTATCAATCAATGGTACAAGGAAAAATTTCAGAAGAAACTACTTGACAGATGTTTTGGTAATGAAACGTCCTTTAATAATGACGGTATCAAAATCTATTTTTTAGAAGGACTACGCGTTGGATTTCTTGCAAATGAATCACAGACGATCGTTTTTTATGATAGTTGCACCGCCAGCTTCTCATGCTCCTTTTACAGCGGCAAAGCGACATTTGAATTCTTTCCCCGAAGCTAAAGTGATTAGAAATCCTTCTTTCAATTATACATCAGACGGCGTAAGTTTGAATAAAACAAGTTTACATGTCCATTATACAGTTTTCTAATTGAACTCATGGAAATTGGGTATCTTCTGATAATTGCATCGAAGGCAGAGAATTTTAAAAACCGTTAGCGCTCCGTCTTTTTTTGTGTTTCTACTGCGTACGAATCAGAAATCTATTAAATCTTTTTTTATTTTCATTATTCTACGAAAAATTTGTCGCGAACGTACTTCGCTCCATGTACAGTTGTAGGTATGGATATTTTATTTGTTCTCTATGTACCTACAGTAGAAAGGAAAAAAGTGTGATGAAGCGAGAAGAGCAGAAAGAGGAAAAAGATAATTCTGTATGTTATCTGTCTAAAATTTCCCGTTTTTCACCTAAATTTTTCTAAATTCTGCTTATCTCGTCTCTCACTCTTTTTCACGTTCAGGGAAATCGTCTAAACGTGCCACCTCAATTTAAACGTTATACAGGCCGTTTTCAGAAACATTGGATTGTGTCGATGCCACCAAAATATCTACCAACCAATGTATCAAGATTGGATGTTATACAACGAAAAAGATTGCAATCGCTTTTGGCAGTTGATGAGATGGTTAAAGAAATCTCAAATACCTTAGAATATTACAAGATCCACGAAGACACCGTTTTTATGTTCACATCGGACAATGGATTCCATATAGGTAGGTTTACATAATTAAAATTGAAAAAGTGGTTTCTTCTTTCTGCCGTTGCATTTCAGGTCAATTTGGCCAGCCTTGGGATAAAAGGCAACCTTACGAAACGGATGTAAGAATACCGTTCATTATAAGTGGTCCGGGAATTCCAAAGAAAAAATTTTCTTCATTTCCAATTTCCGCCATCGATATCGCTCCGACAATTTTAGATTTTGCGGGAATATCGATTCCCGACTACATGGATGGAACGTCTTTCAAAAAGAATTTCAAAACGACAATAGGATTCGATAAATTTCTTTTAATCGAGTATTGGGGCGAAGGGGATAAAAATAATATTTGGGATGGTTGTCCTTGGAAAACGGATGATTTACAGGTAAAACTGAGTGTCTTTCAAGCAGGTTCTCTGAAAAGTGTTTGCAGGAATGCACGTTGGAGTCATGGTGTAAATGCCAAGATTCTAGAAACAATACTTATAGCTGTGTTGTTCATTTATCCAACGATGTCCATCACAAATTCTGCCTGTTTCAAGATCAATCAGTTCGTGATTTTCATTGTTATTGGGGGAAATAAACTTGCTTTTTCCAGGATTTTATTGAAATTTATAATCTAAAGAAGGATCCTTACGAGAAACATAATCTTTATAAGAAATGGAAGACTGGTCAAGTTGAATATTATAGGAGGATATTGTCGAGTCTACGTTACTGCTCAGGGAAAAACTGTTCCAAATCATTTTATTCTTAATATACTCTAGTAGTTTCGTGCATTTAATTGTTTTATTTTGTATTGCCGCACATCCGTATGCCGTGGTAGCACACATATCGATCGAGCTGTCTTGGATCTTCAAGCACCAATTTTGTCTTCGATAAAAAGATGTAGTAACATTGTCACCGCTTCATCTCAATCTAACAGATTACAAGGATATATGTAATCCGAACCAAGAAACCTGTACGAGGGATCCACCGATGACACTCCATGCATTTGCTACAAATTTGACTGTTCGGAGACACCAGAAGGATTGGAATGAGTCGCCAGAAAAAAGACTCGAATTAATGGAGCCAAAAATGTTTACTAAGAGACGAGATTTCAAGATATGCGTACAATCACAATCAATATCCTCAAATTATAACATCGAGTTTATACAACAATTACCATTTTTACAATATATACATGTAATTATTTTATTGCAACCCTGTATAGTTTCAATTTTGTTTGGATACCCCTGTGTATTATTTCATAACAATATTGCACAGAGGCAACTATCAACATTTAAATCGAATGATTGAAAGATCAATATGATCGATATTCTATAGGATATATCTATGTCAATTCGAAATAAATAAAAATAATTGCCATAAATTTCCACTATTCCAAATAAAAAATCACAGTCAATTGCTACATCATAAAAGATATGTTTCTTAAATCAAAATAAATCGAAATAAATAATTATCACAGCATGACTAGAAAATTATTCCGTTCGTGGGAAAAAAAACCGGTGGAAGTTTAGTTTGGCATTTATGCGCCCTAGTTGTTAATAATAAATCTCTGGCCTTGACAGAATCGCTCTTCTTCATCGGATTCGAATCGGTTGGTAATTAATCAATCCCAATCCGATGCATCCACATCCCTTCGCACGAAATCCGAAGACGTATCTATTGATCCGTAAAGTCACCGACAAAATATACGTAGAAATTCCGTTTAGACGATCGGCACTGGAAAAGGGGACACCAATAATGCGACTTGTCTGCTCCGACGACGACGACGGAGTTAAAGAAAATTATTGAAACCGATTGATGATCTGATTAGGAGGGCGTATCGCCGAATTACGAAGCGCTACTTTAATGGAGAAAGTTCGTCAGTGTCGCTAATAAGGAAGATGCAGGTACATGGACAATCGAGTTCGAACAGATAATTGAATGGACGTGACGAGATATAGATAAAAGGGGCCGGTATCGTAAATCACACCATCGTGTCTTGGAGATGATCGAAATTCTGTCAAATGGCCGTTGCTTCGATTCGAAAAAAATCTTTTTCGGTCGAGTTGACTCTGGTCTGCCTGACGGATTCCGTGCTGAAATGTTCGCTGGAAAATTCTCCGCAGGAACCGTTCCGTCTTGCGTTCACGATCATCGTTTTAGCACCGTAGTCCGTCACGTATTTGTCCGTTTGATTCAAATTTACGGATTGGTAACCGCATTTGCACCAGGAAGGGTAATGCGTTGTCAGAATTTTCTTGAACGCTTCACGAAATTCCGTATTGAATATCGAATATATGATGGGGTTAAAAGCGGAATTCGAGTATCCTAGCCACGTGAGAATTTTGAAAGTGATGTCGGGTATGCACGTCTTGCAGAAAGCAGCTACGATGTTCATGCAGAAGAATGGAACCCAGCAAATCAGAAACACGCCCATTATTATTCCGACCGTAACGGCCGCTTTGTGGTCGCTCACGTGGTACGGTGAACTTTGGTGATTGTGTAGGTGGATTTGAAGTGCCTTCGTTTGTTTCGCAGATTTTCTTTTGCCTTTAGTTGTCGGACAATCTGGGAGATCGATCGGTCTCGTTATGGCTCGTATGTTTTTCACGTGTTTCTGGGCGTAGCAGTATAATCTGCAATAGATACCTGAGAAGAAACAATTATTAATATGAAGTGCACATGTCGAATTGGCGAAAATGCTGTAATTCAATCAAACTCCCCATTGCTCTTGAACAATTTAATCTTCCCGAAGAGTTAAACGATTTCATCGTATTTGACTTTTCCGTTTCGTTATCGCAACAACTATGTAGCCTACGCTTGTCTGCCCTCATTTGATACTCCAGCTCGCTTCGGAGCGATAATTACAGGAAATAAGCGAGGCAGTCTAACATAAACGATTTGCGAAGTTTGATGGCGGGAATCTGCACCTACATGTTGGGTTGGGTAAGGAAAAAGCAACGAAAAGTCACGAAATGGGAACAGGAGATATCGTGCCTGAAGATATGAACCGATATTTGAAGGTGATTAGAAAAGTTTCAATCGAAGAACATTCTGTACACAGTGTCATTTCGTACTTTTCAACACTGCATCGTCGAAAATCGACATACAAGTCCTCGGGGAGGAAAATTAAATAAGCGACGTCTCTATGGAATATTACGCGATTTTGCACGAGTCGATATTGGCAGTCAATTAACGTATCCAACTGACTGTTACTAATCTAAACGAATTCACCGCTTAACGGGTGGAGCAATCTTATATACGATCTCCATTATTAAAGACAACTGCATAGAATAACGGTAACGTCTAATTGATTCGGTTCGATGCTTACCTATCATGACCAAGCAAGGAACGTAAAATGAAATACAGCTGGAAACCACGGCGTAAGTTGGAGTAAGGTCCAACGCGCAGGTGGGGTAATTTTGTCCACCGGCATTGTAGACAAGGGGTTGGGGCGGCCTATGGAGCCCTAACGAGATGGGAACGAACGAAATCAGTGCCGCAAGAAGCCATATGGCGGCGATTGTCCCTAAAGCCACTCGTCTAGTCACCCATCTGCCATATCTGAAACGAAAGATTATATTCCCTTTATTGTCGCTGGAATAAAACACACTTGACGTTTTTTTTGCGAATCCACATTCGGGCAGCGTTTTCTCTTTTTCAATATCGATAGTGGCTCAACAGATCAACTGGGGGATACGCTCCAGTTATCCGAGTTGAAAGAATGCTCTTTTCCATGATTTGGAATATCCGTTCGAAATCGAGGGATGGAATACAAATTCGACGATTTGAATATTTCGATATGACTGCGTTCTCTTACTTAATAATTCTCTTTGTTTGGACGGAATGATAGGTGTTGCGAATGCAATGCTTTTCGTTAAGAGTTTGGTGCTGGTTTTTGTTTTGCTCGAGATAACGGTGGTAGCCTCGCGGATTCGGATTTTCGGGAGATCGTTGTTTCCGACACATTTCAATACCAACGGCTAACAACAAACATTTCTTGTCTAGCAAGAGAATACGAGTTGACCGGAGATGTGTAGATAGTAGGGTCGGGTAACGACGTCCAGTGCAAAGGGCGATATCAATTAGATGCCATCCATTGAATTCCTCGTGAACAACTCCTCTTAATACGTTTAATTGGGTCGACTGTTCTGTAATTAGATAACCCGCTTATTCGGGAATGCCGTTTTAAAAGCGACAGAAAACAGAGCCACCGAAAAAAAAGTCTTACTTTAATTTGCACCTTTTTAATCAAACTTTACGTGTTTCATTTCAAAGATGAGTTATTCGAGCTATAATTCAATTCATTCATAGATCGTTCACAAAACGAACTGAAAGGCTTTCCATGTTGCAACCTGTCTGCGAGCTCGCCGCCGTTAATTCATAATTCAACGAATATCTTTTCATAGAGAAAACCGGTGGCATATACATAGCAGAATGAACTTGAGCTAATCGACTTCGGAAACATTCGCTCATTCGCGTAGCATTTATTTCTACAACTCTGAGAGCAGATTTGAAGCTGTTTCTATGGCTTGTTTTCGTATTTGATTCGTATAATTTCATTAGCCGAATCCATCTTGTTTTCAGAGTTTTTATGTGCTTTTGAGTATCAAGTTCATCGAGATTGATTCAAGTACTTTCATTCAATTATACTCACTCAAACAAGATCTGTTAGATATACCTTCTCCAATGTTTCGAGAAAATTAAAAAGATTACCGATCATCCAGACGAATTTCTCGAATAAATCGAAATCACTATTTTTCGAAATATTGTTACAACAAAATTTCGAGACTTTTCTACATTGCATGTAAAACCAAACCATAATTAGTTAGAATTAGGTGTTTTGAGTTAAGTATCCAACATCAATAGTTGAAGAGAGAACGGATAATGCTGCGGTATATCTAATAGCATTTGATAGGTTAATGAGCGTGGAGAATTCGAATAAATGGAGGACGACGTTACGCACGATTTTATCGCGCTATAGATTTCGCACGCGATACCTACTGCGTGGCGTCGCATCGATAGCGTTAAGGTAGGTGAATTAGAATTCATCACTCACCTCAATGGGTCTTTGATGTGAATATATCTGTCTAGAGATATGGCACAGAGATTCAGTATGCTCGCCGTTGAACACATAACGTCGAAAGCTATCCACGTGTCGCAGAATTCGGCACCGAATATCCAATATCCCAAAATATCGTTAACTCCCGCAAATGTCATGACCAGGGATGCGACGAAGAGATCAGCTATGGCCAAAGAGGCGAGAAAAAGGTTTCCGATTCGTCGGAGTCCACGGTCGGTGTATATTGCAACGCATACCAAGATGTTACCAGCTACCGATAGGAAAATCAACACTGATAGGAAGACGCCTGAAACAGAAAATCCGATGTTATTGATACACATATGTAGATACTAATCAAAAAAAAAATTCTGACACCTTCTGACGCGCATCCGGCGGGCATCAGAATCTGACGTATTTTCGTTCGAAAATATCATTTATCTCCGCAAACAATCTCCCATATCCCCGTTCGCTGCATCTTACACCAGCCAATTTCCTCATCCCTTCAGCCGAAAGTAAAATGCAGACGTTCCAAAATATTACCATATAAATTGCTTTATTTCAAGGTAGAATAGTTGAAGGCGTTAACGTAGTCCACCTATATTCTGTTTGCAACCAATTTCAGATCTTCCGACCGCATCAACCGAGAAATTAGACTAATCCGGCCGCGTTCGATTAAAGAAAATACGTTCATTCCGATCGATAATTTTAATCTAAACGGGAAAGGAATATGCTTACCGACGATCAGAATTGAGAGTATCGATACTGCATCCTCCTCCTCCATTATCGCGTAATCGGTTTCATTGGAAATCTGAAAAATAAGATCGGTGTTAATCTAAAATTGACAAATATCCCAAGGATATGCTCGGAGACTCGATTACCTTTCAATTTGCAGGGATGCAAACTAAACACAACCCACGTAATTTTCCCTAACAACTACCTACCAGGCACCCCTCGGAGTTTGCATCTAATGATGATTAGTGGGAACTTCGTTCGCGTAATAGTTTTGTAATTTATACAAAAACGTAGCCAGAATCGCCAGAAAATGTTCGTTTTGATTTACCTTGGGAATAGGAGGCATCGCATTTATGAATAATTTCACTTATGATCATCACGTTTCATCGTTCGTTCAAATAAAATATTTCACACACTTCGTACATGTATACAATCGTGTCGTTTTCATCGTTGTGTTGATTCGTTTGGGATAAATTTATATGATAATTAATTCCGTGTTCTCGTGGAATATACCGGAATATTTCAGTTTATTTGAATTGCCCGTAGTACATCGTTATTGATTCATTTTGGTAAACCGCATTCGTCCGTCCAACTACAAGGCTATAGAGAAAGTTCAGATTATTCCACGGATTAAAATGTGAATATCGACAACATATATTTTTATAATTTATATAAACGACATCGATTTTCACAAAGTCAGAAAGTCAACAGGTCGCAAGTTATCGCTTTTTGACCTTCGCCGGTAGGTAAAAAATTGCCAATATCGGAGGATTATGTGGTCTTAACCGCAAAATTTGGCGTTCAATTATTCGCAATATAAACGAATTATGCCACGGCTTTGTGCAACTATACATTTCACATGCAAACACGGCATACCTGGGCCCCATTTACTCGCCATCGACTAATTCCTATTCCACGGAGAAAATGGAATTAATTCATTTGCATACGGATTTAATCGGAGCTTTACATCGTATATGCAGATCCCGAACCTAAAATCGGTACAGCTTAATATTTTGTTAATTTTTAAAAGCTAAACGTTTATTCGGTTCGCGAGGTATCTTAATAAACTGTTTATCATGAACTTAATGCAAATGACTCGTTTCTCTAAACCTTTTGTCGATTCATTCCGAACCTCCAATTTGCATCGCGAATTCTTGTCGAATAATCGAACTGCGCGAATTGGCCGACGGAGACGCTTCGTCGAAAATTGGAGGCAGTTCCTCTTATTTCATCATAGAAATTTACATTGTTACGTAAAGAAAAAGAGCTGTTGTTTTATTCAAGTTTCGCGCGAAAACTGTAAGCAATTACGCGTTCCCGCTCTTCAGATTTTAATCATTTTTATCAGACGGAACTTATAATGATGTACATATTTGCATCGATTCGTTTTTACGACTAGAGAGACAAAAAATGTGCCGACGTATCTGTGGATTTTCATTTATGCGAACCAATTAAATGTAAAACAGTTTCGGCGTGTCTTTAATTCGCGTTTCGGGAAAGTCGCTTCGAGTAAGCAAAAAAAAAAAACGAGAAAGTGCGATTGGTTTATCGAAAACCGCACTTCTAACTTCACTCCGAATTAAATATGGTTTCAGAATAGGAATCGATTACCCAGATGTCTGCTACGAAAGCCTCTAGAATCTCGAGGAGTTGGGAAGAAGGTTTTTATTCAGCAAGAAGTTCGAGGATTGCGTTTCGGAATCGACTATATGCCGTCATCGTTTTAACCGAGATCGAATTTTTTTTTTTTGATGAGCGAAATGATGAAAAACCGATTGTATACTGTTCTTTCTTATCGATCAGATTTGAATAGTTGCGCACGAAATTACGTTACCACGATAATCCTATTGACATTTTACGAGCACGACCGAGAGCATCGTGGAAGGGACAGCACGAACGCAAGTCGTAAAGTTGCGAAAATTTTGATGCGACTGGGTAAGCGACATAAACAGTAATGACATATTTTATAGTTTCCTTTCGAGAATTGAAAAAGTAAACATTTTCCACAGTCGATTTTGATAACGGAAAAGTGGATACGTGTTCCAGTAACAAACTAGAGGGAGAGCACTCGACGGTTTTGTACAAGAAAAAAATTTTCCGATTTCCAATAGAACGGTCACGTCGTTTTCCATTTCGTCCCGTTTTACGAGAACGCCGGGGAAGCCGATTTCGAACACCGTATTGAAATTGAGTTATAAATCTCAATTCGGTGGAGGGAAAACTGTTGAATCTTGAGGCGACAAAAGCAGTTTTCCGCATCCTTTGAACTCCGATCGAATTCAATTCTTACTGCAAGTTGGCATTTTCATATTCGTGCGGAAGGTCATAAAAATACGATATGCCGTATCCTTCCGACCGGAATAAAAAGGTAATTTTATCTTTTACTTTTTGTTATGAGAGAAACATCGTTATCACTAATGTCGGTGGTATTAATTACGTGACAAAAAATGGAATAAGTCCATCACGCTGTTTCTTGTGGCCGAATTTCGTGGTACTCCTCTTTCGAATCCCAAAGTAATTATTTGCTCGCGTACTCCTCGACACGTGTAGCTCTCATCGTAACATTTCTAATAAGATGATCAACGCGTCCCTAGAGTTATGGCTTTGGCGAGTTAATACTCGAAAGCAGAATCTTAGAAAGTAATTATCCCGGATAGAGGAAAGCTTAATTGGCAGTCTTCATCGAGTACAATAATGAGGCAAGCTGCTGAATCGCTAATCGAGATACCCGTTCGAAACAATTTCTTCGCGTTCGATAAAGAAAGCTAGAACTATAACTTGGATCGTTTCACCGTCATAAACCCCGGCGTAATATGCAAAAATCATTTCAACACGGCGTAACCGGACCAATTAAGGCGTTCAAAATAGTCACCACCCGACATAATGAAAATATAGCGACATTGTAATAATCCACGCGATATTTTATGAATAATTCGAGCGGTAGTACGTATTATAGAAAGTAGGAAGGACTACAATATTGAAGTATACGCAGCGCATTCGCCAATTTGAACCATATCTACCTAATATGTATGTGCATGCAAAATGGTAGTCAAACAATGTGACATCGCGCGTAATCTGAAAGTGGGATTTTCTGAATCATTCAGGGTTCACCCCTCGCAAAAGTTTCGTCTGCTTTGAAAGCGACATCGAGATTCCGTCTTGACACTGGTTTTCCTTGCGTACCTCCTAACCGTGCGTCCCTTTTTTATTTTCCGGACATATATGTCATTGCTGCCGGAATATTTCACAACGGAATTGCGTTGGATTACCTTTCTCGCAACACGTCGATCAAACATTGGAATAATTTCGAATTCTATTTGTACTCAATATAGGTTTGAATTTCTAACTTGTTAATACGCTTTCATTAACTTGACCCAGGTGCACTGTATCGATACTCAACTATAAGTCAGTACTGAGTCCATTGATATAGCAAATTCCGAATTGTTATTCTATTTGAAGTAGCTCCTCTTCAATTTTAATGTTTGTCTTTAATGTTACGTTTCGAAGTCGATATATTTTCTACACTCGATGTATTAATAAGCGAAGATCGAACATTAAAGACATAAATTCTGGATTAATAACAGACCGTAGAAGCGACAGTAGCGTTGGGATACAGCTATCAAAGCATTATAATTAACCATCGAGTGGATTTTCATTTAGCTATGGCCTTGTCAAGGAGCACTACGCCATACAATTATGAACTTGAGTGATATTGCGAAAATCGTACTGTCAACATCAGACTCGTGGAAATCGGCTCGTCGAAAATATATATCCGCGACGGTTACGATTGAGTATCGGCAATAGTCCTAGTAGGAAATTTCGGAGGGAACTTTGACAGGCCTAGTTATAATTATTTAGCGTGCTCAAAATTAATCAAGACAACGACAGCTCTAGACGGAGACTTTGCCGAAGTCTGGAAACTGTTATTGAATTAGCACCAAGTTTTAATTTGTGCCCTTAGCAAAATTGAATTCAAGTGGAAATCATAGGGTGGGTAGGGATCATTTCATAAGTCATACTGATTGAATAGTTTACTGTTAAACTACGGTCCTGACTGTTTTATTACATTTCGCTTCCCATTGTGAACATATGACATCCCTATTATAAATGATTACAATCCATTTTGGAATAGATTTTTTCGAGCTTCAGGGAGAAACAAACATTTTTATCAAATTTTTCGATTACCGATAATTGAATAACGAAATTGTGTCACGAGCGCTTTTTTCAACTAGAAATTCCTGTGGATGAAAATGAAATCATTTCCAGAATTTTAGTTCATTTTTATATTTAAATTTGTTACTGCTACGTGGGAAGAAATCCCTTTTATTTTCGATCGTATAATTAAACCTTAATTCAAATTTTACCAATTTCTAGTTATCATTTCCTTTTGAACTTACCTTGCCAGCCGAGTTCCTCGCTATCAAGTTGAAATCCTGGAACAAAAATACATTTCACCGATCGACGATCATTTTTCATTCAGAAAATTCGGCGACAACTGCATACAAATGAATGTAATGAATGACATAAGACGCGAAGAGACTATTTCAAATGAGTCATTTCTGCGATTTATTGTGCATCGATGTTCGGGATTTTCTAGGCCGGAGATTGGGTGAACATGGCGGTACGAGAGAAGCATTCGAATTAGGAAATATGGATCCGACTAGCCGACGATTCGATATTTCGCGAAATTTCCGAAAAATGATTCGAAACATTCCGAATTATCGCGGCCATATTAGTATTTCTGTTCTTTCATTCGTATTTGCGCAAATGAAAATTATATAATTTATTAATTCTATATTCGAATACCGAATATAATAAGCACCGAATCGACCATATTCACAAATTTAATAATTGGCGAACGATTTAAATTTATCCGAATTTTTGCTTCCGAATAACTTGAAATACAAATTGTTCCGAATATACCCTCCCGACCATCGAGTAGCACATTTTTATTTTTTATTTTCGGCGATCGATTTAATATCATTTTCGCGATTGAAGAACTTTGCCGAAATGATGTCGAATATTGTCGCGAAATCTTTGTCCAATTGAAATACTCACGAATTTAAGTGAATGTATTTCTTCGTGTGCAATGTAGAGCGATTTGCGAATTTCTGCATTAGGTGTAAAATAAAATACGACGGAACTTCATTGACAAGTTCCAATAGTAGTGAAAAGTTTGTTGTAGAAAAGATCCAAGCAGATGGAAAAAGACGAACGGAATTGCTTTTGGGAGTTTTCGTGTTTTACAGTTCGGTTCTTTGGTAAAAGACGTTTGCTCGATGCCCAATTTGTTTCGGAGGTGGGCCGCAGATGGAATTACGAAGAGTGGCGCCCAAAGGTATTGAAGTTTGAAGTTGGAGATATTTTATTCTGTTGGAAGTTCCGCAAATCGCTGAGGTATTCACCGGATCCGGTGGGGGAACGAAACCGCACCGTGCGATATGAACATTGATATTTTCGACGCGATTCATCCTTTGTATTTCGAAAAAAGCGCACTTAATTTACAATTTAGATGCGATTGTTCTGCCGGAAAATGTCTCTTTGGATTGGTTTTTTTTTTGGTTTCTTAGAACATCAAGATGCTCCTCAAAGATCCATTCGCTATCATCGAAAGGGGATGTTTTTGCTCGATTCGCAATATTGTTGATTTACTTTTAACAGCGTGTCTTGGAATTTGAACGCATTTGTATTTATACGTTTACTTGTGTGCCATAGTGGGTTGTTTAATAATAATGCTGTAATGGTTATTAAGTGATTGGAACATGCTTGTTCCGCAATTGGTTGGCTGATGTTAATATTTGTGTTTACTGTTTAATCGATAACGGATAAAGGATCTTTCCATTTGATGTGCAATGTGTGGCGTTATCGTTTGGCAATTGTGGGATGTACATCCACATATACAGGATGGATAGTCATTTATAAAGATTCCTCCATCGTCGAGAACGCATCTCGTTTGATTAGAATAGTAAGTGCAATCAATAGATGCTCCCTTTCCGTAAATCGAGGCAACGAATTACGATTTGCTACATTTCACCTGAGGTATGAAACTATCTACTCCGGTATTACCGGAGCGAATATCTGATTTTACCGTCATTTCGCGTTTCCCTCATATCTGTCGCATTATAGATGAAGGATTTCGAACAATTAGAAATTCCGCAGAATGTTACGTGTAATTGCAGATTTCTATTCTAAAACTGGTGGCAGCTTCATAGTAATGATCTTTTGTTCATTTTGACGGTAAGCAAGCTCATTCAGTATTTCATAGCCGTCGGTATTTGGTTAAAAGTTTTATTCGCCCAATATGAGATCGGAGTCCGGTGATCATTTCAATCGCGTATTAATTTTATTTCTGCATTCGAATAATTTTTATCTCGAATAGTGCGTCTTTTCGGGTCTAGTACTCTAGTAGTGATGATCCCTCGGTGGCGTGGCGTGTCGTGGTGTTCTAATTTTTTCCGTACCGACTTTGATGATATAAAAACTCAGACAGAAAAAAGAAAAAGATATCTCATTTTCCATAAAATCGAACGATAAGCCAAACAGAAGACGTAATGTCCGTCCGGAGGGATAGCAATGTTTTTTAGTTCGAATGCTTATTCAGCCGTTCCATCAAATTTCCCAGCTAATACAGAGAAATCAAATTTTTTCCTACTTTCTCCGTCGAAAATAACCCCGAGGGATCAACTTTACGTTCGGTCCCTTCCATATCAACTGTTAACAAGTTTCCGATATGGTTCTGGCCGCTCCACATGTTGAAACAAATTCTATCAAACTCGACTCGAATCGAACGAAAAATATTTTTAAAAAAATGCCGAAAAATATGCGAGCATTTCCCGAATTTTTTAACCGAATCTCCGAAATTCGATCAATAAACGCACTTCGAAAATGAAATATCTCGTGCCGTATTCAATAAAAGTTCATTCGAATGCATGGAGTTATAAACGAAAACAGATCAAATTATTTACCGGACAGACACGAAGAGCAGCATCAAGCTGTATACGAGTATATGATTAAACGAGAAAGTTATTTCCCAACGGAACTGTTCGGAAAATGGGTAGATGAAATATTAAGTGGAAAATACTTGGTGACTGTATAAGAATAATTCCGGAATGTAACTGACGAAATACACCAGCCACAAATATTGACCGAATCATATTTCGGTTCGAGCGAGCGGATGCGTTCGTAAAACAGCAACAGTAAAGGAAACGTTGATCATATTATTTCCGTTCGGAATATTTCGCGACATTCACCGTGGAGATTAGGTTATTTTATTTTCGAATAACTTGTCGCCGGAAACGTTTCCTCTCCTTGAAATGGTTTTCCCTAATTAAGGGTAATTCATGAGCCGTCGCGTCGGCAACCAGATAAGACCGAAGTATAAATCGAAACGGTAATTGTACTAATTGAACCTCAATATATTCGTCAAGATTTTTCCTCGCAATTTCTTAATACGCGCAATTGACGAGGTCGAAGGATTCGATGATTGCATATAGACTGGAAAGACATCGGAATTTTAATCAAATAATGGAAAAGTTTGCGGCGCGGCGGAATTAAGGTAGACTCACTTCGTAATTGCGTCTTTTTCACGTTCGAATAGATATCCCGAGCGTATAACGAACTAGTTATCTCCCCCATTCCCATCTATAGATCATCTGTTTCGGCGGCATTATCTGAGCGATAAAAGAGAAAAAAATCTTCCACATTCATCTTCGCTTTTTAGCTTTCCGCCGTCCCAATCTCTTTTTATTGCTCATCCGGATGAAAAAGAAAAATTAACGAACGAAAGCCGTTTCATAAAGTTAAAAGGAAAATATGTAGGTACAATTTTGATTTCGATATGTTTTTTCTGTGGCCCTTCTTTTCTCACAATAATAATGCTTAACCGAAATTAGCCGAAACGCGATTGGGCATCCCACCCATATCAAATGTAGCGCTCGAGGAACGTTGCGAACCGTAGTTTCCAACGATAATCTCGTGATAGCCGTAAACCGTAGGCCATCGCAACAGCGGCCGCAACAAAACCCGATTACACAATATTAAACTGATAGAATGAAAAGTTTCATCTTCACAACAGAATCATCGGCCGAGTTTCAATATGTATAACTCATTTAAAAAACCCAAATAATTCCGCTTATTAAAATGTCATCAACGAATGCAGAATACCAATTGACAAAATCAATGTAGCCTGACGGGATTTAATAGAACTAGGATTGAGCTTGAAGCGAATTCAACGTGACGCTGCAAACAATTCGCGAAAGTAATTGGCGTTTCGGGATTTATTATCAGTTCCAGTTCAATCATCTATTCAATTTCACGAGGATTTGTTGAACAGCTTACGCGTTGTTTTCGACACTTGTAGGACCTCTCAATTGGAAGACAAACGAATTTTTCGGATTTTTACTTTCATCATCTACTTTGACCGAAGTCGCTTAAACAAAATCTCCCCCGGAAAAATAAAGGTTCGTTTTATCGGTTCAGCTTGCTATTTCACGTGCCCTACCCAATTCTCGGGAGAGAAGGCTCCTCTTTGTTGAAAGCGAAGGAACATCGAGTGGCTTATTTGAAATAATCCATCATTTGCTTAAAGGGGAAGCTCATGAATTGCACGAATTGCTTGACCCTGTCGGATTTTGAGTTTGTTTAAGAGTGTTTCGATATCGCGATCAACAAATTTCGTCGATGTAAATTCGACATAGAGGACGACACTTTTCGACATAAATCACCTTTTACTTTCCCTCGTGGAGTTAATTTCCGGCCTTTAAACGAGTATCTAAAAATTTCAAACCGTACGGCGATAAAACGTAACTTTTTTTCATATAAATACAAGAATCGCTATGTTGTTGATCACCTGCAGTGTTACATGTTTTAACAAAAAAATTCCTCTCGATGAAAATCATCGAAATCCTTCCTTATCTATTTTGGCAGTAGAATTTGAATGAGTTACTCCGTTAACGAATAGAATAACAACAATTATGCTCATCTAACAAGAGTATTGCGTGGCTGCCTCAAGTTTCCCGTAATTGGATTTCCTAACATAAACCAGTGAGTTGACACGAATTGTTACATCTACGAAATGGCGAATGCGCGAGTACATCGAATAACGGGCAATCACCACGGGGCGATTATGCCGATGCGGAAATTCTCCTAATGGATTTCTACGATCCGAATCAAGATGGTCATGTTATCCCGATGCTGATATGAGAATACATAATCCATTACCTCTCGGGCAGTTGAATAATTCGATCTCACGTTCGAGTAAAAAATCTGAATGGTAGAGAGGATGAGATTCCGTCAATGGCTTAGGTACATTTTTCGCTCGGAATATTCGATCAATATTACTGGTTAATGGTAAACCAGGTCCTAAAATGAAATATAGATGAAAGGAAAGGGAAAATTTACATTTTATGATTGCCGTTTCAAAGAAATATTTTAATTACGAAAAGGGGAAATATTGAGAATTTCGTTTTTCGAATGGAGCGACGAATTGTTCTCCGGTTTCCCTTTATCCCTCATGCCCAAAGAATTAAGTAACTATTCGTCATAATAATGCTCGAAATTAATTGTTGGAGAGCATTCCATATCAATTTCTGAAGCGCGTCAAAAGTTGGGAAACTACGGCATTCCATCTCTGCCGTCAAGATGAATACGCATGTAGTTTACATTAATTGCGTTGCAAGTTTCGCGATTTAAGCTGCTAGGTTATTGTCGTCAACAAACTACGAGAGTAGAAAACTATTTTATGTTTGTACTTAAAGCAGTTATATCCACACCACTATTTACCTCAAAACTCGTCGTTACCGTTTTCAGTGTCTCTCGAGTGATATTGTTGAGATCCAACGAACGCTTCCATATTCAATTCAGACAATGTAATATGCGACGTGATGTCGTTTCGACGCAATTTCGACGGTCGCCCAGTGCCAAACACCTAATCTCTTTTTTTAAATATTACGATTATTACGACAATTTTTTTTTCAATTTGATCAAAATATGTAAATATTATTGAACAATCGAGCTTCTTGAGAATGTAGCACTCGTAATATTTTCAAAATACGTCGAGTGATTCGCGGGATATGAATGTTTCTAATTTTTTGCAAGATTCGTCAGACAACTGCTACAATGGACGCTGATAATATAAAATAAAATTTATCCGTTCCCATTTCACGATACATTTCAACAATGGCGTCATTCCAGCTCATTATCCCATATGAAAAAAAAAAAATTCCCGAACAAGTAATTCCGTCGCATTATCTATTCATGATTAATGAGCGACCCCATCACCACCTACCGTAGTTGAGCGTCCTTTGACGCCACCGAGCAAATAATTCGGTCTTTTAGGGATTAACGGGGAAGCCGCAGGGGAGCGCTGCCACGTATAGTGCAACACGTGGATGAGCCTTTTTCGTGGATCTGTCGGTGAATTTGAAATTTATACGCCGGAATGCCAAAGAGAAATCGCCAGTGTGGAAAGGGATTCAACGTAAACATCGTTCTTCAATCGACATGTATACTGCGTTACGTTCCTTCTCCAGATGACAACTTTACCGGAAGTCGATCAATTATTAAAATGCAACTCTTGATTCGAACCTACAGTTCTCCAGCGAATTGAATTGTCCGCGGTGCGATATTTAACTGGCAATTCACGTGGTTCACATGACAGCTGTTTTTTAATAGTGGTGAAAATATGAATAAATTCTTAAGCGTCTACCTACCTACCTACCTACCTTCCGTTCTGGTATTGGCAGAGCCAAATTACTCTTTTTCTTTCTCTTTTCAATTGCGAGCATACAACTCCAATTTAATATGATAGAAATAGATTAAATTGGAAGCCCTATAATCTATTCCGTGTGAGACAACTAGGATAACGCTGAATGAATGAAGTGGTGGTCCTGCTTTGGACGGATGTACCTAATATGCAGTTTGGAGATAATCGAAAAGGTAAATATATGTACATTTCCATAAACAACGATAGGAATTTGTGTGGAGTAGATAATGTTGTGTTCGTGCATACGTTTACGTCTGGCCTAACCCTATTTGCACACCGCGCTCGGTCTAGGTTTCGGTGCAAATGAGTTACTGTGGCGTGATAATGACAACTTAATACATTTCAAATCGAAATGCGGGAATTAACGATGTTTCCGATAATACACGACCGCAATATTTTCCATTATCAATAAATAAAGGAATGCTCGGTCTTTGCCGCGAATCGGCGAAAATTTGAAATGGCAACTTTTCGCCAGGAGTTTACTACCTCCTATCCGAATGTTTTCCATTAAAGTAGACGGTCGGAATGGCGGATGAGGATTAGCGGACAGGCAGAATAATCGGTTTTAGTCAGCGATTCGCTGATTACCCCGACATTCGTGACGGTCGCAATACGGAATTCATATTTTCCGCTCTAATCATCGCTGCGCAATCATTATTGTCGGATTAGGTTTCGGACGAGTTGTTACCTTGATCTTTTAATTAATTTCGCCAATTCTCAACTGGGGTTATGAAATGATTAATGTATGTCGCTTTCTGACTTCTTTTCATCCGATTTTCAATCGCGTATTATCGATGAAAAGCCCACGCATCAAAGAAATTGAAAGCTTTTTCCCACTCGTCTAACACATTTTTTGTAGCTTGCGTAATTTATCGGAAATTGGGCAATTTCGGAGAGGAGGCGGCGGGAGGCGTAAAAAATTAGACCAATCAACGAAATTGATTGAAACTCGATTTGGAAAATATTATCTGACGGAAAGTGTTGATAAACGACCTTAATTGAAAATTGAACGTTCGATTAAATCTGATTGGTCGGTTCAGCCACATCCTCTTCAATTTTACTAAAATTTCGTGCGTTTTTCTATAATTCTGGTTGCGTCCGCATTTGCATTCTAAACTTTGTGCGTCTCGTAAACTATTTTTCACTAATGAAAACTCCCTCAATTCTAGTGGATGATTCGATTTTTTCCTGTTTGAGAATTGTTCATTGAACAATTTACCGATAACGAATTTTGTTGTTTTTTTGTACCATATCCGCTACAGATTTTTGATACTTCCAAAAAAGTTATAGAAAACCTGCGATGAGCATCCACGATTTATCTCGACGCGAATAACGAAAATCGAAAATTAAGTTATACATAATACATCGTCACCAACTTTTAAAATTAAACGCGTGCTTGCAATATTTCCGATCACAATGTGCTACAAATCTCGAAAGGAATTCTCATTTCTATATAGACTCGAATCTGAATGTTCTCCAAGAACTCTGCGCCCTTTACAAGTGAATAAATTGCGGTTTTCTCACCATTAAGATAAAAGGAAGATCTGAGATAAGAGGGAAGTTCAAGAATTTCCTAATAAAAGGTCGATATGTGCGCGGGCTGCTTGAGATCCTCGGGATTTCACGGATTAATCCTCGCGGCAATTGAGTAATAAAAGATTGAGAAATTTATCGAATGTTCACTTTATAAACCAGCAAACAACAAACGTTGGCTGAGTCGCTAATAAATATTCCGCGCACGTAACTCGTTTATATAATATGCAAAATTAAATTACTTTCGAGTCTTACAGTATTTATAATGAGGCCCTTCTAACGTTCGAAAGGCTCGCGTGAATTATTCCTCGGGCGAAATATAATTTCTTATAAATATCTAAAAATTTGTTATATACACTCACCAGAACATCGGTTTCCATCTTGAATCCCTGCAACGTAAAAAAACTTGTTAATTTGCGGATACTTAAATCCGACATTTTTTTAACGACGTTAAATGTTTTGTCCGCATCAATCTCGGTGGGAGTTTCAATTTATTTTTACGTTGTTTGTTAAACCCCTTCCGTCGCAGTTATTCATCCTGTCCATAATTCTTAATTAAACGAAAGAACAATGAACACTTCTTCCTCGCACCGAAGTAAAGCGAGAAAAAGAAATTATAATCGTTAGAGAACTTTTAATATACGACTCCCGATCGAATGAAAACTTTCTCCGAATATTGAGCAATAAGATAATGGTAAAATCGATTCCGCCTTCGCGAACGATAACATCTGTCGAAAGTTGCTTCCGGACTGATAATGTTACTAATAACGAGCTCGCGTTAATGGAACTTGTTTCAGAAATCACTTCTTACAAATTGATTGCAATTCCAAAATTTCGTACTATGTACGATTTGATCACTTTAATTGACTGTTTTGCTCACATTTAAACGCGAATATATGTTTATACTTGCTGAAACCCCAGTTCCTCCACCATTTTGTTCATTATTTTTTAGTAGATAATATAAAAATTACGACAAATTACTGTGCTTTCAGTAAATCCAATTAAGAAACAGATGCGTTACTTCTCTAATATAATCGAATTTGTTTTAGTATAGACATAGAACAATATAAATTTTTTTTTATGATAAGAGTCTCTCTAAATTTTAATTGGCCCCTATGCAACCAAAAGAAGAATTATTGAACCCACGTCTCTAAGTTGAACAATCCGTTCTTTCTCTTTCAATTTCTGATCCACTTTCGGAAATTATAAATATTGACGAATTGACTAATTACTATTAAACGTAGAAATGATCTCGACAAACCGTTTCACTCGGTGTACCATTTGATGAAACTGGTAATCGCCTAGCTACGCAAAAGGTTTTCCGGAAGTAAAATTCCCGGGCAACAGTGTTTTAGCGCGGCGCACTTTTGGGGTGCAATCAGTGTAACAGAATCCGAGTTGGAACAGGTGTGCAGCAACGAGATCTCACCGCGAATTCGACTTTATTTGTGTTTGTACTTTTGTTTTCTATCCCACATTCGGATAAATGGGGAGCGGCGGTGGCGGCGGCGGCGGCGGCGCCATTCAAAGATTTGTAAATATATTTGAACGCGGATTTCGGCCGGCCTCATTCGCTTATACAGGATTTCGCAAAATGGATCTAATTCACTTCCGAAATCGAATACGTGAAGCGTTTCTTTCCATGTTACTTCAATATAAACTCGGTAAGATTCCGAATTCAATTTCCCGACATCAAAGGCCGTGGGATTATCGGGAATTTCGGATCTGGATGTGGTGTATGATAATTTTCAATTTTATAGGGATCGACGATTCTCGTTTGGGAATAAGTTAGGTATATATGAGAGTGGAGATTAGAGCTACCAATTATGTGATCGTGACATAAATTGCAACTTATATCATTTGCGGAGTAAACACAAACTGTTCTTCGGACAAAGGTGATCACAGAAATATGTACCTTGAAACTTAGTTTTTTTGTGACAAGTTGGTTAAAACCTGTTGTTGTTGTTGTTGTTGTTTAAAACGTTGAAACATCTCACGCTCTTGAACTACTAATACTGATTCTTAACTCATTAAGTACCTAAGCTATACATCGCTTTAGGATTCAATTAAAATATGTAAAGCGTCATTTCATTTTCCTTTTGAAAAAATTGATTTGCGTATTTCCATATACGTTTCAATTCGGAATTCTCATTTTTAATTCGAAAGCACCGACAAGATGTTCGGTAGAGATATGAAACTCGCAGTGAAAAGAAAATGCGGTTGTTGTCTGGGAGAAAATGACACAAGTTATAAATTGCACCCGTCGTCCAATGCGTACTTTTTCAAATAGAATTAAGAGTTGCCCGAACGCTTTGACGGATTGGCGGCGATAGTTCGGTGGCGAACGAAACTTTTCAATTAAGAGTAAGAAGGTTTTGAAAAAAATTAAAAAGAATTTATTCGAAGTAAACTCTCAGCTTTCCGTCGAGTATGAGGGGACCCACTTAGGGTGAACTCGTTGCAATCAATCGGCGAGTTCGCTCCGTCGAAGACATACAACGAACAAGATCATTAGTGATTTAAGAGGGGATTTGAAAGGCACCTTTTTCGCTTTAACTTTACCGAGGGTTTGTTGTATGCGTTAAAATATGATTAGGAATATACTCGTATCATAGACGTAGAAAAAAAGATTATTTCCAGAATTAAATCTAGTTCACGTGTTGTATTCTTCGCGGAGCCTCATCTCTCCACTTGAATCAAGTTTCCACTTCGTCACACTTATAAACCGCTTGGGGTCTTCAACGTCATACATCATCGTGATAAAAAAATTCGTTTATAGTGTTTTTAACTCATTGTGGCAGTTTTGGTCTCGCGCGATTTGGTTCACATTCAAACAGTCCACCAAAGTGAATTGTATGCGGAATATTTAATCTCGTCGTATTTAATATACTTCGTTCTGGCGACTAAAGTGATAAATTCTTCGTGAGAGCGCGCAGAAAAAAACAACGACTGATAAATGCATCCATTTCAGCTCCATCAGCGTGCCGGTTGAGCTATCCATTACATCACATTGCGAACTTCTGCTTTCGCTCTGAGTAACCAGTAACAATGAAAAACATCCAGCAATTTCGCCACGAGACTATTCGGTCTTTATTATCGTCACGTTTCGAGGTCCTTTGATGAAATACATGACACATTATGATCTCGCTGAGTAGATTTTTGTGGAATATGAACTACCATTAAATATAACTTCGAATTCGAGGAGATTTTGGTGAAAAATTTAAAATAGGGAACTCAACTCCTGCAGCGTTGATGTAGAGTTCAGGCATTTTCGAATGGTAATCCATCATTGCCTTCCCGTTTTCCGCTCGCAGGAAGCGAACTCATTTTCGAGTCATGGATAATGTTAATCCATCGTCAGCTCATCGAAGACTTGTACCGTATTAAAATCCTTTGACAATATCCCCGCGGGAAGTAACAAGAAGTGCGAAACGCACTCAATAATGAAGCAACATAGTCGGAAAACTCCCTACGGTGATTGAAACCATAATACGGTATTATCGTGTCATGTTGGGGGAATTTTTAATCAAATCCAACTTCGTTAAATTCTCTGTCTCTATCTCTAAATTGGGGAGCCTCAGATTCATTGGCCCGAAGCTTCGCTCGAGCTTTAAGAAAAATTTCCTATCTTAGATTTATGTGACACGCATACGTAAAAGAGATGGATGAAGATCGCGAATTTAGTCACGTAACATTGCGTAACCGGCTGAAATCATCAAAAGGAAGCGCATTGAATCGTTCAACTTGGAGATATTCGAACCGGAAAACATGCGTTTTTATTTTAGTTCGATCAATCGATGCCAATGATATCATTCGGTGAGCGAAGTTATTGCTTTCCTATTTCCGAATTAATGGCGAAGCAAAAAGAAAATCTTTCGGTCACTTTTTGAAAATAAAGACGAAGTTTTTTAATAGAAAAAATATCTGCCATTACGCGAGAAAGATGAAGTGTGAACGGGTAGGCCCGAGATTTCGGCTGTTGAAATAAGGTGGATTGGTGATTTACGTGCTATGAAGAGTCACTCTCTGAAAATGGGGAGACGTTACTTCTTCGTCGGCAGACTGCGTACGACAACCCGCATAAAATGGAATTTGTTGACGGGAAAATAGGGGAGCCGGAGAATTCGCTTCTCACACGTTATGGATCAAAAGGAATGAGAGTGGCAAATAATTTCGTACATCATTCAAATCTGTGTCGGAAAACAAATACATTTGTTATCCAACCAATGATGAAAACATCCGCATTATTCGTGAACATTGAAAATAGTGCTAATATGTTGATAAAACAAATTGCGGTAAAAATTTGAGTTGATAAATCATAACCTTTCTATATTTTTGATAATGTTGTTAAAAATGTAAATTTTCTAATAAATATACAGCGAGAATTTTTAATACAAAAATAGGACGATGGTAATCAATTTCAAATTTTAAACTCGTGTCATTACTCTAAGGTTAAAACTCTGTATTTCGATGTACAGACAATAATTTGCGGTGAAACACCATAAGAAACAACTAAAATAAATATTTGTCTTTATATAATTGAAAACGTTCACGTTTTCTTAAATGTAATATTGAAACTTGTATCAATACTACGACTTTTTTTCCCCTACCGACTTATTATTTCATCCGCAGTTCCTATCATAAATCTGTTTTCACTCGACGGAAAAGATACGACATCCTTTCAATGGAAGCGTTACAGTGCTCGAATCCACATGTTACAGATTCAGAGGGTCGAGCAAAATTTCCACTTTTTTCCGCGAAACTTCACTTACATAGTATCTACGTGCAATTTCCTTAGCCCCGAATTTTCAGCCGCTCATGTTTGAATCTTTATAAATTCACGTCACGTTGGTTTTCAAGTAGCTACTTACTATCTTCCCCCTCAACATTTCCCATTCAAATGCATATTTAGTGGAGAGACGTCTCGAATTCTTTGGGAATTTTTCTCGAATTCATTGATTACTGATTCTGGCGTTCGGATGAGTATGTAATATGAATTCCGCATCCGCATAATATCTCTCGTGCAATTCAAATTCAATCGATCGACGTTTCTTCGATTTAAAAAAAAGGATTGGACATTTCGTTCAAGCTCCAATTGATCTTTCGGACGTTCGAACAATTTAAACGTTCGATTGTTAGCGAAATAGGGAAAGAGAGAAGTAGAACGTTTCATTGTGCTGAGCGTTGACCCCCAATTCCTATTATGTAGTTCTTTTGATGATCATTCTCGGAACCACTCACCATATAATCCACGTTGGTTTTATTTTCATCGACCTGGAGGAAATCCATCGAACCGGATCATTATACCATAGCCTGCAAACGATAACTGAATTTCAGGACAATAGAATGAGAAATGCAATTTTAGAACGTTCAAAAATTGCTTATCCAATAAACTCAATTGAGACGTAAACAAACATTTTTATTGGCTCGTATTTTGATAAATAGTTCGCAGAAAAATACTCGCAATTATTAATTCGATACTTCGGATTTCGTCGATAATGGAAAACAATTTCGCGCCGCATATTTTTTGTGATTCTTTCTCTTAGAAAAAACGAAAGCGGTTTCAAATATTCCCAGATTGTCGAGAAAACAATTCGGGAAGTTTGCGAGAATACTTCAAACAACAGAATCGACAAAGTGGAAAGTGGGGAAGAAAGGACAATTTTCACCCTACTGAACGCACAAATGATAAAAAAAAATGATTCCCGGAATCCGACACAATATTCGGCTCTTACATTTTGCATTTGTATCCCCGCATTATCGCTGTACAGTAAAATATGGAAAATTCCTTTTTTATTATCTCATTTCAAAGTTCGATTAGCTTTGAGTTATTTTTCGCGCGAAATTTTAGGACAGAAAAACATTAACGGATATTACCAGTTTTTATGTTTACCGTTTGTGTTGGTTCTTGAGTGTGCTCTGCAATAATATATTAATCGAAGTTCGACTACTAGAATTTTTCGGTAAAGTTAAACTTGCAAAAAACTCACATTTGTCCCATTGGTATTTAGCGCTGCCTCAATTGCACAAATTCTTCTTAAAACTTTTAATGTCGTTTCAAAATTGTCGCAAATTATGGTCCAGCCGCAGTTCGGTCAACGGAGTTCGTTACTCCGCATATTAGATAACATTCAAAACGACGTAGGTGTGAAATTATTAAAATACCTCTTATCCAGAAACGTCGAGGAATCGATTTATGTACCGTACAAAATGGGGTCGCACGAAACGGTGGCATTCGAAAAGGGTCCTAGCATATGAACATAAGGATGAGGGATGTTATCAGTAAGTCGTCATATATTTGATGGGCGCAAATATATACTCGTATCAAAGGTTCCGCCGCCTTTCAATATATCATCTCAAACGTTTTTAGGGAAAGAAACTCTCTTTTTGATCAACTGAAACTGATTTCGCGTCGAAAGCGAGTCATTTGTAAAAATATAATTTTTTAAAATTCCGGACCGAACGAAATATTCTACTTATAACAACGGAATTTCGGATATTTGAGATACGATAGCGGCGAAACTTATGATGATCTTAAATGAAAAAAAACATGAATAAAATATGAGGCGACGTCAAATATACGTACATCCTTATTGAATATCATCGTGAATATATTACACGAAATCCCTTTCTCAATATTTACATATAACGTTACAAAAATCTGTAATCGATACTGAATGAGATATTCATGGGGATGGGTATAAAGCGGAGGCAGCACTAATGAAAATAATAAATATGTTCGCTCTATTTTAAATGATTTATAATTTGCGGCGAGAATATTCCAAATTAATTTGTGGACGTCCAATGGAAAAATATCGCATAATTCGTTAAAAAGAAATAAATCCGCGTAAAATTGTAGTTGTTGAGATGAAACGATGTAGTTTTGCATTTCAGCAAAATGTAAATGTTGAAAGTCGTTAGAAATACGTAACAACATTCCAATAATCTTCATTACAATGAACTGATGTTCTGGGTTTCACTCCATTACTAGACCTAAATCAACACTTCATCAGCGTGTACCCCCCTTGGACTGATTTATTAATGATGGAAGGTGTGTTCTCCTGAATAAATGAACGGGAAAATTGATTATAAACAAAGCGGCTCGCATTTTCCAATTACCCCCGACAGCTTGACAGGAATCTTCGTTAAACTCCCAGCTGTTCATCGATAACCGACACTGATTCTCTATCGAACAACAGCTCGAATATATCGAATCGGAACAAGATAATAAAAAAACAGTAACGCACACAGTTTGACGCGGACATAAAATCGAAATGATCACTTTTCGAATTCAATATTCACCAAAATGACAAACAATAGAAATAAAAATAACTACGCAATAACCAATATTCGCCGCCCTCTTTCGCGAAGAAATAAAAGGGAGACGGCATATTTAATTTCCTCGCCACGTTGTTGGATCATCGTTCGAATTATCACGTTACCATCCGAACGGATATAAATCGGGGACAGAATCGGGACGAATGCCCGCCAATCACCATAAATTTTCGGTGTCAAAATTTAATCAAACCTCTATGTTGAGCGGAATTAAATCTGCCCCGAAATTTGAATAATTCTATCTTGATTTCCTTTCAGTAGTCACGGCCATATTCGGTATGTTTGGAATTTATGATTAATTCGGAAAAGGACGGACAATTTCTAAACACGAAACGATCGATAAAACGTTTGTAATCGGGATTACCACCGAGGAGGATGATTTATTACCCATTATAATCGAAAACGACCATAACGAGAGAAATATGATCCGTATCCAATTTTTCCTTTAATTTTTCCACAGTCTTCGCGAATTCACTTAGGACTGCGAGATTAGGAACATTACGGGAAAGGGGATCACGAAATATCAAATAATGCGCTATTTATTTTTTATACCATTGCATCCTAACAGCCAATTCCGCTTTTTTTTCGCAACCTCGTTTAAGGGGGAAATAAGCCTTTAAAAATACCGGTAGGTAGGTATTGTGCTTTGAAATGGAACGTTCTCCACAACATTGCCGCTTGACCAGCCGATAAAAGGAATAAACGAATTGACGAAACAATTTTTATTGGATAAAAGGTATCGCTTTACGCCGCCTTTATCGGAAACGAAGAAATTATTCGTTTGAATGGGATTTCGATCAGACATTGCAAAAATAGCAACTTTGTTTCAGAGTCTTTTGTAGCATAGTTTTTAGATGGCACAAGTGCCTCTGGAATGACCTAACGCCTATATAATGTCATACTCGACTAAGTTAAGATAAGTGATAATATTATTCGTACTACTTTTACGAATAAATGTTTGTAACATATGCACACAAAAAGTAAAAGAATCTCAAATATATAACACCATTCGAGTTAGAAAAATACCTACTGAAAAAACTGAACCCAGAAAGTGTTTGAACATCGAAGGCGCGATATCCATAACTCACTTATGTCGTATGTTTCTGATCATTAATCCCTATAAAAAACTTTCCAGTAGAGTAAAGTGCTTTTACTATATTTCAACACGATAGCTTCCACATGCGGTGATTAGAACAAGAATTTATCGCCACCGCATCGAAATGGGACGAGGTCTCCCTCGAGTAGGTATTCTATTCAAAAGAAAGGCTGGAAAAGCAAAGTGGAGTTCACTTTGGTCAAACTTGTCCGAAAATGAAATCGTAGGTGCAAAAATGCAACACTATCCTCGAACAAATGATTTAAGGTTTCCTAGAGAGGTTGATGAATGAGCTGTTCACTCTCAAATATTTTATCGCCAACTCCTGCTAGTAACGCACTTGATTTATAGGCCGAAAACATGCTACTCTCTAATCTGTATCTTTTTTCACAGTAGGTATAACGCTCGAAGCGTGAATGGAGTTTAAGGCCGATATTTACGGTCTCTCATATTGCCTCTTCGGTACGTTTACAAGTTATATTCGGTAAATCCTCAGGTTGTGCATCTGCAAAAAACGTTTCCTCCGAAAAAGCACTCCTCCTTTCAGCCAGTACAATTAACGATGCGTGACTCGAGCTAATGTAAAACGATTAACCGAGCAACATAATTCTTCCGAAATTACCCCAGACCATGAGACTGACTATCGTTTCCTTCTTATCGAATTATATCAAACAATCGAGTAATAAAATTACCATTTAGCCAATTTTGAACCTAAACTCAACTCGATCTCAATTACAATTGCCGAGAGAATATTTTGTATTGTTCTGGTCAATCCTATTATTATAAGACTGAACGGAACGAAAGCAGGAGAACAACCGCGGAAACTTTCTGCGAGCTTATTAACTCTGGAATGGGGCGAAATTGGTCCTTAAATGAAGCTACTCTGAAAGGGTTGAAATGTCTTTAGATTAAAATGTACAGATATATAAGTGCAGACTGACAAGTACAACATCAACAATTTGGTGGATTTTCCCCTTACTCAACGTTTACTCAACTAGGTGTAGTTTAATCAGTATTGATGTTGACATGTTCAAGCCACATTCTCGCAGTCTGGTACATAATCGGATGGCCGTTTGTGCTATACATAGCTGGAAGGTCAGATGGGTCTGATTTAATTGAACAGTTCAGCGACTTTGACGTAAGAGAGAAAGAGAGCGACCGATCGTCGATTTAACGATCCAGACAAATTAGGAAATCCGCATTTCTGATATCCCGAAATTATAAGCCGTTATGCTACTGACCTAAATGACGAACATTTAAACGGTGATCTATGTTGAAAAAGGGTTACTACTTTGGCTGTTATTTATATTACTTCCGATATAGAATCTGACCCTCTTCATCGAATTCTAAATAACTTACGGCGGGGATTCGTTATTTATTTATAGACTTGACCAATGATTTTAAATATGTTTAAGAAACGCGAGTCAATATATTTTTGGAAGGTCACTCTTGGGTTTAGCCATTTTTTACAACGGAATGATGGAACCGATTCATTCCGTATAATGAAGTGAAATGACGAGACAGCATGTCACGTGATTGAGATCTAACAACGTGGTGGTCAAATTTCTATGCAACCTATGCCTAGTCAGTCTATATAACTTGTCTGGTCTCAAAAATCGTTGAACAGACCCTCACTTAGTTCTCCCCGGTGAAAAGTTTCACAGTAAGCTGAGCAAGCTTTGATCTTAGAAGGCACATTTTAGCACCGACTTTGCCAACCGAATTTCCTTCAGCCTTCTTACACCGTCTCCTCTAAAACTGACCCATCGAATCATATCGACGAAACGCAAACACTTTACATCGGAAAAATACGTCACACGTCATGTGCAAACGTGTTCGCAGATTCCTGTCAGTCCCTATCAGGAATATAACGGCGCGAGCTTCCTGATGTTGAACGGAAGGATTATCGTTGAAGCTGCTGGCATCCGGAGCAAAAGCTCTGGAACGTTAAAAAGTTTTGCGGACGTGATATTTTTAGTACAATCCCCCGATTGATCAAACAGAGATTATGATATTTTAATAGGATAACGAACTTTGTCGGTTCGTAATTAAAATAATTGTGATACATGGATGGAATTATACTCGTGTACGTATAGTATAAATAGATACTTCGTTATGGTGCATTATTTCATGAGAGGAATATGTTATTTCACCAAATGTCCGGAAGCCAATGTTTCAAACAATAGCTTAATGTAACATAGCCAAATGTTCCACTAGTTGAATAGTATCTATGTATATAGAATTGTGTTTTTTCATTTTGCCGAAAATGAGTGTCCGATTTAATGTCAGTGTCACTGTGAAGGAAGCCGAAGGATTCCGAAGGGGGCTAGGCTCCCCGGATCGCCAATTTCCTATCCCTGACTTCGAGGGAACTTGAACATAAATTTTGAGAAAAAGGAATCCGCTCCCTTCACTGGATACTTGAAACAACTATTTCATCTTGAAAGGAAAATTGTATTACAATTGCTACCATTTTTTCCAGATGCTTTGGAAAAGTAGAATATAAGACATTTACTCAACTAAACTGTGAGACTTCTCTGAACTTGCAGTCGATACCTTTCGGAGAATTCTTCATTATCATTAATTACGAATGACCCAATTTCAATATGCAAATTAATCGAAACATCCCCTCTGTGATCGAAGTTTTTAACTCACCGAAATTAACATCGAAATTCACAGTGAACGATTTTCCAATCGAGCCGATGTAATTACTCCATCTTATCGTTCGAAAAAAGTTGATGAGCGTCGGGGAAGCTCTGCGCGCGACTTCAGAAACTTTTCGCGATTTTCCGACGTGGATTCGTAGTTAGCTGGGACACGGACACAACGCTACTGGAGGGGCACCTGCTGCTTTGCACGACACGACCCTCCCTTAGGGCATCGCGCCGCTAGATGGATCAGTTTTCGGCGTATATTAGGGGTGACAAGTGGCAATCAACAGGCGGGACTTTAAAATGTCGAGGATATAGCCCAAATTTCTGTATCATGAACCAGGAATCATTTGCCCATCTGCGATATTCAACTCACTTTTGATATTGCTTTTTCTTTTTTCATTTAGATACCTACGTGTTTTGTCTTACGCTAGGATGTTTTTGAAACGATAATAAAAAACACGAGAATTTTTCATTCTGCCTAACCAGTGTTTTGAGATGGTAATAACGACAAAAATCTTTGATGCAATCGTTGCATCGATCTCAACTACGATGCGAACCAAAGTTCCTTCACCGGATTTTATTTCCATCTGCCACAGATTGAACGACCATACGATGATTTGTTCAGATTCGACGTAGTTTTGTATGAGTTTCGTAACGATTGCTTCCCTCGAAGTTTGCACCAACCTCGACAAGAAATAAATCGATGAAACGCCGGAAGAAAGCATTCCATGGATAGATCGGAACAAAGCTCGATGCATAATTACATCCAATTATTTCAAAACTTTCTTTTCAAAAACTTTGCTTTATAATTAATGCTGAACTTCCTATTACAAACAAATAGGAACTGGCTGGACCGCACATACCTTCTCCTATTTAAGATGTCCACGTCTTCCTTCATATCGCCCCTCACGTGTCTTACATTTTATCAACATCCGATATTGCACATATCTAAAACGCGTTTTTTTTTTCAAAATATGTATAAAATATCTACACAAAGTTGAATTCGAAACGAATATATTCGGATTTTCGTTGAAAACGAGTGTTGAACAATTTCCATCCGCCTATGAACGAATTTGCTCGATTTATTTCCATACGGAATGCGAGATTCGAATCGGTTCGTTCTAAAAATATCTAAAAACCGGAGAAATGTAATCTCGTCGCAGAAGATTCATCAATAAAATTATCTTTCTCCTCGGCAGTAATTTTGTTAGGAACAGAACCAGACAAAACATAATTTCAATGGAGTTATTGAAAAAGGAAATTCAATAAAAACTGCGGCGGTCTCAAGAGTTGACAGCCTGGCGCAAAACCGACGGTCGCAGGGAAATCGAGGGAAACGTCCCTCGAGATAACGAACATGATTCTTTTTGAAAGAACTCGATCTAGCAATTTGTTCAATGTTTCATCGACTTTCGTTTATCGCGGTAAAATGAATTTTATGTGCAATTTGGCGAAGGCGCTGTAAAATTAACAACAAAGAGAGTTAGTAAAACATAGTACATTGTATAAAAACTTGTTTATGGTGTTTCTTAATATAATCGGAGAAAGGTCAAAACCGCATAATTATCGTGCACATAATTGTTCTTTTTTCAATTTTGTAAAAAACATTATAGGCAACAAATGCCTATAGGTACGTCTTTGAATAGTTGAAAAATTTTAGACCCGAATGATCCTTCAACCGAATTCCGCAAGCATACAAATTCGGTTTGAGATTGAAAGTTGTAATTATTTTGTTCTGAATAAAGACATTATTATTATTATTATAGTTCACCGAGTTCTCAAAAAGCACGTTGATGAATTGTAGATGGCAGCACCTCGCGGAAAACTTTTGCGTTGCGTGCAATGTCTATTTGTGCTATTAGTCAATGGTGTGGTCTTGACATCTAACGTTGTCTTGGCAATTCTACATAACCAAAAACTAGAGGTTATTTTTCCTATTTTCTATGGTCGGCTGTCATGTCGATATATAAACAATGTGTTTGAAAAAACTAAAAATTGTTTTTGGTTTATAGACTTATTGAAAAGTGATGACGTTCCCATATTGAAAGCAATTTAAAATAAAAAAATACGGCAAAATGGCCAGCCAAGATAAACTGTTGAAATCGCTCGACGCCCTAGAAAAATGTTTATCATCAAGTAGTAGTACAGACATAGGGAATATGTAAAATCGTACCGAGGAAATATTTAGCATAATATCACGGTTTTCAATATTTTAGAAAGAAAGAAAAGTTTCAACACTGTCAGATTGTCACTGATTGTTTAAGCAGTGGCGCGGTACAATCGGCCCACAACTTCCCAAATCTGTTAAGTTATACGATGGAAACGTTCTTCCATTTATGTGACGATCCTGATTCAGATGTCAGAATGATCGCGGAGGAGTGTATGAATAAAATTATTAGGGTGAATTTAATCTGGGTACATATAACACCACATTAAAAAAATCGCATTGTAGGTCATGAGCGATGAAAATATAACCAGAGTTCTCATCGAGCTTTACAAAGAAATAAAGCGAAATAAGTCGCCTAGATCTTTAAGAGTTGCCCTGAGTCGATTTTCAAAATTGGCTCATTTCGTAAGGCCACACAAAGGCAAACCTTACGTCCTTAATTTGTTTCCAAGTTTAACTAAGATAGTTGAGCGACCTGAAGAAGCAGTGCATGAAACTCTAGCAAATACTTTACCGAGAATAATTGAAGTCTTGGGACCTTTTGCTACAGATAATGATATGAAAGTAACGAATTTCCATTTTTAATATTGCCTAATCGAAGGAAAATTTTTCAGATTATTTTAAAGTCTTTCTTAGGTAATATTTCAAATCCTTCCGCTGTTATAAGGCGCACAACAGCAAACTCAATACTGAGCATCTGTTTGAATTCTAGAAAGGCAATTCAATCAATTGTTTATTGCGTACAAATTGTGTTAGGTGTGTTAGAACTGTTTTTCAGAGCACTTTGATTTCGATTTATTTTTTTATAGGTTTTGTATTTCCACTGAATGAAAATTGTGATTCTCATCTTATCTTGGGGGTGATGGGATTGTTGAAAATTTTAATGCCCCATTGGCGAAAATTACTGAAACAAAATAAGCCGACATATAATAAGTTTGGTAATGAATGGGAGAATTTGAAAACTGAAAAACTAATACAGGTATACTGGAATTATTATAAAGTTTATAGTGAAGTAACCACTATAAAATTATTTTTTTAATGTATTCCATAATTTGCCGTTCATCTTTCCTAAACTATTCGGGCTTAGTTGGTATACATAACATGTAGTATGTTTTAGATTTACGAATTATGCCTTCATTACGCCAGCTCGAAAGACCATAATTTTGTTAATGCTTCCTTGGAAACCTTAAACATATTGTTGCAAAATGCGACAAATGACTTCAAAAATGCTCTGCTAGATGAAACCGGAATCATGAAATGGAAAAGCTATTTATTGGATAGAAAAGAAACGGTTTCTTCTAGTAAGTTTCTGTTGTTTCATTCGACTTGATCGAGTTGATATTAAGAGCTTTTTGGTAGGTCATCTAAATCTCCTATCCAGTTTACCAGAATCAACAGAGTCTGAACTAATGGAATCCCTCAGGCCCGATATAGCAAAATGGATCGACGGTTCAAAACTTTCAATTTTGGGAGAATCGTCTTCACAATCATATGAACTCTTACATAAATCCGATTCCTTGGAAAGTAATTGCAGCGCGATTTCGACTCGGACTTACCCTGATATTTATTTTAAAGTTGAGAAATTGAACGGTCAATTTGAATCAAGTACTCATTTATCGGAGAAAAGTGTGTCATGTGAAGACATTCTAGATTCTACTACAAAAGTAAGGAGTTTTAACGAATTTGTAGTGTCTTACCTGAGTCTTCTAGGATGTGTTCATCGGTCAATTGACTGATAGAGATGTGGCTTTTAAATTTTGTGCCAGGTTTCTAGCTAAATCCTTTCTTCTCACTGGTGTCCCTGGAGGGTTGCTTAGTGACAAATCCACAAGAATATCTGTTAAATCTTCCGCAATTTCGTGCCTATCTTCGATTGTTAAATTGTGTCCAAAAATCCTTCACGAATTTCTGGACAAAAATGCAAACCTATCGGATCAGCGTTTAGCAGATATACTTCTGTTCTCAGATCATCACGATCCTCAGTTACGAGGAGCAACGAGAATTTTGATTGGCAATTACGTTGTTGCCGTGCTCGTGGATAATAAAGGCAAAAATTACGTTTGCGAAATTGAAGAGTTGAATTTTGAAAAGTTGATAAAATCGTTTCTTACGGTGAATTATTTTTGTTTTCCGTATTCATAGTGTTATGATATTTCAAATTTTAAGGGTTTGGAAGATCAGTCATCGTCGTGCGTCCGGAATACACTTCAAAGTCTCGAGTTGTGTTTAGAATTAATTATGAAGAGTGAAGAATGTAAGACGGCCGCTTCTCTTCTGCAAAAATTATCAAATTTATCTGAAAATCCCTATTGGCTTGTAAAGGTAAGTTACAACGGCAAAATATGACAAAGCCATGCAGCTGCCAAAGCAGCTCCGAAATAATAAAAACTTCAAATTTTCAGGTGAATCTGTGCGAATTAATCAGTCAACTACCCTACACAACCATCTACTACGTAACAAATGGAGATAATTTTCAGAAACGTATTATTTCTGATATAATATTCAAATTAATCGAGGATGCGGATATCAGAGTGAGAACCGCTGCGATCGAAGCTTTGCTAATGTGAGCTCGTTTAATATCTTAAACAAACCTCCAATATTCTTTGCAGATCAATCCCCAAATTGGAAGAAAATTTGTCCGATAGCGTGGTAACAGCAAAGGCAATTTTTTACAGGGATAAATTGTCGAATTTATACAACTCGTGGAACGGCGCGGAAAATTTTTTCCTCCCAAATACGTTAGATCAAATTGGATCTCCGAAGATAGAGTTTGTTTTATCTAAAATTATTTTAAGACTACAAACGAAAATCATATCGACTAAGTGTAAAAATTCCATTGTTAGTTTGAATATTTCGATTGCTCTCAATTAACGATCTTGTTGCAGTTTGGTGGAATAGAATCTTTGGCTTCCCTTTCTAGATGTTATCCTTGCACGATTTATCGGACAGCTTGGAATTGCAATATTCAGACCGGTTGTATTAATGTTCACACGAACGATCTGCTTGAATTGTGCGTTAACTTTATGACTAGTTCGGAATTTGCACAAGAGATAAGTTTCCACACCAACTTAATGTTGCTGTCTTCCAATTTATATGGCGGTATATTCAAAAAGCTATGTATTTTAGTCGCCCATTCATTATTTTTTTAGGATTTTCCACGTCCATATTACGAAACCCGCGGGAAGTTACCGACGACAAACGATGGCAAATGTTTGAATCGACCGCTTTCTCCACCCTTTCTGAAACTTACCTTTCGCATATCATGAAAATACTGAGCATATATCAGCACATTGTCGACGATGTAGTTTTACAATCGACGCTCTTAAAACCCATAATTTTAAGTTTACCCAATGCTAGTCCAATGAAAAGAAGGAAAAGCGACTTGGAAAAGAAGTTAATAAGTCCATCTAAAAATATCGAAGACAAACAAGAAAGGAAAGAAAAGGAAAAGAATTCGGTGGGGAATTTTTCGAATTCACCTCACTACATGAAAATTTATGAAAATTTAAAGACTGCTTATACGAATTATAAGGTAAACTGCTTTCTATAACTATATTCGTTGTAGCATTTTTTTTTTCAATCAACTTCAGACCTCACTCGAAGCTGAAGCATCGGAGATATTCCTGAATTTATTAATAGAATGTTTAAAAAGTTTTTCGAGTTTGATGAGAATTGCAAGTTTATCGGAGTTGGGGAATATCGCTGAAGAAATATTGGCGTACTTGGGGTCAATTTTTAAGATCGAACCAACTGCTACAGTAGAGTGTGTACGACAATTACTCAAGTGTATATTCGGTACCAATTTGTCAACTGTACCTAGTGAGGTTTTGGAAAAAACTGAAGACTGTCCAGAGAAGGTTATCTAATTTTTGAACTGTGAAACGCTGTTACTAATACGTTGAATTTTTAGCATAGAGTCGACAATAATGTAGGTTTTTATTATGAAATATTTGTTAAACCATACAACGAAATCGAGATGTGCATCGATTCTTTGAATGAGATTGATAAAAACGAACTGCTAGATGGCAGTGGTACTCTTATGGGATATCTTCATAAGAAAAGAAAGATTCCTCAGAAAAATTTGGACAAAGTTTTAGCGAGTTATATCCGGATTTTCGAACCTATGGTCATTAAATCATTAAAAGTACTTCAATAGCCACTATTGCGAAAATCGATAATTATTTCGAATTTTCCAGCAATACACGATAACGAGCGACGTGAAATTTCAAGGAAAAGTTCTGCAGTTGCTGAGCCAATTAGTTGAACTCAAAATTAATTATTGTCTTCTGGACGCTGATCAAATTTTCATCAATTTCGTGATCAACCAATTTGAATATATAATCGAAGGACAAATCAGGTAACTATTTATAAAAAGGCGTATTCGAAAGGAATATTTTCTTTCCAGAAATTCCGAAGAACTAATACCGAGGACATTTCAATTCTTCGTACAGTTATCATACAGCAAACAGCATTCGAAAATTATAATAGACACGCCAAAAATCATCCAACTTTGCGACGAGTTAATCGCCAGCGGTCAATCTCCGCTTACGCACTGCATCCCCGCACTGAAACCCGTAGTGCAAGATATCTTTTATCACGAAACTCTTCAAATACTCAGGATGTTCAAGAACTGGAAACAACGCGCGAAGTAATCCTTGCCATGTTACTAAAACTCATCGAACATCACGAAGTCGTCGAACTGATCGTGTCCGTCTTGAGCGATAGCAGATATTCGAGCGATACCGAAAAATGGTTCAGATGGTGTCAAAATGTTTTTGCGTCGTTTATAGCGGTCTTAAAAAACCACAGATACAAGTTTGATAATATTGAAGCGTTTACGGCGTCGAAAAAATTGATTTTCGCGTTGAATTCAAATGCTTTTCGTCCTATTGATGATGTATTACTCCTGTTATTCCAAGAACCGCCAGCACTTGTAAGACTTTGTATTACGAATTCATTTATTCTATCGTTTATTTTGCAGGATGCAGGTATCGAAGATTTCAGGAAATGGTTAGGAAAAATATTAACGATTTTCTTGATCTTATCATCGTTCGACGAAGTCGAAATTTTATTGAAAATGTCGCAGTTGAAAAATAATTTTGCGCCGAATAGTGTGTTTGAAAATGTCGTGATTACTTCCGATCCGTTGAACGTGACAAATAATTCTGATTATTTTCATCTTCTTTCGCCTGAAACGATTATGGTCCGGTTTATATTCAGGACCATCACATTGGCGATCAAAAAATGCAATTGTATTATATCGGAGAGAGAAGAAGACGATATTTTCCCGAGGCAGTTGTCGACGTTTCTTGTATTTTGCGTGCATTGTTTTCAGTCGGGATTTTTGTCTGACACTGCAAAAGTGGCAGTTTTGATTGTGGAAAAAAGTAAATATGCGGAAGAGTGTGACGCCGTCAGCATGGAATTAATGAATGAAAACTTTTTGAACGTCAAATTTTTCTATCCGACTTTAACGTTGCAGTGGGTTTATTTCCTTACTTTGTTGAATTACACAGAAAAATCGTTTTGGATGTCGGTGTTGATGTTCTCTGAAAATAGCGATAAAAGGTGATAATGAATAACGTTTTTTAACCGACTTTGATAAAAAAGTTTTAGGATTCCATCGTGCAATTCTATAAATAACGAAATTGTGAAAACTGGAGGATTGATAGCTTTTTGTGATGGTGTTGTAAGTATAAGATTAAAAGAACATCATTAAGTTGTTTAACTTTTTTATTTCAGTGTGAAAAGTCGACGAAAAATTTTGAAAATATTACTTGGTTCTTGGAGAGTAACGTTACTTCCTTAATAAATTTAATGAACGAGCCTCCAATCAACGAATTCTTCTCAATCGTTCACAGAGATTTGACTCTGAGTCGTCTACTGCTGAAATCTCTGGAAAATCATTTGACCGTACAAACAACAGTAATATATGTCAACTTCTTGTTCTCTTAATTGTTTTCTATTCTTTTCCAGCCAATTTACAAATTGAAATTTTTAAAGGTCATAGAAAACGCCCACCCAAGTCTTACGGGTTACTCGTTAAAGTTATTATTCCGAAAATTAATCGATTCTTCACCATCTTTAATAAACAAAGAAATTTGCAAGCTGATCGTTCATAAATTGGAGTATTTACAAACTATACCTACTGATATGTTGCACAATCAATTCAGCAAAAATGATTTGATACAGAGCTTATCAATTGTTAACAAAAACATCACCAAGTAAGAAATTTTGTTATAAAGTCCATTGAATGATTTTTTTCTTCAGATACGCAGCATTAGTTAGTCTACTTAATAAAGTGGGGTCGAAATACTACTACCTTCCGAAGCAGGAAACTTACGTGAAGTCGATCGATTCAGCTACATTGAAAAAGTTGGATATCGATCGAAAGTGGTACTTATCACAGGTCGCATCGAAAGTAGATAAGGCGAAATTCGGCAAAGAAATTGCTCAAATGCTAAACGTTTTGAGTTATGAAGAGCAAATTGGATTGATGCAGGGTCCACAATTTGATATTCGTATACTGAAAGATTGTTTCAAGGAAGGTGTCGAAATATATAAGAATAATGAGAAAACGGAAACGCCGGAAATATTCAGAGCTTCTATGAAGTTTTTACAGATGGATATCGAGAATATATTGAGAAACTTTAAGGTAAGTTTACATTTGTTTCAACTACTATACAAAAATCTCTCTCCTTTAAAATTGCGTTTCTTTGGTATTAAATATAATAAAAATCTGCAAGAGACTAAATTAAGAACATTTCATTTGTTCTTTCATTTTGCAGATTGACGACACCAAGGTGAATTCCAAATTGTTCCACTCCAGAATTCCCATTACATATGCTTTCCTCGATTCCTTAAAATACATTCCAAATTTAGAATTAGAGACAAATTGTTTGGAGAATCTTTTGAACTTCACTCTTTTGTCGTTGGAGGTGGTTGCTAATTCATTAGAAAAGAATACTCCCAGTATTAATATAATTGAGTATACCCTTAGAAGTTTCGATTCTTGCCTAAAAAACGCCGAATTATTCAACATTATCAATTCATATAATCAAATATCATTCGTTTCGGCGATTTATCAAATTGTGAAATATTTATTAAATATTGAGGATCTATTAAGGAAATTGGACGATGAAATTATCGCTAAAATAAATGAAAAATTCGAAAATTCCGCTACTGCGAATGCTGTTATTCAATTATACGCCTTATTTTTATGGTTGTATGAAAGAAAAAGCGCCACCAGTATTCCTGTTTTCCTGTTGAAGTTATTGGATGACATTATCATTTCGATGAGTCGTTTGTCGATTTTAAATTATTACATGTTGATTCCTGTTAAAGTATGGGCTTTCAATATTCCTTTCAATTCAAATTCCCCTCCACCGGTCGAATCTTTACAAGAAACGGATGTATTGAGGGAATACATGTTTCGGTAAGTATTCCGCTGCTTGTAACTCCCATCGCAATTTTCAGGATTTCAGAAACGATTTGTTAGGTTGGAGTTCCAGACAGCAATTCGAGGAAACGTGGATGTGTTTATTGAGCGTTCTTTGTAATACTCCATCCAACGAGGTCAGTTCGGACGAGAAAAATGAAGCTTACGTTTCGATTGCGCTCGCTATAAAAGGAATAACGTCGATGCTGATGCAAACTTTATACCATCCAATGCCTGGCAGAAAGAATGTATCGCACTTATTACATGCTTCTAGAGACCAAAAAATTAAATGCGACCGTATTAGGTTTCGTATGATCTTGCACAAGTCAATAAACAATTTAACATTGCTGTTATAGTGTCGACAAATTGAAGCAAATTCAACGATTCATTAAATCGAACTTCAACAATTCCCAATTTTTTTGCGAAAAAGATTTCAACATTAATGATCTCTTTGAAGAAATAAATCCGGAGCAAGAATACGGCATCCATTCTTTTAGTGAAGTATCGGTGGAGTATCTTTGGATAGCCGTTGGGAATTTTCAAGAAATTAATGTCAAGTCTTTGGCTTACGAAGTTTGGAAAAAGAGACAAGACATGTTGACAGCTTGCGGATTGGACGTGGATTCTTGTCTTCATTTTTTGCACGATTTTTATACGCAGTTACTGAAGAATCAAGTAAGTCAGAAATATCGTCACCCAATAAAAAAGTGTCGAACACATTCTTTTCAGAAAATCGAGTACTTGATTTTGTTCCACCAAGTCGTACGATCCATTCTTACACTTTCGGATCTGTTCAACGAAAAATCTCAATTCAATTGGATGTTGAATCTCTTTCTTGACCTTCTCAAAATTCATAACGTCGAAGATGAGCTCGTTCATCAATATTTGATAATCGGAGTATGCAAATGTGTTGCCGTGCTCAACTCTGTGAGTATAATCAAATATCTCGGCGGTCCCCCTTTTAATTACTTCGAAACAGGAGCTAGAGGTGTACGAGATCATAAAAAAGTATTTAGTTCAACTATTAAAATGTAACAATCTCCCGTCACGAATTGCTTGTTTACACGGTTTACTTTTCATATTGGAAGGTTGTAAATTAAGCAATATATCGATTGGAAGCATACCGGATGAGTTACAGTTGATTCTTCCTTGCGCTGTGGAATATATTCAAACAAATTTGCAAGTGAACAAGTAAGTTTTGTTTAAATAATCGTCTCTATTTCATTTACACATTTCGTTACAGACCTTCATCGCAATCGATCGAACACACCATTCTTCTATGGACTTTGATATTTTTCATCGTGGAAAATATCGATGAAACACACTTCGAATCGACTTTTATAGATAATGTCTTAAATAGTGCCATTTTGGTTTTAACTGAAGATAAAATAAATCTAACCGAATTCCAATGCGTTTCAAAGGTGAATAACCACCCGAGTGAATACAATAAATTTCACATTTATTTCTCAGAGAATGCAACGATTAATCGTGATTAAACCGAAGATTCTTGAGAGAGTTGGGAAGAAAATAATGAAAGCATCACTAAGCGGGTTAAAACAGGAGAATCCTTTGAAAGCGCTTATGTATATGCAATTATTATTTACCTATATGTATATATGTGAGTTATATAAGTAACAAATAATCGTAAATTGGAATTTATTCTTTTTAAGATTGCGCAGATCAAGTTGAAGCAAAAAATGAAATAACGACTCCGGAAACTTACGTACAAACGGTAGAAAAATTCACAACCCTTTTTGAGTATATAAAAAAGGGATATATTTTTGAAGTAGAGGTAGTGTGTTCCTTATTACCAAAAATCTTGGATGATTTCTTCACACCTGCTGATATTCTAACGAAAGTAATCTGCGAATTCCTGTCGACGCAACAACCATATCAGAAATTACTGAGCAATGTTATCTTCCATGTAAGTTTATGCGACGTTATATCTAATATTGAATCATCATTTTATAGCTTTTCCAAAGCGCTATTCGCCAGGACCAGATAACACTTCTACAGGACTGGGTCGTGTTTAGTTTACCGAACTTTACACAAAACTTTTCTTATCCAATGGCCACTTGGTGTCTTACTTGTTTCTTCGTGAGCGCTAGTCGCAATAAATGGTTGATCTCTCTATTCCCTTATATCCAAACGAGGATGCAGCGTTGCGAAAAAGAAGATAAAGAAATGCTTTGTATTGCAGGTTCAGATTTTTATCGAAATCTGTCCACCGACTCTCAGAAGAACACATTCAGGGAAAACTTCAAGAGCGTTAGGAATATGCCGGACACGCCATTCAATGACCTGTTATCTTCATTATAAGTTGTTAAAACATATATAAAATGTTGGGATATTTACAGATTAAGCGAATTATTGAAAAACTATTTTTTTGTAAGATTTATTATAAATCCAATTACCTGTGAAAAATCAAGAAAACTACACAAAAAATAAATACCGATGATTGAAATAAAAACAGCCAAAGAGATTGTAAATTATCCTCTAGGATATTTTCATTTACGAAACAAATTAAATATAACCCTACAACTGTTCAAAGTATCGACATCAAAGTCAAGAATATTACTAAATTTAGGATGGGAAACCGGTGGGTGGCTGACCGGGCACGGAGTATTGCGGCCTGAAATTGCTGAAATTGGCGGCCGCAGCTGCGAAACCTGGCAAGTTTGTTGTGCTGAACCCAGCTGGGTACTGACTCATGACTTGGGCTGAAATTTTCGAAATGTTATACGTATACGTAAAATCGCGACAATTACCCGTCGGTTGAGAATTTGACGACGATGTAGCCGCTAATCTTGAAAGGATACTACGCTCAGACATTTGTAAACGTTGAGCAACTGGTGGGATTCTAGCCAATGTGGCCGGCAATCTTGAAACGTCAGATTTCATATCGGACAAAAGCTCTTCCAGCTGATTCAATACCTAGAAAAATCGAGGCAAATTAAAATATTCGGTTCGCTAAATTAGCACGTTACTTTATGTAACACCGCGTTTGCGGGTTTGTTGCCGGCCAACGATTCCTTGCTAAGATGTTGGTGGGACTCTGCAAGACATTCCACTTCTGCGAATCGCGCATTTAATGACATGGCGGGATGATTCGGGTCCTGCGCGAGGTTCAAGTAAGCGGCTCGTCTAAGCTGCTCTTCTATCACCAGAGCTTGTTCCAAAAGCTGCAACGTCAAAATCATAACGTGATCGAGAATAAACCAAATACGCTTACCTTAAATCTCCTCGCCAAAAATTTGTTTTTAATCTCCAGGAAATTCCCCTTTCCGACATCCATTTTGAAGGGTTCGTTGATGATCGAAAACCTCACGTCCGCCTGAATGTCCTGCCACCGGCCGTAGCCGTGCGTGACGATGCCGGCCAGCAGCCAGTAATCGTGTCGGCGGTGCCAGATTTCGTACGCGCGTCCCGGCGTCGCCGCCTTCTCCTCGTTCAACCACAACGTGTGCAACTCGGTGAATCCACCGTCGGCTATGTTGAACATAAATTTGCGTTTCATCTCATCGGTCTGCTCGACGTCCGGCTTCTTCTCCTTCTTGTCTTTGTCGTCGTCGACCACGACGACCACGGCGTCGTCTTTATCCGTTTTCTCCTCCGTTGTTTTCTTCGGTTCTTCCGCGTCGGCTTTTTCCTCCTTTTTAATTTCGATTTTGTCGGTTTCGTCTTTCGGTTGCTCGGCCACCGGTTCTTCTTCCGTTTTTTCCGCTGCGGCTGTTTCCGATTTCTCGTCCTTTTCAACGGGCTCGATTTTCTTTTCGGACGCCGATTTTTTGTTTTCGTCCGTTTCTTTGACGGTTTCTTCCTGTTTTATTTCTTCTTTTTCCGTTTTAACTTCCTTTTCTTTGTTTTCGTCGTCTTTTTCTTTGTCTTTATCGACGTTTTCCGCCTGGGTGGGTGCGGGACTGGGCGCGGCGCTCGTGGCGGGCGTTGCGCTGTTGCTGGTCGTCGTGCTCTTGGTGTCGTCTTGAGCTTGAGCGGCTTCTTTTTTATTTTGGTCGAGTATCGACTTTTTCAGGAACTCGGGCATGCTGTATTCGCCGTTGATGTGTTCGAACTCTTGGACTTTCTTCCTGATCAACGACATCACTCCGATCCGCGTTAAAACGTGCTGACGGCTCAGACCCTCGCGCGGCACGCCGTCGGCGAAGTTCTCCGTTCCGTCCGGACCCGGTTCGCACAAGTGTCTCATGAACAGGGAAACGTACGCTTTGAAAATTTTCTCGGATTTTCCCCGGAGATCTCTGACCAGCCATTGGGAATTGAAGGCGTCTTGGGGCGGCATGCCGTAGCGCATGATCGCGTTCAGGAACGCCTTCCGTTGACGCGCGTTGAAGCCCAAAACTTCGATGTTACCGCCCACTCGAGCCAGCAAGGGAGGCAACGGTCGATCGCGCTCCTCTTTCCTCTCCATGCGTCTGCGACTTCGACGACTCAAATCGGTGCCGTCGTTCTTTTCGTCGAAATCGTCGTCCTCTTTGTCCTCGTCCGAGCCGGCGGAGAAATCGGAATTGTAATCGGACAAGTTATCCTGCCACGTGGTATCTTCGCGGGTGTCGGTCGTCATGCCGCCGTCGTTGTAATTGACTTGCTTTCTGACACGTTTTCCCTTGCCGAGCGTCCGCGCGATATCCTCCTGTTGTTGTTCGTAATGGTGGCGCAACACCTTGATCCAATAGGCGGGATCGGTGTTTTCCGCCTCCTGTTTGATTATTTCCGTGTCCACTTCGTCGTCGTTGTCGCCTTCTTTCGTCACGTAACTTGCCACTTTGAAGGAGCTCAAATATTCGTTGGACCAGTTTTCCTTTTGCTCGATACCCTGCTTGGAACGGTCCAACAGTTCGATAACCGCTTTGTCGTCGTAATGAATTGCTTCGTCTTCTTTACCTTCGTCTTCTTTGAAAAGTTCCTCGGTACCGAATCGTAGAATATCGTCCAATTCCTGTTTGGTGAAATTCGCACCTTTACCTCCCATGCCCGGTCGGACGACCAAGTGGGTGAGCATCATTTTACGTTTAGCGACTTGCGTTACCCGCTCTTCGACGCTGTTTCGCGTTACGAAACGGTAAATCATGACTTTGTTAGCTTGACCGATGCGGTGAGCTCGCGAGAACGCCTGAATATCGTTGTGCGGATTCCAGTCGGAATCGTAGATGATGACTGTGTCGGCGGTGGCCAGATTGATACCCAAACCGCCGGCCCGAGTGGATAGCAGGAAGACGAATTGGGGTGCACCGGGCGCGTTGAAACGATCGATAGCTTCTTGTCGCAATGATCCGGTGATCGCACCGTCGATTCTTTCGTATTTATAACCTTCGCCCTCGAGGAAATCTTCGAGGATATCCAACATTTTCGTCATTTGCGAGAAAATCAGTACCCTGTGTCCTTGATCGCGTAAAATTTTCAACATCTTCGATAGTAAGACTAACTTCCCGGACGCTTTTACCAAGCCTTGGATTTCGTAGTTGCCGTGCGGTCCCAAGGGCGCTTCCTCCGAAGCCGCCGGGAACAGGTACGGGTGATTACAGCATTTCTTCAAGTCCATCATGATGTTAAGCAGAGAAACCGACTGACCGCCACCTTTCGGATTCAACGCTTCGTAGTTACGCGTCAATATGTACTTGTAGTACTTCTTTTGCATCGGCGACAATTCCACCCGAACAATAAACTCGGATTTCGAAGGCATATTCTTCAACACGTCCGCTTTGAGACGTCGCAGCATGTGCGGCCCCAACATCTCGTGCAATTTCTTCACCTGATCTTCTTTCGATATGTCCGCAAATTCGTTCTGGAAACTGGCCAGATCGTTGAACTTTTGACCGTTGAGGAAATTTAAAAGATGGAACAACTCCTCGAGATTATTCTGTAACGGCGTCCCCGTGAGCAGCAGCTTGTAGGCGATATTATAACCGTTCAATAAACGGAAAAACTTCGACTGGTTACTCTTCAATCTGTGAGCTTCGTCGACCACCAAAACGGCCCATTCGATCGAGCCCAAACAGGCGGAATCGATCGAAATCAACTCGTAACTCGTTAGTAAAACGTTAAATTTCACCGACGACGCTTTGATTTTAGACGCGCGACCCCCCTTGCAAGCGCCTTCTTCAAAACTCAACTCGTTCTCTCGAATTACAGCGCGGCAATCTTTATCGCCAACATACGTAATCACATAAAAATCCGGCGCCCAAAGTTCGAACTCTCTTTCCCAATTAATAATAGTGGAAAGTGGCACCGAGACCAAAAACGGTCCCTTACAATGACCTTCCTTATATAACGAATATAAAAATGTAATGGTTTGAATTGTTTTACCCAAACCCATTTCGTCGGCTAATATCGTATCGATGCCCTGCCCCCAAGAATATCGAAGCCAGTTCAAACCCTCCAACTGATAAGGGTGAAGTTGCATCCCCGACTCGTCCAGGTACGGTGGCTGTTTGTCCAACTTCTTTTTCAAATCCGTCGTCGGTTTATCGGGAGGTGGCGTGTAACGCCTCAAACCAGTTCGCTCTTCCTCTTCCAGCACTTCGCGCGTTTTGCTTTTCCTACCTTTCTTCTTTTTGGTGCCGGTATACGCGGCCCGTAAATCGAGATAATAATCGATCGACGGTCTCAAGCCGGGTATATCTTCGGCGTCCTCTTCCCACGTCGCTTGATCGTACGGTAATTCGCGCCATTTCACGAGATACAACGTACGACCGTCTCGCATTGTTCGGTGATTGATTACGCGATGAACGACGAGCCACTCCGGTTTTACGCCGTACCGATAGAACCTTTCTTCGAGATCCTCGTCCTTGCTGCCGCCCATCGATAGAATTCGTTTCGCTCGCATATCGTTCTCGTTTAAGGGTTCCTCGAGTTTAGGCGGTTCCTCCATATCGTACTTGCGGAAATACGATTTAATCATCAACGGATGGTAGACGTCGAGTTGAATCTCGCTGACCCACTCGGAATGCCAGTAGGATCGTTCGCACCATTTGACGAAAAATTCGCGTCGCCGATTGCCGCCTTCCTTGTTTTTATCTTCGACCCAGCGCCACGTCAACAATTTGGCCACTTTACCCTTAAGAGGCGGACAACCGCACCGGGGGCATTTCCAGTCGCCGTCCGGTACTTCGGTGAGCGGCGGATTGAGGCAGTGGGTGTGATAGGCCGAGGGGCACGAGTCGCAACAGAGCAATTCGCCGCCGTCTTTGCACACGCGGCAGTATTCTTGATGTTCGTCGTCGTCTTGATCGGCCGGTCCCTCGTTTTCGCAATGGGGACAGCTCCATTTACCTTCCGGAGCTTCCTCGAGCTCCGGCTCCAAACAAACCAGATGGTACGCTCGCGGACAAGTGTCGCATAAGATAATTTCGCCGCCTTGCTGACAAACTTCGCAGTAATCTTGGTGCTGAAACGAGAACATTGCAACAGTATGCACGCGCCACTTCACGTAACTCACCTCGTATTGTTCATCCTCTTTTTTGGCATTCTTCTTCTTCTTTTTACTTTTGCTGCCGAATTTAGTCTTCGCCTTGCGTTTCGGCGCAGGATTCGCGTCATCCTGGTTCTCCTCGGTCTCCTCCTCCTTCTTGGCCTCCTGGGCTTTCGCCTCCTTCTCGTCGGCATCTTGAAGCATCTGCTCAAATTCAGCATCAGAATCTCGATCAGAACCGTTGTTACTCGCCTCGCCGTCTTCGTCCGAGCTTCCTCGCTTGCGTTTGCCCAATTTGATTTTCAACGTTGGTACTTTGGAAGCTTTTTTGCTGGCTTTTCTACTTCTGGAACTGCGTTTCCTTTTCGATTTGCCCTCATCTTCCTCTTCTTCCTCCTCCTCCTCGTCGTACTCGTCCATCTAAAAAATGTGCGAATGTGAACAACGGAAAAATGGAAAAGGTTATCGTGCCACCTTTACTGTCGAAGTTCGTGGTCTCGTCGATTTGGAATATTCCGCGACATCCGGAACGCTGACGGCGGGAGATTGTTCTTGCTGCTGCAGGTTCGGATTCATGTTGGAAAATTCGCGCCATTTGGCGGCTACCAGCATCATTAATTTCGACATAGGTACCTAGATAAGGTCGAATTAAAATATCCGCTCAGCTGGTTTGGTTGACGTTACCTTTGGATTTTCCTTCGCTAACAGAGGACGAACGTGCTGTTGAAATAACTTGTAAGTAGTCAAATTCTGGAAATCCGACTCTGAATATTCCATATCGACATCAATGAGGCCGAATGTTGAGCAAACTTCTTCTATAGTTGGCATCGCTGAAATACGAAACGATATGAATAAAACGCACAAACCAAATTTGAATTACGAACCTCCAGTACTTTGGGTGGGAGTTTCTTGCACCGGCGTAGATGGTGCTGAATGTTTAGCTGATCCTCGAGATTTTCTTCCCCTTTTACTAGATGAGTAATCGGAGTCGCCAGTGTTATCTTCTTCAACGCCAAAATCACTTTCCTGAAATAATGAATGTTTAACCAGGTTCAAAATTGAGAAACTTTGAAAGTTACATCGGCGCTATCGTTTTTCTTCTTCTTCTTTTTCTTTTTGCCTTTCTTTTCCTCGCCTCGTGCTTTCCTTTTTTTGCCTTTCTTACGTTTTCTTCCGTCATCGGGTTCGTAATCGTCGTCTTCCTCCTGCAACAATATAAAATTTTATAAACTTTATTCACGTTACATATTTTCGAATTACTGTAAAACCAAAATGTTTCTTGATAAATTCAAACATAGCGAATAATACTTCTTAAATATCAAAGTACTTCTTTCAATAATTAATAACTTACAGCTTCTTTAGGTGGTCCTCCTTCATCTGACTCCTGCTCGTTTTCTACTTGGTTTCCCACTGATGCTTCCTCAGTCACCTCTTCAGCTGGAAAAATACAATTAGAAACCCCAACAATTTTTTCAAATTTAACTCTCGTAACACGTGTAAATACTTCCAAAAAAGTACTAAATTTCCTATTGAATAGACTATTTGTGATATGTTTTGCAACTTCAGAAACTTTTCAATCGTCATTACTCTCAGCATAAAAAAATATTCGAATGAAAAAGAAACGTTGATAAAGGTGCTACTCATTTCAAATGATTCTTAATTTGGGACAGATGTCTTCTCAGTGATAAGTGAAACACTCCAACAATTTCAAATACATATTAATAAAAACGTTATGTATTTAATGGGTATGATGCATATTGAAAAGATAATAGAATGTAAATAAAAATGGAACGAAAATAATTATAAGTGACTAATGGAGTCTATGTACACGTTTGCAAATTCCTCAGTTTTATTTATTGAAGTGATCACGTGAGATAAGTCTATTTTTACCTAAATCCTAACAATTTAAGAATTTAAAATTATATAAACAACAGAAACCAGAAAAAAAATTAACGAATGTTATTGACGTTTCAATCTATTCTTCCATCCCTTATATCCCATTTTCGGAAGGTTGAATAGGAGAAAGAATACGGATATAAGCGAAATACGTGCACGCGCAGTATGTATATCTGCATGCTAATTAATTCTCATACAAATTAATCTGTAAAAGAAAAACATGAATACGGTGTAATACTATTGTTTTCATTTGCTCTGTCATTCATCTCGATTACCAGTGAATAGATTTTTGGAAAAAGGGTTAATTCATTTCATAAGGGTAACTGTTAATTACAGAAACAAAGCGGTAAAGACTTACCGACGAAAGAATCTTCGACTTCTTCATCAGAAGCCATTATCAATCGCTATTTGCCAGAGTGTCCGCTGTTATAGTGTTAAACGCACAACTTGAACATCAATTTTCGTTTAAAACTCTGTAGTTGATTCAAAAACTTTCTGTAACCACTTGACGCTACATGAAAATAGCGGCCATTTCCGTTTCTGTTCGTGTAATCACAGATTAATACCATGCGTTGGTTCTTCTTTTGAGTTGTCAACTTTAGGTCACAGAACTCACGAAATTAATTAGAATCTAAAAAAGGTTAGGTGAAGGTCCGCCATTTACGTACTTCATAGCACAACCCTAGAGTATATCCTGAATTTTATTTCGGGGTTTTATTTTTCAAGGTGTTATTCATTCGTCGATTCTTTCTTTCGAGTAGTTTCTACTACCTACAAAATCCGGATTCGCATTTCGGTAAATTCTAGCTGAACCTTTATTGATAAGATCAGTAGGAATTCGTGAACAACAAACAACAGTCAATGTGCTTCATTTACGTGACTTTTATTCTCTTGAAGGGCTCGCAACAAGTATGAAAATCGCGTGAATTTTAATCAATCCTAATTTATTTCTTCGCTAATGGGAATTTGATCGTATCCATTTGTTGTACTTTCCAGCGTCAACGAAAACTGCATACTCTCGTAAATTACACTTTTGCGTTCTGTCGTCAAATATAACTTGCGACAATAATCCACGCAAAAACCATTTGCCGTTCTTATTTATCATGAAAGGTGAACCACTGTCGCCTGTGCATGGTCCCTTTCCATTCCTCTCACCTGAAAATGGAAAATGTTGCGTTCTTTAAAGGTCGGTAATCAAATTAAACCTGGAAACGATAAAATATAAGGAAATATTGTTCTTTACCTGCACAAAATGTTCTATCAGATGTAAGCTTTTGGAAGTCGTAGTTTGATCGAACACACGTATCCTGCGAAACAATCGGCATTTCCACTCTTTTAACGTCCGATAGGTAGCTTTGCTGTTGATCGTCTTTTCCCCAACCAGCGATCGTACCGTATTTTCCAACAACATACGAGAGATCCTCGTAATCACTCCATAGACAGATCGGTTTGATGATTTTCGAATAATCGATCGGTCTATTCAAGGTTAGCACCGCAATATCGCCGTGTCCGCTATACTGTCTATAATCTGGATGGACATCGATCCGCGACACTCTTCGCTTGATGACATCAGGACTTTCAGGCCATTGTTCCAAATTCGAAGCTCCAAAGATTAACAGTAGGTCTTCTTTGCGTTGTAGATCGGCTTTGAAGAACTTTACGCAATGGGCGGCTGGGTATCAACCAAAATCCAGATATAGAATACTTTTGGTTCCCTCGTGGTAAATACTCACCTGTGACTACATGATTCCTGTCAATTAAACTGCCCGTACAAGTAAATTCATAATTAAGTTGTCGAAATTTGTACACCGCCACTAACCAGGGAAATTCGTTTTTAACTGTGGTCGAGCCACCGTTGATCAAGTTGATGGTTCTATCTGAAATCCCACATTCGGGATCATTTTGTGTGATATCTACTAAAGGCGCTGGAGCAATCTCGTCGTCTATAATAGAAAGTTGTGCAGTACGAATAGAACTGCTCGGAAAAGTTTGATAATCTACCTGGTCGAAAAGGTCGCTCTGTCCAATAACTTGGACCTGGTGATGTGGTGGTGGTTATGGGTGGTATAAAGGGTGGCATAGTCGGTCTTGTTGGAATCTGTGGTCGTATAGTCATTGGTTGATCTATAGAAAAATATTAGAACTTAGCGAGTCATTAATTGCTGACTATAACAAAAAGAATTGTCTTCAATTGCGTAAATGTTTGTGTAATCAGAAATATTTTTTTAGAAATTACCTGGATAATACGGGAACGTTTGTAGCCTCGTTTCCTTGTATACCCACAGTTCTGACACTCCCGAGCTGGTAACTGTAAATTTATTTCATTTTCAATATTACGCAAAAAATGAATGTCAAAAATATTTACGTGGTTCGGAAGGCCCTTTACAGTATATCCTGTCGTTGAATTTAATTTGCGTAATTCTAGGAATAATATCTTGCCTCGTAAAAGTTAATTTATAAGTTAACTGTTTCGATTGGAGAATATAATCGCTAACCGTCGTTAAATCCAATTTCAACCTCTAAAATATTGATAACATTTATAACTGAAACGAAATGAAAAAAAAAAAAGAAAAACTATTAACTAACCGGTCTAGATCGTTCATCAAATAATCCGACGTAAGATGTATTCACTTCCATCCTAAACACTTTGGTACCATCGTTCGGTACAACAATTTCTCCGAAAATTGTATCATCGGAATTCGAATAGTAGTTAAAAATCAACGGACAGGGGTTGGGTGGTATTCTGGGATAAGCGTCAATGAAAACGACGAATGAGATAACGAATATAATAACTGTATGCATCCTGGAAAATAAAAATATTGTTAGAATAATTCTTACTTGTAATGGAGTAATTTTGAATAAAATGAAATTGGCAGTACATACTTTAATTTTAAATGAGAATTTAAATACATACGGTAATTCCATAACAAAAATTTGTTGTTTTTGTATCGTTCGTTAAATAGAATATCCGAAAAAATTCTTTACGTAATTTTAAGAAATTGTTCGTGAAGAATAATAAAAAATTATAAGAGATGAAAAAATAAAAAATATTTCTGCCTTACCTTATCACAGATTTGCTGAACAAAGTAATGCCAAATCGAATGTGGTACATATTTTGTTATGATGCTCAACTAAAGATATGAATAAGTAATCTTGTTACGTATTTAAAAGCGAGTTCAAGGTTAATCCTCAACCCAATTTGAATATTTATCCAATAATATTTCACTATATGAATTCTAGAAACTATTATCAACTATCAAAGTTTGCGAAGCATGAAAATTGAATGGAATTTTTCAATCCCGTTTATTCGAGAAAGTATACAATGCGATAAATAGTTTTTTAATTATTAGTTACTTACTTGTTTGACATCGTGTATATTCAAAAAATCGCAACTACTGGCAGAACTGATCCACCACCCGACCATACAAGATAACGGAAAATGACTGAATTAAAATGATGAGCTCCGAGATTTTCGATTAATCCAAGAAGACGACGAACCGGAATTCTGAGATCCTGTTGGTAGATCGAATCACAACTTTTATTTCAAAATGGTCGCACGCGATTGAATTGCGGAGATTATTTCCCATGGTGCAATTTTGCACTATCGATATATATTTTTGGAAATGTTTTATGACTTTTTTAATATTTTGTCGTTTAAGAAAATAAAACAACGATTGGTCGGACTAAACGTTCATGTGTTATTAATACTCAATTTCAATGAAATATGCATCAACTTAATGAATTCGATGGAATAACCCATAATCCAATATGAATGTAAAATAAAAATTGGCGAATGTTATCAGAATTTTATTCATAGCTCAAGTATGATAATACCACTTAGAGCTATAACTGTTTTGAGTAGGTCGATGACCTATTTCCCTTCTTTCCACGTGCGAATGGAAAATTATTTAGAACATATAAAATTATATTTGGAGCAATTAGGTAATAAAAAAGCTTCATTCAGTTTATTAAAGTCAACAACCAATCACTATACTTGCTAGCATCGGTAAAAACTAAATAATTTGACAAATCACAAGTAACAGATCGTGGATCGGACAAAGACATAGATACAATCCCCCTAAGATACCACCTTCCATCTTTTTGCATTATAAACCCACTTCCACTATCTCCATTACAAGGACCTGTACCATCTCGGCTTCCTAAAAACAAAAACTTTAAAAACCTCTATTTTCCTTAGTTCCCGCAGTATTTACCTGCGCAAAATGTTCTTTCCGAAGTTATGTAAAGAAAGCTATTTTTCGATCTCAGACATTGTTCTTGACTAACAATCGGAAGTTCAATTTGCTTAGCATCTGGAGACACTTTATGTCCACTCTCATCTCGTCCCCATCCGACTACTGTTCCTTTTTTTCCCACAACCAAACTCAGATTAGAATCGTCATTCCAGAGACAAATGGGTACGATAAATTTGGAAAAGCCCACCGCCACCTTCGTCCTCATCACAGCTATATCAGCATCGGCCGTTATCGATTGGTAATCCGGATGAACAAATAATTGATCGACTCCGACAATTCTTTCTCCTTCTGAAACTCCCCAGCCTTGTATGTTCAATCGTCCCATCACCAGGACTATTTTGTCTGGATTCGTCTCTTGGTTGTCCATGTTAACACAATGTGCAGCTGAAAAATAATGAAATCGTCACGTGTTGGTAATAAAAAATCATTTACCTACCTGTAACTACATGTTTATTGGATATAAGGGTGCCAGCGCATCGATATTCCAAGCCGACGTCGTTTTTCACGAACATTGCAACCAACCACGGAAATGCACCTCTAGGAACTTTTTGCCCATTTAAAACCAACGAATTAGTTACCAAGGGTAGTCCGCACGAGTACTCCACTTTTTCTGTTGTGTCGTACCTCGGCTCTCTTGTCGAAATATTTCTCGGCAAAAATCTTTCACTCATTTCCGAACTGACGATGGGAAATGTGGTGGATTCTGTTGCTGTAATTTATGACAATAAATAAGGAAGACGCTTTATATATCTTCAGTTTGGTACTCACCAGCGTTTCTATTGGTCTTCCTCTTGGCGTCAGACGAGAAATTTTTCAGAAACGGATTAGCTAAGTAAGGATTAGTGTTGTCATGTCCATCATTCGCAATGTTTGGATTGAAATGGTATGGATTTCCAAAATGGAAACTTTTCGGAGAATCTCTTCGAATATCTATGTCAATTGCCGAATCCTTATCGGTGTTCACGTTGCTGAATATATCCTGATTATCTTGTGGCTTTGGAACCGATGGAACTAATGGGGAAACATCCACCAAAAGTTTGTGTCGTAGATTTATGTTGGTTAGAACAGGTATGGTATTATCTGCAATAATAATACTTGAAAAACATTTCAACAAAAATGTCTCAATTGATGAGGTTTTGAATCAAATTTTTATCTGTATCATGATAGCCATGAAACATTTTATCCTTTTATCGCGCCGAAATAGCTCAGTTGGGAGAGCGTTAGACTGAAGATCTAAAGGTCCCTGGTTCGATCCCGGGTTTCGGCATTAACTTTTTTACAATTGATTACATTGTAACTTACCCATTTTATACGGCGACCCTTTACATACAGTTTTTCCATTAACAATAATTTTAGTTATTTTCGGTTGTAAACCCAACCACGTCGGAAAATGTATATGGTAGTTTAGTGGCCTTCTCGATTTTACAATATCAAATATGTCTTGATTGTTCTGGTACGGAAGAGTTACTGTTCCCTCAGCCCCCTGTCGAAATGTAAATATTTGTTCAAATAACGGACACAATTTTCTCACCTTATCAACACGATTAGCAACGGAAATTTCTATTTCCAAGTCGACAACGGCGCTGTCCGGAGGAATTATTTCCACATAACCGTAAAGTCTCCCCAAGTCATCGTATCGATATTCGAAAATATTCGGACAAGGACTTGAAGAATGACCGTTGAAAAGAAGATTCCTATTCGGTTGAATAAAAATTTGCTGGTGCGCCAATTGTTTTAGCAATTTTGTGTTGCATGACTCGAATTGGACGTAATTGAAAACAATGAATAGAATTAAGTCGATTGTAGTTTTTCGATTACCATAGATGCACATTTCATTAAACTCTGTGCTGATTTGGTTTGTTGAAGATCTGAAACAAACATTATACCTATATCAACCTTATCGACATGCTTTGTCCACTGTATTTGTACAAAATAATATTTTCAACCTTAGTCTGATGAGTAGATCCCAATTTCTTGGGATCGAAATTTTACACTATTTTATCAGATTCAATTGTAGGAAAAAAATTTCATTCTACGTATTTGCATCTAATCAACAGTCCATGGCTATATATAAATAAATATCGAACATTGATCGTATCACATCGAATACGTACCGGTTTTTAATAATCCTATGTCGTTGTTCGCACTCAAAAAGAAATTTGTTAAAAATAAAATATTAAAAAAATTGCTTTGTCACAACACAAAACACCAACAAAATTTTAAACAATCGCCGAATTTAAAAAACCTAGAGACATTCAATTGATTAATCGATTCATCTCAATCGAACATTCATAGTTCAATAATGACAAAAACAAAGATGACGTTTAAAACCCAGGTGTAAATACGTTTCATTCCGGTCATGATTTTCTTGACACAGCTTGATGAAATCACTCATTAAAATAATCATCGCCATCGGTTTTGTATCGATTTTTCGAATCGGCTCTTTTTGTGGGCGGCGCGGCGGTTAAACAGATTATCGATCATTATTCGTCATTGATTAAAATTGTCTGATAGATGGAAAAAAAAAGACAACAATGGAATAATTAATCACGATTATTCCGGGTGTATGGGAAATCCTTTACTTGTTGTTTAGGCAGTGGCGGAGTGTACTTACTATTCGCTTCAAATTCAGTCGCTAAAAATCAGTTAACATGATTTTATGATATCGCACTTTAGCACTCTTCTCTTAGTGAACACTTTTGAAACTAAATCTGTAGAGTGCTTGCTACCTGTTACACCCTTAACCACCTCCTTGTACCGGTATTATGTTGACAAACAGATAATAAACAGGATGTTGTTCAAAGCGAAAGAGCACCTACTCCATTGAAATAATGGAATGCAAAGCGGATCTTATTCTTAGAGAAGTAAGGAAAATGTGTGCAGGATCTAATTTTTATCTATAACTCATTAATTTCAACAATAAATATTAATTAAGGATAAAGTTTAAATATAAGGTGTCAATAATTAAGATGAATTTTATTCTTTCCCTCAAAAATCATATAATACGAGTTGTTACATTCATTAGAACGTGATTATTTGAATGATTGTGACAATTCATGAATATAACTGTTCTTGAAGATCCCCCAAAACCGTCCGCTATCTTCCCAAATTTTGACTATAATTGAGCGAAAAATCAGTCTTTTAATCACACAATTTCATTTTCCTGCACTTTTTCTACATTATTCGTCGTTCTACTTTTCTTCACCCTCGGCGGTGGTAATGGTGGCAGCGACGGTGGTAAAATGACGGTTGTACTGGTAGTGCCACTTTTTTGCGGACTACCTTTGAGCCAAGTTTTAAATTGTTTACCAACTTGGTAAAAGTGAAAGTAAAGCAGGAATAAAATCAAACAGACTACTAAAAAAGATAGCAGCGTGACGATGAGGGCAGAGACTGGGCTGTAAGATTCTTGTGGTTTTGGTGGAATGTCAGCGGAAGTTTCTGTAGTCGTTGTAATGGGTTCTACATCCGGTACCATAGGATCAGCTTTGCCTGATATCGTTATGTCTGCGCACGAACGAAATTCTTCTTGAGGGCCGCATCCGACTGCCCCGGTACCGTTTGGACAATTTCCCCAATTGTTACCTGAAAATTAAGTTCATCAAACATGTGATGGATAATTCACAATCAGAAGCAAAATAAATATGAAATATGTATGCGTAATCAAATTCGAACCAACCTGCTACATATCTCCATTGCAGTAAACAATGATCACATCTGCTTTTAGGTAATCTGTATTTCATTTCGTAAACTTTATTCCCTTCCTTAGGGAAATATCGATAATTTTGATGATCGACTCCTTCCTGAGGTTTCACCAATTTCAATTTATTCTTGTCTAAGCAATCTTGCGTTGTCGTTTTATAATCGGCGCAAATGGCGAATTCAAAATAACCGAAATGACTTGCCGTCAATTCTATTCTGATGTTGATGATACTACCCACGCCGTATTTTCGCACTATGACACCTTCGCCGTAAGTTCCGCCATATTCGTGTGGTCTAGGTGTCCTGTAACAGAAGATGTATATAGTGTTCAATCGTTCAATACAATTATTCAGGAACTCACTTTGAATCCCAAGCGTCACCACACACACCACATTTTCCTTCATTTTTCACCCATTGTCGAGTGAATCCACCACAAAACAGTTCGTGATCATTGTAGTTATGAGGTGTATTGAATCCATACCTCCACGCTGACGCTCGGCTAGGTGGATCAATCAATCTCCCATGACCTTTAATAGTTGGTAAGAAACTGTATAAAACGACGAGAAGAGGAGACACTATCATTCTGAAACAAATAATACGCGAAATTATTTCCTTAAGTCGTGAGAAATCCAAATCGAAAATTGTCGTAATTTAAAAAGAACAATGAAGAGAAAGTGACGCAAAATCTCATCCCAGAATTCAAACTGATAGCGCAACATTAACTTGGAAAGTGTAATAACGCAATTGAATTGGATATAAAATTAATTATGATGATCATGTGTCAATTTGAAAATGAAAAAAAAAAATAGGGGACACCCGGGTTTGAACCGGGGACCTCTCGATCTGCAGTCGAATGCTCTACCACTGAGCTATATCCCCGTTGGTATTCTGTATAAAATGAACGATTATATGCAAACAGATATAAAAGGTTAACTTAGAAATTTTTTCTATAGTTATATTTGTCGATTATTCCCACCGATTCTTATTTCCCAGCAACCGTTTTACGGGCGGAAATAATTATAAGTTCTTTCAGTAAAATTGGCTGGACTTCTGAAAAACGTCCATGAAAAAACTTTACTTATTTTTTATTTTGCGCACTGAACTAAGATCAGTGATTCCTATTCAATGTTGCTTCCGAAAATTCATGGTCACTCCCTCCTATCAACCGGTTATAAACAAAAAAAGGAACACGTACCAGTTTCCTTATAACTGAGGCTACAAGGTTGCATTGTGCGAAAGTCGATAATTTCTCATTGTGAATTATAATTTGCCTTATCATTTCCCAACACCGCAAACATAGAATTTTCATATTGAAATCCATGACGGTTATTGAATTACAATGGTTCATTATTTCAAATTACATTGTTATCAAACCTCAATCACCGTAACGAATTGCATAAATGTTTGTTTTAATTGACCTAACAATCAACTAATGTATTTTGGTAAAGATAGAATCGAATTTGAGGATGCTTATAGAATTCCTCACGGTTATGAGCAAGATGTGATAAGGGAATGGAAAGACTGGGTAGAATTCAAAAAGATATACGATCTAGGTTTATGGTCTACTCTACATTCCTACATCTACTAGAGATTAATGGACCAAAAAATCCTTAGTTCCTCTAAAATGTGAAATTTACAATTGATGTGTAGCGAATTGAATATTTGTAGTGCAATTGAATATTGTAATGTAAGTTTTTTGTCAACAATAACAAAATATCTCTTTAAGATGATTTTTGGTCATTTCCACGTATGTATGTACAAGAATTTTTCATTTAAATATATTATATACATATATTACTATTATTATTGTTTAATGAAAAGAGATATTACATTTTTTTATGACTCGTCACTTTCATTATTGTAGACGTGCAAATAGCCAAGGTTTAAATTCCTCAATGCGAAACACCCCGAAGAAATTCAATCTAATCGACAGTCATGCTTTTCTTCTTATTGACTCAACCGATGCAAATCGAATCGCATTTATTAATAACAGCCATTTCTCAAGCCGTTGCATTCGCATTCATCCGAACTGAATTGGTCAAAACGTTCTTATTGTTAATTATATTTGCATTAGGTACACGAACTGGAACTGAATGTAGTCGTCGATAACCCAGATAATAAACCGACGCCGACGACGGAAAATAGAAAGTTGAACGCTCGAATTTTTAACCGTTAATCGTTTTTGGAAACAATTTGCGTGGAAGCTGTCGAATTTAATACAACGGAAAGAATATATTATGATGAATTCGGATCTTCAGTTGCACGTTCGTTAACACTCACCTACTTGCCTACTTAACTATATCAAATTCTGTCTTGTTCCACACTCGTTCGTTTTAATTAATATAACAATTTTTTTAACATATAATACATAAATATAACATTCTAATATGTAAATATAACTCGCTTTTAAACTACTACGATTAACAAAAATTTTCAGTTACTTACCTAACACAACTCCATAAACCGTCAATTGAATGAAACTTATTTATTCAATGATATATCATATTTAAATTGTAATCCAAAAACACAACATTAGGTGATTCACTATATTGGTTTTCCACTTCCGGTGCAATTTCTTGGAAAATTACATGAACGAAACGCGGACGATCAGTTCACTGAACTTGAGGATGCGGTGGTACCGAAAGAATCAATGTACTGACTTGATCTTAAAGTCCGCGGTGCCAAAGGTAATGGGAACTCGAGGTAGGAGTTCCTCGGCAGGTATCTATTTAGTGCAATGTGGTCGATGTTATGCTCACTAACCCACATTTCCTGTAAGCGTTCAAACGTGACCGATTAAAAATGATTTTCTTCGTCACCAGATCTTTATACATACTTGGCAGATTAAAATATAACACGTATTCAAAAATGCTACTTTTTTTATTGATGAACTAATTAAATTTCTTCTAATCCTTATAATTTCAAAAAAAATTTAATTATGCTGCTAACAGCTTCAGAAACGCGAAAAATCGGTTAACTACTGTTTTTTTTTAGTCATCACTAGGTATCAGAGGGTGTAAACACTTTTTTTGTTATTAATACTATCTAATTAGAATCGGGTGTCCCCTAAGAAATAATTTTGGTTGCGCCACTGAATCCCCGATACTTGATTCCGGCCATTTGATACTCAGCAAAGGCTATCAGCCCTCTTCTCATACGTATTTCTGTGCCATACTTCACTTCGAACTTGACGTATATTTGTTGTTGTTCATGTCAATTAGAATAATTGCTTACAATATATTTTGTATGGTATTTTTAAACGAAAATGAGTGTTGTGCGAGAAAAACACGATTTGCAGTCCAAACAAATACAGAATGCGGTCGAAAATAACAAAGTGATCACACCGGAAGATGTTCTACGTCTAACAAAAATTACAGATACCTATTTGTGCGATCCCGATGCCAATATTTACGATATAGATTTCACGAGATTTAAAATAAGGGATTTGGAAAGTGGTGCGGTTCTATTTGAAATAGCAAAACCGGTGCCGGAAAATATTGACGAAAATTCTGAACGGGTTACCGAGATAGACGATGCCATTGATCCGAATTCAGGGAGATTTGTTCGCTACCAATTTACTCCCCAATTTTTGAAGCTTAAAACGGTAGGAGCAACGTAAGTATCATTAGCTAGTTATAATTATGTAATTATTTGACTATTCAATTCAATCAGCTCCGTTCCTGTCAAAATTATTGACCACTTGAGGTATAATTTTTTTTTGTGACCTAACAATTATTCTCTATGTTCTTAAACATCACATTTACGAGGAATATTTTTGAACTCTTTTGTACGTCTAGTTTTCAATGCATTGAAAAAAAAGCATTTTTAAAATAATTCTTCCTTGTACAATTATAAATAATATAATATAAATTTTTTAAGGGTTGAATTTACGGTGGGTAGTCGACCGGTGAATCGGTTCCGGATGATAGAGAGACATTTCTTCAGAGATAAGTTGTTGAAAACCTTCGATTTTGAATTTGGATTTTGCATTCCTTATTCGAAAAATACTTGCGAGCATATTTATGAATTTCCAACATTACCTCAGGACCTGGGTGAGTGTAAAAACAATTTCCTTACAAACTTTCCATCTTACCTTTTTATTGCCAGTTGAAGAAATGATTGAAGCGCCATTCGAGACCAGATCGGATAGTTTCTACTTCGTTGACGACCGTTTGATAATGCACAATAAGGCAGATTATGCTTATAATGGAGGCTTGTCATCACAAACATAACCTGATTGATTCGTAAAACAGGGTTCTCACATAAAAGAACAATAATTACTTCTTTTAAACTCATTATACGCCAGGGGACTGAAAAATGAATATTTCTTGAAGTAAAATCTATGGTCCAGTCTTTGGCTTCTGTATTGTCAACATTCTCCATTACACCAGAATTTATAATGTTGTTTGGACTTCACAAAATGCATTATGAGCACAAATACACATTGCTTGCAGTATAACCTATAGGACACAAATGTATTAACTAGTTTAAAGGGCATTACTTAATTAGTCATTATGATTTATCGGAACGAAATATTAATTTTTCATAATAGAAAAGCTAGAACATATAACTAAACGACGGTATTTGTTTTACAAGATTGATCTCATTGTGAGTAGAACTATAATTAGAATAACCAAAGGCGTAAAAAGAACTGCGTACTAAACATACATTTCAAACAAAATAAACCGGCTTGATTAAAGTAGTTATAACGAAATTTCAAGTACTGAAATATTCTAAGGATACTGTGGCCAATTATACGTACTGAAAATAATGTTTCCTATCTTTTTTTTTTTTCAATTTATCGTCCAATACTGTTCTATTAACTCAAATGTCTATTATTAACTGTTGAATCGTTTAAAAATGTTAGACAAATGCAGCACTGATTTTTAAAATTAATATGTGGTTTAAACGTTAACTGAAGTACGAAATGATTTCTACAAAGAACAAAATATATTAAGTCCATAATAAAGCTTATTGTATTATAAATTTTCTTGTGACATTAATATTTCAAAATATTCGTGTGCGTTTTTTCTTTATTGTTTCATTTTGAAATTTAAGGAGGTAAAGTTTATATGAATAAATATAATTATTGAAAAATATTTTGAGTCTGCTTAATTTTATTTGTATCATACTGATAATAAAATTGCAAAGAACAGTGTATAAATAAAAATTGAAGTATATTAAAGCACACGCAAGTATATGAGAAATTTTTTCTCCTTCAGTTTTATTTATACAAATACCTATTCCGTATGAGTCGTTAAAGGCGCTACTCAGTCGATTGGGCTTCTTTGTAGTAACTTAACACTTGAAACCTGCAGGTGTTTGAAGATTGGACTAACGCACTTATGTTATTGTGAATATGAAATTTTTATTTCTCTTACTACATATTTATATTAACATAATATATTAGTGCTTACACTATTTTAACAAATACGTGACAAAACAATAAATAATACATTTAAATCAGAGACGGGAATAACTCGGACACACTCTGATCCCACATTTCACTTTCCAAACTTGAAGGCGAGTCTAAAGATTCATATCCGCAATCAGATCCAGAGACAGAAAGTGGCGATTTCACGCAATAACTGTTTGAAGGCGGTACCATCAATAAATTATCATCCATAATCATTGAACTACTTTCTTCACCTCTTTTTGTATCATCCAACTTTATTTGTGAATCATCGTTGGAGCATGAGCCATCTTCGTTTATAATAATTGTAACGCAATTTGCCACTTCGTCAAAGGTACTGTAGATTATTTCACCATTTTCGTACCCGCTAGCGTTTACAGCGGGGAGAATCGTTTTAGGGTTGCTTCTTTTTTGTATGGGGGTGATTTCGAATTTTGGAACAATTTTTTTAAATTTTTTTGTTGTCGTTGTTTTGTGACGTTTTTGTGCTATTTTATTATTGTGCTTCCAAGGTGCCTCTTTTGTGTAATTGTGATGTAGTAAGAGATATTCCGATATGTCGTTTTGTAACGAATCGTTTATCCTTGTACTTCCACAGGATTCCACGTTTTCTGATGTCTTCCCCACCATTTCATTATTCTCCCTTTGTCCACAAGTATTTGATTCCTGTAATAAAAAAAAATTATTATTAATTAATAATAAGTCGTGTACTTTGGTCGGGAGGAAATAATGCAATGAAGGGCGATAGTAATAGAACAAGCTTTGAAAGCGAATAAATATGACTTTTGTGCGAATGGAAAAGATTTCAAGATGAAAATGTGATTGTTGTGAAAAATTTTCACCTTGTAACATAGCGTACGTCAGTGTACCTAGAAACACCAGAAAAAACTGTATTTCAAGCTGAATAATAAAATCGAAAAAAACGCCAAAAGAAAATGAAAACTTATCCATTTCGTGAAATGCAAAATCGAGTGGAATATATTTTTTTGAACTTGTACTCAAAAAAATATTTATTTCTTTACCCCGTAGTTAATCAGGAAGCTGATGGACAGAATGAAATGAGAAACACCTCCTTCCCTTCCAATATTGCATTTTAAAAATGTTCCAGCCAGATTAAATATACATAATTAGTTTTACCTTTCATAACTAACTTATGACCAAGAAACAGGTAATACTAACTTGACGATTTGCTTCCTGAGCAGACGTCTCCAAATCTCTGGCGATATCTTCGAGCAGCGCTCCAATATCGACGTCTTTGTCCAATTCTTCGAGCAGGTCCGGTAGAGAAGGCAAGCCAGGACAATCTTCAGGAGGTCCGTCACTTGGGTTGGGACAGCCAGAGCCGCTGCTGGGTGTGTTACAACTCCTTGCGGTCGAAGGATGGATTCTGCTGATCCGTTGGTTATATCACACACGACAGACCGGTTCTGCCTACAACCCGGGCACGGTTCCTTCAGGGCGGCCATTATTTGCGCGTTCTCCGCTACCAGTCGCTCGTTTAACGCTTTCAAATTCTCACATTCGTACAATAGCGTGTCGTTTCGTTGGTACAATTCATTTAAATTAGCTTGCATCTGCTCAATTTTCGCCTTTTTGCGGTCGCGGGAAGTCTGGGCAGCTACTCGATTTTTTAGTTTTCTGAAATGAATTAACGATTGGGGGGGAGATAGAACTAAAACTTTACAATAAAATTGTACCGTTAATCGCTCAACCTTAAGAAGATTGGTTGTCAATTCTTAGTTATGCGTAGGGGAAAATCCATGTTCAATCAATGACTATGACCATAAGATGACTCATTACATCAATGTTACGCAACAAAATTATTAGTACTTCTAAACAAATCTCTAATAACAACCATTTTATAATCTGTGGGCTTTGTGCATATATGTGAACATATATGACTTTGTGTAAGTTCCATTTTATGATCAAGTGATCATAATTGTAAATAAGGAGTATGATAGAGACGGTGTCAATCAAGTTAGTGCGAGTGTAAGCGAGAACGAGAGTTTGGTGCCAAACTTTCCACTAGATAGCGCTCACATTAAAACATTGGATATGATGCAATAATTGCTGATAAAAGATTTCTAATCATTAATCTCTTTCTTATCCTCACTACATGTTCACATGCCAAATTTTATGCAAAATATGTTTAGATTGCCTCATATTTCATAACAATAAATAAAATTTCGTATTGACATATACAAAATTACAAATATGATACTCACTTTCGTTGTATTTTTTCTTCCCATGTCAGATGATCCAATCTGCGCTTTTTCGGTTTTGGGCAATCGTCGAATATTTGTTTGCTATCTTCTGCGTCAAAACCACTCAAAAAATGTATGAAGTCTGGATTACCCATTTTTTATGTAATTCAATAAAGGAACAGGTCAATATTCCTATGGAATGGAAATCACACACAGCGAATCTCAAAATTAAAATCACTGTCGAGAATAGATTGCTTAATCGACTACACTGATGCAATATAACGCAAAATAGAACAATTCGATCGCCCTATCGAGTGTTCAAGTGAAATGCGCATTCAATAATTTCCTGATCCGAACATTCTGGATGGTTTGTATGTGGACTGATTTTATTGGTTGTTTGAAAAAGGTACTACATTGTTGCCAATATCAACAAATATTACATTCGAAAATATAATTTTCTTTGCTGCAATTCATTTCAAATCATCTTTGAAAATAGATCTCAACTTTGACAATACAATGTATTCCAATTTGCAATAATATTGCAATTGCCTCAATACCAAGAACATATTTTGAAGAAAATCTGGCAATGACTATTAAGTTCTATGTAAATTGCTCTACAAGTACAAGACAGCAAAAGATTTTCTTTGATCTCTGGATAGCTTTGCTATAACCTCAAAAACGACTTTGTTTATATCATGAATTTTAGCCGCATACCGTGCGTACTTTGAGCCGCATATCTTACATTTCTTAATACATATTGCTGTAATATATCAGAAAAATGGAACTTACGAAAGCTTTTTATAACACAATTTTGTCGCAAGTATTTTCACCTTGCGGTAATTATTTTGTTGTAGGCGATATCTACGGTACAATCTCAGTTTTTCAGTAAGTTTACGTATATTTTGAAATACTGATTCAACAAACTTTCTTTGCAGTCTATCGAAATTAATAAACGCAGAAGTGAAATTGTCACCGAATGATCAACTACCTAAAAGCTCATTTTCTGTCGGTGAAAACGTTCAAGTAAATTCCTTGGCATCAACAAGTGATTTTCTTATTGTCGGTACTATTGGAGAAATTCAAGCGTACCCGTGGAAGAACGTCAAAATGGGCAATACTACTAGTTGTGCTTGGAATATTGAAATATCGAACGCCAAAGAAGGATTTGATAGATCTGACATAAATAGTTTGTATCTTATTGAAGAAAAAAATTTATTGCTGGCAGGCTGTGGTGATAACAATATTTATTTCTATGATATAGAAACTAGAAAGCAGATAAGAGTACTTTCAAATCATACTGGATATATACATTCTTTGAGTGGATTGTAAGTTTAGTGTTCAAAATGATTAATTTTTTGTATTAAATTAGTATTATTATTTTGCTCAAGAAAAAATTCGTATTACACTTTAGTAACTTTCTGATCGAAAAAGGGCCCAAAATAGGTACCTTTTCTTTTTGAACTGTAGCTGTACTTTTTTAGGGGGAACAATCTTGCTTCTGGTGGAGAAGACGGGTTGGTATTTATTTGGGATATTCGAGAAAAGAGATACGTAAATAACATCGAACCACATTTAGATGATCAAGTCGTCAGACCTCAACTTGGTAAATGGATAGGTGCTGTAGGATACAGCGAAGATTTTCTGGTAAAAACCAACCCTCGATAACTCGTTACAATATATTGATTTTGTTTTGTAAATCAGGTTTGTGGTGGAGGTCCAAGACTGTCACTGTGGCATTTACGATCGCTCAATAATTCAAACGTGTTTACAATAGAAGATAGAGGCATACATGTTGCTGAAATCTATCAAGACAAAATATTTGCTGGTGGACGTTGTCAGTATTTTTATGAGATGTCTTTTAATGGGGATATCGTTACTGAGATACCTACTTCTTGTATAACGGCTTATTCAGTTATTCATCAAGAAGAGTCATTGAAAGCTTTGTGTATTGCTGGAGCTAGTAAAAAAATTGACGTTTGTACCAATTTTGTTTACAAAGATTTAATATTATCTGTAGAATAAATGTAACACATAAAATGAAAATTTATTTCAATTTCAAATTTATCATTTGTAAAAGTGTATTTTTAATAAAGAAGAACAATTTTAATCGTTTCATATTTTTTGATGGTTGCTCTCAGGAGAGGATAATGCCTATAACGCATTAGTGACGCGCTGAGACCACCAACATGAAAATTTTGCGCCTTGTTGTCAAAATATATGCTGAAAATTTTACTTTACTGCAAAAAATATGACATTGACCTGCAAATGTCCCAGTTTCAAAGGGCATCTGGTAATAATTGAGTATTTTGTTAAATCTCCAAAATAATTTAAATTGAATAATTTGGAGATGATGAAAAATCAGTAATATTGGAAATGAGAAAACCGTTTATAAATTTTTCGTTATTTTAAAAAAATGTTTTTACGACGCAACCCTTTGAATTATTAATCATATTGATGATCAGTCGTCGTAAATATTCCGAGCACTTTTTGACGTCTTTGGAAGGTTGCAATTTTCTTCAGAAGGTCCAATAACAACTTAGATCAACCGAATTCGGTAGATAACTCAATATCGGATAGAGGAGTAAAAACAGAATACAGACTATTTAATGTATATTCAATAAAATAAATAAGTTCATTCAACGTCAACAACGTAATTTAGTGGTAAGAGAGAGCTGGAGCAGCAGCGTATGCTACGGGGGCGGCAGCGATCTTTGCGACTGGGGCGGCGTATGCTACGGGAGCGGCAGCAATCTTCGCAACTGGAGCTGCGTATGCGACTTTGGCACCAAGGGGCTGTTTGCTGACAACGGCGTTGAATCCGTTAACGGGATCGGCAGTATAATCAACGGTTCTCAGGAGACCGTCAGGGTCAGCGACGGTGTACTGTCCTTGGACGACATCGCCGTTTCTGGTTTCGTGCTGCGATTTGCTGTCTCCAGTCAAACCGTCTTGAACGTCGTAGCCATAAGAGTATTGTGGATTAGGATCGTAAGGTTCTGGAACAACAGCCTTAGCGACAGCGATGGGAGCAGCTACTTTGGCAATGGGGGCGGCGTAGGCCAAAGGTGCCGGGGCGGCAGCGTAGGCCAAAGGCGCCGGGGCGGCGGCGTAACTGTAAGCCGGGGCGGCAGGGAGTAGACCAGCATTAGCCACCGTCAACAAGACGGATAGTGCAATGAACTAGAAAAGATTAGAATATTTGATGAGAAAAAAGCAATGTTATTGGATAATTCGAATTCGGTGGACATACTTGAAGATCTCCTCCCGAAATTCGTCATTGTCATACAAAAAAACTTCAGATTAATTGTTATAAGAACGTTTTTAAAGAATCAATCTTACTTTGAAAGCCATCGTTGTTATTGGTTATTGATGATCGTCCGTTTGCTTCTGACTGATGGTTACATCGTTATTTTTTCCAACTTATATACCGAGTTTTAACTTGCGAAACGATGACGACATGGGACCGCATTAATTCAAAAGCAGCACCACACCCAAATCTGAATTTTAAGGCTAACGAGACGTTCATTCACGTTATCGTGTTTATGCAATGCACTTCACCCAATTCAATGTCTTCTAGGTGACCTACAAATATCGGAAATAAATGTCACATCGGTGATGATGAAATTCTTTTCATGGGTATCCAGATGGACTAAAAGTCAAAAAATAATGCAAACATCAAGGAGTTCAAAACGATATTTCTCGATATTTTCAAATGTAACACCCTGCATCTTATTCGATCATATACAGAATTTCACTCCTTAAGTCGGACCGTTAATGAAAAATGTTGCCAGACTAAAAAATTCATCTGAAAATTAACGGGGCACTAATAGACTAATAGAAAATAACAGAAAACTCATTTTGTTTATATTCAGCGAGGTATTATTCCGTCAATTTTTTCCATAAAATTTTTTGGCCGGGCAACATTTTTCGTTAATGATGCACTGAGGAGTGAAAACAGACCTTAAGTTGCTTTTGTTCAAGTATGAAGCATTTAATTCTGTATATTATCGTGGAAAAATAATCAGGATGTTATATTTGAAAATATCGACAAATATTATTTTGAACTTTTAAATATTTCGGAATTAATTTTAGACATACTATGTGTGGCAGGTTTGTTGTTACAGAATAATTTTTCTGTCTATCAGTTGAAAGTATTTTCGTCCACATTTAGACCGAAAATCACAACGAAATACATGATTCTTTTTTAGTGTATAAATATGTGTGCATTTTTTTGAATTTACGGTAAATTAAAATCAAATTCGCTGTTATTTAATTTCTCATGATCCCACTGAACTGTAAACTTGTGATAATTTGAGAAAAATCGATTTAATGTCCATCCGTATTTTTCTAGGAACACTCAAAACTAAATTTTAATTTTCCGTCACCAATAATACCGCAAAATCAACGAATAAATTTATTGCCCCCTTTTAACAAGAGGTTGTATTTTAGTAATTTCAGATTTACGAAAATTGTAATTGCGTAGGCCAACCAAGGGATAAGGAACACACATACCCACCGTCGTATACGGTACAACACCGTTTATAATAATATGAATATAACAAGGTTGTCAGAAAAGTAATAAAGCCTTTTCAAAAAAATGTACATAATTTTTATTAACTACATAGAATGAAATGATCATCACGAAATTTGACCTGATATTTTTCTAGCCTCTTCTTCCGCCACACTCAAAAGTTGTCGCAACTGTGGACTTGGATTCATGTAATCCATTTCCGTAGAATCTAAAAAATTTGAACCATTGTCACTCTATCGTAAATGTCGGATACGAATTTTTAAAATACCGAGAAGAAAAATGTAAAAAAAAATGAAACTATAGAACAATTTATTAGAAAAGTATTACAGATAATGACAATGTAACAATTCCCAGTTGTATCTGATATCGATTTCATATAAAAATTTCGATTTCACTTGCATCGACATCACTAAATAACCAACTACACAATTGTTTAAAAAAAGGAAGTATTTCTAAGAAATAATGCTTCGAACCGTTCATTTCTTACTTTTCAGTTTATCAGCTTGAGCGTCGAATTCCTTTTCAGAGATGTTCAGCATCAAACTGTTGCCGTTCAAATAGACTTTATTTTGAGAGTTGGCAATCTGCAACAGAAACACAGACGAAATTTAGTTGTAGTGGCGAAGGAATTCAGAAGGAATTTACCGTTCTAGAAATGTTTTGTGCTGCTCGAATCTTCCTTAGTTTAAGGTAACCCGGATTTTGACTGATGGCTTCTCCTAAGTGAATTTTATTAAGGAAAACTGATTCGAAAACAATTTTTTTGATTGTTCTAGATAAAAAGGATATCATGTTTGCAGCCTCAGCTTCACCCTCAGCCTGTACAATTTTCTGTTGCTTTTCTTGTTTCGCTCGTTCAACTATAAATGCTGCTCTTTGCGCCTCTTGCTGCGCAACTTGTTTCGACTCAACAGCAGCAGTGTATTCTTTTCCGAATGACAGCTCAGTGATGGAAACATCGTCCAAAATAAGATTGAAGTCTTGAGCTCTCTCCACCAATTCTCTCCTTACCAATAACGACACCTGCGATTAACGAAATATTCAAATTGACGGTGTATTAAATGATATATTGCGATAACATAAGCTTGACTAAATTAAGTGTTTACCTGTTGCCTTTGCGTGATTAGTTGGGCAGCATTAAATTTGGCCACAACAGATTTTAAGACTTCATTACAAATTGAAGGCAACACTTTTTCATCATAATCCAATCCCAATTGGCGGTATAAAACGGGTAATTTTGAGGCATCGGGGCGAGAGAGAACTCTCAAAGATATATTAACCATTTGTAAATCCTTCGATCCAGTTGGAGATGAGATTTTCCTTGGTCTTGACCTAAAACGAGAAATTTCCTTTTTTTTTTTGAAAAATAAAGAAATGTGACAACTATAAAAGTCACACAAAATCCTTCAAATAAAATTCTTTGTAAAATGTTCGTAAATCCAATTCGAACGATCAGTAAATACATAAGACTTTCAGTAAATGGACGTAAATTTGTGGTTGGGAAATTAATGTGCAAATTCACAACAAGTACAGGGGGTTCTTCCTCAATACCAGATGTACCAGGACTGAGTGAAAAATGCTTGAAAGTCCCCAATGAACCTGTTGGACCTGGAGCTTCCAAAAGTAGCAAATACAAAAACCCAGAATTTTTTTGCTACAACAGAAGTACCTACTATGATGCGAATATTGAATTGGCGAAGTACAGAAGCCCACAACCTTCTACCAAAATACCATACTACCATGAAAAAAAGTAAATCGTTTTGACTGTAGAGAATATTGAAATTTTAGGTGGATTTATATAAAATTAAAGTAAAAGATTCAATATATTCATTCATTGACTTACCTAATGTCATAAATGATCGGGTATTGAAACCAAGGTATTCTAAAATGCAATCCTTCAGTGTAAATATCATTTTGAATACCTCCTATCCTATTAAACAAAATAGCTCGATGACCGCCCTCAACTGCGAAAAAATTTCGGTCAAATCCACATATTCATTTGGAAGGTTATAAAACTAACCTGTATACATCGATTGTGACACACCGTAAGCAGCGGCTCCGCCGACCAATAATAATTTCACACCTAACCCTAGACCTGGAGGGCCACCTTTGCCAAATTTATTAGCCAAGTCGTTGAATTTGCTTTGGGCCATATTTCTTATTAGTTTATGAAATTTTGGTCTAAATATTCAGACTAGCACGTTACTTGACTATTTTTGACAGAAGTACCACAGAACATGCACGATAGATAAAGGGCCTTGAAGTGTTGTCACGGAAATTGGCCATATTCAATTCCAGTGACGTCGAAATAATATTTTGCATTTTGCTACTTCTAGAAACCGTTGTATAACCGTAATTAAATATTTAATAACAATTAAATGATAATTAAAAAAAACAAAAACTTAAAAAAGGGGGTGTTGATCATGATTGGAGATAATCCCAATTGAATATAGGCACAGAATACTGATTACTATGCCAATCTACTCTCTGGTTCTGTACTAAGAAAAAAATAATTCGATATACATGAATATATGTATTCCAAATATTTACCCACCTTTAGAATAGACTGAAATGGTGTGTTGCGTTTTGAGAAGCTGCGTCAATAGGATAACTGACGAGAAATGTAGAAAAATGGGTATAACGTTTCACAGGTACAATTGATATTTTTGTTACATTTGTTTTTATTATAATGCATGTTGATTGAATTTCCATTACATCCTATTTGCTTTAAATGAGATAACATTTTATATAATTCTACTTCCTTTTAGATTTCCGAAGGATCCAAAGCGACGAGAAAAATGGGTAAAGTTCGTAAACAGAGGAGAATGGCAACCTTCACAGTACAGTGTCCTTTGTTCAGTACATTTTGAACCACGTTATTTGGATAGAACTTCCATGTCTTCTTGTCGTTTGAAAAGCGAAGCAGTTCCTACTTTGTATTGTATTATGATTTGAGGTTAAGTCTGTATATATGAATGTATTTATTTTATAATTATTAAGTTCTAAAACTGATATCAAACTCAAATGGTTGTTCTGATTTCTATATTTGAGGTGTTTTTATTTGTCTTTCTTAACAGTCGCGTAGCCAGGCATTGCTTTTGGAGGTAAGGAGGTCATATGAAACTGGAGTTAGTTAATTTGGAATGAAAATGAAATATACTTCTATATAGATGGTTCAGTTCTATTAAAGATCATTTTTAACAATTCTGCTTGAAACAAAATTTTTATATAGATTTATGGTTTATTAAAAAACTATTGGGTATTTGCTCTGTATTCGATAGTCAAACAAGTGTAGCCTTAGAGATAAGCAAAGAGTTGGAGATTTGAAAAACACTATACCCTCTTGCTTAAAGAATTAATAATCCTTACTGAAAACTGAAAAAAAAAACAAAATGCGTTGTCCAATTTTCACGCCACATCATCTCTCTCATCAGCAGCGTGATTTTCAATTGTTTCTTCCTGCATGGTGCGATACGTCATTCCGGCACTCAGAGTTCTTATCTTATTCAGAATACCCGACAAAGTTATATTATTATACACCGCCATTCCTAACAGTAGTCCAATGAATCCAATCAACTAAAAAAATGATGGTTGTTGAAATATAAAAGAAATAATGAACACATTTTTCAAGATCAAAAAGATGAAGTAAGAAAAAAAATCAAGTCATTCCAACGGAGTATAAGCGAGTATTTGGAGAGCAAGTAAGTGCTATCAGAAAGAAAATCAATGCAGAAATTTTTGAATGTATTGCATAAGTAGGTATGTATAAAAGATTAAAAGTCCATACCTGCCGCCAATCGAAAGACTGTCCTAGGAATATCAAACTAACCACCCAAATAACTAAAGTCCGAATGCTATCTAAAACCATTCTGGTAGTTGCGGATATTTCTTTGGTTACACTTATCCCGGCAAAATTAAAAAACGCTATTGACAAAATGGTACCTGAAAAAAAAAATACTGATCGCGAAAATTTTAAACATAAAATAATTGCTAACCCAGTATGGCCAATATCAGCTCCCAGTTATTAAAAATTTGCGTAAAAGCATCAATCGCATCTTCTAATGATCCATTAGGATTATTTGTGAAGGGTGGGCCGGCTTTGATGAAATAAAAAGGAATTTGTAGTAAACCCAAAACAATAAAACCAAAGAGTCCTGAAACAAAAAGTTATAAATTTTTGTAGGACAGTTTTTGGGAAAATATTACCTTCCCATCCTACAGCTTGTAGAGGTGGTATGTTCAAACCCGCAACGAATTTTTCTTCAACAACCATTTGAATAGCAGTTATAATTTGCGCGATAACAATTAACAAATCTCCTGTAATAATGTCATTTCGACTATAATGTTCACCACCGTCAGATGTGTTGGTCGATTGGAAATCGGAAAGTCCAACTATTGCTAATCCAACAATGATAAAAAAAATTCCAGTCCATTCCTTGTTTTTAATAGATCTTTCCAAGAAACCAACGCTTAACAATGCAACAAAAACTATCACAGAGCCTGAAAATAAATTATATTCGTTTTGTATGCTCCACTTAAATTGAAACTGTAGGTCACGAATTTATTCTTATTTGGTAAGTTATATTACTGCTTGATAATACTAGAAGGCATACCTCTAAACATTTGAAAACTTGATGCATAAGTAAGGTTCAAACCAATATACATGAGCGACGTAGCAGTCATATCACACATAGCCGGAATAAATAAGGTAAACGGGTTAAATTCTCTACTCCCTTTTGTTAGAACCATCACATTTTCGGAGCCATCCTGAAAAAATAAGTGATACCAGTTATTTTACATTACCCGAATAATACGAACCCCTCTATTTTTGTATATCATGTAAAATATTTTGAAAACGAAAAGGCACATAAGCTCTCCTAGGAACATACACGACGCTTGAAAAAAGGGATGATCAAACTTTCTTTTCGTCCCATCTCTACCCACAGATTCAGTAGTATCCGCCCACCTAAAAAAATATTTTATTTGTAACCACTTTCATAATTAAATAGTGCGGGCCCACTTTGTACTTAGGGTATTTATACTGCCGGTCACAACCATCAAAAGCGCTAATGAAAATTGATAACTTGTCCAAACCATTGTTATGTGTTCAATGGGTGCGAACACGTTTCAATAAATGATTCACATTAACTATAAATGATAAATTTTAAGATGATAACATCGAACGTGTCTTGTTTTGTTTATGATGAGTACGAATTTATGTTCATTAGTCAACATCAGCTGTTTTACATAGAAATTACTATCACTTAAACAAAATTCTTTGGCTAAATGTCAAATTTGACATACCAACTGATGACATAACCTGTTATTTTAATTAAATTTACTTAAATATTTGCGATGTTTGCGAATTCAGTTCGTTCGATCAGGAAAATTACACAACTTTCGAGCAGTCGTCGCGATTTTACTGTTGGAAAAATAATTTATAAACCTTCAACTAGTAAGGGAAGTACTGGTTCAATAACTGATGTACCAGGATTGAGCTCCAATTGCGTGAACGTACCAAAAGAACCTGTTGGGCCTGGAGCCTCCAAAGCTAGCAACTACAAAAATCCCGAATATTTTTCGTACGATAAAAATAGTTATTTTGAAGCAGAGGTGGAAATGCTGAAGTACAGATGTCCGCAGCCATCTAGCGATACTCCTTATTATCAGGAAAAAAAGTGAATTGTGCTTATTACGTTAATATGTAGATATTTAATAAAATATAGATAATATGATTTAACCATGTGCTGCTTTTCTATTTCCCTACAAAAATTATGACAGGTTCTGTACACTAGGAAACTTTTATAATCGTTAATTTATTTTTAAATACATATTGTATAAACAAATAACTTAATGGAATGTACATCTTGAAATGCAAAACTTTTATCCTTTGCTGAAGTTGAATAACTCCACAAGAGTTTGATGCTCTTGCTTTTTAACGCTCTTCAAATCCAAGATTTTGTGAAACTCTGTTAACTGACAATCTGGTAGTAACTTTTTACATTGGTCTACAAAATTCCTGTTGGGTTCAATTGGAGTCATCACAATTTTTAGAATCATTTCAGCTTTCGTCATTCCTGAAACAACAGACAATGAGACTCAAACGAAATTATTGTTTTCTGACACTCCTAAGGAAATATAAATTATTTGATACATTTCAAAATATATTCATATAAAATTTTCGTTACTTTACCTTTCGTGACAACTTTGGTGTATGGAGCTGGCGGTTGTCTGGCAACCTGAGATCCCACTGAAGGCAAATTTAGCAGTGCCGTTTTCAACATGTGAGTGTCCAACAAAAGCTGCTCAGCTCCCTCCGTGTTCATCGGTCTACATTTATACAACGTTTGCACAAACTTTGGAATGAATTGGTTTGCGAATTTCATACAAAATTGCACAAAATATTTTCGGGACTGTGACAGATTGTCTCTGATAGTTGGAACGTTGGTCTTCAAATGGTTACAAATCGAAGAGATGTATGGACTTTGATCGCCCACAGCATCGATTGACTGCCACTGAATCTTGGGACATGAAACAAAAGTAATTTATTCATGTCTACTAGACAAAGTTGAAAATGGCAATGAAAAAAAATTTTGTATAGTCAGAAACAAAACGTAAAACCTGAGTTAAGTCAATTGTAAGCTATAGATTGATTTCTCAGCAAATTGTTAGTAAATACCTTGCTCATAGCTGTCAAGGCGGGTTCGCACGCGTTTTCCAAATCTTGAACGAGAATTTGTATACAATTTGAAATCACTCTGAAAACGGTTATCAGATTATTAACAAAAGAAGCGACAGCTACGTAACTCACTTATGAAAATTATCTTGTTCTTTTGAAAAATCAATTTGATTGGCAAGTTGCGGTTCGATTTTCTGTTTCAGCTTATCGCACAATTGCTCAGTAGTTTCCAAACAATATTCGGCCGTCGTCAAAATGCAACATATTCTCGACTGTTCGTCTCTATTCAGTTTGACAGCGTCACCTTCCTTCAGAAGTGATGAGAAATTTTGTATCAAACCCGAAGTGGACATTTTTTGAATGTCTCTAGTTATCATAGATACGCTTGATCCCAAAGATTGCGGCTCCATCTTCGGTAGATTTTGCTAAAACAGAAAAAGCGTTAGCGATTTATATTGAACAAGTTTTCTAATCTCCACCTGTAATAATTTATCGGCATAGAGATCCAAGTATTTTCGGAACACGTTTGCTAATCCTAGCATCGTTTTCCCGTTATCTAATTGAGCACATTGAATCATGCTTTTCTTGTAGAAAACAAAGAGATCTGGACAACTGCTGAAAATTGAAGCTTCAGATTCTGACGCTTCGGTGGATTTATTCTGAAATAATAATAATAAAACCATACTGTGGGAGATTACTACACCTAAAGCAATTTTGCGCGAGCTAAATAAATAATATCAATTTATTTAAATAAACGTTAAGCTGAAAAGTTTTAGTAAAGCAAGAAGAATGTGACAAAATATGTGATGAAAGTCGCGTTTATGTCTTACCTGTTTTTCATCCATAATAAATCTTTCCAGTAACTCATGAAGACTTTTATCCACACTATCAATATAAATCTCCAAATGTGGAACGAAACATCTTCCTATAATGCCATTAAAAACTGACGTAAACTCGGGATTGTCTATGTTATTGACCACAACAGACGGATTCTCCTCTATAATCGTGATACCGGTAAACTTTCTACCAAGCAAATTTTCGAACGCGCTAGTTTTTTGTATTGCATAAAGCAACAGTTTCACATCGATTTCGGATTTGCGTTTTGCCATAATCTGCGTCAGCTGATCTCTAGTCCGACGAGCGAACTGAACGGCAATCCTTTCCGATACTTCCCAATTTTGCGGAAACATACCACCCAATTTATCCTCGAAATCGACCAGAGTTTTCTTAATCCACGCGTATCTTTTATCAATTTTATCTAGCCAAGCCGTGTCTTCAGTGTCTTGGAATAAATGGTTGTACTCCTCTAATTGTAAATCAACAAACCACGTTAAAAGACCTTTTTTTACCGATGAATCAAGTACAGAAGCAACCAAACAGGCTTGCGACAATTGTTTATTAGGTATTGATGTTCTGGAATTTAAAAAAGCTTCGCGAAAATCTAAATTAATCTGGTCGGCTAATTCTTTGTGGATATCTCGCACCTGATCGCTCAACGTTTTGATTTGTGGAATATCTGAATAATTTTCAAAGTAATTCATTACCTACAGATTTACACAATATGAAAACAGAATAAAACAATAACTGGTCCTACCTCACTGATGGCTTGAAGAGGTAATGCGATCTCTCCATACATTTTCTTTTGTGTTAACAACTTCAAGTTGTCAACTCCTCCAACCAACATATGGAGATGATTTAACGTAGTTATTGCTAGAGTTAAGTTTCTTTTAGCGCAATCCAATTGCTTTATGTCTCTAGTTATTTCCCTAACCATTTCTTCAGATTTCACTGCCTGTTCTTTTATATCCTTTATGTGAACAAAAAGATCTTTGATCAGATTTTGGGCTTTTTCAAGTGCTTCTGCACCTTCTTGACTGGCTTCCACTTGACCATGTATAACGGTAGTTATTTCATTATCTATCGTGACAATTTTATTTTCAAATTTTGAAACAACCTCATCGATATTCGATAGAGATTGTTCCGTCGGAAAAAGAGAATTTATATAATCAATCGTATTGAAATCTTTTTCATCTAAGGGGTCTTTCTTTTGCAAGACCTATAAGTTTTGTATGTATAATCGAGTTTAAAACATTGTGGTATTGTTACCTCTTCGATAGCTGATTGAACATCTGGATCAAAGTTGATGAATAAATCGTTGTCTTCGTTAGAGCTTTCAAATTTATCTACATTTAAACTATCCATATCGTTTGTTATTTTATAAATTCGAATATTTTGAGATAGGTTATGTTGTTACGACAATGTCAGAAACTAATCACAGAACAATTAAATAATGCTGTCCGCACACTTTTGCGTGCGTTCTTTTATCGTCTCCTTAACAACAGGGACGTAATTAGGCTTTTGATTGAGGGTGTTGAGTTCCAGGCTAGGACGTTTAATAATTAGGTTTGTTCTAACCGAACGCTTGGGGTTTAGGATGGGTGGCCGATTTGAACAAGAATTTCGGAAACGTATCAATTCGATTGAAAAGCTTTGTACAGTTTTTGAACTGACATGCGCTCTAATCATTTTACTTACTGTAACAAGGCACTTTCGGCTCTAGTACCGAACTAATTAATTTCAAAAAACACGACACAATCTAGCGAAAATCGACCATTTTGGGCCATTTACTTTAATTTATGGGCCCTAAGTGTCTTTCATATCTTAAAACTAGAATAATTAACGACGCAAATGTTCAACTACGAGTGGATGAACCATAATAGTTAATCTCGCTGTGTCCAGTTATTACCCATTCATTCCGTCCCATATTTTATTATAACCAATATTTTATTGAGCGATAAAATTTTTTATTCTTATATATAATCGAGACGATGAAACGAAATCACAGTTACAGTTAGAAATCACAGTGGCATTTCAAAAAAATGTACGCAACAACAGTTTTGTTGATCTTGTTTACTTTGTACGTACAACTTGAACACTTTACGTGGGTAAACTCAAATCGAGCATCATTTTAGATCATCATTGAAAACAAATGCCTCTGCTGAGGAAGAAGATAAATCGGAGACAAATGCGTTCAGCGCGTTTTTTGAATATATTTGGTCGGCAATCACTAATGTTTTCAATTCATTCGGTAAAGGGGATGATGAAGAAGCTGGGGAAGATGAAGAGAAAAAGAGATAACTGTCCCGAATTTGGAACAACCGTTAGAATTTAGTGAGGAAATTTAATTAGTAACCCACCAAAACTGATTTATCGATCTAAATCAGGTTTGACTTTCCATTATTTTTGTTATTTATTGATCGATAAACTTTCGATATTCAAGTGTATATAATCGATATTCAAATATTTCATGTCGTAATTTGAATTCAAGCATGGGTGACGATTGTTTTGTTAGGACTCTTTTTCAGGCTTTTATGTATGATTAATTTTAATCGAAATATATTTGTATCAGCTGCTTTAACTGAAACTGTTTCATCTAAAGGTTAGGATAACCTCGTAATTCGGTTCCAATTCTTCAATAACAGTTAACTCGAACTTAATTACAAAACTCATTATTTTCTAAATGAAGCTTCATAAATTATGCGAATAAAAAATCGATCAAAATATTTGCTGTTCAACGAAAGCAATGAGTTGAATTTGGTCGCCATGACAGTTTCGTCTCATCGCTACAGCTACTCTAAATATGATCCAGCAGTAATACAAGAGAGACAACTTGTGTTCAAGTTTTGCTTCATGTTCCAATATAGTCTAACTAGAGTTCTGGAAGAAGAAGATAACAATTCTGGTAGATATAAAAAATATAACAACAGGATCTTCACATTTATTTTGCGGTATTCAGCGTTACAAAATCGAAAAAATTCAAATGTCCAAATTGTTTGACACCGAATTAGTTTAACAATTATTATAAAAATTTGATTACAAATTTTACAATAATTCAAGGAATACCCAAGATATCTTTAGGACTCTCACAAGTGAAAGTTATTTCAAATTTTATGAGATCATCTTCTGATATATCAGTATCAACACAAATCAAGAATATTGCATTATCGTTTCTATGTTTAGCGTGAAAATTTCTGTCTGTTCTGTATACAGGACAGTTAAAACTCCTGCATTGAATGCTTTTTGACTCCAGCACCGGTCTTATACGAATGGTTGGAACTGCATTAAAATAAATATTACCCGGTAATAATTCGAGATTGAAATGTTCTACGTTGAATTTAGAATTAATCGAATATAAACCGAATATTTTAAAAGCCCAGGCATCGTTTTTACAAATTTCGAAACTTTCGATCGAGAATTGTTTCAAGTCCCGACCACTTTTTGAGCAATAGATCAGTTTTTGTGCTGTGAGAAAGGAATAGGGGTGGAAGAACGAAGAGATCCAGAATTCGTCGATTGCTTTTTCGCCCCAGGATTTGAAAAATTTTAAACGTTGATTGAGGTTTTGAATATACGTTGTAAAATTATCATCCGTATCATAAGAGAATTTTAAGAATTCGTTTGGTATTTTATTGGAACATATGTCGTTTTCCATATCAACGACTTCGTGACCATCGAGTATTTTATTTAAGTGTGCTTTTATAACATTAACTAATTTTGAATATGAGGAAATTTCATTATTGTAAATTATCTTTAAGTTCTCTTGCGCTTGTCCTTTGGAAATGTCTACATTTAGATATTCCAAAAGACTGTCTACTATGTCGCCAATATCTTTTTCTTTCTCCAACTTTTGGAATTTAAAGTATTTCTCAAAGGTATTGCAATCGTACAAATTCCTTCTAAATATAAAAGCTTCATTTAGAAACATTAAATCTTCAGATATTTCAACGGGAATTTTTTTTATTTGCTCGAAATAATCGTAAATTTCATTTTTTCCTGGTAGTGGAAAAATATCTTCATTTTCGTCAAAAACTGAATTAAATATCAACTTTACTAATAATCGATCATTTTCATCCAATAGTTGTGCACTATAGCAATAATCACCGATGACATATTGTATCAATTGATTCAAATTAAAAGAATGAAATACAGAAGGAAATATTTTCGATGCAAATTTCAAATCCAAATCACCGAATTTAAATGCTTTATTTCTGCATATTAGTATATTATGGAAGCAAATAACTTTGTATACAATTTTCACAACTCGTGAAGTGAAAATCAAATCATCCGTCACATTCACATCATCCACAAAATCTTTGAAAGAATAAAAAATATTCTCTCTGAAAGTTTCTGTTTCATTAAATCTAGCTTTGACGCATTTTTCCAATAGTTCTTCGGGAAAATTTACCGACAAATCTGATATCAGCCATAACCTAAAAGTTTCATTCGTATTTTCATAATTCATATCCAAAATGATTTTAAATAACTTTTTGGCCCACGATTTAGAGCAATTATAATCTACAATGCATATCCATAATCCATTTTTCTGTCCCTCTTTAATGTACTCTTCAGCTAACTCGATAAAATCGTCCGAAATACAAATCGATCGAAATTTGTTGCGAACATTTTTGCGACTCGCAAAATTCTCAATTTTTGACAAGGGCCACTTTTGTTCCGACGTCATAAAAAGAATTGGAGAAAGACAAAATGATTCAATAAATAATTGCTCGATGTTAATTAATGCGGATTCGATGTACTTTTCACCGAGCGTTTCCGAAATAAAATTTTTCATACAATGTTTAGTACGATCGCGTCTTAAAGTTTTCACTAATATGAATTTCTCGAACGGTTTCAATTCGCTTATAAAAATTGGAATATGGTTTTCCGGTTCTGTGGTCTTTAAAAAACCGTTCCACGTTACTTTATTCCGTTCGAATATTTCACCGAAATTGTCGAAAAAACTAAATTTTTCCAAATTCATAATTCTGTCAGCTTCACTTTTTCCAGTCTCCTGAGAAATAAAAAGACGAACATGTTCTTTCTTCAGAACCCCTCTATAAATTGAAACTTCACAACTCAAAAAAAATAGATAACACAAATGAGTCTCCGGAGGGATCATCGTTCGAACAAGTTCGCAAATTTTTTTCGTCAAGTATTCAGTTATATTAGCCACTCTCGTTTTGTTATTTTTAGAAAGAGGCGCAGATAATATCGTTTCTCGATAAAGATAAAGAAAATTATTGTGAGAAATTTTAATATTATCTTTGTGCAGAAACTTGCTGGTGCTCAAGTACAATAGACTTGCGTATTCTGAAAACGCTGCATATTTGTTTTCCATTTCCCGGTATTGAGAAACATATTTTTCAGCGATGTAAGCTTCCGGAATTTTTTTCGACAAGCGTTTAGTTTCATCCAATGTTTTTAATGATTTATCGTCTTCCAATAAATCGTTTTCCGCGTTCGATAATGTTGTTAAAACTGAATCTTCAAAACTTTTCACTATATTTTCATTTCTTGTTAAGTTTCTGTGATAAATTTTCATGAGCTTGCTAACCATCGAATTTTCTGTTTTTATAACCACGTTTAGAAGCTTTTTCTGAAGAATTGTCTCAGTAATGGAGAAATTTATGATTTTTAATTTTTTTGAAATTTTGTCATTCAAGTTTAGCCACGTTCCGGTTGATAATAGAAACATTTGAAAATTTTCGTCGATTTTCAGATATTTTCCGTCCCAAAAAATTGTTCGTTTGTCATTTTCGAAAAAGAATTCTTTCTCCAAAATGGAATTCATCGCGCACAATAATTTTTCTGTTAATCCATCGATGATAAGAACTTTTCCATCAAGAATGCAATTTTCAATATCTTTTTTCGGATAGTCAGTTCCATAATTTATGACATGCAGTAATTCTTGGTTATAATATTTTTTAATTAATTTCATCCCCATTCCTTGCGGATCTATAAAAATGGGATACTTTTTAGAAAAATTGTAAATTTGAAAATTTTCAATGTATCGTTCATATTTTGGTAGTTGTTTGTTATCAATGGTAACATCAGAGACGTGGAGATTCTTGAGGAGGGTGTCAGAACAGCGAATACTTTGCGTTACCTTATTCTTCCAGTTGATCAAAATATCCTCTCGATAATTTACGGGTACCGCAGATAAATATGAATTTACAGCACACGTTAGAAAAATGTCACCAAGTAAGCATTGCAAATCCCGATCCAATATTTCCACGTTTTTCGTCCATAATATTTTCTCTTCTGAAAATCCAGAAACGAGTACTGTTGCTCTATCAAGTTTTCTATCGCAAGCGTTCGCACTTCGCTGCAATATTTGTTGTTTTTTATTTGCTTCTTTCAGTTTGTCATTGAGTTGGGCAAGTTGTTTTTCTAATCGTACAACTTCCAGTTTTTTCTCATTTAATATAGCGACCGTTTGTGCGTATTCTTTTTCCGCCTTTTCCAATTTCTCTTTTTTTGGCGCCACTTCCTTTGCTACTTTATCATACATGTCCATAGCGATTATCCATTTGCAAAGACCTGAAACAAAAATCAAAAAAAATCAGAAAAAAAAAGTTGAAAAAGTCTACAGCCACTAGTGTTCAGTAGAGTAATTAAAAAATTCTTGCAAGTTTTGTGACCCACAATTAAAAATAAACTTAGTAGTTCAAATCAACTCTTCTTTCTAATGATTCAGGTTATCTTTAGCAAAAACTTACCTTCTGCAGCGCTAGATGCTTTAGCAACCACGTGCGGTTTGAAATCCTTGTGTGGTAAATAATCCTTCCGTATTTTGGACATAATTTCAGCTTTGATATGATCCTTATCGAAATCTTTTAGAGACTGTAAAAAATTCATATCACCCAGTATCCGTTTGCTGGGTCCCCAATAGTCGAAATACTTTTTACCGGTCGCTGGATCGGGAATTCTTTCCGGTTTGACATCTTTGATCACGCAAACAGCCGCCATAACCAATTTGATGGCGTCCGGTGGATTCTTCATCGATTTGACAAGAGTGATATCGGTGGGCTTTAGCGTGTTCAAGGCTATAATGGCGTCCTCCAAAATGGGAATCGCTTGCGCAAGGTCCGCTTCGCAATCCAACTTGAGCACAGCCGACGCATTTGCTTGTTTATTTGCAACTTGTTCATCTTTTTTGACGAGATTAGATGCACGTTCGACTTCCAAACTTTCTCTGGCTATTTCGTCTTTCATATCGGCCGCTTTTTTCGACATAATATTCAATTGTAACTGATACGCGACAAGGTTTTCTTTCAGTCTTTGTATTTGTTCATCCGCTTGTTTCAACTTATTGAGACCGATAATATAGCGTTGTCTTTTCTCTTTTATCAATTTTTCTTCTTTTGGTCTTATGTCGTGGTACAATGTTAAGAACTCAATATAAGAATTAGTAGTTACGTGAATGTGCCCCCCGGTTTTATTGTAGATTTTCTGGTTTAGCATCAGAGCATCATTAAATATTTCCACAAACAATGATGGAAGGTTTGCGGAGTCTTGAATCCAGTAGTTTGCTATTTCTATCAAAGCGCTGTTTGGCCACATGCTGAAGTTAATTGGTGTACAAGATTTCATTATCGAAGGAGCAAATTGCAATCGACGTTTGATTATGTGGTTATCGCAATTCGTAAAATTAATGACCAAGTGTAGTTGTGATTTGCAACGATCGACGAAGAAGGACTGAATAGTTTCTGAGCTGATATTCAAATTCGAATTACCTTTTTGTGCGTCTAAACGTACGTAATTTAAAATTTCAGTCTCTTCGTCTGGTTCGTATAAATCAATTATGTTTCCACTTGTAAGAAACGCATTTATATCTTCCGATACGAAATCGTATTGTAAATGTTGTTCATTAAGGTGGATTATTGTTTTATTTCCTTTTCCTCCCGATTCAAAAAGAATTTCTTTAAGTTTTTCGTGCCAATGTTTCATGTCGTAATCGAGAAATAAATGTGGAATGAATACTTTGCAATTATGTAGTATTGATACGACGTTGATAACACAACGTCGTTCTGTACCAGATTTTCCAATTAATAATGCGTGGCATTTCTCGATATCTAATATTCGCGATAATTTTATTATTTCGCATAAGAAATCGTCGAAAACAACAATTTTTAATTTATGAAATGTAATCAATTCGATTAATTTTTCTCCAATAGTTTGATAATTAATTTCTTCGTATCGGTTTGTATTTATAATGGAACCAAACAGAAAGTTTCTTTGTATTTCATCAAAAATCAATTCGCTCGAATTATCGCCGAAAGTTTCTTTGAAATGTGTTTCGTAAACGTCCAGAATTTTTTGACCTATTTTTTCTTTCTCCTCACAATTCGGTAATCTGTCGTAAAAAACTCTCGTAACTTCGTTTATCCATAACTTGTGATGAATTTTTTTATTCTCCTCATAAACATCCCGAGTTAATTTAAAAAATCCTCGCGCTAATTTTAAAAAATCCCATAAATTGTATGATATAGTTGTCGTTTTAGCATCTAAACAAAATTTGTAAATTATAATCGATGGAGTTATTAAAGCATTCACAATAGAAGAAATGTCAGATGTAAAACCATTATCCTTGAAATTAATGGACAAAATGTTGGCGAATATTCGCACGATGTTGTCATCACCCATCGGTACTGTTTTAAATACATTAAAGTGTCTTAGCACACGCTTATCTATGTTGCTTCCTTCTGAACGCATTGTTGCGATATAATTGACGTTTTGGATTTGGAATTTTTCGTAAGTTCTACACTCATACCAGAAATTATAATCTAAAATTTGACGAAAAAATTCCAAAACACTGGAATTGTCACATACCGCGTTAATATCATCGACGAAAATCAGCGCATTTTTTTTATTCGTCCTCCGGTGGAAATAATCATCTCTTTTTATATTAGACCGTATAACTGATTGTAACTTTGTGCACGACAAGCGTGGAATCAAATTTAAATATATTTTACAAGTTTTCCTTTCATCGATCTTATGATTCATTACGTGTTTAACAGTAAGAGTTTTACCAGTGGCCGAAGGACCAAAAACCACGATTGGTATTCTATCGGATAAGTACCCTTCAACTGTCGAAAAAAATTTCATTGTATCACAAGTGGGAACGAGAACGTCTTCGATGTAAGTATTTGGTAGCACTTTCTCGTTTTTCAATATGTCTGAATAAAGTTTAAAATTTCCTCTACCCTTGTATATAAAGAAATAATCGTGAAACAGTCCATCGGAAGGTATGTTGACATCTATCTTCTCGATTGTGGAAGGTAAAGGATAATCACCTATTTGGTTCCTACATAGTTGTTTGAAGTAGCTATCAAATTTTTGAAGAGAATCATCGGCTACAACAGCTGTTAATCTATTATAAACACCCTGCAAAACGCTGGCCTGAACCCAAATTGCCATAATCTTCATATCTTCCTCTTTTCCTCTTAGAGCTCCATTTAGCAAAATTTTTATATGGTCCAGTGCTTGTTTCACTAACCAACAATTTCCTAAGTTGAATTCTTGTCTGCAATTTTCGTCTATAAACTTTAAAAGCGGTGGGAACAACCATTCTAGGAGGTTTTTCATTAAGTTTTGTGTGTTTCCAGACCACGATTTGTAATTATCAGTAATCCATGATCTGACCATCAATAACCAGGGTTCTCGTGATACTTCATAGTAAACGATAGAGCATCGAGATATCTGCAAAGATATCACCGAAATAACAATTTTGAATTCAACTTGGTTCTAGCAAATTAGTGGGACCTTGGTAACCTTGGTGCTGAAGCGTCTACGTGCAACCGGAGGAGGGATGGAAGTTTAATTGCTAATCCAAGGCTCGGAAAAATGATAGGGTAGCCACTTTCAATGTTCAATGGAACTCTGTGGTTACTAATGACAGAGATGACAAGAGTTTGGGAGATTATTCTATCCAAGAAAAAGATCAAGGAAGCTCAGGTTTTGGTCAACTTTAAAGCCACTAAAAGGCTGGAGAAAGGACGGTTCTATTGTTGGTCTTATGTTGTATATCAAAACTGGAAAGGCGTTAAAACACAAAAAAATGTCAGTTTCTGTTCAGTTTATTCGATTGTTCGAATCATCATACGTTGGAGCTTCAACGTTTATCTCTGTAGAGTACCACTGTTGCAGCTCTCTGAATTACAAGTGCTACAAGTAATCAGGTTATCACCCCGTTGTTGTCTCTGGGAGCAGAGATTCGAAGATCCGCAACCACGTTCGAAGTATGTTCGACCACCGGATCTGGCAGAGATTGCGTAGCAATGGTCGCCGCAGTTCACACGTTTGTTACCTTGAGTTGTACCATATCTGCAAGTAGTTTCAGAGTCTTGGCTGTAGCAATTATGGCATTGCTTGCTGAGAGCTGTCAAAAGCAAAATAATTGTCAGAAAAAAATTGTGCAGTTACAATAATACTCGATTTGTTGCGTCAGTTAGTCGACTACTTATTACTTGTCTACTCCTTTACTTGATGGATGAAACTAGTCACAAAGTTGTAATCGCTCAAAATTGAATAACCACTCTCTCGAGATTGCAGCTTCCACTGCTTCGCGACTCATTTTAAACTTTGGTTTGTTTAACAAAGTATGGGGAAATGAGTTGAACGTGAAAAAAATTTCCATGTTACTAATATTCGATTTTTTGGTGTCATTCATAAAAATAAAAAAATATATTCCCATACTTACCGCCAGCAACACAGATTAGCAACAACAAAGCAACAATTGTATTTGGTTTAAACATTTTCACTTGTCTCGATACAACAACTGATGGTTAGTGCGTCTACGAGTGCCCTTTTATACTGTAAAACTGAAAAAATTTCATTGATAAAATTTGAACACATCCTTGTCTTGTTGCTATGAAGCTGATTCGGATACCACAACAGATAGACAATGCAGGAGACAACCTTCAATAATTAGATTAACAATCTTTTAGAAGCCCGCAGGAAAATTATATCACTAATCGAACGTTTAGAAGGGAAAACACTCATTTTCGCTTATCACTTTTCTTTTATAAGCATACATGTATGTGGATAAAAATCCATATCAACCGAATTAATGAAATTTCATTTTGTAATTCTGAATGAATGCATCATCGACATTTTCAAAGAGGAGAGGAAGGAAAATTGGACTATAGAAATTTATGTAACATTCTTGAAAAATCAATTAGTATTACGGAATATCTTACCTCACTAGGCGAGGTATGTCTTAGATTCGTCACCTCGAATATGATAGTTGTCGATGAAGATAATCTTAAATTTTCACCAGAACCCAAGGTCAATGACTTCTCTTCATCCAAAATGGAGCTGAATGTTTCAATCCACTTTGTCGACATTGGACCGTCCAAAACCAAGAATTTCCTCTTTTCTAGTTGGAAAAATTTTCTCAATATCTTGGAAATGATTCCGTCGTTCCATGTTTTGTAGCCATCGTCCAGAAATCCATATAACTCATCAGATGTAAATACTTCGGGATTAATAACTTCCGTATTATCGCTATTATCAAATAGTTTCGATAATATTTCTATAGCTCGAGTTTTACCAGAAAATATGTCTCCGAGTATTATCAAATTTTTCCCGTCGCATATAACTCCGTGTGTTTGCAAAATACTTGTCATATATCTTTGTGATGGAAAAAGTTTTCTTTCCGCCAACAAAATTTTCAATTGTTCTTCGAGATCACTTTTTTCATATTCGTGATAGGAACTACTTCCAAACAAGTCATCTGCAACATCTTTGAAAATCTTTAAAAGTGTAGTGTCTAACAATGGCACGATAACTCTATTAATGGCCACTTTGGCAATTTCCTTTTCATTACAATTGGGATCAAAATTTTCGTCACAATATTTTAGAATACATTTCAATATCCCAGTTGAAAAATTGTACGAATTCTTTACGGTCGAAGATTGTAAAATATCGAACATTATTTCGATGCACTTGGCTATATCTTCGGCATTTTCAAAACCGAATGAAATCAAACTAATTTCCGCGATTTTTTTCAGATTCGGTGCTAACAATCCGACATTCCTGAAGTTGCTTCTAAAAGTGATTGGTAATTCTGCGTATATTGGAAATTTGTGATTCAATGTTACTACAATAAAATTTTTTAAAGTTCGAGTTGATTTCAAAATTAACAATTTTTTCATGAAATCAGATACTGTCGATAGAATTGGAAATGAAACCTTATTGACTTCATCTAAAGCGAGCCAAATATCAGCTTTTGAAGATCCTATTAAAAACCTCTTCAACATGTCGTAAGATAATGTTGTTGAACAGAAGATGATTTTAAAATAAATACCGAGTGCCGTGCTTAAATTTTTAAATGTTTCAGTTTTACCACACGCATAAGGACCTTGAATAGCTGAGTTGAAATTTGAACGAAAGGAAAACATCAACGAAATTCTACAGCGTTCCGTTTCTGGAGTCAATATAGTGGTGAAGTAAGGGTCGAAATATTCGTAACCGTAATCTAAGGAGAAATCTAAAATTTTTGTCACGCAAAATCCATCTAATAAGTAATATTTTATTTGCGATAATTGTAGAAAGTCGTCCGCTTTAATATCCTCGGTTGCAATTTTTTGAAATAAATTCAATTGGTGCGTAAGAGTAATCAAAATATTCTTAACCATCGAGTGCTTGGAATTAGCTAAACGCTTCCTTATCAAGTTTGTAAAATATGCGAATTTAGTTTTGATAATATCGTAAGTATCTACTTCTCTATTCCAATGCTCAGAAAGCAGGGCAGTGAACCAAACCTCCAAAGAAATCAAAACGGTTTGATTGAAACGATTCAAAATATCTTCTCCGGTCAAATCAAGACTGATCGTTTCTCTCAGTTCAGTCAGCATTCTTTCTTTTACTTCATGTTGAATGAAAATGAAAATTTCCACTAAATTGGATGATCGGATTATAAAAGTATTCTTAAATTTTATTTCATCGCGCGAATTATTTGTGAAACCAACGATTTTATTATTACAAATCGAAATTTTTGAAACTGATTGAAAACATTTCGATAAATATTTGTTTAAAATGAATCGATCGGATAACGCAAATGAAATTGTTTCGACAAGTTCTTCGTTTGAAAGGAAGTAAAATCTCGGGAATTGATCTCTTATATGGTTTAGATATATTTGCACGTTATGAAAAACAATTTCGAAAATTGCGTAATGTTTTTGTAAATCGTCTAGAAAATGCTCGTACTTCAGTGTTTCAAATAGTAATTCTCCAAATTTGGGATAAACTGTTATAACAAACTTTTTAAGTATATCAAATTCATCAGTTACTATTATTTTTTCGCCGGTTCGATCGATACTATTGAAGAATGGTAATAAATAAAAAAACTTTTTTTGAAACTCTTCAAAAAGCCGCAGTATTGTTTTCACTCGAAGTAAGTCGTTTTTAAGTTTCGATATTGTGGTAAGATATGGTTTGGTAAATGGTGATCGATTCACGACGATTATTTGTTCAATTTTCTCTCCGCAAAATTTGACCAATTCTCTCAAATTATCGTAAACGAAGAATTCGGAATCTGGATGAACGTGCGAAATAAGATTCATTTTCGAGCATTCATCTTTCATCGTCGCGATAATTTCGTGTATTTCATGTTCGTAACTTGCGCTTTGACTTATCATTTCGAGTTGTGGCATTACATCGTCCAAATTACTTGTCATAAACTTTCTCATCGAACATCCGGCGTGAGGCGACAATTCTTTTCCGCTTACTGTCGACATTTCCTTCCAGTGCCGATTGCGCAACGAACAATTGCAAAATATTTTCATAAGACCAACACACGGATTGAAGTCCTCGAGCAATTTCATTGTTTTCCAACAAATTTTTAGAGGTGCCGGCCAGTTTAAGATATCAGGGTCATCAACGGTACCTGAAATAAAAGACTCAAAGTTCATTCTCCCTTGAAAAGTAAACGTAAAAGAAACGTCACCTCTGAAACGAAGTGGCAAATTTTCATCTTGAGCCTGTCGCAACTTTTTTCGATAATCCTTATAGATCTCCTTCAGTTCCTCCAGATAATCTTCGACTTTCTTCTTCGTTCCGTCGTAACTGTTCAGATCAAACTGTCCATCTAACCAAAGAGACACGCTCCGTTGGACATCCAGCGACAGTTTCATCAGATGGTAAAATGGATAAACGTAATCTGTCAGTTCGTCGAACTCGACGTACGTCGATTTTGGAAAACTCATCGCCACCTCCTCATCGTTGATCCACTTGATCAATTCTTCGATTTTCTTTATTTCGAGCAGAAAGTGGGTGATTGCGTGCAAATATTGACGAACATGCAAAATATCGTCCATGTCATCTAGAAGACATAAACTTGGATGCACGGCTTTGGTGACATCGGCGATGCTCTCTATGTGCCTTTGTAAATTTTCTTCGGCTTCAAATTTCAGTTGTTCGAACGTCGCTAGATTTTCCTCAACTATGGGTTCAATTTCGTTTAGTTCTTGGAATACATGCGTATTCAGATTGATGTGATCTTCATCCAGTAAACAAATTTCCATCAAAACGACTGTTTTTTTCAAACATTCTTCGATGCGATTCGTTGCTTCTTCGATGAATTCAGCCTTTATGCGGTTCATATATCGTCCAATTTCGATCGTTTCTTCGGTTGAACTTGGTGTTATTTTGGCGCGACTTTTTATCTCTCGGAATGTCGTTTTCAGATCGTGCATTTCATACAGGCAGTGGTTTGATAACCATTTTCGATTGTCAGTGAGAATTTTTTCTATTTTCTTCCTTAGAGTGTCGATGTAATGAGTAAGGATTACAGTGCCAATGTCGCAAAGTTCTCGCTCTGGTATTAGGGTAACTTTGCGTAAAAATGAATCGAGATTTTCAATATTTTCACAGCCAGTTTCAAAGTTTAAACTCGTTAAGTCACAATTGTACTTACTTAGTGTCACAATATTTTCCTCCAAATATTTCAAATGTCGATTAACCGATTCGTACATCATTTTAACGTGAGCATCAGTCTTTTCTAGACAATTTGTGATAAATTCATCGGTCAGATATAATGTCGTACATTTTTTATTATATTTTTTGATACGTATACTCTGGATGACTTCAAGTTGTCGAACTAATGCTAGAACGTCTTTAATCAGAGATTGGTACAAGTTCGACAGTTGTTCTGGTGCAGGAAACAATGAAATTCCCTCTTCGAATCTCACGTGAATATTCAGATATGGTATATCTCTCTTTTTTGTAACATCAACGATGTGTTTCAAGTTTTCTTCCATTATTCGACTTAAGCAGATTGTGATTGCGCATGTGCAACATCCTGAAAGGAGACAAATCAAAATTCTAGATCTCCATATTTCGAGGTATGTAATATATTTACTTACCCAAATAATTTTCCATCATTGCAGAAGGAATATCGCTTTTATCCTTCCGAACCATTTGTTCTATAATTTTATAAAATTCGTTTATTTTTTGTCTAGCTTCGATTAAATTCTTTTGCAGTTCGTATTCCAAATCTTCAAAGTCTATACGATTATCGGTTTTTCTTTCGATATTCACCATGATATTTGGCAATGCTTCGAACGATTGAACGATCGAGACGAGGAGCGGTTGACTTAGCATCCATTTAAATTTGAATTGCTTCCTTATCCGCAAAAATGCGCCATAATTTTTGGTTCGACCAAAGTATTTCAGAGGTTTTATTTCGACGTAGTCTGGTGTTTGTACACACATTTTGATTTTGCTACGAACCCGAATAACGTGAGTTATCTGTAGATAATCCTGTCGCACTTCTTCGAACATTTCTTTCATTTTGTCCGAGTAACGAGCACGTAATTCTGGAAATCCAATTATTTGGTTTATAGCTCTTAACCAGTATTTAGATATTTCTACATTGTTACATGTTTTGGCGGATATAAACAAAATATTGCGTGTGTCAAATATATTAGTATCTGTTATATCGTAATCGGGTTTTCTTTTTTTCACTTTTCGCGCTAACATTTCCAAGTTAATTGAAGATTTTTGTTGTTTGGATCTTTGCAGCGTTTGTAACGTTTTTGATGAAAAATCCTGCATCTTCGGGAATTCTATGTGCAAAGGATGGAGCAATTTCTCATACTTGGAAAGCACTTGGTCACGATTCTTACTCATTTCACTTTTCATTGAGCATATATTTCGGCCACACGTTGTATGATTGTTTAATCGATAATATTCTGTTATTCACTATTTGGGGTTAAATGATGATCAATATGCAATGATACTATAGGAAATACGTAAATGCGCAACAATAGTCAAAAAGGAGAAATTTGGTTTCTTGAGGGACAAAAGAGAACATTAGTCGGATTATTTTCTATTGTTTCTATTGATGGGATGCAGTATTTGACTGAAGCGTTATTGTAATCATATGATAGTACAGATTGAAACTAAGAATTTTGGTTTATTTACGATTTATTAATAACGACATTGACGCAATACAAGCTCTTTTAAATGAATCCTTCAGTACAAAGTGTAAAATGGCAGTGCAAAACGACATACATTCCAATGAAATAAACTTTTAGCAATCGAAAGAAGATATATAATATATTTTCATATCCTAGCAAGCCTCAAATACGAAAGAGAATGACTTAAACATTTAACTTGGTCATTTTTTACGAAAACAAAGAAACACATCGTATTTATAAATTTCGCCCAAATAAAGTTAACCATATATAATTAACAATTTCTTCCATAATATACTACTCGAAAGACCGAATTTTCCAAGTGTTTCGTATAATAAAAACAATTTCGTCACTTCTCGTCTGATTATGGTCTGAAATCCGACGAAGGTGTTCGTCTGTGAGTTCCTCCCAAGTAAGAGGAATTTGGCAGTGAAGAAGACATACATGTTCCCGACGAGGAACTTCGATAATGTCAGGAGGGTATACCCGTATGATTTAAGACTTGTTCCAAATCGACACATTCAAGAACTGCGGCTCCGACCGAACTTCTTCTGGTTGCCATCGGAGAAACGAGTATCCACTTATTGGTCAGAGTATTGTATTCTTCGACGGAATTCAAACTGGACGATCCGTCGTTACCTCCGATGGCGTAAATTTGTGTACCAACGGCAACCACTTCGTGAGTTGATCTAAAATATAAAATTGCTTTTCCCGCTGAAAATTAATATCTATATTTAACCTTCTATTATGCATCGAGGTAATTGGTTCCCAAGCATTCCTCTTTACGTTGAATCGCTCTCCACTAGACATGCACAAAGTACCATCGTTGCCTGATAAAAATCAAATTACTACAGAAAATCGGAATAATACGTAAAGGCAAACCTCCAATACAATAAAGATATCCATTTACGGCAGCGACGCCACAGCTGCTTCTTCGCGAAGACATAGACGGAACTGGACTCCACGACCCCTCTCTTGGATCAAACCTTCAAAACAAGAAGAATCGATTTTGGTCGCTTATTAATAATATTTCGAGAAAATAATTACTTTTCGACAGAGGCTTGATAGTTCGTCGAATCGAAACCGCCCAAAGCGTAAATGCAATTTCCTGAAAAGACAAATCGATACAAGTTTTTTTGTAACGCTTGTCCATACGAGTGACGTACCGACAACTGCTATCCTGCAGTATCTTCTTCTGGTGTTCATTGCGGGACAACTGCACCAAACTCCTGTTAGTGGATCGAAACGTTCCATAGAGTTGAGACAGGAAGCTCCATCATATCCGCCGCAAACGTATATAAGACCATCGAATGAACAAATACCTGATCGACAGAAGAAATTAAAAAGACAATGGGCGAATGGTGAATTCGTGAGATTCGAGTTTCATGGTTTTGGTGATCCTCGAGCTCTATGCTTAGGGGAGAGTCTTTTCGATTGAACATGACTGAATGCAAAATCTAGTTTGTAATATTCTTTCATCTTCGAGACTTTGAAAGCAAAACTTAAAATATACTCACCCAAACAAGACCGTTTCGTGCCCATTGGAGTAATCTGCGACCATTTATTTATCAACGGATTATAACATTCCGCCGTCGCCAAATCAGAAGCACCGTCATATCTTGAAAATCGTAGACGAAAAATTACGTTTCCCAATAAGAAAATGGAAAAATCTTACCCGCCTACAACATATAAAAATCTTCTCAACCCAGTTACTCCTGATCTAGATCGTCTCCATTGCAGTGGAGCGATCGAGTTCCAACAATCGGTCCGCGGATTGTAAACCTCGCACTCAGAATGTATCGCAAAAAGTGAACCGCCCCCTGCGGACGGAAAAGGAATATTTTTCGATCACAAGCGTTCGCTCGAAAGTTCCAAGTAGGTATCGTTCCGACAAATTGATTGCATAACCCGATTAAATAAATGATTTTTAAAGTGACACAAATAACTGAGTGTAATACTAAGGGTGCCCTTATATTTGAGGCCTTCACTGACCTACACAAGAGAAAGCTCATTATGGGAATTTCAAATGGGGAATAGGGAATCATTTGAATATAATAGACAGATACAGGAACGTACCATTTTTTCGAAAATTAATCAGTCTGTAATTTCACTCTGTTAATAATTCAAAATAGGCTTCATTCGAAGAAAATAAGTGTTGTAGAATCATCGAGTTCTATTTCTCGAAAACATCTGTAGGTAGTTAGTAATAGTCAATTGAAATGGTATTAAGAATCCATCCCTGGTTACTTTAATAACGATGCACTTTATTCATCTAAATTTTTATTGACCGAATTTCGTCGTTATTTGCATCGGAATTTCTGTGTCAATTAATTGGGGCTTGCTTATGAGCACGCTATTTTGAAACAATTTGATCGAATAGTTGATACGTCTACAGATAAATTGTCACAAAATTGAAATATGTTTTAGTAAAAATGATTATGTATTTTGAACATGATGATGATTTTTGGAAATTCATTAAAAAAATTATAACACAAAAATATAGAAATATGCTCGTACATGAGGGTTATTCGTATGTATCGATATAGTTGGACTAACTTAATTAGTTGGCATTTAAGTTACATTAGTTTTGCTTTGTTCCAGTTATAAATCAACGATCAGCTCTTTGAAATGCCCTGCATTTGTCTATTGATATTTTCCACGAATGCTATGCTGCTTTTGTGTCTCTGTTTGTTTTGGATAGCGAAGGTTCTATTAGAATTGACGGTAAGTACAAGTTTACTCACCGATGGCGAATAAATAAGAATCCGCTCCTTTTGGTTTTCGTTCCATGGTCCTCGTTGTCGATAAAGCGCATCTTCTTTCCGGAGCCAGATGATACCTCATAGCTTCCAATAAGAGTTCTCTGCACTCATTATTTTCTCTCACTAGTTTCTCGCCATCCACTCTGGTCATGAGGAATTCGCGGTTCACGAGGGGCAATCTAACGTGCATCATCAACTGTAAACCGTTGCAATAATAAAAGTTAATCACATTCGAGGATCTTACCTCGGATATAAATTTGCTTCTTTCACCCAAGTCATGTTTAACCCAGTTTAAAACAGCAGTGAAAACATCTTCCTCCGATGATATATTTAATTGACTGTTCGATATCAATTCTTTCACCTGAAAAATTCCACCGCATATTAGTTCAATGTGATTATAGCTACTTAAACAACAGGATTATATAATACTCCGTTATTTCCTAATATTTCGAAACATTATTAGATCAATATCAAAAGGTTGAATGACATAGGCAGTTAAAAAGGGTAAAAAGGTCGTTCCACTATTTTATACGGTTCGTGAACTTCAGAAGTCGATATTTCATTCACCTAACGACGTAGGGTCGCATCGGAACAGAAATTCATCGTGTTTACGTCGCGGAAAAGCGAGCGATGGATATGGGTTTATGTTGCATGTTGGCACAAAATCGTCGTCATAAAAATATACAATCCGTTGTCGTAGCAATATTAAAATCTTACTTCTTGAAAAGGCAGCAGGAGGAATTCTTCGGTTCCAACGACTTGTTGAAAATTTTGCAAGGCGTAGACATGAGATTTGACATGAAGCTCTCGACAAGAATGCGTATCTGTTAGAATGAAACGAAATTCTTATTCGGGGCGTATAACAGATTATCTAAACTCCACCTGCAAAGCTTCGTATTCCGAGGCAATTGGTGGGGTGTAATTGTCTTAAAAGGAATCTGCAACAGGCTTCCCTTACATCTTGCATTTGCAACACACTGCTAGCAGGAAGCAGAACTTGAACGTTATCGACGGTTATCACAATTTGTCCGGTATAAACGTAATCTAGAAGTAGGCTTACAGCTGTAGCATCAACTTCATGTATTTCTACTTCGGATAAGGCGTGTTCTTTCATGTCACCTGGAAATTGACATGTTGTATTGAATATTTTTCGATTCTTAGATATATGTCGTCGGAAACATATTTATGCAAAATGTAACGGTGTAATGTTTTCATTTGATAAACAAAAATTCATTTTATAAACTTCTTTTTTTTAATGCGTATAACTTGCTGAAAGACGAGCAAAAAACATTGTTTTAAACGATATCAAAGTGGAATACCTCGGTGTTCCAAGAGTTAAAACATTCACGTTTTATCTACCATTGTTTTGTTTTTCTTTAGTCCTACCAAGTTTTATCAATTTATTGCAATAATCTATTTGATACGGTCGTTAATTGGCATTATCTGCTATATCACCTGTATTGGTGATATCTCTAATTTGTCGATTTACGAGGTATTCGTTCCACTTTTCTTCAAGTTGAGAAGAGAAAGAAGAAAAAAGAACTAATAAGTTATCAATTGAGTATTAATAAATAAAAGCTGACCGTTGGACTACAGATGATTAGATTCGTAGATAAATATATTTCCGATGTGTTTGTTTGACTAAAACGTGAAAGCGTACTACTAAAATAATGACAGCCATACTCACCATTGAACATTGCAAAAAAATAAGAACTAGTTGATGCCAGCACCACTTTGTGTGCTCTATATTTCTCTAAACCTATTTTAAGGGTTATATCACAGAGCTAGAAAAAAAAACAAATAGATAAATTAATATTCTACATGAATTGAACGAATCTAAAAAGGAATATTGACTCGATTGAATTCGTTGACCCGTTCGGGTTGAAATATTTCTAAATATTCATCCCCTTTGTGTGGCTGATCTCGATGATTTTTTTTCTGGGTCAACGCTAAAACCAAGCCAAATGCGGTAATAAAAAAAATAATGAAAACCATTTTACGACGACGAATAAAAAAACCAATTTCTTATGTTCACCTCGTAAAAAGGTTTAACGTTTACCGTTAAATAAACAAAATTGCGCGTTTCTCAGATATGCATAGGTCAAGTGCACAGAATATTCGGCGCGTTTAATCGAAAATTTAAATTGTCGCAACGAGATTCAATGTCTAATTTCGCCGTCTCCCCCGCAACTATTTAAACGTATTTGAAACAATCTTCTAAAGGTCGACGTTCGTGAATTAACTATCAAAATTTTCTAAGAATGACACCAGTTAAAAAAAAATGAGATCACTAATGTGTAATCGGATTTCGTGCAAATTTTCACCTCTCCATTTTGTCGCATACGTTGAATTTTCATCAACGCCTGCACGCTGTGCTCGGCTGTTTTAAGGCAGTAGCCCTTTTTCGAAAATAAGGGCGAATCAATGGTTTCGTTGGTTGGTGTTTGTGTGGACGCTTCGAAGACCACATTTTGACCTCGAGCGACTTGTTCGGAACTTTCCTCGTTATCGCAGCTCATCCCTGAAAATGGTCAACCGAGCTGAAGTACCATTTCTCGAGGTTTTATTTATGTCGTATAGTGTTATACGTTTGTAATAAAATAAGTTATTAAAATTCGGTCCTTAGAGCTCAAAAACACAAATCCATTCAGCTCCCGATATAATGAAAAGGGAAAGCGAAAGAAGCCCTTCTTTGATATCGATTTCATCTTCGATACATAATACATGAATGAATTGGAACCACCGTGTTCCATTAAGGCTTCGACACGGAAAACCAAAAAAATTCTTCATACACCCGTATTGAAGATGACAATCAAAAAATAAAAATGAAAATATTGCAAAAACTCTTAAAGAACCGAAAAATTAATTTATTCATTATTTAACATCCCCAATTTTCTCGACTACATATTCTAGAGAAAATACTCTCGAATCATGGACACAGCATCCAACCCCAACATCATTAAAAATTTTGCATCTCACCTTCAGGTATCACTAAAAAGTGGCCGAATTATTCGAATCGAATGAATGAAGTAAGCAACACGAAGTATACTCACGACCGTAAAATTAACCGAGCCATGAATTGGTTGTAATCGGAATACACATGGCGCTAGATTAAATTATTCGCACTTTCAAACGAAACGAGCGGTGGCGGCGGCGACGGCGATTAGGAAGGCGACGCGTCGCGACGTCACGTTCAGAACAGGCTGCCACCTGGATGGATGAACCAATCGGTTGTGAAATTCACTATGCTTTCCGAGTGCGAACACCAAGGTGGGTTTGTAGGTTTCGGTTCATAGAGGACGTTCGTTGTTCGTTGTTTTTCCTCGATATCAATTAGTGGGTCGACGCACCCGGACGAAGGATTGCCAACCCAGAACTGAACACGTGTTTTCCGATAGAAGCAACTACATTTTGTGTGAGGTCGTTTAGGGTGGCAGTCCGGATTTATCGATTTTCTTAGGGAATTCGAGATGAGGGGGCGTCTATTTGTTGCCTTCTGCTGACTCCTGAAAACCCTTCCCAGTGTACACAAATGATAAAAGTCGCAGCAGACAATATGAAATGATATATGTAATATGAATATTTTGCCGAAAATTACTATTTAGTTCTAAGCTGTGTATAAATTTTGCCCCTACCCACTTCTGCAGTTAATCTGTTAACTCCTTACAGGCTGTCGCAAAAGTGGAACAGTGAACAACCACTGAAAATGACATGATGAGATTCTGACGAAACGTCAGGAAAATAGTTATTATCGATCCCAATTGCGTCTTACATTAACATAATCTACAACAACTAGAATTCGATGCAAATACATGGCCACACAATTGTTAAGCCTTACATCCCTGGGGAGTTTGTAGACACGCAACCATCGATATTACCTACATCAAATCACGAAGCAGAGTTTGCGTATCCTTGGATGAATATTCTCGAATTGTTCGGAATTTGAATCACTTTTAAAATTCGTTTTAATATATTTAACGCTTTTTTGAATAAAAAATTCATCTCGCTTCGTTCGAGAAATTATTTATCCCTGGCATCCTCTTCCTAACCTTGTGTTAACCTTAACCTTGGTACGAGAATTTTTGGAGACCGATTACCATGTCTGGAGGACTCGGCTAAACGGATGCGCGCGTATTATCGGCATAATATTCCTATTCTATGATCATTTAAATCCCTAAATTTCCTCCAGAAATATCCGTCACATCCGTCACAGTCACGGGGTGTATTTGATATTGAATTGAAAATGGTTTGCTTTGAAACGGTCCGAGGAGTTATTTTCATTTTCGGAGAAAGAAGCTCGAAGAAAGATTATTGACTCTCGATGTGATCGTCTACTGCGTAAAAACTGCGAAGCGATTAGTCTTCATTCGAGAAATCTTTTCCTCTCGCATCGAAAGCTGCTTTTCATAAATCTGAATATCATTTGATGGAGACCGGAAATCAAGGAAAGAATGATCTATTTTTATACCGAGAAATTATTTGTGTCGCGTTTCACCAGTTTGTTTGTTTTAATCAGGGGTGAATTTTAAATTGCGATAGTCCATGGTTTTCTATAAATAACGTCAACTAGAATAGTAGTAAATTGAAAGGTCTCGCAGATTCAGATAACGGTTTAGATGGTTATTTTATATCCAACTTCTATCCGATCTATCGAATCTAATGTATTACCCAAAGAAAGCTGGAATGAAGCATAAAGTTTATATTGAACTGATTCATCATTTGGATATTATTAAACCGCAGATTCGATTATTTTTATAATAAATAATTTTATTCGCGATCGAAGGTGATCGGTTGATTTATGGCACAAACTAAGCAATAATAACAAACAAGGTGAATGGGGACGAACCATGCAAAGTTTGGCATGACCAATTGATGCCCACTTCCTGCATTAAATGGTTTAGAGCAGAAAATCAGTTGCTCCCATTCAAAATTAGGTGGCTCATCAATAAAAATAGCCGAAAAGTCTGGAAATTACACTTTCAGATACGGAACGAATACGAATCGATTTCATCCTCGTGCGACACCACTACCTATGCATGAGTGACCACCGAATCGGAAGAATATTCGCATTTTTCATGACCGACCGAATTAAAATCTGTCGAGCTGTCTCTACAGCTCGTTGTTGTGAGAAAATCTCGCCGCCGACAAAATTCAAATCCCAACTTTCGTTTGAAAGTCAAACAAATTCCATTTTTGGGGTTGGTATTTCAATGTCGATAGAAGATAGACCTGCTGGAGATATCTGCAATTCATAAAAATTAACAACACTAACATGGCGCCGACTTATTAAAAGTATTGGGGTGGGGGTTTACCAGGAGCATCGATATATACACTGGATTGGCTGCTGCTAAGGCGAGAGTCGATGAGCATAACAATTATTTGCTAATTGATTGCATTTTGGATAAAAAAATTATGTTTTAATCATTCGGTCATTTCTCGACGGCTAATAAAAGTAGGATTCATAATGACATTCATTTTTCATATAAAATTTCGGTGGTTTCTTTGAAACTTTATATTCCATTTCGATCCACATATGTGATTATGATATTGATCCAGCAACGAGAATCAGTTATAATTTTGACGCTATCGCGTCGCTGTCGAATGCGTCATTCAGATACGTAAGATCAGACAGGATATTATGATTCCGGTATTCATGATGCACATGAATTCTCCCGATTATCTAAGCCATTTAAATGATTTAACCTTGGCAGAAGGTGGAATATTTTGTCAAACATTGAATGGTTGGTGTGGAGATTAGTTCGAATCTAATTTATTGTACCTTTCAATCCTGAAAGAATGCAAATTTTGTATTGTCAGCTGCTGAAAAAAATTAATTGTGAGAAAAACGCAGATTAAATTCGATTCGGACGCTCATCTTTAATTTTCAATACATCGAAAGAATTTGCTTTTTGTGGTTAACAAAAATGTTCCGGTGACTTTTAATTTGATAGTCTATCATTTCATATCCGAAAATTCGTTGTTTCTGCATTGTGAATTTTGGAGAGTTTCTGATTTCTTCAAAATTTTCTGAGAGGTTTTGAATGTGAACCAACAAGTATGGAATTAAGTCAAAAATAAACTCTAGAAAATTCCGATTTTATTTATCGTCACTAAAAAATGAAAATTGCTGCTAGAAAAAATGTGAGCTCTCAGAATTTAAAGGCACGTGATATAGCGTTTATACAACCTTATATAAAGAAATATTTGACATCCTTAACATTAACTCCTGGATCTGCAGCAGCTTGGCAGATTCCATGAGTACGATAGTATAAAAGGAAGAAAATAATGATAACAACAAACGTAGCTTTCTCACAAAAAAAAGTTGAAGGATTGCTACCGCTTCCAAATGGGTTAATAGAGATGTCATGAGATCGATAAAAGACTCTTACTTCTATCAACACATACGTCCTGAATATGGAAATAAATCATTCAGAATTTCCGAATAAGCGTTCTCGAGCATATAACGTGAAATTATCATCTAATTGAAAGTAAAAACATAAATTATGTCAATATGTTACGGGACTTTCGTCTCGCCTGGGCTATATGTCTATTAATAGACATTTTCGGTCACTGAATAAAAACCGAGGGCTCTTTAAATGTTATGACTCAAAAAGGTGTAGAGTACCAATAAAATAATTTTCTTTTTTGACCAAAATAATACCAAACGTGGCATTAAATAAGTGTGCCCAGTTTTGGACTATTTGTATTTTGTTTTCGTGAAAAATAATGATCATCGTTTAAATTAATCGTAAAGTAAATATCCATAACAAGCTACCAAACAACAACAACCTTCTATTAGAAAGTGCATTTCGCAATAGGTATTTGTCGTACAGTGAATTCAAATTGATTTTTATGGTAATTACGCTCCAATTGCTTCCGAGAGCAAGTTCAAATGTACAGTTAGGGCATTCCTGTAACCTTTTGATTAAAGATGAGTTTCCGATAAATAATGAAATTGGGACGAAAGCATCAGTTGAAAACAAAGTTCACGATTTGAATTTTGGGGTGCAAAGCTCTAGAATCAGGGCAAGTTTAACTCTTCTGAATATATTTGTAATTTCGACACTATCATTGGAAGGTTTTCAGTGGAAATTCCATAAACAATACACAAATAACCTTAAACTTTTGAAACATGTCATATTTCTCTGGTGAAATTTTTCCAAGGATTTCCTTTCATTTACTCACAACGATCAGAGTGTCAGATGACCTTATTGAAATTTCGTCGAAAAGAGTGAACTTTAGTTTATCGAATTTAGAGCGTCCGCTATATTGCAACTGTTATTGATCGGCCTGCTGAAAATGTCTTTTTAACCGGAAAATTTAATACGAGTGAGACTTTGGAAACTTTGAAAAAGAGTTGATGTGGTAATTCAAAAATTCCTTTCAATTTTTTCTATTTAAGAAAAGTTAGTTTGTGATATGCAACCAATAACACAACATGAAGAAGTACATGTGTTCCAACGGTTGCATTGACAATCATAGAATTTAACGTTGATTATGAAAGGGTAACACGAAAATAAACCCAATATCGCTCGAAATCAAGATATTATAATACACATACCAAAATATAGGAGGAATTAAGAACATCCCAGTTTTATTTCACAAATACTTGGAAATGATGTCCAAATTCATTAATAAAGATCGCGGAAAGAGAATCGATTCTAGAAAATTATTTGGGTCGTATTCGTGGATACGTTAGAAAGTCTTTCAGTCACACAGTTTCAGATCACATCATCGAATTGTATCGAATTGTATTTGTAATTTGAATATTATATAAACTCGAGAAGAATTTACATACATCGACTTTTTCTAGTTGTTGAAATTATAAACCAAGAAACTGTCATAGTTGAATTTACGATGTTAAGTTCATTATGAAGGACGCGTGGTAACTGAAATTTATGAAATGCGTACCCTTAAACAGAGTAAAGGAGCAATTCTCTGAATGAGATAAGGATAGAAAAATCATAGATTCATTTCAATACTCATTTCTTTAATCGTATGCCTTCGTTTCGTCTCCATGAATACATGCATCCAAATTGGACATGAGGGTATAAAATGAAATGTACTACATTCGGGACCTCAGACGGCAGTTTGCAATAACAGCAGACAGTTGGCTCTAACTCTAACACCAAAAAAAAGCAGATTGTTTTTTGAAAATCCCAACAAAAATCATAATGATTCCATCTCAATTATTCGCCGGTTATTTTTCGGTTATTTTATTCGTTATTTTAATATTGATATTGATAGTTGCCGTTATTTGCGAAAATTGGAGAATTCAGAAAGAAAAAGTGAGTGAAGATGGAATTCCATTACCACCGATGCCGTTCAAGTTGCCGCTCATTGGTCATTTACATCTGATGGGTGGATACGAAGTACCATATCAGACGTTCTCAGAAATCGGTAAAAAATATGGCAGCGTGGTGAGATTACAACTTGGTAACGTCAAGTGCGTTGTTATTAATGATCAGAAGAATATTAAAGAAGCGTTAGTTACAAAAGGACATCATTTTGACTCTAGACCAAGTTTTGAAAGATACGTCCAGTTATTCTCAGGAAATAAACAAAACTGTAAGTATTCTTCTTATTTTTCTTTTATTCGTTCGTACATCGTATTTTCATTTTTTTTTTCAAACCAATCTTCCCAAAAGTTTCTTATCAGCATTATCATTTTTTTTCAGCATTAGCTTTTTGCGACTGGTCCGACGTTCAGAAAATAAGACGCGACATGCTACGAGCTTACACTTTTCCACGCGCATTCACAAACAACTTCAACAGTCTCAATACAATCATTCTGGAAGGCGTTCGTCAAATCGTCACTAGAATATCAACAAACGAGCCAGTTCACCTAAAGCCGATCATTCTACAAGAATGCGCAAACATTTTCACAAAACATTTCTGCAACAAACAGTTTGAAAGCGCCGATCCAAAATTCCTCAAAATGATCGAAAATTTCGACGACATCTTCTACGAGGTTAATCAAGGGTACGCGGCCGATTTTCTCCCATTCCTCATGCCGTTGCATAGAAGAAACCTTAAAAGAATGTCGCATCTAACCAACAATATCAAAAAATTCGTGCTCGAAGAACTTATCGAAGATCGTCTGGAAAATTTCAACGTCGAAGACGAACCGAACGACTACGTGGAAAGTTTGATCAAGCACGTGAAAACCGATGCGGAATTTGATTGGGAAACGGCGCTTTTTGCTCTGGAAGATGTCGTGGGTGGTCATTCAGCCGTTGGCAACTTCTTGGTGAAACTGTTTGGATTTTTGGTGAAGGAGCCGGAAGTTCAGGAGAAAATACAAGCGGAAATCGACAGAACCGTCGGTTCAAATAGATTTGTTACTCTTTGCGATAGAAACAAATTGCCTTATATCGAAGCGACGATTTTCGAAGCGATCAGAATGATTGCTTCGCCTATCGTACCTCGAGTTTCGAATCAAGACAGCACAATCGATGGTGAGTAGTTAAAAATTTTTCAAAAGTTGTAAATGTATTAATACATATTACCTATTTTTAGGTTTCAAAATTGAAAAGGGTACTGTCCTCTTTCTCAACAACTACGACCTCAGCATGTCCGGCAAACTTTGGGAAATGCCGGAAAAATTTATGCCGGAGCGATTCATCAAAAACGGACACATCAATAAACCCGAATATTTTCTACCATTTGGGGGTGGTAGACGATCTTGTATGGGTTATAAAATGGTTCAACTAATCAGCTTTGGTGTTATAACGGGAATTCTTCAGCATTTTAGTATTAAGCCAACGGTAAAAGAAAATTACAAAGTACCAATAGGATCTTTAGCTTTACCTAAAAACAGTTTTAAATTCAAATTTGTAAAAAGACATTCAGATATTTAATGGGTCATATATTCGAAACTTGGAACAGATAAAAGACTGAACTTCACACTTCTCTGGAATATATTTTACGAAAATATTGTTAACGTAAGTTACATTATTAAGTCATTAACTTGGATTATTGATATGGTGACGATTTTTTTATATTCAGTATTTGATGAAGAATTTCTTGTTAATTTCAAGACAGTGATAGTATTTTTATGTACCAAAAAAAAATGGATTTTATATATGTAAATAAGTTTGAATGTGAATATTTATTAGAGGATACCAAAGATGAATAAACAATTACGACTAATCTGCTTTTATCGTTATTTACCCTTTTTTGTTTTAATCAAATGTTTTCAAACACTCTTATTCTGTAAATATTATTTTTCGTCTTAATATTGACCTTAAATAATTGTACTGCGGCCATGAAAAGGTTTAAGGGCGAACGCGCATGAGGCATGAGAGGTACGGAAGAAACAGTCTCCCTTACCCTCAAGCCCTAGTTCGTGCTCAAATGAATACCCATCCTACTGTAACATTCGCTCAATTTTCATATTCAATACCTTCGGCCGTTTCGCGTTTTGGTCTTTTGTATGGAACGTACCACTCATTTGAATAATTATTAGCATCAGGTATTGTGGGTTGTCTATTTAACAATATTTATATACTTTTTTGTTTTTTTCTCTTATTAAAACATTACAATCAATATTATTTATGATGCTTCGAAGCAATTTTTTTTTTCTCATGAAACAATGAACGAAATACAAAATTTCCTTTACGGCTGTTATTTTAATTCGAGATATTATATTTATACGTCGCTAGAATGTACTGTCGGTGTTTTAGTAGATATACAGTACTCAGTGACCATGTAATTGTTGGCTCAGTTCTGTTCTGGTGTACTACAACCGGTGTCAATTAGACACCGGTTAGCAAAACGAGTTAAGTACTAAGTACTGACTCAAATCAAGCAGGTACAAATCCGTATCGCATCAATGTTCAGCGCCGAATTTGGCGAGGCTTTGAAAAATTTCCAGGAACAGAGGATTTAGCCAACATTTTTAATAAATTTGCCAATATTCATCTCTTTCGTTCCGGCGTTTGATCTGAAATGAATAAATATTTCGTGACTAATTATTTAGCCTGTTTATCATTAAGAGTTATAAACATTTTCCGTCGACGCCATTTTTATTCGATTCGTCATACACGTCCGCCATTACTTTTATCACACGTCAGCGGTGGAAATGAATAATTCTTCAGTCTTTCGAAAACGTTCGATTTGTATAAACGTGTCCAACTAGTGGCGAGAATAAAATTCATTTTAGGATTTCGAATTAACAAGTAAGTTTGATTTTCATTTCATTCGTGCCGGAGTTCAGTCTGAAATTTTTATTTGTATTATTAGTCGATGGTATTAGACACAGATAAAATATTATTTTATCTATGGTATTAGACGTCAAGAGAAAGAACTTTTACGAGCATTCTGTGACTGAAACTTCTATGATACAGAAATATAACCTTACATGTTTCCACAACTTTTGAAATCAAGTGCCTTTTCGAATATTCAATAAAACGACTTGACAATAATGACAAAGAATGAGTAGAATTGATAATTTATCAATTTTCGCTAGGAACGAACCACCTTTAACACTTCTATTATTCACGTTGTTAATGCTGCTTATATCTGTAACCTATTTCAATACAAACGAGAGAGAGTTATTGAACACCGACATCCTTCTAGTAAGATGCTAAATCTAAGATTTAACCGTTTGGAAACAATTTGTTTTAGGAAACATACAACTTGAAAAAATTCATAAATGAATTGAGAACTTGTATTAAACACAAGAATGATGCTGAAAATATTATAAGAAGAGACATAACAGGTGATGATCAAATGTCTATAACTTCATTGATATCCATCCAGAATCTTGAAAATGTAGATAAGACAATAACTCAAGTTCGTGGCCTTATTGACCTGACAGGTTCATTCGTGAATTTCATATTTTGCAGTTGGTAATATTTGATTTCAGATTACCATATGGCTTGTCCTAAAAAAACACAACCATATTTAGAAATAAATTTTAATATTGATACAAAAAATAATGAAGACGTTTGTGTATTGATTCATGGATCAAAAGTACTACTGAAAAACTTTTTGCCTACTCCTTGTGAATCAAACTTCAATTACTTAGTAAGCAATGATTCTGTGATTTATTGATTTTCAATAGTACTCAATTTACAGCCATCTATTGGTGTTCTAGAAACAAGTAAACGAATTTTTTTGGATGATTTCTGCAAAAATGGAACGTTGGTAAATTTTGGATTTAAAGAACGTGAAAATGCAGATCAGTTTGCTACTTTTATAACGAAGGTGGTATATCAAGTAAAAATTTTATCAATTTCTGAAAATCATATTTTTAGGAGGAACAAATGAAAATCCGTAACTTCTTGACTGTATTTATATATGTGCTCACTTTGATTTTGTTGTGTATTGTTTTATCAATAATTTTTCTTTATGAAAATATTGAATTGAGTTATTAAAAAAAAAATTTTTTTATGCAATGACCAGGTTTTCCTCAATTTATTCTAGTTGTTATATGATGAGTTGTATTTACAGATAAGTGGGTTGATCTGAATTCAGATAACCATACCTATATCCAGTTGTGGTTCTACAACAAAATTCATTTGTGGAAAACCCAATAAGAACTTGTTACTAGGGAAGAAAAAGGTAAGATTTAAATTTTATTTTTTCATTTCTCTCTTCACTATTAGTTTTATACATGAAGTACTTTTTTCAATTCCAACACGTTGCTGTTCCCTTCCCATAGGGCGCAATATTGTTCGTCTTCAAAATATAATTCCCCGAAGCGCTGCAGGAGAATAAATTGCGAAATATATTTCAACAACCAAGTTGATCTTACATTTTATTGACTTTGTCGTAGCCTCCCATCATAACTTGTACGGTTGAAGATCTCTTACACTTTCCCTCTACTGCATCCCACGGTGATAAACATGCACAAGCTCCATATATCGATTGCACAAGTGATTCTGCGTAATATATGTAAGCCATTCTATGCGAACACTCGTTTGTAATGTCAAAAAGACACATCGGCTGCTTCAATCCGCCGTTTGGATAGAAATCTGCATGTCCAATGGCATAAGGTAATCCAAGGAAGACTGAAAATATTTATGTTCAAATAATCAACATTACTACTGAAGTCACTTCATATTAAACTTCAGTATGAAAAGTAGTAACTAACTTATTCAAATTGATGATGACTATGGCCGCGAACACTCACTTTAGATAAGTGATAAACTATTGATAATAATAAAGATATGAAGGGAAAATGCGGTCATACTTACGATCGTTGGTATGGATAATTTCAACGTAATCAGCATCATTTTTATTGAGACATTTATCGGATGTCACTTTTGGGTAACCAAAACCTGCTGGATCCAAGCCTATGATTTGCCTTACTTTGCTCCCTTCTTTAAGCAGTTTTCTACCGGCGGAACCCGCAACGTGAGCACCTAGACTATGTCCAACGATGGTCACATCCTTAGAGTACGTTTCATATCGTTGCTCTAGTTTTAGGAGAAATGTCCCAACAATTTCTCCAACTGCTGGACAATCATCGGAAGCTTGGAAGTAATCGGTGTTTCCGGCATAAGGCGACCAATCAACGTTGAAGATGTTAAGGCTATAGTTATCCAGGAAAGCTTTGGAAACTATGTCGGAGAAATTACCATAAACGCTATCTTGCCAACCATGTATGATCAAAACCATTGGCAGTTGAGGATTAAAAGTTTTGGCTGTCTTTAATTGATCTATTTCGTAGCCGCGAAGTTGAAGGTAATTCCTATTGGGGCCTATTACAAAATTGAATGTTATTTTTTGGGGATCGATTGCCCGATTTTGCAAAAGTGGCTTTGGTTGTATTTTAGTCGCATTGACATCTGCGACGCTGTAACCGACGTGCTGCTTTGGTAAAATATTTCGTTCTTGTGGTTTGCACCAGCCTTAAAAGAATTGATTGAAACGGTTATAATTTCATTTATGTTGGCACTTACTAGGGCTGACCCTGCTAACCGCAACTAAGTAGATAAAAAACACTTTCTGCATCGTTGTCCACAATTCCGAAAAAATGATTCGGCGTTTCGTTTTAAATACTCGATAGAAATTATACAATCTCTTCAATTGACGCATCGCAGATAAAAATTTCTTAATTCAGGTAATAATTTAGATATTCTAAGAGTAAGATTTTTTATTTGAAACACGATTGTGAAATATTTCAAGTAGCAGCTATTATCAATTGTTACAATAACGCGCAGTAATTCAGTATCTTAATTTTGTGTAATCAGATATCATTTTAGTTTGAATATTATCACTGGCATATTATACGATATTTCAAAAACTTTTCAGATGTTCGAGACTTTTCTGGAACTCGAAATTTTCGGAAAATAAACCGCAAATGGCTTTGATATTATAAGAATTATATTATATTCATTCCAGAAATTCATTTACAAAATCGATAATCATTTGGATATTCAGCAAATAATCAAAAAATTTGAAAAATCCAATAATATCAATGGATCATTTTAATTGAAAATCCATAAATTTGCAGGACAGTTCGCCAAATTTTTTGAATTTTTGTAACTTTTCCTTCATTTTCGTTAATAATTAGTCAGGATTTTGAAAAAATTTCAAAGTTCTCTTTTCGATTTATTTGATCACTTCAAAATTGCCACGAAATGTTCCAAATGTTCTGTTAGTTTTCTGAATTTTGCAGGAGATCTGAGCCCAGATAGTACAACGAACGTACATAGTACATACTCGTACATTGTGGACGTACGTACTTCCAGAAATGAATGTACATAGTACGTACTATGTACATCCGGACGTGAAATGTTCATAGATTATTCTACAAAATATATTATGTGAAATACACAACATAAATGGAATAAACATCACCTTTTATAAATTTTAATCAGTTGAAACAGAAAACAAAATATTTTAACCAGACAAACTTTTTAGCAATAAGACAAATTCATTTTTTTTTTTTGTTCTTCTGTTCTCCTCAGCCACTTGTTGCACCTCGACTTGACTTCAAAGCAGCATCTGAAATATTCATTTACTAAATTTGAAGTTGACAAAATATAAATGAGAACTTAACCGAATGGTCAATTTCCAATTGGACGAGGATCATAGACGAATATGACGTCACGAATTTTAGTTACTTCAGTGACTCGAGATAGCGTTGCGATAACGCGCTTAGTCTTGCCAACAACACCGCTCAACCAAACAAGTTCGACAATTTGTAAACAAGCGAAATCAATACTTTTCCGTGTTTTTCCGCGAACGCAATTCATTTACAACTTCGACTACTTGAAATCATCAGTGTTTTTCCCATCGCGTGTGTATTTTAAAGAAAAGAATTTTCCACTGTCAGTTGGCAACGCCGATTGTCAGTTGTCGAACGTACTAAAACAAAACGGTAACGAATTACCTTGTATATCCGTCGTAAGATTTCTCGAAAAATCTGAAAATATCCGAACAATCCCAAGTCCGTTGACTCGATTAATTGTTCGAGTCGAAGATAAATCGTTTTGGAATAATGGCTGAAGCGGACAAATTGAATATCGACAGCATAATAGCCCGACTTTTGGAAGGTAAATAATCCGAAGGTCAATTTTGTGTTGACAAAACTAATGGCGTCGTATACGCCTTTAGTAGTCATCGTTATAAAATCGAATATTATTTCGTTGCAGTGCGCGGTGCCAGACCGGGAAAAAATGTTCAACTTACTGAGACTGAAATCAAAGGATTGTGTCTGAAATCCCGCGAAATTTTTCTATCTCAGCCCATTCTTCTCGAGTTGGAGGCGCCACTCAAAATATGCGGTAAGAGAATTATTTGACACTGTAACGTAACGTGTAATCAAAATATTTCGCAGGCGACATACACGGACAATATTACGATCTGTTGCGTCTATTTGAATATGGTGGTTTTCCACCAGAGTCGAACTATTTGTTCCTCGGCGATTATGTGGATCGTGGCAAGCAGTCCCTCGAAACGATTTGTCTTCTTCTGGCCTATAAAATTAAATATCCGGAGAATTTCTTTCTACTCAGGGGGAATCACGAATGTGCCTCCATCAACAGGATTTACGGTTTTTATGACGAATGCAAAAGAAGGTAAAAATGAAGCTTTTTTTCTTTGTATTTGTGGAAATGTGAAAATTATTTAAGGTACAATATCAAATTATGGAAAACATTCACCGACTGTTTTAACTGTCTCCCGGTTGCTGCCATCGTTGATGAGAAAATATTTTGTTGTCACGGTGGTAAGTCATGTTTACCTTGTAGTCAGGGATTGAGTTAAAGTCGTTTCCGTTAATTTGCAGGTTTGAGTCCTGATTTGCAATCAATGGAGCAAATCAGGAGAATAATGCGGCCTACGGATGTTCCAGATCAAGGGCTTCTGTGTGATTTACTTTGGTCTGACCCTGATAAGGATCAAAACGGTTGGGGAGAGAATGATAGAGGTGTGAGCTTCACCTTTGGCGCTGAGGTAAATAGTTTTATTACAGCGAAATGATTGTCTGTACTCAATTTATTCGACAGGTCGTAAGCAAATTTTTACACAAGCACGATTTTGATCTGATATGTCGCGCCCATCAAGTCGTAGAGGATGGTTATGAATTCTTTGCCAAAAGACAACTTGTGACTTTATTCAGTGCACCAAATTATTGCGGTAATAATTGTTTAATGAAAATGTTCGTCGTATGTATGTCATAATTCTAGGCGAATTTGACAATGCTGGTGCTATGATGTCTGTTGATGATACATTGATGTGCAGTTTCCAAATTTTGAAGCCGGCCGATAAGAGGAAATTCCAATATAACAGCAATACCGGTCGACCTACAACGCCTCCGAGAGGCGCGACCAATAAAAACAAAAAGAAGTGAATTATCTTCGCAGTTCATTTTGATTTTGATTTATGTAAAAAGTTTATTCGAAGTATTCATTATTAATATGGTATTACCTTTAACAAGTGTCTCGCACATTAGAGGTGAGTTCGGTTAAAACGCCGTTTTAATATAATAATCTTCGATTACAAACTTAGCACATGCTACATGAGTACTCAAAATATACATCTTAAGCATTGTGAATTGGTCGACAGAACTTTACACAAAAGTGTTGCGATTTTAATTGATTTTCTTTTTTTATATAATTTTGTTCTCGATCCGTCTATTCTTTATGGGACAACCAATTCATGGTGGAGTAATGTAAGGTTTTTAGGCATAGTGTTGCTATTGTTGATTTTTAGGTGGAATTATTTACATTTTGTATATACACATTTATTTTCATTCAATTTAGTTTGTTCACGTAGCATCAGCGAATAAAAATCTCATTTTAAGTATTTTCTTGTCTGAAATTTTGATTCTAAAATTTGAAATCAAGTACCGGCGCTTCTGTATTGTATCTTCGAGGCACAGAACTTGAAGGAAAAGCGATAAGGAAATTCTGTGCTCGTTTGGAGGTTAGGTAACTTGAAATATAAACAAAGCGTATCGGTGATTAACCTAACACGAATGGGTAAACATTTTTGTTAAAATCGCTTCGACGAGGTTTCATCTTGATAAAATTGTCCTAAACATAGTAAAGAGAAGATGGCCGACTTAAATAATACCTTAGCAAGGTTGGAAGTTGATCCAACGCTTTTCAAAGATGTCAAATATTTCGTTACAGGAGATGTGGACCTAAATGTACGTAAACCGACTAACTCTCCTAAAAGTTAATCTTACTCCTTTCTTTTTAGGTTATAGAATTATTGAATAATGGAGGCGGAGAACGTTCCAAATATTTCTCAGACTTTGTTACCCACTTAATTTGTGGGGAAAATCCTGAAGAAACTGATATAATAGATGCAACAGATGTATATGAAGTACCAGCTGTTATACCAAAATGGGTAATAATTAGTTCGCAGTTAAACCGACTAGTGAATATCAAACCGTACATGTACAATAGGCGATACATATTCCAATCAAAAGTGTTTTGTTTCTCTGAAATAAGAGAAGATTTAGAAGCTTTATGGGCATTAATTACCTACAATGGTGGGATTGTGCAACTCAATTTAGACAGTAGATGTAATTACTTAGTTACTGGTAGTACATCAAGTGCCAAGTATGAAAAAGCTTTAAGTCTGGGTCCTGAACAAATAGTTATAGTAACACCCGATTGGGTTGTGGAATCTATAGGGAATAACAATTTAGTACAGACGGATTTGTTTCATCCTCGACTTATAAATTGTCCGAAACCTGTTCAACAGAAAAGCACTGTGTCAATAACCGGTTTTGACGAGTCTAAGGGTACTAATGATGAAGGTAACGACGAAATTGCAAATTCCACCCAAGCTCTGCTGGAAAAATTGAAACAACGTATGCCTTGGAATCAGCCGGAACAAGAAGCTGTTAAACAAGAACAAACCAAAGAAATCGTTCCACCTAATGTTGTCGCACCGAGTTTTCAACAAAAAATCCAAACAGAACAAGTTCAAACGTCCCAACAAAGTCATCTGATGAGCCACCAACAAATCATGCAGAAACTTCAAGTACAAACTTTCACTAAATCGGCCACGACTTTCTCAAACATCCCACAACAAATGACTCAAGAGCAACAACAAATGGTTCAAAATGCACTGCAGCAAGCTCAACAAAATATACAATCTCAGCGAATAAATCAGCAGCAGAATATTCAACAACAACCTACTCAAGTTTTTCAACAGCAAAACGTTTCGACGCCACAGCAAATTAATGTCGCTCAGTCGCCGACTCAACAGCCACCACCGCAAAGCCCTAGACCGGTTCAACATCAACCTCAACCCCAACAACTGCAGAATGTTTTTCAACAAAATGTAGTGATGAATCGTCCACCAGTGGTCAGACCGAATTTACAACAATTACGAGGACAAATTGGTACCACTCAGCTTCAACAACAACTTCTGCAGCAGCAACGATTGAATCAACAGCAGCAACAACAACAACAACAACAACAACAACAGCAGCAACAAGGGAACATTCAAAGGGGACAGTTGACGCTACAACAACAACAGCTGTTGCAACTACAACTCGCTCAAGGCCAATCGCGTCAGTTATTATTACAACAACAGATGACTTTAAATCAATCTCAAAGTAATCAGCAGCAAATTATTCCAAACCAGCAGCAGCAGCAGCAGCAACAACAACAAATCAATCAGGCATTACTCCAAAACCGCACTCAACAAATGAATCAGCAACAAAAACTCGTTCAAACATTCCGCGAGGTACAGTTGAATCAACAGCAACAACAACAACAACAACAGCAGCGAATGACGCCAGGACCAATCATCCAAAACCAACAAAATCAGTTGAACACCGCAAGAATGCTAAATCAAACGCCTACTCAACTAATGCAAAATCCACAGTTGAAAATGGCGCAGCCGAACCAACAAATCATACAAACGTCAATGAATCAAAACCTCCAGCTAAACCACAATTTAATGGAAGTATCTTCACACGGTCAACTAGATTTGAATCAACAACACTTCCCAACACAAAGTCAACAGATTGCTATTAATCAGCAGCAACAGGTTTTAAATCAAAACCAAAACCAACAGCAAATGCTCATTCAAAATCAGCAACAAGTAGAGCAAACGCCGCAAATGCTATCCGAACCACCCAGGCTGGGTCTCAACCAACTCCTAAACCAGCAAATGACCCAAAATCAACTCGTCGTCCAGCAACAGCAACAACGTCTTAATCAAAACCAATTAATAAATCAACAAATGAATCAAATGAACCAGCAAATGAATCAACAGCAACAACCGATCACCTCGAATCAACAGACGTTCGGTAACGTTATACAACAGCCGCAACAAATCGTTCGGCAAATCGTCGGCGTTAACCAGCAACAAACTTTCGCGACCAATCAACAACAGCAATTCGTGCAACAAAACCCGGACGGCTCCGCTCAGAACCAGCAACAACAAAACTTTCAGCAACAACTAATTTTGAACCAACAAGCTCATTTCGCGCCGCAACAACCGCAACCAACACAACAACCGATCAGACCGCATTTGCAGCAACAGATGTGGCCGCAGCAACAACCGCAACAGCAGCCCCAGCAGCCGCCGCAATCGCAAACGCCGATGCCCCGACAAGCACTCAGCATCCAGCAAGGTCAAAGGATACAGTGGACGGCCGGACAGCCGGGCGCGGCGCCCCAACGACAGTTCATACAGTTGGACGCCCAAACCCACAATCAACTACAGAAAATGCCGCCCGAGCAGCAGGCTTTGTTCGTGCAAAAGTTACAGCAGAAACAACGACAACTGCTACTTAAACAGGCGCAACAAAGAGGCCGCGGCCACATTTTGATAAGAGGTAACGAAAACGAACGTTATCAAACATGTGGTAACAATTTTTTGTTTTGTTTTCGACTTGCCTTTCCAGGTGTTTATCTCATTTATCGTATATTCTCGATGTTATTTAGGTTCAGTTCCTCCGGGTTTAAACCCGCAACAACAAATGGCGTGGTTACAACAGCAAGCGAAAAATCAAGGTTTGGTTATTCCGAATAATCTGCAACAGCAACCGATTAGCTCGGCCGCTTTGGCGCAACAACCCCAACAACAGCAGGTGGTGCAGCAGCAGCAGCAACAACGACAGCCGGATCCCGTTGTGCAGCCGCTGGTTCATGCGGGTATCCAACAAGCGCCGGGTTTGAGTCCGATACAACAGAACGCCGTGCTGAACGATCCGAATCAACTTAAAATGAAGGTACGATCGCAATTGTATTTTTTGGGTATAAATTAATTGAATTGCAGCAATTGCGTCTGCAACAGTTTCCGGTGCAACGTGAACAGATCCAAAAACCACCACCGGCGCCGACGCCCACTCCGCCGATCCCCAGTCCGCAGCAAACCATAGTCCGACCCATGCTGGGGGCTCAACCCCAAGTGGCCGACGTCCCCGCCATTCAGGACCCCGCGGCAGTCGGCCAAAGTCCCTTGATCGTTAATCCGAAAACAAAACGGCCCTCGCTAATATGTTGAGTATTAGATTACAAAGCGGAGCCGCGATGGGGTCCGGACAGGAGCAAATACCCGAACCGTCAGCTGCGGGAACCTTGAGGTACGAGTCGGGTTGAAAATCTAATAACTAAAATAATTTTTGTAGATTAATGACGGCGCAACATAACGCGTCGCTAAACGCGAACGCTCGTTCACTCGACTTGATGAACATGCAACAACGGCGCGTCATCAACGGGCCAAACGGCGAAATCATTCGACCGCCGTTGGCGCAACCCCCGTTGCCTGTTACGCCACAAAACGAACCGCCGCAATTGCAGTTTTCGCCACGGAGTTCGTTGCCGGTGCAACATCGACCCGGGCCGTTTTACGGTCACAACCCGAACCTTAAATGTAAGCAACGTTGTAAGTGGAGGAGGTCGGTTCGTTAACGTTTCGGTTTTAGTGCCCCCCGACCTTTACTTTTTGGGTTGCGTGTTCGTCGTTGTCGAAGTTGACGACTATCTGAACGAAACGATGCCGTATTGGGTGCAGAAAATCGAAAAGCACGGCGGGGAGGTGGAAAAGCAGTATTGTAATAGGGTGACGCACGTGCTGTGCGAGACGCAGCGTCACGGTATTGTGATGCAGGCGCTTCGCGACTTCAAACGGTGCGTCACGTTGTACTGGTTCGCGGACGTGATGAAAAAGAAGCAATTGCTGCCACCGTGGACGGCGCTGCACGTGCCGACTATCTTTCTGGATATGATGCCGTGCTCGAAACATCTGATTTCCGTTAGCGGTTTCGAGCAGCCGGACCGGGGGAAAATTTTGCAGATGATCCGTTACGTCGGTGGTCACGTAATGTCTTTTTTTTTTGTTTACTCTTTGTTACATGGACTGCTGTATTTTGGCACACAGGGCGGGATATTAATGTTCAAAGTTTGCTTTAAAACTTACACAAAGCAGTCGGTATTTATGCAGTGGGCGCATGCGTGTATAGTGGAGTAGATGGAAACTGTATTGCGGGTTGCTGTTTTAATGCAAATACTTTTTTATATTAATATGTCGCGAAATACTCACTTCTGACACTTAATGCTCAGCTCTCCATTTACTAAAGCGCATTCCTTTCTTTATATTAATAGAGAAAATTGTATCGTCGTTTTAATTGCAGTACACGTCTTACTTTTCCAAACACAACACTTTATTAATAGCTGCAAAACTTGATACTTCGAAATGTGGCAAAGCGAAACAATGGAACATACCAATAGTGAACGTACAATGGCTCACGGATGTTCTGCTCGGTAATTTCGTCGCTTTAAATCAAATGGAGAATCTGGTTTACCAACAGTATCCGGATACTCCAAATTTTAGTTTCGATCCCAAGTTGTGCCCGAACGTCATGCGTAAGACTGCGATTATTAAAATGATGGGTTTCTGATAAGTATAGTTGTAGATGGGTGGAAAATGCCCATAAATATCTCACAGGAGACTTACGAAAGGGTGAAACGAGCCTCATCTCCAGCTCCCGCGACCCCTCGGGAACCCAAACAGGTTAAACGGGAAAAATTGGAGGACGCCGTCGTGGAACTGGACGAAAATGATCCGGTCAACTATTCGTTTAACGTTTTATTCACTAACGTGCCTTATGAACTCGATAGACTCGTCGCTATTGTCAAGTAAGTGAAATTTTTACTTAAACATCCGATTAATTATTGTAATGACAAAGGAAATTGGGTGGCTCAGTTACCAACGACCACCGTACGTGCACTCATTTAATCATCGATAACTTGGACCGCACTCACAAATTAATGATGTGCGTACCACGCGGCATCCCGTTCTTACCGAAACGCTGGTTATTGGATTGCGAAATGGCGGAGAAACCATTGGATCCCTACAATTACTCCTTCGTTAATATCGAAACGTTCAACAAAGAATACGACTGCGATTTACTCGAAACGTTACGGACACCAAATAGGAATAAACTTTTCCTAGGGAAATATTTCTGGTTGACTCCTTCGGTTTATCCTAAGGAACAGGTGGTTAAGGATATCATAGAGTTGAGCGGGGGAGTGGTGGAGAACGTCCGAAGGAGCGCGGCTCAAATTGAAGCCGCTAAACAGACCGCCCCGAATAGTTATTACATTATAACTTGTTCCGAGGATATTCATTTAACCGCCGATTTGTTTAGAAACGCTAAGCAAAAAATTAACTACATTTGTAACTCGGAAGCAATTTTTCATGCAATTATGCAACAGAAATTCTTACCTGAGCCGTGGCTCCTTAAAGTTATCGTTTGAGAATTGAGTCTCATATTGAGAATGTTTTTGTATTTTAATTTATTTTAAGATTTGTTGGGGAATCACGTATTAAAGGAAATAATGAAACAACAATCTTTATTGACGAAAAATCGTCAGGGCAATAACAAGAAACTCGAAGATTTGTTCAAATTATCCTGGGGCATGTCGCAACTACAACAATAAATATCGACTTGAGACAACGAGTAGCTCATTAAATTTAAAATTTTGCTATTGTCGTCCTCGTCTTCTAACTTGTCGAAAGCGATCGTTAGATAACAGTCGACTTTGTTCAATTCTTCGATTTCTTGAAGGCAACTTTGAAAATGAACAAAGTCGAAAACGTCGTCAATTCGTTTTTTCACGATACATCCAACTAAAACTTTGTCACCGTTTTCATGCGTTGAATATGTAATTCGTCCTAACGTCTTTCGAGATTTAGTAAAATTGCCCATGAAATCAAACTTCTTTTTTAAATCCTCCTTCGGTTGTATTAATTTCCCGTCTGTCGCTGCGAAGTAGATGATTATCGAGTCGCTTTTCAATTCCGAAACCGGGTGGCAACGTTTATGAATTCTACATTTCGAAATTGGTGTCGTTTCTTCCTGTAAATATTTTTTTACAATTCATTCAACTTTATGACTCACTTACTGGTTTAAAACTGAAAACCACAATTTTAACATCCTTTAAGATGTACTGTACCATTGCCTTCACTATGTTCCATTTTAAACGATCCAGACCACACCCAATTCTCGGCATGGCAATATTTTTAACATTTTGCAACACGACGTACTTTTGCAGTTTATGCAACGATCTCCACAACGTATGATACGTTGGTTTCCCACTCGATTTTTGTTTCGTTACAAGGTAATATATAAAGCGCCCACTGTCTTTAAAATAGGCGAGGCCACCCTCCTTTTGCCTCTGATTTAAAAGCAACGCTACATTATTAAAGCGACGCCTGAATTTAAAACAAATTAGTAATAAATCTGAGATCATCGTGGCGTACCTGAACTCGATGGCGATGCCGCTACCCATAAACATATCTTCGGCTACACAGTGAACCAACGAATAGTTAGAATCGCAGTTAAACAAATCACCTTCGCGTTCCTCTATGGTATTTGTTTGTAGATTTAAGAAAGTTTTAAATTCCTGAATTGTAGGATCTTCATCAAATAGAAAGTTATCCAACAGATTGATCGATTCGTTGAGTGAACTATTATTAATGCTCCTATCCTCTGACTTATCGATTCTACAAGAAAGTGAGCTAAAAGGGGAAGCCAACTTTCCTTTCACCTTTGCAACAAACAAAGCTTTACATTTCTTAGGAGTTAACATTTGATCAGGCTCATTTTTCTCAGTATTATCAGCTTCTATGTTCAATTCTGGATTATCTCTATGTGGAGTAGGCATATGGAGACATGCTCCATGAAAATTCTCAATGCTGCTATCCTCTGATTTATCGAATCTAGAGGAAATTGACCCATAAGGAGTAGCTAACTTTCTTTTCACCTTTGCAACGAACAAAGTTTTCAGTCTCTTAGGTGTTAACATTTGATCAGTCTCATTTTTCTCTGTATTCTCAGCTTTTGTATCCAATCTTGATTTAACAATTGAACCATCTTTATGTGGAGTCGATGTATAAAGACATGCTCCATGAAAATGACTACTCCTTAAGCGTTGTAGAAAATCATCAGATTCGTTACTCCGTTCCATTCCAGAGTTTGTATTCACTTCACAAGTTACTCGTTTGTTTTTTTTTTCCAGTCTATACTTTGTTTTTGCTCGTCTTACTTACTTCGAGATTTCGCTTATTTATATTTTGACTCGTGAACTTGGGTGTTTCATTGTTGGAATAATTATCAACGTTTCTATTTATTCTTATCAAACTAACAATTTCATTTGTTTACTCTTTTTTTAGGTTATAAAGTTTGGTTAAACGCAAACTGGTTTAACTGAACTATTATGAGGATTTTGTATTAAACGAGTACTCGGTGACTAAACCTCAGCTGCAACTTGAAGGTGAATATTTCTTTCTGTTTTTTCTAATATAAAATGTAGAATCTAGCACATTTTTAGGATAATAATCTAGTTACGAAAATAATTGAACAAGAAATGGAAGCAAACATTTCACTTCGCGATTGTTTCACCGAAACTCCTATCAATGCGGCGACGAAATCCTTCAATTATAATTCAATTGAAAAATCGGGTAAGTGGGATTGAAGTACAATATGAAAATTTAGAAATATTTATTAAATAAGTTCAGCCTGTCAGATTGTTACACTTCGTCGGTGCACTTGTAGTTCAAACGTTTGACATCCGAGATATTTCTGATAACAAAAGTGACATTTATATTTATTTAATTACTTCCCTGAAAAAATTTAATACTGTGAATCATTGTCATTATCAGAAGAACTGTTATCAACGTCTCAAAAAAATTCGCAACAAAGTAACATGTCTAATTACAATAATTACGGAAAATCTACGAATCCTTTTGAAATCGACGATGTAGACGACGAAACGTTCTTGAAAAACTCGAGACGCAGTCAGAATACAGCTTTCGATAATCAAGTACAAACTTACCAAGAGCGACGAAAACAAATCGAAGATAGAACAATAAATAGCACAGAAAAAAGTATCAGTGTACTGAGGGATTCTGAGCAAATAGGAATCGCTACTGCTGAAGAACTCGTGAGACAAAGGGAAAAATTGGAAAAAACCGATAAGCAATTAGATGAAATAAACGCCACCTTACGCTTCTCCCAGAAACATATAAATGGAATCAAATCCGTATTTAGCAGTCTGAAAAATTATGTTTCTGGTAGGAACGACCCCAACCTCCCCTTACCGTCAGGTTCCGCCACTACACTCAAAGTAAGTCGCAACTTAACTCATATTAATATGAGTGAAATCACTGTTTTTTTAGACGTCACAATCCAATGGGTTGCTCAGGGAAGAGTCGCCAAGTTATGATCGTTACGAGAATCACCCAGTGACACGGTTACGGGACGCTCAATACCAGCAAACAAACACCCAAACGTCAGGAAGCAAAGATTTTGAAGCAAAACTCGATGCTAACTTACAAGAAATGTGTTCAAATATTTCCCGCCTCAAGGGACTGGCAACAAATTTATCATTAGAAATCGATTCACAAAATGATCTAATAGAAAATATCATCGATAAAACAACACACGCTGATATGACAATTAAAAAACAGAACAAGGATATGACGAAGATACTAAAAAAATAACAAAATTCATGTGTTCATTGTTGTATGTATGTCATATATTTTGTTCAATCGATGTAATACTCGTGATATTAATATCAGGCTAAAGAGAATAAGTGCATAAGTTTAAGTAGCAATCAGTTTATTATTATCATATATTCATTTGAACTGACATCAAAATTTATTAGGGTGCAACTTTTTTTACAAATGTTTTCAAAGTATTTTGAAAGCAATTACGTACATTTGTTGTTGGAATGATACAATTTATTACATTTTTCTTCGTTTCATTTATGGTGAAAATCCCAACACAAAATGACGTCACCGAGTGTGTTAAATATTTCCTTAATTTAAATCTTCCGTAATCAATCTATTCGTAATTAGCATTCATCCGTCAGGACGTCTATCGCGCTTGCGTCGTTGACGCACGCTTCGCGGATACCTGAACGTCGCGTCGTGGCAGGGGGAACAAAGATGGCTATGACTATGTCCGCCATTTTCTAAAGTGAGATAGAATTAGTGTTTTTCGTGGATTTTCTCGAAATTTACGTCGCTTTTCCCACGAATTTTCCGAAAATCGCGTGAAGTTTCAGCGAGCGAACGATGACCATCACTCGTTCGACGCGATTACATTGAAAAAGTGCGTGTTTTCGTCAATTTTAAATCGGCGTCTTCCGAGAAGCATTTTCGTGATAGAGGAGGTAGGTGAACGGTTTTCTTTGTTCTGCACTTATTTCATTTCAACTTTATCAAACGTCTTTGTTGGTAAAAAGAGATGAATTTTCGCGGATAAACATATTTGGAAAATGGTTCGACAGATGATTTTCCCTATTTTCACGTTTGTTTCAGCCGCGCCCATATTGGACGAAATTACGTTTTAATCGTCGAATTAATTCGATTTTCTATGAATGTAAATGATTTTTTCGAAATTCCAGTTGTACCGGCGTTTCGTCCTACTTTGTTTAATCGAGTTTGTCGTATCTTAACTCACATTATTATTACGCGATTGTTATCCATAAATTTGAATTAAAATCCAAACATAATTTCTTTTGTCAATTTTTTAATTGAACACTCAAGGTGACTGCAAAATTTTTTTAAAAACCATAGAATTTACAGTGTTTTTTCACTTGTTATTTTTTTGATATTTATTTTTTTCTGTGTTCTAGTCCAGATGTTATTTAGAGATATCGATGCGTTCTATTATTTTGTTGAATTAATCTACAAAACATAGAAAAAAAATAATTAACAAAAAATTTTTTGTTTTACAAAAAAAAGCATTATTCAAGTATTCTTCAAATATTTCGAAAATATGTAAAATCCACGAAGGAGATCCATCGAAACATGCTATCTTTCATAATTAATCAAAAATCCATTTTCTGTTTTAGGTCCAAAACGTACCTCATGATGTTTGATCCGAACGCAATAACCACACAACAATCTCAAATTCAGTACCAACAACAGCAACCCCAACAGCAATCCGACAAGGACAAAAACCAGGAAACCGTCCCAAAGGAAACATTTCCATCGTTTTGTTACAACGTGAATATGGTTCATAAAATCTCTCCAAACACCACACAACCGCAACATTCAACGGTGAACATGTCTCAGTTGTCCGACGACAAATGTTACATCACACAACCGTTTAGCTACAATTACGCGTTGGTGAACCAGATGTCGCTTACACAAAATATAACGTTTAAATGCGAAATTTGCGGTCTGATGTTCGCCCATCTATCTCTACTCAACCACCACAAACGCACGCACCAACAAGGCGATCAGGATCAAATCCAACAGCCGCAGCAGATCACGTTGCAGGTGCAGCCGCAGCCTCAGCAACAGGCCACCCAAATTCAAATCGTCGCAGCCGATCGAATTCGTTTCTCCTGCGAGGAGTGCGGACTTACCTTCAACACGCAGGGTGAAGTGAAGTCGCACAAATTACAAGTCCACACACAGACGCAGCAAGTTGTCATCACGCAAGCCCAAACAACTGGTAACTCATTGAAAATAAAGAATTGCGAAAGCTGCGGCGCCCCTTTACCCCAGGATAACAACAAGAAACGCGCAGTGATGAAGGTGAAATGCGAAACCTGCTTATCAGCCGAAGCCATCCAACCACAGATATTCGTCGTAGCCACCGCACCCGACACAACTGGAGTTAAATTCGAGGAATCCACTGGCACACAAACGACCACGACGAATCTGGGTGAGTTATCCCTAAAAAATTAAGGTGACGATTCGAAGTAAAAAAAAGAATTTGTCAATTTAGGTACGCAAAACTCCATCCCAATCGGAGTAAAAAATAATCACCCGGTAAAAAGACGAGGATTCGCGAGTGCGATGAAGTGCACGAAGTGCAACGGCAGCGGAATCATCTTTATTGGTGGCGCCAAAAATCAGCAAAACAACGTCGACAAACCGTTTCATTGTAACATCTGCAACGGTTCCTTCAGCCGATACTCCTCCTTATGGTCTCACAAAAGATTACACACAGGCGAAAAAAATTTCAAATGCAACATCTGTGGCTTGGCGTTTGCGAAAGCTGCATACTTAAAAAATCATTCGAGGATTCACACGGGAGAGAAACCATACCGGTTAGTAGCGCTTCTTAAAATTAACACCAAGGTAAACGTGATTTCGTAATCTCAGATGCAACGTCTGCGGTATGCAATTCTCTCAATCGCCCCATTTGAAGAATCACGAGCGGATACATTCCGGGGAACGACCGTACGTTTGCGAAGTCTGCGAGAAATCGTTCGCGAGGCACTCGACGCTCTGGAATCATCGAAGAATACACACCGGCGAAAAACCTTATAGGTGCGACATATGCGGGTCCTGTTTCAATCAAGCGACGCATCTTAAAAATCACGCAAAAGTCCATTCTGGAGAGAAACCGTTCAAATGCGACATATGTGCAGTCGGATTTTCCGATAGGTAATTGAGATTTCCTTTTAGTTCATACCCCACACGTATTTTTTTTTAGATTCGCGCTGAAGCGTCATAGGAATATTCACGAGAAATACGGACGTACTAAGCCTCAAGTTGCAACAAAAGAAGAAACGCAAACCGTCACAGATTCAAACACTTCTATGACGTCAGCCGGGCAGGAAGCTCAAGAAATGGAGGCGAAATTCGAAGCTAAATTCGAGGAGGAGGAAAATGAACTTTCTGAGGAAATGACTGATATTTCGGAACTTCAAGTCCAGCTGGCGTAAAGTGACTTTGGATGCACACTGGAGAACGATATGTGCCATGGATATTAACGTTTTTATTCGCTCTACAATATTGTCTTTCGAAGAAAGTTTTTGTAAATATCGATTAATTAGATTGATGCGCTTATTAATTAACTTAAGTTGTAAATAAATGAAATTCGACGATAATTTGTTTTTTTAATGTGGTAGTTCAAATGTTTCGGATTTAAATTCATTCTCGAAGAAGTACGGCGCGTGCGCGTAGCGCACCGGTCAAATCAAAATAATCAAATTGTTATCAAGTTTCACGTGTCCAAACGTTTGACATAAGTTGAAATTGGTGAAAATATTGCTTCGAGATACGCGACGATCCGATCGTCGACGTATTTGAGCGCGTATCGTCGCTAAGAAAATCAACCGGTTACAGCTGATCGTCAGAATTCAGGGTCAAATCGGTCCAGCTGTATATATCGATAGTTGGTAACATTTCTGGTGACTTTTGCGTTTGCCCCAAGTCAGTGAAGGTTGAGTGTGTGTAGGGTCTGCAATGTCGGATTTAGGAAGTGGAGATGAGGGTTCGAGTTCGCAAAGTAAGCTAAAACGTTCCATAAATATCGATGGAGGATTGTGTTCCCCGTTCGTTCGACTTAAATCGGTCATAGGTCGGCCGCGGCACCTCGCCCGAAGTCCGCGACATTCCTCCTCCAATATTGACAAGTGATGCAAAATGGCGATATTTCGTTTGTAACCAAGGTGGAAAACGCCAAGTCTTCGTGTGCCGAGGGGGCCGCGGGGATCGCCCGACCAACTGTCCGATCGCGCCGCCCCCGATTTTGGGGCCCGCAGAACTTGCCCCGAAATCGGTCGCGAACGCCTGCAACGTTCGGTGCATTGTCGTAGGTTCGCATTGACCTTGGCCAACGTATGTTAGGTTGGCTCCCGATCGGGCCCTTACGTCGAATCGCGGGACATTCGACCTTACGGCCGGTGTTCATTCTTTTTTCCAAATTTCGACAATCACAGAATGCGATGATCGGAAAACGGAGGAAAACCTTGTCGCTAACGTTTTAGTCGCCTGACGCTATTAACGCAAACCGTTTAAATTTTGTAGAATATCGTCAAGGTATGGAACAGGGGAGCAGCGACTATGACCCAGGTTAGTACTCCGTACAATTATCGCCCGTTCTTTTTAATTGTCGACAATAACGAAAAACTCAATTTCACTGTTACCCCCGACGGCACGTAAGTTTTTTTTGTGAATGAAATCGTTTGACGTATGAGTCACTGGATTCTTGGAACTTCTGATCCGTTTCTACTACGATTCTGAATCATTCAAAGAGTGACCGGCGTGTGCGAACCGAACGGTTTTTACTTTAATTTCACGTTTACCATCGACCACGTGCCCGTTATGCAAGCGAACCGTTTTGACGTGCAGCCCGAATGGCCCTTTGATAAAATCCAATACTGGCGCGATCCAAGTATGACACGTTCCGTTTTCCACCGTTCCTAATCTTTTTCGTTCCAAAATCGAGCGTATTTGTCACGCGTTGTTGTGTGCTTCAGGTCACCAGGGGCATGTCGAGCAAGAGTTGGCCACCAAGATGCTACAAATCCAAAGTAAAAGATTCTATCTGGATGTGAAACAAAATCGGAGAGGACGGTTCATAAAAGTTGCTGAGGTATGTACTTTTAACATTGTCAAAGTGATTTTTTAATTTAGTGATAGAATAAGTACTCTCACTAAGATTCGTAAGAATCTTCTTTTTTTTTTTTCTGATGGAGTGATCAGTTTTTATCATTTTAGATTGGTGCTGATGGACGGAGATCTCAAATATTCCTGGCGCTCTCAACGGCTGCCGAGTTTCGAGATCACCTGTCCGCATTTAGTGAATATTATTCATCTTTAGGTAAGGATCATAAGGGTTTATTTTTAATTTTACCGGAAGGGGTAGTTTCAAAGATGTTTCCGTCTCTCGGTGTGAAAAGTTTATGAAACAAATTGTTCGGAAGATAACTTAATCCAACTTGAACAAAAACTATAACCAAATGTACACCACATTATTTTGGTGATGTATGTTTGGTTGCAGACTAATTATCGATAACAAAGCGCATAGAATGTGGATGACATGTTTCTTAGTACTTCTATATCCCGCGTAAATCGTCTCAAACACGACGAGGCGTTTGCGCATGTCCCCGAATTGAACACGCACGTGATTGGTCCAGAATCGAATTCGTGTTTGGGCATAACGAATCGACCAATAGCGAGCCGCGATACTGAATTATTGCATACACAGTCGAGAAACTCGGAGCAAAACGGCAACCAAACATACACCTCCGACGTATGTTCGGCTGCGAACCGATCGTCGATCGTTTCGAAAAATCCTAAAAAGCGCGTTATCGAAATTGTCGAAGGTCCTCCGAATCCGGACAACGTACCCGAGGACGGCAAGCTGAAGAGCGAAATGATGATGAAGGATAATCGACGCTACTACCTTGACCTGAAGGAGAACTCGCGCGGACGTTTCCTGCGAGTCTCCCAGACGATCACCAGGGGTGGGCCGCGTTCGCAGGTCGCCATCCCCGCTCAGGGCATGATCGAGTTTCGGGACGCCCTCACCGATCTACTTGACGAGTTCACTCAGGTTAATTTGTTTACTGATCAAAATCATATAACATTCGTCAAACTTATAGGACGAACACGCTTACAAGCACGACTTGCCCGAAGGTAATCAAATGCACGTCGACAACAAGAATTTCTACTTCGACATCGGCCAGAACAACCGCGGCGTGTATATGCGCATCAGCGAGGTGAAAACCAACTTTCGCACCGCGATTACGTTGCCGGAGAAGAGCTGGCCGCGCTTCCGCGACATCCTGGCCGATTATTGCGACAAGCTGAACAAACCCGCGGGGTCGCAGGGACAGAGCGGGTCCCAAAGCGGCGGCGGAGGCGGTGGTTCCGGTTCGGGTTCCGTCACCTCCGATCAACCTCACGTCCTGGTAAGTTACCCGACTAGCCGGTCCGCTTTTTTTTTTTTTTTTTTTGTACGTGTAATCACTGACTTTACGGCTTCAGGTCAGCAACAATACTCAGCAAGATACTGGGACAAGTTTGAAGTAGGCGTCTGCCATTTTAGACTATTAGATTTATTAATATAACAAATTACAAAATTGGACGGTTATGCCATTAGTGTCCCGTCCGAAGCGCGCGTATCGACGAACATTTTGCGGGCAAAAGTTTTTTTTTCAAAGGAAAGCATGGTAAGGCGCAAAGGGCTTGGTTTTAAATTAACGACGCAACGCTAATGGCAGAATTATGATTCGACACAGTTGGTTTTCAGAGAAGTGTTATAAACACTATAAATGTTAGATTCTCTATAATATGTTAAAGATATTACAAAAATTATTTGTTTAACGGGATTTTAAGTTGTTATTCGTGTATTGAATCTGTGCGAGCCGGGATGATTCGATATACGTATCGAAAGTATGAGTTGATACCACCAGGTGGTACTATGAGACCTCTTTCAGAAGCTAATTTTTACTGTGGTGACTGTTGTGATGTGTAGTGTTCATACTTAAGATATATGGAAGTATCGAATCAACCCTTTGATTTACAAAAAAAAAAACGAAGGGCACCACAAAATTACTATCGTGATGTATTATCAGTTTAAATTGTAACGGTTTCGATCTTTTATTAAGTTTCTGTGATGTTAAATTATTTATGTATTTATAATAAAGATCTTTTTATTTATTTATATATTTCAATTATTTCGATAACACTACGAAAAGGTATTTGTTTCCGGGTTCAGCTTTCATCCCGCGACGGTGGAGTAAGATGTGTTTTCATAGTACAAAAGAACTACCTCTTCAACTGCCAATTGTGTTTTTATAAAGGCGAAGAAGGTTTGGATTGGATTTGATTTGACTAGTTCCGTTCGATTCGTTTTACGATTGTATGTTGAGGAAACTCCCCGGAAATCGTTGATACGAGGTTTCTGTGGAGTTTCACTTGAAAGTGGTGCCCCGGGAAATAGTATTGCTGAAAACAACGGGCCTCTTGTTTAATGCGTTGTCCTCGAAACGTTTGTGATTAGCTTTGTAAAGTACTGTGGTCACGTTTATGAAGTTTTTGGTTTCGGTTGTTCCTTCGCTATTATCTGTTTAAATTTTTTTTGTTTGATGTAGTTTACTAGTCACTTTTTTTGTAAGATTATATTGTGAATTGAGGTTTGGGTGTTCATTTTCCTAGAACAGCATGAGAAGGTTTCGCGTTGACGCTGTTTGATATTTTGCGTTCGGTACCTCGTTTGCATAACCCGGGATTAGCTAATGTTTCGCCGAAAATGTAAACATTGGCTTAATCTTTTCCTTAAATGTGCCAAAAATGAGCATCCATTCTTCTCGCGTTGTCCTCTTCTTATATTACCTAAAATATAGCTTTTTAGTGATAAAAATGATAAACACTAAAATTTAATGTTGCAAGTATGAAATTTTAATTGTTCAAAGTTTACATTTGAAAACGAGTCAATTCTTTTGTTTCTAACTTTAACATAGTTTATATGGTTGTTTTCTTTCATAACTTTATTTTTCTGACGAATTTTAGAAGTTAATAGTATAGGGCCACTGTATTTGTTTTTGTAGATATAAATTTTATACCTACGAATTTTCCTTCGAGCTGAAGGACCTTTCACTTTGGTTTTGTGTTAAACACACGACACCACGTTCTGTGAATTGACAGTACTCCGCATATTCCGACTAGGACTGGCGTTTCTGTGAAATACTTTTACATGTTAAATGCGTGGGGTTTTTCGATATCTGCACAAACATGAAAGTTACTTCTCGTTATCGTCACCAAAATACTCTGTAACAGTTTGTTCTCGATACTAAAGCTTGATCAAAGTTTGCACCGGTTTAAGGAGATTTGGTGATTATAATATTGAAGATATCCAATAAGATTATGTGTTTCATTGATTATTGGTAAATAGGTGTTCTCCGATGTAGGGTACTGTTAAATAAATTGTTTGTATTTATCAATTTTTATGATGTTTTGGACAATTTTGGATCTTAACGTTCCATAATTATCCAAAGAACCTTAAAGCTAATTTGTCAGTATTAATTTTACTATATCTAAAAATAGGAAGTACGAATACATATTCTAGTTTTGGAAATTTCGCCAACGCCGAATTGCGGGAATCGCGGGACGCTTTCGGTTTTCTTAAGTAAACATTTCAAAGGTGATTCAGTTGTAAAAATAAAATTTTTAAGAATAACAAGTTGGTTTCGTGGTTACCTAAATATAACCGACGATAAATAATTTCTAGAGAGCTGCTATTTCAAAAATTTGAAATCATATCTTGCTTACATCATCACCCGTTTGTAACTTGAACCAGAGATAAACTTGTTATATCATAGAAATTAAGTTACAACATAACCTAAAAATGTATTGTCGAAAATTTTCATTTAACAAAAACGTTACTAAAACTTTTTTATATAATATACAATTCAATCGAAGAGGATCTCATGCAAGAGCTGAAAATGAGCAAGAATCTAAACGTACGCACTTTGGATTTCAAGAAGTTGACGAAGATGAGAAAGCTCAAAAAGGTCAGCAAGTTATGTTTTTGAAGTGCTTATAATAATAATAACTGGTTTTTAGTACACAAAGTATTTGAAGATGTAGCAAAAAAATATGATATTATGAATGATGCAATGTCTTTCGGTATACATCGAGTGTGGAAGGATATTTTCATGCATCGCTTAGCGCCCACAAGGAACACAAAATTACTCGATGTTGCTGGAGGAACAGGTGATATATTCATCTCTTTTCGTAATCGGAGTTACTTAAATACTCAATACTTTTTGGTATAGATTGAAATGTTGAGACAAATAAAAGTTTTGTCATCATGTTTCCAGAACAGAAAATCTGTGGTCGTTTTTTTATTTTCTGTTTGTTACAACTTCTATGATCGTGAAAAACATGTAGTCCAAATTTCACTTGTTTCATTCAAAATCACAGATTATTTAATTTCATCACTTTTGACCTACAACATAGAAACGAATTTAAACAAACACAAATTTTCTGATCATCGCCATTTTGATTTGTGCACAGCTTGATGAAAGTTCTTATGTGTATTTAATGAATATTTTAATTTATTCTGGATATAAATTTCCATGTTGCAATTGGAAAACTGTCTTTGATAGAATACAACGAATAATTTACTTGAAATATTTTCTGTTGTTTTCCTAATACATAAATTCCAGGTGACATCGCTTTTCGATTTTTAAATTACATTAAAAACGCACAATGCGTAGCCGGTTGTCACGTTGTCGTCAGCGATATCAACAACGACATGCTGGAAGTTGGACGGATTCGTAGTCAAGACTTAAAACACGACGCCAATTTGATTAGTTGGCAACAGGCGGACGCCGAAGATTTACCTTTCGAAAATGATTCGTTTAGCGCGTACACCATCGCTTTTGGTATTCGGAACGTCACGCACATCGATCGTGCTTTGAAAGAAGCTCATCGAGTTCTAAAACCCGGCGGTAGGTTTATGTGCCTCGAGTTCAGTCACGTGAACAACTCAACAATGCAATGGTTATATGACCAGTACAGCTTTGAAGTTATTCCAGTAATGGGACATGTAATTGCTGGTCAGTGGGATGCTTACCAATACCTCGTTGAAAGTATAAGACAATTTCCAAATCAGGTAATTTATTAAAAACGATTATAATTCCACTTAATTAAATAATCCAGGAGGATTTCCAAACGATGATTGGAGACGCTGGATTCCGATGTGTAAATTACGAAAATTTATCACTGGGTGTCGTGGCAATACACTCGGGGTTCAAGATTTAATCAAGTGAGTTTATTTTTGAATACAATTGTTTTAATTATTGACCAGTAAGAAATGGAAAATTTTTCGACTTAAATTATATAGCAGATTACCTTCCTCGACCCATTGTTGGTTGTTGAGGCTGCCAACCACCTCTTCCACCCCTTGTCGGTGGTTGAACTCCTCTTCCTCTTCCCCGAGCGGCTATAAATTTAAGAATTAGATACCAAGAAACGAGGGGATCAATTTTACGTACCTTGGGCACGAAGAATCGCACTTTTTCCTCTTCCAGCAGTCCCCGCCTTCGTCTGCTTTTTAAACATCGGTGCGTTCTTCAACATATCCGGTAAAACTAGGAACCGGATTTTTGATCCTCTGATGTAAACATTTTCGAGTTGGGTCACACGACCGTCTCGATGGGTAACGGAAATTTGAGACATTTGGCAATTCATATTATCCTCGGCTTCGATCAGTTTGCCCCTGTAGACTTCGCCGGTAATGGTTTCACATGTTACAATGTGACCTTCTGCTTCGTGGAGTACTTTAAGCGGCACGCCGATCGACATTTCGAGTATTCGGATTAATGACTTTTGGTAATCAAAGTTTATTTGCGAATAACTTTTGAATGCGTCCTTTTCGCAAGCAAAGCGTTTATTAAGGTTAGATTCATAGAATTTAAATTTGACATTGTTTTTTATATGTTGAACAGTGGGGTACATGAATTGAAAACGATGACGTCAATTGTTAAAAATGTAAATTACAGATGCTTCTTGGAAGTTGCGGATGAATAAACTTTTTTCTTTATGGGTTGCGCGGAGCTGTCTTTTAAAGATCTTGAAATTCAATAATTTGTTAAAGGGAAGAGATCAGATACACATACCTTTTATTAGTCCATTTATCTTTAAATGTTTGCGGCATCCCAATTTGTTGTAACCAAGAGTCATGTCGAAAAATATCCAACATATACGAATTTTCATCATCCGACTCCAGAGTGGGAATTTCAAATACATCAGTTATAAGATCCTCTGGCAAAAAACTTTTATTACATGTTAGGGCAAAAAAAATTTTCAACGTTACCTCTACTGATAAGACCTTTCTCCAGTTGATACTCTTGCAATTCTCTGTCTTTTTTCTTAATTATATTGTGTAACTCTGATTGTGATTCTTCCAAGTAAGCAACTGTACGAATTAGTGGCATGGTAATCGTGCTCAAAAACTGTTCGCCGTGAATAATATTAACTTAAGTTTCATATAACTTACATCAGATGCGGATTCTTGAAGATGAAATTTGAACTTAACATTAAAAATGTCGAGTTTGAAGTGTATTGTTAGTTGTGTTGATGACGAAGAAATTTTTTCGAGCTCACTTTTGTCGGCTTTTGCTATTTTACTAACCATTCGAGTTATTTGATCCATTATTCCTTCGTCAGTACTTTTAAATAATGGATTAATTTCCTATAAATATTGATTGGTACGCCACTGACTTAATACAACCGTGTTCTATGGACTAACCTTAAATCTTTGTATTGCGTTTTCAATTAAAATATCTTCTTTCCATAAAATTTTGAGGTCACTCAAATAAATGTGGAAGAACCTTTCCTCTGTAATGAATTTGATGATGTACGAGTTGCCATTGTACTCGAAAGACTGCCACATTATTTCGTTAAAGAAGTAGGAACGGTTTTTACAAACAGAAACAACACAGAATACAGAATGTTCACTCCATAGAACATGAACAATCTTTAATGATAAATTGTCTTTTAATAAATCATATCAAAAATTAATATCAGTTTGCATTACAATACAATAATGTTATGGCTATAATAATAACATTTATATCATAGCTTGCAACATATAAAAATAGTCATAATTTTGAATATACGTAAATGTCATATGAGGAATAAAATGTTTGCGTTATGCGTAACACATTTGGCACTTATAGTTGAGTTACAACGAATTGAACAACTTTTGAGGTAGAATTGAGTTTTATAAAATAGTACAGTCGCCGCAATCGCAATCACAACTACCACAATCGCAGTCGCAATCTCCACAATCGCAACCCTCACAACTGCCATCTTCACAATCGCAACATCCATTTTCTGAAGCGTGTTGAGTGCAGCAAAAAACGCAATAACAAAGATCGGCAATATCTTCTCCACTGCAATAGTAACAACAATCCGCTGTCGTGTTTATCGTTGTAGTGGTTGGTTGTTCAGTAATTGGTTGGGGAATCGGGACATAGGCTCCACCTTGATTATGTACCGTTGTCAGTTCTAGTTATATTTTTTATGACATTTTCATTATTCCTATTATTAAATTTTTAACTCACCGTTAGCTTTTTTTCTCTTTTCATCTACCAAAAATGTGTTTTTAGTTACAATATTAAAACAAATCTCATATCTACCTTCAAGTTCGATATCTTGTACTTGAGCATTTTGAGCGTGCAATCGAATGTCATCAGGAGTAACAGCATCCTCTGAGAAAATATGTATGAAAAATTGTGTCAAACTATCAAACTGGTTCTTACCATAACTGGGGGGCGGACAGGTCGGTTTCGGTGGAGAATCCATTCTATAAAATTTCAATATAGTCATCTGAACGTAATTTCAAATTGTATTTTCGATTAGTATAAGTGATTATTTCGGTTTGTTTGTTGGAAATATGTATTTTATTTGTAAAAAGGAAAAAAAAAAGGCAACAGCACGCGGTGTTCCCAAGCGGTCACCCATCCAAGTACTAACCGCGCCCGACGATGCTTGGCTTCACTGATCAGACGAGAAGTGGCACATTCATCGTGGTATGGCCGTTGCCGTTTGTATTGAAACCGAAACTATCTTATAAGCACCTAATTACATTTATAATTTTGACATCACAATTTTAATAAAAAAAACCACAATTTATTAGGGTCGAAAATCGTAAGCAATTTAATATCAACTAATTCCTTTTTTCAAAACGAATCCAACCAGAGCGGTGCGTTTAAATCTGTGTAACCTCAAATCTTTTATCTCTTACCTCGCAGCTTGTTGCATGACACTCGTACAAGTAAAAACTAGAATTAAAGAAATTGAGACAATTTTTTCGTACCTGTAAAACCAGAACGAATTCACAATATTCTATGTGTAAAAACAAACGGATAGAGAACTCTAAAATCAGTGGTCATCATGATGCGTAAATCGATGGGGCGTTGCCATATTTATTTTAAATACGGATTATTGAATAATATTTTATAATCGTTCCAATTTCATTTGAATAAAACATGTAATCCAAAATTTCAACCTCGTTTTAAATTTTTCAAATTGTGAGCTACGTATTCTAAACGAAAATATAGCATTGAAAAAAACATTTAGTATTTCTGCACGCGGAAATCGTGGTCGACGTGGCGACACCGCACACGGATCCGCGTAACGTCTGTGTTTTAAATAACTTTTTCTATACTCCTTATATCTGTAATTGGACCACCGAATATCAGGAATTACAGCAGAAAATTAGAAACAGGGAACAAGGAAAAATCGTAACTAACCTAGGACAACAATAATTCCACAAGTCGTGGGCGCAGCCGCGTTACTTTAATATTTCTAGGTTGAAAATCCCAAGTTATTTGTCGCGTTCCCGGAGCGAAATTGTGTTAGTATTTTACATCAACAATCGTTTTGTCACGTTTCACGTGCCGTTCAAATTGTGTGGTTGATTTTTTGTGCTAGTGTAGAAACCAGTTTTATAAACATCAACGATGGGAAATGTATATACAGTGGGACCGAATGAGGCGCTCATAGTTTCAGGTACGTTTTCACTGACATTGCTATAATCGTCCCAATTTCCCGGAAAAAGCGTAACGAAATTGTTTTTATGTTGAAATTAGGGCGAACATAACCTTAATATCACACGTATTTAAGTACGATAAAAATGGTTCATTTAATAGCCGGAATGTCGTGATAAGAATCGTAATGAGTATTTGGTTACAATTTAAATGAAATGATGATAACGTTTAACGTTTGTTTATATTCTGGCGTTGGCAGCTTTTGATTCACGACTGTTCTCCGTGTTGCCTATCCGTCCGTTATTGGTTTTGTTTTACACCAGTACGCGTAATGCGGTTGGTTATTTTTGGAATTGCTCTGACGTAACAACGTAGACATAACTCCGATGATCTATTTTGATTAATTTTTATTACTCGTATCAATGTGTAAAAATCTAACCTTGTTTGTGACGGTGCGACAGAGGCGCCCTCTGTTGTATATGGTACCGACGACGACGAAGTGGGTAACAGTTTCTACGTTTCGTCAATAGAGGTCACTATGAGTATGTTTGTGTAATTTTTTAAATTGAATCATGATTTGGTGGATGCGCTTAGAGTTTTATATTACTGGATTCTTCTTGGAAAATATATTTCCCCCTTAAACCACCATTAAATGTCAAGCCAACGAATATACAACGTATAGAACGATATTTCCCATGTTACGATTTGGTCAAAACTTCAGGGGTTCGAGCTGCTTTAACCACATTACAATGGCATACACAATGTGTTGGTAATGTAAATTGTGCTTTAAGCATGTAGATTGTCAATTAATTAATAAAAGTCGCTGTGGCGCAGTAACTCCCAATAAAACACTTATTTTAAATAATCCAAAATGTTCGTCACAAATCACTAATATAAGTATAATTTATCAGTTGGGTCAAATGACCTCCGTTTTTTAACTTGGTTTCCCACATTTAAAATATTTTGCGATCGCTCTTTCTGCCCCAGCCAATCGTCTTTAATCATATCAGCCGCTTTCTCGCCAACCATAAACGACGGTGCATTAGTATGAGCGGACAAAGCGAAAGGTATTATGCTACAATCGGCCACACGCAACCTGTTGATACCGTGAACTTTCAATTCGTTGCTGACTACGCTCGTCGGATCCTCCACCGGGCCCATTTTCGCAGTACCCACTTGATGATGCAACGTTACGCTGACCGAACGAAGGCAGCACTCCCAATATTCATCCGAATCAAACGGATGATGTTCACATCCTGGATGACGGTTCGGATTTAAAAACGATCCGAATCTCTGGAATGCTTTCGTGTCCGACAGGTTCTGTACAAATCTGATTGCGGCTATAAACGTTTTGATATCTATATTGTCCGGATCGGAGAAGAAATTTCCGTAAAACAGTGGGTAATCTCTGGGGTTCTTCGATCGTAGTTTCATCCAACCCACCGATTTGGGATGGAGCATCATCGGGAATATGGTCCAGCATGGCGTGCCGTGTAAGGGTCTCAGTAAGCCGTCGTAAACGCGATCGGAGATTTTCATGCCTCTTCTGACTACGAGACCGTAATCGCTAGCCAGGCATCCACCGACGAATATTAGCTCGATGTCTGGTTGCGGACCCGGTTCTGTGGAGTATTCCGTTTTGATGTAACCGATACCTTCGACACCTCCTAAACTTGTTAAAGGTCCTGTTCCGTTGTCCAGATAGTTACGAAAGGAGTTTCGATTTACAGTCTTGGAGAAACCGTGCGATTCCGTTTGGTTGATTATGAATGCCATAACGGGGAACGTGAGGTGGTCATGTAAGTTCCGACCGACTGGTCGGTCTTCTAGCACCTTAATTCCTAGTTCGTTGAGGTGATCGGCTGGTCCAACGCCGGATAACATCAGGAGCTGCGGGGAGTTGAAGGCACCTGCTGAAAGTATAACTTCCTTATCGGCTGTGATTTTATAAGTCTTCCCGCGGGTCTCGCATTCGACTCCATGCGCTTCCCTGGTTCCTTCGTCGATGACCACTTTAGTCACGTAGGCTGGTCGGAGGATGTGCAGATTTGGTCGATTCCTCACCGGTTCTATAACATATCTACGTTACGCTAGTTCTGATTCAAACGTTAACATACTTAAAAAAGCGTTGGCGGCGCTATGTCTTCGTCCACGTCTAACGGTCGCTTGAACTCGCGATACTCCGAATGGTACCTTCGGTGAATTGTAGTCGGTGTGAGGTAAGCCCAATTCACCACCGCCCTCGATGAAGGCATCCAGTAGTTTCGATTTGTAAATATTTTCGACACCCAAATAGCCATCCCGATTGTGAATGTCTGGGTCGTCTCCTTCTAATCTCGCTCTTTCTGATTTTTTGTAATAAGGTAGAATTTCGTCGTAGGACCAGCCTGGGTTTTATAAAAGCGAAATGATTGCGATTTTAATTTTTTGTTGATTTTACCTGGGTTGCCTTGTTTCGCCCAGTTATTAAAGTCGACTGGGTTTCCTCTGGTGTAAATTGCGTAGTTGATGACCGATGTACCTCCCATCGCTCTTCCTCTCGGCCAGTGCATTCTTTCATTGACCAATCCGGTTGAAGTGTTTGGTTGGTATTCGGCGTAGTACTCCCAGTTGTGTTTGGTGTACTGAAGAGCGGGAGCAATGAGGGGAATGTCGTCGAAAGGAGTTTCGTGATCGCCTGCTTCTATAAGCAGAACGCTCCATTCTGGGATTTCCGATAAACGATTTGCTATCACAGATCCGGCCGGGCCGCTGCCCACGATGATGAAATCGTAATGGCTTCCTGTGACCACAATGAAATCAGGTGGTGCTAGTAAGTAACGTATACTTACTTAAAGTAAACCTCGGGATCCAATCTTCCGTAACTCCAAACAGTTTCGGATCTATGTGTTGGTTGTATCTCGATAGTATCCTGGATATTTCTTCGGCGCTATTTACTATTTTTCTTAAGTTCGCCTCGGTACCGTAAATTGGTTCTAATGAGGCCACTAGTTGTTCGGAGATTTGGGCGGATGTTATGGTGAGGAGGTAGAACAAGCTGAAGAGTGTTAGATACATCATCCGATTTCGGCCCATTTTGATAACCGAGATTCTAGAGCTGGAAATTCTGGAATTAGGACGCGCGATGAATTGCGGTTTACACGAAAAGGGTTAGCGGGCAATAATTGATGGATATGTTGAAAGCGAAATTTTTAATCAACACAATTGATGATTATTAATTGTTGGTTATAGGAAGTGATAGAAAATTTATAAACCGAGCGTTTTTTTTTTTGGTATTCGTATCATGCATAATAGCGCACGTGCCGAGACAACAACAATTCTCTTTGCAGCTGCTAATACGCCAGTTACCAAAAAATCATGCTAATGATTACCATTTTAATTCGTCGTCCAAATAACAAGAAAAAATATTTGATGAGAAATGGCAATAAGCCATTTCAAGGATGCGAAATTTACCGTTCGAATCAAGCGCGAAATAAAGTTTTATTCATAAGAAACCAATCACACTTACTTAATAAGAAATATGTTTCGTATCACCTATTTTTTTGCAACATGAAACTCTGAAGGAAACTGAAAACTATTTAGATCCTTCCTTCAATTTATTGTAAACAACACACGAGTAAATTAGTGGGGGGATTTCCAACCAAAAACTCGTCTCTCGCACCTTATCAAATTACTAATGCTACATTTTCGTGTAATTTCGTCCGTTTTGTGAGACTCGGACGATTAAAAAAAAAATTAGGTACAACGAACTGAAATTTTAACTCTTTCGCGGATATTTTCTTTTTTTTTTCTTCTTCTTAGAATGTCTACTGTTTGGTTTGCCATGGGCTACGCCCATAGCGAAAAGATGCCAATTAACCGGAAATCGGACCGGTTATTGAGATGGCGTGACGAAGGACGATATACGTTTACCAAATTATCGATATTTTTCTATCTTGCATTAAAATTCACGTTTGATTTCTGGTTAATTGATTCTTGGTAAAGATACGTGCTCGATGAACAGGCGTCTGTTTTTAATGACAAAATTGTCGATGCTTCAATTTTTCTTATTATTGGTGTCGATTCGATAATTTAATTTTTATCTTACGATTTGAGCGATGAACTGCGTGATTTTTTTGAATGACCGTTGGAGTTCATTGTGTTTTGAAAGCTGAAAGACAACGAACGTGATTGTACGTTTAATTATCTCATTATTATTCATTTATTATTCATACGTTAGATGCTTCAGCTGTTTTAACAAACATTTCGTTAAAACAGAATTTAGCAAAACAACCGAATAAAGTTTTTCCAATCTATCAGAAGGGAGAATTATTCAAAGAAATCCTCCAATTTTGAATATTTGTTGAAATTCGAAGGAATAACATTCGATAAATTATTCGTTTATTTGCATATTTTACCATTTCGTATCCTATTTTCGTGTTCCTAAAACGAATTTAGTTCATGGAAAATAACTTGTCGAAAATTAATTCCTTATTTTTTTTGTTATCCATCCATCACATATACAATATAAAGATTAATTAGTTCCATGATTGATTACTAATTTATTACGTTAATACATTAACGCAATCACTAAGCGCGTTAATTTTATGTTACGTTTGAGTTGAGTATATCCTTTTTTATTAAAAACATCTTATAAAATTGTATTGCAGACAAGATTTGGAGCGTCTTAATTGGTTCTTTCAAAATTTTTTTTTCTCATTAACGACTATGCGTATTTTGATACATACTCACAAACGTAGTCATAGCTTCAGGTGCGTGAATACATAAAAATCGTAGTGCTTCGTCGTGTGCGAGATATTATTCTGTGATCTTGATATTTAAGTGGGGTTATTAAAAAAGACACAGAGACGTGCCAATTTCATTTGTATGATAGCTGATTAATTATGTAATTTTAACGGCTCACGATTGGAGCGATGAAAGAGCAAGCAAGTCTCCTTGTCTATACCTGTGATAAAGTTTGATTTCTTTTCGACTCTTTCATGGAATGAGAATAGGAAAATGTTTAAAAAAAGACACAGAATCCTTTCGCGGTACATTACACCTACTGTTGTGATAATGTGTAGAGCCGCACGGAGGCGCTTATTAGCGATGCAAGCGTTAAATGCACAGAATAACTATTGCGTTCTTGAAACATAGATTTTATTACAAAATTGACGCTATTCAAACTTAATCTATGCGAAAAATCGATTTGGTGGATGCGCCGAATTTATTCGTCATTTATTCCTCCAAAAATATTTTATGATGTCGGCCCCTTTCTCCCCGATCATATAGGCCGGCGCCATCATGTGCCCCGTTATCGAAACCGGGATAACGCTGTTATCCACCACACGCAAATTCTTGATTCCGTGCACTTTCAATTTACCATCGACCACCGCTTGTCGATCGTTCTGCGACCCCATTTTCGCCGTGCCTGCCGGATCTGACAAACAGATACTTTGGTACTTGATCGAGCACTTCCAGTACGCGTCCGTGCCGAATTCCAAAGATTCGCATCCTTTCGTCGGTGTCCGATCTAAGTAACCTCCGTGTTTTTTGAAAATTGTGGTGTTGACAAATCGTTCGGCGATTCTCACCCCGGCCAGGACGGTTTTTAAGTCATCTTCGTCCTCGTCGCCGAGAAGATTTGGATCGATTAGTGGTGGTACCAGCGGATCGCTGCTTTGCAGCTTGACGCTGCCTGTCGATATTGGATGCATGAGTACTACGTTAACACCGACAGCCAATCTATCATCGTGTCTTTTCGGAGCGAACGTCAGCTCAATATCTGGATACGTATCTCGGTCTTTGTTGTATTCGGTGTTAAAGTACGCCACCAAGTCGGAAGAAAAAGCGGTGAACGAACCTCGTCCTTTATTGAGGTAATCATCGATATCATGAATTTCGTCGACTTTGGGCAATTTGTTGTTATTGAAAATGAATTTTATGCCCGGATAAGCCAAGTGCGTTCTTAATCGCGCCCCGACGGGCAAATTGGCGATGGGTTTGATGCCCAATTTCTCCAATTCCAATTTAGGTCCGATTCCAGATATGCCGAGGAGTTTTGGGGTGCTCATACCACCTGCTGATAAAATCACCTCTTTATCAGCATGCGCTTCGTATAAAGTGTTGTTCTTCAGATACTGAACCCCGTAAGCCGTTACGGTGGTTTCATTCAGCAGTACTTTCAGTACCGTGCTGCCCGATCGGATAAACAGATTGGTGAATCTGGCTGGGTTTCCCAAGTAGGCTTTCGATGAACTCCAACGCCTCCCATCGTTTAACGTACCTTGAGCGTGACCGATTCCTAACTGTTTGTCGCTGTTATAATTGATGTAGGGAATTTGCAACTCTTTGGCAGCTCTTAAAACGTACTCGGTGGCGTCGGAATCAAAGTGAGTGTTTTCAAGCCGAACTCGACCGTCTTTACCTTGGTGTTCAGCGTTGAAATGTTTGATGTTCGCGTACTCGAGTTTCTTGAAGTATGGTAATACGTCATCGTAACTCCAGCCCATGTTACCTTGTTGGGCCCACAGATTGTAATCCCTTGGGTTCCCGCGCGCCCAAAGCATTCCGTTGATTGCCGTCGACCCACCGACTGCTTTTCCCATCGCCACCAAACATTTTTTATCTTTGGAACCTTAAATTTAATGTTGAGGTTAATTGGTAGCAAGTTTGGTACCAAATTTATTACCTAAACACCAGTTTTTTTGTGTCGTCGTAAAGTGACCCCAGTTGTATTTGGAGAAGAGCAGATTGGTCGATAGGGCCGGTACAGACGTAACATCGTCTTCAAAATCACCAGCTTCGAGGAGCAAAATTTTCCATTCGGCAATCTCCGACAACCTACTGGCTAAAGTAGCTCCGGCTGCTCCCGCTCCGACTATTATAAAGTCATATTTTTCGGGGTCTGGAATTAATTCATTTTAAGATTACTATTACATTATTTCATACCCAACCTTGTATACGTTGATAAAGTTCCCGTTCGAAATTTCCAACGTCTTCAGTTTTTTTGTAGGGCGCTTGAAGTGTTCTCAACTTGTCGATGCGTTCCAGAAAAAGTCGGTTGTCGGCGTCGCCACTCGACCGAGCGCCATCGAGAAAGTGCAAACAAAAAAGCAAACTTATCGCGACAAACATTGATTACGGGCAAACGATTAGGACGATAGGTTTTTGGTGATTCCACGGAGGAACCGCTTTCACGTAAATAACGTCGTTAACTGAAATTCCCAGCAACATCTGACGAAGTTTTTGTTGATGGGTCGTTAACATTGACCTAAGATATCAGGTTTCGAAGAAACGCGTCGATATAAAACGAAAAAGCTGTACGGACAGTTATCTATTTGTTCTTCGGTGTACTTACAGTGACTAAACTAGGAATCTGTGTTACCGATTGCTAAAAACTAAACTAAACAACGTTCTGATTTGTTACAAGTGACACATTCAGTCTTAAACTCTCCAGCTCCAAAACTCTTTGATTATATCGGCCGCTTTTTCGCCGATCATGTAGGCCGGCGCCATCATGTGGGCGGTTATGGAAACTGGTACCACGCTGTTGTCAGCGACTCGCAAATTATTGACGCCGTACACGCAGAGGTGGTTGTCGACGACTGCGTCCTTGTCTTGTGTCGGTCCCATCTTCGCGGTACCGGTGGGGTGACGTAGCGAGTACGTTTGGTAACCCAAGGTACATTTCCAGTAGGCGTCGGAGTCGTAGTCGAAGGCTTTGCACTCCTTGACCGGGGTCGGGTCCATGTAGGCTCCGAGTTTCTTGAAACTCTGCGTCTTCAGGAATTTCTGCACGAGTCTGATGGCGGAGACCAATGTTTCGGCGTCGAAACCTTGTTTGTCCGATAGGTGATTAATGTCAATTTTTGGATGTTCCATCGGGTCTTTGCTGGCGATTTTGATGTTGCCGAAGGATTTCGGCCGCATCAGGACGATTATGATGGCGATGGCGTGGACGCCGTCGATTTTGCTGTCTTTATTTTTGTTTTCGCGTTTTTCGACGTACGGGACGAAAGCGACCTCCACGTCGGGGTAGTTTCCTTTGTCTTTGGACGCGGGCGTTTTGAGGTACGCGACCAAGTCCGTGAACATGGCCGCCAAAGGTCCTCGTCCTTCTTTGAGGTATTTGATTAGGTCTTCACGTTTGTCGCGTTTCTCGGCGAAGGAGTTGTTGAATATGAAACTTAAACCGGTGAAGCCGAGGTGGGTTTTGAGGGGTTGACCGACTTTGAGGTCGGCTAAGACGTCGATTTTCAGGCTGCGAAGGAGTTCTTTGGGGCCGATTCCCGAGTGTTGTAGGATTTGCGGTGTGTTCAGAGCACCTGAAAGAGGAGATTCAGTAACCTTGAAATGTAAATGAAGCGGATACCGCAATTATCCTTGTTAATCGATTACCGATTACGTCGTTGACATTGAAATTACGTACCGGCTGATAGGATGACCTCCTTTGTTGCTTTGGCCACGTGCAATTTATTTTCGTTCAGGTACTTGACGCCGTACGCATCTTTGGTGTTTGGGTCGATTAAAATTTTTGTTACGAAACTGAATGGTTTGATGGTTAAGTTTGGTCGATCTGTGGTTTGTGCCAGGTATCCCTTTTCGGCGCTCCAACGTTTCCCTTTCTTGGTGGTGCCTTGCGAGAAGCCGATTCCCAGTTGGGATTTGCCGTTGTAATCGACGAAGGGTATGTGGAGCTCGTAGGCGGCCGCCAGGATTGGTTCGGTTAACGGCGAATCGTCTTGGGAGTTTTCGATGTGGACATTTCCACCGTACCGATGGAACTTTGTGTCGAAGTTGTGGAGGTGGGCATCCTCGAGCTTCTTGAAATACGGGAAGACGTCGTCGAAGCACCAACCTTTGTTGCCGAGATCCGCCCACTTGTCGTAGTCCTTGGGGTTGCCTCTGGTGAAGAGCATACCGTTGATTACGGTCGAGCCGCCGACTGCTTTGCCCATCTCAAAGACACAACGTTTGTCTGCTTCACCTATGAGAAAATTTATTTTAATCAAAGTTTAATTTGACGTAGAAGATAGTTACCAAAACACCAAGTCTTTTGTGGTACCGTTTTATAACCCCAGTTGTATTTGGTACCAAGTAAATCCAGAGCGTAGGCGGGGATTCTGGTGAATTCGTCTTCGTAGCCTCCGGCTTCCAGGAGGAGGATTTTCCATTCTGGTATTTCTGAGAGACGATTGGCTACCACAGAACCAGCAGCCCCTGAACCGATTATTATGAAATCGTATTCTTCTGTATCTGTTGATGGAAACAATGTCATTGAAGTATCGTACGATGATCAAGAGGGTACGTACCATCAACCACCTCAGTTGAGTTGTACTGCCCTCTGTCTTCCAACGATGTGGGTTTTGGGGCGTAAGTCGGACCTACACTGAGCAACTCCTTGATGCCTTTTTCGTAGGTGTCGATGTACTGGTCCAAGTCATCGAAGGGCGTTGCTAGGGTGTCGCGCAGCGTGCACAACAAAACGACGTAGATTAACTGGGACAACATTTTCGTCGAGACCGTCGCGATCGTTCGATCTTCAATCGGCCACGGTCAAGACGTGTATGACATTCGTGTAGCGGTTCCTCTTCTTTATTTTTATTCGATCCGTTGGAGCTGGGGAAAACCGATCGTTATCAGCTGACACAAATCGCGATTAGTGGGTTTGTTTGAGATCGTAAATTCGCATTCTTCGATGATTCCGGTCTCTGGTACTCATTGTGAAAACCCGTTTCCCGCCTGCCGTTCGCGCTTTTTTTCGAACAAGTCAACGCTCCCGGGCTTGCTCAATCAATAATCATTACAGTTAGGATTTTAGGCGGCACAATAAACAATCTAAATGTCAAGGTACTACGCGGGTACTACGACTCTTATTTTTCAGTTATAACTGAATGAATATAGATAATTTTGTTATCGGTTTATTATTCTCAACTATATTCTCGAATATTTATCGTTGTTTTAAGGAGAATCGGAGATAACAAATTTCGTTAAACATTCATATGTAATATATGTAATGATACATCATCTTTCTCAACATCACTTTCAGTAGTTAATTACAATTTCGTCATAAATATTTGAAAGGGTTCGATGATTCATACCCACATATTTCTTCGTATTGAAAGAGAAAATTAAAATCTTTCGTAAATGATGAGAAATCGAATTGCAAAGTGACATTTTCAAGCGAGGATAAATCGGCGACGCCGAAACAATTCGTTACACGTTTCGACGGAATTCGTTGTTCATTATTGATTGTAACACGTCGTTATATTTTGAATATTAATTACCCTCACGATATCACTTTGCAATTTTGTTTTAGATCGGTTATCACTTTTTTTATTTGCATAAAAAAGGCATAATAAAAAATAAACGAATGACAATTTGTCTACTTTGGCGGTTTCAAAAAAGGCCATATATGAATATAGCAAAATATTATAAATTAACGGTAATAGAAGAATGTAAATTCTCAAGAAAATATAAAAAAAAGAAAATGAGGATTACTTGCTAAAAATGATTCGGCTCACAATCAGGAAACAAACGAAACGGGACAGCTGGGTAACAAATGCACAGTGCGGACGATCGCGAACAAATGAGGCAACGTGCAAGATCGACGGGCGCACGAAACTGACAGAAATTTCGAAATCCCGACCGATCTAGTCACGTAATCAATCCAGGCGGAAAAAATGAGCAGAGAAACCGATCGAAGAATATCCGATCCCAGGTCGAAGAACAATCGGAACGCGGTCGCACGATTCGAATTTCGCGGTCGCAAAACCAGAACCACAGAACTTAATGAATCCGTTTGTCAAGATCTCGTAATAACCATTGTTCGATAATTACCGAATTTATGTTAATAGGAGGCGAATCGTGGACTTTAAGCAAATCGGCGACCTCATTCACTTGTTGTGTGGTAATTATTCGTTATCGTTTAATTATAAAAATATTGACGAAGAAGGAGGATTTTTCGATAATTCAATAAAATCGATGTCGTCGAGAATTTATGAGAAAAAACTAATTGTGACCTTACTATCTCGGCTAAACCGATGCGATGTTCGACTTCTTGCCTCCATTTTAATTAGTTTCGCCGTTGAGTTATTTAAATTGTTCTTTTTTATTTCCTTAAATTCAACTTTTTTAGCGCCATCCTTCAGATAGCGCCTTGAACTTTCGTTATCACATCGAGGGATGCGTCGATTTCTCTCAACCAACCGGTAGAAAAAAAAATCACCTTCGTGATGAATAGATTCACATCCATTAGAAAGGTCGGCTACTGGAAACCGTACGCGGTTTTAAATTGCATTCTGCCTTTTTAAGTTCAATGAGAGAATGCGCAGATGGTAATCTTATTTACGTATTGTTCTAATGAGGACAGTTTTTTTTTCCAAGACTTGTAGCCCCGGAACTCGATTGGTCAACGTAGAACCAGATCGATTATGACGAAGTCGATTTTAACAATTTCTAAAATCAAACTTAATTGCCGATGGTATTGATAATGTTGCTGTAACGATTACATTATATAACGCTCTTCTCTATCCCGCCGGTTACATTGCCTCCGATTACAATATAAGTACTTTTTAATTAATCACTTAGACGTCGGTACTTTCGTTTCTCCGATCGACGTTTCTCAATGTCATTATCTTAGACGCTCGAAGTCGGGGTAAACGAACCAATCCAATTTTTCGCTCAGAAGATGATCAGTTATTAACTGAAACGAACAATGAGTAGCAAAATTTCAAAATGAATTCACTTACGTGGCGGGTGTATTTCTTCGAAGGTTTCGTTTGTGGAATTGAACGAGAACAATAACATTTGACGCCCGTTTTCTGCACCACAAAACTAAACTTTGTGCAACGTAGTTCACTTGTGTAATAACGATGATAGGTGGCGTTTGCCTAGATAGACATAGATTCGTCAAAAGAACTAATAATGCAGTAGGTGGAAGAAACCACTAACGTTAGATGATCGGTTTCCTGAAACCATGCGATAAAGAGGATACGAACAGCGCCACTATCACAAAACCATTGTGCAAATTACAAATGGCTGTCGGACAATTTGTTCAATCATTATGATAAGTGAGTTCGATAAACGCCATTTGAATTAGACAGGTCCAAGTGGACCTGGAAATTAGTTCCTGGGAAAATGGAAAATAAGAAACACAGCCAGACTTTGTGCAAGTTTCATTTTATAATCGAGTGAGAAATTGCACGTCTAAGGGAAAACATGACAGTTGACGAAAATGAACAAATAATAGAAAAAAAGCATATCAACATAAGGGAAAAAATGCAAGCAAGTCCAGCTGGAATAAATAAAATGCGATTGAGCATAGCAAAAATGTGAAGATTACAAATGAACAAATAGAAGATTCAATGGAATTATCTACTACTGTGCAAGGAAATGTACAAGTGATATGTGACTGGAATGAATTAATGGTCGAAACAATGGAACTACCTAACACAAGAAATGGCGGAACTTTAATAACCGACAATGTTGTTGAGAACCTTCTGTCAGAAAGATTAACATAAACAATGCCGAAAATGAACAAAGAGAACAAAAACTCTCGATTGTATAATTTGAGTTTGAGCGTTCGCAATCAATAATTTTTTTTCATCGAGTTTGAATAAAGGTACAGCGATAATTCCTTCACAAAATACATAGAGTACTCGATCCGATATAAATATGAATAAATAAATATATAAAAATTTGATCTCGAATATGTTTCAAGTTATCTTATATCCCTATACCACTCCTCCTTCACCAAATCGGAAGCCTTCTCTCCAACCATAATCGCTGGTAAATTTGTATGAGCATTCAATGGTATCGGTATCACACTGCAATCGGCCACTCTCAACTTCTTGATACCATGCACTTTGAGCTCGTGGTCCACCACCGCTTCCTTGTCACTTAACGGTCCCATCTTACAAGTAGCTATTTGGTGATGCAAAGTCGCCGCCAGGTGACGGATTGCACATTCCCAATACTCGTCCGAGTCGAAGCGTTGTTCGGAGCAACCTGGTATGGGGGTGTCGTGGAGAACGGCTTCGTACCTCCTGAACGCCGGTTGTTTCACAATTCGTTGTATTTCGCGTATGGCGGCGATGAAACGTTTCATGTCCGCCCCTTCGGGATCGGTGAAGAATTTTCCGTACAACTTCGGAGCGTCGTCTGGTGATGTCGATTGCAACTTCAAATACCCGTAAGATTTTGGTTGGAGCAACATGGGCATCACTTGAAAGACCGATTTGTTTTCCAATTGTTTGAAAACGGCGTCATACACCTCGTCAGTTATCCTAAACGTGTTCTTGTAAATAGTTCCCCGGTCTGTAGCCATTGAGCTACCTATAAAAATAAGCTCGACATCCGGTTTCTTTTTCTTGCGACTGCTCGTCTCTTCAGTTCGGATGTATGTAAAAGCTTCCACGCCACCAAGTCCGACTAGGCTTCCGTTGTTGTTTATCAAAAAATCGGCCCAAGTGGGCATGTTCAAGAGGTCATCGAAATTGGCTGTTACGGATTCGTTGGTTTTGAAACAAAGACCGGTGAAGGTGAGATGATCGTACATTTTTTGTCCGACTGGGAGATCCTGAATTACAGGTATGCCAATTTCCTCCAAGTGATCCTTGGGGCCGATTCCTGCAATAGTAAAACAACGCCAGTGAGAATTATTGAACAGCAATTAGCGATTAGAGGAAAGTAGGATTTAAGTAACTACTGAGTATCTAAGACGTTTTAATTTAACACTTTTTCAACCATTTTTGTTTAATCATATCCGACGCTTTTTCGCCGATCATGATGGTCGGTACGTTCATTTGCCCCGAAGGGGGGGCCGGATATACGCTCGTGTCGACCACTCGCAATCGTTTCACACCGTGCACTTGAAGCTCGTGATCCACGACTGCTTCCGGATCCGATTGGGGTCCCATTTTGCAAGTGGACATCTGGTGGCTCAAAGTGACGATTAGGCTGCGTACTCCGCATTCCCAGTAAGCGTCGGAATCGAAAACTTTATCTTCGCAACCAGGGATGGGCCAGGGTACCAGTTTGGCGTCGTATTTCCTGAACGCCGTCGATGTGTTGAAGATTCTTTGGATTTCACGTATCGCTGCAATGAATGTTTTTATGTCTTCATTGCCTGGATCGGTGAAGTAGTTGCCGTAAAGTTTGGGCGCGTCTTCCGGATTATTTGATCGCAACTTCAGATATCCGGCGGATTTTGGGTGCAGTGGTACCGGTACCATTTGGAAACCGGGCTTCCCTTCTAGTGGTCCCCAGTAGCCTTTGTACACTTCCTCGGAAATTCCGAAGATTTTTCGCGATGTTTTCCCTTTATCGGTATGGATTCCTTCTCCCATGAAGAGTACTTCGACGTCTGGAAGATCGGACGGTGGGTCGCCGTTCGTTTTGATGAAGGTGTAAGCTTCCATGCCACCGAGGACGGTGTAGGGACCTTTTCCAACCTCATACTGAGCTAAAGATTCTGGACTATCCATTTCTTCGTTTGTTAAAGTTATGGATTCGTTGACTGAGTAAAGCATACCGAAAAATGATATGTGATCGTACATTTTTTTCCCGACTGGAAGATCTTTGATTAAAGGAATTTGGAGTTCTTTTAAGTGATCGGCTGGGCCGATACCTGGAAATTGTCGTGTGAATTTCCGGCAGGATTTTGCTGCACCTACCTGATAGCATCAGTAGTTGTGGAGATTTTATCGAGCCAGCTGAGGAAATTACTTCCTTTCTCGCTCTAACTGAATATTTTTTACCATTTTTGACGAATGTCACCCCGCAGGCTGCTTTTGATTCTGCATTGATTAAAATGTTCGTTGCTAATGCTTCGGTAAGAATCTTCAGGTTTTTTCGGTTTTTCGCTGTTTCGAGATAAGCTTTTTCCACGCTCCATCTTCTACCACTTTTGATGGTACCCTGAAGATAGGAAACTCCTAGTTGCCGCTTGCCGTTGTAGTCGACGTATTTGTAGCCAGCTTCTTGACTGGCTTGAACCCAAACATCCGCCGATCTTGTTCTGAAAGGAACATCTTGGATGCTCAAGTAACCGCCTTTGGAGTGGTAGCCCGTGTCGTTTATTGCTATTGAGGCGTCTTCCGATTTCAGGAAGTACTTGAAAACATCTTTGTACGACCATCCTGGATTACCCATTTTAACCCAATTGTCGTAGTCGTGTCTGTTTCCACGTACAGCCATCATGTAATTGATAGCCGAAGAACCACCTAAGGCTCTCCCTCTCGGCCAAGGCATACTTTGATTGACGAGACCTGACAACGAATTCAACTTTATCACTCGAATATCTCGACGTTATCTCACCCTGGGCCACCCCCACTTGTTTTTCCATGATGTAATTCCAATTGTAGTCAGTGAGCAGAAGTTTGGGTGCATTTTGGGGTACTTCCGAGAATCTGTTGGGTTCTTTGCCGACCTCCAAAAGGAGTACCTGCCACTTGGAAATTTCGGACAATCTGTTGGCTAGGACGGAACCTGCCGATCCTGAACCAACTATTACAAAATCATATTCGGAACGTATTTCTTCACTGGATGACTCTAAAAATTCTTTGAGTATTCAAACGGATCACTTAATTTTTGAGCTCATCACCATCTTGAGACGCTCCGTTTGCTACCACACACATAAAACTCAAAAGTAACACCGAAATTTCCATCTACGTTCTGTAATTTTTTGGGCGGGCGTAACTAGGTCGCGACGGTTCCTTAATAACTGTTAGGAGTCCGGTGTCTGATTATATATAGAAGGTCCGCATTTGTGAATAGCGTAATGGAAAATTAACTACGATCGTATCATTGTAATTATTGAAATGAATTCGCTAAAATAAGATAACATGTAGTTGAGTAAAAATATTCCAATCGAAATAATAAGTCCGATAAGGGTTTACAGCTTTTTTTTTCTGTAATTTTCTTTAAATTGTGTTTCGTTTCGAACATTAGTTCCGGTGAATTGGTATCATTTGATTCAGGCTTTCGTTTTCGATAAGGAAAACGTGATACGCGCACTGAAGCTTGATGTCAAGACTAAATTGGGGTAAACCAATTCGACCCTTAAGTAGTACCCTCAATGTTCAAAGTCAATTTGGGACAAAAATTAGTTAATCAGTTTTTAATTTGAACAATTCATCCATAATATCTATCTTTTTTATTAAAAACGATAATTTTTCCTTAAACTTACTTCGAATAGAAATGTAATAATATATTAGTAATTATGTTGATTAGAAAAGAACGTGCGGGAAGTTTAGTAAAAAAGAAACCATCACAAGTTATTGTCTATTATCATTTCAACCACTGCTGCTTAATCATATCGGCGGCCTTCTCGCCGATCATTACCGTGGGCCAGTTGATGTGCGACGCGATCGGCGTTGGAAACACGCTGGTATCGACCACTCTGAGTCGTTTCAAGCCGTGCACCTTCAATTCGTGATCGACCACAGCTTCCGGATCCGATTTTGGTCCCATTTTGCAAGTGGTCACTTGATGATGCAACGTGGTGCCCATGTAACGCAAACCGCACTCCCAGTAAGCGTCCGAATTGAATTTTTCCTTTTCGCAGCCGAGGATGGGCCACGGTACCGGTTTGGCGTCGTACTTTTTGAACGCCGTCGACGTGTCGATGATTCTTTGAACTTCGCGAATGGATTTAACGAAGGATTTAATATCTTCATTTCCGGGATCGGTGAAGAAGTTGCCGTATAGTTTGGGAGCGTCCTCCGGGTTTTTCGTTCGCAATTTGATGTAACCGTAGGATTTTGGGTGCAGAAGCATCGGTAGTACCTGGAAGCCGGGTTTGCCGGCTATAGGTGCCCAGTACGACTTGTACTGGGCGTCCGTGAATCGGAACGACTTTCGTATCAATAGGCCGTGGTCGGTTTGCAAACCCAAACCGATGAAAAGCAATTCGACGTCGGGTAGGGTGGGCGAGGAGTCGTTGTTTGTTTTGATGTAGGTGAAGGCCTCGACGCCACCCAGACCGGTGTAAGGACCTTTTCCGAGTTCGTACTGGACGAGTGATAGGGGATTGATCAGATCGTTGAAGGTTATGGTTATCGATTGGTTGACAGTGTAAAGAATACCGAAGAATGTTAGATGATCGTACATTTTTTGTCCGACTGGAAGGTCTTGAATTAAAGGTATCCCAAGTTCGTTTAAGTGTTCTCGTGGACCGACACCTGTTATTTACAACCACAACCTTTGGAAGGATTTCGATTAGTTTTCGTATGAGCTTACCTGATAGCATTAGTAATTGTGGCGATCTGAAGGCGCCAGCCGAGGATATGACCTCCTTTCTTGCTTTGACTGTGTATTTTTTTCCATTTTTAACGAAGTTTACACCGTAAGCTTCTTTGGTCGTTGGGTCGATTATTATGGTTGTAACTAACGCTTCGGTGAGTATGGTTAAATTTTTTCTGCTCTTTACTGGTCTTAGGAAGGCTTTCTCGACGCTGCACCTTCTACCGTTGCGGATTGTTCCTTGAACGTAGGAGACACCCATTTGTTGTTTGCCGTTGTAGTCCACGTATTTATAACCGGCTTCCTGGCAGGCTTGCACCCAAGCGTTGGCGGATTCTGTTCTAAAGGGAACATCTTGGATGCTCAAATAACCACCTTGAGAATGATAACTGGAGTCGTTGACTGCCAGGAGAGCGTCTTCCGATTTCAGGAAATATTTGAAAACGTCTTTGTAGCCCCATCCGGGGTTCCCCATTTTCTCCCAGTTATCGTAGTCTTGTCTGTTACCGCGCACCGCGAGCATGTAGTTGATGACTGTGGTACCACCTAGAGCTTTACCTCTCGGCCATGCCATTCGTTGATCGACCATGCCTGAGGAATCGTGTTTTTTTTGGTGAAAAAATTGTCTGGTTTTCGATTTACCTAAGGCTATGCCATCCTGCTTTTCCATGAGGTAATTCCAATTCAAGTTGGTGAATTGGAGGGCGGGGGCGAATTGTGGTATCTCGGAAAATCCGGTGGGTTCCTTGCCGATTTCTAGAAGCAGTACCTTCCATTCGGGCACCTCTGATAATCTGTTGGCTAGGACGGATCCCGCAGATCCCGAACCTACTATCACGAAATCGTACTCGTCTTCGATATTAGGACCGAACAAACCTTGAAAAAAGTGTTGGTGTTGAGTGAATTATTTTGTTGTATATTTACTTTTGAAATGAAAAGAGTTGTCCATCTCCGATTGTATCTTCAATTGATTGACAAAGAAATCTGCGGCTTCTTTTCTCATGTCGTCGTCGTTGCTTTGCTGGGATTGGTTGGATTGTTGTCCCAGACAATACAAAGTGAGGATAGCTAGGAAAACCTTCATCCCGTTGCCCACGTGAAATTACTTCGGCGGAGACCTAGAAATGACTATCTACTTTAAACGAGTGTTTTCGGTTTTTTTGTAGCCGCAATACGTTTTTTTTTGGATAATCGGCGAAACGGTATCGCGACGATTATGAAAATGAATTCAACGTTTCGGTAAACACGAATTTTTCTTTGTATCTGGAAAATTTTCCTTCGACGAGGGGCATCGAACTAGCTGCTTGTTTACCGGGGGAAATTTTCATCATCTCCGACCATTTAATGCTCGAATGCTTATCGGTAATGCTATTTCGTCAAACATTTCAGTTAATGCACATAACTGTTGAGGTGCACAATATATTTATACACTTATGTAAATGCGTTGCAATTCATCAAAAAATTTTCAACTTATAATAATAATAATAATAAGTTTATTCATTGGAAATCAATTCAATACTGATATATAATATAACACAAGAGATGACAATTTTATCAGCTTCCAACCAAAAGATCCTTTTGTATCTAAGTCGAAAAATCTAAATATTTAGTGACAGAAATTAAAGGATCTTTTGGTTGGAAGCTGATAAAATTGTCATCTCTTCTAAGAATTGCCAACCGATATTTATGGTATTTTCATAATATAACACAATATATGGTTAAGCGATTGTCTTCATTTCGCTAGCCTAAGATACAAATGAAATAAACAGAACTTATATTATAACCACATTCATAATGCAACTTGTATTAGATGTATATAATATGCGTGTGATGTCTTTTTTTTTTCGTGTGACGCGGGGAGATATTAGGGGAGTTAAAGGGGCACCGAAAGAAATTTATTTTGTTTGTAGTTCGAAAAAGTGAAGTTTTTATCGAGAAAATGGAAAGTGTTTAGGGCTAAAGCATGCCTAAATCGATTGTGAATGCTTTCGATATATATTATCGAAATTATTATCAACGTAAATCCTATTTTTAAAAAATTCGTCTCAATTATTAAAAATTCTTCGATTTGTATAAAATATGCGCAAATATTGCGGAGCTGCTCACAGCCAGTCTAATGAATGAATATATTAATTATTTATGTAAATACTTACGTTTCCCGGCAACCAATGTCAGATAAGATAAAACGAAACTGGGGCGTGTTACATGAAGCAATAACGATAGTAAATTTATCAAAAACAAACGTACTACTACAACTACAAAATTACTTACAAATCGCTTCGTTAAAATTGTTTTAGTCACATAAATGCAGTTCACGTGAATTGAAAGATTCGCAACTAACTGAAAGAAGCGATGGTCAGGTCCACGAAACCCGTCCGATCGATCGATTCCCGTTATTCAACACAGAAATCTCCCACAACAGTATCGAGCTGTTTATTTTAAATCAAATATTTCTTACATTCAAATTATTTTTTATGATATCTCTGTTGGTTATTTGGTAGTTGACCGTGTTTCCAGCAATGTGAGATTGGATTTTCGCCGACCCATCGGGGTTCACGGATGGGCCGTTTCCGATTTCCTCCACTTCCTCCCTACCGGAGAATTGGTTTTAAAATTCATACTATTTGTAGGGGGTTGTTGCGGACTTACTTGATCACCCTGTAACCCTTTTCATCGGCCTCGTAGTGGACGGTTCTTCTGAAGTAACCGTCTTGGTAACTGTACATTCCGCTTACTTTGTTACCTTCTCGCACCTCTTGTCGTTGGTGGACGTTATCGTTGATGCCGTCCTCGATGTCCGAAGCGAATGTATACCGAGCGTTTTCCGACTGTTTTTTGGCATCGGCCTCGTTGTATCTCGTTTCGATACTTTGTGGAACGATTTTTTCGATTAGAGGAGCTACGTCTTCGGGACGTTTGCTACTGCCTCGATTTTTGGTTAGAGCGGTATGAACGAAGGATATAAAGTTGCGTTTGGTGTCTTGGTTGTTGTTTAAAGTCGGGGGCGTTGTAGATTCCTGAATTCTGCCACGTCTCGAGACTATTCGTCTTCGGTTCGAATGTCTTGCGGTGTCGATGATTGGGGTTGTTGATGGAGCAAACTCCGTCGTGTAAGATTTTTGATTCTACAACGCGCGTTATTATTTGCTTTTTTTTATCGGACGAAACCTACCTCGTGTCGTTGGAGAGATGTGAATTCTTTTTCAAATTGTTCGAAAAATTTTTCGAAGAAAGCATTCTGATTTATGTCTTGGACGTTGAAATTATTTTGCCCCTGAAAACAATCGGTTTCAGAAAGTCGCTTATCCCTCGTAATTACATACCAACACTGAAATTACTTTGAAAGCAACGAAGACGATCACTGCTTTTCGAAACATTGTACTCGGTCTGCAATAATTTTTGCACTGATTTCGTTTTCGTCAACGTAGTTATGAAACCCATTAAACGGTGCCCTTCACATTTTGAATTCTTGTCGTTAACGTGTTTTTGATGCCTCAAGCTGTTCTGAATATTCGGCGGATTCTTTGTTTTACATTTCCTTAAAATCGAACACTTACAAGGTGCAATGTCGTTAGTGCGTTAGCAACAAATTAATATTTTACGAGTATTGTTGGTTGCAGCATACCAGGCGCGTGACAAAATTTTAAAGCTGTACGTTTTACGGGTTGCATACCAGTTGATTCGAATTGAGTTTAATCGCAGTAAGGCGCATCCGCCAAAAATCGCTTGAACTAAAATTCCAATAAAGGCGAGGGATACTCAATTTTTTGTTGTAAAATTCGGGTTATTTGTTGAAAAATACGTCCGATTGGTCATTTTGAACAGAAAAAAAATTTTCCAATGCGAATTTACGAGTGGTATAACGGTCTTCGAAAGATCCAAATTTTCAATTTTGCAAATACCCAAGAAAACTGACCCATTTTTGTTGCAAAATAAAGATGTGAAGTGAAAGGCGTCAATATGAATAAAAAACGATTACAATAGCTGGAAAGTTTAAAATTTTTATCACTCATTTATCAAATCCAGTAACGATACTACTTTCAACAAGACAAGTGCTTAAAATTCTTCCTAATCATTATATAAAAGTGGCGATAATCATCAAAATTCGACCAGTTCCTTCGAATAATGAAGTCGGTAAGTTACTCCAAAATAGTTTGTGGCCAAAAAAAGTTAAGTATGAATTTCCAGATAATTTTGTTGTCGTTATTGGCGGTGGCGCTCTGCCGTCCGCAAAAAGATTACTCACCGAAAACTCCGAGCCCTTTGGAGTTGGAACAAAATAAAAACGCGCAGTAAGTAAAATTTCGAAGAGCGTTCTGCAGTTTGTAATTTCGTTTAGTTACGCTTTTAAAACGGACATCGACGATCAAATAAGCGATTTGACTCAATCGCGAACAGAAGTGAGGGATGGTTTGAAGGTTGAAGGTTCCTACAGTTACAGCGATGGGTTCACCAAACGAACTTATCATTACGTGGCTGACGATAAAGGTTACAGGATTATTAGGTGAGTTATGGAAAAAAATCGTTATCAAATGAAACAATTATCGTTTTTTTTTTTTAGTTCCGAAGAGGAACCGTTGCCGGGACCTAAAATCAATCTCGAAGGTACCGCTTCAGTCAATTCGGTTGCGCACGGTGTTGAACTAGATTACAGCGTGCAAAGCGTACCGGAGGGTAGTAATAAATAAAAATAAATATAAAATAAAACTCTATTACTACTTATATACATATTATCACAGTTTTAACTCATCGTGACCTTCAGTCACCGTCCGTAACCCCAATCTTCCTTAATCATGTCCGCTCCTTTCTCAGCAATCATGAAAGTTGGAGCGTTCGTGTGGGCAGCTGGTATAACTGGCATAACTGAAGCATCGATAACCCTCAGTCTACTGATCCCGTAAACCTTCAACCTGGTATCAACTACCGCTTTCTTATCCGTAACCGGACCCATTTTACAAGTGCCACTTTGGTGGTAAATAGTGAACGTCAAATGGCGCGCCATGCAATTGAAGTAATCGTCCGATGCGAACTTATAACCTTCGCATCCAGGAATGGGTATCGTATGTAGTCGGGCTCCTAATTTTTTCAACGCAGGCTGACTGGTAATATTCAAAATCAATTTCACCCCCTTGAGTATCGTATCCATATCCTCCTGTTTCGCAAAGTAATTCGGGAAAATCATCGGTTTGTCTTTGTAATTCTTCGACTTGAGCATCATCCGACCGACGCTTTTCGGTCGGAGCAACATCGGGAATACCATGAAGGAATCTTGCGATTCGATTGGTTTGTAAGTTTTTTCGTAGATTTCGTTGGTGATGCCGAAATCTTTATGGAGCAAAGGGTCGGATACTAAGGATCCACCTTGGAATAGGAGCTCCATGTCGGGGTAACCGTCTGGATCGTTGGGGTGGTCGAAGTCGGTGAATACCAAAGTTTCGCAACCGCCCGGTACGGAGATTGGTCCTTCGTGCCGGTTGAAGTATTTTCTCATACTGTCAACCGTGACGATCCGTTCGAATTTTAAGGAGTAGGGTTTGTTGATCATAAAAGTCAAACCGCCGAGGGCGATGTGGTCCATGAGGTTGAAACCCACTCGGGAGTCTTTGAGTACTGGGATGCCCAGTTGCATGAGGTGTTTTTTCGGTCCCACGCCGCTTAACATCAGTAATTGAGGGGAGTTGATGGCGCCGGCGCTGATGATCACTTCTTTTCGTGCTTTGACCGTGTACAATCGGCCATTGCGTTCAAATTCGATGCCGTAAGTTCGCTTGGTTGCTGGGTCGATTAGGATTCGAGTTACCATAGCCAGTTTTTTAACGTGGAGGTTTTTGCGATTTTTGATTGGGTGCAAGTATGCGCGACTGCTGCTTTCCCGTACTCCGTCTTTCATGGTGAGTTGTAGTCTTGATACGCCGACTTGTGTTGCTCCGTTGTAGTCGACGTAAGGGAAACCTTCTTGCTGACTGGCTTCGATTATGGCGTCAGCTATTTTGCTTTTGTATGGGGCGTAGCCCACTGATAAATAACCGTTGTCGTTGTGGTAGGTGGAGTTTTGGTATTCGGGGATGGTGAAGTTTTCGATTTTTTTGAAGTAGGGTAGGACGTCGTTGTAGGACCAGCCGGTATTTCCCAATTCGGCCCAAAGGTCGTAATCGCGTCTGTTACCACGAGTGTAGATCATGTAGTTCAAGACGCTTGATCCGCCGATTACTTTGCCTCGCGGCCAGTTGCATTGGTTACCTTCTAATCCCATGCAGTACCGTCCGCTGGGTTGCGTTTTGTATTTCCAGTTGGATTCGGTGAATTGAAGGTAATTTGCGAGTATGGGAAGATCCATGACGTAGTTTTCTGGTCGTCCTGTCAAATCGGGCAGTTGTTAATGATCTTTTCGATTAATATAAGATAACAACCGGTGATTACTGATTTAAACCTATTTAGTTTTGCGATTCTTATAATGATGATTAATAATGATGATTTGTTTTTCAGGTAAATGCGACTTTTCTTCCCGGAGGTTTCTTGACGTAGCGGTAAGCCCTTGAATTTGGCAATTAGATTGTTACAAAAATTCCTACCTGCTTCGATGAGTAAGATTTGCCAATCGGGATTTTCGGATAATCTGTTGGCGACCACGCAACCGGCCGTTCCCGCGCCCACGACGATAAAATCGTACTCGATGTACAATTGTTTGGCGTCCGCTGGTTCAGATGTGGCTTGATACTCCCCTTCGGCAACAAATTTCAATAAACCCTCCAACACGGACTGCTGTTGGGTTAATTTGACGCATCCAAGTACGAGCCACAAAAATAATTTGAATCTTGACATTTTTTTATCTGAAAAACAAACACCAGTTGTTTGTAAACAACGAACAACCTTAAGTGTCAAAAATCAATCTAAATTTGAATAAGAATCGTAGTTCCGCTTATTTAATAGTTGTACGAATCGAATAATCGAAACATAATGATTCGCCGCACTATAGAAATCATTTACCAAAAAAAATATGTCCATTTTTTTCTTCGAGTAATCACAATTAACATAAATTTTAATACGTAAAAAAATTTTTCTGTTCCATCATCATTATCGCAAATGGTGGATCAGCAATTAAAATGTTTTTAAAGGATATTAAATGACCCTAACTACTTATTTCCTAAGGCACGATTGTTCATTTTCGATTGGAAACTATTTAGTGCTATTCTGTGGTAATATCAAAATATGCATCCCAATTTTATTTCAACTTTTTTAAATCGTCTTTACCTGGTTCGCGGACTACAACGACAACAAAACAATCGTTAATACAAAATATTTTCTAATCTGCAATTCTATGATATTTATATATGTTTGGCTGAAAATGTTCATGTTCTACCCTATGTTCTTTAATTAATCTTTTTGACGTAGCACTTCATTCTATTCAACCTAAAATACAAAGTTTGTAACCCCGATGAAGCTTGAATAATCGATTTGAACTCATTCGTTCACGTACTCTATGGTGACCTTCGGATTTACGTTACAATAATAAATGAATGAGTTCAGTTTGTCTATGAGTGCAAACGTCTATTTAAAGCAAGCTGAAAGGTGCAAAAGATGTGAAGATGATTTCGGTAAGGTGACAATACTCAACGTTGACTTTTACAATAATGAAAAATCACATTCGAGTGATAATTTCATTACGTAACCCATGTTCTTTCGTCGAGAATAATTCGATTGAACTATTTCGATCACCTAATACAAGTAGGTAATATGTTGCGAGGAGGGTATTTTATGCGAGTAATCTGGTTAATTTGTTGTGGTTCCAAGTGACGTTGGTGAAATGATTAATGAAATTTGGCAAACTTCATGTATATACGATGAAGCCTGAAAAGATATTCGAATGTATCTACCGTTGTTGCCCTCATTAAATGAACTACTTCGTTCGGTGCAATCATAGATAAATTCAGTTTAGTTTTTCTGTGAATGCAATCGTCGTCTGTCAGTCTATAACTTACGTTGAAAGATAATCGCACGTCCATAATTTATTTACCAGTTAATCGATTGAAACAGTGCAGTTTCAATGTTGAATAAGTGAATTCGTGAACAGTGTACATCGTAAACCCTCGGCTTTCAGTAAGTGATAATGTTTTCTGTTCTAGTAAGAATTATAGTACCCGTATGTTGATTCGAAATTATGACGATAAAGATATTTTGCGTGTCAAATTAAAGAAATGATCTCGGTAATCAATAACAATATTCAAAGTAGAATTATGCATTCGCTGTAATCATAATTTTATTCTTTCGTTTTTTCCTAGTGAATGACTCATTTGAACTATTCCATTCACAGAATACCCAATTCTATGGTAACATTCATAATTACACTGCAATCATAGATTAATTAGATTTAGTTGTCATGGCAGTACAATTGCCATCCTACAGTCAAACGTGAGTTGAAATACGTTCGTAATTCTTGAATATTGTTCATCGCGAACAATCTACTTTTAATGAGTGATATTCTCTATTTTTGGTAACGAATTATAACCCGGAAATGTTTCTTGGTAAGTTTGATTAGCTATATATTTGTGTGCAAGTCTCTTTTGAATTCTGTGAAAATGGAAAATATTTAATTTTTTGCATTCATCGACGATTTGTGTTTTATGGAAATTTAAGCGAAAAAAGGTTGCTCCGTTTAGGGTGCATATTTTTTTCATATTTAAAAAGAGTGTAAAATAATTTCCCGAGAAAAATACTAAAATGTTGTAGTAATTTGAAAAAAACGATGAACCTCTATGGAAAAAAAATTTAGCTACTTTATATCAATTTCGAAAAAAAGAATCAAGTGAATGTGATCATTTGCACATATGAATGAAAAATTCAAAAAAAAAAAAAATTTTCTCACCTATCAGATCGACGTATGATAAATCTCTTTCCCGTTCCACTTTTCACTTCGACTGTCTTCACTTTTGTACTTGTGCGAGTTCAAGCAGGTGAATGATTACCTACAGGATGATGTCGGAGTATTGTCTCGTTTCTCCTCCTACAAATTGTTATCACCTCGCCTCCACCAATCGGTGCTTCGCAACATATTTTTTATTGACTTATCGTCGATAGTGAAGAAAACACGTAAAAACGATTTTCGTATCGAGCAATTTCTAATTTTCCCCCAAGTTTAATGGATGACTATTTGTAGTATGAGTGATCGTTGTGAATGAAACCGATCGTCCAATCTGCGGTTTGGTTTATTGGAGGAATGAGAGCCGGTTTTCTGGAATTTATAGTACAACCCGAAAATTTTCCTTGAACTGTTTCTTTTTTTTCGGCACGTGCGTTTGACCTATAAAACAGAGCGCTCCACGTGGGTTTTTTTGTACCATCCAATTACGATACTTCCACACGAACAAATTATACTCGGACTGTTACCAAAGGATTAGTGGTTTACGAAATGAGAAAAAAATACTGCGATCCAAATTTCTAATAACATATTATGACTCGACGATTTTTCCCTTAACTTGGCATACGACGAAGAATCGATTTCGAAAACCGATTTACGACGTGACAAATTGAGCGATCGCGAACGAAGCGACAATAAAAGTCTTCTTGACCTTAAAACAATGCGAAATAGAGAAATAGCGATTCATAAAACGACAGACATTTCATAATTTTTATTGTTATTCCAATCGACAAAAGAACGTCGAAACCGAGAATAGATAGGTTCAATTTTAGACTTTTGGATTTTGTTACAAGGTTAGTCATACAGTTTAACCAACCTTCCGAAACTATTTACACATTTCAAAATATCGATTAATAACCAAAAATTTTCCCAAAAGAAATTCGTTAATCTGTCGAACGTGCGCCAACGACGCAATGCGGATGATATTAATTCATTGTACCGATAAAAACCGGATCGAAACGTTTCGAAGTTCTAGAAAAAGTTGGTGGTTTCCATTTGAAAAGAGAAAAATGAAAAGTGAATTTGCTATCAATTTTTTATCGTTTTCGAATTATCGCGGTAAATATTGTAATTATGTCAAAGTGTTATCATTATTATTTGAAAATTGCTCTAAATGTGAGCTACAAGCAATAAGTAAATATTCTTGAAGGTTCATTTGATCTACTCTGTTCAACATTAAGAGAATAAGATACCGAGATGACCGCAGTAGACCATCGAACATTCAAGTATCCAAGAGTCGCTTTACATTTAATCAAAATTACATTTTTTATGTATGTATGTACAAAATTAAAAACGAATTATTCTACGTTTTTTCTCAAACACAAAAACCATTCCCATGCCGCGCAATTCATTTTTGTAAATAGAAATTACCTAAGCGGGAACGAATGGATTGTCCGGGAGGAGATGCGGAATGAATAATTCCCGATATGGAAAAATTTAATTCCATGTCATTTCGAGCGAGGACGTGCGTACGTGCGAAGAAGTACCAAACGTCTTGCGACGCTCAATTACGGATGCGCGTTACAAAATTTGGAAAAATGTCAAGGATTCCAATTCGTTCAACGTGCATTTTGTATGCAATTTTGCATCGGACGTCATTATTATCTGTGAAAGTACTTTCGGGTTATCGAGAATATTCTATGTTCGGGTAGCAGAAAAAACCGTGATGGGTTTTTAATTATTTTCTTGAACTGAGTAAGATTCGAGGTATTTCCAAAAGAAAAATCTGCCGCTTCATTGTCGTGATGTATCGTTAGGGACTTTCCAATATCAAACAGTCGTTTCATTTTTTTTATTACGAAAAATCTTATATAACTTCTAGTTTACACATACATTCAACAAAATCTCATATCAATATATACATGGATTGCAATGCGCCCAGCACTTTTTTCTCAAACGCGAAAACAATTAGAAATAACTTATAATTATTATTAATAAATTTAACGATACCAACGTTGAGGGAATCTACTTCATTTCTTCCTTCACAAACCCGTATAATAATCAACTTTTTTTTCGTCGTTAAGTGGTTAAATTATGGCCTACGAACGAATGTGTCGTTCTTTGAAGAGGTGCGATTAACCTTTTGATACGAAGATAATACGTTTTAAATTTCTTGTACTTTTAATGTTTGCGACGCCTAATGGACTTCTAGAAATTTTTCACATCATTAATTTCACTAAATATCGGCGCACAAAAAAGTGGGAACTTCACGGTGTTCAATTGTCGATGCGTAAATTGGAGATTTGGAAGAAAAAAAATTATAATGCGTTAATTGTTTCACAGTTATCGTTTGGTACGTTTTTCTTAATTTTTGGGTTATCGCAGATTGATTTAAAAATTTCGACAATTTTAGTTTGAGATAACAAAATAATTGCTCGATTGAAAATTGAGAATACAATAATAACCGGAAGTTGTTACAATTAAACTCCTTGAGACAACCAATCCTCTTTCACCAAGTCTGCCCCCTTCTCCCCCACCATAATGGCAGGTGCGTTCGTGTTCCCGCTTGGTATGGTCGGCATGATGCTCGCATCAATCACCCTCAACCCTTGGACACCGTAAACCCTCAAACGTGGATCGACGACCGCTTCCGGATCCCACGCCGGTCCCATTTTACAAGTACCCACCGGATGATAAATCGTCATCGAAATCGTTCGGATCTGACATTCCCAATACGCGTCGCTCGCAAATTCCAAATGCTTACAATTCGGAAAGGGTATGCGGTGCAAACGCGACCCGAACTGTTTAAAAGCATTCGTCTCGCTAATTTGAATAGCAATCTTGGCACCTTCGACTAAGGTTTTTATATCGAACGGATCATCGAAGTAGTTGGCGTGGATCAATGGTGCGTCGAAAGGATTCTTACTTTGCAATCTAACCCAGCCACGCGAGCGCGGTCGCAACAATAACGGCATCAACGTCCACACATCCTTATTAGCAATCGGCTTATACACAGTTTCGTAAAGTTGATCGGTCAACCCCAAAACCTTGCGGACCTTAGCGCCCGCATCCGAGTTAATACTAGCGGGCGCCATATGAAATTGTATATCGGGCCAAGATCGGTTACCAAACGGAGTATTAACAAAAGCTAAACCTTCAACGCCACCCAACGTCGTCATCGGGCCCTTCTCATTAATAACATACTGCATGGTCATGGGGAACGCTTGAAATCGATCCTGAACAATCGAGACCGGTTTATCGATCAGAAACGTCAATCCACCCATTCCCACGTGATCTTGCATATTCTCCCCGACCGACAGATTCCTCAGCACCGGAATATTGAACTTTTCCAGCTGATGACTCGGTCCTAGGCCGCTGAGCATCAGAATCTGCGGAGAATTAATGGCACCTGCTGACAATATCACTTCTTTTCGCGCCAACACCAACTGCTTTCGTCCGTGCCGAACGAACTCGACGCCGTACGCTCTCATCGTTTTGGGGTTCATCAGGATTTTGGTCACGTGAGACTCGAGGGCGACGTGAAGGTTTTTACGAAGACGCACCGGGCGTAAAAAAGCTTTGGCGGTCGAGCACCGAGATCCCCGACGGATAGTCCCTTGGGCTATCATGAAACCCGCCTGCTCGGCTCCATTTATGTCTCGATTTTGGTAACCGATTTCGGTGCCAGCTTGAACGAAGGCGACTACCAACGGGGTTCTCCAGGGTGATTCCTGAACGGTTAGCAACCCTCCTTTGCCGTGGTATGGGGTGTTCGCCAAGTAGGGGTTGCGGTTATCTTCGGATTTGATGAAGTATTTTAAGACGTTGTCGTAATTCCATCCGGTGTTACCTGTGGGGTGTTGGGAATGAGTTTGATATTTGGCGAAAGGTTTTAGTTACCGAGATCCTCCCAGTGGTTGTAGTCGTTTTTGTTTCCTCTAACGTAGAGCATGTAGTTTAAGACGCTGCTGCCGCCCAAAACTTTCCCCCTGGGCCAGTTGCATTGGCCGTTTTTCATGCCGAGGCACGCTCTGCCCGTGGTCATGGTTTTGTAGGTCCAATCGTATTTGGATAGTTGGAGGTAGGCCGCTAACGAAGGTACGTCGCTTATTTCGTTTTCGTCTGGTCCTGCTTCTAGTAGTAGCACGTTCCAATTCGGTACTTCGGAGAGTCGCGAAGCGACCACCGCGCCGGCGCTCCCGCTTCCAATTACGACGAAATCGTATTCCCTTTGAAGTATAATTGTTTAACAGAAATCTTTGGTTAGGCAAGTTTTTTACCGATGAAGAGTTTTTTGGTTGATTACAGGCGCTTCCGGATCCAGTCGGTTGTATTGAAGATAAGATACACTAGCTATAAGTAATGGGACTATCCATAAAGCGCTACCCACGATGCTGATCGTTTTCAGCGCCGTTGAGATCACTAACGTTTCTAAAACCATGATAATGATGAACTGCGAACATAAAAATTAAAGGGTTCCACGTTTTCTTAGGCGCTAAGTGGTACCTTAACTGTAATATGACTAGAAAGATACTCGGTTTGATTGGTTATGGATTGTTTGGTGATTTCAGTCCGGTGGACGAACGTTCATCCTTATCCTAAAGCAGGTCACTGAATTCGTTGTCCTTTGGATGTTCCTGACCATTTCTAGTTTCGTATGGGGATCAAAAGTTGCGTTCGGTTTATCTGCAAAATAATTTTTCGTTAATTACGATTTTACCACATTTTCGCATTGTATGATTTAATTTTTGGCAATTGTATACCGTTCGCATGAAATGCTTTCTCCGGTGCGAAGGACCAGGGCCTTGTGCCTTGTGGTTAGCACTCTAGGAGTGAATAAAATATTACATTCCATAGTACATGCTTACTAGTCTAATGGTGATCAATTCAATGTACCACTGATCGAATAACAATAATCAAAGCACCTCGCAATTTCGTTTCGTTAAGCAATCTGTCAATCGGTGGTGGCGCTGTTCGTATCCACGTCGGAGCGATAACTTTTGTCACCGAAGAGATTAGTGCGAGTTTTATTCGAATTCTATGTCATAAAAGTAAACCCGGGAAATAAATCCACACTCAAACTAATGCACTTGACATCATCGTCGGTGGATCATAAAATGAAAACAGCTCAGCCGTCTGGTACGGAGTTCGATTTGGTATTTGGAATTAGCCTTCTCTTATCTATCGTTGAACCGAACGAATATAATTCAGATCGCGTTTATCGAATTCACTAATCCTTTGACAGTAACTGAACGACATTTCCGTTTGCACATTCGTATTAAGTTTCAAAAACGATCTACTCATGTCAATCGGTGGTGGCGCTGCTCGCATCCGCGTCGATCTGATGGCCTCGACAAAATTTCTTCCACCTACCGCATTATTTGTTCCTTTTACGTCATAACTGGAAAGTTTTATAACAATATTTGAACGAATTGTTCGTTCGTAATTTGCACAATGGTTTTCACATTTAAAAACGAGGTTGTTGTTTTCACACACCTCGCTATTTCGTTAAGTCTGTCAATCGACGATGGCGCTGTTCGTATTCGCGTCGAACAAAGTGGCCACAAGGAGGCGCGATAAACTTTTTAAACTATATATTAAGACCTTTGTACAGTTGTCCGTCAAAAATATCGATGTTGACGTGTTAAAATAGAAAATACAATCATCATCGTGTGTGTGTGTGTGTGAAGTGATTGTGCAAATTTGTATCTCAAATTATCTGCAGTTTTATTAATCAATCCTTAGAGAATGTTACGTTGGACGTTTTCTTCGTCCAATACCCTTTATGCGATGAATTCAATAGTCAATTTGTATCGATACCTAATTGTCTATGTGTCAACGGAGTTGGCCACACATTGAACCGGAAGAACGTTTTACGCTTCCTGCATAACTGCAACCTCCATTAACATTTCACTTTCGCAGGAAAGGCGCGACATTTTTACGCCGGCTCCGCTATACTTTCCCGCGAAGGTAACGACGGAAAAATCGGAACCGTTTCGACTCGTTGCGATACAAATCTTCCAGTTTACGTTTCTAATTTCGATCGTAAGAAAACAAGGGCGGGTTCGCGCTCGTAAAGAGCCGACGGTTCCGGTTCGAGGACGACATTCTTCGTCCGAACTGGGCAACGCTCGGATTTTTTCTGTAATGCCACGTAATATTCACTTCCGATTTCCTAGTTTTGAGCGATGATGGTAATTATTACGTCTTGTACGATGTGAAAATGTTTTAATTGAATCGGAAATTTCCGGTTGACCGTTACGGGTATTGATAATATAATATTTTACGTCATTGTTGAGCGTACATAAAAGACTGAAACAAGGTGAAAGCAAAATTGGAATTGTTGTCGTGTAGCCGATTGAAATTAATTGTAGGTAATGACGTTGAAAGTGCCCGTTTTTCATCTTCATCAATCACAGACAAAGCTGCAACGAAAGTTTAGAGGAAAGAATCATTGAGCAGATGTTATCACTGAGTGTGCAAAAACCAAGACAAAATATTATATAAGATCTAAGAGCTAAACATCGAAAAATGTTTCTATAATAATGTGTCCTCATAAGTGCTTATAATCAACACTTAGCCAACAGCATGTCAATAAAGTCCCAAAGACGTTAATTTAAATTATGCACGGAACCCAACAAAGTCCAGTCGATGATACCAGTTTCCTATCGTTTAGCTTTCATTTTCATGCTTCTTGTCCCTCTCGTCAAAAAATTGATAAGATAAAAATTTTAACAAGTTGAAAGCCGATTGGATGCAGTGGATAATCGCTTCTCAATTCTCTTTTGTGATTGTTCTGAATGTTCTATCGATCCCGTTTATCGTCGTCACACCGAAGAAATTGCGGATTACGTGGCCGTTACGCAACTTTAAACTTTCTTCGGAGATTTTGTAACGCGACCTTTCCTCATCAACGCCATCAAGGACCAAGGCAACCTTGGCGACTGGAAAGTTCACGGTGGGCTACCCAAAGCAACTGCTCGAAATTCCATTGTTTTTACGTGTTTATGTGTTGGAAAAAAACGGCTTTTTGTCATTCTATGTAACTCCAGAAAATTTGAAATATCTATTACAGGGCCAAGCCACCTGTATCGTCCGAAATCGGAATAAATTATTATTAATTTCACGGAATGAGATTTCTGCAGTCTGCCTTTTATTTTTTCTTGACACGGTTCACGGTAGAACACGCAAGAAGTTATTATTCCCGGAAGTAATTCTTCGGGGCCATCGCACCCTCTGTATAATCTAAACACGAGGGAAGGTGTTATCTGGATGAGCATTGCCCTTGCTTTTAATTTAATTGAAGGGTATTGAACCTTGTCCCTTGTAATCGATGGTTGATGGTACCTTGTCATTAAGGCGTTCGCGCTGAAGGTCGTTTCGTTGAAAAAAAAACCGGTCGTTGAATTTTTCGAAAATACCCCACACGTGGGAAATTCTTAGAACTTCTCTCATGCAGTGATAGTCGTTTGAGTTACGAAAGGTATTGTTAACAATTACTTGAATACGATGGTTGGTTTCGTTAAGGACCCATTGTCTATTATTCTATAGTTACTATACTATACTACTCTCGAAAGTTGATTATCCTAATTATTCGATTATGAAAAAATTTTCTTACCATAACGATTTTTCCGACGTCCTCCACCATTTTTCACCGACTGTCGTGGAAAATTGTTAGGGATCGATTAGCTTCTTCGTTATCTTCATGCACTTGCACTTTTCACTCTTGAGGAAAAATGAACTGAAATTGATACGATTGTTAAATAATTTAAACGAAATTCGATTCGATTTTTCCGTACCTTGCATTTAAGAAAACAAATTTTCGCTATTCTCAAACAGTTTTTCGTGTGATCGTTAATCACCGACTGACCAGAAAACAACCCGGCAATTCTTGTTTCGTTCCCGCGGCGTTGTTGGTAAAAGGGGGGGACTCTCACTTCTTGGATGGAAGATAGCCCGAAGAAATGATCCACCACACTCGCCGGATGCTCGCATTGCGGACGCCGTAACTCTTGATCGGAAATTTACATTTTTTTTTAAATATGCACAGGAAGCTAATGATGAAAAAAAAAATGATAGAGAAGTGCAAATAATTTCATTTCTCCCACGTCGCTGGTCATTTGGGAAAGTTATTAATGTTGCAAGAGTAATAGGGAGCGTTGATGTAATAATTCTTTCTATTATTTAATATTTTGAGGACGAAATAGTTTTAATATGCATAAGGAAGATCTGGGTTAACTGACGTCATAATATCGACGAGATGTTTGTTCTTTATAGACATGAATCATCGAGAAATAACTATTCTGTGTTATAGTAGTTCAAACCGAATAACCGTTGGCTGGGATAAGAAGGGTATATAGTAGAATTAAGATATTCGATGGTTACCATTTAACTGTTGAAATCATTTTAATCAAAGAACGCCATAAGATTCCTTGCGATTAAAGCAATTAGTGAAAGAATGTGTCAATCGGTTATTAAACAAAACAATTCGGAAACAAAACTGGTCTTATGCAATCACGTCGGACCTCGTGGCTATCCTCACGTAAACACACCGTTACGCATCTCCCAAAAACGTTAAATCGAACGAACTTGCTTTCAGTACTTTCACTTTCCGACCGAAGTACCGGAGAATGCTGAAGGACTGGTCCACGAAACCAAAACGGATTGGTCAACGCGAAACAAACGATGAGACTTTCCGACATGAAAAATTCGTACTTGTTAATTTTACCATTGACCAATAAAAGAAAGTACCGGCCACATACCACGTTTTAACGAGATAATTTGTAACACCGTGTCGCAAGTCGGTTCCGTATAACCCATAACTCACAGCAATTGAGTTCATCAATTTAATTTGATATCAATGTCGTGATGGGGAATCGAATCAAAGCCCATTCCGATCACGTTTCTAGCACCGATTGTAATAATTAGTTTGATTGAAGTAAAGTCCGAACGAGACTTGTCGAAAGAAAGCGACTCGGAAGCGTCTCTCACCGGAAACGCGTACGTATTATTCTCCATTTGCGGAATAAATATTGCAAAATCCACAGACCGAAGAAATTTTAATTAACGAAACAATTAGAAATTTAATATTTTAGCCGCGCATTTTCGTAATTGCGGTTAACCTATATTTGCGTTACGGCGAAAGATAACAAAGTAGCTTTAAATCGGAACGATCGCGAAATTTTATAACAAGATGACGGTTGACATGAATTAAAGATGAGGTTATGATATCACTGTTGAATATTTTATGTTACTGTGTAACTCGTGTAACGTATCAATCTCATTTTGATCGATCGTTTAGTTGGTAATAATTTATACAGCAGTGTCGCTCGTGTTCTATGGCGAAATGACAATGACAATTGGTCATAGAATTTTGGTGACAATACTCAAAGTCACGGTTCAGAGAACCTACGTCATTTTAATCACTGGGCGCTGAACTACCGTTCAATGTAAACCTAGTTCTGTGATCCAGGAAATGTAAACATAACGTAAATGTCACTCTGATTGTGAGTTAAATTTAGAAACGCATTCTTGAACTAAGTCATTTGAACTAACAAATTCCTCGATGGAATGTTACTATAAACTATAAAAAAAAGACTGTAAAATATTTATAATAATGAAAATCATACAATTACTGAGCATCTGTTTTTTCTTTTGTAACGTACAATTATTTACATCGTAACAGTAATCACATAAATTATTACACTTGTATCTTATTTTACAAAGTTCATTGACTAGGTTTGTAAACGTCTAGTGAAACGTCGTGCTGCTATCTCACCGTTATACCCCAATCTTCCTTTATCATGTCCGCCCCTTTCTCCCCGATCATTATAGTGGGCGCATTCGTGTTCCCACTGACAATCCGGGGCATGATGCTCGCGTCGATCACGCGTAAACGATCGATCCCGTAAACTTTTAGTCTGGGATCGACCACAGCGTCCGGATCGCTCGACGGACCCATTTTGCAGGTACTGGTCGGATGGTAAATTGTGAACGTGAAATGACGCAAACTGCATTCCCAATATTCGTCCGTATCGAACGGATATTGTCGACAACCCGGAAACGGCATCGTATGCGGTCTCGAATTGAAGCGTTGAAACGCCTGAGACGCCGATACGTTCAAAGCGATCCGGATACCTTCGATCAACGTCATAACATCCTCTTTATGAGTAAAGTAATTTGGGTTGATATCCGGATATACCCTGTAGTCGCTCGATCTCAATTTGATCCAACCGGTGCTTCTTGGTCTCAGGAGTAACGGTAGAATCGTCCAGGTTTCCGCGTCCTTTAACGGTTTATAACATGTGTTGTAAACGCTGTCCCTGAGCCCCGTGATTTTCTTTACTTGAACACCATCTGAGTTGACGCTGCTTGGAGCGAAATGAAATTGGATATCTGGCCACAAACCGGATTTTGGTGCGTATTTGGTGTTGACAAAAGCCAGACCCTCGACACCACCGAGGGACGTCATTGGTCCTTGCTCTCTCATTAGGTACTCCATGACGACTTGTATTGTTTGGTAACGGGATTTAGTGAATGTTATTGGATCGTCTATTATGAACGTTAATCCGCCAAGACCGATGTGGTCTTGTAGGTTATGTCCGACTTTAAGGTCGCTTAGTACTGGAATGTTGAATTTTTGTAAATCCTCTTTGGGGCCTATGCCTGAGAGCATTAAGATGTGTGGGCTACCGATTGCGCCGGCTGATAGGATTACTTCTCGACGAGCTCTTACTGTTCGCATTCGGTTATTTCTGGTGAACTTGACGCCGTAAGCTCGCTTTGTTTTGGCGTCGATTAGTAGTTTGGTAACTTGGGCGTGCATGGCTATATCTAAGTTACTTCGATTTCTCACTGGTCGAAGGAACGCTTTCGATGTGGAGCATCTGCTTCCTCGACGTAACGTCCCTTGGGACAGCATGAAACCAGTTTGTTTGGCGCCGTTACAATCTCTGATTTCGTAACCCAACTCGCGACCGGCTTGGAGGAACGCTATGGACAACGGCGTCCGCCACGGGGATTCCTGTACGGTGAGATAGCCGCCTGTTGAGTGGTACGGCGTCCTCGCCAGATATGGATTTCTATTGTCTTCGCTTTTAAGGAAATACGGTAGGACTTCCTCGTACGACCAACCTGCGTTTCCTTCGTTCGACCATCTGTCGTAATCCAGTTTGTTACCTCGGATGTAGATCATGGCGTTGAGGACACTGGAACCACCTAGCACCTGGGAGGTTTAAATCGTTATAAAGTGTGCGGGAGGTTGAGTTTGTATTTACTTTTCCTCGCGGCCAGTTACATCTGTCGCCGATCATGGCGAGGCAATAAGCCGATTCGCCGGGTGGCGATGTTTGATACATCCAATCCATTTCGCTCATTTGGGTGTAACCGGCCATCGATGGTATATCGGAGATTTCGTTTTCATCGCCACCGGCCTCGAGTAACAGTACCGTCCAGTTGGAGACTTCGGAGAGACGGGAGGCGACTACGGCACCAGCGGAACCGCCGCCGATTACGACGAAGTCGTACTCGTATCTAACCTGTGGATTATGAATTTTTAAGTTGAGCGATGACAATTTTGCTTTATCGTTGTTTTTTTATTGTATATTCTCGAGACATTTTCAGTTTCTTATTTTATAAATCCACAATGAAAATCTGGTCAAGAAAGTGTACCCGAAACGACAGAAATGCTGAATAGAAACATATTTCGAGTTATTTGTCTACCTAAATTCAGGTAAAGCCTTTATGAACATAGAATGTTTCTATGTCTCTCACAGAACATACAAATGATCTACCGACCGCAACCAAACATACACGTGACCTGATCGTTGCATTCCGAGTCAACGTGGTTTCGTTAAATACATAATTAAATTGAAGAGAAAACTCATCATCCTGAATGATATCCGAGGAATTTTAATTAAATAACGTCTCTAAAACTACTTCGCACATTTGTTCTTCGCTTTTCACTCGAAAAGAAGCCAACATTTGTTAACAATCGAATAGAAACGCATCTACTCAAGAATGTGACTCATTCAAACGCAATTCGTCGTTTTTTCGTATTAGATGAAAGACCGTTACGTACCAGAAACGTACCAGCAACTTGGATCGGGTGAAAGCACGAAATCTTGAAAGGAACAATACGAGATGCAACAGTCACGTAACGTTCGGCAGGTAGCAAAATTTTGCAAAAACCGGTTAATTAAAATGATTTTTTGAAAGCCGAAGCACAGTTATACAATTCGGCGTTATAAGAAGAATTCTTTATATGTTGTAATCTTCACCCTTGAAGTGAAATGTGTTTGAATAATTTATGCAATCTAGGAATCGCTTATTATCTAGAAAGTTCGTAAAGCGTTGCATGCGCAAGGTCGTTACACTTGTTGCAAGTTCATATCACAAGTAAAACGTAAACGTTTTGTCAAAACTTACGTTTCGGACGTCGATCGGATGACTTTCGGGATCGATCTGCAGATAACGCATGAAGGCCACACTTGCCGCAAGCACTGGGACCAAACTGAGTATCGTAACTGGGTTAGTGGAGATATTGACTATGGTACTTATAGCAGTGATTATACCGGACATCTTCGTACTATCGATGGTAACGTTTCACTCAAAATTCACCAGTTCCAGCACGAACCTCATCTGTATAACTCGTTTCGCTTCCATAACCTACTATCACGATTAATTAACAGCTACAACTAAGTCGCACCGCGACGACCACTGGTGCCCCCTAAATCTACGTGACGTTGCTTTTGAGGTCAGATCCACATTCCCATGTTGGCTTCCTGATTCAGTATCTTGGGCGTGTAGTTCCGAAACGATGTTTTTTTTTGTTGGAAGAGCCAGTGGTCGTGACGCTCGCCGGCGACTCCCGATTTTATAAACAGATTGTGCTTGATGTAGTCGAATTGCGGTGCCTCCTTCCGCTGCTCCGGCTGGTTGACGACCACGCGCTTTTTGTAACCGCCGTATCTGTCGTTCGGTGTCGTGTTGTAGTGGTTGTTGGGGTATTTGAATTTTTCGCGCAGGAAAATTTCGGTGTTGTATTTTTCCTGCGGAACGATTTGTGTGATCGGTTGCGTGCTAGGTCCCGGATCACTTTTTCCCATTGCCCAAAAGGTCAGGATTCGGGAAGCGAGATCTGGAACACGAAAAATACTGTTCTTTTTTTTCGTTTTCACTCTACCTATGGATACCTAACAGTTTCACTTCTGATTGCAATCGAATAGTAAAATCGTTTTTCCACATACGACTTTCCATTAGTCGTAAATAAAGGAGTTTTAAGGCTGGAAAGTTGCACCGGAATGGTGGACACTATTAAAAAGCGATAACACATCGAAAGAATTTTCTTCTCTACTAGGACAAATGTAACCGATGTCACCGTTATTGATAGTTCTCGTGATCGATGAATGTATTTTCTATGTTTTTCTTCACTTTCATAACACTTTCCGTCCAAATTCTCGATTCTAGCATTTTTATTATAATTAACGGTTACAAATTAGAAAAGATGATTCTGGTAAAATCTTTTGTTTCTTCATATTTAATTTATTCGACCTATGTGTGCGCCGATTACATAATTAACGTGGGATTTATCATTCATTCCTAGTTCGTAAGCTTCCATTGTATAATGCATTTTACTTTCGCTATGTAATTGATGAAAATAACGACATCGTAAATTACTGCATAATGTTATTGCTTCGAATTGATACCACCTTGACTCGCTATCGTTACAACTTTGTAAAACGATGATTTATTTGAGTTTTTTTGTGCTGTTATTATTTATTTTGTCATTTGGTTGCTTTAGGTCAGGGTAACTCAACGGACAAAATAAGTGTTAATTGCTTATGAAACTTTAGGTGAACAACTTTCGATTTGAAGTAACTAAAAACCAAACGAATTCAAATCAACCTTGTAACTATTTCACGAGCGCAATAGTGAATGGGGTTGAGTAACTCACCTCAAATTGCGCACTATCATCCACCCCTAAACGAGTCATTTTCGTGGTTAACGCTTCAATTCACTTAACGATCAATCGGGAAAATCGACGGGAAAACTTCCCTTTCGCGATCGACGAACGTAACGAAATCCTTTCGCATAAAAATCGTGTACGGCGACGTTTAACGTGCGGTGAAATTCGTGCTGCTCGATGGTCGAGTTGAGTGGCATTCTCTCGTTCCCCACGACCCGTTGTGGGGATAGACGTGTTTCTGTTCGGTTGTACATTTGAAAAGCGAGAAAGAAAGTCAATGTTGCTCAATCTTTTTTTTTTCGTTGTCGTCGTCGTCGTCGACATATCTTCGACGGTCATCGAGGAATGATTTCAAACGTAATTGGATGCAGTCCGGTTTATTGGAACTTATGCAATTTATTTTCCTTTGAATTATATCTTGGATGAACCCTTTCAACGTTTCGAATCGACTTTTCCGATGATTGTTTGAAGTAAAATTGACTACCTATTAGGTGAGGAGAAAGCTGATGGTTGTTTGAAAAGAAAAGCGATAGCCGCTCTGCATATCTATATAATTTTTTCGTGATGACAATATAAATTTGATATTACGATCAGTTTCGTTGACTTTCCCGCGTCATAATTGCATCTTCATTTCTATATACATACTATCACAATTACTTATATGAATCATTTATATACTACTGTGTGTACAAGTGAGCGCTGACAGTTGTCACTAACTAAATAGAGTAGTCAAAAGAACTACTCAATTAATCGGACGTACCAATACTACTAATGCAATTCTATGATTATATCAAAAAACTTACAAAAATATTTTGATATCTTCGGGTCCTTAACGGAATTCGACGATTTCTTATCGACTCTACGATATTGTTTAATATTAGACTATCTTTGAAACTTCTCCATTGAAATACTCGTGAAACATCTAGCGTAAACGTACTTTACGATATTAATCACCTTCTTCACTTAAAAAAAATTGTAGTTTCACCGAACTATTGCGAATATTGATAACTAATTACAATCTATAATCCTTTAAAAAAATCTATGACGAAAGAGTTTCAAAGAAATTGTAATATCTATAAATCTCAAATCTTCTTTACTTTTGAGGAGATTTTACATTGAAAATAGTTTCTGACAGCAATCACCATGTTTACATGCAAATTGCACTTAAACGATGTAACGCAAAGATAATCTGTGAAAAATTAGTAATTTCCAACAATGTAATGGAATTGAATAGAAATTGTATCAGGTACTCACCAAATATTTGTATTGTTATCCAAGAAAATCGTAAGCGATGCGATCGCACCAAAGAGTACACTGTCTGAAAAAGAATCGCTACTCAACCAGCACATAATCGATACTGACGAACCAGATGGTGTCGAAAAGATAGTTAGATTTCCATAATTTAGAAATTTCACGTCCGATTATGGCGGAAGTGCGATGCTGTAAAAGATCATTTAATGATCACGTAATACGCGTCTAATACAAACAATACGATGTTCCGATTCCTTTCACCGTCCTGTTGCAAAGTCACGAAACGAATTACATTCGATAATAAGTTTTTTTTTTTCGTTCAATTTTCAGTCCCGCTCTGAACTTGATGTCGTATTTTTAAAGGTTACGACAATGAAAAGAAAGTGGACGGCCAGGCGACGTTACGTAAATAAAGATCGTTTCCAATGTCAGAATCTATTCGGGAAAAGTGAGAGTCTAAAAACGCGACCTCAAAGTTTTCGGAACTTAAAATGCACGACGGAAACCAATAGTTTTTCGTTTTGGTAAATAAAATAGTTGAAAAAGACGCTTTCTGTTTCTGTCGAAACAAATGAAATAAAAATCGATTAGCAAAAATCATAATTTAATTGAACAACACTATTTACAACTACACATCTACACTTCAGTCAGTAGACGATGAACAGTATAAAAAATCGTAATAACTCCTTTGGTGATTTAAAAAAAAACAACTTAAATAATGATAATGACTTAGATAATTATCGTTGAGCAAATCTGTACAAAGTTAACTGATATCGGTGATGTTGGTGTGACTATTAACCGATTTTTTTCTTCTATACCAATTTCCTTGGTTCAGCCAATAATTTTTAACCATATCCGCTCCTTTCTCCCCGATCATTATAACTGGCGCGTTTATATTCCCGTTGGTAATCGTCGGCATGATCGAAGCATCAATGACTCGCAACCCCGAAATTCCATGCACTCGCAGTTCGTTGTCAACTACGGCGTTTGGGTCGCTGGCGGGGCCCATTTTCGCTGTACAAGAGTAATGGTATATGGATAAAGTGTACTGCCGAATCGCGCATTCCCAGTATTCATCCGTGTACAATGGTAGGTGTTTGCAATGAGGTAACGGTGGATTGTGTAGTCTGGCACCGAATTTCTTAAAGGCATCCGTGTAACCGTACGCTATGGCAGCTTTAAGACCTTCTCTCAGCACCCCGACGTCGTGAGGGTGAGTTAGGTAGTTATGGTACAAAAGTGGGGCGTCGAACGGATCTTTCGATCGCAGTTTAACTTCTCCACGACTTTTCGGTCGTAGCATCATCGGGAACACTGAAAAACTATCTTTGTAGTTAATGGGTTCGTAGATTTCTTTATAAAATTCGTCTGTTAATCCGTGAGCGCGCGCTACTTGCTGACCCCCGTCGGCGTTTACTGAGGCGCTGGTCAACATGAACTCTATGTCAGGCCAGTCATCCGTTTGGTTTGCGTACTTGGTAGAGATGAAACCGACTGCCTCCAAACCGACGCTTGAAGTTAAGGGTCCGTCTTCCTTCAAAGCGTACCTTAAAGCTGTATTGATGTTGACCAATCGATTCATTACGACAGCTACTTTTGGATCGATCAAAAAAGTAATACCGCCCACGGCGATATGATCTTGGAGATTCTGCCCAACTCCGGGAGCGTCTTTGATCACCTGTATCCCTTTTTCTTGGAGATGGCGGCCGGGCCCCACGCCGCTCAGCATCAACAGTTGCGGTGTGTTGAGGGCGCCAGCGGCGAGGATCACCTCCTTGCTGGCGCGGATCCGGTGCAGTTTACCGTTTCGTAAAAACTCAACGCCGTACGCCCTTTTGGTGGCCGGATCGATTAGTATTTTGGTTACGTGCGACCATATTGACAAGTGGAAATTTTTGCGCAACCTAATCGGTCGGATGAAGGCTTTGGAGGTCGAACATCGGGCCCCGCGTCGCATGGTGTACTGATAGAAGGCGAAACCTGTCTGTTTTTCGCCGTTTACGTCTCTGATGTCGTAGCCCATTTCCTGACCCGCTTGTAGGAAGGCTGGGCCTAGAGGTGTGTTATAAGGGCTGTCTTGTACGGTTTGATAGCCACCTATTGGAAATGAGGAGTCAATCAATTGTTTTTTAATACAGAATTTATTTATTGAAATTTCGCACGGAGAACTTCGTTTAATTTTCATTTTTCACTTTTATTTTGCGCGCGAGAGATGTAATTAAAGTTGCCTGCCATTCAACTCCCTATTTTGCACGCAACCCGTAATACATGTAAAATTGATTAAAAATTGAGGAAAACCAGACATGAAAATTTCTCATTCTTAATTCAATTTCTTTTAAAACTCTCCCTTTCGTACTGTGTCATTTTGATAATTTTGTGTTTAGCGATTTTTACATCCAATTTCTGTGATCGTACCAATATCTTTGATTTCTTCTCTATGCGTAAAGTGGTGTATTCAAAGTTGCCTGACATTCGATTCGCGTTCGCGGTGCTTTTCTCCCGCGATCGATTGTTTCGCACGCAACCCGTAATTCATGTAAAACTAGATTATTTTAAGTTTGAAAGAAATCGACGATGAACAAACCATGTCGAGAATTAAATCAACTGGCTTGTAAGAGACAGTGATTTTACGTCTACATATTTTTGGAACCTGCGCTCTACTGCTTGCCAATTCTTTTACAAGTAAAGCAAAAAGTATTTTGAGAGTAGTTCACTTCAACGAAATGATAAATTATTGCGGAATAAATTAGCAACGGAAGTCGTTGGTTTTGTTTTCATCTTCCGAAAAACATAGAACATCGGTCCGTTTTGGTGGATGCGCCTCAAAAATGGTTTTGAAAATTTTCGGAAATCTATCAACTATATGAAGTTGAATACTCGAAATATTTGTGGATATTCGTTGGGTCTCGCAGAATTTTTCACTAGTTCGATCGTAATTTCACCCGTAGCTTCGAGATGTCACGAAAGTCATCAATTTTTTTACCTGTAGCGTGGTATCGGGTATTTCGGGCCAAATAAGGATTGCGTTGATCCTCGCTCTTCTTAAAATACGGAAGGACTTCCTCGTACGACCATCCTGGATTGCCTTGCTCAACCCAATGGTCGAAGTCCCGTTTGTTGCCTCTGATGTACAACATCGTGTTCAGAACGCTGGAACCTCCCAAGATTTTACCTCTCGTCCAGCTACATCTCCGTTCGATCATCGCCTGACACGCGCTATCTTGTGCTTCAGTTCTGTGGAAGATTTTTTCTTGTTATTCCTAGTTTGACCATAACGAAATACGTACTTGTACCCCCAATCTACTTTGCTTTTATGTAGGTACAAGCTGAGTATCGGTACGTCAGTTATTTCGTTTTCATGGCCCCCAGCTTCGATTAAAAGCACCTTCCATGCTGGGTTTTCGGTCAGCCGGTTGACAAGTACCGAGCCGGCGGAACCTGCACCGATTACTATAAAATCGTAGGTTGGTAGAAGATTTTCTGTATTGGCGGGTCGGTTCTCAGGATCAAACTGGTCATAATGAAAGTAAGCGAGAATCGTTATCAGAAAAGGTAGTACAGTGAGTTTTCCGACCAAGCCGAGGGCTCCTTTGAAGGCAGCTAGCACCACCGGAAGAATAATTGCCATTTCGATGTTACACCGTTGTCATTATGAAACCCTAAAAACCGACGAATTAGTTCGATGAATATTAAGTTATAAAATTAATCGTCGCTCCTTCCGGTCGGAGAAAGTAATTTCCTCGATAACATTACAACACCTATTATAATTATTAACGATTTGTGTCGCTTAAGTTAATATTCATAATTACGTTCAAGGTGAAAAAATAACGATCGGTTTGTTTCATTGTTTAATCGTGGAGTCTAGACTAGTGCAATAATAGAAACGATGCACTTTTAATTGTTAAAACAACTTATGAACAACTTTATTTCTTTTCGATCGTATATGGGTGGTAATCCGTTGAGGCATCGCAATATTTTTTCCGTTTCCGCATCCAATTTTTCTTTGTACTTTTCAAGTTTGATCCGGAATTTCGTGTCGACGTAATTTTCCTTCATTTCCACGCATTGTATGTAATATAAAAGGGATTCAGATAAATCGTTCAGATCGGTGTAATTCGCCTCGCGCACTTCACGTAACGATAATTTATTTTCGTGCAGACATTTGACGTGGAATTTTTTCTATTAAAAAAAGAAATAAGAGATTTAGTATTAATTTACGGTTGTACTCACTTCGAACGTCGAATAAGCGGATGTTATACAAAAAAGTAAATATATAAAGTGACAGAGCATTTCGTTTAATTTAATCGCGTGATAGTTACTGTCGATGGTTTTATAAATAAAATAATGTCAATCGTAGTGCGGCGACATGTTTTTTCGGGTATGTAGATGATTTGCCAAGGAATTTTTCATTGTGTTTCACCGCCTCGCGCGTTATAAATCAAAATCGACAAATGAAGGAAAATCTGAATAATCGTAGAAAAAAATTAGTAATAGGAATAGAATGCCTTTTCCTCCGTCACGCCGTATCTAATATCGTGTACCAGTTTTGAAAGTTTGCACAGCCAGACTCTGTCCGACTTAATAAGGAAATGTTAAAACGTTCAAGTAGTTCAGGTTCACGGTGAACAGGTCGACCACCAACAACAAAAACGTTCTAAGCACGATGCTTTCAGCCTTTCCTTCTTATTGCCATGTTGGTACTCTTACTTATATAACAAACAATTATGCTATCGTGGTACCGATTATGAAAATTATCTGAGTCGATGGGTTGTGTCGTCACGTCACGGTAATTATGACGCATCCGTCTGTCGAAATTTGGGATTGGACCATCTTCATCCGTTTTAGTATCTTGAAATATTTGTTTAACCCGATTTTATGTACACGGGACGGAAAATCCGCCAGAAATTAACTTTTTTTGCGAAATTGATCGAGGTATCGCAGTTTCACCAATAATTTTTACGAAACTTGTATTAGTTATATAATATATCGATTATCGACTAGTCGAGGGGTGAGCTATTACAAAAGCACTACGTACCTTCGTTTTTGTTAATCCCATAAATCACATAGTGGTGATTTTAATATTACTAACTCGAAAGCGTGTTGGTATTTGAAATTCGCGAATCGTACGAGCACCACGTGTTTCCCAAAGAATCAACGCGAAGTTTTCGGCCAAAAGAGTGCCGCGAGTGAAAGTTAACTGCAGACTAGCGGCACCTCTTGAAGAACTGTACTGATAAAGGCGATATACCTGAAATTACTCCACCGCCTGTCCCAATTAGTAGTTGCTCAATTGATCACTCACTACTACAGGTGGTTATTGGTAATGATCGATACGAAACTATCAAACTATTTGAATTGAAGAAAAAAACCGTGGATAAACGTCATTCTTCATATATTTTATATTCGAAAAAATTTAAAATTCTGTGATTCTGTATGCAATCATTGTGGTCTTGCTTTATGTTGACGGGCATTTTTCTAACAACAGTACGATGATTCAAAAAAATTCTCTGTTCGTTTTGAAACCATAAAGCAAGTTATAAGCAGTCAAAAACCACCGGAAACATTTATTTTATCCTTTAATTACTCAATCGATTTTTATTAATGTAACTCAATTTGTTTCGGGTCAAAAACATAACATTGGCAATCGGAAATTACAGGTAATACTAATTCTGTAACTGATTTTGATAAAAATTGCGTAACTTGTCGAGAATAATTATTTTTGCTATCACTCATGCACTCACGATTTTTCTGAAACCTATAATTCAAATGTGCTCTAACGACTGTCACATAATTGATAAGGAAATCGAGAATGTCGAAAGATTTTGCGAAAAATCTATCGAGAAGTGATAAACCGTTTTATGGCCCTAAATTACAACCAATTTCCTTCATTAATTCCATTTATCACAGTGCGGTCGTTAAGAACACATCAGTAGTTACGACATTCGTAAAATAGTTCTCTCGAACGTCCAAGGTTCTGAAAATTTTCAACTTTCCAACGCTTATGAAAATATTTCTGTTTTTGGCGTATCGCAACACGCCAGTCCGCGAATAAATTAAAATACGTTACGGATTCACGAGCGAATCGTGTTCTTGTTCACGTCCACCGCCTGCCGTTTAAATTTTCAGATACATGCGTAATTTTCGAAGTCGATTCAACAAAACGCAATAATACGTTCGTTGAATTGAAACAGAATATTAAAAATTCTGTACGCGTTATCATTCGACTAATTGATACCAATTTGAAACAGCATTTCCATTGTGCGTTAATGTCATAGAGAATCAATTTTCTCTGTAAACAGTTTTATGGGCTAAAAGAAGGTATTGAAATATTCACACCATGATTTGATCATTGAACATTATGTTATCATTAAATGTCATCGTAGTTCTATGGTCCAGACAGTACCCGCTTCGCCTTTTCAATTATGCTAGCCATCCATATCAGTCCAGATCAAAATGAATTTTTTCAAATTCATTGGAGGCGAAGATGATGGCCAAAAATTTTGCTAATGACATCACAGAATCTATTAAACGATGTTCTTGTTGAATGACGTGTATGGGGCTGCTTTTTCTATGATGCCAGGTTAGTCAATTTCTATGATTGGTTGAACAATGTCTTTGATTTTCTATGTTGTCACATTAGTGAATCTCGATAGTTCATTGAACCGCATCTTCGATTACCAACTTGAACTGAATAGATACGAAAACAATTTCAAATCTTTTACAAATTCCTGTTAGAATTACGATAAACGAAAATATAAGAGCAGTGTACCACTTTCTCGAGTCGTTCTACCGAAAACCAATTAATAAAGTTATGTAACGTTTTAACGAAGATACCTAGCTCTCACTATACTAACACCTGTCATATATTTAAAGTCTTATTGTTATTGCTCAACAATAGAACTGCTACAATAAATTTCCTTCCGTTTATTCGCTATTTGACACGCTGCTAATTCGATACCATCATACAACGTTAACGACTATCGATTTTTTCATGTAAGGCGAAACGTACTGACTATCCCACTTCTGTCTCAATTCGTCGGATAGTCGTTCCGCGAACAGCACGTCGGTTGACATACCGTTGGACATCCCGACAACGGGGGCAATGCTGATGTCCGATATTCTCAACCCCCTCACTTTCAAAACCCTTTGATGCTCGTCGACGACCGAAGACTCATCGCACGGTCGTCCCATTTTCGTAACGCCACCCACTTTCTTCGTTGGATAACTTAAGTTAATGATGAGACATCTAAAAACGATCCATCAACTTTTTCACCAAGAAATAACAATCGATTGTCCAACCTGAAGTAATATTCGCTGCAAAATTTAAAATTCCTACAATTCGGGATATCGAGATCCAAGAATTTCGCTTTATATCTTTGCATCGCGACGCTATCCGTCAACGTTATCAGCATGGTAACGGCCGAGTATAATCTTTTAAAATCGACGCCGTTTTCGTCGCTCATCAAGTTTGCTTTGATTCTCGGTGGGTCCATTTCGTCCGTCGAGTTGATATAAACGCGCCCGCGGGACACCGGGCTCAGTAACGTGGGCCAGAATACCATAATATTTCTGATCTGCAGAAATGCGCATCCGCCAATTTTTCAGATTGCAAATTAATTTGTACAGACAAATACCTTATTAAATTTCAAAACCGAATCGATAATTTTCTGATCGAATTTTTTCCGTTCCAAATAATCTTTCAAATAGAAGTCGTTTCTCTTGAAATACGAATGAAAGACCGCCACGTCGGGCACCACCTTCAGTCGCATGTTGGTGCTGATGTAGGCGACGAAATCGTTAATACCGATGTTACTTAAACTCCCGGTCTTGTCCATAATATAGTCCCAAATGTTCTGATAGAATTCGTGCAAGCTGAAAAAATCGTTTTGACAGGTCGGCGTCGAACAGTTGAGGCACTGCCCGCAACACTTGTCGACGGCGACAAACAGTGGTACGCGTAGATGCGTCTGTAAATTTTCTCCGACCTAATAGTATTGATGGTGTTGAAGTTTTTTGAAATTTTTCGTCGATTTTTACCGGTAACTCAGCTACTATCGGAATTTTCTGGTTTTCCAAGACCTCCTTGGGACCGACACCGCTTCGTTGTAGTAACTCCACGTTCTTAATCGGCCCCGCTGTCAGGATGAGCTCCTTTCGAATTTTAATGATACGCTTTTCCTCGCCAATCATAACTTCGATACCGACGACTTTGTTATCGTGACTGAAGATGATTCTACGGGCCGTGGTGCCTAGTGCTTAGCAAAAGTTTTTTCTTCGTGAAGGCTGTCATGTTTTATTACAGCTACTTACAAACGTGGACATTCTGTTGTCCGTTTATGGGTGTAAGAAAAACTTTCGCTATATTCGTCCTGACGCTCTTAATACAATTAACCAACATGTCTCGGTAACCCAAATGTTTCGTTGGAATTAAAGGTTTATAACCGGCGGTTTTGTACATTTTTGACAATGGCAATCGCAGGAAGTGGTCGGCTTTCAAGTAGCTCAAAGTTAGATTACCACTGGTACCAACGTCGAAGGGTGCCGGTGTTTTACCGACGTACTTCTCGATGTTCCTGTAATATTTCGTAACGGCAGTTGATTTCCATTCCTTCAATTCCCAACGGTCGATATCAAAACTGGTACCTGAAAATGAATTTTTTTTAAACGTGATCCTCGTTTATGGATGGCACCTCGATGGTAAATCATATTGTTGATGGTAGTGGTTCCACCAAGTACTTTTCCTCTCGATAGGTAACAGCTGTTGTCTACGTAACCCCTGCACGCGTACGGCTCTTTCTCCAATTTAAAATGCCAATCTTCGGCGGAATGTTCTAATGTAAAGAAAAGAAACGGAACGTCGGAGGTGGCCGAAGGATAACCTCCAGCTTCCAACAGCAAGATTTTAAACTCCTCCGTTTGCGATAATCTGTTGGTTAAGATGCAACCGGCCGAACTGGAACCGACGATCACGAAATCATAACCGATTAAAGGACTTTGCTGCAAGTGACTTCGGTTAACTGGGGAAGACTTTACATTTCCATCACCTTAAGGAGTTCTTGCGAAAAATCGTTAGGGTAGTTAGCTTTGTCTCCGAAGAGGATGACGTTGTTGTATATGGCGGTGATCAGCATGATCACAACCTGGCCCAATTCTCCTTTGACAGGATCCATAACATTCAAATAGGAAAGATCCATCGCTCTAAAATTTTGCCTTTTACCTATGAAAAAATGCCACTTTCACTGTTTAAAAATTTCAATTCATGTCAATTTGAAATATGAATTACTGAAGGTGACTTGATCCATCATCGTTCGAAATTCAAGTTTCACGAAATTACTTTGCAAAGACGGTGAACTGCCATTAAGGATAAAGATGATTTGGAAATGATATTGCAATCTTCCTGGCAAGAAACTCTGTGGTTTGAATGCTTTTACGTTGTATTACGCAAAGGTTACTTGAATTACCTCATTATCCTAGACTAACATTTTTCTTTCAATTTGCCGAATCAACAAAATTTAAGAAATTGAGTGATGTATAATTTGTAATTTCTTCACAATAAATAGTTGACCCCTAGAGTAATGAAGCGCATCCACCAAAATTTATATAAATTTTCAAAAATGTTCCAACTGATTTCATGAGTTGAAATTTCAGTTTGTATGAACATTTTCAAGTTAAAAATTGATTTACGATCTTATAATTAATAAAATCAAATGCAATCGATACTCGAGACATGTGAAAAAACATATTTTTTTCAAACGAAGGAAACAACAAACTTTTTAATTCCGAAAAAAACATTCAACAAATATAAGGTTACAGGGTTACTCAGTAACCAATTTATAATGAAAAAGTATTACAATTCCGTGTGCCTGGGGGTATGATCCTCCAAAATCATTCCTGCCCCCATTTGCCCAATCATAATAGTCGGTGCGTTCGGGTTTCCGCTGGTAATCGTCGGCATTATCGAAGCATCGATCACCCTCAATTTCTTCACCCCGTGTACTTGTAACCGGGAGTTGACGATAGCTTGCGGGTCGGACCGCGGTCCCATCTTGCACGTACCAACCGGATGGTAAACGGTGGTGGCCAAGTTGCGAAAGGCGCACAACCAGTACTCGTCCGATTGAAATTCAAACTCCTTGCAATTCGGTATTTCGACTTTGACGATTTCGGCGTCCAAACGTCTCAACGCGTCCGTCTTGGTCATTCGCTCCACGAACCTGACGCCTTCCAGAAGCGTTTCGATATCCTCACCTTCGGTGTCAGTCAAGTAGCCCGAATGAATAATTGGATGTTCGTAGGGGTCGGTACTTTTCAGAAGAATTTTCCCGGTGGATTTGGGGTTTAATAAAGTCACGAAGAACGATAGTAAATTGTGATTTTCGTTTAGTTCCAGTAGGGGCTTGGTGATGGCATCTTCAAAACCACCTAAGTGATACACTTGAGGTAGTAAAACGTCGCCACGCGGGCTCAGTAAAAACATAAATTGCACATTCGGATACACGGAATTGCTTTTGGTATTTATAAAACCCATTAAGTTTGTTAGTCGTACTTGTCCAACCGGGCCAGCCCTATACATGAAGTACTTGTAGAGTTCATCCAACAGTTCGTGGGGTTTGACTATTTTATTCGAGAATTTATTCAATTTTGCGTGTATATGCGGGAAGATTAGGTGGTCTTGAAGGTTTTCGCCGACTCGGAGATCTTCGATTACCTCTATGTCCAGTTCTTCGAGGTGGTTTTTTGGGCCAATACCGCTTAACATTAGTAGTTGTGGTGATGCAATAGCGCCGGCGGAAATTATTACTTCTAGGGAGGCGTAGAATGTTTTTGTTTCTCCGTTGATGTCTACTTCAACACCTTTGGCCTCTTTGGTTGATGGGTCGATGATTATTTTTTTGACGTGGGCTTTTGGGACCAAGCAGAGGTTTTGCATTTCTTTGCAACGACCGAGGAAGCTTTTAGCGGCGTTCGCACGGACGCCGTCGTCGATTGTCATAAGACTGTCGAAGAAACCTAGAGGTACTTCTTCTTTGAAAGTATTGTAGCCCATTTCCTTGGCGGCGTCTAAGATGGATTTTCGTATGGGTTCGTCGCATTCGTATTTGGTTAATGGGAGCGAACCCGTGCGGCCGTAGCTTTCGATATCGTCCAGATCTGAAGCTTGTAGTTTTTCGGACATTTGGAAATGTGTGATTACGTTATCGAATGTCCATTCTTCGTTACCCATAGCTGCCCAGCGATCGTAATCTCGTTTATTACCTCTGATGTAGAGGTTGCAGTTGATTGTGCTGCTGCCACCCAAGGCTTTACCTCTAGGCCAACGACAGGAACCATCTTTTATGCTCAAACAGGAAGTATTTGATGGTTCGGTTTTGTAGCTCCAATCTTCCGGCGTGTTTTGAAGACTGAACAATAAGCTGGGAATCTGAATGAAAAATGTCGGTAAATAAGTGGCGCTGAGCGAAATTTAGTAACTTACATCACTTGTGGGTGATGGATAATCACCAGCTTCTAGTAACAGTACTTTATGCCCTTTTTCTGTTAATCGACTGGCGACAACTGATCCTGCTGAGCCGGCACCAACGACGATAAAATCAAACTCGTCGCCCTGTTGGATGTTTTGACTGCAATCCGGAGGGTAAGCGTCTTTTCGACCGAGAAGACATTGACTGGCTAAGAGGGTGTTGATGAGGGCTAAGAAAATATTACCACCGACGCCATGTATATTAGTCGGGCAAGGGGGTTCGAGTCCTTGTATGTTGCAGGACATTATTCACCAAAATCTTCAATGAAAAACAAACAAAAAATGAAAACGAAATCCAGCAACACGTTTTACTTATAACTAAAAACATGTCACCTTTTGCCCTTTTGTTAAAATAACGATAACAGAAGTGTTCTAATTTCAAAACGTGACACGTTTACTTAACGGACTAAATTTTATCATAATCTGAATAATACTTACAATTAATTTTAGTTGTAGAGAAAGGATTTTCGTACTGCAAACACATGCACATACATCAACAATTTAACGACACATTTTGAAATTATCTGATATTTCGTCGCGGTATCTTTCGCAGCAAAATGTGTGGAACGCAGAGTCGGATCGCGATTGGTTATTTCCTATCGTCGAACGGTCCTCGTCGCGTTCGGTTACAAGCCTGCACTGATTCCTACTCTAGGTCACGTCGACCTTCACTTTAAACGTGATATAGAATTTCGTTTTTGTCTCAGGTTGTATAGTAGCCCATGTTTAACAACAGGATCTAGCGATGATCCGAAACTTGACCTTTCATTGAAAATTCTGTTTATTTGTCAAACTTGCGCATATGTACTCGAAACATGTAAAAAAAACATTTTCTTAAAACAAATTTTTTAATTAGTAAAAACTCTGTGGTTCGAATGCAACCACTAAGACACGCCCCCCGTTTAGAGTGCATTGTGGGTTGCATACCGCGAGCAGTGGTCTCGAGATTTCTCTAACACCAATTGATCCCGCTGTGTGCATAGCATGTTCATACAATTAGTCACGGCGTCAACCCCCAAAGCCACTCTCCCCCATCGCAACGTCATCCGATACCCACGACCGCTCACTCCGATGTAGTGCGTTAAAAAATGACGCGAGGGGGGAATAAAAGCGGGCGCCTGCGATCTACTACCCCTCTTCACATCAACAAAATACAATTCCCCGTCGTTGTCATTCATAAAGCCGATTCGACCTCGTTTCCATCGCTCGTCTATTTATTATCGACATCATCAGCGTCGACTGAACTTTATAACGCGAAGTTAATCGTCGCAATTTTCGGCTTGTGCACAATTGAACCGAATGAGTCACCGCCGAATGGTGATACACGATGAATAAAAAAGTTTAGTGCGAAATTGCTAGTGTTGATTCGATGGGGAATATATTCACGGTGGGGCCGAACGAAGCCCTAGTTGTATCAGGTATGAAATCGAAATGTATGAAGAATAATCGATACACGTTCACCATACACACATGGAAGGGTAGGCAATTTCCATTAACGCACCCTTTCTTGTCGTTATGCGACTAACTGAACACCCAACACGGTTTTTAGATTTAATTATCAAATTCGTAACAAAATTTTCTTAAAATCTCATCAACTATTAATTACTTAAGAATGATCATCAATTATCATATCGGCGGCTTTCTGCCCGATCATTAAGCATGCTGCGTGTAAATTCGCGCTTACAATTTTTGGCATAACGCTGGCGTCGGCAACTCTTAAATTTTTGATACTGTGCATCTTGAGTCGTGGATCGACGACTGAGTTTTCGTCGCTGGTCCCCATGCGACACGTGGTACTTGGATGGTAAACGGTGGTGCCGAGATTTCTTAGCGCGCATCTCCAGTAGTCGTCGCTGTCGAATTTAAATTGACGACATTTGGGCAAGTTTATATCTATTACTTGTGCGTCGAGTTCTTTGAAAGTCGTCGTTTGGATTTGTGCTTGCGCCAGACGAATGCCTCGCAACATCGTATCCAAGTCGTCCCCTTGGGGGTCGGTGAGGTACCCCGTCCTTATTTGTGGGTACTCGAAGGGATCGTTGCTTCGCAATTGAATAGTACCCCTGGATTTTGGTTGGAGTAGTGTGATCACGGTGATCATTATGTCGTGATTTTGGCCGTAACTTTTTAGGGTATTCGAGGATTGCTGGTTGAGACCCGTGGACGTTATAAAGGTTTCCAACGCGCTGGAGTCATTTCGATCTATCCCCAAGTACATGTATTGAATGTCCGGGTATTTGTTGTTTTTGGTGTTTACGAAACCTTGTAAGTTTAAAAAACCAGTTTCGCTGAGTTTGCCCTTTCTTCGTTTGAAGTATTTGTATAACTCGTCTTCGACGTCGGTGGTTTTTATAGCTTCGTCTTTTAATTTGGTGAACATCCACATTATTAAGTGGTCCTGGAGGTTTTTACCGACTGGTAGGTCGTGAAGGGTGTCGATTTTTAGGTCGTTGAGATGATTTCTCGGTCCAATGCCGCTTAGTAGAAGAAGTTGTGGTGAGTTTATGGCGCCCGCTGATAGTATTATTTCCTTTTTAGCGTAAAGGTTCAACGCCTTATCTCCTATTTTTACATGAACTCCCTCGGCCTTCCTTTTGCTTGCATCGATTAGCAGCTTGGTCACATGAGCATTTGTGGCTATAGTTAACTTGGGAGAATGTTTCACGTGTCCTAGGAATACTTTAGCGGCATCTTGACGGACTCCCTTGTCGATCGTTTGGATACTTTCGAAGAATCCGTTGGTGCCTTCGCTTTGAAGCGTTTTGTAACCAAGATCAGTTGCTGATTTCAATATGGCGTTTCGTAACGGTTCGTCGACGCTGTAGCGGGTTAACGGTAACAAGCCTTCCTTTCCGTATCGGTCGTTAAGTATATCTGAAACCTTTAACTTTTCCGATTTTCTGAAGTATTTGGTAACGTTGTCAAAATTCCAACCGGTATTCCCGTCTTTCGCCCACGTATCGTAATTATCGTCGTTTCCTCTTATGTACAACATACCGTTGATGGAACTACTGCCTCCTAACGACTTTCCCCTTGGCCAGTAGCAGCTTTGATTATTGTAACCCAAACAGGAGGTCGTGGATGGTTCAGTGTGGTACTTCCATACTTGGTTCGTTAATTGAGCGTTGAAAAATGTGCCCGGCATCTAAAAATAATAATTGGTTTGGAATGAGTTTGTGGAGGGTAATTTAAATACCGCGCTTGTTATTGAAGGTATTCCTCCGGCTTCTAAGACGAGGACTTTCCATTTCCCCGTTTCCATCAATCTGCTACTCACAACGGAACCCGTGCTACCGGCTCCAACGATAATAAAATCGAAGAAGTCACCCTCGCGCAAATTTGAACTTTGATCCGGTGGATACCTATTGGGGTTTGTAAGTTCACATTGACTGGCGAATAACGAATGGATTAGGAGTAAAAATAATCCACCGGTTTGGGCGTCCAAGTTTGTTGCGCAGTGGGCATCCGGCAACTCGGCAAACATGTTTGCGTCAAACTATAAATGTGCAGTTCATTTTTACTTGATATTAAAAAAAATGTTTAATTCTATGCATCAATTCATTGCTAAAATCATCATTTAAATTCATTTTGACTTTTTGGTAGATCTTTTGTCATTTATTACAATAGTTTAAATGTCATGTTAATTCAAGTGTCATTTACTTATTGAGAAAGTTGAAACGGTTCTCATTTATGAAGAGTGGAGAAAGTTCGTATTTTCGTGCAATGAAAGAATTTCTTAAAGACGGCAATGTAAACCAGGGAAGGATAAAACGTACGCAAACGAATTATCACCAATGAAAACTGAGGTTTAACCGTATTGAGTTTAAGTTTACGATTCGGTTCAAAGTAAGTAGGAAATAGGAACGAAGTAAATTTTCGGTCTTTTGGCAGTAATTATAATAGATCAAATGTACAGCTTTCTTCTATGGTTTACTAATTCAATTCAACTGTCATTGCATTAAGTTGACGCATAGTGCGAACACGAAATCGATTAGTTATTATATACATATACATGTTTCTCGATGATTGTTTAATTCAACTGTCAATAAGCTGATATTATATCAATCGTTTAATATTCCGTGATTGATGAAATGTATATATGGTCGTATACTGTAATTGGTATTGTGCTCGAAACCACCGAAAGAGCTTACATTAGACAAGAGTGCCGAGCTATTGTAATAAATCAGGTCAGGTGAGTGCCGCTCAAATTTATGGAATCGTCCGACAATTTGGCACTGAATTACTAAAAATTTCAGTTTTTTTTTTTTTGATAAAGTAATTATAATTCGGGAGATCTTAACAAATTATTAACAAATAAATTTAACTAAACGAAAGATATAAATAATGAAATAAGCACTGAATTAATTTGAAGATTTTGACTTTATTTGATTTTTGTTTTCTTTTTTGAGACACCAGCAGGTAGCAAAAAATCGGAATGAAACTATAATGTACCATTGGATATTCATTATTCGATTGATTACTTGGTAGTGAGATAACAAAATTCTTGGTTCAGGGACAATAAATGCGTCATAATTCGAGGTTATTTACCTGAATAAAATATGTAATAAAAATATATGCGCGTGTAATATGTTGCACGTGTATAAATAATTATTGACGCTCACGGGGTTCTCAGACTGATCGTAATTGAAACAAAGCTTTTCCAATCCTGTCGGCTAATTAATCCATATTATTCTTTATAATCGGTTATTTTTTTTTTCATTATCAGGTTGCTCAGATAAAGTATCTGCTATTTTGTTTCAAAACTAGTACATTACGAATTCAATACCAAAAATACTCACTGAAAGTAAAATCGTAAACAGAAAAACGGTCCTCTTGAGTTATAATAAAAATTGAGAAAACATTTTCACCAAAAAAAGGTAAACGAGCAACTGTCGCTGCTTTCTTGCTAATTTTGTCTCAGAGACAAAATAAGTGGGGATAAAGCAGTCGTCACTTTCATTGGTTCATTTTACAAATACCTGTAAACTCATCGATGTATTAATGCACAAACAAAACATGTAAATCAAGTTCATTATTGGCAAAATCAAATGAGTATTTATCGGGACGACAAAAAGTGCATATCGGTTATCGGGCAACAACTCATTTTATGCTTTCAACTCTGTCTTGGTCGCAATTTACTCAAAAATTGACAATCTATAAAAGTGTCTGTAACCTCGAAAGTGTTTCAACTAGTAGTGGTGAATTATTTGATTATTTGATCCGCAAAACGACTATTTTTTCTCGCTATCTACAAAATTCAGCAATTAACTGTAGAAGCGTGGTCAATTGAACTTCCTAATCTAATTACGACTTGATATGTCTAAAAGTAGTCAAATTTATTAGACAACCAGTCGATGTGGTTATTTAGGAAATCAGGTGTCAGCTGTCAATTTTCAGAAAAATCTCTCTGACGATCGAGTAGTAGCAGTTCCGATTTTTAATTTTTCCCCAAAAAAATTTTCAGTTAGCAAATATTGAAATCAATGTTAAATCTGCTTTAATTATTGAAGTGACATAAAAACGATAATACATTAAGTTTATATCATTTTACTTATGAAATTATCACAAAATTTTCTCGAAGTCACAATTTAATTTCTTAAGTAGTACCACGAAGAAAGGATTCGTTTTAATCAAATAAATGTATCCAGCTACTCCTTACTTATTTCTTAAATAACTTAATAAATGATGAAACGTTTCTGCATACAAAGCATTGTCAACTCTAAAAGATGCTAATTTGATCGACGCTGTCTTTCACCTTTAGTTCAAGGAAACACCTCATTAATCGACGTCGTTTCGTTCGCGCAAAACATCCCAACCTTGCATTATGTATTTCGAAATTTTCTGTCCTACCATAACTGCCGTCGCATAGTTGTCATTTCCTGTGCTCGACGGCAATACGCTCGAATCGACGACACGTAATTTTTCGATACCGTGGACACGTGACAAAGGATCGACGATGGCGTCCGGGTCGAATGACAGTCCCATTTTACAAGTGCCGATCGGCGAAAATCCGGGAGCCGCCAGATTTCTGATGTGACAGCGCCAGTAATCGTCGCTTCTGAATTTGGTCGCGCGACAGTTCGGCACGTCGATCTTGAGTATTTCCGCCGATAGCTCTTTGAAAGGTGCGCTTTGCACTTGGTGCTCCGCGAATTTTATGCCCTCGAGTAATGTTTCCACGTCTTTCTTGTGCGTGCACATACCCGATTGTATGATCGGTTTTTGTAACGGATTTCTACTTTGCAACCGTAAAACACCTTTCGATTTGGCGTCGAGTAAGGTGATTTGTACCAAAAGTATATGGGAATCTCGATTAGCGTCAATCAACGTGTCGTAAATCGTTTCAAGTACTTGCAAATTTTTCTTGTATTGCACGAGAAAGTACGAATCTTGTCGTGGTATCAGCGTGTAGCTCAGTTTGATGTTTGGCGCTGAAACGTTTTGTTGCGTTTTGATGTAGCCGAGAAGGTTCGATAAGCCTGTAGTACCCAAAGGACCTTCTCGGTTTCCGAAGTACTTGTAGAGCTGATCGGTTGGGTTGTGATCGATTGCTTTCATCGCCGAGTCGTTCACTTTAATTGCGAAAAACGGGTACGTTAGGTGGTCTTGTAGATTTGCACCCACTTGTAGGTTGTGGATTGTTTCGATTCCTAGGCTGGATAAATGTTCTTTGGGGCCGATGCCGCTTAGCATTAGGATTTTGGGGGTGTTGAATGTGCCGGCTGAGAGGATGACTTCTTTTTCCGCGTATAAATCTAAGATTTTTCCGGCGATATCGACTTTCACGCCGATCGCCTGTTTCGAGTCTTTATCGATTAGTACTTTCTCCACTATGGATTTGGTGGCGACTTTCAGGTTTTTATATAAATCGGATTCGCCGAGGAAAGCTTTGGCGGTGTTTTGTCTGACGCCTTGGTGGATGGTTTGGGGGGCTTGGAGAACGCCAATACCACCTCCGTGGGTTTTAGCTTTGTATTCTTTAAACGATTCGATTATTTTTGTTCGTATTGGTTCGTCCAGAAGAGAAATGTGGTTTTTGGTTAGGTGTAGCAGACCTTGTTTGCCGTAATGAACAGAGGAGTCGCGGTCATCGGATTTTTCTGACAGTTTGTAGTAGGGTAAAACGTCTTCGTACGACCAACCTATGGCGCCTCTGGATGCCCAATGGTTAAAACTGTGCTCGCCGGCGCGCACATAATTCATATTATTAATGGTACTGCTACCTCCTAGTACTTTTCCAGCCGGGTACGGGCAACGACCGTCCTTGTAGCTTAAACAGGATGTTTCCGATTTTTCCGACGAAAACTGCCAATCCTCCGAGGTTTTCTGTGTACTTAAATGGAAGGCCGGTATCTGAAATTTTGACATTTAAATTTCGTAGATAACTTTAACCAAAGGTGCTAACATCACTTGTTGCTGAAGGGTATCCTCCTGCTTCCAGGAGTAAAATCTTATTTTGGGTATTCTCAGCTAGTTTTCTTGCGACCACTGATCCTGAAGTTCCTCCACCAACTATAATATAGTCGAATAGGTCGTTTTCGTTGATGGATAACGCGAAATTTGCTGGGTAATCGGATGGGTTGCCCAGTTGACATTGATTGCTAAGCAAAACGTTGATTAAAGCGAGGAAAAATGTACCAGCATCGCCGAGATGGCTACTTGGACACGTCAGTGATTCCTGACTTAGCCCGTAGGCGTTCATTGTGTTTCTGCAACAAAAACGAACCAAATATATTCAGAAGTTTCAAGCTATTTTTTACCACTTTGTCAAAAAGACTTTTGAGTGAGTGTTATTCTATTGTTGTCGTCCTTTAACCTAACATAGTTAAGATGCAATTAGGGCGAGCGTACCAAACTGGTAAATATGGCGTTCAAATAAAATATACGTTGAGCTGAAAAACGTTTACAACATGCGAAATGGCGGATGCACCCTTCATTATTCAATCTAATATACCATCAGTGTATCTCTGGTTACATGACCGCTCTGTATCTCGTGCGAATGGAAGATTTTTATTTGTTTTTAAGAAACATTTCAATCAATTCTCAACAGAAATTCATGAGTGAGGCATCGTTGGAGTCGTTGTTAAATAATGTCATATACTGAAAAACAAGATAAGACCTTGACATTATTATTAAAATCAGGAATATTACATTCAATATCAAATCGACGGAATTTTATGGATACAACACGGCAATTGAGATAATACAAAATTGTAGTTGCGCTAGATTTTGAATCGCTCACTTACCTGAAACGTATTATCTGCCACCGTCTTAGTCACTAGAAACAAACTTAGGTGAACGATCACCGAATTCAAATAACAAGTCGATCCGATCCGAGAGGCGATTGACGATCGTAATGAAAAAAAACTCGTTCTCCTTGTTTCTGACGTAGTCAACAAATTTTCGTCGTCGGTTCCTAATTTTAATAAAAACGTTTCCTATTCGATTCCTAATTTTATTCGCGACAATTCGTTATTACACACAATTTGACATTTCGTTTAGCTCATCACCAATAATCGGGATCCCAGTTTCTCGTCGGTTTTTTCTCCTCGTTATTAAAATCTAAAAAATGATTCGCGTTAGCGTAGTAATTGAGATGTACTATCGATCACCTGTTTTTCTGCCGACGTAAACGTCGTTAGCACTATCGTCGGCGACAGATTCCGTGGCGGAATTGCTGTCGACATCATCCAGAGCGTGCCAATCCTCCTTGATCATGTCCGACGCCTTCTCGGCTATCATGATGATGGGGGCGTTCGTGTTGCCGCTGACGATGTGCGGCATTATACTGCCGTCGACCACCCGCAAATTTTTCACTCCCCGGACGCGTAAACGGGGATCAACGACCGCCGTCTCGTCCGTATCCGGACCCATTTTTGCAGTGCCTATAAAAAAATGTTCAAAATTTCATGTTTTTCTGCTTCTAAGGAAAGACATACCTACAGGGTGATAAATGGTCAGAGTGTAATGTTTCGCTTGGCACGCCCAGTATTCGTCTGATAGGAATTCGTAAGTTTGACATCCTGGTATCCGGTAGTGATTATAGGTGGCATTGTATTTTGACATAGTTTTTGAGGTTAACATCTTGTAGGCTAACTTAGCACCATCGACCTTGAAATATAAGGGATTACTGCCTCGTAGTTTCGGTGATCGGCTCACGCACCACCACATCCAAGTCGTAAGGGTCGGAATAATAGTTAGGGTAAATCCGAATGTGGGTGTTTGGGTTCTTATCTTTTAATAAGAGTTTACCTCGACTTTTAGGTCGTAGTAGTAAGATGATGACGCTGAAAGCGTCTTTGTATAATATTTCTTCGAACACCGCTGAGTATATGTCATCGGTGATACCGGCCGCTCTTTTACTGAAAAGTCCACCATCGGTGTTATCCGCGTACGAGGCTAGAAAATATTGGATGTCCGGCCAATCTGACGAATAATTTTGATATTTGCTATTCACGAAACCCATTACTTCACATTCGGGCAACCAATAGACCGGACCTTCTTTTTTCTGTGTAAATTCCTCTATCGTTTCCGTCGAAAATACTTTGGGCAACTCAAAACCGCACGTTTTATCTTTGTACTCTTCGGGCGGGTCGTACAAGTAAGTACAACCACCCATGGCGACGTGGTCTTGAAGGTTTTCACCAACGTAGGGTGAATCCACTAATACATCAATACCCATTTCTTCCAAATGATTTTTTGGACCTATTCCTGTTTGAAGATAATAAAAACTGTAATTATCTCTTCAGAATAATATGACCGCATATAAACGATTATCTTGATAATACGTCAAATATCAAGTTTATTTCGCCTACTGGACGAATCTTTCTAAAACGAACGACATCTGAGATATATAAATGGACACGTGAACTACCGAATAACCTAATTCTATGATTCAGAAAGTGTCAAAACATTTCAAGTGTTTAAAAGTCTTAAATAAGTGAAATAGTGAATAGCGCTCGTGGTAGTCAGTTTGTTTCTAGTTTGTGACAATATTTGGTGTTCGCAGTTGAAATGTTGATCGGAATATCTTAACCTCTAACGTTCCGATGAACGCCCGAAATAATGAAACGATTAGAAGATTGACAAAGCCCTCTTTCAAATATAGAAAATATTAAGTAACAGTAATATTCTTACCCGAAAGCATCAACAATTGTGGCGATTGTAAAGAACCAGCGCTCAGTATAACTTCGCGTTCCACGTAAACATTCTTCTTTATTCCAAATTTGTTCAAAACAACACCAGTTGCTTGGTAACTCTCCTCGTCGATTATAACTTTTTCGGCCATAGTCATTAAGCTGATATGTAGATTGGTTCGTTTACAACATGGTCGTAGAAACGCTTTCGCTGTGCTGCACCTCAAACCATCTCTGAGTGTCCCGTGAGCCTCCGTAAAGCCGGTCTGGTATTCACCGTTGACGTCTCTCACCTTGTAACCTATATCTTGGGCCGCCTCTAAAAACCATTCCACCATTGGAGAGTGATATCTGGAAATAATTATCGTCTATATTTTTTGGCTTTGTTGTGGATGGTACGTACTTAAAACGGTCAACGGTCAGATAACCACCGGTGCCGTGGTAAGGGTCGTTTAGGTGTTCCTCGATTCTCATGTCTTCCGACTTTTTGAAGTAGGGTAGCACGTCGTCGAAACCCCAACCCGGGTTACCTTCCGCTTCCCATCGATCGTAATCTCGGCGATTGCCTCTGATGTAGAGCATCGCGTTTAGAACGCTGCAACCGCCTAGAACTTTCCCCCTGGGCCAGTTGCATTGTCCACCAGTCATCGCTCTGATACGTTATTTTAATTAAAACGCAAATCGGGGATCGGTACTTACTTGCAATAATTATCTCCGGGCTCCGTTTTAAATTGCCAATCGATCGGTGATAGTTGCAAGCTCGGAAACATTAGAGGCAAATCGGTTAAGCTGATTTCATCTGGTCCCGCCTCCACGAGCAGTACGTCCCAGTATGGGTTCTCGCTTAATCTGTTGGCAACAACAGCACCCGCACTACCACCACCCACTACGATGAAATCGTACGTGTCTTTAATGAGACCAATAGGAGTGTCTTGTATACGATGTTCGCGATCCATAACATCTGGTCTTTGAGTGATGGTTGATGTATGAAGGTAAAGTAGGAAACCTAAGCTGGGACCTAAAGTTAAAGCCATACGCGTCGCTGAATACAAATTGAGTTGTCTGTGGACCGTCGACTGATCCATGTTCCGAAGCTTGACTGTAATTTTATTATTAAAATATCGTTCTAACATTAACCGTTCTTACCTTTTCCTCCAAATTTTCACGTCTATTCACCTTGCGTTCGAATAAAAAATCCATCGATTAATATTGAATTTGAATGCACGGTCGATGGTTAATTTTGCAACAACGCTGAATTGCATTTTATCGACGACAAACAATGAAACGATGTCTCAATTTAGGTCAGTCGGACAAAGTGGGATGGCGAATGTTTGGGTTTTTCGTGTGTCGGAAAATTCCGACACTTTGTTACGTTATGTTGGTTTTAAACTACTTAATTAAATTGGTGAATGCGCTTTGACTGCTTCGATTGGTATATGTTTCGAAATCAAACTAATTTACGGTTGTAGAATAATTTTTTTTTGCAAATAAATAAATAATACTTTGTACTTAAATTCCTAGCGCTCTATAACCGCTAAATCTTTGTCTTTTAAGCCAGAAGGCTTTCACGAGATCAGCACCTTTCTCCCCGATCATAATCGCCGGCGCGTTGGTGTTTCCGCTCACCAACGTTGGCATTATCGAAGCATCGATCACCCTTAAATTTTGCACACCGTACACCCGCAATTCGGAATCGACGACTGCTGCTTCGTCCCAGTAAGGACCCATTTTAGCCGTCCCTACCGGATGGTAAATGGTTGCCGAATAATGTCTGATCATGCACTCGTAATACGGATCGGTGTGAAGCGGTAAATGATTGCAATCCGGGAAGGGAACAAATCGGCTATTGTAAGATTTCAAGGCCGGCGTTCGGCTTAGAGCGACCGCAATTTTAACGCCTTCGACTAACGTCTTCATGTCGAAATCGTCTTGAAAGTAGTTCGGGTAAACGAGGGGCGGGTCGTAGGGATTGCGGCTGCGCAGCTTTATAGCGCCGCGGCTGCGCGGTCTCAGCAACATCGGTAGGAAACTGTAGGCGTCCCGCCCGTGGATCGGCTTGAAAGTTTTCTCGTAAAAGGAATCCGATAAGCCATGCGCCTTTTTGAGCTGCGTGCCGGCGTCGGAGTGCGTGGAACCGGATACAAAGTGAAACTCAATATCCGGGTAATCGTCGCTGGCGTTCGCGTACTTCGTATTGACGAAAGCCAAACCTTCCACTCCTCCCATTATGGTTAGAGGACCACCCCCAAAGACTGCGTACTGCATTACCGGTTGGACGGAGTACGTCCTAGAAAGCAGAATTGAATCCTCGCGATCGATGGTGAAGGTTAAGCCGCCTAGACCGACGTGATCTTGGAGGTTTAACCCAACCCGCGAATCTTTGATGACGGGTATTTGGTGCTTCTCGAGCTCCGCTCGCGGACCAACTCCAGATAGCATTAGGATTTGTGGAGAATTTACTGCGCCGGCGGAAAGGATCACTTCTTTTGTAGCGCGTATTCGGTGGATTTTGCCGTCGCGCAGGAACTCAACACCGAAGGTTGCTTTGGAAAGAGGATCGATTAGGACTTTGGTGACGTGGGATTGCATCGCTATGTGTAAATTGGGGCGCAACCGTATGGGGCGTAAGAACGCTTTCGCTGTGGAACATCTGGCTCCACGTCTTGTGGTGCCTGATGAAATAAAGAATCATAAGCCTTAGAGAATAATAATCATGTGTAACACTCACCCTGCGCCATCATAAATCCGCTTTGGTACTGTCCGTTTATGTCACGATTTTTATACCCCATCTGCTTTCCCGCTTCAATAAAAGCCGCCACTAAGGGTGTATGATAAGGGGCTTCTGATACTGTGAGGTACCCTCCTTCTGAATGGTACGGCGTTTTCGACAAATATGGATTCTGGTTGTCCTCCGATTTTTTAAAGTATCGCAGCACTTCTTTGTAACCCCAACCGGGGTTACCCAGGGATTCCCAGTGATCGTAGTCCTTTTTGTTGCCGCGCAAGTAAAGCATGTAGTTGAGTACCGAAGAACCACCGAGTACCTTCCCTCTAGGCCAGTTGCATCTACCGTTTACCATTCCCAAACAGGCTTGCCCTTGCGGTTCCGATTTGTATCGCCAGTCCAGTTGGGACAGTTGTAGGTAAGCGGCCATTATTGGTACGTCAGATATCTCGGTTTCATCACCACCGGCTTCCAGAAGCAGAACGTTCCAACCTTCGATTTCGCTTAAACGATTAGCCACGACTGCCCCCGCTGATCCACCTCCAACCACTATGAAATCGTACTTGTCGAGCAGTTCCTCCGTTGCTACGTTAATCGGTCGTGACTCCGGATCGTTCATCTCGAATTGAAAGTAAGCGATAGCGGCCACTAGAGCCGGCACGAAAAGTGCTACGTTCGAAGCGGCCGATGAGCTGAGGCCCAACAACGGCCCCGCTATGGCGCTCATAGCTGAAATATAAACAAAAATTAGTTTGATACTAAGAGGATCGTCCGATGTACCACTGACAAGGAAGACCATGATTCGACTAATCGAATTAAAGTGTCATTTCGGTTTTAAATTTCTAGTCGCACGCGTTCAACTTTCTATTTCGAAGGAATATTTCAGGATGCTTACGAATTGGGACATTACTTAATGCCGCCGCGTCGTTTTAGGAATTCTAATCACGTCGACCAAAATGAAACACGAAACGATTTTGTGTAACATCGTACTATATTATAATTTGCTCAAATTGTTGAACTATTAATTTATCCGAAGTTTTAAGTTCAATAAATGTAATTGAATAAAATTAAACGTATCAAATTTGTGTATCGATTTTGGTGGATGCGCTTTTAATTACATATTAACGTGTGTTTATAAAATTTCTTCAATAACTTGTGACAAGCGTCGAAAAGCTTTCGCAAATTTCCTATGAACTTTGAAAAATGTTTTTACACTCACCTTAAATTTCTTCCACTATCAAAAAAAATCAACCATTAGGTATCACTGAAAATTCTGCGAACATTTAAATCCTTGAACTTGCTACTTCGTCGTCGCAATGTTATTACTTTCTGGCAACTTCTCTTAGTACTACCGTCACTGATGGGAATGTTAAGTATGTGAAACTTTCCTCTCTTTGACACCTCATTCTATTCTTGAATCGTCGGTAGTATAACGGATTTCCCGTTACACCATCGCATCGGTCGTGCGGATGGTCACGTGTCGTTCAAAAAGCGACCGATCAAAAGGGACTTCCGTCCGTCGAGGGTGAAGGTGAAGGTAAAAAAAGGTGAGCGACACCATTCCGTTTCGCTACCTTGCGAAAGCCGTTTTCACCGTCTTTCTATTCTACGTGAGCGTGTGAACGTATTCGAGCTAACGGTACACAACGAAGTACTTTTTTTCTCTCTTGTTCCGCTTCATCGTTAACGATTTCGTTTTGTTTCGACTTTCAGGAGGATGTTGCGGCTCGACCAAGAAGGTGACCGTGGTCGGCGGATGGGCTTGGGCTTGGTGGTTGGTGACGGACGTCCAACGATTATCGTTGGAAGTGATGACTTTAAATCCGTGCTGCGAGAACGTGGAAACCGCCCAAGGCGTCCCTTTAACAGTCACCGGCGTGGCTCAATGTAAAATCATGAAAGCCGATGAATTGCTACAAACTGCTTCCGAACAGTTTCTGGGGAAGACTGTGAAAGAAGTCAAAGCTACGATCCTACAAACGTTGGAGGGTCATCTCAGGGCTATTTTAGGTAAATACGATTGTAACGTAAATATTTCTCAATGGGAATCTCGGAAGACGAACGTCGTGACTCATATTTAATGGTGGGGATTTCGAAATTCTCCAAGTGCTACGGTAAGCACGTGTTAAACCACACTGAATATCTCGGTACTACCTGCGTGCAGCTCGTGTTTACGTTGAGATAAGAAAGGTGCAAATTGTACGATAATCGCGATTATTACTGTTCAAGTTCAAATTAGTGTGAAATTGTTTCGTCAATTGGATGGAGTTAATTTGGTTGACCGCTTTAAATTTGACGTTAACCGTTGGTGCTACTTACGCTATCATTTCTTGGTATGCCAATTTTCCATTCAATTTTTTTTTCAGTTATCTTTAATATGTTTTTAATGGTTAAAAAAGTTTCCATCTTTTTATAAAGGATTTTAACTTTTGTTGATAACAATGGAAATTTATTCAAGTCTCGTAGCGGTCCGAAATTGTCGCAAGAAGGTTGAAAATATAACTTCACGAATGTAATTTCCGAGGATGAATCCTTGAAATAGAAAATTCTTACTTCCTCGGCGAATGGTCGAATCGAATACCAATTACCGAAAAACTTTTACCCCAGTAGTTATTTCGTTTCGGTAGATCATTTGTCAACAAATATAATAACTATCTCCAGATTCTATGATCCGGAAAATGAAATTTATATTTATTTATATTCCGTGACATTTAGACTGTACCACAGAAAAAATAAACTTTTTAAGTTTCCGCGATTTGCCGGATAATTTTGTTTTAACCCCTAAGTAGATTAAGATGTCATTTTATAATTATTATTTTGTTTTCAGGAACTCTTACAGTAGAAGAAGTCTACCGCGACAGAGACCAATTCGCCGCGTTAGTCCGGGAGGTAGCGGCCCCGGACGTGGGCAGGATGGGCATCGAGATCCTGTCTTTTACCATTAAAGACGTTTACGACAACGTGCAGTACTTAGCGTCCCTCGGTAAAGCGCAAACGGCAATGGTGAAAAGGGATGCTGACGCCGGAGTGGCCGAAGCAAACAGGGATGCTGGAATTAGGGTTGGTTTTAAAATAAATTGCACCAATTTCAATAGAAGGGATTAAGTAGGTCATTAGTTGAACGTCTTTTAATTGCTGCCATTATCAAAATTGTGGATTCGTAAACCAGTTTAGACGTTATAATAATCAAAAGACATTTTAATATACACTTCGTGTAATCTTTCGTATTTTTACAGGAAGCCGAGTGTCAAAAATCCGCAATGGACGTGAAATATTCCACCGACACCAAAATTGAAGACAATTCACGTATGTTTAAGTTGCAAAAAGCGAATTTCGACCAAGAGATTAACACTGCCGTAAGTTTTTCGTTCCGTTGTAGCAATCATTAACGAACGAATTGCAGAAAGCTGAAGCTCAGCTAGCCTACGAACTCCAGGCGGCTAAGATCAGACAAAAAATCCGTAACGAAGAAATTCAAATCGACGTTGTGGAACGTAAGAAGCAAATCGAAATCGAAGCGCAGGAAGTGATGAGAAAGGAGCGCGAACTCAACGCCACCGTTCGATTACCGGCGGAAGCGGAAAGTTACCGATTACAAACGGTCGCCGAAGGAAAACGGTTGAATTTTTTTCCATTCCCGCGCCGTATTATTATTATGTATTATAAATTTTTCAGGACGCAAACGGTGCAAAACGCGCAGGCGGACAGCGAACGGATCAAATTGATCGGAGGAGCCGAAGCGACGGCGATTTCGAGCGTTGGTAAAGCCGACGCCGCCAGAATGAAGATGAAAGCTGCTGTTTACAAACAATACGGAGACGCGGCCGTCATGTCGATCGTATTGGAGGCACTACCGAAGGTAATTTCGGAATATTTACTTTAGTATCGGTATAAACATAAAAAATTTAAAATCGTATTGTTGAGTCTGCGCGATAAGAAATCGCAAAATGTATGTTTGGTTGCCTATATTCAGTAGATCGTTTTAAAAAAAATTGAACTTTAAAATGTTAATATTGATTGAGTATTTAAAACAATACTCAAATCTTAGTTATGTTATTGTGTTCTAAGATGTATGTTTGTTTGCCGTTTAATATAACTAAATTATCTTTACAGATCGCCGCCGAAGTATCAGCACCGCTCTCCAAGACCGAAGAAATCGTACTAATCGGTGGTCCGGATAACACAACCGCCGAGATTGCTCGTCTCGTCGGACAAATTCCACCGGCCGTGAATGCCTTAACGGGAGTCGATCTATCCAAAGTACTTTCAAGAATACCGGGAGCAACAACAACGGGTGGCCAAGTGGCAGCTGTTAAGTAGAAAAGGATATTGTAAATAAAATCAATTTTTATTGGCATTTGTGTGGAATTCTAATCAATTTTATTTCCATTAAAAGTATTTAGGATTCCACACAAAAGCGCTGTTAAATGAAATATTAAAAAAAATACCAATACGCAACTGACGTACAGTTTAAACTATGGTGAACGGTTGCTAAGCATTCCACCATCAAAATTGAAATCGTTCGTTCGATAACAGACCACATTTCTTATTATAATCGTAATACTGCCATTATTCTGAGTTAGGAAAATTTGTTGCAATCATTGTGTGCATTCTTTTATGGTAATTATCTTGCAATTGTTAAATATTAATAGTACCGTTTTTTAACTGATTTGGAAATTACTCAAACATAGTTTTTTATTATTACGATAACTGACGCGAAAAGAAAAAGTGTAGGTGAACTTATTTTTCTACCATCATAAAAAAAATTCATGAGTGTTTCTTCCATTAGCCTTGCCATCATCACAGATGTGTTGTCGTTTTAACACAGTGCTTTATGCACATTTTTATTCCCATTCACAAAGATTCTATTTTTTAGTTACTTGATGTTCTTTACATGTTTCATGTGAATATATATTTGAGATATGACTTCCCGTTCTTTAGGTAAAAAAAACACAAATGTATGTTACATTTTTCATATATTATCATACACAAGCTAGTATTACACAATATGTGTAAATCCGCTTTGGAAGCACTGTAGAAATGAATCGTTACAATCCTACCATTTCTGCAGCGCTCAATAATTTTTCAGTAAAAGATAAAATTTTTCCTGTAACAAATGCCGAAGCTTTCTTTTTTGGAAATAGCATCGTTATTGCTGACGGAAAACAAACCTGGCAATCATTACAAAATGCCTAAAATCAAAAGCAAATTCACGACGAAAAACCGCATATAATTAAAATTACCTACAACTATCATCAAATTTACAGGACATTCTTTCAGAGAAAACTTATTTAACAATGAAAAAGAAAAAAAAATCGATTTCCGTTACATATTGAACGTATCTTTCTGAAAATTGGCCCATATATACATTTCTGTAAATATGACAGTATAAATTTTATTTCAATGTTCATACGACATCAGCAAATTGTAAAACAATCTTAATAAACTTATTACTTCTCCCCTTTCTCCTCCCGAGGTTTTGCACCGCCAAAAATTGTCGAGGACTGCGACGTCTCCGCCAAGGAATTAACTGGAGCCTTAACGGTCCTCGGCGCTAAATTCAATTTCCGTCTGCCCGACGTATCTGAAACGGATTTATCCTATACTTAGTACACTTGGAATTGCGATCACTCACCTGGTTCTGCATTAGGTGGTTCGTCGTTGAACTGGGCGCGATCCGGACGCGATCGGGTATTGTTGAAATTAGGAGGTCCTCCACGATTCGGACCACCCATCGGAGGTCTGTTATTCCAATCACGATGACCGCCGTCTTCTGAACTAAAGTTACCGTAGTTTCCGCGATGACCACCCCTGTCTCGATCTTCGATTTCCATTTTATTGGTTTTACTCAAATAAAAATCAATAAGAGACATACCGTTAAGATGTAAACCACCGCCTGTTCTTCGGTTTCCTCTGTCAAAATCATCGCTACCACCATATCGATGATCCCCTGGTCTTCCACTTCTGAAACCACCACCGCCACCCCTGCCTCTATTTCTATCAAAACCACCGCCTCTTTCGTTACGTTTACCTTAAAAAATGCGCTTTTAAAATAATTTGTCGTCTGCCAGTTCTAACAAACCTTCAGCTACATCAATTTTTATCGTATTCCCATCAACATCTACAACACCATTCAAATCAACTGCTTTCTCGAGATCTTGTAGCGTTTCGAATTCAACATAACAGAAGCCTTTGAATTTGTCCGTTTCTTTATCCATAACCAATCTGACATTTTTAACTATGCAATCGGTGAAAATCTTATTCACATCTCCTTGAACGATACCAGACGGTAAATTACCAACGTAAGCTGTGTACGGGGGTTCGGTAGGGAACGGTTTTCGGGGGCCCCGCCGACCGCCCGAATTATAATCTCTGAAACGACAATGCCCATGTGCATCGTATTGCGGTTTACCGCCTAGAAGCCGACCGGGGCGGAAGCGAAAGCGACGTTCGATTTTCGGCGCGCCCAAAGTCGCCGCCTCTTGCGAACCGGTCAACCACTTCAGCGGCGGTCTTATTTACGTAATTTTACAATATTTACCTGTTGTCTCGATCGTCATAACCACTTCGAGCAGCCATGTTTTCGATTGAATCGCATGCGCTGCGGAATGTTTGACAGTTGTTTGTACTGCAGGGGATCTTAGGACTACCAAAGCGCAAAAGAACGAAAGGATACTGCGTAACTATTTTTAAATGGGGAAACACGAACTTCGGAGTATGATACTTTCTTGTGAACGTTTTCGTTAGCTACAAATTTAGATTAATTGAATCCGAAAATGATGAAAGTTGTTTCGGTTGAATTAAATACTATCAACGTGAATATATGGTTACAATTAAGTAGTCAATCGGAATGTCATTCGCTAGTTGTCACTTGCTCAGCGCAGGAATCCTCAGCCAACTTTAACAGTCGCAACGAATGCTTCTATTCTGTTAGGGTTTTTTAATACCGTAGCACGTACGTGGTGGGGGTGATCGGAGTTATATATTCTAGTTCTATGGTTCTGGAAGAAAAGTTGTGAATTTGACAGAGAGGTGCTAATCCAAAGTAAGGTTAAATTTTTAATAAATTTTATTTTCCACACTTTAAATCGTTTCAAAAAAACCGAAAATGTTGATTAATTACTTAAAACGTGTATATTTGTCTAGATTTAGTGTAGTAAGTGCCGAGTAAGCATCAGGTGTTAGTGATTCGATTCGTATTTTGCAGAGGAATTGTTCATCGAAAATTCCTAGGAACGCTTTGGAAAATGTGATATCCGCCCATCATCAGAAAGAGAACGGTGTCGTCTACGACAAGAAACCCTTCAAGATTACGTTGCAAGCTGGTAAACGCGACGATGATTCGAAAAATGATCATTGTGAACTAACAGTACTTTTGTAATTTGCAGGGAAGAATTATTCATGGTGCCTTTGCGGACGCAGCCACACTCAGCCGTTCTGTGACGGCACGCACAGAAATCAGGAACTGAGAATCACCCAAAAGTAAGGCACTATTTCAATTTATTGATTAGCATTTTCTAGGTCGCTTAATTAATTATAATTTTTATTTATTTCAATGTCAATCTTTGGGGGGAATTAAAAAAACATCATAGAGTTCATTTTGGAACTACAACATTTTTCGCGACCTTTGTCTATTATTAACTGAATTTCTCACAGCCCTGAGAGTGTTGTTCTATTTTATTTGAATTTTGTTGTGATTCGTTTTAGGGTATGTTGGGATAATCATAATTTTGTGTTAATTGGTAAGCATTTAGAAAATCGAATTAAAAAAAATATAACTCATTATTTTTAAAATAAAATGATGATCAATAACAGGTTTTAAAATGATACTGGCACAACTCAAACAGTCTTTATACAAAGAAACATTTGATGACTAATTGTTGTGATCTAGGCAAAAAAAATCGTCAGTGTAAATGCGATTACAAATATGTTTACAATTTTTCAACCTTACTGACAATTGAAAAATAATACAAGAAAGTTGGTAATCGATATCCTTTTCATTAATCTGACCACTAAAACAAAAGGTTGATCAATGATAAGGATATTAATTGATAGAAAAAGGGAAGAACGGATTGCTTTATTATTAAAGTTGAATCATTTTTACGTCAGTAAAGGAAAAACGCGGTGTAAATCGCGTCAATCGCAATGATTAATTATTGAAATGCTTCCAAAATTTCATTTAAGCGCAAATGTTTTGATCAAGGTGTTTGAAGTGACATTCTGAGGAAAAGCTATTGGGGTAAGCCCAATAAAATGAATAGAAACATCTGTGAATGAAAAGCTTTTAAACTGACAATTCTGTGAATGGTACACAGAAAGCGTTGAATGCTCGACTGAGAACATTGAATCTTGGACAGAATCGACTGTGTGAATGGGTCGGACAAAGAATTTTGAACGAAAACTGCAAAAATGTTTGTGATCACATTACCGTAGATACACATATTGAATAAAAATCAGACTAGCGTGTCACCATCCTATACTTTAACCTGATGTCAAAATTGTCAGCTCCTTTATATCCTACCTCATAAAGATAGATGAACACCATTAATCGAATTGCTTGTCTTAAGGCCGATCAAGTTCCAAGTGACCGAAACGAAGGACTACTGGATTTGCAACTGCAAACAAACAACGAACAGACCGTTTTGTGATGGAACTCATAAAGCTGACGCAGTCGTCAACGCCAACTCGTTAGTGCGACAATAATTAACTCTTATCCATCGATTAGTATACATCCTCCCAAATACAAAGTAGAGACTGAACTGGATATTTAGTTACGTTCGCAATGACTACATTACTACAAAAAAACGGTATGAAACCTTTGTCGAACGGCAACAACGGCGGGATCCACCAAGTACCGAATTTAAACGTCGACAATTACGAGATAACCGACGAGGCGCCCGCGGACGAGGCGCTCCAAACCGAGTCCCCGGAAGTCGATATAACAATAAACAATGTGGTGTGTAGTTTTAGTGTGAGGTGTCACTTGAACCTGCGCGAAATCGCGATGAACGGGATGAATGTCGAGTATCGCAAGGAGAATGGTATGCTTACGATGAAATTACGCAGACCGTACACCACCGCGAGTATTTGGTCCTCGGGTAAAATCACGTGCACGGGGGCGACCAGTGAGGATCAGGCGCGTCTAGCGGCTCGCCGTTTTGCCCGATGTCTACAAAAGCTCGGTTTCAACACGAAATTCAACAATTACCGGGTGGTGAACGTGCTCGGCACCTGTCTGATGCCGTTCGCCATCAAGATCAATTCGTTCTCGGAGCACCACAAAGAGGCGGATTACGAACCCGAACTGCATCCTGGTGTCACGTACAAAATTAAGAATCCCAAAGCGACGTTGAAGATCTTCTCGACGGGCAGCGTGACGGTGACGGCGCCCAGCGTCGCGGACGTCCAGGCGGCGATCGAATACATATTTCCGCTGATATTCGAATTCAGAAAGGAGCGCACGGCCGAAGAGCGTCTGGCGCTCGAACTCAAGAGACAAAAGAAACAAGAACGGGCGGGCATCGAAACGACGATGCAAGTCGAGGACGAAGAAGAATGCAATAGCGAAGAAGATAGATGGTAATCGAAACGAGTGACTGTTTAGCGTAAGCTTTCGTTTATTTATTACCATTTTCGTTACGTTTCCAATTTCGGGTTATCGAATTGAGAACAAACAATCACTTCGATTTTAGCGTAAGTAGGATTTCTCCGTTTCCGTTTCGGTTTTTATCTCGCCATATCGAATGTATTATTTTCAGTTCGTCTAAATAAATAAAAATGTATCGGTGCAATAATTATTCTTACTAGGAAAATAGTTTGTTCTCAATTTGATATGAATTATTCTTGACTTCAAGTCAAAAAGCCAAAGGATCGATGTAAATTCGATGTTGAGTGGTTGAAGTTATCGAAGGCGATGTTGTACAGAAGAGGACTGCGTATGGTGGATACCGTTCAACGAATTTCGTCACTATTATCATCTTATCTTTTTCATCTTTTCCAAGGACCGATGTACCAAATAACTTTCTCCGGTTGTATAGTTTGTCATTTTGGGATATGGTTAATATCATTGAACGACTGATTTTATATATTCGAGGTTTTGCACGAATTTTATAACGAATATTGTTTTCTTGGCGCCTAATAGATAGGGGAAGACTGATGGGTTTGCCGGTTTTTATCGATGCCCCCCTTTTTTAGTGAGTGTCGTGAATTTCTTTTTCTCATTATGGTTCTCGTATTAGATTCGGGTTATGATATTTCGTCACTGTTTAAAATGTTTCTTGTTAGTTTACCGCTCTGATATAAAAGAAAAACACACAGACTGAGATCTTTTTTGGTGCCGCATGTTTGACTGATGTCAAACAAATTTCCAAAGAGGGCTTCAAATCTCCGGTTGTTGCCTGAGAAGCTATCATTTATGTAGATGTTATAGATTATATGTCACTCTATTAGAATATTGTTTGAATTCAAAATAAATTACGTAATGTATTGATAAATGCTTTCAATAAATATTCAGTTCTGATGAAATTTTTTTTTTGAAAATCAATATATTTATTTCACAGCATATACATTAGGTGTAGATCTTAAAATATCAATATAATGTACCTACGAATTTTTTGCATATTACAGTGTTAAGTTTTCCCTGTACTCGTTTCCTCCTTCGATTCTGGTGGCTTTCTAGAGGCAGCCAGTTCCATATCCAATCGTTCTTTCGCTCTAACCACTTTCGATTGTAAGTAGAATGAACCACAACCAGTTTGTTTGTCGTTAACTTTAAATAAAAATTCGTATCTTTTATAAATGTTTTCCTTCGATAAATCGGTAACGTTTAGAATTTGCTTGGCTTCATCGAGAGATATTCCAACTTTTTGATTAGCTACTCGTTCTGTTCGGGTTTTAGCGTTTCCCATGCGTCTAGCAGCTTCTTGTGACGCTTGAATTTCCTGTTTTACGGCACGTGCCAATGCTTTTCCAACTACTTGAACACCGGCTATTATTATTTGGGCAACGTATTTTGCCATTTTTTTGTTGATTTTTAATAAAATGGACAATTCTGGAACGATTGAATATTGCTTGAAACGAGGTTATGTCATTGAAAAACTTGTCAAATTTCGAAATATTAGAACTACCATGTATTATTAGTCAATGATGGAACTACTTTTTAAAACCAGAGAACGTAGGTGTTGACATAGAAAAATTTTCTTCTTGTCCTCTTTTTCATAATTTTACATTTCCTTGAGGTTAGGACATTCCGAAGACAATTTGCATGCAATTTACCTGTCTTAAACGTTATGCGAAATGACTACCTGCAGCGAATACATTAAGTCAACCTTTCCCTTAATCGACGACGAACTAAAACAATATGTTGAAGGTACGTGTAATAAATGATTGATTTATCTTGTGCAATACAAATTTCTTGTCTTCAGATGTATTGGAGAATGGGGCAGATGATTTCGAAAGCAGCGACGAAGTTTTCGAAGCAATTGGTGAAGTTCTTCAAGAAATATCCAAAGATAAAACAGAAAATGATATAAGGTGCGTTTAACCCTTCAGAATCAACAAAATCCAATTGCTTTCATTTTAGAAACATATGTGATGATTTATTAAATATGTTGCGTCCTGAACAATCTACCGAATCCTCATCAACTGGTACTCGGATACTTAACGCTCCTGTTCACCTCGGTAGCATGGCAGCGAATTTAGAGAATAGTGTGGAAGATGTTAAAAGTATTTGGTTAATGCAAAGGGATGATTCACTGGTATTCAACAAAACAAATTACTCTTTTCGCGGCTGTTAATCCACAGTTCGATTTTAGAAAGTCGACGCCCGAAAATTAGAAAAAGCGCAGGCGAAGTTACAGGAAAAACAAGAAAAAAGATCGAAAGATCCCAAAATAGCAACAGCACCTAAACTCGAAACAGCCACCGCTTCGCAGGTTAAAATATGAAAGAAGATTTGTTTTCTCAACACTAATAACATTTTCAATAGGTTACCAGTAAAAAGGAAAGTAAACTGGAATCCAAAGGTATGAATCGAACTCAAGATATTAGAATTGAAAATTTCGATATTGCATATGGAGACAAGTAAGTTTCCACATTATATTACAGTTAATTCAATACAACTCTTGCAGGGTCCTTTTGCAAGGCGCCGACTTGGTCCTCGCCTATGGCAGACGATACGGTTTAGTGGGTAGAAACGGTTTAGGAAAAAGTACTTTACTCAGGATGATAGCAGGAGGACAGCTTCAAATCCCTTCGCATTTTTCGATATTACATGTGGAACAAGAGGTTGTCGGGGATGACACGATAGCTTTAGACAGCGTCTTGCAATGTGATACTATAAGAGAAAGCCTTATTCAAAGAGAAAAAGAAATCAGCTCGATGATTAATTTGAAGTAGCATGTTTTAACTATGTTTAATCGCTTGTTGTAATGCAAATGATTTCAGCGCGTCATCTGATCCAAATTTATCGAACGAATTAACGGAGATATACACGCAACTACAAAATATTGAAGCAGATAAAGCGCCGGCGAAAGCTTCAATTATACTTAGTGGTTTGGGTTTTACACCAAGCATGCAGGAACGAGCCACAAAAACGTTTTCCGGCGGTTGGAGAATGCGACTCGCGTTGGCCAGAGCTTTATTTTCCAGGTACTAAATAAACGACATTTTGGGTATATTAATTATCTTGTTATCGTAGACCTGACTTGCTTTTGCTTGATGAACCAACAAACATGTTGGATATAAAAGCGATCATCTGGTTAGAGAATTATTTGCAAAATTGGCCAACAACTTTACTTGTGGTATCGCACGATCGACATTTTCTCGAATCTGTACCAACTGATATCCTGCATTTGCATTCACAACGACTTGATTCCTATAGGTGAGCGTTTTCGCCCAACTGTACAAAAAATTAAATTTTTATTTTAGAGGTAATTACGAACAATTTATTAAAACCAAAACGGAAAAATTAAAAAACCAACAACGGGAGTACGAGGCACAAATGGCGCATAGGGCTCATGTTCAAGAATTCATCGATCGATTTCGGTACAACGCAAATCGAGCTGCTTCCGTACAGTCCAAAATCAAAATGTTGGAAAAATTGTAAGATTCTTGTTTTTTACGAAACAATTTAGTTATTAGTGTCACCACAGACCCGAATTGAAACCTATCGAGAAAGAAGTCGATGTTACGTTGAAATTTCCCGACACCGAGTCTCTATCACCACCGATTTTGCAATTGAGCGACGTTACTTTTAGATACAACGCGGAGAGAATAATTTTCAGCAATGTTAATCTTGGGGCGACAATGGAATCGCGAATTTGTATTGTAAGTTGTTTATAATTGAAATGATAATCGTACAATTGCATGCTCAAGGTGGGCGACAACGGAGCCGGTAAAACAACGCTTTTGAAAATCATAATGGGGTTGCTGTCTCCAACATCAGGTATATGTCACGTTCATCGAAATTTAAAATTCGGTTACTTCAGTCAGCATCACGTTGACCAGCTAGACATGAATGTAAATTCCGTCGAATTACTACAACAATCATTTCCAGGTGAGATTTTACGAAACGGTGGTTAATTATATTGTTGTATTAAATTTCATAGGTAAAACGGTTGAAGAATATAGAAGACAGTTGGGTAGTTTTGGCGTCTCTGGGGATTTAGCGCTCCAAACAATTGCTAGTTTGTCCGGAGGACAAAAATCACGCGTGGCTTTCGCCACTATGTGTATGAAAAATCCCAACTTCCTAGTACTCGATGAACCAACAAATCATTTAGATATTGAAACAATTGAGGCGCTAGGAAAAGCTATTACAAAATTTACCGTACTTCAATTCAAAGTCATTTTAATTATGATCGTAATGTTATTATGGTTTTTAGGGTGGTGTTATTTTGGTTTCTCACGATGAACGACTTATTCGAATGGTTTGCAAGGAATTGTGGATTTGCGGAAACGGTTCGGTGAAAAGTATAGAGGGAGGATTTGATGAGTACAGGAAAATAGTGGAGCAAGAATTAGAGGCCTCGCAAAATAAGTAATCGACCTATGGTACACTCATTATTATGTATAATAGATAGCAAATTTGTCTATAAAATCTGTATATTTATTAAAAAACTTTTTATTAACTCTCAACATCACCACGTAAGTAGTTCAAATATTACCATCGTAGTTCAAAAGTTTCAAGGACACAGGTAGATGATATAAATCTTCAATTGTAGTTTCAATAACCACAAGTTGTCAAATATTGTCAGTCTCGATGTTTGTGTGTAAGTGAAAATGTAAAAAAACGTACCCTTAAATTTGTGATATTGCGTTTTAATTAGAAGAGACAAAGTTGTGACGATGATGATGGATTATAGTGTGGAGAACTTAGAAAAAGCGGTGACGCTATTTTATAGATCGGAAGCGACACAGCAGGCGGAGGCTCATAAGTGGCTAAATCAGGCTCAAAATTCGCATCAAGCGTGGAGTTTCGTGTGGGAATTGCTCTGCCCGAACAGGGTAAACGTTTGTATCACCAACTGGAGTATCAATAACGAGTCGACTGCTTTCAGAGTTCGGAAGTGCAATTCTTTGCAGCGACTACGCTTTATATGAAATTAGTGAAATTTTGGAACGAAGTGCCGACAGATCATTACGATCTGCTGAAAAAAAAGATCTTGGAAGCGATTGTCAACTACGCTACGGGGCCCAAGCTTGTCCTTAACCGACTATGCATATCGGTATGTTGTTTTAGTTCATTTCCAAAGATTATTACGGCCTTTTATATTTTCAGTTAGCCGCTTTTATAATTCACACGTTGCCAAATTATTGGAAAAATGCTGTGGAGGAATTAGTATCGAGCTTCCAACCTCAATATTTACCAAATGTAGAACCGGAAAGAGTGATATGGATCCTACTGGAAATACTTACAGTGATCCCTGAAGAGGTTGTCACGCTACGATTCTAATCATTAAAACAAAACTTTTTTTTTTTTAGTTTCACACGATGATTTTATCTGTGAGTCAGAGGAACATAGTGAAAGGAATCTTGCAAGGAATTTCCAAGGACATAATTAAATTAATAGAGATGTGCTTGAATCCATTACCGAACGCCGGGTAACAAACTCAACATCATCGAAGAGATGTCTAACTTTTTGTTATAATTGAAGATTTAACATGGCGAATTTAACAACGTATTGCAATGCGTCCAGATGCGCTTTCGCTTGGATTCAATTAGGCGGCCTTAACATAGATGAATGTGTCAATATAACGCAGTTACTCATAGATTTGACTTGTTTTGTTTATTGGTAATTTCTGGTCAACGTAATTTACGATTATTTCTCGGTTGTTTAATTTAAGGAACAAATCCGATCCCGATGGTTTAACGTCTGAAGAAATTGAACTCATGGAGGTTAACGTTGAAGGATTAACCGGAATTGTACAACACCCGAATACGTCTAAGTTTCGATCTCACGTTAACCAGTTGTGCGCGGATGTATTGTACAAATTTCACAAAATCCTCACGGTCGAGTGTTATTCGAAAGAACCAAATAAGGTGACTTGGTTTGAAAAAGAAATACACAAGTGCTTAATATTTGTTCCAGGATGTTGTGTCCAATTTGTACGGGCTTCTAACTGGTTTGGCTGATGCTCAATCTAAAATTTTCGTTGAAAACTTGCGTTCGGAGAACGAGGAAGAAAGAAAAATTAGTTTTGATTTGTTCAAGTCGATATTGGAGTGTTCGAATTTACCCGGTTACCACCCGATTGACGAAACTTCGAGCAGTCTTTGTTTTGGTTTCTGGTACACACTACAGGTACTTATTGATTTATTTTGACAAAGTTAATTATTTATTCAATTTCATTTAGGAGGATGTATTATCAAGTAAAACGGTGGAGTGCGCCCAGTTGCTCCTACAAATCAAACCGTTTTATCGCGATTTGGTGTGCGTGTTGTTGAAAAAATCGATGTTTCCTTTGGATAGGACCGGTTGGTCGGCGGACGATCGGGAAGTTTTCCGTTGTTATCGACAAGATGTCGCTGATACTTTTATTTATTGCTACAACGTTCTCAATTTGGAAATGCTCGATATTCTACATACGAAACTAACGGAAGCGTTATCGTCAACTACGATACAATGGAATGAAGTTGAAACATGTTTGCACGGTTATGGTGCGGTAGCTGAATGTATAGAATTAGAGAATTTGTACTTGCCAAAATTAATGACGACGATTAGGCAGATACCGTACGAGCGTTTGGATTCGAAAGTGATGGCGAGCGCTTTGGAAACTGTAGGTAAGCGGTCATCATCGAATTTTTCTGTGATTAGCAGAAAAACCACAGAATATCCTAATATTATCGAATATATTAAAATGTTTCAGGTTTATATCACGAATGGATATCCGAACATCCCGAAGTATTAGGCAGCGTATTCCCTTTTGTTGTGTCGGCGTTGAATAATAGCGAAGTTTCGACGAGCGCAACGATGGCCCTAAAAGATCTAACGAACAGTTGTCAGAAATTTCTGGAACCTTTCGCCGACGTATTTTTAATTCAAGCCGAGGTATTTGAACTATTTTACACGTATGTAGTTGTAACAGAAAATATTGTTTCAGACTGTTTTAACGGGCGGTATGTTGAAATTAGCTGAATATCGACGTTTAATATTCAGCATAGGAAAAGTGCTGTCGATTTTACCAATACAAAAGTCGATGAATTACTTGAACGCGATACTCTCTCCAGTATTAGAAGAATTGCGAGAATTATCGTTGAACTGCTGTAACGAGTCGATGCCAACTGTGAAAGTTACTTTGTCAACGAAACTGAAAATATTGGCGACGTTATATGGCAGCTTACATGTGAGCGATAACGCTTTATTAGGGTGCGAAGCACCCGGCGAGAAAAACCAACAACCCGTTTTGATGATTATGCAAAACACAATGCCGCTATACCGAATGATCGGTGAAAGGTTTTACGAAGATTTAGATCTCATGGGGGTACGTAAAATTACATTAATTTGTCATCAAGTTAACTTCCCCGCTTACAGGATTTGGGTTGTTTATTAAAATGTGGCGTCGTTACATTGATGGACGATTCTAAACCATTGATCGGTGATATTTTGCACTTGATTATATCGATTTACAAGAAGAATCCACAGTCGCAAATTTTATCTGTCGCTAATACGGTAATATTTTTTTACCGATTTTACTCAATACTGAAGCGATCTCATTTTTTAGATCGTTATAATGTTTAGTCGAGACGACGATATAATTTTAATAACGCAACAAGCGATCGCCGAAATTGTCAACGTTACTTTGGAGATGTGTTCGAGATACAACGATAACAATATGTTATCGGAGAAATCGGACGTTATGGAGGGCTTCTTTGTGATGTTGTCTCAACTCATCAAGAAAAGTCCTACGCATATTTTCAACGCGAATGTCGACAGTCTGTTTCTGTTCCAGTGCGGTGAGTAACATTCGCTTTTTTTTTGTCTCGTTCTTTATATTTTTCAAAATGTGCAGCAATCCTAGCTTTAGCCTTGCCGGAACATCAAAACCTTAAAGCTTGTTCGAGTTTCCTCGTCAATTTCATCGGACGTAGCCGCGAATGCGGCCAAGCGGACGTAATACAAAATTGCGGCGAAAGTTTGTTGTTGCGGATTTTGCTGAGTTTGGGTAATACGGCGCCCCGGCATTCGGTCGAACATTTCAGCGACATCCTGTTGGCGCTCAATAAAAAGTACTGTGATAATTTGAGCCGGTGGTTGCAGCGACTGTTGACGCAGGATAATTTCCCGTCCGATAAAATAACGCGCGAACAAAAGGAGAATTTCACCAAGTCAATTTTACGAGAAAAGGCGAACAAACGGAAATTGACGGAAATCGTGTTGGAGTTCACGTTGGTGTGCAGAGGTATCATAAGGCAAGATACTTCGCTACCGTGAAAAAACAAATTAAGGTAAGTTTATTTGACGTATTTCTCCAGCAATTCTTGCTTTTTTCTATGCAATAAAGCGCGTTCGACTTCCTCTTGCGTCGGCACAGGAACGTGTGCGACAAATCTCTGCCTCGATCCGTCCAGTAATTTCGGATCGTCGTCGTCATCTTCTTCTTGAGAAATCGAATAGATATCCTCTTCCTCATCCACGTCCTCGTCATCGGACGTTTTTTTATATTTGTCTTTATTTTCCTTCCACAAAGCAACTTGCTTCTGTAATGCTGATATAAATCTGTTAGACTACATGCCAAGAGGTGCTTCTTTTTTTGCTTACAAATTTTTTCCGCTTCTTTTTCCAGTGGAATCAAAATGCCGTCATCATCGTCCATGTAACCATAATAATCGGCGTCAATGTCCTTCATCAGTTCCGCTCTCGTTTTTCTAGGTGGCGCGGGTGGTTCCTGTTCGAACAGCTCTCTTACCCCTTTAAGTAGGAAAAAGAAAATGTAAAAACAGTTTGTAAATAGATAACATTCACTTTTTAAAAAGCGAACTCATTAAATTATTTGCACGCACCTGGTAAATCTTTGGCGGCGCCGAAATATTTATAACCCCTATTGCCGGGCACTTCTTTTCCTTCGTGATCCAACATCCTCGGACCCACTCGTTGGTAGTCCGGTCCGCCTAGCTCCTTGATTTGGTCTTCCCAATGCCGTTTTTCGCGCAGCAATTTGTTGATTTCATCGTTCAAATCTCTTATACGAAACTCGCCCAGGCCTGCGTTTTGTATTTGGGCAACTTTTTTCGCGATTTCCCTTATTATTTGCATGCGCCATTTCTCGCAGGCGTACAGGTTTTTACATTCCGAAGCGAGATAGGGACGACGCTTTTGGTGTTTGTTGTCGCCGAGTTGGGCAGCTCGCCAACGAGCCAAAGTGGTCCTGCAAAAAATGGGAATTATTTCTTATAAGTTTTCATTCAATTATTATATACAAACATCGCTTTCTCTGCATTTCGAGCCATTTTAAAGCGGCTAAATATGAAAAATAATTGATACCAATTAGGTTAACGATTCATTTGAACTATTTTTGTGTCGTAGTTGCAAACGTCGAATGTTTACAAATGTCAAACGAATGTTTTCTTCATAGATAAAGTAATGCAGTTCGGACATGTTGGCTCATGCGCCAATTCAAATAAAGAAACAGCAACGACCAAGAACGAAGCTCTCACGATTGCCGGTGGCCTCGTACCAGACTCGTTCGATTACCTTGGTGAGTTTCACATTTTACATCAGATACTAAGTTAACAATAAAAATCTTTCTTCAGGCGATTTGATCAACGAAGTTTGCTCCACTTTAGTAGCTGAAGGTGTAATTGTCCCATCAACAAAAGTACCACCTCTGACAGTGCCAGAGGATTACATTTGGGCCAGAGAGTTGGGTTTAATGCGAAAACCGGTAGGTTTCATGACGTCCATCTGCGACGAACTGATTTACATTAAAAGGGTTGTCAGAAAAAGTACAATTTCGCAAATTGTAGTTAGAAACTCATCTTTCATGTTTTTTTTTAAATTTGTTTACAAAAATATTCATTATAAAAAAACAATTTTAATTGAACTTACGAATTACGAAATGTTTATATGAGGAAATTATTTATGAATTTATATGTATTATAAGTATTTGTGAAATAAATATTATCAAACTTTTCTGGTTTTTGCATTTATTTATTTATTGGTGCCGATATAAAAAACCTGAAAGACATGTTTTGAAAACATGATCTTTTTGACTTCTACTTTCGAATTTATCTCCGTCGAATTTTTAACAAAATTTTGTTAACTCTGTCGAATTTTTAACAAAATTTTCGGCAAATTCTGTTGAAAATTCGACAGAGATACCAGGAACATAGGAGTCGAAAGAGTATGTTTTCGTGACACACACTTTTGAGTCCTACGTTCCTGGTACCTCCGTCGAATTTTCAACAAAATTTGCCGAAAATTTTGTTAAAAATTCGACAGAGGTACCAGGAACATAGGAGTCAAAAGTGTGTGTCACGAAAACATACTCTTTTGACTCCTATGTTCCTGGTACCTCTGTCGAATTTTCAACAAATTTTTCGGCAAAATTCAATAGTTTGCCGAAAAATTTGTTGAAAATTCGACGCGTTCTTGTTATGTTTTCGTGACACACTCTTTTGACTTATGTTCCTGGTACCTCGATTGAATTTTGCCCAAAAATTTTGGGGAAAATTCGACAGAGGTACCAGGAATGTATGAGTCAAAGAAGTATGTTTTCAGACATACTCTTTTGACTCCTATGTTCCTGGAACCTCTGTCGAATTTTTAACAAATTTTTCGGCAAAATTCAATAGTTCGCCGAAAAATTTGTTAATAATTCGACGTGTTTTTGTTACACACTCTTTTGACTCCTATGTTCCTGGTACCTCGATCGAATTTTGCCCAAAAATTTTGGGGAAAATTCGACAAAGGTACCAGGAATGTATGAGTCAAAGAAGTGTGTTTTCAGACATACTCTTTTGACTCCTATGTTCCTGGTACCCCTGTCGAATTTTCCACAAAATTTTTGGGCAAAATTCGATCGAGGTACCAGGAACATAGGAGTCAAAAGAGTATGTCTGAAAACATACTTCTTTGACTCATACATTCCTGGTACCTCTGTCGAATTTTCCCCAAAATTTTTGGGCAAAATTCAATCGAGGTACCAGGAACATAGGAGTCAAAAGAGTGTGTAACAAGAACGCGTCGAATTTTTAACAAATTTTTCGGCGAACTATCGAATTTTGCCGAAAAATTTGTTGAAAATTCGACAGAGGTACCAGGAACATAGGAGTCAAAAGAGTATGTCTGAAAACATACTTCTTTGACTCATACATTCCTGGTACCTCTGTCGAATTTTCCCCAAAATTTTTGGGCAAAATTCGATCGAGGTACCAGGAACATAGGAATCAAAAGAGTGTGTAACAAGAACGCGTCGAATTTTTAACAAATTTTTCGGCGAACTATTGAATTTTGCCGAAAAATTTGTTAAAAACCGACAGAGGTACCAGGAACATAGGATTCAAAAGAGTATGTCCGAAAACATACTCTTTTGACTCATACATTCCTGGTACCTCTGTCGAATTTTCCCCAAAATTTTTGGGCAAAATTCGATCGAGGTACCAGGAACATAGGAATCAAAAGAGTGTGTAACAAGAACGCGTCGAATTTTTAACAAATTTTTCGGCGAACTATTGAATTTTGCCGAAAAATTTGTTAAAAACCGACAGAGGTACCAGGAACATAGGATTCAAAAGAGTATGTCCGAAAACATACTCTTTTGACTCATACATTCCTGGTACCTCTGTCGAATTTTCCCCAAAATTTTTGGGCAAAATTCGATCGAGGTACCAGGAACATAGGAATCAAAAGAGTGTGTAACAAGAACGCGTCGAATTTTTAACAAATTTTTCGGCGAACTATTGAATTTTGCCGAAAAATTTGTTAAAAACCGACAGAGGTACCAGGAACATAGGATTCAAAAGAGTATGTCCGAAAACATACTCTTTTGACTCATACATTCCTGGTACCTCTGTCGAATTTTCCCCAAAATTTTTGGGCAAAATTCGATCGAGGTACCAGGAACATAGGAGTCAAAAGAGTATGTCCGAAAACATACTCTTTTGACTCATACATTCCTGGTACCTCTGTCGAATTTTCTCCAAACTTTTTGGGCAACATTCGACGGAGGTACCAGGAACATAGGAGTCAAAAGAGTATGTTTTTGTTACACACTCTTTTGACTCCTATGTTCCTGGTACCTCCGTCGAATTTTCGACAGAATTCGTTGGATGTACCAGGAATGTAGAAGTCAAAAGAGTATGTCCCCCATAGATAGTAATATCATCAGATGTCAAACTTAGTACTAATATTTTGTGAACGTGTTGATGACGAACGAGCCGATAATATGGTTTTCTATTTATCGACCTTTTTGCTGACGGTGGTGCCACCCTTGGCAGTAATCTTAACGATCTAAGAAGGTTCATTAACTACATTTAAACCATTTTTTCATAAATACATATATTTATTAATAACGTCCATGATTTACACATATACTTTTACATATTCATATAGCTTATCGATCTCCTGAAATGAAGTCTTTGATATCCTGTAGAGTACTGAAACAAAAACTAAAATCAATAATTGTTTTTTAAAAGAAAATTGTAGGGCAAAATCGAAACAATCGATACCAACCAAATCAAGGATATATGAAACAAAACTTGAAAGTTGGACAATAGAGACACAATTTTTGTTAGGTTACTGTAAACCATAAGAGGATTCAAGCGAATAACCTGGTCATCAATGCTAATGTATTGCCTATAGTGCACGGTCACGCATGGTCTTGAATGTCAATGCAATTCAAATGTCAAAAACGCTATTTAAACGTCAAAGGAATGACCAAACATTATACAGGTCGCGTGAATCTTTATCTATGGTTGTCTTACTATTTAAACCAATTTTAAAACAATAAATATGGAAACGGATAAAGAAACCGTTGATAAATTGAAAGGGGACGCGATAGGTAGTACCTCGTATACTCAACGTTTCGTTTTGAAAACAATTTTGCAATTAAAAGAACCAGAGTGGAACGACGAGCTTGAGCAGGATTTGTGTTTCTTGTGGGACGCAACGATTGAAAAAGATGTTTGCCAGTACCTGATGGAAATCGATTTTCCAACGATCGCTTGCAATGTGATTCTACAGTTTACGGAAGGCGCGGAAGACAACGAAAGACTAGTGGAGATCTTGGTTGGAATCTTATCGAACATTTTAATAGTGAACACCACAGCTGAATTTGATACTAAACACACGGACGTTATTTTGAATCTTCTGTTTACCAACGATGATCCACTAACATTAATTCAAGCAATAAGATTTATTGTAGGAACGTTTACTATTGAAAGATATAAAAGTTTATTTAAGGAAGAACAAGTAAAGAAGATGAAAGATGTTCTTCAATTTATATTAGAGAATTCAACAAGTACTGAATTGGTTGAGAAAACGCTGCAACTATTATCAAAAATTGAAGATAAAGTAATTTTTGACAGTACTCTTGTGCTTCTAGCTGTAAGTGCCTGTCAACGCATGATAACTGAAGAAGGGGAAAAAGATTTTGAAGTGTTAGTCACTGAACAACATAATTTAGTTAAATTCACTATAGAATATATTGTAAATTTCTGCACCTTTCTAGAAGAATCTACAGAAAACTGGCAGACGTGTCTGGATTTGTTAAATAATTTAATCGGTTATTTTTCGTTGCAAGAAAATCTTTTACCAATAACTAACGAAATTTCGTATTATTTTGAAGCTTCTGGTTATATTATAAAAACTTTAAAACTCCCATACGCAGCCAAATTGTTAAGTAATATTTTCAAAGTTGTGGATATTTTAATCAGGAACGACTGTCTACTGGAGGAGCAATCGGTGGCAGAAATATTTTGTCATTTACTGAGTTTGGAACAAGCAACAACTATTAAAACTCAGTTAAAAGGCACATTTGAAACGAACGATATCAAACGAGTTTGCGATTTTTTTCAAACTAATAAAGCTAACTTTGAATTTGAATATGATGATAAAATATTGCATCAATTATATTGATACATTAAAGTGTTTCTTATTTCGATAAAATTAAAACTTTAAGCTAAACCCACCCACTCCGCGGTTCCTGTCTTGCGCCATCCCAAGTCTGAAGCCGTAATCGTCGTCTTTTCCCTGCGAAATGAGGATATTAATCAGGTATAAAGCAATTACGTCGTATTGCGTACCAGTTTTTTGTACTCGCCGCCACCGGATGGCGGTTTGGGACTAGCGAGCAGCGCTCGTTTCTGTCCGAGCTCGCTCTTCGCCGGCCACGTGGGGAACATTGCAGGGTCGATAGGCAACGGCGATTCTTTGAAATAGGGATGTTTCAACGCTTGCTCCGCCGTTATCCGTTTCCACGGATCGTACGTAAGAAATTGCAGCAAAAGGTCCAAGCCGGAGTCGGTGAGTTCGCGAAATTTCAAACTCAAATTCGATTTGGGGTAATCGATGAATTTCATCTTTTGAACAGCCGGCAACTTATTGAAACCTCGCCAAATATCCTCGTTCGGGGTTCCCAGTTCCTTGAATATTCGATTGAGTTGGTCGACTTCGGTTTTGCCGGGGAACAGCGCGTTCATAAGCGTGAGCTCCGCGTAGATGCAGCCAACGGACCAAACGTCGATCGGTGTGCTGTATTCTTTTGTACATAAGAGGAGCTCGGGGGCTCTGTACCATAGAGTAACGACGATGGGCGTGTAAGCTTTCAACGGAGAGCCGTACTCTCGAGCGAGTCCGAAATCGCCAACTTTCAAGATACCCTTGTGACTCAGTAACAAGTTTGAGGTTTTCAGGTCTCTATGTAAGATCCAATTATCGTGGAGATGCGCTACGGCTAGCAACAGTTGCTGAAGTAGACACTTGACTTCGGCTGGAAATACAGAAAGTAATATAAAATCGCCGCGAGTATAAAAGAAACAAATTTCTTACCAGGCGTAAAGCACTGCTTTTTATGTCTCATAGTCTCCATCAACGATTTCAAATCGTGCTCCACATAATCCATCACAATGAAAATCTTATCCATGTTACTACCAACGACTATTTCCCTGACCGTCACTATGTTTTTATGTTGTCCTTTGAGCAACGTATTAATTTCCCGTAACGAAGTGATTGGGAAACCCTCCTTTTCCTTCTCCATTTTCAGTCGTTTAAGCGCGACGATTTCTTCCGTCCTTTTGTCTCTGGCGCGGTAAACGACGCCGTAGGTGCCCTCCTCGATTCGATTCAAACATTGAAACTCCTCGACGGACCGACAACCCGATATGGCCGGGAAGTAAGGTGGTAAGTCTTCGTCGATTTTTTTCGTTTTTGGACTTTCCGCTTCCGGCTCGACGTTCTCCACCACCGGTTTTTCCTCTTCCTCGATTCGATTCTTATCATCGTCGTCGTCGTCGTCGTCCTCTACGCGTTCATCGTCCGACTTCTCCGAACTACGATCGGAACTTTCTCGCGATCTACTCCTAGTGCGACTCGCGCTTCTCGAGGAATTATCGTCGCTCGTTTTTTCTTCCTCTTGTTCTTCATCGTCGTCGTCCGGAATTTTCTCGGGGCTATCTTCGGCTTCAGGTTCTTCGTCGTCGTCATCGTCGTCGTTTTCAGACACTTCCTCTTCGTTAACGACACGTTTACTGTAATGTTCTTCCAATTCTTCTTTACGACGGCTGTATTTGATATCTTTATCCAGTCGACGTTCTCTGTCCAATCGGGATTGTTCCTTTAATCTGGCCATCTCCCGTTCGGCTTCCAAAAGTTTCTCTCGTCTCTGATCTTGTTCCGCTCGCTCTTTTTCATTTAACTCGTCGTTGCAGTCAGTTTTTTCCCTTGTTCGTTCTTCGCCACCACTTAGATTGATGATTTCCTTAACGTACATCCCGGATTCCCCTTCGAGGGCATAATGTTCAGAGTAGTCCGATTGTCGTTTCCTTTTGTGGCGCCTTTCCTCTCGACTTTTTTTATCGCTACCATCGTCGTCGATTTTGCGTTTACTAAGTAACCGTTCGCGGAGATCGTTTAAAGTTCGATCGCCCCTTTTTTCGTCGTCGTGTCGCCTTTTCTGTTTATCAGGTTCTTTAAGCACGTAACGTATCTCTCTGCCACCGCCGCTTTCAGTTTGCTGATGGTGATGATGATAATGATGGTGTCGAGACGACCTGTCTTCTTTTCGTTCCCGGTGACTTTTATGGGACGAAGACGGTTCGATTACAGAATGTTCATAGTTTTTCTCCCTGTATTGTCTGTTGTCTTTGTCTCTTTCACGTTGATGGTGATGATGGTAATCGCGACTTTCTCTGTGGTACTGTTGCTTATCGATGCGGCGAACGTGACGTTCGTCGCGACTTTTAACCGAGGATTTTTTGTGACGCGTCCTGTCGGTGCCGTGCTCCTTTTTACGAGACGATTTGGAAGAGTGCGCCAATTTCGCTTGGGGCGGTTTGATATCCAAAGCGTCGTGTAAGACTTCACCTTCGTCTTCCGACATACTGAAACAAACGTACGATTAGGATTGATTGAATTATACCAAAGCGCACGTACCTTATAAGGTTTTCGTCTCTTTTAATATTTAAGTCGCCCGGACTTGTACCGCGTAATTCGCCATCTTCACTTTGATCATCACCCGAAGACATCACAACATCAAGATACGTCTCAAAATCGTTAACAACAACATAACCTAAATTTAGTATAGAATGGAGGTTTACATAGACAAACGTTTGTCTATGGGAGGTCGGTCACAGACTGACGCATGATCTGACGTTCCGATTTGACTTTTTCAGTCTGTTTTATATGTTGAATCGATGCCCTAATGGCGGCATCCGATAACTATCGATCGTAAATAAGAAAATGTAAAAAACAAACGAGTGACCGGTCGAATTTATTATAAACAAGTGGTGAAAGCGCTAGTTATCACTGTGATCAAAGTTAATAACGACGAGACGACGTTTGTCAGATCAATGTGGAAGCAGTTACAGATGGGAATAAGGGCTTTCATGCTGATCGCCTCTAGAGTTTGGACGTGTCTCTGTTTTATGGTCAAGAAGCAAACTCGAGCAGTAAGATTTTACGATCGCAATCATTTGAAATCATTCGTTTGGTTCGTAGATAATCCAACATCAGTCTGTAAAATACGAGCTTTACCCACTGTCACCATTATCCAGGCACAGACTCAGTAAGTGCGCCAATTTCTTATACCTCAATGTTTCGATAATTTCTATTTTAAGGTATAGTGAAACGTAAAACATTGGTATTGGATTTGGATGAAACACTGATCCATTCACATCACGACGGCGTTATCAGACAAACTGTACGTCCAGGAACACCCCCCGACTTTGTACTAAAAGTCGTTATCGACAGACATCCTGTCAGATTTTTTGTACACAAACGACCGCACGTTGATTTCTTTTTAGATATCGTACGTTACCACCCCTCTTTTTACAGAATTTCATTTTACATACTTTCAGGTATCGCAGTGGTACGATTTGGTTGTATTTACAGCCAGCATGGAAATATACGGGGCGGCCGTCGCCGACAAGTTGGACAACAACCGAGGTATCCTAAAGCGACGATTTTACCGTCAACACTGCACCCCCGATTTGGGATCGTACACCAAAGACCTAAGTTCGATATGTACAGACCTTTCCTGCGTTTTCATACTAGACAACAGTCCAGGCGCTTACAGAGCTTATCCAGGTGACACATTTCGAGTTTCAAATGCGATGTCGGGTAAAACGGCGTTTTACAGATAACGCCATACCGATCAAATCGTGGTTTTCCGATCCGTACGACGTCGCCCTACTCAACCTCTTGCCAGTATTGGACGCCCTTCGTTTTACAGCTGACGTTCGCTCGGTCCTGTCTCGAAACTTGCATCTGCATCGGCTTTGGTAGGCTTTATTCAACGACACCGTTTTGATAATACATAGAAAAAAAAAATTATTGAAATAAAGAGGGTGAGTTAGATGAAATGTACTTGTTCATTGAGCCGCGCCTTTTTCAGCAGGATAAAGAACGATACTCCTTATGTACATCCTTTGTGTAAGATACAGCAGCAACAGCCGCAACAACTGATAAACGACAACTGCTTGTCGGCCGATTTGAACAACGATAAAAAAGAGATTTGTATTGATAGCGTCGTAACTCAGGTAACGTCGCCGGAATATAATTAATTTCTTCCTAACTTGGTAGGAAGATCTTTGTATATATTGTAAAATTCTCTCTCTTTAGAATAGTATCGTAAGTTTGATATGTTTATCTGATTAATCATTGTTTAATACTAATGTTAATATTAATAGATGATCATCATTGGAAAAACGTATTTTTAGCTGATTATTGTACTTATACACGGGAATAAGTAAGCTCGCGCGTTATTTTAAAAATTTTGTTCGATAATCGATTTTGCAAACGTTTGCTTTGTATGAAATGTTTCTTCTTTTATTTTTTGATTTGAAATTTGTTTTCCAATACCAACACTTAGTACCTGGCGTATGTTGTCGACTGACGAGGGAAAAGGTCGAGTTATTTTATTTTTATCTTCGCTCACTCGATTTGTTGGTAGTTTGTTATTTGTTATATGATGATTAGTTTTTTCTATTGAAAAAGAAAGCGACGACCTTTTCTGAACACTGCGATAGTGTAAAGGTGTATTTGATTAATAAAATTTCAATGAAAGTAAAGTGCGCCGTTTCAATTTACACCTCATGGGGTGAATCTCTATTTGATATAATGATACAAAATTGTTAAATTAAAGACAATATTTACATGAAACAACTTACTGATCGATCGAGCACGCGTCCTAATTGAAATTCAAGCTTCAGATTCACCGATCGTTGCTTCCCCTAAAATCGGTACAATCAGATTGTCCTTGGACATCAACGTGTATTTGGTGACAAAGTGTGTGAAGCGTTTGCACAAGGACGTTTCGGTTTCGAAATCGTCGAATATGGAACGGTGATGATAGTAGGCGTGAGAAAAGATGCGGTAAACTCTGCGACAAACAGATCCCAACTTTGCAACGGATGATTCTTTGATGCTGACTCTGTTGAGTGCAACGAACGAAATGATTTTTTTTTAAAAAGTGTTTTAAACGTATACCTGCTAGGAAAATATTTGTTGCTGTTTAAGAGACAAGCGGCTCCATCCAGTGTGTGTCGGGTATAATCGATAGCCGCACATTCTTTGGGAGTCTTGTGAGCAGCACATAAGAAAATCCATTGCTCAGTGGCGGTCATTTGGTTGCACGTTTCCGGTCTGCATTCCTCCTGTAATCTAATAGCCAAACCGTTCAGTTCCATGCAGAACTGTCTGAGGTGCTCGTATTTCCAAACACCCTCGTCCAAGGTATCGGGCATTTTTAATATTAACTCGATGTTACTGGGATCTTTTCTAATTAATTGCTGAATGCACTGCTGAACAGCTAGGGTGCTGTCCATTTCTTCGTACGCCTCGTCGGGCCATCGGCAGAAATCCTAAAACGAGAAAGATGAATTGAACGATAATTAACTAATGATTAAACTTACTTCAGCTTTAGTTCCCGGTCTGTTTCGTCTCAAAATTGGAGCGCCGTCAGCCATTTTCATTTTTGACATCAATATTTTCGATGAATATTGTGATGTTAACTGTTATTTTGCTTTTTTATATGCGAGAACATTAACGTCAAACACATCCCCCGGTTTGACGTTTGATTTGACAGCGCTCTGTGAACGATGCGATGTTGCCACTTTTCTTTTTATAAAGGGGTATGTAAATCTATGATTTACCATTTTCGGTGAGTTCTAAATTGACGGATTAACAGAATTCTGAGTGAATTAATTTGGAAAAGTAAATAAACTGTAACTTTAATAATAGACTATTTTACGAGACAAGACGGCGGATTTGTTTATCTTGAAAGTTTATGGACATCGTTTATATTACATCCACGCAGTCGATAACGCAATCATCGATTGATGAGGTGAACAGGAAAGCGCCCTCGACCGACCACTACCAAGGCTAATGGTTTTAAATGAAATTATATGAAATATCAAATACCGCGATCAACCTTCAAACGCGAATACCGGTCGTTCATCGTACTGCAATCGTCGATTTTGCAGTAAGAGTTCGATATTCCAACTATAAAACGACCCGATGTTCAGTTACAGCTCACCGATGGATTAATCAAAATATGAACTCGTTTCATTGTCGGTCATGCGAACTACGGCGAAGTCCTTTAGTTTATCATGTGATACTGATTAGTTGGAATCAAGGAGTGCTAGTTGAGGCGAATAATCGAAATCGGAGGCCCCAAATTAATTTATTTTCACCACGAAAAAACTGGGTAAGTGAAATTTTTTTTTGCGCAAAGTACTTTGCGGCACGCGACTACCCGACGTCTGATAAAACGGGCGTGCGACTTTTTAAAAACACGTAGATGTAAAACTACTTACTTGTGTTTTCGTGAAGATTCGTACGATTCGCTTTTCATCTTCAATTCCCGTTGCGTTTCCAAAAGTTTTCCGCCCAAAAATTACAACACGTGATCACTTTGAGCGTTTATCCCGAGAATCGCCGTCACATGATTACAACGATACGCGTTACAATTTTAATATTTGCGAGCAAGTTTTTTACTTAATGTTGCAAAATTTGCTTCGCAATGAACTCATAGAATGCTTGATTTAAGTATTCTACTAAATGAAGACAGTGGTCATAGAATTGTATATCGGGACGATCATAGAGATATCAGGTGACTAAAGCTAGGGATCCGCTTTTGTTTCAAAATGTATTAAAAATTAATTTAGTCATGGTTAAGAAATTCCAAATAGCGTTGTCATTTAATTTTAATTATCAATTTAATTCGCATCTGTAAATATGGCAAATATTTGAGATATGTTATCGAATACTCAATATTAGTTTTATTGGTTTAAAAAGGAATTCACGAAGATTTAACGCTGCACGCCAAGGTCGGAAAATCGATAGTCGCATAAATTTATTGTGGGAAAAGCACAATTTTACGCTTTTTCACTCGCTAAGCAAACCACAATAAAAAATGATCGGAACGCGACACGTTAGTCATAACTGCAATTTCGGCGAAAAAAAAACAATTCTTTTTGTCATATTATGGTTAATATTATCGCGTTAAATTTTTTCGATTAAAATATGCCAACAAAGCGGTGCATTGTTCGTTGGAAAATTAGTGTCGCGTGCGATTTTTAATCATCTCTCTCTTTTATTATGTCTATAAATACCTTCAAAGTGCAAACAATTCTTGTTTGTGCGTACCACTCGCATTTCACCTGCGGTTAGATAACGAATCGCCTTCAGATATTCCATATAAATTAAATTAAATTCATTTTTTCATCGTTAGATACGGTGAAACATGGGATCCTTATTTCGGAGCGAGGAAATGTCCCTCGCGCAACTTTTCATCCAGCCCGAGGCCGCTTATTTCGTCATATCGGAACTGGGAGAAACTGGAACTGTTCAATTTCGGGACGTAAGTAACATTTTCTCATCGTCAAACTTCCTCTCATCATAAAAATTTGCAGCTAAACGAAACTGTGAACGCGTTCCAAAAAAAATTCGTTAACGAAGTACGAAGATGCGACGAGATGGAACGTAAATTGCGATACATCGAGTCCGAGGTGAATAAAGATAAAGTGACCATCCCGGACGTGCGAGAGCTGCCCAGGGCGCCCAACCCCCGCGAAATCATCGATTTGGAGGCGCACCTCGAGAAAACCGAAGCGGACATAAAGGAATTTTCCGAGACCGCGATCAGTCTCAAATCGAATTTCCTGGAACTTACCGAACTGAAGTATGTTCTCGAGAAAACGCAGCTTTTTTTCAACGAGCAAGACGAGGCGGCCGCCGGCAGCTTGGATAGATCCTTAATAACGACAGAGGATTCACAATCGGCCGCCATGTCCAGCAGAGGTCGACTCGGTTTCATCGCGGGGGTGATAAAACGCGAACGCGTCCCGGCCTTCGAACGGATGCTCTGGAGGATATCCAGAGGCAACATATTTCTCAGACAATCGGACGTCGGCGTTCCCCTAGAGGATCCCAAAACGGTTAACTATAACCACCATCGTTTTTAACTAGAAATCAAAATCACCATTTCAGGGCGACGAGATGAACAAAACCGTTTTCGTCGCCTTCTTCCAAGGCGAACAACTCAAATCGAGGATCAAGAAAGTGTGCGCCGGCTTCCACGCCTCAATGTACCCTTGCCCCAACACCGTTTCGGAGCGCGAGGAGATGCTTCAAGGGGTCAAGACGCGTCTGAAAGACTTGGAGATGGTGCTGAACCAAACGCAAGACCATCGCCAACGGGTTTTGGTGAGCGTCGCTAAGGAGTTGCAAAACTGGAGCATCATGGTTTCTAAAATGAAAGCGATTTATCACACTTTGAATTTTTTCAACGTCGACGTTACCAAAAAGTGCCTTATCGGGGAGTGTTGGGTGCCTTCGAAAGATATATATGTTGTACAAAAAGCCTTAGTCGATGGTTCGGTAAGTTCGCCACATTCTCAATAGATGATTGATCGATTATTTTGTTTTTGAAGTCAATTAGTGGCAGTTCAATTCCCTCCTTTATGAACATCATAGAAACGTTGGAGAATCCACCGACGTTCAACAGGACGAATAAATTTACAAGAGGCTTCCAGAATTTGATCGATGCTTACGGAGTGGCCACGTATAGGGAGGTTAATCCGGGTGAGTATCTGTAATTAAAAGATTAGAATTAGAATACATTAATTAACGGTTAGCAAAATTGGATCTCGATTACACTTACGAAGCGTTTTCATAGAACTACGTTGACATTAGTCGGTAGTTCACTAGCCAACTATGATATATCACAGGTGGCGCTACTTTAAATAAAAATAATCCAATTTCTTACAAATAAGAATGAATAATTATTTCAGCATTGTACACAATCATCACGTTTCCTTTCCTGTTCGCCGTGATGTTCGGCGACGTCGGTCACGGTCTCATCATGTTGGCTTTCGCTCTGTTCCTGGTTATCCGTGAGAAAAAATTACAAGAATTGAAGAACGCCGGCGAGATTTTCAACATCTTCTTCGGCGGTCGTTACATCATCTTACTAATGAGTTTATTCTCGATCTACACCGGTATCATTTACAACGATATCTTCTCAAAATCGATGAACATATTCGGTTCGAGGTGGACGCCGCAATACATGTCGGAGAAGGAGTGGAACACATCACAACCGGACATCCATCCTTTATACGGTTACCGGGGTACACCTTACGTCTTAGGTTTGGACCCGGTGTGGCAAATCTCCAAAAATAAAATCATCCTTCTGAACTCCTTCAAAATGAAGTTGTCGATTATAATCGGCGTGTCGCATATGATTTTTGGCGTCTGTATGACGATCCCCAATTTTATGTAACGTATACATCACCAAGAAGACATTGCTGCTAAGTCACTTCGATTTTCAGACATTTCAAACGAAAATCCGAAATTTTTCTGCAATTTATACCGCAGATTGTATTTTTATGTTGCCTATTTTTGTACCTCGTGATTATGGTGTTCTGGAAATGGATTAAGTATTATCCCACTAACGACTTTCGTAAGCAACATTCTTTACACTCTGGTATAGTATTTGAATGTTCAATGTTACAGCGGAGCTGGGAACGTCGTGCGCTCCGTCCGTCCTCATCTATTTCATCAATATGATGCTGTTAAAGGAGCAGGAAGAGCGGAAAGGTTGCAACCGGTACATGTTCGAATTTCAGCCCTACCTACAAAAAATTTTATTTGGAATAGCGATTCTTATGGTGCCTATAATGTTGTTTGGGAAACCTATATACGTGAAAATCACTCGCAACAGAAAAGCCAGAAAATTCAGCATTGTACTAAATTACCAATTACAAATTAAAAATTGTTTCAATAATGCCCTTTACAGTTTTCCAGAAACGGTGATTTGAATCACGATTTGAAGACGCAGTCTTTGGAATTGGTAAAAATTGTAGATCACAGCAAGCAGGAGAACAATCCGGAACCGGGCGCCAACGGTAACGGAAAACTGGAAGAAAACAATTTGGCGAATGCGGAAAACGATACGGCAATAATTTTCGCGCAGAATAACAGAAAATCGGTCGATGGTCACCAGGGTCATGGCGAGGAGGAAGAGGAGGAGGAATTCGGGGAAGTGATGATCCATCAGGCGATTCATACGATTGAATACGTTTTGAGTACCGTTTCGCATACTGCTTCGTATTTGCGTTTGTGGGCGTTATCTCTCGCACATTCCCGTGAGTACAGGTTGCAACAAAGACTTTTCGTATCAATTCCGTTTCAGAATTATCTGAAGTACTTTGGAGTATGGTGTTCAGTAGGGCTTTCAAATTTGAGGGAACTACAGTTTCCGTTATTTCCATTTATATTTTGTTCGGTCTTTGGGCTATATTTTCGGTTGCTATTCTCGTCCTTATGGAAGGTTTATCAGCCTTTTTGCATACGCTTCGATTGCATTGGTACGTATTCAAATTTCTATATCTCAGTTTCGAAATTATTTCTCTTCTTTTTAGGGTCGAATTTATGAGCAAATTCTATGTTGGAGAAGGTTATCCGTTTCAACCCTTCAGTTTTAAGGATATTATGGAAACAGAAGAAGTGGAATAAAATGTTTTTAATGATTAACTTTAGACGACTAACAAACTCAATCAAAAATTTTTTGTTGATTCATTTTATAGTAGATTAGAATTAATTCGCATTTTTATTTGCGTTTAATTATCCCAGTCTTTGAATTTATTGAAATTTCATTTTAAGTAACAAAACTAAATGACATGTAGTACAAGAGGTGTTTTAGTATTAACAGTTTTAAATTGGAGCGAATACTTGCAGAAAAATGCAAATATTTCAATCGGATTATCAAATGAAAAGTCGATTACCGGACGACTTCGAATGAAATGTCAAATATTAGTCGCGTCCAAGCTATTTATACTCCAAACCATAGAACATAGATTTAATTGAAACTTCAACCGTGTTCAGATGAACTACTTTGCCTATTTGTCAACCATAGACAAACGCAATGAATTATATTTATCGACTGAGTGGACTGCGTCTTTAATTCAATCCGCTGTGAATTTTGATTCCAGACAGATAATAAAATAGGAAGATTTTCCTTCCATTTACAATAAAATCGGAGATCGTTTTCTGTGCCCACGTCCCTCATCGATTTCAACCAAACGTAGTAGAGTATGTCTGGTTGCGTGCCTTCTTGATGGAAATAATTCCGTTGCGCTTCACACAAAATATTATCTCGTCAGCAATTTAATTCACAAAAATTAATCTTATATTACCAAAATGGGAAACAACCGGCAAAAAACAAATTATAAAACCGAGCAATTAAAATTGGACTTAGTACCGTTACAAACAATTTTTATCAACTCCAACAACCTGTGTTATTCCACTCCTGCAATGTGGTTACATAACTTAACTGTTTTGACTAAATAACGCAAAAGCTGTCAATAAGAAAACAAACAATTCTCACAAAATTTAATTAACAGAAATAAACCGCTATTTTGTGTAACAATATGTATTTTAGATACATCGCATCCGTGATCATCAAAGTATGATCCAACTGTTGCGACTGTTTATTTTCATTTTCTGTTTCTCGTTGAATTATTATTCGTGCGGCACAAAAGCGGAGGAGGCGGCGCTTAAAATTTTGGATAGGGAGAAACGCGGTCTAGTTTTCCCTTTGGGGGGAACATTCAAAGTGAGTATTAAAGTGACTTTGGTCAATTACCGACTTCCGTTTTGATTAGATAGTAATCGGGTTGGGAACGACTCTGAAATTAAGCAAAACTCGAAGTATTGCGGTGGCGTGGAATTTTCAATGGCAATACCCTTTAGCTGTAAACAGTAGTGTTACGGAGAATTACCCACCGATTTTATCACGAAAAAAGCGATATGATGATCGCAATCTCCGTAGGGAGGAAGTTTATGACAGTATTGAAAAAAATGTGCCAGGAGATTGTTTACAGCGATTAATATGCGAGGAGGCTTACTCCAGTTTCCACCTGACAGAAAATGGTATTTATGGTCACTTATTGAAAATCTTACTGACGTAAGTTAACCAACGATTTTCAAAGAAAATTTAATTAGTTACCTTGCAGCCCCGATGACGATAATTCAATTATAAACGAAAGATATTTAGACGCCCAAGCAAGCGGTAAATACGGAGCGGATTGCACTATAACTTATCCGGCCTGCCCCTACGACAATTTGCTACAAAAATTAATCAACCTTCACCGGGAATAAAAAAAAAACACCCATCGCTCCAGTCTTAACGATCTCCAAATTACTGATTCCGGAGAGGTCGCTCGGTTTCAATTTGTCACATAACGAACAAGCGACTAATTTCTAAAACGACATTCTTTATTAAAATCCCGAATATTATTCAATTTGGTCCCGAAACTTCAAAGACTGTAATTAAGGGTGAATTAATTTTACGAAATTTATAAACAATTATAAAATTGATACGATGACAAAATTCCTGCTGCGCAATCGAATCGAATGTTTTATATATTTAGTTTTTTCGGATTATCTGTGTATTAAGCAATGTTAAACATTAGGTACCCTGAACATATGTGCGATAATTGGGTTTTTGTTAATATTGATAACCCAGTTAATAGGACGTAAGCTAATCAATTATTGTGTAATCAGCGAGATATCGGAAAGGAAAGGTTTTTTGAAGTTCGAATATTTTCGTAACAGCTGTTTAATAAGTGTTTGGTAAATATTATGATTAGGAACGTATTGAAGGAACTACATCATCTTCAGTCTTTTTGCCCAACTAGGGGTGAAAATTATTTGTAACTAATAGAAAGCTTCTTCAAATTTCCAAACAAGAGTACACTTTGAGTAAGATAAGAAGTTCAATTAGATAAGGTCGAGCTCAAGGTGATTTGTTTCCTCCCCTCCAAAAAAGGCTCTTCTGAAATAGTCTACGACCTATAAAAAAGAATATTATCAAAAGCGGGCGAAGGACTTTCATCACAGATATCCTGAATATCGCGTTGATAAAATAATTTATACTTTTTATAGAAATCGATTTTTTCTTACGCAATTTGGTCGCACTTCTTTGGTATTTCGGTGGTAGCAAATAGCAAAATAAATAACATTTGTAATGTCTACATTTTCTGTGGTAATTCACTTTATCCGATCACAAAATATGTTATATACGTATAAAGATATCTTATAGGTGGCGTTTATTTAGACAGACCACCACAAATCTGTGACTGTCGCTCAACATGTTTTTTGACTTTACATTTTTTAGAGCATAGAACTGCATTGACATTTGTTCGTAGATATGTAAACAAAGAGTTATTGTTTGACAATGAAACATCATAATTTTTTTGAAGATCTCCTTTTATCTTTTCATTTCAATTATACAAAAGGACGTCCCCGGAAGCGGTCGACTTATGAAATAGATAAAAATTAAATTACCTCCACAGTCCACACTTTAAAATATTTCATTTTGGCAATATGATCGTTTGGGGGTTTTATTTAAATGCGCATCCGATTTTATCTTTCCATCTGTATTTACGATGTGTTCATCAACGATGTTTATTTAAGAATGACTAAACTCCGTATTCGTAGCTGCATTTATATCTGTGTTTGGAGGCGTGGTTTGAAATAACAAATGACGTCGGAGTTATTTCGGAAAACAATTGGACTAATGGGGTTTGATATGTAGCATAGACCATAGAATACGTTCAGTAGTTCAATCAAATCAAGATTTGCGTGCAAAAGATGGCGCATGGTCGAAAATTTGTTTGCTAGTAAATACATTAAGGTTATAAATTTAATCGAAATATCGTTGCGGAGATAAATAAAAGTGCAGCTAAAAAAAACGTTCTTTATTTATTTTGGGCACCACCTCAACAATTCGTTTGTGGTCGCCTACTCAAAGTTCAAGAATAAACATGAAGAGTCACATTTATAATAAGAGTACCGAAAATAAAGAAAAAAAAAGTGAACAAAACACCGTTCGTTCTCGCAAATTGAAGAAGTTTACAAAACTTGACAAGAAATTTACGTTTTACGTTCAATTGGCTCGGTTATCGTTTTGTTCATGTTTGATAAATGTTATAACACTTTGACCCTTTGAAAATTGATAAGTTAACAATATATGCATACGAAGCATTCAATTTGTAATTAATCAGTGCTTTTGTATTGCGAAAACTTACATCCGATCAATTAATTTCATAGTACTACACATTTTACTTCCTGATAGTGAATTGAAATATAGATTGTCCGTAAGAGTAAAAATTAAAAGAATGAATGTAAAGTTTTTTATTTATTCCCTATTGTTTTGCTATTTGTTTTTGTTGATGATATATTGAACTCGCTTCTAATTAGATAAAATTAAATCGATCTATCTTTGGAACTGTCAAACGTAATTTTTGCGTAATCAACTACGATTTTGAAATACTTTTCAGTGTAATCGAACGATTATTACTCCGTTTCGAAATTTTCGGGATGAATGGCGTAGCGTAGGAGGCAATGTCCGTAGAATTTCGCGACGGAGACGAAACGAACCGTCGATTAATGCTTTTTCGTACGGTCGAGTTATTCCCAAAGGATTATTTTATATTTCGTTAGGAAATATCGGTGTTCCACAGGCGACGTTATCAATTTTTTGCTTCAATTGAATAGGTATCGTTGAAAACGGAAACGAATTTATAGCGTTCGTGTCACCAATCTCAAAAAAACCCGAAATCCTACACGAACAATAGACTAATTGCACGTTGCTGAAACGTGCAAATATCTAGGTAGGTAGGTGGAAATTGAAATGACATGCGATTAACTTTCCGGAACTGTTACATGATTCATCTTTCGAATTTCGCGTCACCAATTATATAATTTAAACAAACGTTTTTTAACTCATTTAAAACGAAATACTTTCTCCGAGTTTCCCGTCGTATCGCCGGAATTGATATTCCAGGCCCAAACCTTCGAAAAGAAAACGTTGCAATATAAATCGGGATAAAGTTCCTTTTTAATCCGGCAAAAAAAAAAGAATTTTCAATTCATTTCACGCGGCCATTGTATCGAGGATCGCGGGAATTATATGGATGAAAGCGATTTCAACAAAAAGCGCGTCTCGTGCTTCACATATCAATCATAAACGACCGATGTGGCATTCGCGTCGTTAAAGACGTCAAAGTATCGATCTTCGATTCATAATAATTAATCCCCGGTTTTAAGACGTATCAAAACATTTATTCCCCACGTGATACTCATCGAAGTAATTCATGTGCTATCGGCATCTTTGGGAAGTTTGTTTATCAAATGATATTTTGGGACGGATCAATTTTTTTTGCAGTAGGTTAGTGAATGAGTAATCGAACATTCCAGACATTGCGAATCGTAAATGTAGTAAACTCGGCGATAAGTCTCTTTTAATAATTGTTTCAATCTTCACGCAATTCCTTTTTGAATTATTGGCGTATTTAAATTATTACGAATATAAATATACAAATCAATTTTTTCGGCATCTTCTAACGAGTTTGTGGTTTGCATCAAATGATGCATAATCTAATAAGTTTCAATCGAGCAGCAAATTAGTTTTCAATCGTCAGACGCTTGCGTACTATAACTTTAGGACTTCGAAGATCCAAAGGCGCAAGCGTCTGACGATTTGCCGCTCGGTTGGAATATTTGATCTCTACATGGCGCATGTGCGACTCGCGTGCCGATTAATTGGTATCGTAAAAAACTTTAATTATCGGTTAAAAATTTGGTTAAGTCTTTTGAACCAGCACCCTAATTATCATTAAAATTGATAATTAGGGCGTTCGAATGACGTTGAACGTCCCTTTTTTTGCTATCCAACATTGCTTTTTCATTTATGCGTACATTGTGAGAAATATTTCCTCCTTTGACCCCGGATCGAAATTGCTTTCGATTTATCAAAATTATTTAGTCTGTTAAGACGGCGTTTTAGCCGAAATTCACCTCTGATCGTTCGTTAAATTAATTTCTTATCTAAACCGTAGAGTTCATTTATATTTAAATTTGCCGCTAATGGGGAAATAATATAATCTCCCGACAATTTAATCGTACTCCAAACATTTCCAATTCGCTTTAGGTGTTTGCGTAAAAAGTTCACTCGCCTGCACTAGACAAATACATAACAATCTACGTTAATCCCCAATTACAATCGTAGTAAATTTATTTGTAATTGATTAGTCATCGCATCGGCACTGATTCGCGTATAGGGAATTCCAAACGTGACCTCGTTTGATTTGCCACGAAAAACCGACTGAACTTTCCCAAGGTGAATCCTTGCATTTAATTCGATTTTTTTCTCGTTATGCCGATCACGATGCGACGAAAACCATCTCGCGGTCTTTTCCGGACGGTCAAACTTCGTTCCGTCGTACGCTCCCACCAAGTTTTCCTCCTCATAAAACTGGCTATTCGGGTGCGTTTCCGCAACAATTTTACGGTTTCAACGGATTCGAATTGCTCCGGGAAAGTTCGTTGAAATCATGAAGACGGCGTTTGTTTGTTTCGTGCTTGTCTTTCCGTTTATCGTTAATGGGAAACCGCAGGATCTGAGGTAAAGAAAAATGTTTATACGTATTATAATCACTAAAACTCAATTCACCCCCTTTGTCGTAAAAAAGCTTCATCACTTTTCGGTCGGGTTAATGAACCGAACATCTGTCATTTGCGATGTGTTTACATTTTCTGGATCATAGAATTATGTAGATATCAAACAGTAGTTCAAGCGCTCAGTGACAGATGATCACAGATGCCGTTGGAACGCTATGTTCCAATCGTTGATTGGGACACAGAATTCAGTTATTTATCGAATGAAGTTTGACGTTTATTTTATTATTTCGATGTACACAACTATTGAGACCACGCCCCTGAGCACTTGTATAAATAGAGCTACGAATATCCATTCCGAACTAAAGATCGACGGTGAACACATCTTATAAATTGGAATGGGATCCTTCAAACTGAAATATCTAAAAATAACGAAGTATTTTGGAATTTCTGGTAATTTAGGAACGTTTTAAAGAAATTTAGAAATTTATTAACTGAAGATTCTTTCATATTTCTTCGAATGAATAAATCGCGACGTGTTGGAAAATGAGAAACAAGATGAACAACGTTGCCCATTAGCGCGACTCGGCGCGGATTTCAATTGGAAAAGTCAATATTTCGAAATTGCAAACGAGTAGTTACTAGATAATACGCGAACGATCCGAAATTTTCATCGAATTGCACAATGTCATTAACTACTCGAATTCACGTGATCTGGAAATGATTAACAAAAAAATGACGAGTCGGATGGAAGTCGGCGGGTAGCGTTAGGAAAATATCCTAAAACGTGCTTTCCCGATAGGGCCAGCCTCCCGATAACCCCACTTCGTCTCTGCGCTCCTATATAAAACAGTTGAATTGTCGAAAAGTTATCGTAATCGCGAAGCGAAAGCGGCAACGAAGAAAACGTCAAGATATAGAAGGCGAAGAGGCCTTGCCGATTCGAAGGTTCATTAAAATTTTTTGTTCGCGGTTTTTTTTTGCGTCGAATTTCGGAAATGATGAAGTTGATACTATTTTTGTTCGCGATATTCGCCAGTCGTTACGTCTTGGCCAAACCACACGAAAGGTGAGTAATTTTATAATTTTAATCAATCAGATAGATATGTTCGAGATTTGTACAAATACAAAAATTCTGATTGTAAATTGTTGCCTTCAATTGAAAATGTTTTTTTACTTTACACTTTACTTTCGGAATTTTATGTAGTGCAGTCATACTTTTGCAAATAAATTTGTTTAAATCTCAATTAGTTATCTGATCGATTGAACATGAATTTACATCAATTATTGCCTCAACTGCTTCCTGTTTATAATTTTAATTAATTCACTTTAATATTATATCGCATTTATTCAATTTTTCGTCACTCAAAAAGACATAGTTTATGATGTTATAGTTTCGAATGTCATCGAGTATTCAATTGTTTATCTGGTAATGACATTTGCATATTTTAAATCCTTCTGACCATAGTTTTCTTCGAGGATTTCCACGAACTATTAAACTCTATTTCGGTCGCTACGCTATTCAACGTTATTTGGATTTCGCATTATGCAAAAGAAGTTCCGAAATTAATTACGAAATTCGTTACTCGTTTACTGATTTATTTCTCGTCCTGATTCGAAATGAACATACGTAAATTAAATTTCTTCTACATTCTCCGAGTGCGTTTCATTTAGAGGATCTTTTTTTTATGAAAGGCAGGGTCCTTTGAAAGTATAATTAAATCGCTATCTGCTTCTAAATAATCTTGTGACGGAATGCCGACGCATTGTCCATTTTAATATCTCACGGACATATATAAATATAATATAAAATTAAATTTCATACAACTTTACGAATGAAATTTTTGAACCACTCAATTTCAGCATTTTTCTTTAGATTTTTGTTTCTGTAAAAAAATTAACTTTTAATTAAAAAATTGAAGACCTTTTCGAGTTATTGCACACGTTTCATACGATTCTTCAAATTTTCAATTCATTCTTATTTTGATTTTTCTGACTTCATTATTCAAAATTTGAAGAATCAGATGAAACGTGTGCAATAACTTGAAAAGTTGTTCAATTTTTCAATAATAAGTTAATTTTTTGGCAGAAACAAAAATCTAAAGTAAAATGCTAAAATTGAGTGGCTCAAAAATTTTTTTGCATAGTTGTATAAAATTCAATTTTATGTTATATTTGTATATGTCCGTGAGATACTAAAATGAACAACGCGACAGTGGTTTTGGCACTTTCACGAAAACTGTGTGTTGTTTAATGTTCAAGTATAAGAAATTTAAAAAAAAATGACAAAAACTTACGAATCTAAATTTGGAAGCGATTTATGTATTTTTTTTATTGCGTATATTTCCTTTTCACGTATTACGATTCGAGTTTTCAATCTGCCAATCACATTTCTCTTTACATTTAATCAGTATCACATGATTCGAGCGAACTTTTGAACCGGATTTGGCCATTATTTTACGTGATGGCGTTGCTTTTATTGCTTTATATTTCGTCAGCCGTATCAATGTTTTGTGACGAAATTAATGCGAAACAAAATTTTTGATTCATAAAATTTACTTTTAATGACAAAATTTTTTCCATAACTTGTTCAATGTTGCTTTGTTTATTAATTTGCGCGCTTGTTTTGAAGTTCTTTATAACGCTCTTTTTCCATAACCGCTATGTTATATTTCTAATCAATTTTTTCGTTTGTCTTTTTTTTTACCGAAAGTGGAAATTTAAGCATTAAATCACTAGTCCGCAGGACAGCTGTCCTGTGGATTGATATCCAAAAATTCGCCCCGGAGCTGTGACCACCACACTTAAATTTTTAAATGACAACATATGAAAAGTGATACGTCATTTGAGAAATATTCTTCAGCTTAATAACAAACAACAAAAACTAATTTATTGCAATAATAGGTTGTCGAGATATTGGAGATATTCTATCCTGATATTCTGGTGACCCCACAAAAAAGTTGATTGGGGTTAAGTCTGGAGCTGCGAGGAAACATTGTATCCAAAGCGTCCTAAATTGCATTACATATTTTTTTGTCGTACTCGCATTTCGAAAAAAGGAATGAACCAAAAATTTGAAGACAAGTGATTTTTTTTTAGAAATCAGAAGTTTCGCATGAAGTAGTGTTGGTGGTCGCCTACAATTGAACAATTGAATGCTACTTAAATATACGATTGCCGAAGTGATATACAATGAAATCGTAGAATCGCCTTGGTGATATTTTTAGGTTATAAAAAAGGGAGTAATGTTAAAACGTGGTGCAACGTTGCGAAACTGATATTGACATTCGTCTTTGCATTCGTTTATCTATGAGATGATTCCTCGAACTTTTCGAACTGATATAACTGATACAGCTAGTTGTTCTTATCTGTTACAACAAACGGATTTCCATTCAGAACAGAATTTATTTCGTATCGTCGCGTATTACAGAAAATTTCGGAAGCTTTATTTATAAAACAAACTAAATGGCGATGATAAATTACATATTATAAAGGGTCTTTCAACTTATGTTGTTGTTATTGATTGCTGAATAACAGTAGAGAGTTATCACCGAGACGACCCATATGTTCATTGAAATTCATAGGACTCTTTGGATAATTCATGAGATCAGACACGGGAAAATTGGAGGAAATTGATGGGAGCGTATCGAACGGAGCAGCACCGGGCTGTTTGTCATCTTGGGGGATTTATTACAACGAAAATACATTCAACATAGAAAATGATTACACTTGAGCCGAGATAAACGGCAGGCTTTTTAGAGTAAAAATAAACTATCGACGTATCGCATTGATCGAAAAAAAATATCTAGTACGTTTATTCGTCGTATTTATTTGGCCGTGACGCTTATATATACTTTATCGTCGTCGAACTTTGAGGTCGAATTTACTAAATCGCCAATACCCGATAAATTGGCTAAAACTTATCGAAAACCAATTAATTACGCCCGTACAAGCTGAATTACATCACTCGACTAATCGCGAAGTGCGGGACAACATTCCACAAAAACGGGAACGATACGTTTCGAAAGGGAACTTGACCCACTTGCTTCGATTTTTCGTGGAAAAAAAATCAGCCGTTGACGTCAATGCTCGTATTGTTGAATCACGCTTAAATATTTACCTACATACACACACACACGTAAAGATAAGGGATGACGGACATGAATGAATGGGATTTACCGGAAAAAAAAACGGAATGGAATTTGAACTCTATGAAATCATCACCTCGTGACGACGATACAATTGAACTCGCGATTTTATAAAATCGTTAAGGAAGACTTAAATTAAATCACGCGCTTGTTGACAGGATAAAACGATTCTCGGACCAGCACTTGGCGGATCTGGAGACTCGAATCGCTCTAAACACAAAATACAACGGAATCGCGATCACCATGCCTGTAGGTGGAGGAAAATATGGTGTGGACCCGTGGAAGTTGTAAGTAACCCATCGCCGACCGTCGCGACGCCTTAATTCCCTAATTATTGAAACGTAAATTATTTAGAGGGCGCAAACGACGTTCGGAACCCAGGACTAACGTGGAGGAGATATTCAGGACACAAGAAGAAGACGAAGGTGACCCATCATCGTCACCGCGACCTTTAAATTACGAGGAACTGTTATTCCTGGCGAAGATTGGACTGATGAGCTTACGGCAACACTACAACTGATTAACCGAACGCTCATGGATCACAAGCCAAAATGTTACATTTTAGTTCCTTGGGTTGGAAGAGGAATTTTTTTTCGTCGACTCCCGTCGCCAAAGAAGGATTGTTCATCGACGCCGCGGGCTGGAGGTGGTCGATTCTAACAATCCGACAAATTGTATATTTTACAATCGTTTTAATTAATTTATTTAATTTATTGATTTTTGTCGCTTAATTCTTATCAGTATTATTCTGCGATTCGCGGAGCGAATCGAGAACCTAATTTTAAGCGTATATTGATTGTATATAAAAGTACAGAATGATTTCAGGCGATGGGTTTTTATAATTGTACCCCGATTTCCAACTATGATTTCGGATCATTTCATCATTTCGTTTTCAATCAAGTGAACGCTTGCGTAGTACGATTTCAAGTTCCCGCGCAAACGTCGAACGGATGCTACTTTACTCAAATTATTATAAATGAAATTGAAACAAAACATCTCAAAAATAAATATCGGTCGAAAATCATTGACAAAATGGCAATAGCAACTGAATAATAATTGTCCCGCGATATTCAACTTCAGAAGTAATTGTAGGAGTTCCGTGGAAAATTAATTTCGACGCTCCCTCGAGATTGGTCGTTCGAATGAAAAACCGAAAATATTCGTGTACGCGATATAATCGACTATAATTAAAGTCTTGAAACCATCTCGGAAAAGTTTCCAACAAATTATACGTTTTAATACGCGGCAATTTTAAAAATACTGAATTATACATGACCGTAAGTTGGATGAAGAAAAGCGGGCGAGAAAACAAATCTTCCACGTGGCTTAACTTTTTTCGATCTACACTTTGTTATTTACTTAATATTTTATAACTTCGCCGCATTCCATGCTATCGGATTGTACGTTAGAGGAAATTTTTAATTTCACAAATTGTAGATTCCGATACAAAAACGTCAATATAATCGGCGTTGAATATTGAATTATTTGACCACCCTCGAAACGTCAAACTCTATGGCTCGGATTGCAACCATTGTAACACACGTTCTTCATCATCGCGTAACGTTGGTTGCATATCGAATTGAATGTTAAACCGGTTTGTTTTTTCATACCGCATTTTTTGTGACTCAAATCCGAAGTTTCGATTTAATAACCATCTCGAGAAACGAATTTTCTTCCAAACTTTCACAATTACATTGAAACAACATAAATATTCTAGTCGTATACTTCAATATTCATAATATTTGTGTCCAACATAGTTCAGTTTCATTCCGTGCCATTGAATGAGAAATGGGTACCGAAGAATTTTTGGAAATAAAAAAATCCATGGAATTTTTAGGTATTTGGACGGACAAACCACGTACTAAGTTCCGCATTAATCGAATTATTTTTCAACTATTTCTCGTATTGACCAACGTTTCCAGTTTCATGGGTTTGGTGAAACATTTACATTCCAGCGAGTTCGTAAGGATTTTCGAGAACTTAATAGTGTTCGTGGCGCAGTGCTACGCTACGTACGCTTTAGTAATTTTAATGGAAAACGACACGATGCAAAAATGGTTGACGCGGATGTTCGAAACCGAACTGGAAGCGAGTCGCAATTTTGAAAGAAATATAAGAAAAATATGGCCCGGACGAATTTTGCAGCTGAACGAAATTGTCGTTAAAATGGCGCCGATTTTATTTGCTTGCGTATCATTTTATTATGTTTTCCGTCAACGTACTTCGTGCATTGATGATTGCAACATGATTTTCGCCGATTATTATTATTTTCCGTCGGACGAAAAATTTCCTTTCGTTGCTACATTCTGGGTATCGCTGTCAGTCGGATTTAACGCTTTGATTAACTACACGAGAGATAAATATTTCGCTTGTTTTATTTGTTATCTGAGAGGTAGGATTTTAAGTTTGTCGGATGACATTCGGAAATGCGAGGGGGGCGTTGTAAACAATTTCTTACTTGAATCCGTATTGGAACATCAAAAAATTATCAGGTTGTATAAAAAATATCAGCTTCAAAAATATTGAATTTTCAGAGAATTTCAGATATTGCAACAATATCTTTCGGTTATATTTCTAATTATGTTGCTCGTTAACGCCCAAATGGTTATCAGTACAGTTCTTGTGGTTTCGAAGGTTTGCGTTTTACAACTTTGATAATTTTGACGAACAGATTTTTTAGGGTAACCCGCAGCTTTACATCTTCTGTCCTATGATTTATGGATTTGAACACATGTTTTTGGTGCTTCTGTTGGCGGAATATTTATCAGTTGAGGTTAGGGCAGATGATCAAAAGATTTTCAGATTGTATAACAACATTTTTAGAGTACCCAGTTGAGTGATGCAATATATTTTTCAAAATGGTACGAAATGACAATCGAGCAACAAAAAACGTTATTAATGATGATGTTCAGATCTCAACGCTCGTTAGTGTTGACTTGTGGTTCTTTTTGCAATGCCACCTTGGAAACGTTCATGAAGGTAATTCTTTGGTGAAACAATTAACGCTTCTGAACTATTTCAATTTTTAGACGGTGAAAACCATTTACACAGCGTTGAATGCATTTTTAAACATTACTAGATAAGAGAGGTTGTGAAAATAAAGTCGGTTAATCGCAACGATAGATAAAAAGTATTTTCTTTCAATTCTGTTTAGCGCCAATAAAAACCAATCTATATATTTTATAGAACAATTTTAACTAAGGATTAACAGTTAACTAGCACTTAATTAAACAAATGACAAATCGTTACCACGCTCACCTAAAATTCCTCGCTTTGTACAGAACATATGCAGAGATATATATTCTGTGTCTCTTCACGCGCACACTCACAACTCTCACTCTTTTGGTGCGCATGCGCGAACGTCGCATGTCGATATCATTAAAACATTAAAAAAAAGTTTTTCCGATGGGGTTCGAAATATTCAATTTGAATTTTTCGAGCATGGGAAAAATCACGAGTTGCCTCGTTCAATACGATTCGTAAAACATTTACAAAATCTAATATTTAGAATGTTTTTAAGTTTCAGTCTTACCCGACGATTTTTCCGATATTCAAACGAAAAATGAGCACCGACGAATTTACGGAAATAAAAAAATCCATGAAATTTCTCGGAATTTGGACGGATAAACCGACAATTAAATTCCGAATAAGTCGACAAATTTTCCGACTGTTTACCGTTCTGACAAACGTTTTTAGTCTATTGAGTTTGGTGACGCATTTACATTCCGGACGCTTCGTGAGCATTTTCGAAAATCTCATAATTTTTATTGCCGGATTTTACGCAACATACGCCCTGGGTATTTTGATGGAAAACGATGCGATGCAAAAATGGTTGACGCGGATGTTTGAAACGGAGCTGATGGCGAATGAAAGATTGAAAATGAACATTCGGAGAGTGTGGCCTCGCCTGATTTTGCGGATAACCGAGACGCTGGTGAAAATTGCGGATTTTTTATTTTCATTGGTGGCGTTTTATCTAGTTTTCAATCAACGAATGTCATGTAATCATGATCAAAGTTGTAGTTTGAGTTATGTGGATTATTTTTACTTTCCGTACGCTGAACGTTTTCCGTTGTTAGCTACAGGGTGGACTGTTGTTTTGTTAGCTTTTATTGCATCGATGATTTACACTAGAGATAAATATTTCGTTTGTTTGATTTGTTATTTGAGAGGAAGGATTTTGAGTTTGTCTTATGCCATTGAGAACTGCGAGGAGGATGTTCGGGACATCAGCGAATTTTTACGGGTTTGCGTGGTGGAACATCAAAAAATTATCAGGTTTGTGGACCAAGTTTATATATAAAAGTTAAAGTTTTTATTTTTCAGGGATTTCAATGATCTAAAAAATTATTTCTCGATTATGTTTTTGATTATGCTACTCGTTAATGCTCAAATGATAATCAGCACAGTTCTTATCGTCTCGAAGGGCCAACCGCAGTTTTATGTTTTCTGTGCCATGATTTATAGTTTTGGACATATGTTTTTAATTCTCTGGTTAGCGGAATATTTATCTTTTGAGGTTAGTTACTGATACCGGAACGAAATTCTACTAAATAAAACTTTTCCAGAGCACCCAGTTAAGTGATTCGATATATTTTTCTAAATGGTACGAAATGACAATTAAGCAACGAAAAGCTTTATTAATGATGATGTTCAGGTCACAACATTGTCTTGTGTTTACTTGTGGTTCCTTATGTAATGCCACATTAGAAACGTTTATGAAGGTATAACATTATTAATACAAATGCTGTTACTAAAATTTTCGTTATTTTCAGACGGTGAAAACAATTTATACAGCGTTGAATGCTTTTTTGAGCATGACTAAGTAAAGTAGGTCAATTGCAACACAATTTATTCAGTATGTCCATAGAAGATCCTCGGTTATACTGTGCTCCCGACACACATAACCTACTTATTAAGTATGTCGTATACATGTTATTCAGAATTGTTTTAAATGAAGTATTACTAAAAATTCGTGGTTAAATATAACACAATGAACATTTGAACACGTTATTCAGTTAAGTACACATAAAAGATATCAATTTTTCTCATCCATAAATAGACCAGGTCAAGCATTTAACTTTTAATATACTAGAAGCTAATATATTGTACAAAAAAGTAGAAAGAATAAAGTTGAAACAGAACATCAATCCAAAGTTAATTTCATTTCTACTCATAAAAAAATAAATCATTTAGTAACATTCAAAAAGGCGTTCAAAGCTGTATAAATGGTTTTGACCGTCTGAAATATCAACAATTTTACAGATGTTATACTTTTGTATCCGATATACCTTCATAAAAGTTTCCAAAGTGGCATTACAAAGGGAACCACATGTCAAAACTAAAGGATGTTGAGATCTGAGCATCATCATTAATAAAGCTTTTCGTTGCTTCATTGCCATTTCGTACCATTTTGAAAAATAGATTGCATCACTCAACTGGGCGCTCTAAAAATGCTTAACACTCAACGAGCGGTGATTGTTTCACACTCAACACGTACCTCAAATGATAAATACTGCGCTAACCATAGAACTAAGAACATATGTCCAAATCCATAAATCATAACACAGAAAACGTAAAATTGTGGATGACCCTAAAAGAGAATGATAATAATTCTTGATAATTAATTGTACTTCTACATTTACCTTAGATACAATAAGAACAGTGTTTATAATTATTTGGGCGTTAACAAGTAGCATAAGTAGAAACAAGGTGGAAACAAAATTTTGCAATACGTTGAAATCCCTGAAAATTAATGTTGTTATAAAAATTAAAAATTTTTAACACACCTTATAATTTTTTGATGCTCCAATACAAACGGCCTTAACGACTGATTAATCGTACAATTTTCAATAAAATAAGACAAACTCAAAATTCTGCATCTCAAATAACAAATAAAACAAGCTAAATATTTATCTCTGGTGTAATTCACCAAAGCGTTAAACGATGTCAAAACTGAAATCCAAATGGTCGCTACGAAAGGAAATTGATCGCCGCAAGGAAAATAATAATAATCCGCAAATATCAAATTACAATTTTCACTATTACACGAAAACCGGCGACTGAAAACGTGATAAAATGACACCAACGAAAATATTACAGCAGCACATTTAGCCAGAATTTCGTTCAATCGCAAAATATGATGAGGCCACACTTTTCGAATGTTCGCTTTAAAATTTTCATTTCCCTTCAATTCCATTTCAAACATTTCCGTCAACCATTCTTGCATCGCGGTTTTTTGCATCAGAAGACACAATGCGTATGTTGCGTAGCAACCCAGTAGCAAAACTGTGAAATTTTCGAAAATGCTCACGAACCGTCTGGTATGCAAATGTTTCATCAAACCCAATAGACAGAAAACGTTCGATAAGACGGTGAACGTCAGAAAAATTTTTCGATTTACTCGAAATTTCGCGCTGGGTTTATCCGACCAAATACCTAAAAACTCCATAGAATTTTTTATTTCCAAAAACTCATCGGTGCTCATTGTTCTGATTCAACTGCGAAAGCTCGTGTATGACTGACACTGGACGATTGAAAACTTTTCAATTAATAAGTCGATAGAGTGAAAAATACTGAATAAACAATTACATAAATCTTCTATGAATTTTATTGACTCCGTTTCGAACAAATGCTCCCTCCCACATTGTGGAAGGAAAATAATTTCAACCAAGTTTGGAAAGTTTCTGTTTTAAAGATACCAAATTATACTGGAAAGTTTTTTATAATATTCGTTATATCAATTGTTTCAAATAAAATACAATGGAAAATTATACATATTTTTCGATTGTGGAAAAGTATCAAATAGCAAAAATTAATAAGCATCGCAATTTAAAAAAAAACTGCCGAAACCCGGGATCGAACCAGGGACCTTTAGATCTTCAGTCTAACGCTCTCCCAACTGAGCTATTTCGGCACACTGTACCGAGGACTATAATCTATTTTAAGAAGTTTCAATTATTTTCATAACAATCGCTCGATATTAGTTATTGTATTCCTCTCGATATTTATTATCATTTCGAAGGAGAACTGTGTAAAGAATAATTATTATCACAAAATAAACAGTACAGACTGACAATTTCACGTCGCTTTTACCTACGTCGGTTAGATGTCGTTACAAGACGAAGCAACGCTGCCAACTGGGTCATTGCGTCCGAAGACCTAAAAATCCCAACATTTATTTAAGATATTTTCGGGATTTTCCAACATACTGTTATCCAAAATTAAGGAATTGCGTCAATATTCAAGCTCACTTTGCATCTCTGGACATATTTTTCACAATTAGATGAACAAAATATTCGAGAACAATCTCACTGAAATGAGCGACCAACACTGTCAGTTTAAAGTGGCTTCTCAGTCATAGAGGTCGCTGCAACAACATCGACGTATCGTAGAAATTCCGCTACGAATACAGCGAACTACTCCAAACAAAGTAGTTCACTTCGTCTCCATCAAGTCGTCATATCTCTTTACAATTAGGTTATTTGAGTTGTCAATTCATTTTGCACCATTTGCAACATTTGTTTATTTTAATTTCCTTTGGTTTCTTCTAGTTATTTCATTATGTTCAACCGCAATCTTACTTTCTGTTAACAGCAAACCGCTCGTGAACATACATTTCAAGAAACATGGCCAGAAAAAGAAGCAAGAACACGTCTACTTTAGAAACGATGGTAATCGACAAAACGACTTATTTCCCTTGTCGCATCTGTAGCAGATTATTCAAAGAAGAAAAATTGGCTTCAGAACACTTTCAAAAATGCAAACCGCGCATTTATTTATCCGCCGCTCAAATAACCGACGATAAAAGTAAAACCAATGATCCCTACGAGATTGTACCTGAAGAAATGGATTTGGAGGATAACATAGGAAACGGCGCTAAAAGTAATAAACTCGGTAAGTGACTCAAAGTTCGACTAATCTAAAACCTTTCTCAATCACCAGTTGATAAAAAATGGAGCAAAAGACTGAAGGGTAAAACAAAAACGATATGCACCCCTAGAAAGGAAAACAAATCAAGGCTACTTCCAAAGAAAAACGAAAGTCCGAAAAAACGTAACCGTTTAAACGAGGAAGAAATCAAAGCTCGCTTAAACAACATTTCCGAAGCGTTAAAAAAACGCAAGGAAAACCAAAACTATCAACAGACTGAAATACAAGACGACGAGGACGAGGATGAAGAACGACGAGCGATCGAAGTTCGATTATTATCTCTCAACAGAGATTACAGCTTCCCCGAAGATGACTTGGAGGAACAACACAAGCCGGAAAACATACCTGAACCTCCGATACAGGAAGTAATAATCATAACCAATAAACCAGACGGTCAACTACATACCTGCAAACATTGTCCCGAGGTGTTTCTGACCCCGGTCGACCTCCTACGACATACCAGAAAAGAACACACTTATCCTAGAATCAAAATGGCACCGAGCGAAATCGAGAAATTGATCAATTTAAGGGATCGATCGAGATGTCCCATATGCCAGAAACCTTTATCGTCGACTTTTAAATCGATTTACGTTAAACATTTATTAACACATAGCTGCGTGTCGGAACATCAATGTCCGATATGCAAGAAGAAATTCAAACGGAAGGATCATATGCGAGCTCATCAGAAGAGACATATCGTTTAAATTTCAAGTTTCAAGTTTTGCTCTAAGAATATATGGTACAGTTATGAAGTTGTTCTTTGTTAAGAAATAAATATTTTTCATTTCTTTTCTATCTGCGTCTATTCTCTGTCGAATTTTGGAACAATAGCTGCGTTATAGGGTGCACTATTAACCACTCGATGAACTTTATGTATGCAAATGAAACCGCGTAATACTATACCCTACAAGAGAATCAAGATAAATCGTCGACGGTTATCTTGACTAGGATTAAATCTTAATCGTTTTAGTTGGTATATTAAATCGGGCGAGCGCTTTGTTCGTATAAATACATTCATTAGGTTATAAAGAAGAAATTCTTAACACTTTTTGGTAATTGCTTTTTATTGAATTGAGCTAACGTAATTCCCCGAAGGGTCGTAATACTGTAAACTAGGATCGAAGTTACGAAATCCCACTTGTCTGGAGGGTTTCTTCGCACAATTATTAATTCGAACCGGGAAACCGTAAATCAAAAGGTAACAACTGCCGAAACTACGTCGAAGTGCCTGGTAGCTTCAATATGGAAATTATCTTCGGAATATATCGCAGATTAATAATTGAACTTGAAGTTGCCGCAAAATAATTAATCGCTATTTAGCGCAATATCGAACATATTGAACGGGCGCATAAGGTTTGGAAACTTTGATCACGATGGGAAGTTTGCCCAATATATAAACGTCGATCGTGCGGATAAGGTGGAAACGAAAAAAAATGGGCAAGTAGAGCGTAAATTAAACAATGCTACTAATTGGGCTCTGGAATATGGGTATTACGTAAATGATCCTTATTTGGTGATTGTAAACGTTATAAATCAACAATGTTGGTGTATGGAAATGTTCAAACAACAACCACGCGGTGAGCAAAAGGAGATCGCGTTTCAGATTGTTTCACAAACCAATGCAATCGTATTTTAATTGCGATTCTTGGTGTACGTTCTTTGTAAAGAAATTATTGGTATATAATGTGAAATATATTGAAATCAACAGTCATCAAACCAAATTGACTTTGTATATCAACTGTCGTTATAATTTTAATTAAAAATTGACATTGGCCATCGCAATAATTCAACGTTGACCGAAAGCGTTCAAGTAACGTGACGCGTGACCGCGCTGTGTTTCCCAAACTAGTCAAATATTTACGGCCCGACTTTGATGTTAACCCACACATCCGAATCAAGTGCTCCTTTTCCTACTGAACGCAACCGCCATATTGAAAATTAACGCAAACTTCCACGGTCACATATAATCGATTCTCATCATTTTCATCGGATAAAATTGAAAATACGTCGCCGCTTACGGGTGTCGAAGAAGAAGAAGAAGAAGAAAAAAGGAAAGTTTCGCTTGTTTCGCCGCGGGCTTTTTACTCCGTACAATAAACCGTAAAAGTGGTCACGTTCATCCGTTCCCCGAAAACCTGATTTGCGGAAAAGCCCGAAGAAAAACGCACGGCGAAAACTTGAACGTGACGTGTCGTTAAGGAAAAGAAAGAAAGTGAGGAAGAAATTGGTCCAGATTTCCGGGGTGCGATAATTGCGGGCGCGCCAGTAGGAACCGCGAGAGTCTATACTCCTTCGGGATGCGATCCGACATCAATCCAATCCGCCGGAATCGACAGTCAGCATACGTAATTCAATCCACTTTTCGAAATCGGACCGAGGGGGTAGGATCGATTCAACGTCTTTTGACATGAATGTCAAAGCCATCCCCCCGTTCTCGTATATTAAATTGTTGATTACTGCCTTTATCCCCCGCATTATTGCATTTTCAGCGTCGCGCAAGGAAGATAAATTGCGCGCGATAGAGGAAGAAGGAAATCTTTGATATCGGCGATAACGTTTTACGTTTGAGCATTTCCACTGTCTGACGGGGAGGCTGATGAGTATTTCGATTGAATTGTTTTATGTTATATCGTATATTAGTTAAGGGTCGGTGTTTAATATTTTATAATCGCTGCGCATTCCACGAGCGATTGTTTTATTGTTTTTTAATAATGAGATGCACACATAGTTTAATGACTAGGCTAATGTTCGTCGAAAAGGGTCTTGCTCTGGATGTGTAGCTGCCTCGTAATTATTCGACGGAAATACTAGTGTTGCGTGCCCTCATGAAAAACTGATGGCTCTAGAGAATTCCGACCCGGGAAATTGTACAACAATTAAAACGATGATACTCGCCCGGACGTCCTGACGACGACGCGCGCTCCAATTACGTAACGGAAAGTCCTTAATTTTGCGCGTTATATGAACGGGACTTTTATTCACGGTATTAAAATATCCGGCTCTGCTCCTCTTTTTGAAACGAGTCACTTTATTTTAAACTCAAAGTATCTGTATGGAATAAAGGGAAATGAATGCTTTTCATAATTATAATTTCGAACCTAGAACCGAATCATGGTGGATGCGCCGGGTCTCGTAATTAATCCGTTGTCCTAAAAAAAATCGGAAAGTATGCTGACTACTACGTCTATAGTTACCGAGGGATGCTTACGCGTTGGAAGAAAGTATACAAAAACCGCTAATTCGGCGGCAGGAAAAAGTTCAGTTTTCCGTTACGAATCAGAGCGCTAAAGCTAATCAAACTCTTAATCAGACGACGGCTCCAGATTGAGCTCAGGGCATTCCCCACTGGGAAAAACATCTCGTTTATTGACGGCTTCTTCGTTCAGACGCAAGTGAAATATCAAAGAACTTTTTCGTACTCGCGTTGGTGGTGTTTTATTTAGAGACGAAAATAATTCAAGAATTCATTAAACCGAACGACGGGTTATGTTTTTCATATTTCTATGATTTAACCTCAAAACCGTAGTTCATTTGAACTAATCGCTTCGAATTCCGGTCGATATATCAAAACATCGTTAAACGGAATAATAAACATAATTCATTACGTAAACATTTAACATGATTCATTGAAAGCAAAAGCTAATTTAATTAGGCAACAATACCCGTAATGATAATGTTTTTGATATAATTACATCCGATGTGTTACAAGTGATTTTAAATAACCAATTAGAATAAATCGAAATTATTTCAAAGCTACAAAGTTGCAAAGCATCCAATTGTAAAAAAATTGCGTATTTTTACTTCGATCCTTGTTACGTAAAACAGCATTTGTAATAAAATCGCGCGTTGCACTTAGGTCAATGTCGTGTAAAATACATAAATCCACTTTGCGTCGAATTTTTACTTCAGTCCTCTGCGATTAACGAAATGTCCGGATTTTCGGAGTTGCTCCAGTGCACCGATGAGGAGCGGAGAAAAATACTCGAGGTTCATAATGTTACCGAAGAGGAATTCGCAGCAAACGTCGAAAACATAAGAGAATGGATAATGAAAAACGAAAACCTTCCAAATGAAGCTAGTGAGTAACTTGAATACACAAAAAAAGAAAAAAATGTTCATTTAAAGGTTGGCCAACGCGACGACTCGAGCTTTCCCTTGTGAATTCGAAGATGTCTACCGAAAAAGCAAAAACAGTGATTGACAAATATCTGAATTACAAACTGTTGTACGACGATATTTTCACCAGAAGCTTTTCGATCGAGCACTATAAAACGATAAAGGGATTCACGTGGGTATTATTTCGAGTATTTAGATTTTTCCTGCAACTTCGTTTCAGCCAACAAGCGATTATACCGAAATTGCTGCCGAATTTGTGTCGATTGTTAATAACGAAAATGACGGACGTTCAAGGAGATGCGGTCGACGCTTTCGATTATTTCGCAAACATCTTCATGATGGTGGAACTTCGAATGATGCACGACTTTTATTTAGCGAACGAATTGATCCTCGACATGGAGCTGTATCAAGTGAAGACTTTATTCAAGTACACACCGTCGGTGAATCAAAAATTGCTTAATATAATGGTGAGTTATTTTGCTTAAATTGGAATGAATTGGAATGGAATTGTTTTGCGTGGGAGGAAAGTCAAAAATCGAGCAAGAAAAATTAGTACGAGATAATTTAATTTTTTTTTTGCAGACCGCTCTCAGCGTAAGGTTAAGCAACATCCACATAGTTAACGTACCTAGCATGTGGGATAAGATTTTTTTCATGTTAAAATCCTTACTGCCGAGCAAGATATTCGACAAGGTAAAATGTTTTTCATGTTTTCCGATACGAATCGAAACGATCGAAGTCGCAAAAAAAAAAAAATTTCGAGGCTACTCAACGTAACCAAGCCGGGCGTATTATCGACGACGCTCCGGCGAACTTTGCTCGTAACGCAGCAGTTATTCAAGCTGCATTTACAAAAGCTGAAATTGAATTAACTTCGGGCACGCTTTTCTCATTTGAATAGAAAATGCGCGAATGCAAACTGCTACAGAAACAGCGAAACAGAGAAAAGAGAAACGATTTCAATATCGCTTTGTTCGTATTCGAAACTGAAAACATCCGCTTATTATTTTCCCCTATGGAATTACGAGTTTCGGATTTATTTCTCGCAGATTATCATTCATCAGAACGTCGAGAGTCTACAGAAGTACATCCCCAAAGAGTATCTGCCGTCCGATTATGGGGGTACGCAAAAATCGGCGGCCGAAAATTACGGTCGGTAAGGAGGGAACGAAACGGGTTCGAGGTGAATCGCATTGTTTTAGGGATTTGGAACGAGCTGATGGAGGCGAACCAAGCTACACTGACCGAATTACTTAATATCAAAGCGAAAAAGGTGATGCTGGAGGAGTCGGCGCCGTCGAATGAGCTCGGAATGGGATGCGAGGGTAGTTTCAAGAAATTATCGGTCGACTAATAAACTGTAAAAGTTGCGATGTTTTCGTTTTTGTCCACCTTCAGACTTAACTGTAATGCATTCCCGATTCGTCACTAACTGCGGCAGACATAATTGAAGACAAGACCGAAACGAATATCGTTTCAAATATTGAGCACGGGAAGTCGTTGAGTTAACCGCACCCATTGCAGAGCGACGAGTGTAACGACAACAATGTCAAGAAACACTTCCAACCCCTTCGAGTACAACGCAAGATAACGACGACTGGGAAAGGCGAAGATTTCGGTAATGGTTGCCTTTGACGCGACGTAGGAGCGTTTCCTCATTTATGAATCTTCAACCTATTGAAACGTCACTATCGACGCCTAATTAGAGGATTCCGGGAACCGAAACTAGGAATTCGGGTAACTTTCGGTTACAGGTGCGAACCTGTTGTTTCCAGGAAGCAACCCTTCGCGACTTCGCACAGGGACAAATGAAGCGAAATGGGGATGAACGGGGGGTGGGGAGGGGGGAACGAATCGGCGACAAAGTGGAAACAATGGCACCGGAATCGAAATCGTCGGACCGTGCCGAAATGGCATTTGACGCCTCCGAATTTTCCGACATTTAAGTGAAAATGCCTGTTCATCAAGCGAGTCGTAATGATCTGCGGACCGTCGCGATGACAGCGAATGTCCCACGGGGTGTGTAACAAAGGGAGAGAATGAAACATAACCTGAGGGCCCTTGAATTTTTTCTTCTTGTCTAAAATCCGGTTTCGACTTTGTAACCTGTTAATTCGATCACGTGGCCGTTGTATGTATTCCATTAATCATGTTCGCAGTTGCGTGTTACTCAGAGCAGGGAACAAAAGTAATTATAACCTCGAGTTTCATACGTATAACGGGCTGAATAAAACAGATTCCTCCTCATTGAATATTCAATCGCGAAAGTCTGCCTGTTAATTTTTCCGTCTGCGAATCGAGCGCTAATTGGTACCAGAGAACAAGAATTCGTTGTAATTTCATCACCTCGTTATCGTGGGTCGAAATTGTAACGGAACATTTAATCTGTTTTTCTTTTATTGCCGCTGAAATTTCTCATTTTTCCTTTCCCGAGGATCGGATGAGCCAAAAAAAATCATTTCCGCTCGGCAGCGACTCGAATTTTTAACGCTAATAAGATGATTAAGTTAAAGGGGCCGAAATCGGTGTCGTTTGAGTTTCGGATTTTTCGTGCCCTCTGCGAGTTGTTTAGATTTCCAGACGGTTATCTAAGCGCTTCGTCGTCGTCGTCGTCGCGTCGTTTAAATATTTGACGCGGTGAACTTGATCTGTTACGCAAATACATAAACCGAATTTATTGTGCCCTTCGAATAGCACAAATATTGACTGTTGGCGCGCTTCGAGACGAACGGATTTGCAGCCGAAGACATTTTCGCGAATACGCCATAGAGCCGGGGAATCGTAAAATAATGGAATTCCCCGTTCTGCTTCTGCGAAAATAATCGCAGACGTCTTGTATAACGCTCATTTGTCCGGGAACTGATGATATGATGAAATTTTCTATTTGTTCTCGCTACGGATGTATTCTCAAATATTTGCCTCGAGGAAACACTCGAAAAGATTGAATCCCGGGGAGGCGGTCGTGCGCGAGGGAAGTTTATGACGATATCTCGTCGCGTGGCGTCTTTTCCCTCCATCCCTATTTATACTTATCTATTTATCTACCTCGGAGTCACATCAAGTCGTTACGAATGAATAACAACGACAATATTGTGGGGCGTCAGAATTATCACTCCCAGAATTTAACACTGTACTCCTTGGTTATTCGTACGAAATATCGAAACAAAATCACGCGCAACCCTTTAAAAATTCAAACTCGCTGACATCGCGCAAATGAGTTGCGTGTCACCCCACATAAGACGCAATGCGAGGACGATGCGTGGTATGACAAAGTTATGCCGGAAGATTGAACGGGGAATAGGACGCTACCATGTGGCTATAATGTTTTGTCTGAGCCGTTGTCGGAGACCTCGTTCTGAAATATTAATGACGAAAATGGAAACTCTAAAATAGACACTATACGCTCCGCTAACATCCCAAACCGGCACAGGACTGAATCGAACAACGTCGCGTTCGTTACAGCCGAAAAAAAGGGAATAAAAGATGATGAAACAGCCGATTCGACGAAAATAAAAAAGTTATACGGCGTTCGTTTCTGGTCGCGATGTGTAGGCGAACCGCAAACCGACCCGTTGACGATGTGGGTCGAGGGGCGGAAAACGTGCCCTCAGTTCGCCTCTGACCGTAACGCATCCGAAAGAAGACTTCTGGCTCGCTTATGTGAAATTGGTCTCGGTTTTACCGGCGCTCAATTTTATTTATGAAGCCCGTAGGAAAATTAAGATGCAGAGAGGAAAGGTAATATTTTTTGATAACTGCCGTCGTTCGCTGAATTTCGAAGCTCGTAAAGTGCCGCCCTCACGTGAAATTTCGCCACGATTCGAATTTCCCGCGTTCGACGGCCGGCCTTTAGAATACAACACCGGAAAATTGACGACTACTTCAGACCCTTTCGCGCGGATGGGAAAAACCGACTCTAAATCAAACGTTTTTCGCACGTCATTCCACGATCATCCATATTCATTCCCGTATTTAATAAATTGAAAATAACTGGAGCGTTCGGGTTATGCAATTTCGGTCGCATACCGGTCGGTATCTTCCATTATGTCGAATTTATTGGGACGCGAACGTATTTATCAGACCAATTTGGATATTTGCGAAGGCAATGAGGGGAAATTATCGCCCGGATGGCGCGATAAAAGTACATCCAAATGTTACCGACACATCGATGAAGTTGGTTATTTTATTTCGCGAAAATGCATTTCGCTCTTCATATTATCCCATTCAGCCGTAGATTAGTCGAATATTTGGATAATATGCAAATTTTCGGGCATTAAACGATACTGTGGCGTACGTGAAATTCAATGGAAGGTAATCAAATATATTATTATTATTATATTCGAGCTCAACATGTTGAATCGATGGAATTTTGTTTATTATTCTTAGCATCGCAAAAACAATCCGCTTTTCGTTTTGTAACGATAAAATGGCGTTTAAAACGACGATGCAACCCAATTAAAGGAGAAACGCGTTGCGGGGTGCCGTTACGCGCGAATCGAAATCGCAAAGTCCTTAACTCAGGCAACCAATAATACGTTTTTTCGATCAACGAAAATTTGTACTTACATTTCTACTGTTATCTTTGTGAGAAAATTATATAAAACATACCTAACGTGATACTAAAACTGTTGTTGTTGTCCGCAATGGTCTGCGTTCCACCTTTGACTCCAGTTTATTCAGCGTTGCTCAGGTACATCTGAAATATATGTACTTTCATTAAATCAAAATCGAAATATATAATTTTATATTTCCGCGTGCGATTGTTTATTTTTCTTTTGCGGTCCTATTTTACGCTGTTGAAACAAACTGTAACGCCACCCCGATTAGTATTTTCCGCAATATCGCACGTTATTCCTTATCGTTCGTTCGCAGTCGCGCAAAAGAATAGCCACTCGAAATATCGTCGCGTTATTAACTTTCAAATTTATCGGGATCGAGAAATCCAATTTTCGAATTCGGAACCGCCGCCACCGCCGCCGCCGTCGCCTCGTTTTCCTCGCGCGGAATATTAGGTATAAGAAACGCAGCGTCATAATATTTCGTACAAACAAGAGAAATCCTTCTTTTCCCTCGCCCGTTCTCTTTCCAACGCTTAGTCGCATTTCCCGTCCGTGGGGAGATTTTCATAATTCGCCAATTTTCCCGACCGACGACTCGTTCACATTCAACCCTCCACGAAATTGTCAATTACCATTGGGGAAGTTCATTCTTGGTACTAAATAACCGGAGATCTCGGGGAACGGTAAGTGTGTATGAAATTCAATTTTCGGGAAGGAAATTCCCGCAAACATTTTCCGGAGGTAGTCGAGTTCCTAACTAAAACCGACTTTGTGATGGCATCAACAAACGAATTTGTTCCCTTTCTGAATTTCTTAGCGTGTCATACAAATATGTATTGGAATGGATTAAAGATGCCCCCGTGTATCGATTACCTCGACGCTCCGTTCGTTTCGACATTCATTTTTCCAGGCGATAAAATGCCGAAATACGAAACACCGTCTGATTCGGACCACGGGGGCGGAACGCTAAGAAAATTGAATAATAAATCGGGATATCGTTGCGCGGACGCCGCCCGATAAATTCCCCCTTTTATTCTTATCTGAAACGGTTTCAAATCGCGCCCCCTAATTCAGGCCACCCCGTTTTATTCGGAGGGTCAGTATATTACCGACCGGAGGCGGCGCGGCGGCGGTAAAACAACGGGACTAAATCTGCCGGCTATTTATCTATCCGAGACCGAATTTCAATAAAGCCCTTCCGGTCTTTCCTTCCTTCCTACGTTGTCCCCCAGCTGCCCCCGAATTTCGACTTTTTATTATGAACGATATTTATGCCGTATATGGACTTAAAATGGAATCGAAGCGACCGGAAAAAGGATACGTGCGCGTTTTTAGAATGGTTCCATTTGGCGTCATCCCCCTTTCGGAAACAATCCGCTTTAACGAACGTTTTCAATTCGGCCCGTCGAAATCCGGAATATTCCGCAAAAGTGATAAAGCGCATCGTAATAAATAATCATTCGCAATAGTTCGGACGAAATAAATGCACGGACGTACACTGAATATGTATGTTTCGACTACAAAAACGGGTAATTAAAATATTTTATTTGGGATTTCGCGCTCGGCCAGTTGATTGAAAATCATTGTCGATTCAAAATTGAAATTTGTCTATTGTTTCGATTTTGCATGCCGAAGGAAACGATGATTTATAAATGCACATGTTTATCGCCCGATTTATTATTATGTTATTGAGTTTATTTTGGCGGAAAGCTATGTCGGATTAAATTCAACACAACGCCGGGCGGTGTGCGGTTCGTAAAGTTTTTATTGGCTATTCGTGGAGATTAATCGATAGCCGCATTGATGAATCCACCGTTGGGATGTTTCAATAATTTTTTTTTTCATGAAAGTTTTATGAACTTTTGTTGTTTTTGCGAATTATTAAACGAAATTCAAACGGCGACAGTTTGGAATGGTTTTTTCCAAATATGTAATTGAAAATTGAATTTTCGTGTGTTATTATTATTGGAACAAAAAGAGCTATTACCATTCTTAGTGCGGTTAAATGCAACAAAATACCGGATGAAAAATCAATCTAGTTTGACGATCTGATTCGTTACATGTCACATTTGATTTCCCCGGTGAACCGAATATTTGTCTTTTACGTTGTCATTAGTAAACGTCAAATGAGATAAAATGGGATCGAGTTTAATCGAAACGAGAGGCAAATTGTCCGGAATAGTTACCGACCACTATATTAATTAGGTCGGCCAGGGAGAGTGTTCTCTTTCGAATCGCAGACGGTAATAACCCGATGGAACGGCGCAATAAAAGCGATTTCCACGAGTTTAGTCGCTGTTTATGCGGAAATTGTTACATTCGAACAACATCCCGAAATGACTGAGTGAGAATGACAGGGACAAAGTAAAGGTTTCCAGTCGCGTACATCGCTGTCGGATCGTCACGGGGTATGAATCCGGAAGATAAAAAGGTAATTATTTATTGCTAGCGTTTCACGGCACCGAATTACACTAATTGGAATATGGGGCTGTCTGTTAATCAGGCCAAATGGCGCTCTTCGTATACGGCGCGCCGGTATTATTGTTCTCCATTGTGTTCGCATCTCTTCACGTCACGTTCCACATAGAAATCGGACTCCAAACACGCCAGTGGCCGAAATCGAGTCCGGGTACTTCCGGGTGAATGATGGATCGGCGACAGTCGAAGCGTACGAATTTTTTCCCGAATCCCGAACCTATCGAAAGCAAAACTAACACTCGTAACCGAAATTCTTGCGAAACGCGCGCGTTTCAAACTTTTTCGCTTCGCTTTTTATCAATATCTGCATGCTCGCGTAGTTTTCAACGGCGGAAAAGCAATTTTCCGACATATATATATAAGACGAACATGTCGACATCGAAAAGGCCAAAGCTACCGGAAAATATTCAATTTCGTACCGAGTCGAGTTATGAAATTGGAATCATACCCTAATGTAAACATAGAGAACGGGCGGTCGGTTTCCCTTTTTCTTCCTGCAAGTTCGAGGAACGAACCGTTCCGGGAATTAAAGGGCGACTATTTCGCGGCGGCGGCGGTTCGGTTCGTCGACGAAAGGACGAGCCGCGAGCTGGCTGCAGGACGACGACGGGGGTGGGTGGGAAAGGCTCGCGCCCTACGGCGACGTGACCTTTCTCGTAAGTAAACATCCAGCAACGGGGAGCAGAACGCTGTCATGTCATTATTCAAATGCGGCAGGCACATAACCGGGGGCGGCTGCTACCGGCTGAAAAGAGACCGGTTAAAAGGGATTTCGTAGTTTTTAGACGGATCGCGCGTTAGGTTCGACCGTTCGGTTTTTTTCCACCCTCTTCTCGTGTCGCCGGGAAAACTTTTCAGCCGCAGATTGACGCGACAGAATGTTGTCTCGTTAAATCTCCGTGAACCCACGCTGCTGTTACTTCGATGAATTGATTGAGGTTAGGCTTTGGCCCTCCATGTTCTGACAATCGATTTGTTCCAACGGCAATCTGATTGTAATTTGCCATCAAAATAATAATCACTAAATTAAACAGCACGAAATATTATCATCTGTCACATTATTTGCAAATTTCAACAATGCGGCCAACTTTCAGAATGTTATGACATGTGATATTAGATCTACCAAATAACTAAATGACCTTAGCTAATAGACGCAAATCCCTCCGAATTATTAATAAACGGAAAGTGACATCTGTTAACGAGTACATGAATCATATCGATACTAATATTTTTGGAACGACGTAGTTCAATTGTACCCGATTTCAATATTCAAAACAGGCGTTCCAATTAAACAAACGTCAATTACAGAAGATACCGTAAAATCTTTGCTCATCTAACTTAGATCAAACTTCGTTTTATCATTCTATCAATTTGCCGGCGTACTACGACGTCGTTCGAACAAATTATTGTTTTTTCCTGTTGCTAATAATCAAGAACAAAGCGAAAGAAGGATTGTTTACAGAGTCCGCTTACTAATTGGATCCTTCTCGTCAACCCTATTATTCGGGGTGTGAAATTCTGTAACGAAGCACCGTTACAAACGATTCCTTTGTTACGTTAACCCTAAAACTATTGTCAAGGCGTTTCTTATAATATTCGTCGTCGGGGACGACGAGGACTCGGAAATTGGAAAATTCTTTCGCCAACGTCGCGCCGGAGCCTCGCCGGCCGCCTGGACGTAGATGAAATTAAAGGTTGCGGAAAAGTTGTCTCAACTTTTGATCGAAAAATGAATTGGAAGAATGTACCTTTAAGCTTCTGGAAAGGATATAATTTCCAAATTGAATTCTCGTTTAGAAGCCGAATTTTTTTTTATGACGGAAAACTTCGATCGCCCATTGAGTTTCGTCCCGCGAGACGAAAATTCCCATTCCTAATCCCAGTATATTTTTGCCGGCGAAGTATTGTGGCGGATAATGTTTTCCCCGGTCTTATGCAAATCCGCGGGGATAAAAACGTCGCAATCTGGTATTTATTTTCTCGCCGGAACGGAAAAGGGGGCGAGGACTCTTGCTTTGTTCTCGAACTGTTTACGTGGGTATCGTTAAAATAAAATATGTAGCGCAGTCCGTTTCGTGTCACGATAAAAACGACGAAAAAAACCTCCGGTAAGATATATCGAGACGTTGATAACGAGGAGGTTGTTTAAATTCCGCTTGCCGGCATTTACGGAACAGCGGAAATTTAGAAGCGGTGAAAGAATTTAACCGAAATTCCAGTTGGAGGACAAGAGGGAGTCATTTACTGAACGATCATTTTGAGATGAATTTTAAAGTGGCGCACGCGTAATAGCTTAATCCAGCAGCCACTACGCATGTGTGGGGGGAGCGCACGCGCTCCCTGTTACATACTTAGGTCCCACAAATTATTGAAAAACGTCAATTTCTCGACTGACACATCATTATCGTTACACTTAATCGTCGGCGAAAAATTTCGCCAACCAATTCGCATTTTCTTCAATTCCCCCACCCCCGGCGCTCTTCATTAGCGCGACGATTGAAAGAAATATTGAGGGTGAAACGGAACAAAAGGGGGCGGCGTTTTCCGATTACGTCGTTGGATTGCGAATTTCGCGAGTCACGCGAAGCGTAAAGTCTGCGATTCCTTCTTCTTCCATCTAAAATCGTATCAATTTTTTGCTCTCATTTCATTTTAATTAACTTCATATAAATCGGTAGGAAACGAAACTCCAGATCTCATAACTCGATTAAAGTGGAGACGCCTTTGCCGACTGACTGAGGTGATGGCGTTTGGGGGGACGGGGATGGAGATGGGCGACGGCGTCGGAATCGAAATTAACTTCCGAAGACAAGACGCCAAACAAAACCGAACCGGTTTTCTTTTTCTCGGGCGACGCTTTGATGTTGACTAAGCCGACCCAACAGGTTCCTCAGACTGCGTTTTATAATAACAGAATACAATTTGATGAATCAGCGTGGGATTATTTGTCGCGAATCTAAGTGGCCTGGAACAGTTGCAAGAATTTCCTTTGATGATCTCAAACGCAGTTCTTTTACAATCAGTTTCATTAGAACTGATTCCTAAGGAATTTAATTCTATGTGCTTCGAATTTGTACGCTTATCAATCCAACAAGATGGCATTGTGAGACGAAAAATTGTTTAGAGAGCTATCAATTGGCATAAAAAGTCGAGGGTTTCTAAATTTCGAAGATCTTCGCAGATCTGTCGTTAGGTCCTTCGGGCCGGAATTAATAGACTGTCATTGAAAGAACTTAATGTTTTCGTGTCGCTAACTGATTGATGGATGATAAAATAATCCAGATTGATATATCTTTTCTGTTCAAAAATAGCTAATGGTAACAAATAAACGACGTCGTAATATCCCCTAGGCTGAAACATCTTTGGCAGTGGAACAAAGAAAGTCCCCTTCCTTTAGGACGGTAACAAATACCGAATTGACAGAGGTCGGAGTTCGACAGCAGCTATCAGTTACGAGAACGGATAAGCCGAAAAGACCACTACAAAGTACAAGTTCGACTCGGTCGGGTGGTTGTTTGTTTCCCGAAGGATCAGGGCGGCAAGTTGGAGAGGGCGTCGTCCACCAACCAAAACATCATTCTTTACGCGTTTACGGCAGGGAACCCAAATTCCTATAGTTTCTAATAAGGAACTTTCACCTTACGAAAAACGTCTCGTGTCAACAAACTATACAGAAAATGGGAGAATTTTAGGAATTCTTTATAAATGCGTTTTTATGAGTAACATCGATTCATGTTTGTTTATGATACTAAAATAAAAAAATTCAAAAACTTTAAGCAACTTTGATTATGGAATGAAAATTATCATAATCGATACCGAATTTCATGAATACTGCGTAACTAGAAGCAGAACATTGTCGCGCGACGAGTAATTAAATCGCGAACAAATTGATTAAATTATGAACTTTGAAAATGTGTAAAAAGGTGAAAAGACGTTGATTCGATTTTGTAAAGTGCGGAATATTTTGTCTAGCTAACTTCATTATAATTGTCTTTTTTCGTCAGTCCATGAATCGCTGGTCTAAACCGGCTCGAAGGACCGAAGAACGAACGACCGCTAATATACCAACGAAAATGTGTCTAGTCAACACGTTAAATGGCCCAATAAATTTCCAACCGATAAAAATCGTAGTGGAATAAATAATTTCTGGAGAAATACCGAAGGGAGTCGAGCATTTCGGAACTTTCCGTAGATAAGATCTTTGTGCTATCGAAAATTTCCGATTCGATCTATTCTCGTTCGGACTAAGACGAAGTAGTCAAAATTCAATTTCGTTTCGATTTCCCTCCCCGCCTAGACCGAATCCAATTTCGCGCGTTTTTTTTTGCTTAATTTTCGACGTTTCCATTTCCGTTCGCAATTCGCAGCCGTCGCCGCTTCCGCCACCTCCGCCACCGTAACCTTTCCCCCAATTCTTCGGCCGATGAACATTAATAAAATTATTTCGCGTCGTAATTTCGCGTCGCGAAGGTCGATTTTCGATAAGTGCGAACGAGATGCGGGCGGAAGGGTTGAGGAGCATCTTCCCCTTTCCCCCGGCCGCGCTAAAGCAGTCGTAAGTTTGGCGAACCGGATTTAATGTGCGATAAATCTGAAAGTTGGTCCGGAATATCAGTCCTCATTTCTTCCGGGGGATCGGAGAGTCGAAAACTAAGCTTTTGCATTATGGAGAGGTTCCGAGGGCGGCGGCCCGCCGACAAGATGAAGAATGCCGCGCGCCGGTCGGAAGGTCGATTCGGCAACTTCATCTTCCGGAGCCATTTTCATTACGCCGTTTTGTTTTGTATCGGGCAGCGATCATGAATAAATACGGAATTGCCGACGCCCCCGTTTCACCTGAACGATGCGGGAAAAGAAACTTTTCGCAAGACGGAATGGAGAGGATGTTTTTTGTGTATTTCGGTTCGGGGATGTTTGTAAGTTCGATGTTTTTCCGGACGGAGCCTTTCATAATTTCCATAGGAATATTGAATGGGTTTAGTTCGACGAACTTTTCGCCATACGTTTTGCCTTGCTCTAAAAGGAATCATAAAACTTTAGACTTGTTCAGTTACGTTTAGGAATAATCGAACAAATTGGCGAATGCGTTGGATACCAACAGCCAAAATATAAGATTAGTTTATATCAAAACTCGTGTAGTCGGTCTATGGTCAGTAAATCAAGTAAACATGTAGATCGATTAACAATCGAACTAACGAATATATTGGGAATGCTACCGGAACGTGAGGAATAACAAATTAGACCTACTGGAAATATGTGACGTGATAAAGAATCTGAAACACACCATTCGGTAGGTATAGAAAAAAAAGAAAAGATTAATTTGCGCCGAAATTCTGTTCTTTAGTCTACGAACTCGGGATGTTTTGACGTCCATATTTTCTGCCAAGTAACCAACAACTTTAGTTAATAATCTGTTAATATCTTGTTATTCGCAAACAGTTACTTGATAGTTTATTTGTTATGTAATTTGACAAGTAAGTGTAAAAGTGTTTTAGGATTCCTGAAGTTGCCTGTTAGATGAAACTAGTGGAGTAACTTGAAATAAAAGTAACGAAATAATTGGTTTCGCTCGATTTTTGAAAAATAGGAGGAAATTAGAGAATCGGGAGACTTTTCCGTGGATTCCGTGGATACAGTTATATCAATGAAATATGGAAAAACGACCAAGCAACTAACGCAACGAATTTTTGTGCCACTTAACCCACTTCATATGACACCCTCATTGATTTAGGTGATCAACCCCGATTATCGAGCAAATTGGATTCTGACCCCGAAGTTAATATCAAAACCGTAGCAACCCTTACGTAATAATGTTTACGGCGGCTATAAAGTAAAACCCGAATTAGGGAGCGTCGATCGCGAATTTTGATAAAAATAATAGGGGGACGACAACAAAAAAGAAAAAGGTGAATTTGTTATTGTTCCGTCGCGCGAATGTCTGCTTCTCTCGGAAAATAGCTGTTGACGATCGATTGACTCTCCAATCTTCCCCTCCCTCCTCACACGTCGTTCGTTCTCTCTCTTTCTACTTACCCCCGCCACGTTCGTTTTGGTTGTTCGCGCCCGTCTCACGCCCGAGTCCCGATTCTGGAGCGTCGCGACGCGGTTCTCCGAACGCGAATTTTCCGACTCCCGGAATAAGCGAATTTCCTCCATCTGGACCGAACGCGTTTTCCGGCGCAGGCTGTGCGAGTGTTATTAAATGTGTTTAAGTCACAAAAAAGGGTTGTACGGAAATTATTGCTAGGGGTTGACTTTGGTTTATTGTTATTGAGGCGCGTGTGCTCAGTAAGGTAAATTGGATAACCCGGGTCTTCAGTTTCAAAAGGGTGAGTATAGAGCGACGTTTAATGTACTTGTTGATTAGTCGACCTTTTTCAACTTTGATATGCACAACGTCGCCCTCGACACGCACTCAATCATCGGGGTTTGGTTTAGGGGTGGGGGTCACTTTAACAAAGTTATAAGACGTAAGGGTGCGATTTGTGTCAGGTGTGTTAGTCGAGAAACGACGGGGCGACGCGGCATATGAATAAAAAAAGGCGATAGACGCCCTCAGGTTTTTCTCGACGGACTACGTGGGGTTATAGCAACACGCATCAGTATGTTATTTCGGGACGCTTTTATCGAGACCCGGATAAAAAGGAATAGGGGATGCGGTCATTCATATACCCTAAATATCAATTTGTTCGACGCTATTTCGTTTTTATACGCGGCTCGGTTACCATTTTGTTATGCGGTGGAATTTTTTCGGAATATTTTTCATCCCTCAGCCTTTCGTTTCAATCACGAAAATTCGTTCGGCTTGCAAGTTGTTGTATAATTATCGCACTGACAACTACAATTAAACCTCTTTTATGAACATAGAGTATTGTTTCTGTTTAAGTTGACAGAACGTCAGTCCGGCCAACTTAAATTTAGCCAGACGATATACAGAGCGCCATTTGACATAAATACTCGGTAATTTTTTGTCACGAAAAACAAATTATGATTTGTTAACGAAATAAAGATAACAAAAAATCAGATTTGGACAACGGACAAAGTGAATAAATCTAATAAAAATCACGTGATTCATGACGACCATCTACGGTGGGTTGACACGTAAAATTCGACCCTATTATTCACTCCAAATGGAGAAGGATAGGTGCGACGACAAGAGTGAAACGCGTTCCGGAACTACGATCCGTTTCCGATTGCGTTTCACTTCAATTTTCCCGCCGAGCTTACAGTCGAAATTCGTGTATAAAAATAAATTATTTCCTCGTCCGGTCATAACGTTCGGATAAAAAGGGGCCTTAGAGTCGTTGAAAGCCTTCTACAAGCGCGGCGCCTGATGTTTCGTCGTCTCGGCTTGAGCGACGACGATAATCCACCCGACGACCGCAATCCACCCCCCACCACGTTTCCGTTGTTCGTTCCTCACCCCCTTTCGGACAAACGAAAAAACTGTTTTGATACCAACGACGCAAAGTGTACGTTTCCGATGTACGGGCGCGACAAACAACGGTGACAAAATAACAACGAGCAGGTGTTACGGCCGTAAAAACATTGGATAAAATCGAAATTTCCTTCTATTCGAAACTATCGTGCGGTCGGAATGGAAGGATTTGCATATTTAGTACCGAATCCCGGTGTATGCCGGCCGCGCGCGGGCATTTTTCCGCTTTTCCGGGCGCGCCAGGTAACAACGGTAAATAGTTGCAAGTTAAATTCCGGTGAACACAACTGGCTCGATATGAAATGCGTCCGGACGAACACAAAAAAAAAGAATTAACGACCACCGTTGCTGCTACGGAGGCGAGAATGCAAATTGGCGAATGAGCCGGCCGGTCAGTTTTTTTCACACACCAAAATTACCGAAATATATTTCATCGTATAGACAAAGGAATTAAAAATGTTTCGTATTCACCGTAGGTGTTTAACGAGCGACCATTCTCTTTGGTACAATATACGAATCAAATTGTCGGAATAGATATAAAATTTTGTATGAATGGGCGTCCGTTCGGACGTGAAATGAAATCGCGTTTCCGGACAACATTCGAAATGAAACGAGAAGAACTTTATTTGTTTCATAGAATTGGCAATTTCGTGTGAAATGTAAGTTGCGCGATGTGCGCGAAACGTTAAACGAACTGTTGGACAACTTTGAGTACCGGCGATAAAATTCGCGTTCGCCGAAATTAAATTTATTTTTCTGTCTTAAAAAGTCTGGTTGACAAGCGACGAAAATGTCTGATTGATACTCGCACAGATATGTCGTTCTCATATTATCAATCACGAACTTGGGAAAAACGAAAATGTCTCGCGTCGAACGTTGATTAATGATTTTTCCGGGGTACGTTTTGCGCGGACGTCGCCCCCCCTGCCCACTCCGCGCCCTTTGTGCGGGACCTTGAGAAATTGACGGTTGTGACAGGTTTCCATCCGGAGTTTATGAAGGGGGAAAATTTAATATATCGACGTCGGTATAAATTGCTACTCGAACTGCGGTTGGGGGTCAATCGCAGCGTGTCCGAATTGGTGTTTTCGGAGTCGCGGAAAACTTTTTAATAAGAACGTAACTAGGCGAAAAAGAGTTACGACCCTGTTTCGGGGACTAATTGCCCCCCGGTCCGAATAGTTGCCGTTCGGTATTGTGGCGATTTTTCATCGGAATTGCTTTTCGTCCTACTTGTACGACGGCAAAACTATTTGTTCGTTGCGGGAAACTGGGGGGAACGTAATATTTTGACGCGTACAACGTTCGCCGCGATTGAAAAATTAGTCTCGGTACAGTTCGAATAGACTTCGGGGATTATTGTTTGTTCGTTACGCCATGTTTGACGATTGTAGAGATTTCACGATACACTCGTAACGGTATGCTGATGCGCACTGCACGCTGACGTCACGATGGACATTATTGGGACGTTGCGTTTTGATGAAATGAAATTGACTGTGCGAACAAGAAATGGCGAAAGTTTCGTCACAACATTGAGCACAATGGCACAATGGACGGACTTATACCTGACGCGAGTTTTTCGATTGATAAAAATAGCCGCTTTATTAGTTCGCGATGTCTGGTCGGCGACGGCGCGCGGGCCCAACCCCGGGGACCTGTTGTACCGAAGATTAGGGTGTTTCGAACAAAAGCGTAAAAAGCGGCTTTTCATCGTATAACTACTAATACAGAGCTGCTGCTTCGGACGAGTGTGCTTTGAACTTCTCTCTGCGCGTTTTTTTTCTGTCATTTCCCCTCGTCCGGCCCTCGAGCTTCGCCGCTCTTTTCATTTCGTTTTCTTTACCGACTCTTTTATCTGCGACGGAACAATACGAAGAATGTACTTCTAGCATTTGGCCCGGTTTTAATCTCCGAATGAAAGAGAAAAAAATGGGAGGTATTTGGGGCCAGTGGAACGGATTGGATAACATGTCTTATTTGGGAAAAAGGAAAATCCCGCTCGAAATTATCTTTTTCGGATGGGAGAATTCAAATTCGATCGGCACATGTTGAAAAACGTTGGTAATCCGCTCACGCGAGTCAAAGTTTCCCGTAGGAAACGGTCGGGGAAAGCGTGTGGAAAATACGGAATCGTCGCCCCAAAAAGGGAAGGGGAAAATGTTATTCATACCATGTTCGATATTCGAGACGTGGAAGCCGACTATGAAATTCAATCAATCGCCCGCGGTGCAGATTGCGAATAATTCTATTCGAAAAGCGAAATTCCTACATACGTACGTGGACAGACAACTCTCGCCCAAGTTTTCCCTCCGATTTCCGTTCTTTCGCGGAACGTTTCAATCCGTGCCGGAATATATTGCGGCCAGAAATAAAACGGACGGCCCGGTTTTTCCCGGTGGAAATTCGACGTAAGCCCCCGAAGAGACTAATGGCTCGGGCCGAATAAACTTTTCGAGAGAAAGTTCCCGCTGCCCGTCACGAAATCAAAGGGAGCGATATTGTTTCCATTCAATTTCGAACTCCGATTGAATTTAAAGCGAATTTAAATCGCTCGCCGCGATCCCCCTTCTCGATTGGCTCTAATAACGTTTCGTTAAGGCACAATGCCCGGCGAATAGGTGATACGTTGTTGCTCATTTCGTCTACGAGATTTATGAACTACCGTCCGACTCCGAACGAGAACAAACGAGCTTTTCCTTTTTGATTTATGTCGCCGACAGAAAGTGTGGTTTTGGGAAAATGATTTCCTTCGGTCGTGGATTGGAATGTTGGTAACTCGAAACCATTTGTCATTTGATAATTGATTCAAAATCGATTGCTGTAATATGCGGAGACGATTGCGCAATACTTACGCGCAGGTGTTGACATCACAAGTAGTAAAAGCGCCTCCACTTATCCGCGATATAGAATGCATATATACATATATGATATTATTTGGTGATATGCAACCAACATTACAACAAAAGGCATTTCAGAACCACAGAGATTTATGTTACACAGTTGAAGTAGATCAAAAACACCGATAACCTTCATTTATCTTTATGAAACGTAATTTCGGAAAATGCGATACTTAAGAATCTATGTAACGTATCCGTGAAACTTCGTTCGTGGATAACGAGGCGATAAATCGAGAATATTCTTCCAATATATATTCCGAGGATCAAATGGCCGGAACATTAGCCTCGGGCAGAAAAAAGGGACGACGATGACGATGAAATATGGCAGATACCCTTGGATATTCGACCGCGTCAACCTGTCAAATCTTCGAAGAGAAGGGAACGGCGTTTTATGAGTAACTTCCCCCGCGTTCGCGTTACGAAATAAAAGATATTAGAAAAGCGACGAATCTCGGTAAATAACTTCGTCGCCATTATCATGTCTCTGTCGATATTCAAATCGTCTATTCCGTTTTACCAAGAGGGGAAACGCGAAAATTCGGACTGCGAAAATGAGATTTAGCGACAAACTAATTCCGCAGATTATCGCCTCACAAATGAGTTATCGGCTCGTGCAGTAGCAAACAATGAAATCCACGTTATAACTAATAATTACTATAAATTCTGTTGCGGAAACGGGGGGGCGCAATTTATCCACCTTGAAACTTTGCCACTTAGGCGACGCGTTAATATATGAATCCCCCGGGAGGAACAATGGAACGTTGTACGTTTAAACGGAGTCGACGTTAAAGGTTTTTCGCGAAAAAGAAAACGCGACGCGCCCCCCGGGATTGCGATTATTTAATGATGAATATTCAAATCTCCGTTTTAGCCGCGGTTTTCGGGTTGACGCACTTCCGGTAAAGCGTTTCTTTTACTTTCGTCCCCGGCGCGGCTTAACCATTAATTAATTAACCGTTTTTCGGGACGCGCGTTTCAATTCACCCCCGGACTTAATTATAAATTATGAACTAGGCGGGGGTGTTTCCGTCCGTTTTACAACTCGCGGAAAACAATGCGACGACGACGTATAAAGTATCGCTCGAATTTCCTGGGAAATCACGGTTTTCCTGAATTCCGCACGATGATATCGTCGAGCCGCGCTCCGCTCGACGCGCTCAATTCGCTCGAGGCGTCGTGTTGAAAAGAGATTCCCATGTCGATTGGTAAAGTTTATGGAAACGCTCGTTTTAAATCCTCGAATACCTTGATCTGTGGATTAATCTCTATTCGCGAATCAATTAAAACATCTTAGTCTCAGTAGTTCAAATCTCTCAATCGACTTAAGCCCCTAACACAGGTGGCATTAAGCTTAAAGCCGAACATCAAAGGGGAAATAGGAAAAACGTTTCCTTCCTGAACGTAATAACGTTTTAAAATTCAAACCTGTTTGTTTTTGGGGCGAAATTCATTCCCCATCTTGACTCGCTTAAGCTCATTTCCGTTATAAAACGGAAACGATATTCACGGAAAACCGCGTTCTATCATCTTATCGTCATTATTTCTTCGGTAAACAACCTGTCGTTCCGATGCGATATTCGCGATTTCCTAAAGCAAACGTTGCAACGACCGCAGTTTGCGGAGTTTTCTCGTTCGCGAGCGAAAAAAGAAAGTACGGCGCTCTCCGACTTCTTTATATTATGAAAAGTGAACCAATAACGTCGATACAGGCGCCGCTCGAATGGTAGTAAACAAAATTCCCGACTTCGGTTTGTTTCTTTTACTTTTTTTTTGGCGTTTCGTGTTGGCGCGCGAAAGTTCGAGATTGAAAAGTTTTACGTCGATTATAGCGTCGCAATTTCGGTTCTTGAGAGCTAAAAACGATCCGAGTGCGGTTATGAGAATTTCCTAACCGAAATATAGGAGGAAAACGTTGCCTAATTTTCGCGGGCCGAATTGGACTTTTCCATTTTCGTCGACTTTAATTCACTGCCAACTAGGATGTATGGAGGTTAACGTCGTCGTAAATTTTGATTTAAAACTCGAGGAAATGCGGGAAGTTAAGGATTTGGCGAAAGTTTTCGGTGAATGATTTCTTTATTACGGAACTGTTAGCTTTATAAGGAAATTCGAAGTGTTTTATACGGTTATATGAACGTTTTATTCATTTTACGACGTGTGTACGTTTATCCCAATTTTTATGGAAATTACTAAAACGTTTTTATTCTGGGGAAGTTCTATTCCAACTTTGTCTCGAATTTATTTTCATTTTCTCACGATAATGTGGAGAATTTTGCATTGAACATGTCATAATTAAGCGTAAAAATTTGGGGAATTCAACAATTCAAAAAATGGGACTTTGTAAATTTTCTCTAAATTTCTAGAAATTGTTTGCAAACTTTCCAAAGTTGAAAAGGAGAAAACGAATTCGTGACAAATTTCTTTTTATTGTAATGAAGATAATTTTGGTATAGTATTCTCGAAATAATTCCAAAATTTATTACATTTCCAAAATTTTGGTAAATTTTCGATCCTCTTATTTAAGTCATGGAAATTCAACGACGATTTATTATTAAAAATCGTTCGAATAAACTCGACGAATAAATTTGTTACGAAATTATCTTTTCCAATTTACAACTAACGATAAAACAACACGATACAAAATAATACGGAATTCAATTCCAATCAGAAAAAAACAGTAAGAAACGAACCCCTTCGGAAATCGTCGCGGCTATCAAATTAAAATCGAAATGAAATTCCGACGTCGAAATTGCGGCTTGACATCGTTCGCATTTTCGATCGTAAAAACGCGAATTATTTTCCGGAAAACGTTTCGACCGAAACGAAATTGTCTTTTCTATCCGATCGTCGGGGGCGTTAAAGGGAAACAGACGTGGAAGGAAGGAGACGACGACGGGGGCACGTGCGAGAAAAGTCGTTTTTCCTCATCGAGTTACCGGATCGGACGCCCGCCGGATTTTACGATGACGTACGTTTTTCCTTTTCCCCCTTATTTCTTTGATGATAATTCACGAGCCTCGAAGCGACGCCTCTTCGTATTATGCAACGAATTTTCGGAAAATTGTTTTCCGTTTCGGACGCTTTCACCGTCCGAGTTTTCCCCGCCGACCGGTGGAGTCGGTCGTTAACACGTAGTTTTCTAATTGCCGACGGGGATGGAACGTTTTCGCGAGATAATGTTTGGGCGCGTAGCGCGAATATTAAACTTATCTGTGGAACGGGCGAAGGAAAAGTTTCCGACATCGGATGAAATACGTGATGATCGGGTCGTTTTATTAAAATTTTTTATCGTCCCTTTCCACTTCTTTGCTTCGTTGTAGTTTTCTGGACTAGGTATCGGGGGGTGCGCGTTTGTGCACTCGGCGCAAATAACACTTGATACTTTTCGGGGCACGACGCGGGAGGTATTTAATCGTATTTAATTAGGATTCATATTTGTAATTAGGGAAATGAAATATTAGAAAATAAATTCAATATATTGGGCAGTTCGACTCTGACGCGTCATAATGCAGGAATCTCAACGAAAACGGAATACCGTACCGCCACGGTATACGGAACAGCTTAATTTAGTAATGCGCATGCCCCATTTCGTTCCTATGTAAATTGTAACACTCTCTCAGTAATTAAAACGAGGAAGGCTGCGATTTTTAAATGTATTACCTGCGCGAACTACGCCGAAACAGTGGATATCCGAACTAGTGCGCAATTAGTGTTTTTCGGATAAGCGTTGCGCACGAGTTCTAAATACGTCACTAATTACGTCCAACTGTAAAGGATACACTGCGCGGGCACATTAGTGTGCAATACTACTTCGTCACTCGTCGAAAAACCTCTTGTTTGATAAGTTTCGCTGTTTTGAGAGCAGAAAGATACGTCATATCGTTTATACCTTCGTCATGAATGTAACGTCACCGCCGAGTAAAAGATATTTATTGGACGTCAATCCGGTGCGGGAGAAATCGAGAGAAAAAAAAAGAAAGAAAAATGGGAGTGGAACGATTCTCATTCACCGGCATTCTCTCGTTTCGAGACAATTTTTCGTGACGGGAATCGGTGAATAGGCAAAGTCAATATTCGAAGTGGGTGGAAAATCAGAATCGACTTCCGAAATTGCGTTACGGTTCGGAGAAGAGGAACGCGACCTTTTTGTCTTTCGTTTGACGTCGAATTCTTCTCCGTCCCGCTGCAACGGGGGGAGAGAAATGTTTCGGTGACGCATATTGCATTCTGGTAGCTGCACATCGAGGAATTCGGTTTGGCGGATGTGTACTTGGAGGCGAGAATACTTTATTATGAAGATCGTATAACGCGGACGCGATAAAACTGTGCGGCGAAACGTGTTATCGAATACGATATAATGATGGGTATGATGGAGTGGAAATCGTAAAAGAATCTAAAGCGGCGCTTTTTATATCTCGCCTCGTAATTCGGCAATATTTATTAGACCATTTTGACCATTTTGATAATCAAAAAAGAAGAGACTTTATTGGTTAATCAACGTTAACGTGCAAGTCGGACATGAAGACCACTTTTTTCGTGAGTAGTAAATTAAACCGGCAAGGAAAAGTCCGTTAGGTTGAAAGGGCTATCTCTTTCTTTTCCTGCCTCGCGGCTGCGAAAATTCGCCGATTTCCGTAGTCGTGGCATGCCGGGGAAAACCGTGATTGATCGGTGAGCGCACGCGAAAAGGGGGTCGGCGGTATTTCGAGTTACATTGACTAATGGAAAATAGAAATGATGATTGATAGCGGCACCAAATGCCGCGGCGAATACTTTTTTTAGTTATCGACACGTTGTTGTGCGAAAAGTTGTCGTCAAAAAAAATTTTGGGTTATTATTCGATGCCGATGCTGGGCTAAAGTTTCCGTTGACGATGACAGGTTATAAACGAAATTAGAGCTTTACTTGGTCGGTATGAACTGACATAAAGTTCATTTGCGGCTTAATCCGCTATACCCTTTTTCTCCGTAATATAATGTTGTTTTAATCGTTTAATCAAATTAAAGTCACTGTTTTATTTAATATACTTGGGACGAAATTGATATCCAATTTAGTGAACGAGGCTGTTTTCGATATGAAAAATGTTTACGCCCCGTATAGCGAATTTTTCTCAGAAAAAAATTGGAATGTTTTCCAAAGTTGTATAATTCTTCCAAGTTTCACTCGAATTTATCATCTTTTTCGGAGAAAAAAGTCTTTGATGCCAACCCATGAAAAAATTTGATTTTCACTTTTCGTGAAATTGGTTAAGATGAAGCAATACATGCGTGTAGAGTTTTTTTAATATATACGACTAGGACACTTATTAGAAAAAATGTCGTCGTATCAAATTATAATACTGAGGTGTTTGTTTATGTCCGTTCCACTTTTTCTTATCCCCCTCATGCTTCTGCGGCCGACGCGAAACTAATTTCAACTTCGTTGCGGTCATCGATGGCTTCATTTCGGACGGGCAATTTTCCCGTCATTTCCGGACCTTCGATAGGAGTTTCTGCCCCTCGGCGACGGCGCCATAGTTCGCTTTCATTTCTGAACGACCCCGCCGCTCCCACGACCCCTTTCACGTGTCGAAATTAACCGGTTCCCCGTTCGGTTTACTCAAACGACGACAACGACGGTGACAAGGTTGTTTGTAGAAAGGATTTCGATCCGAATAAATCTCCTGTTATCGTCGACGAACACGCAGTTCGCCGTTTATTAATTCGCGTTTGTCGCCCAGCCCCCGGAAAGATCGATAACAACCCCGCTAACAAATACAATATCCGATACATGCGGGTACGTCTCTAATCAGGTTCGCCTTTGATTCATTTTTGTATCGGCGATCTCGTAAATATCGCATTTAATTAGGATTCGTATACGAGTTTCACATTCTGCAAAATGTATAAATGGGTATAAATATCGGAAATTGAATTGAATATAATGCGTAGCTCGAATCTAAGAAAAAGTGATAAACGTAGTCGGATAGCGCACCGCCACGGTATACTGAACAACATAATTTAGTAACGCGCATGCGCCATTTCGTTGTGACGTATCGTACAGCACTTACTCGGTAATTAAAACGGAGAAAAGTGGACTTATTTTCATAAAGCTCATAAATGAAATCGATACGATTCCAACTGACCCCAGTCCCCGGCGCCCATTACCGAGCCGCGCTTATAAAATATAAAAAGAACGCCGCAGATTAGATTAGAGACTTGTAAGTTTTATGCTCCCAGCGCGGTTAGAGCCGTTTAAATTTCGTCACGCGTCCGCTTATAAATAATAATAATGGGGTGGAAAAACGAGGCGAACGAACCGAGACGTGTTTCGAAACGATTAACTTACTATGCTCGGTGGTTGCGTAGTTTGCGTTTTCCGTACGATTTCCGCGATTATGTATACAATAAAAAACTGCGAAACGATGACAGGGATTGTTTTAGCGTTCCGCGTTTCACTTTCTTCATAGAACGAGCGAAAACGCTAACATTTTTCGATATTCGATCATTCATAAAACCCGTTGACCACACAATTCCAAAAGTAAAATCCCACTTTCCGTTCCGTAACGTTGCGTTTCCGGTTATTTTTCCGTCCGACGTATAGATTTCGATACCGTTCGAATGGAAAAAACGGCGGGGTCGTTCGTTTTAATCGGTTGTCGGTTGAAAAAAAAGGGGGTGGTTCGGGATTAGGCCGTAAACGTTGGCGCTATTAGGGTTTCGGCCGTTCCACAGGTGCGCCAGGACCCCAAAAACCGAGTCCTCGATCGCGGGGACGCCATTTTCGATGAATCGGACGCGTGGGGATTTTCATTTAGCGGAAACAATACCGCACTTTTGTTCCGCTCCCTTCGGCCTCTCCCTTATTTATTAACAGGAAAACGGCGAAACAATGCGTCCCGCGAATTAATGAATTGGATCGCGAAAGGGGATGAAGGGGTGAGATATTTCATATTTTCAAGGAGCTTCCGTTATTTATTGCCGCGAGTGAATTTTGGGTTTATTTCGGTCGAACTGGAAAACGGTAATAATTCCGAATGAAATCCTTATGTCGAAAAAAAGATTTACGATCTTATTCGTGTAATATCAGATCAAATTACAGGTGGTGCCGAAACTCTATGGTTTCACGCGAGTGTCACAATTTTTCGGACGACCATCGAACTCGAATAATGGCAACCACGAAATTGACATTCGATCAAAGTGCAATTAGTAACTCGATTCTAGATTGCGTGCTCGGTGAGTTGTTTAGTTTGAACTACTTCACTCATGAAGTAGTTCAAATCAACTCTTCTCTTTTATGAAAGTACGTTGTGCGGAGTTTCGCTTCTGGCCGGAACTTATTTATTCTGTGCACTTAGTTATTCTGTCGATGTCACGGTCAATAAAACTTTGAAACTCGATTATTGATTGGAAGGGTTAAATCGAAAAACTTTAGAGAACTGAAGTTGAATGATTTTGGATAATAACCATTTTAAGGTCACCTTTGTTATTTTGATGAAACTCCTCATTTTGTACCGAAAATTTGGAAAAATCATAGAAACTTGAGTTTGAAAATGATGTTTTATAAAAAAATTTTAAAGATTTATATAATATGGAAATTTAGGACCTCTCGCGCCGAACGGTCATATTTCACAGAAAAAATCGTTCGCGGAACCGATTCTTCTTTAGCGTCGCATCGACGCGCGACGGTTCCGGAATTCAATAAAAATATCGGAAAATCTCTCCGAGTTAATACGGTCTGGAATCCGATTCCGCCACCACCGCCCGTACCATGTTCTATGGGGACACACGACAAACTATGTCGCTTCTGATATATTGGAATTTCGTGCCTTTTCAACGACATACGATGCGCAAAAATTTCCATAATAACATCGATATTATGTACTAGCATTATTATAATAACGTGGAGTTGAGCATAGTAATGGAAGAGGAGGAAAAGAATCGAGTCTGCAAATTGGTCGGATGATATATTTAAATTGGGTCCCAAATGAATAGTTGCACTGTGGATAATATTGATTTTTGGGGAACGTTTCGTGACACGGAATTAATGAACCAACCGGCTCGGCCGAGCGTAAATAAACTCGATTTTTTGTATAAATATTGTTCGTAACTGGCTTATTGTTGTATCCTGACATGATTACTAATCTGGATTAATACTTGTATTGACTGATCTGAATATTGTAGCCGTAATCGTCGATCTGAGGTATAAAATAAGTCCAACCTAAAAATAAAGTGATGTTATTTCGTTAGCAATTGTTTTCAAACAACGTCGAATGTTAGGTTATGTTGCCCACGGAACACTAAAGTGTAAAGTACGTTTCTATGGTTATGCTTCTAAAACGTCAACGTCAAAACGATGGTTCGTTTGAACTAATGAAGACCATCGAGTGAACAAGGAAGGTGAAGGTGAAAAATCGCTCCGATCGCAAGGCTCATTTGCTACGAACCCAAATTTTCCGCATTCCGCTTTCCCTCGCATACGATTTTATTTAAATAAAATTCCGTTTTAAGAACGTCAGCCGTCGACGATAAATCATTCGTTTTGACAAGATCGGGCTTGATGTTGAAAAGAATCGCCGCGCCGTAAAAAATTCGCATTTCACATATACATAACAAAAGCTCCATCACAACGTACCGGAAGAAATTAGGTATAGTCGTTCCGCACCGTTCCTCATTATACGCGAAACGACACGGAAAATATGTCGAAACGAAAAGCGAAAATTGATGCGAGAATAAAATAACCGACGCGCACTTGTCAAAAAGTCGAAAGGCTCACTTTCGCGGCAACACATATTTATAACTTCCTTTTATCTTTCTATTTTGCGACACACCGCCCAAATAAAAATGTAACGAACGATAATTTTCTCTACGTCCTAGTTTCGGTCGTTTGTTATTATTCGTTCTGTCGCTTCGTTCCTTCGTGTATTTCATAATGCCCCGTATAATATATCATTTTCGAACAATCGGCCGATCGATGTCGGCGCGTAAATCGTGGAGCACTTCCGGAAAAATATGCGAAAATTTACATGATTCCTATTTACGATCCCGTGTTTTCCATGTCGGGAAATTGAAATCAATTTCAAACTCGGAACGGTAAACGCGCATCTCTCGATTCACTGTTTATTCCGTATAGACGGTTTGGGTTGTTGCAGCCCCGCATTCAGGAATTATCGAATTGTTTACGCGCCGCAAATACGAAAAATATGTATTTTGTATCGCGAAATTTTATTCGGTTATCGATTGACTTTGGATATTGTACCGTAGATAATAAAAAGCGTACTCAAAAACTGGATCAGTTTGCAGAAGTTATCGATGCATGTCTAACGTCACGAAAGGCCACTGATCGAGAGGCGACAAGCAATAAGGAGGAGAGTTTGCTTCTATTCACTTCGGCTATAGTCTAATTGAATACACAACTGAAACGAACATAGGACGCGAAATTATTCGAGCCCTTTTAAATTTTTGGAGCAAGTTTCACGCACGGCAGAGGACATAAGGTGAAGGTGATTCCGTTTCGATCATCCCCAATTGAATAAAGCAGATGACGACGCAGATTTCCGTCGATGCGAAAAAGGGAAAAATTGATAGATCGACGGCGCGCATCTCTCTTCGGGCTTCATTACCATAATTGAATTTTTCGAGTAGGTATCGTCGAACGGGATTCGCGCAATTTTCAACGATGAGTTATCGGTCCGCCGGATAATTGCATTCTGGAAATCCAAAGCCGGCGGAAAGGCACTCGAAGTCGTTATTTATCTAGCGGCGGCCCGACCGCCCACTTTTTCAACCGCCACCGCCCGGCCAGAAACTGCGACCGGAAAATTATTGCCGCGATAACCCGATTTTTTCGATAACTACCCCACTTTTCCATCTATGGAAACTTTTTCTGAATCGGACGAAATTAACGGATCGCCACTCGAAATTGAAGCGGCGACGACGGAATGTGAGGGCGGGAACGAACGCTATTTCACCACTTCCCCTCCTTTTATTGCCGATATAAAGTGGAATTCTTTCTTTTTGCAGACCGCCACCTGCTCGTTATTCAATTACGTCCCTATGGTAATGGGAAATTTGATCGCAAATTAACGAAAGATATACATCTGAAATGTCAACTGTAAATTCGCCGGCACCGGGTATATCAACTTCCAAACAAACCCACAATTACGCAATCGAGTCGGTAATTTACACCGGTTTTAGCAGTAAACACCATATCGCTCTATCAGAGACAATTGATAGGGAATACGATGCCACTTATCGCGGGGGAATGATAAAGCTTTGGCTACGTTCCATTTATGGATTAAAATCGATTCCTGCTAATTAAACCTTGTGTGCTGAAATCTGAATAAACGTTGGAAAGTTCTAAACGCGATTCGGCAAAAAATTCATTTCCCACTTGGATTTTGGGATGCACTGCTTATAAGTTTAAGTCATTTGATCGCACAATTCTTACTTGCCTTTAATGTGGTACCATTGCGCAGGTTTCTTTATAAATACTAAGGTGGTAACGAAACTATTTATATCAAATCGCTTTGAATGCAAAATAAAGTCGTGCCTCCTTACGAATTTGTGTACATAACGGTATACCGTAACAATGGAACCTAATAAGAAGGATCCTTATAACAACGCTCATAAGGATCATAATGAGGATCCTAAATAGGAGAAAAATTGTGAAACAGTTGGCGACTCGATTGTTAAAATCTTTATTAGTACCAGCTTTGGACCGCGTCCAATCTTCTAATTGCTCCATCGATTGATGGTAAGATTCGATTCACGTATTCCGATCAATTTATCATTATCATTATTATAAGGATTAGCAGAAAAATATGAAATTATCAAGAAAAATCCTCTCATAGATGCGACACCGAATTCTATGCTCATAATGTCAATCCGATGCAATTTAAGGAATTTCGAATTTTTGCGTTCTTTTTTGCGTGTTTCAGAAAATTAGGAGCGCGATAAAATCCCTTAGGGTGGCCGCACCGTGACGAAACTTTCACGAAAATTCCTCTCATAGATGCGACACCGAATTCTATGCCAAAAAAGTCAATCCGGTGAAAATTGAAAAATCGATAAATAGTGCGCGTTTTTGCGTGTTTCACAAAATTTGGAGAGCGATAAAATCTCTTAGGGTGACCGCACCGTGATGAAACTTGCACCAAATATTCTCTCATAGATGCGACACCGAATTCCATGCCAAAAATGTCAATCCGACGAAAATTGAAAAATTGATAAATAGTGCGCGTTTTTGCGTGTTTTAGAAAATTTGGAGCGCGATAAAATCTCTTAGGGTGGCCGCACCGTGATGAAACTTTCACGGAAAATCCTCCAATAGATGCTACACCGAATTCTATTCCAAAAATGTCAATTCGAAGAAAAATGGGAAATTGATAAAAAGTGCGCGTTTTTGCGTGTTTTGGAAAATTAGGAGTGCGATAAAATCTCTTGAGGTGGCCGCACCGTGATGAAACTTTCACGAAAAATCCTCCAATAGATGCTACACCGAATTCTATTCCAAAAATGTCAATTCGAAGAAAAATGGGAAATTGATAAAAAGTGCGCGTTTTTGCGTGTTTTGGAAAATTAGGAGTGCGATAAAATCTCTTGAGGTGGCCGCACCGTGATGAAACTTTCACGAAAAATCCTCCAATAGATGCTACACCGAATTCTATTCCAAAAATGTCAATTCGAAGAAAAATGGGAAATTGATAAAAGTGCGCGTTTTTGCGTGTTTTGGAAAATTAGGAGTGCGATAAAATCTCTTGAGGTGGCCGCACCGTGATGAAACTTTCACGAAAAATCCTCCAATAGATGCTACACCGAATTCTATTCCAAAATGTCAATTCGAAGAAAAATGGGAAATTGATAAAAGTGCGCGTTTTTGCGTGTTTTGGAAAATTAGGAGTGCGATAAAATCTCTTGAGGTGGCCGCACCGTGATGAAACTTTCACGAAAAATCCTCCAATAGATGCTACACCGAATTCTATTCCAAAAATGTCAATTCGAAGAAAAATGGGAAATTGATAAAAAGTGCGCGTTTTTGCGTGTTTTGGAAAATTAGGAGTGCGATAAAATCTCTTGAGGTGGCCGCACCGTGATGAAACTTTCACGAAAAATCCTCCAATAGATGCTACACCGAATTCTATTCCAAAAATGTCAATTCGAAGAAAAATGGGAAATTGATAAAAGTGCGCGTTTTTGCGTGTTTTGGAAAATTAGGAGTGCGATAAAATCTCTTGAGGTGGCCGCACCGTGATGAAACTTTCACGAAAAATCCTCCAATAGATGCTACACCGAATTCTATTCCAAAAATGTCAATTCGAAGAAAAATGGGAAATTGATAAAAAGTGCGCGTTTTTGCGTGTTTTGGAAAATTAGGAGTGCGATAAAATCTCTTGAGGTGGCCGCACCGTGATGAAACTTTCACGAAAAATCCTCCAATAGATGCTACACCGAATTCTATTCCAAAAATGTCAATTCGAAGAAAAATGGGAAATTGATAAAAGTGCGCGTTTTTGCGTGTTTTGGAAAATTAGGAGTGCGATAAAATCTCTTGAGGTGGCCGCACCGTGATGAAACTTTCACGAAAAATCCTCCAATAGATGCTACACCGAATTCTATTCCAAAAATGTCAATTCGAAGAAAAATGGGAAATTGATAAAAAGTGCGCGTTTTTGCGTGTTTTGGAAAATTAGGAGTGCGATAAAATCTCTTGAGGTGGCCGCACCGTGATGAAACTTTCACGAAAAATCCTCCAATAGATGCTACACCGAATTCTATTCCAAAAATGTCAATTCGAAGAAAAATGGGAAATTGATAAAAGTGCGCGTTTTTGCGTGTTTTGGAAAATTAGGAGTGCGATAAAATCTCTTGAGGTGGCCGCACCGTGATGAAACTTTCACGAAAAATCCTCCAATAGATGCTACACCGAATTCTATTCCAAAAATGTCAATTCGAAGAAAAATGGGAAATTGATAAAAAGTGCGCGTTTTTGCGTGTTTTGGAAAATTAGGAGTGCGATAAAATCTCTTGAGGTGGCCGCACCGTGATGAAACTTTCACGAAAAATCCTCCAATAGATGCTACACCGAATTCTATTCCAAAAATGTCAATTCGAAGAAAAATGGGAAATTGATAAAAGTGCGCGTTTTTGCGTGTTTTGGAAAATTAGGAGTGCGATAAAATCTCTTGAGGTGGCCGCACCGTGATGAAACTTTCACGAAAAATCCTCCAATAGATGCTACACCGAATTCTATTCCAAAAATGTCAATTCGAAGAAAAATGGGAAATTGATAAAAAGTGCGCGTTTTTGCGTGTTTTGGAAAATTAGGAGTGCGATAAAATCTCTTGAGGTGGCCGCACCGTGATGAAACTTTCACGAAAAATCCTCCAATAGATGCTACACCGAATTCTATTCCAAAAATGTCAATTCGAAGAAAAATGGGAAATTGATAAAAGTGCGCGTTTTTGCGTGTTTTGGAAAATTAGGAGTGCGATAAAATCTCTTGAGGTGGCCGCACCGTGATGAAACTTTCACGAAAAATCCTCCAATAGATGCTACACCGAATTCTATTCCAAAAATGTCAATTCGAAGAAAAATGGGAAATTGATAAAAGTGCGCGTTTTTGCGTGTTTTGGAAAATTAGGAGTGCGATAAAATCTCTTGAGGTGGCCGCACCGTGATGAAACTTTCACGAAAAATCCTCCAATAGATGCTACACCGAATTCTATTCCAAAAATGTCAATTCGAAGAAAAATGGGAAATTGATAAAAGTGCGCGTTTTTGCGTGTTTTGGAAAATTAGGAGTGCGATAAAATCTCTTGAGGTGGCCGCACCGTGATGAAACTTTCACGAAAAATCCTCCAATAGATGCTACACCGAATTCTATTCCAAAAATGTCAATTCGAAGAAAAATGGGAAATTGATAAAAAGTGCGCGTTTTTGCGTGTTTTGGAAAATTAGGAGTGCGATAAAATCTCTTGAGGTGGCCGCACCGTGATGAAACTTTCACGAAAAATCCTCCAATAGATGCTTCACCGAATTCTATTCCAAAAATGTCAATTCGAAGAAAAATGGGAAATTGATAAAAAGTGCGCGTTTTTGCGTGTTTTGGAAAATTAGGAGTGCGATAAAATCTCTTGAGGTGGCCGCACCGAGATGAAACTTTCACGAAAAATCCTCCAATAGATGCTTCACCGAATTCTATTCCAAAAATGTCAATTCGAAGAAAAATGGGAAATTGATAAAAAGTGCGCGTTTTTGCGTGTTTTGGAAAATTAGGAGTGCGATAAAATCTCTTGAGGTGGCCGCACCGTGATGAAACTTTCACGAAAAATCCTCCAATAGATGCTACACCGAATTCTATTCCAAAATGTCAATTCGAAGAAAAATGGGAAATTGATAAAAGTGCGCGTTTTTGCGTGTTTTGGAAAATTAGGAGTGCGATAAAATCTCTTGAGGTGGCCGCACCGTGATGAAACTTTCACGAAAAATCCTCCAATAGATGCTACACCGAATTCTATTCCAAAAATGTCAATTCGAAGAAAAATGGGAAATTGATAAAAGTGCGCGTTTTTGCGTGTTTTGGAAAATTAGGAGTGCGATAAAATCTCTTGAGGTGGCCGCACCGTGATGAAACTTTCACGAAAAATCCTCCAATAGATGCTACACCGAATTCTATTCCAAAAATGTCAATTCGAAGAAAAATGGGAAATTGATAAAAGTGCGCGTTTTGCGTGTTTTGGAAAATTAGGAGTGCGATAAAATCTCTTGAGGTGGCCGCACCGTGATGAAACTTTCACGAAAAATCCTCCAATAGATGCTACACCGAATTCTATTCCAAAAATGTCAATTCGAAGAAAAATGGGAAATTGATAAAAGTGCGCGTTTTTGCGTGTTTTGGAAAATTAGGAGTGCGATAAAATCTCTTGAGGTGGCCGCACCGTGATGAAACTTTCACGAAAAATCCTCCAATAGATGCTACACCGAATTCTATTCCAAAAATGTCAATTCGAAGAAAAATGGGAAATTGATAAAAGTGCGCGTTTTTGCGTGTTTTGGAAAATTAGGAGTGCGATAAAATCTCTTGAGGTGGCCGCACCGTGATGAAACTTTCACGAAAAATCCTCCAATAGATGCTACACCGAATTCTATTCCAAAAATGTCAATTCGAAGAAAAATGGGAAATTGATAAAAGTGCGCGTTTTTGCGTGTTTTGGAAAATTAGGAGTGCGATAAAATCTCTTGAGGTGGCCGCACCGTGATGAAACTTTCACGAAAAATCCTCCAATAGATGCTACACCGAATTCTATTCCAAAAATGTCAATTCGAAGAAAAATGGGAAATTGATAAAAGTGCGCGTTTTTGCGTGTTTTGGAAAATTAGGAGTGCGATAAAATCTCTTGAGGTGGCCGCACCGTGATGAAACTTTCACGAAAAATCCTCCAATAGATGCTACACCGAATTCTATTCCAAAAATGTCAATTCGAAGAAAAATGGGAAATTGATAAAAGTGCGCGTTTTTGCGTGTTTTGGAAAATTAGGAGTGCGATAAAATCTCTTGAGGTGGCCGCACCGTGATGAAACTTTCACGAAAAATCCTCCAATAGATGCTACACCGAATTCTATTCCAAAAATGTCAATTCGAAGAAAAATGGGAAATTGATAAAAGTGCGCGTTTTTGCGTGTTTTGGAAAATTAGGAGTGCGATAAAATCTCTTGAGGTGGCCGCACCGTGATGAAACTTTCACGAAAAATCCTCCAATAGATGCTACACCGAATTCTATTCCAAAAATGTCAATTCGAAGAAAAATGGGAAATTGATAAAAGTGCGCGTTTTTGCGTGTTTTGGAAAATTAGGAGTGCGATAAAATCTCTTGAGGTGGCCGCACCGTGATGAAACTTTCACGAAAAATCCTCCAATAGATGCTACACCGAATTCTATTCCAAAAATGTCAATTCGAAGAAAAATGGGAAATTGATAAAAGTGCGCGTTTTTGCGTGTTTTGGAAAATTAGGAGTGCGATAAAATCTCTTGAGGTGGCCGCACCGTGATGAAACTTTCACGAAAAATCCTCCAATAGATGCTACACCGAATTCTATTCCAAAAATGTCAATTCGAAGAAAAATGGGAAATTGATAAAAGTGCGCGTTTTTGCGTGTTTTGGAAAATTAGGAGTGCGATAAAATCTCTTGAGGTGGCCGCACCGTGATGAAACTTTCACGAAAAATCCTCCAATAGATGCTACACCGAATTCTATTCCAAAAATGTCAATTCGAAGAAAAATGGGAAATTGATAAAAAGTGCGCGTTTTTGCGTGTTTTGGAAAATTAGGAGTGCGATAAAATCTCTTGAGGTGGCCGCACCGTGATGAAACTTTCACGAAAAATCCTCCAATAGATGCTTCACCGAATTCTATTCCAAAAATGTCAATTCGAAGAAAAATGGGAAATTGATAAAAAGTGCGCGTTTTTGCGTGTTTTGGAAAATTAGGAGTGCGATAAAATCTCTTGAGGTGGCCGCACCGTGATGAAACTTTCACGAAAAATCCTCCAATAGATGCTTCACCGAATTCTATTCCAAAAATGTCAATTCGAAGAAAAATGGGAAATTGATAAAAAGTGCGCGTTTTTGCGTGTTTTGGAAAATTAGGAGTGCGATAAAATCTCTTGAGGTGGCCGCACCGTGATGAAATTCTCACGAAAAATTGTCTTATAGATGCGACACTGAATTCTATACCAAACATGCCGATACGATGAAAATTAAAAAATTTCAAATTTTTTCGCTCTTTTTTGCGTGTTTTGGCGAATTAGGAGCGCGATAAAATCTCTTAGAGTGGCCGCAATGTGATGAAACTTCAACGAAAAATACTCCAAGAGATGCGACACCGAATTCTTTGTCCGAATTGTCAATCAGATGGAAATTAAATAAAGTGATGGAAAAAAAAAGTGAGTCGATCTCTCGTGGAATGTTCTCGATCAAGGGTTGAAGCGTCTTATCTCCCCACTCTCTCAGTGGCGCTACCTGCACGAAACGGCGTTATTCAGTTTCTAACACATGTCACTTCTCACTCCATAAACAGTGACCAACATTCAGCACGTCGCTAATGGTGCCAGAGAACAAATTACGCTAACTATGCTATGTACGCTATGTTCGCTATGCGTTAGGCCATACTGAAAAGTACGTTTTGCAAACTATTGCCGTACGTGTTGACATTTATCATTGCGGATAGAAGGAGGTGGTAGAAATTGCGCAATTGTTTATAGTTATCAAATTTCGGTTCAATTTGCGCAATTGAATATAACCGAAAATCGCGACTTAGCGAACATCGCGTGAAGCTTGGTGTGGTCACTTTTCTTCAAAACACAGGTGGCGACTTTTCGCGAACGTACATAGCGTAGAAGAATAATTTGAAATCCGTGTCAAATAAATGTCTCACGTGTTATTGTCAAAGAAATCGGGTAGAACAATTCCGTAGTCGCGTACCTGCAATTATTCCACAATCACGAAAATGGACGGAGCGTAAAACAAACGACTAAATAATAAGTGTAATCCATCTACCGGTCTTATACGGGCGCCATTTACCCCCGATAAGCGTGCGGCACATTGTATTTCCAACGGATCGCAATCTAGCAACGTCGCCGGAAGCACCGAAAGCCCATTTTTTATCGGACCGGAACCGTTTTAAGGATGTCGCTCACATTTGACTCGATTTTCGCATGAATCCCACGAGACGACACTCGGGAAATTGGCGAAATCGTCGATGTGACCAGGAAGATGGATTCGTTTTTGTTGGGTGGAAAAACTCAAATTGTCAATTAGAAACTTAATTAATCCGGACGTGTTGCTATTACTGTGCGTCGTCGCAATTAAGTTGAAGCTATGTTGCAGAGCGGAAATATATTGCAACTGATGAATTCATTACTGTCGCCATCTCTCGGCAAACACGGAGAAAGTAGAGAGAGGTAAAGAACTCTTGAACACCACTTCTGGTCATCGGAGCACCTCAGGGGAGTTGACGATATTTCTCGTTCCGATAAGAAAATTGAGCGGTGCAAAATTTTCATGTTATCTTTTTTGTATATTGCCGACTAAAAGTACACGGTCGTGATTTGGAAAATGCGATATCCTTGTATATGTATTGAAAAATGAATATTTCAATCGATCCAAAAGAGGGTTAGTGACATAAAATGTAAACTATGTACGAAATGGGGTCACGTTCAAGTTGATCACCCTTACCGCTCACTAAATTTCGAAGTACCCAAAGTGTTCAAACAACATTTTTCAATATGCGCCGGAAAAACCGCCGAGACACTTTGTCCGTTTACGATATAACGATCGAGAGACGAGGCGCATTCCTTTCGTTATTTTACGATCGCGCCACGTCTCGCCGAAACCGCGACTTTGATTTTTATCGTCGCATCCACCTTTTTACGCGAAAAATAATATTCGCCGCGATGCGACAGCAACAGCGACGCCGCCGCAGCGCCCGGCATCGTAGAAAAGGTCCCGGGGGCGAAGCGGAAGGATGCCTCTTCTCAATTATTATCAACCCCCTCGAAAATTGAACGCGGCGCGCCGAAAAAGCGATATTTTCGCCCCGACAACCGCGAGGGAGCCGTTCGGTATAACTGGAAAATTCCAATTTACGAGAGAAACAAACGGGCCCAACTTATTATCGGGGAACGCTCGAAGGAAATTTCGTTTCGGACGGAAAAATCGAGACGGCGCTCGTGCACTCGGCGCCGAAAATATTATAAGTAATTTCGTAACGACCAAAAACTTTCCGGCACTACTCGAAAAAGCCCAATTTAAATTGTAAGGAGTCAATCTAAGAAAGTTGTAGTTTTCCCGGAAACGCAAAAATTTTCAGACTCGTGTCGAGTCGTAATTATACGACCGGAATTATACACCAACCAACTTGTTGCGCTCATATTCGGCGGAAATACAACATTTCGTAATCGCGTGTGAAAAAGCTCCGACCGTACGTCGTGTTCGGCGCGAAATCGGATTATTTTTCCGGGCGCTTTTCCCTCCGATAAAGACGACGTAAAACGTGATAGGCACGCATTTTCTTTTTCGACTTTATTCAACGTGCGACGGAAATATCCGGACGCGTTTTCCGACAGGGAACAAACAGACCTCTCGGAAAGTCGCGTATTTCGATATAAAGGGGTGGCGACGTTGCCTCATTTTTCCGTAGTCCATTAGAGAGGAAGGCTTCTCGTTAAGTCGATGCCTCTTTGAAGCGCGGAAAATTGCAGTCGAGTCGCGCAAAATGGTTTTTTTTGCTATCATTGGTGATTAGGTTACAAAGTGTATGAAAGGTTCGATGTTAGTGACGTAATGAAATTTCCACGTAGACGAATATGTTTTGTTTGAAGGTGTTCGCAATTTTGATAGCGTCGGCAGGCAACCGGTAATACATTTGGTGGGTTGATTGGACGCCCGTGTAATAATAACTACAGAATATATTATGATAGATGGGAAAGCATCACAACAAAATATGGAAGTTTTAGTTTTATTTTGCACTCAGTTTATAGATAGCCCCACCAGCAATCAAATTGTGGGGAAGCGGAACGCCTACTCGGAGAACTGAAAAGGAATCTGTGACCCCGGAGTAGGCGAAATGAACTGTCATGTGCCAATGCATTTTTGACGTATATGTGTATATGTGTTTATTTATATTCATGCTCGACGTTTGGAATATAAGTCCTTGGAAAATCTATAACAAAATAAAAAGCAATTTACTGCGTAAGTTGTTTTAGCCCATTAAATTGAAAGGTGAAACGTATCTGTTTAAATAATGGACAGAAAAGCCACAAAATATCTGTATAGCTGATACTTCTGTGTCGCCGCTCCCTGCAAGTGGGGGGTTCGTGGACTAAGGAAGTTAGTATAAGCTTTAAAACTCGTTATGCGCAAGCGCAAAAGTCTGGAGAACGTATCGCGTTCGTATAAATACACGAATATGTGCGTACGATAAGTTTAAGCACCGTAGTGTACACAAGATATAGTAGTACTACATATGTATGCAAATATCATGTAATGGATTTTTTGACGCCATTTGCGCGATATTAATAAATTTCGTTAACTTTGATCAATAATACTGTTTTCAGATAGGTGACGATTATATAGTAACCAAATAGGACTTGAGTAAAGGAAACGATTGGCGAAAAAGTAATGAAATAATGGGACATGGGCCGTGAAGGGGTTGCGCGGCGGTTCGATTCAAAAGTCAACCTAAATAGCCATCATTTCATACTGCATCACTTTAAAGAGCCGATAAATAAAATTTCCATATGTGTGCCGTAATATAAATTTTCGGGAATTTTCCCGCCGGGGTGGAATATTTTCCATGTTTCGCGATGTTTTCATATTCGTCGAACCGAAATTGATACGCGCATCGCAACCCGGCATTCGAGGGTTGCTTCGCCCTGTCGCGCGCATATTACTGATTGACAGGCCGACGTTTTATTGATATTGACGTTTACCATATACCCGAGTCCATTATGATTTATTTTTTTTTGTTTGCTACCCCGAGTATACGAGCTTAATGGTATGAACCCCCTTCCGAACAACACGGCGAAAAATATCAGTCGAAGATACTGGCCCGTGTTTTAGACGAAATTCAATATCTCAAAGTACATTACGGCTCATATATTTCGTTACGAGTTATCTTTCATGCAAAATAACCCGCGCGCCGGTCGGGGTCGAAACAGTATTTGACCCACTTTCCGCGCGTTACACAGCAATCTGAAACATATTTCAAAAGAGCCAACCCCCGTTTCGAACGTGAGAGCTTTCTCTAGTTTTAAAAGCGAGTTTAGAAAACATCTTCACCCTCCGCTTAATCTCGCGACGTCGACATTATAGAACAATCCCCCACCGAACACCTAATAAACAAACAAACTGTTAATTTGCATGGTAACTGTTTTTCTGTAATTGTGTACTCTCGACGCAAGAAGGGGGAAGCGTTTTACGTGAACGTGTTCTGTTTGGTTTCATGATGAGGAGTAAACTCGCAACAATTCGCGATAAAGGGGTACGCACCCGACATAACAATATAACCCGGTATACTTTTTAATTATTCGAAACAGTTGGATAATTTCGTATAAATTATTAGAATTCTCCGAATTAACACAACGAGGTGATTACACGAAACTGGGGAGGTTTGAATTCGCATCCAACGATGAGAATCAGTGTATAAATATTGTAGACGATTAACAAAAGCCGTCTAGCGAATCGTTGCTTTCTGAAGTAAAAGTAGATTTCTTGTTATAAACGTTATTGTTTTTATTTATAACAACTCAAAGATTACGCCTCAACTTATGTATCAGTTGAAATTTCACTCGAGGATCGAAACCGCATCTTAAAGTTAGGTAGCCGATATCGACGGTTTAACTTTGCGCCTGCGCATCTTGAAAACTCTTCCTTTCAACCAAATGAATCGATGCCTGACTTACGATCTTGCGGTGCAACGAAACTGACTGGCCTATGAGTATTAAACGATGTTTCATGAAGAAAATAACATTGTCATCACGAACTTAATTACGCGATTCGACTTGTCAAATTTCTAATTATTTCGCGCATAGCCCACAATTCCCCAAAACACCGCAAATTGAACATCATTTCCAGTATCATCCAGTCGAATTTCATTTTACGCGATTATTACATTTTTGCCGGTTTCGAATCGTGTTCGTTTATTCATAAATCCATCGAAAACGTCAAAACTCGCTGCAAACCCTTCAACCTAGTCGGCACAATTAAAACCCAATCATACGCGCGCTTTTCAAAATTCAGTATTCCATCAAGTGCGCGTCGCAACCGTGGAAATATTTAACTCGGACGCGCTTTTGTATTTATTATGTACGCACGTGCGTATATCGTCGAAATGCCGTGCGAAATTTCAACCCGACCCGAAAAAGCGGGACGTAGGGGTGTAGAGACGATTTTTCCGCGTCGCATTTTCCGCGAGAAAGATAAGGACCGAAACGAATGTTCCGGTCGACGGGCCGGAAAATCCTCGTCTTGAGCACCTACGAGCGGCCGCTCGAGGACCGTTTAGAGTGCCTTTCGAAAACGTCGAAATTATTTCGAAAACCTCCCCGACTATTACGTAAATTGTTGCGCGAGAATTGAGCGGAACTCGACGCGAAATTGAGTATCAGTTTTTCCGAAGGGCGAGATTGAATATATTCCTCGAGTGCGCCGCAATTTCAGCTACCGATTTACGAAAGGTGGAAAGGGGACTTTGTGGAAATTCGTGGCCAAGCTACTCTAAACGTAAATATTCGGAACATTTTAGATATTCCTACTAGGTTGTAGTATCTATTGTATTGCGTGTCATTTTTATTTTATATTCGTTGTCAGTCATCTGTCGCTTGCAACTTGTAACCCATTTGAAAAATATATACGTTGTTCTCGGCACATCCACCAAGTTGTTGCTTCGCTCGCTCTTTGAGTGTAAAGAAACCTCTTTCTCCTATCTGCGATGAATTTGAAAATGAAACTACATTTTGTTACGATTTGATTACAAGTCTTTATGAATAATCATTATCCCGGCGCATCCACCATATTCTTGCACCACACGAAATTTGATTTTTTTTCAAAGGACTCCGTGTTGTGTCATACAATCGATGGTGGTTAGAAGTTTTTTCATATTCCACGTATTGATTATTTAGGTGGGGTGGAGGGGACAGTTTAGGCAGCAAGTTTCCCGGGGTAAAACTAATCTGCAAATTAGCCACCCGCATGCAACCCGGTTGTCGGTAACGAAATTAGAGCGGCTTCGTATGTAGTTTGGAGCCTGGAGGAACGATCGTTCAAATTAGGAGCGGCGGTCGGACGACAAAGTTGCCGCATCCATACACGGTCTCCGGCGGTAATTCAATCGGACTCCTAGGGGGTGGTATAACGCAGTGTGCGGTGGCGGCGGCGAGTACGATCCGGGGCCCCCATCGCGGTCGCTCTTACGTACGGGGCCCGGCCCGTCCGTCGTCGGTATCGATGGGGGCCGTCGAAAACTTTCTTAATAGCGGGGCGGTCGGCGGGGGATAGGGGGGACTTCGTGGGCCGCCGCCCGCCGCAGACTGGAAGTCGGTAGATATCGACGATTAATTATTCCGGAATATAATCTTAATTCCGGTCCAAAGATTATTAGGCGGGTTTTCGGTTCTATCGATTTCAAATGACCCGAATGCATAAATTAAACCGATAACCGTGTGTATCTTGGTTCGCGTTCAGACTAATCGTTTACCGAGACGCACTGATGTCGATGGTAAGCCGATTAGGAACCGAAGATCAAATATTGATTGAAGGGGGAACAATAACACTCTCTAATACCGACGCTTTATAAATAGTGTCGATTACTATAACGTAATTAAATCGTTTTCATCCGACAATCCTGATGCATTTTTCCTAACTGAAACTGAATACTTCAGACGCAAAAACGCTCAGCTTCATAATCACCTAGCGGTGTGAGAATGAACCAATTTTAATATATACATATATCTGTAATTATTTCAATTCGATCCCAATGAAACTATCAAGTATGTTACGAAACGCCACTGATTGCGTGTATTCTGAAGCTGCCAATCGATGTACGGTATTGTTTTAAAAGTTTTAGCAGGTAGGTGAGTTTGATGTAGATTTCAAAAGCTCATCTCTTGATTTTTGCTAGAAACTTGAAAAGAAAGACGTTCTGACGTATTGTCGTGATCACACCAAGCATCTTCATTCGGAGATGTTTTCGCTCAACAGGACAGTCGGAAATTGATGCGCTTTCTTCTAACAATCGTTGTCCCAATATATGGCAATAAATGTGTTTCCAATAGCCTCGTGCAACGAAAACAACTGCGAAGATGCTCGGTTCGATCCCGACGAAACGTCAGTCTGGCGCGTTTTGCTCCGTCCAAACTTGTAACACAACAACGAAGACCTCGTGTCTTCCTTTGTCGTTTCCAGACATTAGTAGGTTGTCTGCGAGGGTGTGTCGGGTGGCGTAAGTTTCTTAATCGTCGTCACTCCGAGACAATAAGAGAATTATTACGCGGAATGAGGAGGAATTCGAAACGTTTCCCATTTCGCGGGTTCGGAGCGCGCGGTCGGATAATTTCCCGGATTCCAGATTTTGTCTCTGTCGGCGAAATAAATTCGTTCGAAAGTTTCGTATTAGGCAGTACGACAGACAACGAGGGGATATTTCCGAAAGAAAAAAAAACTTTCGAACGCGTCCCGATTTTCTGTAAACGAATATTAATCGACGCGTTACCGTTAACACGGAAAACATCGCCGCGTCGTATCTTCTCGTAAAACGAGGGAAATTTCTCGTTCGCACGAAGCGATCCGGGGAAAACGAGGAGTTCGGGGATTTCGACCTGGGGAAAATAAATTTCCGGGAAATTGAGCGATTTATCAGAGTGTCTGTCGGAGGCCGCGAAAATTGTAAGCTTTTCTTCATATTTTCCGAGGGCGAAATTCTTCACACGCCACCGGCGTACGTTGTTTTTTCTTTTTTTCTAAAATCGGACGGTAGAAGTAACGAATATCTCCGTTTTTCCACGTGGAAAATTCGGACATAAGGTGGAAAATATGAGACCGCGCCCGTAAGCTTTATTGATAGGAGTCGCGTTTCTTTTATTCGAAAGTCGACGGCGGAGGTTGAGACCGGAATTTATTTGGGGGATTTCGGCAATGGCCTTTCGGCTTATATTGCGAATTCATTTCGCGTTTTTCCGGTTGCCGGAAAAGAAAACGGGACGAATAACGTTCAATGAATAACCGCCGCTTTCTATACAATGCTTTTAATGGAGCCCCGGATCGGTTGATTAAAAATTCTTTCTCAAACATTTTCTTTATTGTTACATTAATTTTGGGGAATTTTAATCGTTCGACTTATTTTCAGATCGGATAGTCCGCAGCCGGCAAATCGAAAAATTATAAGAAGCGTATGGTGAGTCCAGTGAAGTACGGAAAATAAGTTTAGCGTGCCGAAAATCCCGAACATTTTACGGATTTTCTCGAGAGTAGCGCGGAGGCCGGAGGCTTTCGTCTAGAATGCGGAACATTATATCGAGATAACTATTTTCCCGGGGCCCGCGTTACGTCGCATACTTCCGAGTAGGTATATCGAGCAATTTCAACCAAAAACGTTCCCTTTATACGCGAAAATAACCGAATCGATAATTATATAGAAACATCGGGCGGCTAAGGAAAACAAATGGAACGTTTCGTATTTAGCATGCGGGCTAAAGCGAATTTACGGTTTCTCGTCGGAAGGGGCATTAATAAAAATGTCATTTTCATTTAGGGCGAAAGAGTTATTTAACGTTCCACTCAGAACGAGAAAGGTAATTTATTTCGCCCCCGGGCGACCGACTGCAGGTTACGCGTGCACTAACACGATTTTATTTTTTGAACGAGCAGCCGCGAGGGGGGCGAAAATTCGGTCTCGGAAACCTACACAAAACGGGCTCGAAAACAATCGCTCGTTAAGGGAGGGTTTATACAACCGGAATTATGTTTTCCATACACGAAATTGATTATATTACAAAAAAACAACCCCCCCACAATTAATTAACCCACTACTCCATTCCACACTTCGGAGCAATACGAGGGAGTCGAAGTCGTTCCTTTTTTTTCTTCGGGCAGTTCTCCCCGACTTTGTCTTTCGCTTTCGGATAAATGAGGAGGCATCAAAGGCAGAAAGTTGGGCAACTTTTCCTGTCCGGTTAATTACGTCGTCGAAAAGTTGCCCGCCCTTCTATTATTTCGTCGCGGTACAACATTATAAGGTCTTATCGTGCCGCGTTATTCTTGTTTTTCCAAACAGACGAAAACTTTCTGGACGGAATGTTTTCCGCGAGAACGAACCGGTGGAAGCGTTCGCTTCCGCGCACAAAAAAAAGCCGAACGATGTTCGGAGATTGTTGCGCCCTGGAAATTGCGTTGCTTCTTTATCGTCGAGTTACTTTTAATTCAATCGCATCGCCAAGTTTTTCCCGGTGCGTCGCACTTAACCACTTTACCACTTCACCACCGGCAAGTGATTATTGGTTGAATTCAAATTTTTCCAAGTGTTCGCGTCGTCAATTAGAGAACCCGATCGATAAATAATTCTTGTTATTCGTCGGTTAAAGTCGAATGAGACCGTCTAATCCCCCCGGGGTAAGTGCTCGCTTCTTTGTCTCGCTTCTTTTTCGGCCTCCGGCGCAAAAGGGAATCGATTCGAATTCTTGACAATTAAGCCTTTTGTTCTTTGGAGATTGTTGCGTAAGGAATCCTCGGGGGCGATCTGTTTGATCGGAAGGTGACGTCTGACGTTGGCGGCTTTTCAGCCCTCCCCGATTTTATATTTGTATTTACAACTCGCTTCGTTTCCCAAAGTTCAAACTCTATTATCAAATTAAATCCGAGATAATTCCGTTTCCGTCAACTGTGGCAAAAGGAAATTTCCTTGCGCCCCTTCGAAATTCTGTCGTCGCACTGTCACATCCATCCCGCCTCGCCCTCGCGTAATCCGAAAGCATTAAATGGCCGCCGACTAAAACCGCCTCGTCCTCCCCCGACGGTCGTGTTTTCTCTAATCTTATACCGGAGTTCCACAATTTGTTATTTAATTCCGGGCTTAAAATGTTTTACAAAACGTTCGCTTAGCTTTCCTATTTTCTATTCAGCCCGGGGGAAGCGCGTTTCGTCCGAATAGAACCATCAGCTGGAGATAAGAGGAGGATTTTGTTGCTTTCGCACAATAGACGTCACTTCGAAAATACCACTACGCCGAAATACCGATTAAACAATTTTGGATATTTTTATTATTTTACTCCGTAATTACAATCAGAATTTTCCCTCAATGACAGAACGAGATACAAAATTGGGAGATTTGCGGGGACTGTTTTCGCTTTATCGGGTAGATTTACTGCTGACAGACAATATATCTTCACTAGTGAAGATCAGGGTAAATTCGTTTGTTCGGGGATAAAAATCACCCGAGCCATATAACAGAGAATGTGTCTGAAAAAATGGACTCGGGGATAATCGGAGGGAGACTCGATTTATTTCAATACGACTTTTATTAAAACGATGCTCCCGTAGGGAATCATAAGCCGCCTAAGGTCAATTCGCTACAAACTACCGCTGCGCGTCGACTTATATACCGCTGGAAGTGACTATGCGCGCGCCGTTGGAAGCGCTGATGCGCGCGCCGTTTGAACAAAAGCTGACGCACGCGTTCACCGGTACAACTAAATCGTGTTTGAAACTCGAAATCGCGGAGGTTTCGATTGATTCCACATGCCGATTCACCGATTTCTCGTCCGTACCAAGATAATTTCCGGGCGTTTACCCCGAACGTAAATTCCCGCACAGGCCGGGGATCCCGTTACCCAACTAGCAATAAGAATTGTTTACTATGCCATAAATTTTCGACGAGAATTTCCATACGGCTTTCCGTTCGCTCAGGAGGTGGATGCCGGGCTCGATATTGAAATCGAGGCGGCAGCCGCCGCCGCTTGCCGCCCCCGTCCAGGGTCGCATAAATCAAATGATATGACGGAATCGAATCCGTTATTTCGGTGATTTCGCCGTGCGAGATTTCTTTACCTTCGTCGAAATTCCGCGTTTAGACTTTTCAATTACTCGATATTACGTCGACAGTCCGATTATTCCTCGCGCGGGAAATATAATCCCGTTATATTCCGTAGGTGCTGCATTTTGCGTTTCAACATTAATGCTGCGGTATTTATCAGCGTGTAAGTAGGGCAGTTGCAGTCGTTGCCGCGGTTTATAGTCCGGAAAATCCGTGCTCCGTGTCCGGCACGGAGCGAGCGGCTTAAAATCGTCCCGAAAAATTAATTTCGACGTGACGTCGGCGACGAAACGTAAGCGCACATCCACCTCTCCTCCCGCCAAACAATTTGATTATTTCGATCCATTAAGGGAATTCGTTGCTTTTCGATAAATTTCAATTTGCCTCTTAATCGGGATTTATTTTGTATATAATCGAGTCGGATATTAATGTAACAGTCGCGCGCTCCACTTAACGTCGAAAAAGATTAACGAAGAGCGCTGGAATTCATCTCCGAAAAGATATTTCATTTTGGCGCGATTGCCCGGGAAAATATTCGTTTATGCGAGATTCCTCTCAAAATGAAATCGCCCCCAATTTACGCAACACGAATTTCAAGGTCAATTCGACGACTTTAAAATCCCAAGATTTGAGTTTGAAAGTGATTCTTCCAAAATTTTTCGGGAAACTTTTTCACTACAATCGTTGATAAGATGACCAAAACGAAAAATTTTTCAGAAACCAAAATTGAATTTTGATTCAAAAGATAACATTTCTCATTTTAAATTCGAGAATTGTGGAAAATTCCACACCCTGTATAATACACGAAACAAAGTTCGGGCATTAGTGGGATATTTCCATTTAACAAATTGCCGCCCGGAACATTCGAAACATTTTCTCGACTATCAAAACCGACCCACAAAGCGAGCCGTTTGAAGAGAATATTCGCAATATTTCCAGAATTTAACGCGGCAGATAAACTCGAAGGGGCGCTTAATCTTTTCTAATACCCGACTCCGGTGTTCAACGGTAACAAACAAGAACAAACGGACGATTCCGTTAATCCGCCCCCCGATAGCACGTAGACTGGGGGAGGAAAACTGGCGGACCGAGACGGGGAATAAAAAAAAAATGAAAATAAATTCGACCGTTTTCCTTCGTTCGCACCAAACAACGACACCGTGTGCGCGCTCTTTTCCGTTCCGACTCGATTTTTCCGCTTATTTTTCTCGTAGTATTCGAACCGTGAAATTGGCGGAGATGGAATTAATAATTTGTTAGTTCCGAGGCGGAAAGGAACGCCAGGTTGGCGGCGGCGGCGGCGGCGGCGGTGGCGCATCATTCGAAACGGAACTTTTAATTGATGTTTGCCACTTTTGATGTGCACTTTTCCCAGTCGGAAATTACGACCAGCAAATACCTCATATAATATCACCGCACTTTTCCGCAATTTCGAAGACCGATTCGCGACGACGAAAAAAAAAAGTTTCCTTTTCGAGCGAGTTCGTTATACGCTCAGTTATTATGCGCTTATTATTCCATCTTTTGATCGCGCTCATTCCGTTAGAGGGCCGAACTCGACTCGCCTAACGAAATCACGACTAATGAAATTTTCCCATCGAAAACTTTTTAATACTTTCGAGTCGGTTCCCTCGCGCACGTATCTACATAATTCGGGGGCCAAATTTCTTTCGTCCCCCCTTTCCGTTCCCGGCCCCGCGCGACATCGAATTAAAAATTCGCCACTCGGTCCTAGCGTTGGTTTTAATGCGATTATCGTGTTCCGCGGCCCGAACTTCTTTCGTCTCCATTTACATTTGTCGCTGCGAATGTTGTTCGTCTCGGCCCGAACTACTTTACGCTTAAAATTCACTTTGGACAAATGTTAATTTGTACGATTCCGCACCATCGCGTGGAAATCAATTTTGTTGACCGAATAATTCAACTTTGGCCCAACGATTCAACGGCAAAAAAGTTTAAATCTAACTTTTTCGCCATACCTGACTGGTTATTACAGTCGTAATTAAAGAATTTGATGACAAAATGGAAAATAAACTAGAGGAATATTGAAAACGAATTAAATTCGACTAGAAATTATCGTATTAGAAAAAAACAATCCATCTATTGTAACAAAATTCATACTCGACGCGTAACACGGAACGAACTGAGGCAGTGCGCGACCTTATATAGTCGGGTTACGCCCCGCCCCATTTGGAAAGCTCGTGCGCCGATGCGCCTTATAGTGGCGTTATAGCCGTTGCGCCCTCTATCCCTCATCGGTGGTCGCGTTCGAAACTATCTCCTCGCGGTGATATTCGTTCGAACGCGCATTCAAAAAGTCGGTTGGCGAATCGGCTGGATTCGGCTATTCGAATTCCGATTCAACTTCGCGACGTAATCCCCGAATCCGATTGCGCCGTCGAACTCTACCGATTGGGCATTCGGTTTACGTTGCGACTTGCGGTACTATTCGACTATACATAATCGAATTTTACAAGTCGAATTGGACGGAAATTGGTCGATGTAACGTTTCGAAAAAAATTCTTGTTTCTTATTTGACTATTGTATTAATTGCAGTTTTTTCGTCATATCAATTATCAATTTATTTTACAAATGTTTCGAACAAACGATTAGGAAGACGAAATCAAAAATCGTTTCGAAATGCAACGTAAGTGCGGTTTAGCAGGATGTAAATCCCGTTCCACAGGCCAATCCGTTTTCTGAATACAATAGAATATTCATCCAAAGTTGTAAAATGTATAGTTTCAAAATGGTAATTCGCGTCGTAATCCGAGTGTTATGCAATTAGCTTCGTGATCCGGTTGTCGCGCACGAGAATTCGTAGCGAAAACGGCCATTCTCTCCGGCACTATTATTCGACTCGTAGAATTTTTCTTCGTTCACGACGCGGATGCGAATGATAGGAAAAATTTTTTCGGCGGCACCAATTTCGCTAATAAAATCGAGAAAAGTGCTTGTCCGTTCGGCGATCAATCGCACTCTCCCCCACTCCAGGCTCTGGGGGATTTTCGGGATTTGCGAGTCGAGCATTTCCCAAAATTAGCCCGACCGATTCCCCGCGACGTATTATGCAGTCAAATCCCATTATCGATTTCGATTTAATTGAAGGGAGCGTTTTCCGATCTGATTAAATGAAATATTAACGAGGCGCTGAACGAACGACATCCAGCCCGAGCCGATAGTTACAAATGGAAAGCCTTTTCCTTCCCGCTCCTCCTCCCGTTTCGCGCTTTGTATCGTCGGCCGCTTTTCCGTCAAGAGCGGTATGATAAATTAAAAGGTAAAGTGCTGATTTCGCGATTCGCGTCCCGGGGAGGCGAACACAACGCGCCCCGAAAATGTTTAATGACGGAGAAATGGTTTATTCCGCCCCGACGCCGACGTCGACTCGAAACCGCCGCCGCCGCCGCTACCGTCCGCAAATTCTGTTTTCGATAAATTATGTACGATAAGTGCAGTCCGGGGGCGAGGCGGCTTTCCTTTGATTTTACGGCTAGGATTATTTGCGACGAGACTAATTTGATGAGGAAACTGTTTTGCATCGAACTAACCGTCATATTATCGTCAAAAAGATGCGACGATGCGCATGACGTCAGAAAAGTTAATATTTGGTCTTTCGGGCCGGATATAGTCGTACATATTTCCCAAAATGAGCACGCGATTAAACTTGATTCCTTCAGCTATAGGATTGTTATCGTAAGTTTACGTGACCGAGGCAAATTGAATACTTAATAGATTCGATAGGTAGCTGTCACCCATCCATTCTAGTGGCCAAATTGGTTTCAGCTTTTAGGTGTAATTGATGGAGCTTCGTCCGAGATAACGCGTCGGTTTTAATCCGGGAAAATGCCCTTTTATAGCCCATCTCCTTTCCAGTCTACCGCGATTGTACAGTATGTGCCCGTTATATCCCCCTAATGCGTTAATGTGGCTGAAAGCCCGTGTTTTTGCCTTGTTCATTCGGCGACGCCCACGGAAAATATCGAAGGGTTTTGTTCTCCGAATAATGGCGGGTGGGAATTCGGCCCGACCGAGGCCGGGTTTGTGTTGGGACATTAACTTAATGAACGTCGACAAAAAGTTAGGAAAACGGTGAAACGTCGAGGTCGAGACCTAATTACCTCGCCCTCTCCAGAAACCGCCGCCGTTTCCTTCATTTATCATTTGACCGGACGATTAGACGGGATTAGGATAAACGTTGCTCTCGTTACTCTTTCGCGGACACCCCGTATATATATTCGATTCATCGTCGAAAAGGAATTATTGCGAAACAACGTCGACGATGGAATGGGAGAAATATTAAGACGCCGGGAGCAAGTTCGGACCGTTTTATCTTACACCCCCCATTTACCGAATTATAAAAGCGGTCCTTTATTCGGAAATATCTTAATGTTTCCTTTCGAGACCGAACGGAACGACGAAAATGTAATTATTATGATTTAGGGAAGCTCTGGAAACGACGGTTTATTAAATAGTCCGAGATTGAGCTAAAATGCGAAACGACATTCGTTCGAATCGTCGTTAATTAACTCGGAGTAATTTCGAACGTTTTGAAAAAGGGATGACGGGCACAACCGCGCCGCGCCGGTATCTGCGGCGAAACGATTTTCTGGTCGGTAACTACTCGAATTTTAGAATCAACTGAAAAGTTTATTTTTTCTCGCGAATCGTTGATTAGTGTCACAGAGAGGTTGTTAATAAATTTTCTTTTGCGACCCTTTTCAACTCACAGACGTTCGGATCGAGGGAATGATTACTTTTTGGCTGGCAATTTCCTAATTAAAAAAAACCGCCGAATTGAATGCGTAGCTGTCACAAACCGATAAATTATTTTGCATCGGCTACGAGTTCTATCAATGGGGCGCCGTTTGAATGAGATTCGAAATTATGTATCAAAATATTTTCGACGAGTTAAGCGTCCATTAAAATTTCGCGACGACGTGCCAAAAAGGGGTCCCGCGCGAAGTTGCGAAGACTGGTGAGCACATAAAATACGAATCCATTTAGTTAGATTAATCTCGAAAACGGAAATGTAACTTTCGAGTCGGAACTTGCCGCAAACAAAACGACCGGATAGGAATGCGGGGCGGTGCGGGACGTTGAAAAGGATCACTTTGTGCAGATGATCCGCGTATACGCCGTCCCTAATAAAATATGTAAAAGTCGTCGTTCCTCACGCTTGACACGAACGATTATACCCTCCCCCAACCCGTCGCCCGCTCCCCCCTTCCGTTCATGAATAAGTGAAGGGTCGGTAAAAGTTCGGAAAAGCGGAAATTGACGCTGAGAGCGTTAATTGTCGCGAGGACACCTGATGGTCCCGGGGGGCCTCATCGCCGCCGCATACGCCGATCGATAAATCGACCAATCTCGGTCGACGATAAATCCGTATTCAGATTCGACCCATTACGGGAACGGAAGTTTGGGTTATCTGGGACACCTTGACCGACGACGGGATTATTTATACGCGACGTCTGCTCTCATTTTTCCCATTTGCCGAACGAGATTTCGAGGGGAGTTTATCTCGGTTTTTGGGAGGCAGCTGCATCGGCGTCCCTTTCTATTAGGTTCGCACGTTAGACGACGAGAGAAAAGCGACATTATCGTTTTCCCTACTTGGCGAATATTTCCATTTACCCTCGTCTTTTTCTGAACTGCTGGCCGAACTTATCTTTTCACCGAACGTAACGGGATAGCCGCCTTTTTATCTTTCGATTATTTCGCGACGGTCGAATTCCCTTTATATATCGAAAATTGTTATTACCGGAAAAAGGACATCTCGAGGGTCTTCACGATTTTCCTCTGAATTCGCCATGTTTCGTTTCATTCAATTAAAAAAAATCACACCCGTAATTAAGTCCTCCCTACATGGTTGTTAAGCGGCTCGTTATAATTGTCAAGAGGGACGTCGAAATGTTTGCATTGGCGGTGATACGAATTCTTTTCAATTAGAGACAGATGCCCCGATAGACCGAAAGAAGGAGAAGTTGATAAAAAGTTTCGACGACGCTATTTATATCCATTTCAAACTCCTCCCACTTTATAAATCACAGAGAGAGTGAGAATTCGAACTACAATTAGTTTTTCTGTGGTTCGTCCTTGAAACGCACGATTTCTGCGTCATTAGCGCTACCTATATCGAATGACGTTGAGATCACAGATTTTTCGTTCGGCAGTGGTTACCTCCACTACTACGAACAAATACAGGTTCCAATTTCAAGAGTGTGCCGTCGATTGCGACAAGAACGAATGATTGCTAAGGTGTAAATGAGACTCAAACGGAATATATTTTCTAATGTGACAATTGACAACAACTTTGAGCTACTATCGGTCATAAAACTTGGACGTTTTACATCTCTATTTACGAAGCGCCCCCTCTCGATAAATACCGCATCATTTAGTATTAGTTTAAAACGTGCCGCAGTTGATATACTATACATAACATGGACATATTATATTTAACGTCAATTTAGATGATTCTATACTTTTTTGTTGACGTTTCCACTGAATCACAGCGGTCATCGTCGTTATCACTTTTTCGAATCACTCATTTCGAACTGTTACATTTAATAAATAAAAAATAAATTTTATCCAACAAAATTAAACGTGAAATTTTCATCTCCGTAACAAATTTAACAACTTTAACTCGGGATAAACGTTCAAACGGCAATTGCGAACGTAACGGATCGTCGTCGACGTTGATGAACGATGCATTCCCGTCTAATTATCGTGTCAATGTTGCGAACGAAGGTCTTGAGCGGGCGCGCGCCCCCCAATACGTTAGATCGGGCCGTTTCCGGAAAGCGGAACCGTGGAAACTTCGTGCCTAGTTTCTTAATGAACATTGCGGAACGGATGCTGATAAAGTGCATCATCGCATAATCGTTATATTAAACTGGAAACTCGGATGAGATTTTATTAATTTCGCGCGAAATCGCTTTCAGTCCCTCGAATTTTCATTCATAAAGTTGAATAGTTTCCGTTTATTTTAGAGTTTCCGACTTTCGTTCGGATGCATCCTATCTATGTTCCAGTTTTCGCGCTCCGGTAATTTATTGTTCGAGATAATTTCGCTAGATAAATTGTGTTAGATAATCTGAGAAAATGTTTCCACGTAGATATTGTCGCGATTTTCAGAGGACGCTTTTAAATTTTACAACACTCGATTTTTTCTTAGTTCTATTTTTTTTAAGCCTCCGATTTTACGAATATTTACGATCGGTCGAAATGAAAGTGGCGCAATTTCGATTTGTCAAAGCGAATCCATAAATAACAAAACGTATCGAATGATTTATCAGTTTCCCATTTGAAAATTCCGCATCGCCTTCTCCCTCTTTTTTCCCCATCAACATTATCCACTCCATCCGACGACCGACGCGAAATTGAAAAGAAAGGATGAGGTTGCACTTTGCCTAATTAATTTTTCACTAACAAAGTTCAAAAGTCCTTTGTACAGGATACGAAGGCATTAATTTTCCAGTAGCCGACAGGGCTAAGATATTAAAAAGTCGACATATCCAGCCGGAAAACTCCTCGACCACTTTTCCAGCAGTAGGTGGGTACTTTCGGAGCGCGCTCGGCTTTTATAAATTTTTCGTTAATTTTCCGCGAAACTTGCCCGATCTTATCTTTTGCCGGGCGCGGCGCATTCTCCTGAAAGCTTTTCCGTATAAGCTTCGGATTTTCTAGACTCTTTTAATTATCCGTACTCGGTATTAATCATTCCTTTCGGCCCCGAAGTCCGTGGATATTTGCGTTCGAATTCGCCGTCGCGTCGGACAGGAACGAAAAAACCCGAAGACGAATTGAATTTAATCCCGAAATTGGTAGTTAACGCGGCCGCCGCCGGGGCAACGCAAAAACAACCGGGAAAACAACGGTTAAAGTGCAATTCCAAGAAGCCGGATCTTGTTTGTTTTTGGCCGGTCGCTGCAATTTCAAATATAAATTAGGCCAAAGTTTTGGAAAAAAGACAACGACGCACTAGCGCTGGAATTGGCGGACGAAAGGCAATCGGATTACTTGACGATCGGGAGATTCGTTTCCTCTTATTTTGCGTTTCATTAGAGAACTTTTTGTTGCGATAGCAATTTCCCGATTGGATTATTTTTAAAAACAAAATAAGGATGGGTGATTGATCGATTGTTGCGGTCACACACGATTCACTGAATTGTAAGCTTGGACGGTTATTTTTCAAATAAAAAAAAATTAAATTTTATCAACCGACAAATTTTAGGATGAATTTCGAGATTTAATCCGTAATTGATAAAGCAACACTTCAAGTTATTTTGGTAAATTGAAAAATAGAGTCAGCGCTTTCGCCATTTTGTAATTATTCACTCATCCAGGTCGAAATATGGCTATCTGGATAGGACACGTGAAAGTTAATCGGTCAGTGAGTTCGGCAAATTACAACACGATGTTTCGTGTAGTTTAATCGTTTTATTAGAATTCAGTCGGGGTAAGCCGGAACCCTTTTGTTACATACGTCGACATAATTTCCCGAACCGAAACGGTAGAATAACGAGAAACCACACGGGAAAGAGATAGATTTTAGTTCGGGCTCGGGATTTTCGTACGCCCGACCATCCCGCGCTAACGAGTTAATTGGGGTGCGTTTAGGTGGAAAAATTCACTAACGCCACTCCGTTGGTCCGGTCGGTCGGTGTGGCGTATCTCATTCGGGGGTTGTTGCAGTATTAAGGCGTTAATCTATAGGCGATGACGACAACGACGTCCCACGGGCGACGTTGGGAAACGTAATTTTCGGTTCATCGTACCTTCGGGAGCGTGTCTGGGGAACGGGCTGTGTGTGTATTCTTCTAAAGGTGGCGATATCTAGTTCACGGTGATAAACGGCTTGGATTGCGTAATAGAGTGAACGTTCAATATCTGAAAAAGTGCGGGGAAAAAAATGAATGATTTTGAATTTTTATTCATACTGACTGGAATCTGTTTCCAATAGTCAGACGCTTGCGCCCTGCGATTTTAAGGCCCCGAAAAGCCTACAGCGCAAGCGCCTGACGATCACTGGCTCCTGCACCATTTCGTGACCCCACATAAAATAAGAATTTAGCAACACTCGCGCATCAAATAAATTGCAGTTCCCTCGAAAATAAATCGTCGAGTAATTTAAAATTACTCCACGACCCACTAGCAATTATTTTTTCCCTTTTTCTTTCCTTGGAGTTCGATTATGTGGACGACTGCGACGACGACGACGACGACTTCAAACCCCGGAATTCCGGCTTTGAACGGGCAGCAATTAAAGTTCTTATTAACGACATTCCGGCGAGGGAGAACAGTTCCCGAAACTACTCGCGCGAATTTATGTTTCACCTGAACGATCGCGATAAATCCGTGTGGGGGGTTACGACCGAAAATGATCGTCAAAGGGCATCGCGTCCCCCATCCCCACCCACGTTTTTAGCCGCCTAATTAATTCCGAGAAAGCCGTCCGGAAACTTTCGAATAACGCTAAGTGCAGTCTCAGGAATAACGTTAAGGAACCTAATGTAACATGTGGAAAGTTGAATAGATTGAAGTTCGAGGGGGAACGAAAATGTTGTCAAGAAGATCGGGTCACCGAGTAGTTAAAAAGTGCCAGAAATACAAAAGGGAATCAAAATTTAATTTCCCGAACGGGGAAATTGGATCGGTAGTGGAAGGTGGGGGGGATGGGGCTCCGGTTTCTTTGTGCCCGTCTACGAAACTTCCTCTTCCCGTTCCGTTTAATTAGAGCCTATCTCGCATTAAACACACCTTGCGAGCCTTTTTGAATGGTCCCCATTCGACGACTAACGATGTCGCCGCCACCGACGACGCTCGTTTCGAACTACTTCAGATAAGCTATCCTCCCTCGCCCGTCTTAAAGAGACGGAGATTATAATTAATCTTTCGGACGAAAGTTTTCAACGAACTATCCGCCTTTAATATATCAGGGTACGTTTGATGGAAGAAAGAGACGGTTGCTGGAACGCGCAACGACGATCTTATCTGTAATTCTAAACGGGCGACGAGTCGGTTTACTTCGAAATGGAAAAGTTTCATCTTCGACGCGACTGCCGGTAATTTAAGTTCCGACCTGTAGGAAGTTGTTTATATCGCTCGTCCTCTTCATCTATTTCCCGCGGCCGAAAGAGACGCCCGATAATATCGACACGTTCTTCTCCTACGCCATTCGATGGAATTCACGGTTAACGTAACGCCCTTTCCTTCGAGATTGAAAGCATACATTTCCATTAGCGAAATACAAACAAAGCGCGATGTGTTCGTGCAAAATGTTCCAGAGCAACCCTTTGTCTCCCTGTTTACCTTTCTATAATTCCGACCAATATTTGCGTCGGCTACGGGAACGCCAAATCTTCCATTTTCCCCTCGATTCTATTTGATAGTCGATTGGGAATTGAAACGAGAGGAAAATATTGGCGAAATAACGAATAACGAACAACACATAGTGGATAACGAATAACGAATAGCGAAAATGCTCGGAAACCAAAGTACTCTTGGGTTAATTATTTCAACATCGACAGTTACGAATAGAAATATTTGTTTTATATTTCAGATAATACACTTGGAAAAAAATAAATAATAACTAACAAACGAGTTAAAAACGATCATCCACATTCACCGGTTACGATCACATAATAAGTATTTCGTCGTTTCGACAACGCAAATAACAAACAAACCGACGTGATGGGTATTAAACGATCGTTTGCGCCGAATGGAAAACCTCGAGGTAGGTTGATTTGCTTCGTCGATAAAGGCGGCGGTTTCAATTAATCCCCCTTTTCAGTGGGCTTTCTCCCTCGACGCCGCCGCCGCCGCGGATCGCGGTGCAGCCGTCCCCTTGGCGGTTCTTTCGACGTTCGCATTTCCCAGCAGCACCCCCGCCGTATCGGCCGTTTTCTCGAACGTATTCATCGACGTGACGCAAATCGACCAGACGTAATCGCAGACATTTCGCACCATAACCCTGAACGAGTCGGAAAACGCGAAAACCAACAGAAAACTGAATGGAATAACCGTCCAAATGATTAGAGATTTTTTCATTATAATAATCGAACGTTGCTTGTCGAAGACAACGACGATATATTCGCGAAATTGCCTTCGACTATTCGAGGAAATCGTTGTTATCGTCTTCCTATCGATAAGACACGGTGCTATCGAAGTTCCACATTTCCTTCTTCGAGTTATTTCGATTCTTTTTCCCGTAACGATATGCGATAGAATTTACCGTTGCAAACAAAAATTAACGTCTACCACCCACCTACCCGAACGAAGTCTCTTGGGGCGAAGGTGTTACGAGGGATAATTTACAACCCCGGCAACATGTACACCTAGTCGTAAGTATAAAGACGAAACCGTTGTAATATGAAATTCGAGATTACATAGTGGAAATAAGGCGGGAAAGGGGGCGGGGGTCGGAATAGAATTTCGCGACCGAAAACGATCCGTGGCTCTTCTGGCCGTAGATCAGGACCGGGCCCCGAGGTGAATTACACGTCGTTCCAACTTTAATTAAACGGAAGTTTATCAAGTCTGTCGGCTGGAATTGGATTTTGAGGATTAGCAATAACCCGGGGTGAGTGGGACGCGATGGATTCTTCGGATGAGAGGTACGTAGGCAAAGGTTCGACGTTCCTCGTTCCATCGGCTTGGTGACACGAAATAAAGTATCAGGCGGCAACAAGTAAAGAGAGATAACGAAGTTATCTGGTTGTTTCGCACTCAATTCGTTACGACAGTTTAGCGAGGTTCTTCTCGAAATTTTCCTCACGTCAAGTGCTCGACCTCTGCTACATGTATATATGTAATATGTAAAATGATACGGGAGTAATCACTTTTCGCTTCCACCACTTTTTTATAGATCGACACTGTATTACTGCGGCAATTTTCGATGAATTAGTTTCGCAAACTTAACCTCTATTTCGAGTGTGCTGTCACTGTCATTCTTCGTCTGTCGCGTCACACATACTGGTACATTAGGCTAAGCATACACACAACATACATTATATAAAGCGACGAAAATCGATATAATTCAAAACCCCCAGGTGGCGTTGTCAACCTTCGTCGGTGTAAGCGAATCGACGGTGGCGGCGCCGGCGACTAAATGCCGCGATATCGAGAGAAAATGAGATTATTTCCGGAAAATCGGGCACGACTTCTTGTCACATCCAATTTCCAAAGTTAATGCGATCATCGTCCCCGACTGGATATTATGTCGATCGTGTAAAAGCCGCCGATCGGATTAGAGAAGAGGCGAGGTGAACGAAAACGAACCGTCATTCGACGATAATAATCATCGTGTTTCCGGTTCTGACCTTTCGATTTATTAAAATCGATAGGCGACGAAGCCCGAATCCATTGGCAAATTAGTTTGATTATCAATTTCGAGAGCTCGCGCCTCGGAAATAATCTCGAACGTTTCGTGGGAGGGGCGAAGTAACTTTATAATACGAAAACTTGCGAGCAATGAAACAATGGTACACACGTTTCATAGACGTTATCAACTCAACGAGAAACAACTATTCGTCATAATCTCCAGAACGTAGATAGCCGAGGGTATTCCCATGCCAACGATGATTCACGACGAACGTTGTCGTATTGTTCAAAAGTCTTCGGACGCATTCTTGTTCGGCGAATATACGGAGTCCAATATACGACGTACGCGTAATGGAAAATAAATTTCGTTTCGTTATATCCACGTCCGTTCTTTCCGTTTCCCTCGTATCTTTCACCGCACACCGCCGCAATACACGTCATCGAAAGGGTTGTAAAGCCGGGCGACGGGGCAGTAACATTTCTCCCCCGTTCGCTGGCTGCACCGCTTCGTCCGAATCGTCCCAGAATGCAATTCGAGAGAGATCTTCCGCAATTCCTGCTGGCGAAACAGTTTCGAAGCGGCGGCGGAACGCGCCATCATTTATTCAGAAGTTGGCCGAGATCGCCGCCATTATCGTATATCTTTGTATGGCGCGAAACGAAGCAGCGCCGCCGTTTCGCTCATCTAACCCACTGTCGAATTTCGGCGATCGCGAAATTCTCGGGAATTTTCCCCTTTTACGATTTCTGCTGGCATTGTTGGAATATTCGTCACACTCGTATACCTCGTAACAGATCGCGAATGTTGTTGCGTCCAACTGGTTACATCGCTCGGTTCTCCAGACCCGAACTTGCCCTAATCCCTCTTCAAGTATATAGAATCCCGACGATGAATAACCAAGTTCACATTTCACGAGCAATTTCCATACATTCGCAACATATCTCGTTCACCCCGTCCTCGAGTATGATCCCAACGTCAACATTGACAGTCATTTTTGGTGCGGTGGTGGAGGAGGGGGGGCAAAATTTGAATTTGAGATGAGCTAAGAAAAGCTCTTCGTTCAGAATCAGAGAAGAGGTCCTCGTATCGGAATACGCTTGTTATTAAACTGATCCATCGTTTTGCATTGCTAAACGCAAGGAGGAGACATCGAACGAGCGGCTGCTGAATATCTATCTGGTCCAAGTTTCGAGAAGGAATTGGTAATGATCCAACGGCGACAGCGGCCGGATTTCCATGTCCGTTTTTTTCATCGGGAAAAGTTCCTCCACCGATGATACCCGATCCGGACGATTTTAATTGCGACAACATAAAATCTCATCTGCATTCAATTTAAGATTGAACATCGCATTTCACATTTGAAAGCGAACGACTACTATCGAATGAAGAAAAGAAAAACGAAAACGGGGCCCTCTACTTCTTGATATAACGTTGTTCGCTCGAACCATCGCTACATTGTACCGAGATTAAATCCTATTACTCAATTTACCCCGAATACTATCTGAATAATGTATACGAGGGCTTTTACCCGGGAATTTACGGATTCGGAATATGAATACCGCTCTGAAATATTATATCACGGCTGGGATAACAATATTCGCGATACGAACGGTGCAAATTAGCATTCGAAATTCCCGCTCGCTATCGCAAATAATAACGTTTCCTCATTGGCCCGCCGTCTTAATACCGTTCCGCCATTGGACGCGACCTACTCAATAATGTCGCCTCTCTAGGACGGTGTTTAATCACTGTCTTCGACAGATAAGTCCCACCACACGAATGACGAAGGATCCATTGTTTGTCAGTTCAATTGTTTCCCCCATTTCGATAATCGTTTAAAACGCGAAAGTGGTTCTATTCGAAAGCCAAACAAATCAATTAATCAACATTCGGTTACCAAAGTAAATTGAATTTCGAAATCGTTTAAATAGCGCGATTGACTATATTTATTCCGCGAATACAAAACCCATCTGTCAGTATTATGTATATTGCGATTATTTAATGCACGTATCAAACTTACGTTTCGCCGGACGCGAACAAAAAATAAATAAAATAAATATTTCATTTAGGTCGGCGAGTTCATTCCGCATTCCCCGCAAACGTCGGCACTATTTTCCCGTTCGCGCAATAAACACTGGAAGCAAAATAAAAGCCGCATCCCCCTAATTTGTTGTTTTTAATTTTCAGATGCGCTTCCGAAAATTGAATGGCGAGACGTAGCCCGACGACGCGGATCGAACGTGACGGGAATCTTCGGCGACCGCAAACAGATAACGATGACGAACGAACGAATGCGGCGCAGTCGGTAGGATAGTCGCGGGCGTTATGGAAAGAACCTATTACAGTTCGTACGCGGCTGCGGTCTCCAAACAGAACAAAACCAATACGAACACGTTGAAACGGCAGGTGGATAGGAGGAGGAACGACGACGGGACGGCGGCGGGCGACGGTTGTTGCAGATGTTTAAGTGCCAAAACAAGGACCAATGCTAAGGCGTTTTTCGCCGGACTCGCCACCAATTTAGGGATTTGCGTCCTACTTTTTGGATATACACTTATCGGTAACTTTTATTGCCCGGCGCATCCGCCAAAATCGTTGAGTCGCCGATATTATCGCTTTATAAACTCGTTTTTCCTTTTTCTTTACAGGTTCCGTAATTTTTCTATCAATCGAAGGTGGTTCCGTTTATCAAAAATACCACCACCAAACCTTAGCGACCACCGTCAACACTGTGGTAAAAGCGAATCAGACTGGTGCATCGATGAGTTTGAGTGAGAAAAACGACAACGCGCGAGCCAAAACCGTCGAAAGTATATGGGACATAACTTACAGCTTGAATATTCTCTACAGAGATAACTGGACGAGGTAAGAGAAATCAGTTCGACAATAGAATACTCGAAATGCAATCCCAAATCAATTCGCGTAAAAGATAACGAGAAAACGCTGAACGAAACGTCGCTTTTATCAGGTTGGCGGCGATTGAAATAACGAGGTTCCAAGACGAGCTAATCAAAAATATGGTGGAGGAGACGGCCAGAACTCAATCGTTGAGCAGCGCGGACGCCATCAACAGAAAAATCAATGACGATTTCATCGAATGGACGTTCGCGAAGGCTTTCCTATACTCATTGACTGTTCTAACGACGATCGGTAAGCTCACGTTTCTCCTGAACGTCCTCGACGACGATTTTGTTTTCCTCTCCGTCGAGACAAAAACAAGAAAAAACGTACAAGTATCATTCTCCATCCCCGGGGCTGATGTGTGATCGTGACGGTTGCATAAAAGGACGATACCTCTCCCCTATCGAACGTTCGAGGGTTAACTCTCCTGACTCGGATTACCACCGGAACGAAGAGCTTCGATTCTTCCATAGACAGACGTAGCGGAGGAGATAAGCGCCGGAAGTAAAATCCACGTTCTCGAGTTTCTCGGGTTTTAACAATCTCCTTTGGCGATAACGTTTCGAGAACCGTTTCCCGGGGAAATAGTTTCGCGAAAATAAAAATAATAAGGAACGTCGTCAAAGGGAATGGCTACTGACGCGCCGCTATCATATCTTTTCTATGATTCCACGAGAACTTGTTGAATTTTACATTTATTCGGTGGGTAAACAATACTCTCAACTGATACCACCTTAATCAAACCTTGATTGATTCGTTCACTAAAACATCAATATCGACTTGCGATAGAACGCAAACTTTCGATGAGTTGCTCGAGACTTTGAAAAAACTTACGATGTTGTAAGGAAGTTGACAAAGACAAATGTATCGACAGTGTCATTGACCAAAATACTGTACGTATTGCGTTCGCGAAAACCATTCTGCTTGCACAAACTGAAAGTGTATCGAGATACGTTACCGACTGTGTCCATTAACAGATCAGAACATTCAACGAGGCTAGTCAATTGGCCAAAGAAAATTTCGATCGTTGCATAACAAAATCGTAGAAAAAAATGAAGTTATTTGCTTTAACCACACTTAGACATTAAATCATTTGACCTACTCGTAATTGCATCTACTGTATTATATTGAACCTTGCGTCCTAGATTAAATTGAAATTTCGATTTTATGAAATAACATCGACATTTGGTTGGCATCCGGTCTCAAACACCGCGACGGTTTTTAGAAGACAAAAGAACGCCGAAACAGTTCGAACCGTCGGAAAGAGGCGTATCGCGTTCGATCGAATTTAATCTGTCGCCTACTAATTGCGGTTTATAAAAGCGGCGCGACGCGTTCATCGATTCCAAATTGAACTGTTAATAATGCAGTGAATTTTAGATCAGCCCCGGTAATGAATCGACGGTTTTCGGGGTCGATTCGGCAGCGGCGGCGCCCCGAAACCCCGTTTTTTCCTTTTTTTTTCGTTCGCAACCCCGAGATATCATGCACCGTAAATTCGTATTATATTATCTTCCGTGGGGAATTTATTCCGATTGAAAATGTTAATCGGCGAACGCTTCCCACCAACCAACCGCCACCGTCTGCGCCCGCTCGGGAAGTAATATTTAATCACTGTAATCTTTAATCACGCTCCCCCAACCCCCGGTGGTCTCTAGAAATATAGTAATATAAATTCGGGCATTTCGGAATCCCCGGAAACGATCACGTACCCACTTTTAGTACCTAAAATTGAAATTCCAGTAATTAAGCCGGTTTTTTCTTTCTCCCCCATAATAGACCGTAGCCATTTCGAGTAGAAATCATTTCGCACATAAAAAACTATTTTCCCATTCATCTATTGTAGTTCAACGACTTAGGGTGAATTCAGCGCCTCTGATTTCGCCATTGTTCTCGTTTTTCCTTTCGACGTTTAATTATTCTCGTTTCGACAGCGATGAGCGTTCACCGAACTATTATAACGGGGCAAGGCATTCGAGAACGTATCATTCTGGTTCTATTGAAACGGTTCGCGTTCTCTTGGTTCTTGGTTTTAGTTTTATGCGCGGTTAATTGGGGGAAAATTCGACGCTTCCAACCGAGTTACGGTCTGGCACGGACGTCTATGTACGTGCAGTTTGATCTAATGAAAATCGACGAATACAATGTTGTGAGTGTGAGGAGATCAAAAGGGGGGAAGATGGAAAACAACGCCTCGTTTTAATTAAGCGCATCCACCTTTAATTTATTCTTAATAAAGTGTTTTTGCGCGTTCCCCTCGACTTGTTCGAAAAATTAAAATCGTTTATCTTCGAAAAGCGCACCAACATTGTTTGTTCAATATTCCCTTTCAACAAACGCATGAAAAATACATGTTCCCATTCCGTTCGGAAGATACGCATACGGAATCCTCACGTTTCGCTCTGTTATTCCGGAGGCCTTTAAATCTCGGACGTCGGCATGCAAATACGCGTACAAAAGGAACTTTCTTCTTCGGAATGACGCAAAGGGCGGAAAAAGCGATTCGAGTGTACTCGAAACGTTTACCGGCGGCGGATGGAACGGAAAATCCACCCCCGAAGCCGGAGAGGCTGATCGGGCGAATTTATGACAAAGGAACATTTCCGTCGGAATCGGAACCGATCATCCTGCCGCGCGGAGCGATTATCGAGAGAAAAAAAAACTTTGTGCATTTGTCTTGGTTTTTTTGTTTCTGTGAAATATGAAACTGTGTACTGACAAAAACGAATTAGTTGTCGCAGAATAACGCTTATTTATTTCGTAGCGCGTCGATTGCTTAATTTCCGGAAGATTGTTCTTGAATACTCTATGATCCACTTAATACAGTTGCGCTATTTATTAGATGCGATGTTAGATGGCGCATCTGTTTCATTTCCCATATAAGGAAATGCGAGTCTCTTCTATCAAATCTTCTTTCACATCAGTACGTTTGATTAAAAATCTTATGATTACACATTTCGTTTTGATAGGGCATCTACAAATTGATTATTTTAATATATCTGAAAAATGTAACGTCGAACGACAAATGGCAACGATGAAAAACTCACTTCGTGTCGAACTGAAACGACGATGAATAATCACGTTGGGCGTTACCAAAATACGTTATTTCGAATTAAATCTCACAGTGAATCGAATCTCGCCTTAATAAAACTCGCAATAATACCATTTAGATCAAAAACTGATTTAATTCTGACCACAATTGTTACACGTCTTCACTTTTCGATTGACAGCTTGAATACGTACAGCGCCACGGAAAAATAAATATTGCGTGTTTATTTCGAAGCGCGTCGAATATGTACAGCGCCACAGAAAAATAAATACTGCGGGTTTATTTCGAAGGAAAGTAGTTCTAAAATACTCTATGATCCAATTAATAAAGTTGCTCTATTTATTAGATACGATGTTAGATGGCGCACCTATTTTATTTCCCATATAAAGAAATGCGAGTCTCTTCTATACACATTCACAGAATATATCGTTAACGATATATTCTATAAATTCATAGAATTTGATCTTATTTTCATTAAAAATCTGTTGATTCCAAATTTCTTCATGGTGGGGCATTTACTAATTTGTTATCTGAATATTTATTCACGAGGAACCTTTTATTCCTGATTCTGACGTGCAAGTCGAACGACAAATGCCAGCGACGAAAAATTCACTTCGTGTCGAACTATGGCGACGATAAATAATCGCGTTGAGATTTACCAAAATACGTTATTTCCAATTAAATCTCACAAAGAATCTAATTTCGCCTGAATAAAACTCGCAGGAATACCATTTAAATCAAAAACCGATTTCATTCTGACCACATTTGTTACATGTCTTCGTTTTTCGATTGACAGCTTGAATATGTACAGCGCCACGGAAAAATAAATATTGCGTGTTTATTTCGAAGCGCGTCGAATATGTACAGCGCCACAGAAAAATAAATACTGCGGGTTTATTTCGAAGGAAAGTAGTTCTAAAATACTCTATGATCCACTTAATAAAGTTGCTCTATTTATTAGATACGATGTTAGATGGCGCACCTATTTTATTTCCCATATAAAGAAATGCGAGTCTCTTCTATACACATTCACAGACTATATCGTTAACGATATATTCTATGAATTCATAGAATTTGATCTTATTTTCATTAAAAATCTGTTGATTCCAAATTTCTTCATGATGGGGCATTCACTAATTTGTTATCTGAATATTTATTCACGAGGAACCTTTTATTCCTGATTCTGACGTGCAAGTCGAACGACAAATGCCAGCGACGAAAAATTCACTTCGTGTCGAACTAATCGCGTTGAGATTTACCAAAATACGTTATTTCCAATTAAATCTCACAAAGAATCGAATTTCGCCTGAATAAAACTCGCAGGAATACCATTTAAATCAAAAACCGATTTCATTCTGACCATTTGTTACATATCTTCGCTTTTCGATTGACAGCGCGAATATGTACAGCGCCACAAAAAAATAAATATTGCGTGTTTATTTCGAAGCGCGACGATTACTTCATTTCCGGAAGGTAGTTCTAAAATACTCTATGATCCGCTTAATAAAGTTGCGCTATTTATTAGATACGATGTTAGATGGCGCACCTATTTTATTTCCAATATAAAGAAATGCAAATCTCTTCTATAAACTTTTCTTTTACATCAGTACATCCACAGAAAATATATACAATAAATTCTGTGAGTACATCCAAATTCATAGAAATTTGACGTTATCTCAATATTTATTCACGAGGAACCTTTTATTCCTGGTCGTTCGAAAAATGTAATGCCGACTGGCACGTCGAACGACAAATAGCAACGAGGAAAAATTCACTTCGTGTCCTATTATGACGACGATAAATAATCACGTTGAGATTTAACAAAAAACGTAATTTCTAATTAAATCTCACAAAGAATCGAATTTCGCCTTAATAAAACTCGCAGGAAAACCACGTTTATAACACGTCTTCGATTTTCAATTGACAGCGCGAATATGTACAGCGCCACAGACAAATGAATAAAGCGTGTTTATTTCGAAAAATTTCCGGAAGGTAGTTCTAAAATACTCTATGATCCGCTTAATAAAATTGCACTATTTATCAGATACGATGTTAGATGGCGCATCTGTTTTATTTCCCATATAAGGAAATGCAAATCTCTTCTATAAACTCTCCTTTCACATCAGTACACTTAAATTCATAGAAATTTGATGTTATTTGGATTAAAAATCTGATGATTACAGATGTCTTCATAGTGGGGCGATTCCAAATTAGTTATCTTAATATTTATTCACGAGGAACCTTTTATTCCTGATCGTTCAAAAATGTGATATCGACTCGCACGTCGAACAACGTTATGTCGAATTAAATCTCACAACAAATCGAATTTCGCGTTAAGAAAAAGTCGCTCAGACACGATGTAGGTCAAAAAACGAATTAATTCTCGCGCAAAATTGTTACACGTCTTCACTTTTCGATTGACAGGACGAATATAAACACCGCCATAGTAAAATGAATAAATTGCTTGTTTATCTCGTGCGGTACGTCGACCGCTTCATGTCCCGAAGGTAGTTCTAAAATATATTATGATCCTCCTAACGAAGTTACACCATTTCCCAAGCAAGCAAAGTAAGAATCACTATGTCGTTTAAATAGGTAATCATAAATCAATGATATCAGAACTGTTATCAAATTTTCGTTCCCGATATCAGTACGTTTAAATAAGTGAAAAGTTGATCTTACCTTGTAGAAAAATGTGATGATCTTGACCGGACATCTCAATAAGTCAGTCGATTCAGGATGGCGGCGATGAACCACGTGGAACCACAACGACGATAAACAATCACGTTGAATGTTAACAAATACGTTATTTCGAATGGAATCGAAAATTGCGTTAATTCAAACACACAGCAACACGATGTAAGTCGAAAATCGAACTAATTTTCGCACAAATTTGTTACACGTCTTATACCTCTGACTCACCGAACGGAATAGGCATGGCGACAAAAAAAATTGACACGTTTGTTGTTGCGCATCGATCGCATTAATTTTCGGACGGTAGTTCTAATACACGTAATATATACAGATGCGTTTAAAAACATTGGCGTCGCAATACTTTTTAAGATGGTTGAATGCAGTTTATGAGTTCTATGACCATAATGAACAAATTTTCTTTTTGTTTATGTCAAGTAAAGTTGTTCATGAAACATTTTCAGCAACACCATTAGCTGTTTCAGGGCTACGAAAAGAAAAGTTTAGATGGCAAAGTATTCGAAACCGATTACTGCGAAAACATCCATTAAGGGTTCCAAACAGGTGTAAGGTATGTTAGACGGGGAAGAGGGCGGATCAAATTCATGTCCCAATGATCGGAAAGGATCGTTGAAGAGGAGCGAGGGATAATTGAACGCTTGATCGACGTCTAATCCCGGCTGGAGTTTATCTACGGAATCGGTCTTTGTCTATCCCCGTCCTTCCGGAGGAATGAATAAATCCGGTTATTACTCTTTGCCGGCGCTGTTGGGTTGTTTTCGTGAAACCGGCGTCGACAACACAACCGATAATTACCCTAATTAAAGTTTGGACCGAACGCGTCGAGGTTTTTAATTAGTCGTTAGATTAAGGCTGGCGTAAGCGACTTTTTTTGGGCTTTCGCGATCGACTAAAAATGTGCATATCGAAGGGCGCGCTCGATTCCGGTTCGGATTACGGGATAATTGGAAATGGGGTTGGGGTTAACGACTTCACGAATGCCAGAAAAAAAATCATTATATCTCACCTTTTCATTAAAAGTAAAATCATGCTAATTGGAATACTTACAGGTTATGGAAACATCGCTCCTCGTACGAATTGGGGAAAAATCATCACTATGGTCTACGCGTTCTTCGGTATACCCTTAACGCTCCTCTACTTATCAAGCATCGGTTCGATTCTCAGCCGTGTGGCCCGTGGTGTGTTCTCTCGCGCCCTCTGTTGCTGCCTCTGCTCGAACTGCGGCTATTGCTGCTACGACGAGAAGAAAATGCTCGAAAAGGAGCGGCGAAAGAAGCGGAAACGGCAACAAATGGAAATGCAACAGCAGCTCGGTCTTCAAGAACCGTTTTACGTTAGATCGAACAACACGAGCGGAGGTTCGCCCGATCCGGACAGTGCGAGCACCACCGACAACGAGTCGAAAATTTCGATACACGGCTGCAGCATCCTGGCACCAGTCCTTCTCTGTCTCAGCATGATGTTCATCTACATCTGTTTGGGAACTTTCATCCTTCACCGCCTCGAGAACTGGCCAATCCTCGACGGTTTCTATTTTTGTTTCATGAGTTTAACCACCATCGGTTTTGGGAACATGATACCGGGCAACGATAAGATGTTCCACAGCGACTCAAACGCAACCGTTTGGTTTTGCTCAGTTTACATCGTCAGCGGTATGGCGTTGACCGCTATGTGCTTCAACGTCGTACACGACGAAATCGTTCATCGATTAAGACATCACCAACAGCAAAATCGTCACCATCATCGCCATTACGATCAACAGATGGAACGACCATTAACGAAAATAACATCGAATAGTTTCTCGGACGACGCTAACTTATCAACCGATTCTTATGCGTTCGCTTCATGACAATTCGACGTCACGAAGAACAACGGGAACTTTTATCGCAGAAACCTCACCGAGGAAACTCTCTTAAGTGCGACACCGACGCCCGGCGTCGAAATTATCGCACACGACGCGGCGCCAGAAGCGGTCGTCGCAACATCAACGGTGCTCACGGGTGTTTACACTCTTCCGGAAGAGCCGGAAATCGATGAGGAGGACGAAGAGGATGGGAACACGGAAATGTAGAAATTCGATCTTTGTTTTTTCGTTTCGGACTCTACAAGTTATCATCAAACTAGTTACTATCACGTTTTTAGGCGGAACGTTTTACGTATTGTATCATATACGATATAAAAACAAATATCGATATCAATAAATTATGATCGTCTTCAATTTTTAATTGAACTTGTTTATTTTAACGTGTTATTTCAATTCCCAGATTAGTCAATTTATAAAAATTGCGTCAGAAATTTAAATATCTTCAAAGGATTGTTATTTAATAGAAATATCTCAAAGTTGAAATCATTTCTCTTCCTGATTAAGCCAAAACGATCTAAAATAAAGTAATCGGAAACTGCACTGCAACTATGCACATGGTTCAGGAGGGACCACACACAAAGTGTCATCCAAGTTACTTACCAAACTTGTTTCGCATTTCAGGTCTAATCAGACAATGAATTAATTAATAAAATTTACTTAAATTACTAAGTCTAACGTGTCACATTTTAATTTACATACTTATATATTAAGAATCGAATTCATTCACAAAACCTTCAAGGTATCTTAAAAAAAATCATCGAATAGAATAGAGCGATCATGTAAAAATAATATAAAACGAAACGTGAATCGACTCGATATTAGGATTCACGTTCACAGTAGGTATGTATTTACACAATGAAGAAAAAACACGTTCGACATACAAACAAAAGCTTCAAAACGTTTATTATCAGATAGGAAGCCTAAATGATCACCAGAGAAATTTTGTGCCAGAAATACGGGATAACTTGAACAAAATGAAACCCTACGATCGGTATGTAAATTGAGGTCTCGATTGGACAATTGTCCGGAATCACTTTCACTGATGGGTTGCTTTCAGTTCGTTTCTTTTCACTTAAATTGATTTGTTTGATGTTCCTGTTGTTGTTGTTGTTTCCGCCGTCGCCGCCGCCAGTCGCCGCTATCGCTACGATACTACTAACATTCTTCCTGAGACTTTCTGACGCATCGCGCCACTTTTTTCTTGAATTCGGTATAGGACTCTCGCCATTCTTTCTGTATTACGAAATAATTAATTTCCCGAACTGCTTCGGTATTTCAATCTTACCGCTGCATCGACGTTGGCTGGCGATTCATCGTTCGGATCTGCCAGCATTGAAATTACCGAAATTAAAATAGTTTCTACGGTGTGGACGGGCAACCACCTTTCCGACGCTTTTTCGTAGCCGAATTTATCGTCGCCCGGTTCGTGCAATATCGATATACAAACATCCCCGTTTTTGTCGACTGAAATCATGACCAATGACAATAAAACTTTGCAATGGACATGCTTTACTCACTGTTCGGGTGCCAAATTTCCGTTACGAATTTCATCTTGGGGGGTCGAAGGGGGTATTCTTTCGGGAAATAAAGGTGACATTTGAAGAAGCCGCCCTCACTTGACAAAAAAAATATATAAAATTATTTATGCGCTGAAATAACGTTTTACTTAAATTTCAGTCATTTTTTTTCCTCCATTAAATTATTTATTCGCAACAATGATTATTGATTTGATAAAATTTATTTTCAAATAAAACTTTTCATTTGAATGTGTTGCAAAGTTTTAGGTGCGCTGATAGCACGCATTGTTTCTGTGGACATTAATGATGACTTGAGGTTGCATATTAAATATACTGCAGGTGTATTATATCTCTAGTGCAATGTAATGTCGTCACTTTTCGTTCACTCCACGGCATCTTGCGGTAATTGAAGGAAGTATTATTTCTGGCTATATTTCAATCAAGTCCTTCTCGTGTAGTCTATATTCATTTGTTTTATGTGTCAACTCCAATTGTGTAAACAGTGCCATCTGTTATCATTGTCGGAAATTTTTTGTGCAAAACCGAGTAGATATCTTTTGATTTGTATTAAATTTGTCCTTCAACCCAGTAAAAAACTATTGATGAGCTTTGGAATATCCTTATTCCTTATATTTTTGAGCATTCTTTCATAAGTATTAAATTTCTCAAAAAAGAATTTACCGGTAATAGAATAACAGGTCCAAAAAATCTGATCACAGTCCACCTTACGCCATCTATTGAGGCAACGTAATATCACAAGTTGAAGAACACAGATATCAACGAATATAGACGTTGAGAGTATCTGTCTTCATTGCCGAGATATATTTTCTTTCACCCTATGTTCTATTGTAACCGACGACTTCAAATAGAACAAAGTCGCTCAATAATGTGAATGCAAATAAAAACCTTGTCTTTCTTTCAATGTGCAAATTGACAAATAAAAAAAAATCATCAGTTACTTACTAAAGTGTGTCAGGAGGTCCGATTATCAGTACTTCCCATCTGTAGATATCGTTATCGTCTATCAGACCTGCAGAAAACCCTTCCACTGGGTTTTTGTTCAATTCTGAAACACAATACCCAGTCAACTATAATAACGTGCCTAAATACGGCGCTGTTTACATTTACAACAATAAGAAAAAGCCGTAACACGGTAGAAAAAATCGTCAAGGACAATGGCCGATTCCTCAACGTCAAATTTTCAGATTGGAAAACGGTTTCTTTGTTACTAAAGCAAATAAAAAAAAGGTAAGGATTAACGGGAGCGTCGAATAATCCGACCGTTTCCTCCCAAACAATTAAATTTTAACGCCCGCGTCGTCGTAACGTTATAAAAATCCTTTTCCAGTCTTATTGATTTTCGTCTAACCTAAAAACTCGCCAGACTTATTCGTCGAAAATAGATTTGAACCGTCGAAAACTACCGCAACCGAACGCCCGATATCAAACGATCGTGCCTCGAAACACTTACATTCCAGCCGGTTAACGATTTCACACATAACTAAGCCGGATTAAGCGAAAATTACCATCGAAGGTAAAAACGGTCGATCCACCCGTAGGACGACGGTCCAACATAAATTTTCTTGACTGCAATCGTTTCTACTAACCTGCTAGTTGTTTACGTAGTAGTAGGGCCGACTGTGGTTCTGACATTAATTACAGATTTAATTTTGATACCGAAATTGAGAAACAAATGCTTTTGGGGAAGATGGCCGGCGGTTCACTCCGTATATTCAATTCGCACCGCATTGAAATCAAACCCAAACATATGTTATTTCCGGAACAATTTGACAGTTCGCCGCTGGTGTCAAAAGCGACATCTACCGTCGACACGGCAGGAAACTTTATCAGCAGGGACGAGAATGACAGGGCCGGTTTAGGAATGGTTTGTTTTTAAAAAGTTGTACAATTACATTGAAGACAATTAAACGTTTTGATTAATTGAGACAGCCACGTTTCTGGATTGTATGAGCGCGGTCGTCGGCGACGGTTACTTTTCCAACGGGCTTCTTCGTCCAATAAGTTTTGTAATCAGCTACCATTGTTAAGCTGTTGGTAAATAGATTTTCTTTTAAATCTAATCGAATTAATTTAGTAACTTACTAAATTTGATATTGGCCTTCTTTTTGAGGTGCGATCCACTTTAAGGTGACGGATGTTTTGGAGGTGCGGTCAGATTGTGTTGCTGCGCTCTTAAATGATGAAAATTTAAGTCAATAAGTGTTTCGAGTTTTTCATCGAATTTTACCGTATCAGAGCCGTGGCAAGGGACAGTATGGGCTTCCTTGTTGCCTTCGAGATCGAAGCTGCCGACTGCTTTATCACCATCTCTTATTTGAATAAAGAAACCTTTGTATTCTGCTCCGGAAATCGTAATTTCGATAGCTTCGCCTGGTTTAACTGTGGTTTTGGTTAACGATATTTGATATGGTAAATCCGCTGTTTGTTCTTCACCACCATGACCAGGTTCCATGCTGTCGCACACTCGAGATGGTGCTCCAGTTGGTAAAGAGTTAACGTGAACCAAAAGGGCGCTCAAGGCGATCACCACTAAATATTTGGCCATCTGCATCATAATTGTAATAAAAATTTGGGCGTTGTTATTTAAATTACCGAAACTTACCTCTGCTTCTACGTGGAAAGTTGAGATGTCAATATAACATTAAACAAAAACTGTCCTTTTATAGGTACTTTGTTCCCGGGAGGATTCACCCACTCGTTTCGCGTTAATCGTTAAATAAATAATCGAGTGGTTTTTCCCATTAAAATAAAAGAAAACATAAAATCTGCATACATTACAGCAGTAAAACGAAACGTTGTTTGTTTACAAAAAAATAATGCGACAGGTGGCTGGTCTTGGTACAATTGATTAGTGGATAAATCGCAACGACTGCGTTGTCGGTTCGTGAGGAAATTCGTTCAAGTAGATCATGAAATTAAAATTGAATATTTTTAGTTATTTTAATTGATTTGTAAAAAATGTGCAAGCCGCAAAATATTCGAAAAAACGAAAAACAAAAGTTTTGTTGTACCAATGCAGCTCAACGTATATATAATCCTTTGTTTTTATTATAATGGGAAAATCCGCAATATTCAACGATTAACGCGAACCGATTTACTTTAGATTATTCAGATTATGACAAAAGTATAAAAGGAAAATTTGAAACGTTGCTCGACATCACACTGCTATTGTAGACGTCTACGCAAAGGTAAGAGGATTATCAAGTTATCTCAATAATCTTTTTTTATTGTGTAGATGGCGAAATTATTGATGGTCGCTTTGAGCATCTTTCTTGCTCGCGTTGAGTGCTACCCCACCGGGGCTCCGGTTGAAGTATGTGACAGCATGGCACCGGGTCATGGGACCACAGAGCAAACAACCGAATTCCCTTACCAAGTCACTTTGAGCAACTCAGTTGTTAATCCAGGCGAAGCAATCGAAATCACCATTTCGGGAGCTGATTTCAAGGGTTTCTTTATCCAAGTAAGAGATGGCGACAAAGCGGTCGGTAGCTTCGATCTTGAAGGTAGCAAAGAAGCTCACAATGTACCCTGCCACGGATCAGCCACGGTAAGTTTTAATCATACCTTCTAAAGAAAGACGCGATGGCATGTGCAACCATCGTAGGTGCGCTAGAACCACATGTGGCAGAAGCGATCATTGCTCTCGACTCGGCATCTGAAATGTGGGATCGCTTGGAACTGTTGTACGCCAACAAGTCAAAGGTGTCTGTGAATGTGCTGCTGCAAGACTTTTTCGATTATAAGATGCAGCCGGATGATACCATGTCAGCACATATCACAAGAGTCGAAACCATGGCACGTAAGCTTGCAGATGTCGGGAAGACGATCGACGACGAGACCAAGATTGGGAAATTGTTGCAGCTGCCGCCCAAGTATTTCCCTTTCACGATGGCTTGGAACAACACACAAGAGGATGATCAGACAATCAAGAATCTGATACCAAGACTACTGCAAGCAGAGATACAATTAAGTGGGTCCTTGAAGCACATAGGCAATGCAAGCGGTGTGACAGCCTTGGTAGCGAAAGAAAAGCCAAAGAAGAAAAAGTTTATCGGCAATTGTTTTAATTGTGGTAAAACTGGTCATCGGTCCAGTGAATGCAGGTTGCCCAAGCAAACGAAACCTGGTCATTCTAGTCAGTCAAATGTGGTGACTGTCTCGAAGAAACTCACAGAAGAGTTGTTGGTTGCGGAGTGTCTTCTGGCTGACTCTAAGCAGAAGATGAGAAAGACGCGCAATTGTGGTGAGATTTGTCATGGTTGTGCTGGTGACAAGTGTGCGTGTTGGGTTAGCGATAGTGGCTGCTCTCGTCATATGGTGCACTGTCGAGACTGGTTTGCAGAATTCAAGTCACTCGGCGGTGATGATCAAGTGAAAGTCGTATTTGGTAACGACAGCTTTGCAATGGCAACAGGCGTTGGATCAGTTTGTGTCAATGCTTACATCGATGGTGGTTACAATCACTTGACTGTTAAGAACGTGCTGTATGTTCCTGAACTGCGCAAGAACTTGTTGTCTATCTCGCAGGCTACAGAGACAGATGGTGTCAAGTTTGTGTTCCAGGGACGGTCAGTCAAAGTGATGAAGAAAAATACGCTCTTAGCAATTGGTAAACGCGGTCATAGCAATCTTTATGAGATGAATATGAGTGTCACGTCGCCTCTCAGTGACAGCATAGCTTTGGTAGCAAAGGTATCTGGAGTATCGCTTGATACATGGCACGGCCGTTTTGGTCATGTACAACGACGTGCACTGATAGAGATGGCTCGAAGAAAGACTGTAGAGAGTCTACGTATCAGTGACATTGAACAGATACGGGAAATGGAGTTCTCATTCTGTGAACCGTGTGTGCTGGGAAAGCAGGTTAGATTGCCGCTGCCTGAAAACAACAAACGAGCTGAGAAGCCAGGTGACAAGATTCACTTCGATACTGTCGGGCCCGTTACGGTACAGTCATTTGGTGGCTCTCAGTACATGGCAGTGTTTGTTGATGATCATAGCGGCTACCTGTTCACGAAAGAAATGCGCCTGAAGAGTGATATTGTTCGTGTGGTGGAACTAGTCATTGCAGAAGCAGCAAAGCAATGCATCAAGATCAAAGAGTTTCGATCTGATAATGCATTAGAATATGTGTCACAAGAACTGAATGATGTCTGTTCAAGACATGAAGTTGCGCATTCATATGTGACACCCCATCGATCAGCACAGAATGGTCGTGTCGAGAGACAGAATCGAACGATTGTTGAGACAGTCAGAACTATGTTGATTGCAGCGAAGTTGCCAAAGGCATTGTGGGCGGAGGCGCTACAAGCAGCGACACATATACGGAATCGTGTCGGAATTGAAAGGCTCAACTGGAAGAGTCCATACGAGTTGTGGACAGGACAGAAACCAGATGTGTCACATCTGAGGATTTACGGGTGTGTTGGTTTTGTTCTAAGAGAAGACCTAGGAAGGAACAAGCTGGAGCCTAGAAGTGAGAAGGCAATACTGGTGGGCTATGATCCGAAGCTCATCACGTATCGCATGTGGTTGCCCGGTACAAGAACAGTACGCAAGACTCGTGATGTACGTTTTGTAGAAAGTGCGTTCCGAGATGATTCGATTGAACTGGACTGCATGATGAACGATGATGTGTTGGTCAAGTTCAGCGAGTTGAACGAAAGTGAAGTGTTCGAAGTCTGTGACAAGAACATGAACGAAACTGTTTCTGAGACTAAACAGGTGCAGCAGTTGTCACAGCAATCGACAAGTGGAGTTGGAAGAGTGATTGTTCCTGGTGCTCGAAGTGGCGGTGATGGTTGTGTTGTAGATACGATACGATCAGGAGCGTCAAAGCGTGTCAAGGAAATGACGCCACCAGAAATGCCAGCAACGAGAAAGCGAACTCGTAATTTGCCCGCTGTAAATTACAGGGAATCGTTTCAACAAGATAATCCGCTCGACATGACATGGGAACAAGCTGATTATATTCAGTGTTGTGTCGCAGCTGTTCCAATGACATACATGAGTGCTGTGAGCAGTGAAGACAGCGGCTTGTGGAAGCAAGCCATGCAACGTGAATTGGACTCACTAAAAGAAAACGAGACATTCGAAGTCGTCGATTTGCCAGAAGGTCGCAAGTTGGTCAAATCAATGTGGGTATACCGAGTGAAGTACAAACATGACGGTATGCTCGACAAATACAAAGCGAGACTGGTCGCAAAAGGGTGCTCGCAAGTACCCGGGGTTGACTTCAACCAAACTTACGCACCCGTTGCAAGATTTGACAGTGTGCGTATTCTGTTGGCATTGGCTGCAAAACGGGATATGCATTTAATTCAGTGCGATGTCACAACGGCATTTTTGTATGGATCCTTAGACGAGGAAATATACATGCAGCAACCAGATGGTTTCAACGATGGAACTGGAAAAGTGTGGCTATTAAGAAAAGCCCTGTACGGACTCAGACAGGCACCGCTTCAGTGGAATCGTCGTGTGCACAATGCTGTTTCTGGTGCTGGCTTGAAACCATCAGTGGGAGACCCGTGCGTCTATGTGAATAAGGATGGTAGTCTGTATTTCTTACTGTACGTAGATGACGGGTTGTGCATTGGTGATAGTCGTGATCGATGTGAGCAATTCTTGAAATACCTGAAGAGTCAATTCAAGTTGACAGTCGGTGATGTGGGTTGTTTTCTGGGATTGCAAATCATTCGTGATCGTGATAAGAGAATGATCAAACTTCATCAAGAGAATTATATAACAGCGTTGATTGAGAAGTTTGATAAAGACGTCAGAAGAATGCATGACACACCAGCAGTTACAAGTGTTGTATTCGTACCAAACATGGGTGAAGATGGTGAAGAAGGTGAACCTGCTGATGTACCGTTTTCACAATTAGTGGGAGCTCTTATGTATGCAGCCAACGGAACAAGACCTGATATCGTGTTCATTACGAATCGATTAGCCCAGTTTTTGCGGTGTCCAAGTAATGAGCATTGGAAAGCTGCATTACGTGTAGTTCGATATCTGAAACGAACAAAGTCAATTGGTTTGATGTTTGGTGACAACTGCGGTCATGGCGATGAACATGGTTTCAAACTATTTGGTTTGCTTAAAGAGCACAGCCACCCAATCAGACGTTGACGTTAAAAATTCAATCACTTTGAAATGGATCGCTCCGGAAAAGGAAGGGCAATATAAAATTTAGTGAGCGATATGAAAAATAAGACGCGAAGTGTTTTAAAATATTCAACTTTCAGCTTGACTATGGTGGCTGACTACAAAACTTTTTGGACCAAGAGACCTGTAGGAAAAATAAACGTCGGTGGTGACCTTTCCCATCCCATTAACAAACGTGGTTGCCTCAATTAATCGACATGTAAAATTTTTAACAATTTTAACAATAAATTACTCATCTTCAGACCACCTCAAATTCTTAATTAATTTATTTATTGAGGTCATAAATCGCAGACGTAAAAATCATTCAACTTTTTCGTTAAAATTTTAACATATTAATAAACCATGTTGACGCATATAAATTAACAATTTCACGCAATAATCAAGAACATCATCTGCACCAACGGGGGGTAGGTCACCTACAACAATTCTGCAATTCGTGTCACTCGCGTTGCAACAACTTATCGAGAAGTTGAGGACAACTTTCACACTTAATCTTATTCGGTGTGCGAGATTTTGCAACGCGCTTTACATAAATCTTTGAAAAAATCGCGAAATAACTCGTTACGTTGACGTATTAGCGCCGATTGAAAATTGATGGTACTCCATCAAAAGATCGACCTTAAAGAGTGAACGATTTCACCTTCGTTTAGATTGCTCGATAATTATATGCAAAAAAGGAAATGAGAAACGTGCACAAAGAAAACGCCAAGGAAAAAATTCTTACTCGATTAAGATTGAGTCAAAGGTCTCCGTATTTAATTATCCCTTCTATGTTCTCTTCCGAGCGGTGTTAGAAGGTTCTTGCGTTTCTTGGTTTTCAGTTTGGTTCGCGGTACGATTCGAGGAAGACCAATGATTTTCAAAATTGCTTTCGTCGCTGCTTTGGTCGCGCCTTGCGCGTGGGGTTACTCCAGCGGAGCGCCCGTCGCAGTCTGCGACGATATGACTCCGAAGCATCCCTTCGAACCGCAAACAACCCCACTGCCGTATCAGGTGGCAATTGGGAAGAAAACTTTGAAAATCGGAGAGGAAACGAAAATAACCATTTCCGGGAAGGATTTCAAAGGATTTTTGGTGCAGGTTCGCAACTCCGCTGATAAGGCTGCGGGTAGCTTAAGCGGAGGTGGTGACGGAACGAAATTCATCGAGTGCCACGGAGCTCCCACCGGCGCAGCCACCCATTCCGAGGCGACTCCACGGAAAAGCGTTCAGTTAACTTGGAAAGCACCTACGAAAAAAGGACAATACAACGTTTAGTAAGTAATAAAGCTTAAATACTTTTTTCTTAATTACAATTTTTTAGTGTCACAGTCGCCACTGATGGAGAAACGTTTTGGGCGAAGAAAAATGTTGGAAAAATTTCGGTTGTTTGAACGTCCAACGTAATATTTTTAATGTATACAAACTTCAAGGATTTTTTCTTGTTGCTTAATGCATATTTATGTAAATAGTAATCCCTATTGAAAAGTTCACGGGTTATCTCACGAATTGAAATAAAATAAGTATACCTGGAGTTCCGAGTATTAGCGCAATTTGTCACTACTAAATACACCCTTAAAAGTAAGGCTAGATATCAAAATATTTTCCACGTTACAGAAAAAGAGGATCAACTTGCATATCATAGAAATAAAACGCTTTTATTTACAAAAATTTTTTCAGAAGAATACATCACTGCACCGATTCTATACAACGTTCCGCAAAACGACGAAACAACGCAACTTTCCAAGGTTGCATTCAAATCAAAGAATCATTTCAATAAAAAAACAACCCCTAATCGGAACATAAAAAAAAACAAGATTTCACTGAAATCACACGAGTTAAACTTTGAAAAATTCAGAAACGAATATAATATCTGATATAAAAAAAAACTATCGAAATAAATGTGTTTTAAAATTCAAACCGAATAAGCGGAACAATAAAAAATAACTTTGGTTGAGGGAAGGATATCATTGTCAAGGCACACCTCATGATAGCTAAGTTGCGCAAACAAACGTTCCGCGCCACCGATTTTTCATATGCGATCAGTATCAGATCCGTCTCGAAACAAGTCGTTTCTCCACTAATTTGATATCCTTCACGTGTAGATCTCGTTCGCTCTTCGCCGCAAACTTGATCAAAGCCTGCGTGGTGACTTGTAGTGAATGCCTGCAATCTAACCGGGTTAAATTTTCGCAACGCGTCAGATGTTCGAGCGACGTTTCGGTGATCAGCTTCGAATGGCTGAGATCGAGCGTTTCCAAATTGACAACCGTATTGGCCGGTTTGGTGCTGAGTTGCGCGATGCCGGCGTCCGTGATCCGTGGACAAAACGCCAGACTGAGTTCTTTTAGTTTGGGAAGGTATTGCGTGACGTAACGCATCGATACGTCGGTCACGTCGGTGCCGGCTAATTTTAACACTTTCAAATTGGGGAAACGACACCGATTCTCGCCGACGCCTCGGCGATTGTCGTTGTTGGGGCCGAGTATGTCTCTGAGAGCGGAATCGTTAAAGTCCGATATGAAACTGAGATCGAGCTCTTGCAGGACGCCCGAGTGATTGGTTTTGAGCGCAACCGCCGTTCGGACACTCACCGAGACCAGCGATAAACATTTCAAACAGGGCAGTCGTTGGATGAGCCACGGCAATTGGAATTTGTTGATATTGCACCAGTCTAGATGAAGGGTTTCGGGCTGTCGCGCCGCGATACCTTTGAGAATGTCGGGCGAGATGTGTTTTCGAGAGAATTCCATTTTTTTCCATAACGACGGATCGATGGTGTAGGTGGCCCACGTTTTGCACACCAACGAACAAGTGAACAATTCGACCGGTTTCAGGTACCTGAAAACTTTTAAAATGCACCGTTTGTCCAACGCTAAATTGTTTGTGGGCACGGGGTTTTGAACGATCGCCGCCGGTCGTACGACGAACATCGGTTTCTTCAGGTTTTTCGTCGAATTATTCACGATCTGCTGCGCCAACTGGTTCCTGAACGCCGTCTTTCTCGGACCGTCGGATGGCACGGGTTTCATCTGGAAAAAAAATTATTATTTTTTTTGTATTAATAATTAGGAGCCCTTCTTGATTGTCAAGTCTTACTTTAGTCTCGATCTCTCCCCTTTCTTCGCTTCGCCGCTTTTTAATCGGCAACAATTCCTTGGCGTATTTAGTTTCGCTCTCGCTGTCCGAATCGCTCATGTTTTGTTCGTTTTGCACTTTGTTCTCGAGGGCGCAGGATGCGTCCGAACTGATCGACATGCGTCGCATGTCGGACGATTTTTGACGCGCCCTGAAATGCCGCGGCCGGTAATCGTTGTTTTTCCCCAGTTTACAACAAAGCGGACATTCCCAGGAGTTCGGCATATCCTCGTTGACGTATCCCGCCGCATCGGAGCACTGTCTTTGCATGCACTGAGCGTGAGCGATTTCGTAGCAGATCTGAAATTTAATCGATCGTAATTTTCATCATCGTACTATGTTTAAAAGATTTTTACCGAACACTCCATGAGGTTGCTCGCGCTTTCGCATCGTTGCGGTCCTTTTTGCAACGGCGTTACCGGAGTCTGGTTCCATCCGTCCAAACCGCAGTACGCGCATGCCGCCGTGATCGGTAACATCGGTTGGAGGCACTGTCGCATATTGCAAGTTTGTTTCGCCCTGCCCGGTCCGCCGAATTTCACCATGTCGAGACAGAAGGTGCACTCGCCACAATCAGCGCGCTGACAAGCCTCGCATTTTTTGCATCTAGTGCGCCGCCTCCTCGGGCCGCCCCTTTCTCCGGCGGCCGGTTTACGGTGATCCGATCTGCTACCCGGCAGCTTGGGTGGTTTTAAGGCGCCGTGACGCGCGCCGTTCGACGAAGCGACCGGCTTACTGTGATGATGATTATTATGGTGGGTGTTGTTGTTGTGGTGGTGGTGGTGGTGCTGGTGTTTTTTCTGATTTTCCTGATCGGAGTCGGTTTGTTGAACCCACAGCAACGGTTTGCCGGTGATCGCCAATTCGGGTTTGTCCATTCGGTGCAAACTGATTAAGGTGCGCACGTCTTGTATCAACGCGACCGCGTCCTTAATCAGTTCGGGAACGTTTTTCTTGTTGGCTGGTAGCATGTGGAGGTAGAGAACGATTTCCTATAAAACGAAATGTTAATAACAACGAAAATGGATTTTGAAAAAAGGTGGAACCTACCTTCAGCCCGTGCAGTTCCATATGACTCATGTGAACGTGTTTATCCTGAGGTACCGGCACGTCGGTTCCGGTGACCAAATGGGAATGACCGAGGAGACAATGTACGTACCTTTCGAGGACGTACCATAGCATTTCCGTGAAGAAGGGGTACCGGAATTTTTGAGGCACCTACAAATACACTTTATACTTATCATTCAATTCAAAAATATTACCAGTATCACCTTGGTATTATCCTCAACTTGGGCGATTTTTAATTGTTTCTCGATGCCATAGGAATGCAAAAAGTTACCGCCGAAGACCAAGGAATCGACTGGCGTATAAACGGCGTGTATCCAACCGGTCGGAATGAAAAAGGTGTTTCCCTCCACCAGAGTTATGCGAACGCATTTATCCACTTGATCACCGAAGAATATATCCGACTGCTTATCGGATAACACCCATTTCTCGTAGAGGGCGAGATTGTGTTCTGTGGGTGGTATCAACCAAAACACCTTACCGCCTCTGAGTATGTGATACCAGACGGAGGTACCGCCGAAATCCACGTGGAAATCCGTATAGCAACCCTTCACCGACATCAAACAGTACTTTTGCACTTTCGGATATTTCATGTCTTCTAAGAGATTAGTAGCTTCGACTTGACTTTCTTTGAGATGACGGGGCCAGACGTTGTCCACCCAATCCACCTGACTGGCGCAACAAAAACAAATGTATTCTACCAAAAAAATAATGCTTCGTATTTATTTACCGAACCACCGTGGGACTCTGAACGTAGTTCTCCAGTTTGGTGTGGGAGAATTCGAGCGAGATCACGTTCAACAATTTAGTTTTGTGCGGATTCTCATAATACTTTTGCCAATCTTTCATCGACATCTCGTTATTCTTTTGGGTGTTCACGTCCATGACGTCGAGCACGCGGCGCGAACCCACGCACATCCGAACGTCGTTCACGGTGAAATTTGGCGAAGGAACTCGGAGTCCTGGAAATTAATCGAGGTTCATAAATATTCGGACGTGCGCGTTTGAACTACCGCAACGTGTTCAATTATTTTCTATGAATCGTACGTACCGAGGCCACTTTTCTCCTTAAAAAGAAGAGGCGTGTTGAAACCGTAACGTTGCATGTGTGCCACCGTCAATTCGTTGCCGTGCATTTCGCGAACGACGCCATCGCAAGCGAACGCCGGATCGTCAAGTTTCTCTTGTAAATTAAACGCTCTTCTACCTTCGATGTCCTCGTCGGCGAGTGCCCAATCCTCCGAGTACAGTTTCTTCTGTTTTCGTTCCCTCTGCAGGCAGAAAATCGCAATTTAATTGACATCCATTTTCTCTACTTTTACATCAAAATTAAATAATTCCGAGGAACACTATTTTCGATCTATGACATCGGCTCGTGTTCACCGGTGCGAAGTTGATTTACGATATTAATAACTTCAGTGCTCCGAAATTGACATAATCAAATGCCCGACAGAAAGTTAATGTTCTATGATGGAACATAGAAAGTAATTTACTCTCTGTATACAATTCATTCCAGTCCGTCCATTTCAAACGTGGAGAAACGCATTAAATTATTATCATCAAAAATTTATGTTTGAAGTAAGTTTTTCATTTCTTTACAGATCGACCTAAGCGAATTCGAGTGATATTTATGACAATCTATGACGTACGTTGAATCTATGTTCCAGCTCGCAAAATTAGTTCAAAAGGTTCGATTCGCAGTACGGGTAACAGTCAAACTAAAAAATGTGTTGATACACAGAAACCATTTCAATAGCATTTTTGAAACAACCTTACAAAAAAAAAGCAAATTATGTATATTCCCATGTGATTCAAAACATTCCAAATTTTTTGTTAGTCTAAAGAACCTCAAATATTCGACGACAAAGTTCGGACGGTGTTCAATAGTTGTAAAAGCCAGTGGGTAAACAAGGAGAAAATGCCCTTTAGGCGTTTCACCCACCGTCCGAATCGAACGAGTTCCGTGTAAACTTCGGCCAAGACGGGTTCGGGTTCGCGTTCACGCCGAACGTGTCGCGGAAACCGCTTCGTTCGCGACAAAGAAATCTCGACGTAAATCATTCGAAACGAACGCGACTTCCACGGGGACAGAAAGGAATGAAGGAATCGTCAACACTCGATACGTACCATTCGGGATTTGTAATCGCGATCGGATGAATGGTGCGATCTGGACGACGACGGCCGACTGGCGTCTTCTGACTTTTTCGAGTGGTGCGCCATGTTGGATCTGACGCGTTCACTTTCCACTGTAACGAGAGTTGCACTGAGCTCGTCTCGACACCGACTCGCACGTCCCCGTGAAACGCCACGTTGCCGGATCGTACGCGAATTCCTTCAACGTAACCCAACAGGTCTGCGAGGATTTCATTTTATATTTCAAATTTGTGACAAAATTTGTAACAAAATGCCGATATTGCGGTAAAAAAACATCCAACACGTATTTGAACTGGAATATTAGCAATAACCTCGTGATTCCATCTTATCTCATTGCCAATTTCATAAGTCACCTGATTGAAAATGGTTTGGCCCTTTTTGTAACGTTATTTTTAGTGTATTAAAACATTTTGCCCAAAAAATTTGAAAATCTTATAAATTGAAATTGTTCAGTTACATACGCGTAGAACAAACCATCAACTACACAACGGCAACATTGCATTCGCGGGCATGCGCACAGTTCATTTACGGACACTGGTCCGGGAAGATTACGAACTCGACCTGCAGTCCGCCATAGAACGACGTATATTGACGTACCGCACCCGCATTCGGAACGATGCGTCGCTATTAAAAAAAACGATCGATTTCCGTGGACGTAAAACCATAACAAATCGAATCGATGCGTTCGCGTGTCACGAACGCCGAAACAAAGCGCGACCTCAACCGATATCAACGATAACTAATACTTTGCGACGACTTAAATTAAAAATTGCGGGAGAAGACAAAAAATATTTCCGAGAAACGATGCTACGTGATTAATAACAGAACCGAAAATGGTCGTAGACGCAACGTGCCAACGATGACGTTCGAATATTAACGAAAATTACTAATACTCACCAACTTTATATCAGTTTTACGGTTGATTTGAGACATTTTCTCCGACATAATTGCACTGTCAACGTAAATTACTGCGTGTTCAAGACGATTTTGAGCCGCTGCGTCATACTCAAACACCGGTGTTCAACTGAGTGACGAAATAAAATAAATGCACCGCTGTGACAATGCGCATCGAAAAAGTGCGCATAGCGCGTGTTCCTGACGTCACGACGGGACGCATTTCCAAAATTTCACGTTTTATCGCTACTTAAATTAAATAAACGATCACTTTATTTGTTGAACAAAAAGTGCGATTATTGTAGTCACACCAACAAATGATTTATTTCTATGATTATCCGTGCTGAGCGTAATGTTTTCTATGTCCCACACTGGATGACGGTGCCAGAAAATTCTCTAGTCTGTGACAACTAAACGTCAGGGAACAGTCGCACAAAATGTAAATAAAACGATCAATTTATAAATATCAAATTGTTGCAATTCCTTCAATTCGATAAGGAATAATCGCACAACAGATAATGACCCTTTATTAAGGAGGATAACGACCGCAACTATTACTTGGTGAGGTTTCGAATAAAACTGATTGAATTTTATTGATTAATTTTACGTTACGTAGGTTCAACTTGAAACGCGTCGATGTTCTCCCGTAATTTCGATCACGAGATGGATCGTTTGGTGAATGTTCAGGCACCGGCTGTTGACAACTTGTATCCGGCTTTAACGCAATGCTTTGCCGTTATATTATGCGGGTAATTATTTAGCAAGTGTTAGTTTACTTAGCAATTGTCAATGTTTTTCAGTTACTTTGCGGGCAGGATGAATTGGGTATCGGAAACCGAAGCTAAAGGTATGAACGTTTTCGTGGGCACCTTCTCGCTACCTTCGTTGATTTTCATGTCTCTGGTCAAACTGGATATGAGCACCGTTAACTGGACGTTTCTGTTGTCGATACTGATATCGAAGAGTATTGTTTTTTTCTCTGTGCTAGCTGTCACGTCGCTGGTACTGCGACCCCTTAACATGGGTCGAGCGGGGCTATTCGCCATTTTCTGCACCCAAAGCAACGATTTCGCAATCGGTTATCCTTTGGGTAAGAATTTATTATCGCCCCCTTGATCCATGTTGAAACTTGTATGATTCCAGTCGAGGCCGTTTACAAAAGCAGTCATCCGGACTACGTCTCATATTTGTACCTGGTCGCACCGATCAACCTCGCGATTCTTAATCCGATCGCGTTTATTTTGTTGGAAATCGGTCAGAAAAAACGATCGGCATCCAGCACGCCACTTCTGACCTACGGTGAGGTATCAAGTGGCTCAAGCAGCAAGGAAAGAGTAAAACTGGTTGCTACAGTCGTGAAAAACATTGTCTTGAATCCGATTGTTTTCATGACTATTCTAGGGGTGCTGGGGAATGTTGCGCTAAAACAAAATGTTCCTCTGTATGTGGCGAACATCTTAGATGTGAGTTAATTTCTTAGTATAAATAAGCAAGTAAGAATTCTCACTTTCAGACGCTGGGTTCCGCTTTTTCCGCCAGTGCCCTGTTTTTGCTTGGTCTGCGAATGGTTGGCAAAGTGCACACTCTTCGTGGGGCCACATTGGTTGTTCCCGGTATTCTGATTATGGTGAAACTGTGAGTTTCCCAAAACAAACAAACAACTGGCATTTTATAAATGATCACTTTTCAGTATTGTAATGCCTTTGGTTACCAGAGAAGTGGTGAGCATGTTGAACGCTGGTCATAATGTGAGCGACACAGTCGATTTAAGCATGTTCGGCTTTTTGTATGGAACATTCCCATCCGCGCCCGCGGTTTTCGTTTTTGCCACTCAGTATGCGCTCGACATCGATTTGGTAAGTGACACGTAAACGCATATGTCATAGTTATTGGGAATGCAACTATTTTAAATTAATTTTCATTTTTAATAGGACCACTGACGTATTTGAAGTAATAATAAATTTATACTTTCGCTATCAGAGAATTTTAAGCGTATTTCATAGAAGAATATTTACAGATTGCCAGCTCGATGGTCGCGTGCACCTTCCTGAGCGCGCCGTTGATGTTCATATCCGCCAAAATGATTACGATCACCAATACGGATCCATCCGAATACATAAAGCAATTAAACACTTTTACATTCAATATCAGTATAATCGGAATGGTCGCCTGCGTGTGGGTTTTATCGCTCTTCGTGCTCACCAAAAAGTTCAATAGGGTTCCCCATAATATCACCAGTTTCCTGCTAGTATCCCAGGTAAATTTAACTATAAAATTCGATTCGTATAAATGAGAATTAATTTCAGTTAATCAGTTGTTTCGGAGCGATTCTATGGAACACCCTGAAAATAACAGAAGGTTGGACCAGTTACGTTTTATTCGGAGTTTTTATCGTGGGAGTATACAGCTCACGACTCTGGACGACTATACTCGCTGTCACTTTGCTTTTCCTGCAATGTCGCAGTTTGTGTTTCATCGTGAAACTCACACCCTACTTCATATTTATTGGTTTTGGGTACGTTTTCCCGTTTTTTATTCCCAAATCACCTTTTCGTTTGTTTTAGAATCCCAGTGATGCTGTCCGGCGCCATGATTCCTTTGAATAAATACCTCGAAATAAGTTTCAACAAATCGAATCCGAATTTCGTTTACGGTCGTTTCGAAGCTATTGTCTCAGTTACGTTGCTAGTGTTATGCTTTATCGGTAATTAACAATTTAGCCGAAATATTTTTCCACTAACCAATTTCGGTTTTAGTCACTTGCGGTTGTATGATCTTGCACCAACGTTACCGGAGGCGGTTCTCCGGTTATCGCGACATTCAGAATCCGACGGTTGTTCAAGAGAATTCGGGTCCGAGTTCGTCCGGCGCCAGTTCGGATCCCAATCAAGGATTGCCCACGATCAACGAAGGAATGTGCGAGGAGAGTCCGATCGTGGAGATTGAGGATCTCTTTGGACGATCGACGAGAAGTTTATCTGGAAACGTGTTGTGCCCGTCCGGTTTCGGTTGTCAAAAGCAGAGCGAACGTTGCCAGAATTTAATGGATAAATACCACGGACAAGTTGATGAGGAGAATGCGGACTTAATTGACGAGGAATTTGATATGAGCCACGATTTCCAAATAATGAGACACATGGTTTTGTTGATTTTGCTGCTGTGTTCGATGTTTATTGTAAGATTCGCGCGTATTAATAACAAAATTCTAACGAGTTATGTCGTTGCAGGGCTTAGCTTTGTGCGTTTGGACGTTGTTTATGAAACAAAGTACCATGTCTGGAATCTACATTGAGTTATCGTTTTTGGACGCCACCTTGAATTTCGGACAAAGCATCATTATTTTTGGTATATTCGGGCTCAACACGAACGAAATAGCATTACCGGGTATAGCGAAATACTGGCGACAGCTTTGGTATGGTGCCGATACGCTCAATTTGCCTGCTTGGCAGGAATTGAGCAATGAGACGAAGCACGTGTGCGAACAGTTTGTGACGCATCATTTGCAGAATTGCAAATTGGCGATCGCCTCCGATAAAAGGTGGAGGATTAAAATTTACAGAGACGTCTTTACGGGTCATCAACTAGTCGACTGGTTGATCAACGTCGGTTTGGCGCGTGATCGAATCGAAGCGACGAACTACGCACGACACCTAATCGAAGGTAGAGTTTTAAGACACATAAACAGCGTCTATCACTTTTACGATAGAAATCTGCTTTATACGTTCGTTTAAGTTTGGGAAGCTAGTGTAGCTTCGATCGGTGCTGTGACAAAAGAGCAAAGATACGATGGCCGTTGGCACATCTTGATTGTTAACGTAGTTATGGAAAATGTGGCCAAATAGGTTGTAGGATTATTGTGTTTGTAACTTTGTTGTCTGGTTCAATCCGTTGAGCATTGATGTAGTAAGTATATTGTAGATTAGGGAAATTCTAAATGAATGCATCGAATACAAAGGCTTCGATTAGTGTTACGCTAAAAGCTTCTATTTTTGTTAAATTTCAAGAAGTTTTATTTATTTTTTTTCATATTTAGATCGAAGAAATGCATTGATAAGACAAAATACACTGCTTGTAAGTTATTGAAGTCACTTTATTCAGAAGGTGGTGTATTTTAATTTTGATAATACATTCTGTGATAGAATTTTTTGTGATACAGTATCAGTTGTGAAATAAATGATTTGAATTGGAATTCACTTGAAGACAACTCGATATATTGCGTATGAACTTATCGTGAACAAAGTACAAGCCACACATCCTGCGATTAAAACTTTCATTTTCTTCTGCTTCGCTTTTGGTAACATTTTCTTTACTTGATTATCGAGGGAGTGCACACGTTTTTTCAAATACTTAACGGACGGTGTTAAAGTAATATTACAAACTGTAACGTCGTCTCTCATTGTAGCACAGGATAAGTTTGCTACATGTTTGTGTAATTGATTCGATATTTGATATAAAACCAATTTAATGTAATCTTTGTCGACTATCAAATCTTTACGAGTTTCTGCGTGTATTTGCAATTTACTGATGTTTGTTAAAATTGATTCACGTTCAGTCTCGTCGCTTACACCGAGTGCTTTCAAATCTTCGTGATCTAATAATTTTAAACTGGATGCTTCGATGTTGCGTTTCTTGAAATTTGGAATGTATTCTTGAGCACCAGCGGCTTGTAGTAATGAAGACAATAAATCCATATCGAAAAAAGTTCTAACGAAAAATTAAATATTTTAACTTACATAACCTCAAAGTAGCACAGAAAAAACGCGTCTTCCAGTTTGATTGTTAACTAAAAAGCTGCAACCCAAAATACATTTTTCTCGTCTAATCTTTGACCTCGCAATATTAAAATTTCGAAATTGTGAACTTGAATAGCAAAATAAATAAACAAATAAAAGAAATGCAGAAGAAAAGACGGATGTCATAAATCAAACCAGTTTCCAGACAGGATTTAACATTTCACACAATAACCCTTAATGGTCAATTCCAGGAAAGCGATGAATTTTGGTAATAAAGCAATGCATCGATCAAAAAAAAATGTTTGAATACAAATTTCTCTTATAAAACTCATATCAAATATTTTTATGTTGGTATTTCATATTTAAAATTAAATAACCTCTGTAACCACCCCCAAAGTATTTTTGTATTTCCCCATCATTAACGTAAATCCGGGGGTAATTAGGTAAAACCCAAATGGTACCTGCTTACTACTTACGGTGAAGATTTCAGTTTAGTTTTGAAACGCTGTCGAGGTGGTCGAATATCCCCACACAGAATCTAAAATGTTGTCCCTATTAGTTATTTTAGGCGCGTATAATTTTTTTGATAATGTGGCAAGTGAAACGCATTTTTTTATTAATTTTGAACCGGCGTCCCAGAATGGTGTTTTACCAGTCAAGCACAAATCGAACGAGTCCTGCGTCTGTTTACCATATTATCAATGTTCAGCCGAAGAATCCGGTGAAGTTATAGCAGATGGCCGGGGACTACTTGATCTAAGGTGAGTTGAAACTTTTTTTTTTAAAACAACGTAGTACGAGTTTGTTTTCCAGGATTTTGAAAACGGACGAATGTGAGGGCGATTTCGATATTTGTTGCGAAATAAGGGACGACGCTCCTGTTACCGTCACCGATAATCCATCTTCAGATGAGTATCAAGGTTGTGGTTACTTTAATCCGAATGCTACGCACACATGGACCGCAAATTTATTGTTTCAATCTAAAGGAGAATTTACTTCAGCTTTCAAATGTGGTGCCAGTTTGATTCATCGTAAAGCTGCGATTACTGCTGCGCATTGTCTTAATGAACCTGGCATCTATGCCTTGAAAATTGGTAAGTTTTTTGGATTCAATAACTGAACAGCTTTATAAATGGGGTTCACTTATAGGCAACAGCGTTCGCAGAATCGTTCACCATGCAATACATGAGCAGTACAGCCGTAAAACCATGCAAAACGACATCGCAATCTTAATTCTGGATAAATCTATTGATGTTAACCCAATATGCATCCCTCCACCTGGTATTCTTTTGGAACCGACGACGACGGTCGGTTGTAAAGCGATTAGCACCCGAAATAACACCCTCGAGCTGCTTTTGGTTCCGCGAGAGGATTGCGTTAAGGAACTGCGTCGGACACGTTTGGGGGAGTACTTTCAACTGCACCGGAGCTTCCTGTGCGCTGGAGGCGGCGGCGAGAGCGATACCTGTTTGGGAGATGGAGGCAGCGCTCTTATCTGCCCCATTCCAAATCAACCGAATCGCTTTCACCAAGTTGGGATCGTTTCTTGGGGTATCGGTTGCGGCAACGGATTACCAGGAGTCTACGTTAACGTATCGAAGTTCAGACAATGGATTGATAGGATATTAATGGTCAAAGGAATTGATATTGTTTCATACAGATATTAATTTATGTATATGTCATAGAGTAAAACTTTGTCACAGTTTTCTATGTTATAACCTCTCAATTTCCATATTAACCGTTCGCACTAAAATGGATAACTTAGAAGAGCTTCCAGACGCTCCAGATGATTTCAAAACAAATATCAAGGATCTCCTGAAATTCGCACAAGTCGGTGCACGAATTGACTTAAAAACGATCGCCGTTGATTATATACTTTGTAAGCACGACACCTTTCAATGTTCGTCACGAACACCCGATTTTTTAGCCTTAACTGGAACTGTGGATAACGTAAGGCGTTTACTCGTACTACCTGAAGCTCTAATCAGTCTCATCAGTCTTTTACATGATCGAAATACGACTGTTTGTAAAAACTCGGCCTTGTGTTTAATTAATATTACAGCGGACGTTTACGGGCCACGAAACTTATTAACTTTAAGTACCGATTATTGTCCGCCGCTGCAGAAACCTCCGAAGAATATAGTGGAGGAATGCGTCAATCAGATTTTTAATCCAGAAAGTGAGATTGCGGACGAATGCTGCATGATTTTATCGAACTTGACTAGGGACGAGAGTGCGATGCAACACACGTACGAGTTGTTTTTGAAAAGCGATTTTGGAATAGACGATCTCATTAATATATTTACAAGAACGGATTACAATAAAAAAGGGGCAAAGCTGCATTATTTGGCTACGTGGTTGTGCAATATGACACAAGAGCCGTCGTTCAGGGAATACATTTTGGTTAGAAACAGATGCGTGATACAACGATTGTTACCGTTTACTGAATATCAAGAGTCGTCGATACGAAGAGGAGGAATTATAGGTTTGTTTTATTCAGGTTTTTAAATTAACATTTGGACGTAAGATAACCGTCAGGTACCCTAAGGAATTGCTGTTTTGAAATAATGTGGCACGAGTGGTTGCTTAGCGATAAAGTTGATATCCTGCCGCGTCTCTTGTTACCCCTCGCCGGGAACGAGGAATTCGATGAGGAAGATAATGATAAGTTACCGCTGGAATTACAATATTTACCGGAGGATAAAACCAGGGAACCGGATCCCGATCTTCGGTAATCAAAACTTTTTTTAAATGCTCGTTGAGATCATTATATTTAAGGAAAATGCTACTCGAAGCCATAACGCAGCTGTGTACAGAAAGAAAAAATCGGGAATTTATTCGTGATAAAAACACTTATGTTATTTTACGGGAGCTACATAAATGGGAGAAGGATCCGGTTGTGCTGACCGCCTGTGAGAATCTAGTTGACCTGCTGATTAGGTAATTGCAGCGATTAATAATAAAAAAATTTGATTTTATTTATTACAGAACGGAGGATGAAATCGATTGTGCGAATTTAAAAGAACTTGACATTCCTGAAGATATTGAGGACAAATTTAAGAAACTCGATATTTAAATAAATTCTTATCAATGTTTATGTTATTCAATTTATTAAACCTTAACCCAATCAGATTGATAAAGTAAGTGAAACGTAAACGACATGAAATTGTGGGTCATGTAAGTTTTTCTTTAATTTAAAAGAATAACTTGGTTGAGTTTTTAGGTTTTTATTTTTTATAATCGCCGCAACGTCGGGTGCTCAATTCAATCGTAGTTACCCAACTTTGAATATCCATTCGAAGATTTTTAAACCGGATGAACTTTTTAGTATAGAAGTTTATGGGAAAGATATTTATATTGATGAAAGTTCGGGGGTGATTAATACTAAAACGTTTTGGGAACTACCGCGGATTGTTAATTTTATGGCTTACAATTGCAAGTTTTCGTCATTTGACATTGCGTCTTTACACGAAATGGTTGGTCTGGAAAGCGTGAATTTTTATCAAGTTACGGGGTTGGGTGTTTTATCTAATAAGCTTCTGAAGGGTTTCAAACAACTGGTCAAGTTGTCTTTGTATGATACTGATGCAAAATTTGAACCGAGTAGTTTTCAAAACTTGAACACTTTGAGGTACCTGTCGATTTCGAAAGCTGATGTTGCGATTTTAGGTAATAAAATTTATATCGGAATATTTTGCTCATTTAGTGATTGCAGGTAACGAATTGTTCACCGGATCTGATTTAAGAGAAATTTATTGGACTGACTCGGGGATTCAAAAAGTCGATAAGTTCTGTTTCAGCCCGATGAAAAATCTTGAAACGATTAATTTGAGAGGTAATCAAATTGAATATCTGGCGCCTGAAACGTTTATTGGTTTGAATCGTTTGGAATCTCTGTATTTAAATCGAAACAAACTGACGTACATCAACTTCAGACAATTTGAATTCAACACAAACCTTCGTTACATGGATTTATCGCTTAATGGAATAACCAGTTTGAGGATTGACGAAATTCAAAACAGTATACCGAGTTTAAACAACTTAATTGTTGATAAGCGGAGCGTTGTTTCTGAACATACGATCATGGCAAATTTGCGAGTAGTTTTAATTTAAGTTATAATAAATAGGACACGTTCACCTCGATAGGACCTTTTTCGGGGGGGCAAGAATTAACAAGTATAATAAATGCATTGTTCGGAATGCGGTTTTTTAATTGATCGAAAAATAAAACTTCCATTTAATTGATCATGGAATAAGTCCAGAGGTCTTATCGTGTAGTATAAACAATTTCACGTCACTTTCCCAAAATTACTTGTTGTAATTTGTAATTGATAGGTTGACTAATGAAATTTCCTAAGTATATAATAAACCAAGAAAAAAATTGAATAAACAATGATACGATAAAAAGCTATTGTATGGTTTACATTTGCATCAATCATACTAAATTTGATTAAGAATTGGAATAAAAGAAAATCACAAGAACTGAGCAGTTCAGTAGATTGCTGTAAAATGAAAAGGTAAGTCGATCGTTTTATTAGAAATTTATTTCGTTTAATTATTTTAGAATTGAAGCGATGGCAATTTTGCCTATTTTCATTTTTCCTGTCGTAGTCGTTTTTTTCTGGTATGTGAAGGTGAGATGGGAAAAGCGCGAAATGTTTCGGAAGCTGAAAGCTTTCAAAATTGTCCCTTCACCACCTTTAATCGGATATATGTGGAATTTCTTGGGATGCCCACCTTGTGGTAAAAATATTTCGCCTTTTTTTCATTTTTATTATTGTTTTTATGCAGAAATTTATCAAAGGCTTGTTAAAGTCGTTTTTGAATACGGCCCGACTTTCGCTGTCTGGTTTATAGGTGTTATACCCTTTGTAGTCGTTGGGAAACCAGAGGATCTGGAAGCTGTTTTACAGAGTCAAAATTGTTTACAAAAAGGTTATTTATATAAATTCACCCGAAATATTGTTGGCACTGGATTATTTTCGGCACCAGGTAAATAATTTGTCCAATTCGTTACGATAATTTTTTTAATATTCCAGTGGATAGATGGCGAAAAACACGAAAAATTATAAATCCAACATTCAATTCTCGTATTCTAGAGAATTTCATGAGCATTTTCGCAAGCACTACAACGATTTGCGTCGATGAAATTCTCCCAAAATTCGTAAAACAAACAGACATTGATTGGTATAAAATTTTGACTATAACAAATCTTGATACCATCAGTCGTAAGTACAAACTACATGTGTTATTTTTTATGTTAATTGAATTTTAGAAACAGCGATGGGTTTAAATACCGACGCTCAACGGAAAGTAAGCCAATTTGCAGAATGGCTCGAATCGTAAGTTATGTCCCCCTAACACCAATAAGTTAATTTAATCGAATTTCAGCATTATGAAAATCACCGTTATGAGAATGTTCAATATCATGTACCACTTGGACTTTATTTTTTTTCGTACAAAAACTGGGAAAGAACTGTACGACTCTCGACAAAATTTATGGAATTTAACTGATCGAGTAATTATCGAAAATTAAAAAAGCCTCAATTAATTCATATTGCAGGTGGTGAAAGAACGAAAGGAGAAATTTAAAATGGAGCTTGAAAGCGGGGAACATGCTTCATTTTTGGATGATGATGGTAAACTTTCATCATTCTTAACTTACAATATTAAATGTTTCATGTATTAAGGATCCATACGAAAAAAAGCCTTCCTGGATTTACTCCTGGAACTTGACCATAAAGGCGAATATTTCAGCGATGTTGAATTAAGGGACGAAGTTAATACTTTCTTCGTTGGGGTAAGAAAAACTTAATATTTACTTACCCACACGTATTTAACTGTAATTAGGGAACCGACACGACCGCAGTGACCTCTTGTTTCTTCTTAACGTTAATGGGTATGTACCCAAATATTCAGGTAACCTCACCACGAAGTTGCGTTTCCCAAGGTAATACAATTTGTATCACAGGAAAAAGTACTCGAGGAAATTCTTGAAGTACTTGGCCCCGACCGCAATCCTACAATGGAGGATATATCCAAATTAAAATTGTTGGATCGGTGTATTAAAGAAACCATGCGAATATTTCCACCGGTTCCATTTGTTCTGAGAGAAGCGTCTCATGGAGACGTGAAATTACGTAAGCTTACATTAGATCTGAAACAAAAAATTGAAACATATTCCGTAGCCGATGGAAAGGTTATACCAAAAGGTGCTTCAATTTTCGTACCGATAATTTTCATGCACCGCAGCCATTTGTATTGGGATAACCCCCTCACATTTGATCCCAATCGTTTCTTATCCGATCGAGTAATTAAACGTCACCCATTTACTTTCATCCCATTCTCAGGCGGCCTGAGGGGCTGCATTGCTCAACGATACAGTTTAAACAATTTAAAAACATTATTAAGCGCAATATTAAGAAAGTTTCGTATAAAATGCGACGCCTACAAGAACATCGAAGACATTAAACTACAAATGTTTCTGGTTCTGAGACCAATCGATGGTTTCAAGTTCACCATTGAAGAAAGATTATGACAATACATTAGCAATATCTATGATTCAATAAAATGACGCACAGAAAAAAAACAGCCATCACAACAAACACAATTTATTTTCCAGCATCTTCACGAAGTCCCACGGTTTGATTAACAACAATCAAATTCTTCGTAGTATCCGGATCAACCGAAAAATACCCAATCCTCTCGAATTGAAACTTGTCATACACTTTCGCGCCTCGGAGCGAACCATCAGCTAGCGCTGTAACAACCTCGTGGGAATTGAGATTGCAATCGCTCAAATAACCACCCGGCACTTCGTTTTGATCCTCCGGGTTTTTATGATTAAAAAGAGGAGAAAAAAGATTCACCTTAATCTTAATCGGATCGCTAACCCAATGAATAAACGCTTTCGGTTTTTCCCCGACTTCCTTCGCATCCAAACATTTACAAATTATTTCTTTAACACTATCAGATTCTTTTATTATTCGCGAAACGTATAAAACCAAACCGGCGTATTTCAAACCAACCGGTTGGCTTCTCGTCAACCGACGAAAACCCTTTATTCCTTCCTCCATAAAGTCAGTCGATTCAATGTAGACTTCTTTACTTAAAGTCACCTTCCTGGATCCTTTTTCCGGATGTTCAGGAAAATTTGGAACATCAATTTCGACAGACTTTTCGAATGGCGGATTCTCTAGGACGATCTTTATGGGTTCCAGCACCACCATTTGTCTGGGTGCTGAATAATTTAAATGGTCCCGAACGTAAGCCTCCAACATAGCGGGATCGACCGTACTTTGCGCCCCGGTTACTCCCAACTGCGCGCAAAAATTATTAATAGCCTCCGCTGGAAATCCACGTCTTCTTAAAGCTGTCAACGTGAACAACCTCGGATCGTCCCAATCCTTGACCACGCCACAATCAATCAGTTTAGCTATTTTCCGTTTCGATACGACTGTATAGTTGACGTTTAACCGACCGTACTCCCATTGGACGGGGCAGTAAATGTTGAGAGCGTTGCACAACCAATAGTAGGAGGAGCGACGTGACTGGAATTCTTTAGTACATAAAGAATGCGTGATGTTCTCGATGCTGTCGCAGAGGCAATGCGTGTAATCGTACGTCGGGTAGATGCACCATTCGTCGCCAGTACGATGATGAGGCGTGAAACGAACCCTATAAGCCACCGGATCAATCTTTCCTTCTTCTAGTATATGTTTCATGCGGAGCGTGGCTGCGCCTTCATCAATTTTACCATTTTTCATGTCTTCGAACAGCTGCAAATTTTCAGCGATGGGGCGCTCGCGCCAAGGGGAATGTTCCTTGTTGAAACCTACGAACAATAAATCGAACCTATAAACCCTTACATGAAGCTCACCTTTCATTTCATCGGCGGTCTGATGGCAAACATACGCCAAACCATTTTTAATCAGCTCGACGGCCCATTCATAAAGCTGCTGAAAGTAATCCGACGAATGTGTAATTTTGTCAGGTTCATACCCCAACCAATTAACAATATCCTTGATACCAACAAAAAACTTCTCTTCTTCCTTTTCAGGGTTAGTATCATCATACCTAAGGTAGCAAGTGCCAGAATGCGCTTTCGCATAACCAAAGTTAATATTAATAGCTTTAGCGTGACCTATATGTAAAATCCCGTTCGGTTCCGGAGGAAATCTCGTCTTTACCTTACCACCGGTAACTTTTAAATGTTCTTTAAGCAACCGTTCCGTGTTTGCTGTTAAAACATAACCGTCGGTTTTGAAATTCTCCCCCGGTTTATGGAAATTTAATTTCCTCATCACATCTATTATACTAAGACCTGTGTTTAATTCACTAGGACTATCACTTTTCTTTATACTCTCTGTTGTTAATTTAGTTTTAGCCTTTTTTTCCTTCGATACCGGTGCTAAATCTGATTCCGTTTTCGGTCCTAAGATTGTGACTAACTGAACGTCAATTTCGCTTTTTACAGCCTTGCCATCGGCCCATGGTAATACATCGCGAATTTTTTGCATCAATAACCCTGTGTTGTAGCGATATCGTTTAGTCACAATCTCCCCTTTATCTTGTTCTATGAACTTCTCAACCGTGCTTTCTATTAATTCCGGTGTTACCTTCACACCGACACCGCAAAATTTCTCCAAATCCTCCTTTGAAAAATTGCTGATATGTCCTAACGAATACTCGATCGCCTTATCGATTCTTAATGTCGAATCTAATTTATTTAGAAGTATATAATCGACCAAAACGGGTATGAAATCGTTCATTTGGGGCTTCATTTTCGACGCCAAATGGTAAAGCAGTACACCTTTGGAACGGATTTCGGTACCATTGATTTGCTCCAAAATTCTAAGCAGATTTTTTGTAACGTTGGGATTTTTAACAGTTTCCTTCGCTTTGGATTCACTTAAACCGATATTAACGAATTTTTGTACAGTTTCGTCTGGATCCATTTTTTGAACAGCACCACGACTACACGACTAAAAAACTGAGGTTAGAATGGGGAGCCGAGATAAAGGGGCTACCACACGTAACGTAATTTATAAGAAAATTTACCACAAATAACGTTAAACCGTTCGTGAAATAAAGTCTTTAGCTTTTTCACCACAGAACTTTGCAGTATTCGCACAGAAACGAATTCACTTCTTATCACAAAGAAATAATTTCCAAATAGATGATCCGAAAGTCACAGAACAATTAAATCTAGTAGATTAGCTGTAGAAAGTATCGATAATCATTAAATAATCAGACTGATTTAAAATGCCCGTACGACGAGCAGCACACGCGGGTAGTTGGTACACCGATTCAGGTAATCAGTTTGTTTCGTTATCAATAAATAAATTTGAGCGAAATCAGCTGTGATTTGTGTGATTATAGGTTATGTAGATTTGATTCACTAATTTCTTTGTTTACTCTTAGGTCCTGAACTGTCGAGACAGTTGGACTTCTGGCTGAATCAGGCTGATTTAACTCATGGCCCAGCTAGAGCAATTATAGCTCCGTAAGTTTTTTTTTTTAATATCATTATTAAGAAATGTGTGGTTTTCAAGAATGAAACCATTCATTTTAGTTATTAATTAATTAATCGTGTTTTCAGTCACGCAGGCTACCAGTATTGCGGAGCATGCGGTGGTTACGCCTACAGACAAATTAGTCCCGTGGTGGTAAGGCGCATTTTCATACTGGGACCGTCCCATCATGTCCGATTGTCCGGTTGTGCCTTGTCGAGTGCCCAGAAATATGAAACTCCTTTGTATGATCTCGCTATTGATAGTCAGGGTAGGCAAGTTAACTGCGATTGCAGTTTAGTGCTGTCTGAGTCATATAAATTTGTCTAAATATAGAATTATTGTTTTCAGTCAACGCTGATCTAGACATGACGGGTCAATTCGAATGGATGGATATGGACACGGATGAGAATGAGCACAGCATTGAAATGCACTTACCTTACATAGCAAAAGTGATGGAAGAGTAAGAAGTCATTATTATTATTACCTTTGTCATTTTACTGAGCCACTTATCATGTCACACACCTCCAATCCCTGTAAAAAAAATAGTAAACATACGGATTAAATAGTAATTAATAAAAAATTTATCTTTTTACTAATATTTCAGATATAAAAATCAATTCACCATCATCCCAATTTTGGTTGGTTCATTAAGTCCAGATAAAGAAGCGTGTTACGGACGTATCTTATCCACTTACTTGGCAGATCCTCAAAACTTATTCATCATATCCTCGGATTTCTGTCATTGGGGTCATCGGTTCCGATACACCTACTACGATCGCACGTTTGGAAACATTCACCAGTCAATCGAAGGCTTGGACCGTATGGTAAAAATCGCCGATCGTTTATTTCTGTTTCTAAAATTAATTTTATTGGATCTAGGGTATGGATATCATCGAAAACCTTAATCCTACCGAGTTTACCAACTATTTGAAAAAATACGGAAACACGATCTGCGGAAGGCACCCAATCGGTGTGCTCTTACAGGCGATCCAAGAGATCGTCCGAAACGATCCGTCTCGGAGTGCCAGTTTTAAGTTTCTGAAGTACGCGCAATCCAGCCAATGCAGGAACATGAACGACTCGTCGGTTAGCTACGCGTCAGGAGCGTTGGTATTCGAATAGGAGTCGTCGTTGTGGCCTTAAAACTGCCTAGCTCGTTCAATAAAATAGAATACAGGGTGTTTGACGGGTTCCGGTCATCCGCGTCGCGAACGCAACGATCACGAAGTGTTCAATAATGTACTTGTCATACTTTTAATTGTAATCGGACTCGAATTTGTAATTGCGGTTTTTTATGATTTTCTTATACTTAAGAACAAATTGGCTTTGCAATGTTTATTTGTTTACTGGGTGGTTTAATATTAGGGTAAATTAAAGAGAGTATGACAATTAAAAGTCGTTGATCTCGCGTCTTCGAAGACCGTGAGGGATTTGAACAAGATTGCCGATTACTTAAACCCACACGACTCATCCATCCAAGACAGTTTTAATTGTTGTGGAGTTTTGGTCGGATGTCACAGTGGGTACTTACGTGTAGAGACAGAAATTGACTGTACTGTTCTCATTCCATAAGTAAGTTTTTTTACTCATGTGTGTTTTTCAGAATTTGTAACGGCTTATAGGGAATAGATATGTAATCTGAAATATAAACGTTTTTAATACCTTCGTGAAAAAAAAATGAAAATATGCGCTTTAAAAAGTGAAATGTAAAAGGTATAACAGCTTAAACTTAAAGATAAATTTCGAGTTTGATATAACAAACTATTCTTTTAAACTTGGCGATAACCTTTCTGGGCATAACAATTCTTTTTCTGTCCGAACCCGAATTTTAGGTCTGAAACAGTCGCGCACTAGCACTTTCGGATTAATGTCGTATATCTTTGAGAATTGATGACACGTCATTAATGTCATCGCATCTTCCACTTTGAACGTCATTACCAATTTTTTCAGATCCACGGGATCTGGTTTTTTACCGTAAAAACTATATTCTCGTGGTTTCGCTATGGTACCGGTTGATTTTCTAGCGACGTTTTTTTTGGTTTTCGTTTCTCGCGTCGTTTCCGTTGGCGTCGCATCTTCGATCACAACTTGCAGAACCATCAAATTTAGCTTGTCTATTACTTCTTGAAGCGTATTGATTTGCTCGACCTGTCCAGGATGCCTTTTCGTGTGGTGGGATTTCGCTTCTACACGATGACTGAATTGCTCCTGGCAGTAGTTGCATTGGAAAGGTTTACCGTGAGTTCGCATGTGCAAACGCATTTTCAGTGAATTAACAGCCACGCATTCGAATGAACATATGGGGCACGTATATTTTTTTTGAAGAGCAACTCTTCTCGTTAAAGTTCGTATTTTCCCGTAGATATCGACGTACTGTCTTAATTCGCTGTCGTGACATTTAAAATGGCACCGAAACGATTTTATTGTTAAGAGTTTGGCGGAGCAGATTGTACATTTGAATCTGTACATTTTCGGTTTCCACGAGTCGTGTTCTCGTATAAAATGATCCTCTAGTTCGGATTTCATTCCGATCACATCACAGTAGTAGCAGCCGAACGGTTGCGAGTCGACTTCGCACAGAACGGTTTGTACGTCGTACAAGGGACTGTCGTTGCCCTCGTTATCTTCTGTTTCCAAGGAGGGCTTGGGTTTCTTGGCTGCCGAGTTTGCGTTCGAGGAGGATGGTCTTTTGCCAGGAAGTAGAGTTGTTTTGGAAGTCGAGGGTTGGACGTCTAGATGGGGGTGGTTGTAACGCATGTGTCGCTCCATTTCCTCCGGTCCTCTAACAATGAAATCGCACTCTCCGCATACGATCGGAGATGCTGCGGCAGTATGGTCCACACTACCCAACAAATCGAGTGAAAATTTTGTCGATTATTTAGATTTGAACACTCACCTCGATTGGACGAGAAAATCGTCGATATTTTCGGGTATGGTTTCGATGGCGAAGCCAAGACTTTCGACGATCGCACTTTGGGAGACGGCGGCGATCTTAAGCCATTTTCGCATGTTGTGGTCCGACGGGGAGGGATCCAATTTTTTGATGAAACATTTTGGGTCGATTGTTATGTGTTTTTTTATCATGTCGATCGTGACAAATTTCTTTTTGCAACGTCCGCATACGTATCTAGGAAATGACGAAATTTTTAATTAACTGTAGGGACTGAAAGAACAATGATTTGTCATTAAACTATGATCCAACAATAGTCATGGAATTTCAGCGATAGAAAGCAACGCCACCTGTGATATTTCAATACTGGAAATTGAACTACCACCTAATGTCAACGTAGTTCTATGGTTGGGAAAATGTAAAACCATTGCAAGTTTCATTCGATTCGCCGACGTTTCGCACAAATGCAGCCGTCTCGTAAGAGCAATTGCTTTTTAATATTCCTAATAATGATTCATTTCAGTTAGTTAAAGTTTTTGTTCCTAATTACGAAATTTGTTCAATAGTTACGAAACAACCTGAGAACAAAATGGAGTATTTGCCTTCATCGAACAGTAACTTACTTGCAATACTTCAGCTCCGCTGCCAGATGTTGAACGAACTCTCGCAGTTCGATGGTGCTGAAATGATCGCACTTTGGACACATGTACCTATTGGTCAGCGGCATACCGACGTCACCGTACGCAAGGATGACGCTCATATCGTCCGTTTCCCGTGCGGTCGCTTGCTGATCCAGCGGCGGCTGTTGTTCGTCGTCATCAATGATGACGATTACGCCGTCCGAATCGTCATTCGTCACCACGTCAACAACGGCCTCCTCGGTTTTAATGGTAAGTGGGTCCTCGTCGCCCTTGCTAGCTGAAACGGTACTCGAACTCCTCTTCCGTTTCTTGGTTGGAGAACCGGTACCGGTAGAAGCGCTGCTGACGACCGTCGCAGGCTTATTCTTTTTGACCGGGTTTTCCTCGAACAAAATACCTCTAATGTGACGCACCCGTGGCTTATCTCTGCGCCACAAGGGAGTCGTATCGAATTGATCGCTTTCGGTGGTCGACTCGTTACCGACGTCATCCTGAAAATAGCGTCACAACGTTTATTACCCCGTTTTCCTTCGACATCGCTCACCTTATCGTAAACCGCAATATAATTCAGTTGTATTCCGGGATGAGACTTATCGAAATGACAATCGAATTCGCCCATCTCGTCGGATTTGAAATCGCAAATCGAACACTTGAAGCGACAATCAACGTCGTGCTTGTTTTTGGCGTGCGATTCCACCTCGTCCCTCGTCGCGGATCTGTACTTGCACATGCAACAACGCCACGGTTTCTGCGTTTTCGATGGCGCCACCACGGGCAGCGGGGCGGGCTGTTGGGTCTCCTCGTACGGTTCGGAATCCAGCGATCGGATCACTTCCACCTCCCCTTGTCCTTGATGTTTTTCCTTGATGTGCCGTTCCAGCTTGTGCCGCAAGTTGTACATGAAGTCGCACGCGCCGCATTTGTACAAGTGCATGTCGTGCAATTTCAAGTGTTTGATGATGGTGTCGATGTCGGGCGAGATGTCGGTCTTGCAGTGGACGCAGACGAACTTTGGATCGTCGTTATGCAACGCGGTCAGATGATGGCGGAGATTACCCTCCTCGAGGCACAAATAATTGCAACCGATGGCGCAACATTGGAAGCGTTTCGTTAAAGGCACAAATGCTGGATAATTTAATTCGATCTTCTTGTCTTCTAAAACAATAACGTCAGTCCTACGCTACCGATGGTCAAATCATTTTTCTTACTTTTTTTAGTGTCGTATTTTTGCTGGTTCCCCATACGGCCACCGACGTGCGAACTACTCGCCAAGTTATACATTTTATCGAACATTTTTTCGTTCTTCTCCAAGCACGGAACGGGATTAACGGGCGCCGTGTCCGGTACCTTCAAATCTTTATCGTTTTGATGCAGCATCAAATGCCGTTGAATATTTGAAGTTACCTGAAACATAAATCTCACGATTTACGTAACGAAACGCTTGCAACGTACCTTATTTTTGAAATTTTTACAATGACCACACATGATGTCGTAATTCAGCACAGCCTTCAACGGTAGCTCGTTGATTTCGTGCGAATAAAACACCGTTTTCACCTCGTTTTTCGTGGATTCGCCGTCGCTCACCGGCGTCTCTTTCGGCGCCGCTTTGACGACGGCCGTTTGTGGAGCAATAACGAATTCGTCGTACACAGAGTCGTTGTTCTCTTTGACAACCGGCTGAATGAACACGTTCACCACGTTGTGATGGACGCGCATATGTAACTTTGTTTGGTTGGAAACCGGGAATCTCTTGGTGCATATCGAGCATATGTAACGACAACGTCCGTGCGACTCGATATGATCCAGTAGTCCGATTGGATTTTTGAAAAATTTGTCGCAGTGCGAGCACTTGTACGGCTTGTTGGACGAGTTGTGGTGACGGCAAATCTGCGAGGTCGTTATGTGCGTTTTGAATTTGAAACGATCGGTGAACATTAAGCAACATTTGGAACATCGGTACAAACTGTAACCGGTTAGGCCTTTGCTATCGTCCTTGTCTGGTTCGGAATCGAGTTCCTTCGAATCACCTTCTTCGTGTCGATCCGCGGAGGACTTTTTTAAATCAGCTTTGGAATTTTTTTTATCTGGAATAGAAGCGTCGTCTACCACCTTGGTTTGTTACTCGTATCGGTTGTACTTACCATTTTCCTTTTCAGCTACTTTTTTCGTAACCGGCGTCGTGTTCACCATGACGACATCGTCCGAGTCTTCCTCGTTCCGTAACGCCTCCTCAATAGGTTTTGGTGGACTTTTCAGTTCGTTCAGTACGATTTGTCGCGACGCGTCAAGCGGAATCAGTTTGGGTGGTGTCGCCTGCAGTAAAACATGAGCGGGCGGCTTGCTAGTCTGCGTTAAAACTCGAACGCACGGTATGGGCGTCGCTGTCTTAGCACTATCGGTAAGGAAAATAGCTTTTACCATTTGCTGATTATTATCATCGGTCGCGATGGTAGTAGTCGGCAAACGGTAAATCGTGCTACCGTCGGTTTTCGTTGTGGTCGGAGTTAAATAGGCGACGACGTTTTTCGTCACGTGTTTAGGGTTTTTGGCGAACTGAGTGTCCGTCGCCAACTGAAGATCATAACCGATCGGTTGAACGGTCAATTTCAATTTTTTAACGTATTCTTCGATCTTTTCACGTTCCACACACAGCATTTCGATGAGGGCGCGAAAGTTGCATTGCGCCTTGGGCAAAAGTAAAGACGACTGCAAAAAATCCGAAGTTGTCGATTCGGCTTTACCTCGGCTAGGCGCCAACTTACCTTGTTTTTGCTTCTAATTTCCACAACACGATCGACTATATGTGGAGGTAACATAGGATGACTGAACACCGAATGGATCATAATCTCGTTGAGGTCGAAACCGCCGAAACCGCAATAGGTGCACCACATCGGGAAAACGTGATGCACGTCCACCCAATGTTTAGCCAGTTCCGCGTAACTGTTATGTGGAGTTCGGCAAATCGTGGAATCTTTCGTGTGGTGGTGACACTCGAAATTTTTTTTGGCAAAATAGCAAGTTTGGATGTGACTGAAGAACTTCAAGTAATAGTAGAAGTTAACAGAACACGCTGGAAGCAAAAAATGAGATCATCCTTTTGTTCGTTTGTCAACTGTAAGATAGATGACATTTTCGTATCTGATGCAACCCAAAAACCAAAAAGTTGGAATATGCTTAGTAGTCCACACTAAAAAACAATTACATGATCCGGCCCGAAGGACCACACACCACGGGATCTAGAGTTTTCCAGAGATAGAGGCAAAGTGCTTAGTCCCTTTAATTCACAAAAAGTTGGCGCCCCCTAAAATTTACAAGAAGTTTGCCACGCCTTGGACATGTTAACAATGAGCGGTTTTCACTACGACGACTAAAGAAAAAAGGTCGTCATAAGATTCATCTTGAATTAGCCATCCGGAGCAAGGGCCACAACCGACCATGTAATTTTTTCAAGTGAGGAAAGTATGCATATAAGGCTTGTTTCCAAATCAATTTCTAATCGTCAGACGCTTGCGCATTTGGATTTTCCGGGCTTTAAAATCATGGTGCGCAAGCGTCTGACGACTTCAAATTTTGATTGATAATAAATATGGAAAAAGTTTAGATGAAGACCTCCGGGTTGCAACAAATTTCTTCTTTACGGCCATTCCAATGACGTATGACAAAGTGGTGATCGCCATTGAAAAAAAATTGGGGGCCCCCACGAGCGTGTTTTACACATTTTCACCACCACAAAATAGGGCCCCCCTGTTTTTTAAGGCACCACTCAACCGAAAGTTGCAACAAAGTGTAGACGCCTTTGGAGTAGAGTGGCGTTCCCACCCTTGGATGATTATTGCCCTCGGTATCCGCGGGAGGGAACGCTGCACTTTCACAGCTATCCGCATACCTTCGAGCCTTAACGCAATGAGACGAAAATGTCAAATCAAATCACAGACAAAAGAGGAAAAGAAATCATAAATAAAAACAAAACTAACCGCATTTATAAGGTAACCACTGTTCCTTATCCTTAACAGCGCCGCCAACCATCGCCAGCACCTTTTTATCGTCATGATTATCGCATTTCTGCACGACGTGCATCTTGAACTTCTCCACGCCGTGGATCAGCAATTGATGTATTTCCATGTAGTCCATCGTCACGGATCGGTAAAAACAGAAGGCGCAAGCGAAGCGACAGCTGCCGTGCACGATGTCGTAATGATCGGCCAATTTCGAGGGTGCGACTTGCGTTCCACAATACAAGCACTGCTGCAGTCTGCCGTCGAAAAACAAATGGCTCTCCTGCACGTGGATGGCGAATATTTTCTTCTGGCTCGTGCTGAAAGTGCAGGCGTACGAAGTGCATTTATATAAACTGTCGGGAGCTCCAAGGAACCGTTTCAACGCGAATTCGCTCTTCATCACAGAACCCATCGATATCCCGCAATCCGATTCGATGGGCGCGGACGGTGGTGGAGCAATTGGTGAGGATGCGTCTTCGTCGGCCAGCGACATTACGTCGCTGATCACGATATTGAAAGGATTTTCCACGTTTAAAACTTCCTTAGTCGCAAAAGGGAGAACTTCCTTATCCGATTGCGGAGTTACGCCGGATAAGAACTCCCGATGGGCTTTACCGATGTGAGAGAAAACGGCCATCGGCAACGGATTATTGGTGTCGCACTCAATTTCAGTGCCGCACTCCCAACAACGTCCGAACTTCTCTAAGCCGAAATTCCACTCGTGCGCGAACTGGCAATGCTCCACGAAAGACCATTCGTCGCGCGTCGAAAAAATGCAATGCAAGCAACAGGTGTAGATGAAGGTATCTTCGAATTTTAAAATTTTGATTGCGCCCGCGTTCAGTAATTCCGAGTTCGCTTCGACGCTCGTCCCCTCATTCTTGCCGCCCAGCACTCCTTGCAACTTTTCAATCACGCCACTGATCGGATTCACTTTTTCGGGTTCTTTTGTCGCCTGCTTCGCAGGTTCGTTTTCCTTTTTCCTTTGCAACACGGATTTCTCGAACACGGGCAGTTCTTCCGGTACCTCGAAGTCCACCTCGTCGGCCGGTTCTTCTTTGACAGTCACCTCGGCGATTGGTTCGGTCATCAGTCGGTGGCTTAGTTTCTCGACGAAATCGAGGCCGGAACGTTGTTTGATGCTGTTGCTCACGTCTTGCATTGTGCGTAAACGCTCCTCTTCGATCTCTTCGTTCTGCTTTTGCAGGTCGGTGTTGGATGTGAACACCGCTTCGTCTATTGGTGGTTTGACGTCTGCTTCGATTGGCTGAGAACGTCTGATGCGTTTACTCGATCTCAATGCGGGAGTTCGCGGACGTTTTATTTCCACATCGACCACTGCCGCCAGAGGATCTTCGGCATCGCTCACTAATTCCATCTCTTCCGTGAGCGAAGGTGGTGTGGTATCCATGGCGGCGTTCTCCGTTGGCGGTTCTTTTTCCACCAACTCCATTTCGGGGAGCTCGGCATCCGACATCTCGCTTTTAACGGGGGCAGAAAGAACAGGAGATGTTTCTTCCTTGTTAATATTCTGATTATTGAATTTAATCTTATAAATCTGGCAATTCTTTTCGAGAGGGTGACAGGACTTGACGTGTTGCTCAACACGTTCTCGACTCAACTGTACGTAATGGCAACATTCACACAGGTATCCATATAAATTGTTATAACTAAGGGCTGGTACGGAGACCGCCGGTTTTAGAGGCTTATCCGCATGAGATGTCCTTATGTGATGTCTCACTCTCCGCACGTTCGACCTAGAGAAACGACAGTACGGACATTTACGTCGAAACTCGCCGGTGTGGACGGACAGGTGGTCGCGGAAGAATATCGATTTCGTGACAACGCTGTGATCACAAAACAAACAAGTGAATTTTTGTTTGGAAAGGTTGATCGCTTCGTCGTTTTCGTAGGTCTCGCGATTGAGCAAGGCGTCGGCGATGGCGAACTCGGTCGCCTCCGGCGACATTCGGGATGATAGAACATCGACATCCGGATGCGCGGATGTGTAATGCGCAGCCATCCACGGCGAACTGAAAGGACACAATTTGCAGGCAATTGACTTACTCGATGAGAAATAAGTCTTATCATGAAGGCTAGCGGATTTGTCCGCAGCGTTCGCTTTTTTAAGTTTGTTTTTTTTTACAGATTTTTTGGGTCGTTTCTTCTTTGGTTTAACTTTTTTCGAAACGACTGGTGGGGCAGCAGGTGACGATTTAAGTGAAGGCGTATCGTCCGGTTCCTCTACAACGACCTCCTTTTCTTTTTCTTCGACGATTACATTTTTGGAAGAGTCGTTTGATTTGTCCAGCTTTTCTGGACTTTCAGCTTCTTTGGACACTACGATTTTTTCCACATCTTTCAGATCGTCTATTTCCTTGTAGTTCGTCGGTTTTGTGACTCGCCGCAAGGAGTACCGGCCGCATGGTTTTTTGACTTCGTTCATCTTTATTTTGGGCACTAGGACGCTCAGCTCCTTCATTTCCACTTTTGCGACAGCTTTAGCTTTCCGGAAACCACCTCGTCTAGTTTTGGTTTTAACCGATGGTGGTTTCTTTTCTTCTTTCTGTTCCAGCTCCACCGACTGACCAGAAGTTTCTTCGGATTTGGAGACACTGAGAGCTCGGCACATTCGTCTACCGCTCGCTGTTACGACACCATCCCGTATAAACATTTCCCTGATATCTTCGTGCAATCTGTCGAGTTCCGTTTTGAGTTTGCTTCTTGGTTTTGGCACATTTTTTCCAACATTTTCTGTAGGTGCCTCTTGATTTTCGATCGACTCTTTCTTTCCAACATCAACATCAGTTTTGGGCGTTTCTGTCGGTTCCTTCGCTTCTGCTACATTCGGGGCCGTCAATTCTGGCTCGACCTGAGTCTTCTCCCCGTCACCTTCGTGGTCTGTTTTTATTATATTTTTTATATCGTTGAGTTGCTTGTCGCTGAAACTGTCAGCGAAAGTGGTGATCAAAGATAACAGAGCGCCCTTTTTCTCGTCTTTGTTGCCACTCTTCATCAAATTTTGAAAAAATTTGCTCAATATATTCTCCTCCTTGTTCGAAGTACCTGCTTCATCGACTACTTTATCTTCTTTCACCTTCTCTTCAACGGGTTTCGCTTCCTCATTTTTATTCTCTAGTTCGGGTGGTTTTTCCGCATCGTGATCTTCTGTAACCGCTACGTCAGTTGTAGACTCTACTTCGAGTTTTGCATCATCCTTCTTCTCCGTTTGGTCTGTCTCAACTTCAGCAACAGGTTCCGGTTGTTTTTCCTTCTTCTCTTGGCGAATTTCTTCCTTTTTATTTGCAGTTTTATTCCTATCTTCGCTTTCACCTTTGTTCGGCGGAGCCTGTTCTTCCGGTTCCTTATGTTTCTTTGGTATTTTGAACTGGGAACTGTACCATTTGTTACCGCCTCTTTCACTCGAAGATCCATACATATTGTTGAGCGACAATTTTTTTCTATCGTCGGTGACAGAATAAGCTTTATCAAATCGGCTGTCAGGTGGGCGCGACCTGGACCTACTACAATTTCGGCTCTTGGAGTACGGAAAATTTCTCGAGCGGCTCCTGCCGTCATCGAATCTTCTTCCGTTTCTATCGTCTCTCGCATCGTTGTGCCTGCGCTCTTCCTCTTTCCTCTCCCTCTCCCTCTTTTCCATTTCTTTCTTCTTCTCCAATTCCCTAGCTTCCCTTTCTTTCTGCTCCCGCTCCTTTTGTTCCTTTTGTTGCCTTTCCCTCTGTTCCCAATCACGCTTCTCCATTTCGTGATGCTCAATGTCTCTCTGTTCCCTTTCTCTCTGCTCTCTTTCGCGTTGCTCCCGTTCTTTTTGTTCTCTGTATTCCTTGTAAGTGGTAGCGCTCTCTTTCATTGGAAACTGATTAGATCTAGCAGCGTTTATTCTTGGATCTCGGGTGCCCACAAAGTTCTGTCTTGGTGCCCCGAACGGGGCAATATGGTTATAAACACTTTGGTGGTTGTAATTGGTAATCGGTGGTGTGTAAGGTATCATCTGAGGATATTCTCCGCCGAAATTCGATGGGCGCGCATGGCAACTTCTTGTCACGTTGTTCAACTGCCTCGGATCTCTGGTATTGTCTTCGTAACGCGGTGTAGAGTAAGGGTGCTGGACCGGCACGGCAATATTATTAGGTGAAGGAATAAAGTTCATGCCTATATCAACGTGAAAATGGGAATGATTAGGAACGTGCTGGGGTGTCGGCTCGAAAGTAGATTGTTGGTAATTATTGTAAGGCGTGTTGATTTCCATTACGTTGCGATCAATCTGTCGATCGATCTGCGGCAACGGGTGGAAATTTCGATTCGGCACCGGATTGGGCGGCGAGTAAATCGATATATTGTTCTTCGGCATCGGATTCAATAATGCTTCTTTTTTCGCGTTTTCGTCTTCGTTTTGCCTTCGGAGCGCGCTCACTACTTCGTTAATAACGCCAGTCGCTTTGGGATTTGTCAATAAACTGTTTAAAACGGGCGGTAACGGAGTCTTATCGATTTCCTCCGGCGATTGAGGGGAGAAAAAGTCGGACGCCTGAAGGCGAGGCTTTATAACTGGCGATTCCTTCATACTTTTCTCGATCGATTTGGCTACGTCGGTTTCTAGATCTATCGTCTTATTCTCGTTTACAATTTGTTGCTGTTTTTCCAACCTATCGGAGAATTCTTCCAATGTGAGAACTCCAGTTTTCTTCTTTTCGTTGGGGATCGTCGTTGACTTTTCATTCGAGTTTTCCTTCGGTGTGTGTAGTGCTATGAAAGGAATGGTTTCAGTTTGTTCCTTTATTGTTTTCTCGACTTCTTCTTTGGTTGGTTTCTTGCCCTCCTCCCTGACTGGTTTCTTCACCTCTTCTTTATTCAATTTTTTTGTATCGTCCTTGTTTGTTTTCTTGGTGTCTTCTTTGTTTGCTTTCTTGATCTCCTCGTTGTTTGCGTTTTTGGTCTCCTCGTTGTTTGCTTTCTTGGTCTCCTCCTTGTTTGTTTTCTTGCTGTCTTCCTTTTTTTCCTTGTGTTTATGTTTGTGTTCTTTTTTGTGATCTTTATGTTTCTTTTCTTTGGAATGTTTTTCGTCAGCTTTTGGCGAGATTTTTTTGAGGTTGGTATCAGCCAATACACTGTTAGGTAACGATGAAGTTTCGGAGACCGTGCTTTTATTTGCAATATTAGTTGTTTTTGTTTCTTCGGTAGTTTTAGGAGGTTTCATTTTATCCAAGCCGTGGAACGCCTTTTCAAAAATTTCATCTGTCGCTTTAACAATCCTACTTACTTCGTCCCCTACTGTCGCTGCGAATTGCTGGCTATCACATTTAGGAATTACAGTTCCTTCTGTAATTTTTTCGGGATTTTTCGCTTCCATAATACTATCGCTTAATGGACTATCGTCTTTGGTTTCTTTCAACTTTCGACATAATTGATTTCGTAACGAATTGAGCTCTTGCAAAGACATTTTACTTTCTAACTCATTGGGATCATCGCGTTCGAAAATCTCCAAGTCGTTGTACGAATTTAACGGTTTGAATGACAAAACTTTTTTACTAGTGGTTGCTCCAATCCCGATCGGTATTTTGATGAGCTCTTCCTTTCGTTTCGGGGGGGAATCATCAATTACGATCACGTCCGTTGTTCGCCTGTGGGGATTTTTTTTTAAATATTACTAAACCAATGACGAGTTCAGCCGAACTAACCTTCTATCGACTTTCTGCGCATTAGGCGTTACTGGAAGTGGGGGAGGCCTCGCCTTTCCGCCGTTCTAAAATACCAAACGTTTCTTACTTTTTATAACAATTTCGAAAAAAATTTCAATATCAAACTCTATGCGCGAGAATTAATGAATTTGTGCCTCCAGAAAACAAAATCAAATCAAGGGCAAGACCACGTACTAGAATGTCTCCATGTTAAGTTACACGTATTATTTATTTTAACTGGATTTTAATTCTCTTATGGTAAGATTTAACTGATATTTCTTCTTTCTTTACAGCCGGTATCATAAAAACTGACGGTTGTACGGCGACAGTTAGCTGACACTTTCGGCAACCGGCAGTTGAACTACCGGTTTGGGACGTTTGAACCTTTCGTTTCGAAACGATAACTTTCGGCCCTCAATGATTAAGCAGTACTTAAAATTAGACGTTTCTTCAAAAAATTTGTGACTTCACAGCCACTTCAAATTGATTGTACCGAAAATCATTATCTTTTTAATAGACTTCTGTTAATTAAACTAAATAAATCAAAATGCTCAACAGGGAGCTTACGCGGAACAAGGCAGAAATTTCTTGTATCTAAAATAAAAGTTTACAGTTGACACACAAAAATAATAATTAATAAACGTAGCAAACGTCACAAATAACACAAGATATAAAAAACAAAACACTGAAAAAAAATAAATCCAACCTACAAATATAAATCTTGAAAGAACTTACGTGGAATTAGTAAAGGGAGGGGGAGCAGGTGTGCGGTCACGCAGAATGCAGTGTAAAAAATGAATCGCCATTTTCTTTGGCGGTTACATTACTCCGGAAATACTCCTTTTCCTAAGTTTTCCGATATAGCGCATAAGTTTCTTATAGAGAGGAAAATTTGAAAAACTGTGCAAAAAATCAACGACCTCTTCACCTTCAGGTGAAGGTCTACATATGCGACTAGTATCCATATAATCGAAGCGATTTTCAACAGAATTAGTAACGCGAGTTTCGTTGTCAGCGCCGCTACATTTGCGGGACTAAGTACAAATTCAAGTCCTGCGGACGTATCTTTGTTTTAACGGAACTTATTTTTCGAATTTTTCTGCGAAACCTCAATGACCCAGATTACCAGAATAAAATAAAAGGGGACTCCAACTTCTGAAGAAGTTCCAATTTGGGTATCCAAAGCAGCCGAATCCCGACATACATAAACGTTTATAATTCTCATTCGGATGTCTCAAGTTCGACGTTCACTCCGCCGGGGTTGACCTGTATGCCGTAATTCTTCCAAAACTATCCGAACAGTGGGTTAAATATTGTTGTGACTTAATTCGGTATCACTGTCTTCACTTTGTTCACTTTTGCTACAGCGAACACAACGACTTGTATTTGAAGCGCAGTAACTACACTAAAATTTTATTACAAGTATTTTCGGGAGAATTTTGGAAATATTGTTTTGTGGAGACATCTAGTTACACAATTTGAAGCACTAATACTTAATAACAATTAAGGGATCGATTGATCAATTGTTTCGTTGGAATAATCAACGACTTGTTAAAATCACACAAATTCAAACTCGAAGCCAGTTTGAACCTGAGCGATACCTCAGTCACTACATTAACTAACTGTACTACCTAAGAAATAATAATAATTCCTTACCACTTTATGGTAGAGCTTCACTATAACATCTTCACACTTGTTCAACGTATCCACCTTGAGTCTAAAACAGGCAACGTTTTAAATAACATTACATAACATGCTTTAATGACAAAAACGTGCATTATATAAATAAACTTACTTTTTCTTTTTATCGGTTATCATGTTGTACAGTAACTCCATTTTGGTGAGTTGTTGTTGTCTGTTTTTCATTCGGGGATCTTTCAACTGTTCAATCATGTTCTCTAGGAACGGAATGAACCGTTGCACGCTTTTCAATTTGTTCTCGTACGCGACGTCCATTTTTATTTTGTTTTTTTTACTTAAGGACTATGTCGAAATCGGTCTACGTCGCACTTTGTTTCGGTAAACGACCGTCGACCGTAGCGCCGTCATCGACACACCCAACAAAACGACATAATTCAACGTTAAAATAAACGACTAATCTTAATAATAAGAACGCGAACAAAGGCGCCACGAGATCGTGATGTCGGGAGGGTTAGAAAAGCCGAACTGCGTCGTTGGGTTGTTGACTAGGAACGTCGTCGTCGAATGTGGTATGCGAGTTGCGAAACAAGAAGTACCAGATGGACCTCCTATTCCTATATAACATACTTTTAAAGTAATTCGAGTGCGATCACAACGATGTTCACTATTTGTAACGTATCGTGTTTTCGGACGACGTAACAACCACCGGTTATAAGCGTCTACTGACAAAAATGGCCGTTTTACATCTCGATCGGGTCGTTACGTTTCCGACATTATCCGACAGAGTACGTGTCGGGCGTTGGGACTTGCGCTATCGTCGTCCTCTCACCAGACCAGTCGGGTTTTAGTCACTCGTGAGAGAGGTTCGTCGTCAAGTGAACGTACAATCGTACGAGAGACGTGTCGTATTCTCCAATAAACAGGGCGTGTACGCTTTTTTAATTTCCGCAACGACGGTTCAGTCCAACGCGAATCGTCTTGTGTCGAATGTCGAAAATCAATAAATCCTGTTTTCCAACACACGAAAGCAGATTTGAATTCGACCTTCCGACTAAATTATCCTTTGTTTCAGGTAGTTTCGTTTCGTTGTATTGTCAATGCGACGTCGTCTCTTTTGTTGTGTGCACCCTAGAACCAGTTTTTATCCGTGGTTTACCGTTACCTGTAAATGCGAATACTGTAGAAAAGGTTAAAATTTTCAGCGATCGGAATTCGTAATGCCACTTACAGCATAAATCAACCAGTGGAAAATTATTTTACGATACATTGGCAGTAACTTTGAATGTGGGATGAACGTATCTACCTGTTTAATTGAACGGGATCAACAACCTTCCATACGTTCTGGAACATCGACGGAAACGGCGGCTGCAAATCCTTATATAGAACAAAACGTCTGTGTTCCTCGAATTTTACGAATATTTTTACATCTGTCAGTGGGAAAATGAAACCATAGATAATGCGATAAGTAATTAATTATGTGTCGACGTTCGGATATTTGGAAGTTTTTTGACTTGACCTGTATTATTTCGTTAACATACTTTGACGTAAATTTAGTTATCATTGCGTTATTTAATTATGTTTATTCTATCTTCAAAATGATTCAACAACGAAATTACTTACCCTAGTTTTTCATTCGCATTTGTTGTATGAAGCTTTAAAGTTAACTATAACTCTATATGACATTTTTAAAATTATATTGTGTGGATTGAATTGGTTTCTGAAAAAGCACTTTGAAATAATTGAAAATTGCGTTACAAAATATCACAAAAATACGCGTTTTTAATTAATTTTGTGTTTTGTTATAACCTCTTATTGCTATCAATTCGTTCGTATCAAGGAAAAACTCACCAGTGTTATCATTCGATATTTGCGCTTGAAATTAGCATCATCCTTTAAATCATTCCCTCCGTGTTGTGAATTGGAGTTTAATATAATCTCATCTCACCACCAGTGTTAGTTCTATCACTAGTTTCAACTTGAATGTGGTCAAATCGCTTCTTTTATTTTAATAGCATGACTGGCCAGAAAAGTCCATTGTTAATTGAGTATGCGTATTTTGGATTACTTTTTTGTAATCATTTCCTCGATTTGATGATGATTTTTGTTTCACTGCTAAAATTTTTGAATTAAAAATAAACTTTGCAAATGATAATATCTTGCTTTTTACATATCTGAACCTCGATAAAATACAGGACGTTGGAAAACTTGCATTAGAAAAAACAGTAAGCATACAACTACAACAATAAATGTAAATGACTATAGAGCAAATATTTATCTTGGTAGACTTTTACTTCTAGATGTCACTAGTTTTACACCAATCCCCAATGGTCAGCTGTCGTTCACATTCTGTGGTTGACGTTTCTTTCAGTCTGAGTGACGGATACGTGAACGTCGATTATTTATCCGACGATTTAAAAACAATCCGTAAGTAATTTCTCAAATCGATTTTCGTTCTTAGATAAATGGAACGTGGAAATACTTGCACCATTTATATTTTACAAGTTTGTTCGATGTTAATAGTTTTACTTTTGTATTTTAGGTTAAGATGGCCATTCGTCCTGTTTACAGGCCGAATATCGTTAAGAAGCGGACGAAGAAATTTATTCGTCACCAGTCCGATCGTTATGCGAAACTAAAGGTAGAACGACGAAGTCGCCTAGAAATGTTGTTGATAACAAGTGGTGTTTCAGCGCAACTGGAGAAAACCGAAGGGTATCGATAACAGAGTTAGGAGGAGATTCAAGGGACAATACTTGATGCCCAACATTGGTTATGGTTCAAACGCCAAAACTAAACATATGCTCCCCACTGGGTTTAGAAAAGTTTTAGTACACAACGTTCGGGTGAGTTGGCGATAAAATATTAGTTTTAATTTCAGTAATTCACATGATGTAATTTTGAGGTAATTTGCGACTGAAATATCGTGTCGACAACTTGAACTGAGTTCATTCAGTTGATATTTTCGATCTCTGTTATAGCAATTTGTAGTTATAGATAACGTTTCTTCCATAGGAATTGGAAGTTCTCCTGATGCAGAACAGGAAATACTGCGCTGAGATCGCTCACGGAGTGTCGTCGAAAAAAAGGAAAGACATTGTCGAAAGGGCACAACAACTTTCCATTAGATTGACGAATGGCAATGCCAGGTTACGCAGCCAGGAACATGAATAAGTTAGGAATTTGTAATAAAGCTAAAAAATGTCTTATTGTGATTTGTTGAAAGCATACCTTGACTTAAACCAATCTAATTGTTAGCTTCTTTTATTCACCAATTAACGTTATTGGTAATTATATTGTGTTGATAGTTTACATCCAATTGGTACGATTTTTGGGTAAATAGTTTTGCGACTTCAGTATCGACTAAGAAATACGCAATAAGAGTGGCGATTTTTTAAATGAACGCATTCCGCTAAGACTGAAGTATGTTTGGAAACGTTGAAGCTTCTCAAGAAAACGGAAGTTTATTGCTGAATTACATCAACGTAACTGAAGTATCGAAGTTGATACTTGCGAAAATTTGTGTTTACTTGTAGTAACGAAAATATTTTATGTAAATCAAAATTATATTTATAACAAAAAAGGATTAGATAGGAAAAGACAATACTTAAGTAATTTATTGAAATTCCATCAGAGCTTATGCCTCACACTATTCGTTTTCTTTAAATACTTCGTCACATATACATCAAAACTCAAACTAACACACTAGAGATTTGTGACAATTTCCCAGTCTTAAAAGTAAAATAAAAAAGAGAAAAATAAAGCCGTCACAGAACGATTGAAGTGGATGAGAAAAATGGGAAATGGCACAGATTAGATCTGAGAATGGAATTAATCGAGTATAATGATAATCTTAACTATTCATCATCTTCTTCTTCTTCAGCGGCTTCATCTTCTTCGGCGTCCTCTTCTTCAGATTCTTTAGGGGCCTCCTTCTTTGGTCGACCCCGTCGGCCTGTGTTGAATAAAAGAACGTAATTTTGTTTCGGATTTTTTGTTGGAAACGTACCGGTACCACTGGAAGCTTTGGCTTTAGGTTTCGGGGATGCCTTCTTTTTAGTTGTTCCCTTCGGTCTGCCTCTACCGCGTTTTGCAGGTGAAACTTCGTTTGATTCCTCCTTCGTTTCCTTTTTCGTGCGTTTCTTTGATTCGACTTTTTCCGGTTTTTCTACTTTTTCCGCCTTTTCGGCGGCTTTTTCTGCGTTCGCCTTGCGGCCACGCTTGGGGGCGACAGCACCGTCTTCGGACATTTTGTTCTTAAAAAGTAGTATAACAACTGAAAAATAAAAATGAAGAGATAGTCGATTATTTACGTTTTTTTTATTGCGAAAGCGATCGAAAACGGGTTTCGAATTAACGAGAAATCGATTGATCTTGGGACAAAGGGAACATTTTCGGTTGTTTGGAAGATGGCGAACGCTTTACGTGCGAGAAAAATCAAAAGACGCTTTGGATCATTTCAAAAAATTTCATCTTCGCGCTGGCGCCATACTTGAAATTCTAATATAATAAAATATCCGAACACACCCAATTTAATTATATACGAAACAGAATTAACTGATTTAAAACAAGGGTCGCATTAGATGCGCAAAAAAATCTCCTAAATTTTCATGAAAAAACCGATTTAAACGACTCTATACTTCCATCGTAATTAATTTTCGAAGCTAAAATCCGACTACCGTCGGCGTTAGGCGGATGAATCGATGTCGGCCATCTACAGAATTAAGGCATCGAACGGATCGTTTATAATTTTTAGAATCGCCCAAACGCCACCCAGAAAAACGATCGTTTATGATAAAATTCGACACAAAAATCTACTATTTTATAATGAATTTTACATAGTAGCATTAAATTTCCAGTAAGAAATAAAAAATTCGGAAGGAATAATTGTACTCACCGAGACGCCGAATCAAACTTGCGGAGCCGAGCGCTGGCTGTCGTTTAATCGGATAGCGTGCCGCCAGGGGCGCTGAACGATCGCGCCAAAACGTTTCAACCAATTGAAAAGCTTCCTTTGCTTGTTCCTCTACCAAAAGCAACCGACCGCGTTTGAATTTGCGTCGCCGATATTCAAGGCAGGTTTCCTGAGGTAGCGAAATCGAAGCCCCCACCACCATCCCTCTCAAGAAATAACGGATTTATTAGCAAATTTAGTCCAATTGGTTTTTTACTCTGTGCTCTATTAAAATATCCAGAGATATCTCCAAATTAAAGTACTATGAAAACTTAAATGTAACGTTCAAGAGTGCGGTGAAAAAAAAATTGCTTTGTCGGTTGGACATCAAATTAAGAAATCAGTCGAGGAGCCGTATGCAAATTGAATTCGCAGCATTGATTATTATTGATCAATATTTATCGAAGTCAATTCTAAAGCAAACCTTTCTATGGTTCCTGGTTACACATTTAAACATATTTTAACATTTAATAACTTTAATTCATGTAAGAATAATTACTTTCAACCATTTGAAATAAAAGAATGTTGAATAATTACAAATTTCTAGATAATTCGAGAATTATATTTCAAATAAATACGATTATAAGAGTACAAAATGGCGAACAACCATACCATCAAACTCAGTGTCTACGTTTCCACCAATAACGTTTAAGTTTTAAATTTTTTTATGTTGGCAACAGTAGTTAAATGCGTTTGCTTCTGATGGCGTTTTTTATTTTCCGAAATGCCAAAGTATGCTCGTTAAAATTAAAATTTGCATGCCTCGTTTGACAGTATTCACGTAACGACGTAAATTATTCCAAAAGTCGTCCCATGTTCAAGTTGTGATACCGTTGTGATTCGTTCTGTGTTGATGTCGCCATTCGTGGCGCTGCTGTCATACTGAATCCATCTCGATATCTGTCAATAAAAAAGTGATTTTTGTGGTAAACAATAATATTTACTGTTGTTCGCGATCGCGTTATGAAAGGTTGTTGAGACAGTTTATGAGTTAGACGAACTGACCGAACGTTTAAACGGTTGACAAACGTAGAAATGCCCCCCGCCGTTTGTAGGTCAACGCGTACCAATATGGGCAGAATTTGGACGAGAACGTTAGATTAGCGTGGTCAGAATGTAAAGGACTTTTCGCGAATTGCGGGACGATGCATCGTGGCAAAAAGCCTCTACTTACTGACCTGCACGACCATCTCGTCTGCAAACTTTGTAAAGGTTATTTCGTGGATGCTACCACAATCGTGGAGTGCTTTCACACATGTAAGCTATCGACGGTTTATCCGGACGATTACCTAATACATCGTTTTCAGTTTGTCGAAGTTGCATCGTTAACTACTTGAAAAGTACGAAGTACTGTCCGGTCTGCGATGTTCAAGTGCATAAATCAAAGCCACTACTCAGCTTACGATCGGATAAAATTATACAGGACCTCGTCTACAAATTGGTTCCAAGATTATTCAGCAGTAAGTACATGATTTATTAATTTGAACTCTTCGATGTAGATATCATTTATGTTTGTAGATGAGTTGAAACGAAGAAAAGAGTTCTACAAGAAGCATCCCGATGCGAAACCTTTGATTGGTTTGGAAACAACATGCAATTCGATATTAACACCTGAAGAGGAACTTTGTGTTACACTTAATTATCAAGGAGCAGGCACTAAACCCAGGTAATCTCAATGCTTTCTTTCTATACTCTCAAGTGTCAACCGATTTGCATTCTATGATCAGAATTGCGTGTGAGAAAAATTCGAACGATTGTTTATTAGAGATCTGTGGATTTTTCGAAAATTAGTTCAAATGCACATCTTTTCTGACGTTAATGTTTCATAATTTCTGTGGGCAGAGTAACCAATGAAAAATTGAATTAATTGAATTCCTTAGATATTTGAGGTGTCCATCTGCTGTCTCCATAATGCACCTGCAAAAACTGATTCGCGCCAAGTTCGACCTTTCGGATGCTCATCACATCGACATCCTCCACAAACAGGATTGTTTGAATCCTTACTACACCCTAATGGACATAATGTACATTTATAAATTATCCAAACCGGAACCGCTCGATCTAACATATCGAATATACGAGTACATGGCGAAAAAGATGAAAATGAAGCAGCCGGAGGATGCGACGTCGGACCATCCGAACAACAATAACAACTGGAAGGAAGTTCAGTTGCGAATAAGCGAAAACGGTGAAATGTCAATAACGGGCATCCAAGATGCTGTCGAATCGACTAGCGTAACAAGCGGCAGCGGCACCGCCGAAACAGTAACCACTTACACTCCGAGATCGGTCGAACTCGTCGACGTCAATTCGCCAAAGGCGTCAGTCAAGAAAAAGGAATTACCCGATTTGAAATTCATCGGTAAAAGTCCTCCCCAAACCAGTTGTAAAGTGCGCATCATCTCTAACGAGATTACCGTCCCCGCTTTCGCTCAACCACCCCCGCCCGTCAAAATTGTTCCAAAGGAACCATGCGCCAAAACGACCACCGTTTTCACAACAATCAATTCGACCAAGTGCAGCGTGGCCGAAGAGGAAACGTTAAAAAACGATAAGGGGGTCAAACGGAAATTGGAACCCAGCGGCAAAGTTAATGACGACTCTAACAAATCCACCAAATTGGTGGAAGGCTGCGTCGACGCCGTGACCGAAGTGAACGGCCCCGAAGCGCCGAAACCGTCAACCAAGTACCAAGGCTCGACCTCCACACCGCAACCCTGTTACATGCCCAAGACCATCTACAACCCTGTGATTACAGTGCCGAAACCGACGAAAACGAGTTCGGCGCCGACGAAAACAACCGCCTCCACAGTTAAATCGAGTTGGGTCTCGACGAGCGCCTCCACGGGAGCCACGTCCACCACAACGACGGCAGCGGCGACGCCCAAAACGAAATCCAATCCACCGATGGGATACAAAACGCTGCGCGATCCGCCGAAAAGTTGGAATATGCAAATATCGAAAGCGAATTTAAATAAATCCCACTCCGATCCGAAGTATTCAAATTTGAAGAACGTCCGACCGGCCAAATTTTTCAAAATGCGTAATAATAATATGCTCAGGTAAGGAATTCAAAAACACCAATTAGAAACTAATTTTTTCGTTAAAGGTTTTTAGGTAATCCCGCCTCTGGCGTGAAACCCATGTATTCCGTACAAGGCAATCCGGACAAAGACAACAAACCGGCGGACGGTAAAGTTGTGGAAAATCGAGAAATCAAAAAGCACTCGATCGTTAAAATCGATCCGAAAACGTTAAAACCGATATCGGAAAAAGCGCCCGAAACGTCCAGCCTCAGCGGGCAAGTAACGATAGCGCCCGACCTCAAAATCAACACCAGCTCAGTCTCCATATTCAATCCGCTCAAACTACAAAGTAAGAGAAACCTCTGTATTACTAAAAGTTTAAACAAATTTTTTCCCGTTTACAGGTAGTTCTCCAAAGTTAGAGGGTAAATCGCCAAAGAGTCCTCAGAGTCCGCGAACGACGAAAGTGGCCGTCGACTCGTTGCCGTCGGTCAAGCGCGAAAAACCCAATTTGAATTTTACGCCGCCCAATCCTTTCGTTCCGAACTTGTCGTCGCAAACGGTCAGTCCGAACCAATTTTTGCCGGGACCGCCGCCCGGTTTCCCTTCGTACGATCCCCGCGTGATGGCCGCGGCGGCCTATCACAATCTGTTCTACGGTTACCCGAGCCCGTTGCCTTATCATTTGGGCGGATTGGACATCGGTCAAAGGGGCGCGACGAAAGGTTTCGACATATCGAAGTTGGTGGGAATGCGTCCCGGTTCGCCGCAGTCGAGTACCAAGGTAACTAACATGATTACTTATAAAATAGTGTTAATTAATTAGTGCGATGCACTAAAACGGTGGGACGATGCCGCTTTGAGATGGCGCCACTAGGATATTTAACTATCGATCTGAGTGGCGTGATTTTTTAATAATTTAAAAAGATTTTTTTGCACTTTGTGACTATCTTATAATTTTTGACTTAAGTACTTGGTTGATTATCGATCGCATTGCGATTCTTGGCCAAATCGGCAATTTGCTCCTCATAGTGACAATTAAGTGAAGCAAGATTGAGTTGACGCGACAAATGATCAATTGATTATTTGTCGCTTTGCGGCTCTTGAACACTATGTCAATTTTATCAAAGTGATGAATTTTTACCAAATCCCATTTGACGATTTTTCAATAAATTCCAACCAGCTACCGATTAGAAATCAAGCATACGCAGATTTGGAAATTTTTTCAAAAATTGCTAACAAAAGTGTATGAAAAATAAAATCTAACATAAAATATGAAAAAGATAGCCAAGTACCTAAATGGATTCGTTTGAAAAAATTAGGGCCCCGCTTCGCCGCAAGGGTCATCGAAACTGGATTCACCACCGCCGGTACCACCTCAAGTTCCTTACCAGCCACGGCCAAGCCCGATGTCGCTGAAGGCATCGAACGCGACGCCGAAGCGGCCGCATAAAGACTCGTCGAAAAACGAGAAAAGCCTCCAAAACACCGTCGAAAAACTCACGCTGAGCCGAGCGAAGGAAATCAACAAAGTAGCCGAAATACTCAATAACAAAAATCAGGCGGCCGTCGTGGAAGGGACGAAAAACGACGCGAACGCCACGACGGAATCGCCGAAGCCACTCAACAGTCAAGAAGAGAAAAAAGATACCGTCGAAGAGGTAAAGGAGAAAGCGATAGAAACGGTCCCGAAGGACGAAGAAGCAATAGAAACGCGAAAGGAAAACGGGCAACCGGAAAAAAGTGAAGTCGTAAAGGATGATGAAAAAGCAGCTTCCGCGGAAACTAAAACAGACGAAACGGTCAAAAACGGCGAGGATAAAAAGGAATGTGAACTCGAAACAACAAGGACAGAGAGCAAACAGCAAAATAACGATAATAATATAAGTTCTGAAGGAATAAAAACGGGTAGTGAGAATTAGAACAAGGGTTAAAGGCGACAACCAAATACAATTTTTTTTTGTAGTAGATAAGAATGCCTCATCAATATTTTTGGTATGAAATTTGTCGACGCGTTGTTGAAGTGCCTAAAAAAAAAGATTCGCAATAATCACACACGGGCCAATTGCTAAATAGCTTTGAGCGAAGCGAATCGTTTTGTGCCTTTTTTCGAGAAGAGATTTTTAAATAAAATTACGACACTTGCTCATAGAAACTTCCTGTTTCCACTTTATATTTTTCGTCTGTATTTTAGTGTAGAGTTTTTTGGGAGGATTGTGAAAATAAGTGAAAGCTTCCGTGCACGCATTCAGCCGTGTGTAAATTTCCAAAGTCTTATTGTTGAACGGTAATAATTTTAATAGACGACCTGTTGACTCCTTATTTATTTACACTGTAAATATTGTTGCAGCAATTTTAGCATCTCTGTTCCAATGTTCTTTTTGTCAACGTCGCGTTTTGGTTTTGTTCGTTTTATATCTTGACATTGTCCGAAAGTGAGTCGTCGCTTTTAATTGACATTACATTTTGACGGCTGTGAATCAGGTTATTCGGTAGATAGACAGTGGAAGGTATAGTTTAGACAAAGCTAAATCGCAATTTTCTAATTTTTACAATATTTTAGTTATATCGTGAAGATTTTATTGATTGTATATTGTATATAATTCAGCACAGAAGATTTAATAAAAAGATTTATAGTTAGATCCTATTATATCTAATTGTAGCTTTTTTTTGCTAGCAATCACAGACTTTTTGAGTAGTTTCTTAGATTTTTTTATCCTTCAGTTAAGCGTTCGCAATGCCTAACAGCGTCTTTGAGTTTGTAAACTAAATCTTGCATCTCTTGGCTGTTGCATACGAAGCACAAACGGTCGATTTTTTTCGCTTTCGTTGTTTCGTCATATTGTTCGGTTATGAGACCGATGCGGAACAGAGGACCTTCGAAATGGTCCAAGTGATTCAACTGAAATAACTCGATTTATGTAACGGTTTGCTGTTACAGGTGTATATGCACCTTGACCACGAAATCTATCTTCCAATCGACGTTTGTGACGTGAGGCGGATGTCTCCCTATGTTTAAAAGCGATATTTCGACACCTTGTTTTTTTATGTCGAACATATCGACGAATATTTTACACTTGCTTTCTTGTATTGAACATTCTTTGCTCAAGTAAAGGTGAACGTCCTCGCTAGTTAATCCATGCCTGACGAATTCCAATATTGCGATTAGGAGATTGGCGTGAAGCTCTTTAATTTGATCCGGTTTGGAACCGAACAATGAACCCTCGCCTAGAACGGCGTCGGTTTAGATTAATTAGAGGCAAAGTGAGGGACTTACTATGAATTTCCTCATTTCCGCTTAAAACGGCAAAACAGTTTTCCAGTAAATGTTTGTAAATTGTTTCAGTTACTGTGTTCGATATCAGCAAGGATTTTCGTGTTGATTCCTTCAACTCCATGTTTATATTGACGTTGTTTGACAGGTCGGCATATGAACTACGGACACAGAAAAAGCAGTAGCGTGTCACAAATTTGTGTCAAATTTGGTGTAATTATTTAGTACTTAAACAGCTTTTAATTGATTTAATTGGCATCAAATATTTAAACTAAAGAATAGAGAAACGATTGTCAAAGAAAGTTTGGAATGTGATGTATATGAAATTAACTTTCCTTTTTAAAAATACCTATTGCGAATCCATTTACCAAATATTGCAATTAACTAATAATACAATTTACCAAATGACTTCCAAAGAGTTCATAAAGGAGTCAAGTTTCGAAAATTCGTTCATAGACAATCAACATGACGAAATTCGATACAAGTTTCTTGCTTTTTATTTGTTTATGTTCGAGCTTTGCGGCGAAACTGCGTAAGTTATTTTCAGAAATAATTGTTTATGACTAAATTTTTTTTTAAATATAGCGTCGCAATTCAAAAAATGCAAATCAAAAGATAAAGAATGTTTGAAATTGGCTGTAGAAGATGCTGTTAAATATCTGGACAAAGGTGCGCAATTTTTTTTTGTTGGGACTTAACAATTTGTTCAATTCAAATTAGGATATTCGGCTTTTTCGATGGCTGGTTTGGATCCGTTACAAATTCCCGAATTAACGGTGGGCGCTGGAAAAAGTGCCGTTAACGTGGAACAATTTTATAAAAATGTTAACATAACTGGAGTCAGCGCCATTAAAATAAGAGACATAGAGTAAGTTTTATCATTTAAACTTGTTTTAAGACTTAAAACATATTTTTTAGAATAGATTTAAAGCGCAAATTTCTCAATATTTACATGCAATATCCGTCTTTCAAAATGGTCGCTGACTATAAAATGAAAGGAAGCATTTTAGTGTTACCGATATTAGGAAATGGAACTTGTGCCATTAATTTAGGTACGTTACTTAAATTGTTTTCAGAATAGTTTAATTCTGTTGTTTTGTTCAGATAACGTTAAACCCAGTTATGAAACCAAACTGGAGATAATAACGAAAAAAAAAAGTAAATTCATCCGGATCGTTGGTGAAGTGTTTCATTTAAACGCCGCCTCGGGAACGTATCGTTTCGAAAATATTTTCAACGGAAACCAACTTTTAGGGGATGAAATCAATAAAGTACTAAACGATAATTGGAAAGAGATATATGACGAAGTGGTACCGGGGTACGAATCCGCAATCGGAATGCTTTTGAGTAGCATCGCCAATAGATTATTTTCCAAAGTACCAATATCGGAAATGTTTATACCTGACAAATAGTATTATTAGCATAAATAAATATAGTTTTAAATCGCGAGTTCTATGATTTTGTGTCAGACTGACATAGAGCGACGATGGTGGATTTTCGCAAAATAGCGAAAGAACTTTCTTCAGCCCCGCTCAGTAGTCTTGTAAGTTCTTATGAGGATTCTAAAAGAGTCATGCGGAATGTGAGGTAAGGAGTTAAACTTATTTAGCGAAAATTTTAATGACTGTAAGACCGCCTGCTGTAAACCGTGAATATCGAACCAAATCAGTGCCCGTAAATCAAATTCGGGCACACCAAGAAGCTCGAGAGTTGAAGGATTTTTTGGAAGAAAAAAGACAGCTTCTTTTGAATATGGTTGATCAAATTACTAAACGACTTCGAAGGATAGACGAATCAGAAAAACGATTCATAAACGCTTTCAAACAGGGCTCAAGGGTACTTTTATAATTTTACCAGTCGATAAGTTATTAAAACTCTTTTTCAGCTCTTAGAATTAAACAAGATAAAACGAGAAAGGGCTGAACGTGTTATGCCACTGTTCCAATCCGACGATAAAGCCCTGGAAATTGAAAATTTGAAAAAGGAAATCGAGAAATTAAAAAAGTGTAAAGAGTTGATCGAAGAAGACACTAAAAGATTTGAAATTTATGAAGTTTGTAGTTTACTTACATAAGTATATATGTATAGACCTCAATTTCCAGGATTTCTTAATCGATATCCTACCTGCCTTTGGACAGAGAGCACGCATCAATGACATCCTAAATAGATATCATAGATTGTACGAAGAACGAGAAAGAGCCTGGAAAAGAGATAAAAGTCTATACCAAAAATTCGAGCGGCTTTATACAAAAACAGTAAACCGACAAATCAGTTGTCAAAAAATTCACTAATCACAAGCTGTTTTAGACGCATTTGTACGATCACCACGCCATTATGTTACACTTAAATACAAAAATACGAAAGTACATGGCAAAATACGACGAAAAGGTGTTGGAAATAGCGGATCTTGAATCTCTTATAACAACGATCTGGGAAGAATATCAAATAAAAATGAGGGATAACTTATTGGCACTTGGAAATATAAAAAATTTAAACGATATGGTCCAGAAAAGAATTGACATGCTTAAATTGGAACATTGGGAAAAACAAAGCGAACGTGATAAAAACGAAGTAACACTACAACAACACTTGCACGAAATCAAACTGTATACCAAAGTAATGAAGACGGTAGTTAAGGAGCATCTTACAACTATTGAAAGTGCTCAAACAGCCAGAATTGCATATCAATAATACTATAATATATATTAAGTTTTTATGTTACACGTAACTGAATATGTTGCCTCAAAATTGTAGATCCGGCACTGTTTATTAAAATAACTCATCAGTGGTCACATAACTCTATGAATCATTTTCTAACCTCACTTATTTAACCCCAGTAACCTAAACATGGATACAGAAGAGCTCCTTTTGAGCACCTCCGAATCAAACAAACCGTTCTCCGCCACTTTATGGGATTATAAAACTAAAAACGCGCTAACTCACTATAAAAATGGCTGTTCCATAGATCGTAACTTAATTGGACAGCTAGGCAACGATTATTTAATAGCAGGTACCAAGAAGGAACCCAAACTTTATTTATGGCAAGTGAATGGACAAGACGTTGTTAAGAAACACCGCATGATACTTCCAGAGGTACCCTCGTGTTTAGCAGTCTGCCCGCACAGTTGTTACCTAGCCTTAGGACTTAAAACAGAGCTTTACATCTGGCAGTTGGCATCCGGAAAGCTCCTCACTGTACAAGGAAGAAACTTTCAACCAATCACGGTGGTGAAATTTTCAAATTGTGGCAATTTTGTGATACTCGGAGGACAGGATGGTTTGATAATCACGTACAGACTTTCAGATTTGTTATGTGTTGATAAAAACGCCTTTTCAATGTCACAAAAAACCATGGGGCAAGCTGAACCGTTATACACAAAAGACTACCATAACCACCCCATCACGGATATTCATGTCGGCAAATTCGGTCGAAAATCACGGTTTGCTTCATGTTCCATAGACCAAACGGTAAAATTATACGAACTTTATTCCGGTAACTTACTTCTGAACTTGGTGCTACAAAATCCAATCTACTCAGTTGTTTTGGATTCCCCTTGCTGGAATATTTTCATCGGCGGCTCCAAAGGATTTCTGCGTACATTTAAGTTAACGCCACCACCCAGAGACGTCAACTACCACCTCTCTGAGGGTCAACTATTCGAGGGACATTCGAAAAATGTAACAACGTTAGCCCTGAACATTTCAGAAACAACTCTCGCTTCTGGCGGTGAGGATGGCGTCATACTAATATGGGAAATCTCCAGTCGACAGGTACTCAAAAAAATAGACCAAAACTCCTCTATTACCAACCTCAGATTCATTCCAAATCACCGAAACATCCTCAGCCAAGACATTAAAATCCAAATCCCCCTACAAGGTTTAGAAATGCAAATGGACCTAGACTCCACGAACTTTGGTATCACAGTTATACAAAACGTAAACATCGACGATCCACAAGAGAACTGCCTCGAAGAACAGAAAGCACTCAAAACGCAGCTAGAAGACGATAAAATGATCTTGCAGGCGCACAACCAAATGATGTTCAAATACATGTCCGATCTTTTAGAGGCGAAAACGAAAAAACGCAAAAATGTAGACAACGAATAAACATTTTATAGTATGTCAAAATTTTGTACATAAGACAAAAAATATTCCACCCTTTTGACGTACAACTTGATGCAATCGTTGGATTGAATTTTTACCTCGGGAAAATGCTCGCTCGGGAATTTCTGACTGAAACCATCGTTCTTTTTTGTATTCTTGATTAAACTACCGGTGAGAAGTTGCTTGAGATCCGATAACGCGCATAATATGTAGAATTTGGGATCGAAACTGCTCGGTCCTTTGAGAATTCGTTCGACATCCTCGCGCATTTTTTCGATGTTTTCGGCGTCCGTCGTAATCCAGTCGCTCTGAAAAATGTTTATCAAAAAACTAAAACACGGTGAAACTTAACACCAACGTTGATGCATTGTTGTTCCACCGATTTTAAAGCATCTTCGAATTTATTAAATTCTTGATGCGACTTCAGCGACAGCGAGATGTTGCCGATACAACTGGCGGCTTCCGTTTTGAAATCTTGATACTCGCCGTTGAAGTACCGCATCGTAAACGCGTAACCTGCGACGATGTTGACGAGGTTGAATTTGACACTTTCGGGGGGTTGTTTTTCTGAAAAGAGTTACGTTAATTGATAATAAGGTTCTTTGGAAATAAATCGGGAATTACACAAATTTTGGCAAACGGCTCGATATTTATAATTCGCGGGCAACGTTTTTTGTAATCATCTGTAACTTCTTGAACTTTTTTATCATCGAAATGCGACCACCAAGGGTCCCACGATGGTATAAGTTTTGTGACGTCTTTTGAACTAAAACAACGTTTCTTGTATGAACTGTTATTTGCAGTTCGGTCTTACTAAAGAAAAGCGATGAACTCTTTGCGTTCATCTTCTGTTAATTTATCCCAAACTTTATCCGCATCCTCTAAATCAACGCCAGCTAAACGTTCGGCGATGTCAGCGACTTCTTGATCATCGTCCGAATCCAATTCCTCCTCTGTATCAACGACAGGATCGTTTTCCTCTACCTGTAGGGTAATGTTTTAAAATGTGTCTAATTAAGCCATGCAAGACAAACCGATTTAAGTATTTCCATCATTCTTGCTTTAGAAGTGGGGTCCTGATCTTTCAACTCTTCGAACACGCTATCTTTGTAAAATTGTTCGGAACATTGTCCGTGGGGTTGCGATTGGTAACAAGGTAATGAACAATAAAGAATATTACATTTTGGACAATGGTATTTGGCTAAAGCGTTGTCACAACTAAAATGGAACGGTTTTATGTATCTCGCCTACGGGTTAAATGTTCTCTTACATTTTACAGATATTGTTGTCGTTTAATTCGACGATTTTTGCTGTAGCCATATCTTGGTTTTTAATGAACGAAAGCATAGAGTAATAATACAAATAGACATTGTACGCAATACTAAAGTTTTAAAACGGCGAGTGTTCTCTGCGAGATGCTGCCATCTACGATTCTCTCAAGGTGTCTTTTGAAAACTATTATATTCGTCTGAGACGTGGAGAAGAAATCTTCGTCGTCCAAAAAAGAATATAGTTTTCTTTCGGTTCTCGCGTATCTGAATAAAATTGCATGTTTCGATTCAGAGACGTCTTTAGCCCATGTAGTGCATGCAAACGTGCAAACATGGTAAATGAAAATCATACTTACTTGTTAATTCGAAATCGTATAATGAATTTTATTCTCGCCACTAGTTGGACACGCCTACACATATCGAACGTTTTCGAAAGACTGAAGAATTATCCATTTCCACCACTCTCTTCATGATGAACGTAAACATTTTCCGTCGACGCCATTTTTATTCGATTCGTCATTCGCGTCGGCCATAACTTTCATCACACGTCAGCGGTGGAAATAAATAATTCTTCAGTCTTTCGAAACAAGTGTTTGATTTTCATTTCATTCGTTCCGGGACTGATAACATATTGAGGTATTTTACGCGCCATCTGATGGCCGATGATCCATTATTTCTTACTCTGTGTCGTCCAGCAATTACTCGTGGCCATCTCTCGGTCGTCCACCAAGCTTATACCAATTTAATCTTTACACAATTTATTCTATATATTAGTCAATGACGGAAGTTAGGTTAAACAACAACACTGAAGTCAGAAAGATTCTCTATGACTGTAGGTTATTTGAACACTTCATTTCTGCTTTTAAAACTGTTTTAAAATGAAAAACCATTTGATGGTTGATCAAGGGGGCGTGTGGTTATTTTAATGTTGTTATGGAGGTGTCAGACGTAGTGATTATGTTGTTGTCAGTCAATTTTAATTTAAATATTATATGATCATCGTTTTCGGTTACGCTACTGAGCAGGAAACCTTTTAAATGTTCGAAAAATGTTCTCGTTTAATGTATCGTGTTACGAAATAATCGAAGCTATCAGTTTCTCCCTCGTTTTCTTCGATATACATATCCCGTTGTATCTGTTCCGCGTTTTCGATTTTCAAACAGTACCATAGATGTCACGCGATGCGACTCGTGTCGCGTGTGTGTCAATTCGTCCAATCAAGTGTGAGTAATTCGCGCGACGTTGTCGCCCGGGCGCTGCCCTTCAGCAAACGTCAGACCAAACGTTGTCGAAATCGGAAGAAATGTCGAGGATGCGGCAACGCCGAGCGCAACTCGACGTCTCCTTAGCGATTTGTATTTACGTGCCGATGCAATTGGACGTTGTACGTCGTGCGCGCTCGACGTCCGCCGTGACGGAAACAACAACGCGCATGCCGTGTGTTCCGTGTCATCGCAAATAAACAGAAACAATTTTGTTATTCCTTCAACAATTATTGCAACATGGCGTGTATTAGTGATACGAACGTTCCCTTTCAATAGGTGAGTACCGCAGTGTCCAGACGGCCGCGTTCCCTTTGATTGTTATCGGCGAAAACAAACAAATTATCGATTGTTTCCACTGAACTATTTATGCCTAGTTGGCGAGTACATCGTAGGTCGCGTAATTGTCATATAGTCGGCTGCTTAAACTGTCTCTGTCACAGCAATTTCGTCTCCAAATGGAGCCGGCGGTATTCAGGCCGTAAACGTATTTTCTAAACCGCATAAGCGCGGTTTGCCGTGCGAGTGAACGCGTTTCGAAAATACCGAAAAAGAAATGGAAAACGAAAACGCCGACGACGATTTTGTTAGTCGCGTTTTTTAACCGGTGGACTTTGACTGTCTTTTCGAACAATCGGGTAAGGTCGCGTCTCAAGGTTCCGCTGCGCTACATCAAATCACTCGGTGCGATACTCTTCTATGGTTCCAAAACGGCCGCCGAAAGGGCGGCGCGCGCTTTAACCAAACATTTTTTTAAATCGTTTTCAAGGTCGTCCCATTATTTGTACGCATGTAAATGAAACGAAAAATGTGCGAAGTCGGTTCTATTTGTTTTTGTTCGGTAAATAAAACTCGGTTTGTTAAGTAAAACAGTAAATGGAGAAAACGCGACGCCCGTGGGGTACGTCGTAAACCTGTGACGTAGCGGCGGGTGGTAAATCCGGGACGTTAATGCGCCAAGTCGGGGTTCTTTTTCCTCTGAAACGTGTTTACGAGACGGTTTCCGAACTGTCTATTCGAAAGACCTACTTTCATTTTCTATGGTTTTATTCAACGAAATGTAATAATTTTTTATGTGCACAGAGGAATCGATAGTCGTGTTCCAAATATCACCACCGTTGCTAATTGACAGCTGACTTTCGATTAATTGAAACGGTTGTGCTTATAAATGAAAGAGGTGGACGAGTAATTAGATTTTTTGCTTAGTAGTTTAGTGCGATGATGGAATTTTCAATTTTAACGTTTCGATTGCCTGTAATTACAAAAATGGGTAAGTTTAGACAGATATTTCTTAGAATACGTTCCCTCTATAAGCTGACTTTTCTTTTAAACAAAATTTGACATTTGATTTAGTAATAGAATAATGATTGCGATTGAAGGTTGTCGAGGGGGTCGTTCTGCTAATAAAATGTGTCATTTGTGTTTTACACTTACGCCCATAGAATATACAAAAGCATCTTTCAATATCCAGCTTGGTGTGATCCGTATTAAGTTCACATTATGTATACAGCACCTGAAACAGAAAATAATGCCAGAACAGAGATTCGAATGAGGAAATATTAAAAAAAGCAATACTCTCTTGACCTCAGCAAATGGAATTGCAAAAATATCGAATTGAATTCTATATCAGTCAAATTACTCTTTTGTTGTTTTCACTTTTTTTTATTACGACGACCTTCCAAATATATGAACGAAATCATCTGAACCATAAATATATTATTGAAGAGATGTATGCATAGATTTATTTCGACCGTGAACGCGCTAATTACGAATCTAATTAGTAAATACGAATCCACTTTAAAAATTAAAAAAAGGTGTTTTCTGTGGTCAATAACAGTCTGTGTTATCAATTTGCATCACGATCATATTTTCCGTTATGACATCTGGTGGATTACAGTGAAAACAAAGTAGGCTTGTTTCAATCTATGACTGTCGTAGTTGAAACATACAAATTGAATCATACACTAATTAGTTATTTCTGTGGTTGCAAAAATGGACGCTCGAATAGTAAAGTTGCCTAAATGATTGCCATCATATATAAGTTTACAATTGTTATAGTCCTCGAGGGTCTCGTAATTCCCAAGGAAAATTGAAAATTAACTTACTGCTTTTCATATCGCACATTCCACGTATTATCAAACGTCTAAAACATTCCATTTGATTTATTCAAATAAAAACGTGGCGATTGAAAAATGTGTTCAAAAGACCCAACGATGCGTTCAAATGCTTATCTTTTCGAATCGTCGTTGCCGAGGTCCCGGGGACTCGCGACCCATAAACCGAAAATTTGAAATTCAAATACGTACGTCGAACGACGATGCCCCGCAAGAAAAAAGTGATTCTTTTCGCCTTCGTCGTCGCTTCTCTCTTTAATTAACACCCAATTAACAACGTTGTTTAAAATGACGCAAATCAATTTTTTTCCTGTCGTAACCTTCGCGTAGGTTAAGTAAAAAACCGACACTTCTAAAACCTTATCAAACAAAACGGGCCAACTATAACTAGCTGCGTATCATTCGTACAAACAACCCGAAGTAAAAATGTGTATATCGTAATTTCAAAGTTAACAGTCGCCTTATCTTTCTTGTTTAATTTTGTGATTATTCGTCTCGTTATTGTTCGTTTCTGTGACCTCGCTGAACGATGCGCAACATTTATTTTTCTTTTCTTCCGTTTCTGTACAAATTCGTGTTCTGTTTGCGCCCAACGTTGGACGTGCTTTCGAATTATTTACTTAACTGTACGGCAAAGGCGGAGGCATACAATTCGTTTCGGTTATCTCTATTGTTTAGATAACAGCGAATTACGGTTATTGATTGTTCGGTTATCGACAGTTTATTCGAAATTTTCCCGATTCGAATGCCTCGAAACGATCGCAATAGTACGAGGAAATCGTTGCTAACTGAAAATTTTTTTTCTAATAACCTGCTACTGAGGCGGTAAGTTGATTTTCCGCGACGATTATACGTTTTTTTTGTAGATTAATTAAGCGATTTGGATGGTTTTTCGTCTCGGTGCTTGCTTTATCGAAGAGATAACCTCTTCGTCGCATCAAGGTCACTGGGATTGAAGGATCAATTTATATCAGCAAGCGGGAGGAAGTGTCGATGGATTGTGGCGTCGAATTCTGAAAAAAAAATGAAATTTTATTTATTCATCGAAGTAATGGAAGATTTTTGTATCCAAGCAAAGAAGAAGTTGAATAACCAGGCGCAGACTTCAAATAAATAAAAAATTGAGTTAATTATTTATGAAATACAAGCATTCAATTTGTTTTTTTCAAAACATTTCGGGTACAATGAGGAAACTTGACTTATGTTGGTTTATACTTGCGTATAGCGCCTTTCAGTTTTCTTAGTAGGAATTCTTTTATAGAAATTCGTAGAAAATTCGGCTCGAACATTTTCCTTATTATTTTTCAAATGAGTGTCGAAGATAATTCTTTAAAAGCATCATTTTATAATGAATCGACGTTTTAATTACTGTAAATATTTCTCTCAAATTCCAAATCTGATGTTCAAATATTTCATAAGATCAATTATCAGTCTTTACTGAGAATGAGTGTTTTTGATTGATAACTCTTGATACAGATAACAAGATAAAGCATTTAATTTGTTTGTTATAGAATTGCACGCAGAAACCAGAAATAAACCCAAATAAAAATGACAAGAAACTTTAAACGTCTTGATAATGAATAAGTTATCACCGGACTGTCCATATTTAATGAAAACGAAAAATTCAAATTTCGTCTTGCGTAATCTGTAGACTTCCGGTCGATTTTACAGTTTTTCCTTGTGACAAAAAAAAGTGACATTGCATCAAGCGCCGACATCGTTTTCCCCTTGAACATTTATTATTCAATAATTTCCCTTCGTCGACATTCGGGGTCGATATCGATTACTCCTCTTCAACCTACATAATAATCTGTTTTTCATAGGCGAGGGAATTTTCGCGGAACGAAATCTTCCTCTTGACAGTTACGAAATCTCGTGTAACGGTCTCGCCACGGTTGTCGCTTTAATATAAATCTTCCGAAGAAAATCTGTCGTCGTCGTCGTCGCCGCGACGGAAGTTGCACGGTTTCAGTTCAGAGATAACGCGTTGTTGCGGATTCCTACCTGACGAGTATGTGCGTTATGATTCCGCGTACAAAAAAAAAGATATGTTGCGATCGATCAAATCGCGGCATCATTAACCGCGTAACGACATTCACTTCAATGCCAAATCCATTTTCGATATGTCCGTTCGTCGCTTTCGTTGATCTGTCATGTCGTTTTTTTCTTTGTCTGCCGAAAATGACGCCCGCAATCGCGTTTTTCCATAAAACTGCGATTATATGTGATTACCGAAACGACGACCTTGAACGAGGAAAATTTCGCATTACACAGTCCCCGCGACGAGCAATAATCGTATCGTTTGCGATTGCGAAAAAAACTTCACAATCGTTCGTTGAATTACAATTTTTTTTTTCTGCTGGAAATTTCGTGGCTTCGTCACACAACAAAATGTTGTAACTTTCCTCGAATTTTTTGTCTGCCTCTGTTTGTTGCTATGATGAAAATCTACAAGGTATTTAATTAGAAACTTATATATTTGGATATCTGACAACCACCTATCCATTAGCTCTGATCTGCCGAACTGCGAAGCCTGTCAGACATTCTTCGATGTGAAGCTTTCTTAAAAATCGTTATTTCGATGATAAATCCGTTATCAAAACACAAATTATTATTATTCACTGAAATCATACCTTTTACGATGTACAATTTTCATCCAGTTTTTTATTTAAGACAATCAAGTAACAGGATTTCAATAGAATAAACAATGAACAAATTTCGGCCGTCTTTCTAACCTTTACTTGTAGCGTAAGCCGAGGAAATTTTTGAACTACGAAACGATAGCGCCAAGATACAGACACAATAGGTTTTTCTGTGACCGTTGAAGTAAAGACCTGTCACAAATGAGTGCAAAAGTCAATTCGTTCCGGTGAGTTTCAATCAATTAGCAGTTCGATTCCCTTTCTAATCGATCTGTGATTTAATCAACAATAATTCGAAATGATCAACCATTGATTTCACATAATGCACATAGAAGGCGTCGCCATTCTGAATCCCCGACACTTTACGTGAGTGAACGGATCTGAACACCTAATCAAATCATATCTAATTATATCCGTAGTTACTTTGAATCGGTGCGAATTTAGTTTGAACTACCGTTCGGGAATAGACGTGAGCGCCCCCACGACACGATCTGTCATTTCTAAACGTTCAAAAACAGTGCGAAAGTGGAGACGTATTGCGAAGTTGTGGAAGTCTGGTCGGTTTCAGTTAATCCGGCGTTCGATTACTTTCTAATCGTTTCCGGAATAAGCTACCTATAATTTTGGACGTATTTCATGACATTCGAAGTGACCATCGAGGAAATTAAAACCGGAGCTCAAATAACTGGAAACGTTGAATGAATTATTATGTAGGTACATTATTAATGGAACCAATTTTTTGATATCTAAATTTGTATCTCATTATATCAGCAGTTGATTTCATTCGAAGTATGTACTACTTCCTTTTGAACTACCGCTGCGCCACAAAACCAATAAATGAAATAAGTTACTCTGTGATCATCGAAGTTTCTGCTTGTTCATAGTCCAGAGCCGGACCGACCGACAACGCTTCGTTTCTTTTTTAAAAAGACTTTGACAAGCAGTCCCACATTTCATTAAAGTAAAAGGATGACATTTCTGTTCAACTTACCACATTTTCGATTAAGTAACAACCTACCCTTTGGAACATATTTATCGTTAATTATGACAAAGAGGTTAGTAATGTAATTTAATTGATGAGAGGTATTTGTCAACATTTCAAGCCTTGTCACCCTTTCCTCCTCCCCCTGTCCTCCACCGCTGTAAACTATCACGGTCATCTTTATTACGGCGTAGAGTGGTTTGTGAAATAAATCAAATATTTATCAGTATTTTTGATCACGTTATCGTAACAAATAGATTAAAGCGGATTATTCGAATAGATATGATGAAATCTTGCCAATATTGAATTTTTCATAGTTTCGACGACATGTCCGGAACTTTAAGTTTGAGCTGAGTGGTTTTCATTCCAGTAACACATGCAGAATGCGGGGTTGCAATATGGACAAGGCGTCAATCCTCTGCAAGACTCGCCGTTTGGAACGACGCCGATGGTGAGTTTTTGAAATTTGCTTCGACGTCTTGACGACGGGAGGTTCGGGGCGGGTGAAAAAAGCCGCAAAATCGATATTCCCCGTCGCATTCACCAATTAGGTCCTGATCGAACATGTTCCCATTTTCCTTTCGATTTATTTCAATCCATTAACGAGCTTCGTCGATTACGATGTGCCTTCGCGACCGTCCCGCGTATTTCCACAATGGAAACAATACTTATTGGATCGTGGTTTCGTCGGATTGGACGGCGTCACATCGAAGGCAGCGCGCGATCTTCGACGGCCCGTTTGTTCAAAAGTGAACGTATCTCCTAAAGTGATGGACCGATTATCGTTGCGACACCGTCGTTTCAGACACTTTTTTTATTACGTTGGTGAAATGCGTTAGTTGTCGAAGTTATTTTAATTTGTATTGTTGTTATAGCAAAATGCTGTGCCACCGACGAGCTCCACCAGTTCGTTGAGGCAGTTCCGTAAGAAAGATGTGGAGAAGACGCCTGTTGCGGCTGAAGTCGCTAATTCTAGTCACGTGGCCAGGGTGGCACCACACAACCACTATCCACACAAGCAGAATGATTATTTTCGATATGCCCCATCTGAACAGTACCATGAGTACAGGTTAGATACAGTTGTTTATCGATTAATATCGTCATCTGTCATACATTTCGCAGCTTGCCTTATAAAGAGCACACGGTGAAGTACTCCGAAATTGCTGAACCACCTCTGCACTTAGATATTCACAAGCAAAAGGAGAAAGAATACGTTGATATGTGCAACATTCCGCAACAGCCACATTTGGCTAAGCCTTACCAAGAACACCAGTTCAATCCGCAGCAAAGTTATCCGCCTGAAATTGCGCTGCATCATCAATATATGCACAAAGACCATCAAACGTCTCAAGTGAGTTACTTGTACGTCCCAATTTTAGTTTTTCCAACCTTGCGTTGCAGATGCATCCGCCTTACAAACCGGACACCCAGTGCATTCCCAAGGATTCGAGTGCCTTTAACCACCAGATCTCCCCTTTTTTAAAGTACAACATTCCTCAAAGTAGAAACTACCATTTGGAGAACTCGTCGATTCCATCCGCGTTTCAAAGAATGGACCCTCATTTGGCCAGAACCCTAATGGCCGATCCGCATCATCCTCACCATTTTTCTGCTGCGCCCACTGGCGGTGGCGCCGTAGCGGACTACCCGTCCATGGACCAAAGTCGAATGTACGCCCAGAAGCAACGCTACTATCAACCGACGAACGCCGCTTACAACTACTCAACCCACCGCAATATACCAGCGCAACAGTATAATTATGCCAGCTGCAACTATCCCCGCGGAAATCAGATGGGTCGTTACATGGAACGTAGCGTGTCACCTAATCGAAGAGCCTACCAAGATAACTTGGAGATGGGTGTGAATTTCGGTCAAAAAATACCAACTGGCTACGCTCCTAACTATCCGGCCTACTCACAACATTACCAACACAGGAGACCACCACATCCGCAGGAGTATTACCATCCGCAACAGCACCGGCCTCATCCCCAATACCTACCTTCTCACTTACCGCAAGAAGTGCCTGACAATCACGCAGTCGCCTCAAATAATATACGTCAGTATTTAGAGAACTGGGCTGAGGAGGAGTCAACAGCCGACATCCCCGCACCTATCGATAAATACATCCCCAGAATGAACAGAGACGAAACCAACGAGGTATACGTGATCAACGCCTCAGAACTACCACAATACTTAGAAGGCGGAGTACCTCTAGTCACATCGGAAAACGGCCAGTATATATTCAAAAGTAACGTCTCCATCGATAACAATGGGGCAATTAAGATCATCGATAAAGATCCCGTAGCAACTGAAACTACAACATCCGAACCCCAAGAAAGAGTAGTCAGTCTACACATCATTGAAGATCCTAAAGAAACTACCACTAAAGTAACAAATGACCCCAACAATTTCGATCTGTCAACCACCAATCCCAAATTACCCTCGACCACTCAAAACTACGAAGGTTCGATGAATCTCTCCCAAAAGCCGGCAACCGAAGACAAAAATCAACCGTCGTACGAACCGCCCCCAGTCGTCCCCCGGCTAAATTTCGACGACGCCTTACTGGCACCAACCTGCGATCCCAAAGAAAACGAAGAACGACGTTCCATCTTAAACGAGGAATTGGATAAAATCGTCGAAGACACCTTAACGTCTTCAAACATCGACATTCCCGTCCACCATCCACCGAAAATTCAAGGAGAATGTGACGACGAATGTCGTATACCGGACGACCTAAATCTAGACCTGGCCACCACGACGAAAGAAGTTGAAATCGAAGAAATCATGGATTTGAGCGTGTCGTCCAGACGAGACCAACCCAACAAGGAGGCGGACGAAGAGTCATCGTCGTCACAAAAATCGGTCAAAGATATGCCCTTAATTGAAGAGCAACCTTCGCAACCGACCCCCGAAACGGAAACGAACGAAGACGAGAAAAAGTCGGATGACTCCACCGCAACGAACGATGAGGCGGAAAACACTGAAGAAAAACAAAAGGAAGAAGAGCCGCAACCGGAATTGAAGCAGAATGAAAATGTCACACAAGAACCGGATAATATGCCCATATTGAAAAAGAAAGACTGCGGTAGAAAGAAACGTATCTTTTCCGTGGATGACATTATTTATCGTATAGGAGGTGGTACTATTTTAAATCGTAGGTACAGCCTAAATTTTTTCCAAGAGGATGGCGCGGCGCTAAATGGAGATGATTTAGATTTGAAAGAACGCGCGGAAGAAGATTGTAGTAAAACTGTGAAGGAGGTTGATATAGAAACGTTCTTACCGGCACATCCGGATGTAGTATCGATCGATAGGAGTGCGGAATTCCAGTCGTGCAGCGAAACTAAGTTGGCCGAAATGGAAACCCGTAAAGCTGCAGAGACGGTCGCGATAACAAGAGAATCGGTGATACAAAAAAGTGTTCAAACTGAAGAAGCTCAAGATACCAAAGAGGATACCGTTGTTGCTCCTTCATCAACGGAACCGGAGGCTACTCTACCGTCTGATAATATTGTTAACACGGAAACTGATAAAGAGAAAAAACAAGATCTTACATTCGAAGAAAAATTCATTTTACCATATTGCGAAAACGTTGACGGGCAGGATAAATCCGAGGAGGAGGAAGTGCAATATCGAAGCGTGCTCAAGATCGAAGAAAACAACGTTCTCCTAGAGATCGCCGGTGAACTAGTGGAGATAAACGTGAACATGGTTAACGGAAGGAACGTCATCACCGTGATTCCGATATCGGACGCTGTGGTCGATCTAAACGATAACTACGAGCAAGTCGATCGCACTTTGATCGCCGAGGAGACTCACGATGACCTCAAAAAAACTCCGGACGTCGAAGTGGGTACAATCGAAGAGATCATCGAAGAAACAATCCTAAACGAAAACGAGATCATCATCGGCGACGACAGTTTGGAACAAGAAATCAATTTGGATTTGCTCAAGAACGAGGATGTCGAAGCCAGTCCGAAACCGGCGTTATGTACAAAGGCGTCGAAAAAATTATATGACGACGCCCTCGCGACGACTGCCCAAAAAACCTACAGCAACGTGAAACGTTTGCGTCGCGTCAAACCCCAACGGGACTACACTACGGAGAAACGACTACCGACGAAACGTCGGAAGGTCCCCGATGCGATCAAGGAAGAAACAAAGGCCGACCTCAAGGAAATAATCAAAAAACGCAACCTAAGAAAAGAGAGAATCAAATTGAATTATAAGGACCACGTCAAAAAAACCACAACCAAAAAGGTGGGACCAACCAAGAAACCGGTTGATTCGGTGGCGAAAAAACCGCCGAAAGTCGAGGAAAAACCGAGTAGTACGTCGGAAAATTTTCCGTTGGTCCGTCTTTCCCCGACCACGACGGACGCGACGCCGCACACCGACAATCCACAGCCGAAATTTCCGCCGGCCTCGACGCCGCGCGATCCGCCGCTCGCGAAGAACATCAACGAACATTACCTTTCAAGAAAAGACCATTCGAATTTGAAAAAGAAACTGAGCATTCAGGAGTATAACAGTCGCAAACGGAAATCGGTGGAAGGTGGTAAGGGGGATGCGACCACAGAGAAGGTAGCTAAAATCGAACCACCACCGACCACGCCAATACAAAAGGAAACACCTTTAATACAACAAACTAAAGGAGTGCAACAGGGTACCATTTATTCGGATCGACAGTTTGAGTACGCGCCGAACGGTTCGAAGGATCCGCGAAGGAGAGCGCCGTTTTATAATGGGATGATGGGTTACAATACGACGCGCGCTTATTCTGAGGTAAGAATTTATTTACTTCATTGCTTATACTAGTAACGGTATGCTGTCACGTCACCAAAGTGATTTAAATCATAATGTTCTCCATTAGAATTATCTGGAAATGATTGAAAGTTTTAGTGACGTCAGGTAGCGGTGCGCGTCGGCATACCATTATTACTGTAACGTAGAGAGCGAATCATTTTTCATAATTACAAATACGCTACATTAACGATACGCACAGCTCTTACTTAAAATTGGTCGCATACGGAATGCTTCCGAGAAAACTATCAAAAATAATTTAACGTACAATGCACGTTGGAAACTCTTGAAATTCACAATAAAAACAATACTATCACCATAATGTTATGTAAAATTGCGACACCAATCTCACAAAGCACTCTATCAATAAACAGGAGACGTTAATTAATATTAAACGAATAACAATAATCGCACAAGTCGTTACTGTTTTGTTAAGCAGTCATGGCCGATCTACTTCTGTTAATCGATGGTGGCGCTGCTCTTGTCAGCGTCGTGGCTGATGCAATGGTCTCGGCACGGTGGTCAGAGGTGCTCTATGACTGGTCAGACTTTTATTTACGTCAAAATCGTTAGACTACTAGCGCCGCGTCGGTGTTGTTGGGAATCGAAAGTGAAGTCGGCATTTCAATCATAGAATAATTATTATAATATCATCTTCTTTATTCCTACATCACAATACATGTGTATTCGTCCATCTTTGTGCACTTATCGACGTTATTAGTTCCGTATCGGTTATTCGAGTGAATTTTGTTATTTTCAAGATTATTCGGTGTACGGTAAATCATCCAATTTGTTTGATAACCAGGAGCAAGATTTTTTGCTTTGAGTAGCTGAAGTAATGCTTGTCGATTTTATGGGCCACAGTAAACACATTAACATTGCTCGAGTAAAATTATCATGAAGTGGAAAATCAAACGAAGTTACATATCAAATATAAATGGAATAAACGTTTGTTCTCAGCGGTACCCAACGCATTACACAGTCAACACGTCCGTGCAACGCCCACGATTATCGGAACCGTCCTCCTCCGTTCCTCCAACGTTTACCTCGCCAACCACCAAAGAATCTTCGAGCCGTGAAACCTTCGAGTACAAAAAATTGACCATCGAAAAACATGTCCCCAGATCGCAAAGAATTACAGGTAGGAGAAAAACCATCGAAGGTCTGTATCATGGCGTACACAACAGCAACGACCAAAGCAACAGGAAAAAGGTGACCTTCGACGATCACATACAAATTAACGAAATCCATACGACTCAGTCGAAAACGGTGAAAAGTCGTCCGGACACTGGGTGCTGCGAGGTAAGCTCGTCAAGCACCGACGTTTTCGAAGAAGGTAACCACCCTCAACCGTCGCTGACATCTTTAAAACTAACCGAGAAAAACAGTTGGGAAGATTCGAATTCACCGATAGGCCGACGCAACAGCGCCGACGACGCCTTGGACCAAGAAAAAACAATCGAAGAAAACCTACAAAGATCAAAAAACACGAGATCCATCATCGACATGAACGATTTCGACACTACCCACATGGTCAACGAGCTACGAAGCCCCCCAAGTGGCGGAGCGCGACCCGAAAACGACAAGGGTCTGAAAAATTACAAAGACGAAGTCGATTCCAAACTGAACTCGTTAAACATTCAAATACCAAAAACCGGAAAACGTCCAAGCGAGGATGACGTCCTAATGCATAAATTCCTCCGTAGAGAAAAACTGAACGCCGACGAAATAAAACAGATACGCCGAATAATCTATCTAAAGAAAAAAATCCAACAGTTAGCCAAAGAGAATCCAAAAACTGAAAACGACAATTACGTAATCCAACCGTCGCCCGCCTGTCAAACCGACCTTAAACTGCAATTCAAACGAGCCGAAGGTAAAAAACGTCGCAAAAAACGATTCCGCAACCTCTATTCGGACAGTCCGGAAACGAGCGAGAGCGAATTTCAGGAGAGCGCCGGCGAATTCTTCGTTTGCGAAGGCGAGAACATATCCGGCGTGAAGTTGATTCTCAAACGCAAAACCGATCTGTTGCATTTACAGCCGGTGGTCAAGTTGCAACGGTGCACGCACATCGAACTGATGGCGAAAAAACTGGAATTCGGGTGACGTTTCAAAGTGATAATGGGACCAAAATGAATTGTTGAATTTTAAAGAAATATATCGTCGTTGTGAAGAATGTCCAAACTACAATTGAATCGTAGAAAATGAAATCAGTTTGAAACCTGGTAAGAAAAGAGAGCTGTGATATTTGTTTCCAATCTCAAAAAATTTCATTAAAATGATGTAACCGACGTTTTAATTAATTTGACGTTTTTCTACGATTGCAACTGTTGTAAGTGCTTGGACTATAAGAGTCTTCGTTTTAAGATGATTTTAGTATATTCTAAAAAAGAACTGAGCGATGTTTGTTAATACAAAAATATATAACTATCTACGGTGATATTTGAAATATAATCAACAGGGTGTCGATATTACATTTTCGGTTTGGCATATCAAGAAGAATCGACGATTTTCCAGTCATTTTAATATTTTTGCTAGAACCAAATGACATTCCATTTCGATTTTAATTGTATTTCATCTCGGATTCAGCGTGTGGCGTGAATTCGAGCAGTATTAGAAAATTTTTGAATACTAATCCGGCCGTCTCAGGAATCTCAGTCGTTTACCTGCTTCCGGAAGATCCTTTATCCCTTGTTGCGAAATGAAAATTTTATCTTTATGTATATACCCGGTTATAAGTTTAAATGTAAATTTAATAATGTATATATTGATTTGTTGGGGTTACGTTTTTTTTTCGTATTTATGTCGTACTCTTGTTAAATTTTTTTCTAATAGTTACCTATACTTGGTATATGTACACTGGCATTGAGAGTGTCCACTTTTTAGTCAATTTTTATATAAGCGTGAAATATATTAGGTTACATATTTTGTATAAGAGCGGAGTGCCTTTTAAGCACGTTTGTTGTTTTTTGCCATGAATTATAAATGGATTTGTTTCTTTTAAGCACTTGTGTTAATAAAACTGCAGAAAAATGGTTTCTTAATGCTAAACATTTTTATTCGCAGGTTTTTTTTATATCGTATTTGTTGGTATGAAGAGGCTCACCAAGCATGCTGTGATGATGTTCGAAATGCCGCCGGCTGCGGCTGCTCGTAAAGCCATTGTCGAAATTTTTCCTTTACGACTTGGGATTAACTGGCTATAAATTGACATTACGACACCCATGGTGCTAGGATTTGAGAAGCCACATAAAGCGAAGGTGGCTAACGTTTTAGATTTTGGCTGAAAATATGTAAATTGTTGCATGTGGTTCTTTAAAAGGAGATGTACCTTTAAATTCATGGTTGACATACGTTGAAAAGCAACTAACTCGTTGGTGATTGTTTTAAGACCAATTAATTCGCCGATTTTGGTACAATCTTCCAAGGGAGTACCCATGAGGAGAGCGAATGGTACGAAAAGTTTTCCGGCTAAAATGTTGATATTCCAACTGTTTTCCGGCGTTGAAAATCCTTTAGGATAATAAAGATTAGATGTGGCTGAAGAGAGAAATGTGTAACTCACCTACTAATTGCCCTAACCATATCGTGCAACCATTAATGAAATACATAAAAGATAAAAAGGCAATTATTCCGGCTATAACACCCAAGATTAATTTTGTAGCATTTATTGCTCCGGCAGTGGCTGCATCCAAAACAGACTCATATGGTCTACAAAATTAATAATCACAAAACCTTTAAACATTTAGGCATTTACCAGATATACATTGTTGTTACTTGCACCTTATCCTTAGTAAAATCCGATTCTTGAGTTTCCGGCATCAATATTTTGCTATAACAAACGGCCCAAGGAGAAGTCATCACACTGGACAAGATAATATCGGATGCATTTACGCCCAATGACGTAAAAGCAGCCCAAATTGGAGCTGCGATATGAAATATTAGACAATTATAACAATACTTTCAATCCTACCAGCTGTTGTTGCAAAGCTGCAACTCATCATCGTGAACAACTCAGATTCGGTCAAGCGTTCCAAGAAGGGTGCAACCATCATAACTGCTTCGATCTATAAAAAATGTTGTCATCAGGCTTGTTCCCACCGAGCAGCAATCGCCAGACACTTGCGCATTACGATTTTAAGGCCGCGAAAATCTTAGAGCGCAAGCGTCTGCCGATGGCAAACTGATTTTACCGGACCAAACAAAATGTTGGATGCGCCGCACACGCTGTCGCACATTGCGACACCTAAAATGGATCGGAAAACTGCACCAGCAACCGATACGAATTTTTGCATGATCCCATAGTAATAGAGAATATTGATGACGAAATTCACAAAGTAAACGGTTCCTAAGCTTTTGAAAGCGAATACTCCTTGTTCAAACACCAACTTCCTGCCATAAACGAAAGCGGTACCATTTTCTCCGAAGTTCAAAAATTCGGTGACTTTGGTACCCAAGCAGCGAAGGATGGCATCACCTGGTTTCCATTGGATGACAAGTAACGCAATTGATATTTCGAGTACTAAACCGTTGAGAACTATCCTCCAATTAATCTGTGAATTAGATACTTGATTTCAATTTATTGTGCATTTCAGTTTTAGCCACGAAACTACTTTTGAGTTCTAAAATGGATAAGTTTTGTCTTTGTGAATAAACCACCAATCCATTTTGGCAGGAGGTGAATTGTTGTTTTGTATCCTGTTTGATTGAGATGTGCGATATAAATAGATACACTTACGTCATTCTTAGATTCGGAACAAGTAACCGCTAAGGCAATAAAAATTAATAATCCTCCAGCCGGAATCAACCTGTATCGATCATTTTCTGTATCTTTAATCAGAAATATTGCTACAGCAATGAAGAAAAACACATAAATTAAAAACGAGTAAGATCTAAAATGAAACTATTTAAATCACTCAGTTTTTCCAACATTAACTTACCGCAATCTATTTAAAAATTCCGTTAGTGGTTCAAGATATAGATGAGCTAAAAGTGCTTTAAAAATCGGTTTTATAACATGAATGTAAGTCAAATATAAAACAACAGCACCGTAGATCAACAGCAACAAACCAAAACCATTACATAACGACGAAGCAACATCAGTGTCTGCAAAAAATACGAAAATTAATGAAACAGAAAAAAACAATCAATTTACGCAAGTCAAAAACTTGATATTTCACAGCCCAACAGAAATAACCAATGAATAAAAAAATAAGGGTGGTTCTCTTGACAGTTTTCCATCGCCACCGTTCCGAACTGCTCTCAGGTTGATCGTTTTTTAATACGCTACAAATTTATAAGATCACCACCATTCATATAATTTTATGAAGAAACTAACTTCGAATTTTCACTCATTGCCTTGCTATATCGAGCTTCTGAGTTATCAAATATTACATTAATAACCGTGAAATATTTTTCATTTGTTTTAAATAATATCTAACTGTCCAAAATCCTTAACGATACATTATCTACAGCAAATACAGGAACTATCAATAAATACATTCCAACCTCAACTATTATTTGCCGATTATCTTTCCTAGTGGTTTATCATAATCATCCGCCTTGATTCCTTGGAGACATCAAATTAGATAAGAAGGGTAATTATATCCTTTTAACTCGCTATTTGATAAGTTTTTGAAATAATATTGAATTTTTTTAGTATAATTTTGAATTTTTCTGTTTTCAAATTTAAGGTTTAATATTGTTACTTGAAATAATCTGTAAGTAAGAAAAATTTAACTGACCGCAATGTGCGCATCCGTGTAGCCGCTGCATAAGTCACAGGTATTAGTAAGATATTTGCTTAAAATGTATAGAACATTACAACTACTAAGCAGAAATAATTGCAATCGGTAAGCTGTAAACTAAATTATTCTGTGATCACAGCGCCGTATACGTTCGAGAACACTGCTCGTGTGTAGAACACCCAGTGTGCAGGATGTTACAATTAATTCGGAGCTTAATTCTTTCTCTAATAGTTCCAGGATGCAATCAAAAATATTTTGAAAGGTATTTGGTATTTTCCGCCATTGTGAATCGCGTTCAGTCAATGTATGAAACGTTTGTTTTTATCCCAATTCAACACGTTCTCGTCTTAGGTACTAGTCAAAAGCTCTACCATTAAGTTCGCCGCTTCTATGGTCAAACGAGTGTGGTTACTTTACACGTTTCACAATGATTGACAGATATTCGAATCTATTTTATCTAATGAAATCGGTAGTTCGTTTGGTTAAGCGTTGACGTAGCTCTCGTTGTGTCGGCGACCGACGCGCCACGTAACGAAGTAAAGTATTCCGTTATCGCAACGCCATATTCATTCGGGAAGAGTGCTCGCGTGAAGACGTGTCCTAAATTTGTTATTCGTCCTATGTAGTAAGTTACAAATCATTCACAGTTTGATTTCCGATCTAATCGTTCCGATAGTGAATCAGTAATAACAGGTATTTGGTGACATCCAAAATGATCGTTCGCCACCGTCAATCGCCTTCAGTCAACTTAAAGGGTGAGTCCACATTTGAGGCATTTAATCCCCCATCTGATTTCAAATCATTCATTGTATTATCAATTAATGACAAATGGGTGGTGTAACAAATGATCGAGCAGAATGTTACGTTACACCGCTCGAGCTACACTGGTGGCTATCTTAACAGTAAAGGACAGTTGACAGATGTTTGGAGATTTCCAGCATGTCGGTAGTTCATTTAATTAATTCGTTGACGGTTCAAACTTGTAACTAGACGCGTCACGAAACAAACAACTGAAATAAGTTATTCTGTGATCTCGGCTCTACATTCGTTCGGAAACAGTGCATCACCAGTTTGTGTGTGAATAATCTTCATCCTCTTTACGGTAAGTTATTCTATGATTACAGTGTCATAATCATTCGAGTGCGGTGCGCGTGTAAAGACGTGTTATAAATTAGTTTTAGAATGAATTCGTTCTTCGTTTTTTTTGCAGTGAATAAATTTGACAATGCTATTACGTAGATCCTAATAATTTGGGGTCACTTGATTTCATTGAATCAACCGTCTTATATTTATTATATCAACTAAATTCCATAACAATTAAATACAAATCACTTTCTCGTTCAATTTTCCTCGGGTCATCTGGTATGTGGGACTTCAGTTGGAATGAGCAAACCCGCTATACACGCTGTCATAAAGCAAACAACAGCACCACCCGCCGCCGCCCTAAATACCAATTTGGCAATAATCGCTTTCTTTTCGGGAACCAAAGATCCCAAGCCGGAAATCATGATTCCGATTGAGCCCGGATTTGCGAATCCACAAATAGCAAAAGTTGCGATGGTTTTTGATTTTGGCTGAAAATGAAAAATCTGATGGTCTAAAAGAATAAATGAAGATTTCTTACAAGCAACACCATTGTAGACATGCGTTCAAAGGCAACGAACTCGTTGACCATCGTCTTTAACCCGACTAGTTCTGCGACTTTCTCGCAATCCTGCCATGGTACTCCCATCAGGAAGGCGATCGGGATAAACAGTTTGCCAACGAATAAATTGATAGTCCAGACGTTATCCGGCTCTGTGAAACCTGAAACGGAATCGCTGAAAGAACTTTATAAAAGGTGTAACTAATTTTATCTAACCTACAAGGACGCCCATCCATGTTAAACATCCGTTTAATAAGTAAATGAAGGACAAGCAAGCTATCAGACCGGCTATGATGTTCAACACCATGTTGATTGCATCTGAAGCTCCAGTGCTTGCAGCATCCAAAACCGATGCGAACGGCCTGATAAGATAATAAATTTTCGAAAATGGTTGGATATAGGAACTCACATAGCGCCCAAATGGACGTTGTCGCTTGTTATTTCAGGTTCTTCCGTTTCGGGGTACATCAGTTTACTAAAGCAGAGAGCAGAAGGAGCGGACATCACACTGGCGATGATGAGAGTTGTAGCATCCGCCCCGAAGGATATGTAGGCCGCCAGCACTGTACCAGAGGTAGTGGCGAAACCGCAAGTCATGATATCATGTAACTCGGAAGTCGTAATATGATGAAGGAAGGGTTTCAACAGCAAAGGTGCCTCAGTCTGCAATCCATTGGTATCTTTTAGTCCTACGACTAAATTGTCGCGACTAAAGAGTCCCGTGCTTAAGAAACACTTACCATTCCCAGGAAAATATTCGCGGCACTATTTACGCTCTCACAAATCGAAGTTCCCAACCAAAATTTGTAGAACTTCCCAATGGTTGACACAAACTTCTGCATAAGTCCATAGTAGTATAGAATGTTAATGAAGAAACCCAGGAAGTATATAGTGCATAGAGACTGTAATGAACCAGTTGGTTATAGGAAGGGGAATGTTTTGTAACGTTACCTTAAAAGCGAAAACACCTTGCCGATAAACCAGATCCTCGCCGTAAACGAAAGCTGCCCCTTGAACTGAGTATCCTAGAAACGTTGTAACCTTATCACCTAGACAATTGAAAACTTTCTCTCCTGGTTCCCATTTGATAATCAAGAGAGCGATGATGAATTGCAGAATAAGACCATTGATAATAGTCCTCCATTTAATCTAGTGAGGAAAACTCGTGGCGAATAAAAATAGCTCCGGAGATAACGCGAAATCATTTTTAGAATTCGACTGAAATAATTACCTCCTTTTTAAAGGGACAAATCGAATACCCGAACAAAAGAAAAGCACAAATTCCACTCAAGGAAATCAGTCGATATCTGTCATTCTCAGTGTCGATTATAATAAAGATCAGAAACGCTCCAAAAAAGGTAACATACGCAACCAAAGGTGCGTATCTACAAAAAAAAAACTGATTACAATCACCAGGGTTTTGTTCTTCCACTTACTTATTGCCTTGGCAACCGGACACCAAGGGATCCCAAAGGAATCGTTTGACATGGGGCACCAAGTGCCCGCTCAATAAGTAGCTATAGCTTACACCGAATACTATGATAATGTAAATAACGACTAGAAACCCGTAACCGGTGCACAAAGTATCCTTGAAACTCGTTTCTGCAAATCGAATTTCACAACTGAAACGATTACAAATATTTTACTTACGTTTCACGATCACTTGGTAATACGTGGCCCACGTAAAATAACCGATCAGCACGAGTGCAAAAATTGATTTACAAATATGCGACGAGTGTTTCGAGAGGAAACTTTCCTGCTCGTCTTTGTGTAGTAAATCCACAGTCGACAATCCGTTAATGGAATTGTAATTTGGCGCTTTTTGTATCTGAAATTAAGGAAACGTTAGAAAAATAATAACAAAAATGAGTCGGCAACCTCCGGAGACATTTGAGTGTCGTTTTAGCCGAATGTTCAGAAAGTGAAGAGATGATTTTCGATTATCGCAAAACGCACTTCAAGAATGTCCAAAAAAAAGATAAGATTAGAATTGCAATTAACCTTTGTTAGGTATGTGAAGTTAATGTTCTGAACACAATTGTTAATGGTGAAGGTGATGTTTGATTTCTCAATAAGCCGTTGGCAAACTGAGATTAAAAAAAATTTATTGTCGTATTCTTTTGAGAATTTATGTTTTGCAATTTTGAATACAGCTTTGAAGATGATGATACAAGGTGAATTGTTTTAACGACAGTCATTTGTACAGATAATTGAGAGAAGCCGTTATCGTTCACGTAATTTCGAGTGTATTGAAATTTCTACAATCTTTCAAGTTTTTTACGTAACGATTTACTTACGTTTAATGAGTCTGTCGAATCACCGAAGTTCGTCACTTTCGATATATTCATTTCCATTTTTTTGTAACTTGGGTTTTGTCAAATCATCGTAGATATGAAGTAAGCTGCAATGACGAACAATCAAATATTGATCAACAATGATAATTTTTAATTATGAACGAAGGAATTCATTTGCTATCGCTCAAATTGATATTCGGATAATACACTTGGTTTCATTATCGGCAAGGAAACTTTCAAAATAGAATTGATTGTTGTCAACCAGTTGTGAAACCAGTTTCGTAATTTTTTGGTCGTAATTATTACTTACCATATTTGATGGAAGAAACAAAACAATTTTTAAACCGGCTGTTCGAACGTCGGGTGTGGAATGATGTGGATTTTTCAAACTATTTCCCCACCGCAGTGCACGTGTTACGAAACATCGAATTTCGAATAAATTTTCCGTTTTCACGTCGACGACGCGACGACATCCACATACGACGGTTACGACATTAAACTGGCAGGTTTTGTTTTAAACGCGTGTAATTATCACTTCCTCGATTTTCTTATCGTGGACTATGTAGTCTGGATTATGAGGTAGACGTTGATAAACTGGTCGAGATCTTCGGACAATCGACCGACCGATCGTTCAACTCATATATCACAAAATTAATGAGATGGTGGTCTCGTGATCAGTGTCAACATTTATTTATTTTTATTAGAAATAATTGTTCGCATATTGTCGAAACATATTTCAGTCATTTTGATTAAGATAAAAGTATTGTCTTCTGTAGGCTCTCCTATTTGTATGATTTTTGTTGAAATTTTCTTCAATTATAAAGATTTTATTGATAGTATTCCCACATTTTCTTTACTGTAATATACAATTAATTCTCTGCGTAAGGATTTCTATAATCTGAACTATCGTCCTCACAATTCAAAGTTTTATTTGATCTATTATTATCGTGGACATTATAATAAAGAAACTTTACTGCGATTTGGACTACTTAGCAGATTTTCATGACTTTATAATCGTCTTCATTTCACAATTTTTTTCTTTTTCATCAACTCAATTCGTTGGAAGAAACATCAAAGGTCGAATTCTATGACCAACAAACGTCACTGCGATTTGAACTACTTCTATAGAAATCTGCCATTTGTTTCTTCAAGACAGGAATGTTAAGAACTGTTTGAAATATTCGAAACTTTGGAAGATGCCTCTTTGAATATCCAAAAAACGTATACCAAATTAAAATAAACAGAAGTTTGATTGAATGGCAATTAGTTTCGCACTAAAGTAGGATTTTCTTCTGTTTTCTATCGCTTAGGTTCACGGTGATCCAACGTCGTGTTAAAAAAAAGGTTTGTAATCGCGTCTCAAAATAATATATTTTCGGAATCGCAATTCGCTAAACGTCCAACAAATACTTTATTTTACATAACTAGCTAATCAAAATTACAAAAAAATCGCTTTACTCATAATATTTACAAATTCATCGGTCTGCACGTCCAAATCTATGTAATACTTCGATCGATTTCCTTAAACTAACTTATCGTATTGGTGGATGCGCCAAAAATCTTTTAAAATAACTTACTTCATTAAAAGAAAATAAATATATCCGGTGATAAAACTTAAGGCCTAAAAACAGTCTTGAATTTCCTATGACTTAAAACCGATCAAACAATCGCCCCCGAGACGAAACCCTGGAATGCATAATCAACAAGACCGCCCCTCCCTCCTCCTTGGTAACTCAAGTGCTATTCGTTAAATTTAAGCTCCGCAGCAGTTCGAACACTTGTTCCTTGGTCATCAGTATCCTGGAATCGCTGTCCGCCAGTTTTTCTTCGATATAATTTTTTTGGTGGCGCAGGTGACGGTGGTTGGTTGACGGCGATGGCGGCGATCGCAGTTTTGACGCGAGCGTCGCCAACCGCTCCAACTTGTCTTTCTCCACCAACCTTTGGGCTTGGTCGCGGAGCAGTCGTAAGTTGCAGGCGTTCGTCCTCTCGGCAGTCTGGTCCAAATGGTCCGTCAGATTCAAGGGTACCCCCAAGGAGCATACGTCAATGGTGGGAAGCAATAGTAAACTACTAGAAAAGGTCGCCGTTGAATTTCTTCCCAATAATCGGATAAGTTGTTCCGGGGTTCGGGCGTTGTCCACGATGCTGCCTCCCGTGGTCGCTCGGTGATTGGCTGCAATAAGTCAACTCTTAGAAGGGTTTCAAAGAAACGTTGGTCATCGTTAGTGAGAATCAGTTGTAAAGATCAAAGCAGACTAGTTAGACGTGTTACGTGCAAACTCACACATGCCCACCAGACAGGTTGGTCCTTTGAAATATTTGTCGGCTTTCAAGGTTCTTCCGTCTTGGTCTTCGACCTGCACTGCCAAACCGAGATTTTGTTCTTTGGACCAACTCTTCACTGCGTTCGCTACGTTGAGCTCAACCCAGCTGTCTGTCTCGGACATCACGCGGCTGTCGCACAAACGTTTCTTCCCTTGAAACGTCGATTATTAACTTGCGTTTATAGAAGTTTGGGATTTCTTACCTCGGCGCTTGTTTCTTTGTGGTTTCATGTACCAGAAGATCGAAATCCTGAGCAGTTTCTCTTCTTCGCCAACGGCGGTGGTGCAATTTTTCGATTTATAACCACCGATTGAGGTGACGTTCTCGCTCGGTATCCTGTGAAGACGCAAAGTTGCTGTGGCAATTTTGCTCGATTCATCCTCATCGGTGTAGTTGAAGTAGAGATTCATCAGCTTGTCCTCGTTGCGGAACTCGATCTCCGCCGCTTCGGGTATCAAGCCTGAGGGGCGACGTTCTGCTTGAGCTCGAAATATGTTACGTCCGGGGTGAGAGATGGTCCACGCGGATTCAGCCACCCGTATAGTTGTTTTGTATACGATCGAAGGTTCAAGTATACAAAAACGCTATACAGAGCGCTGCCTCCGCCACTTAACCGCCGGATTATGAACTGGGTGGTATACTTACAGGTCGGGTAAAATGTGCGAATCTTCTTCGAGATTAAATCTTCGATGCTGCCGGTTGTTCCGTTGGATTTCGGGAAGAATTGCGTCAAGTTGAGTGGTGAGTACTTGGTTTCGGTTGTGGTTGAGTTTGATCGTCCCACTTGTTGAAGTATGGTTTGTTTCAGCATTTCGATCCAGTGACCCCGTGTTCTATGAAATTGAGAGATTGTATTTTCATTTTTTTGTGATGGTACTACGGGTGCTACCTCCTCCTCCTTAATCTCAATCATATGATCTCGGTACTCACATCATAAGAAGAATTGGTTGTAAATGGGACAAATATATATTAGTATGTATGTAACATTTAGTACGCAGCGCCCTCTAGACTTTCACCGGAACGTTTCCTATTTTTTTGTTTTGTTTCCCGCGGCCGGAATTTTCGTTTGCCGGTGGGCCCATTCGGGGTCACCAAGGTCCCGATGGCCAATGAACCGCGTCGCGTTAGAAGAATATTACTAAATATCAACCTTTCCGTAATGTAAATTCCGAAATTTGAATACTCCTACTTTGGTTGTTTACTACGCCAGACATAATATAATAGTAGCGATAATGAATCGTCGATCGTGCATTATTTATGAGGCGCGTTTCTATTTTCCTTTACGTTTCCTATTTACCAGTATATTAGAAAAAAAAATTGAAGGGGTTTCACAAGTTTTCGCGGACTGCCGCGCTAAGGGTGACCCGACACGACGATGGCGCAATCGATCCGGGTGCGTCCTAGACATTTCGAAATGGCGCCGCCGCCGCCGGGGGCAGGTGCGACCGGGAGTCGGGCAAATAGAAAACGGGTCTGGTGCATCTAGCCGACCGCCGACAGGCCGCCTAGATAAAGCTGCATACTTTCGAGTCTGCAAAAATGCGAAATTCTCAGACTGTCTGACCTCAGTTTACCGGAGAGAAAACCGGTGGCTGTCCGGGCGTAAACCGAGGCGCGAAAGAAAAAAAAATCTTGAGCGCGCTGCTGTTACGAAATCTAACGGCGCGATGGGTGCGTGGGAGCTCCGATATCTCGATGCGTCATCCGGCCTTTTAATAAAATTGTGCGACGCAACGCATAAATGACATCTGTCATTATAATTTTCTATAATTTGACCGTTTTTTTCTCGACAGATTTTAAAATCTCACTCGGGGCGCTATGGTATACAATTATTTTTTTTTTCTCTCTCAAAACGATTTCTCACCCGACGAAAGAGGCAATCGAGACGTCTAGCGACCTTGTCTCTCGGGGGAAAATCATTATGATAATAGAGATCGGGCAGGTACGAAGGACCTAGACGAAGACGAAAAAATGGGTTAAGGGGCGTGGGGTCGTTTGTTTTTAAAACGACGAGGACCCGTTACGAGACTCGCTTTTTTGTCAATTTTTAAACAGGTCTAGTCTGCCGGCCGGATACTCGAGGGAGGCCCCCGTCTTCGGATACCGACAGGAAAGTGTTTTTATTTTCCCCGCCACGACCCGTTGTCTAAATCAAATAAAATTTATTTCTGTGTGTTTTTATTCAAATATTTCGCTGGTAATTATTAATTAACTTACTGTTGTACAGTTGCTAACGCCCTGGGCGCGAGCAAACTGTCTTACAGATTTTTACATTCTAATTAGGATGTGTAATTTCGGATGAAGTCATTCGTTGCTAAAAAAGTGAAACTAGTCAATCAAGCTAAGATTTCACAAATTCAACTAGAACTGCACTCAAACACATTTTTTGCCTGTAACCTCAAAATATTTAATCAACGAGCTTCCGGAGAATTAGAACTAATTGCACGAATAATTATTCGGAGGATATCTGGCGATTAGTTCGAATGAACCGTTTTTGGTTTTGACGTTATTGTTACAAAATTTGGCTGAACCATAGAAATATTAGATTCCTGTAGGCAGAGTAACCTATCGTTTGACGTTACAGTTTTCGTTTACCAGTTCCTTATAATATTCTTTAATAAGAGAAATCAATATTCGAACCGATATTATTGATAGCTCCGAAGCCTTCGTGCAACGAAATTTGACAAAACCACAAACCAATACCAAGTAGGTGATTCGAAGAGTAAGTGATACTTTCGTTTGTACCTCATATTTAGCAGATTGTAGAATGAAATGAACGTTTGCTGTACCGACCCCTAATTTGTTGATCCGAATGACAACTCATTTCAAATTTTAAATAAGTGCTTTCATACCAAATCATGAACTATTAAAATATATTTCAACATCATATGTTTTATGATACTGTGAAAGAGTTTTTGCAAGTGATATTTAAACATTTTCTTGATTGAAAGCAGGAATTACTTTCCATGTAAAGTATTTCAGATTGATATTATCGACATAATTTTATTTAATACAGAAATACGATTATTTCTTCCTTATCATTTGCGACTTTTGATAATTCTCGCTTTTTAGTTACATTATTACCAAAAACATTTTCACTTTCTTGTAGAATTCGCAAACAAACCTCAAATCACCATCTCAGAAGATTGTATTAGTTCAAACGATTACAAATTAAACCACGGAATACAAGCGCGGGGCATAGATGATTTTTATTAGTTCAAATGATCCCAATATTTTCGTTTGTATTAAAATGTGCACAATTAACATCCTTTATGAACTAAAAACGGAAGAAGCACGAAAATTGCTTTAAATATCAATCGGATTAAAAATGGACAAAGATAACGGAGAAATTTTATTCATTTCGAATTCCCGACCGTGAATAATTTGGCTACAAATCGATGTCAACGTTTCTCGGAAAATCGACCTATTTTTAAATTGGACGTTCCAGAATTCGCCAAGCAGACGTCCCGCCGTCCCACCGTCAGCGCGCGAATCTTTTTTTAATCGAAGCCATCGGTTAGTTTGCGATTCGCACAAAAACACACAAAACGAAAGAAAATCAGACAAATCGGAAGCAGAACACGACATAAAAAATTACCTATTTTCGTCGACGAGGACGGAAATTCTTGAAAAAAAAATAAACGTGGATGATTGATTAGATTTTTCGAGGCGATCTGTCAGCGAGCTTACCGATTTCTGGACGCCTGGAGCAGGTGGACGTCGTCGACGGCGGTCGCGTTGGTTCCGGTCGAATTTCCGACCGCCTCGACCGGGGGCTGGTCACCCTGCATGGTGTCGTAGACATCGCCGTTCTTCACGTTTTTCTCCAAGTACGCGTCGAGGATGTCGTCCAGGACTTTCTCCAGGTCGGCGGCGCCGGTGGGAGCGCAAGCGGTCCCGCTGAGGAGCAGAAGAAACGACGTCGCGACGACCAATTTTCCAACGGGCGAAAACATGGCACCACACTTTTTTTTCGGTGATCGTCGATAAACAGGCATACACTGTCGAATATTCTGTGGATTAAAGACGCGCTCTGTCTTGAATGAAACTAAGTGAGCCCCGCTCGGAACGTCATCGACGATATATAAGCGTGGTTTGAATTTGTTTGGCGCGGTGCAGACTGAGCGTCGCGTTCTCTGCGCGCAGAAAAAAATTCTACGAATTCCGGAAAAATTTGCGTCATCGACACTAAGACTTTGGGCTGTAATATTCAGAATATGAGAAAAATGCGTTCCATTTAAAGAAAATGGTCAATCTTCGGTGATTTTCAGTTCATGTTCGCTCTATGATCATACTTAGATGTTTTTTTATTGTTAGGACAGAGAAACAAATGACCAAAAATCTATGCTTGCTTGAAGATTCAGCTCCCAATCCAATTCAAGAATGTGAATTACAAAAGGCAATTTTCGAATGAATTCCAACTCGAAAATCTACACGTCGGGTAAGTATATCTTAATATAAATAATTTCCCACGTTTTCCGAAAGCAATATCGATCCGGTTACGTGCGAATCGATTTCCTGCCCGTTTCGCCAAAACAAAACGTAATCAAAGTAAATTGATTCTTCCGATCGTAAATCGGACGATTATTTACATTTTTGGAGACGGTTTGAATTTCGATATTGTAGCAGTTATTTCTGCACGACTGCGTCGAATTTTTCATGCGGATAATTGCGCAGATATATATTTGAACTAGATCGAAAATTGATTACCTTTTTTTTCTTTTGTCACTTTTTCTCACTTATAAAGGATGATCTTTGACGGCTGCGACGTTTCAAACGAAACTGTATCGAGATGAAGACGATCGGGCATTTATATATGTGTCCGAACTGTATAACATTTGCATTTTTTTGAATTCAATCCGTTTTGTATCGATGAAAAGATGTTTTATGAGGGGGTTGTTAAAGTGAAATAAAAGTATATATATTTTACTGATCTGAAACTAATTTTCAGATTAGTTTAAAACGCAAGTAAAAGCGGAACAGAATTAATTTACAAAATGGTAATTTTTTGTTCGCGTATATATATGTAATGAAAAAAAAAATTCTTGAAATGAAAAAATATTGACATTAAAAAAATTATGAGTAAAATAAAAAATGAGATGAGGACATTTAAAATGTAGAACATTTTACACATTGGGATAGGACCACAAGAGAATTGTAATTTTTCGATATTATTGTAACGATTAAAATACAACGTGATGAGCACGTTTTTTTATTGGGCCAGCAGACGTCGGCTTATTTTTAACAATCGTAAAAATAACCTTCAATTTTTATTCGCGACAATTTCGTAAGATTACGCACAAATTTCTCGATCGGCGGATCGCGCCGAACCGGTCGATTAGCATAAAATTTCACGGCGCGATTTGAATTACGAGCAATTCCGCGAAATTCTTCATATGGCGCGCAGAAACGTTACGATTACGCGATCCGTCCGGATCTTCTTTTTTTTTCGGGGGGACGGATCGCCATCAGCGTCCAAGATCGTCTCCGCCGCCGCGCCGGAGGACGAGAGCCGCACGGGGGGGTTATTTAAATATTTATAAAATAGTCTAGACGGAGAATTACAATTTCACGTTTTGGAGATTTGTAAAACTAAGTGCGTATAACGAGATAACGCTCGTATTACAATTGTAAAATAGGGGGCCTTAGAGGTGCAGCACCCGAATTACATACAAACCAATTTTTTTATTACATTTGTTTTCTAATACTACAATTATTCCCTAAAAAGTCGGAATTCTAAACCTAAACCATTTAGTTATTAATAAAGTGGCCTATTTGTAATTTCAAAATTTGATACATCGAATATATTGACCTTCGATAACAATATTCAAATCTCGGATTTCATGTGAACTATGTTGAGGCTCCCAAATTAATTCGCCACATTTCTTCAACGTGAATCTTTAAATTTCCAAGAAATGGACTTTGATCATCGCTATAATATTTTTTACCCTTTAACCGATCAACGATTATAAATTCCAAATGAATTAATGTGTAAATTTTTAATTCTTACTAGATGACATGGAGACGAAGTTCAATGTACGGCAGAGATTCATCAATATGATAAATTTTTTGTTATAAATTTTGCTCCCAACGAAGGCGAACCAGCATCGTTTTAATATTGGTTCGCCATTCAGAAGAACGAACTGAAAAGCGATTATACTAACGAGGTGGCCCTTCTACAATTAAACTTACGTTTCTCCTTCCAATGCAGCATAAAGAAAATTGATTTTTTTGTACATTACAAAAAACAAATAATTAATTTTGTTTTGTAAAGATTGTAATTCGTTTCCAGAAAAAGAGGTTACAAATATAACAGCCGATAAAAAATTAGTGAGTGAAAAACTCTGCTACATATTCTGAAAAACAAAACATTAATTCAATATCAAGCATCTACTGAAAAAATTACCTTCGATTTGTGGGATTTTTCCTGAAAATTTCTCCTTTGCCTCGCCCAGAATTTTCTCCATTTTCCCCTTTTCCTCCATCAAAAATAACAATTTAATTTTCAGCATATGTCCTTTGAAACTATTCTCGTTCAAATACAACGCTCGATCGAAATCAATCAAAGCTTTTTCGTATACGCCCAACTTCATGTAAGTCAATCCTCTATTCAAAAACATATTATGATTGTCTTTAATCAAATCAAGAGCCTAAAAGATGACGAGTTTCGTCACTAATTAATTATTCAGTTATATACTTTGTTGTAACAGGAGAGAGCGCGTTCTAAGTCACCTCGGTTGTACGCTAGCATAGCTTGTTTTTTTAAAGTTTCCATCCGTTCCAAATTAATTTTTCGAGTCTCGCTTCGCTTTTTTGCATCGCATTCCACTTCACGTTTAAACGCTTCTATACGATGACTGATTTTCAGTTAAGAGTTAATTAAGACTTAAATTTTAATTACCTTGAGACATAGTGGATGGATCGGACGAAACTTCGTCAAAAGCTTTAGCATTGATTACGGTTCTGTTTTCCTTAATTTTCAGTTTAACATTATCGACATCGATGCTATCGCCGTTTGGATCTTTCGTATCACCGAGATATATCTTCGCTTCAAGATCACCGATCGCTTGTTCGTTTTCATCTTTCGACGCTAATTTTTGAACGATATTCTGGACTTGTGTGACTTTGTGCATAAAATTATTGAATTCCTCGTCTTTAATTTCCAGTTGGTTGTACGCCATGTTGGTGACGTGTCGTCATGGAAACATCAAACACCCGAATAAATTTTAATCAATCAAGTTACATACATTAAATTACATCATTAATTCTTTGCACTTTTCTTCGCATGATTTTTACTTCGTAAATGATCGTGCAGTTGCATTTCTGAGTTCAACGATGTGTTGCATACTTTACAGTAGAAACTTCCGGATGGCGTCCGGTATTTCGAGAATCCATTTGGCTGGGTCTTTAGTTCAGTCGTTTCTATAAAACAAAATACTATGAACAATTATTCTTTTATAACGTAACCTCACCTTTCGATTCTGAACAGCCCGCTTTTTGTGGTAGCTCAAAATTTTCCAAACTCAACCCAGATGCGGCTAACTTTTTCCTGTGCTTTGCACCAGCGAAATGCATCTTCATTTGTTCCAAATTTGAGCACGAGATCGAACATATGGAGCAGGTATGCGGACCGGATGTCGAAACCTCAACACCCGGCGACTCCTCAATTATTTCTTTCTTCCGGAAATCCAATCCAAAACTATCCCAATCATCTCCTTCGGGCAGTCTAAAACACGCTAGGGTATTGATCGTTGTTAGGATAAAAACAGCAAATACTTCTTCTTTTTTTTGGGCGGATCCTTTAAACCGTTGATAACCCTGTAATCAATCAATGCAATTGAAAATGACAAAATTAAAAATGTAAGTTCTCACGAATTGTGAGATTTTCCTGCATAGTGGGAGGTCGCGTGAGATTTGCCAGTGAGCGGTATATCGCATGCTTCGCAATAGAAGTTTTTCGGATCATTTGCGTCCTACAATTTTCAGTTTGTGATCAAGGAAATCTGTGAATGCAAATGGTCACCTCTGTTTTGATCGATATCATAGCTTTCGGGTGAGGTGGCGTTTCTGTTTTAGACGCGTAATCGATAAGGTAGTCGCGAACCTTTTTCTTGTGATTTTTGGAAGCGTAATGCATTTTTGCAACTGTTATATGTGGTATTTTGGAAGAGCACAGATCGCAAACTGTATACTTGAACATCGATTTCAGTTCCTTCGGGAGCGAGTCGTCATGTAAATCGGGAATGATAAAAGTGCCTGGAAATTGAAAAAAATATTTTATTTTGTACTTTAAAGATGCAACAGTATTAACTCACCAGAGTCTCTTTTTACTTCGTTTTGAGAATTTCCTCCAAATGCAGAACTTGCAGTTCTCTTTGTTCCACTCATTGTACCTTCTTTATTAAACTTATTCGTGTTGTTGTTTTTTTGTGTCAATTACCTGGAATAATCACAATTTGAGAAGAATTTTTCGTCAAATTATTTGGGAAAATTTAACCTATCTGACGGATGACATAGAATTAACATGGTTCGTTTTGATACCATATTATTCAAAGGTTTCTGTGATTTCGCAAAACTGACATTGACGGCGAAACGGGGTCACAGAATACGCGAATTACGTCACGTAGGTTACGTGATACAATTGAGTCGAGTGTCAAAATCAAATGTTCGATAAAAGAATTGTGTAATATAGATAAAATATACAAATTTTCGATATACCTCACATCTTGACGCGACAGGATGTTATCTATCTTGAAGCAAACATCGACACCGTCTACTTTCCAAAGGTCAGTTTTAAATGCCGTATCAATCGATAAGAATTAATCTTGTATTTATCTTGCACTTTCTCGTGACCCGTGTAATCGCTGTGATAACGCTCCGAATCCGCTCGAGTGTATCAATTCCCTTCGGTTGCGAGCAATTTTTCTTAGCTGAAGTGTCGGCGAGACGTTACGTTCGGTATGTAAAGATCAGCCGTGCTAATGGAAAATTCCGCGAGCGGAAAATCGATAAATTCGTCGGAGCAATGCGTTTCATTAGAATCGAGACGAAAAAAAGACATTTTCGCGCCGTTTCTTTCATCCAGCTTATTTTATATTATGACGCACGTTAAATCAGAAACGTGTTTGCGAAATACGGGTAAAAATAACTTGCAACGCGGTCGTTGCCGGGGAGCACGTTAAAAACAAAAAATCGCTTCAACGATTTGTTTTGTTGATTGATAGCCAAAAATCGTCACGGTTATTAGACCACAAATAGTTCTTAAAATAAGTTTTTCTGCTACAGAAATCATAGAAAATTGAATTATATTTTAAATCGCAAAGATCTAATCTATGGAAACTGTCAAACCGAAACAATGTGGAAGTCAAAACTTCCAATAGTCAAGAAGTTATTGAAAAAACGATTATTTCGTATTCCACTTCCAATTAAGATTTATTTCCTCTATAGGGCGCTGTGTAAATATTACTCATCCATCGTTCAAGTTGACAAATTACCAGACTTCCCTGTCAAAAATGAGCCGGTTCTACCCTACCTCAAGAATTCGCAGGAACGCAAGGAGCTCGAGCGGGCCCTCAAGGAACTGTCATCGCAAGTCGAAGAAGTTCCACTGATCATCGGTGACAAAGAGTACAAAACCGATGATGTCAGATACCAAGTGATGCCCCACGATCACAAACACAAAATCGCCAAATTCTACTACGCGAACAAGGAACTAATTAACAAAGCGATCCAGGTGGCCAGCGAGGCGCAAAAGAAATGGGACCGCGTACCAATAGCAGAAAGGTAACTGGATTTGGATTCGATGAGTTCAATAACGATCAATCGATTTCGTTAATAGAATCAAGATTTGGGACAGAGCGGCCACACTGATGTCGAAACAATACAGAGCCAGATTGAACGCGGCCACGATGCTTGGTCAATCAAAAACCATCGTCCAAGCGGAAATCGATTCCGCCGCCGAACTGATCGATTTTTTCCGCTTCAACAGCTACTTTTTCAAAGAGGCGACGAAATATCAACCGATTTCGACTGATCCTCGCGAAACGGTCAATTCGATGCGTTATCGCGGTTTCGACGGATTCATGGCCGCCGTGGCTCCGTTCAATTTCACCGCCATCGGCGGTAATTTGGCGTACACGCCAGCTTTGGCAGGCAATTCGGTTTTATGGAAACCGAGCGACACGGCTGTCCTTTCCAATTGGGAGATTTTTAAGGTTTGCCGAGAAGCGGGCGTGCCGGCCGGTGTGGTCAATTTCTTGCCGGCTGATGGGCCAGTGTTTGGAGACGCCATCACCGCCTCGCCGCTTTTTGCCGGATTGAACTTTACTGGAAGCGTACCGTAAGTATTTACATTTTGTTTCCTGATCGACTGAAATTGACTATGTTCTATGTTCCAGAACGTTTCAGAGATTATGGCATCAAGTAGGTACAAACCTGGATAAATATATTAACTTCCCGAGACTTATTGGTGAAGTAGGTGGCAAAAACTACCATTTCATACACAGTTCAGCGGATGTCACGTCCGTTGTAAATGGTACCATTAGAAGCGCGTTCGAGTACTGCGGTCAAAAATGCAGCGCGTGTTCCCGCATGTACGTCCCGGAAAGTCTATGGCCAAAGGTATAATCGTCATTTCTGTGCTTAGTAGTTCATAGATTTCCTTGTAGATCAAAGAAGGATTGGTAGCTGAAAGAGCGAAGTTAAAGATAGGTAATCCCACAGAACACGATACGTTTATGGGCGCAGTCATCGACGCCAGAGCTTTTGATCGAATTTCCGGATACATAAATCACGCGAAAAAGAATTTGAAAGTGCTCGCCGGTGGAAAATGCGACAACAGCGTCGGTTATTTTGTTGAACCGACGATCGTCGAAACGAAAGATCCCAAGGATAAAATAATGACTGAGGAGATATTTGGACCCGTTCTATCCATTTACGTGTACAAAGATGGACAAGAGGACGCCATATTAAATTTGATTGATACCTCCACTCCATTCGCTCTCACTGGAGCTGTTTTCGCTAAAGACGTGTAAGTAGTTTTCTCATTATTTAATTGTGCGATCACCAATCGATAAAATTGAATTTCCCAGCGCCTTCCAAAAGAAAGCGCTTGATTCGTTAAAAATGACCGCTGGCAATTTCTACATCAACGATAAGTCGACGGGGAGCGTAGTTGGCCAACAACCGTTTGGCGGAGCACGAATGTCTGGTGCGTCCCCAGTTGAAACCGCCCAAACTTTTTCATCATTTAACCATTGCTTTCAGGTACAAATGACAAGGCTGGCGGTCCCCATTACGTAATACGATTCGCAAATCCCCAAGCTATCAAAGAAACATTCGTGCCACTCACAGAGATAACGTATCCCTATATGCGAGAATAAAAAGAACGTTCCGTGCTACTTTGTGATAGATAGATCTTATTAGCAGTAAATTTACTGCGTGCAGTATTTGAATGGTGAAGCGAAAATGTTGTTTGTAGTATTTATTCAATTTGGCCTCCGAATATTTAAAATATTTATTTTACCTCGAAAAGTATTTGTTTCTTCTGATAAGCCTAGCGATTAAAACGAAACGTTTGAAACTCAAGTGACAATATTAGCACGTTACACTGAAAGATATAAGTAATGAGTCGATGTAACTATATTAAATATTAAACATTGAATTACATATCTATATCGTATGTAACTTGTAAAATCCTCAGATGTTCAAAGAACAACGCAGTGATTTTTGATTTTTTATGTGAACATGTTTCAGTAGCAATAAAATTGTTGTTCAAAAATTTTATTTTTCAGTGGCCATGAAGACATTCATTGTTAAATAAAACTTTTATTAACAAAAAAAAAACGAAAATTATAAAAGTATTGACCATCGGTTCACAGTGCGATAGACTCGACAATTTAAGAGACCAATTATGAAAGCATTTGAACACGCAGTACTGGGTCAACTCGGACACGTTAGCCTAAGAGAATTAGTCTATTTGACATACATACACAAAGTTGCGGTAATCGAATTGGGACGAAAAAAGCGACAATGATCAACAGCTAGCACAACAAAGTCGATGTGTATTACAAAAAAAAACACCAATCTCCAATTAAACACCGATCAAAACATTTAATCTATTGTATTTCCGTTAAAACGAGTTGACCCATCTCAACATAAAACAGTTAAGAACATCGACTAGCTAAGAGATTACTGTGCCAAAGAAACGTTATTGTCCTCGACGTTTTGTGAAATGAAAACTAAATAATACTATTGTGGTAACTATCGTTGAGCAATTGCACGACTTAAATGTCTATTTCGTCCTCCTCTTCTAGAGCGCTGCCTATATCAACGTTGCCCATTTGCTTGCACTGCTTGAGCAACTGTTTCAATCGAGACACGCGACATTTCAATCGCCTATTTTGCTGTTGCAATATCTTAATCTTTTTTTGGTGCGTCTCGATCTCTCTTTTACCTAACTCAATGTTTCGTTTGGCCATTTCGGGTGTGGAAAAATCCTCAACTGTACATTGTTTAAAGTAGGCTCTCCATTTGAAATTGTTGTCGGCGGAAATTTTAGTCATTAAACTATCTACGTCCAAAAGTGAACCGATTTCTTCGCTAACCGCTACTCTTGTGCTGGCGCTGTCTTTTCCATTTGACATCGGGCTACTAACTGACGAAACGCTTGGTGAAAGATCGAAGGACGACTCCAGGTCTGAAAGATTTTCCCTGAAATAAAATTTGTTATTGAATGAAAAACAGTTTAGTAGTTGGATTACCCAAAAACGGGTTCTAAAATATCATCCATTCGAATTTTGATATTCGCAGCCCCTACTAATTCAGTCTCCATTGATTCATTCAAAAGCAATTCTGATCCCTCCAAATAATTTGATTTCAGGATATGATCGGGGAACAGTTCGAAATTGTCTGCCAAAAACATTGTAAAACTTTCTGTTTCTTCTTTGCTCAGTCCGTTGTTTTGTACTGCAGATAACATTTCTTGTGGGACGATCGAATCATCTGAATAGTTTTTTCTAAACACAGAACGGTTCGATGGTATAGCTGATGGTTTGAGATCGCGTCGACCACCTTCGCGAATGCGAAACGAGTCGTCGGGGAAATGCTTGGAACATAATTTTGAGCTTGCTGATATTTTTGAGCCTTCTAAACCGAGCGATTTGATCCATTTGTTTCTTTGTTGATCGTTCTTTGGAAAGCTGAAAAAACGAATTACAAGGTGTCTAGGATTGTCTTAAACCGATTACCGGTGGAATGAAATCGAAGGATCTTTCTCAGATGAAATTTTGCAAATATAACAAGAATGTACCATTTTCGTTCGTTGTTATACGTTTACTGTGCTACATAATTATTGATAAAGGTACGGCTTCAAAATAGCACCCAAAAGGTTCGAATTATCATTTTATTCCTATAAAAGAAATGTAAAGGTAAATGAACATCGGCATTTCAAACACTAACTAAACATCAATAACTTTGACGTGAGTGATAGATAACCGTCAGTCACTTGAACTAAAAGTAGGTTTGTTTTGAACTACTAAGCGAAACAAAAGCTAATCAAAAATATTTAATCTTTTACACTTAGGACTTTACAAAACTGGAATGGTGAATACAAATCGAGGCACTTTCCATCTTAGTAACAAAAAAAAAAACGACAGATCACGTTGAGGCAACTTAAAAATAACTGTCATGGACACCCCAATATTGTGATGCATCGAGAAGAAAGCAATAAGAAAATAGCTCATCTCGTAAGCCTCTTTAAATTTCTTTTGCTTTGTAGCGAGCCAACTGCAATGTGTCTCGTCTTCGGCGGGCTTGGCGGCTCTTCGAACGTGCGTTCCAAAGGAATGACAGGAACTGCAGATAATGACGCCCGTTTTTTAGGCGCTGGCGTTTTCGCGACTACGTCGTTAAACAGATGGAAGACCTGGGTGTTCGGTCGGACGCTTTTTAATCGATTAGTAAGGTTTCGTTTCACATTCATAGCCTGTTGAAATAGAGGTTTTCGATTATTGAGAAATTGGATGATCAAGTTTCAGTTTACCTGTGGAGAAGGTTCGTGTCCTGAGAGGAATCCAGATGAGTCTTCGAATGTTCTATTGGAGCGGGGACTGTGGAAAATGGAATAGAGCCGGCTTGGCGAGCGGCTCCTGTTACTCATGTCTGATAGACGTACCCGATTAGAGTTGTTCGCCAAAATTGAAGACTGGCACCTGCACGGTAACGATAGTAGCAAATGTAAGTTGTATGTTTATTTTACCTGTCGTAAAAATCCTCTGGACCGGTCGTTGATGAGCTGAAACATTTCAAACAGTGTATGTAGCCGCAGGATACCAAATTTTGACATTGCCCGATGTAGTTCTCCACTAAACTAGGTTTACCACACTTGGGACACTTAGTGAGTCTCTGCTTATCAGTTAGTAGCTGTCCCATCTGCAATCTTATCAAGTTAGTAAAATAAAATATTGGGTTTTATTATAACCTTGTAGTAATCTTTAAATCTACTGGGGCTTCCTGGGGGACTATCAGGGTGTTCTGGTGAAGTTGGTGGCGTTATTTGATAATTTTCTTTGTTCTTTAAATGAACTTCACTGAAAACCAGGAATCTGTTTCTAGCTTGGACGTTGTCTAAGATCGACGTTTTCAACGACTTTGATGATAAACTTAAACGATACAAATCACCATCAGATAAAAATGATAGCAGTGTGTTCATAATGACAGTGTTAGATGTGATTTGTGTGAACAGTCGGTAGTTTCTCTGTCTTTCGGTGCTTTCAAACAGACATTTCTTAACAGGCGACGACGAGACGTCGCGATATTTCATCGGCGAGAACTTTTTTGTGTTTGACCAAATGTTTGCGTACAAAATATCGTGTGCCGCCTTTATCGGGGAGTCTTCGTGGAATCGCACAATCCTGGACTTCTTAACCTCATCTTTGCATTCGGTTTTTTTAACGGGAGTAACAGGTGCCACTTTAGCTGGTTCAAGGTGAACTTTTTCCAAATTGTCGACGAGCGATTCGTTTAGTGTACTCGAGAATTGGGGTTTGGTTTCGAATACATCGTTCAGTCTTTTCGTGACCTTAACCGATTGGCAGTCGCCGAATTTACGTTTGCGACCAAACGGGGTGCTGGATTGCACGTAAGGTGTCGATCCGATTATGGAAGAAGCGGAAAACGAGGCGGACACGCAGCCTGAATCGTGAGAAATCTGCTCGTATATTGGGGTTGATTCCATGGTTGCTTAAAATGATACGAAAAACATTCGGGACGACAACACAACGACGCGCGACACTTTTGACGTTTCCCACGAATTTCTTATTTATCCGTTACGATTTATTAGTAACTGTCGTTCGAAAGGCGCAATGTTTTCGGGGAAACGCGGTTTTATAACGCGACGACGAATAAATTTTACTAACAAAACAAACTAAAGCACCATGTTTTCCCTCGGAATAAAGCCGATTGGACATAGAGTAAACAACCACTGGCGTGACAATTGACAGGTGTTCGTATGAAGAAAAAGATGACGTCTCCTTTTTGTGACAAGAGTGAGCGCCGAAGAGAAGCGACCGTTTCGTTCAAATGCAATTTTCCGAAGATTTGCAACTAATAAAAGCGCGAGTGAGTAGTGAGAATTATTTCGATTTTACGTATTTTCATTTGTAACTTAGCAGCAGGGGTTTCGCATTGATTGTCAAGGAAAATTCTTATGCGCAAGTTTGTTCCAAGGAAATGATTTTCATTTTCAAGATGGCCGTTCGTTTTTAACCATCTGAAGGCAAGTAAGTTTGATTTAAAATTAAATAAATTTTATTTCGAAATAAGCTTGAATAAAAAAAACACCGCAAAAGAAATAAAACCAACCTTTAATGGAAAATTAATTTCGTTTTAGGGAGAAATTCGACTGGAGGAGAGAAAAGCTTCAGCTTTGTTCGTTGGGATGAAATAGAGCGTCCCCTGAGTAGGGTTTTTGGAATGATATGGAAAACGTAAGCTATTTTACTACATATATAAAAATTGGAAGAATTCACACAACGCGAGTAGAGATTCGATTCGATAAAGCTTTCTTTGTTGCCCCGTTGCATTGTCCATAGAATTAATTTTATTTTCCCGTGAATTGATATAAAATGGTCGTTAACGATCATAGATTTGAAAGAAACGGAGGTTTTTGTTTTTATAACTACATCAATGATATGTTTTTTTCTTTGTTCTATGCTCCGCCACTGGCGCACGTAACGTCAACAACGATTTGCGCATGTCAACCCGTTCAAACTCCTTTGTTACTGAGCAAGATGTGCACGTTTCTGTCAAAACCCCGCAAAATTTGGGGGGTAAACCCCGCTTCGCTCCCAGCAATAAAGGCATCTATTGTGATTATATTTCCAGGAATTGGCGCACTTGCTGTACCGACGGAGATAACGTTGGCTTCGGGGTCCGGTTTATTACCTCTGTCGATTGTTGTCAGCACGGCAAGTTGCGATTTGCGGCACAGATGAAAATAAAATAGCGGGCTGTGATCAGCTGTTGACGCATTTGTTTCGTCTTTCGTTTGTTCATTATCGTTTTAACCGTTCAGTTGTGTGTTACGATTTAGCGGTTTAAAATTGGGTTTTTTAAAGCGGTCATCGGCGGTTGAAAGTTTTCGTAAACGAGTTGTGGAACGAAGCCGTCTTAAGTTGCAGGTGAGAAAATTCCTTTTTCCAAATTTCGCGCGACTGTGTTCGCGCGTGTACGTCCGGCAACGTCGCTCACCTATTTTGATCGCGATCGCTCATTGGTCGTCGCCATTTTCGACGATTCAGTTCAGTAGTGCAAAGTTGTTTAGGTTTTTGATCGTTTCGAGCGTTAATTTATCACAATTCACCGATGAATCTTATTAAACTGACGTTCAAATCGTACGATGTAAGTATACCAACGGTTGTTTTGTAAATTCGTCGTCGTTTTCGTGCAGTTCCCGTCGTTCCCAGGAACGACACTCTGCTGCTGCATTTCCACTGCAGTGGCGATTTTAATTCCGAATCCCCGGGTGGACGGATTGCGTCGGGATTTTCCGAATGGCAGATCTCAAACCGGCGAACGTTTTCCAGGCGGCCCGATCGTGAAAATAAAAAACGAAAGAACCGACCGCGATTCCGGCGGTTTTCCTAAATGGAACGGTGGGGAAAATTGTCGCGATTTATCGTTGTCCGGGGCGATCGGGGAAAAGGTGAAAGGAAGAAAGGCATCTTAGTGTGTTTAACGGGCGAATAGTTTTCGAGAAAGTCGCTGATTTAGGATCCCTATCGGCTGGTGGAAGTAGGTCAAACGATTTGGGGATTTTCTTCTTATTTTCCTACCTAGGATATTAGTCACCTTTTCTGTGGTCTTTGACGTCGGCACAATGGGCCTTCGTATCTGCGATTTTTTTTCAATGTTATTTTATGTTCGTTGCGTTTCAGGTTTCAGCATCCAAGGTATTTGGTGTTGGAGAAAATCACATTTCTACATAGAATCAAAATCTAAAACCATTTGCAATTTTAAGAATATTTTTGCACGTTTCCCTAAATGGAGGGGGACAAGTATTAAGTTTTATGTTTATCCACCAGATGGAGCTTTAAAAATATTGCGTTATTGTAATATGATTCAGTGGTCCAAGTCTTTTAAATTGTATAAAAAAATGCAAAATTTTGGTGTGTTTTGAGCTTTAATAAAGTATAAACTTCCTCTACAAATAAAAAAATTCACAATTTATATCTCATATCTTAGATTGGATTCGAAGGTTCATGACAGCTCATGTGTAATCATTTTTTGGAAACAAAAGTGTGAAAAAGGGTATTTAATTTAATTCTTGTAGCTCGTTGAGCAAGCAACTGTTTTGTTGTTTCAGATTGTCAGAAGTGAGGCAGGCCTTTAAGTGTTGAAAGGATGTCGTCGTCGGCCAACGGCAAAAAGAGTTCGAGCAGCTCGAGCGGCAACACTCCAGCGACAACCCCCGCCATAACCGCTAACGGCAATCAACAACAACAACAGCAACAACAGTTGGGCGTCGTGCAAACTTCGCCGCCACCGAACAATAATGCTCCCAAATATGGTGAGCACACAACCACCCCGACGCTTTAACCTTGAACTCATTTTTTCCTCTCCGTCCCAACGCACAGGTACGTTGGTACCGAACAGAATATTCGTCGGGGGCATCTCCGCGAATACGACCGAAGGCGAGCTGCTCCAACTGTTTAGCAATTACGGCACAGTGAAGGCCGCGAAAATCATTCAGGACAGGGCGGGGGTCTCGAAGGGCTACGGTTTTATCACGTTCGAAAGCGAGGACGACGCGAAGCGACCGCTTCGCGAGGCCGATAATATCGTGCTGCGCGAACGAAAGTTGAATATCGCTCCGGCGATCAAAAAGCAAGTGAGTATAACATATTAAAAAAAAATCGCGAAATATTTTACCGACAATAGTTATCCTTCTCGCAGCCCTTCAACTTCAATAGGGCGTTCGAAGCGTCCAGCCCGCCGGTCGCGGTCGGCAATTCCACGCAATACTATCTACCGCCCGGGGCCATGCCTTACTTTCAGGGCAGCGTCGGTTATTACGCTCCGCCCCCTAGTGCGCCCGCACCGGGCGATCCGACCGCCCAACCGCCAACGCCCGCCATCTATCAGCGTAAGTACGAACTTTTAAACCCTACAAAGTTGAACAAATGCGTTTTGTTTCATTTAAAACAGCTCCTCCAGTTTATCCAGCCCAAACGGGGCCCCCACAAGCGGCCACTTACCCCTCGATGATGTTTCCGGCACAAACTATTTACATGCCACAGCAATATCCGATGCATATACCGGTAAGCGTTACATCTTAAATTTTTATATACTTTAAGTAAAATTTCGCGGGACTATTATCGACGTTTGTATATTGTTCTGCAATCAGTCCAGCAACTACATATCGGAAGGCATCTATCCGGTAACTCAGCCAGCATACGTGCTGTTGGACGGCCTGCAGTACTGAGGGCGTTCCCAGCCGCCTACCGTCCCTTTCTTAAGGTCTATCTCACTCTCTCGTTCTTGTGTGTATCTTGTGTTACCCCTACTAGCGCGTTACCAACTTGCAGCCTCGTTCGCTATTATGATTTATGCACGTTTATGCGCCTCGAACAACTTTATTTTATCGAAGTTTTTATGCATGGACGATTGAATATGGTCGTTTTCCACTATTAATTTACTTCTGTTGCGCAGTACGATTACAACTATTACCCAAATAATGGAGCAGCGGCCCCGTGTCCCGCTCAGTACGTGGTCGCCAACGGGGCACCGGGCGCCGGTCCCCCAACGTCGTCCGGAAGTCCCCCGCATCCGCCCTGTTACGGTCAGCAGTTCGCCTACGCGACAGCGGCCGGCGCGCCGACGGTCGAGTCCTCCCCCATGTTCTATAACATGCATCTGTACAGCGGTTGCGCCATCGAACAACAACCGGCAATCTTTACCGACGGACTCGAAACGGCACCAAACACATTTGCGGAGGTGAGATGTTCGTTTCCTTAAATTGCCATTAGCATTCAAAACGAAGAATCGTCCAGAGTGCGTTAGTCAACGAATTTGGTTTGCTTTCTTTTGGAAACTAATTATTAATGGGTTATCGATCCGATATTATAAAACTAATCATTCCATTCAGAGTTTTTCTTCGAAAGTTTTATATAAGTTATAAGTATTATTTGTTTGTATGTCGAAACGTATACAAGGTGTCAAGAGATCTTTATATGGGAAATTGAACGTTTCACTGATTCCAAGTGCTGAAAAATTTTGATTCGAGTTGAAAGATTTTTTAACACTCAAATGAATGCAGCTTGTAAAAAAGTTGTCATTCAATGCGAGTGCAAAGGAAGTCACAGAATTTTCAATTTTATACATCACTCTGGATGAATTATTTGCACTGTTCATATGTATTTAATTTAGAATCTAGCATCGATTGTCTTTTAGGACCTCTTTCACCAACTGTAAAGAAATTCGTTTTAGTGTGGTGAAAGACGCCCTTAGGTCTCTTGTCTGGGATATACAGAAACAGAAAACCGTAAATGTGTCGTTTGAACTATTTTTTTTCTGTAGACCGGATTGAAATTTTTCTGTGACCTTAGATAACATAGATCACTTTTTAGCGAGACGTAAATATTTTAATGGTTTATCTATCGCAATCATAGAAAGTACTTAAAGTAATACAGAGACGGATCATAAATTCCAACTTCGCTCGACAAAACTGTTCGAATTAAAAAAAAAACGAAATGGTTTTCTTGAATCTCAAACAAAAGGCTTATGCAACGTATAATTGCTAGGTGTGAATTTTTGATCGGTACCGACAGGTTATCACATATTTTCCCCTTTATTAATTGATCGACAATTCCAGTCGTTAACAAGAGATTTTCGTTTGATTTTCAATTTTCACGCAGGATCCCTTTATGGGTCCTCCCCCACAACAACAGCACCAGGACGCCCTGCTAGATAACCACCACCAATTGGGCGGTTCGCCTCCATCCACGAACGACTACACAGTTAAAAATCATTACAATCATCACAGCATGATCGCTGCAACGTCTTCTCCGCCCGTTCTTCTAAACGGCACGGCCGTCATCAACAACCATCACCACCATCTAGCAGCGCCGCCCAAACAAGAACAAAGTCGTTTTTGCCCCGAAATCGACGATCCGACGACGACGTTGACGACCGCGACGACAACGACAAAATCGCGTCAAACCGAAACGCCTGTCGTTTCGCTGTTGTCCTTCGATTACATACAAGAGAAAGATCTGAACTCGATGCAGGGCGGCAGGAAAAAGAAGCCACTTCCTCCGCCGCCGCAAACGATGAATATGTCGTCGATGCGGCCGCAGCAGACGCAACCTCATCCGCCCGTGAACGGCTTCCCGAATTTCCAGCCGCCCTCCAGCGAGATGATCCCCTTGGACTTTCGAAATTTCCAACCGTCTTATCAATATTCGTACTATAAACCGACGTACAACGGTTACGGTCCGCGTAGGCCGCAAACCTTCCGAAGGCAAACCGATTGGCGACAGCCGAATAATTTCGACACACACACTTCCAACGTCGACGATAAACTTCGCACGTCCGTAACGACGCCCCCGCCCGCCCCGTACTCTCCCCTGACCAATTACGGCTACACATCTAGATTCAGCAATAATTACAACGGTTTTTACCGCGGCAAAACGGCAACGTACAATAATAATAATAACAATGACAATCGTAGAGGCAGAATCCCCTATAGTGGTTATACGAATAACAACAACGCGTACATCAAACAGACGGATGGTGTAGCGGAAATTTCGCATAACGAGAATCAGAACGATATGAATCCATCTCAGGTGCAGTTTTGCGGCAGCTTCGGTACGCAAGCTAGACGTGGCAGACGCGGCTATCGCAGAGGCAATAACGGAGAAATGGGGGCGGGCGACGCGCCCCCACTGCTAACCACGCAAAATTCGGACGTTGCACTTGACAAGAAATTGGAGACGCTGAAGTTGTAATTTGTTGGACGTAAGACTGCTGCATTTTTTTGTTGCTCCTATATTTTTTCCTCTTTCAAAAAGACGACGCGTCAATACTACTTACGAAAGGGACAGAGTATAAAAACGGTTACTTGTAAATTCAAAGTATTATTTTTGTCTTGTATATTTTAAATTATTCACACGTTCTTGTACATAAACAATAATTAATTATACATATATAAATATATAATATAAATACTACTTATATAAAAATGGAAAAAAATTTCGTAGTCTTTACGCAATATTCATTTAGATTTTAAACGACAATATTAATCGTTAAACGGAGGATGCCATATTTAGATCGATCGACGATTAAAAGTGTTTTTTCGTTTCCGTGAATTTCATCGGGACCGATATTCCGTTTTTGTTTGGTTTATTTTTTGTTGGAGAATTGTTGCAGTCTATACATCAATATGCATAACAAAAAGTTTCACGAAACCTGTGATAACGTCCACGAACAATGTGATATTTCGATCGGTTTTGGATGTTTGACGATCTCTCTTTCTCGCCTCCGACTAAAAATGAGAAATCCGCGCTATTTACGATGTCTCTTTTTTTTCGAAATTGTTGCGCGGCTTTTTGTTGTGCATACAGTCGACTTTTGCTCAACGTCGCTGCTGTCTAGTTCGATTGATCCGACTGACACGTGTCGGAAGGTGTTATTGTGTCATTATTTGAATTTTAGGCTGTGACATTGTTGAATTTCGTAGATTTTTTAAGGAAGATTCGGTGTTTAGTAGTCAGTTGATTATTCCAAGTATTGTTCGATCGAGAACATTGCCATAACGTGGTGTACGTTTGATGTGACGATGGTTGTTCTGTTTGGGAAACGTTGTTCGCTTGTCATTTTTGTTACATCGATAGAAATTATTTTAAAGGAAATGACTTGAAAATTTAAACTAGGGAAGGAATGGGATGAGTTACCTTTTGTTAAATGTAGAAACTTTATAAAATTTTATAACGTGACAAATTAGGTTTTTCGTTTGGATAAAACGTTTCCCAAATTCATTTTGACTAACCGGACTAGTTTGTACGATTATGAATAATGTTCCAATGGCCCTAACATTCTCGATTCGTTTCGAAATTTCGCTTTCGTTCCCAAAGAAAAAAAAATGAAAGTTTAGTATTCCTAGATTGCGTAGAAGATGATAATGAATATTTAATCACAATTAGAAGTAAGTTAGTATTATAGTAAATTATTATAAAGTAGATTAAGCGGTAGTATTTAGTGTTCCTTCTACTATCTCTTTCTCTCCCTTTGACTCCTTGTAGTTGCCGATAATTTGGCCGTAATTTCTCGTTGTTATTATTATTTTTCGTTTGGTCATCGTTCCTCTGATCCATCGTGATAGATGGTGCGAATTCGATTACTCGTACAGGCAGGGGATGATTATTTTCGCTCTGGTTTTGCCACTGTTCTAGTTATGCAAAAAGTTGTTCGGAGATATTTTGCCGATTGGCTTTGGTCAAAGTTCATTTTGCCCTGTAACAAGATCTCTATAGTGTTAGTAGTTTCAGTATCAGGTACTTTATTTGGTTGTGGAGAGTACGCGCGCGATTTTCGCCTCGGCAAAATATCGCAACTTTTGCGCTTTTTTCGATCTACGATAAATTTCAAATAGTACCTGTGTGAAAATTCTGTAAATATTTTGTTGGGCAAATTGTAAAAAATATAATATATGATTGTTATTACTGTTATGAACCTGAATAATTTTATATTTTTTGTAAGTTGTTAAGTTTTCGAACAGTGTATTTTTGTGTAATAACTGGCCAATCGGTGTCCCGGTTCAATGGGGCGCCGATCAATTTATCGAGGGGGTGGGTGGTACTCGGTCAGTCAATTTTTCTAGTACTTTTGGAGGAAATATCTCACAATAACGTCGGCAGCGAAACAACGTTTTTTAAATGTACGAGCGTCCATCCCCTATGGTAGTAGTATGTACATATTAAAAGAGCAATATAAAAGGAAAAAACTGTCAATTTCGGTTTGTAAATAGGAGAGTATATAATGAATAACTAATCGAACATGCTCTAAGAAGGTTGTGCATAAAACATTAGGTACATAATAGAGGTAGCGATTAGTATTTAACGATTTCAATGCAACGGCAAGTCTGGTAGAAAACAGACCAGTTAGCAAAATTCAATTTAAAACCACCGATAATGCCAAATTTTTGTGATAGAAAACGACGAAAAAAAAAACGTGTTTTGTAATGTGGATCGCGCAGTCTCGACGTGCTGAAACGTATTTTTGTAAATTACAAAACTGTGTTCACGCGACGCCCGAAAAATTTGGTAAACATTTTAAACTTCGCCTGTAGCACGCGATTTATTTTTTCGAATCGCAACAGATCTTCTTTTCTTTATATGTTGTTATAATATTTTTCCCTTTGGAATAATTCTCCCTGTTTTCATTCATTTCCCGTGTCAATTTTCTAGTAGCTAAAAACGTATTCGAGACGATTGCTGCTGCTACCGCAATATTTTGGACGATGTGTATCATTACCGATAATGGAAAACAGTGAGAATATTTATTATTAATTAAATAGGGATTAAGGATTATCTATGTACAAACTATCTCGGATAATAAAATATAAAAGGTACAATGCTGTTTAATGTATAATTCTTTTTTCATTCAAGCTGCTCTGTCATGATGTCTTTTGTGTTTATGATACATTTCTGTCGTCTTTCATTTTCATGTAGTTTCGTTGCTACTCAAAAATTAAATCGATATTAAAAATGTCTGCCCCCGACTCTAAAAGCAAAAATGTATCAACAAGATCTGCAGAACAATGGGAGCTTGAATTCCCTAACAAACCTCTATATGCACATGTCGGTTTGTTTAGAACTTCAAAAACGTTTGTACCAAAAATCCGGTAAGAAAACTTTTGTTTTGAATGATAGCTTTTCACGACTCTAAATTTTCAGTTCACAACCGAAAGACCTGCCTCGTTCGCACGAACTCGATTGGTATCATGCCAGAAGGAATTATGATGGGACATTAAAAAAATTGGAACTCAAAAGGGTGGAAATTGAAGATTTAAAAAGGAAATTGAAGACCAATGGAAGGACGTTCTTACAAAAGAATTGAATTTAAAGAAAAACTTCATATCATTCGATTCGGTAAGTTTTTTATGTTCTTGTAGAGATTAAATAGCGTTTCTTAGTTTATAAGACAAAACGATGCTAAGAAAGGACGCGCTCGAGCTAAATACCAAATAATGAAAGAGAAAGCTTCGAAAAGAGCAGCCGATATAGAGAAAACAACCGAAGAAATAAAAGCAATAACTTGCCAAGTCGAGGGATTGAAAAAGAGACGAGTGCTTACAAAAAACATGAAGTTATTTGAAACCAATTACTCCCAATTATTAAATAATGATTTTCAGAATTTTTTGAATAAGGTGGCGGCTGCCGGGAAATTTGAAACCGTCGAGGATTTAATCAACGAGTATTTCACATTAAAGGAAAGTGGAGAAAATATTATAAAACGCTCAGAAAAATTATCGAACGATTTTCTTGACGATTATCGTCTACACGTAACTAACTTCATTTTATTGGTACATTTAATTTCGTCCCACTTTTCCAGGTATCCAATCAACATAAATTCAAGCTGACCTCTCTCGATTTGTCATATCGGTTGTCTGAGTTGAAAAAAAAATTTCAACATGCGAAACAGCAATCGTTCGACGCGGAAAATATTTTAAAAGAAGTCATCACCAGATATCACGAATTCGTTCAAGACTTAACTTGGTCCAGGATGGCTCTCGAAAATTTGTTCATTGAAGGCATTCATCGTAAACCGTATAAATCCATTGTTGCTTAATAAACCGAATTACAACTATTTTTGCAGCACGAATTTTAAATCAGAAGCGGGCAACCTCAAGAAACTGAAGGAAACCTTGAAGATCCTGGAGAAACTGAATGAAAAGCTAACTGTTCCCCATGATCATCGCAAAGCGAGCAGTTCCTTGATGGTGGAAGTATCGAAACAGTCGACTAGAAAACTTAGGAAAAAACGACGTGAAGAAAACACTAACCAACAGGCAATCGATAAACCAAAAATCAACGAAGAACTTACTGGAATCAAAACAAAACTACCGCTGATCGTAAAACCAGTTGCAACATCATCGGAGATGCCAATTAAATCCAAATGGACTGTGGCGGCGATCGCACGAAAAATTAAGAAAACCTCAATGACGACAGATATTTTAGCTGCAATCGCTAAATCGATTTCGGTCTCGAATACATCACTCGTCGTGGAAATGAAAATTACTCCGGAACTTTTCGACGTTGGAAATGAATCAATGTCGTCGAAAGAAATGAAAATGACTAATTATGTCGAAAAAAAATTCAACGAAATAATGGTTAAAGACAAAAAATCGATTGCTACCGCTACAACGAAATGAAATGTTATAAATATATTTTTAGGGTCCAGGGGTTAATTTTATTTTTAACTATGAATTTATATAAAAAAATTCAAATTGGTAAAAATAAATTTTGCGCCTCTCACAGTGACGTCACAGTCGGAAATGCCACTGAAGGATGGTTTCTGTGCATCAAAGATTCTAACCTCCAAAATTTCCATTCACAAACTTCTTGTATTTCTGTCAGCTGAGACGTTTCGTGTCTAACGACTTAAATGTAAGTATTTTGTGTTTATTACTATAAAATAACGATAAATTATGAAAAATATTTAATCAAATAATTGTATTCTGTAGTTTTTTAAAAATAATTTCGTCGGATTTTTCTGATATTTTTCGATTACAATATTTATAGGTTATGTTTTCGCTTTCAGATGCGTTACGTAGCTGCTTACCTGTTGGCCGTCTTGGGCGGCAAAACTGCACCAGCAGCCGCTGATATTGAGAAAATCCTCAGTTCAGTCGGTATTGAATCCGATTCCGATAAAGTCAAAAAGATCATCGGTGAATTGAACGGAAAATCCATCGACGATCTTATCGCTCAAGGTGAGTAGTTTCCCCCGTTACAGGGACCCGTTCGCCTTTGAAATGATGATTCGAAATTTACACCATCTTTCGTTTGATTGATCGTGATGCCAAAATGCGTCGCTGATCGTTTTTAATCGAATGTTACAATTTCAAAACGGAGCACGTTTTTGAAATGCCCTTTCATTTTAGGTCGCGAAAAGTTGGCTTCCGTACCTGCTGGTGGTGCCGCCGCCCCAGTCGCGGCCGCTGGTGGAGCCGCTCCAGCTGCTGAAGAAAAGAAAGGCAAGTACTTTGTGTCATTTGGCTATTTCTTTTTAATCGTGTGATGATTTCAATATCACCATCTTTCGACTGAAGAAAAATGTTGTTAATTTTCAAAACTGATAATTGTAAAATTATAAAATGATTTATCATTGTGAAAGTATATTTTAAAATGATGTTTTTTTGCAGAAGAGAAAAAGAAGGAAGAAAAAGCTGAATCTGAATCAGAAGATGACGATATGGGTTTTGGTTTGTTCGATTAGGTTTGAAACTTCTGACGATTTAAGATTTTTAAAATAAAAACCTAAAACCGAGCTGGAGCTTCATCTACAAAACCAGTAAGATTCCTTATCTCCTTCTATGTTATTCTATTTGGGTAAGTAATCAGCATCGCATTTATTACTAGATTTATAGTAAGACTAAACCTATTTCCTTATAACAATGCGAATTATTTTTTGTCTAAATATGGAGTGACAGGTAAGAGGTTAATTAAAAAATTCTATATAACGCCATCGACTAATAATACAAATAGAATATTCACGTACTTCTGAGATTTCTAACAAGCTTAGGTGGACGGCCCAGGGAGGGCGCTCGCTAAAGTAGCTCTAATGCAAGGACGGCCACAAGATGGCGCGTAGAATACCTCGATATGTTGTGGACAACCACCAGAGGCGCTGTTATTTAAGAAACCCACACTCGCAAAACAGTGGAATTTAACGAAGTTCGTTAATATTTGAGTCACCTATGAATATGCGCTTTGGGCTATAGAAGGATGTTGTAATGAATAATAGATACGAGATTATACCAATAAATTCACATAGGCGAATCCCGATAGAAAACTATTTTCTTCTTTGGACGAGGAAGATTTCTTCTCTTTGTCTCGAACGAATGTAATATTCTCAACAGGTTCATTGAAAGAATCGTAGATGTCAGCATCTCACGGAGAACAGTTACCGTTTTGATACTTTTCTTTTGCGTGCAATGTCTATTATTATTCAATGATAATGCTTCGAATAGTCGCATTGACCCATCAAACGTGCGACTTAGAGTAGTGCCTATGATCTGTCAGGGTTGACAGCGACGTCAAAACAAAATCCCCCTTATTGATTTTTCGAAATCCGATTTGTCGCGCTTTAAGTGGCGTAAACCCTTTTCAAAATCATTCTCGCCGTATGACTTGAATCGCCTTTCAAACACAAAATCGCGATGAATCCTCAACGTAAAATCGAGGAAGGTCTGGAGCACATGAAAACTGCGGAAAAGAACTTGAAAACGGGCCTGATGAAATGGAGGCCGGACTACGAAAGCGCAGCGGACGAATACGCCAAGGCGGCGACTTGTTTCCGTAACGCGAAGGCGTTCGATCAGTGCAAGGAAACGTTGTTGAAAGCGTCCGATTGTCATAAACAAAATAGAAGTATCTTCCATGCCGCGAAATCGTTGGATCAGGCAATCCTAGTCTGTAAGGAGTTGGGCGATTTGCGGGACGTTTACCAGCTGGCCGAGAAAGCTGCCGATATGTTTCAAACGCACGGGAGTGCGGAGTCCGCGACGTCGACGTTGGACAAGGCAGCGAAAATTTTAGAGGCGCAACGACCTGAAGAAGCACTGAAACTCTTCCAACACGCGGCTGATATTGCGATGGTGCAGGATTCCACTCGACAAGCGGCCGAGTTTGTCAGTAAAGTCGGTAGGATTTATGTAAAGTTGAGGCAGTTTGAGCAAGCGGCCGATGCGATACGTCGCGAATTAGGACTTCGCGAACAAAGTGAAGCTTACCAAGCTACCGGTAGGTTAGCGGTGGCGTTGGTGCTTGTGCAAATGGCGCGAGGTGATATCGTTGCCGCAGAGAAGGCTTTCAAAGTAATTATGACATGACTGTTTGTTTACGTCATTCGCCCGATTATTCGTAGGAGTGGGGTAATTACTGCGAACCACCGGAGGCGCAATGCGTTGAAATGTTGCTACAAGCTTACGACGAAGAGGACGCGGAGGCGGCTAAAAAAGCCCTGAATAACCCTTTTATCAAGCATATGGATGTGGAATACGCTATTCTAGCTCGGGACATGCCGTTGCCGAAGCAAACGTTAACTTTGGCACCGAAGGTTAGTAAAGAAGAGGCGGGTGTCGATGCCCCGCCCCTGGGGCAGGGCGACGATGAGGATGACGAAGGTGGACTTTGTTGAATTTATGTCTGAGCGTTCGCTTCGATTTGTTCCTTTTTGCATTTATCTAGAAGCGTTCAGGATTGATTTGTTGATTTTATGTGAGCGTCTAAGAATATTCTTGTTCAGTAAAAACTAGGTAACAAATATTTTATTTTCTTAGATATTTTTTTTTATTTTTTCGTCTATCCAAGTTCGGTAATGCGCGACGTTGACGTAGACGCCCGGTTTGTTGGCGTAGCCGCATCTTTGTCCCCAGGAGGTTATTCCATATAACGTATATAATCCTAAGTTATAAGAGTTTTATCGCCGGATGGGTCGAGTTGATAACTTACCGTCTTCGAGGCAGGCTAAGGGTCCTCCGCTGTCGCCGTCGCAGGCGTCGATGCCGCCGTCGAGCGTCCCCGCGCACAGCATCCCTTCGGTTAACGTGGGGCCGTAAACGTGTGGCATTTTGCAAATGTCGGTTGGTTGTAAAGGTACTCGACCGGCTCGTAATTCGTTGGAAAATGCCGAAGTACCGGTTTCGATTGAACCAAATCCGGATATTGAACAGTTCAAACCGGATTCGTAAGTCTCGTTTGCCTCCGGCAAGCAAATTGCTTGGACGTCTTGGTTCAATCGAAAGCCGGCTCCTTTCAATTTGATTAGAGCGATGTCGTTGTTCATTTTGTGGCCTTTGCGGAAGTCTTCGTGGACGTAGAAGTCTTCGATGAAGGCTTGTTGTTCGGTGCCCTCGTCGGTTTGGAGGTTGTAGTCGCCGGCGACGACCACGTAGGCGCCCTTGGGGTATCCGACTAGGCAGTGAGCGGCCGTCAGTACGAATTTCGAGCCGATTACGATTGCACCACACCAATGTGCTAGATGAAGTTTTCCCTTCACACGTATTGCTGCCTAGGGGATCAAAAGCATAATGACGCGTTTATAAGAAACGTTTTGGATTTGCTTACTTGCCAAGGGTAGTCGCCGGGTTTTGCTTTAGATCCTTGAACTACTCGAAAGTGCACATCGCTGTCGCTCGATAGTAAACTGTTTTTTCTTAAGCCGCACGACAAAGGGTAAAGTGTTGAGTCGTCTTTGAGGTTTGATAATCCACCTTTTACCTCTTGGGGTGTTTTGATGTGGCGTTCGATTGTCGACGTATCTGATGCGGTGCATATCACTCCGACGTCTTCGCTGTGATCGCAGTTGTGTTCACCCCAATTCCAATGACCACATTTTTCCAAAGTAGTTTCGTTGCCGAAACAGGTGACTTGGTCGAGCCAGATGGGTCCAGTTCCTTGTCCAAAATAAGCCTCTTTCTTCACCACCACGGTGCCTTTGTAGCCCAAATTTTTGCATACTACTTTAGCCGCGTCGTCGTTGAAGTCATCATCACAGATCGTACCCCAAATTCCGTGACGTTTCACTTCAATTCTGCCTTCAGATGGGAGTGATCCGTTGACCAAGCGTGTCAGTATTGGAGCCTGTTCAAGTATAAGCAGTCAGTTGCTAAACCATAATTAAAATCGTACCGTGCACAACTCCTCGTTCTCCTCAGAGCCATCGGAACAATCCTCAGGTCCATCGCAGACGAACGCCAAGGGGACGCATTCGTTACTCGTTTGGCACTTCCAGAAATTCTCGGGGCAGCCTTCCCGTTCGGATTTGCAGACAACACCAGCAATTTCGCTACCGGTGCAATCGTGCGAGCCCCAACCGTTGAAATCGCAATCTTTAATAGAAGCTTCATCACCGCGACAAACCTGAAAAATAATTCAATCCATTACGAGGACAGTGCTGAAAATCAACCAACCAAATCGTCCATCATATAGAAAACAGTTTCGGATTGATTTCCACGTCCAAAAAACGAATTCGTTTTGACTTCAGCCGCTCCTAATTTGTAACCCATTTCCCGACAAGCAACGTTGGCTGCTTTCATGTCAAAACGATCATCGCACACGTACCCAGTTCTGCCAAAAGCTTGAACAACAATTTATTATTATTATTAGCATCGAGCTGATAATAATACCAGATATTTCGAGACGACCCTCCCCCGAATTCTTTCCTCCACTCAATTTGATCCCATAACCGATTTTCGCTGCCGGGCAGTTCTTTTCATCACCCAAATCACCGCAATCATTTTGACCGTCGCAAAGTTTCGACTCGTCCAAACACTTGTTGTTGCTGCATCGAAACAAACCTGAACAATTCAACTTGGCACTTTTCAACTCATAGTAGTCATTCGGTTGGTACACCATCAAACGCCCAGATAACCCTTCGTTAACATCAGTGAGTAAACAACAATTATCGATCGTTCTACAATTTATTTAACTGGATGTTAGCTCTCCGTCATGTAATTAGGCTCACCTGTAATTAAACGACCTGCAGTCAAACCGCTTGGATTCAAGGCAGAGGTAAGCGCAAGACGGTATTGTAACGTTATCCCATCTCTCCTTTTCGATTGTCGCTAAGCGTACTCCTCTTTTTACCTCAAACTTCTCCACGTGCTTATCGCAACCCTCCTCGTCTCGACCGGTTCCGCAGTCCTTCGAATTGAAGATGTTTAAAACGGAGACAGCGCTGCGTTTTATGGTTTTACCGTTTTGCCGTCGCATACTAAGTTTTTGGGGACGCAAACCTTCTGGTAACCGCCACAATCGAAGCCTCCCTTCCGGCAATCCGATTCCAGGAGTTGCGAGGCGCTTGGTATCCCGACGTCGGTCTCGTAGTACTCGAAGGTGTAGTCGGCGCTCGTGTCGGTTGCTGGGTACGGAGGCGGCCAAACTGGTTTCTTTTTTGGCGGCGCGGTTGGTATGGTTGTGGCGATTTCCGGTGCGGTTGGGGTGAATCTGGGGAAGCCTGGTGGTTTGGCGGTGGGGAATCCTGGTAATTTAGTTGATGGGTAGGTTGGAATGAATGTGGGGAAGCCTTGTGGTTTGAAAGTAGAATGAGTTGGAAACGGGGTGATTGGTTCTTCCTCCAACGTTTTCGTGGGGCACTGGTATGAAAAACCGCAAGTGAGCATTTTGGGATCGAACATGGTGCCCGGGCCACAATCCATAACGAAGGTTTGTCCGTTGGCGCAACTTAGGAATTTGGAGCAGTCGGACGGATGGGGTTGAAGCCCGGAGAATCCGTTTGGGCATTTGGGTTCCGCGAATTGTTTCTTATTAGTGGGTCTTGCGTTTGGGACGTCTTGGTCTGATTTACAGTTTGGAGGGAAGCATCCACCTAATGTGTTCGGTACCTCATTGAGTCCATTATTCGTGCTAACTGGTTTATAATTTTCAACTTGATTCGATGCCCCAACAACGAAATAATCAACGTTGTGGTTTTGGCGATCGTTTTGACCGTTGAAACACTTCGCCAAGTTAGGATGGTTACAAATATTTCGGTCGGTGTCGAAAAGGGTTCCGGATGGGCAGATTTGCTCCGTGGATGCTCCCGAATTACATACCACAAATTTCGTGCAATTTTGGTAGTTTGGCATTCTCCCGGAAAAGTTTATTGGGCATTTCTGCTCGGTGTGTCTGGTGTTTAAGGTGTGGGAAAGACTTGGTGGTGGTTTTTCGTATACAGTCTGTCTGGGGCCGGTTAGGCAGTGAACTTTATCGGGAAAATCACAGGAGAGTGTGTCCGGATTGAAAAGAGTGCCTGTATTAGGAGAAACTTGTGTAAGTAGCAAATATGAAATTTTTATTACCCGGAGCGCAATTCTGCACGAAAGTCCTTCCTTTCCAACAGTTCAAAAACTGATTGCACGACAAGGAGTAGACAAACGTCCCCGTAGCACTAGGGGGGCACTTTTCGTAAATTTCCAATTGCTTTTTCACTCTCACAATCATTTTTCGTTGCCCCGAATCCGAATCGCTCTTCGGTTGGTACACTGGATAAATTTTTGTAGAAGGAACTCGAGAACTTTCGATGTTATCGATTTTTGGATTCTGGTAATTCACGTGACTGTAGTTATGGTGTAGTTGGATGTTTTCCCTTTGAGGATTTTTCCATCCAGTTGTTTTAATTCCTGGAGAAAGAGACGGTTTTCCCGGGCGAAAGTCATAAGGATTGTAGATCTACGAAATTGGTATTAACAACTGTACGCTCCTAAACATGTACCTACTCCAATAACTTGATGAGTATATAGAGTGACTAGAAATAAATAACACCTAGAAAGATGCATTTTTTAACGAAAACTAAGCGAGGTTTTGGTACGCGTAACTACGATTATATGAGCGACACATTTTAAATAAATATCCGCAATAATAATTGGAACTGTAGTACTAATCAGTTCTCTTTATCTTGTTTGTTATTTAAGGGGTCATCGTGTTGCCCTTTTCTACTAATTATTTATATCGTAATTGATTTCTTCGAATACGGTGGCGTGCAACCTACAATCCTAGTTCGGGAACGGAAACGAAACATTTTAAATTAGAATCGTCGCCATAAAAATGATATATCTCTTTAGATTATTAGAAAAATCCTCATAATCATTACATTACAAGGACGCAACTATTTAGATTGATTCTCGGTAAGTTATTGATGAAATTAGGAAACGTTTCATGTGTATATATTTATATTCAATAAACTAAGTAAATATATGACTGCTACGACCTGGTATTTATATCTGAAAAAAAGGGTATTTAGGAAATTTTAAAGCACAAAATGCTCTATTCGCGTTTTATAAGGTTTGATCCAACCGATCACCAAACCAGTTCCAAATCAATTAGGCCCAAGAGCTTGACTGGTTTGGTGATCAGTTGGAGCAAATATATATATAGCTCTATGCTTTTTACGAATCCTACGCACCTCTGACCACGAGCATAGAATGTATATTAAATTCTCTGATCTGACAGTTGTCCATTCAAATTCTAGGTTAGAAATCACTTACCCATCATGGCGGTCTTATACTACATTTAAAAATCACTTTTAAAAATTTTACAATCGTATTTTCCGCCCTTCTATTTTGTTTTTTTATAATATACATCAATCTACCAATTTAACATACCAACGTTCATAAGTACGTGATGGCGACAAAGAACCACGTGCAAGACAGTTCCGTAGTTGAAAGAAGGCTCCGTCCAATTTACGGTGATAACAACGATGTAACCGAATAATTTTTCACCCTCGAACATTTCAGAATGGTTGGATAGCGGAAACAATAAAAAATCGTTGCAGGAATGCGATAAAGTATTGAAAAAAACGCCCAATTTATTATGCGCCAAAGCATTGAAAGCCCTCACGTTGCTCCGCATCGGTAAAGAAGCGGAATGTCTTTCCGTGTTGGATAATTTAATTGAGGAGAAACCAACCGATGAGGCCACATTGCAGGCAATGTCGCTTTGTTGCCGGGAACTCCACCAAGGTAATCCCGTTCGCGCCCAAATCCCACACTAATCGCTAACTTCCAGTTGATAAAATCTGTAAGATCTACGAAACGGCGGTCAAAGTTGATCCGTTTAACGAAGAACTACACACTCACCTTTTCATGTCTTACGTCCGAATTTACGATTTCAAATCGCAACAAAAAAGCGCAATGGCTTTGTACAAATTCAAACCAAAAAACCCTTATTACTGCTGGGCGGTAATGAGCATCGTGCTGCAAGCTTCCAAAGGAGAAGGTAAAGACGACGCTAAGAAACGCGAGCTTCTATTGAGCCTCGCGGAACGAATGATGGATAAGCTGATAACCGAAAATAAAATGGACGCTGAACAACAAGTGCAACTATACATAATCATATTGGAGCTACGCGGAAAGTACAAAGAAATACTCGATGTATTCGACGGCCCACTCGGACTGAAATTATCCTGCATGGATATTAGCAAAGCTAAAATTCCATATCTGATCAAACTGGAAAAATGGAAAGAACTAAATTTGATTTGTAAACAAATTCTCGCTAGAAAGTTAGGTTTGAAACCCGCTTTAATCACGTAATAAACCGAATTGTTTCAGCGTGGACCAATGGAACATCTGGAAAAATTACATCGAATCCGTTATTAAACTATCATTGGATAATCATTCCAACCACATCGACAATCACGATTCCGAAGCTGAAAATAATTTGGACGCCGTAGACGATAGTCCTGAAAAGGCGCACGAATTTATTTGCGGTTTAGTCGAAAGCGACTCCGATAACGGTTTCACGTTGCGCGGGCCGTATTTAGCTCGATTCGAGCTATGTTCTAAGATGTTCGAAAACGGGATGCCCGCCACCGAACTTCTGGGCGAACCGATCGAGTTAATTGTCGAATACTTTAGGAAGTTCGGTCATAAGCCTTGTTGCGTTACCGATTTGAGATGGTATTTGCGATTGTTGGACGATGAAAAAAAATCGGATCTGAGTACACGGTTGTTGAAGGACGTTGGTATTAGTGCGACGAATATTCCTAAATCGGTAATGGTGTTGGTATTTTAATCGGGGTGTTAATGTAGTTGTTTTTAGGAGCAACAAATGCAGAGGCATATTTGCGCGTTGCAGCTGTCGCGATTGTGCGGTGCTCATCGTAATCTTCCCGCTATTCATCTCAAGGCGCTTGTTACCGCTTTCTCGTTGCACTATCAGCACGGTTATCAGTCGTACGGCAGTCAGTTACTGGCGACCGACTTGGGTCCTTCGGATAATTACGCGCTGCTCGCCGTTCACATATTGTACGATTTGGCGCGGTTGCAGAACAACGCCGAACCTGTTATTGTGGCTCTGGTTTTGCTCGATTGCCTACTCAAGAACAGCCCGAGTAACTTCCACGCGAAACTGCTTTCCGTGAAGTTATATCACGTAGTCGGTATGTATTTTAAAAAGGAAACGCCTTTATTATTAGATATTTTTATTATCGTAATCGTAAATCCACGTTGGATATTTTGAGGATGATTCGGAATGTGTCGACCTCCTCCTCGTTGACGCACCATCCGCTCATCTCTCCGATCATCCGCAAAACGGGACAATGACCGGCCAAAAGTTGGGCCGACGCGATTGTTAATTCGGGCGCGGAAACCAACCAAAATTCCATGAGGTATTCGAAATCGCGTTCGGCGCATAAGTGAAAAACGTCGCTGTCGGTTAGGTCTGCCGTACATCCGACTCGCAGCACGGTTAGTAACGGGGCGTATGCTAATAAATTTTTAATACAACCGTTCGCCAGGCGGCAGTAAAGAATTTCGACGTTTGTTAGTTGGGAAAAATAATTTTGGGGTTCTTTGAAGCTCAATGTGGAGCGATAGAATTCCATTGTGGAGATTTTCGGGGCTTCGTTGAGGATAATGTTTAAATCCAGAATTTCTTTCGGGCAATGATTGATTCGGGCGGTTTCCAAGTTTTTCCCGGAACGCTCCAGGAATTCTTTGATTTCCTTTACCGGCGCGTTGGACAGTTTGAGTTCTTTGAGTTGTTTTAATTTGTGTAGGCGGCAAACAACTCCTATTTCCGGGCAATTCAGGTGAATGCTTTCTAATTGTGGACATAGTTGAATGATGGCGTCCAGAGTTTCATTTGAAGTTTCGGTATCGTGCAAGTATTTAAGTTTTGTTTCTTCGATTTTTCCGAAACGTAGTCTGTTTGCTATGGAGCGACCCGTGTAAGAATAGATTCGAATGCTCGTTAATTCCGGTAGATTATCGAGTAGTTGGGCTATGAGGAATGAATCGTCAACGCTCCCCTCGCAAATCACCAGTTTTCGGAAGTAACCGATGTGTAGTAGGCGCAGCTTTTCATTTCTCAAACTCATTAATCCTGCTACGCAAAACGTCGCTTCTCCGGATATGTCGAGCACGTTCAATTTTGGGCAGTTGCTGAGGCTGTGCAGCACTTCGTCGTTTGCTATGTGCGGTATTATAAGCACCGTCAGGTTTGACAGGTTGTTAAACAAACTGGCCAGCAAAACGGGATTGTCGCGAGCCCAAACGCCTTTGAAGTCGATCATTCTTAGTCCTCTGCCCCGTTTTTTAACGCATTGCAGTATTTTATCGTAATAAGAATAAGGGAAATTGCCCGCTCTCAGGTTTTCCACATCGTCCCTTAACAACAACTCCAAACTGCGGAATCGAACACCCGCATCCAGACCTTCGCATTTCAGAATGATGGTGAGCACTTCACCCAAAACGTGACCCGTTACTTCCGACAGTTGCTTTTTTATTATCTCGTAACAAGTCGATTTTGGTTCGTCTTCGGCTAATAGTCGTTTTAATCGGTTAGCGAACGATTGCGCGCAAATTCGTTTTAAAGGCAAGACCGGAATCTTGGGTGACATTTATGACACGTCGTTTGTTTGTTGATAATCACAATGGCGGCACATTACAATGTAGGTTTTATATCTGGTATTTGGCAACCGTTTGCCTAATCTATTTTTGTCGGGATTTGTTTGTTTGCTAAATATTAAAATACCGGTGCGAGCAGTTGCCCTACGTATAAGGAATTGAATTTTTGTAATAAAAACTTTACAACTTCCTGACAGGAACACAATATTTGAACAGCGTTAGTCGAAGGTTTCAAAAACATCTTAGTCATGAGCATAGAAAATATTAATCAATCGGACATATATTTATATATTAAGCGTTTCTAGGTTTCTATTTAAACAGCGCTAATCGAATAGTCATAGAAAAAAATATATAAAGGTTTGAAAAACGCCGATCTTAGTCATAAGCATAGAAAATATTAATCAATCGGACATATATTTGTATATTAGGTGCAGGTATCGGTGCTCAAAATATGTACAACAGCCTCGAAATTAAACATTTACAACTGGATTCGTTGGGTTACATCCACTGCGCCAGGTTGGCGACAACCGGACTCCTGAGCAGCGCCAACGGCCTCTACGAGAACACGCTGAAATTCTTTTCCTCCAACTATAAGGACGTATGTAAATACTACAATTCGATGAAATTTCAACACTAAATCATCTTTTCTTCTTGCTCGTTCAGAGCGCTGATCACCTGTCGTCATCTTACAAATTCGGCTCGTTCGCCAAACTGGAAGAATTTATGGATTTCAGGGAAAAATTAAACAACAGTCTACATTATATGGCTGTGACTATCGATAAAATGATGCTAACTGTAATGTGTTGTATCAACGCGGACGGTTTGGCCGGGTCCTCGTACCTCGATCCAAAATGGGACTGTATAAGGTGATTGCTTTTAATACAACAGCATCAAACTGATTTATTTCTTGTAGAGATAACAGTGATTTAAGCGTCTACAGTAGCTGGGATCCGGAACGTATAAACGGCCTTCCAGAAGCGTCCGACGAGGCTTCAAACTTGTTTGCTCAAGACATCGATTTTTTCAAGCTCAGAACATACATTTTGCAAACCGTAGTAACAGCACTGGATGTAATGAAAACAACCGATGGCCTCAGATCTAATAACGTCGAAAAATTAGAAAATCTACTAAAAGAATGGCATGTTTTAGAAGAACAAGTACGAGATAAAAAATACGAACCAATACCACAGGTTATCACTATAACATACAACAATCAAATTTAAACTTTAACAACACATTTTAGAATCTTATATACCTACCTTTGCCTTCGAGACTACACGCTGCGCTGAACGCCCCCTACCGCCCGATCCTGGGTCGCCTATTCGAAGTGTTCATCTCGATTATCCGGGAAGAAACGACGCAGAAAACGATTTTAAACGAGATAAAGACTGAATTGAATAAATTAATCGAAAGTGTGGACGCAATTCTCAAGGAAACGACGGATTTTCTTCAACTGAGGACGACGATGGAGTTCGTTGTAAATAATGTAGAAGTAAGACTCGATTAACTCTTTAATCGCATCACGACCGACGAAAATTTTTATAGATTGTTTGCATCTCCTGCTTGATCTGCAGCTTATGCAACGATTTAGTCAGACCGAAGCAGCAGGGAAAAAAGGGAAAAAAGAACCCCACCGAATCGCTCGGCAGGGATACCGTTATCGAACTCATCAATAGTCTGAAGATAACCATTTTGAAATTGGACACGAGTTTACATCTCTGGTCAGCGGTTTCAACGCAAACCGAAGTCGCCTCGGAACTGGAGTGTTTGAATCTAAGTAATAACAGTAGCGTGGTGTTTCAGAATATATTATCGAGTCATGTACAAGCTGTGAACGAGTTACAAAGTGTTTTGAAGACTAAATTGAAATTGATAAGCGGTAACAGCTGAGGTGAATAGTGAATTACATGTATATTACAGGTTCTGTATTTTCAATTTGAATATATCGTCGTTTTTTATTGTTGCTCACACGGTGACGTCACGCTAGGTGATCATTTTTTCTTCTTTTTCGACGTGTTGCGCGCTCTATGTTAACCTGTCACCAAGTTAGTATGGCGCCGTTTTAGCGGTAATACGTCAAACATTGTTGAATTTTTCAAAAAACAAAGTCATTTTATGGTTTTTATTCGGAATTTATATTGCGTTGATGGGTCTTTGTTGTTGGTCATCAGCGCCGATCGTTTTTGGAACGATAAACATGTTAATTGACCCAAAAACGCTTATTGTTTGGTCTACGATGCATCTAACGTACCTCGATTTAAACTTGATTATATCGTAATTATTATATATTTTTAAAGGAAATCGTTTTTAGACAAAATGGAAAACGTTGTTTACGATCTCGATACATCAGGCGGTCTGATGAAAGTGAGTTACCTAGATAATTAGAAGCGTCATTAGAACGCTCCAGACTGTTCTCAAAACAATGGCGGATTGCTTTCGTGTTACAGCAAATTCAGGCCTTGATCGCGCCTCCGAAATCCGATGGGAACGATGAATCGAGCCAGACGCACCATCGTTATTTTCGCAGGCCTGGCAGAGGGCACAATCACGATAATTGTGACGCATGTGGGGAAGGTGGTGACTTAATTTGCTGCGACACGTGTCCTTCTAGTTTCCATTTACAATGCCAGTGAGTGGATTAACTCGTCTCGTCTATTGTGAACTCTGAGTGTTTTGTAGCGATCCCCCGCTGGATCCAGTCAAAATACCGGATGGGGAATGGTTGTGCCACAATTGTAAATGTATCAAGGCGCAAACCGTCAGTCAACCAACGCCCCGTACCAAGCGATCAAGTTCAACGCCATCCGAATATCAACCTTCACCTGAAGTCAAAAAAGAGAAACTCACTCCGATGGAGATGTTGGTGGAAGCTGCAAAAACGATGAACCCAAAACAGTTCACCTTACCTCGAAGTTTAAGTGTACCATGTATTTTCCCTGGTACCGACAGAGGTGACTCCTGTAAATTCGCATTTTTTAAATGTTTTTAAACACATACATTACGTAGATTTAACAGAGATCCGAAGGAACTTTCGAAACTTGAAAGATTACGAAAAGAATTCCAATGGAATTGTACCGTTACCAGCGAAAAAATGTTACGAGTGCGGAAAATCCTGTTTGACAGCGCCGTTGTTAGTATGTGATTTTTGTCCCAATTGCTACCACCTCGATTGTTTAACTCCGCCGCTGACAGTTCCACCTACCACACGATGGATGTGCCCATTGCATGTTGAGCATACTTTGGTAAGCGGTTTTCAACAAACCAAAAATGTGTTAATGTCGTTATTTAGGACGCGACACTTCTAAAGTCCGCTTCGTTAACGGAACGCGTTCAGCTGTGGAACAAATTCACGAAAGACCCACCCGATCAGGATGCCATCAAATTAGAATTCTTCAGGAAGATTCAACGACGAAATCCACCGTTTCGTTATAAAGTCCGTTTGAATCCGAATAATCGCGCCAAAATTCCGGAAATGGTTCGAAGTCATTATGAAAATCCAGTCAGTCTTTTGCCGGCGCTTAGGGACGTGTTGCGGATCGGTGTAGCAAATAACCATAGATCGGTCGTAACAAACGGGGATGTTGTAAAGGTGGAACGTGATTATTCGGACATCGGGCAATCCAGGCAGGAACTTGATAGTTCAGATGACGCATATCCAAGGAATGGTTTCGTTAAAAGAGAATACGTGAATGGAGATCTGTATGATGTTAAAAAAGAAACACCAGGTACATTTACTTACCATCATTTACTGATTTGTTTAAACATGACAAATATTTGTAAATAGTTTGACTGACAGTGATCACAAAAAAAGATACATACTTTTCTATGCCCTCCATGTAATGTGATATTTTATGTTCTAGAATCTAAATTATGATTATTCTTTTTTTTTATATATATTCGTTTATTTAACGTAATTATTTGACGTAGCTTTAGGGAGAGTAGTAAAATTGACGTTTTGATAACAGTTTCACTTAAGTTAGCGAGTTTAGTTTCGTCTTATTTTTATTGTGTCTTACAGTTGAGTTGGATCACTTGGACGATCGTCTTATAAGACTACTAGCGTATCAGCAAATTCAAAACTTGCTAAACCAACCGAACCGACCGGAGGAATTATCGCAGTGCTTGAATTCGAATAACATTCAGAACAAGTTGCGAAATATGCCGTTGCCGAGCGAATTGCTCACGCCCGCCGACATCGAACGGATCAGTCGCGTGTTTGCTGCTCCGAGGAAAAGGAAAGCGTCCAGGTCGAACGTTAGACCGCGCGCTTTGATTTGCCCGGTTGTTTCGATGCATTTTTACAATGTTAGGTAGTTCAGATTTGTTTGATTCGAAGTGAGGCGTTTGGGTCTAACGTGACAGTTGCAGGACGTCCGACGTCGACGCGGGTGACGTGCGTCACGACGGTAGTTACATGGGTTACCGTCCCACCGTATCAGCGAGGTTCCCCGAGGCGGTCCCGATGCGTTCCACCTCGTTAACGATAGGTCGCGGATCGAACAACGATGTCGATCTGGAGATATTCGGTCAGTGCAGAAATTTATCAACAACTCATGCAATCATCTTCTATGATGAGGTAGTTATAAAACTTAAATTATTACATGGGTTATTAGAAGTTTATGGAGAAAAGAAAAACGAAACTAGTGGCTTTTTCTGTGACTTAGAAGTCTCGTTAGTTTTTGAACTATTATAATCTGCAGAAGATCTACTTGAATTGCGGCTACTGCCACCTGGGTTGAAACAAAAAAGGTTATGGCGTCCGCCATTTGCATCGTGGCCGTTTATTATTTTATTCAGGTTTATTTCTCTTTAAACTCCTAATGCCGTTTGTAGGTCGTCTTATATACGTGTTGTGTTTATGCCAGAGAGCAATGAAAATACCGTACGACTACAAAATATTAAAAAACGTGTCTGGAAGCTGAAGGAAACCGAGAACTACTAAAGTGAAGATTGGAATTAGAAACTTACGAAATTCTAGCTCCCAATAAAAAAATAACTTTTACGAATAATTGGAGAGCATACAAAATTTGGTACCGTACTCTCAAGGTGTAAGTAATAAACATGTATCATAAAGGGTTTTAGCAATATTGTAAACTGTGAGCTAATACATGAAAAAAAATCATCACAAATATGTGGTGGACCAGAAGAAATGAACATGGTTTCTTTTTTTCAAAAAAACCATTTAGAGAACTATAATACATGTTTAGCTTCTACCAATTAAATTAAAAGTTACACTAAGCTAACAGTTAGATAACACAAAACCAGATTTTCTTGTTTGAAATAAATTCACTTTCTCAACTAACCTACTAATCTTATCACAATGTGTTATTTAAATATCTATACGAGATCTTCATTTGTTAGCCGCATTTCCCGCCGATATGTGTTTTTAAAACATTTAGTATTTTTGATTTCGCTTCTTTGTTCTCTGGCAGTTGATTAAGCGAACGCTTACTGCTTAGACATTAGGTCACAAAAGGGTGTTTCGTGCGACATAAATTTCCACACTAAAACCCGTTTTACGTTTTCAGCACGCCAAAAGCTACGAACTCATCAATTATTCCCCATTCGGTACCTATGTAAACAACGTCGTGTACTCTTTGGATGCACAGAAGAACTGTGGCGGAGAAACGTCCACCAGTAAAAAAACGAAAGAAGCGACGGACGCGCTTCTCGAAACTACGATAAAGGAATTGATCGATAAACGACGAAAAGTCAGCAAACCGCCACCCACGGAACCGTCGGAACCGGAGACGTCGGTTTCGGACGCCACCGATAAGGTTTCGTGCAATTGCACCAACTCCTTAGACCATAACCGTACAGGTTGGGAAGGTTCGGCTATTTTAAGTCACGGCACTTTGCTCAAATTCGGCTGTATATCGTTCGTGTTCTCGATCGTGGAAACGGCCAAATGATTGGGTTCGAAACATTTTTGATTTTGCAAAATTTAATTTTTTTTACGACGTCCAAGTGCTGTTGGTAATTCTTTTTTTTATTGTATATTGTATATTTGAGTTTCAACGTTGAAAATAAATGTTTTCCGTTTGTTTCGATATGTAAATACGGGGAGGGATGAACGAAACTTCAAGTACAACAATATACGTTTATTTTTATTCCGATCTGCAATAGTTTTTAAGATTTGATTATTAAGTTCTCTAATCAATTGTCATTACATAGAAAAAACGTGGCTGTCATTGTTTTGTTCTTTTTAGTTTCTCGACAAACTAATATATTTTATAAAAATCTTTTTTTTATAGTATTTCTAATAGTAACATTGATTTATTTCGTATGATACATATATACAGAGTATACAAAATATTTCTAATCTAATCTGGAAAATTAGGCGGAATTTCCATAAATGCCGTTTCCTTTAAACATAACACGTTTGAAATACTGAATCAATTTGGCAATAATATTTTTTTTTTCTAGAGAACATCTCTAACCGAAAGGAATGACAAATAAAACTAAATCACACATTAAATTTCCATCATCAATTGAGCGATCCGACTTGTAGAATTTTTTTTTTAACTTATAATTAAGGAAGAGAGTAAAGAGAGCCTAGCAGCATTTCTTCTTGCCCGGTTTGTTACTTTTACGCAAATTGACTGTATCACCCTGTGTGAAATTCTGTCGTTCTTTCATTTCTATTTTGGATCTTAGGACCAGTCGGGTGATCGCTAGGAACATTTCCTCGACGTTCAAGTTGTCTTTGGCGGACGTTTCGAACAATTGGATGTTCATCGTGTCGGCGAAGCGTTGCGCGTCCTCCGTTAACACCACTTTGCGTTCAGGAGTATCGTTTTTGTTGCCCACTAAATAAGTAAGTATTTAATTGATTTATATAGGTTAAGTAGGTTTAATTTACCTAGCACTCGATTCACAACATCACAGTTCTGATCAATTTCATGTAGCCACCTTTTAACATTGGCAAATGATTCTCCGTTTGTTACATCGTAAACGACAATAACGCCATGAGTGCCTCTGTAATACCTAAGGGAATTGGACTTTTAAACTGTGCTTCTTGTTACTACAAACCTTACGTGCTGGTGATCGTTCGGAATCTTTCCTGACCGGCAGTATCCCAGATTTGCAATTTCACCTTACGTCCGTCTATGTTAATCGTTTTTATTTTAAAATCTACTCCGATTGTGGTGATATAATTTCCTGTAAACGTGTTATCGGAGAATCTTAGCAACAACGAACTTTTGCCTACACCTAAAAGAAAAAGTCCAGAGTGAATGATCAATTTACAGGAAGCTCCCTAGGATATCATTTAACCTAATTCGGTTATTTTTGTTTCCTGTACAGTGGCCTTTTGACCCCACCCACTCTTCAGCACTTACCACTATCGCCGATTATGAGTAATTTGAATAGATGGTCGTAATCTCTAGCCATTATTCTTCCAAATCGTTCGTGCCCTTCGTTATTTGACTAATTATGCTACAATTTGCAAATACCCATCGCTTATTACTTTGCTTATTTTATAACAAAATAACCAGGTTCATCGAAATCGAATTACGATGACATCTGTCAAGTAGTTCATATTTCACACTGTCAAAACCACGGATATTTAAATGAAAGAAGCGTCGGATTAGGTGATTTTAGAACTACTAATAAGATGTGGTGGCGATCGAAGATTCACAAAAACTAGTACAAGCACACTCGACGTGCACAATCGTTACTTGACTGCGCATTAAGTTTTGATATTAAACTCAGTTCCAGTCTCAATTGGCGATTATGTTTTCCGATAGTTCTCTCCGAGGTATGTTTCGATTTCATTATCTTTAAAATAATTACGTGATTGGAACGTTTTCGTCCGAAGAAAAACTTCTTCATGGACGCCATTGGGAATCGTCTTCATTAATGCTGACTATATAACCGATAAATGTTTGAGTTGAAGAATGGATTTGCGATTCGTTTCAGCACAGCTGATAGCAAAACGGATTCAAGGAAGCAGATGAAAAATTAAATTCGCAGGAAGCGGAGGCAGTTATTAAGGTATTTTTGTATATCAAGTGCCTGAAAGGTAAAATTTTATTATTTGTTCTATGATCCAAGAGAACGTAAAATTTTTCTGTGTCGCAGGATTGCTGATTAACCATAGATAAAATAATATTTTTTTATCTATGTGATTAACTGATGTATTTCTGTGTGCTAGTTTTCGATATTTTCTATGTACTTCGTCTCTTAACCTCAAACTTTGTTTTTCCAGATTTCGAATACAATTCAGGATGAAAACGAAGTGAATTTTAAATAAAATGACGTTCCGCTTGGGCGTGAGCCCGAAAGTATTTAAAGCAATTCAAAATGTCGACATGGGCGAGTTGGCGAAATGTACCGAACAGGAAATACGACCGGTATTACCGTGCCTAGTTCGTATGGGTCTGATTTCGCCTCTCGATACTTCGAAGAAATGCACGAACATGAAAATCGATATATTGACAATCGTGTCCGGAATGGAATTGGTAAATTCGATCGTTGCTTTATTGTCCATTGATTTCCATAAGCTGGACGTCGACGTGCGAAAGGAATACCAGCTGAGACAGAAAGGAAATACGATTCTGAACGATTCCATTTTGATTGGTAGTTTGTTGAACACCAGCATGGCTTTGGAGTATGAAAGAAGCGACATGACACGACGATTAAGCATTTTGTTAGGGGAATTGATTTATATTCAATCTCAAATACAAGAGGGCATGGAATTGGAAAGCGAGTACTACATGAAGTCCTCCGATTTATTCGATAATGACATTTTTGCTGAAGAGCTATCTGATATTATTTGTATAGCCTTAGCTGAATTACCAACTACTTTGAGCATTCTCAGTATTGTCGAAGTATTGCTACATGTTCACAATGGTCATGCCATCATATGCAGAATTGTGGCTAATTTCCCAGATAGTTTCAAAGAAGGTATTCACTTATTTATAGTCTCAATTGTATATTTATTTTTTTTTAATTTTAGTTACTACATTTCTAATTCAAACTGGTGAGAAACAAGAAGAGAATATGTTGAGTTTAGTTCGGGCCCAAACAATTTCCTTGTTATGTAAAATGAATCCTTCGCAAGCTCTAATTGCACGAAATAAATGCGTCGAATTGTGTCGCATGCCAGCACTAGCAATAAGTTTGTCGTTAGAACACTGCAATAAGAACATCGAAGGAGGAAACGAAAGTGACATGGTGGCATTTGTTTCTGGTTTACTACTTGGAAATGATCAATCGATACGGTAATTCAATACAACAAATATCATCGTAACGTTGACTGTACATTTTCGTTCAGGAATTGGATAGCAATGTTCATTCGAACTGGTCAAAAACGAAAAAGCGAAGTTCCCAGTAACGCCCTACAGGAATTGAGGGAAGAATTACTGCGGAGGCTCCAAGTCATCATCGACGCTTCGATCGGCAGTCACCTGCCTGATGAAATGGTGGTGCAGGCTTCGGCTTTGTTGAGACTTTATTGCGCTTTGAAAGGCATCGCAGCAATTAAGTGAGTAATCTGTGGAGATGCATAGGATGTAACTTTGTTCTTTGAAGGTTTCAAGATGACGAAGTGAATTCGATTGTACAGTTGTTAACGTTTCACCCGAGTCCAACGCCTGCTGGCGTTAGATTCGTGTCGATTGGTTTATGTATGCTGATTGCTTGTCCCTCGTTGATATCACTTCCTGAGCATGAAAGGAAAAGTATTGAATGGGTAAGGATGTTAATTTCGCGAAATCGCAAATCAAGGGGGTTTACGTTTAGGTTCAATGGTTAGTTAAGGAGGAGGCTTACTTTGAATCAGCCAGCGGTGTGACGGCTTCGTTTGGCGAGATGCTCCTCCTGATGGCGATTCATTTTCACAGTAATCAGTTGAGTGCGATCTGCGATTTGGTTTGCGCCACACTCGGTATGAAGATTCCCATTAGACACAATAACATGACCAGAATGAAGCAAGTATTTACGCAGGAGATTTTTACCGAGCAGGTTGTTACTGCGCACGCAATCAAAGTACCTGTAACCAATTCGCTTAACGCCAATATGAGTGGTTTTCTGCCTGTTCACTGTATTCACCAGTTGCTGAAATCTCGAGCGTTTGCTAAACACAACGTGAACATCAAGAACTGGATTTACAGGCAGATATGCACTAGTGTGTCGCCACTTCATTCCGTTTTGCCGATGCTGGTTGAAGTTTATGTTAACAGCGTTATTATACCAACATCGAAAAATGTGGAACAAACCAACAAACCGTTGACGGAAAATGAAATTCGGCGGGTGTTCCAGAGCTCGATATTCGGTCAATATTTTAATCCAAATCGTTCGGTTCTAATGATGGATTTCGAGACTGCAGTTGATAATTCGGACGTTGATGTGGACAATACCAGCTTGGCGCCACAGTTATTGCTGTTGTATTATTTACTTTTGTACGAGGATTGTCGGCTGAGCAACGCGCAACAAATCGCCGCCAACAATCGTAAAGTTAAAATTTATAGTCCGGAGTTTATGTCCGAACTACCGATTAAGTATTTGCTGCACCACGCTCAGAAGGATCAGAGCTCGTATTCGGGTTTGTTCGGTCCATTGCTCAAGTTACTTGCGACTCATTTTCCACATTTGACGCTAGTCGAAGATTGGCTGGACGATATGTCGATGCGGGTTGATAATAGACAGGAGCAAGTCACGGAAATAGGTGAGAGGGAGCAATGCGTTTCGTTTACTTTATGAATTGGTCTTAGGTTTAATCGAGGCGTTCGAAAAGATCGAAGAGGATCCTACAAAGTTAACGTCGGCGCTGCAAGTTTTATTAAGGAACGAACCAATCGACATTTGGCCATTTGCGGAGATTTTCACGCAATTCGCGAAGAACGTACTGGCGGATAATGTGCCTCGATACGTCCAAGACTTGTACAAAGAATTATGGTTGAGATTGAACACTGTTTTGCCGAGGAGGTTGTGGGTGTTGACTGTGAAGAACTTGGTGGACGATTTTTCGAATTTGGCACAAATCGACGTTGCTGAAGATCCGTTACAGGTAATCTTGTATATATGATAACGAATGCATTAAATCGATGCCGTCTCAGATTCTGCGCTGCGACGAGAGAGTGTTTCGTTGCGCCCCCATTTACGCCATTGTGCTTCGCGTTCTAAGAGCTAGCTTGGCGTCGTCCCGAAGTCAGTTGTTGCAACATTTGCAGGCCAATCCCAAGTTGGACGCCAGCGGACAGATCGTCGTGGAAACAGACCGAGAAAGCATTTGCAAAGCGACCATCGATGCTCAGGTAATTATGCTACCTCTAATCTAACTTGTCGGGTGTAAAACGTCTTGTACTCGAAGGTGTATTGTGGGTTGCGTTCAGATATCAATTTGCGATTCTATGCTTCTTAAGGGTGTATTGCTGGTTGCGTTCACAATCAACTAATCCTACAATTGCATACTTTATTCAACCCCCGCAAGTCTTCTTGTGCCTCAGAATGTCGACGGGGGCTAACAACAATTTTTTACAACACTTATCACATTCGAATACTTTCGAATTTGGTTTAGGAACGATGTCAGACGTTTTTTCTACCTCCTCTTCGATGGTTTTCTGGTCGACGCACGCCGCTTTGTGTTGCAAACGGCGAAAAATCGACGCCCCAGGCATTTCGTGACGACATTTTTCGCAAACGTAACTTTCGTTTACAATTCTTTCCTCCAAATCCCAGGCCCATTCTTCGTCTACTAAACAGTCGTAGACGACGTTTTCCGTCAAGTTCACCCCACCGAACTCCACGTTCTCGGTGATTGGGAAATTCTCGTGTAGCGGATTGTAATCAGTCTTTTCCGTTTCGAAGAAGTCGCAACGTTTTTTAAATATACATTTTAAATCGGCGTTGAGAAGTCGTTTAAAGTTGTAACTAACGTCTGTTGTTACGTAATTCACCAAGTCTTCGACGAAGTAAAATATTTCCTTTTTATTACCCCCCGAACTGTCTTCCGGATTATGGAGTTTCTTTTCAAGATTGTCCTTCCATTTGTTTCGTAACCCGATGGCAATTTTCAACAGTTTCTCACCCTGGCCATAGTAAGGCACATCGACGCTTAAAAAATCGTCGATCACGAATTTTGTAAAGGTGGAGTTGGAGCAAATTCGTTTGCCAAAAAGCAGCAGCGTTTGCAAAACCGGCATCCGAAACGTGTTGACCAAATAAACTTTCTTCGTCTCCAAAATCGATTGATAAACGAGCATTTGGTGTTTGCGACTGATCGGTCGCTTGCTGAAATAATTCGGAGGCGGCACCTCGATGTCGTCGTCGTGAAGCTGCAGAATTTCGGGATTCGTGACGAAAAAACTCGTCGGTCGTAGAAAAACGAAATTTTTCGATTTGGTGTGAAATAATCGTTCGGATACCGTTTTCGAGGAGTTATGCTCGTCTTCCACGGCGACTTGAGGATACAAGCCGCTGGTTAGGATTAACTTCATGAGTGTCACGTCTTTAAAACTGCCGGACGACGTTTCGCTTAGTAAAGCTTGTAGTTTTTTGTAATCGTTGGTTATACGAAATTCCACGTCCCTAATGTCGATTTTATCGTCCTCCTCGTCGACGCGACTCGCGTCTTCGAAATTCTGGTGCTTTAATTGTTTTCTGCGGCGCGTTTTCTCTTCGCGTTTCAGCTCGTAACGCATCGATTTCAAATTTTTTAGTTCGCCGTGTCGAATTGCCCGCTCGCCGCTCGACATGCCCTTTAAAAAACACAGAATAAGCTATCCGATATGTACAGAAAAACTAGATATCTATGGTTCCCCAAAATTCTGAAACGTTCATTTGAACTAATGATCAGATATTCTGTGAACCATTACTAACCTGATCAATTCCTTTGGGCAATAGATCCGCGTCGTTCAGGATGTCTCTAAATTGTTCGATTAACTTCGTAACCTCGTAGAATCGTTGCTCTTCCAAACAGCGTTTCCTCGCCCATTTCCTCGAATTCTCCGTCGTCGAATGTTTCGAAACGGGCGCCGATTCCTGCTTGACGTTCAGCCATTCCGCGTAGAAATTCAAGTAAGTGAGCGGGTCGCCGTGCGAAGACTCCATCGGTTTGCGTAGATTTTCCGCGTCCACGTTTCGATACGCCGTTTGTGAGATGGGACTTTGAACGCTAAGCAATGCAGCCAAAACGAGAACCGCGTCCACTTTCCCGAAAGCTATCGACTGGATGAGAATTTTACCGATTGTCAAATCGACTGGAAGATTGGTTAGAGCTTGCCCTAATGGAGTTAGTTGCAAGGAGTCGTCGCTGGTCAGATCGAGCGCTCCGGCGAATTTTAATTTCTCCACCGCCTCCTCCAAACTTTTATCGCTCGGCTTTTCCAAAAAAGGGAAATGCGCGATATCGTTGAGCCCCAAGGAGATCATGTAAAGTATGAGGGACTCCAATGGTACTAGATGAATTTCCGCCGGCGTAAAGTCCTCGAAGTTGTCGTAATCTTCTTCGGAATAAAGGCGGAAACAAACGCCCGGTCCGGTACGACCCGCTCGTCCCATTCTTTGTTTAGCGGAATCTTTGGAGATGGTGGTTTCCGACAATTTATTAACGCCCCCGACTGTCTGATAGGTCATTCGGTTGACTTTACCAGAATCGACGACAAAACGAATACCGTCGATTGTGACTGACGTTTCAGCAATATTAGTCGATATGATGCATTTACGAACTCCTTCCGGTGGGTAATCGAAGACCTGAAACAATTTTACATAAAAAGATATGTTAAATAAAACGAAAACCTACCTTGTCTTGATCTTCAAGGCTCAATGTGCTGTGCAAGGGTAGAACGATCCAATTCTTCTTACGTTCCCCGTACTCTTGTACCGCCATCGCTAGCTTTGTAATTTCATTGAAACCATTCAGAAATATCAACAAATCACCCTTTTGATTAGGTGGATACTTTTCGTCGATCATCTGGATTATTTGCAAATACGGTGTACAATCGAACTTATCCTTTTTTCGTTCATACGGATCTTTTATTGTCGGTTTGTACTGAATTTCAATCGGGTACAGGCGACCTGGTACCTGTATTACTTGTACCATCTCCTTTTGGAAATAGGTTCGGAACAAGTCGAGATTGATAGTCGCCGACATGAGGATTAATTTAAAGTCCTGCCTTTTATATAAAAGGCATTTCATTATGCCCACCAGGAAGTCGCCGAAAAGGTGTCGTTCGTGCACTTCATCGAGGATGATAACGTCGTACGAGTTGAGGGCCGTTTCTTCGCTTGCCTGTCGCAAAAGCAGCCCCTCGGTCATGAAGATGACCGCGGTGTCGGCTCGTTTTGACTTTTCGAATTTAATTTGATAACCGATGGTGGTCTTGAATTCCGTCAGCGTTTCGTAGGCGACTCGTTTCGATAGTGATATACAGGCGATCCGCCTCGGTTGTGTACAAGCGATTTTTTTATAACCCGCTTCGAGGATGTATTGAGGTACTTGAGTTGATTTGCCACAACCCGTATCGCCTGCGATGAGTAGAACTCTGGATTCCTCGAGTTTTTCAACGATTTCCTTTTTATGTTTGGCAATTGGAAGTTCATTTTGCGTTCTTCTTAATTTTTTCAGTTTAGCGAATTTTGTTTTTTGTTGGAAATCGTTGTAGATTTTTATAATCAGTAGGAATTCTTTGAAGTCCTCATAAGAGATTTGTACTTTTCGTCCGCCTTTATCCAGCACTGGTAGTTTATCGTATAAAGTACTGTTTTTCAATGTGAAGTCGACGTTGAGTAAAAAGTTACGGTCGAATTCCGATCGTTTCAGTTGTTTCATATTCTGATACTTATCGTAGAACGTCCAGAAATCTCGAGCGTTTTGTACATTTGCTTGTTCCGATAAAAATCTGTATAATTCGTGTTTATAATAATCAATTTTTTTTTGCTCAGGAGATGGGGAACGTCTCCTTTTGGACGAACGCTCTTCATTTTCGTTATAAGAATTCCGTCTTCTGCTCATTTTTGTTTTAATCTGAAAAGTGTTGAACAAATTAAAGGTTAGGAGTGTTTGACAACTGAAACCATCGAATTTATGAGTATGAAGATGAGTTATGTTTATCTATGATTTTCGTTTAAGGAAAGCGCGGCAGTTCAAATGCTGTTGGAGTCTTGTTTAGAAACTGAAAGTGATAAAACGGTGCCCGGACAACAGTGGGCGCTCCAAGAAGTTAGATCGTTAGTGTGCAGTTATATTCATCAAGTATTTATTGCAGACAGCGGTTTAGCGACGTTGGTACATTTTCAAGTAAGCAAATAAATCTTTTTTAGAGAACCTACTCTAATTATCAACTTTTCAGGGATATCCGAGTGAATTGCTTGAAGTGACGGTAAAGGGTATACCATCCATGCACATCTGCGCCGACTTTTTGGTGGATTTAATGCAACAACCCAGTTTGAGCAAACAAATATTCGCCATTCAACTCCTATCCCATCTTTCGGTTCAGTACGCATTACCGAAGAATCTAAACAATTGCGTCACTGCACTCAATCTACTGTATGCATTATTAGGCTGTAAGTTTTTCTTCGTGTTCCCAAGTTCGAGCATTTTAAAATCGGTTATCATTTTAGGTTTATCCAGCAGTCAGAGAGTAAAATTATTTAAACCAGTTCTATCAGCGTTGGCGAGGATCAGCGAAGCATTTCCGCCCTTGGTTCCCGATATTGTTAGTCTCTTGATGCAGTTGGCGAAAATTTCCGAATCACAAGCATCCCTAGCGTCACATTTTGATGCACATCTCGGAAAAGGGTTGGAGATATCTGCGCAAGAAAGTAGAGAACTTTGCGACTCAACACAGCGAGCTTTTTCTGAAATTTTGGATAAAGCGGTGTTGAAACCAAAAATTTATAAACAAGAATAAATTTTTTTTCTATTCCATCAGTTGAAGTTTTTTTTCTGTACTTTCTTCTGTACCTTTTCGTGTTTCTGTAGATCTTTACGTTTCTAGATTCCTGATAGAAACGTAGACAAATGTTCTCTCTAGACACTTCTTCGAGATGCTGAAGTCCCATTACATTTTTATTCTACCAGGAATGTAGAAACGTAAAGAGATATCTGTGAAGGAACGTATTCTAAAAGTGCACTGAAAATATCTCTTCGCGTTTCTACATTCCTGGTAGAATAAAGACGTAGAATGTAGAAACTTCGGCAAATATACTCGCTAGATACTTCTTCGAGATGCTGAAGTCCCATTACATTTTTATTGTACCAGGAATGTAGAAACGTAAAGAGATAACCTTAAAGGAACGTATTCCAAAAGGGCAGAGAAAAATGTAGAAAATTGGACAAATATTCTCAGTAGATACTTCTTCGAGATGCTGAAGTCCCATTACATTTTTATTGTACCAGGAATGTAGAGACGCGAAGAGATATCCTTAAAGGAACGTAGTTCAAAAGTGCAGTGAAAAATGTAGAAAATTGGACAAATATTCCCAGTAGATACTTCTTCGAGATGCTGAAGTCCCATTACATTTTTATTGTACCAGGAATGTAGAGACGCGAAGAGATATTCTTAAAGGAACGTAGTCCAAAAGTGCAGTGAAAAATGTAGAAACTTGGACTTTGGAATACGTTCTTTAAGGATATCTCTTTGCGTTTCTACATTCCTGGTAGAATAAAAATGTAATGGGACTTCAGCATCTCGAAGAAGTATCTACTGAGAATATTTGTCCAAGTTTCTACAATTTTCACCGCACTTTTGGAATACGTTCCTTTAAGGATATCTCTTCGCGTTTCTACATTCCTGGTACAATAAAAATGTAATTGGACTTCAGCATCTCGAAGAAGTATCTACTGAGAATATTTGTCCAAGTTTCTACAATTTTCACCGCACTTTTGGAATACGTTCCTTTAAGGATATCTCTTCGCGTTTCTACATTCCTGGTACAATAAAAATGTAATTGGACTTCAGCATCTCGAAGAAGTATCTACTGAGAATATTTGTCCAAGTTTCTACATTTTTCACTGCACTTTTGTACTACGTTCCTTCAAGGATATCTCTTCGCGTTTCTACATTCCTGGTAGAATAAAAATGTAATGGGACTTCAGCATCTCGAAGAAGTATCTAGTGAGAATATTTGTCCACGTTTCTACCTTCCACGTCTTTATTCTACCAGGAATGTAGAAACGCGAAGAGATATTTTCAGTGCACTTTTAGAATACGCTTCAAGGATATCTCTTTACGTTTCTACATTCCTGGTAGAATAAAAATGTAATGGGACTTCAGCATCTCGAAGAAGTATCTAGTGAGAATATTTGTCCACGTTTCTACCTTCCACGTCTTTATTCTACCAGGAATGTAGAAACGCGAAGAGATATTTTCAGTGCACTTTTAGAATACGTTCCTTCACGGATATCTCTTTACGTTTCTACATTCCTAGTAGAATAAAAATGTAATGGGACTTCAGCATCTCGAAGAAGTGTCTAGTGAGAATGTCTCTTTACATTCTTGGTAGAATAAATACTTGAAATGTAGAAAGGTAAAATGGTGTTTCCTTTGTTTCTATCACTTTGAAGTTAGATTTTTTAGTTAAATGATTTCACACATAATGAAATAAACTTGTATTTAAAAAAAGAAAATACGAATATAACGAAAATAGTCCAAACTGTGACAGAATATAAATATATAACACGATTAGATGAAATGAGGAAATTATACAAAAAATTACAACCAAGGGTGCCAAGCTGGATCCATTCTGCAGAGATTATCGTGACTGCTCGCTGCAGCTACGAGTGTAGACAACTAAAACAAAAACTTCTATAGTAAAAGCTATTCTTCGAATGAGAGTTTACTTACTCTGCTTTCGACGCCATCAAAATGCGCTAACGTATTCAGTCTATTAGAAATTGAAGCAATCGCTTTGTTAACCATATTTATAATTTGCTCCGCATCGGTCAGTTTCTCTTGGTTGTGCAACATCGATTCATCGGACTTTTTCATTCTAGACAGTATCATTTCGTCTTTTAAAATGGGTTTAAGTATAGCCAGGACCTGAAATAAAAAATGCGATAGTTGGAGAATATGCGAAAAGGGAAAGCGAAAAATCACCTTATAATTAGGGTATACAAAACACCTGGCAGCTGCGATCATCGAAGCCGTCAAAGGACCACTTATTCCAACGGCCGACAAAAATTCTATAATGTTCGGAGTTAGTCTGAATGGCACTGGTCGGGTTGTGTCTAATTCGCCTGAAAGATTTAACGGTTTAAAGAAAATATGTAAATTGATGCGTTTCTTACCAGTGCCATCGTCTACGTCAAACTTAAAATATGACACGTTCATCAACCCAGAATCTTGATGCAAGTACATCATATCTGGATTTAGTCTGGTTAAATGAAACACGTATTCCGCGAAACAAGCGAGAGCTAGTTGTAAAGTGAACATTTTCCGGAACTGCCAAAAATCCGTGGCCCCCGGGAAAGTTAGCTCGGCCCAATCGCTGAGCAAATTCCGCGGTACCATATTCGATTGTACACCTTTCAGAATGTCTCTGTACACTTGATGACTCGCTTTGATACCACGACTTTGCACGTTCGCCAATCGTTCGTAGTAATAGTTGATGGGCTTGTCGTACTCAATACCTAATTTCGCACAGCCCGTTTTGTATATATCGAGCAACGATATGGAGCTAGGGTTGTCTTCGACTAAACGTAGTTGTTGAGACACGGCCACCACGCGCGGCACCGTGAAATTTAGGAAACGACGGGACGTTTCCTTTTGCTTGCTTAAACAGTTGTTCATCATGCGAAGCAACTGAAGTACTCTTTCTTCTCGGCGGGCGTCGGCCAATCCGGAATCGTTAACAACTAGGTACGGATAGATTTTACCGTTATGTCCTCGGATATATAATCTGAAAATGATTCGGGCGTGGTTAAAACGTTGAACGTGCAGTTACACAAACCTCCGGGCCGACGCGTTGTGTTTTTGAACGACATCCACTCGGGGCATGAATCTGGTAATTCGGACGAAATAGTGATTATGTTTCGGCAGCAGGAACTCGCCGGGCAACTCGACCTCGGCCGTTTTCAACGAGAATATGGATAAGAAACGGCATTTATCCTCCATGAGAAACGATTGCAGCAGAGTTTTCGATCTCGTGTCCAAAATTTTAATCCACTTCTTCAGTTTGTAGATGAGGTTGTGCAGGCGCATCGAGTTCGGCTGCGAAAAATCAAAATCCTTCGTGAACTCCTTTTTCATCTCCTTGAACACCGGATCCTGATATGACGCCTCCGCGCGACACGCCAAACTCTGCGATGCCGCCGAGTGGAACGTCGTGTTCACCGATCCGCCGATGTTTTCGACGCCGATCCCGAAAGTCGACACCAATTTTTTGACGAAGTTCAAAACGTGCGCCGTGATCTTGGCCTCGCTCACGCCGTCGCGGTGCTCGAACGCGATCGCATAACACTTGGCCAGACCCTGGCGCAGCTGGCGCAGCACCTCCTCGTACCAGTTCTCCCTGAACCATTCGATTTGATCGGCGATGCCTACGAACGAAATATGTTTGGTTTTATTGTATACGCGGTTAGGGGAGTGGGGTACCTTCGAGACTCAACAAGACGATCGGGTAGAAGTCGTGTTGCATTTTCATGATCTTGGTGCAACGGACCATGGCGGGGGTGGCTTTGAAGAATGATGATGACGATGATGACGACGACGTTTTGCCCGCGGTTGTCGTGTTCGACTGTTGATCTTGCGCGTTCGTTGCCGTCTCTGAGGCGCCGCCGCCTTCCTGGGATTGCTGCTGAACGCTCGTTTTCCTCGCGGTCGCCGTACGTAACGTCAAGTATAGAACCCTCGTCGGGAAATAGACGGCTTGCGGGAACATTCTGCCGACTTGACACAAGATATTGAGTATCACGTGATCGTCGTACTGAACCAGACAATTTAGGAGTTGCGGGGTCCACGGTAACCAAAGCGTGGGCGGTACGCCGACCGAATATTTGTTCAACGAGTCCATGAGACTCGAGATGTCGTCGTCGTAGTTCAACAGCCACAGTATTTTGGCCATGTATTTGCGACATTTTGTTTCGCTCTGGTGTCGGCACGCGTGCAGGAAGCACACCATGGCGTTCACGCCGTAAGAAATCTGGCGGGGATCTCGAGTAAATATCTGTTCGAGATAATCGCCGTACAGCGCCCACGCCTTAATCGACGAGTCGTGTAGTTGAATCGCGACGGAGAACGATTTGTTCGCTTCGTCGGATTTGTTGCTCAGGTGGTAGATGAGACCTTTGTAAGCGAAAAATTCGGCCGTCATGTCTTTGGCGAAGTATTGGACGTTCGTGTTGTTGATCACTTCCAAACCTGAAATTACGGCCGTTATAAAAAAATCATTTGAAATATGTCCAACTCACCTTCTTGGAGATCGGCCTTATTGGTTGCGGCCATTTGTAAATGGCACTTAATCTCTTGTCTGATTTTCTGGTAGCAGTCGACTAGCGGCACACTCAATATCGTGTATATCTTGCTTAGACTTTCCAAACAAACTGGAATCAATCTGTGTTTGCGAGCGATCTTTCCGAAATGGATGATCGATTGAGCGGACGCGTGTACGCCCAGCATTGAGTTAGCGTTCGTCGTGTCTCGGTTGTTTTCGTAATGTTTGACGATCACCTCGTAATGGTGCTGACGCCACATGAATATATCGTTCCAGTGGCTCAGATCGTCCGCGATCACCGGTAAGCGATTACGCCACGTTTTGACGATCGCCTTCATGTCGTGCAACGAATTCTGATGGGCTTGCAGAAGACCTTTATGAATCTGGTATGCCTCTTGCAGTTCCATAATTTGTTGCGCCGCCTGCAATATACTTATTAACATCGAGCGAAAGGCTTGTTCCAACAGACGCGTGCGCAAGCCACCGAAAAACCTAACGCGCAAGCATCTGACCGATTCAAAATTGGATACATAGTCTCACCTGCAAAAACGGCAAGTGAATGTGGCTGACGATGTGGGGCAGCCTACGCCATTCGTTCAAACAGAGTGCGGTCGCGTTCTCCACATACCGTTCCACCGCCTTCAACGGTTTGCTATCGTCCGGCTGGCAGATCAATAAATAACCACTCAACATCGTAATTTTCCAAAGCAGTTCCTTCGGACAGTTGGCCTCAACGTGAGGCATCGTCATCTTCATCGTATCCCATTTGGACAATCTCCAACAGGCCTCGACGATCAAGTACGGATTATAGGAAGGCTGAGCGTTCCCGTACTCGTATAAAACGTCCCACATATTTTGCTCCTTGATGGTTCGTTTCCATCGTTCGAACCACAGACCGGACTCGCGTTCCGTGTAAGGCGGCACCGCGTTCGCCTGCGTGTCTTGTTTGTAATGCGCCATCGCCGATTCGTAGGTCGACTGCGCCTGATCGAAGTACCCGTGTTGCTCGTAGGCGATCGCCTGGACCGTTTCCTTGTAGTGGGCGTGACGTTGCCACAGGCCCGCCCACTGGTCTTCCTCGCTCAGAAACGAGTACATGTCAGCCAGAGTGTCGTTGATTTCGTGTTTGGCCGCCTCCGATTCGAAATCGTAGTCGGAGCACGGGTTGAACGCGCGTCGCACGGCCAAACCGGCCGGATCGAAGGCCATCTTTTCCAGACCGAGCGCCATTCGGTGCCACAGGTTGTACGTTTTGCCCACGTAACGCATGATGCCGGGTTTTATCTGAATGACCGGTGTGCACCTGCAAGAAATTCATTTTATAAATAGTACTTCCATCTGTCGGTACATTGAAGAAATAAAAAGTATCATCTATGACCTATTTTTTTTTTGTACCGTGTTCTGATATGGTATCCAAACAGTCACAGAACTAATCTATAAGGATGTCAAACTTCATCAGTTTCGTTTTTTCTGTGATCAGATCTTCGATGAAATCCGACCTACTTGTGAGTAGTAGGTCACTTTTTCCATTCACAGATTCGAATTTAGTTTCAAAACCAAGTTTTCAGAATATGTCCAACTGTATTGTTCCCAACCCATTGATTTATCTCTATCACATACATGGGTTTATTATTATTATACACGGTTGGTTCTGAATCTTCTTTCAAACCTAAGAAATATCATCACGGGCTAAAAGAACAATAATTTGTGCAGCGTGTTTTACGTTAAAGAACAATTTGACAGATGACATTGCAAAACAGTGGCGAATCACCGCGGTTCATAGAATACCTTAGAGGATGACCGGATTTAGCATCTATGACCTATATGTCATTGTGATCATCTACTTTTGAAAAAATCCACAAGATGGCGCGGCACGAGGGACGAATTTATAAAATTGTTAAAAAAAGAATTCTCACCTGCTCATCGCTTCGACAAACGTATTAATAGCACTCGGTTGACAGTCCTTTTGTCCAACGTGCGCCCCGGAAACGATAAAAGCCACCATTTCCCTGGCCAACGGAATCCGATGGTCGGGATCCAAAATCTCCCACACCCTCGGGAACAAGCTGAGCCACACCTGCTCCGCCAAGCTCGTGTCCAAGTGACAGAGTTGCGTGGCCGCCATCAGAAAATGTTCGGTGGTGACGTTTCGACCTACTTCTATGAACTCGAAATGTTTCTTTATCATTTTCGATACCGTTTCCACGCGATTGATGGACTTGTCTTCGACCTTCGTCGACTCGACGTTGTTGAGATCGACCTCAAGTATCTCCTCTTTAACGACGTCCACGTTACCGGCTTGCACGTGACCGCCGACGCTCAATTGTTCCAGCTGCGCCCTGACGAATTTTTCCCTTTTATCGGCGTCCGCCGCGTGGATCACGGACGTGATGCTCGGCAGTATGCTGCTCTCGTGCGACATTTGTATTTGCGTGTCGGGAAGGGAGGTGACGAGGAGTAATTCGATGCACTGCTTGATCCAGTAGTGCGTGCCCATCGCTTCCCAATTTTGCGAGCATACAATGTACAGTAGGCGTTCGATTAATCGTTTACGGATCGATTCGTCGAAAATACGGAAAAATTTGGCGCGGATGTGAGGTTGGGAACACCGGAGACCGGCCAAGAAGGCCGGTTCGAGTTTCGACGTCAGTTCGGTTACTTTCATTGCAGGATCGACGTAGACGTAGTTGACCAATTCTAAAAAGTGGCCCACGATCTCCGGGTCGTCAGGGAAACGTTTCTCGACGAATTGCATCATTTTCACTAGGAGAATGGATTTTTCCCGTAGACTGGGGGCGTGGTTTAGCGTAACAACGTTTTTGCACTTCATCCATTCCTCGAGCATTTTGATGATCGCCTTCAAGACCTGTAACAAATTTATTGTTACACGTGTTCTATTTATATAAAATCGAAAAAGAAAACCTTAACGTCTGGTGTTTTTTCGATTAGACCGACCAGGATCGTGCCAATGAAAGTTTTTCGCATTTCAACCCCCATAACGACCACTCTGGTCTTGACCAAATCCAAACTAAGGATCAGGAGTTCGCTGGTCATCGCCACCTGTTCCGCGGTCACGTTGCCCGTCGCCGGCTGAAGGTGGTCCTTGGTCAGCTGGTGAAGAACTTTCATGAACGACGTGATCAGTAGGTCGATGTAGGAGTGATTGCTGGCGCACGCCGCTTTCAGCATCATGATCGTGCCGAACAGCGACGACGGCGTCGCCTGGGGATTCGTTTCGAAATTCTTCAAACCGTCCGCGATCACTTTGCCGACGACGGCGTACAAATCCTCCAGTTCCTTGTGCTTGGAGTGGCCGCCGACGGTCGCGGGCGGCGTTCGTTCGGCCGGGAAAATCGACATCAATTTGCTGAGCAACTGATGAAGCAGTTTCGCGATTCGGGTGTTGTTGCTTTTGATGCACGCGCACAAACCGTCGCGCAACGTTTTAAATTCGTTCAGTATGAAATCCTTTTTCATCACGCCCAAGAAGTAAGTGAGGAGTTCCAAGGCGTTCGCGACGTTGCCGATATTCGTTTTCGGAGAATCGACCGCCGCTAGTACTTCGTTCAGGAATACCAAATTTAAAAGAACGGGCTGCGGCCAAATTTCTGGTTTAAGAGCTGTTTTCAACAGAAGCACGCAACGTCTCGACAGCATCTCTGTAGGACTGGTCCCTGTAATAAAACAATTTCTTTTAGGGTTCAAATGAATTTTTACTTGCCTGCAGGGTTAGCTGCTTGATTCAGTTGCTGCGAATCGTTTATCTGACAGGCGAATCGTAGCAAAAAATTGAGAACGTTATCCGTATGATTTTTATCGATTGGTTTATGCACGTTGCTGTCCGATTTAGAGGCGATGATGGGCGCCGCCGTCGATGTGGACGGTTGCGGGGCGACGGCCAATTTTTTCCTTTCGCTTTCCTCGTACGACGACGGACGTTTCTCAGAAACCGCCGCCTCGTCCTCGTCTTCCTTCACGCCGTACAGCTCCCATTTCACTATCACCTCGGCCAACTCGACCGCCAACTTTCTGTGCTCCAAAGTAGCTGAGGGGCTCAAGCCTAATCGTTGTATCGAGGTTACCATGTATTGAATAAGTTGATGTCTAACCGTGTAGTAGACTTTGTGCTGCTTAACAACCAGCTGCACTATATGAAATAACTGTTGCATAGAGTGTCTTTCATCGATGATGATTTTTTTCGTCCAATAAGTCAACATAGAACTACCATCCTCCATCCGCAGCAACATGGACGGCGTTAAAATTTCCAAAGCTTGCCTGACGACGTTCCGAGCTTCAACCGCGTGCGCTTTCAGCAAACTGTGGAACACCTGCAGCACGATATTTTTATGAATGTTCGGGTATTTGAAAATGATGTGCGAAAGCAACAAGTGACCGTGGTAACGGGTCGACGGGTCCACGCAATTCTTCAGCAATAAACAAGGCCACGCGAAGGACATTAAACGGCGCAACTTGAAACCTTGCGTCTTGTTGTTGGAATCGGCGTCGTCGAAATGATTGCTGGCGTGTTCGAACAACAAACAACTGAACTGCAGGAGCGCTATGCGAACGCAATCGGCCGATGGGGGCGGATTTTCCAGATCGATCAATTTGTTGATGAATACGCAAACCACGCTGTTCGGATTGTCTTGGTACGGCATCGGTTGGCTGCCGATCAGTTTGTTGGTTTCGCCGCGGTCAAAGCTGACCAAAAAGCATGGAATTAAGATCAGTTGCAGCACCTGAAATAATAAATTGGACATGTAAATAAATATGTTTGCGTGACATTCAACGTCTATATCTATATGTATATGTAATATGTAATAGTTCATATTTAAACCACAGAATTCTATAACGTAGTTGAAATTCGAATTTTTCTACAATGTTGAATAGTAGGTCATACGTCGGTTTACGAATAGTTCAGCGAAAACAACATATCGAACAGAAATCTGTGACCTCGTACGTTATCATAGATTATACGATTTCAACCATAGAATCCCATAAAATAGTTCAAATTTCCACTTCTTTAGGTCAGACGCGAGAACATGAAACTTTTATAACCTAGCTCACCTTGGATTTAAGACTTTGCGACATCGTCGGCGACTGGAACAGCTCGACGAAACGGAAAAACGCCGACCGTTTCCATTCGACCGTGTAATTGCGCGCGACGATATTCTCCGGAAAATCCCTCAAAAATTGAAAATCGGGTATGAAACGGTCGCAGGTGGCGCGTAGCAGTTCGAACAGCAGATCGATCTCGTTCGGATGATTGCAGAAATAATGCAACAGTATTTTGGCCAATAATTTCGGTTCGTTCCACTGGTCGTACTCGACCTCCTGCACGTTTTTATGCCGCTCGAGGTAGGAGTCGTCGCACCATAATTTTTTATACGCCTCGACCAGTTTCCGTTGGCCGGCGAGCCACTGGTCGTCGTGTTTGATGAGCGTCGCGGAGATTCGAATCGAGCGGTAGCGGAGCGCGTGCTGCGCGCCGCTCTGGACCATCGCGATCAGTCTCGGCACCATGCGCGACTGGATGTGATCGCGGAACGGTTTGCCGTCGCGGTGCTCTATTAGGTAATCCAGATATCGGCCGTATTGTTTGTCCTGGACGTGGACGTCATTCATCAGGAACAGTTCCAACGTTTCCGCCGGGTATCGGAGGAGGAATTTCATGAGGACCTCGCGGAATGGGGAGCTCGCCTCCAGGGTCATCGTCTTTTCCGTTTGTAAAATCAGGGCGACTAGTTGCGAAATGAATTTCGCGGATGCGGCCGGGGTCTGATGGAATATACCGATGATGGTCGCGATCTTTCGTTCTTCTTCGCCTTTCTTGGATAAACCGCCCCATGTCGGTTGTCGTTGGGCGTTCGTCAAGTTGTCGAGGAGCTGTTTTAGGATCTCGAGCAACTGCTCGCATAACTTCTCGTTGAATACCAAAGGGAATAGTTGCGTTAAATATGAAAGCATTTTAACGCTGTTCAACGTTAAATTCTTAACGTCGCCCAAGGTCATTAGCAACGGTCTGACCGTAGGGTGGACGAGTTCTTTTTCGACAGGGTATCCAGCGATGAATTCCTTCATGCATTCGAAAGCTATTTCCTGCAGCTCCGCGTTGGGTTTTTCCAAGGTTTTATATAAGACTTGGAAGATCTGCTCGCGCACCTCCTCTAAATAATGAGAAGCGGCGAGCACTTTGAGAGCGCTCCTACGTAACGGTATGAAGTTTGTCATGCTTTTATAGCAGGAGTGGCTGCTTAGTTTCGAGTCGTCGTTGTTGCAAATCGAGATTAAGTCCAATATAAAGTTTTTGTGTTCGGTGATGGAAAGATCGATGGTGAAGAGTCTGGGCTCGAGGGTCGTGCAGAAATAGTTGCCGTCCATCAGACCCATTTGGGCGATGGCCGGTTGGTGTTTGAGTAAATGCTCCTTCCGAGGTACCATGTCGGCTAGTACGTCTTTGAACGGTGACATGACTTCCGTAACGGTCTTATTTTGTCGTTCGGCGAGTAGTCGCAACGAACGCATCGCCTGCTCCCTGACCATCGCGTAGGTGCTGGTCACCTGTCTCACCAGTTCGTGGGTGATGTCGTAAAGGGCTTTTTTCTGCAGATCTTTGGTTTGTTGATCGGAATTGGCCGGCGGCGGAGGTGTGACGCAAACAATCAGCATTTTCTCGAGATTGTTTTTGGCCATGTCCAAGGCGCCGCTCGACACTTCGCCCGCTAGGTCCATCATGACGAACAGTAGCGCTTTGAGAAACGTGAACATATGTTCGTAGACCCATTTTAGAGCGCAACTTTCGAACATGAATTTGATGGCGATGCAACCGCCCAGTTTCGCGTACCAAGCGCGCTCGTAACATAACGCGCACATCTTCTCCGACATGTATTCGATCAAAGGTAATTTGCACGCCATCTCTTTGCCGCCCAGCAAGGTGGACGCGGTGTCGACGATAAGAACCATACCCACGTGGCCGGGTTTGCACAATTCCTTCTCTTCGTGCCCCATGATCACGGCGAGCGCGTCGATCAGTACGAGGGGATCGAGGGCGACTTGCTCGTGCGGTTTGGGGGAGCGAGCGAACATGCCTGATTGTTGAGCTACCGCCACCATAGTGTAGTGACGCACGATTGAAACCTACCATAAAAACAAATGTAGCACAATTGAATGAAAGGGCAAAACAATTACCATAGCGGGCACAACTCGTTCCCTGAGCTCCTTGATCGCCGCTGCCACGTACATACCCGTCAGGGCAGTTTGATGCGTTTCTCTTGCAGCCTTATAGATCGATTTGTAGGTGGACGCTGAAGCTCCTTCGGGTACCGTGTCCGACTCTTGAAAGCTGGGATGCATAAAAAGATCCATCAGGGTTTTACGGTCGTCACTAAGGTTGGTCGAAGCGGTTAAGTAACAATTAATCACGTCCCAAGCTTGTCGTCTATAGAACGAATCTGTATTGCTTTGCTTGAGGGCGTTGAACGCGGTTTCGATTACTTTGCCCACGGGGAATTCGACCGTTTGAGATTGTTCGCGAAACTTGACTAGTATCGACGGTGGACGGCGGTCCGACGAAGCGTAATCTAGCTTTTGCGGTTCGATCATCATTTTCCGATTGCCACCGCCGAATTTGCCAAGCACCTTGAAGGCGACGGAGTCGTTGTTGCGCAACGTACGCCATAAAGCTTGCATTAGATCCGCGCGCACCGGCTGAATGTGCTCGTACAGAAAATCGTGCTGTAAGTTATCGACGCACAGTTCGAGCGTTCGCAATCCCTGACTGATCAGCACCTGAAACAACGATCGTTACTTGAAAAAAAAATTCGATTCAATAACTAAGCGTACCGGCGAGCCATTCAGAGCTGACACCAGCGGATCCATCAGCATCGGTAGATACGGAAGCAGGGAGCTGAGGCGAACAGGCACCGTCAAACAAAGTTCAACAAATAAGTCTTTCATGTGTTGTTTGTGCGGACCGCTTTGTAGCCGATTCAATCCCTCCAGCAGGTTGGGTAGCAGCGGCAGGAATTCCTGATAAAGGAGATCGTGACTACCGCCACCTATCGAACGGAAGAGAGCTCTCAGCAATAGAAAATAGTTATAGGGCTCCTTGGCGCTCATCGCCAACTCCATCGATCTATTAACGATCTGGTGCAGGTGCGGTCGAAGCATATTCTCGTTTTCGGTCGGCAACAACGATACACTACCGAAAACCAACTTGAATAGTTTCAGGTAAAGATTACTGCGTTCCAAATTCGAACCCATCTCCTCCATCCGCTCGAGCAGGTATTCGACGAGAACGGTGGCGAAAATAGGCGACGTCTCCGGTTTAGCCAACAACGTATTCGGAACGGTTTGTAAACTCGGATTTTTATAAACCTACAACAAGAACAATAACTCTCCAGCTGACGTCACTACGAATAAACAACGTGACATCACTACAAATCGATGACGTCGCTCTTTATCCAAATAATAAAAAACTCACCCTTTCAACCAAATACTCGATCGTGGTTGAGAAAATCTCGTGAAAATTCCGCGAATTCATGACTGAAAACACGCCGCTAAAATGTTCCAAAACATCTTTCTCCTCCTTCGATCGGACGTTCTGTTGGATGTTCCTTTGAAATGTGCCCAACGGTTGCGGTCCGTTCGCCGATAACGAATAAATATCCAAAGCCTTGAGGCCCCACTTGACGAGGCGGACGTAAATTAAAGTTTCGTGCGGTTGAAAATACTTTTGATGCGAGGGAAACGTTTGACCGGCGCTCGATTTGCCGGCCGAACACACCAGAGTGATAGATTTCACGCCGAACACTAACGTTTTAACGAGACTACGATAATCGGACACGTTGTACGTGGTATTTTGGGTATTCGACAGGCCGTATCTCGATTTGTCGTATTTTTGTTGCTGCAACGATCCCATCGCGTTTTCTAACATTTCCGTTTGATTACCCTTTTGTTCGGCCTCGGTTTTGGGCGCGACGTCCGACGTGACCGTCGACGACGTCTGAGACTGCTGTTTGGATCGGTTGATGAGAATCGGCAGCTGGATTTTGGATATGGTTTTGAATTTCAAGACGAACACCTCGAGCATTCGCATGAGGAGATCGCGCCCCTCCGCGTGATGATCGGGCTCCGATCGAACTCGAATACATTCGACCAAGTTCAGTAATAGTTTGCACGACATCGTTTGAATGGTGGCTGCCAAACTGTCGTCGTGAACGTTTTTACTGAAGAGATGAGCTGCGCGCGTTAAATCCGTTAAAGACAACTGCGGTCTTACGTGATGTACCAAATCGGCCAGGGTGGAGTACGCGAGAGGTCGAAGCGATTCGTGCGTTGTCCATCCACGTCCCAAAAGAATATCCTCGTCGAACAACCGATCAATATACGGCACGAATTCTATTAAAAAAATCAAAACAACTGTACAACGAAACAAAAACAACTCACTATTCCTGAGATCTGTTGCGAGGATGTGTCTTGCTGCAATTAAAAGTTCTCGTCGTAAATGTGCCACTTCCATAGGGCACAACGTCAAAAGTCCCAACATTCCCTGCACCATCATCTGGGCGTGTTGTTGCACGACTTCTTGGTGAATTTTAATGATGTACGCTAGGAAGGAGAGGGTTTTAATTTGGGCTCCCATGAAATCGACGAAGATTTCCTTGTTGAATGTTTCCATTTCTCGTTGCTCCTGGGACGGCTGAAGGGTGATTGTATTCATTATCAGGGGGATAAAATCGATGACATCTTGATGGACACTCTTATTATACAGTTGATACATGAGAACCACGATAATAGGAAGTTCCTGTAGTACTTTCAATGACAGAACGGCTTTCGGCAGCAAATAATACTGCAACAAACACAGAAGTAAAAAGCAGAACTACGTTCGATCCAAAGTTTTACCTCGACATATGTGTCTTTCTCCCTCTGTTCTGTCTGAATGGTCGTTATCGTGAACGTTCTCGGTAGCAATTCATCGATATTGACATTCGATAAATCTCTAACTTTAATCGGATCCGATGGTTCAAATATTGGATTCATATGATTCGGTAGATCAGAATAAATCGACTTGACAAATTGTAAAAAGTGTTGAATATCCTGATTGAACGCAGGTCTGTATTGCTTATGTAACTCGATAATAATCTTAAGACAAACTAAAACGTTTGTCTCGTTATCAACTTGCAGTAATTTAAGCATTAACGATAAAATTGGTTTAACATAAGGTTCGAGGATCTCGTTCGTCGGTAAGCGGTACAACATTTCGAGAATCAACTTTCTAACCCTTTGTAAATTGTACTCGGCAATAAAAAGTGGTTCACCTTCCTGTAGAACTTTTAGGAAGATGTTGATGGAGTGTTTGAGGAATGATGGGTACAATGGTGATAATAAAATATTCTGAAACAATAACAAGATAATGAGAACAATGATGGTAAACAAAAGAATTCGCACCTCTAAATTTTCGCTAATTTCTTGGGTGGCCATCAACTTAACGACATCCTTGGAATTCGGATCGACAAGGGTAGTCACGTAGCTACAGTACTGGTTCATTTGAGCCTGTTGCGGGTCGATTCCGGCCATTTTGAAAACTTCGCAAAAACTTTTCTCTCAACAAATTAAGACTGCTCGCAATTTTCGGTATTGTACGGTACGACAATGGTTGAATTCGGGAAATCGGTCATCATTTAACGCGGCTAACCTGATTTCCGAACATACTTAAACGTAGTACACATAAAATAATACGATACGATGCAACTGAGACGAATACTTTTGGAAAATAACACTTGATAGGTTACCGATCAACTGACCATAGAAAATTGTTCTCATTTAATGTCAAAAATTGACAGTAGGATAGATCAAATGCAACAAAAATCGTAAATCACAATTATAATTATTTTCTGGATAAAGTTTCATCAATCCATTTTAAATAAGCGTCGTTTCCACCCTCGATTTTCATCGCAATCACTTCGCATACTGCGTACGGATGATGTTTCTTTACAAACTCGGTTAACTCTGGTATTTTGCTTGACTGTGTTTTGATTATCATCATTGATTCATTATCTTCGTTAACTTTATCTTCCCAAAAGTAGACTGAGGTAATTTTCGGTATTATATTAACGCAAGCCGCTAATTTTTCTGTAACTAAACGGTGAGCTATTGATTTTGAAATGTCTTCACTTGGTGTTGTTACATATGCAACTGAGTGCATGGAAGCCGTTATATTTGTTTCCATAACTCTAATGCGCCTAAAAGAAACATTTCAGTCCTTTTATATTATGATCAAGCTGAACTTACAATAATATCGCCGAGAGAAATATTGAATGTTTTATGAACATCTGATGATATAAATGACCTAAATACAAAAAATTGAATAATAGTTCATTTGTCATTTTTTGAAAGGGTTGTTTGGGATTTCTGATAGCAATAGAAGCTAACCTTTAGATTCGTATTGACTGTAATGTTATGAATATGGTAAAATACGACGTTGTTTTCAATTAGAAATACTGAATATAGCATAGAATGAATTAATAATAACAACAATTGACTAATAATACAATATTATCAGTATATACCGTCAGAATAATTTTCGAACTTCGTAGTTCAAACGACTCGCAGCTGGTCGTAGATCTAAAGCGTCGTTTCCGTCAAACCGTTTGTTTATTTATTAAAAGGCAGGCGCGTCGTTTTCAATCGGGTAGTAGTTTTGAATTAAAATGGGACGAAGAAAATCGAAACGAAAACCGGCGCCGAAAAGGAAAGCGATCGAGCCGTTAGATCAGCAATTCAACTGCCCGTTTTGTAATCACGAAAAGTCGTGCGACGTGAAAATGTAAGTATTTTTCTTAATATAACCTATACTCGTAATGGTTCAGTTGTTAATGAACTAATATTTTTACAGGGACAAAGGTAGAAATACAGCACGAATAACGTGTCGAGTTTGTCTGGAGGACTTTCAGACAACAATCAACTTTTTATCGGAACCGGTGGATGTGTATAACGATTGGATTGATGCGTGTGAGCAAGCGAATTAATTTGTATCACCGTTTAATATGTTGTTGTTTTATTTCCGTTTTGGAAAATTGTATTGCAATTCGTTTTATATTTACTATAAGTAGTATTTAAACATTTTATGTTCAAAACTTTAGTTTAAATAAAAACTAAATCTATGATTAAGTGTTTTACTGTTTGCGGACTTTTGCATGATGTGAATTCAATTTTGTCCTTCACACAAAAGATTTGACGAAAAGGTGTCTTATTTACATTCAGCACCCAAAAAAGCAAATAAAATTTCTTTGACTTTTTAAAACTAACGGCAGTAAAAAGAACAGCTTTTGCTGTGTATAAAGAGTTGAAAAATTTAAAAAGTACAAATGATAAGTTATTTTGATGCAAACTTCTAAAAGTAGTATTCAGGACCGAAAGAAGGAAAGCAGTGAAATTTTCTTTGAAGAAAAGAAAATTTCTTGCAAATTTTAAAACTAACTGCAGTAGAAAGTGTTGAAAAACTTTTTAATAGTAATTAACAAGTATAAATGATAAATTATTTTTATGCAAATCCCTCGATTAAATTTGAATATTCTATAAAATATTTTTCCTGTTCATGTTTAACACTTTTGCATTTAAACGACAATTCGCAAATAGGTTGTGAATTTTTTAAATTTGAATTCAGCGCAGGTCCGCATCGGTTTTGCGACGACGTTTCTGTTATCCCTTTTCAGTCGTCGCAGAATTTTCTCATAGTTCAGTTCGTGCAGTCCGCGATTTGGGATTGCGCGCGAGTTTCGAATTAACTTATCCGAAATGGAGCGAATTTTTCGTTTCGCCCTGATCGCTCTAATCGTTTATTTCTTCGGCCAAGCGATCGCTTTGCGATGTTACAAATGCGGCATATATAACGACGGCGTCGGTTCCATTACACCCTGTATAAATGAAACCAACATGCCGGTGAAGGAGTGTCCGGATAAAAATCACCGATTTTGCATTGTGAGTTCAACATTTCATTTCGAAATGACAGGGGATTGTATAATATTTTTTTGTGCCATTGTTCGTTCGTGGAACACGAATATCGTGTATAGGTATGCAGAGGGGCTTTTTAGATTCGGATATACATAATTTTATTCTCTTTATGTGGCGCGTAAAACCGTACTTTGTCCTTTAAATATTTCATGCGAAAATACGAAGGGAAAACCGAAGCGGAAAGTTTAATTAAACGGTGAAACGAATGAGTTTAGGTACGTGATAGCTTTGAGCCTCCACCGATCACTGAAATGCGCGAAGCTTTGGTGGATACCAAAAGAATTTTTGATGACGAATTTAACCTTTTATTTTCTGTATCTGCTAAAGTCGTAAAACGAGCCCCTCCCATTTAAGATCATTGAAAATTCATTTTTTTGGTTTATAAGAAAAGGGAAATAAGAATACTTACCTTTTCACAATTTTAACACTGTTCATAAAAATAAAAACTGAGGTTAATTTACACTTTTTTGTGACAACTTGTATCTTACACAGAAACTTCATTGAAAATTGTCTATGCTGAGGTAGTAGTAATTTTGAAGTAGATAATCAGACATAACTGCAAACAAACATAAGAGAAAGAAAATGAGAATACTTACCTTCCGGAGAATTTCAGAATACAATTTTAACACTCTTGATGTAAGTAAAATTAAAACCGGAGTTAATTTACACTTTTTTTGTGATTACTTGTTCTTACACAGAAACTTCATTAAAAATTATCTATGCTCAGGTGGTAGTAAGTTTGAACTACATAATCATAGAAAATCCTTATTGAATAATTCGAAACGTCCGTTCAGAAAGCAGCTGCACGAACTTTATTACATCATTTGTGATAACTCGAAAAATCTGCACTATACGTGTCGGTTATTCGACATCTGCCGTTCGTGGCAAAGTCGAAAATCGCCCCCAATACATATACCCCGTTTATCGACCTCGGTTACGCCGGGAAGTTATTAAATTTCGAGCGTCGATTGAAATTGCACCGTGGGCGAAAACGAGACATTTTCCGGCTTCGGTCCGAAAATCCGTTATGAAAATGCCCCCGACGCGATATTTAATATTCATGAAAAGAAAAATGGAAAAACGACCGAAATTTCGCGCCGAGTCGACGCGAATTTAATTCGCGGCATTTCGAAAAGATTATTCTTTTTCGGATGGTAAAAGTTTTTGATATATGGAGGCGGCGAAACCGCGAACAAACTCGGGCCAATACGAAAAATTTATCAGTTACGAATGGGGAATGAAAAATGCAAATCCCTTCATCGTTCTAGTTTTTCGAAGCAACAAAGACCGGCCGGCTCGGGAAAAAAAGATTTGCTTGCCAAGATAAACAGACGGAGTGAGTTCGAGCGTAAATACTCAGTTGTTAGGACGCAAATTGCATTTCGAACTCGGGGAAAATGGTAACGACCCTATTAGAGAAGAGGGCGCTTTAAACGGGATTTCGTTTTTCATTTCCGAAGGATTTTTGCGACTGCATCGGCGCCATTATCCCGGATAGTGTAGCAAGGATATCGCGCTCATTTAGTGAGGTACTTGATGTATTCATTTTTTGCAGAAATACCAGGGCGAAGCCTCCATAGTCAGGGACTGCGCCGCAAAGTGCGAAGAAAAAGGTGAGTTTGATAATTAGCACTTACCTTTCAGGGTTTCTCGTAACGCACAACAACGATTGACGTTTCACCACCATTTTATGAAAGTTGAATCATAGAATGGATTCTTATTTCGACGTTTTTTGATACAAACAAATATTCACGTCTGTGCTAGGTATCGAAATGTTTACACTGATATTATCATTTCTATGTTCGTTAGTTCATTCGACCCGCCGGAACAGCTCCAATTTATTATGAGTCGTATAATCACAAAAACGATTAAATGAAGTCACTCTGCGAAAAAAAGGTTACTTTTTCAACTCTCATCATTCCGGGCACTTCAATGTTATCCTTTCGGTAATTGTCATTCGGGTACGGTCAATTTCATCCCCTTTTGTCGTCGACGCACGTAAACATTGCGGGGCTGATGGGACTGGTTTCGGTCGTCGGGATTGCGGGGGAAATTACGAGCTTTGTGACTGTAAATGCGTCGGGATGTTCCCGAATTATTCAACGACCGTCAATGAATAATTCGCATCGACGTCGACGTTTTCACCTCCGCAACAAATTAAAATTGATAACTCGACAGGGAGTTCTCGGTAACCGGGATGAAATCTACACCGCACACCCAGACGATAAGGGATTAATTTTTCATACATTTTTCCCGAACACGGTAATGCTATTTTTTTAAAAGACTTATGATCCTTTCCACGAATTGATATTGAGGATGGTAACATCATTCAGTTGTAAATTTCATCATCATTTTTTTACCAACAGCTGTGGAATTGTGATTTCAAATAAGGGGTTAGAAAAAGTTCGCATATTGAAATTCCAATTTCCCAACGTCGCCTGAAAACAATCAACCCCATCCGACAATCGACGAGGTCCCCGTTCGGAAATCGGTCGTTATGCAGATTCCGGGGCGGGCGCGAAAGGGGCGCCGAATAAATTCCGGACAGGTGTTGGTGATTTACGGGTGGGCCACAACGACGCCCCCCGAAGGCGACTCCCGCGGATCGACTTTGAAGCGTTTATTACCTCGACAGGCAAAAAAAACGAACCCTCGTGACACGTTCCGCAGCCACTCCGGCGACGTTTTAATTGGCTTATCGTCGCGATCGACTCTTTTCAACGGTTTCGAGGCCGCCGTCGTCGCGGGTTTGGTCCGGTTCCAAAGGGCCGTAGGGGGAACGTCAACGCGACCTGAAGGGACTAATTACACCGTCCGGAAGTTGGAACGGGGTAGTTGTCGGATACGATGCTACCCCTCCCTCGCTAATTACACCGAAGAGAGGTATCAGGTGGTAACCGCCCCCGTTTGTCACCCGGAAATGTAAACCGAGGTGTTATTAAACAAATATATGTCTGTGACAACGCGAGTCCCATAACACTTTGGTTTGTGAGGGTGTTTCAACTATCTTGTTCACAATTAGGTGCAACAACTTAGATTTTGTTTTCTCTTACTTAGTAGTATTTTCCGATAGCGCCCACAAATTAATTATAGTCACATGAAGTACAAAAAAGCATTCACTTCTATTGTAGAATACCAAACGAATTCCCTTTCCGCCCGCCCCGGCCCGGCCACCCTTTTCTCGTTCGTATTTCATACATGATTCGCAGCAATCAAACGTAAAGGAAACGAGAACATTTTCCAAGCACTTCATTCGAGGCGTTATCGGATTCCGTTCGAAGAATAACGACGGAGTTTCGGGTCCTTTATATAAAGTTGAAACGATGCTTGTCTGTGTCTCTACTTATTTTTCTTTTTACCCACCCGAATTCTTTCTGTACGTGCAACCGGGTGATGAAAATCGCCCGATTTACTGGTTGTTACATCCTCGGGTGTTGTTTGTTGCACGCGCGAAAAATATCGCATTATCAGCGCGCGGAATTGATGGGCGCCACGACGGAGCTGCCGCTTTTTTAACCTTTGATAACGATACGATCCCGAAAAACCGCTTTCCACGCTCCACTTCCGTTTTTCCGTCCGCTTCCGTCGTCCGCTCTTCCGTTTTTCCGGTCGGTGAGAAACTACTTGAAAACTTTTTCGTATACTCATACGGTGTATGGAGTCGAGGACGCGTCCGAATCGAAAATTGTATACGTACGAATTTTCCGACGGTGCGCAGAAAACTTATCCGGGGGGAAAATTCACCGCCAATTTCACCACCCTTTTGGCTTACGAACGATCCGGAGAAATTTACGAGGGGGCGATAAAATTTTTGTACGGCTATGTCCGCTTCACGTCCGGACCATCGACGAATTTTTCGATATTTTATTCGATCCTTGCGGAAATATCCATTCGGAACATGGAAACGAAATTGCATTTTTCAGTGGAAGGAGGATATGATTCTTTTATATACACAGACTGCGAGTTTGTTCTTCTAACTTTAGTCGAAGTTATGTCTTTGATATATGGACATAACAAATAGTTATGTACTTCAACGATGGAGACCGTTATTTAGGTATCTAGTTAATTCCTCTATGATTCCCACGTTTACTATTATAAACGTGATTGTTTTTTCTAGTAATGATATAAGAAGTTATTGAAAATCGATTTCTGGTTACATAGCAAACATGTGACATTACCCTCGTCAAAAATGTCACCTTTCCACATATAGAATCCGTTTTTCCCGGCATGATAATAAAACCGGAGAAAACCCGCATCTTCAACGTGTGACACGAAATTACCACCGTGCAGAGGGTTTTCTTTCACAAAAGACGTCTAATGGGGAGTTGAAATCCCTGAAAACTGGCGCACAATCGTCCTCGACAACGGTCATTACACGCTCATTAGTTACGTCTTATTCCATTGCCCTCGGACCATTTTTTCCACGGTAATAACGATTACTTTTTTCTCTTTGAACTATGTCGATCGTCGAAAAGGGTGGATAAAAAAATTTAAGGAAGAAACTTTTGTTGCACCGCCGTCGAAAAAGACCCTTTGTCCACGATTCTGTTGAAAGGAAAGCACTTTTTTGTGAAATGAACAAAAGTATATTATCCATACTTACCATTAGAAGCAAGGTTATTACATAACGCGAAGATATAGAACTATATTATATATTATATGTATTATAAAAATAAACTACTTACCACATACAATATTCATAATTTCTCTTATTTGAGACGTTTAAACAATATGATGTCGATGCATTCAGCAGGAAACAATTTTCCACCATTTTTTCAACAACGTATGACAGATATCACTTTACGGATCATAGAAGATGTACGGCTCGTTAGCAAAAAGAACTACCAAATATCGTGACTACTGTCATTATGTGTTTCATTCACTATAACCTTACCTTTTTTGACGGCAACTCGAAATAATCAAACTGTCCCCGTGTTATACCTATCCAATGTTAGTATAAGAGGCTAGCTATGTCATTAAATTTCAAGATACGAGATCGTTTATCCAGCACTCTTCGCGACGACGGAAAGAAATACCTACCGTACTTTTTATAACCCCGTATCTCTTTGACGTTCGGCGACATAAAAGGCTTTCGTACACGTCTTTATAAATCGAGATTTTTCGGAAAACGCCACGAGTGGTAAACAAACAGGGCGGGATGGGGGAGTTAAGAGTGCGCGCACCCTCTCTCGACGAGGCGAAACACTTCAGTTAGAACGGAGCACGGACGGGGTTGCAGCGGGTAAACTTTCTGTTGTTCGTTTTTGGCCCGGGGGAAAGAAAAACGGACCACGTTTTTCGAAACGTATATACGGCGCCGTTATTTCTCATCACTGCACGCCATTTTTTATACGTGATTTGTATTATTCGACCCGGGGCGTGCGGTTTTTCCCTTTTCTGTTGGATTTTATGCGCGATCGGTGGACGGTCGATTAATCTTCGCTAGATATCTAATTAATCATCGTTTCGCGTTACCCTCCTTCTCGCTTTAAAGTTTTGGACGCTTCGACGTCGACTAGTTTTGACAGTTTGATAGCGAATACGTCCTTTCATATTATAATATGCAGATTGTCGTTTCAAGTTCTTTATCGACACGTTCTACGTCGATGATTAATATTTTGACGGTGTCAACCTGCACTTGCAGTTTACTCAAATTTTACACGAAACTTATATTACTTGAATGTCATTCGTAGATAAGGAGATGCTGTCAACTTTGACAATCAACGCAAATAATCAACTACAGGGGCCGGTAGTTCAAATGACTTTTAAACATCTTTCGGCAATCATTAACATTGTACGAAATGTATGTATTTAACAGTGTGTCGAAAAAACGCCCAGAATAAGAATTAAACCTTTCCACTAGTTCCCAACCATGCTATTAATAGAATAAAAGTGAAACATTTTTTTTTACGTAGTGAATTATCCGCCCCAATTTCCCAACGTCAGCTTTTGAATAACGAAACGGGGAAAAATCTTTTCAGCTCCCATTCAGGTGTCGGCTCGTTCGTATTGAAAACGTCGCCCCTCGGCGCACCATGAAAAAAAAATGAACGTTCTGAACGAGTCCAGTCGATAATTAATTTCGTAATGAGTGGTAGAAAAAGAGAAAAATTCAATCGGTTAAAACAGCGATAAGACGGGCGGAACTAATGATATGCATTGGGAAAAATGCATCGCAGCGGCTCGATTATTGCGCTCTTTTTATCGTAGCGATAATTGAGAAGGAACAATTTAATTTTTATAAAGTTTTTCGTTATGGAACCAGTCAATTCAATTGATGGACGAGAGAAAACTATTTGAAGCAATAAATCTTCTATTCGATTTTCGTTTCGTTCGTCGCTTGAAGGAAAATTGGATCATTTTCCGTTTACCTCGCCGACGTTGCTACTTCGATCAGCGTAATTTTTCGAACAACAAAGTGATATACGAGACAGGTTTTCTGAAATTCGACAAACTACGTCTGAAGACGGAAAAACTTTTCCGATTTACGACTATTTCCCCGTTAATTGGGCATCGAGAGCGTGAATAAAGGGGTGAAACAGCCGGCGGTTGTTTACGTCCCTAATTTTCCCATTAGTCACACGGGAAATTGATGGGATTGTTTTCCCTGCAACGTCGCGACGTTGTATTTTTAATTTTCGTGGGATAAAAATTCGATGCGAGTTGATTTCTTCCCAGACCCGACGACTGATTAAATTGGCCGGCACGTTTTTCCGCCGCCGTCGTTAAAATTTCACGAGCCCTTCTCCCGGATTACTTCGAGGTCCTGAATAATAAAGCCACTACAACCTTAATTCCGGTTATCCTGCCAGTCGACTAAATGAGATAAGAAGATTCCCTTTTGCGACTAGGATTTATACTCGAAGATTAAATCGTTTTTGAAGTGGTAAAAGGATCGGGGCAAAGTGAAATTTTTTTTCGTTTCCGCTGTCGTCGTGGTTATTTGCGATATAAGATTCAGTTTGTCTTTCGGGATTGGCCAATATATCTTTTGGAATAACCTCCTGTCGGAAACTGCCTCAATTTTATTGGCGTATACCGATTACTGACCCAATTCGTTTAAACTGTTTTATTGAACTATAACTGTAAGTGTATTCCGAGCAACTATATCAGTCGTTTCAAATGGATTTGCAATTAATCAACATACTGACACAACGTCGTCACTTGATTTTTTAAACGTATATCAATTATTATGTTGGCGTCACTATGGAAATTATTCTGTATTACCGTGACATTCAATGACGTTTCCGTTTTGAACTACCAACACAGATATACGACACGATAACATCTGTCCGTTGGTAGGTCGAATCTATGATTCAACAACTGTCAAAACAAGTTGTTTATTTTAATTAACGAAGTCAAAAGGGTTGTGTTTGTAGAATATGAGTATGGAGAATATATAACAGATGCAGATTCCAAAACACTAAAAAGTCTGCGTAATGAAATAAAAGAAGCACATTGACAAACGTGCGTAACGCGCAACCACAGATATATCATTGGACAATTCGTCTTCGATGGCGGTATATCAAACGCACAACGACCGAACGATCGGCGACAATAAATCGGCCGGACGACCGTTTGCCGCAAATTGCCGCAGTCCGTAATGGAACGATTAAAACGTTCCGGCCATCGATCGTTTCCACGGATTACGATCATCGGAAAATTCGAAAGACAGTTTTTCCGCCACCTTTTTACGTGACGCAAAATGCCGACCGTTTAATCGATCGTTTTTCGGTCCCGTAACCCGTTTTGGATTCGGTCCAATAATCGAGCTCTTCCCGGTGAAAAGTCCGATTTTTCACCGTTACGAGGTTTCGCTTCCCGACAACCAATCCATCGACTGTGTGCGGCCGGGAAAAAGAAGAAAGGAAAAATCGATGCGCTACATCTTATTTAATCTGATAATAGCGGCGCGACACTGGCGTCACTGGTAATTCGTTTTAAGTTTACAGGTTTTCCAAGATGGTGCTCCAGGCATCTCTTAGCCTAATAATTCGGCACGTGCATGACATTCATTTCGGATGTTATTTGGAAAAGTCATGGAACCCGGCGCATCCGCCAGTCGATGCGTTTTAATCATTGTATAAAAACTTATAGTTTGTTCTCTCTTCCAGAGGATTGGAGATCAAAAACTTACTGCTGCAACGAGGACGCATGCAATTCAGCGACGCATCTACGTCGGCTGTCACCTGTTTACGTAACGTCACTAATGTTTCTCGTGCGACTCCTTTGGCGCTGAGAGGACGTCGTCGTCGTCACCGCCGCACATTCCTGGATGATATTCTAAAATCGTTCTCTAGTCTTCCTCCTGGATTACCGTTCTCGGACATGTACTAATAGCTTTTATCACTAAAATGCGTTTTGAAATGTATTATTGTTACGATAAGGAAGCGGTTTTCGCAAAAACAGTATTCATCAGCACAATTGTATTCGATTGATTTGACTTATTTCTTGGAGTCTACGTAGGTAGTTGCCACATATCAATTTATCTTTTGAACCATCGATACAATCTAAGTTCGTAGCTATAATAGAGGGAGGGGTTTGACTTATAATGAAGAAGGGACCTTTATGAAGATATAGACGTTTGGGTATCGGATATCATTTTGAAAAAACAAGAGTAGTATAAATAAACGGGTTCTGGACCACATAACCAAAATTTGTGGGAACTCGATTACGATTTTATACGTCCGTTCAAATTTCAGAGAAATTATTCGTTTATAAAAGCGCACGGCGGCGCATTCGCCGGTTTACATCTTACGTTTATTGAACACAAACCGCTTATATTTGAAATTGCTACGACTATAAACTTTAGAGCATACGGCTTCAGCGTTTTGATACCGATGAAACTTCCTGAAGGATTATCACTAAGCTAAATAATTACAACTTCTACTGTAAGTGTAATAGAATTGTACGCTGATGCCCAAACGTAATAACTGGATGCACTTAAAAACCAATCGAAATAATTGAGGCGAAAGCTTCGGAACAATTAATCGACCGCGCACAACGATTTAGTAGAAAGCTCAAATTTCGAACGTTTTAAACTGATCGTCGTTAATGGATTTTCCATTCATCCGTCGCGTCTATCGTTCGCCCGGTCAAACAAATCCAAACAATGAAATGTTTTCGAGGAAAAGCCGGAAACCGGCCCGCGGCGGCGGCGAGTTAAGTTTACATTAAACAAAATGGAAACTCTCCGCAATAGCGTTAAAAGCGACCGACGACCGAAACTTCGTTTTATTCCAAACCGAACTTTGTCGGTACACCTCCGAAACTTTCGTCCCAGGTTTTCCTCCCCCAAGTGAAAACGATTGTAATTGTAGATTTTATTAAGCACGAAAACGCGACCGCTGTAATCGCTTATTTGAACTCACGATCGCGCATTATTACGAAGATAAATTCACTGTAAAAATCTTAACGTTTAATAATAGATCTTATTGAATAAATTTGTGATTCGCTTATTCATCCTGAAATTTATGATGGCATTCTTTTTATCGTGCCTCCAGTTTTAGAATCTGTACGCTTTGCTGTCGCTTTGGATTATCACGAAGTTTATGGATTCTCGAACGGGTGGTGGCGAAAAATCGTCAACTTCCTTATCGCATATTTCAGCGTCGAATCTAATAACGAGGTTGTTCGCGTAGCGAAGTTTTGGTCCTTCGAGCCGGCTCTGAGCTGCCGCGTCGATTTAAAAAACAAATCGTCCGATTGAATCTGTCATTAAGCGCCGTTGTACAAAGCCACATATGGACTGTTGTTATCGTTTGAATATACATATTATCGAACGTTGCAATTAAAAATCGTTCTGCAATATGGTGACCATCGAAATTGTGCATTCGTATAACTGATTACATTTGAAAATAATTACTACACAGCTGACAAATACGTTGTTATCTTCATAATGTTGTTGTGGGATTTTATTTGTTTCTAGGTTCTTTTTAATACCACAATTGGTGACCATTAATCTCCTCCGGTAGGTCTAATCAATGTTCCATAAATCAGTGAGGAAACGAGCAACAACTCTATCATTTCTCAAATCGTGTCAGATATTAGGGCGGAAAGTACGTTTCAAAATTGAATTATCGCCCGCGGAAAATAGCTTAGAAACGTGTAATTCAATCGCAAATCGTCATTTAATTATTTTCAAAATATCCACCCTTCTTTCATTATAATTTTTACTCCATTTATCACAATCGAGCCGTTTATAAAAAGCCTGATCGCGCACGATTAATTTCAGTTATCACAATGATTTCGACGTTTATAAATTCGTCGAAACTAACCAACTTTATGTATTGCGTTAATTTTATCATTAAAGTGCTCAGTTACCCAAACGATACCTACACAATTATTTCTGTCAATACACCATTCCGGTTTGATTACCCGGTGAGCCATGTCGATATACGTGAAAATATAACTGAAGAGCTTTCCCAACGAAAACCGGATTTTTACGTGTGCAATTTGAACGAGGCTCCACTGGATTTATTCCTGGCCAGAATCGGGTTTTTCTCGCGTTTCAACCCGCACGCCACGTTCATCTTTCTGTGCGACAATCATCGAGACTTAAAGCGCAGTTTGCACTCTCGTTTCATATCGAAATATATTCAAATTGGTGCAGGCGGTAATGTCCTTTTGTTTGATAAAACGATGATGGATTGCAGTGCGCTACCCGATTCGCAAGTACTTCGTTCCCTGAGGGATGAGGTGGCACCGATTGAAATGCAAGAAATGACGATATGCAAGGAACATTGGCCGCCTTATTATATTTGCACGTTGAGGAATTGTACCCAAGATCGGGGTTTGAATGCGGAAATTTTGGATATGGTGGGCAAAGGTTTGAAGGTGGCGGTGAATTACTTCAATGCGACGACGTTACCAAATTACGTGGGCGATGATGATTTGCACTATTCCATGGATTCGTGTCATTTTAAGTCCGCCGAATTGAAACATTTCTCGTCGGCGATCGAACCGATATTTCCTTTGAATGACGAGTATAATATTTGGTATATTCCGGCGATTGGACGTATTCCAAAATGGAAATATATTATATCGTCTTATTTTTCGCAGTTGTGGATTGCTTTGGTTATTATTTATGTTTTAATGATTGGTGTCTCGTCTGTTGCGAAGCGCCTTGTCCAATTAAGTGTCGTGAACGCCTTCTTGAAATCCACGAAAAATTCGTTTATGGTGGTGGTGGTTTTGATTATAGAACAGCCAGTGGTGTTGCGTGCCAGTAGATCATCTGCGAAGCTGTACTGGGGTGGTTTGATTTTGGCCACATTTGTCGCTACACAAATTTTCAAAGCTGAATTTACTTATTTGATGTTTGCCAATCCATTCAACCCGAGCGAAATTAACAATTTCGACGATTTTATAAGTCATAAACTGACAATAGTTCATTCGGCCCACAGACAGAAATCGTTGTACGAACTCTACCCACAGATGGAGAATTACTCGCGGAACCATTATCGGACCATAGAAGAGTATAATGTGGACGCCGAACTCCGTAAACGCTCGGCTGCGTTCCTTCCCGAACTAACGACTCGATATTTAAGGGAACTATTCCTTGATGAAAATGGGAAAAGTTTGATACAATTGATGCAACCGCCGGTGATAAAATGCTTGGCCGGTTTGAATGCTTTATATGGAAATCCCCTTATAAATCGAATAAGGAAATACATGAATCGCCTGCGAGACGGCGGTTTCGTCGCTCGACTCATTAAAAAATACGACGACGAGTATCAAGCTCCAACAGAAAATGTTCAAGAACAAAGGCAATTGACGATGAAGGATTTTATGATCGCAATCGGAATTTGGTCAGTTGGTATGCTGATCAGTATCGTGATTTTCATCTTCGAAATTTGTTACGCGAATTGGAAGAAGAAAAACGAGCAACGTAAAACGGTGCTACGTAAAAAAGCTTAAACTTCATCGCTAAAGCACTAATTACAAAATATCCCAGTCAGATGTTGCTAGCGCCCCCCCATAGGAATAATGTGTACCTCGAAATTGAGACAAGGTACCATTTTACCTACAACACATAACACATGCTTCCGATCAATAGATGTCGCAACCATCGCAACACTCTTCCAAACGTTCCTCAAGCGTTTTCCCGCTTTAACAATGAATTAGTGATAATTTCTTCAAGAATTATACTACAGAAACGCAAAAATCAATAAATATCGCCGTTGGCCGTGTCGACGTACGTCGCAAACAGATGATTCCGCGCCTATCGATTGGCCGACAAAAGTACATCTACGGATTCGACGCGGCGCCGTAATCGTGTCACCGAGGAAATGCTCGTCGTGAACGATGCACGGATCGACGCGCGGCGTCGGCCACAGTTCCTTAATCGTGACCGGTGTTAAATTGACGACGTCGTCGCCGATCGCTTACCACCCCGGCAAGTGGGTGAAGCTGCAGGTTGCGGGGGACGATGCGAGGGCGACGCGGACCGTCGGACGGCACCGTGACGCCGCCGTGCCGGACAGACGTCGTCGCGTGGCGTTGAAAACTGTGCCGCTGAGTGCAAGCGAGTGCCGCGTGCGGGCGCTAACGCAAATCGACGAAACCGTAGAAATCGCGGACTTTCGTCGGCTTCTGGTCAAGTTGATCGGCCGTCGGCCGTCCGGCGTCGGTGAGGACGAGGACGACGACGAACTGTCGGACGCGGACGAACGACGAGACGTCGACACGATCTACGCCGATCTTGATAGCCATATGGAAGTGTTGCGGCGGTTGACAAAACTTTCCGAGCTGGAATGAAGTGTGCGTCGTCCGACGTCACTGTAACGGCACCGGACGCGAATAGTTCGTTCGATTCGCTCGAGGTGGCTACACGTTATCGCTAATTCGTTCGGTAAACGCACGTCATTATCGCTTCGAAAATGTTAACCGTATGGGTTAAAATACGTATTTACGAATGCCTTACAATTTTACGTTGTGACTGTTAACGTTCAGGTATCGTTACCAAATTCTAAAGAAGCGAAAATCCAATGTGCGGTATTGTAATCCCTGTGATATCGGACTTGTAGTTTCGGACCAACTATCATAAGATGGATTGCAACGTGCCACCGCCACCGACGCCGACGCAGCTACCGATCACAAAAACGCGCGATCTGGACAGGAAGGTCCTGCGGGAGACGCTCTATTCCGAAATCCTGCAAAGACACCGCAGGAGCATCTTCGCATTCGGTTCGTTTCTCAGAATGCTAAAAACGAAAAAATCCAATTACAACGTTATCAAACAAGACGGGGAATCGGAGTGATGATGCGACGGACGTTTTACACGCTCGCATCCACACACGCATTACGTAATTTTACAGGGTGTTTAAATGCTCATATGAATTCGGGGGGGTGAATCGTTGTTAGTGAGTAGTGTTCGATGACGCTTGAACGCTTATTTCACTCCTAATAAGATTCCGAGGGAAACGTCGTGAGATTTGTTGTTTTTCTTAAAATCGTTATTATGGTTAACGTATTGTTATTGTTTTCAATGTTGTAGGTTATTAGGTTATTTATTTGAGATAGTTATTGCAATAGGCGAATTTGATTCTTGGTCCTCTAAATTTAACCGAAGGTGGAAAATTGTTTACCATTAATTCAAATACTGATATAAATCAAGCAAACGTGAATTACTCGCAGAAGTAAAATTTATTCTTATCACGTACAAAGAGATAATGATTTGCTAATAAACTGATTCACCATTTTACTATTCGCGATGATAAACCAACTTCACTCGTCGGTTATTAAAGCCGCAACCAAAAATTCTAATTTTCCGCCTTCAAAATGAAAGTGAAATTTGATTGCATTTCAAACCAATTTACCCGCATAATTGAAAAAAAAGTTACTCAACGCACGTATTTAATCGAAAGCCAGTCGTAATTATTTCAACTCGAGTCTTCGGGGAATCAAATATATCCCGCGTAATATCAAATTGTGAAACTAATTTCGATTTCCCGACCCCGACGGATCGTTCTCACATATATACTCCGCGTATAAGAAATTTTCCAATTTTCCACGTGCGGAACTAGCTTGATATTGTAGACGACGCTCTATAAATTCCCCCGGGGGTGTGTCGTAAAACAAGCGCAATCCAAAAATCACTTTAATTGAATGCGATCGTGGAACGAGTATTATATCGGTCATCGCGTTGAGTTGATTGATATGTTCAACCCGATCGCGACCTTGTTGATATTGGACTTGATCGAATATGCATCCATGCATATACGCGTTCACGTAACATTTCCTTTCAACCTTACGTAACAATTTTCGACGATGAAATAGGGATCGACCCATCGGAAATTACCAGCTCCCGATATTTGTCGTCACATCAATTATTCGACGGGCTTTCGATTAAATATCCTTCTCCTTTGAACTGATATTCATTTACGCGTTATAGAGTTGTTCAAAACGTGAAACATAATCAAAAATTTCAATTATCATTTCAAACTTCTGTGAGTCAGTAATCATTTCAACAAGACTGATTACCGAGGAATCAAACATTTATGAACAACTCCGACTTGAATGTAAAAAAAATGTACATCCGGATATTTTCTATGTTGGAAACTTTTTATACCCATCGATATTTATATATACATCAAATTTGCACCTCGAATTGAACATTTTCACGCGGCATTATTGTGAAATCGCCTGCATTTGCATTTTTAATAAAAAATTATAAACTGAACGCTTTTTCGAATTTATTCGAGACCCTGTAGAACGTGTCTGTAACATAGGAAGGGCTACGTCACGATTATGAAGTGAAAAATTCATAGCTTTCATTCGATCTTGTCATCCTTTAACAGGTTCCATCGTGTTAACTCCTACGTTCTATTATTCGAAGCTCCATTCAACTCCCTTCTTCTTGTCAATGTTATCATCCCCTCTATTGTCTAATGTTGTATTTGAATGGAACTCCAGAGAGTCTGTAGATATTATTATTACATAACGTTCAATAGCTTGATTCTGATTGTAAACGAATTCCACCCAGTTATAGTTATTAGTTTAGAAATTGGGGGATGAGGACAGAAGAATATTGAACGCCATCGATTGCATAAATAAAAAGAAAGTATCATATCTAAATCGGCACTCTGCCTTTCAATCATTAATAATAAATTTTAGGCACACGCCCGACATAAATCGATGAAGAGTGCATTAAACCCTTTGTCTTGTCATACGTGAACTATTTAGTGAAACAGAATCTTTTGAAACGCAATAAAATCATCCCTTTGAATTTCTTCTGAAATTAGTGTTTAATTTACGCCCGATTTCATTTTATCTACTTTTATTTTATGTTTTCCACTCTTTACGGCTTACCATTCACTCGAACTCCATCACGTCTAGAGGCAATTAATTATTTTGTAGATTTTCGTGGAGAGGTAAAAGTAAGGTTAGGACACTCTCCGAGTAACTGAGTTGAGCAATTCTGTATTCTCACAATCCGTCTATTGAAACGTTTGTCTTCCTGCTGTACAACCAAGTTTACCATTTTTCTGAAACAAACAAAAGATGTCCATGAACAATCGTGTAAAAAGGACAATGTGTCTTCGCTTTACCAAACTTCAACTGGAAACTCACAATGGACGCCAAAAGTCACAGATGCTTTATTCTATCAAACGTGCACTTTTAAAATCGGTGATCACCTGAAAGTGTCATTGTGAGCAATTAATATCACCAATGGACGCACCATTTATTTTAATTATATGTTCTGTGGTGAAAATTTATAATAGCCACAGAACATGTAATTTATATAATAATGCCCTTCGTGCTTCTTATTTGTTACAGAAATAAAGAAAACATCTTATTAGTTCTGAAGTTTCTCAACGATTCTGTGACGGTGTAGTAGTAGTAGTTCAAACGCGAATTCAAAAGTAGTCGAAACACAACCTCAAATTTAAAAAAAAACAACTTTCTTGGAAATGCGATGTCGATTATTAAAAGTTTTTTTGTTTCAATAGTTTCAAAAGCAATAGTTCGTGTTTTGAAACGTGCATTCCAGAAACCTGAAAGTCGTGCTAAATTTAGTGAGCAGGTAGAAATTAGTTCGAAGTCTGATGTGGAGATAACCACGGAGCAAGAAGATGGAGATGTAAAACTTAAAGAAAAAATTACGCTTCCCATGTTTGCTCCTGTAATAATAAGTTTGTGTCTGGGAGGATTAGATAACCCAATTGAAAAAGCTGACCTATTGGTGGACGAACCAAAAATTAAAGGTTTCAATAACGCTGTTTAAACGTTCCTGTAAATAATTACATTTTTAGAAGCTCATAACTTGATTAGCCCAAGCTACTTGTTTGAAGTTTTCATCCAAACGTGGATTGGTTCTCAACTACGTAAGGTAGATGATGTGGTCTTGCTTATAACACATTTGTAACACTCCTTTTGTTTTAGGTTGCTCGATACGTCTTCAATTTCAAAACTTCCCATAAAACAAAAGAAGACCAACTATGTTCTTATTATCTCCTCCTTATATTATTAGATCCTTCAAATACATCAAATGAAAAACCACTCAAACTAAACAAAAAAGAAATGGTCTATATTGCATCTTTTATCAATCGTAAAATGATTACGATTTGATTTTACCAACGTTTTTTAATAGCTTAGGTTTCAGGTCAATTACTGGGACGTGGTGTTAAATCACACTTAGAGATAACATATTTGGTTTCTATTTTAAATCTCATTTTTATTAAGCACCCGCAATTTTGGAGTGAGAATTTGCCACTAGAAAAGATTCTAGAAAGTTCCATTATTTTCTACAACAAACAAAGTTGGCAATCACAAAATATAATCTTAAGTTCATTGAGTAGAATAACTGATGAAAAGCTCCTATCGTAATTTTTTTTTTTTTTTGAGAGCGTATTTTAATCCAAGTACTGTGTTTCAGGACTGTGTGTTACAACTCGTTTTTAGAAGACCTGCCCAAATTATTAACAAATAAGTATGTTACCGAGTACATGATTGATCTAATGTTCGATATTAGCCAGAAAAACTCACTTTCATTCAATAAAGGTTACCGTAAACATTTCCCCGGGATATTGAAGAATTATCATCGTTTGAAAATTGTTGGCGCAGCAGATATAGAGAAAAGCAGATGGAAAATATTTAAGACTTATGTCAATGTACTAGCGAATGACGGTATCTCAACTCCATCCTGAATTTGAGATGAACGTATGTATGTTACCAATCTGGATATGTACGAAAGATTGAATAATTCTTTTTTTTTAGATGGACTGAACTTATAGATGTACGAATTTTGATTGTAATTAAGTTGTGAGTGATAATTTTAATACCGAATTCGATATTTGTTGTAAATAAGTAGATTTCATACAAATCTTCAATAACAGATGAGGTTATATTCTATTGGTTTATAATTGGAAACCTATCAATCCAGCAAATTCCTTCAAATTTAACAACATATGACAATATAAACGAAATGAAAAATATGAAGATAAATAGAAATAACGAGGTGTGTCAGGAATATTAACGATGTTTTATCGAAAATTCATAATCACAGAATATATTAGCCATCAGTGGTGACAACTTAAAATCCAATTTGTCTATGACAGCAAATTAAACCGTGTTGAACGAAGTAGTCCAAATCAACTCTTTTCTTTAATGTCATTCTTGCATGTAAATATTCAATGCTAGACATATGAACTAAATTTCCCATCTATGACTGTTCTTGACGTTTGATCTACTTAGGATATCTTTGAATATAAAGATGATACTCCGCGACACAGATAAACCTAATTTATTCATGAATCTAGAATTTAAAAATTGGCAGATTGAATCAAGTTATGCTTTTCGTTTATGGTACAATATGTTCTTTTAAGTTCTGGTACCTTATTCACGTCATTAATATTCAATGAGATATACGAACTAAACTTCTCATTTACTTGTATCTACTTGGCATAGGTTTCATTTCTATTTCCCGCACCGGTTTTACCCGTGCGGGAAAGACATTCCCGCACAGTTGCATGCAATTGGTAAGTTCTTCAATACGCAAGCGTGACGACCACTTTCGTATTTGGTCGCCAGAAAAATAACTTTTTGTATATCAAGTTACAGTTGCAGAATTAAAGTTTCCACTCTGATAATAGCATTAAAAAACTATTCGCGTAATTAATTCTGCCGTAATTCAGGATGTAATCAGATTGATACTTTCGATTAATTATCTCTTATATTTTGGTAATAATCATTTGGGTAAATCGACAAAAAAGATAATCATGTTTATATAAGAACGGGTGAAATTCAATTGCTGGATGTTTGGTGAATCGCCATGAATTTCGTTACACTAGGTGTTTTTTATTTCTTAATCGGCCAAACACTTTCCAACGTAAGTTTTTCGATGGAAACTTACTGAAAATTCTCCAAACGTATTGTTGCAGCAAGTTTACACGATTATTCATGAAAAAGCGGAATTAATATCGTTCAACCAATCGCTTGTCGATGGAGATGTTGTATTTAATTTTCGTAAAGTTAATAAAACGGATTTTGCGTTCAATACCACATTTAATCTAAGTGTGGACATTGGCAGAGACATAATGGTAACAAATATTTTTTTGCCTTCAAATGTTGATTTGATTTTATTCAAGATGAAGCTGAGTGCCGATAAGCTGTTCGGTGGTGAATATAAACGAACTGGTACAACGTTCGCCGCGAATCTTTGCAAATTCTGGGAACGAAACACGTTCGGCGTCAAAACACTATTGACGCGCTACAGTAATTTCAAACCGTGCGATATGAAAAAGGTAACGATACTAATTAATATACATTTAAATAAGATTTTTTTTGATATAGGGATTTTACTATATGTACAACTTTATACCAGACACGGAGCAGTTCCCCAAATTCATCCCCTTTGGTAGTTATCGCCTTATAATACAAGTTTACACTGGCGATTTAACGTTGATGCTGCTACATTGGTACGCTAAAGTGGAGAAAATAATGAAATACTAAAAAGTGTCCTGAATAAAACAGATGAAATTTGCATTAATCATGAGCTTTCGCTTAGAATCTCCAAAATATTCTAACAAACTTGCTTCCAGTCGTTTGTTGATCGATATGGTGGAAGGTTTCTGCGTAAATTAATCGAATAAATTGCGTTTGTTGTTGTATTTTTGTACTTAGACGGATGAAGCATGGACGCCGAAGATTGGTAAGTATTTGTACTTTTTTAATTTTACTTCTTGGGGTACAACCAATGAAATGTAATTCAGGTCGCGTACGTCGTTCAATATGTAGACCTCAACTGTTGAAAAAATTAATTGTTCTGGTTTCTTCAAGGTCCTATTCTAGTTTAAACATTTTCGATTCGTATCGATTGATATTTGGAAAGTGGGAATCGTCGTAAACGTAACCAGGTGTTCAACTGACGAAATGATGAAATTTAGAAGACCGCGGAGCTTCAAGGCATCGCTTAATGAATATTGAACATGCGATAAACACGTAGAAGAAGTTTCCTATTCAGTCGAATGCTCTTTAATAGGAATAATAATGGTAACCGAATAGTACCTCGATGCGATACGACTATGTCGACGAGCACGAGGTACGCAATTATTGCCCAGTGCTACTACAACTTTCACTGTTCACCGATAATCTTCTGCATCGTTAAGTAAAAGTCTTTCAGTTTGTCGGCGCGGTGTTTTTAATTTGGTCGGTTTCGCGGTTTTCTCTCTATTTTCCGTTGTCAGAAAAAAAAATTGGGCAATTGGCGAACCAGGGTTATCTCGGTAACCCTGATGGTTATGCACCTGGAATTCCTGGCCGTTTACATTACTGACATCCTGTATTCTAGTCGTACAATACAAGTGTAATCGCGCTAAAATCGCTTTCAACAATAGACACTTTAAAGTACGCGACGAGAATCGACTAATTTCGCAAACTGTAAATTAACCGAAAACTTTTAGTTGACGTCTTTAAATGCAAGTTTTTACACACGCGTAAACGGAGGAGTAACGAGGAAGTTGTTAAGTAAGTTAATTAAAATAGTGTTTGTTACAGTTCTTTAACGATTTTACTCAACGCGAAGATTACTTTAGGGAAATTAACAACTAAATTGATTTTGGCCAACGTAAATCATTCGAGTTTCTGATAGGTCTTCGCGGTACTATAAGTTAATAAGATTGTTGTTGATCGGTTTTAGTTTAAGTGACGACTGCTTGAATGTGAACAGTGACTATGTGAGTACCCAGAATATTACAGTTTTTCAAAGCGGGTCAAAAAATTTCTAGAATTGCAGATTTGTACTGTTAATTTCTGTACGTATGACATAATATTTGTTTGAATCGTTTTTCTGACGAATATCTCACAAATTATAGAAATCAGCTTTTTCGTTCAAAATAAAAATGCATTACCTTTTTTCGCAGTGAATTTTGTTCCATTTCCTCACTTCATTCAAAGATTGTACTGGCCATCTAGACGGCAAACGTCTACAACAAAAATTAAACATTTCAACACTAAATTCAATATTAAAGGGAAAAATATTGTTGCAAACTAAAAACAGGCAGTATACGATTCATAACTACGTTTACTTCTAAACTATATGATTTCAATGTATTAGCAAGTGAACAAATTTTCGACCTAGCGACCATCTTTTCAACTAGGGATTTATGATTTAAAAGATCTAAAGTTCATACAACCTACTTTTGCGTACATACTATGCAAACTAACCAATTGCGTTAAAATAAATTTAACCGAATATAAATTTTTGCATAATATTTCAAATTGTTCATCAAATAATTGAATTATAAAAAAAACCGTCACCACGAATTCGAATTTAACACTTCATTGAGACGTTAATTACAAAATTAGGTACACTGTACAAAAGCCATCTTGACAGAGATTCTAATCACACGGTGTATAATCCACCTTGAACTGTTTTTGCTTTTTATAATTCTCCGCAAATTGCACTTTCCGATCATTTGATTTCATTCAAAAAACTTTTGCGTGGGCATCTTAGAATAGAATAAATAAAAAGTTACGCATATCCACTTTCCTTTCCAGTCGAGGCAATCGATGTTTGCGTGTCACGAGAAAGATGCATCCGTTCACATGACGATGGGTCAACCCAATCATTATTTGGATCCGTGGGACTTGGAAAATTATGCGTACTTACAAGAACATCTCGATTCCGCCGACATACCGTCGGATCCCACGAGTATTTGCGATTTTGTCGAGGCCCACTCGTCCTTTGATTATGTCCCGGCTTGTTCACCGAAAAGTTTCAGGAACTATCGGTACGATTCAATGAATGATCAAGGTACATACGCCTGTATAGATGAATTGGGTTACGAACGAATGGTGTCACCAAACGATTTCATTTATGGATCACCCCCTAAGCGAAACACAATCCAGAAACGACATTCAGGTAGCAACGATTATTAAAAAAATGAAAATCGTAAACAAAGGTAATTTGTAGAGTACAGCGCCCCAATATACAGTCACCCGATTTACGGAACACGGTACCAGGATTACAGTGCGGGTGAAAAACCCAAAACAATTCGAAAATATAGAAGTCAAAACCGCAGCATAAGTTTCGCCTACGGTGACGGGTAAATTAATTAAAATATTATTTAACAACTTCCTGACGACAATTTGTATTTTTATTTCCAGCTACGAAACCTATAAACAGAATATCTACAGTAGGCCCGAGGAGAAAGTAAGCAATGAAGATATTTATTATCCTATTCTACCGAGAAATGTTGGAAAACCGAATAACTTCGGCTTAAATAATTGCGGTCACTTGAAAATTGATTATTCTTATAGCTGGAATAGTTTAGACAAATACATTTTCGGTTAATGGTTCTACGTGTCATTTATATTATTATTGCTATTTATTAGTTGCATCATTGGTTGCTATAAAACTAGCAACTTTTTGATTACTTTATATTTCTACTGTTATTGATGTATTTAAAATTATACATAACTACAATAAACAGGAGACAGTTTCCTCGTAGAAAGTTTCATTTTTATAACCACCAATAGTTTCTAGTCGTTGTAGGAGGCGAGGAAACAACTTTTTTTATAAAATCGACGAAATAAGGTACTCGCGTGTATACACCCGGATTTTCGGCGCTTCCACAATCGAATCCCCATGAAACGATACCGTAGATGGTTCCGTTTATCACAAACGGCCCTCCGGAGTCACCCTGCGAAAAAATCTTCCAACAATCACTTATTACAACAACGTAACTAACCCTGCACGAATCCCTATCACCAGTACCATCCGTTGCGCAAAACATTCGTTCGGTAACCAAACCCCTCGGATACGAACGCACACATTCATCTTGACTGATAATGGGCAACATAATACTCATCAAATATCTGCTAACCCCTCGACCAAGTACTATTTCACCCCAACCTAAAACCGTACCATTTTCCAATGGTACGTCTTTCGACTGTTCCGGTAGTTTGACCGGTTGAATTTTGCTTGAAAAAACCAGCGGTTTTGATAACGTAACAACTGCTATATCGTAATCCTGATTCCATGGTTTATACATTTTATAAAACGTAAAACTTTTTATCGGTACCATACAACCGTCCCTGCTTAATAAATCATCAAAACCAGCTCTTATGGCGTAAAGTCGTCCTGGCATAAAACAGTGAGCCGCGCTCAGAACCATACGCGAGCTCACTAAAGTCCCACCACATATATGATCGTACTTATTACTTGAGTACACCTGAACTGATACAACGTAAGGGTAGTTATCAATTTTCACCCTACTCCCTCCCAAAATACGAAAAAATGGAGCACCCTGAGTGTGAACTACAAGAAAAAGGAACATTTTTTTACATAGATAAAAATCGTATAAAACGCACCCATTACTACGCAACCAAAAAGTAAAACAAACCACATAAGAACGCACCTTTTCATTTTTACGAATGATAAAAAAATGTCCTAACTTTATTTATATATGAAGGTAAGTATCGAAATAAAAATCGCAACAAGGTGAACGTAATCAGAAATTTTCTTTACCGTTTCTATACATTTATTAAACGGAAAATTCCGATTAATACGAACCTGAGCAGAGCGATGATTTCATACCGGCGTGTCCCATATGATTCTAAATTTTGTTGTGAAATGGCGCAGATAAATCAATAAATTAGAGACGATAGCAAAACAAATAGTACAGTTCCTTTGTTTCGATGCACGAACAAAAAAAGTTATTTTTCCGGTACTTCAATTGATTGTTTATTAAGAATTTTTCATCATAATTCGAGATTTCTGTATTACAAAAAAAAAGAGAATAGCTTTTAAAAAGGCACCTAAGTTTTCTTTTCGATATTCTCAGTTTTCTTAAATTTGTTCATGACTTAAAATAATCCATGTGCTTTTCAAAATATGCCTAATTTCAGAAACAAAAACAACAGCGAAGGATTATTAAAACATCGAGATCGTTCGTGGTGCGCAACCAGCATTACACTTCAAGTGCGGAGTGTGTTCCAATGGTTGCATCTTGAACCATAGAATATTAGATTTAGCGGGAGTTGTGTAACAACTTATTTCATCCCGCCAACTATATAAAACTACATAATTACTTTAGGCGACTTACGAAATGATCCTGCTTTTTGACTAGGTCGCTTTTTGTAATCTCATCCATTCATGACCAATACCAGAACTTATTAGAGTCGACATCCCAATGGCGGTTCCATCATTTTATTTAACTTGTCACGTTGGAAAATTTCAACTAACGTTTGAGCTGTAAATTCGTTATCACAACAAGAAATACAATCATATTCTGAAAACAGACTGTTTACGACGTATTGTATCAGCATTTCTACTTACCTAGATCGTTTAAACAAATTAGTTTCAACGGATTAAAGAGTCGATACATTTCGGCCAACCGGCCATTTTCTGCAGTCAGCCTTCTGTCATTTGTTTAAATATTTCGTTATTTCTATCACATTCGAACTACTCCATGAATCGATGGTTTAGCAGACAATGAACTAAACTAACCTCAATTAATCTCCAATACAATATTTTAATAAAACACAATGTACCTTTTATTAATTTCCACTCTTCTAAGTTTTTTCACTATCCACACAAAAATTGTCTCCAGTGCAGTAAGTTTCATTCGCAACAACTTAAAACACTGATAAACCATTTCAGATTTTAGAAATAGTCTCGTACTGCGCTCCTCGAAAGAAAACCGAGCGGCAAATTAAAATCGAGCATCTTCAAGCAGAATTGAATAAACTTAATGTGTACAATAATTTCGTGGAGTACTCGAAAATACAAAGAAAATTATGCAAATTAGAAGCGGAGCAACAAGATACAAAGGACGATAAATCAACTATTATCAATTTCAAAACTGCACTTCCGTTTTTGTTACGTGGCTTTTTCGCTTTTACCTAATTGTATTGTCGTTGTATTATCGTAAAATCCCGTTATTTCATTTGAATCATGTAAACTTAACTCCATTTGATTATTTAATCTCATATCCAAATGGTAAGAACGAAGTTTCATTACATACTTGGGCGATGTGTTGTACAGCTGTTTCAAAACTAATCAAACTTTCTAAATGAAATTATTTTTTGAACCAAATTGTAATTTGTAAAGGGTTCAGGTGTTCAATTGCATAAGATTTTTATTGCAATAAACTTAAATGACACTTTTAATTTTTTTATCAACTACTGTGGGAGCAAAAATTACTGTTTATCTAAACGATGGCCATCAAAGAAAATACTGTTACAAACTTTTTATTTCATCAATTGTTTGATCTTACAAGAAATAAGTTCTTGGTTTACGAACTGAGAACCTATTCATAGCTTTGTGTTTGATACGTTTTGGTAATGGGAAACGTATCTTTGAGTCGTGGAATTGTTTTACCTGTGGTCGCCTTGTTGCTGAAGCAGCTACTTGTTCCACTTTAATGATCTATTATAAAATTTGTTTAACAAACCGCATAAAATGATTATAACGTTCTTTTACCTGAATTGAATGCGCTCTCGCCCTGTGACGAGCACCCATATCCCTGTAACATTGAGTCACCGCTCCAGATACAGACAAATCTCTGTATTCCCTGTACATATTGTGGGTGCCTGACCGTGAATCATAACGCAACCAAATACCGAAATTCTTAATCTTGATCGGAGTTTTTTCAGGGATGGGTTTAACTGAGACGATTTCTCCGGTCGATTTTTTGAATTTTTTTAACTGGCGAAGGAAATACCAGAAACGGGACTTGGCGACGATTTGATCCGGAGCGAAAATCCTCATCTTATAAAGAGGGGTCGCCTTCTCCTTTTCAGTGGGCAACTTACGCCCGATTACCTCGTATTCCTTCAACTGCAATGAAAAATAACCTCACTTTGTGCACACGTGTAAAGCGGATCATTATTAAAGAAATTTAAGTAAATTATTAATGTCGAATGGAAAATAACGATTGAGTTGTGGTAAATCAACAAATAAATCAATTGGAAAGCAACAAACCTCTCCTTTAGCCTTCATTGTGGATGCCTGCAGTATCTGAAAGGGGCGAAAGAAACTTGTGATGACAGATCTCACTTGCAGTTACGTCAAGCACAGAATTTTCTTTTTCTTAAATAAATAATATGCAGTGCACCTTAAAAAAGTGACGTCACTTTAAATATCGAGACGTTTCATAGGTTATGTTCCAATTAATTCAAATAAATGTCAACTGATTCCCGAACTTTTAAACGAATACATTCAAAATAATTGTACGTACGTTATAGAAAATAATTTGTTTTTTGTCGGGCTACACTAAACACGACACGTTACCATAATGGAAAGCAACCAACTTTTACAATTCGGTGAGGATTGGATTATGTACAACACTCTCCTCGGTGAAGGTAGTTATGGAGAGTAAGTTATCCAAAACAAAACTGAATTTGATTTACACCTAATTTAAATTACAGAGTACGACTAATAGTAAATAAGAATACGAACGAAAAAATCGCTTGTAAAATTATGAACATAGATAATTTCAAAATACACGCCAGCGATATAAAAAAGGAAACTTCGTTGCACTCCTTGTTGCGACATGAAAATATTATTCGGTACTACGCCATGCGAAAGGAAGTTTCTAAAATTTATATATTCCTCGAGTATGCAGCTGGAGGGGAATTATTTCAACAAATTGGTACTTAAATTGCAAGTTCTAACTTAGTTTTTATACATTTTTTTTTAAGAACCGGGCTATGGGATGCCTGCGAAGACTGCTCAAAACTATATGAGGCAACTATTGCAAGCTGTTAAATATTTACACGTTAAAGGCGTCGCTCATCGTGATATAAAACCAGAAAATATTTTATTGTCCGCCGATGGTGTTCTAAAATTGTCCGATTTTGGTTTGGCTACAATATTTAGATACAAGGGCAAGGAAAGGTTGCTTGATAAAAGGTACTACACTGATGAAAGTGTATAAATATTTGAGTTACATAATTTTTAGATGTGGGACAAAACCTTACCTTGCACCAGAAGTAATAAAGGGACCGTATCACGCAGAACCTGCTGATATTTGGAGTTGCGGTTGCGTTCTAGTCGCCATGTTAACCGGTGGTAATGTTGAAACTTTAAGGAAATTCAATTTTAGTTGTTGCACTTTCAGAATTGGTTTGGAGCGGTCCATTCGAGGACTGTGCAGATTTCACTCGATACCGCGAGGGAAGTTACTTATCGTCCAGTCCTTGGAATCGATTGGGTAACACTCCCTTGAGTTTCATTACAAAATTTTTATGCGTAGATCCCAAGGAACGGATAACGGTTGATAAAGCTGAAAAACATCCGTGGATGACGTACGATTTTTCATACGGTGAAGGTCGATATTATCATTTATTTGAAGTTTTTAAATGAGGTTTATTGTAGACGTTACTGATAGTTCGAAGGATAACGAAGGGAAGAACTTGGTTGCGATGCGACGCGCCTCGATGATGGAACAAAGACACGTCTGCCGGGACATGCCCGACGTTGCAGTTTCCCAACCGATTTTACCTGCAAGACCGGTTTGTCTCCAAGAGATCGTTGAAAACCAACTGAAAACTAGCAAAAAGGATATTTGTTTCTCTCAACCGAGTCATAATGAAAATTTGATTATTCCGTCGGAGATGCAGTTTACACAAACACCGATTACAAAAGTATGTCGACCGCTTGCTTTGTTATTTAAGTCGAATCTCATTTTATTATAGGATAATTTCGATCATTTCGTGAAACGACTGACGAGGTTCTTCGTGAAATGCCCAAGTGAAGAACATGCCGTCGAATTGGTTTGCGCTGTTTTAGACGCAATACATTATACTTGGAAAATCGATGCCGCCGGTTCTGTTACGGTATCAACTGTGGATGGTATGAAAAATCAGCTGATTTTTAAAATAGCGTCGATTAAAATGGATGGGAGGATTTTGTTAGATTTTAGATTGTCTAAAGGTTGCGGTTTGGAGTTTAAAAAGAAATTTATTAAAATCAAAGATTGTCTTTCGACTGTTGTTTCTGAGGTTTAAATTTTATTGAAATTGTTCAAGTTACCATAACGATGTAATATATGAGATGTTCCTAAATGTGACTGAGTAGTTGTAAAGTGTTTGTTTATATTTTAGTTAGTGTATTTGTTATGAGCGGGTTTGCTTTCAATAACAAACGTTTTTGCATATTGATTTAAATTAATTGTTCCTACTTCCTATAATACAATTTTTTTGATGATAATCAAAGGTGTGAAATTTCGTTAGTTTTGGTTCATTTCAAACCAGACATAATTTCGGAATCGATTATCAAGGCATTATTATGCAAACTGAGTGAAGGAGTGAGCGCGATTTGCATTGCTCGAGTAGAAATTTGCCTTAAGATGCGGAAGCGATCTTCATCGATCAACGGCGACCTGAATCTAGGTCTCTCCTTCTACTAAATTTCAGGTGAAATTGATCTTTGGCATTGACCTTAACGGACGCTAATTCAGTTTTGCGGTAGTGTTTTTTAACGATGAATGCTTTAATTTTCCAAGTTTTCGCAGTAATCGCAAGTGCACCACGTGAGTAAACAAGATGTTTTAGAAATTCTTCTGATAGAAAAGTTTTGTAGTTGCGTTAGGGGGGATCTGGAACATTTATGACTTGAAATACTGGCGGTGTTTGTTGAAAAAAAGCAACGAATGTCCGGATGACGATATAAAATTTTATCTTTACACACAGTAAGTAATTTGTTTCTTTTTCATTGAATAAAATTATATTTTTTCTAGCGAAACAGGGAAGAAAAGATTACGGATTGATATTAGAAATCCGTATTCTCTGGAATTATCTGGTTGGAATCGGCACAGAAAAAATGTTTTAATAATTCACGGTTTCAATGGGACGGAAAGCAAAACACCAATGACAATTCTAAGAAATGGTAAGTAGTTTAAATAATAAAATAATTAAATCCATCTGGAAACCTAACAAGGTTTTCAGTGAAATCACAAAATAATGAAATACTTAGAAATCAAGCACTTATTTAATTTTTATATGGAATTAAAGCGGTTTATCGGTCGGTTTCTGGAAATTAATGAATTCAAATGGAGTATAACGGAACTAGTTAAAATAAAAAACCGTGCATTACGAAAATTAAACGAAGCTGTTTTAGAATGAAAACATGTCACATGAACTACCTGCAAAATCTAATCTCTCAAAATTGAAGTTGACAATTTGTTTTCAGAACGGAAAATTTATTTCATCATTTTGAAGATTACTATCAAAGTGATTCCATTGAATTTTGGCAATATTGCTCAAGATAAAGTCGAAATAAATATGTTTTGAATAGAAATATTTAATTTGCAAGATAAGATGATCTATAAAACGTCTTATTCGGATCACCCCATCAATTTGTTCGTCCAAGATGAAACCTATTGTGTGTCTCTTGTTTTACGCCCAAGCAATTAATTCGTTGCATATTGACGTTGGTGAACCTCTATTTCTTACAACATACATTGAAAACAACCAAATAAAAGAAGCAAGAGAAGCGGCGCAAGTGACGTATGAACCCTTCGGTCCAATTACCCACTACGCCGGTTACTTCACCGTTAATAAAACCTTCAACTCGCATCTTTTCATGTGGTTCGTTCCTTCAGAAAATAACAGCGAAACGGACCCTGTCGTCCTTTGGCTACAAGGAGGACCAGGTTTCGCCGGCAACGTTGGATTATTCCTCGAAAATGGACCATTGAAACTAATAGATAACGATACTGTTGCTCCCAGAAAGCAATCTTGGTCCAAACATCACAACTTGCTGTACATCGACAACCCGGTCCAAACGGGATATAGTTTTACCAACGGAGGACTAGCTCAAGACGGGGAACAAATTGGCAACGAGCTGTACGAAGCACTAAGACAATTCTTTCTTATGTTTCCAAATTTACGAGACAACGAATTCTACCTTTCAGGAGAATCTTACGCCGGTCATTACGTACCGGTGCTTGCTGATGAAATTCATCGCAAAAACGCACAAGCTGACGTGGCTTCCAAGATAAATTTAATTGGACTAACAATGGGTAGCGCATGGACTGATCCAATTAATCAATTGGAACTCGGGGATTTTTTATATCAACTCGGAATTATAGACTCAAACATCAAAGATTTCCTGAATAATGAAAAAGACCAAATTATCGAGTTGATTAAACAGGAGAAATATGAAGATGGCATACATAAATACATAGCAGTGATTAACAACGTTACTTCTGAAATAGACTTCGACAATTTAAACAACTTTTTATCGCCACACAAAGACTCAGGCAAATCGATCGTTGATCAATTTGTACAAAAACCGGAAATACGTAAAGCGATACACGTTGGAAATTTATCTTATCATGATCAAGTAGGTGAAGTGTTTACAGCTCTGAAATCGTACCATATGAAATCAGTTGCGGAACTTTTACCCAATTTAATAGACAATTATCGCGTTTTATTTTATAACGGCCAATTAGACGGCGTGGTTCCTTATCCGTCATTGGTTAATTTTCTAAAAAAATTGAAATTTAATGGGTCGGATGAATACAAGAACGCCAAAAGAGCCGTTTGGCATTATGGTAAAGAAATTGCTGGTTTCGTTAAAGCTGCTGGAAAGTTGACCGAAATATGTGTGGTGAATGCGGGGCATATGATAGCTGCGGATCAACCTGATGTAGCTTTCGATCTTATTTATAGGTTTACGAGAAATCTGGGGTTTTCATAAAATAATAATGAAGTGAACATAACAAACTAATCTAAATTATATTGTTGTGTCAATTTGTCTTAATAAATTTATAATGATTGGCAACTTTTAATTATTTTTTCATCCCTCTTGTGAGGTATGAAAATATCAACGAATATTTGAATCAGAGACGATAACAACTCTTATGTCGTATGAAAAATCATATATATGCTTTGGAGGAAAGCACCGTTTCCTCCCTTGAATGATCAATGCCCTCGGCATTCCTCCCTTTATATAAAAATATGTATTACCTTCTTCTTATAAACCGATGGATTAATCGTATAAATTTCCAGCTTACTTACATCGTGGCGATTACAACATTTTAACCGTCGATTGGAAACCGTTGACACGATTCCCATGTTACTTGAGCGCCTTATCCAACACCAAACTCGTGGCTCAATGTACAGCGAAGCTGTACGCGTTCATGATGGATAATGGGGCAGCTGCCCAAGACACGACGTGCGTTGGACATTCGTTAGGAGCACACATTTGTGGGATGATTAGCAATCATTTGAACGTCAAACAACATCGCATCATCGGTTTGTAACCGTCTGAATCAACCGTAAGCTCGTTTTAATCATAATTCCCCTAGGTTTGGATCCGGCTCGACCTCTAATCAGTCAGTACGCCGACAACGTTTGGATGTTAACCAAAGACGATGCTCATCAAGTTCAAGTTATCCACACGAATGCCGGATTTTTAGGTGAAGTCGACCAAATAGGTCATGTGGATTTTTGCGTCAACGGCGGACGGATGCAACCTGGTTGTCGGGGACACAGATTAAGTAATCACCAGTTCGTTATCATTATTTACATTAAATTTGTTTCCGTAAACACAGGACGAGCCCGTTGCAGTCACTTTCAAAGCGCTTGCTTTTTCGCCAAGACCGTTTTTAAAAGTAACGCATCGTTAGCTGTACCTTGTTCGTCTCGTTGCCCTAAAGTGGATAACAGTCACTGGGGAATCGTTTCGGGAAACCGCATTCCAATGGGGGAGGATACACCATACGGGTAAAGACTTACTCAAGGTTTACGGTTAGGGGTAACTCAAGTTTGTTTGTTAACAGGGCAAGGGGGATGTATTGTGTGGATACCAAATCAAACACCGATTGTCCATTCGATTAATCGGTGCCGACTCTTATTTATTTATTTATTTTAATTGTGATTGTTAATAAAATTTCATAACAGGTTTTTATTTAGCACCATGAGTAATGCGTCTATAAATAATGCGCACGCTTTATCTCTCTGTATATTTTTCCAGAAACAAAGCGCAAATTAAATTACGCAGCTGGTGAGATTTATTATTCATCTATTCCGAATTCCAATCTGAAATAAAGTTGACGGACATGTCTGGGATTGGGAATTCTCCCGTGCACGTAAATCAATTGTCCCCTTTTTCTGGAGTACAAACAATTCAGTTCTCTCGTGTTAACCGAAAAGTATTAATCGATTTGGAATTCCAAATGAATTTCGACCGTTCCGACTGAAAGGAAACGTTGCGGCTATTCGGAGGCGAGGGTGGAAAGGCACATTTTTCAATAGTTCCTTTTTGGAACCCCATTCCTGTTCGGTTTGTTAAGTTACGGCCATTATTGGCATCATCCCTCGTTCCACTTCATTGACACAACGTTCCGGAAATTTCGGCTTCGAACGCTGACCGGAAATTTCCTACGATTTAAAGGGTGTGTAACGACGTACTCGCCTCTTTTCTTGTTTGATATTCGACGTTTTAGTTCGTTGGAAGTTTATTCCGGCATCAAGGTGAACGTGTCGAGTGTTTTTCGCTACTCCCTGTAATCGAACAAGTGCATTAATTCAATTAAATGTAATTAAAAGTCGATTTTAAAGGCGATGCAATACTTACAGCATTTTTTAACTCGTACTTGACGTTTAAAATTCACTGCAACTCAGCGATGTGTCACTTTAATCCCTTCTGTCAAACCAAAGAAATACTATGTACCACCGGTTAAAGTAATAATTATTTGTTTCTATGTTTCCTGTTTGATATTAATGAAATAAGATCATATACGATTTGGGACCAATGAACTACTCAATAGAGTTCTATGGTCCAAAAAAATGTAAAACCACAACAAATGTCATTCGTTTCGTTCTGTTAGCTAGGAGATATTTTGGAAGCAAGTGTGATTGTTTTTCAATTTAGTTAATCATTCGTTTCAGTTAATAAATCCTTCGAAATGGTGACTTTGCACACTAAAACCACAATGATTCGAGTTCATTCGGTGGAAAACTAAAAACGCAACAGAAGATACCACTGAATTTATAAATTTATGAACCTAGATACAATAACGTGCATTAGGGTGCTTTTTGTATTACCCACATTAGTGAATTTCTGGGGTGCATTGAACTTACCAACAATATTAATTAATTTTTAAGAGTCTCCTTGATTAAAACTCAGCTTCTGATTTAATTCGCCCAATCAAATTTCAAGTTGAATAAAAACACTCAAACAAGATCAAAAGTCGGATATTTGATGGAATTAAAAACTATTATATTGGGGATCCGTATTATCTCACCTCCTTACAAAATCGTTGAACCAGAATAAACATTATTATACATATAAATAAAATTTCTACAAGATTGTGAAAACCACAGTGTTGAGTCAACACTTGCAATTCAAGTAGGTAACGCGATTTTTTTTTAACAATAGATTATTATGAATGTTTACATTAAACACTCATACTTTGATCATGTTTATCTATCCAAGATGATTATAAGAAAATCACCTGAAAAATGCTGGAAATTAGCGTATTTCCATCAAGACGATTAAGAGAAAACCTAGTTTTGTTTCTAATTTCAAAAATGTTCAATAGGTGACACAGATTAAAATCAGTTAAAAACCAAAAAAATCCCGCTTGCTCACATGAAAAGTTCAATAACACTTATCTATTAGCGTTATTGTATAAATATAATTGAATATAACCGAGGACAAAAATGACGTAAAAATTCATAGTGAATAGACGTTTAACGAAAAAAGTTTCTGTAACCCTTAAGATCTTTATCGTAACTGCGATCGCGTGGGTTTGGGGGGTGCTCGCCCTGACCAGCGTACCCGAAGGGGCACGCCTCTGAGTTCGGCGCAAGACAAGCCGCCCCGGTCAATACTCCATTCGAGAGAATCCCGATACTCGAATTCTCTTCTCGTACTCGATACGCAAACGTCGTGGACGACGTCGTGGTGAGCAGCGTGTGCAATGTGCATATTATTGTAGAAGCGACTATCCAGTCGAAGTTTGTGTTACCCACATTTAATTAAACTTACAATGTGACGGGCATTTTGGGTATTACGGTGTTTCGAAAAAAAAAGGTGACTTGCGATCGTTTCGGATGATGGAATTGTTCGGCACTGAAGAAGGCAGTGGCATGGATTATCTTTGAGCGAGACATGAGGAAAGGCTCTTCCAGGCTTACGTTTTCGCTATTTTTCGTTGTTATAGGTAAATATACCTACGATTTATTCAAATGTTCCAGTGAACCAGATACTTTATCAACCCATAGTTGTTTATATAACGTATTATATGGGAGCATATTTACACACCACGTTTCCTGTTTCATTATTATTATCCATTATCGCTCCAGATTACACACGATCTAAAGTGCCACTCGAAATGCCGAAAAACGATGCTATTCATTCAAGTTTGTCCTAGTTCGATAAAAAAAATAATACGAACTGTACGTTCGGTTCGAAATTAGACGTGGGTGTATCGTAAAAAGTGCATCGCCTAGCGCCGTCCTCGTTAATTAGCCCTAATGTCATATTTATAGAAGACCCGCTTTCGTTAGAAACGTCACAATTATAAATTACGTACCTATCACCTCGTCCTTTAGATCTTTCACACGAAGACAAATTGATTTGATGCAACAAACTGAAATAACCTGAAACTCAATAAACCGAGCTTATTTTAATTAAAACGACTAATTCTTACCGTCACTGATATGGCGTTGTCATTTCATACACAAATCGTAGGTACTTCCTGAAAGTACAAAATCTGTGATCGTTTTAATGAAATCTGTGATTTTGTAACAGAAAGAGTTCATAACGCCACCACCACCCTTAGAAACTATAATGTAAAGATAACAAAATGGCGGAGAACGTTTTTAATAATTTCAAAGCATGAATATTTACTTAAACTTCAACATCGCATCGCCAATGCAAAAAAAACATGAGCTACGGTTTGGAAATAAAACTGAACATAGTTTAACGCCATAATATACATATGAAACACAATTAATGGTATTAATTAACATTGAGAAAGTACCTCATTTCCTCTTAACGGAATCGTTTCCATATCTATAACCATCCATTTATATTAATGCGTCACATCAAAACAGATTGAAATTCGAGCTTGAAAACGTTGCAAGTTTCACATTTCCACCCCGTCTGTCTTTGAGTGTTGTGTGTTGCGGTATCAGGTATCTTATCTATGGCGCCGATCATAGAGTGTAATCGATCGGACGAATATAAACGTAAAAAAAATAAAAAGAAAAAGAACGGGTTCGATGGCTCTCTTAAGGGAAATTGTGTTTGGTAAACTATTCACCCGCCTTGATTGAAACCATTTAAATTTAACGATCGAGTTTTGTAACGAAAAGTTATTCAATGAAAAGATTAATGGGTTGAAAGCGTACAAAGCGTCCGGTTTGAATGGAACAATCGAACGATTTCTAATAGATTTTTCGGTTAATTTATTTCTCACGCTTATAGATTGTAAATTATCGTATATACAGTACGTTCATTTTCTTTGAGGCTCGGTTATAGTCGCGCTTAAGTTTTTCTGCTATTAAAATACATGTTTACTAATGTGCAATTTATCAGGAGGAAAAATGAAATTTGTAATCCGGGGTCATCTTTTGCAGCAACTATTCGAATTCGAACTACGTATGTTTAATAACAAGCTTAAAGGGGTCAAGTCAAGGGTTTTTGAAGGATTTAACGTAATTTTCCAATGTGGCGTGTATATCCTTAACACAGCACAATTTTTTTCTGTGATATCAGTATTGTAGTAGTCGCAATATTTAGAAATTATCTCGTTAAGGATTAAAGTAGCTCAAATGATTCAGAAGATTTACATCTATGATACAAAAAGTGATACATTCAATTCAACTGTCATACAATCAAAAAGATGGCCGACAATTTGTTTACCGATTAATCCATTGTAATCATCAATACAAAAAAGTATTGACTTCGAAACGATTGTTTATTCTTCATATGCTGGATAAGTCGTCGGATAACATCTTTATTTGTATTATACAGCGTATACCTCTAGCAAAAGTGGTAGAAAAATACCGCTTCAAAAATACCTGCACAACAAAACGAACAGCTGAAAAAAGGAGGTACCTAGGAGAACAAAGAACACCCCGATGAAACCAATTTTTCTAGCCGGTAACATGGACCCACTTCAGTTTAACAAGAGATCAACAGGTGAAACGTCCCTCACGTTGCTTAAATTATAAGCGGATTAACCCTACCCAAGGGAACGGTTCAATTATGACGCGCGTCCGCACGCCACTGTCTCTTTCGAGCGGCTTCGCGTTGCAGATGCTGCAAAGGCTGTGGGTCTTCGTCTTTTCAGTCCAACCCCGAGCCCCCAGCTTTTAGCTCTTTTAACTCACATAATATTTCAACCATCTATCATTGTAACCCAAAATAGGTGATAGGGGATGTCACTTCATGACTCACGACGACGGGCCTGGGGAAATAAGTGTTGCGTCATCCATCGACACAATCTGTTACGAAAAAAAACTGACTTTGTCTCTTGGGGGGTGGAAACCCAGAGGTTAGTTACGAATTTAAAAAGGAAATGGTGAACGTTTTCGATATTCAGAAGTCGTGACGGGAAATACCAACGAAGTCACGCACGCATCCGTTCGCCGCAGGTCCTGCGGAAAATTAACGCACAGCCCGGCAAGAAACATTTAATTAACCGGGTACGGGAAATGTCATATTCAAGAGCATAATCTCCCTTAACAATAAAGATAGATTACATAGGGGAAATAATGAATTTTAGTATGCACCCCAGATGTTTTGAAAACACTGGCTTGTATTCGCAGGAAGGGTTCAAAGTACTCTCAACTCAAGTACCACCCCAATAGCGATATCTCATCTATTTTCTAGTAACAACTGAATTCCCTTTAACCCGACGGACGAGCCTTTGTTATTCAGATACTTTGGAAGGGGTTCACAGGTGGATAAACAATTCAAACAAGTGTAACAATTTAAATTCCGATGCGGCAACTTGGGTAATATGAAACTCATCCGAATGGAACATCAAAGAGGAGTTGCAATGCTACAAAGCGACTACTTTTTATTAGCAATTAAAATCGTGATTCGAACGACAAAATAAACGCAACCTTATGCACAGGTTCAATACAATGCGTCAACGTTCACTTCGAGAACAAGGACGGTGGCTTCTTCCTCCGGCAAACCTCACGTCAACATTTATCGACGGACGCCCCATTATCGAGCGCCAATTCCGTCGCCTCTCTATCCAGCGATCGGTTCACGGTCTTTCAAAGTTCCCAACCGATATCGATAAGGGCTACTTACGGTCCTTTCAGCACCAAGCAAACGGTCCCCGCGAGATACATCGTGCCCGATCCACTTCCCGTCAACACCGTCGGTGGGTATCAGCGGAATGTCCTTCGGACGATTTGTTAGCATTGTCGTTTATAAGGTCCAACAATCGATCTCCAAGATCTCAATTCGCATCACTTGGACGTGTCGGCTCATATTGTGCGGAACGAGGTACCGCGCGACTCCCCGGTACTCCGGGTGCTCTTCCACACCGGCACCGACCCCGGAAGTCGCCGCCAGGTACTGATGGACAGACGAAACCAGAAGGTGTGCATCGTGCTGCACGCCGTCATGAATCAGAAACCGTCCCTTCACGCCGCCTGCAGCCCGGACGGCGAGGACGGCGTTTGCCTCGCCCAGATCACTATACCATTCTCCTATTGGCCGGATCTGCCGTCGCTCGATAAAAACGGACGTCCTGGTAATTAACGCACACCTAAAGCAATTCATTATCATTATTTATCTTCTTTAAGGTAAAATCGTAAAAACTCCACCGAAAGTTCTTCAGATATCTTATTCGGTATTAGAGACAAGACCGGAGGAACAAGGTGCATGTCACCCTAGAGTACAAATTCAGCCTAGTACTCCAATTGGGGTGGTCAATTTGGTTCCCGCTAAGGGTACTTATAAGGAATTGAAGATCGCTGACGACATCGTGATGTTGGTACCTCATCCACCGCTTTTCCCGATGAGCCGATTGCACGTACCGGTGTTTATCGATAGGGAAAAAGCCAAATTGATGACCGCGATTGTTATAAGGTAGGCAACCAACATTACCACAATGTTACGTACCGAACCACAGAATAGGTAGTAAATAGTTACTATTTCTCGTGCTAGGGGTCGCGTTAAAAGTGGTTTGAAGATTTTGGAAGCGGCGCCGACGACGGAAGCTTCCGCATGGAATATCACCGTCGACATAAATCCAAGACACACCGGAGCAACGGTAACTTTGATTCGGAAGGAAGCACCGGACGACGAAGAAACCATCGATGATCCGCAAAAGAGGTATCACTCGAGCTGTTTTAAAAAACCTCAATAAGTTGTTCAATTTTTAGCACTGTAGAACTGTTCACCTGGTTGATTGAAGTGAGCGAAGACGCCACCGAGTTGTACGAAGGCACGAGAATCGTCTGGACGGCGCGCTACGAACCGCACCAGAACGATCAGGAAGTTCCGGAGGCTCATAAAGCTGAAGGGAAAAAGTCAACCACACGATTTGAAGTACAAAAGGACGATATTCAAGCCGTAGTTCCAATAAGCAAGGTGGGGTTAATAGAAAACCAGAGATAACGATTATAGTTCAATTAGAACTACCGAGAGTAGCGAGGTTGACCGCCGTTCGATTCAAGAAAATTTAACGAAATAATGATTTATTAATCACCAAAAACGGGAATTTGTTTCAATAACTGACAATTGAACGTGGAATTGTAATAAAACGTAGCCTGTATCGCGTTCTCGTTCACAAATTGATCGAACTTATCCAAACACTCACAACTAATCGGATTATTAACTAAATGCAAGGAAACCGTTGTTTTCTTCAAATCGTCCAAAATCGCTTGGTCCAAGCAGTCGATCACGTTCGAATTTAAAACGACGCTGTTTAATTTCTTCAAATTCGTGTAAACGGCCAACGGTAACTCCCGGAGACGATTCCTGTCCAAACGAAGAATTAAAAATTCCTTTTCCGTATCGAGCGCTTCTTCGTTTATCCGTTCGATTTGATTATACCCCAACTTGTACTGGACGAAATGTTCCAAAGACGTCGGCCGGATATTTTGAAATGCGTTCGATGGAATTTCGACTATTCGATTGTGACTTAAATCGATCAATTCCAAGTTGGGGCAATTTTGGAACCATTCACGATTGATGGCGTCCAATTTGTTTCGGTTCAAGTAAATCCGTTTCAAATTGATCATGTTGTCAAACGTGTCCTTATCCACATCCTTCAATTTATTCTCGGTCAAGTAAAGTACTTGTAACGTTTTGATTTCGTTCACGTGCCCCGCCTTCAATGTATGAAGATTATTAACGGCCAGAGAGAGTTTCTTCAATTTCGGTACGTGCTGGAAGGCGTTCCGTTCGATCGACGAAATATTCGCATTGATCACATTCAATTCTTCGAGAACGTTGAAAAATTTAACGATCCCCTCGCATAACTCGGTAACGTTCGCCCTGGTTATGTAAATCACTTTATAACCGTCCATCAAGTTGAAGTTAACGTCGTAATGCTTTTCCGCGAGACCATCTTTTCTCAATGTGATCGCGTCTACGGACGACAAGGCGGTGATGTTACAAACGCAGCTTATTTCACAAAGCTGCAATAGAATTAACGAAACGAGCAATTTCAACTTCATTCTAAATGAACGTATGATAATGAACTACTGGAACAATAATTTTGAAACGTTCTTAACGGAAAACAGATGAACTTCGCGACCTCTTATCACGGAGAAATGGGTATTTTAATCGGATTCGTGTCAAGGAGATGAAATTTTTGTTACCTAGATTATTTGTTTATTTCAATTTAAATTTGGTGCTGCGACGTGTCGAATTGAGGAATTTATTTATCTCGTTGTTTACGTTCGTTATCAATCGAATTTTCAATTATTTTTGCAATTGATTGATGCGTGGACTCGTGCGACCATTTCCGCCGAGTGTCAGGACCACGAGCAATGAAATCTGACTGTCGACGAATAACACAAAAATGGAATTATACGATAATTATTTTGAAAACTAAATTATAGACAATTCTATTTGTTTATGTTATTGCGTACCTTTTTTTTGAAATTGTTGGCAATGATTCTCACGAGTTTTATATAGCAGCCCCCACTATTTCTGGAGGAATATTTCCGTCACTTTACATCTTATAAACGTTTTTTCAACCACCCCGAACAACATGAACAACTTTTTACTCAGAAATGATAACCACAAAACATATTTGTCATCTGTGGTGTCTATGACAGCAAATTATCCAAAACTGAACAAAGTAGTCCAAATCAACTCTTTTCTTTAATGTCATTGTTGCAAGTAATATTCAATGTTAGGTATATGAACTAAATATCCCATCTATGTCTGGTATTGACGTTTGTTCTACTTAGGATATCTTTGACTATAAGGATGACAGGAATTGGCGAATTCAATCAACTTATGCTTTTCGTTTATGGTACGATATGGTCTTTTAAGCTCTGGTACCTTATTCGCATCATTAATATTCAATGAGGCATACGAACTAAACTTCTCATTTACTTCTTTCTACTTGGCATGTCACCACTTTCCCGCATCGTGCGGGAAAGACATTTCCGCACAGTTCGGTGCAATTGATAACTTTTTGCAATAAGCAAGCGTGACGATATATATCACTTTCGTAGGTGGCGTTCACACTGAACAGCGCGTTAACCGCGATAATAAAAAAATGTTGTGTAGAAAAAATGACGGAACGATTGTTCTTTTTTTGTTTAACAGAATTGGGAAGTGTTAAACACTGCGGTGTTAACCGGGAGACAGGTGCCGCAAGCAATGAAAATCTTTATAGTTTCCCAGGCGGGCAAAGCGGCCGATGTAACGTTTCAAGCGTCATGTCATTCGGAAGATGATAGTGTGCTGAAGGTAAAATATTTGTTCGCCTTTTCGAAATTACTAAAAAACTTCCTCACAGGTCTCCTCTTCCTGCAGTTCGGTTTACGTTGATGGCAGCGAGGCAAGAGGCTCCGTGAACGGTTCCGTTTTGGTCAAATACGGCACCTACACCGGGCTCGCCAGATTCACCGTGTGGATGCCCGAATTCCCGTTGGATCTCCAAGTGGCCGACTTCCGATTGTCTCAAATTAAATCGTGGCGCGTTCCCGACTACCATTACAGGTTTTTATTTCTCTTCGTAGTCGGTTGGTTATTGGAACGTGCGTTTTGTTTAAGCGGGAGCACGAAATCGCGTCGCAAACGATCCTATGGCAATTCTTGGGGCGCCGGGGTTCCCGATGACTTGGGTAACGTCGTGGAGAAGCCAACGTGTAGGCTTCGATATCAGCAGACGCCCGTCGAGGTTTACGCCCATTTTATGGCGGTCGACCACGAATCTGGCAGGGTCAGTTACCTTATCAATCGCAGAACGTGGCTCAGGGTAACGGACTTGGTTTTACCATTATTAAGAGTGAGCGATCCGAGAATAGCAAGTTTACACGGTAGAATATTACAAGGAAGAAGTATGGGACGGACGGAAGTTCAGGTACTATCTCCGATAACCGGTCGGGTTATTGGTGCCAAAGAGATTCGAGTGGTTAATGATAAAGTCGCCATATCAAAGTTATCGGTTGAAGTTGTTTCTGGTCTTCAACTCAACATATCTCCGGATACCAGCATTGAAAACGGCTACGTTGCGGAGACGAGCGTTACAAGAAAATTGACAGCCCAATATCAGGAAGGATTGCTGGATATCGAATTGGAGTTCTCCGATGGTTCCAAAACACCGCTGCGCGATATCAACGATAACGACTACCATCTGGTCGTGGATAGTTTGGACCCCGAAGTGGTAGCTTTTGCTCCGATGGTAGCTTCCCATCATCCTCGTGTCATAGCTGTTGGAGAAGGAAGCGGCGATTTGCTCCACGTTTCTCTCCTGTTATCCGAAGAGTGTCGATCGTCAGCCAGATCGAAGATGAAAGCAAACGGAGCTTTGTCGCAGGCTTCCGCCAACGTTATCGTCGACTTCAGCAGCACCGATCTACCACACCGTCCCGATATTCTGCAGAACGACGGTGGAGTTTTTGGAGGCACCAAAAATGGCGTATTCCAAGATCTTCAAGATATTTTGCGTGGTAAGTATTCAACACAAAAAAAGGAAAAATAGCTCACCTGTTGCTTAAAGGAAATAGTGTCAAGGAAGACTCAAATCAAGTACCAAACGTACAAGCGCGTCAATATAGTTCCACCAAAAAAGGCATGGAAAGGCGCCAGGAAGACATCAACCCTTTAGAAATCAGCATGTACGTGCTTTTGGCAGCTTTCTGCTGCGCCATCGTCGTGTTTGTTATTTCTTGCGTTGTCTACGCCTCGAAATACAAGCAATTGGACAGCCAAGTCGTGCATGGGATCCGCGCGTCACCAGTGAACATACCTAGTTTGAGGTCCCCCAAAGACTACCGTAAACGGGAGACGGTGACTAACGCGCACGACTGGGTCTGGTTGGGACGTTCAACTGTGGACAGCTCGAATAGGAATTCGACTGTGATGCAAAACCCCACGGCACCACCACCACCACCACCAATAGGCGCTCACGAGATCAGAATCACCTCTAATCCCCTAAACGCCAATTATTGCGTACCAGAGGATTCGATTGCTTGCGCGACGAGCTTTGGTAATCCCAATCACATCGAACTACCGAGCAATGCTACAAGGAAAGTGGATAGTACGACATACCAAAGAAGCAGTCGATGTGCACCGAAAGATGATGTTAGAGTTTGGTAAGAATTAGGACTGTTTCATTACTTACACATTCTTTTTACCGTAACTACGCAAATTCAATTTAATGCAAGCACGAATTCACTTATCAATATAGACACTATTTGAACTATTTTTGATGTATTGAAACTTAAAAACATCTCACTTACGTATTGTCAATATTGCTTTGAACTACTTCACATAATCTATGGTGCGTATATTTTAGGAAAATTTTCATCATGGCTGACTTGAATGTCTGTCAGAATCAAACGAAAAATTATTTCAATTGTGGTATTTCAGGACAAGACCGACACCTCCCCCGCCGTTGCCGCCACATAGTGCAGCCGCGGACAAGGAAGCCCCACCGCCCCCATACGAAAACCCTAAAGAGTCTTGTGACGATTACCGACCGCCAGTACCGCCTCACCGCAATCAAAATTCCGCGGAAAACGGAAACCCAACGAGAAAATCTCATCGATTCAATCGAAATTCGGCGGAAATTAAATTACATAAAAAACCTGTAACCAACGCTAACGGTACGTTTCCCTATGATTCAACTAAAAACGCCCAAACTATTTTCATTTTAGTACTTGATGACGAATCGATAACGGAATACAGTCGGCCATCTGATCCTACGATCATCAACCGGGATTACGGGTTGCGCGACTTCACTCCGGTTAATCGAACAACTGACGACGAAACCGAAGACTTGGTGTGCACAGCAAACGGCGACCCACTCAAAGCTTTCGAATTCGACGACGAACCCGATCACGAGTTAGCGCCCAAACAGGTGGATAACAATCAAATGAAAGACGAAGCGCACTTCGTTCAATACGCGGGAAACGTAGATAACGGTAATACATGCCGCGAATTTCCCCACAATTAATTTCATAATTATTACAGCTTCCAGTCGCGTGGATGTTAAAAAAGCAACAATCGTCGGTAACCCAATGTTCAGCAACGATCACACCCAAAATTCATCGCAGGTGCCACCGGCGGCGGACCTACCAGACTTAGACGACTTACAACTAGATATGGATTACGATCAAATCATGAACTACTTCGAGAACTTAAAGGTACAGTTTCAACCGTTCCCGAATAACTTCCCTAAAAATCGTTCATTTTCTAGGAATCGAATGCCTGAGTAGAAGCGATCATTGCAAAGATCCATGACATACTTTTGTCATTTACGGAACAGTACAGGGCGACAGCTTTAAACGGCAACTTGAACAGTCCGGACGCGGCCAAACCAGACGGTTTCGAATATTTTTTCGACTATCTCAGCGAGTCATACGCCTAATCAATTATACTTATAAAAGAGCTTCTAGTGTTCATATATCGATACCCGAACGCAGCGTTACATGTTACTAATACGCAAATGGGTATATAAAGGAAACATCTAAACATGGATAATTGCAGTGATCGTAAAAAAATATCTCTAGTCAATAAATTTATCTAAGCTTTATATTTTAAAAATAGTATAATGAATGTATTCTGAAAGAATCCTCCAATATAAAATGTTGAAAACTTGCACAAGCATGGTTCCTGACGAAAGCAATTCTATGTTGATCATATACTTTATAATTTCCTCCTAATTAGCTTCATTGAAAAGTATAATGCGAACTCGATAATTAAATACCCTTCGCATAATATTTTATCAAATTTAAGTTATGTAAATTTGTGTAAACTTGTACATAATGTAGATCTATATTCCAGACTGATACTCCGGATTTCAACCAGAAGTATTAAACGTAATTTATGTTCATTTGTTCAACAAACAATAGACTGCTTAGTTAAAAATAACTGTTTTCTAGTTTTAAGGAGAGGATGTAAGACACATTACACGTGTTATTAAAAAAAGTATAAATGTTAGCAAGCTTTCAAATTGATTAAGCTTCCAATTTAGGATGTAACTGTTTCTAATACAACCTGTTTGTGGATACAACACCAGGTTTGAATATTTTATATGTGAACACTCTGTGTCTTGTAATAATACATTTCGATTGGTTGAAATTGATTTAAATTGTAATGCAATATGTTTTTTAATTTCGAAAAGAAAAAAGTTATTTTAAGTGTTACTGTGAAAATAAAATATGAGTAATGTGTTTTTTGCGATATTTATTATAATAAACATTGTTTTAAGTGTACTTCCCTAGGAATTTGAAGTCGTACGGTGATAACCAGCGCTGGCAACCTTGCATGTTATTTTGTATCATGTATTTCATTGTGTATGGGTTTAGGTTGTTTTCTTCGACGAACTTTTCGTCGGCTGCTCGTTTTTCTAGGATCTCTTGGGAGACGGCCATGGCTTTGAAGGGCATCTTCATCGCGAGGTCGTGTAATAGCTTTTCAACTTCTCGGTATTCGCATTTACCTCCTAATTCGATTATTATCCTGTCTGGGGTTTACAGGTTATTAGTTGTTATTTAAGGTTTTATTAATCAAACCTGCTTTAACGGGGGTTACGTAGTGATCTATGGATCCTTTACCTCCGCCCATCCGTTGTCCTTGTCCTTTTTTAGTAATAGGTTGCCAAGGGGCGTCGACTCTCCAAATTGCGAACATTCGCTTTTGATCTAATTTTTTACCGATTGTTAATCTGATTACTTCGAAGTGCTCGTACTTTAATCGTCCTCCACTTAAAGCCTGAATGATGTTAGTTAAAAGTTGAAAATAAAGTGAATCTAACCATTATTCCGTATTGCTTTAGTTGCAAGGTATTGTGGACGAGTTCGGGGCCACGCATTAACCTCAATTTTTTTTGCATTCTCGGCGGGCGAACGCCGGGAGGGAATTGAGGTACCTTATCAACGAACTTTAATTTGGTACGTTCAGGTATTACGATGTCTACAATATTATAACAGAAAGTACGGTTGTTAAATGCCTGGGTAACTTACGATCGAAATTTTTCGGTGGAGCGAAGTATTTGAAATGAGCTTTTTGTAAGAGTTGGAAACATGTTGCTGAAAATTAAGTATTTTATTACAGTCCTCACGAGATAATAAGGAACTCACGGTTGAATAATTTATTAATGTTCATAATTACATTAAATTCAATTTTATAACCTATTCACTTCAGCCCACAGAAAAACTAATAGTCATCAGCCTCACAGAAAAACCTAGTCCGCGTAGAACACAGATATATTTTCACCGTTGTATTCAGAAATTTGACTGCAATAAATGCTGAATAAATTTACTTAAAACGGGAGAAACGATAGAAGATAACAGTGAGCTGTTAATTTTCCTAAAAGCGTATGATACATATGACGGCTCTACTTTTGACCACTTAAACATTCCATCTGATGGTTTTTCGGAAGTGGTAATAAGCGCTTATAAACTATTTAACAAGCAGTTCCCCATATTATTTCCGCAATCGCAGATTGGAAAAATGTTGAAACATAAAATATTTTCAAATCTCATTGCTGAACATATTTTTGGAGTCAAAATGAATGCTTCGAACATAAAAATTTCATTCTTGAATTATTTATACGCCTTCACATTTGTTACAATTTAAAGTGGATCAATAATCAACGTTTTTTAGAAGCTCTCAAACGGAAAAGGTCATGTGACGGAAATAGAGATAAAAAATTAATTAAGTTAACGCACTTGTGAAACGTACAAGTTACAAATGAGAATTTAAATAAAAAGTAAAAAAGAAAAATCAAAAGACGAATATTAACAAAACACAATTGAAAAAATATGAAAAAAATTTATTCGCATTTTCTGTTTCTCAATGTAGTTGTTCTTGAACTCCACCTCTCAGAATAATTTCTATGGAATATTTTTTACGGAGGAATTAATTAATATGAAGAACTAGGCAATTTAGTTTATGATATACACACCGTTTTTCACACTTTTTTAAAAAGATTTTTTTTATTTTTAAAAAATAAATATAAGTTTTCCATTTCGGCTAATTCAAGGTTTAATAGTTTATAAGGTTTTAGTTTATGATATACGCACCGTTTTTCTGACTTTTTTAAAAAGACATTTTTTATTTTTAAAAAATAAATGTATGTTTTTCATTTCCGCTATTCTGAGGTTTAATAGTTTATTTTTTTCGGTTTTATTAAAGTTTATTTTTGTTAAATTGATTATATATATTAGGACTATCGGCGAGACCTCCATTTCAAAAAAGGTCAGCGCGCCGTAAAATAATACCTCCTGGGTGACGTGGAAATTTATTCATGATTTTCTTTCTGTGAGAAATCCTCTTGACAAACCTTTTTTTAATTTGTAATTTTCATAAATAACATTTTCTTTCAAACTCTCCATTGCCAGACGTCCCGATTTTTCGGAATAGTATGCTTGTTCAAGATTTTAAAGGACTTGCATAACATTTAGGTAGTTTTTCAAAGTTATAGGCGTTCCCGAAGGAATTAGCAACAAAATTTTTGAATTCTGAAGATAAAATTGAAGACGTTTTGGGGGATCTCTTCTAATCATGAATTGATAAAAAAAAATCCTCAATAATTGAAAATATTGTGTAAACATTCCAAACGAATTTCGCAATAAAATCATTATTTATATTGCATTTCTTCTATTTATATTGAATCATACGACAAATACCAAAAGCGCGCGAATAGAAGCTGACCGCTTGATAAAAGAGAATAAATCGGGCACTTTTGTTACAAGTCGTTTGCGCGTTAAAGACAAGTAATGTTTTCTCATGCGCTTTTGGTATTTGCAGAAATCATACTAGTAAAGTAAAATAATAGTCAACGGTACGAAAAATAGCAGCCTTCTATTAATTTCTTCAGAAATCAAAATATTGCTGCTATATAAAAAGGGTACATTCGTTAACTACGTATTTGTTGATTTTTCATTTTTGTTTAAGAGTCTGATGGAAATGTATCGATTTTCACACGAAACTCGTGATTCATATAAAACTTTCAGAAATCTCAAATGTATTATATTGCAAGAGTGTTAGGTCGTAATAAACTCCGACGTGTTTGTGCACATGTGGTCAACATTTTTAAACGAGAAAGTCCTCCGAAGAGGCCAAATTTATTGCATGTCGTTCTTGGAAAAGGGGTTTTTTGGAGACAATGTGAGAAGTAGCAGGTACTTCTCACATTGCAGGGAAAGGCCATCTTGGGAAAGATTCGAAAATAAAATTGTTCCGCCTAAGTCATTGAAGTACCTACTTATAGCGATAAAAAATTATGCACTGTTTTTTTCAAAAAACTTGTACATGTTTTCGAGGGTACATAAGGAGGGGTTTAGAGAATCTGAACCAACTACGTACATCTTTTATTCATAATGATTTTTCATTGAGAAAATGCCCTTGTTTCTTATATTCCGTTCAACTCTTTCGCTAGCTCCTTGTTTTCTGTAGTTATTGTATTAAGTTTTTTTGTTCCTTATTAAATATAGCATCAAATAGTCAATTAATCCCCAAAATGTAAGAGTAAATTAGGAATAAGCCGATTTCATGTACATATAAATATCAAATCAATATCAACATTCTTAATGCAAAGACATCTACATCTGCGTCTGTTTCAGCGACAATTATTCCCTTTTTCGTAAACAATATTCAAGAAATTGATTGAGCGCCGGCGGTCTAATATCACTGAAATGCTGACTTGATAACCGATAATAAATGTTCATAATTATGTGAATTTGCTTGGGAGTAAGGTACAAAAACTTGGAAGAATTAAGTCATCTCAACAATCCTGAACAAAATTTTGAGTCCGCATCTGCTCGGACTATATTTCTTTGGCGGAGAACCGTCGAAAATAGATAAAATAATATATATTATCTATGACTAATAATACTAATAGACATTGCACACAATAGAAAAGTATCAAAACGGTAAATGTCCTCCGTGATGTGCTGCCATCTACGATTCTTTCAACGTGTCTGTTGAGAACTATTATATCCGTTTAAGAAAAGGAGAAGAAATCTTCCTCGTCCAAAGAAGAATATAGTTTTCTATCGGGATTCGCCTATCGGAATAAAATTGCGTAGGTTTTGATTCAGAGACGTCTCTAGCCCATGTAGAACTTGCAAACGTGCAAGAATTATTTTAAATGCTCTGTCCAATAACTAAAAAAAAGGTTCCACGCTTTATTTCAATTGTTGGTGACTAAAAAAGAGAAGGTTTTCAATCGGTTTATTCCACATTTCGATTACTAGAAAAAGGTATTCACTCGGGTTTTTCCAATTTTTAATAATTGTGATCTCCGTAGCGAGAGGTGCCCTGGGCTCCCTACGACCATTTCACCTGTATGCACCGCACACTCTACATAATAGGTGAAGACGCCGATGGCATCTTCGGTCAATGTTCAATTTTATTATAATAAAATTGTGCTCAATTTTCATAAGGAATTAAACCTACAACGAAATACATATTTCTTTGGAAAATAATCCAAAGTTGTCGGTCCGTCACATATTTTCATAGCGATTCCTAAACAATGTCAACCTGTCAAGAAAGTATATTTTTCTGTTCATGTTTAGGGGACTTTGAATCCCTACTCAATGTAACTTTTGAATAACGTGTTATAAAAAAAGTAGAACCTCAAAAAAACTCATTATATAAGAAAAATGTTCCTAATGTATCCATCCTTTGACTTGTTCTTTCTAGATTATCGAGAAAATTACTGTTTCAAAGAAATGGACAATCAAGATTAATAATCAAACATATACACAGCAGATCGTTGGAGGAGGGGATGCGACACTAATATCCCACTCCGGTATACGCCTAACATAATTTGTGATTCAACTTTTTCGTCTCAGTTATTTTGTGAAAGGACCAGTTCGGATTCCACCTAAAATTCATATTAATATGAACTTTAAACAACCGGCAACAACTGCCTGGTTCCGAAACGCACTGAAAAAGAACTTTACGGAACCATCAACAGTTGCGGTGGTACCGCCCCGGACGAGCAATCAACAACTCTACCACCTAAGCGCGTTTTTGGAAATCAATGTTTCTTTCCATCATTATTATTATTATTCTATTGAAAACGAATTCGACATTTCGCAGCAGAGTGCTGGAAATTCACCCATCCCAGAAATGAAGTTTCATTGGGATTAGGCTCGTACTACTAAAATTATGATTATTAATTTCAAAACCGTAATTTCGTTTTCGTAACGCCGCCCCGGAAATCCGAATTCGAAATTGCTTTGTGTGCTTACGGATTTCGATTGAAACACGTATTCGAGTCCAAATTTGTCAACCATTCAAAGACGTCGCATACCTATTGTACCAATTCAAGGATGTAGTTCATCATGGTAGTGAACGTACAGCGACGGGCCCGTGTTGAAAACGAGACTAACGCGCTTCACTCGAAAGGGTACAGGCATCGACATTGTCAATGAAGATTTTGAAATTAACAGACCCAAACGTTGTGCTTCAAAAGATTCCTTTCGTCACACGAAACAGTTTCGACACACCTAAAATGAATATTAATATGAACTTTAAACAACCGGCAACAACTGCTTGGTTCCGAAACGCACTGAAAAAGAACTTTACGGAACCATCAACAGTTGCGGTGGTACCGCCCCGGACGAGCAATCAACAACTCTACCACCTAAGCGCGTTTTTGGAAATCAATGTTTCTTTCCATCATTATTATTATTATTCTATTGAAAACGAATTCGACATTTCGCAGCAGAGTGCTGGAAATTCACCCATCCCAGAAATGAAGTTTCATTGGGATTAGGCTCGTACTACTAAAATTATGATTATTAATTTCAAAACCGTAATTTCGTTTTCGTAACGCCGCCCCGGAAATCCGAATTCGAAATTGCTTTGTGTGCTTACGGATTTCGATTGAAACACGTATTCGAGTCCAAATTTGTCAACCATTCAAAGACGTCGCATACCTATTGTACCAATTCAAGGATGTAGTTCATCATGGTAGTGAACGTACAGCGACGGGCCCGTGTTGAAAACGAGACTAACGCGCTTCACTCGAAAGGGTACAGGCATCGACATTGTCAATGAAGATTTTGAAATTAACAGACCCAAACGTTGTGCTTCAAAAGATTCCTTTCGTCACACGAAACAGTTTCGACACACCTAAAATGAATATTAATATGAACTTTAAACAACCGGCAACAACTGCTTGGTTCCGAAACGCACTGAAAAAGAACTTTACGGAACCATCAACAGTTGCGGTGGTACCGCCCCGGACGAGCAATCAACAACTCTACCACCTAAGCGCGTTTTTGGAAATCAATGTTTCTTTCCATCATTATTATTATTATTCTATTGAAAACGAATTCGACATTTCGCAGCAGAGTGCTGGAAATTCACCCATCCCAGAAATGAAGTTTCATTGGGATTAGGCTCGTACTACTAAAATTATGATTATTAATTTCAAAACCGTAATTTCGTTTTCGTAACGCCGCCCCGGAAATCCGAATTCGAAATTGCTTTGTGTGCTTACGGATTTCGATTGAAACACGTATTCGAGTCCAAATTTGTCAACCATTCAAAGACGTCGCATACCTATTGTACCAATTCAAGGATGTAGTTCATCATGGTAGTGAACGTACAGCGACGGGCCCGTGTTGAAAACGAGACTAACGCGCTTCACTCGAAAGGGTACAGGCATCGACATTGTCAATGAAGATTTTGAAATTAACAGACCCAAACGTTGTGCTTCAAAAGATTCCTTTCGTCACACGAAACAGTTTCGACACACCTAAAATGAATATTAATATGAACTTTAAACAACCGGCAACAACTGCTTGGTTCCGAAACGCACTGAAAAAGAACTTTACGGAACCATCAACAGTTGCGGTGGTACCGCCCCGGACGAGCAATCAACAACTCTACCACCTAAGCGCGTTTTTGGAAATCAATGTTTCTTTCCATCATTATTATTATTATTCTATTGAAAACGAATTCGACATTTCGCAGCAGAGTGCTGGAAATTCACCCATCCCAGAAATGAAGTTTCATTGGGATTAGGCTCGTACTACTAAAATTATGATTATTAATTTCAAAACCGTAATTTCGTTTTCGTAACGCCGCCCGGAAATCCGAATTCGAAATTGCTTTGTGTGCTTACGGATTTCGATTGAAACACGTATTCGAGTCCAAATTTGTCAACCATTCAAAGACGTCGCATACCTATTGTACCAATTCAAGGATGTAGTTCATCATGGTAGTGAACGTACAGCGACGGGCCCGTGTTGAAAACGAGACTAACGCGCTTCACTCGAAAGGGTACAGGCATCGACATTGTCAATGAAGATTTTGAAATTAACAGACCCAAACGTTGTGCTTCAAAAGATTCCTTTCGTCACACGAAACAGTTTCGACACACCTAAAATGAATATTAATATGAACTTTAAACAACCGGCAACAACTGCTTGGTTCCGAAACGCACTGAAAAAGAACTTTACGGAACCATCAACAGTTGCGGTGGTACCGCCCCGGACGAGCAATCAACAACTCTACCACCTAAGCGCGTTTTTGGAAATCAATGTTTCTTTCCATCATTATTATTATTATTCTATTGAAAACGAATTCGACATTTCGCAGCAGAGTGCTGGAAATTCACCCATCCCAGAAATGAAGTTTCATTGGGATTAGGCTCGTACTACTAAAATTATGATTATTAATTTCAAAACCGTAATTTCGTTTTCGTAACGCCGCCCGGAAATCCGAATTCGAAATTGCTTTGTGTGCTTACGGATTTCGATTGAAACACGTATTCGAGTCCAAATTTGTCAACCATTCAAAGACGTCGCATACCTATTGTACCAATTCAAGGATGTAGTTCATCATGGTAGTGAACGTACAGCGACGGGCCCGTGTTGAAAACGAGACTAACGCGCTTCACTCGAAAGGGTACAGGCATCGACATTGTCAATGAAGATTTTGAAATTAACAGACCCAAACGTTGTGCTTCAAAAGATTCCTTTCGTCACACGAAACAGTTTCGACACACCTAAAATGAATATTAATATGAACTTTAAACAACCGGCAACAACTGCTTGGTTCCGAAACGCACTGAAAAAGAACTTTACGGAACCATCAACAGTTGCGGTGGTACCGCCCCGGACGAGCAATCAACAACTCTACCACCTAAGCGCGTTTTTGGAAATCAATGTTTCTTTCCATCATTATTATTATTATTCTATTGAAAACGAATTCGACATTTCGCAGCAGAGTGCTGGAAATTCACCCATCCCAGAAATGAAGTTTCATTGGGATTAGGCTCGTACTACTAAAATTATGATTATTAATTTCAAAACCGTAATTTCGTTTTCGTAACGCCGCCCCGGAAATCCGAATTCGAAATTGCTTTGTGTGCTTACGGATTTCGATTGAAACACGTATTCGAGTCCAAATTTGTCAACCATTCAAAGACGTCGCATACCTATTGTACCAATTCAAGGATGTAGTTCATCATGGTAGTGAACGTACAGCGACGGGCCCGTGTTGAAAACGAGACTAACGCGCTTCACTCGAAAGGGTACAGGCATCGACATTGTCAATGAAGATTTTGAAATTAACAGACCCAAACGTTGTGCTTCAAAAGATTCCTTTCGTCACACGAAACAGTTTCGACACACCTAAAATGAATATTAATATGAACTTTAAACAACCGGCAACAACTGCTTGGTTCCGAAACGCACTGAAAAAGAACTTTACGGAACCATCAACAGTTGCGGTGGTACCGCCCCGGACGAGCAATCAACAACTCTACCACCTAAGCGCGTTTTTGGAAATCAATGTTTCTTTCCATCATTATTATTATTATTCTATTGAAAACGAATTCGACATTTCGCAGCAGAGTGCTGGAAATTCACCCATCCCAGAAATGAAGTTTCATTGGGATTAGGCTCGTACTACTAAAATTATGATTATTAATTTCAAAACCGTAATTTCGTTTTCGTAACGCCGCCCCGGAAATCCGAATTCGAAATTGCTTTGTGTGCTTACGGATTTCGATTGAAACACGTATTCGAGTCCAAATTTGTCAACCATTCAAAGACGTCGCATACCTATTGTACCAATTCAAGGATGTAGTTCATCATGGTAGTGAACGTACAGCGACGGGCCCGTGTTGAAAACGAGACTAACGCGCTTCACTCGAAAGGGTACAGGCATCGACATTGTCAATGAAGATTTTGAAATTAACAGACCCAAACGTTGTGCTTCAAAAGATTCCTTTCGTCACACGAAACAGTTTCGACACACCTAAAATGAATATTAATATGAACTTTAAACAACCGGCAACAACTGCTTGGTTCCGAAACGCACTGAAAAAGAACTTTACGGAACCATCAACAGTTGCGGTGGTACCGCCCCGGACGAGCAATCAACAACTCTACCACCTAAGCGCTTTTTTCGAATTAATGTTCGATTATTAAATATCGTGCTTTCAATTTTCAAATATCGTTGTTTTGATTTATCAATCTGATTGATTCGCGCAAGATTTATTAATTAACTTATATTCATAAACCTATAATCTAATTACATTTTCAACAAGGTCGTGCAAGAAGTATGCAAGAAGTGATGATTTTCTGAATCCGAATAATTCAAAAAAATTAAAACTGTCGCTTGCAACGCAACTTTATTTCAAAGAACTGTTTCGTCAGCGATTTTAACAGTTCGCAGAATAGGCGAATTGAAATCATATTTTGCAGTTGAAACCGCTTCATTTATCAAGCAAATGAATACCTTATTCGACTTTTTAAATGTGAACCACTTACCTTGCGATGCTGTGGGCAAGAATCTTTCGAGTCCAGATACGGAATTTGAAACTCCATCAAAAGGTTGAAGAAGTTGCGATTTAAATCTTCTCTCAGTCCCCTTGTTCTTCTGGAATATAACAAACGATTAGAGGAACGCTTTTAATTTGGGAAATATTTAAGAATGATTTATTCATTCATTTCAGATCGAACCGCGGAACGAACGAAATAAGAATCAAACTCACTTGTTAAATCAAAATCCTAAAATGAATTTTATTCTCGCCACTAGATGGATACATCTACACACATCGACCGCTTTTGAACGACTGAAATATTATTCATTTGTTATGAAAGTAATGGCGGACAAGAATGACGAAATCGAATAAAAATGGCGTCGACGGAAAACTTTTCCGCTTCTTTATGATAACCGGCTAAATAATTTCAACACGTCTACTCTCTTCGACCGCGCGCGAACTACTGAATATTTATGTCTATCTATCGCTGACGTGTAATGAAAGTAATGGCGGACAAGGATGACGAAATCGAATAAAATGGCGTCGACGGAAAACTTTTCCGTCTTTTTATGATAAACCGGCTAAATAATTCGTCACGAAATATTTATTCATTTCAGATCGAACCGCGGAACGAATGAAATAAAAAGTAAACTCACTTGTTGATTCACAATCCTAAATTAAATTTTATTTACGCACACACATTGCAACACGTCTTCTCTCTTCGACCGCGCGCGAACTACTGAATATTTATGTCTATCTATCGCTGCCGTGTTGTCAGTAATGGCGGACAAGGATGATGAAATCGAATAAAATGGCGTCGACGAAAAACTATGGCGTCGACGGACAACTTTTCCGTCTCTTTATGATAAACCAGCTAAATAATTCGTCACGAAATATTTATTCATTTCATATCGAATCGCGGAACGAATGAAATAAAAATCAAACTCACTTGTTGATTCACAATCCAAAAATTAATTTTATTCACGCACATACACTGCAATCACCTCTTCTCTCTTCGACCACGCGCGAACTACTGAATATTCATGTTTATCTATCGCTGACGTGCTATGAAAGTAATGGCGGACAAGGATGACGGAATCGAATAGAAATGGCGTCGACGGAAAACTTTTCGGTCTCTTTATGATGAACCGGCTAAATAATTTCAACACGTCTGCTCTCTTCGACCGCGCGCGAACGACTGAATATTTATGTCGATCTATCGCTGACGTGTTATGAAAGTAATGGCGGACAAGGATGACGAATTCGAATAAAAATGGCGTCGACGGAAAACTTTTCGGTCTCTTTATGATGAACCGGCTAAATAATTTCAACATGTCTGCTCTCTTCGACCGCGCGCGAACGACTGAATATTTATGTCGATCTATCGCTGACGTGTTATGAAAGTAATGGCAGACAAGGATGACGAAATCGAATAAAAATGGCGTCGACGGAAAACTTTTCCGTCTCTTTAGGATAAACACGCTGAATAATTCGTCATGAAATATTTATTCATTTCAGATCGAACCGCGGAACGAATGAAACAAAAATCAAACTCACCCGTTGATTCACAATCCAAAAATAAATTTTGTTCACGCACACACATTGCAACACCTCTTCTCTCTTCGACGGCGCGCGAACTACTGAATATCTGACTGGAGCAGGAGACCTTATAAGCTACGATGGAATGGCGCATAACGAGAGCGTTACTCGCTCGCGCCATCTGCCGTGCGGTTTCCAATATCTCCACATTGATGTGTTGTACCCGCCATCTGTTGGCCGCTCATCCATTATTTCTCCTCTGCGAGCGCCCTCTCTTCGACAGCGCGCGAACTACTGAATATTTATGTCTATCTATCGCTGACGTGTTATGAAAGTAATGGCGGACAAGGATGATGAAATCGAATGAAAATGGCGTCGACGGAAAACTTTTCCGTCTCTTTATAATAAACACGCTGAATAATTCGTCATGAAATATTTATTCATTTCAGATCGAACCGCGGAACGAATGAAATGAAAATCAAACTCACTTGTTAATTCGAAATCCTAAAATAAATGTTATTCTCGCCACTAGTTGGACACCTCTACACTCATTGAACTGTTTTGAAAGACTGAAGAATTATTCATCTCCACCGCTGACGTGTGATGAAAGCAATGGCGGACGCGAATGACGAATCGAATGAAAATGGCGTCGACGGAAAACTTTTCCGTCTCTTTATGATAAACCGGCTAAATAATTCGTCACGAAATATTTATTCATTTCAGATTGAACCCCGGAACGAATGAAATAAAAATGAAACTTATATTTATACGGCGCTATGCGTTGACTATATATCAACAAAAGCGGATCTTAAATACATTTAAACAGATTTCTTATTATGTGGTACAACATTACTAATCGAGATACATATCGGAGAATGGTAATTTTGTCATCGCTTTGTTCATTATATCTAAAAATACCAAACCGTAAGCTTTTGTGTAAAAAGGTATGAGTTCGTTGAAAATTTCTCTCCAATTTTCGTTTATAACTTTGTTGATATTATCTCCCAACAATTCGTTTCCGTTGAAAAGATTGTCAAATTTGTATATAGCGTGTTCGACATTGAATTTAAAGTCGGCGTCCGTTGCTCGTAGATATTTTTCCTTATTTTTCTCGTACGTTTCCACTTTGAATGCCAATCGTCCGTTCAGTTTTTCTATAAAACCAAAGCAACATTACTTACTTTAAATTTCATTTAGGTATATGCGAATGTACCCAAGTGTAGCATCGTTTTTCCATTACCGAAGACAGGGAAAACCAGGAGTGTTCCGTTTATGTTGTAGGTGGCATTCAACTGAAAATACGGCATGAAAAAATCGAATGCGATTATTCCTTTATCGAGGTTGAAACTGAAAATATTTGGATTGTAAAATGGCTCCATGAATTTCTTATAGTCACTCTAAAGTTTTTAAAACTGTTGCGGATGCTCCCGTTGTTACAAGGTCTTCAAAATTCTGTCGCACTTTGACGATGTTGTCCCCAGCAGGAAAAACCATTTTATCAATCAATATGGGATCAGTACCGGGAATTTTTTGATCGGGAACGCCTAAAATACATAAAATATTTAAAATGAATTGAAAATTATTAAGTACAAACCATCCTTCAGCTTCGCGATCAAATCTTGAATCGCTGTCTTCAGACAAGGAATATCCTTACTCCGACACTTAATCACTTCGAAAGCTTAACCGTTTTTTAAGACAAAAAATTTCAACAACGAAATATTTTACTTACGTAATTTCGCGTACAAAAATCCAATCGGGAACAAGAGAAAACAAATAATAATCTTCATGATAACTCTTCAAGTGATCTTCAGTGTTCCGCATCCAATTTATAAAGGTGGTTGCTTCGTTAATGCAAAATTATTCAAGGTGAACGAGCTCATTGACTGAAAATAAAAATTTAAATTTCCAGTTTCAACTGAAACAACAGATTTGATCTAACCGAAAAATTGATCAGAAAAAAAGCCCCAATTAGTTTTTCTCCTGAAAACAATTCATTACCGAAAATATTCACCATTCTAAAACTTCATTCATTCTTTCTACGTAAACGATTAAAAAGTAATAATATTCCATTTACGTGATCGATTAGTGTTGATTTGAACTTTTAAAAAGCGATAAATTCAATGTACGTTCCGAAAAACGATTATTCTCAAACGTGTAAAAAATGAGGTGGTTACTTTTTTCCAGTTTAATTTTGGTTGTTTCGGCCGGTAAATTACGTGAGTGCCGAATGAAGGTTCGTCGGGAAATTAAGTTTTTATTTTTCAGCGGCTACGTATAAAAAATGCCAGCAAAGTGATCAAAAATGTCTTAAAGAAGCGGTACAAAGCGCGTTAACACAATTAAAACCAGGTTGGTAATTTTATTACTAAAGAAACAATTCAGACATTGGTACTTTGTCGAAAAATGCGCCGATAACTTTCAAGTACGCTTCAGCGTAAACTTTGTAATAATTATCAATTACCTCATTGAAAATCGGTCGCCAATTTTCGTTTATTACTTTATTAATATTATCGCCTAGTTCTTTATTACCATCGAAAAGATTGTCGAACTGGTAAGTGCCTTTCTCAATATCGAACGCAAGTACCGCGCGTTTCGCTTTTAAATATTTCTCGTTATTCCTGGTTTCAATCGCCACTTGAAAAGCGATTTTTCCTTTCCATTTTTCTACAAAATCGCAGTCGTTATCACAAATTCTTCCAACCTAAACGGTTCACAAACCCATTTTGATGCTAAACGGACCAGTTCCTCGAACTGGTAGTACCAACACTTTACCATTCAACTCAAAAGTACCAGCGAGTTCCATAAATGGACAATTAAACTCGAATTCGATTCTGCCATGATCGATATCGAAACTGTAATTAAAACTTAATGACGATGATGAATTATTTAATCAAGTTACGTACGAAACCTTTTCGATGTTCCCATTGGACGACCCCGTTAAATTAGCGTCCAAATTTTGATCAACTTGAACGATATTCGATGTACCGGGCAGTTTGAATTTGCCAAGAACCAAAGGGTCCAAAGATGGAACGCCCCACTCGGGAATACCTACAATATCATACAGCAATCATTACTTATTAAATATTAGTACAAACCATCTTTAAGATTTTTAAGAGCAATTTGAACCGCCTCGCGCAAGCAGGGGTTGTCTTGCAGGGAGCACTTCTTGAAATTGGGTGCTAAAACGACAACAATTAAAAGAAATGATTAAAAAAACAAATTGGGTCTCACGAAGTTTTTCAGTCAACGCTCCACCGATTAGGAAAACAAAGAAAAATAACATTGCGCCGAATTTTCGTGGCAGCAACATTCGCTACTTTGCACTTTTTAAAATCAGGATTCGTTTTATCCACACCAGTAATAATTATTATACCAGTTTGATGCAAATAAAAACCTGTTTTGTGTACGAAAAAAAACATCTCCTAATTAACAGTTGTCTTCAAGGAATACCGGAATGGGGGGTACCATCGTTGGATCCGCTGATCATACCGGAAATGTCCATTGGTACCGGGCGGAACGTGGTGCAGCTCACGCAAAAATACAAAAACTCAACGTTGAAAGGCGTCGGCGAAACTGAAATTAAAGATTTTAACTTCGATTTGGATAAAAAATTAATAACGATTAAGTTCCACGTAAATCGTTGGATTTTCAATGCGAGCTACGAAGTTAGCGGTAAAATTCTGTTGTTACCGGTAAGCGGTAATGGACTATGCTCGATCATCTTAGGTAATTATTGCAATATTTAATAATGTATAACTGAATAACAATCTGACTAGAAAACGGAGAGGGCACGCAAACTTTTAAACTGGAAACTTACCACAAAAAAGAAAACGTTCACCTCAGGGGTTTAAGCGGCAAATTATTCATCGTACCAGGAAAAGTCGTTTACAACTACGAGAATCTTTTCAACGGCGACAAAATGTTGACGGAGAACATAAATAACATCGTCAACGAGAATTGGAAGGAAGTTTACGATGAAGTAAACGAGGGTTTCGGTGAAGTTTACTCGGCCACCTTCATGAACATCATGAACAGAATTTTCGCCCGAGTACCATTATCCGAGTTATTTGTTTAGAATTAAATCATATTTTTAACACTGCATTGTTTTATTCAACTTTCCTTCTATATCAATATGAATAATATAGCTAGATCCAAAGTTTTGAGAATTGGTGCCAAAAGGTTTTTAAGTATTTTACCCAATTCACACAGATATTGCGGCGCAACTTCGTTTAATATCAACAAGGCGTTATCGTTCGCAACTTGTTCGTACTTCGGCGTTAAAATTTTCTTCTTTTCGTTGAAGAAGCTGCTGAATTTAAAGGAGGCTCCGGACAGGGAAGCGTCGATGTCGACGTTGTTTAAATCAATACCTCCGTCACAAAGGGAAATATCCAGGTTAACGGTTAGCTCCACTTCCTCTGAAAATAAAAGGCGTTCTAATCTGGTAAAGCGTAGTTAGATACCTACTTAGTATGATGACAGCGTCTCCATTGCCCCACAACGGCAATACCAAACATCTACCGTAAATATCATATTTGGTGGAAATTTTCAGTTGTTTTACTTTTAGTACCAGCTGCAAATTGCCTTGCTCCAAATCCAAGCTACGAAAAGAAAAGCAACACCAAATATTATCACAAAACTAAACTTATTTGAGCCCACGCGGCCATCTTTTAAACTCGTTTGCGTTTTGCCAATTTTTCTGCGGTTGAACGTCAAAACGCATTCGAACTACGAGACAACACCTAAATATAATTTTGAATTCGTTAGGGCGTTACCAATTTTTCTATGGTTGAACATCCGAACTACCTAAACCTAAATATAATTTACCTGGCATCCTCAACACTTAAACCCTCCAGACCTTCTATTTTGATATTATCAAGTTCTTGATCCAACTGCAACACACCGGAACCCGGACCGACTTTAATTTTATCAATGAGAATGGGGGCTCCCAACACTAAGATAACAAACGACTTAAAAACGTTAATACGTTACGACGGTTACTCACGTTTCAGTAAAATCGGCAAGAGGCCCGTGAATTTATCTTTACAACAAGAACCCTCGGCTGCTTTACAAGGCGATCCTAAAATAACAAAATTGGATTTAACATCCAACAAGTGGTTTATGAGAACTACTTACCGAGACCGGTTAATCCGGGAATGGAGATGGCGAACGAAACGCCTACTACGCAAACGAGAATCACAGAAACTTTAAACATTGCACAAAATGTTCAATGCAAAGTAACTTGATAACACTGAAAAGCATGGCTTAAATAATATGAACTACGTGACTTTTTTTAAAATGTTCCGAGATAAAAATGCAGAATTGATCGTTTGGTTTTTAATGAATAGTCATTGATCACGTCCAAGTACCATTTTACAAATTGATAAAATATTTTTTAAAAGCGCTAAACGTGTAGGATGTTCTATGTTTTGAAAATGTATTGTTGGTTGCATAAACTAAATTTTTTGTAAATTCAAATTGCTGTTTTCACTCATATTTTAATGAATTGTTCACGCTGTTCGTAACGTAAGGTTACAGCGAGCGATACTCCAATCCCTGGAGGACTCAGAAGCAAATTTTTATTACAATTCAGTAGGTCGCAAGGTAACTGAATTCATTATGAAATGTGTAAGTTGTAACTTACATACGTTAAGGGTGTGAAAAAAATCGAAATTAAAAAAAAACACATTTATTTAAGAACGAGCCGTTAGAACTTTTTATTTGCTCGTATCAACTATTTTCGATACGTTCCTTTACCAAATTTTCATCTATATTGACGTTTCATATTACTTAATCAAAAATAAAATTGCAATCTAATAACCATCAGTAAAAAACTCTTCGCTACATGTTATCCTTAATGATACTCACTTTCACATTCGTTTCCACTTTGAAACGCATTCTTATCTTGAAAATACAGGAACTTTTATTTTTTTAATCGTCAAATTATTTATTGATCTACGAACAATTCCGATAAAGAAACTTTCGAGAAAAACCGGTTCAAAAGTTGCATGAAAGCTTCGCCGAAAGCGTCGACGTAAGTCGATACCAAATCGTCGAATATTTCCTGCCAATTATCGTTCAAAACTTTATTCAAATTATCGGATAGTTCGCGATTATTGTCGAATAAATTTTCGAAATCGTAAAACGCGTGCGACACTTTCAAGTCCAAACGGGACGATTTGAATTTCATGAATTTGCGATCGTTTTTCCCGTAAATTTCGATGTTAAAATTGACTGAGCCAATTGCGTTGTCTAAGAGGATGCGGAATTTTCCTTTGCCGTTGACGGGGAGCAGGAGGATTTTTCCGTGCGCTTCGTAATTGCCGGTTAAGTTTAGTTTGTCGTTGATAAGGGTGAGGCTCAATTTGCCTCCAGTTAAGTCAACGCTGGAATCAGGATTACAGCGAGGATAAGTTCCATTAAAATACTTACTCGACTTTGGAAACGCGACATCTGGATAATCCTGACAAAGCGAGGTCGGTTGCTTTCTGCGTCAGCTGAACAGCGTGCTGACCTCCGTTAATAGTTGCCTCGGCAACCATTAGGGGGTCGAGGGTTGGTATTTTTAAATTTGGGATACCTAACAAAAATTGAAATAAAAGAAACGATTTCGCATAAAACATTCTCACCATTTTGTAACTTCGGTAACGTTTCCTGTAAGGATTGCTTCAGGCAAGTAACGTCTTTAACTTTACATCTTTTGATGGTAAAGGCTGCGAATTAAAAACTTTTAATTACCGAAACAGATAATAATAAGTTGAAACTCACGCAGTTTGGACGTGAAACACAACGGGACAATCAGGAAAATTAACGCAATTGTCTTCATTTTGTATTTATCGATGATCAATTGATGGGAAACAAGTTTTTTTTTTCTTTATATCACTTCTGTGAACTGGTGGGGAGTGAAATTTAAAATAACGATTACAGATAAAGACGATTTATTTTTGATTGAAATAAAAATTTGAACTTATTTGTATTTTTAGCGTCTTTAAGAAATTTTTCTTCCTGAAGCTTGCGTCTTTTTCCATTTCCTGAAAACTGAATTAATCATCTGTCGCTTCGATTAACATAGTCATGAAGTTACTTAACATTATTCAAGGATATTTTGTTAGTGTTCAAGTTCATTTTAATCGTTCGGACAAGTTGCAAACGACGATTATTAGCGAACGATAATGCGCAAATAATTAATGAGCAAAATCTCGTGTTATATCTATTTTTAATGAGTTCGTTCGCGAGTCATTGTTTTCATCGCCCAGAACTTCGGGTACTACAAAATTTTATGTGGAATCGTTTCGAAAATAACTTCCTATGGAATCCCCCGTCCGTCAAATTCTCTTTGAAACGTTAAACAAACGCATCGATCAACGCGAACAATCATCATTATCTTTTTCGATGATCTATTATTACCATAAAAAAGCCTTAATCTTTTATCTATTATAAAAGGACTGTCTCGGTTTTCGAACATGTATTCGCGCATTTGTCCCAGTCGATATGAAAGTTGTTTTTGTAGTTTTGGGTTTACTTGCCCCTTCGTTAACTTACAAACTACGTAAGTTAAATTATCTTTAAGAGGGTTGTTTCGATTAAAAATTATTGTAGCTGAAGGTACAAAAAGATGTCACAAATCAGACCCAGATTTGGAAAATTGCTTGAAGGATGCCATAACGGACGGTTTCTCGAGATTCGCAAACGGTTATAAACCTTTGGGTATACCTCAACTGGATCCGCTGCACATAGCGGAGTTAAGTCAAGGAGAAGGTGCCGGAGGTATAGAACAATCGTACAAAAATATCGATATAACAGGATTAAAAACGAGCAAGGTGGTCGATCTCAAGTAAGTACTAAAATAAAAATTCACCAATCAAATTTTTTTTTAGAGTGGACTTGGAGAATCGCCATTTTGATATTGTCGCTGAAACGCCCCACTCTGAAATGACTGCTGATTACACAATGAAAGGAAATATGTTAGGTTTTCCGATCAATTCAGCTGGGAAATGCAAAATTGTATTCGGTAAGTGGATGATCACATAATCTGATTGCAATCACTAATGATTATCAAAAACAGATGGTATCACCACCAAGCACAACGTAAAGTTCGATAGATACCAGAAAGATGGTAAAACTTACGTGAAAATCACCGATTGGAAAATCGATATCGTACCAAAAGCAGTACATTACGATTATGAAAATCTAATACCTGGAAATCAACAACTAAGCGAAACAATTATGAAGACGATAAACGAAAATGCCGTTCAGATTTATCTCGATCACGCGCCCACTTTCAACGAAGCCTACTCCCAGATATACAAAGTTATGAATAATTTAGTTTACGACAAAATACCCGAAGATGAAATTTATCTACCCTAAATTTATGTAAATATTATAGGGGCGTAAGTGCAATAACGAATATTAAAAAATGTCTATTTTACGACACATCATTATGCAAAAGAAAATTACCAACTCCGTTTATGACAACAAATCAATTCTCCCCCTCGTCGACGTCCATTAGCCCTTCATCATCTGAAACCAATTCATTGAGTTCAAGGCGACTCCCTCCACTAATACTCACCCGCGTTATACAAAAATTCTTGTTGGTACTCCCGTAAAAATTGTACGGAACGAGCGTCATCGAAAAACAGAGTATACGCTCGTTTAATATCCGCAACGTCGACTTCGGACGCCTTGCGCCTTTTCGCAATCAGATGTGACGTCATAATAAGCTGCATACCGTAACGTAACGAAGTATCTTTAGCAATACGAGTGAGAACGGTCAAAGCGTCGTCGGTCATCTGACAGTCTTCTTCTTCGCAACGAATACTGCAACGTACACATACAAAACAAGTTTGTCTCGATCAAAACGCTCAAGTACCTCAAAATTTCCCGCAACTCTTTTTCGTCATAAGGTTTGGTCGGTACAATAATCATCCGATCCAATAAATCCAACGGTATACCGTGCGGCGACTTGTAATTCGTACCCCGAATCCTAGTAATACCGCGATTGGTCGCCATCATCACAATCGGCGCCATTTCGTTCTCTAACGCCCTGTTCAAGAACGAAAAGCATTCGATGTCCAACATATGGACTTCATCGATGAACAACACCCCTGGAATGATTTCCGCCTTACCCTCCTCTCTCCATTCAGCCACCTAAACAACTCATAATAAGTTTTGGCTCTCTCCCTTTACATTTTAGCTCACCTTTCCGTTGATCTGCTCACGAACCTCCGGTTTTATTTCGCCGGTATCGCCGGAGAAAAGCGCCAAGAACCCGTGCGTCCGACTGTTGATCACGTCGATTTCGTGCAACGTAACGGTATGCACGACTTCTTTCCGCTTTTGCAGCTCGCCCTCCGGACACTGGACGAAGCGCGTCTGATGACCGGTGGCGTCGTAGTCGCGAGCGCGCGCGAACGATCGCCCCAAACGCGTGATCTTCCCCGTCGCTTTATCAATCGTGATCACATCGCCCGACTGGACTTTTTCCTTGAGGACGCTGTCGATCATTTTGCCGCCCAGATCGTACACCGTTTCCATGTCGGTCGTTTTTAGGATCAATTTGCCGACTTTGGAACCGACGCCGGTGGCGGGACGCTCCACTTGGATTTCGACTACTTCGCCTTCGATTATTTCGCTTTCCTCTCTGTTTAGTAAAAGAGTTATAATATAAATGGGTCGTATCAAAGATTACTTACTTTATTCGTACGCCGATACTCTTCCTGATTGCTTGAGTAAGCGCTTCAGTTTTACTCATTTCCAATGAATAAATCTCAGAACCAGCCATGCTGGTGAACGGTGTATCTTGTCCTAGAGACGCAGCTAGGGCGGTCGCTATGGCAGTCTTACCAGTGCCTAAGCGAACTCATTGTTATGACGCGTGTTAAGTTTAATCAATAACCTACCAGGTTGACCGGCGAGGAGTATGGCGCGTCCGGCTATGCGACCGTCTCGTACCATTTGCAAAACAAGACCCGTGGCTCTGCGAGCCGACATTTGACCGACCATACCTTGAGATACCTTGAAAATTCTTAATTAAAACCTTGTTTTCATTACATTTAACTTACATGTCTCGCTTCGAGGCTGTCGTTCAACCCTAATCCCCGAATATGCGAATGGGCTCCAATTCGTTCAACCCGCGTGGTTTCGCGAACTTCGGCGATTTTTGCAGCGGCAGCCGCCTAATGTAATAAAAAGTGAGGTTAGAAAAGATTATAATATATTGTTAACGTGAATTATATTGTAAATAAAACTAATAAGACGTTAACTACATACTTACAGCCATTTCAATATTTATTTGATAGTAATTTACTTGATTTTCAAACAGAAGTTAAAACGATGATTCTTACGCCTTTCAAATTGACAAGTAAACTAAAACCACAGAATCGATAATAGGCATAGAGATTGATTGATGATATCTATTTAAGTGACGTCACTAAGGTAAAGGAATTTCCAATCATTAATTTACATATCAAACAATTCAGCGATAAGAAACAATTGCGACGTCGTAAAAAAAATAAGCTCATTTTCTATAATTTTTCTTAGAGCGGTCACGCGATTTCGTTGACTGAAATGGTAATTCGCTTATTATCATTCATTATCGAATTTTGTAATTCACTAATAAATATTTTAGCAGGCCAATGTTTCCTTTCTAATGTGCGATATTCAGATGAAACTATTATAAACTGATCATACAATTTTATAAACTGACGCTTACTACTGATTTGGATAGCGTTTCGAAAGGTTTTTTTGTTGTTTTATGTTACAATCCATCTTTCTTCTTGAGTCAAGTGTTTAGTTATAACGCTTGATTTATAAAAACGACTTTTTCTGCTGAGCAGTTTATTCTAAAGTATTCCAGTTTTCTTACGAAATGAAAATTGCCTCATTGTTCTTTCATCATACGAGAGCTCCATCAAACTTGAACTTGATCAAGGGCACCTAAATTCACGTGAAATTCGTGACTGTTGAGGTCAGGGGAACATAATTGTAGAATATAATAAAAAAATTGCTTGTCCGCAATCTTATCCGTCGCTTACATGTTTACAGGTCACGTAGACGATAAAGGGAAATTTTTAATTTTTTTTTTCTCGGAAAATCTACATGTCGGGCCTCACATAGACTGATTACGAGAGGGTCATCAAAGAAGACGCTCACCTTGACGATTGGTGATTCTTTATCCGATGTTATCAATGGAGCGGATGGTCATGTTTAAGCGTAACTATCCAAACTATATTGTAAACGTTTTTACAATTTATTTAAAATTGAATTTACTAAACAAATAATAACTAAGTTGTTGAATGCAATAGAGATTGAAACTAAGTCAGACAGAAACATCTGGAAGCCCACAAAATTTTCGATGTCTGTAGGTCAAACGTAATGGAAATTTGAAATACAACAATATTCTTCTGTGATTTGGAGGAAGTTTTGGTTTGACATTTCCTCCATTTCAATTATTCAAATAAACGTGTAAAATATCGACTGACTGGTAGTATAATGAAATTAGGTGAAATGAAAACCGCTAATAAAGGTAACAGAGGGAAAAATGTTTCAAAGTTTTGGTGAGTATTTCAATAAACTAATGCTCAATTTAAACTGATATGTAAGGAACCGTTGGTACAAAATATGATAAAAATCGAGTGTTAAATGTAACAGCGATTGACATTCAAACATCTGAAAGACTACAAGTAGTTCCGCTATTTGAATGATTCCTGATATCCGTAGGTCAAAAGTAATGGAATTCAATTGTAATCTTCTATGATTTAAGAAAAGTTTTGTTTTGTCATTTCAACTATAGAACTAAATGTGGAACTTATTGACTAATTGAGTTATTATCAAATTACAGGATAATAAAACTTCTAATCAAAGAAACGAGACGAAAAGGTGTTCCAAAACCATAGAGACAAAGCTACACGCTTATTTATTTTTGGTGAGTATGTAAATTGGTGTAATTCAGAATTATTTATATTTTTATTTTGATTCTAGTTCGAACGGTATAAACCAGAAATCGGGAGATCAACGACCAAAATATTCATAAATTTTCAAAACTTAAAAAAAACCTGTAACAAGGGGAAATATTCAAATTGATCCCACTAATGGACTACCAATGGAATTTCAAATAGTTTTAAGATAAACATAACGATCTGAAATCCTCGGCGGGAATGTGACGGCGCGTAAACACAGCCAACCACAAATCATCAAATTCTGTAACGAACGAATGGGGGTAAACGTTTAAAATCTATATAAAATACGCTCACGCATGTACTTCCACCAAAGTTGCATAAGAAACTATTGGGTACATCGACCAATGTGAACGAATTCGTTTCAGCTACGAAAGTAAAATGACCGGTCCGAAGAGATGTTTAGTTATCGATTTTCTGATAATTCAAGTAGTCGTTTCGACATCTTTCGCTGCACATTTGTTGCGTAAGTTGATTTTGTTCGCGTTCCTTCGATTTATTTTATGAATTTTTTAGCTAAAGATTGGATACGCTGCCATATGAATAAGCCCGATTTTAACGAGTGTCTGAGAAACGCGGTCGAAGATGCGATTTTCAAATTGTCGACCGGTGCTCCGGAGTTGGGGGTGTCACCTCTGGAACCACTTTTAATTCCCGCCATGACCATTGGGGCCGGAACGGGACCAGTGAATGTTGCCCAGCATTTCGAAAATGTCAAACTGCACGGCTTGACCGGCTCGAAAGTGTCAGCCGCTTCGTGAGTACTTTTTCAATCACGATTTTGCAACAACGAGAATTTTGTAATCGTAAAGTAAACTGGAATTTCGTCATTCTAGCATCGACTTCGATAAGAATTTATTGTTGGCGAGATCTGTAACGCCCATGCTGCGATTGGAGGCTGATTACGAGATGAACGGAAGGGTTCTTTTGTTACCCCTTCAAGGAAAGGGTCCTTGCAACATCACATTGAGTATGTTTAATTTTCTCTAATTATGATCACTGAGACTTGTTTTTGCAGTCAACACCGCCATTAATCACACATTGCATTGTGAGCGCGTGCACAAAAAGGGACGCGATTTTCTGCGAGTAAAAAAATACTCTGTCACATTTCGACCTGAAAAGGTGGTTTTCAAACTCGACAACCTCTTCAACGGAGATGAACGTTTGGGGACAGAAATCAACAAGGTTTTAAACGAAAATCAAGACGCTGTGTTCGGTGACGTTAGGGGTGGTTACGAGGAAAGTTTCGGTTTGATTTTCCAAGATTTGGCCAATCGCGTGTTTACGAGGGTTGGAGTTAAAGACATATTTTTAGATTAGGATCTTAAGGAGACGACTGAATTTTTTTTATCTTACACACTTAATGCAGTATTAGATGTAAAAATGTAACTATAAAGTTTGAGGCGATAAGCGAACGATTCGCTTTGTTGTCGCTAATTATCTGTATTTCCGTTTTGACTCTTTTACATAACAAACGCATCAGTTTCATCCTGATATACGAATTGCGCGTCGCCTAAAAAAATGTTTCTCGCGATTTTACTTTTGGCGCACGCTGCTGCATCGCTCAGTGTAACTTTAACTCAAAACGCGATCATCCCCGATAACGTTAACACCCCTCAATACGTTTTATCTTATATGAAAGGAAATTTGAAGCAGCAAACGTTTTCGTTGTTTAAACAACTAACCGGATTGAAAATCGAATGGTGCGCTATACACAATCTGGATCCCAGAACGTTCGCAAACACCAAACTGGAAATATTGGACGTGCAAAATAATGTGGAGTTTCCAACGATTTCCTCCAGTGTTTTCGAGTATATCCCACATTTGAAGGTGTTCAGATTCAACTTCAATCCATACACGGTCATCGAGGATTACGCTTTCTCCGACCTGAAAAACTTGGACGTTCTTTCAATTTCCCACCTGAGCATTCCAACTTTAACCAAGGAATTCCTGGACGGTTTAAATAAGTTACAAGAATTATCGTTATCACACAACGAAATTAAACATGTGGAACCGGATGCTTTTCGTCACATGCACAAATTAACAGCAATATACCTCGACCACAACAGCATCAAAACCTTATCCCCCGGGATATTCAATAAGCAAATGCTGCTGGAAAACCTACAACTGCAAAACAACAATTTGGGCAACGAGCTCAACAACTACGCCGTCAAATGGATGCCGTTACATAGTTATCGTTTACGATATTTAAACATCGCCAATAACGGCCTGAAATTTTTAAATGTGCCAGAATTGACGACTGCTTATCCGGAACTTTCTTCGATCAACTTCCTACCGAACAACTTCACGTGCGCAAACGAGTTACAAATCACCAGGGAATTCAGGCAGCATAGAATCCAACTGGAGTTCTACGAAAATAATCATTCGAATTGCGACGGTTTGGATTTTACTAACATCGGCACGGTTGTCTTCTCAGAACCGTAATTTTTTCACTTTATTCCAAATAGAACCTTGTCCGATTTGATTCCTATTTCATAACCAGTTATCAATATTTAAATTTCAATTAATTAGGTCAATAATGTTTTTATTTTGCATGATTATCGTCTCGAATATTCTTCTTATCGTCTCTATAATATATAAAAGGTTTCATATTCACGTCCTACATTGTGATCAGTCTAGTAATCGAACACGCTACAAAATAATGAAAGTTTTCATTGTCGCTGCATGGTTATCGTGCTTTACTTTATTGGTGAATGCGAACCAGCCGAAAATTTTAAATGTAACGATACGGACGATTGTTGGTGACATCCCAGCGATTACGATTAAAGATAATCAAACGGTGGATGACCTGAAACGGATGATATACAAATTCACGGACGCACCGGTGGAGAAACAAATTTTATTTTACAAGGGCCACATGTTGGAGGATTTTCACGAGTTGAAAATGTACAGATTAACCGAAAAACCTACATTCGAGTTGTTTTTTAGATATTTAACGTAGGTGAATTTGTTTTTAAATTTTTTTAATAAATGGTGTATAAAATATTCATAACCAATTTATTCTTACACACAACTATTTGTACTTAACCTACATTCAAACCAAAGAAATCACATTATTCTTTGAACCGTGTTTCGAGTTAAGGACGTAAATTCGTCATAGACCATAATAACAAATAGTTAGACATTCCACGGATGAATGAACTACCGTTGAACGTCAACATAATTCTATGTTCCAGGGTATAAAAACACAAGCTTCATTTGTTTCGCTCTTTTCCCTGCCCGACATTTTGAAAGAAAACACTGCTCGTTTCAATCTAAATCGTGGCACAAAACAAAAACGCATTAAAAACTCGAATATTTATAAATTTTAAAGTCTCTGAACATCTATTGGATGGAAATAAACTGGGAATATAAACAGTAAGACAATAGAAACAAGACAGGATTTAATACTCCAAATAGTAATAAGATTGCTTTGAACTGTACACTTTTTGGCATGTGAATGGGTTTCCAACAAAAAAACGTTTACGCATTATTTTCCTTTGTACCTTCCTCCTGAGTCGACTGTTCTTCCTGTGGTGATGATTGTTTTTCGTCACTGGGACTTTTTTCTTTTACCGTCGTATCATCTTGCGGCTCGACAGGATCGGGCGCTTCTTTTGTTTTTGTCGTTTCCTGCTCGTCGCCTTGCTCGCCGTCATTTGAGCAACCCTCGAAGTTTTCCGTGTAACTTAAGATTTCATCATCAATGTCGACCGGTTCGGATTTGATTTCCTCCACTGCTATCTCCAAATGCGTGCTAGGCGCCGGCTCCTCGTTCTCCTGGGCGGTGTCGTTTGACGTTTTATCGATGTAATTGTCGTAGAACTTGGGCATCTTTATGTTGGGTCGCGTTCGGGTGCCTTTTCTCGATTTCAACATTGGTGGAGGTGACTGAAAATGTAATTTCGTTTATTAACGTTAAAACGAAACAACGTTTGTCATACGGGAGGATCGTTTTCTTCATCGAAATAGCGTCGCTTTCTCGTACGTTTCGACATTGTTCTTCTATGATGTACTTCCTGTTTTCGTGGTGATGGATCCTCGATTATTTCTTCATGGGTCTTCTGTAAGAGATCGCAGGGGTTGGTGATGTCTTCTTGAGTTGTGTCTTCTTTATTCGTTGATGGCTGATTGTTGCCGTTTTCGACTGTTGTCGTTGCGCCAGCCCAGTGAGAGTATATTTTGTTATTAGCTAATCCTTTTATCTGAAAATTTGAGTGTGATATGTGGATGACGTGGATTTTCATAGAAACCTTCAAAGATTCAGCGACTGATAGTATTTGTACCAGGTCGTTTTGTTCAATATTGACTTCACCGGCATACATGAAATCGCACAACGATTTAAGTATGTTGAAAGGTATGTCTTTCATGAAAATGACGGGGTGTTGATAGGGCATTATTTTTTCAAGAACCTGATCGAAGTACGCGCTGCAGGACGATAGGATTAACTGTAAGAAAAACAGTTACTTGGATGTTATATAAAGAAAATAACATACTTTATGGCATTTCAACGACTTCCCATCAGCCACAAGGGTAACGTCGCAAAATTGTTCTTTACTGAGCAAAGTGGGAAAGGCTGACTGCATGTTTGAGTGGTGGTTGTTCCATCTCAAACAAATCTCCTGAGAGGATTGTTGCGGATTCGACGGAGCATCTTCGACTGGCTGCTCAGGAGGCTCTGGGGCCGAATGTCGCGTAACCTTCAGTTTCGTTGGTGATAACGGCTCGCTTTTCAATGTTCGTTTGGATGATTCATCGGCAGGGCTCTTCGACGGTAACGCGTTTAGGCGTTGCATCAAAGGCATGCTATCTGAAATTGAAACAGTCTCTTTCATGAACATTGCTAGATCGCAAAAGGTTTTTTCAGTTTGAAACTTCATTTAAACCGCAGTGCAGCTGGGAGCGTTTTGTACCTTCCGTTTTAGTCGTTTGCGAGAAGGGTTTCATAAATTCCATGTGTTTAGCCCACGACCATCGATGATAACTCTTTTTACCTTCCGCGTTCGGTAGCAAACATTTCAAACATTTCGCATACGAATCCTTCAGATTCCTCCATTTTTTCTTCACCTCGTGGCCTGTAACGAGCGTTGTTTATGCGCCAACGTACACTCCCCCTCGCATTTTGTCACCTTCTATGCCGAGTCTCGAGCCTAATTCGTTCCAGAACGCTTCCCTGCGCGACTGATTGCGGTAATCGGGATCTTTGGGATCGTACAGGAACGCGTGCGGTTTCACTTCTTCGATTATTGCCTCGGCGAGCGACGCCGCCGCCGAGGAATGGACAACCTTTTTCATCATGCGGCTGGCTTTACCGTGCGGTATCGATTTTCGGGTTCGTCCCGCACGGGAGCGCGGTAGGTTCCCTCACCCACTCTGTGTGGTCAGCGCGCGCAAGAACCGATGTTGCCGCGTCGGCGAGGACGCGTTGAGGGTTTTCTATGACAAATCAACCCAGGGGGCGCTTCCAGAGGCAATTGTTTATAAATAATAGAAATTGTTATTTGTAGTTTTAGAATTTCCACGACGTAATCTGCTTCCGTTGCAGAATATTTGAAATAAAAGTATTGACCGATGGAGTTGGTGCACCTTTACGTCGTGAATAACGAAATGATAAATGAACTACATAAACAATACGACAGAAGCGTTTTCTGTGCACTTTAGATCAAAGGTTTCAATGTTTCCGTTGTTACCAACCTGTCCGTTGCGTTCGTAATAGTTCCCTTTTTACTCTGTCATGAATTGTCGTTTTCGGGATGCTATATTTCTGGGACGCTTTTCGCAGAGGTGTCTTATTGATGATCACCTCGTCGACGGCCATTTCCAGAGCGCGAGTGTAAGCAACGTCGTTCGATTTCCACGTTTTACGGGGCATCTGCAATCGAAACTAATCAACGTCCGTCCGTCAGGTGTACGACGCGTTCGACCTCGTCGAGGTCGTTCAACTGTCCGGGACGTCCAGGTGATCCAGGATGCTTACCTCGTTTTTCGTCGGAAAACGATTGCGGCGATTTTCGAACGGAAAATGGGAACTTTCACTTGGTGGGCGAGGTGGCCGAACAAGCGGACGGGACGTTTGTTATCGAACGGTGACGCGTCGAATCCGTCCGCGCGTCGAGCGTCCGGCCCCCTCCCGTGGCGCACAAGGAAAAACGGAAACGCGTGTACCGACCGCCGGTCGATATTTGAAACGGTGAGCAACAATTATTTTTTTATCGCGCTGCGTAAGTATTTCAAAAGGGACATTTCCGAAAGCCCAAAACTAAGGGCGCCCCGATTTGAAAAAATTTTATCTGAAGGTTACTATTGTAGGATGAAGATGACGTCATCAAGTGAGTTCTTACCTAAATCGTCGTCGGTGTCATCGGCGCGCGAGGCAGCGGCGGCGTATCGCGAGATCATCCTGTCGATTTTCTTACGCGGTCGCCCCCTTCGCCTTTTCGGCAGGAATTGCAGCGCGGCCGCATGGTGTCCCATTTCTAGGAATTCGCCTCGAGCTGTCATCCGCTTCCATCGTCGCACGTTCGATTCGTTGATACCGAAATGGGTGCTCGCAGCCCTATTACTGGTACGAAGCGCGTATCGCACAACTGCGTTCTTGAAATTCTGATCGTACATTTTTCGATTCTTCACCCGTCGAAATACGGTCTTCGAATTCATCGCATCCGCGTCGGTTGGTTATCCGCGTCAGCGGTAGCCAAAATGTTCGACGAACGCGTCTAACCTCAAAAACGTCGGTGGAGTATTTTCGGTCTCACCATAAAACAGGTCCAAAAGAGGGACGAAAAGGGCACCGGGGAATTGTAAAATCGACGCCAATATTTCCCGACGCCGCAAATGTACTCACGTATTGCGTCAGAGATTCATTGTCTAAGTTCGAAATAGTCTGATTTTTACCTTAATCAAACGCCATTTTAGCACTTTATTAGTACCACACGGCAACTAGTATTAGTAATATCATTAGTTAACGCGCATTCATTTATTCACTCGCTTTGTCACGTAACTCGTTAAAACGTTTCGTACTTTGGTTGAAGGTAAAACACCGATCAAAAACGGGACGCTGTGGTTCCAAAAATGTCGTCAGCGGCGTGACAAATCAATAGACGCAGACACCGAAAGCTATTGTTGAAATATTTTGACTCTGCGTTCATATACATACACAAGAATAAATCGGACGTAATATTTATTATTGATTTTTCTTTGAGTGTTCTTGAAGATTCAAATGGTGTTTAGAATCAAAACGTTTCAATTTCCTGAATATTAAACGGATTGCATTTTGCATGAACGTGTATTGGATTTTAAACACATATATATGTGTAACTACACTTTGCGCTTTAAGTTCCTCCACCAAAAACTATGCTCTATCAGTGCAATGTTTCTGAAGTTTGCAGTCAGAAGAAAATTCAGTGTCTAAGCTAAAAAGTTGAATAAATAGCACTTTGTTTATATAACACTTCAGAGACGAAGTTTAACCCATAAGAAGCTCATTATTTCCTTATATTGATGAGGAACATCATGAATGAATATGAATTCTTCAAAGTCTGAAAATGAAATATCAATTGCGAGCGCAAAGCAAATCATTATATACATACAACTTGAAAATATGTCATATTAATATGTGTATGAAACGGTGGGACTTCCAATTTCGTGAAATTTTGTACGTGTCCCAAAAACATTTGATAAGTTACCCTTGAACGAGGCGTCAACTTATACCAAGTCGCTTCGCATAAAGTTGTTTCCAATACGGACACCTAAAAAATGTTCATTATAATAAAACGTTGCGCGTCTCTGTATTACTTACAGCATTTTCCAGTCTTTGTCCCATGTGACAAACGGATGCAATCAAACTTAGCCACACCGCTAATTGAAATACGTGATGGAAATTAGGTTCCTGCAAATTCCTGCTTTAAGAAAGGAATCAATTTTACGTCAATCCAACCGATAGAATACAAAACTCCATGAGCGCTATGATTATTGCTATGTTACTATTCAGCAATGGAGCAAACGTATATCCTGCAGCATCATTTGTCTTCTTGAAAGTGCTATATTATAAACTGTTAATTAACTTAAATTAAATTTTATTAAATGCTCACATAACTATACGCGAAAAATGCTTAGCCCAACGTTTAACCTGCTCCTCCTTTCTCAATTTTTCAGATTGAATCGTTTTCCGTAATTTATTCACATCGCTTGTAAGGAAATTAATGAAAAAGATATATAAAAAACTACAAGTCATGATATTCGAGCCATAATAAACGTATACAACAAAAGTGCAAGCCAACAAAAAATGTTTACGAGGAAACTTGTCCATTTCGATGGGATACCACATCCGATAAATCAAACCACATACATGGTGTGGATCACTCTTCTCATGATCGTAACAATTGCTAACCAGAAGGAAATTAGTAATCAGAATTAAAGTGTTGATAACCATTGCCGATTTAATAGTAGCATCCGCAAGTTTTACATTTTTTTTTATTAGCGGCTCAAAATAATCTTTATCTCTGTTCAATATTTCTGAAACGTATATACATAACGAACGACTGTTTTCGATTGTAATCGAATACAACGTTAGAGCTACAAATAGATTGTAAAAAATCACAATATTTGTTATATCCGCCGCTATGTCGTGAACGGAATTTGCTGAAAATCACGAAAAATTGGTGTTTGATATTAGATTATCACAGTCGCGCATTACATGAAATGCTGATGTAAAGATGTCCGAAAAAGCCGATTAACAAAGGACACATTACTAACTGTATTTTGAGCGGCAGTAATAAACTTCTACGTGCCGTCATTGCCTGACCTGCTTTAGGAAAACCTCCAATTCTTTCCATAAATTTCAGGAGACCCCTCATTGGTTCGCACTTATCCTTCATGATTGTTCAATTCACAATAATAACGGATCGGGTAACATAGTCATCAACAGTGAAACATTATCAACTTTAGCAATAAGAACTTTAATGACATTCCATTATTTTGATGATAAAAGCAGATAATTCAATCAGTTAACTTTGTTTAATGTCAAAAGTGTTTTATATGAAAGTTTTTGTAAACAACCTATCCAATAGGAAAACTTGTCAAAGTCAATACTTCAATACTTCAATGGAGGTTCCTTCATTTCACCACATTAAATATTTTCAATCAACGTTTCGATTCAAAATTCGTTATCATGACAAAAAATATTATCACACCCTGGAAGTAAACCATTTACAACTTATGATATTCATAATCAACTTACCCAAGACGTTTAAACAACACTATTTCACATGATAAGAGAGTAAACTAATTTCGGCCAACCGGCCATCTTTTTCAATCGGCTAGTGTTACAATAATTCCGTGTATTGCGTCCACAGAATATATCTCAAAGACATAATTATGTGATTTCGTTCACAACATTCGAACTACTGGGCGCGTCAATCGATGGTCTAGCATACAATAAACTAAAACATGATGACAGTTGGTAACGTTTCAGCTGTCAACCAAGTAGAAAAAATATTGAATTACAATCAGCAATGAAGTAATTTCGGCTGCAAGCACACAATAAAGTTTGACTACAACTCGTAGTCCTTGACGTATCTGTATAATACATTTGATATTCTTGTATAATAAAATATTATGTGAACACAAATAGAAAATGAAACGGTTTACCATAAAAAATGAGTAAAACAAAGTTTATTAATTGGATGAATGTTGTCGATAATCATAAAGAATCCCTATTGCTCATTTGACGAGTAATATCTGCTATAAAATTACGAACGTTAATACCTAAAATATTCTCCTTCGAACCTTGTTGATGATAATCATGAAGGATAAACTACGTTACGTACGAAACCTTGTGAAATATTTGGAACAAATCGGAGCTTTCCCTAAACCAGGTCAGGTAATAACTATACGAAACCATTTGTTTCTAATACTCAAATTAAATATGGTAACATTCCCTTTTTTAATTGGTTTCATTGGTCACTTACATGAAAGTATTATCGGTAAGTAAATTTCTGAAAGTATCAATTTAGCTGATTTATTTCACATTTCAGCGAGATCCATATCTGAAATAACCATCGACGCTACGAATATTTTACTAATTTTGAATATTAACATCGGTTTCATCATGTACTCACTTTGCACCAAGCCTTGTCTCAAGTTAGCAGTACAAATTTCCGAAATAATCCAGAAAGATAAAAAGTTTTTTGTGCCACTACTGAGAAAAGGCGAGCGATTTATGAATCTGATTGTGAAATCGATAATAATCATCAACGCTGTGGCTCAACTTACACTTTTTTTCCTTGTTAATGATTGTCCGGATGGTCAAAAGAAAGATCCTCGCTTCGTGTGCGGATTCATTTTTCCGTTATGGTACCCCGTAAATATGAACATTTTTCCTCGCAAACATTTTCTTTTAGCTTGGAACTTGGTTTTTTTCGTTTATTACATACCGGCTATTCTGAGCAGTTCTTTTTTGTATATGTTTTTAGTTATTTTCGTTAAAACTGACTTGAATAAATTACGGCAAGCGATTGTTTCCGATGAACTAAAAGGGGATGATCAAATTAAACGTTGGGTGCAACACTATTCACGCATAGTTTTGTAAGTGTTTTCAGAAATGATGATTTCGATACACAAATGGTGTTTACATTGTAGAACCACGAAGTTGATCAACGACGTTATAGGATATGTCTACGCTCTACCACTGAATGGTGTCGAGGCCATAGTGATAGCACTTCTGGAATTTGGTATTGTATCGGTTAGATCGAAAGAAAAATTAAGATTTTTCTTTATTTGGAGCAAATAATTGCAGGCATTCAATTACTTTCAAGTATATTTATTGATTTTGTGGCTCAGTACGATCGCAGTCGGTTGTTACATCGGACAAAGCATTGAAAACGCTGTCAGTAGTAAAGTTTGTAGAATACAGCAATGATAAAAATATAGTTGTAGGCGACAACTTTGGAAAAATCGTTGTACGAGACATCTTGGGACGATTTGACACCTTCATCAAGAAAATTGTATAAAATGTTTCTGGCGCAAGTACAGAAGTCCATAAAATTGGACACCCCGCCATTGCATATCGTTATTAATATGGAGCTTCTTCATAAAGTAAGAATCACAACGTACACAGCCGTTTTTAATTGCAGCTACAATTTTTAGGTTTTGAAGAGTTCATATTCCTTTATGATGTTCCTCCTCAACATGAGAAAATGAATATACAAATTATTCTTTTCCTGTAGCTAGTTTAAATATGGGCGTAAAAACTCCATATTTTCAACATCATTTCATTTAGAACACGAGAAGTTTCATTCAACAAAGTTACTTTAATGAATTGTATTCATTGATATTAATCAATAACATTTATCATTGTTGAAGTTTCTGTTGATTTAATGTCTACAAAAAATATCGTCGCTAATAGTCAGACCATTTGCTTTGCGCCTTTCAGTGAGGTCAACTGAATTGTCCAACAATCATGAAGGACGAGTTACGGCGAATGCGAAATCTTTTACAACATTTAGAAAAAATTGAGTGTTTTCCTAAAGTCGGTGAGACAATGACAACACGTAGATGTTTGTTACTGCCACTTAAATTACAAATTGTATTCCTCCCTGTATTAATTGGCTTTTGCGGACATTTGTACATGAGCATCTTGTGTATGTAACAAAATCAATTTGACGTTGTATTAATTGTGGACTTTTTATGTTTTAGCAAATTCCATCATTGGCATAATAACAAATCTTACAACTATCCTCATGTTCTACAATCTTCTTTTAGCTCTTACAGCACATGCGATTTGTATCGAACGTTACCGCATGCTATGTGTACACGTTTGTCGAACAGTCAGCGAAGATGAAGCATATTTTCTACCGCTTTGTCAAAAAAGTGAACGGCTCGTTGGTACAATAGTAAAATCCATCGGCATTGCTAATACTATCGCTCTAACTGTCTATTTTCTCTTGGTTAACGATTGCACCGATAAGGAGAATGATTCTCGTTTCGTGTGCGGTTTCATTTTTCCGATGTGGTTTCCAATCGACATGAATCCATTCCCTCGTAAACATTTTCTTTTTGTCTTGAATCTCATCTTGTACGGTTTTTACTATCCCAACGTTATGAGCGGATGTTTTTTGTTTTTGTTTTTTCTTGTTTTCGTTACTGCTGATATCGAAAAATTAAGGAAAACGATTGAATCTGAAAAACTACGAGAAGAAGAGCAAATTAAACGTTGGGCTCGACACTATTCATCTATACTTAGGTAAGTATATACATATAAAAAGTTTTACTATATAAAACGAAATTCTACCCGGTACAGTATTAAGGAAAAGATTAATCGTGCTCTGGGACCTATGTTTTCTTCATGCCTAAATGGTTTTGTTGGGATTGTGTTGGCGTTACTTGTGTTTGGTATTTTAACGGTTAGGCTACTCTGTAACTTTCTAATATTTTTTATCGTAACAAAAAATTTACAGGAAAAAACCTACCACCAAATACTCCAATTGACACTATGGTTCACTTTGATTACAGTAGGTTGTTACTTCGGCCAACGCGTGGAAAATGCCGTCGGTAAAGAATTTCGAAACTATTGTAAAAATTAAATGATCGAATTTTAGGAGGCAGCTTTGGAAGTTTCTTTATATGAAGCAACTTGGTATAAGTTAAAACCTAAATCAAGAAGACTTTATCAATTATTATTGGCACAAGTACAACAATCCATACAAATAGCGGTTCCACCACTACGTGTATCTATCAACATGACACTTCTTCAAAAAGTTGGTATAAAATTGTTTAATTCAAATATTTATATGATCGCTATTTAAATTTTCAGACTCTGAAGGGTTCATATTCGTTCATAACATTCCTTGTGAATATGAGGAATTAATTTTATACATTAACTGTTATTTTCCCCATTTGCACATAGAAACATAGTTTAAAATTAACACATCTTCATAATTATGAAATTACAAAGTTCTTTCGCACTTATAGTTGCCACCTTGATATATTAATATAACGTACAATACTCGTAACTGCATTTATTTGAGATGTTTCAAAGGGTTGAATAGCAAACAAATTTCAGTCAACCAGCCATTTTTGTTTCAATTAACCTACAGATATTTCGCCGTTATTTCTATAACATTCGAACTACAACACATATTTGATCAAACTGAAAATATTTTGTAATTGCAGTTATTTGTAAATGTTTACACGAGATTGCGTATTTCTATTGTCACAGAAGTATGAACTATTTTTTGACCTAACGCACACAGAAAACCATTACATAACCTACAAAATTCAAAGTAAACAAACCAATTTCACTCAAAATGTTTTTGCGTTCTACAAAATTACTAACAAGCAGTTTTTCGGCCCAAAACAATAGTAAACGTTTCTTGGACACCGTCCGATTGGCCTACGCCAGTTATGAAGGCACTTTGCCGATAAATGAAACGCACCCGCACCCACTAATCGTTATGCACGGTTTGTTCGGTTCCAAATCGAATTGGAACACGTTATGCAAAGTTTACCTACAAAAAACGAAACCGCAACGTAAAATCATAGCGGTGGATGCAAGAAATCACGGTGAAAGCCCGCATAATCCTCATCATTCATACGAACTGCTTGCGATGGATTTGAAGAGCTTTTTAGATAGTCATGGTATTAGTAAAGCGTCGTTTTTGGGTCATTCGATGGGAGGGAGAGCTGTGATGTTGTTTGCTCTTAAATACGTATGATTGGGATTAGAATTAATTACATACAAGCAATTTTGATTTGTCTTAGCCGGATATAGTCGAAAAGCTAGTTGTTGCTGATATATCACCGATTTCAACTAGTTCAGACATTGATACCATGCCGATATATATGAGAGTGTTACAAGAGTTGGATCTGCCAAAAAATATTCCGTTGTCGAGGGCTAGATTGGCGGCTGACATGCAATTAGCGGAAAATGGAATTGAAAATAAGTCACTTAGGTCGTTTTTGTTAACAAATTTGGTACAAAAACAGGATGGAAGGTGAGATTTAAAATAATTATCTTATAACGTCATTTCGAAAATTTATTTTAGCTTCGACTGGCGTGTTAACTTACAAAGTTTATTAACCAATCTAGATAATATCAGAAAGTTTCCTTATCAGAAAGATGAAATATTTCAAGGTCCAACTTTGTTTATTGGTGGTTCGGATTCCAATTACATAATGTGAGTGTCCGTAAACTTCAGTTTGTGTTTAAAAACTAAGGAATATTTTCAGGAAGAGTGATATTCCAGAAATTAAAAAAATATTTCCTAATTCGGAGGTGCGATACATCGAAGGTGCTGGTCATTGGTTGCATAGCGAGAAACCCAACGAATTTCTGCAAATAAGTTTGGAGTTTTTAAATAAAAACGATTCTATTTGAGGAGACTGATAAAGTCTTCGTTCTTATTTTTAATCCTAGTGCTTCCTTGGGTTTATGCAATCCTTGTATACTTGGTGCATATTTTCACTATATTTGCAATAAGAAATGAAACATTTATACGTCGAAAATTGAAAAGTTTGAGGTTCAATGAATAAGTAACTTCCCTTTGAAACCAAGTTCCAATATTGTCTGGAACGCTGGGTTCCAGAACAAAAGCGGATTGTTAATGTCGCGACGAAAAAACGAACAATAGACAAGATAAAAAAGCCATAATAACGTAATTCACTGAATTTTTTTTTGGAGGTGCTTGGTTACAACCTTGCAGTTGAATGGAAAAAAGATTTTTAATCAATTGTTAATTTCCCAGTAATTTAATTTCAATTTCTCGAAATTGGATAATTATGTGATTAAATTTCACTTAACGTTCGAAAACAACGCAGTTTGCAGCTCGCTCTACATTCGATTATAGTTGAATTAATCAAACAAACATTAACAATAGGGGGATTAGCTGGTAATGTGTAAATATCAGAGTGGTTTCGATTGCAAACGTTGATGAAACATTGTCACTGAGGCGCATGTTCTTGTAAATAAAGTGAAGTCATTTTAATTATGACAATATCTGTAATCTGTTTGATTAACTAGTAATTCTTTATTGTCGTAAGTTTGTAATATCTTCAGCCGCGGTGACTTATTATCTGATATGAATAGGTTCAATGAAATCATCATTTGAACTACTTCGATATATGCGTAGGCTGCAAATGCCTACTTCAGAGTTATTTGAAAGCCTCGCGATATATTTACGTTAAAAACTGACAGTTCGTTGTTTTTCTGTGATCGTTTCGTGAAGTTGGCGCAGTGTTAACGATGAGGTGGTCCGATTCAGAGTATTATCACCGTTTATCAAAGTGAATTTCTTATTGAGAGGAAAGTAAAACTTGTAACATGTATTTGTATACATTATACGTAGTGCAATATATAATAACACACAGATTATATATAACGAAACAAATCTGATTCTGAAATTGTTCAATTTTATATGACAAAGGAACTGTAAAGGAAAAATGGCGGAAGGCGATGATGACTGTTGTGAACACTATTTTGACGTAAGTAAAATTTGAAGAATTATTTATCTTGAATATTCAGCACGCAGCAATCAACCAAAGTAACTTTAGTTATTCGATATTGCTAATAATACGATTTTAACATAACACTTTTTTCGGATTAAAGAAGAAATGGATGATTTTTCACTTCTTCATTAAGTCATCGTATTCTATTTAATCTTCTTCTTTTTAGACTTTATAATCTTCTTAGCGTCTAGGATAGAGAAATATGAAAATAAACAAACACTCTATGACCATAACGAAAAGGATTGAAATTAGTTAGGCAAAATTAATTGATGTTAACTAATTACATTTTGTTTCAGACAACGGCGAATACCGGATTTGAAATTGGGATTTGTAAGTTGTCACTCCGGCCTTGTTTTACTTTATTATTTAGTTTTTTTTTAAGATTCACTTTGCGGCGGGTATTTGATTTGAATTGAGGGCGGTGAAAATGAAATTTTTCCGATGACTAATTTGTTAACGACGACGACGACGCCCGCGATGCGCAATCGCTTCCGCGAGGCGTCGCACGTCGTGCGGAAGCCGATAGTTGTCGCGCGACGTTCACCGCGAAAGGTCACGCGAAAATTGCCGCTCAAATGCCCGCGTAATCAGGAAATTTCACCCACACCGTACGCCAGTAAAATTTTTGGCAATTATGGAATGGATTACCGCCATCGATAAACGGTAAGATAAATGTGTAGGGATTATGCGACTTTTCGTTTGGCAATTAATTGCGTTACCGTCGATTTTTATCGCGATGCTAAAATCGATTTCGGCGTGCAAAAGGTCCACGAACTGAAGGATAATCTTCCATTTATATTTGATGTATATGATACGACCCTGGATTTAAGACGAATTCCCTCATTCGGCGTCGGGGCTCGTCGAAAGCCGTAATCCCAGACGATCGGTCGTCTGGTTGTAATACGAATGAGAAATAACTGTCGTACCTGGAAAAGTAAACGACTAGAAAGACATGAAAAAGATATCAAATAAGCAGAGCCATTACATGTTCTATCTACCTCCAACAATCGGGAGTTAGAGAAAGACGGACGTCTACTGTTGTTGCAAGGAATAATGTGCAATAACACGAGGGAGGTTACATGTTACTTTAACCCTTCATCTTAAAATCAATCACTTGAACGCGACTTTGTGAATTCTCAATCCGCCGGCTGGAGGCTTTTGCGAGCGAATCAGCTTCTTGACATCAAAAGAAACCAGCTTAATATCAATTTCGGCCCATTGCTTGAGCGAATTTCCTTTTTCTGTCGATTACGTTTGATATGACGACTACAAAACGGATTTTCTTTTCAAGAGAACTTCTTCAACTGGTTGTTTGGATCTAAACTCGCAGCCGAATCCTAGGTACGATTGGATTTATTGACGTAAAAATACATTTGCGTAATTTGCTTGCCCAAGGTGAAGAACCTCCGGCATGCTGGAACGAAATTAAGGAAGTTATATTCCCCTTGCTCTGCCTGTCGCCGTCATAATCAGAAATTCTTTTATAAAATATTTCGGAAGGTCGGGCGCATTGATAATTAAGGGTTGTAAGGGGCATAAAAAAATTAACTTGTTCTGAGTTTCACTTCCAACCTTTCCCCATTTTCAAAACATGAAACTATAAAATAAGTTATGCGACCCTTATTTTATGGTTTCAAGTGAAGCTTTTGTTCCTCGGTGCGTCACGTTCACCTACGGACATACATATTTTATTAAAAATCGCGTTTCATGTCAAGAAGATGGAGACGTTCCACGCGACATTTTAAGCCGTCTTCCGACTCCGTCTCTGTTAAAAAGCTCTTTACGATCGAGGTCGGGCGACTAAACATTTTCTGGATATAATCTGAACGACACAAAGACCGGCGAAAGCGAGAATTAACTTCCATCTTGCCGTTAAGAGTAGCTTGGTGGTAACTACATCAAACGTGCTTGCGGGTATTTTCCGATGTTTTCGTCTCCGTTAATTTCCAGAATTCGTTCTCGTCCTTTTATACGTTTAATGGGATAACGACACTGTCGGCCGGATGATAAGCGGATTTTCATTCCCACGTATCTCGTACAAGTAGGAAATTGTGACGTTACCTCAATTCTATGGTTATAACCTTGAAAATTAAAGTTGCGCAATTTTCGTAATTCGTCTGCAACGAAAATTACGTTCACCCGATATCGTCGCATCAAGATACTAAAGCCATTTTCGAACGTCATTACGAGCTCGGTTCTCTGGTTGTTTCCGCCCGAATGCGTTCAGCTCCCTTTTTCGCAGGTTTCCATCAGGCCTCCTCTGTCGTCCTTACAGCCGATTGAACGGCTCCGAAACGAATTGAACGGTTCACTGATTCATAAACGATCGCTGTATTAATTCTTCCTTTTTTCGGTTCCTGTAAAAAAGTTCGTTTATTTTAATCGCATTTGTTTTTCCGGTGTTGCACTTCGATAAAAGCAAAAAACGGTCGTTTTGGGGATCGAATGGGGCTACAAAAGTACGCTTCCTTATGTATATACGTGACTGGTATAAATTTTACACGCCATGAATATTTCAATAAGAACGAGCGAGCGCGATCTGAAAAATAGTCGAACAAAAATATTTGTTCAGACTCCGTCGCAGTCAGAAAACTAGTCGTGCGTTCCATTGTATCTCGATGACTTCCGCAAACTCGATTGTGGGAAACTTGGCACCTTTACCGAGTTTTCCGGTATCTCAGTAAATAAATCTCGCTCCAGGTTTTCACGTTTCCCACAATCTTCTTACCGACATAAGGAAACCCTTCAACTGATCGAGGGTGAAGAGCCGAAATGAACTTTCGTCACTTTTTATTGCGAAAATTTCGACCTACTTTAACGGAAATTTTTTTGCAGACCCTGCGACCGGAATGTGAAGGACGTGGAATTGATATCGGGTCGATTGCGTCGTGTGGAACAGCTGTCTCGTTTACCAAACGGCGTTATACAACAATTGGCGCTCTGCGGCTTTTACGAGGATCTCGACAAAGGAGTAACACGTGAGTAGCCTTCGGTATCCATAGAAGGAGGAAGTCAGGGTCGCACCAGCTGACGCCTAAAGCTCGATTTTCTCCAATTCAACATTCCGCGGCAATCATAGAAGAGCGAACCAATTCCGAATGTTACATTGCTCGAGAGCGTGCACTCGAATACCCGATCGGGTGACAAGAGCTTCGGAATACAAAATTCGAGCAATTGGAACGCGACGAAAATTCGATTTTAATTTCATAGGGAGACGTCGTCCGCGATCGATAGGAAGCGGAGCGCAGATATAGAGGTACCTCCATTCGGGGTAATCCTTTTGCATAATTTCCACAAATCATGCGACATGATGGAAAAAGAGACGTAAAATCGATAAGCGTTGGAAAAAATCCTTAAAACTGATCCGTTTCGCAAAGGAGAACATCAACGTTCACCCCTAATTTAGTTTAGGTAAATATGACCTACTTTACAATCCGGGAAATGGCGTTTCGATGTTCTCAATGTGTGTACTTGTAGAAAAATTTGATTTTTTATTCAATTTTTCGATGCGAACTCAGCATTTTTGTCAAGTCGCACAGAAGACTATGTTCTTAGGTGCGTTCCCACTATAGCTGGAAAAATAAGGTCGTTCCCAAAATTCTGAACATTTTTCTCGTATATCTCCGATTGCGATAAAAAAAGGACTAAGTGTAAAGGTCGTTGTCGTCCATGTTTTCCGAAAAGAGCGTGCCGATGTGGTCGCGTATAACCTCAAACTAGAGGTCCATCGGGTTGTTTCGGTGCCACGTTTCCGGTTATCAATTTCCGATCCAAGTTTGTCCATTCAGAATGTTGTAGACGTTCAGATGCCCTCGCCGGCTGCGTTATTACGTCACACCTCGATCGACTGTTCTAGTGACCGAAATCGACGACGGACAATAATTCAAATGAACCAGTCGGACTCGTTTCCTGAACTTTCGATTTCGTTCATTGCGAACGAATTATTTCGAATAAAAATGACACGCTTTTGTCAGATCAGACGAATGTTGTGTAATTTTATGCAAATGATGGCGAATTTCGTAGTCACCTAGGATTTTAGTTTGAGGAAAAATTGAGCATCGTATTTTACTATTTACAGTTTATTTTCAATAAATAAAGAGAAATACTTAAGATATTCGCGTTACTGCTTCATTATTTACAAATGGTATTTTTGGGCATAACCGAGGGGAGCGGCGTAGGTGGCTGGGGCAGCGTAGCTAGTGGCATAAGCTGCGGGGGCGGCGTAGCTGGTGGCGTACGCTGCGGGGGCTGCGATGGCTGGAGCGGAGTAAGAGATGGCTGGGGCGGCGTGGACGGCCGGAGCGGAGTAAGAGATAGCCGGGGCGGCGTGGATGGCCGGAGCGGCGTAGGACAGAGCGGGGGCAGCGTGAACAGCAGCTACAGCCGGGGCGGCGTATGAGACAGCTGGTGCGGCGTATGAGACAGCTGGGGAGGCGTATGAGACAGCTGGGGCGGCGTAAGAGACGGCTGGGGCGGCGTGGACGGCAGCTACGGCTGGGGCGGCGTAAGACACAGCAGGGGCGGCGTAGGTGGCAACCGATTTAACGATAGGGGCAGCAGCGGCGTAAGTTGCTACTGGAGCAGAGTACAAAGATTGGGAGATCTTGTTGTTGTATGCGTAAGAGGTGGCGGCTGGGATGGCTTTGGCGACGGCGACTGGGGCAGCGTGGACGGCGGCAATCGGGGCGGCGGCTATGGGGGCGGCGGCATAAGCCAAGGGGGCCGATTGGATTTTGTTGGTGTAGGCATACGACGAAGCAGCTGGGTAAGCTGCAACGGCCGCTGGGGCGGCGTAGGTCGCCACGGCTGGGCCTCCTAAGTAACCAGCGTTGGCGCAAGCCAAAGCGGCGAAAAGGACGACGAGCTAAAAGAAAAGCAATAATAAGAAGATCGAATAAGAAACGTCGCAATAACTTACTTTGAAAGCCATTTTAAATTTGAGTTGTCGCTGTGTTCACTGTGGGAAACACTGATCGAATGATGGTTTTCAGAAAAATTCGCCGTCTTTTTATCCCAACCGAAAAGTCGAGTAGGCGTGTACGGATCTCGAGTTCGTACTTGCTCCAAATAATTATATAAATTCAAAAACCTGTTCCATGGGTGGTGGTAATTCTCAACAATCGTGGCACCGGTCGAAGGAGAATTTTTGACTTATTGCCAAACCGTCAAGTTGTTTTATTGACATTTAAAACGAACTATTGTAATAACGGACACGATAAAGGATCAAGGTAGCAACTTTGATTTGAACTAGGTTCAATGGACTAATTTCATGCAGAATCAAATTTTTTTTTTTACTTTTTCCTCGAAATCTCGAAGCGGATGTGAACTTTCAAAGAGTTCCGTGTCTGCAGAGGAAGCGAACCAAGGTTGCGTGTCCCTTTAAGGTCGTAGGATATCGTAAAACGAACGCTAATTATTACTTCCAGCGGTGGTACCGTATGGAATTGAAGGAAAAAATTTTATTCGATGAAGCAATATTACATCGTGAAAAAGTAAGCGTCGAATAAGGACGGACGCGTGATCATTTCGATTATCATATTTAATGATGACGGCGACGTTCGTATAATAACGTTACTCAAGCGGAATCTATTATTCATATAAAGTAGCTAGAGGTATTAGAAACGATCGATATTCTATTACGTTCGTTGCTAATTTTTCTTGAGAAACAAAAGTTGTAAAATGTTGTAAAATTAATGAAAATGTGGTTGTTAATCTCTTCGAAACGACATTCGTATTAAAATTGCATGAGGCACCATGATACACGATCGTATTGTTAATTGTTATGTTTATAATTATTCAAATATCAATTGAATCCGCTTCGAATGTTAATTTTTAATAATTTTTATTAATCATTCCTATCATATTTGTATGACTGTTGATTGTTATATCTTTCTTAACGTTACACTAAAGTCGTTCAGATTATCGTTGGATAAATAGACCTACGAATATACCAATGATATCCATTCGTTCTCGTTTTTCTGAGGTTTCGTCAGAATCTCATCTGACATCTGTTCGTTTGTCTAAAACTAAACCTTTAGTTATTCAAACGAACCTCTGAAGATGTCAGCTGAGATTCTGACGAAAAGTCAGAAAAATAACGAACGTTGAATGTTCATATTACTCCATCCGCAATATAAAATTCAATATGTTTCCACACAAAACGAAAAAGGCTCAAAGTACGAAAACCAAAGTCACGGTAAACATTTGTATTATTCAAATATCAAAATACATTAAAAACAAACAAAAATGGAAGCCAAATAGTTCGACGTTTCGTCCACAATTTACAGCAAATATTTGCTGTATCCGGCTCCGTAAGATAGAGCTGGGGCTCCATATGATAGAGCTGATGCTCCGTAGGATAGAGCTGGGGCTCCGTAAGATAGAGCTGGAGCTCCGTAAGATAGAGCTGAAGTTCCGTAAGATAAAGCTGGAGCTCCGTAAGACAGAGCTGGGGCTCCGTAGGAGATGGAGGACAAACGTTGAGCACCGTACGATAGGGCAGACGATCCATAAGACACAGCTGGGGCAGCCAAAGGTAAAGCTGGGGCGCTGTACGAAAGAGCCGGAGCGGCCAAAGTCCTAATAGCTGGTGCGTAGCTCAAGGTTTTGATGGCAGGGGCGGCTAGAACTGGGGCCGAAGCGGCGTACGAGATGGCCGGTGCTGGGGCGGCGTAAGAAATAGCGGCGGGTGCTGGTAAAATTGGAGCAGAGGCAATCGGGTAGGCGGACTGCGAGATTTTGTTGTTGAAAGCGTACGAAGTGGCGGCCGGTAGAGCTTTGGCCAGAATCGGAGCCGGGGCGGCGTATGCCAAGGCGGGAGCGGCCGCAATCGCTGGGGCGGCGTAAGAAATCGCCGGGGCGGCGTACGAAATAGCACCCAAATTGCCAGCTGAGGCGTAAGCCAGAGTTGCGAAAAGAATAACGAGCTAAAAATGATTTAAAAAATTCAATTACAATAAACTGAATAACCAGTAATTACCTTGAAAGCCATTGCTAAGTTGCTTGGGGGATTGTTGGTTTATCACAAACTCTGATTGAATGATACTGAATCGAAATTGTCAGCATCTTTTATACACCAGCGACCTAAGATGTTGTTCTAATTTCGACCCATATCCGAACTAGTTTCGGCGGATTTTGTTAATAAACTCTCGTAATTATACGTAAATCGGGTTTTGTTGTATTTAAATCCGGTGCCCGATTTGGTAATCGAAATGTAAACATACTCGTTTTCGCGATTCGCGAAGGTCTGAAATTCGAATGTTCATTATTCTGGAAACCTTTAACATAAAATGAAAATTTTTTTATCGAGATCCATCCGTCGCCTGCAAATCTCCCCTCGGTGATGATATCAGTTCAAATTTCCGATAACGAGATAATTCGTTTCATATCCGCAGATACGGTGAGTGAAATGTCGATAGTTTCCCCGAGGGTACGAACTCAATTACTAAGTCCGCTTATTCGAACTCGACAGTCCGAGTCCTTTCGCATTTTCGTTTGCGGAAAATGGAAAATTAATTATTCAGTCTACCACGTTCCCGGAACTAATGGAATCGTCCAACGGGAACGGAACGGAGCTGTGCGTTATGCCGTTTGTATGTTTTTAGTTAAAAAATAACAGACTAATATTGTTGATCTGACTGATACACGCCCTAACGTCAATGTCAATTTAAATGCTCTATGGTGGGTCGACACTTCAGTATCTGCTATTTTTTTGTAGTAGATCAAATGTATTTTCGACGATGTGTTAGGTTGGAGTTCTGATGTGCTTCGACATTTTGTTTAATTCGTCTTTTGCCCGCATTTCCGTCATTAATTTAAATTTTAATGACACTCTAAACCTCTGCTCCGCGTGTTCTCAAGGGTCATTCTAGGGATCAGCGTCAATTTAATTTAACTTCCTCACATCCCAACAATAATATTGATGATGAACTATTTCAAAACATTCCAAACCTTTGATGTTCAGGTATTCAACTGCTGGTTGAAGTGAATTAAGGAAAGTAATGTTGTTTGCGAAACAATGCGAGGAATTTTATTTTGGTTCAACAATGTCAAATATATCGTAAAGTTATTCTCCTACAGAAACTATGTTCTATGCTTCGACTGACTTGTGAAACTTCAACGTCAAGAAGCTTGTTCATTCGAACTACATAACCTGTTCGATTGGTTTCAGTTTTTCGTCAAGGAGACACCGGGAAATGCTGGTACGCAATCATGACCGGCACCGTGGAAGTAAGAATATCGGCCGCCGAAACTGATACGAAGGTAAGAAAAACGATTAACCCGCCCCCCTTTACGTCTTGATCCTCTCCATTACTCTAATACCTCATTACCACATTATTAATCCGAATATTGAAACGACGTTCCGTATTGATTTAGGCGAAGTTTGCCAGCATCGCCCGATTAACTTCCGCGTCTCTTCGCCGTTTAATTTCGCGACTTTCGAGATCGTCAATTTGGCGAACTTTAGTTGACTTTCCAGAAATACCAATTTACCTTCCGCAAGCACGATTTATTACTACGTTTGTTTTCCGGGGGAATCGCATCACGTCCCGCGACTCAAAAAAAAACTTACCGTTTTCTTTCGCTCCGCTCATTTCCCAAGCTCGATCCGGGAGACGATAAATTGAGGTGAACAAGTTCATCTCGACGAGGGGTTGAGAAAAAAACGTTCATCGATTTAACGGTGAATACTGAACGGGCGCTCGGCTCTATAAAAGATATTTATGGAGTTGGGGACTCAATTTATCAATATCCATTTAGGTTGCGTCAGAGAAAAATTTACCTAACGCTTTGATCGATGCGATTCGGGCGGATAAAATTGCAGAACAGGTGTTTTATAACTCACAACTGACATATATAAAATCAGATTGAAATGTCAGAATGATGCTAAAGTTTACGTTCGTCTTTTTGCTGTTCCAACATGTCGTAAATGCGAATTAACGTTTCCTTTTTCCGTAGTTAAAAGATCGGATTTCCAGGTTACTTCGTTCGAAATAATAGAACATTTGTTCGAAGGCTGCGAGAAAATCGCGGATAAATCGGAGGATTTACGATACGAGTTCGAAGTTATGAGGGATATCGTGCTGGATTACTTCGTCGAACTTTCCACGTCTATCGTAAACTTCGACGGATTAGAGAATCTACGAGAAATCTGCGAAACTTACAACGGCTATTTCTTCGTGGCCGCTGTGGAAATTGTTCAGAAATCCTTTCCTTTAATCAAGGAAATCCTAAATGTTTTCCACGTTCTAGCCGGCGATATGACCGAGTTGTTAACGACCGCTTACAAAACGGTCGAAAGTATGGACGCGATCATTGTTGGAATCAAAATCGTTGTCAAAATGAAATAAATTTTTTATACGTCGCATTTTATCAATATTTTACGCAATCGATTCCAGGTTCCCATAACATTATGTACGTTGGACGTTGGCGCTACTTTCGGGGAGTCGATCCTCCAAGACTTACCGAGGGAGAGCACGATTGTGACACAAACTAGTTGCGAACTCCTTCGCGTCGAACAACCTGACTTCAAACTGATATGGGAGGTAAAATATACATAAAGTTACTTTGAGTTGCTGTAAAAAACATTTTTCAGAAGAACAAGGAAGCCATCAACGAGCTAATATCCAACTGTAAATTGAGAAACGGTAATTCATTTTTATTTGTGCGCCATCTCATAGATTTTTTCGCTCTTAATCGTATTTAGCGTCGTGCCTAATAGATGGCGGAACTGACTTTGTATTATATCACTAAATTAGTACGTCCAACGTAATTCGCAATTCTTGCACAAAGACCAATTTGTTTTAATCGGACGGGGTGAGATGTAATTAAGTCCAGAAAAATGAAGATTGCTACGTTTGAGGTAAACCTATTAGTTCAACGAACACATTTCAGCGCGAGAAAAGTAAGGAGTAATTTTTTTCATTGAATTCAATTTGAATTTAATTAACTACGTCCGTGGAATATCAAACAAATATTTCCAGTGTTCATTCGTAGTTCCGGTAAAAAGCAGTTGTACGAATCCATCGTTCCAGAAGAATTCTCTAATTTGAATACTGAATACTCCCGTGCTATAATTCGTAATACTTTCTTAATTAACAATTTGATTAATCGCTATTTTAATACCATTATGGAATAATTTAATTTCGGAAGATTTCAAAGGACGTTTTGAATTAATGTTTGACAAACGCAAAAAAAAGTTTTCACTTTATTGCGAATCCCATCCGCTCGAATTTTTCTCTCCATCTCTTTATCGGGGCAACTCTGGAGTATTAATTAAAGCTCCATTAATCATACGCGACACGAAACAATTGTTTCACAGTAATGAGCGAACTATTGTTCTGAATGAAATTGGCGCACAAAAGGCACGTTGTGGTCCCATCGAGCGACTCATTGTCACTAAATTACCATGAAACGCGTTCGGCACCCTCCAACGATTTTCGTACTTCTATTTCATTCGTTGTCAGTTTTCGGACGAAAACTTTGTTACAATATTTTGAGTAATAAATCGTGACGCGCGCGAGTTAAGTGACGTCACAATAGACGTCCGATCGATAGTTCCATGATTCAATTTCCATTGTGCACAATCACCGATAATTTGAGTGTTCTACGTTCGTTAATGCAATTTGGCGAAGGTTTCGGAACGAATATTGGCATCGGCAAGGGGACGACGCAATCACCGTCTGGGCGCTCGCATTCACCCGAGCAACCGAATCCCGCGGAACCCATAACGGAAGCTCCTAGCATGACCATAGGCAGGATTGGATGGGCTTTGAGAACGCTGCTTTTATGTGAGCAACGTAACGATGAAATACGCCCGCAAAATTAATGTCCCTTATTTTTCTTAGCGCAGAACACGTGTTTAAAAGACCGAAAAGTGTCCGGAAGATTGATACGAAAATGCGCTCCGGGCACCGAGCTGGTCGACTGGATGCTCGGTTTATCATCCAGCATCCTGACGAGATCTCAGGCGGCCGGCATGTGGCAGTGTTTACTGGAGGAGGGAGTGATTTCCCACGGTGAGTCAGCGTTTTTCCCCACGAAATCGAGATAATTTAACGCAATCACGCGAACACCTCGCGGGATTTGTCCCTCGGGACGTTCACAGCCAAAACGAGATAAGATCAATCCAACGGCGTTCGGACGATTACGGCTTGACTAACGAAATTTTTGCAGTTAACAAGGAACATCCTTTCAAGGACAAGTGCTTCCTGTATCGGTTTTGGCAGGACGAGGAGGGTAGCGCGAACAGCGCCCTTCCGCCCCTCGAAGATGTCGCCACCGCGGAGGATCAACTACAGGAATCCCTTGGAGTCTTGGTGCGTCGCGGACCGGACGCTGCTCTTAGGATGATCCTACGGAAACAGTGAGTATCAGTTTGTCATCGCTTTCATTATTGACAAAATAACACAAGAGGGATATATTTACCAAAATTGTTCGAATAATCGATTTGATATAAATGAAACATAAACTACACCTAAATAGAATTTACAGTTCGATATGTAATTGTTAATTGAATTTGATCGTTAATGGTTCGTTATCGTTTCATTTGAATTTCATGATGAGAGAATATTGGAAACGAAGTGCTCGAAAAATAGATATAATTGAATCGTTCGTGTGCGTTTCACTTTAAATTTAAATTTGGTAATTATTTTGATATAATATACGGATATTTCACCAATTTCTTTTGAAATAACAAAATGGTGAATGCGCTCCATTCATTGTTGCAAAAGAACTACTTAAAGTAGCTCAGACTTTCATTGACATTCCAATAAACTCTTATTATCCAAAATAAAAAGATTAACCAAATAAGTTAGTTACTTACAATCTATTTCATAACCTACTTAAGCAATATCAAATCCATTCCATTTCCAGTCTAAAAGATTCAATTAACATACGATCCTCAAAAGATGCTTCTCAAAGCACTTGCTTAACCTCAAATTCGTTACTAACATCTATGTTTCTATTCTAGCCATCTAAATCATAGAACACAAAACATCTTTCGATATTTGTACATTTATATATTCTGTGACCATAACAGAAAACGACATTTTATCTACCGCATTGAACTGTGTATGTGTATGCGCATTTTTGTAATTCAGCTAATGGACGACCGCTCTCAATTTTTTAATTACTATTGCAGAAGCCACGAACGTACACCTGACGATCTAGAGACGATTTACGAAGAATTGCTTCACATCCGTGCTTTGGCGCACCTCTCCAATTCGGTCAAAAGAGAGCTGGCTTCTGTGATCGTATTCGAGGCGCAAGCACGCGCTGGGACCGTTCGTGCGTACATTTGCACATTTTCCACGATTACCGTTACTAATTCGATACTTTCGACAGTTTTCCATCAGGGCGACGAAGGTCGTTCGTGGTACGTGATCGTCAGGGGTTCCGTGGACGTGGTAATCCACGGTAAAGGTACGGTTACCACCCTTCAAGAGGGTGACGATTTTGGGAAGCTCGCACTGGTGAACGACGCGCCCAGGGCAGCCACGATCGTTCTGCGCGAGAACAACTGTCATTTTCTTCGTGTCGACAAGGAGCATTTCAATCGAATCCTGCGTGACGTGGAGGCGAATACGGTGCGTCTGAAGGAGCACGGGAAGGATGTTCTTATTTTGGAGAAGATCAATACATCGACCAAACATTTTAGCACAAATTTCAAGTGAGAATGCAGTAAGACTTGAACTGTAGTAAAGATTTTATTCATTAGGTATACAGTAATGGCGGGAACGCCGCAAAAAATGCTGGAACATCTTTTGGAGACAAGACTGAGTAGTCAAGGTGTTGGGAGTGGGAGGAATGAACGTTTTATGACTTCGTCGTCGGATCCGTTCTTGGATGATTTTCTGCTCACGCACATCGTTTTCATGCCACCTCATCAGCTGGTTGATGAATTAGATAAATAATATCCTTCATTCACAGTTCTTAATTTTACCTAAATTATTCGTCAAGACGTAATTTTTCTTAACCATTCGCACTTATCATGTAGATCACACTAACCAAGACAGGGACTTCATTGTCTCCAGTAAACGAAGGGTGATCCAGTTTATATATCAATGGGTGACGACGATTAGACATCCAATTTTCGACGATAACGTCGCCGTTGACTTTCTGGAAGACCTGGCGCGTGACCTGGAGTCCGATTGTTTGGAAATGAACGGTTTGCAAGAAGAGGCCGCGCTGATGCATCACGTGATGTCGCAACTTAGAAGGTAAATGCAGTCACCTGATCTACAGATCACATCATTCACGTCTTCGCAGACACCAAGAAGAGCGCAAAGCGCACGAGGGTCAAAAATGGAAATTACCGCCACAAGGTCAGCCTATTTGTCTGTTTTCTGGGACCAATACCAACCGTACGGTGATCATGCCGCAAGATGATAGTGAGTAACCGATCTAACCGACGAAAGTTTGTTACTCGACGGTTTTCAGTTATTTTTAGGGTTTATTGTGCCGATCACACTTTTTGCACGTTAAGGTTAACGGTGGATACGACAGCGGAAACGATAAAATTGATGGCGGCGGAGAAATTGAAAATGAGAATCAACGATGACTTGGTTCTGGTCGAAGTGAAATCGAACGGAGAACGGATTACGTTTAAGGATGACGATATTGGGATACCGACCGCGCTATCGATCAACGGTAGGATTTTCGTATCGCCCAAAGATCATCTTGATGCGTTGGTGAGTTCAAAATAACTTTGTAGCAATTATATATTCTATATAATATTTTTTTGTGGAGACCTGCCTTCCGGAGCAGGAAGAACCGACACGTGGAATGGAAGCGGATCTTGAACTGTTCAGCACCAAAGAGCTGGCTTACTATATCACTATTTTCGATTGGGATCTCTTTTGGTACAATGTATTCCTCTGGGGTCATTTTGTTCTCACTTTTCCCGTAGGTGTATTCACGAATACGAACTTTTATATCGCACCTTCGGACGGCATCATTTCGGCCAAATCACGGCCAACTTGGACATATTCTTGCGCCGGTTCAATGAAATCCAATTCTGGGTGGTAACCGAAATCTGCACCGCCTCGAGTCTCGGAAAACGCGTCTCCTTGCTGAGGAAGTTCATCAAATTGGCCGCTTAGTATGTGCACAAAAAACCTTTGTCCAATCATGCCAATGGTTTTGTTTTTTGGCAGTTGCAAGGAACATCGCAACTTAAACGCTTTCTGCGCAATCGTGATGGGTTTAGGTAATATGGCGGTGTCTCGCTTGACTCTTACATGGGAAAAGTTACCATCGAAATTTCGGAAATCCTACACCGAGTTCGAATCGATCATCGATCCCAGCAGGAACCACAGAACATATCGAATGAACGCAGCGAAACTGCAACCCCCTCTGATCCCATTCATGCCGTTGCTCCTCAAAGACATGACATTCACCCACGAAGGCAATAAAACATGTCTGGACGGATTGGTTAATTTCGAAAAAATGCACGTCCTAGCCAAAACCTTGAAAACCATCCGATTTTGTCGAAGCAGACATCTCGGTACGTTTCATCCAAAACCAAATAATCACCTCCAATTTTTGTCCAGTTTTAGAGGCGCCCTCGCCAAAAAGCGAAGGCGGAGTTAAGGAATTCGTGGCAGCTTTAAAAGTGATCGACAATCAGCGTATCCTAACCGGAATGTCGCAAAAACTGGAACCGAAACGTTCTTAAATGTACATACTATCCGTGTGGTGCTCATTTTTCTTCCACAATAAGATATGTTAGACGACCAAATCGACCAAAGTTATATTTTAGGGAAATCGGTAAGATTAGGACGAAAAGAATTGTTGATCTCAATCTAGTCAACGCCGTTACTGTAAGTAAACAATATCCGATAACGAACAACTATTCCAAAGTTAATTTAGGTACATGTTTACGATTTATCGTGATACAACAGTGTTGGAGCAATAATAGTTTTGACCGGTTTCGGAATGTTCCTAAATTTTGTGCCGATTCAAGATAAATGTTAGCGAAAAAAAAATAATCGATGTTGAAAACTTCGCTCCAAATCTCTATAAGTGGAACACCATTAAACAATTGACGTAATGTTGTCATTTCTCCATCTCGCTACACTTCTATATGAATAATATCTAATACTAATTTGAAATTAATTCCGTCCTGTTTCAACTTTCGGTTCTGATCGCCTATTTATTGCTTTTAATTTATTTCATCAAATTGAATATCTTATTGAATATAAGGAAACTTAGGTATATGTGATGTACGATTTCGAATCTCAATTTATCTCACTCGAATCTTACTTATTTTTATATCTGTGTATGTACGTTTAAAAAATATATATAACATTTCTATTTTTAAGCGATTCTGACAATCGACTTTTTCGTTGACATTCGATTGGCTTCCAAATTTGCAATAATGTCCGCTTTAACGTTCTCTTTTTACAGATTACGATTTCGGAATTTTCTCTCTAAAATTTCTATTTATTATATAGCAAATATACTTGTTATGTGGACATCGTCACTGTATATGTGCTATCTCGCAATCTTTATATATCGCACAGACAATTGTCAATAACCTATACGGGTCAAGTTTCAACATATTTCGAACGTTTTATTGTTTGTTCAAGAGAATTTTGTATAATACGAATTAAATAATCATAAAAAAATGTATTGATTTTACTTTTCAATAGATAAAACATCGCCATGATGCTTTGTCTTAACCACTTAGCAAACACTTCTGATTGTAAACTTTACCAATAATCATCTACACGAACTACCAACCTATTTTAATTTTGTACGTTCTATGATCTGTAGTTTTAACTCTTTTAGTTGTTCTGTGCTCAGTATGACACATGTCATTTATGTGATTATACGTCAGTTTACACGGTACACATTTTATTTGTATTAATTTCATTCCCGGATAAAATTAATAAACAGTTTTCATGGAAACCGCGGATGTGTTAACAGTTGATGATTTTTTTTCCAACGTTTGCAGAGCATGTTTGTACCAACGCAATCCAAACGATCTATATCCTATCGAATCCGTGAACGTCCATTCAGGAAATGTAAAATTAACGGACGTGCTATCAAAGTATACAACATTACAAGTAAGATACTCACGAATTACAAATTTTAAACCTCAACCTTAAATGAATTAAAGGACGACGACTTGTATCCACAAAATGTATGCATCAAATGCATCCGCAAGGCGGAAAAAGCCTACGATTTCCTTATTAAATGTAACGAAAGTAACGAAATCCTACATCGAATAACTGATGCTTGTCGAACAAAATCTATTGGTTCCAAACTCCATACCAACAAGGAGGATTGTGAGGTGATTAAAATTAAAGCTGACAATGGTGAAACTGCGGAAGTTCGAATTATCTACGATTGGGAACAAAGCAACACAAATCCAGTAGAAGAATACCCAGAAACAGTCCAATGTCAATTTTGTCACGTCGAAATGAATTTGGAAGAAGCATTAACTCACGCTGAACTATTCGGCCATTTTGTTAACAGTGAAGAGTTATTATGTCCATTTTGCTTACATAAAAGCAAAAACGTTACTAGTTTTGAAAAGCATCTTCGATCGCACAACACTAGAGAATGTAAAAAATATATTTGTGAAGAATGCGGGAAAGGTAACCTCAAAGAATTTTGGGTCTCAACTGTTTCACTTTCAATTTTCAGTATTCAAGTGGCACAAAAATTTTACCGAACATGTGAAACTCCACGAAAACGACGAACCTAGTGAAGCCATTACATGCGACGATTGCGGATTGGTACTAAAAAATGCAACTCTTCTACAAATACATCGAGGCAAGGAACATGCGACCGTTCTATCCTCGAATAACAGTTGGACCTGCAACTACTGTAATATATCCTTTGAAGTAATAGCGGAGTATAAAAACCACATGAAATTTATACACTACGAAAAGGAGTTTCACTGTATTATTTGTGGTAAGGACTGCGAGGATAAAAGAACTCTGTACTACCACGAACAATTACATCTAAAGGATTTTGGTATCGAATGTGAATTTTGCCACAAAAAGGTAACGTAACGAATTCAAACGCGTAACTCTTTTTACAACCTCATTTTTAGGTGTTAACTGAAGAAAAATTGATGATGCATCAACGGATTCACAAATATAATACAAAAAGACACGTGTGTCATATATGTGATAAAGGTTTCAAACAATCAGATAAGTTGGAAGCTCATATTCGTGTACACACTGGAGAGAAACCTTTTCTTTGTACGTTCTGTTTAAAGGCTTTCAACCACCATAACAACCTTGTGCACCACCTTCGATTACACACAGGCGACACGCCATACAAATGCCTGTTCTGCTCCAAAGAGTTCTCAACTAGCCATTCCCTAAGAAAACACATGGGTGCCCACCCCGAAAATAAAACGAACGAAAAAAATTGAAACTTGTTCGTCTTTAATATCTTTGGTGAACAATCAATATAAAAATCTTAAAATAAATAAAATACTTCTTTAAGGTACCTCAAATGGCACGCATGGTAACTTGTCATGTTTAAAATGGTTCGCGGAAGCTACAGCAGTACGCTTTGGGTCTTCTTGGGCGGTTTAGGCGGCGGCACGGGTGGAGTTTGTTCCTCCGTCGTCTGTATGACGCTTCTAGCTCGTGGCGAATACAAAAAGCTGGCGTTCTCGAAATTCCCCAACTCCCCGCCGCCGTGACTTTCGCCTCTCAGCTTGACGGGAATTGGGGGCGGGACGGCGTCTTCTTCGCTGATGCTCGAATCGGTCGTTCCTTAAATTATACATAACGATTATACTGTATCAAAGATGAAAGAAAAGTAAAACGTACCAACAGAATCTCGATTGCTACTCGCACCGGAACTGCACGCCCCCCTGGAAATGCCGCTAGGCGGCCGACTCAGCCTTTTCTCCCTCTCCACTTCCGACCGTAGCGGCCTTTTGGGCGTTAACTACAAACGACGTTTTGAAAAAACGTTAAACGCGTTAGAGAATATCACCTCCTGCGTAAGCTCGATCAGGGCTGTTCCTCCGTTTGAGGCAAGTTGAACGACGTTGCCGTTTTCAGCTGTATACCATTGCGTATTATTTCCAGGTGTTAAACTTTTCTCTATGTCCGACTTGCTGGAGCGACGCTTCTCTTTAAGCGACTTGTGTACCTTCTTTGCGCTCAACGAAGCAGCCGAACTCTTTGTTGGAGATAGGAGACTTCGAGTGCCGTACGCCGATCTACTCGAACAAACAAAAACGAATAGAAACAAAAAAGGAAATGAAAAAAATCAAGCGACTGAAGTTTTGGCGACCGTTTGCAGAATTCGCCTAGAAATGAGGTTAGTAATACTAAATGTTTAGCGAGTTATTTGTAAAGCGTAATACGAACCTGTTGAATGAGGGTGATGATGAGTTTGAAAAGTTAAAGCTAGACGTAAATTGTTTCAACGAATGTACTTGATTTCTCGTTAAGCTCGACACCCGCCCACGTCCGAGCGATGAACTAGTTTTGAAAAAATGATCATAAAAAACCGGTTGTCGCGTTTTGAAACTTACTCGGTGATCATCGGACTGTCGGAGTTTTCCGTCGCTTTCGTCGAGTGTTTCCTCATTAAAACGGCGTTTTCGATTTTCAAATCGCACGTCTGTCGATTAAAAAAAATTTATATTGCGTTAAAAGCGAAACATTCCTTACCCCTTTTCCGTATTTAGTGACGATATCTTCTTTCATCGTGTAAAATCTACTTTCCAATCGATCTTGAAGTGGTTGCAAAGATATGGGAACGCAGTCTTTATGGATCTGCAAGCAGAGTTCCAACAGCGGCACTTGATTTGATAGTAAAGCTTTTAATTTGTAAATCAAAGTTTCATCTTCGGGTCGGTAATCGAGGTAGGCGTCGGTGAAGAACGTGTCTTCGTAATTTTTTATGCCGCCCATTACGTTGGCATCCAATATTCCTGTTAACGATTTGGGTGAACGAAATTTCATTTGAATGCGACCAATTACCTGTGAGGGTGAGACTCAGGGGGTTTATTTGTATGTTCCTATCCCTGTTATACATGACTATGTGATTTCGAAGTTTCTTGTTCGTTTTTTCGATCGTTTCGATTGCATACGAAAGCGGAGAGATTTCGTGCACTTCGACTTTCTCCACCGGGAACCATCGAAGGATGCCGGGCAAGGGATGGGCGATGATCAATTCGGTACGCTCCAGCCAAAGATTGGCGAATTCGTTGTCGTTTGCGAAAGCGTCATCTTTCCGAGTGAACGGTCTCGAAAAGGTGAATCGTTTAATGTTGTTCACTTGGTAATATTTTAAGATCGGTTCGGAGAGCGGTTTGCCAGAGAATCGTTTACGATGTTTGTCGTCCATCACAGGATCGACTTTATTGATTTGAACGACTGATTTGGTTGGGTTAAGGAAAATGTTCTGTTTTTCGATGTACGGTTAGTTCATATGACTACGTAATTAATTTTTCTATGGGCACAGAAAACATCTTGGGACATATCTCAACATAACTTATCCATAGAAAAATTAATTACACGTCTAATTTTTCTGCGGCAAGGATACATTGTTTCGGTGAGTCGACAACTTCAGGTCCGGGCGGTGTCAACTTATTCAGTAACTCCGCCTTAGGAAACTCGTTCAGGATGCGCGCGTTGAAATCCGCTAAGCGTTCGTATTCCTTACCCCGATACACGAAAACTTTGTTCTGTAGAAAACGCGGAAAACCTTTTCCGTAATAACCGACTCGGAAGTATTCGGGTTCCAATCGAACATTTTTGACTATTTCGTCGTAGAACGTGGCTATTCTTTTATGTATGTTGGACAATTGCTCATAATCGAACGTTTCATCCATATACTGCTTGGACAGCTCCTGACATTTCTGGATGGCGCATTCCCATAACTAAAATTCGTTTGAGCAATCGAAACATTTCGAGATAAATTGATTTCTCACCTTGCCTTTGTCGTAATTATCGATGATGTTATAGTAAAGAGCCTCCTTTAACTGTCGGTGAGTGGAGCACTCTTCGTAACGATCACTTTTGAGCAATATGCCCAATTCCTGATCGGACCAATGCAACAATTTGGCGTGCAGCTCCAAAGTAAAAGCGGCTTCCGTGAAATTCTCGCACGATATTTGTAAATCGTACAATTTATTTAAATATCTTATATACATCTCCTGTCGATCGATTTCCGAATAAAACTCCTAAATGCAAAATAAGATGACTTTTAGGTTTAGGCAATTAAAGCACTCTCACCAGCAAATTAACCGTGCAGCTCATTTTATTCTCTTTATTGTCACCGATGATGATGCACCGATACTCAAGCAACCGTTCCATTAGTTTCGTGACGGTTTCCACGAACTTAACACCTTCCTCCTTCATAGTTGTGTGCTGGCCACACAGATCGCGCAGGATCGCATGAAAAAGATTCTTGTAAGCTTCGTCGCCTCGACCGCCCTCTATCAACGTATCAAGTTTTGCGATCATCTCATTCTCGAAACTACGAAAATTGCCTTTGATATGAGACGAATCTCGTTTGGTGTCGCCGTAACCTTCCAAGACGAACTTGGACGAGTAGAACTCGCATTGCATCATATCGAAAAAAATCGGAATCGTCGCTTTGCGCAGCTCGTTTTCCGGCAGCAAAGTCATCTCGAGAATGAGCCCAACCAAACCGGGAACGAATTGCGCTTTGTACTGCCCGAGGTTGAACCACATCGATCTGATCTCGAAACCCATTTCTCTGCGCATGTCCTTGTATCTTTTGACGATGCGCAGGCGCTTGCCGGTCGAGAATGATTCCAATTGGAGGGCGGGTTGCGTCATGAACGCGATTGCGCAATGGAAGAAATTGTTCCACGCCTGATGTTCGAAACGTTCGAAATAATGATCTCTGATGGTGTGCGAGAAGAATCGCAAAGCCTTCAAGATGACGCTGTTTTGTAGCATTATCATCTCGCACCAGTCGGTCGGGAAGACTGGATTACTAACTAGTTCCTTGAAAACCACTAGGATTTCCATAAGGAAATCGAGGATGTCGTAACGCGTTTGAAAACTGTTGATGTAGTTGGTGTAGTGAGTTTCGGTCATTTGTCGGAAGATGTCGATCATCACCGCGACCAAGTTGCCCTGTTACGAAGGAACGTTAAAGGTTTCCTCCAGCCGCCTGCGCAGTACGATTTTAGGAGACCCAAAATCCTAAAGCGCAAGCGCAAAACCGGATGGTGACTTACTGATCGCGGATTCTCCCTCTCCATGTGAATGTGACTTTGGATGACGGTGCGCAAGTCGGTTTTTATAATTTCCTGGACATCGTCGAAGGTGTTACCGATGTTCTTTTTGAACAACAACCTCAAAATGTCACCGAGAATTTTAATGCAAAGCTCCACCTGCGTGTTCGAGACGAATTTTAGTTGAAACGTTAAAAAAAAACGAAGGGGATGATTCAAGAGCGTGTTTTACCCCGAGCCAAAAGCTTAGCGAATTAATGGATTGTCGGAATATTATTTTTAATATCTAGAGCGTCACCTCTTCGGAATATCCACGGTGTTGATTGAGGCAATGCCGCGTCGTTCCCAACAGCTGAGCCACCTTGGCAACCGATCGATTCTGTCGACGGCCATCCGCTCTCGCACCTAAACCCTAAAATACCCAGTAAAAGCACCACTAACTACCCACATAACTAAATTTGTTTTAAAATAATCCAAAAGTGTCGCAAGCGGTTCAACTCAGTCGTTGCAACTTCAATCGTATGTAATAATTAGTATTTAAAACTAAAGACCGGTTCTACAATTGCTATGATTTAAAAAGTTTAGTTATTGTATTAGTTCAAATGAACTTATGTTTTAACATTCAAGTTTCACAACCACAGAAAAATTAACTACACACTTATTACTGTAGTGATTCGACGTTTGACAGAACCACCAAGCGATATTTGGGTTTATTGTAGAACCGGCTCCAATTGTAATTCAGTATTGAAAAAGGTGAAGAATGTAGTTGGAAAAACATGCCGCTGATCAAAATAAGAAGAAAGTGTCATTTGTCATTCCGAAATAGTTCAAATCAACAAACAAAGCGGAATAAAGAAGTAAATGGTTTCGCTTTATTTTTTGTTGCAGACATAATAAAAATGGCCACTTCACTACACTGAACCCAAATTCTATGCGTCAAATTTCTGTGTTATTTCCATTTACTCCTTGCTAACTACGTAAACTTGGTTTCATAGTTGAAATTAAGGTAACTAAACTAAATTCATATACAGGATGCGTAGAAAAATGCAATCATGCCGTGATTCTAGTGCGAAAACGTCGATTTGCCCCTACGAAACGAGCGTAACGCTCGATCGGTTGCCAGCGGGTGTGTATGTGTGCTAGTGAACCGAACGGATGATTCGAAAGCGTTCAAAAGCGGCGCGTAACGTACAAAACTTTCGGTGCGACACGCCTAGAAAATGACATCCGGGAAGGACTGTACAATAGGTGGGGAAACGTTTCCCCTTAAATCTGCAAATGTACACGATGTGCTTAACTAACGTTTCCCGTCGTCTCATGCTACCAAAGCGTGCACTTACTTCCTCGTTGGTTTCGAATAATGCTTTTATTTGTTCGGCGAATACGGGCAGCAAGATTCTGCGACACTCCGGATACAAGAACAGTTGACTGTGAACGATGTCGTTGACGGTCATCATTTTTTGTTTGGTCAAACGACCGACTGGAATTTTGCGTAGCATTTCGCATAGGATCTCACTGAAACTTCGATTAAAACAAAGTTATCTTGCTTTTATATACAAACCTCAATTCTATGTGATTTAAAACGGAGAGCATATCGTTGATCGTTGACGGTAGAAACTTGAGACAAGCTCCTTGTTCCCGTAACATGCTGTCTTGAGTGGAGGACATCATGTGAATTATGTTGCGTAAAAGTTCCACCAAGCTTCGTCTGAAATCGTCCTCGGGTTCTAAATTTGGGTTCACTTCCATATAAAGAATTCGGGAGCGGGCGATGAATTTAACGACGTGCTGCAGCGATTTCATCGTTCGAAACACCAACTCGTCGCGCGTTCGACTCTGATTACTCGTCGAGCGAGTGACGATTTTATTCAACACCGATATCAACTTCCTGAAACCGAAGCTTATTACTGGAGCTAAGGGGTTGCGGGACATTTACTTGTAAGCCAGAGTGGCGCTGAAACCTTCGCGAATGTACAAGTCGAGAACCGGTTCGAAATGTTGGAATTTCCAATCGCTGCTAACCAATGTGATAATATGGAGCAGACATTCGAAAACCAAGGTGTCGTATGTATCGGTTTCTTGGTAATCCATTAAAATGTTAAACAGGGCATCGAGGATGTCCTGGAGCAGCTTTACGACCTCTTCGCCGTCGACGTGCATCAACGACTTCAACGTTTCATTCAACGAGTCCTTTTTGGCGGCCCAATTAAGCAAACCCAACAATTTCACTGCGAAATTATTTTAGTCGTTAAAAATTGTTTGGTGATTGCGATGCCATACCGTTTTGAGTCAGTTTCGTGGAGCAAATATTGCTGGATATCGTAAAACTGTCTTTGAGGGTCGCTGTCAAGCCGTTGGTTTGAGTCCCCGCGCGGACGTCGTTTTCAGTCGACGCCAATTTCAAATAGTCCATGCTGCGCTCGTCGAATTTTCTGTGATCGATTTTATACACAATTAAATTATGTTTCGCGTTACTCAAAGTCGTCCCGTTGTCCTCCATCAGTTTAACGAAGGACATGGCGAACGGCCGACCGCTTTTATCTTTCGCTTCGTTGGACGAGCGATGCCTGAAAAGGAACTTCAAATGGCTCGTTTTGAACTCCTCGATCGGTATCGCCACTTTGAACGTTTCGAACCATTGGGGTTTGTCTTCGTGGTAGTAAATGACGGAGCGGTACTCGTTGGACGGTTGCGCTCCTCCACCGAGGGTTATCACTCCCTAAAATGAAGCATCAGAAAAGCGGTCATCGAAGTTATATACAAACCGGAATCGGTTGACCGTGTTCGTTGCAAACAGTAACCGTAACTTCGACGTTTTTCTCGCTCGATTTGTTGCCTTTAGTGAATTCACCGGACGCTAAGGTGAGGTAAAGATCGTTTCGTATGTCACCGGGTAGTATCACTTCCGGGAAACCCATTTTTCTAGCCACCGAGACGTTTCCAAGTACCAAATGGGGATTTTCTTCTCGTACCTGCAAAAAGCGTCGCGATTCATCGATTTATTAATATTATTTTTGTAATCCTGTAACCTGTTTCAAATCGCCTCGCAGCAATTTCATGCTGACAAACAAAGCCTGATTCTTGTTGTCGCTTTTAACGACATCCTTGCCGATAATCTTCCGTAGCGTCTGCTCTAAATTATCTTTCTCGCAGCTGAAACCCAATTCGGTTCAAAGGAGTGGAGTTATAAAATCGAACTTACTTGAAAAATTGCACAGGGTACTCTTTATCGAAATCGCTCTCCAAACCGCCTTTCATGAATTTGGTTACATCCATAGCGGCCACTCCGAACGGTCGTCGCATCCCGTCCGACGACGGTTTTTTATACAGTCCGCTCATCGTGCTGCTACGTCGATGGTCGACGTCTTTCGCGTCCATCGAACCGACGCGTACTACGTAACAAACGAGGTAAATTTTTTCGCGTTCCAAATCCTTCTTCCCGAGGTCCGTAAACATAACTCTTAAATTGTGCATCTGATCCAAATCGCTCATTAGCCCGTCTTTCGACCACTTGACCACGTAGTTTTCGGTTATCGAACGGCACTCTTTGCCATCGTACAACGTTATCAGTAGTTGAGCGTCTTCGGTCATTTTACAAGTGAAATTTTTCACCGCAACCAAGAATATATTCGAGTATTGTTGAACAGCACTCCTGGGCGAACTGTTGTTTTCCTTCTGAAATTGTTGTTATAAAAAAATTGGTATTTAATTGTTTTCCGTCACCTTCGATTTGTTCATGCGATCCACCGCGTTTTTGTGATGATTATACATTTGTATCGTGCTCGTCTCTCCCGGATTAATAATGTTTCCATTTTGATCTCGGACCACCAAGTCCAAATTGAGTATTTTGTTACCCAAATCAATTTCTTCGGTTGCTTGTTTCGTCACACTTTTCAGTTCATCCACCGGTAACGTCCCGCTGATTATTTTACTTCTATGATTTATCAGGTCATAGATTTGCGTTTTAATTTGTTCGAAATTTTTGCTGTGGTTCTGAAAGTTTTGTTCTGTGTTATAAAATGGTGGTTAAGTTTATTGCGATCCTCACGACGTATAAGTTTTTCCAGTGCGTGTTCCATTCGCGTAAAACTGTGGTGATTTCTTGGGCGATCTGCGGTTCCTTCAGCACGAAATTTGGAAGGCAACCGCTCAAATCGACGATACATGGTTTGATGTGAACGTAGCATTTGGGGAAAATTCCTTGCAAATGGCGGTTGTTGATCACGTATCCCGAATACCAATTATCCTCCTCTTCCAGGATATGTACTGTGTCGCCGACGGTCAATTTCACTTTAAAATCGCCTTCTTCTTGGAAATTGTAAATAACTGCGATGAAATCAGGTAATCAGATATTTTAATATAACTAGTGAGGTGAACTTATCCATTTCTATGTACACATTAGTTCATTTGTACAATCAAGCTTTGATGTGGCAAAAGAAAAATTAATTTTAATTTTCGCGACAGGAAATACTCAACAATTATTGTACCCCTTTTCATTTATCGTTAAAAAGGATGCGGCTGTATTTTTCCGTTTCCTAATTTCGTTTTGGCGAAACGCGAATTCGCGACGAGTTTTCGAGGTTGAAAATCTGGTTAAGTCGGGTTAATTAGAAACGCGTTGCATCATTTTTTAATTGGTGACAACGTATGCTCGACCGATCAATTAATTCCGTGCGTGAAACTATTTCGACCATGATTCAGTCGAAATTTTTATTCACGATTAGTCGATACGTCGTCGACGGAATGAAATGATTCATCTTTCGTCGTAGCAAAGGATGTGGAATGGATTAGATAAAAAAAATAGGAGGGGCGGCGACGCGTTTTACAAATACTACGAAAACCCTTAAAAAGCTTCTTTTTTTGTTAAATCCAAGCGGGGGGTTGCAAAAACAAACAACTGGTCAATGAAAACGATATTACTAACCTATTCCAAAGGATCTTTCCTCGGGTACAGGTCGCCAGACACTCATCTTAATGGTCGAAATTAAAATCGCACTTTGCACACTTTATTAATACTAAACCATCGCGAATTTGTTTGTACATAATCAACGATACATTCCCATGGCAATCGCAATCACGAGTAAACAACGTTCACAAAATCGTGAAGTAAAAATAAATAACAGAACCACTGAAGAATTGCATAATTTTGCTTCTTCTTCGACTCCACCCGCTTTGAATGTTAAGGTTGATACCCACATTCAAATCTATATTTATATTGTTCAGATTACAAGAGATATTTCAAATAGCAAATAGATATCTGACGTGGATTTGTCTATAAAAAAATTAATTCGAATCTAACGAAAAGTTGCACAGTGCGTTATATATTAAAAAATTTTACAGAAATAGTGACACCCATGTGTGCAGCGCTCTTATAACTCACAGTACGTATGACAGAATGTTTTTTATCATAATATTCTATGCTTCCGATTACTTTTTTTTAGGTTAGTTAGCCGAAGCGTTTCTAAAACGATTACTTTCAACCGCAAATTACACCAAAAAAACCGTCAAAATGGTAAGTAACGCAACTTTCCAATACCAAAACGCCGAATGAATCATTTTCAAACCACCAGACGATCGGAAAAAACAACAAAATGGCCCAACACCTAAACTACCGGGTCCGGATAACGCTCCAGGACTCCAGAACGTTCATCGGTACTTTCAAAGCGTTCGATAAACACATGAACATGATCCTGGGCGACACAGAGGAATTCCGTCGAATGAAATCGAAAAACGCGAAAGCAGAACGCGATGAAAAACGCACCTTGGGTTTTGTACTGCTTCGGGGCGAGTCTATAGTCTCGTTAACGGTCGAGGGACCTCCGCCGCCGGAAGAGGGTCTTCCCAGAGTGCCGATACCCGGGGCTGCGCCCGGGCCAGGGATTAGTCGGGCCGCCGGTCGTGGAATGCCAGCCGGTATGGGTGGTGTGCCAGTCGGTTTACAGGGCCCCGTGAGGGGCGTCGGCGGTCCGTCGCAGCAAGTGATGACGCCGGGCGGTAGAGGGCAAGTTGCAGCTCCACCACAAATGTCGCAAGCTCCCAGAATGGGCGGCCCACCGCCAGGTATGATGGCGCCGCCTCCCGGTATGATGGGTATGCCGCCGGGAGCTATGGGAATGGCTAGGGCCGGTCCGCCCCCTCCTTTGGGAATGAGGGGACCACCACCGGGAATGATGAGAGGAGGACCACCCGGACCCCCGAGGCCATACTAAATTAATTCCAATTTCTTTATAACTCATCTTTAATTTTTTTGTAACTACTAGGTGTAAGAACGAAGGAGTTTGTGTCGTTGCCTAAAAGCGGTAACGACTCTTTAGAATTTGATAAGTCAGCCGATGTAAGACCAAGTTTTGCAGTGACGTAATTTTCTCTGAAAAATAATCGTCAAAGCAAACGGAATGCATTTAAAAAAAAACTTACACAAATATTAGAGTATCAGTTGTTTCTTTGTATTTTTTAAAGTCGCATTCGAGATTGAAAGCCGCATCCCCGGGCATGATGAGTTCTTGGTCGTGTTGCATGATTAAGGTGTTTAAATATTTATCCTTTACCTGAGAATTATGAAAGATTATAAGTGACAAAACTGATTGGGTTGTGTGATACCTTTTTTGTGTTGCACTGTCGCAAACTAAATTTTAACGTGAAATTTCTTTTTGACTCATGATTATCGGTGTTGAGGTAGCATGGTTGTTTCTTGTCGTAAAAGTTTCCTCGCGTGTATAGGACTCCTGTGAAATCGGAGAGAGTTTCCACGGTGACGGTCATGTGATTAGCGCCGCATTTTAAGTTAACAGCTTTGTAGGCGTCTTCGGATAGACCGATTCGAAAGTCCTCTCCAAGGTCGGTTTTGAAAATATCTGAAAATAAAATGAATGGAATTACATTTTAAAAAAAATTACGTACCATCGTGCGTAGCACTTTGACTGAAAATTAAGCTAAAAATCAAAAGAAGTGATTTCATATCTTGTGAAGGTAAGGAGACGACTAGAAAGGTCAATGAGCGATTTACCGTTAGAAAATTTGATTCTTTAATGAAGCGATGACGTTTACAATACTATTTACTGATCAGGATATTGCAATTCAATTAAAACGGTTTTGCTTTGAATTATAACATAATGATTTTGTTTTAAATAATAATACCTCGTTATCAGTTATAGCTTAAATATGGCGCTCAAAGTGACGTCATATACAATTTTACACGTCAATTTGTTTAAATTCTGTGCTCGCGCCTGGGCGCCATGTTTATATCTTTTTGACATCCCTTTCGGTGTACGATAGGAACGATGACTGGTTTTAGTGAAAAGGTGCGTTATTTAATGGAAATTTTCAATCGTTTCTCATTTGTAGTGATAACGAGATAAGTTTGCGATCTAACTTACCATTTTTTCACTTATTATTTTGTTACCGTATCCAAACTAACCTCCATGTCACACGTGTTAATCTCGCTGATTTTCAGGCCCTCATTATAGACGGCCGTGGCCACCTTCTCGGTAGGTTGGCTGCTATCGTTGCTAAAACCCTTTTGGAAGGGAATCGCGTTGTTGTAGTGCGATGTGAGCAATTAAACATTTCCGGTAAATTCCAAAGGTAAACTTAACCTTATTTTAAACTAGTGTAGTAATTTTATTCATATTTGCAGGAACAAATTGAAGTTTCTTTCCTTCTTACGTAAAAGATGTAACGTTAACCCCGCCCGAGGCCCGTTTCACTTTAGGGCACCGTCCAGAATTTTCTGGAAAACAGTTCGAGGTACTTACTAATGTTTTGCTAGTGATTATTTGGTAATTGGATTAAATTAAAGGTATGCTGCCACATAAAACCGAAAGAGGAAAGCAAGCCTTAAGAAAATTGAAAGCTTACGAAGGTATTCCACCTCCGTATGACAGGAGAAAGCGTCTTGTTGTACCAGGCGCTTTGAGAGTCGTTTGTTTGAAACCAGGTCGTAAGGTATGATCAATATTAACTAATCACTTAGGAGCTGAATTAAATATAACATGATTATTAAACATTTACCTACATTATTTGATGTAACGTGATAAGAAGTATCGAATGATTATAACCTCACAATTTAGTTAGGTTGTTTGAAACAATTAGGTTTCGGTGCTTAATTGTCGTTTTTCATAGTACTGCCACGTGGGACGATTATCAAATGAAGTCGGTTGGAAGTACCAATCGGTCGTACGCACCTTAGAATCCAAGAGGAAGGTCAAAGCAGTTTTAGCAATCCGCCAACGAGACAAATTGAAGAAACTAACGAAGAAAGCCGGTGAAAAGGTTGCGAAGCAAGTTGCTCCCTTCACGGCTGTTATAAATTCGTACGGTTATAATTAAGGACAATTGAATAAAATGACCTAAAACTTAATTTTTTTTTATTTAAATTTCTTTTCATTCTACTGATGATGATTGAAGTAATCTGGTTAGAAGGTGTCAGGTGTGAATAAAAAAGACTTGCGTAATTTAATTTAAGTGATTTTTAAATAATATTAAAGATAGCGTACCGCTTTGATCAAAATGTAAACTATATCTAAAATAATCTTGTATTATTATTTTTTGATCACGCCGACGATTTGTTATCCAAGGCGGTCGCTTTTACTTCCTCGTGTAGTTCGCAAGACTATTTTTCAAATTTTTACGTGCCGCCAATTAAGATAATCGATGATAACAATTGACTCGAGATAACGTATTGAAAAATACGAATTCGTCATAAGTATTAGCGATTAATCGTGAGCGAAATGCACTTTTGGAAACATTTACTTCGAGTGTCAAGTTACGAATTTGAACATGACTTCGTTAACGGTTCGCAAGAAATTTACCGTCCCTTTGGTGAATTTTCTTCCACGGTAACGGCCAAGGAAAGTAGACGATTTCCAGTACAATTGGATATAAATGACGGTCCGGAAAAACCGATACCGGTTATATCTAAAACAGTGGAGTGAGTAACGTTTTCGCTGGGTTGCTTTGGATCATTTTCTTTGATTTCAAGGGAAGAACGTCAAATCGAGAAGGCGATACAAAAAGACGACTTCCTAGGAAAGAAAATCGTTGGTAAACGTCTTCGCAAAGTAGTGGGCGCTATGTACCTGGAAACCATAAAAGCTGAACACAAAATAATCCAACAAGGTGATTTAGGTAAGCACATGTACATCGTCGCCGAAGGCGAGTTTGAGGTCACCAAGCAAGGGATCGGAATAGTAGCCAAAATCGGAGTTGGAACAGTCTTCGGTGAACTGGCAATACTGTTCACCGACCGCAGGCAGGCAACCGTAACGGCAGTCGTACCATCCAAAGTCTGGGTTTTAGATCGCGAACATTACCAAACGATAGTTAAGCAATCCAAAGTCGAAGAAAAGTTAGAGCGACTAAATTTCCTTAAAGAATCGCCCATACTAAAGAAAACAAATGAAGAAACTCTATCCAAGGTAGCTGAACTTCTTCAAGACGAATATTTTCAATCCGGCGAAACGATCATACGCCAAGGTGATCCTCCGGACAAGTTCTACATCATCACCGCTGGCTCGGTAACCGTACAAAAATTAGAAGACGGCCTCATCGGTCATTTATACAAAGGTAACTGCTTCGGTGAACGAGCACTCCTCTCCGAAAGCACCAGACAGGCAACAATCATCGCCGGCGAAACGGGCGTGCAGTGCCTCACCTTATCCAGACAGCACTTCATCAACCACTTCGGCAACATCCAAGACATCACCACCTTATCAATCCCAGAAACTCCCAAAAACATCAAACAACAAACATCACAACCAGTCGAAAAATACAAAAAATTAAAATTATCCGACTTCAAACGAATACAAACGATCGGCGAAGGAGGTTTCGGACGGGTCGAGTTCATACAACACAAACGCGATCATGCCTTAACCTTCGCTTTGAAATTCGTGAAGCGAGTTGAGATGATCGAAAATAAGCAAATCAAACACTTAATCAACGAAAAAGAGATTCAAATGTCCTGCGACTCGCCATTTATTGTTAAACTATACAAAACGGACAAGGACAGTAGGTTTCTTTATTTCTTCTTGGAACCATGTCTCGGGGGTGAGGTTTACAAATGGATGCATCGTGAGAAACATGGTAAACATTTAATTTTTGTAACAACAACTATTTTTATAAATTTTAGGTCGCTTTGATAACCGGACGGCTCGTTTTATAACCAGTTGTTTCCTGGAGGCTCTACTCTATCTACATGACCGTGAGACCATTTATCGCGACTTGAAACCCGAAAACCTCTTGGTTGATCATAAGGGTTACGTGAAACTAGCCGATTTTGGTTTCGCTAAAAAACTGGGGCCGTACGAGAGAACGTCCACGTTTGCCGGCACACCCGAATACTTGGCGCCCGAGATAATCGATTTCCGAGACTACGATCGGGCGGTCGATTTTTGGACGCTGGGTGTCCTAATTTTTGAACTCCTAAACGGGCAAAGCCCATTCGCGTCGTTCGATGATGATCGTTCGAAAGTGTTTCGGAATATCAGTCGGGGGTTTGATCGTCTCCGGCTACCCGATCATATGGATTTGGAAGCGTTGCATTTGATTAAAAGTTTGCTGCGGCACAATCCCGAGGAACGTTTTGGGTATTCGGGGGGTGGGTTGAGGAAAGTTCGAACCCACCGGTGGTTCGACGAGTTCGACTGGACGGCTCTTCGCGAAAAAACGATGATATCGCCGATTCAACCGAGAATCAAACATAACGTCGACTGTAGGTACATGAAGATCGTTACTGGTGAGCCGAGCATCCCAGAAGCGGACTATTCGAATTTATTCGATGATTTTTAAGTTTTATTAAATAACTTTTCGGACATGCGGCCATTTTCACTCTGATCGAAACAGTCGTACGCTTGCGCTTTTGTTAATTCGCAATCTACAAAGAAACCAATTGAAATTAATGTTGGGTGGACTTTTTTTTTCTTTACAATCGTTAATACTTACAAGTTCAACCAATTAACACACTCAAACAACATAGTTATTATGGATAAATCTAATGAATAAATTTTCGGCCATACGGTCATCTTGACTGCAACCATAGATTCAAATACATTTGCACATCCTCGAAAATTCATTTAAACTACTACAACAGTAAACACTGAACGAAGTACTGAAGCGTGCCAAGTAGACAATTGATTACGGTTCTGTGGTTTGTTGTTGAAAAGTGTCAAATAAGTGTAATCGTAAACCGTAGTTATCCTGTTTTCAATTTGTGATAGTTGGTGTAGTTGAAATGCTGATTTAACCTCAGATGTTATGATTGTTAAATACAAATTTCCTCCAACAAGTTCTGCTCTTTGGCAGGTTCGATGTGACTGCAGGCTGCAGCCCACTTCATATAAAGAAGTGAAAAAGAAAATCAAATTGAATGTAACTTATGGTCGGTTGTTCAAGCACAAGTTATACATTTGATCACAATCGCTTAATAATCATCGTAATCGCGATTAACGACGACTCCTTCCTAATTATTGAAACCGTCTACCACAAACAAGTAAACCCTTAATAACGCTGAAACGAATTTTAAAACAATCCAATTAATCCGACAACAGTCGCGTCGATACGTAAACTTTCCATTTGAGTCAATAACATTGAAAATAATTACCTTAGCATATCTGCGGATTTTTCTGATAATTTCCTCATACAGATAAGATACGGATTTCGTTCTATTATTTACTTGTAGTAAATCGGACGAGTTGTGATGTAGCTTTTAATACCGAGCCGAACAAAAAAAAATGATAAAAAAATTATTCGGTTCGATCCAATCCTTCGATTTATCTCAGGAAAAAATTCGAAAAAAATCCGCCATACGGATTTTGGAGGCGAACGATGACGATAAGGAGTTTAAGAGGTCCATCAAGAATACAATCAAAAGTCCAGAGTAAGCGTAAATCTAAAAATAATTTTTCAATCTATTTATAAAATACTTGCAGAGATGAGAAAAAAATTCGGGCGGCGATCGAAAGTAACGATTTTTTGAGTAATATAATAACCGAGGAGCGGTTTTTGGCGATTTTTCGGACGATTTACTCGCAGGACGTGAAAGGTGGCGAAACGATCATTCAGCAAGGTGAAGTCGGTGGTCAACTCTTCATTTCCGCCTCAGGGAAATTTGAAATTATCAACAGAAGCGGGAACGTCGATTATTTCGACGACGTCAGAGTTTTCGGCGAACTGGGTTTGCTTTACAACGAGAAACGTAAGGCGACCGTTCGAGCGGTGACCGATGGAAAATTATGGGTGCTGGAAAATAAATCGTTCAAGGAAATCGCGAAGCGAACGGAGGAGGAGGAGCGCAACGAAAGAGTTGCTTTTTTATCGAAACTGCCTAAACTGAACAAGGTAACTTCTACTTAAGTTAGATTGAATCTAGGTAACTTTAATTATAGATATCAATTGATAGTTTAAACTTCGTTGCGGATTTAATGACTAAAAAATTTTACCCCCCGGGTACCGAAATCATAAAACAAGGCGATAAGGCTGACGCTTTTTACATGATAAGAGCGGGCGCGGTTAAAATCCGTACAAAAACCGAAGGTACCATCGGACGCTTGACTAAAGCGCAATACTTCGGAGAAATCGCCTTACTCACCGACCAAACCAGAAAAGTCACCGTTGTGGCCGAAAGCCCGGGTTGCGAATGCCTGGTACTACATCGAAAACATTTCATAAAACATTTCGGTATCGTGAAAGACTTTCAAAAAATCACGATATCGGGCAAGGCGCGCGAAATCGCCAACTTTAATCGCGACACCACGTACGACTCGTTGGAGCTGGAGGATTTCCGTAAGATCAGAACGATCGGTACCGGCGGCTTCGGTCGCGTCGATTTGATCCGTCACAAAACGAACGCCGAATTGATTTTCGCTTTGAAATATTTGAAGAAGTACCGGTGCGTGCTGCCGGAACAAAGGGAGCACGTGCTGAATGAGAAAAACGTTCAAATCAATTGTTATTCGCCGTTTATTATTCGTTTGTATAAAACGTATAAGGATCACAAATATTTGTATTTTTTGATGGAAGCGCAATTCGGTGGTGATTTGTGGCGATTGTTGTACCATAAAAGGAGACGGCCGTTTGCGGAGCTCGAGGCGAAGTTCTACGTGGGTTGCGTGGTGGAGGCGCTACAGTATCTGCATGAAATGGGGGTGGTTTACAGGTGAGGCGAGTTGAGGTTAGATTTCCGATAGTCTTATTTAATATACTCATAGAGACTTGAAACCGGAGAATTTGCTTATCTCATCGAGTGGTTACGTTAAGTTAACCGACTTTGGTTTCGCCAAGTGGATTGGACCGGAAAAAACGCATAGTATGGTTGGTACGCCTGATTATATGCCTCCGGAGATTGTGATGAATAGGAGTCACGATCGCGCTGTTGATTTATGGACTGTTGGCATCTTCATTTACGAATTAATAACACTGCAAACACCCTTCGCGTCGCAGTTTCATCACAAAACCTACAACTCCATATTGAAGGGTATCGAATATTGTAAATTCTCCAGTTTGGTTTCGTGTAAAGCCAGGCACCTTATTATGAAATTGTGTAAGAAACGACCGGGCGATCGCTTGGGGTACTCGAAAAATGGTTTGATTGATGTGAAGAACCACGCGTGGTTCGCCGATTTTAATTGGGATGGTTTCCTCACTTTAAAAATGAAGGCACCTTACGTGCCGCAACTTGACGACTTAAGTAACTCGGGGGTTTATAAGGATGATACAAGTGATGTGCCTGATGTTGAGTCCGATTGGGATGCTGAATTTTAATCTGTGATAAATAAGTGACTTAGGGGTGGGATAATAAATTATAATCTTTAGAAACACTTTCGGTGCACGATGACCGGTCCTGCTTCCTCGTATTCCTGTTTGGAGATCCACATCTGCTGGAAGGTTGTTAAACTTGCCAAAATGCTACCGCCGATCCAAACGGAATATTTACGTTCCGGTGGAGCGATGATTTTAATTTTCATCGAGGCAGGTGCTAGAGCGGCAATTTCCTTTTGGATGCGATCGGCGATGCCTGGGAACATGGTACTACCACCAGAAAGTACGATGTTCGCGTACAGATCCTTACGAATGTCCATGTCACCGCGCATTATCGAGTTGTAGGTGGTTTCGTGGATGCCAGGCGTCTCCATACCCAAGAAGGATGGTTGGAACATAGCTTCTGGGCAGCGGAAGCGCTCGCTACCCAAGGTTATGATCTGCCCGTCGGGTAACTCGTAGGATTTTTCGCAACAAGTTGTTGTTGACGCGATTGACAAATCGCGCTCGAAATCCAAGGCGACGAAGCAAATTTTCTCTTTGAGGTCTCGAATGATTTCACGTTCGGCGGTTGTGGTGAAGCTGTAGCCGCGCTCAGTGAGGATCTTCATTAAGTAATCGGTAAGGTCGCGACCGGCCAAGTCCATACGAAGTATGGCATGTGGAACCGCGTAACCTGAAACGAATTTGTTTGATTGCGCTTCAAAAGTTTGAATTGTTTTACCTTCGTAAATAGGAACAGTATGCGACACCCCATCACCGGAATCCATAACAATCCCAGTTGTGCGACCGCTGGCGTACAAAGACAATACGGCTTGAATGGCGACGTACATAGCCGGACAACCGAACGTCTCGAACATGATTTGCGTCATTTTCTCTCTATTGATTTTTGGATTCAACGGAGCCTCAGTCAGGAGAATCGGGTGGTCTTCGGGCGCCACTCGGAGTTCGTTGTAGAACGTATGATGCCAAATTTTCTCCATTTCATCCCAATTATTCACGATACCATGCTCGATTGGGTATTTAACGGTGAGTACCCCTCGTTTGGTTTGAGCCTCATCGCCCACGTAGGAGTCTTTTTGACCCATACCCACCATCACACCCTAAATCAAGTTTGTACAGTTAATTTGGCGGTTCGCTAGATATCGACAGAAATGTCTTTTTTTTTCGCGAATTTTTTATTACTTCAATCGAGAAGTGAAAAGGTGGATGTGGGATCGAAAGGGTTCCGTAAGAACTGTATTTTGTGTCGGATATTTTTCGAAAAGCTTCAGAGTTCGTAAACAAGCATATATATGAAGGACATAGAACAGTTGATGAAAAAACTGAACTATTTAAAACTTTTATATTGAAAGGACGTACCTGGTACCTGGGACGTCCCACGACGCTCGGAAACACAGCTCGTGGGGCGTCGTCGCCCGCAAAACCGGCCTTGCACATACCGGAACCATTGTCGATCACCAAAGCTGACACATCGTCGTCGCACATTTTCCAATCGTTTTTTTTTCCTTCGACCGCACCAAACACGGAAGATCAACTGCCGTCTAAATTAAGAAGATCTTAACGAAATTACGAAGAATAAAATGCTCGCATTCACTGATTTCAGCACCGTTATCGCGTTTCGTATCCCCGATGGTCAGGAACGATGGGTCCGTTTTATAGACGATTAGATCCCCGCCCGTCCTCAAATTAATTTCCATCACCCGACGATCACGATCGCAAAAAAAAGGGTGAAAGAAACAGAAAATTTCGTGTCTCGGCAGTCCGCGTGCTGGTCAACGATCCGAGCGATCGCATCGCTTTCTTCGCAAAAAAAAATTCGCTCCCGGGAAAATTCTGAAATCCACCAATCGCATAAAAATTTCATCGGTTTAAACGGACCGTAAAAATTTTTGACGCAATATTCGACGAAACTATTTTCCTGTTCGATGGCACAGATTAAAACAATATTACGCTTTCCTGAATCTTCTTCGTTTGATCCGGGCGCGTTGGTCCATTCACTAATTGGATAGTAACGTAAAAGTTTCATGAATTTTAATTTAGCCAATCACATTCGAATTTTCCGCCAGCGAAGCGCGACCATATAAGAAAAAAAAAAGAGAAACGAATGAAAATGAAAAGTTTTTTTTCCAACATCCTGTGAAACGATCTGATTGCAATAATTTCTCTTCCTTCCTTACTGAAGATTCAAATTTTTGCGTCGGTTATTTCTCTTGAAAAGAGTTAAAATGAAAAAAGAAAAAACATTACACAAAAGAAACATTTATTTTTTTAAATTCGTATTTACTTAATATAAAATACAATTTCCGTACCGTATCTAAATATTGACATTTTCTGTTGCCGTATTTCCGCTTATCCGCCGATCGTAAATAATGCCGAGATATGCACGCCCATATTTCATGAAAACGGCAGAGCAATAATTAGAAAAACAGTTAACAATTTCCACTCGGCCGAACAATAAATAATCATGAAACGAATGCATTTAATTAGTATGCCTCGAAATACAACTGGAGCATATTAACATCTTCTTTTCATCAACAAAAAAAACTGAACATATTTGCCCTGGTTAATTATGATTCGTAATGTACTTATAATATCAGTCTCGCCGAAAAGGAACGCCGCGCGCTGTCAAACAAAACAAAACGCGGGACTGGTCACGACCTAATACCAACTCCTGGAGATTTCCGGTAGAACGTGAATTGTTCCAAATACTGATGAATCGTATCGATGGGCGTGTACAATTCCTGCATACGATTCTGTAGATACGTGGGTGGAGCGCTCGGCACAGACGACCCCATAAAGCCCTGTACAAACTCTTTCATAAGGTCCCAGCAAAGAGCCGGTACCATGCACGGTTTATATTCAACCTCTACCAGTACTCCCTTGAAATTGGCACTAACCGTGACCGTTCCGAATTTAACGCAAAAATCACCGACTTCGTAACGCGGCCCTTTCGATTCGGCCTTCGTCTGTTTCTTCGATGTATAAAAACTTGACATCTTCATCATAAGCAAATCGAACAATCCATCGGTCGCGAGCGGTATCGTTTTTGTACCAGTTTCCAGTATCGAAAATACGGTCGCCGGTTGCTCGGAATTGTGAAGCACGTGAACGGTACGCTGGTGACCGAGCAACGGGCTCGATGTGTATGTCTCGCAGTCGACCAAAAAATGACCACACTGAACGGCTCCCAGGGCGGCGATACGTTTAGAAAGGAATTCAATGGTCGCTGGACCCGTTCGATTATCAATTGGGAATTGTAATAAAATTGTAACACCCATAGTTGATTATTAGTAAGCACTACATGAAGTTTATGTAGTGCTTACTTTATAGGTTATGGGTTAGTTTGTCTATGGTTTAGTTCAAACTTACTTAATCCGTAGTTCTAATGGGTTTTATTCAATAACCTAACTTACTAGACGGTTTATTAAGTTGAGATTTTAAAACGACGCGTTATTAATAAAATGGCTCATCATCAGAAAAAAGTCGATTGGTCTAAGTACACCTTAGAAGAAGATAACATTTCGACAAAGGTAACAAAATATTTTAATGTCACGAGTTAACTAGCTCAAATTATAAACAGGTTGAAAATATAAATATAAAAGAGGAAACGGAAGAACCTGACAACGCAACGCCGGCCGAAGTTAGTTTACTTAAGAAAATCATATGTAAAGGTTTAGTCGACACGAAAACAGACATCGAGATACAACGACAAGATCCAAATTCACCTTTGCATTCAGTTAAATCATTCGATGGACTTAATTTGTAAGTTACAAACACTTAATAACCCAACCTGTTTTTAATAATATGTATTAGGACTCCAAACTTACTCAAAGGAATATACGATATGGGTTTCAACGCACCTTCTAAAATACAGGAAACAGCGCTTCCCACTTTATTGGCAATGCCGCCGCAAAATTTAATCGCACAATCCCAGTCGGGTACAGGGAAAACAGCCGCGTTTGTTCTTGCTATGTTAAGTAAAGTCGATGTATCTAAACATTACCCGCAGGTACTCTGCCTGTCGCCCACTTACGAACTCGCCATACAAACTGGTGAAGTAGCGGCTCATATGGCCAAATTTTGTCCTGAAATAGAAATGAAGTATGCTGTGAGAGGAGAGGAAGGTAATTGCTACCCCAGTGGCGAACTATTAAGTTTATTTTATTTCAGTCCCTCGGGGTAGTAAACTAACGGAACACATAATCATCGGTACACCGGGCAAAGTACTGGATTGGGCTTTGAAATTCCGCGTATTTGACGTACGAAAAATCACCGCTTTCGTTTTAGACGAAGCGGATGTAATGATTGCTCAACAAGGACATCAGGACCAATGTATCAGGATTCATAAGTAAAATAGATATCTACGTATAAATAATTTACATTATAATAATATTTTCACTTAGAGAATTGAACAAGAATTGTCAAATGATGTTCTTTTCCGCTACATACGAACAAGACGTTATGGATTTCGCCCAGGCAATCGTTCCTAACCCCATAATTATAAGGCTGAAACGCGAAGAAGAAAGTGTTGATAACATTCAACAATACTATGTTAAATGTAATAACCAGGAAGAAAAATACAAGGCGCTCACTAACATATATGGTACCGTTGGTGTGGGGCAAGCAATTATTTTTTGTCACGTGAGTCGTTGTTGTTTTAAAATCAATAACTAAGACAACTGTTTTACAGACGCGAAAAACCGCAAATTGGCTGTCGGAGAAAATGGCACGGGACGGACATGCCATCGCCGTTTTAACCGGCGATCTAACAGTAGAGCAACGAATCAACGTCTTGGACCGATTCCGCGGCGGTTTAGAAAAAGTTCTAATAACCACGAACGTGTTATCTAGAGGTAAACGCCCTGACTAACTATCCAATAAAACGGCACCCCAATTTTATAGGAATCGACGTTGAACAAGTTACAATCGTCGTTAATTTCGACCTACCCGTCGATGTGAACGGTCAAGCCGATTGCGAAACATACTTGCATCGAATCGGGCGTACCGGTCGTTTCGGTAAGCCGGGTATAGCCATAAACTTGGTCGATTCGCCTCAATCGATGGCCGTTTGTAAAGCCATCGAGGAACATTTCAACAGGAAAATTAAAAATCTAAACACGGACGACGTGGACGAAATGGAAAAGATAGGATCTTAGTTATTTTTTATTCCAACAAAGGGAAATCGTTCTTATTTTATTATCGTTTTGTACAAGTAAATAAATAACGTAACAAACTTAAGGAACAGTTATGATTCTGTTTCGGTACTTTGTAAATGTATAGTTCCATTTTCATCTTTATTGTTTGTTGCTAAAAATCGATGTATGACTGGTGACAGTAGTTCTTTTGGGATGGTTTTTTCTTTGTTTGTGTTCGATAGGTAACTTGCGAGTAAACCCACTGATATTGCTGTTACAGTTCCTAGAGCTGTGTAGTACATGTAAGATAATCGGTAAAGGATGAACGGTGGTTCTTCCTGTGAACTAGAGGGGTTTGCTAATGTTAGACTTAAATATTCGGTTAACCAATCGACTTTACAGCCTTCAACTGAAACGGGTTTCTGGGGGAAACGTATTAAACCCCGAGCCATATTTAGTTGCGTTCCGATTGAAATCCAGCTGATTAACGCTATGCTGATTAGCCCACCGGTTAGGGCGCCCTACAATAAGGTTGATAATTTTTGTAATTTGTATTTAAAGGATCTTACAGTCGAGTTAGCTGACGGGAAGAACATTCCCAGGGTGAAGATACCTAAAAGGGGACCAGCGGTGATCGCCCCCAAACTGCCTGACGCTTGAATTAAGGCACCCATTTTTTCGACCACGAAAACCAGGGCGACGCATATGCTTCCTATGACAACAACAATCACCTTCATTAAGAAACTAGCTTGACTTTCGGTTAACGGTTTCTTCATACGAGGCTTAACTAAATCCTCGAAGATCACACCGGTCATCGAATTTAATCCAGTTGACATGGAGCTCAGTGCAGCGCTGAACACGCCACTAACAAATAATCCAGGTAAACCAGGCATGATGGCCGCTATGTGCATCACAAAGTATGGCAGCAACTGATCGGATTTGTGAATGGATCCTCTGGTAATCGGATCACATTTGTGATAGTATGCAAAAATTAGCAACCCCATGTAACAACACATCGATACCAAAGTCATTATACCAACTAAAAGTATGATAACTGTGCTGAAAAATTAAAGAAATGTTTTATAGTTTCATATCAAAGTATGTCAAGTCTTACACTCTAGCTTTGTTTAAAGAAGGCATCGCCAAGCAACGTTGCACCATCGCTTGATTTATGGAACACGAGGCCATCCACGAGAAGAAATTACCAATGGAGACTGTCCAAAATGAATGGCGAATCGTTGGATCCCAATCCAAACTAAAAATAAAGGAATAAGTAAGAATTAATATTAAAATTACGTACTTGAAAAAATCAATGCGTCCGCCTTCTTCACTTCGTTTCCAAACTTCATGAAAACCACCCACGGAGTAGGTGCCCATAAAGACAACAGCAATCAAAGCACCAAACATCACCACAGTTTGTATGGTGTCAGTCCAAACCACTGCTTTAAGACCACCCTACGAGGAAATTTATTTTTTTGTACAAAAAAAAATCGACACTTACCAAAGTTGTGTAAAAAATACAAACAATGCAAACTAGAGGTGTAATCAAATGTAGATTAATACCAGTAACTAGAAGTGATGAAATTAAAACAAAGTAAACACGCCAAAAACTCACCTTGACTAAAAGCTAAAGCTGGTACATAAATTACAATTGGGATGTACAACATCATTTTCATAAGGAACAAAATCGATCCAAATAATCGCACAGTTTGATTGAATCTTAAATTCAAATACTACAAAATTGTGTAGTTTATAAGTTTACAAAATATGTCAAAAGTTACCTCATAACTCGAAGTAATTTGTAATTTGTAGAACACTGGTAAGTAAGCGATCGCCATCGTTAAAGAAACGAACCCCTCGGAAGCGACTATCATCCAAAATTGCGTGCCGTAAGTGTACATTTCAGCTGGGATACCAAGTATACTAATTCCGGATATGTAGCTGAAATAACATAATTAATACAAAAATTACATCATACAATAGGCGCTCATAGATTTAGTACAAAAATATGTTCAGTGCTTTTTAATTTCACTCGATTCTATGTCACTTTTTGACGTTCAATGTGTGTGTGCGATCAGTTGTTGCAATTTCGTGCAAGAAAAATTGTGTTAACGAGCGGCGACATCATCTTTCATAACGTGAGTAGTATATTTAGAAAATCGAAACTATACGCGATGAGTCAAATTGAGCTATAAAAATGAAGGAAAACGTTTCAAAATTAAATTGTTTCCTTTTGGTCGGATGGAACGTCAACGCGAAATCGATCACAGAATCATTATTACGATAGTTACAAGAATAAATAAACATCCAATTAGTTCAAATCACCTAAATTCTATGAATGAAACACAAAGTTGACAGTTGGTGTTAAATCAAATCGTCGTGTAGTTTCAAACAAGAAAAATTGCTTGGAAAAGTGTCGCGAAGACGACGAAGCAGCCACGTTCCAACGCCGTCGTTGTGGAAGCCTCGTCCAAAAAGTGAGTTGTACATTTAGAAAATCAAAAATGTAAACGAGAACTGATGCGGCGTTAGAGCATTGAAGCGATTGGATGACACGTCAACGTGATATCAATCATAGAATTATCACCAAAACATCTAAGAGGATAAAAGGACATGTCATTAGTTAATTCAACTTTTCAATTCGCTCAATTCTGTGACAAAGTTGACATAATCGTTGCACAATAATGTCGTACAAGAAAAATTTGTTAAAAAAGAGTCGCGAAGACGACGAAGCGACCGCGTTAGTGTTCCAAGACTTCCTAAACACGTTCCAACGTCCCTCGAATCAAGCGAAAGTTTTTCTCAAATCGTCGGTGCTGAATTCAGATCAGGCGTCGACGAGTGGCGTCGTCCATCTTCAACAAACTGAAGTTTACGTTCCAAAACTGAAAACTACAAACGAGGACGTTCGTAAAATCGCCTACGAGTGCGTTAACGTTCTCAAGCATCCCTTAAAGTTGCGTCAGAAGAACGAAGGTAAGCGTCGCTCCAATTTGGAACAATTGAAGGACGAAATTAAGCAAAGGCAAACGTCGCACAGACACGTGACCATAGAACATGATGATCAAATCACGACTAACATCTACATCGGTGAGATGGATGGTCAGTTGACTTTTGACCGTTTAAAAGTTGAGTTTGGTCGTTTTGGGGCGCTGGCTAATATCAAGTTGTTACAACCGCGATTCGGTCACCCTGACTGGAGGTCGAATAAAACGAGCGGTTTGGTTGCTTATATGAGTCGCAAAGACGCCGAGCGCGCGTTTCGTTTTTTGGAACGCAACGCCGATTATGGAAGGATCGCTTGGAGCAACCCAGTTGACATACCACGTAAACCAATATACGTACCACCCATATTAGCGGAATATTTAGCACCTTTACCCTACACGGGTTTACCTTTTAACGCGCAACCCCGCGGTAGCGCTTCCAACATGGATTCAATTCTAGCTGTTTCAGTCGTAAAAGTAACAATACCCGAAGACTGGAAAATCTTGCATTTGATTCATAGAACCATCGAGTTCGTTATTAATCACGGACCAACCTTCGAACGCGTGTTAAGCACCAGAGAAGAGAATAATCCGGATTTTTTATTTCTCCGCGACAACACATCATCTTTCCATGCTTATTACAGATGGAAATTGTTTTCTATCCTGCAAGGCGATCGCGTGCAATCTTGGCGTCGAGAACCGTTTAAAATGTTCAAAAACGGACCGATTTGGTTACCACCAGTAAGCTTCGACTACACGCAAGGTCTATCTGAGGAAATGTTTGAACGCCAAGTTAACCCCAGTAAAATGTTGTCAAACGATAAAGAGGTTGAATTAAACCACCTGATTAGACATCTGAATTTAAGCAGAAGCAGCATTCGCCGTGCCATGGGTTTCTGCATGGATAACTCGTCCTGCATGGACGACTGTCTGGATGTTATCTTAGATTCCTTCAGAAACAAAACCACTAATCCGATTAAAAAAATAGCGAGGTTATTCCTCCTCTCGGACGTGCTGTGGAATTACAAACGACTATCATTAACATGGAAGGAACAGACGTTTGACAATCTTTTCGCTGATTTGCAGCACACGTACAGCGCGCTCAAGCAAAAAACCGATAAAGAAAATTTCAAAAATAAAACAATGTCTGTATTGATCTTCTGGAAGAAATGGAGATTATTCTCGGACGAGTTCCTCAAACGGAGCTCGATTGTATTCGAGGACGACATCGAAGATTACGACGCCCCTTTGGACGGCGCCAACTTACTTAAAGGTCAATTGGTACTAAACGAAAACGTCGAAATACCCGCGAAACGCGAAGACTTCTTCATCAACTCCAACTGGAGCGTAGTGGACAAGGAGTCCTTGGAGTCGCAAGCGATGTCATCGAAGAAATTGTATGAAATGCAGCTGGAGCGCAATGGGAACGAGTTGAGGGTGCCATCCAGATGGGATGATTATTAGTTTTAGTTTGTAACTTAATAAACTAGATTTCGTTCGTAATTATTTCACCAACCTGGCAATCATCGACATCGATATCGGGAAAATGCCCATCGTTTTACCTCCCATCAGATACTCCGATGTGGTGTTCTGTTTCACTTTGGCGAAAAACGCGAAATACACCCCGATCAACGCGGAAACGAGAAGCATGACGGCGAAAACGATGTAATCGAAGGCGTCGAAAAAGCGATCGGACTCGTCCTCCGGACTCATTGCGGTGGTGTAACAAAAACAACAACAAAGGGGAAGACAGTGGCACCTTTGGGTCGCGTTTTCAAGTGACCCATTATTCGTCGTGACCGCAATTTACGACGCTCAATTGAAAAATTGAACGGCAGCGAAGAATATTAGTTATAATAATAATAACGTCCAGTATATATTTAGAGGATGAATGTGGCCCTCAAGGACGAGCGTGCTAAATGATGTTACGAAATAACAACTTTATTCAAAAATCATCCCAACCGGACGTTTCATCTGGAGGAATGTCGTTGTCTTTCTTAAACGTATCTATATATCTAAAGTCGACGTTGCTGCTCAAGTTCGGCCGATAGGGGGATGTGATTTTACCAACCCTTAAATCCTGCCACTTGAAATCCCCGAACCATTTGTGAGTTACTATATCGTCGACGCCACCTTCTAAACATCCGAGTCGTTCATCCGGATTCTTCCGCAGTAGCTTTGTGATCAGATTCTTCGCCTTGGGTTGTACGTGCGATGGGAACACCACCGACTCAATACCTTCTAGTATCTTATTGTACGTTTGGAGGTAGCTGGAATCTCGTGACCTAAACGGTGTTTTCCCGTTGAGGAGCTCGTAAATAAAGATACCGTAGGCCCAATAATCGACGGCTTTGTTGTGACCACGACTGAGGATGATCTCAGGAGCGACGTACTCTGGAGTACCAGCGAACGTCACAGACTTGGCGTTACCCGGGAGGCGTTTAGCGAATCCAAAATCTGTCATTTTAACGTAACCATTATTGGCAACCAAGAGGTTCTCTGGCTTCAGATCGCGGTAAACGATTTCCTTGCGATGAAGGTAGGCTAGCGCCTCCAAGACGCACGCAGCGATGAAACGAGCTCCTTTCTCGTCAAACCGTCGATTAGGCTGCCTCTGCAGCAGACTCCACAAGTCACCTCCAAGACAAGCTTCCATCAGGAAGTAAATATACTTGGAGTCACTAACCTGAAACGAGTCTACATTAGAAACAACCCCAACGCATTTTACCTACAAACCTTTTTGTACATCCTTATTATAAAAAGCGATCTGCATTGCTTTTGTATCTTGTACTCGTTGATAACGTGCTGCTGTTGTTCCTGCTCGACCATTTCATACTTCTTCAGATATTTCAAGGAGAATGTTAATGATGGGTTTGTTTTGTGTTGGATGAAGACGACGCGACCGAAACCACCGACACCCAGTGTTCTCAAACAGGCGCAGTCGCCGATGTCGATGTTTGCAAACTCGTTATCATCGTCCTCTTCCTTGCCGCTGACCCTCGATGGCATCGTCAGTTTGCTGATGTCCTCGATGTTACCAAAGTGATCTATGAACTGCTTACGCGTCAAGGTGAGACATTCCGCCACTGGAGCGTCTGCGGTGACTGTCGCTTGTCGCGGTTTTGGTTCCAATAACGCTTTTTCACCGAAACATTGACCTTTATGCAGTCGACTAACGAAACCGCCATCTTTACGACTAATAGACACTGTACCAGCGGAGACGATGTAAAACTTATCGCCAGGATCACCCTCGCGGACGATCGTGGTACCAGTTTCGAATACTTCTGTCTTAAGTATTCCAGCAACCTCTCGAAGCACGTCGTCGCCGGCCTCGTTCAAAACTGGGACGTTCTTCAAAAACGACACGACTTCCTGCTGCGCTTCTAACGCAGATTTTTTCATTAATTGTTGGTAGACGACGCCATCGATGACCCAAACTTTGGCGGGGGTGCGGGCGCGGACGCTCGCCAAACGTTTGGCGTTATACAAAATTGCTAGTTCCCCGAATATTTCGCCCGGTTTTATGACGTTCACAACTCCTTGAGATTTTTTGATGACGTCGAATTCGCCGTCTGCCGCTACGAACATATGCGAACCCGTTTCACCCTCTTGGATGATCTCATCGCCGGATAAGATTTGTTTCGGGTACATGGAGTCGATAACGTCGACGAGACGTTTCCCGGTGATCATCTTGCTTAGGAATTGGTTTTGCTCGATGGCCGTTCTTATCAAATCCTCGTCGCTGCATTTGTAAAAATATGATTTTGAGGTTATAGGCCCAAGGGCTCTAAACTTTTTTGAATTGAAGTGTATAAATAGAATTATCGTCAATAATTGATTATAGTTTATTTTAGTCGCTGGGGATTACTTTATCTTCGATAATCTATTTACAACTAGACTTTGTGTTTTTTTAAATATTTACTAACCTAGGAGTTTTTGGATGTTTCGTTAAAGAGTTAACCAAATCCTCGTCGTAATGCACCGGTTTCGGGAGCACTCCTGATCTTCGTTTGCTTTCATCTCCGTCGCCGCTTTGTCCCTTTGCTTCCGTTGCCCTGAACTCCACGTCATCTTCAACAATTACGACGTTTGAAAAATTTTCTCCAACAATCTTGCTTGTTTGATTTCCATCGTTATCATCGTCCACTTGACGAACAACGGCTGCTGTTATTTTGCCGTTGGTGTCGATGTGGTTTAATTTAGCGTCGCTCGTCATTGGATTGGGTTTTTTTTTAATTTCATCATAATCGTGATTGATTTCGAACGATTTTTTACCACTCTTGAAACAACAAAACGGCATCGCGTTTAAACACGCATCCGTGAGATTTTTTCGATTACTGAATTGCGATGATGATAAATAATCTTGAAAACGTCTTCGAGGATAATACGATAATCAAATAATGAGCAAAGATAATCGGAAATTTTTAAATATACTCGAGATTAATAATCCACGTTTACTATTACATGTATTAGGTCAAAACATTTCATGTGTTTGATTAGTGAATTATTCCTTGTTCCAGATTATCTAGCAGGTAAACTATCAGGTAGTTTATCCAAAGGGTTGAAGAACTAAATTAAAGAGAAATAATTTGATATCTCCCGACGAATTATTTGTTAAGAAAACGTATACAGGTTATTATTTCTAATAATTTCAATTTTATGAAATGGGAAATGTAGAGCAGCACGAATATCTAATATTATTTCAATATATTTCAAATTTTTTGTATCACAACAACGTTAGCAAGCGCGCGGTGATCATTTGCTGTAGTTCATCGGATGTTATCTCAACTTCATGTTATTTTCCCAAACTTTGTATGTTTTCGTTATTATGCCCCCATTGTTATTGTGTTGTGGTTCTAGTTTAATGAGTGAGAATGTTTTTTCGTACTTATAATCATCTTTATACCATGAAGAGCAATGTAGAGTTGCGTGTTAACACCCGATGATAGCAACGATTCTCGAACATTCCAGAATGAGCATGCGTGGACATTCTGGAAACTTCGACGCTCCTATATAAACCACAGACGCGGCGTCTTCAAGTCAGTTCGAAATAACTACTGCTGCTGTTAAGGTGAAGTGAATCAAAGCGATCAAAGAGCGAAAATGTCGTTGCTACCCTACTTGTTGGAGTCGTATACACGACCATCCCGTATTTTGGATCAACAATTCGGGCTTCCCCTCGACCCGGAGGATTTATTGAGCCCAATTCTGGACCCAACGTACCAACGATCCCCGTTGGGCATCGGCTACTACATCAGACCCTGGAGATCCGCTCTATCCCAAAGGGACGTCGGTTCCACTCTGGCCGTTGACAAGGACAAGTTCCAGGCGAACTTGGACGTGCAACAATTCAAACCGGAGGAAATCACCGTCAAAGCAACCGGGAACAACACCATAACCATCGAAGGGAAGCACGAGGAGAAACAGGACGACCACGGTTTCATCTCCAGGCATTTCGTCAGGAAGTACGTCCTCCCGAAGGAATGCGACTACAGCAAAATCGAATCCAAGCTGTCATCGGATGGTATCTTAACGATTACAGCTCCAAAAATCGCCGACAAAAAGGAGGATCACAAGTCGATTCCAATCACCCAAACCGGAAAACCGGCTAAAGTCGAGCAAAAAAAGGAGGAGTGCGATAAGGAAAAAGTTGAAGCTCCAAAAAAATAGATCTGTTTCATTAATTACTTTCTTTTCAAGACTGAATTTATTTGTATTATGATTTTCTGTAATAAAACCTGCGTTGAATCGTAACTTGTTTTTTAGCACCAATATGGCCGGTGGGGATACAAAGGCGCTACCATGGTTGACATTTGAACAGCTGTCAAACGTCAACAAGATATCAAATTTTATTTACATCGGCAGTTGAACGACAAACTCGATCAATCGATGTGCGAAAATGGCTAAAATACGAAGCCGCCCTTGATGACAACATTGTGTCTCGATCGCCCCAAGCGAATAACCGCGAGCGTGCTCACGATTTCCAACGTATACGTTCATAAAATGTAATAAATTGTGTTTGAAACCCTCTCCCCCGTTACGACGTAATTAATATTAATTTCGAACGCGTCCTTTTGGGTAAACGTGTTTCGTCAAGGGATGGAGTGGCTTCGTTGAACGTGTTTTGGGTGTCGCGTTTCGGCGTGAACGCCTCGAACAATGACCAAAACAATCGGCGACGAGTAGTTCCGAAAATGTCCGCTGATTTCCCCATTAATCACGGTGCGAAATATTCAAACGCTGTTGTTGTTAATAACATCGATTATTTACGTGGGAACGGCGGCGACGATTTACTTGTCGCAGATCATCGGCAACATTTCGATCTAAGATATGATATAAACGGCGTCACCGAGGCCCACATACACAAAACGAATTATGCGAGCGCCGAAAGTGAGGTTAGGTTTTTGAAAGAGTGGCTACTACTCCATCTCGATTTGATACAGCAACAAAATGAGGAGATACTAAGCAAAGAACGAACTATTCTCATCCTGCAGCAAGAAAATGAAATGGTAAGCGAACGCCTATTTCGATATCAAAACTAATTCGTTTCGCCGCTTCCCAGCTCAAGGAACGCGTGAGTTGCATGGAACGGGACGGACCCCCAACGATCGACCGATTCGACGACGTCGCGCCCGATATGACACAAGGTTTAACGGCGTGCGAAGACAATTACCCTTTAGAATTCAAAGTGAACTGTAACACGGACGCCGCGATCGAATTAAGAACGGACAGTAGTGAGTCGGACGCTTTAAAAAACATTTGCGAGGAAACGAACTTCGTGCCGGACGCACTGGTAGTCGACGTGAAAACGGAAGTGGTCGAAACTCTAAGTTCCGAAGTAACTTATAATTTTACCAGCGAATTGGATTCGGAGAAGAATCTGAGGATGAGCATCAGGCGAAAACGTGTGTGTAGCGGATCGTCGGGGCAGAACGGCTCCGCGACTGAAGATAAAACCGTCAGGAAAAGAAATAGGAGGAAACGTAAGGAAATAAACGAGTGGTATATTTCATCTACCAGTCAAATGAACTACTTTGTAATAGTAGTGTTTTAAATTATATTTCACTTTATATTAGGTACTCTGAAAAGTGGCGAAATTCTAACTACACCGGATTTGTACGTAACCCGTGTGGGTGATTCGTTACCGGGCGTCTCATCGGACACCATTGTGGATCCTTCCAATGATTCAGTATTAGAAGTGAGTGTCGACTGTTTTTCATTACTTTTTTAACACAGGTTTTGTGTTATCAGGTACCTTGTTGGAGGATAAAGGTGTACGCGAGTTGCTACTCGATGGAGGGTACGGAAAATCTGGACGACGAAGTTTTTAACAAGCGGCATAATCGTTTGGAGATCGACGAGCGGCGACGTAAACGATGGGACATCCAACGTATCAGAGAGCAACGTGTTATTGAAAAATTGAAACAGCGACAGGAGCGAATTGATTGTAACGCGAAATCTGAATGTCCTAGCGCTATGGAGGAATCGTTGTGGCCGAATGCCGAGGATATTAAGTTTTTGGACGTATCCGATAATTTACCGGTAGCGGCGTTTGGGTTTCCAATCCCCTATTTACCCCCGAGGTACGTAGCGAACTTAAATTTAAATTCAATTTAAAATCGTATTTTTGTAGCGAATTTATATTATCATGGCTACATGATACTACAATGTTAAGAAAAGAACCACCTATTATTAAGAGGAGAATCAAACGTAGAAGAAGAAGATTTTAAGTTTAAGAGGAAAAATGCGACTTGTGATATAAGTAAGAATTCCATAAAATGATATTACTTCATATAAATAGTGTGAAAATTGTACTTAATTGTATATAACTGTCAATTGTAGTTTTGTAGCCTTCCCATGTTTACCAAATAATCTTGTTGCCTAGTCAAAGTTGAATTTCAATCGTTGAAGGAAGAAGCCCTTGTATATATATGCGAGGAAGGCCGTTTACGAATAGTTTTGTTTTGTATAAAAGTTAGTTGATAATTTTTGGTGGTTAGAGCAAGTTCAAAATGACAATTTTTTTGTGTACTATAAGTTCAAACGATTTATTTTTATGATGAATTTTACTATAAATACATTTGATTTAAAAAAGAGACAGATAATAATTTAGATAATTTATTGCAAAAAAAAATCAAATATTCAGTCTTGAAACATAAGCATAATACAAACAGTACGATTAGTATAAGATTAATGTAATTCATTTCTTAACATCTTCCGGCTTTTCCTTCTCATTTTCCTCCTTCTTTTGCTCCACCTTAGCCGGTTTTCCAGTTTGGGTGATTGGGATGGTGATGTGATCCTCAGCCTTGTCGGCCAGTTTGGGAGCGGTGATGGTCAGGATACCATCCGAGGACAGCTTGGATTCGACTTTGCTGTAGTCGCATTCCTTCGGGAGGACGTACTTCCTGACGAAATGCCTGGAGATGAAGCCATGATCGTCTTGCTTTTCCTCGTGCTTTCCTTCGACGGTTATGGTGTTATTGCCGGTTGCCTTAACGGTGATTTCCTCCGGTTTGAACTGCTGGACATCCAAGTTCGCCTGGAACTTGTTCTTATCGACAGCCAAGGTGGAGCCGACGTCCCTCTGGGATAAGGCTGTTCTCCATGGTCTGATGTAGCAACCGATGCCCAATGGTGGCGCAGCTCGTTGGTAACTTGCGTCCAAAATCGGGCTGAGCAGATCTTCGGGATCTAATGGAATCCCGAAATGTTGATCCAAAATGCGCGATGGGCGAGTGTATGGGTCCAACAGGTATGGCAGCAAAGACATTTTCTTTTTTCACTTTTAAGCACTGAGCGACGTTCACTTGTTGGGTTCAACTTTTCGAATGCCGGCTTGATCGCGCCGGCTCCCTTTATATACGCGTGGAAACTTCCAGAAATTCGATCGTGGCTCACTCTGGAATGTTCGCGAAAAATCGCGAACTGAATCGTTCCTCGGATGTTAACACACCACCTACTGGGTATAATTAAAGGTAAAATTGGAATAATTTTTGAGGCAGCAATATAAATACATTATAGCGTTACTTAATACATATTTTTTCACCATCAAATTAGAAGAAATTGGAAAATATTGCTCTAGTTTTTTAAGCATTGGGATAACATCACACGAACTATAGGCAATTGTGTCGTTCTCAATGAACAGTGTTGCCGTGTTACAAAAATTTCCGTTATTTAATATTATTTATAATTTGCGACATTTAATAGAAATATGGATTTGCAATTGATTTATGAGTACACTTTTAAATATTTAGAGATGTTATTGAAAGTTATCTAACGACGGTATACGAAAAATAAGTCATTTATGTTTAATGTGGTTGGTAGTATTTCCACAACGAATAAAAAAATGTTTCGGCTAATTTGAAGTGGAAAAAAAATGAAGCAATTATTTTTATGATGGTTTACGTTCTAAAGACAATCCTTTGCTTCATGTATTTGTTACTATAATAACAATTAAGAAATGTAATGTTGGTCGAGATAAAATGCGATTACCAATTGGCAACATCATAATTATCAAATTCACGACTTGTATGATTTAAATTACAATTAATATCTGCAAAATATGTGTGACTTATTCAAAATATTGATTTACAGCAGATTACATTAAAAAATGATTTGATGAAAATTTAAAAAATTTATTACAAAAAAACCGCGAAATTTAGAGATACGAAAATTTTTTCAATAATTTGAAAGTAATTAATTGTAAATAATTTCTAATAACATTTTTTTTTAGTGAGTGGTGACCCAAAAAGAATTCTTAATACTCATGCGCAATTCGCACTACTATTTAGTTCGCGTTCGCGAAATCATTGCGCTTTAGTTCATCGTGGCGGTCGGTCTGTGCGTTCCATCTTGATCGAGCTGCGACTCTATTAATGAATGAATAACCGAAGTAAAACAGTTGTTGCTCAAGCAGCCGGGACCGTGGTAAACTGTGAGTAAAAATAAAAAGTCATAACATAACCCTTATTGAATTGAAATTTCGAACGTTGAAAAGCAGTGACATCTTGAGAACATCTCACACACCAGAGTGACCTTGGAATATATACAAACCGTTAATTAGTATTGTGTGTAATTTTGATACATAATTAGTGTTTTATCAGCAGTAATTTGTCTATTATGAAGATAACGATCCCATTTTGTCACATATACATATGTTCTATGTTTTTCTCTTCCACAGAAAATTATCGCATAGACCATAAAATGTCGAGCACAGAAATAACTTTCGGATTATGGGATTACATCGTTTTACTAATTGTTCTGCTCGTTTCCTCGTTAATCGGCGTGTACTACAGGTTTACCGGAGGCAAACAGAAAACGACTAAGGTAAGGCATTCATAATTATCATTATAATCCAGCATACAAATAAAGTTAATCGCCTTTATTGTCGTTCCGCCGAATTAACTCAAATCGCTCCGAGGTCATTATATTTAAAAGCAATGACTCCAAGTCGTCGACTCGATTAATCGGTATTCATGCGGAATTTGCATATTTTCAGTTAGACGGAATTTCGTTTAATATAAACGTCAATATATGCGATTACGCGTAGATAAGAAGAAGAACGTTAAGTGTTTTTCTATAGTCCGTAGACCAAAATGTAGGATATTTTTTGCGATTGACATGTAGATATTAAAATGTGTTTGGCTATCTAAAAGAAATTTTGACAGATGACGTGTTTTATATCATTTGACGCATTATCAGTGCCATTGTTTCACATCATATAATTGATTGTTGTAAACTTTCTTGATAAAAAAATAATTGTCGCGCGTCCTTCAAACTGAATTTAACATTCGTTTCAGGAATATTTATTGGCCGACCAAAATATGCCAATACTGCCAGTCGCCTTCTCGTTGATGGCCTCCTTCATGTCCGCCATTACGCTTTTAGGAGTTTCCAGTGAAAATTACACCTACGGTATTCAGTTTATCGTGATCAACGTCGCTTACGGTATTTTCACGTGGTTCGCCGCTTACTTGTACTTACCGGTTTTCTTTCAACTGCAAGCCACCAGCGCCTACGAGGTAGCACTTGGTAACCATCGCATTTCCCTACTTATTCTTTTTTAACGCAGTACCTCGAGAAACGATTTGGTAAAACAACTCGACTGGTTGCATCTTTGCTGTATACAATACAGATGGTTTTGTACATGGGAATCGTCCTCTACGCGCCCGCCATAGCGCTTGAAGCTCTAACCGGTCTAAACAGATCAATGGCCATTTCCTCCATCGGCCTGGTTTGCGTTTTCTACTCCACCATCGGTGGCATGAAAGCTGTTTTAATGACCGACGTTTTTCAATCGTTCCTCATGTTCGCCGCCGTACTCAGCGTGATAGCTTGCGCTGTTATCGACAAAGGAAGCTTCGCGGAAATCTGGCGGATCGCTTCAGAGGGAAAACGTACTGACTTACTTAAGTAAGTACATCGTTCCTACTATATCATTTACATGGGGATTTTCAGTTTTGATCCCGATCCTACGGTACGACATTCCTGGTTCACCCTGCTGATCGGCGGCGGTGTAACTTTCCTATCTTTATACGCTGTTAATCAGACGCAAGTGCAACGCTACTTAACGGTGAAGGATTTGCGAACGGCGCAGAAGGCGCTGTGGTGGAACTGGCCGATTCTATCTTTTTTGAGTTTGACGACGTCATTCTCCGGTTTGGCCATCTATTCAAAGTATTACAATTGCGATCCGGTTAAGAATGGCGTTATCCGCAATTCCGATCAGGTATGCTTTTTTCGTTTCATCTTTTGCATTTATTTGATTGATCGTCTTCGAAAAAGTGCGCTACGCGATGATAATAATTGAGATGTATGTTTGGTTGCCTGAAACTTAGTTCATAGAATATATGAATAACTGTGAGTGCACGTGCGCAAATGTCTACGAGAACATATTGCGGACATGCGCAATAAAACTTAATTAAGGACCGTAGTAAGCTGTACGCGCAATGTAGTACAGTGTCGTAATTAGCGTTAGTTGACACGATAGAAAATTTTTTTTTGTTTTCAGCTTATGCCCCTCTACGTGGTTGAATCCATGGGACATATACCAGGCGTATCAGGACTTTTCGTGGCCGGCATTTTCAGCGCGGCCTTATCAACAGTTTCCGCCGCTCTGAACAGTTTAGCAGCCGTGACCATAGAAGATTATTACAAGGTTTCTAAAACGGTGATCAACGCGACGATTTACGAGATTTTAACAAATTTTAGCCAGTTATCAAACGATTGTTCGCGACGCAATTGACGGAAAGCGAGGCGGCTAATCGCACGAAATTGATTGCTTTGCTTTATGGAGGCGTTTGCTTGTCGGTCGCCTTTTTGGCGCAATTTTTGGGCGGTGTGCTGGAGGCGTCGCTCTCGATTTTCGGAACGATCGGTGGACCGCTTTTGGGAATTTTCACGCTGGGGATGTTCACGACGCGAGCCAATCAAACTGTAGAACTGCAAATAATATTTAATCGCGTTTTTTCATTCGCTTTATTTTAGGGCAGTCTGGTTGGTATGCTAGGAGGCGTCACCCTTTCTTTGGTAATGGCTTTCGGGGGACCAAAACCACCACCACCAAAATTACCGGTTTCTGTAGAAGGCTGCGTACCTTTCACCAATACGACTACGAATAATGTTTTCGTAGAAACAAAGTGAGTTTACCGTACTATCGATTGTTTTTACATCTTATTACGTTTCAGGACTTACTTTTGGTTGTTCCGAGTGTCGTACTTGTATCAAGGCGTTTTCGGATTTTTATGTACTTTATTTGTCGGTTATTTGGTGAGTTTACTGTGTCGAAACGCGGTACACGAACGACGGACAAAGAAAAATCCGAATTTGTTCGTGCCACCATTGGCGAGGAAACTCAGGGAAAAGACTGCTCAAAATGTTAAATTAACGGATATCTCGAGCGTTAACGTAGACTAGAAAATTTATATTAGGTTTAAAATTCATCGTGGAAACTTCGCGCCGTATCCACCATTTTCGATTTGAGAAACAAATCGGGATGCGCTAGCATCTCATTTAAGGACAACATGTTATCTTTATCGACGTCCGCCAAAGATAAAAGAGCTTCGGCCTCGTGCTCGCTGTGTCGAGGACTTTGCGGGGCCACGTAGTGCAACAACTCCCTCCTGTCGGCTTTGCCGTCGCCGTTCAAGTCGACGGATCGCCGAAATTCCGCTCGTCTTTCGTTTTCATCTTGTCGGATTAACAGGGTGTCGTCGTTTCCTAGGAATTTTTTTGTAATTATGAGTTGTAGAAGAATTGTTAAGCGAAATTGTAATTATTTATTAGTTGACTCACCATCTGCTTGCAAGGTAGCAAACTCGTCTTCAGTTAAAAAATCGTCACCGTTTCTATCGAATTTATCGTACAATTCGTCAACTAAGGATAATTGATTGGCGGCACTCGACTCCGGGTGGGTGAAAGCTAAGAATTCCTCCATCGTTAACGACTCGGGGTTCGATTTGGCCGCCTCTAACCAATAGGCTTTATCTCGCAATATTTGTTCTGGAAATAACTTTTTTTTAAACGTAACGGTACGACTTATCCTACCTTTCATGTATCGTATCGTTAATTGGTTAGGTTTATGTGTTCTGATTTTACGCGTTTTAGAACCAAAACCGCGTTTTTTTAGGAAATATTCGTAATACTCGTTCCAAGTGACAACACCATTTTTTGGATCTTTATCGATTTGGGTGAATAATTTTTGATTGTTGCTTACTGCCAGTGATATATGTTCCATGATTTTCTTTCGTATCCAAATCGCCAGTTCGTTTGAATCCAATTTTCCGTTTCGGTCTCCATCCGCTCTGCGAATTTGATGTCATTGTTTTGATCATTAACTCTTTATAACCTGCCTTCTAAACACGTCGTGTAAGATGTCGTTGGGATTTTTCCTCTTGTTTCCCGACTCATTCCCGTCCACTAAATACTCATTTTTCACGGCCTCTTCCGAACGTACGTCCGAGTTGAAATTGCTATTTTTCATACGGATTTCGAAGGTGTCTTCGAGTTTCCCGCGACGCGATTCGACCGGAATTTTCATTTTTCTGGTTAACGGGCTGAGCGGCAGCGACAACGACCAAATTAAAAGGAAAAATAAAAGATATGAAAGGAGCGGCACTGAAAATGTCCACCTTAAGTAATAGCTGGATTTAATTTTCCGACTTTTCATTCTAAATAATCAAGGCATTATTTTCGGTTTTCATCCGGGCAAAGCGAAACGTGAAATGAAACGCTTGGTTGAGAGCAAAATTGATTTTTCTTCAGCGCACGCGCTGTCACGTTAAAAAATTCTATGCTCCATGATCTAATTATTAAATTAAAATAGTTTTCGCTTTTATATAATATTATTTTGTACCGTTGAAGATGGTGTTAACGCGCATGACGGAATCGAACGAAAACGTTTTTGATAACCAACCAGAAAGAAGGGATTCTCCAAGAGAGGCGTGGTCAATTCCGGGGCTATATAAAGAGCGACGCGCGGTCAGTCAACGGCGGTGGTAACGAAGTAAGTGGTATAATTTTTTTTTCTTTAATTTTAATCACCTTGAAAAACCGTAATTTCATCTTTTAAATTCAAAGCGATATTATCAATTCCTTTCAACTCCTTAGGTTGCTCCAATTTTCCCTTTGTTTTCAAATAATTTTGAACGGGTGGTGAAAATAAATTAATATCGACGTCGTTGGTATTCTCCGTATGGGTTGCCAGCGATCCCAGTAACCCCATAATAACAGTTATTAAAAAACCAAAAGCCGAGTACCAAATATAAGAAATTCGGTATAGAAAAAAAATTGGATCCCTGCAAGAAAAAAAAGGTAATTTTTTATTTCATTAGTTGGAATTGATTTACTCAATTTCCACAATATTTCGTTGTATTATAGAGGAATTTAAGTTGAGGCACCCTGCGATACTCGTTGTTTTGATATCTTCCTGTAATTTACCACTGGCGATGTAAATTTGCTGCCCGATACACATTAGGGTTATAAGAGCAGCTGCGACTAGACTACCAAAAATTGCGCCCTAAAAACGTCCTTACGTCCTTTGGACTATTTTTACAAGTAAGACTTACTTTTGAGTTCGCCTTAGGGAAAAACATTCCCAATGTGAAGAGGCCTAAAATTATTCCACCGACCATCCCGTTAAAACTGATGGCAACTTGCATAACACTCCCAAGTTTAGCTACAATAAACACCTACACAAACTTTAAGATTAATTAAAGACGCAAACTCACCAAACCAAAGCTCATAGCGCCGTAAACAATCGAAATGCATTTAGCCCAAAAAGCACCGTTTTTTTGATCAATTTTAACGTTGAGAGCGCTAGTGATAAAATCTTCCATAGTTACAGCTGCCAGACTATTTAAAGCCGACGCCACGGTTCTACAAAAATTTTTATGATATTGCTGCTAATTATTAACAAATGTAAGTCACCCCAAACTTGCAGCAAAAATCCCGGCCACAAAAAAACCGGAAATACCTTTAATTTTACTCATTTCTGTTATAACGTAGTAAGGGAGCAATTCATCGGAGTCTTCGATTTGTCCGGAAGTTTTTGGGTCGCAATCTTTGTATTTGTGAACCATTATCATGCCGGTGTAGAAATTTAAACTGTAGACCAGGATTAAACCAAAGGCTGAAGTCCAAAGTGCCCTTTAACATAAAGAAAAATTTTAACTCTCGTGTTATTTTATTCTTACTTTCGAGCTTGTGATATTGTTTTCACAGATAAATATTTCTGTACCGATGATTGATTCGAGCAGAACATTGTCATCCAGTAAAAGGTACCACCAATAACGACTGACCAAAAGCTGTGCCTTACAGTGAGATCCGGATTCATACTTAAAAATTGCGTTTAAAAAAAGTAAAATAACATTTGTTATGTTACTTGAAAAGCTCCAATCGTTCCGTTAGGTAATTTTCCAACCAAATTTTCGCGTTCGCTCCCAAGGCAACCTGACCAATCCAAGCCACCGCCACTAGAGAACCAATCAAAACGACAGCTTGAAATGTATCGGCTATTATAACCGCTTTCATACCACCTTGAGAGGCATAAAAAATACAAACAACATAAACGCCGGTGACAGCGTAATATACGTTTACTCCGGTAACTGAAATATCACTTAATATCACCTGCGCGCGCAAAATATCACTTTTACCTTTACTGAGCGCAAGCGCAGGAGCAAACACGGCCACGCTCGTGTACGACACCATTTGAAATATGTACAAGCCACTCGCCAAATATCGCGTCCCAAAACTGAATCTCAACGAAAAATATTCGTAACTGCTCGTCAACCGCAGTTTCATAAACACCGGTAGGTAATAAGTCGATGTTAGAGGTACAACTAGAATAAAAGCGACGCAAATGATCCAAAATTGCAAACCATGATTGTACATCTCAGTGGGGTTACCCAGCAGCTCAATAGCCGTGACGAAGCTGCAAGAAAACGTCCCTAATACCATCAACTCCCTTTGAAGACAATTACCTGGCCGCTAAAGACATAGACATTGGGAAAGTACCCATGGTACTTCCTCCCAATAAAAAATCCTCGCTACTTTTTTGTTGATTACCAAAAAAACCATAAAAAACCCCGATACCACAAGAAATAATCAACATACCCCCCAAAACCAAATAGTCAACCCATGAAAAAGTACCATTATTTGTTTCTAAAAAAAAATTATAATATAACTCAAGGTTGTTATAACACCGGATGGTGTAACAATAATATTGTTACCTGCACCATTCTTCATATCGCCAAACACAGAACGACATTGAACAAACAAAAATACGAATCCATAAATAATTTTCGAACACCACATTGTACCCGCAACATATAAAGCGGTACTAAAAAAAAAATCAACATCGGACTTCGTTTTATTTCTAATAGTGCGAGTGGGGAAAGTGTTAAATAATTAATCCCAACTAACCGATCAAAGCGGAAATTTTTAACCGATTAATTATTAAAATGGTACAAACTAGATAAAACCGACGCTCAGAGGTGCATCAGTGCCGTATCATATAAATGCACATTACTTGATTGGGATCAATTGCCCTGCACTACCAACAAACCACTTGAAATTAATTAATTTCACATTCTTACAAACAACTTTATTGCTTCATTAAAAACATAATAAATAATATTACATTTTAAAAATATAAAATAACTTCTATTTTTTCTTCCGATCGGTGTTACATTTTGGACAGAACCATTTACCTTTTGGTTTGATGGTTAGTCCGACGCAGGCGAAGTGGAACCATTCGATCGGGCACTGAAATTTAAATTCGAACTCAAAAGGTTGTTGCGCTTTAATCGAATAACTCACGTCTTGGTTATCGCAACCAATCATTTCACCGTACGATACTTGATGGCATAAGCAGTAAGTAGGTTCGTTCGGATCGACGGGCATGTCGAGAACGTCGCTCGGGTGGGCGATGCCCGACAACCCCGGCAGACCGGCTACGGCTTCTAAAACTGAATGATTGTTTATGAAAAAAGTGTTTTTTGTGTAAAAGTTATGAGATGCGAGTGGGTGATTGAGATGAGATGATACGAACCCTCACCTGAAGCAACCTTGGCCACACTTCCGGTGGCACTGCTGGTATTAGTGTTGTTACTGGAACTTTTTTGTTTTTTCTTTTTGGTACCGCGTACAGTTCCAGCCGAATCTTCTTCGCTCGAGTTACCTGATCGTTTCTTTTTATCCAATTTTTCTTGGGCTTTCTTTCTGCCTTCTATAAAATAAAGGATTAAGATGATTTTTTAAATTGTTATGAGTAATATATACTTTTAGTGGAGTTTTGTTCGTCTTGATTTCGGGAATTGATTACTTTGTCTTGAATTTCAGCTTCAAATCGAGCTAGATCGTTATCAAGTCGCCTGATGTGTTTATCGACTAATTCGTACGTTTGAATTGCCAGTTGCACTTTATCGTCGCCGTATTCCTGTAATTGAAGCTTTAGATTATGTTTTAAAGCAATTTGAGCCCTTACTTTTGCTTTGTTAAAGGAGCCTTGTATTTTATCTAGTTTTTCTTTCTTTTCGTCTCCACCGTAATTCGATTGGTTTTTTAGATACTCGTCCGCTAATAAATCGATATTTTTCATGAGTGCTTGTGCTCTCGTATCCAAGTCTCTCATAAGAGCAAAGTTTCGTTGCAGCTCTACTGGTAAATGGTCTAAGCCTGAAATAAAGCGAATTAATTGACTGCATTTGAATTAAATAATTTACTTACTATCGAGGTAATGCTCCAAGTAAAGTGCTGAAGTCATTATTGTTGTTAAAATATTAAAATTAATATATTAATCGAGTCAAAAATTGTTTGTGTATGTAAACGACATCTGTCGTTACATTTGAACTACTAAGGTTTTGAGGTTAGAAAAATAACCCTCAAAATGTCGAAGGAGTAAGTAGAAAATAAAAAGGCGTAATAATATTAATTTAATTATTTTAGGTACGGTTTAATTATACCAAATAAAAATAAAATCCAAGTGCAAGCTCCTGTTAAGAGGGCAGCAATTTTCGATGAAGACTCGGATTCGGACGACGGCGCTCCCAAGAAACCGATGTTTTTCACATCGCAAAAGAAGAAACAAACCGAAATAACTCACGAAAGAGCACTAGAAGAAGATCCCACGGTTTACCAATACGATGAAGTTTACGACGACATACAGCAGAAAAAAATGGACTCTAAATTATTGAAGAAAGATTTGGATCGCAAACCCAAATACATTCATAACTTACTTAAAGCCGCCGAGATGCGGAAAAGGGAGAACGAGCGACGAATCGAAAGACAAGTACAGAAAGAACGTGAAGCCGAAGGAGATCAGTTTAAAGATAAAGAATCTTTTGTAACTCGCAGCTATCAGACTAAATTAGAGGAGATGAAAGCGTTGGAAGAGCAAGAACGTCGCGAGGAATACCTGGAATCAATTGGTGATGTTACGAAACAAGGAAATTTGGATGGTTTTTATAGGCATTTATATGAACAAAAAGTAAAATACGAGGATACTGTTGAAGAACCACAAGTTTCAAAAGCAATTAATACGGAAAAATCGAAAAAGAAACGACACTACAGATCAAGGAAGGAATCTGACGACGAGGAAGTTGAGATTAAACAGGAACATCAACATTTGCAATCAAATTTAGATGCAGATTCAGATTTTAGTATTGACTCATCATCTGAGAGTGAGAGCAACGAAACTGAAGTTAAACCACCGGTGGTGGATGTTAAAGAAGAAAAAGTAATTGAAACGAAAAACGAGGAGGCGGAGAAAAAGGAAGAAAAACCGGTGGAAACAGAAGAGAAGATCGAAGAAATCAAAGTAGCTAAAAAAGAACGAATTTATGATTTTAAAAAACGGACTGTTGGTGCAGTATTTGAAGAAGCTCGGAAACGTTACTTTGCGAGACGCGAAGCCAAGTTTTCTTAATTGATTAGAAATTAAAAGTCGTTTAAGTAATGTAGTTCAAATGTTCTAAGTTGTAGTTCCAGTGTACCCGATACAAGAGCTGTCAAACAGTCGCCAAATATTGTTGATATTACTAAGCATTTGCTGTAAGCACGTTGTACTGGAATAATTAAGTAAAATAAAGCAGTTTTCGATCGTTAAAATGACGGAAGAGCGGCTCCAAATTGTAATTTCTTTTAATACATTAATATTATTGTAACTCGCTGTGTTTTAGGATTGGGGTAACGACAAGTTGTACCGGACACAGAAGCAAGTGGAACGAAATCCTTACGACCTCGAAGCCTGGTCGATTTTGTTGCGGGAATGCCAAACGAAACATATTTCCGAAGTTCGACCGTTGTACGAGCATTTAATCGTTATATTCCCAAGCGCCTCCAGGTACTGGCGCATCTACATCGAGCACGAGGTACTGCTTTATTTTATCCAAACGGTAATTACACATTTGCTTGAATTCCAGATGAAGTTTCGAAATTTCGAAAACGTGGAAAAGGTAGGCCTTATTGTGTATACCAATGTCGAAGGAAATAAATTAAGAACAAATAAAGGAAGAATTTTTTTTCATTTCTTAAAAAATGTGTTCAGAAACCAGGAGGCAATTTTCTTTACACCGGTTTCGTTTTTCGTTTAGCCGGTTTTCTGAAGGTTGCTTTCTCGTTTATTCAACCTTTACCTTGGTTTGTATTTTTTTGCCAGCTTTTCCAAAGGTGTCTGATGAAGATTTTGAACATCGAATTATGGAAGTTGTATTTAGCGTACGTGAAGGAGACCAAAGCTATTTTACCTACTTATAAGTAATTATTTTGAATGATTGTTAAGCTCTGTATTAACGTTTCCTTGTTTCTTAGGGAGAAAATGGCGCAAGCGTATGATTTCGCTTTGGATAAAATTGGAATGGATATGCATTCGTATTCGATCTGGAACGATTATGTTAACTTCTTGAAAGGGGTTGAGGCGATCGGGTCGTATGCTGAGAATCAGAAAATTTCAGCTGTTCGTAAGGTTTATCAACGAGGGATCATTAATCCGATGACTGGTATGGAAACGTTATGGAAAGATTACATAACGTTCGAGCAAGCGATTAATCCGATAATTGCCGAAAAAATGAGCATCGAGCGAAGCAGGGATTATATGAATGCACGGAGGGTGGCCAAGGAGTTGGAGGTGCAAATACGCGGCATAAACCGGAACGCCCCAAGCGTTCCACCGAATGGTACGCCGGAGGAAAAGAAACAGGTTGAGTTGTGGCAGAAGTATATAGCGTGGGAGAAAAGCAACCCACTTCGTACTGAAGACACAGCGTTGTTGACGAAACGCGTCGTGTTTGCTTTGGAACAATGTCTTCTTTGTCTTGGTCACCATCCGGATATTTGGTACCAAACGGCGCAATTTCTTGAATACAGTTGCAAAATTTTGGCGGAGAAAGGGGTTGGTTGATTGCTTTTTAAAACGAGTTGTTAAAAAATTTAATCGCGCTTCTAGGACGTCAACGCTTCTAAATTGTTCAGCGAAGAGGCTGCTAATATATTCGAACGTGCCACCAGTAGTTTGCTCAGTAAAAACCAGCTGCTTTACTTCGCGTACGCGGATTATGAAGAAGGTCGTCTGAAGTACGACAAGGTACATCAGATTTACACCAAGTACTTGGAAATTCAAGATATCGACCCCACATTGGTTTGTTGTTTGATTTAGTGCAGGCATCCGTTTACGGGGTTTAATTTTAGGCTTACATTCAATACATGAAGTTCGCGCGAAGAGCGGAGGGCATCAAATCAGCCAGAGCGGTTTTTAAAAAATCGAGAGAGGATACGAGATCGCGTTATCACATATTCGTGTGTGCCGCGCTGATGGAATATTACTGCAGCAAAGACAAGAACATCGCTTTCCGAATATTCGAGTTGGGTTTAAAGAAATTCAGCGACGTCCCCGAGTATATAACTTGTTACATAGATTACTTATCGCATTTGAACGAAGACAACAACACCAGAGTGTTGTTCGAAAGGGTTCTATCGTCCGGTTCCTTGGAGAAAGAAAAATCGGTGTACGTTTTTTTAACCACAATCCAAAAAAAATTTAACTCGCGTTCATTTCCAGCGACATTTGGAATCGTTTCCTGGAATTCGAATGCAACATCGGCGATTTGCAAAGTATTGTTAAAGTGGAAAAGCGACGATCTGAAGTTTTGTCCAAGATCAAGGAGTTCGAAGGTAAAGAAACTGCTCAACTGGTCGATCGGTATCGTTTCTTCGATCTTTACCCGTGCTCTCCTCAAGAATTGAAAAGTATCGGTTATACCGAAGTTATTAATATCACGGGCGCCGGGCGTAATCACGTTTTGCATTCCATTATATCGGTGGACTCCGAGGCGCCGCGGCCCGTGCCCGACTACTCTCAGATGATTCCGTACAAACCGAAGTCGAACACTTCGCCGGGCGATCATCCGGTGCCCGGCGGTACGTTTCCTTTCCCGCCCGCTGCCGCCCATTTGTGCACTATGTTGCCGCCTCCTAATTGTTTCAAAGGTCCCTTTGTTGCCGTCGATCAATTAATGGAGGTGTTTAATAAGATACGTATCCCGGATACACGTAAGTATTTATCGTTTTGAAGCGGTGGTGTTTGAGTTTTGTAATCGTAGCACCGAAACCGGCTGAACACGGCGACATTCGTTTGTTTGATTTGGCTAAGTCGGTTCACTGGATTATGGAAGATGGTGGCGGGATTGGCATCAAAAGGAGGAAGAGGATCGGGTTGATCGATGGGTCGGATGATGAGGACGGACCGTTACCACCTACGAACGATGTTTACAGACAGAGACAACAAAAACGAGTAAAAGCTTGAAATTATTTTCTTCCCGCTATTTGAAATATTCAAATTTAGTTATTGATGTTTTGTAATATTTAAAGTTTTCATTCAAATAATGGGTAGTTGTTAACCCTCTTTCCCCTAAGTAATGCAAAATAATGATCCCAAATGGTCACGGTGGCGTGTTGTTCCAGCCCTCGCCGCCGAAACGCAGTTATCGTTCCGTTTACAATCGCTGACGTCGTTGAATATTCATTAGGGTTGATTTCATTATACGAAATTCCGGATAAGACGCGCCTATTTCCGTAACTTACCACTTGGGGTCATGTTTAGCTTGAGCTGATGACGGATTAGTCGATAGGGGATGTTAACGAATTTTAAGCTCAACTTTCGCCATCCAAAAGAAGGTGGCGTTGCTACCCTTTTTGCCGCTTCTCGAGGGTTCATATATCACAACCCTCGTCTGGTAGCCGCTTCAACTTGTCGTTCAACTTTTCCCAGCTGCTCGAAAATTTCCTCGGACATATTTGGATGGAAACTGAGTAGTTGAGAAGACTTTAGCGGATTACTTGGTAATCCGGTATCTGTCCCTTTGGGGACAAGCTCTGCATTAGTTTTAATCCTCCTTCGGCTTTAGGGGGGGCGAGGGACAGTGACGGACCGGCTAGGCGACTTATCTGAGGGGTGAGTGGAAGTTTTAAAAAATTTAATTTATGTTTACGTACCAGCGCCACTAAATACTTACTGAAAACTAATTTAATTTAACTTTTTCTTTAAAAAAATGAGGCCACTTTGCATTAAAACATTGCAAAACTTTCTTATATTTTAGTCAGTTCAATATCTTTTTTATGTAATTTAGCAGCACTACATACGTCAGTGTAATTTGGGTTGCGAACTTTTTTTCGACCCATACAAAATTATTTTAAACAATGATAATTTGAATGATATTAAGTTTAAATCGTTTAAACGATTCCACAAGTTACTTTAATTGGAGCTAATTTTTTTTTTGTGTCTGGAAATCCTAATTTGCGAGGCGAAAATTTCGCGACGTCGAGCAGACATAAAACACAATTGCAACCGCGCACAACGAACGAACGAACGAACAGAGATTGCGAAACGTAATTATGATAATGTAAAGTGAAGCCCCGGGATTTGTCGTCCGGATTCTTGGAAATTAGGCGGGGTGGATTTTTCGACCTTTTTTTTTTCCTTCCTCCCCGTCCGGTATATTTGGTTCCGGATTCGGGCGGAAAACCGGGAAATGTTCCAGTTCCAGCGCTGATTACCGCAGCAGGAAACTTTCCGGGACCTTTTTACATTTTAAATGTTTTCCCCCTTTTTCCTTCTTTCACTTTGGACTTCCGAGCGGTGCAGAAGGTTGTGTGTACATAGAATCGTATCCGTTCGGTTAAATGACCCGCTATCAGGATACGTAGTAGGTTTTTTTCTGAATCCTAGTAATTTACGGTATGAAAGTGCGTTGTTCCGCTACGTTGCGCGTCCGCTCCTGTTTTAAAATTAAACAATTTTATGTTACATTAGACGAGAATATTTTTCTGTGCCTGACAGAAAAGAAAGCGAGGTGCGAAATTCCGAGAAGCGCCCCCTTCGTTTGTAAACCGAGTCGTCCAGGTAGATAAGAAAAACGATAACAATGTCACAACAATGAGTCGAGTCGAGTGGTCCCCAACCGAGACCGTCCGAGCGTTCCCGAATCGATTCGTTACAAATCGCGCTTCTTCATCTTCTCTTCAGTGTCCGCCCGAACGTTGAACGTGCAGGTTGTTGTTCGTCATTGTCTTGCGCCTGACCGGCATTCGTTGCGCCGATCCTAGACACCTGTTTGTCGAGTGAAAGAGTTGTTTCGTGTGCCGCCGCCGCCGAGTGAAATGTTCCCTCGCAATCCTTGAACTTTCTCGTGCGCTTTTTTTCCATTGTTGTTCGCGCGATTTTTAATTGACATATCGGTGGTGTTGTGTTTTGGTTTTTTTCGCTGAAATAGAAATGGGGAAATCGACCACCCACGGGCTGCGCATCTTGTACCTGACCATCGGACTGTCACTGTTTCAAGGTAAGAACGAAAGACGCCGACCGACGGTGCCGAAGAACTGAACTGGTTCTACTGGTCGAACAGTGACGCCATTTTATTTAAACACAATGGAACATCGAGATGTTTAAATGTGGCGATTTCACTGTCTGTGATCGTTACGTTTACTAATAGTTCAAATCGATTCGTTTTTTCGTATTAAATTAACCTAACAAATCGGTACAGGAAGAAAAAATGAATAATATCCGGCGATGGTTTTCGCATTGAACAAAAACGCGGAAACGATTCCAGCAATATGTAAGTTCGTTGGAAATTCGATAAACGTTTCGGCAAGAAAGAATCGAACGAGCGATCCATTATCGCCGTCGTTGTCGAACAATCGTTTCGACACGAACGATTCCTGAGAAGTACAATGGAAAATCGCGTTTTCCAGCGAGCGGCACGATAAAGCCCCGCGCGGCAATAATTCGAACGCTCAGGAATCCATGCCACGGCGGCTGCGGTGGCGTCGGTGACGACGATATCACATCGAACCGAAAGAAGTAAAAAAAAAAACCGTTAGGGAAATAAAGAATTCCGTTCGCGTTCTCGGGTCGAACGAACCGTAAAGACGTCGTGAATTAAAAACCCGAACGTTCTTTTATTCTACGCTATCGTAGGTCGTCGTCGCCGTTGTGGTCCGCACAAGATCACAGTCAAGGTAACTCATCTACCTACACGGTATCTGTGTAATACTCGTTCACGGGGCTCCGGAGGCCTACGCGGCCTCCGTATGTTAATGATGTTCCGTCTCGTCTTGACGCTACTTTGTTAACGAGATTTTCGTTCAAACGTCGCGTAGACGGAAACTGATTTTATTTCCGATACATATGAACTACATGTCCAGATATGCTTGGGTCGCTTTTCTATGTTCAATTTTTCTTGCCGTTTGACATTGCAAAAATGGCGTCGAGTGAGCGCAAACGGTTTCCGCCTTCCGTATCGTACTGTAAAAATAACGAGGCGTTTCGAAGTTGAAGGCGAAAAAATCGCGGCTCGTAGCGGATCTAATGTAATACCCCGGATTCCCACGATCCGCGGACGCGACCAGGAAAACGTCAAGCTAATAACGCTCGATGGGTGAGTACTTGTTCGTCCATGTTGAATTTATTCGTTTACCGAATTTCGCATTAAATACTTTCGAAACTCGTTTACCCGAATAATTATTGTTTCACTTTTAGCTAATCGATTCTCGGATGACGTCATCTGACGTGATTAATTCTGTGGTCTAGCGTGATGACGTTTTTGAGCGCTGTGACAAACCAGGTCACTTATCGAAGAAACTGGTAGAAAAATAATAATTCATTCCGAAACGACCGGAATTTATATTCGAATCTATTAGTCGTCGGTTTTTATTGTGAATCGCGCGAAAGTGCGCCAATTCTCGTTACTTTCCGATAACGGAGAGTATGATTTCGAGGTGTGGTTTTCTATTAAAATAACTTTCTGCGGTCGTTATTTATTTATTGTCAATTTCTTTTTGGGTCATCAGTTCTTCTTTGGGAACGACCCAATTTATCCTGCGTAATAACGCGTCTAATGTTCGCGTTCGTTCGGCGGGAGCCCCGCGAAACGCGTAGGCGATTGCATAAAAATGCATTCTCGAACCATCGACTGGAACTGTGTCAGAATTGTTATTATGAATCACTTGAGGTCAGTTTACCGAGTAGTAGGAAAACGTTCGTAATTTATCGCCTCTTTTGTGTTGTGAGTCACTTGGATGTGGCGGCACGAATTTCTGATTTTTCCGATTCGACGCGGCGATCATTAAATATCCAAAGATTACGGTAATGGCTTCGGCCGCGAAGCACAAAGAAAGATACGAACAGGTGGTTCGTGTAGGTTCTAAACACAAAAGGGAGACGGGTGGGCGATGCAGGAACCATCGAATACCGAAAGTTTTTTTTTTCGAGGTTATGAGCAATAGTAAACCCTTAACCAACGATTAACTTGACTGACGTTGGGATGAAAATTTAATTCGATTTCCTCGTAGTGGAATAAAAATCGATTTTCCCTACGTTCATCGTTATGACGACGACCGCTTTCGCTGCATATATTCGCTCCGGTAGAAAGTGTGAGAAAAAGGAGACATCGCCGTGCCGGGGCCATCTTTCGACGTCGATAATAAATTTGTTTTTGAAGAATAGATCGAGTCCGCGCGAAACCGATGACCTCGATTTCGTGTTGTTATTAAAAAAAAATAACAAAACGTCGTTCGGCTACGAACAATAGATTATTAACCGACTCCTACGGCCCCGCGATTATGACGAAATTTTCTTCTGGCGATCGCGCCGATATTTCGTACGGAAATCACGTAGATCGATCCATTGGCAAATCCGCGAAAATGGAACAAAACAATATAAGCCGACGTTTTGTTTGGGATGTGACCTCGCGCGACCTCTATAACGGTTGTCGATGTTCCGGTAAGCTCAGTCGGTCGGTGGTACGGTGATGCCATCTATCGTCGTTTCGTAACATTTTCACCATTTGAAACATTTGAAGACGAATCGAATCGTCCTGAAATACGCGCGTGGGTTTTAATTGTTAACCGCTAGGAAGACTAGTCGGGGATCGTTGGCCCTACACGCCCGGCGCAACGGGTAGGTGTATGACGGGCGAATAATGGCCCCGGCGGCGGCGGCCGGCTTGATTTAACGTTCGCTTCCGACCGCAGCCCGCTAGACGTCGAGGAAACTTACGTTTCCCGTGCGGCGCGAGCTTTCCCCCAAAAAACCCGAACGGCGAACGGAAAACGTCACGGTCGGGATGTTAATCGACTGACCAACTGACGGTGCGAAACGTACGTCACTATAGAAATTGCACTTTCTGCCGACGTATTTGATTGTAAACGATAGATCTAAGTTTGACATTTGGACGATAGTTCAAACGGTTCGTTTGTGGATGGTGACGCACGATCATCTATGACTCATTCAAAACACATTGCGACGCATAATTCTATGCTGTACGTGGTAGTTCAAATGTTAAATTTGCATTGTCACTTTCCACCGTGCTCCGGCAGTTGGACTTGAGCATTTCTTTGTATTATTTCGTGCAAAGTTTTTAATTGTGGTTACACATTTACTTCAGATTCTTTCTGTGCGTTCGCCGGATGTTCAATTACAACACAATTTCGATCAATTTATTTAACGGCTAGCACACATCGCTCAAGACGCGAGAGTGAAATGTTGGAACGATAAGGAAAAGTGGCGTGATGGAGTCTATCGAATTTTAATATTATAAACCCGTTCGGAGTCACCAAAAGAAATTTGCTTCGTAGCGAAGAAATAATACTTTCACAACCATTTTTCAGATAAGCATTAATAAATCAATGGATTCGATGTTAAAACCGCAGCCGTCGTCGAGGACGCGACGCGACGCCCGGAAAAATATCCGGTTTCCCCGTTCAATATCGAATTTTCCGCACTGGCTGAACGAGATTTATAAACCAGACGGAAAATCCGATGGCAATCTCGAGCGGGACGTACGGTCGGCGAGAAAATGACGTTGTTTCGGCGAAGTGACAAGAAACGTTTCACCGTTCGGATTATAGTCGTGGGCGCAACCAATTTCGGACATTCCGTCGAACAGATGGGAACCGGACGAAAGGGATCGCATTTTCCTGGATTTTTTATCGGCCGACATAAATCAAATCACCGGCGACCCGAAAATTTCGCTCCGTATCCTTAGTTACCCCAATCGAGCACGTCAGTCAGTCCAAATTTTCAGTTGGAACGCGAACTTTTCCTTTTCAAAATTGATTAAGTGCTAATGTTCAAGGGAATGTTGTCCGTAAAGGCGACAACGAAGAAGCCGAGACCACCGTCGGTAGAGAGAAAAACGAAAAAACCGAAACCTCCGCCGGAAGGGAAGAAAACGAAAAAACCGAGACGTTGCGGCGAACCGATGCGACGCAAAAAAAAGATCGTCAAATGGAAGGAGGTGTATCGGGAAATCGAACTGGCCAAACCGAAAATGCCGCGCAAGAAATTCAAAGACCTGCCGAAGAAGCCGCCGAAAAAGTCCCACAAAGCGATCGAAATCGATCCCGAAATTTTGAAACGTTGCGAACAACTGGCCATAGTGAGCGAGCGCAAGGCGCGCCAAAACCGTCGCGATTTCGCGCGAATCCTCGAGGAGCGCCATTTGACCAATTTGGACAAGATGCGCGAGCGCGCCATCAACTCCGTCTACTTCGTCTACGAGAAGAACCGTCGAATGCGACTAAGGGAAAGGAGATTGAAGCGGCTCAGAAAGATTCAAGAAAAGAAAGCGGCCGAAGTTGATCCACGCGAAGTGGCCAAGGCGCACAAAGAATACATCTCGAGACTGGCCGTGCCGAAACGTATCTACCGGCCACCGAAGGTACGTAGGGGCCGTTGGAAACCCATCGAACAAATGAGGCGCTACTTCGACTTAGCGGAGCCGCGTCGTCGCGCTCTCGAAAAACCGTCGAAATGGGATCCGTTCAAGGTTCGAAAATCGGCCAAAAAATACGTGGCTTCGGACATCATAACGAATTTGGCCCTGCAACCGGCGCGGTACCAATTTTTGGAACCGCCGCTGTCGGCGGAACGTCCCGTCTCGCGGGCCGCTCTCAAATACAAAATGACGCCCCGCATGGAGCAACTGTACACGGTCAAAGTGAGAAAAGATGGCTACGTGGCGTCGGAACACGAAATCGGCCAAATATCGCCGAACGCCCTGAAGTACAAGGCGACGCCCAGGATTTTGAGTTTGGCCAAGCCGATTCAACGTTGATCGTTTTTCGTTCATTTCAGTCATTCGTCCGTCTAAGTTGTACTTTTTTTTTAATAAACACGCGCTTATTGTTCATGTCCGTCCAGGTCGCGATACCGTACACTCGGCGAAATGGGATTAAGAGATAAAGCCGAAAGTTTTACGCTGCTGACGAGGAAATTACGTTCCGACGTCGAGCTTTAAGATAAATTCGTTTCGTTACCTAGACGAGTTGTTTTATGGTCGACGTGGCGATTTAACGACCGGTAATCACACGGAGTGGATAACGTTCTTATTATAATGTACCGTTTTTTGTTTTATTTGCGTGGGAGAAAATTTTATCGTCGCGTTTTTCCGACCATCGGAATTAATCGGCAATTCATTCGACGCTCATTTTTTGTTCATAATTCGAACATGGAACATGTCAAAATTTGTTTCGTTCGAATGACCGGGTTTGGTTAACTTCGATTTAAAATTGCATTACACTCAGATCGGAAACTGATATAAACATAGTAATCTACACAATACTCTGATTTTGACAAAGTATTGATTTGTATGGCCGGAGGTTATGTTTACGTGGCCAATGGAGTAGGTGTAACGTACCAAGTTGTCAGTTGTCGTTTCAAGTCGACAAAACAAATCGACAGAAAACGTTCCTGCTTCGTGTGTAGATTTTTGTGTTTTTATTCCGTTGAAGCAATCTGTCGCGTTGTCACCATGCGTTGAAATTAAAGGAAAACTTTCCAGTGTTGCTTTAGTCCGTGGCACGACCTAAACCATAGACCTACGTTGACGTTCGGGTTGTTAGGATATACTATAGGTGGCGTTCCTTAAATACTCGTGTATTTTCCACAAAGGACGTAGTAGGCGCCTCTGCCGACGCTCACGGCAACAAGTGTGTTTGTATCAGTTACATATCGGTTCTATGGAAACATAGAAATCAAACACACCAACTCGATGCGTTTTACGATTAAATCGATAATTTGTGATTCATCGTCGCGAACCATCGAATTAAATATGTAATAACGCACAGTGACGTCATCTAGTCCGCGTGTAAAATTTTAAAATACGAGTAAATCGCGTGGAGCGTTTTAATAAATCACCTATGCGAACCTGTTGATTAGATAAGCAATTTGTATGAGTCACCCTCGCAGAGTGTCATCCGGCGGTGGGACCGATGAACTTGTTATTCTCAAGATTACTTTGTTTATTTGCACTCTACGCGTATTATAATATAATTGTTTATTTATAATCGCGAACGGCGCCCCCCGGAATTCGATGGACTTTGTCCGAAAACCTAGATTAAGGAAAACGGTCGGCCGCCAGACACAATAAAACCGGCTACACCCGCAACTGGTCCCCATGTGTTTGTTGTTCCATTAAACGACCAGTTTTCATTTAATCTAACGACGTTTGCATCATCCCATTTAAAGACAATGTTCAATTAAAAACCAGATGATAATCGCGCGACATTTTCGTTCGCGTTGCCACATTTCCCGTCCGATCCGATACAAATAAAAAGGCCCCAAATGCACAAACATATTATACAAAAGCGAACGAGCGTGCACGTTGCTTTATATGGCGCAAACACAACTTGACAAAACAAAGGGCCCGTTTGTTTATCGGGCCCGTTTAAATTGGAATAATGAGTGCACACAACACACATGGGTCATTCGATTTTGATACATTGTAAAGTGCGAACGTACCATTAAATCGAACAAACGACCTTTTGAGTTCGGCCGGGCGACCGCGCCGTTTCCTTCTGTACCCTCTGTGCGCGAACGTCGATCACAGAACGGTTATCGCGGTCCCCGAACGTCGTAAATAAGCGACGGAAAATTGTTTTCCGATTAATCCAATCGGCAACAATTTTACGGACTCCGCCGTAATCCGATAATTCGGGGGGAACGTGTCACCGACATTCGCCGCGGGGGGAGGCAGGGTAATCTTCAGGGGCGTGCGGAATTTATTTTATATGCCGTCAATTAATCGCACCGAAACGTCGAATAAAAAAGAGTTCTTATTTTTCATTTTCTGAAAGGGCGCGCACGGTGAGGTGGGGGTGGGGGGTAAGTGCCCGAACACGTGAAAATTCAGAAAGAGTACGTTTCGGAGCGAGTAAATCCGCTCCGCGGGCGTAATCCGGATCGTTTTCATTACCCGTGCAAGCCGGCGGAAGGAAAGCTATTTATCCGGAGATTGTATGCACGAACGCGAGCGAGGAAAGATATAAGTCAATTGGGAAATTGTGCGCGACTGTGACGCATGCTCGCGAAGATTTCGACGAAACGTCGCGTACCGTTTAAGCGTTGCGTGTCCTTTTCGTTTTCGCGTAAGCGTAACCGTTCGGTTGCACGGCGGATTTTGTAATAACGAAAGCGAATTGTTCGACTAATTAAGACGTCTGCGAATTGAATAAATTTAACGCCAGCGTTCCCAACGCTGCCGGCATTGCCAAATATGCATCGTTAATTCGTCGTACAAACCGAGAAAAGACGACAATCGAGTTTTCGTTATTTCCATTCGTTTGTGTATTTTAAATCGTTCCGCTTTTTTTCGGCGCGACGCAAATGGTTATTGTTTCATTCCTTAATTCCGTCTACCAGTTTTATGTGAAAGTTTGAGAAGATTTTTGGTTTGAATGTAATTTAGTCCGCAATCCTTCTCCACATACGGGGCGCAACTGGTGGAGCGCAAAACGGAAAAATCGACGACGCCGCCCGAGTTTATCGTGGCTATTAAAAGCAGTTGCCGATCCGGCCGGGCGAAAAGAATTATGCTCACTATCGTTGTAAAGCCCGTTTAGTGGCAGTATCCATTTGCCGAATATGGCCGCCATAAAGTATGCGTCGTGTCCGCGCGTCTAGACTCGAGGTGACGGATTTTTCTAACCTCCAAAACGTCCATCCGTCAATTGTCACGAAAACGTCCGTCGTTTAAAATCGCCCACGCCTCGCGCATTAGGAAACGGGCGCAAATCGGGAAACAATGACGTTTTGTAATCCCGCTCGGATTCACGTTGTAACGAAGGAAATTGCTTTTTGATTGCCCGTCTTCATTTCGGTCGTCAGTCTCGTTTCTACGGCTTTCATTATCGTCTCTATGGTCCCGGAGTCCTTATTGCCCGGCGGGTGGGGGGTCGACGTCCGAGGGGCGGGGTAATTAGTGTTTAGGCTGATTCGGTTAGGTAGTGTCGTGTCGAGCCAGACGCCGTTGTCCGGATTAATCCGGGACCGTAATGTACAATGGAGGCGCCGCCACGACGCAACTAAGACGCTTTTTTCCGTTCGGTCGTTCGAACGAATCGATGGCTGAACGGCGGGGCCGCTCTCACGTTAACTAGGTTTTAACAAAACAAAGAAGTCTCCCACGCCCCGCGACGTACAGTCGACGCTGCAATTACTAATCCGCGCAGCATTAAAAGTAATAACAAAGTCGATGTGTATGAAATATGTGAAACCTCTCACGTGGAACATTCATTGTCCGCGCCGCGCGGGATATCGAAGAAAGGATAATTGATCCGGCTTTCGCGGTCTACGACGAAAATCGACGTTCCTCGAATTTCACCTTAATAACCGGTATCTACGCGAAGGGTTAAAAGAAGCACCGAAAAGACCAACGAAAGAAAGCCCCATTGAACCTGTTCCAAAGCCGATTACTTAACGATGCTGAAGAGTTTTTTCTACCTCATAGAATCTTTGAGGACCGTCTATTTCAAGTCCGTCGCTTAGAAATGAGTTGCGGGGAATTAAATTGAAATCTTTCCGGCTGAATGGTTTATTAATGTCGTCGTACCTTTAAAACCCCTTTCACGTCGGACTGTCATCTGTGAATCGATCGTACGTCGAAACGTCACGCTTCACGAACTACCCGGTAGTTCGTTTGCATATCGGAAGTGAGGTTACCGTCGAAACGTAGTGGGTTGAAAAAAATGGGCGACAAACCGAAGTTGTCGTGACGGGGCGATACGAAAACGTTGTTTCGTGTTCGTTCGTTCACGCTCGAGCTGTTGGGGTCCCCGTTTACCTGTGCCGGTTCGCTCGGCGGGAAAAAAAAACGACGGGGGGTTGAGTACGAGCAGGTGAACTGCAGGTACGCAGCGCTCCGTTTCGGTTGTGTGGGGTAAAGGGTATTGTTGCAGGTGCTACAGCGTTATATTTCACGATGATAATTAAGGGGTGCTTAAATCGGAGCAGCCAGCGTTTCGCGTGTCGTGGATGATTAATCGAAGCGTGTCCTGGGGGATCTCGTTACAATCGAACATTTTAAAACTAAACGCATCGGGAAAGCGTTACGACGACTTTCACGGATTACCAACCGGTCGCGCGGTGTTTTTATTTTAAACCGACAAAGACAATTTCCTGCGGAAACAACCGCAACTCTCGATCAGCGTGGCGAGTTTTGTAGAAAAAAAACCACCAATTGTCCAATTAACCAAAATCCATCTCATTAACCCATTCCACGGGACCGATTAGATGCAAATCTGAATGGGAGGAAGCGCACGATTTGAGCGGTTGATAACGAAATCCGATTTCGAACGTTTATCTATCTCGAGAAACTTTCGTTTTTCGTTCGACGGTCAACATCGTATTATCATTTATAACCACAGTTCGTCGTCAGTCCAGTCGATATGTGGAGATTTGTTAAGATTTTGAATTGCAATGGACCCAGAACAGATCCCTGAGCGATGCCACACTTGATTGTAGATGTTGTGCTGGAGTAAGATGTTTGTCCATAGATATCCATACAATCAATGACATTTGTAAGATCGATTCGAATATCTGTTTCCAAGCAAATACAATTTTTCGAGCATAAAATAGAATGGTGATGTAACGATAATGCGAATCAATCAAGAGACGATTATGCACCGACGAGTACAAAACGAACTTTCTACATAGCAAATTCCTAACGCGTTACGAAATCCCACGTACCTTTACCGCAATCAAAGGTCAGTTCGTACACAAGAAACGATCTCGTACCGGCGATAAATAATCGACATTGTTATGAATCATCCCGAAATGACCTAATCACTTCGGGTGCGGCGGATCGAAAGGGGGGAAAACCGCCCCAAACGCGGCGGTATAATTGAATGATAGAAATCGGTTGATTGAAAGCGCTACGATGATGGTACACGTTACGGAATTAGGAAAACGAGCGCGTCGTGTACGTTTGTAATTAACAAATCAAACTGACCCCAAGGTTCGAATGGCCGAAGTGAAATAATCGAGGCGCGGTATCAAACCGAAACCCAAACACCACAAAGGGATGGTATTAAACAGCGAGCACGAGCGACGAGATAACCAGATATCGCGTTACTTTGCCGATGCCGCCGCGAATTATCAATGTTGAATTGTTTCCATAATCTTAGATGTCTCTGGGTTTCATTCGTCATCCCGATGAAATTACGACGGGTCGAGACGAAGGGATGATTGGTTACGCCCCCGGCCACGCTGTCGCGAAAAGAAAAACAACGATTGCACGTGGATCACTGGAATCGATAAGAAAATGGTTTTCCGGTCGCGACCGCGACCGAATTGTCACGGTAACGAGTGCAATTACGTCATATTATAGTCGACCATGAAACTCGATCATCATTATTATTAGGTTTATTGATAAAACCCTACAATAATGTCGGATCGTGCGTCCGCCGCAGGTTAGTAACCCTCGCAATTTGATTTTAATGACGGTGAAAAAGTTGCGCGACTTTTTCGATACGCTGCGACCCTCCGGCTCTTGAAACAATGACATATCAGTCGCTATTATTTCAATAATTTTATAACAAATAAGACAGGTTTCCATTGGCGACCGCGGGGGCCATCCTCGTAACGGAATTAATCCACCATTGGGATTCCGAGGCAAAAAGTGTCGCGTCATTAAATCCCATCACCGATTAGCTTCAACGCCGCTCTCATTACTTCGGTCATTAAAAGTCGCGCAATTTGGGTCGGAGTTCGATCCGTTCGGAAAAAGAAGAAACGTTATTTCTTCCATTAATTTTCGTGTCGCGAATGAAATCGAAACGGGAACACACTCGGATGTATAATTTCATGGTCGCGGGAGCCGAAACAAAGGAGAGCCCCGAACGTGAAACGGTTCGAAATGGGAGTCGTTTCTTTCTTTTTTTCTCGTTTTAGATGCCGTTAAACCAGTTTTAAACGCCGTATTAATTTACCCGGTGTCGATGCAGCGCGTTTCCGGAATTTTCCGACCTTGCTACAAAGCGGTTCCCGGTTATTATTAATTTGAGTGTTCCATTTTCGTGATCCCATTCTTTTGCCGGGGTGGTTCCTGTGCCACGGTTAACCGGCCGTTCAATCAAGCCCCGTCGCGGGATCTAATTACCGGAGAAATCGGGCGTTCGCGGCTTCAATTTCATTTCTTATCGAAACTCGGAAGAGACAGTTTTCCGGTCCGGTCGTTCCGTTTCGCTCTAGTACCGCGCGATCGGCAGTCACGATTTTCCAACGGTACCGGTATCGTAAGGTTGACCATATTTCTCGCTCGAATTCATTCGTTAAAATCCGTCGAACCGTTGTCGAATTTAATTTTTTTCCGTTTTATTTGCAGGTAAGTTCCGACGGCGTCCGACCGATTCGATTGCATTAATTCCGCACCATTATCTCGACCGACGACGACACAATAAATCCCCGGAGGGGGCTCCGCCGGCGTCGATCGGAAACAACAACGCGCGGCAAAAAGAAAGCGAACGAGGCGTAAATTTCATCAATCCCGGACGCGGTTCGTCTCTAATACGTTTTCCACTGCGATTTAGAAAATTGGTATTTATAAGGTAGTTCGAAATCGAATGCAACGTGGCCGAGCACATTAACGATCAACGACGAAGAAAATAATTTATTCTATGCTTCCCGCTCGGGTGACAATTGTCGTTGCGACGCCCTCTACCGTTTAAAATTAAAAGTTCGAGTAGGCACAAAGTCGCGTTGTGTCAAAAAGTCGTCGATTATGAAATTAATTAAATTGCTTTCATCTCCAGATCGGATTAAGTTCGGGCGTTTGTTTGACGGAGTTGTTTATTTATTCCCGCGGAAAGTTCGAGGAGGCTCGGGGAGAAGTTCGCCAATGATTTTAATTACGATACGATCAACGATTACTAATACACATAGTACATTCTGGTGTACCGGTACGACCCAAACAATACGATATGGCTCTATGCTGTCGTTTTAATGGAGTTGTCAGGAGTAGTGATTATGTTGTAAGAGGTGTTTTGGTATAATTTTACTCCATGTTTACACCATATGAACAAATCATATATACATGGCGCAGTCCGTTGACTGTAGAGAAGAGATGAATATAGCTGAGCATAGAAGCGAGTTTTTTGTCGGACAGAAAGTGTCAAATGTAAAAATGACAAGTACATCATAGAATGGAGAAAAGAAGTTACGAAGGTGTGCAGACTACGTTTGATAATTTATGTAGACATCAAGGGGGCGTGTTGTTATTCTATTGTTGCTATGATGTTGTCAGGAATAGAGATTATGTTGTTGTCTACGAAGAGGTATCGGTGGGGTAATGCAACAATGCAGTAATACGACGGATTGTATTCGTAATTACGCAATACGATACAATTAAAAGTATGTTAAATAAATCAACGGATATTAAATTTCGATTTAACAATCGTTCACGTACCAAATTCGTTAACGTTGGAAATTTTCGAAACGTATCCCGGATCGGTTATTTGGAATTTGTTAATTATTACGTTTTGTGGGTGGCGGCGGGCCTCCCCGAGCCCCCGTTCGTTCATTTGACGGTGTACCGACGAAAAAACGACTTTTACCCCAAATGTCATTCGCGTGTTTCGAACTGCATGTCGCTCGCGCGTCCGGATATCCGTCTGCACTTCCGGCCCCCACTTTTCGAGTTCATAAATGTGTAACCCCCCCGTCCCCCCGGGGTTTCGGTCGCGTGTATTGCGAAATTGTTTTTTTTTTCCGCCTCGGTCGTCGTTTGCGCGCTCGGTTATAAATTGCAAAATGGAAAATCGGGTATCGGTTGCGAAAGGTCTGTCGGTTAATCGCCGGTTTAGGTTATTATTTGACGAATTGAAACTGTTTTCCCAGCGGCGCTTTATTAAATTCGTCTCTCGATTTTACTTTTTCCAGTTTTACAACATGAACTTCGGCGGCTGCAAAAATTCCGTCGAACAATTAACTACACCCTTGGGTCGCGCGGCGGGTTTCGTTCCTTATTGTTCCATCGACTGGGGAATATCTTTGTAGCTCGTAATTGGTTAATATTACAATTAATTACCCGAAAGCATTGTCTTTACCGGTTCCTGATAATGACATCGAGACATCCGGGAAGAGGGCGCGCGGAATTAGCGACTCTCGAATTTCCCGGATCAAATGGCGCGCGGGCGCGCGCGAAACTATCAATTATGTAGCTGCTATGACGACACAAACCGAAAATTACAATTTTCGAGCGTCGGAAAAGTCGACGATGGAAACTTTTCTCCGGGACGACGAGTGAAATACCTCATTATTCGCTCCTTTTGCGCGCCAGATTCCTCGAAAGCCTTCCCTTAATGGTTCTCGAACCTTAATCTGACGGCCTCATAAAACATAAAGTCCTTAAATCCTCCAGCTGTTATTCCGAAGATATCCACGACGATTAATGTGGCTACTTTGGTGCTCTTCATCAAGCCGCTCGTCGACCGTTAATGATTATATTTAGTGGAGGTGGGGGACTTTCCATCCGAAACCGTCATTTGTCACAATCGAACCACAAGTTCGCGTTATATGCGGAGGGAAATGTCGCGGAAAATTTCGGGCGCGAGAAAATTTTCCGACAATCGGAAACAATTATTCGGGATTCGAAGCGGCGGCGGGATGAAAAATCGTTTGGAAATCCGAATCCAATAATTGCGGCCCTCGCCGCCCTCCCGTCCACGCTCCAAGTTTCCCGTTTCCGAACCGCGTGCCAAGATGTCGTTCCATTGTTTCACGATGAAACACATTTTCCCTTCTGCGCTATTAATCTTTCAATGGTCATCCGCAGAATTCGTTTCGGAACGAAACTTCATTTCGTTTCGGTTGTGCGGTAATTAAAAATCGGTGAATCATCGCCCGACATATTGATAAAGCACGATTTAGGTCTCGTATCGCATTCGAAGTTCGAAGGGAAATGTCGCTCACTTCTTTATGTATTTTATATATTCATATCACCATAACGATGGTTCAATGAATTTAAAATGCATATACTCACGAAGTGATTGTATTTCTTTTGACATTTCGTTCGAGGTATCTGAACTACTGTGACAAGCACGTCAAACGGTAGTTGACTGGTCATCAAGTTTCGCAGATGGCGCTGCTTTTGAATTAATATGAAACCGGTACATAGAAGATCAGGTATGTAACGCTTTGATATAGAAATAAATCCACCGCCGCGAAACACACCCATGGGAAAGTGCGACTGTTCGGGAATTTTTCCCCCTTTTTCAATCGATTCGAATGAATAGCCACTAATGAAAAATCGTTGTTCAAACGGATCGCCGTCGGGCGTAGTTCGTTTGCGTTTGTCATTAATTCAGCAGTTATCCCGATTAACTATTCATCAGATTTAATATTTGTGTCAATTATAACGAGGCGACGCGACGATGGAATTTTTCGCTTTTTCCCCCGCCCGCCGACAAGGTAAACATCGAATTTTTCCCCGGCGGCGGCGTAAACAACGGACCGCCACCCCTCCGAAAGCCAGCCGGAACAAAAGGGACATGGAAAAAGCCTCGCGGCGCTAAGAAAAAAGAACCGGTTAACAATTCCAGATTACCATCCAAACGGAAGGGGGTGAATGCTGAAGAGGTGGATGCGCCCAAGTGTTGGCCCAAAAGTAAACGAGCGCATCCACCAATTATTAACAAATTTCGCACGCCCCCTTCGAGATACATAATTTCAACGACCCCTTTTGTATTGCGTCAATGAAATTCAGAGTGCGCCCTCGAAAACAGGACGTTTGCATTTCATTACGGCGCCTGATCTCATTAGACGTTTCGAAACGTTCGCAGTGGCAAGTGTAACGACTGAACTGAATTAAAATTCAGAGATTACATTCGCTAAGTATAAATGAGACGACGCACACGGCCGGGGCGCCGTTCGGGGGCCGAGGGGGGGCGCAAAACTTATAATCAACGAGAGCGCGAAACTTATTATGGTGTTTTCGGGCATGTAATGTCGGGGTATTCGACTGAAGGAAAACCGTCCAAACTGCCACCGTGTAGACGGGCGGTTCTCAGTTACCCCCGGCGCGTCGTTCTTCGTGCCTCATTTATCCGACACCCGACTTGATGAGTCGCGGCAATTATAGCGCGAGTTCGCAATTTGCCCCCCAACCAACCAACCAACCGAGTTCCATCGTACAGTTCGATGACGATCGTTTCCGTGTTATTAATCGCCCTCCCGTCCGCCGTTTGTTATTGTTTCGCTTCTCGTCGGGCGACGGAAAGACAAAAAGCCGCCGACATTAGCGACGCCATTAATCAACCGTCCGGCCGGCTAGTGAACTATATTTAATTTGAACTACCGCCTCCAACATTCGAACTACCGGTCGCATAATGACATTCTTTAGAAAAAAAAGAGAGGTTAACCGTTTTTGTTCCTTAATTACGAAACGGGGGCAAAATCAGCGAGCGCACGAGGAAAAGAAAGCGTCGATTTTCCGGCGGTAATTGCGAAACAAAACCGAAAATGCCGAGTTCCCTTAATCAAGGCAAAACGGCGAAGAAAGCGGACGAAATAATATTTTCGCGTATACGGGCGACGCCTCCCGGCTTTTACCGACGACCTTTTCGGATTCGAAATTTACCGCCGCCCGGGCGGCGCGACGACGGTGGGGTTAAGTGCGATCGCGGAACGCGGCCGCATTTTTAATTCATGTTCCCTTGTTTATTCTCCGCGACTGGGACTTACGGTTTTAATACCGATAGGGTTGTGATCTGCAATTCATGACCGCGGGGGGTGGGGTGTTACTCTTGGGAGCAAGGGGAGTCGGAGAACCTCATTACTCTCCTAACGACCTGGGAAATACTCGGACGGGGTGGGGGGATTCCGTTTTGGAGAATCGCCGTTTCACCTTTATTGCTCCGCATTTTTTTTATTGTTTTTACGTTTCCTTCGCCATTTTACAAAACATTTCATTCAAACGATCATCCGGGCGCCTTCACCATTTCACATTTTCTGTCTTTTCATTCACCATTATAGTAGAATTTTTTGGAAAATTTTCATTCACTCATCGTCTTTTTGTGCGAAAACGATCATAGCCGACATCTCTATATATAGAGGAATTTCATATCGTTCGACAATATAAATTTATGTTTGCTCAAAAGGCACATACTAGCATATAATTCGTATTGAATATATGTCTGCTCAGTTACAGACGGGAATATTTGCTAATCTCGTGTAACTACGTCGTCTCCGCCCGTCAGTCATTCAATTCAACTCGAAATTAATAACAGATCGCTATGAATCAAATATATAACAGCGTCACTTTGAAGTTGAATTACGAGGGGCGCCCCATCAGGACGAGGAGTCTGCGAATTTCCATTAGAGAAAATTCAACTTACACGGAATTTCATCGAATCACCGGGTGATTTGAACGAGCAATAAGCAGTCCAATCATCGACATTGACAAATGACATGTCGATGATACAAAAGTGAGGTTATGATTATTCTCGATCCGCACCTGGCCTCCACACACAATAAAACGATCCCACATAAATAATATTAGGGTCTTAACGCCTGGCACAAAAGGCGGCTGCGGCTGGATCTGAACGTAGCTGGATAGTGTTTTGTTTTAGCATCATATGAGACATGGCCCATCGCGAGAGCGGCGCACCCGCTGAGACTACTCTAACTTATGGGACTGCGACGGAGACGGAGAGCGAGAGGGGATGTGGCGCGAAAATGCACTCGCTAATACGGAAATACGGACGCGTTGTTTAGCTGTTTAGGAAAACCGAAGACGTCGCCCCCCCGTCTCAGGAACGTACTGGCAAAACGCAATTCCCGAATTGTGAGAGCGTGTAAATTAAACGTCGAGCCGAGTCGAGGCGGCTCGAGCAAAAAAAAACTGAACAGCGAACGGGGTCGGCCATGCAAATCGACTTTTTATGCGAGTTAATTCGTCTTTCGGTCCCGAATTTCCCCCGCTGTCGTTGACAATTGTACACGCAGTTGAATGAATTAGTGTTATTGCGGTTGGCGGGGGAGAATTGAAAAAAAAAATAAACCCGCGATATTACATTCGTACGACAACCGTCGCAGACGCGAACAAGAAGACAATCCTTTTGCACACAGTCACCTCATTCGGATCTCATTTGAAAAAAAGCAGATTGGGCGCGCGCTCATTAAAAATAATTAAGCCGCTCTCTTTCGTCGATTCCGTTCCACTCGAACAGGACATGTGACGCGAATCGGATGTTTGCGCCGTCGCGACGCTCGAAATACAAAAAAAAAACCGGACGGGAATCATTCTTTCGGCCGACGCCCCGGCTCTCGACGTTCCCGGTTTTTTTTTTCTGTTGGTGGTGGAGCGAATCGAGCGTTCGAATTGAAAACGGCGTAATAAATGTTGGAAAAGTTGAATTGCGGGGGAATCCTTCCGTTTGTTTTGAACTTCATCCGACGCAACCGACGTGAATCGCGATACGTTAACCCACTTTTAACTTTCCAATTTTTCCGTTATTATTCCTCGGGGGGAAGTTTCTGTATCGTTTGAAACTCCATTGCGGAAATTCGTGATCTCGAAGATTACATCGGATATCGCTTCGGCTTGACCCGGGTTTCGGCACTGATTGCGCTTCGATCACAGTGTGCGAAGATCAATTATTGACGAGTCGGTCCACAAAACGGATGAAATGGCTCGGGAAACATTTTCTCCGCAGCAAATCTGAAAAAAAAGAATTTATTTTTGTTTTCCGGGATTTTTTCGTTAATTAGATCGAAATTCCCGACGGCTAAACTTGTTTCCACATTATCTTCGATAATAATTTCGAGTTTTCGCCCCCGAAAACTTCTCTCACGAAAATATGATACCATCGTGCTCCGGCGTCCGTTTACCGAGGGACGGGGTGGCGCCTCCGAAAACAGTCTGCATCTGATTGCTCCTTTTGTTTCGTTCAGTTTTGAACCTGTACACCTCCCGCTATCCCAACTTTCGGATAACGAGTTCGAAACTGCTTTGACCGTTGTTTAATTTCCCAGGGATGATTGCGTTTTCCTTCGCGCCCAACGGCGGCGGCGGGGGTCTTCTTTCGTTCCGTCCGCAGATTTATTTATAGATTGCGAGCGCGACCGGCCCCCCTCTCTATCCGATTCATTTCGAGTTTGATGAATGGGGTGCGAGGATCCGCAGGAAATTGCGCGAATCTGGAAACGGATTTACCGAAAATCGATGCCGTTCCGTTCGGACGTCGTTTTGCGTCCGAAAAATAAGACAATTTTATTATGGAGCCGTTGCTTAACCAAATTCATCAACGTCGTTTCTTCTATTTATCGCCGAGACCATTACTCTCGTATTCGTTGTAGAGACATAGAGTGCGTTTCCATCAATTACGTCGAGGAATTTAAATGACTTTTCGTTGGACAATAGACGACCGGTAAACAGGTGAACTACTGTTATGGCGTCGGTATTCGGGGGACGATATGCGAACAATTCACTTTGTCGCGCCAGAAGATAATAGAGGACGCATAATGAAAACAATAGGGCGTCACAATATACTAACGATGCGGAAGTTACGGTCGTCGTCGCCTCATTCCGTCGTGTCCGCAATATTTGTTATCCCATTTTCAGCGATCGATTAAAAACACCATAATCATCTGTCAGTGTCAATTATAATTCACTCGAACTACTTCCTTGGGATCATCGATAACTGCTAACCTTTATAAACATAATCTAACCTGAAAGCGTCGTATTGATGTCGTATGGAAACAAGTCGGAAATACATACCAAATTCGATTCCCCGATTTAAATAAGCACGCGAAAAATAAATCGCGCAATTTCGAAACGATCGCGATACGAGATCGCGGCCGCGGCGTCGTTTACCGCAATTCCCCTCGCACGTCCAACAATGTGACTGACGAGGTGGGCGGGGTGGGATCGAGATAGGATCGGGGACCATAGAGGGAAGCGCGTTCGTTAGAACTACGCCGCGCGGAAAAACGAACGCTAATGGCCTCGCCGAAATTGCGGTCATGTTTAAAAACGTTAAACGGCCACCTGGGTCGGTGGTTTGAAAAACGACTCGAGAGTGGCGTTCTTTTAAAGCGAAAATACTTTTTTCGACGCGTCGAACGTTACATGGCCGCCATGTAATGTGTCTAAAATTGTGGAATTCCGGGAATGGGAAATCGAATACGTTGAATAGCGTTGCGACCGATACGGAGATTCCGGGAATTTCCGGGCGGAGCCCGGCGGGAAATTTGCACAATGAAAAAATCTCGGAGATATTCGAATTGGAGTTGAGGAATATCAGAAAGGAATTGAATGTTTTCGTCCTCAGTACCAATCGGAATTGTATATTTATTTCGTAGAAAAAATATTGTAATTTTGATACAATTAACCGACAGTAAACCAAAAATGAACGAGCAGAAAACTTTCGACATCTCATGCCCAGTCGGATACTAACTAATGATATCAAAGATCCGTCACAGACATCGGAAAACTTCGCAGATATCCAATCAGACTCGGGACCGGAATATGAAAAATGCGCCTCAAAGAAAATCCCTCCCCCTCTCGCTCGAGCCCTCGGGCAAGCTTGTCGTGACTAAGAAGCGGCGAAGCCGCGCCGCTATAATAGCGCCAAACTTTCCACAATCAGCCCTTGTGAAAAAACGAATCATCGCTAACGACGTAACAAAATTGAACGACTACGAAAATTACTTTGTATACAAAAGCGCAAACTTTTGCCCGGGACCCCGGCAACGAACTAACTCGAAATACGAAACTAATTTCCTCGCGCTGCGAAACGACGACGCCGACCTGGAAGAACCGCTAGGTAGGCCAACTTTCTCCCGGAGATTTTTCGCAGGATCGGAATCGCGTCCGAAAAAAATTGCGTTCAACTAAGGAACCCGGCTTCGATGGGTACTAAGTCGGGTTGAAAAGAAGGTCACCCAGTTACCACAACGAGTACAACGATAAAACTTGCAATCAACTCCTGACCTGTACGCCGGGGATACGAACGCGATCCGGTTAAATCCAAGAAAACCCCATTAATCCTCCTCGCCGCTACTGCGGACTGGCGGGAATCAATTAAAACTTCCCCCAGACCTCTCAATAATCTGTCAAAGATAACACCTCGACGCCTTTTGGCTTTTCTCCACCGCCGCCGCCGGGCGTTCGGAGATCATTCCGATCACGAGTCCGGATTTCGGCATCTACACGACCTTCGTTTTACATTTCCCCGCGCGCGAGAAAGAATCTCCGACGTTATATAGTATAATAGTCGTTGAATCCTCTTCTCGCCGAAAAGTAGGAAAAAAGTGGGAGAGCATTACATGGAATCTCGCTTTATCCCGGCTCATAATAGACGGGATCCGGGCGAGGATCTTAATAAAATTTCGGGACGCGAAAGATGAGTGGTTGGAGGGGGAGGGCTAAGCGAACCGCTCGTGTAACGGGAACATTCGATTAGCGAATATCCGAATACGAGTGAGCGACACATCCGACCCTAAACTGCCAATTAACCACCGAGTAGGATCACACGGCGCGGGAACAACGGATTAATATCCACGAACCGACTAAATTAAGACCCCCATCGTCCTGCAACGACAGATACATCTATCCGGTGACAAAAAATAATTCTACTTTCCCTTCAATTTTCATTTGAACCGTCGATTCGGTTAAGTTAACTATGCGATTATTGAGACAGCAAAAAGGGTAAGCGGGGCCGCTCCTGTCCAAACAGAAATGCCGAAATTACTTTACTTCGCTCATTCCGAAGCGGCCGTTTGAATATTCGAATATCGTTTCATTTTCCGGCCCGCATCCGCACAGGGATCCTGACCCGTTTTATCCGGGGGATAATGTATCTAATTTCGGCCCCGCCCGGCCCGGCCCGAACGGACCCGTCGTCCTGCGGAGGCGGCAGATGTTTCAATATTTCAAGACCTTTCCCGAACTGTCAAGTCGGTCGCGCGTCCCGCGGGAGCGGTCCGTTCGGACGGGACGTCGTCGGATTTTTTGCGGCGACGAAATTAAAAAAAACGCGTACGCGCGCGCGACCGCTTAGAGCGAAAGAAACCTCTTAAAAAGTTCGATGGCGCAAATGGGACGCCCGGCCAAACTTTCCTTCGGAACCAATAAAGTGAAAATTTTCTATTATCATTTATCGATGGGGGGTGTGGGTGTCGCCGAGTGAAATCAATAAGAGAATAACTTTCCCCCGGGAAATGGGGGGATTTTCCTTTTATTATATGGAAGTTTGGGATTTTGCCAGTCGACAAAAACCGCGCTTTTAACTTTACCCTCTTTTCCTCACCACGTTTCTTGCGGAATTTTCCAGTTGATGGCGAAATTGATGAAGTTTCTTTTTTGTTTCAGGTTCGTAAAATCGACGATATTCATCTGGGTTCGTAAGTAAATCCGCCTTTAAACCACGGTTAAACATTTCTTGCGCCTTCACCATTTTACATGTTCACATATTTTCCTTTAAAATTTAAACACCGGTTCGATATTATCACTTTTCGTGCAGTTCCGGATGTGACAGTCAGACGAACGAAGCGATTTCCCCCAAATGGAAATTTCATATTAAATCGTAAATAAAACATTTCCAAACGTTTTATTTCGGTTTCCGTGACTAATAAAACCCTTGCAGCGCTTCTTTTTCAATTCGTCGCACTCGTCGTTTTTATCGTCGCCATAAAAATATAGAGAGCTCGGGGAGCGGCTTATTTTTTTCCACATATTTATACGTCGAGCGCCATTGTGCCGGCCGATATATTGAATATAAATTTCACATTTATAATAACGACTCGACTTTCTCAGCGTCAAATATTCGTTATTGCCGCGTTCCGAACGAAAATATGGGAAATACATTTTTTTTTTCTTTCCACCCGCATTCTTGGTACGATTGTGGCTCCGCTCGGCGATCGGGGGGCGGGGCTCGTTGTCCGAAATTTTCAGATAACGCTCGACATGAATCACGACCGCGCATTCGTTATTATTAATTTCGATAGAGCGCCAGTGGCGGTTCATCCATAAATCTGTCGCACCCGAAACTTGAACCGATAGCAGCGGAAATTGAATTATCAAATAACATTAATCATCGTCGAGCGAGCGCCAGACGACAACTCTTCGGGCGTTGAATACACATTCGCGTTCTCGTATTCAATGAAGAGGTACAAAACGGGAATCCCCGAAAACCCGCAAATGAGTGTGGAAACAAAGCTGCCGCATCTCCGCGAACAATCGTTCGAGATACCGAATTTCGCCGGTTTACGGCCTTTTTTTTTGTCCGTATACTGCGACCGTCGATGGTTTATATATATTCATTCTTAGTTGAACAATATGAAAGCCGCGCACGAAGGGTGTGGAAGCCGTGAAAGCAAATGGTACCGACAAAGGTTCCAATTTACGCTTTTCTTCGCGTCTCACTTTCCAACTTAACGTTGATAGTGGGGCACGCGACTCTTTGAAGCGCTCGTTCCACCTAAATTAAAAACCCTTTGGGCGTTCTTATTCGATTACCGGGGATACATATTGTTCGGCTTTCACGGACTTCCCTCCTTTTCCGTCATTCAACCCGCTCGATCCTTTTGCCGAGACCGGCTAAAATGCGAATGCTCAATTTCGAGCGGCGGGTCCGACGACGCGAAAAGCCTCCTCACACAAGTATTTCCGGTCGCGACGATTCTTTTTTCCTCCACCGTCATGTCGACCGAATTCCTCCTTCGATCCGAACCGGGGGGGAAATTGAATTTGGCTTTTTTTTCCGGCGGCCTAATCGCAAAAGAACCGCGCGCCGCCGCCATTCGATCGGTACGCGGGAGCGTGTAATATTGTGCCCGAACTTCAGTTATTTTCGTATAAAAAGGCTTTCGGGGGCCTCGGGGAATTCGCCAGATTTTCCATCGGATATAACCCATAGTCCCGTGGCGTTTTAATTACATCTTTCCGGAGTTAATGGATTCTTCATTACGGAAATTCCCGATGTGGGCTATTTGGTAATTTTCCGACTCGATGGAGGCCCGTCAATCCGAAAACATCTTCGGGATTTGCCGTAATAAACGAGTCGACCGATCTAATTAATAATTCCAAGTACGCTCGTATTTTGCGTAAAAGTGAGGTTATTGCGGTCGTTCGATCACAGATGGCGACAGTAATAATATAATTTTTCCCATTCGAACAATTCGACGGGGCACGTTTAAACCGGCTTTTACGCGGCAATTATCGCGAACTGAGATTTTTACGGCGGCGACCGTCCATTATCGACCCGCGTCAATGGAATAACTTCGGCGCGCCAATTAAAAATTCAATTAAACGATTATGCTCAGTATGCATAGATTCGGTAGTAATTGCAATTTAATGGGGGCATCGAATCCGGAGCGCCTCCTCTCGCCGTTCATGAATATTTAAAAGTGGATACAAATTGGAATTTCATACAAAATCGGCATCGGACAAGCAATTTGCGTTCTGAAAGGGATTCCCGTCGATGATTACGGACCGTCCATCAATGGACGTTGTCGGAATATCGGCAGCGGCCAACAATGTTATCTCGGCCCGAAATCGACGCGTCCGAAGGATTTCCTCCTCCGGTTTTTTTTTTATTATCCGCGAATTGGTCCCATTCATGCGACATGGAAAACGTTTTCGTCGCCCGCATTTATTCGGCGTGGAGAAATGGGGGAATACGAGTCGTTTCGTAACGAAGTCCTTTCATGGGAATCGTTTCGATCGGCCGTTTTCGGCGACGACTTACGTGGCGCGCCGCCGGTTTTCCACGGATTTTCCACCGGTCCAAAAAGTAAATATTTGCGACGGCGAGGAGTGTCTTTATATCGATTCGCACTTCGGCCAAGAACGGCGGTGGGTTAGTTATCTTTTGTTTGACATTGAGCCGGGAAAAGGGAAACGGTGTCGTATGCAACGTCGTGAAGTGGATACTTAATTTGTTTGTTTGGGGATCGACTCCTCCGGAACCCATTTCGACGTCGATATATTGTTTTTGCCCGTTTGCCGCATTTCAAAATTGAGGTCGCGCTAACGATAATTCGAAATGAATTTCTGTGGTTAAAATCGATTTGTAAGTCATTCGTTATATCGAATTGCGTTTTCTTCCTCTTTCGATTTCGGTGCTCTAAAAAAAAACGACCGTCATTAATATGGAACGCGTTTCGGGGTTACTGACCTTAGCACTATTTTCCAGCTTCTCAGCGAACCTGGATTCCGGAAGAAAATTTGTCGCCTTTCCTTTACGGTTAGTTACGATTTCAGTAATTGGACTTATTTTCCACCTAGAACAAAATTTATTCGCGCGGAACTTTCACTCGTACTCTCGCGTCGCCATGTTCTCAATAACTGGCGCCACAGAACGTCGCTGTCATTCATCGCGTAGCTCGATTGTCACTCGCGGCGTATCTTAAGGGTGGCACCCCAACCACGAAGTACTCTAAAGTACCGGCCGTACGTAACGTCACATCTTATAGGTCATCGTTTTTCTCGTTAATTAATGTCGTGAATCGAATTTTATATCAACCGTAATTAAGGACAACATTATAAAGCCGATATCGCAAAAGTGGGCGAGTAGTTTCTCAACTAACCTCCACCCCCGACTTGTTAACTCATTACATTAACGAAACGCGAGACCGTCGACACGGAAACTCCTTTTTCATCACATAAACGCGATGTACAGTCACGTTTTTACCGCCTCGACCGGATGATTTATGGGATAAACTTCTGTTATAATTTCAATTTGGCAAATTAAAACGGGGTGTCAAAACGGTCAACTGAAGACTTGAATATATTAAGGGACGGCGCGCGGTGGGCGGGGCGCGAGTTTTAATTAGTTTCGTGCATAATGACACGTCGTTCATTGTTTGTAATTGCGCGATTTTCGAAACGTGTAAATTTATTATATATCAATTAATCGATGGAATCTCGAATGTTCAAGTCCCCCATTGAGTCAATTAATTAAAATAGATACGATGCTACACATGATTGAATAAAAAGGTCGAATGATCATTTGTCGCTTCGCGACAAGGAATTCTCTAAAGTAGATCGCAACAAAGATAAACTTGAGGATGACGTTTGGAAGTAGTGCACGTTTAGTAGCTGAAAAGATCCTGCGAGTCGTGTAATTTGTTTGATGGAATATCACGGTGAGACACCTCGACATTTTTCGCATATTTCAACGTCACATATGCAATCTTTCCGGTGTCACTCACGGCGAGCCATCAATCTTACTCGTTCAAAGACATTGTTCCGCGAGAATATCCGCGAAATCTGACGCCCGGAGATAAGCGATCTGAATACGACGAAAAATGAACTGCGGACCAAGTTACGAATCGAAATAGTCGTCGATTATTTTTCGATTTTGGAGAAAGGGCGGCCCGTAAAATGCGACTTTACGATCGCGCGATTCGATTATCATCGTTACCATATTTCTCTTCCAACGTCGGGAAATGGGGGCGACTCCTTCTGCATTCCGCTTGTACTCGGTGAGGACCATAAAAGTTCGCGATCATAAATCGGAATCTAGGAACTGTCAAGTGGAGGATTTCGAACGTAAATTCCGGACGCGAAACGCGAATGGATTCTAGAAGTGATTAATTCGCTTCCGAAGCTTTCGGCGTCATTTGTTTATTCGTCGTCGGTTTTTATATTTTTCAATAAGATTTCCGAAATCGCCCGCGACATATTGTTCCGGCGCAACATACTGGCGACGGAGCAAGTTTTATAGCTCGTAAAGTCGTCGCGGAGCCTCCGGCTCATCGTTATATGCAAACACACGACAATCAAACTCCTCTCCCCCGCCGTTCGGGGCCCCCGTTTTATTCAACTCGAACGCGAACTTATTCCATTTGCGGCGTGTTCCGATAGTTCGTCGACGTCGTATTCATATTCCCGACATCTGTTTGTATCCCAAACTCCTTGTCCCCCTTTAAGTCCTCTGTCTTGTCGCACAAATACCGGAATTTAATTAGGTCGAAGAATTAATCGACCATTTTTTTTGCGCGGTGCATGTGACAGGCGACGAATCGAAAAGGATGTTCACTTCGACGCTTCGTTTCCTGGAATTCAAACGGCTAAAACACTCGAAAAATCTAATTTCGTCGGATTCGCGTGTCCTTGCCTTGTCAGACTGACAGCATTGAATGCGACTCGGGAATTTCGAACCCTCCGAATTTGAATAAACAGATCGTCCTCCGAGCTCGCACACTACAATCGTTTTTATAATTGTTTCACAACGCCATCAGTCAACTAAACTGTCATTCGCGTTTGATCTACCTCTATGTCCGCGCGTCGCACACTGGAACTACTGAGGCGCAAACGTCGCCGCATATGTAATTATCGTCGATAAAGATTCCAGTCATACGGTTTACGTTAATATTTGCCGATTCGTAAAAGCCCGAAATGGCCGTACATCATACCGATTCGGCCAATTGGCAATTAGAAGTTATGCGACCGACAGGTTCGGACTGGGATGAATAAAGCGGACGCATAACAGGTAGGTATTTGGCGAGAGTCCCTTAAATTTCCATTCGGGGCGAACCGAAAGGGCGGACGTGAAAAGGGCAAAGTGGCTCCGCAATAACGATTCCGGGGGCAGATTATTATCGCGATCTTTCTTTTCACGTTACCCTTCGTCCGGATTGAATTCCGGTTGCGGCCCGAGCGGCTCGCGGAAATCTGGCCGTATCGTCGGCCCCGTTCGGATTTACGACGCCCCCGCGGGCCAAATAAAAGGGTACGCGACCGATAATACTTCGGATTCGAGAGACAGAAATTCGAGTAATTGAATTTCCCCGTGTCGCATCTTACGCGAACGACGCTCCGGTAATGAAGTGATAAACTCCCGAAAATCTGTCGCAAACTGTCGCCATTTCGACCGTTCTAATTTATTTTCGCGTTTACGTCGAATATTCCGCCCCGTTCTTCGACAATCGCCGACAACCCGACCGGGTGAAATGAGTGGAAGTTAGTCTTTCATCCTCTCGAATCAGAGAGAATGCCGAATGAAGATATTGCGACTCAGTCCTTTTGTTTATCCCTCCCGCGGGACTTGGTAATATTTAAAACCGGTTTCCTTTTGATATTGAGATTGTCGAGCCGACGCGACGGAAAAATCGAAATCCGTCGAAGACCGCCACGCCCCCCGGAATCCCACTAATGAGTTTTCCGTTTCCTCGCAGAAGAAAAGTGCGGCGCAATTGAAACAAATAAAATCTAAAGAAAACGTTTCGACGAAAATATCGAATTTTAATATCAGCTAGCTCGTAAATTATTCGGAATTCGCTCGGGCGCAACGGGGGCGGGGAAAAGATGCATCGGTACCACCCACCCCCGTCCGTCGATTTGTAAATTAGGATTTTCTCATTTTTGGGGCGACACTGCTCGCCCCCGCCGCCCCGATCATTCTAATTCATTTCGGACGAAATTCCGCGGCGCGACCACCGTGCAATAATTCGTTCGCGCGAAATGTTTACGATCCCCGGGGCGCAGCTCGCTTTCCATTTCTTAGAAAAATATTTGAATTTCATCGCGCCGAGGAATTGTATCTACACGTTTATATTCAGATTTCGGTTTGGACTAATCCAATTTTCCGTTTTAAGTGAAGAGATTTCGATCTCGACCCCCCGAGATATCCTAATTAATATCGAGACGTAACGCCCCTCTATGGGAGCGTATAACAAATCAAAAGATGCGTTATTGTTCTTCGAAAGCGGAGAATTTAATAATGGCGCGAGGCAACGTCGATTTCAATACATCGGACAATTGCTAAACAACAGCCGCCGCACAATATATACAGGGGGGCCTTTTACTTGTGGAAGGGACGCAGTGTTTGGCCCGCGGGCGCGCGGCAAAGAAGATTAAATTAAATCTCGGGAATATAAGGAAATGACACGATGCCGCGGAGTCTTCCCGTTTTGAAAGAGATGAAAGGATGACGTTTCTACCCGTAATTAGAAGCTTCGATGGCGGAGTTTCAATTAATATATTTTTTTTCTTGTCGTCGTAGTCGTCGGACGTATTGCGCGCAATTTTATGATTGCTGAAAAATTTCGTTTGATCGCGCCGAAACTCTTCTAATTAAGCTTTTTATGCGTTCGGTCGAAAGGAAACTTTCGCTATTCAAAGATAGGAAGCGAGATCTTTTGACACGCGAAAAAGAAGAAGCGTTCGCGACAATGGATCGAAGTAATCGTTATTCATGTACGCCGAACGATCGATTTAGCGTCCGCTAGCCGACCGACGCAAATATACGTTTTCACACGACGCATCAAAGTGACTCCAATCATCCGGCGCATTCACCTTTTCGCACAAACAGTTGGTAAAAACATGGATCTCGTAAAATGAGTTCTGAAGATCTCAAGACATGTTTTCGATATTTCCACAAGTTGACGTTTCCGCTGAAATTCTTGGTCCAAATTTAGTATCCATTGTACCAAGTTTCATTGAAGTCAATCAATTTTTACACCATGCGATGCATATTTTATACGTTCAAAAATTAACGTTTTCTCCGAAACTTTTGGTCCATTTCCAGTGTCCATTAAACTCGTCCAATAACTTTCATCGTTCTTCAATTCTACCGAGTTTCTTTGAAATCAATCAAGTTTTTCGCCAAGTATCGCGGCGACAAACATTGTATATGTATATATGAATATATGTAATAATTTCAAAGATCTCGCAAAATATGAATCATCATCGAAATTATCGCTATTTGTGCAAACCATGCAAGGGGTTGTAAACGACGTTGTCAGTATGTTATTGACGTGTTGCGGTCGATTTTGATTAATTCGACAAACACATCTGTCACGGAGTTACGGCTGCCTAACGATTAGTCATTCGCGATCACAGAATCGCGTATCGAACATCGCTATGAGGGTAGTTAGTTGCGATCGTCTACTTCTTAACGTTACTCTATCAGTCTGCTCGAGTTAACGACGGCGCTCATACAACAACGAGAACATACGTTAAACAATTTAGCGCTTAATCGGTCGGAAAATTAATGGTTCCCTCGTCGTCGGACTGTGAACGTCTACAATTGAATGGAATTCTTGTCGTTCCTTCGGGGCCAATTTTTCACAATCGCTCCAAAGCGGAAAAGTTCATTTTTCACCCCCATCCGCCCCACTCACGACTTGAATAGCTATTAGGCCCTTAAGAAATTCACCGGACTGTCGAGTTCGTTGTAATTGATGGCAATTTTGACGTGCGGAAATAGATCCATCATTTTTCGTCGATAGACGCCGATAGTTATTAATATCGGAGTGCGACGTTGATGAATAAGCGCCCGTTTATTAGGGATATTAAATATTAATGACCAAATTGAAAAATTCTGGGACATCGAACAGGGTTTTTCCGAATCAAAATCATTCCTAACGAAGGAACACACTGATTGTGAAAAATTATTTTCAAGCACCATAAAACGTAACGAATCCGGGCGATTCGTAGTAACGTTGCCTCTACGGGAGGACAAGGGAATTCTGGGTAACTGCCTACAACCGGCCATAAATCGATTGACAGCAATGGAGAGAAAGTTCAGAAAGTACCCTGCCTTCAAGGAACAATACGTACAATTTATGCGAGAGTACGAAACGTTGGGCCACATGGAGAAAATTGACCCGTCAACAGTGTCCGACAATACGGTCATAAACTATCTTCCTCATCACGGGGTTGTAAAACCATCCTCCACGACGACCGCACTTAGAGTCGTTTTCGATGGAAGTTGTCCTTCCGTGAATGGCACTAGCCTAAACGAAACACTGATGGTGGGCCCGACCATTCAGGATGACCTGTTTTCTATACGGATGACCGTCGCGAAATAAGAAACCCGATTTCGAATCCCGATATATATGATGCCACTAACTAAACGTTTATTACTATCGTCAATCGCGTCCGATCTGCGGGTATCAGTAAAAATTTTGATGCAACGCCTGTGGCAGTGCAACGATCCGTTCCCATAGAATTGCGTATGAAATGCATATTCAATCTATTAGGATAGTGCCAATCCCATTCTTCGTAGAAATGGTTGCGATCTGCAAAGACAAAAAAAATGAATCGATTGTGAAGCAGAGATTGAACCATATGTTACAAGCTATTGCCTCAACGGATAACCAGAGTCTTCTAAACTATCATTATGTTAATAACTAATTACCTACTGCCAGTAAAACTGCAACAACACTTGAATAAAATAAAAGTTCTAAAAATAATGCATAATTGTCTTACCCAGGAAGTAACATTGATTGGGGTGGTTTTGATGAATAGTGGTTTTAATTCCCTGAGCGTCTAAATGGCCAAATGCCGAAAAGAACATTTAAGCAAAAGCATCATTTGTGCTGCCGGGATACTTGGCATTTACATTTATGATCCTCATTGCCTATAAATTAAATAACGATATGCCTTTATAATAAATATATTTTTCAATATTTACCAACTGCACATTTATAGAATGGTAATTTTTTCTGTTCACATAGGAACATTCATTATAAATGGGATCATCTTTAGATGGCGCAACAATTGCAACATGGGTGCAATCAATGCATCCAATAACACCCGGAAAATTGAATTTTTCATGAAATCTACAACTTGTTATAACAAATCCTTTTATACATATTAAATACAATTTTGACTTAGATCACGATACCTATCTCGACGAAGTCTTTAATGTAATAGCTTTCGACGAGACCAGATTATTCGGTTGACTAGATTCGGCGGGTCGGCTATAATCAGTTTCGAGTTCGATTTGTTGCATTCCCGGGAATACGTATGGAAATCGCGTTCTCGGCGCAGACTTAACGACCGAGAGTTCGCATTATCTCCCCTCGTAGTCTCGCGGTCGTGAAACGACGATCTTATTAACCCTCAGCCGGTTCCCCATCTCCGAACCATAGAATTATCGCGTCGCGGCCATCGATGAATTGACACCGAACTCGACTTTATGACGTTCCGATGTCAATATGGCGAATATTGCGATACGTTGGCAACGTTACGTAATTCCCGCCCCGATTTGTGTCGATAGCGACGGGATTATGGGATATTTTGTATTATTTACAATTACCGTGCCGCGCTCCCCCTCGGGAAACGCGTTATGTGGTGTAAAATTAACCGACGTCAATTTGGCGGCAATAAACTTGATACCGAGTTGTTTTATCGGAACCGCTAACCGATGTTGTAACTAATAATTTACCGGGACCGTTATTACGAGACACAATACGCGATCGATATAAACATAAGCGCGACGGTGTCTAAAAAGTGGTTTCAATTGAACTACCAGGTAGAGCTATTGTACTGACGTTTACGTGCGGCGCCTCCGCCAACTGTTGTCCCCAAAACCATAGAGTAATAATAGTTCCATTCGTTCGCATCTTCGACAATCGACGCCGATTGGTTGATATGACGGGGGTGATATATCGTCTATTCAATTCGTGGCCGGTTGATTCACGAAGCGGAAGTTAATTGTGCTCGAAATAATTTTTTTTCGGTCGAATTGAGTTTAATATCCCCGACCGTCTGTCGTAATTGTCGAGAGGGGAAAATATTTCATTTGGGCAACGGAATAAATTAAATTCGCCAAAAAGAAAATTTGGCGGAAAAAAAAACGCTCGGTTTCGACGTCCGAATAAAAGGCTTCCGGTTTCGTGAACCGAAAACGCTCGAGACACGCTTTTATTACCCTTTCACGTGTTTTAGATTCGTCAAATTTTTTTTTCCCCGGATGATAGTAAAAACCCATCAATTCATTTTGTTTATATAACGCGCCGAGTCGAATTGTTTATTTTCGGAAAGTTGCCGTTGTTCAATTAGTTTTCATGCAGAAAATGGACGTTCGAGCCGCCATCGAAATTGCATTTTTCGCGCGGCGCCGCCGGACGGAACAATAGGAAATGCCGTTTAAATAATCCCCGAAAATACCGTTCCGTTCGAAACGATAATAATGGCGCTGTTTTTTAATCGAATCATCGGGTCGGAAAGCTTTCAAGATGAAAACCGTCAATCGGGAAACGTTTCAAAATCCCCGAAACGTCCTGACAGCCGCATATAGTTTTTCCGCATCCACCACTCCTCGGAATATCGTCGTGGCGTATAAATCCGCGGATCACCGGAGGAAAAGTTGGGCGTTATTGAAAACGCCAGCCGTCTCTTGGACCGCATAAGGTCGGAAGTGAAAAATCGAACGACGGATTTCCACTCCGTATGGTTTATTGGTCTGACGGAGCGGCGCGGCGCGTCGATGGCAACCCAAATCAATCAGAACGATGTGATCCGGGTTGGTTATAAGAAGAAGAACGCGCCTCCCGGTAAAATAATGAGTAAACCGGGAGTGCGTCAAACTCGCAAAGCCGACGGAATCGAGTTTATGCAGATGCGAAATAGCGACCACGCGCTTCCCGGATCCTTTACTGCGGTCGCATTCCATTACCGTGTCGCGAGGCGACGCTACACGTCAGCGCTAAGCTGTCAATTCGTATGTGCTGCACTAAACCGAGCGGATGTAAACATTATCAGCGAAGGTGGAAACAAGCTTCCGCTTACTACATTCGTCGTTATATATTAAAATTCGACATTAAACTTACTGCCTCAGAACTGTTCAAAAGCGATAATATGATTGTTGTATATCGATGCCACATAGAAAACTGAAACAATCGCTGTTTATTGGAAATGACGGGAATCCTCTCGTCCACCTTTTGTCTGTGACCATGTTCGTAGAACGCCCGGAGCCGCCCACGTCAACGTCGTTTAATGAATATGTAATGTTGAATAGATGTCATCGTCATCGAGCGTATGATGTACAGGGGCCTTATTGATGCCTTGTAATTAGTCGCTCGCGGTCGATTCGCATCGGGGGCGGCGTGGATTCGGATCGTCGGGGATGAACAGAGGCCGCATATTGTATTCACGAAACCCGGGGCCCCGTTAACGACCCCACCGGCCGGATTACCGATGCGACTAACGAAAGTTAATGACGTATCGGCGCGTAAGCGCACCAGGTGCGAATATTTGAAAAAAAAATGACATCCCGGACGGACGGGGTTAAACGCGACCGCAACAACGTCGCCGTATCGCACCAACCGATCCAGAAAACAATTACATTCGCTCCATTATCTGCGCATTATTCCGCGATTCCTCTATCAACGAGTAGGGCCCTCCAGTGTACACAAATTCAATTAGCTAGTGTTATTCCTATCGAATTCAGTTGACGCAAACGACGGCATATACACGTAATATTATACAAGGTAAACAAAACGGATTGTGCAAAGAGAATCGGTATTATTCGAAACCGAGGGTGTCATCGTCGCGCACACACTCGCACTTCCCCTTTTGCCAATCTCCCCGTCGCTTTGCATTCGAATACAATTTAATCATTTCGTGTAATCTGCCTCTACGCGACACCGTCTTCGTCTTCTTCGTCGTTCCGCCGTACGTATTTCCGGTGCAATTTCTCGCGTCGATACGCGCAAAAACGACGTGCGAATCCGTGTCCGGGGGTGCGGGGGCTCCGGGCGGCCGGGATCCGAATTCGAAACACGTATTCAATGAGATAGAAGTCGTTAAGTGAACTCTCGTCACAGTTTATTCGGCACTCTTGGTGTACGATTCCCCCGTCGCGTCGAAATCGATCGGGGGCGGCTTAATGTCGGGGTCGAGGGTGGTTCGAAAGGAAAAAAATGATCGCCCAACTCCTAGAAATTGATATGGATATAATGGCCGCGAGGGGAATTGGAAATGGGTTCAAATCGATGGAAAACTGTTGAGGCCGCAACTCGCTTCTTTGTTCACATTTCGTAGCTCAACGGGTGCCATCATCGTTCGTTCAAAGCTATTTTTTTTATTTTGAGCCCTTTCGTTTGTTCCATTGAACCTACTAGTTGAGGTCACCAGATGGGCGGCGAAAGGGTGAATCTTATCAGGCTGTCTAGTCTTGCGGTTGATAACCCAGAGAAACAGAGCGGTCTCCATGATAATATCGTTAAAAAGAGGCTTAGGACAGCCACTTTCCGTCGATAGCGCTAAGGAGATTGTGTTTTCGATGGGTTATATAGTTATTAAGTCACGTCAGAGATACTCGTGCGACTTGGCACTTGTACCTAAGTCGTCACTCGATTAAAGGATTGAAAAAATACTAAATAAATGTCGCCAATTTTTATTCGAACAAGTTTCAATGTAAAAAGGCGAAGGCGCCGGTCTGGTGAATGAATTGATACTTTATTTACGTGATACACGAAATATTTTCCATCCATAGTTACCTAAAATTTAAATTGTCGAACGAAAAATCGAAAAACGAGGAGTTAAATTGTTTACCTTTTAGTTAGAACGGACGTCAACGAAAGATCTAAAGTTCCGTTTTCCGCGCAAAGTTAAATCTACCGTGGAGTGACTCTTGCACCTCATTAGCTCGCTCTCATTCCGCGCATACTTTCTCGAAACAATTACAAAATGGCTTTTAGCTCGGTGAAGTTACGCCCGAACAAATCCCGTCTGTTCGTTTCTTCCCGATACCCCTAATTGAAAATGCGAAATTCGAACGACTAACTTTATTTGTATCGACTGCAAATATTCCATAAATTGAAGATGCTCTTCGGGTGAGAGAGGAACATCTGTCACGTGCAGGCAACGCGCGCGCGGTAACAAGCGACATCATGACCAAATCAACTTTCGTAAAGGAAAAAGTTTAATATCTGTTCGTGTCAGTTTTTGAGGAGCCCGCATCCGAAAACTTATCGATGTAAGGAAATTCGGTACGAGTTGCCGAAGGGTTCCACGTTATTACGTTTGTGCCCGGTTTACGAATCGAAAATATCGACTCGACGGTCTTGCGACAACCTTAAATATCCGCAGGTATCGGTTTAACCGTGAAAAAAACCATTTCGGGTTTAATTATTTTTTTTTTTTCACTATCGGACGGTGCTTTAATAACGAATCGAGAGATCCCGGAAAGTTTGACGAACTTTTTAATTGAAAACGCGAACGTTAGAGTGACGTTTTCTGTTTTGTAATTAATGGTCGGCCGTTGGGATAATTATCGCGGGGATTAAAGGAAAACTAGATCAGTCAGCCCGAAACGAATATTGATAAATTGGACTCGCTCTATTCGATTATAAAGTTTTTTAAAATTTTGAAAAAAATTTCGAACTCGGCTCTAAGTTAATTTATCCGTCGCGTTACGTAAATGTGAAAGAGATACCGCGTGACGCTTAGCCTTTGTTGATTAATTGAAAAGTATCAATTCACACCAAACGGAGGTTATTGACATCTACAATTCGTTATCGCAACATAAAATATTACGACTCACTTACACATCCACTGTTTACGATACACAATACGCCAAATTTCACTTATTAAAGACGTGCAAATTACGCGATTTCAACGGATTAACAAATAAACACGTTTCGGTCACCTTTTCAACCTTGTCATCTTGTTTCTACTAGCGCGCATAGAAAAAATCCTTCGGTCGACGTTTGTAGTTCTTCTGTACCGCGACGTCGTATCATCGATACATACAAACGTCTCGTACCGTACATAGTTATTATGACGTCACCCTGATCATGTCATTTATTTGCGCAAACATAGAACGCATCGTTCGTTATACGCTTGTAGTTCATTCGTATTATAGAGTTGACGTCTCTCTTGTCATTGACTATTAAGACATATCGAAAGGTAAACAAGAACGATGCAATGGAATTGAGGTTCTGTTACTCGAAGTGTTTGAAGTGCGAATCGAAAAATAAGTGTCGCGGCATTTCGTAATGCGTAATGAGAAACGCCCCGAATGGAAAGAAAAACGGCCGAATCGATATGGCCAATACTAGAAAACGGATAAAAGTAGGTGTTGCGCAAGGACGAAAAAAGCGCAAGGAAAAACGTTCCCCGAATTCTTCATTTCATTTTTACGAGCAGCTCGGTTGCGTGAATACGCAAACCTAATGTTCCTTTTGTTCGTGGAAATTCCGATGAGCGAAACGAATTTTCCCGTATTTCACGTATGCCCCGGCACAGGCGACGCAAACATCGATTTGTTCGTCGAATCAGTCGGTTATTGTTCAACCATTAATGACTATTTCGTCGCATTTTATCCCCCTTTTCATTGTAATCGGGAAATACGACCCGGTTCGACGAAGAAAGGGGGAAAACAACAATAAACGATCTCCGCCCAATAAAGTGCCTAGTATATAAACAGAAAACACACCACGAACTGTTTTTTCTCCGCCGATGAAATTTAATAAAAACTTTTCGGCGAAACTTTTCCGCAGCGTGAAAGATGATCGGAACGCGCGCCGTTCGATGGGGCCCCTTTTGTCTGAAACGAAAACGTACTCGGCGAAACTTGGCGACTTTGGCGCGCCATTTGATAAATAACTCGCGCTTCCGAACCCTCACTTGCGCACCTGCATAAAAGACGACAATTTTACATGAGCGTCGGGGCGCCCGAAGGCTCCCCGAAATTGTGAAAGTTTTATATGTAGTTTACGAAGAATGCCTGGTGGTGTTTACATCGTATATCCATCACGCCATAACGGAGGGCGAACAACTTATTCGGTGCGGCGATATCGTTTTTTTACTCTTGTCAATGCGTCGCCATGTCCGAAATATGAGATGAATCTCCCTATAGAAGTGAATCGAAAACGGGAATCCTTTCAGCACCCCAAGTTCAATGGGATCCCGATGGAGTCGTCAGGGAACGAACGGAAAGTATGAGAGATATCGATCGGAAAAGCTTTTTCACACCGACGGCTCCGCGCCGCGATAGGAGCGGCACATAAATAGGGAGATACAATTAAAACGAGGATAAGGTATCCAATAAATTAAACGGAACATCCTTCGCCTCATCTAGGTGAACGAATGGCGCTTTCATAAATTTCTGCAGCTATTTGTTGCAGGCAACTGTTTCGGACTTGCACGACTCGCGTTTTTCCGTTTCGCCGTTTTCGATTAAAACAGCAGTAGGGCGTGGCGGGAAGCCGAAAAGGAAACTTTTTTTGGACGCCGAGTGATGTATGTCAAACGGTAACGATGGTTGAGGTTTCCTTCGAAATTAGTTACCCAAACGTAACTGAATATTTTCAAAACGGTCCAAGTTTTATTATTAATTCGGAGGCGCGAATCGTGGCGGCAGCTGCGGATCGCGAGATCAAAGCGGGAGGAATATTCATTTTTCGACGGACGGTTAACGTCGCGACCGCAATCCGTCCGTTCGAATTTCCATTCCGTCGGGCGGTCGCTCGGAAAATCGGCGCCCCCGTGCCAAAATAAATTCCGTATCGCATTTCCGCGGGTAGTCGTCGGGAAAAATCCAGTTCGGCGTTATATTTCACACGACGACTGACAATATTGAAATTTAAATATCCAATAAGTTGCATATATATAAATTTATGGTAATGGAAAATGAGGGGCGGGTTGCGGCGGAAAGTCGCGCTCCGCCGAATATATTTTTCAATTTGAACGACGCGGTCTCCACCCCCCCGGCCGTCGTTTATCAGAAGTAGCTGACATCAAAGAACGTTCCTTTCGATGCAGAATCAGGTGGTTCAAATGAACTATTACAATTTCGTGGTTCGCGCTGTTTTCGGTTACTTTGGTAAACGATGTAATATTGAACTGCCGCCTCCTCGATGCGCACCCTCCACAATACCTATAGATCATTCCTTAATTCCACGTATATTCATACACAGCAATGACGGTGCGTTATTCATAGAGCCTCCGGGGTTATTACGTACGAAACCACAACACAAGAGGAATGTCGTTGAAACGACGACGCCCGCCGTCTAACGTGATTATCATTAAGCCTAATGCTCTCCTGCAGGGTCGATTTATGGGGATAAACAAGGTCGCGTGTATACGGCGAGGGATGAATAGTGACCGAAACGAGTGGTCTGACTTTTCAAAGATGTAAGGAGAGACGAATCATCCGCTCTATTCATTTTTGGCCCTTCGAACGTTACGTAGCGCTCCGGCTAATCCCCGGACTGGCGTTCCACGGAATTCACGATTCGCCTTTTCGCGGCCGCTGTAATTGGAAAAACCGGTACGGTTGGGAAAATCGGTAATTCGATTTGCTCGCGCTAGCTCGTCGCCTCCGGTCATAATCTATTATGATAAAATTTTACGGTCGACGGATGACAGTTTCGATAATGAACATCTGCCTCGTCGATCCGTCTCGTAGACTGCGGGGATTAAATCGGGCGAAATCGCGGGTCGCGACTCGATCGATAATTTCCAGGAAACAAAGAGGGTTGTTGTAGGGTCAACGAGTTACGTTGGCTTTGATTGGGGGCAAAATCGCTTATTCCGGACATTTTCTCTATGCATCGAAATGTCACTGAATGACATAATAGCTCGGAATAGCAATTTAATAAAAGATATTTTGACGAATGGTAGCTAATTATCGACGATATCTGTTTCGTAAATTACATTATTTCACGCGTAAATTAACAAAACTAATGAAGGACGCTCACTGTCGAATAATGTTTTTAATTGGATCGATAATTAACGATCGACGCGTCGCTATGAACATTATTTCATTAGTTTCGATAGAAATGAAAACTAATTACTGTGATCCTTTATGGTCGTCTATGATCCGTGCGATACGTTGCAAGTTTAATCTGTTCATGTGTTCGATACGAACAAATAACTTGCGACGTAAAAGGATATGAGTCCCGATCACGCCTTCCTCTACCGGTACATTCTGCATCTTGTAGAAAAGCGAAATGAACGTAATTCTTTTCTGACGGGTGTCGCAACACAAAATATTATCACTCACTACACGTACACTGTTTACGATAAACATATTCGAAGTTTCACGTATTAAAGACGTCCATATTACACGATTTCAATGGATTAACAAATAAAAGCATTTCGGTCATCGTTTCAACCCTTCATTCAAACGTAAACTTGTCATGTCATTTATTCGGTCGACGTTTGTAGTTCCTTCGTACCGCGATGTCATCTATGGTTCGTTGTCCTTTGGCCAAATATCTCCTTCATATCATCGACATATCATCGTTCACTTAAAGTAGATTGCTTACGATACGCAATAATTAAAAACTATTATAACGAACGAATTGCCACCATCCTAACCGGAAATTAGTTGGTCATATCACTTATTCGGGCGGACGCAGAAAATAACTTTCGGTCTACACTTGTAGTTCTTTCGTACCGCGAGCAAACAACTCGTAACGTACGGAGTTATTATGACGTCACCGAAAATATAAGCCAGGGACTCGGGCCCCCGATCACGCCCCCACTTGTTTACTTTAACGATAAAGTCGAATCGACTTCCGCACCTCGTAAAGCACTTTTCGCGATCCGGAGAGATCCGGTCTTGATAAATGCGATGGCGACCGAACATTTTTCGCTTTATATAAAGTAACGACACATTCGTAACATCGAATTTATCATCGAGGTGAACGAAAAATTTTCGGGGGGTTGTTTTCGTGGAACCGATATAAATCAACTTCGAACACGTCGGGAGACCCTGTTCGCTTCATTTTCCAATTGGGACTTGTATTCGTGCCGAGACAATTTTTTTTTGTACCGGAGCCTTCACCATTTTGAACTGTTTTAAGATGTTTAAATTAGTAATGAAATATGAATTCGATGTTATTAACGTGAAACAACGTGTGTGCTGCAGAACGTTTTGACAATGACTGAAGTGTTCGTTAATTTGAAACAGTACACTCTCGGCAATGAGCATTTTGACTAATGTCTCGACGAAAGACGCCACGGACGCTCAGCTGCCTCGGCTCGATTTATCCGCGATAAAATAGCGGAATGGCATCTCCGGATAACCTGGCCGCACACCCATAAACCCTAATTTTCCCCCACGAAACCGACGTAATCCAATCTTCTCGTATAATATATAATATTTTCATGATTTCCTTTTCGCTGTGTACGTGAAACGTTCCCCTTTATACTTTACGGACTTGATTTATCCCCAACGGGGGTCGGGAAACTTTCGGGGGACTTCGATTTATCGAGTTGTTTGTTACCTTTTGCGGGGCGATCGTCAAAACGAGGTCGAAGAACGGACGATGTTGACGTTGGAAAAAGTTGGAAATACGATATTTACATCTGTGTTTGGTTATGTTCGATTTGAGGCGTCAACACGTAGTTCGAATGTCACTCGCGGTCCTATAAATATTTTCTGTGATTCCGTGTCGAAATAAAATGACATCTGTGAGCATCTTCGTAATTAAACTGTAATCTGGAGTAGTCCTAATGTCACTTGTAATCGAGTTGATTTGAAACGCATAAACATCTTTGCGTTTCCAATATGTCAAATGTCAAAGCAACAAAATATCGTAGCTCTGCGTAGTCGGATTGTAATTGTGCGTTACATACAAAATAGAACTGAATTATCGCGCGACAATATACTAAGGAATATATGCAGATGTGAGTGCGTTTTCATTTTTAAGTTGACCATTTGGTTATTATCATTTTAGTTCTGTCGACAATTTCCATGTCTACAGAAATGAGTACGTTTGTCCACCATTTTCGTACTACATGTATCTCGATATTAATATCAATTCTTTTTGTTATTACTTGCTGCGATCAATTTCCCAAAATTCGAGGAGAAAATTTCCGTTTTTGAGCCTCTAATTAGGAGTAACGACAAATACGTGAAATATTTTCAGTTTTTCCCTCGTTTGCCGGATTTTTATCGGAGAAAGTACTTAAAAAATTATATTACAAGTTACGTAAGCAGTGGTAAAGGACCCGACACGTAATAATAGCGCTGTGAAAACGGTATTTTCGACATGAAAACGGCTTCGGGGATCGTTAAAACGAACGTGGCGCGACGCAAAAAAAAACTTCTTTCATATGAAAATTTCACGCTCGCCGTAGTTTTACATAACAATTAACCGGCAACGGTCGAATATTTCGCCTCGACGATGTCGTAAATACAAATACACATACACCTTTGCGCATTTTTATTTCTTTCGTGCCATATTTTTATTTGTTCGCCGGCGGTTTGGGTTTGTTGTCGATTCCGATTTAGTTAGACGTTCCGTTTTTTCTCAAATTAAAATCGAAGACGGTTCGAGTGAACGTCGGAAAATTCGTTGGAGCGTATAGGAAACCCCGAGGTCTGAAGGGAAACACGCTCGAATTTCTAGAGGAACGATTATGGAAAGCCGAATACGAACATGAATCGTATAATTCGATATCCTTTGATATTTGATTTTCGTTCGATTGAATTCGCGATGTTTTGGAAGCGAATCTTGGTAATAAACACCTGACGGCAGCCATGCTCGAGCGTTATCGAAATCAGTTGCTCGTCTGAATATTTCTGCAAGTACATACGATTAATAAGTAAATATACTTCGGGCGATAACGATAATGAAATAATAAAAATTTAATACCCTATAGTGATTGTGAAAAAAAAGGTATATACATTTTTTATCGCTCAATATCCGATGCATAATTACGTTGATGCTCGATTATTAACCTGCACATATACTTCCGTGAGCACATCATTTATTTGGTCGAAACGCTCCCCGTGTCGCACTTTTCTATTGTTCCACACTCCTCGAGTACATCCCCCCATGAAATATGATGACCGGGGTTATTAAAAGAAGAAAAATACGTGCGTTCCGCGAAAGCCAGGGAAACGATGATGGATGTATACGATGTCGGTTTGATGGTAATAATAAAAAAAAACCGCCACGTTGATTTTGCGGCAATTTCGAGGAAACGAATAAGCGACGTCGGAGTTTTCCGATCGATCCGCTCGTATATATATAACTCGGATGAGCGAACGACGAAGTGCAACGTTAATATTTAACGATTTTCCTTTAGAAAGAAGCTAATCGAGATGGGGCGCTTATTGAATATGCGGAAGCCACTCGGCGGTAACGACGCAATTGGGGTGTTTTTTGTTTGTCGGAAAGTTTGGCGGGGAAAGTTTCAACTGGTGGTCATCCTTAATTCAGTTACGTAACATTCGAAAAGTTTGCGAGAAACTTTCGGTCATTGTCACAGATAGGAGCCGACTTGTTATTGGATCTTCCTACCCCTAAGCGATTTCGCGTTGAAGTGAGGTACGAAGGTAATAAAAAACCGAACAGTCCTTGGGGGAGTTAACGAAGAGTGTTATTACTAATACTATGAGCGTTAATTTGAAGACACGAACTTTAGATCATTTTTGCGAGGTTAACCATCGAGTGGAAACGTAAATACACACGATCGACCGCGATCTGTCATAATTAGTTTAGATGACTCGCGCATATGCCGTCGTTCCATCGAGTGGGGTATCGGATTATGTTATCTATGGCCGCGTATATTATCGGAACTAAGGGTTGACGTTTGCAATTCACGACTGTCGTTGAATAAACAACGAGCTCGTTGTCGAAAATGTCTGTTATTAAAGTTCGAATGCTGCGCATTATAATCAACGTAGTGGAATCGAGAATAGTCTGGCAAGAGAAGCGATTTCCCTGTGAGTACAGATTGTATTTCACGTAATGTGTTCGGAAATCGTAGCACCTCGTACATTTTCGTTCGCGGTCGTCGTCATTGAACGAATAGTTTCGTTCGATTTGAATGGCGCAAATTTATTTTGAGAAGGGAGAAAATGCAATAATTCTGCGACGCGATCGGCGCTCCTGGGGACATAAGAACTACTTGAAGGAATCTGAAATGACACTTTGTTTGGATCTATGCTCAAGACTCGGGATGACATTTATAATTCGAAGTTGGAAACGGAAACGTAACGGCGTTTGTCGATCGTCGTTGAGTTTTAAGTAAACGCCGATTATTGCGGAAACGGTGCGTTATTGAAGAGGCCGCGTTACGTTCGATGATTAACAGAAATGGAATTAAAATCACCTCAATTCATGTGAGTATTTCCGATAATATGTACCAGTTGCGCCAATCGATCCAAATTCCTTCGCGATTCAGTTTCTCAAACATCTGAATGATTATTTGCGATTGATTTGACTCGTTTAAATCTATTTTCATTAGGAGAAATGCGGTAATTTTTTGACATAACATGAAATCCGATCGGCGCATTACTAGTACATAAGAACTATGGCGGTCGAATGGTGGAGTTAACACCTCTATTTGTAGAAAGAATATACAGCGACATAAGAACTACTTAGTGGAATGACAGTTACAATGCAATGTTTGTGAATGTGATCGCAGTGCTGTGGCCAAGTAAGGGCAACAACGATCTTCAGTTATAGTTTCGATTGCCCGATCGGCGCCCCCCGCCCTCCGCTCTCGTCGTTCTCGTTTTCCGCGCTTTTGTCGACGACGCTATCAAATGGCGCGCGTAATTACTTCAATTACTTCTTTTTTTTCGTCGATTAATTCGACGATGCGGAGCGGCTCCCGGAACCCTTGCTCGGCAGCGAAAACGGTCGAACAGCGAACGACTCGGTGAAACATTGCAATAGATAAGAGAAAGGATTCGGGTCGGAATAAACTGCAGACGAATCCTCGTTTCTTCTCTCTCTTTTTTTTTGTGCTTCAAGTCTCTCGACGTTTTCGGAGAACGATTGGCTTCCCGTCGAGTAGTCGCGAGCGAGACGATGGGACTCTAATTCGATATACCCGATTTGGAAATCGGCCGAATCGAAGCGGAAGTATCGTTGATCTTGTAGGAGAAAAAGGAGTCTCATTTCGAATTCCCGTTTCCGCGAGTCTCCCCGTAATCCTCGGACTTTGCTCCGGATATTAATAGTATCATCCCCTGATCGATACCGCCCCGTCCGTTTGTGAACGCGCGTATAAAATAATTTAATATCCACTTTGAATTTGTAAAGAGCCACTTTGCGCGAACGTGATTTTCCCTTTTACGCGCGGGCCCAATTTCGAAACGTAATGATCGACTGAACACGATCAACCCCTCCCTTTTGCAATTTTGAATGTGTAAGAAGCTTACGGTTCCGTTTTAATGGTTCGATCATGAAACCGCCCCCGGGACGCGAGTCCCCGCCGGCGACGGGAGCGCTCCGATAGGAAACAGGATGTTTCCCGGTTTTTCCGGTACCTACGGGGGTTGATTACGGCACAATGCCCCGGCGCCGGATGACGCGCGTATCGGATGAACTTTCGTCGCCCCAGTCGGGAAATCGTTTTCGCGATCGATTCGTTCCGTTTTGTGCGGGAAATCGCGTCAATTAGAGAGGGGGAAATGGAAAAACTGACAATTTTTTTCGTCGCCGCGTTGCGATTGTTGCATTGTTATCTTGATCTCGATAACTTGACCCGCGATTGAATCGATTTAAAATAAAGTAAAGTCCGGAATTTTTAGTTATTTTTAACGCATTATGTAACGTAGGAATTAGGGAGTAGGTTTGTTCGCTCGCTCGGAATTAGCATCGGGCATGCAATACGGCGATTCGTATCCATTATTTTTATCGGGCGATCTCGTCGAAATTGGGGGAACGACGCAATTCCCTCCGTTGCGACGGGGCTTAATTAAAAACCTTATCATCGATGACCGTTTAACGGACTAATTTTTTTTATAATTTTTCAGGAAACCACTGCGTTCACGTCGAAGTTTCGCCCAACAAAGCCCTGGTATTACCTAATCAAAATGTGACTTTCGTGTGCCGAGTGGCCGTTCCGTTACAATATTGCCGAGTGGAAATCCCGGGGGAGAGCAGTAAAAATTTGAACCCGACAATTCCATCCGACGGAAACGTAAGCCTTTACTTTTGCTCGTATTTAATTCAATTACCCGAACATATTCGTGTAAAAAGAAATCAAACACGTCGCGATTAAATCGTCATAAACGACAAAGTTTCCATCGTCTAGGTGTCCCACTCGGACTAATAATTTGTTTTGAGCCAGTCGTTACGGCGAATTTCGTGCGCGCCCCCAGCTGCCGCCGCCGCCTCCGGTTCTCGGTCAGTTGGAAATTTAATGAATCGCAAAAGCGGAGTCTCACGAATTTTAGCTCCCGTATTGTTAGTTTCCCGGAAAGTTTACACTTCCGAATTCGGAAAGTCGTTGTTTTTTCTGTTTCAACGATCGTTTCACCGCAATTTTTTTCCAGGTGAAATACTACGGCGTCGGTTTGAGTTCCGGTTTATGCGGTTTCACGATTGCCAACGTGAACGAAAAGCACAACGGCGAAATAAAATGTACGCTCGGCATGACGACGGAAAGTCAGGAATCGATTGGCACTATGCATCTTATTGTTGCGAGTGAGTATTCGCCTCTTCATTATGAAAGAATCGTCTGATATATGCGACGCGACGCTTTAGGACCGCCGAAGGTGCCCGAAATGGAGATCAGTCGAGGGCCGGACAATTTGAGAGTGTACAAAATCTACGATACGATACAGGCGTCTTGTTTGGTCCGCGACGGACGACCGGTGGCCAACATTTCCTGGTTTCTAGGTAAATTAACCATTTAAAACTTTAAATCGTAACACAAATAAAAAAGGATTATCGTTGTTCCCGGCGGATGAACTACTTGGCGCCTCTCGGTAGTTGCCATTTTAGTAGGTGTTTCGATATCGAACGTAATAGGTCAAATAAATCGACGGAGGTATAGAGATTTGATCTACTAATCGCCATCAAAATACCTACTAAAGTTGAAAGTTACTGCTATGGCCACGTGATGCCGCTGGCGCCACCTTATAAATTAGCAATGTAACAGTCGACGATGTTAAGCTACTCATTAACAGATGTCGCGCTTAATATCCATTTGGAATATGCAACCCTAAAAACACATACAGTATAACATTAATTGTGCAAATTTCAAACAACAAAAAGTTTGATAAAGCAAATTGCTTACCCAACGGACTAAAACATGTAGATGCGGTCGCTTTTCCGATAATCCCCCAAAGGCACCTGTTTATTTTCTTGTCGAAATAACAAACGAGAAATCGCGCGACGCGCAAGCTTTAATCGCCCCCCGTTTTTTCTTTTTTCATTTGCAATTCAGACGACGAGCCGATCACCGAGGGGCTGAGCATGCCGACGGTCGTCGAAATCGCCAAAGAAGATTTGCAATCCAAATCGCAGAATTTGACGAGACAGCTTAGGGCGAGCGATAACGGCAAGAGGTTGCGTTGCGTCGCCCACCATCCGGCTTATCCGCGAGGCGCCCAGGAGACCGGTAAACAATTGGACGTCGTTTGTGAGTATAAATTCGCGATGTACGTGTGCGAATCCGACGATTTGCGTGTTCGCAGATCCTCCGCTACCCCAGAAAGACCCGCTGGAGCAGTTCGGTTATCAGATCGGTCAGCCCGGGGTGATATCGCTGACGATCGAGGCGAATCCTCGGCCGAAGATCGAATGGTCGTTGTCCGGGCAGACGGTGCGAGAGGGTAGCAGCGACAACACGGGTCGCGTGGAGGCTCAGCCCATCCAAGAAGTGAGCAAGGGTCGTTACGAGGTGAACCTTAGGATGGCCGCCGTGAACAAGGAAGACACGGAAAAGGAGTACGTGCTGATCGCTCAGAACCAAATGGGCAGGCAGGCGTACACCGTGCGAATCTCGACGAGTCCGGAACCAGAAGGTGAGTCCTTATGATCTGCGGTTATTTTATTTTAATGTTAAGTTGTCGACGTTCCATGCTGCCCTCAATCAGGCATTGAAAAATTCCTGAGAGACCAAATGCACGGTAAGGCCGTGTCGTGATATTTCGTCCGATAGCTCTGTATATAATTGGTTAACGCGAATTTTCTATCGTGCAGGTTTGGAACTTGGACTCGGATCGATCATCGGGATCGTGGTCGCCATTTGCGTACTGCTCCTCGCCGTTTTTCTTCTGATTTTCGCGAAATCCACCGGCAGATGGTGTTTTTCCGGTAAGTTCGACGTATTCTTGTAGAATTAGATTTGGGACAAGTCAGGGTGGGAAGGAATCCAAATATGGTCGTAATTTGTTTTTTGTCATTGCCTTGATATTATTCTTTGCCCCCTATGCATCCAAATAAAAGCTAATTAATTTTAGAGGCAAGTTGATGTGGTAAGTGTTAGATTATTGAATTTTATTTTTGATTAGGGCATGGATTTTTAGTGCATCACTGTCGCATGTCGTGTCACTTAAAAAAGTGACGTAGTTGAAAAGTTGACTGAATTCTAAATGAAACATAGAAATATTCCCATCTAATGATTTGCCAAATACGACGTACTCTGCTGTCCCTTGTAATCTCTATTTATATAATCCATGGAAGGGAGATTTTGAAACGTCATTAGAATGCTATTAAGAAAAAAATCTCCCTCAACTGGACCCTTGTCTGATTGTATCTTTCTGTGGATAAATACTGTAGTATATGCAAAAGGAAGAAAATATATTGTAGTAATTTGTTGTTAGTAGATAGATTCGATTTTCTAATTGACAATGTCAATAATCTAACATGTCGCTGCGCCTCCGCACACGAATTAGCTTTTGTTTGTTGTAGGGGGCGCCACGGTCATCGACTACACTAGCGAAAGCGGGAACCGCCAAGGTTTAGACGGTACCGTCGGGGAGGGTGTCGATAATCCCCATCATCAAGTATCGCAAGAATATATCAACGGAAACGATTTGCCGATCAAAAAAGACGAAAAAATCAACACGCCCGTTTAGGTTAATCAGTAATCAGGATCACATTCCAGCCGACTTATTAGTTCCGTGATATTAATGATTAAATGAAAAAAAAAAGCTCTTTTCGCTCTCTCTATCTCTCTATCTCTGTTCGATTTCGCGGTGTTTTATGGTAGGCGACTGTTATAACTGTTTTCGGGGAGCTTTTCTACTAATCGTTAAACAAAAATTATGATAGAGGTTGCAAATTGAAAAACTGATGTACTGCCATAAAGCTACTAGAAAATGTTGTTCAGATTATTTCTGCGACGAATATTCTGATTAACCTAAACAAAAGACTTGAGTATTATATATTTTAGCTACGTTCTCACGATTTTACTTCGATGTCATTATTTATTATCATTTGCAATTCAAATTTTTCATCGTATTTTGTACATATTACGTCTATATGATATTGAATTTATCTTAAGTTGAATTTCGATCCAGGCGATCAGACACCGAACATTCTGATCCCCGATACCTAATAATGACTCGAGTCATTCCCTATGTAATATAAGACAATAATTTTATTTAATTCTCCTTGGGGTAATATTTAGTTTATTCTTCTAGACAAAAAAAAGCGATTGTAATAATTTATGTTTCGAGTCGGGAACATCCCAAAGCAGACAAAAATGTATTTGTTCGTTAAAAAAATATCGATTTGTTATATCTCTCTCTGTGAATAATTGATAGATCTTCGATATAGTATATTATAATATAGTTAAATCAATGAATGTGAAAATTTTGTATGTTGAATGTACTTTAAGATATAAGTTGAGATTATTATTATAAAAAATTGTTTTATAAATAAATAACTCACGAAATGATTGCGCAATCTGAGGTCGAGTTGAAGAAACCGTTTTCACCCACAAATCTTTGTGTTTTCTTTACAGGACCGCACGAAAGACAACTTGGGGAATCGTGAGTATCATTTCGAACGCCGAAAAAGAAAATGAAATCTAAAAACGTCCTTATATTTCAGCAGTGATACAGAGAGTGCCGACGATCGTCCCAAAAGTTCGAAACGTAACATCATCCCCGTCAAGCTAACTCAGTATTTCAAACGCGGAAAGACTGAACAAATGCAAAACGAAGAGGACGAGCCGAAAACGGAACAGGCGGACGATTCCCTTAAGGAACCACTGGATACCACTTTGGCTACGGAAGAGAGCACGCCGGTGAATAAAGAAAGTGGTGTGGTGTACGCGGAACTGGACCTCGCGAATTCGGGGGTGAAAGCGGTCGTGAAAAACGACTCCGACAAGACGGAGTACGCGGAAATCGTTTACTCGCCCAAGACCGAAAAGAAAGAAGATATTAAATAGTTTCGATAAATTATATCTAGGTAAAACATTCATTATTTATGGACTTTAATGACATTCCAAACAGAAGTACAAAATGTATTTCGAGGAATTTTGCAGAAAATCTTGAACGTTAGATAAACGACCAAAACGCTTTTACATGCACAGCTATAGACCAGAAATATTGTTACGTATGTACTTAATTTTTGTATTTTTTCACGAATTGTAAATGTGTGATTCTTATTAGACAAAGTTTAAAATATCATTTTGTTTTATTCTCCTTTACTCATTTCAATATAAAACACTTCGATTCCAACTGTACATACTCTTTTGACTGCTATGTTCCTGGTACCTCGATCGAATGTTGCCCAAAAAGTTTGGGGAAAATTCGACAGAGGTACCAGGAATGTATGAGTCAAAAGAGTATGTTTTCGGACATACTCTTTTGACTCTATGTTCCTGGTACCTCGATCGAATGTTGCCCAAAAAGTTTGGGGAAAATTCGACAGAGGTACCAGGAATGTATGAGTCAAAGAAGTATGTTTTCGAACATACTCTTTTGACTCCTATGTTCCTGGTACCTCGATCGAATGTTGCCCAAAAAGTTTGGGGAAAATTCGACAGAGGTACCAGGAATGTATGAGTCAAAAGAGTATGTTTTCGGACATACTCTTTTGACTCCTATGTTCCTGGTACCTCGATCGAATGTTGCCCAAAAAGTTTGGGGAAAATTCGACAGAGGTACCAGGAATGTATGAGTCAAAGAAGTATGTTTTCGAACATACTCTTTTGACTCCTATGTTCTTGGTACCTCTGTCGAATTTTTAACAAATTTTTCGGCAAAATTCAATAGTTCGCCGAAAAATTTGTTAAAAATTCGACGCGTTCTTGTTACACACTCTTTTGACTCCTATGTTCCTGGTACCTCCGTCGAATTTTCAACAAATTTTTCGGCAAACTGTTGAATTTCGCCGAAAAATTTGTTGAAAATTCGACAGGAGTACCAGGAACATAGGAATCAAAAGAGTATGTCTGAAAACACACTTCTTTGACTCATACATTCCTGGTACCTTTGTCGAATTTTCCCCAAAATTTTTGGGCAAAATTCGATCGAGGTACCAGGAACATAGGAGTCAAAAGAGTGTGTAACAACAACACGTCGAATTTTTAACAAATTTTTCGGCGAACTATTGAATTTTGCCGAAAAATTTGTTAAAAATTCGACAGAGGTACCAGGAACATAGGAGTCAAAAGAGTATGTTCGAAAACATACTTCTTTGACTCGTACATTCCTGGTACCTCTGTCGAATTTTTCCCAAACTTATTGGGCAACATTCGATCGAGATGCCAGGAACATAGGAGTCAAAAGAGTGTGTAACAAGAACGCGTCGAATTTTTAACAAATTTTTCGGCGAACTATTGAATTTTGCCGAAAAATTTGTTAAAAATCGACAGAGGTACCAGGAACATAGGAGTCAAAAGAGTATGTCCGAAAACATACTGTTTTGACTCATACATTCCTGGTACCTCTGTCGAATTTTCCCCAAAATTTTTGGGCAAAATTCGATCGAGGTACCAGGAACATAGGAGTCAAAAGAGTGTGTAACAAAAACACATCGAATATTTAACAAATTTTTCGGCGAACTATTGAATTTTGCCGAAAAATTTGTTAAAAATTCGACAGAGGTACCAGGAACATAGGAGTCAAAAGAGTATGTCCGAAAACATACTTCTTTGACTCATACATTCCTGGTACCTCTGTCGAATTTTCCCCAAAATTTTTGGGCAAAATTCGATCGAGGTACCAGGAACATAGGAGTCAAAAGAGTATGTCCGAAAACATACTTCTTTGACTCATACATTCCTGGTACCTCTGTCGAATTTTCCCCAAACTTTTTGGGCAACATTCGATCGAGGTACCAGGAACATAGGAGTCAAAAGAGTATGTCCGAAAACATACTTCTTTGACTCATACATTCCTGGTACCTCTGTCGAATTTTCCCCAAACTTTTTGGGCAACATTCGATCGAGGTACCAGGAACATAGCAGTCAAAAGAGTATGTTTTCGTTACACACTCCTATTAAATTTGGAAATTTCTATCAAAAACGTTCTCTTTTTGACTCTCATGTCCTGATTTTATATCGGGTCTTGAAAGAAAATTTTTCGTTAAATCAAAGTCTTATATTTCGTTAAGAAATAAATAAATAAATCGACAATAAATTCAATTTTCATCCATATCACAACATTCAAAGTGGATTAATTAATATTTGTAACCAGGCGACGTTCCATATGAAAATTTGCTGCGTTTATGATTATCAATGTCCTGATCTAAAAAGTCGTCAACTTCCGATTCCTGATCCATCATATCCTTTCGTCTTTTAGCGTTATCAAATTCCTCAAATTCCCTAAACAAAGGTTTGATTTTTTCACTCGACCTAGAGAAAAAGAACTATAAATGTAAATCAATAAGGAAAATATTAACTTACTTGACTAAAATATATGGATCAAACGGATAATTCGCTTCCAATACTCCAGCATGCTGCATAACAGAGCCTCGTTCATTTTTGTATATCGTCGGTATTAAATTTCTAGAGTTGTGTTCGATGATGGAATAGCAGTAAGCCAACTGATAATTCCTGGTAAATGTAGCGAAGTTTTGAACAACCGCCTGCTGACAAACTTTCAATGGATTCAAACGGCTCGTCACCATTTTTGAAAAGTTGAGATTTTGAAGAAACAGCATATCTAAAATGAATAAATGCAAATGTAGTTCAACAGTTCAGAGAATTCGATCAACTTACTTCTTTTAGTACCAATCAGTTCCTTGTGCCGAAAAGTTACAGCATAAAATAACGCCTGACAGACACTGTAAAAAACAGCATGCACCCTCAAATCCGAATTTACGCAATCCAAACCATCCTGTGTATTAATGTAAGCGTGAACCCACTCCGATAATTGGCTGATTACAGATTTCAACATTCTGAAATAGTTAAATCTAAGTATCCTCTTCTTCAAAACATTCTACGAATTACCTCAATGTAACATAAGATGCTCTGGCTACCAAACTTGCGATATATTCAACCGATGACTGTCTTAAAACTGCAGGAACACTAGGATCCGTCACTTTTTTCCATAAATGATCGATAAAGGCTTCCACAAGAACTGCTTTGAGACTACACAACAAAAACCAACAGAACTGTACATGATGACAATTGTAAGTTGGTAGGATAACGTCGTCAAAAACTTTCAGAAGGTTTCGATACAAATCTACAAAATTATCTTGTTGAAACAGAGACAAAGAAAACGCAAAAATAATACCTTTAACTTCACCCTCCTTGGCTTCTTGCGTTGTGGATTTGTTCAGAATATAATTGAAGATCAAATTCAGACATACGTCTAGGGTTTCCACTAATACATTGTTGGAAATGTCAGCTATGGAATTTGTAACAATTGTCCGCGAGTCATCCATGGGAAACATTAAGTCGTCGTCAATTTCATAAGATTTCTGTACAATTTCTCTGGGAGCATTGACATCCATAAGAACCAGCCTAAAATCGTGTTAATATTAATTTTTTTTTTTTGTGTATAGGAAATTGCTTACTTGGAAAATATCAAATGTAGAATTTCTGGACGAAGTCGCTGTTGATAACTTAACGTAGTTAATAAATTGTGAAGATAGTATTCGTTAATATGCACTCCTTTTTTGAAATATGGATAATGACTGATTAAAGAACTCAAAAAGATATCTCGGCACCTGAAAGAACGTTTTAGTGACTCTATTCAAAGAAAAATCTGAATATGTACTTACATGGGTACAATTTTTAATAGAGTACCGAGTACTGAATGTACTTGGGCGCAACGCTTGGCGTCGGCTTCAGTTGGTTGACCATCAATCCATACATCACCAGAGTCTGCAAAGAAAAAACGCATGAAACAAATTAATTTTGAAATCATGAATAAAGTTTACCTGGTATAAATAACTTGACTAGATGGTCGATAACCACCTTAGAATGATAGCTATGGGCTGCCAGTAAGTTTACCAAAAACGATTGATAATCGTCAACCAAATTGTCATCTCTGTTGGTCCATCTGACCGCGAGGAGAGCGTCAAGGAACAGTCGCAAATCATTGTTCAATAATGGAATGCACTCATTAGCCACCTTCAATAAAACAGTTAAATCGGTGTCCGACAAATCGCTGTCTCTTATCGAACATATCAAGTCTTCGTACGATTTTCTATTTTTATTTTGCAAATGATCCTGTAACGTATTATGCGCCTTCTCCAAGTTCGGCAAAAGAAAACGGACTTTGTGGTCTTTAGGTTGACTCGTTTTCAATCTCTCACGAATCGTAGACGATTTCTTCAGAATCGACGGTGTCGACGATTGACTACCCCAAATCGACATATTTTCGTGTAGTTCGTTTGTAACGAACTATTAAACTGGATGCACTGTCTAGGTGATGGTGTATTTGAACACTGCACGATAAAGTTACATTGTAAAATGCTTTCACAACTTTACCACACTAAACGTGCTTCTAATAAGGTTATGTAAAAAGTGTGAACGAACTACTACGGTTTGCCACTACTCTGAAATAATTAAAATTATATGACATAACAGGGAAAAAATATCATTTTATATCCCAGTCAAACTGAATGGTCTCTAACAGAAAATAATACAAGTTAGTTCACCGACAACAAAGTAATTCATTGACAGAGTAGGTCAACCACATAGTAGTTCGTATTGTATTATTTCAACCATAGAACACGCATATCATTTGCATTCGACGCATTTCTTTGTTTATATTTACATTTTCATGTCTGCGAGTTACTTAATTTTAAGTGTAAAGCATCAATGAGGTCTTCGACTTTGAATTGGACACGATGACAACATACGTGGAATGTCGAATTTGTTTAGAAAACACGAGTACTCTAATTCAATTGGAAAGCGATGAAACCTTGGTACCAAAATTAAAAAACATTATTCCCGAATTGGTAAAACGAATCTAAAATATGAACATTATAAATAATAAGAATTAATTCTAGACCTGGTTAAACACATACTACATTTGTGACAATTGCATCAAAGAACTAGAAACAGCAGTTCGATTCAGAACAAAATGTTTAGAGTCACACCGCAAACTTGAACAACTGTCATACTCGATTAAAGCTGATGAAGCAGCTGAATCTATTACAGAGGAAACAGCACAAAACGATATTTTGGATAGTTCCGATTCAACCCACGACGAATGTGAAGAAGAAAAAGATTTGGACTATGAGGATGAAAAACCGGCGAAACCCAGTAAAAAATACAGTTGTCCCAATTGCGATTACTTTGCCACCAGCGCCACAAAGCTGACAAAACATTGCGAAAACCTCCATAAACTTACACGACAAGAAATTAAACCATATTCCTGCTTGCAATGCGAGAAGCGGTTTAAAACATCGACCAACCTCAAACAGCACATGAAATACCACAGCGGCACTCGTTCGGAAATTTGCAGTTATTGCGGCAAAGGTTTTATCACCAAAGCCGATCTCTTTGTCCACGAAAAAATCCATTTCAACAAGAAAACTTACTCGTGCGAATTTTGCCAAAAATGTTTCAACACCCACAAGAACCTAGGCACTCACAAGCTAATCGTACACACAGATCCCATCCTATGGAACTACGTTTGCAGTTTTTGCAATAAGCGTTTCCCCCAGAAGTCAAACATGACGGCGCACGTACGTCGCCACAAAGGCGAGAAACTATTCGAATGCCACTTGTGCCAAAAGAAATTTTGCGAAAACGGCACTTTGAAAAAGCACATTCTAACACACTCGAACGTAAGACACAACAGGTGCCCGGAATGTGGTAAAGAATACCGAGAACGCAGGGTTATGGAGATTCATATGGCCAAAGTGCACGGCATAGGCGACGTACCCATTCCCGTTCGAACAAAAAAATACATCTGTCACATATGCCCGAAAGCTTACTACGACAAGAACAAGCTGACGCGACACATTTACACGCACACAGGGGAGAAACCGTTCCGGTGCGAACTGTGCTCGAAAAGTTTCATCGATAAAACTTACTTAGCCAATCATATCAGAAACACTCACTCTTGTAAGGGGTTGTGAAACGATACAACAGCCGTAGAATAAATTTCGTAATTTTTTCCTAGTAATTTCGATCCTCCGGTTTTTTGTAAGGGAATTGAACGTAATCGAAAATGTCTTCTTCCGAATATATGGGGACTGGTTCCCCGGGGACACCTGAAAGAAACAAAGCGAGTACTCGCAATGTTGCTTAGACTACCTTTAATTACCCGTAGATCCAATTGGTCTGACGCTGTACTCGTTTAATGTATGGCCGTGTTCTAGGGCGTGCGCTCGCATTGTCTTATTAAACATATCGGAACCGGTAAAATAGAGAATTCCGCAATAGTACTGATTGTGGGGTAGCAATCTTATATCGATTCTGCGAGTAATGGAACTTTCTGATAATCTACACGCTCCCTAATACGATTTTAAGAATGATCCGTAATAGCGCCGCCGGTTAACTTACCATGAATTTCGTGTCGCCCAACGATAAGGAATCGGTAATCAAACCACAAGTTTTTAAAGCCTCCACGATTTTATGCAGTGGACTGTCTGATTTTTTGCGTTTCTTTTCATTTTGGTAATTGGGATGTGTGATTAAAGTATCGATATCGCCACTTTCCGGTTTACCTCTTCTGTAGCTCCCACATATCGTTACCACGAATTGTGGATCCAGTTTCATAATGTTTTCCCTGAGTATATGTTCGATTTTTTCAATTTCGTTCCGAGGTATTTTCTGTTGAAAATCTTTGTAATACCTGCAATGACGTAATGATTGTAACGTAATTTTGAGATCGGAACAGCTTACTTGAGTCCAATTAACTGATGGTGCGTTAATTTTTCTGTATTCTTTTTTAAATCCTCAACTGTTCGAATGCCTTGGTTGACTAGTGCTTGTGCTTTAGCTGGGCCAATTCCCGATACTCCAGTTAGTAAATTTATGGCCTGACTGAGGTCATCATCGTGGATCTACGAAGGACCAAACTGAAGGTTTAAGTAAATCAGGTATACGCTTACTTTATCTAATTTTTCCAATTTGCCTGTTTCTATGAATTCGTCGATTTTTTTGGCGATTTTCTTTCCTATACCTTTAAGTTTCGAAGCTTCCGCACCGGATGTAACTTTTTTATCGTGCGAAGCAAGAACCGCGGCTGCTTTTCTATATGCTTCATATTTAAAGATGTTACGGTTTGTGTTTCTTTCATACTCGCCGATTTCTGTAATAAACGAATGAATGTTATATAATGAAGGAATTAATGAAGATACATACCTAATAAAATTCTGCAGATGTCTTCGTTGTAATTAACACCGTTTGATAATTGCCCAACAGTTAGTTTTTTGGTGCTCATTTTTCTGTTGTTTACTTCTAATTGATTTGACGTTTAGGTTAGGTACATTTGCGTTACTGGCCGAGCACCTACTGTCAAAGTGTAGTTCTGAAATTCAATACTAACCTAGAAATTAAAACTGTTCAAAAGTATTAAAGAGTCGAGATGCCTTTTATGAAAGGACCAGCCCCAGTGCGTCGAACGCTGAAATATTTAGAAGCTGGGAAATTGGTTCTGAAAGATCAAATTAAAATACTATGTATAAATTATCATATTTTCGGTGAACATAACCAAGGAATCAAGTAAGAAAAACGAGTTGTATTCCAACTTGTCAGTACGCCTTTTCCAGGGATTTCGTATTTTGGAACTTGCCTCAAGTACAATATAAAAATCCCGACGTTCAAATAGTGACTTTAAAAAATATGACGCCATCACCTTTTATAAGAGTGTTTTATGGTAAATTTCAATTTTGTATTAAAAAATATAATTTTTTATTATCGTAGATAGTGGACGTCAAATGCTTATCGATGTAGATAGTAGATCCAAAGATGAAATAAATGAACATTTAATTCGAGTAATAGGAAAATCCAAGTGAGTTAAAGGCCTTTGGATTAGTTAAATTTGAACAATATTTTTTGCAGAGATATCTTGTATGCGGAAAATATTGCTAGGGAAAAGAAGGATAATCCAGCAAACTTTGGGGCTTTGTGTGATAGAGCTTGTATTTGCGAAATACTGGGGCAAGTTCCTTGCCCCGCTACTTGTCCAGTACCTAAACATTGGAGGGGTAAATATAAGAACGGCTCAGAGGACGATTAGTAAATTCTACGGGTACAGAAAAAAATATTTTGTCGAGGTATTTTAATTCAGAAAAAATTCTGTAATAATTGTGCAAAGTATTTAGTAATATTTGAGTACATACATTGTTAGAAAATATAAAGTTTCTAAATCTTGGAATTAATTCTTTACCAGCTATTGATCACCTCTTCTCTTCTGACTGTTCTACTTTTGGTATTTTCGATCTGACTGTGCTTTAAACTATCGAAAAACAGTAAACGTTAAAACAAAACTGAATATTTTCCCTATAAGAGGTATCACATATATTTCCAATAATCAAAATATTAGTTTTTCTTTTTTGGTAATTGAAATCCTATCACCTAAACTCGAAGAAAATATCGAAACGATTTCATAAATGACATCAAATCAACAAATGACGAATCGAATACATTTCCACACAAAAAGCAACCACAGCCTCTTCTCTAATAATTGAGAAACAAACTAGTTACAAATTACGACACCCTGTTTCTTTTTATATTCATAACTTCGATAAGTAAGAATTAATACTGACTTCCCGATTACTGGTCTAAGATCGATCTTACACTTACATACAATATTTTGGTACTGGCTGGTCCGGATATCTCAATAACGAGAATCCCCTTAATCGAATAAATCTTCGTACTATTTATCAATGGCCGAAAAACCCTAACTGTCTACTCAGTTCGTTTCTACACGTTAATGATGAAAAAAAAAAGTGAGAGTGCTAACTAATAGTAGCTGGAGCGAAAAAGGTTTCGAAATTTATTATTTTTTAGTTGTGGCAATAATACTGTTTGCTATTCTGACGATAATCGATATTTTGTATCATTTTGAATCCATTGATTGATAACCGAAATGCGAAATTGCCACCCACAAGAAACTTCCGATGTAGAAATCTTTCTCCTCCGTTCGAAAGAAACACGTCCATCGAAGAAATTAGTACCGAGACGATAGAATTGCGTAGAGTATAAAACATCCTACATTTCTAAAAAGCGAATTTTGTACTTTGCATTATCATATTGCTCGTTTGAAATACTACGCTAAGACATACGAATTCCTGAGAATGTAAATTCAGTGCATCATTTGTTCTCCATTTAAGACATCGATCGTAAACAGGACGAAACGTGTTTCTTTCGCGGGGACTAAATTGCAGGCAATGAGACCAATAATAACAATCACAAAACAAACGTAAAAACAAATGTCAGTCAACGTTCGTCGGGCGAACGAGGGACCTTACTCGTCCCGGGGGGTGCTGCACCGCGAGCTGGACGACCGCGACGACGTCGTTTTGGAGATGGACGAGGAGCCGGACGGCGATTCGAGCAGCCGGGCCGTTTCGGCGACGCCCTCGGCGCCCCGCACGATGGTGATGTCGGTGTTGACCGCGACGCTCGCGTAACGTTGCTGTTGCGGCTCGACCGCCGACGGCCGCATGGTCGCCGTCGTCGGATTTTGCTGTTGGAGATTGGCGTTTTCGGTCACGTAGTGCGTCAGCCGGCACGCTAGCGCGCCTTGATTCACCGTGTAGAACTCGATCAGCTGGAGGATGTCGTAGAACTTGGTCGAGCCGTTGTCGGCGGAGAAGAGGACGATGTTGCGTTCGCGCTCCTTAACGGGAATGATCTGCTGATGGAACAGCTTCCCCTGGCATTTGTAGGTTAGAACGAACGTACCCTCGCTGGTCCGGCTCGGTCGCACGATGAACACCCTTAAAACGAACGCGATGGATAAAGTGACATCTATGATCGAAATGGTGGTAGTTCAGGGAAACAAATGTCACGTGTGAACTACAATCCTCGTCGGATGTTAAATTTCTATGTTCCTCCCTGAGGGACAACGAAACGTCAATTATGACAGCACAAATGTTGACTTAATCTAAGTGTGGTGATTCTCAAATCCAGTTTTCTCCACTGAATCCCGGTTGTGATCAAATGTTTCGTAAGTTTTTACATATGACGCGGAATGCTTTATCGCTGTGGTGCGTTTAGTTTAGTCGATATGTACTGTTAAGATGAAATATCATAATGCCTTGACTATCCTTTATGGACGTTAGTTTCAATGTAACGAAAAAATACCAATAGACGGTGAAATGTTGTTGAACTCGTTTTTTTTTCCTCACCAACTTGGCGGTTGATATCGAATACCTGCAATTTCTTTGTAGATTAAAATGATTAAATGCAAATTCGTCTCGGTCGCAAGGCTGAAACGATTTGTATTGTAGCCTTGTCTCGTAGTCGCCGAAGGAATCGAGTTCAATTGTCGCGCGCGCTCGTTACCGTAGGTTACAGACGTTTCTCTAGTTTCGAGGACAGTTCGTCATGCATGCGATTCCACATGCTACGGTCGCCGCCGCCGCCGGAGGCGGCAGATATATTCTTCGTAGTGTATCGTATCGGATTGGTGCCGGAGGCGGCGGCGGCGACCGCGTGGGTTCCCCAATTATCAAACTGTTGCTATGCGCTCGCCGTCGGAATAGAAGAAACGGATAAAACGCAATACTAATAATGGCGGGCGGGCGGTTTGTGGGGCCGAAATAATTACGTGCCCGCTGATCCTCAAGTCACGAGGAAGCGACGGCGGCGGCCAGCGGCGACACGAAGAACAGGCGGAGGAGGAGGAGGCGACGGCTAAATTGCCAGTGCGCTGTTTCGGTACAAGACACGACACGCTCGTGCAAAATACCGTGTACTCATTTACATTGATACATTGTTGCTAAATTAATTTGCTCGCAACTGTTTCGTTTTGGGCGCCGCAGCGATAAGATCGCGTTTAATTTCGTCGCATCGTCCGTTGTAAAAAAAAAACGGGACGAGGCTCATATTAATCAGCTCGACTGCAAGCAACGGACTTTGTCTCGGAAATTAATCAAAGATCGATATGTTTTGGTGATTACGATGAAATAAGTTCGGTTCTTGAGATGTCTCACGACTTCTCTTACCCGTCCCCGTTGCCGTATCTGGTGACCAAGCTGCTGGCCTGATCTCTGGTCAAGTTGGCGTGATACCACGGTTGCAACGTGTGCACCCCCGAGTCAACTTGCTGCGGCTCGTTACCCGACTTGGGGCCGCAGGGCCGTCTGATGATCAATTTGTGACGTCGCTTCCACATGTAACCTTCGGCGAGGGCGATCTCGTTCGCCTCCACCGGATCCTCAACGACGCGACCCTCTTTGCCGGTGAAATCCATCGCGACTCGACTTCGTACAGATTCCTGCAAGCATAAAGGAAAATGGTCAGGTTGTTTGTGTTTTTTATGCGCTTAGTTGATGGACGGGCGGGCGGCAATTAGTGGGCAAATCCCGAGGCGGAAAATACAACCGAACGTTTTTCCGACCGAGCGTGGGTACGAAAAATAATCGACGATTCGATTTACGTGGGTCGGTGATGTTTTTTCGACGTTCCGCCTTTTCGCCCGTTCCGCGGCGAACAAAGCACATCTGAAAAATTCGATGAGCGATAGTTTTCGTGACTACGTTTCGCAATTTTCGCGAAAACTATTGGTGAGATAAGGAAATAGTAAAAAGCTTTTCTGTCTCTCTCACTTTATGATTTCGGTCGTAAAAGTATTCATTTCCTTTTTCGCCGGTATATGACAGTTTTCAGTAACTTTCAGTCACCCCCTTCGCGATACAACAACGGAGTTCCGCTCCGGGAAACGACTATCCGACGAAATTGGTTTGTTAAATATAGCTTAATAAATCCGGACGCTTTCTGCCATTTTCAATTTGGTAAAGTGAGCGAACGCGTTTCCATTTTCATACGGGAGATATGAGGATATGGGGTGGATGAAAGACCCCTTCGACCCCAATCTCTCTCTCTATCTCTTTTTCTCCACCTCCCACCCCCCGCCCGTTGCTTTTTTATTGAGGCTCACAAAAGACGCGGCTTTGCGACGAAATGATAACGGGAAATTACGAAAATGAAAAGATTCCTTTTTTGCGCGTCGGAGATCACGGCAGCGTCGGTTTACAACGGCGGGCGTCATATCGCGAAAGGGAAGGCGCTAATAAAAATTTCAACGTGCCGCCTCTCTCCTCGCCCCCGTGGCGAGTTGTCGAGGCGCGCGTGGCGAAACGGACGGAAAAAGATTTCCGCCGAACAATGTCGGAAAATGCACGGGGAGGGGGGAGTTTGGAAATTCGGAACGCGTACGACGACGACGACCGGAGTCGTTTGACCCAATTCTCCGTCGTTCGCGGGGAAATGCGATCCGGCCGCGTCACAATAGAGGGTGAATTTTTCCTCGAAAGGGTTCGGAAAGCGTCGGAACCGGATTGCGCCCCAAAAATTTCATTTGATCCTTTCGAATCGTCGCCAATGAAACTCGATATTCTAGTGTGGCAAACCGAACGGAATGAAAAAGCGAAGAAAAAACGCCTAATTAGAAACAAGTCGTCGGGCTTGCGTTAATTAGTGTTTACCGCGGCTTCGATTTACTTATGTCAAAAGTGTTCGTTGACGACGGTTTCGAGTGGAAGAAACGTCGCGCAATTTCGATTCCGGGTTTCCGGGGTTTGCATTCGAGTGGCGCTCGACGGCCCCGAAAGAGTTCATTACCCGACGGTTGGAAACTCTCCGAGGCATTCGCGTTAAACACGACGACCCGGTGTTAATTACTCCGACAAAATCCCCCCGGGAGAACGACCGGAAGAAAATTATCGGTCTCCGGGAATTTTTGCATCGATCTAAGTACGACATTAATTCCGGAGGACCGTGGGGCGTTAGTTCAAATTGTTTCGAGTGGAAAGTTTGTGACGAAACTATCAGCCGAAGAGGCGCTTCTTTCGCGCGATCCGTTAATCGCGCCACGGAATATTCCCTCGGGAATTATGTAAATGGCGGCGAAATTAAAAAACCATTACGCGGCGAGAGTTTCCGGCGCGGAAATTCGGGTGGAGAGAAACGATCGAAGGAAAAAAAAAATTAACTTACGGTTAATGGCATTAAGACGAAACGTAATCAACCGGTCCTTCGGAAAAAGCGATAACCGCACGGAGAAAAGAAGAATGTTCTATGATTGCTCGGCAAATGTCAGTTGTCATTAATTGTAATCGAGTGTTGATCTACGCTTGTAGTTCTTTTGCACCACCCATTTATTAGATATTGTGCCGCTAACCTCGCACTTCGTCAACATCGATTCCAAGCGAAATTGCGGTCTTTTTTTAAACCGGCGCCGCTACCTCTTAAATCGGAGATTGGGATAGGTCGGGACGACGAAGGTAAATCTTTCGCTTAGGCTGGGGAATAATCATTATCTCCGGTAGCGCTCGCAAATCGAAGGACGTGGCGTCGGCGCACCGCGTTCGGAGGCGTCGCCGTCGAGGACGCCGAAAGTCATTGCCAAGGCCGTTCGGAAATTCGAATAAAACGATCGCGTCGATGATATTTCGATCGATGCGGAGATAAAATTAAAAAAAAAAGAGCGAGTGTAACGGAAAAGGGGTCATCGCAGGCGTCGCGCGCGTTCCGTTATTGCCGACGCATCTGGTTGGATTTTATTGCGAAATGCAACATTACGATGCATCTATATATCACCGGCTCGGCCGAAATTATTCCGCGCTGTTGCTAGGTCGAATTATTATTGCGCGGCGGCCGCGGCACGGACAACCCTTATCGCCCGCTCTCCAGTTCGGCGCTTCGGGAATATTTTCGGTTCGGTTAAAACCAAATCATCCCGTCCTGCCGTTCCCTCGGAATTCAACGTTATCGCATTTTACGATCGTCGCATAACGAATTTTCCGTTATCAATTTCCTGTTGCGTCTCCGCCGCAAATTATCGACGTTCACGTGGTCGATGTAATATTTCCTTTTCAATAACGGTCGAATCTTACTTCGGCGTTGTGACGTTGTTGATTATAACCAACGTCATAATTATGCAACGCTTTCGGTGACGTCACTCATTTTGATTCAGATCGACGATAGTTCAAAAGTTCGGCAATTATATGTTCTGTGGTACGAATCAATTGACACACCGACTTTTAAGGTTATCCGAATTAATAGAACAAATTGAATGTTCTATACGATTATCGTGTTGTGTTTTAAACGTATTTGTTAATTAATCGCAAATTGTAATTGTAACGACTGGAAGTTTGTAAAAGATGGGATATTTGCAAAAAACTTTTAAACCGTGCCACTTGGTTGTGATGATGATACACGTCAAATGCGAATGACTTCGACGTACTGCAATAAAGCACGGAAGTATAATCATTATGGACGTCCAAAAGAAAAGAATGATCCTGATTTAAGAGTAATCAGTTATTGAGGAGCCGATCTGACCTACTGTACCAGCAATGCACTAGTATTTATCATGTACTAGATGCATGAAAACAAGAAACACGCTTATACGTATACATGTATGAAATAACCCAACGAACTAAAACAGGTAGTACGGGATGAATCATTCAAATTCGCGGAACGTCCGCAAATCTCAAATGAGACCACAATGCAGCCATTATACAAATTATGTAGACGAAACACGAGAGCAAAACCTATAGAAATTAGCTGTCCTTCAGCAGTCAATTTCTTCAAATTGCAGTACCCCATCGGTTGTCGTGTTCCACGAAATATCCGCAACATTGTCAGTTGTTGTTGGTCCGTTTCATCATCGGTATGCAAATGCCAAACTTGAAGCCCCAGGAACGTCACATTGGACGGAGGCGATCGTTCATTTGATTTTTCGAAATCGTGCTCATCTCCCGGCCACGCCCTCCGCGCGTCCCTCATTCGGAATATCGACGATTTATCATACCGGCGCCCCCTCGTCGACCTTGACAGCGAGGAACAGGTCCGTTTTTTCTCTTCGCCCACACTTTTATCGGTCACCTTGACCGACACACGACGAAATAATAAATTTCGCATCGAAACGCGACCGCGCTTCGTGCCGACGATGATCGCGAGCTTTCACTTTCGGGAACCTTCCGGTTGTTGTTGTTGTTTCAATTATCGTTCACCCGCGTCCCGGTTTCATTTCCTTCGCATTTTTGCATCCGGCCGCCGTTGCTTCTTGATCGTTATTTCGTTCGGCGATTGGACGTGCCTGGCAATTCGACGAGGGAAATGTAGCTACATAATTGGCCGAGCGATTTTCCTTTGGCTTTCGCATTTAATCCAAGTGTCCACCCAAATCCTTCATCCTTGGCGAAACATGTGGCGGCGCACATCTTCCCCAAAACCTCCTTTCGACGTGGTAAAGCGGAAGTCGCGCAGTCGACTCGATCCGACTAACGACAATCGCACCCCCGACGCCGAAGAGCACTCTTCCTCCCGAGGCGAAGATCAAAGTCAGCTCGTCGAAAACCGTTTTCGCACGGCTCGTCTATCCCATATTGGTTTACGTAACGAGAGTTCATTCGATTAAGCCGCTCGGGTGCACTAACTTCGGAAGTATATACGGCCGTCGAGGAGCGCCGCCCCCCGTACGCCGCCCCCGACGCGGTGCGGTCGCGAAATCTCGAATTCACGATGCAATTTGCCGTCCCCCCACGAAACGATCGACGACGTCTAATGCTTTTTTTTTGACGATCGATCGTTCTATATAACTTTTTCCCATACTCACAAACACCCATTCATTCGTTACTTATCGCAATTTTATTTCTATTCTTATATTTTGACACCTGGGCGAAAGCTTCGTCTCTGCAAAGCTCATAAATTGTTTTCCATCGATGCAATTAAAGTCGAACAAAAAGAAATATCTTGGCCGAAATTTAACCCCGTACGAAATTGGGGCGCAAAGGTGCGAAAACGAAACTCGATATCCTGAGGTCGGCCGCGTTTCTCTCCTTTCGAATCTTAATTGAATTCCGTTCGACCGCCCCCCAAAAGTCCGGACGGTTTTTCTCTTCCTTCTCTTTGTTTTTCTTCATCGTTCGGTTACATCGACGCAAAATCGTTAGCGCGCCGGCGAAATGAAATTTTTCCGACGCGTGGCATAGAAACGAAAAAAAAAACGGTCGCAGGCACAGTTCGTTAGTAATGTAAATTTGGCCGTGTTTTTTTTGTCCGCCTCGTTACCGTTCGCGATTTTTTCCGATTACGGCCGCCAGAAGACGGGACGACAAAAGCAAAAATTAATGAATAATAATAAAACGAATTGCGACGCATCGTTCGGTCTTTGAATTCTTTTCAACATGCAAACATAAATCATTCGCGCAAACGTGCATACGTGAAGGTTTTCATAATCCGGACGGAGAACGTTTGACATCCAAACGACTTACCCAAGATTATATTTTATGCGTGTCGTAGGAAGTTATTACGCGTCGGAATGGCGAACGGGAATAATTGCGGTTAATGAGGACGAATTGTCTCGGGACATTTCCATTTTCTTTCCGATTACGGTCCTGCGGCGCGATCGAAGCTCGATTATCTTAGTAGATGCGCGACGCTCGTCCTCTGTGTCGCGGGGGCGGTTTGTATGAACTACGATAACGGTCGCCAGATAATTTTACCTGAACTGCGACTACCGTCAGGTGGCGCGTCCGCCATTGGGGTTACTGACGAACGTCAAACATCAAAAACATAGAATCGTGCTATTCCATAGATTTTCGATGTTGAACTACTATAATCATCAAGCAGCGCCGCTCCCTAATAAAATTACAATAATTTGAGAAACAAACCTAGCCGCCTAGTTGTGACATATCACAGAAGGCAATTCTATGATTTTCTTGCGCATCGAAAATACAGAACCGCACTAGGATTCAATGTAGCCGCTTTATACATCGCTTCGAAACGATATACGATACGAAGTGAATCGACCAAACCCCGAGGACAATGAAACGTCTATCTGTTCTATGTAGATTGTACGGATTCCGCCCGTCGCGTCGCGTCGGTTCTTTTTTTTTCGCATGACAAAGTTGCCGAAATCCGTAATCTCGCGAAGGGTCTTGCGGGGCTTCCGAACGTCCGGACGGGGCAAAGCCTCCTTTTCGCATGTACATATATATAACTTTGGAAATATGGAGCTTGAAAGGTTTTAGCCGAATCGCAATTTTTGCGATCGAAATGTGGTGTGTGTGTGGTGGTTTTGGGTTTTACGTGGCCGGTTGATTTACGACGGAAAAATTGGATTTCGTCCAGCACGCTCGAACGTGTCGAATGTTCCTCGTATCACGTCGCGACGCGCGACGCCCTGATTGATGATATTTTTCACTCGTATACGGGATGGGAAGTAAAAATAAAAAAACGGGGCGATTTTTCAGATGTCGCGGTGGAAAACGGAAAATTCGAGGCCGCCCCGCGACCTCGTTCCTTTGTGTTGCGGCGGAGGGAATCTAGCGATTACAACTTTTTTTACTCGAGAATTAAGAACGAGCGACGATTTTATTTCCACGCGAACCTGTTTGCGCTCACTCAATTATCTAGTTGACTTAATTAGTATGTTTTTTTTAAATTATCCCATTTTAATTACTCGCTGGTCACATTTCTTGAAAAAGCGAGCTGGTCTCTGAACTTATTTCGTTAACATTCATCGAATTTGATATTATGTAAGGACTCACCGTAGGGACAGTCACCGGTTCGGCAACTGTTGTACGATCCTTGTTTTTGAATGCTTTGTAATTTTCACGAATTCGATTACCGTACTGCAAATGGAGAAAGATTAAAGTTTAATCGATTTGAAGAAAAGCTGCGCACCTTAGCCAGACGCATGATTTGATGTTGCACGTCCTGTTCGTACTTGTTACATAAACGGGTATTGTCGTTTTTGGCGTTACTGAGCAGTTTGAGCGTTGCGCATATCAACACCAGCACAACTCCGTCGTCGTAGTCGTTTTCTGTCTTCACTTCCGTCGCCTCGTTGAACAGGAGTTTCGGGATGTCGCAAATTTCATACCTGCTCAGTCTGGCGATGGGCGGTCTTCGAATCATTGGTCGCTTACATTCGTTTTCTTATCTGTCGACAATGAAAGTTAATTTTTTTACCAATATTTGAGTAAATAATGTTAAAAGTGCGAATTTTCATTAGAAAGCGGCCAGTGGAAATGCACGTCGTAAAATGTGGAATGCGTTTCCTTATCTGGCACAGTGGGTGCCACGTTGATATCGTGCCGGCTCCCCAAGGATTAGTCATTTTACCTTTAAACGTTACAGTTATTACGGTTTTCCCAGCTTTACGATAGTTCGAAATTAACCGAAAAGCGACCGTTGCATATTAACGAGCAAATAATTGAAGTCCAGACGCAGACGAATCGATTAATCATTCGAACCAACAATTGTAAACCAGAAACAATCGGCCCCAATTGCGGCTGCACAATCACCGTCGGCCGGAAGTTCCGAATCGTAAAGCACGATCCAATTCGGAAATGGAATGAATTACAAAAAACAACAAAGTCGTCGTCGCAATTAAAAACGATTCAATTAAATTGCGGTTCAAAAAAAAAAATAATAAACGCGACGCCATATGGAACGTCGTCATTCGTTGTTAATTAATTAATGAGACTTCAAGCCGCGCATATGTGCAAAATTAGGATATTCCGAGAAGAAGTACAAATTTCGTAATAGGATAACGTTGTAGAAAAAAAAACGAACGAAGACGATCCGTGGAAATATCCAAACAGACAAGGCGAAGCGGTTTAATCGTTTTTGGGCACGTGCAGAGGATGCGGAAAACTGAAAGAACTGGAAGAACGGGATTTCGAAAAGAAGTCGCAGATTGCTTGCATCGTCGTAGACGAGGCAGCGCGTGTGCTTTCGTTTCGCAACACCTAAACCATCGTGGAAGGTTCCTCGCATACTGAATCGCCGAGTCGCGCGATTCGTGCCGAACATGTCTACAGTAGCTTTTACATACACAAACCCCATTAACACTTGCGATTATTTATTGAGGTAAAATAGTAACGCTGGTTGACCAAAATCGCGCTCGAAAAGACTCGAGTATCGAACAAGTCGCAATCGCTCCCGTTTCCTCAACTTTCCTTTCGGCACAAATCGCGCGACTCGGCAGTTCAGTATGCGAGGGCCCTAAAAATTCACATCGAAATCTCACGAATCGCTCGTGCGATTTGCGCCGTTCAAGAACTCGGTAAAGATATATATTCACCGCGACTACCGATTGCAGAATGAATTCGCGGGGACATACGTACGCACGCACACACAGCGCTCGACCGATCGAGAGGCACCGTGATATAATTTAAATACGATTTACTTAATATTAACTAGGATGAGTCGTTCGTTTAACGCACATACACTTCTGTGTGCAAATTTTAACCATTCCTTTGTGTCGAACGAGACAACCCAAAACTATTTTATCATCTCTGCTAACGTTGCCATGTCAAAGGTATATCGCGATTGATGAAATTATCACTGTTTCGTCATAAAGTATCACAATTTGCTATTTGAATTATTCAGGAATTATTCGTAGAATTCGCCATTATTGACAGACTACTTGTCATTTGCAACACAGAAAAAATGAACGTATTGTTAGTTCAAACGTCCCCTTTGAACTATAAGCAGATTAACTTCAGCGAACGCCCTCTTCGACACACCACCGAACTTATTGACAAGCGGATCTAATCGAAGTTTCGAAAAAGAAAAAACTACAATAGAATCTCGCGTACAAAGAAAAAAAAACATCGAATATAATCCCGTTAACGTTAATAATACACCGTAGGCTTCAATACTTGTCAAACGACGACGAGAGATTAGAAAATTAGCCTGTCAATCATGTAACCGGTAAAATCGTTGCCTACGATCAGATTTTCTTTAGGCGTGCACGATTATTATTAAAACACCCGCGATTATAAAATGATGGTTATTACGAAACCCCGACAGATATAAGTACACGAGAACAATTAACGATTGATATAATTAAGTGTTCGCTCCGAAGCATCGCGGGAGACGTAAAAGAAAATCGCTCCAACCAAATGAAGTCGCCGAATGTTACTTACCGATGTTCCATTAGTGTAGAAAAAAAAACAATTATATGTACACGTTTATATTCGAACGAAAGTTAAAATCGGCGAACGCGCCAAAACAACACTAACCTCCTTCGCGCACCGCCAACGACTGAGATATCAGCGGCGCGAGAACTCGGTCGTGTAGCCGTCGGGTCTGGAAGTGACAATCGCGTGCGCGTACCGTAACTGACGATCGCCCCGGGCACCGTTCGCCCAGTTAAAACATCGAAAACGTTACGAAACGTTTCGCGCTTATATTCGGCGGAGTATCGCGGGGCGTTGCGATTTATTTTCTCGACCGAAATCCCTTTTTAACGAGTTCGGAATGAATCGGAGGCGACGATTAGCCGTCGGATTGAGCGTTGCGGCGTCGCCAAAGGCAGTTAGTCATGTTGCTAGGCACGCTTCCGACAAAAGTGGCGTAATCGTTTGCCGGTCGGTAACAAAGCCCGATCTTCGACGAACTGAACCGATCAGCTGACATATCAGCTGATGTTTCGCCGAACCATCCGCGAGAAAATCTATTGCAACGTTTATTAATTTGCGGTAGGACTCCGCGGCACGTCGACGACGCTATTTTACGACATTTCTTCGCCCACCTTTCGGACGACTCGAGTTAAAATAATATTTCGTCGAAAGGTGACCGAGAAATGCAATGCGGCGTGCAGAAGAGGATGTCAGATAGATATCTCAAAACAGGTTTGTTCGCGATGAATAATTTGCTCGATAGATTCGTGTTTTTATATCTCATCAATTTTTTCTAGTCGTTTTAGTTATTCTTTTTCAGCTTTGCGGTCGATGATGAAATTGTCGTGTCACCTCTACCTTCGGTCATCCAGCGGGTCGAATGAACTAATGCTATTGCATCTATGATTCAATTACTGTCACAGACGTTTATATCAAACGTCAAAATACTTCATTCTGATTGTAGATCTAAAAAGAATTTCAGAAGAGCGCTTCTTCGTTTGCTCGTATCAATTATTTCGGGCAATAAGAGTTTAATCAAATCGGAAGTGTCGCGCCTTCGTCGTCGCGTACGACGCGACGCCGTCATTAATCAAGTTAGAGAGATAGATTAATTTACGGGACCCGGCAAATCCGCATCGAGGTCGAAAATTTATCATCGTCCCACGTCGAATTTATTAATTTAAAGTCTGGGACACCACTTTTCGGCGCCGCCACGTTTCGATTCCGGAGGTTTGAAGATATCGCAATTAATTACGATAAGCACCGACGAGCGATCGATATTTTGGGCATTCGAAAAGAACAGTGCAATTTGGTGGATGCGCTGGAATACATTTTGACACAGGCTAAGACCATTGTACGTCAAAGACGAATGACGTTGACGTATTCGAGTACGAAAGATGGCCGCTCGGCTTTTTTAAAAGTGTTAAATAATTGAAATCGTGTGTGCGGTGATGATAAAATGTAGATTCAAAATTGTATTCAATACGAATTGAATCAAGGTACGACACGTCGTTTTCTTTAACCCAATTCGTACGTAGTTTATGATCTTTCACCTCCGAAACGACCCCGCCGGGGTCGTATATAATTATAACGTTCGGAGAAACATAAAACGATACCGTTTCCGAGATAAACTGAGGGATATTCGTAGTTTCGTGACTTTTCGGCTCCTCGCGACCGAGCAGGTTAAGTGCACATTCATAAATTTTTATGAGCTTCCCATTCGACGGTGGCGGGGGGTGACGGTCGGAATAGTTTCTGGCAGAGGGATGGGGTGCCGCATTAAAACCGTCCGTTTATATTGATGCAACGTCGTCGTTTTCGCGAAAAGTATTAGGTACGAAATTCGTGTGGAATCGATATTCCCAATAAGCCCCTCGCTCGCATATCGGGATTGAACAATCAGGGAACAACCCTTTGATTCCCGGCTCTCAGTTAATTCCTTTAATCCGGGAAGGCGTTAACGTCTGCCGTCCTTATTTATCTTATCTGCGAAAGGGAAGTTTGGAGCACGACTATCGCGTCATGTGGTCGAGAAGTTTCCCCATCCACCATAAACCCCGCTCCTAATGAGACGTGAACGTAATTAATTTCCGAATTTTTAATTTCGGGACACAAGAACGGTAATCGAGAGTGTTTTAATTGTTACGTTTTTCAGTTCAACGTCGATTCCGTGTTACCCTCGGGAGATGTAATTATGCAGAAGTTCGTTAGCCGGGGGCGGAACTTCCTACATCCTTCTGAGTCGCCCGATGCGAGTCCCGGCGACTAATTGATCGTTACGTTGGAAGTAAACGAATCGTCGAAGAGCCGAAAATAAGTTTTAATAAGCGCGAGCGACCGGATAACGAGACGTCGAAATAAGGCCGATCATTGATCAAGATCCGGCCGAAATGTTCCGCGATCCGCCATAAATCAGGGGATCGAGATCGGAACGGTTATTAATAATCTTTTCCGCATATATACGTATTCCATTAGGATAATTAATGCGAAGATCGTTACAACAAATTGGACCGTGCCAGGTTCGCCTCGGTATGCGCGTAATGAAGCGTAGGGCTCCCGCGAATTAAACGGTTCGTTTCGATTGAAACGTCTGGTTACCGGAACAGGAGGAGGAGGAGGAGGAGGATGATGATGAAGTTTTTCCGTCATCGCGCTCGAACGGCGACATATTAAAATTAAATCCCCGGGTCCGAGAGGGTGTTGTTTTTTTTGTTCGGGAATCGCACGTCGAGCGGATAATGGAATTTCGACCCCGACAAGATTTCGTTTTAATTCGGACCCCGAACAGCGGGTTATCCGTTTAATTAACGCCCCCCCGTCCGGCTCTGTTGAGAGTCCGGCGTCGCGTTGCGATTTAATAAATCGCCTTTTCGGCGACTTCTACGCACGATTAATTAGGATGATGAATAGAAATATTAATGAGGACGAGTTGATTAGAGGAGGTCGGTAAACTCGCGCGCCATCTATAACGTCTTCGTAGTAATTAAGTTGTGTCCTTCTTTCAAGGACGATGACAAAGGATGCGAACGAATAAACAGACGAGGCAGAAAAAATTAGCTGACGCATCGGTGAAAATCCGCTCGAACCTCGACGTTTTCCGGATGAGTTATGGCCGTAATCGCGGACGCATCAACGATGGGAAAAAGTAAAATGGCGACGCGATGTTTTATCCTTAACGGGGAAAAAAATCTGGGAACCGTTAATGGGTGGAATACGTTTCGGGGAATCTCGGCGGCGTCTCGTTTTTTCGATCGCTTTGAAAAATCGCGTCGTTAATCCGAAGCGACTGCTGAAACCTCAAACTGGGAGGGGGTTGGGGGATGTGAAAGCGTTATGACGGGCGTCGCGTGACGTGACGACGTTTTTCATAAATGCACGTCGCGCAATTGCCCTTACAACATCGAGTGATTAGCCGGGCATGGTATATATTATTGGATTTTCGCATGGCAACTACGGATTTCGATGGAGGCGATCGTTAACTCGGCCGCGGCGTTATATTCACCCCTTCCTCGACTAATCGATCACTGGATACGGAAATTGTGAATAGTCGTTGGGGGCGAGGGGAGGAAGATATTGGAACGTTATCCATATTGACAGAGATTCATTTTCTTTCGTTCGAAGCCGCAGAGTTCCTTCACCTTCCACGTGAAATAGCGCGCGCGGTCGCCGGTATCGACCTGTTTACGCCGTGCGACCGTAATTTCGCAAAGTGCCCAATATTTGCTCGAAAGCGGAAAACTTTGGCCATCGCAGGAAAAAGTGACTTCAAAAATTTTTCGCGTCACTAAAAAAAACCGTTACTTATACATATATATACATTGCGACACGGGAGTTGAGCGTGAAAAATGGCGACATCGTTGACATACAATGCGACGACAGGTCAGCGATGTGAAACGAAATCTATGTGCCAGATTCAATATTAGTTCAACATTCTCTCTATATGCAACGACGGATGGCGCAAAGCCAAAACTTGTCCGCGCGTGGAAATTTCGCACGTAAATCGAAAATGAATATCGGTCGACGGTAGTCGTTTCCGCGATCGTTCTTTTCTATTAATATATCTGGCGAACGCCGTTTCTTTTTTCCTTACGAACGTTCAACAAACAGTGACAACGGATTCGCGTTCAGTTTTTTATTTCCGACGATAAACGATTTCCCTTTGTTCGCGATCGCGATAAATCGCATCCGATACGTTCGATAATCACCGGAAAATGTAGTTCCCGTTTTTTTTCCCTAGTTCGAATCGAGCAGCGCGGCGCAATTAGTCTCATTAGTTCGATTTACGAGCGCGCCGCGAGAAAAAAAAACGGCAAATTGCGGAAAGTAATAAGGCGCAAAAATAATAAAAATCACGGCGGTGCCGCGGAGGACTCATTTGCCATCTCGGAATAAAAGCTAAAAAGAAGAATCGAGTAGTTGGCCGCGGCGACGACGGCAGTTTCATGTCTTTCCCGAGAAACACTCCGCGACCTTAAAGCCATTGTATTCCTTCGCGGAAAGGCTATAATTTTTTTCTCGTAAATCACTTTTATTGTGGGCTGGTGATGGTGGTACGCGCGTTATTTTGTTGCCGCGCTCGCGGCCCCGGGGTTAAAATCAAATTATACTCGATCGATCTTCCGTAAAAAGCGTTTCCATTATTTCCGTTTTCCCGACGACGACTGCGACGGCTGAGGCATTGTCGGCGCTCCTTTTTTTACCTGATAATATCGCTCGGCGGATGCATATTCAAAGAAAAATCGAAAACAATGGACTTTTCGCTAACGGAAACACAGAGACATCGTACAAATCACCCGAAGGGCGGCATGCGAAGGCGCGATATTAAAACGTCCGGAACAAAAAAAAACATACGCCGGCCATCTCATTTAAATTAATACCTCCTATCCCTCGGCGATTGCAACGACAACCAAATACTTCCATAAAATCGTAGTTTCTGACGCCGGAACCCCCACGAACAGGTTGTGAATTACGTTGCAACAATGGACTAATTACGATAATTAAGCGGGAACAATAGTCGGGAACCGAGCAGTCTGCCATAATTCAAGGTGAAGCAGCAGGAAGGTTTCCTCGCGCGACATAGCAACAGGACTCGAAATGCGGGCGCACGACGCCGCACAGCTGCAATACTTTTCACGTCAGCTGCTCGTTGCAACAACAACTTAAATACCGATGCGCTAAAACAAAACAAAAAGATTACGATCGAAACGTTTTCCAAAAAGCATTCGTTCAAGTAACGATGACGAAAGGGCAAATATGGCGAAAAGTCTGTCCCTTGGAGCGACCGCAATAACCCGACGTTGCTTTCATAAGGACCTCGGAGACGCCAACGGCTAAATCGAATCCGGAAGGAAACGGATCCGGGAGATGTGTACGTAGCGCCAATGACAATATTTACTTTTCAAAACAAGTACGCTCTACCTACGGCCCGCCCGGAGCGTAGCGCATTTTCAATTAAGACAAACACGGTGCCGTTTCGCGCCGCCCGACGTTTCAAATTGCATATCGTCGTGATTCTGGTCGATAACAGTTATTCGCGATGATGATTAATACCCACCGCCACCATCGCCATCACCACCGACAACCTATGGACCGTTCGCGAACGGGCATATTCAATTATAGCCAGGAAGTGTAACTTGTATAGAGATGGAGATTGGAATGTGATTACACGTACTATTTGCATGGAAATGAATAATGATTATCCTAATTGAACGCATGGGAACGAATTTTCCAACTGCGCTACCCGGTTGTATGAACGAGGAAAAAGAATCCACTTTATTACTCATATTGTATCGGTGTCGTAATATGAAAATTATTTTTTACGTTATTTGTAATCGAACTTTCTATTATTGTTGTTTTACGACGTGCGTTACATCATTTTGAAACCACTTGTTATTAGTTGTGAGGTGGAACTGAAAAATTTGATCAAAATGCCAAAAGAAAATTTGAAACTCTACCCTGCGCAAATTTTAGTTTTTATAATAGCAAAACCCAAAATTGCGTTTTTCCAAAAAGTTTTTTCTCTTGTTTTCCCCTCAAATTTTTGTTTTACAACTCGATGGAGGCGACATCTACAATACGACTAGCGAACCATTACCTTCTTAACTTTAGCTACTCTCCGAGAGAGGGCCTAACAACCTTCCTGTTTTTCGGGTTCTAAAATAGATGGCCACGCGATCGATCGATTGTGGAAACTTCGGCTACCGCACGGTAGATGACGCAAGCGAGTGACGCTTTCGTTTTGCATCTGCCATCGTAGCTTATATGCTCCGGTCCGTTCCGGTGCTCTGTCACAGCATATACAGCAGGACACAAGTACATCAGCCATGCTGTTGAGTCCTAGTACGCGTGTACTTGACGAAATGTTGATAGAGAACTATGTTTTCCGGTAACAGCCGATGCGTAGTTCGTATACGATCGAGGCGACCCTGTTCAAATTCATCTACTTCCCACGAGATGGCCTTCAAATCGTTCTGTTTTTAGGGTTGCCTTTCGCCGCGTCGCATAAACTGAAAAAACATGAAAAATGTTTAAGCACATGTTGATTATTTCTTTCATAGTTATAAGTCGCAAAATGTAATACACATCATCATGATAATCGCGAATTCCCAATTAAACCGAAGAACTGAGAGAAATCTCTGGATCTGATTTTGTAGTTAGAAAATTGAAATTTGCGTTTGCTATAAAATTATAATCTCTGACAAATGAAATATTCGAGCAACATCGCGCCTCAAAAGATGACAACAGACGCAAATAATAAAGAAAGTTTTAATTGACCTGAAACGAAAAGATTTATTTACTAATTATTATCAGTAATCTTTCGATAGATCAAGGCCGACATATCGAAATCAGAAAAACGTGTAACTTATAACTAAACTGTCTCAGTCAATTATCGTAAACTGATGAAAAATGGTTGAAATTATTTTGCTCGTCCTCGTCGCAATTTTCTTGTTCTATTTATACGCGTCCCGAAATTACGATTATTGGAAAAACCGTAACGTACCGTACGTGAAACCGAAACCGTTCGTCGGTAACATTCTCGACGCTTGCCTCTATAAACATCATATAGGAGAAGTTTTCGCAAAATTATATAACGCCTTCGACAATACACCTTACGTCGGTATTTTTATATTCGACAAACCGGCGCTTCTGCTACGCGACCCGGACCTGGCGAAGAAAATTCTGATCGAAGATTTTTCTTCGTTCACAGACCGAATCATCTTGAAAGCGGACTACGAGCCAGAGAACGCTCATATGATATTCATCGAAAAAGGTGACGACTGGAGAATTATGCGCAACAAAGTGAAGCCCGTCTTTAGTAATTTGAAATTGAAAACGATGTGCGAACACATCGATAAAATTGCGATTTCCATGGCCGATTACGTGGAAAACGAATGTCCGAAAGGAAATTTGGATGCGAAAGAGTTGATTTCTAGGTATGCTACGGCTTTGGTATCACGTTGCGGCTTCGGTTTTGTTACTGATCCGTTTGGAGACGAAGAAACTGACTTCCAGAAAATTGAAAAACAGTTGTTCGATTTTAGTTTAACGAATATTTTACGTTTGCACGTGCATTTTTTCTTTCAATCCGTGGCTAAGTTATTCAGAATAAAATTATTCGATCCGAAACCGATCGAATATTTGAGGGAAATATTTTGGGATGGTATAGAAGCGAGGGAGAAAGGTAATGTTAAAGGTAACGATCTACTGGACTTAATTGTGGATTTGAGGAAAAACAGAGAATTTTGCGAGACAATGAAGTTCGGTAAGTTAACAATGATAATAAATTAACGTTATTAATAAAAAAAATAGAAGGCGATAAGGTCATCGCTCAAGCCTTGATGTTTTTTACGGCGGGCTCCGAAAGTTCTACAGCAACTTTGAGTTTAGCTCTTTACGAATTAGCCTTACACCCTGAAATACAACGAAAACTCAGAGAGGAAATCCAATCGAGTATCATAGCGAACGAAGGAAAAATAACGTACGAAACGTTGTCGGAAATGAAATATTTAACTATGGTTATTAAAGGTAAACTTGCAAACATTTGGGAGCGATAACGATTTTTCTTTGCAGAAACTTTGAGAAACCGTCCAGTTTTCACGTTTCTCGACAGAGTTTGCAACAAAAATTACCAAATACCTGAGACGAATTTGACTATCGAAACTGGCATACCTGTGATAATACCGGTCATGGGATTTCATAAAAACCCTGATTTGTACGAAAACCCCGACGATTTTAATCCAGAACGGTTTCGGGATGACAACAGGAACGATTGCACATATTTGGCTTTCGGAAAAGGACCAAGAACTTGCATAGGTATCGTCGTATCAAAAATATTTTTAATTTGGGTATCCAATTTTTTCCTAGGTGAACGATTAGGGTATCTCTCCGTTAAGTTGGGTTTAGTTCGAATTTTAAGTCGATTTCAAGTTGTTAAATGCGAAGAAACGCCGGATCCGTTGATTTATGAACCCAAAAATTTTCTTTTGTCCTCCAAAACTGGATTACGTTTAAAGTTTGAAAAACTTTAATAAGTGTGCTGAAATGTTAGGTTATGTTTATATATTATTAAAAAGTTTTGATCGCTTACTATAATAATAATAAGTCTATTATTATAACAACTCACCAATCAGTTATATAAATAATAACACGAATACAATTAAGCGTGGGATGACATCTGTCAACTTTTCTGTGACGATTACCGTCTCAAGACAGCGCCACAATCTCTGTGTCAAAAAAAATAATTCGTTGTAGTTCCAATATATACCGAGTAGATAAAATGTCGCCAACGAGTTTCGCGCCAAATTTGTATTTCAAAGTTGGACGCCAACATTGGCGGCTTCACGTTAATAATGCCTCGTTCCGCAAGAGTTCTACGAAGTGGTGCGAAAAAACCAATAAACGAAGATTGGAACCAACCGTCAACGTCAGGTGTCCGAAAAGCTAAACAATGTTATGTGCTAGAACCTAACGACAGTCCTAAAACATCAGTGATAACATTCAACGACGACTATCGACACTTGGAAGACATACCCAGCGAACTGAGCATCATACCAGATCGTTTAACAACGACAGAAATCGAAAATATTATCGGTTGTCAGTTGAAGGATTTCAAAAGAGATTCAACACCTCTTTCATCGAGTGACTCTATCGACACTAACAGAAAAGAGAGTTCGATTCGGAAAATCGTATACAACGGCATAAGAAACTACGGCGACATTTATTTCCCGAAATTCTCCCGCAATCAAACTAAAAACACTGAGGAGGAACAGCTTCAAACAGTGTGCAAACAACGCAAAAAACGCAAGATACGTATCAAACGAAGTAGCGCTGCACAGCTGATACTGAAACAAAATCGTAAAATACTTCAATCAATTTCTCATTTAAAAAAAATGATGTCCAAAATTTTGGATAAACATCGTCAAGATGATAAACCGACATCTACATTTGCACCTACAAAATTGAAAGAAAACGAAGTGATCATCGAAAACGTATCAGATTCGGAGAGCTTAGGGAATACTTTGGTAAATCCTTATGTGCATGGTTTCGTTAACATTACCAGAAGTGTTAATTTTTAACATTATTTACTCAAAATTTTATTATTTCTAGTTTTCGTTTTCAAGTTCTATGGTGAAGCAATAATTACCAAAGAGTTTTAGTTGTTTAATTAAGTTGTTTTTTAATGAGTGATGTTCACGGCAATTTAACTTTAGTTTATTTTTGATATAACTAATAAAATGTTCCGATGTTTTTTAACCTTGTTTTAAAAAATTATGCACAGAATGTTGCGAATAGTTTTCTTCACGGCCAAGATACTTAACCTCAATTTTACTTGTCAAAGTTTCGCTTTAATTCTGTTTATAATGTTCTTAATAGGAGTTGTAGTTATTTTAAATATACTTCTAACAACAGGTACGCGATCGCTAATGATAACTATTATTTGCTAATTGGATTAAAACAATAGGTTATGGTGACCGGATAAAAGATCGAATGTATATAGATATCAAAGCATCGACGTCTTGCTTTAGAAGATTAAATGCAACCCATCAAATAGGTTGTTCGTGTAAGACTTATCATCCTTTTAGTGTGTAGTCTTTATTCCCCCGTTTTGTAGCTCCTCGAGGAGGCGCCAAGGGAGTGATACATTTTTGTAACACCGATGACGATTTAAACTTTATTTTAAAGTACGGTACCGCCTCTTCGTATATACCCGTGCTACCAATAAACCAGTTCTCGAGACAACTCGTATCGACACTACAAAAAAGTGATCGAATCACCGGTTTACTTCTATATATGAACAATGGAACGATAGACAGTTTCACCCACGATTTGCAATGTCCCAATCAAAATTTCGGTGTACAAAACACCTGCCCGTCGAAAGATGAGGAAAAGTGGAATCCCTATGGCACCGAGTTATTATTTGATAATATCCGGTTCCCTATATTCTATATCGATAACAATGAGGATATCGAAGCGGTGAAAAATTGTTTTGAAAAGTTCAACAGTTATTCGTATAACACACAAAGAAATCGACCCATGTGTTCATTACAACTGAATTCCTTTATGTATGGAGCAAAGAACACTCCAACTTGCATCAAGTAAATCAGATTAAAGCTTTAATTCGTGCGGACTGATATTAATTTTTTTAGACGATCAAACATTGCGACCAACTTGAATCCTGTTCGAGTTTGTGACCCTATGGGCGATAGAAACGTGTGGGGCTCCTTATTTCCTCTAGGTACTTATAACGAAACCACCCGAGAAACGAAACCCATATTAAATCAAAAATACATCGTCGTTGCGGCTAGAATGGATACAGCGTCGATGTTCGATCGTACTCCAGGTGCCGACAATCCCATCACCGGTTTCGTGACACTACTTACAGTGGCGAAACTACTGAAAACCATGTTACCGAAAGACCCAAAAACGGGAAAAAACGTGCTATTCGTATTATTTAACGGAGAAACATTCGATTACATTGGTTCGCAACGGCTACTCTACGATATGGAAAAAGGAAATTTCCCAGTTGTAACCGAGGACGGTAAAGCGACTTTTCTACCGGTCATAAAACCCGAGGACATTCATCTATTCATCGAGTTAAGTCAATTAAGCCAGAGAGACGGTTCCCTGTACATCCACCGTTACAAAATCGACGAAACGAACGAGAAATTCACAAAATTTCTGTCCAGTAACACGCCAGTTTCGGTAAGCGTATTTACATCGGACAACACTCTTCCACCATCATCCGTCCAAACTTTTTTGAACAAATACGAACGACTGTCCGCTTTGGTACTAACGAATCACAAAACAGCCTTCAAGAATAAATTTTACAATTCGATATTCGATAATGCGACTAACGTCAGGTACAAATATGGGAGTCAAGGTGAGGATACGTTGCAGAAACATTTGTCCGACATCGCTGTCGGTTTATCGCAGAGCTTATATCAGGAGTTGACGGGTTCGAAAAGTTCGAACGTCAGTGTGAACGTCACGGAACTGGTTTGTTATTTAAAAGCCGAATAACGCGAATTTTCATTTTCTCTTTTAGGTCGATGAATTGTTGTATTGCTATTTGATTACTCAAAATTGCAAGATTCATCAAGCTATCGGTAAAGCGCCGAAGGTTCGTTTCGCATTACTTAATTTGTCGCAGGTTTTAATATTTGTTTTTTAATAGAAAGATAACGATTTTCCCTTTAATTTGTACGTCGGCGTCGATGTGCATTTGAATGAAGCGACGAATGTGTTAGGATACGTGTTGGGGTGGTTGATCGGTGATGTAATTGGAGTTTCGGATCAAAATTGTACCACGCCACCTGGGAATTATGTAAGTACTGCAATATAATAGAATATATTTTCAGGCGACCAAGTAAAAAAGCGGTAAAAAAGTTACCAATTGCATGCAGCTGTGCGGGAATATTTTTCCCGCACAGGTAAAACCGGTTTGAACCGTGCGTAGATAAGAGTACATGAGTTTAGTTCTTATGTCTCATTAAATATTAATGACGCGAATGAAATAACAAAATTTAAAAGAAAATACCGTACCATTAACGAAAAGCCAATTTTTCAATTCTAGATTCATGAATAAATTAGGTTAGGTCCTTATAGTCAAAAATATCCTGAATAGAACAAACGTCAAGATCAGACATAGATGGGAAATTTAGTTTATATATTGAACATCGAATATTAGTTTCAAGAATGACATTAAAGAAAAGAGTTGATTTGGACTACTCCGTTCAGCACTGTTATAGACAAACTGGATTTTAGGTTGTCACCACAGATGCGAAATATATTCTGTGGTTATCATTTCTAACACTCGTATGAAATCATCGACTTTTCGCACTCGTTACGAAATGTACTATCGCAATTTAAGGGTTAAAATAGAATCGCGATTAACATAAATGTTTAGGCTTTCAGGTTCTATAAAATGTCCCCGAATTTAACTAACTTGAACGAAACGAAATGCTTCAGGATGTCGTTAAATTTTACGGACGCCGTAAGTCCCGCTTTCGTAATCGAAGGTAAGACTTAAAAGATGTTTCTGCTCAATCGAAATTTTCCTTCTTTTAGATTACGATTGGTCGTCAAACATGTACAGTAGTTGGTCGGAGTCGACGTGGGGCGACGTTAACATGCGTTTGTTTTTAAAACCGTCCCCCGGTCAGGAAAACATGAGTTTGGGCATCGGGACGTTCGTGTTCGCCTTCTCATTTTTGGTGGTGTACTTTATCAACTCTCGATCGCACGTGCTCTTCAGTCCTGAAGGGACGCAACCGGAGCCGGTCGATTGTTGACTTGTCAGCTAACCAAAAAATTTTTGTTGTGATATTCTCGAGGACTCGGAGGGGTTCGCACTTTTTTATTGTCATTCGATATTTAGTTGCGAGGAAAATAAGAAACAAACTGTTTACTTTCTTTGGCATATTTACAAATGACTAAATTGCCGAAATAAACTAACTTATAAATATATCACATTATGTAAGGCGTTACCTTTAACCCAAAGACTTAAAGATACGAGTTATAATACTGTATCACAACGGACCGCTTTGGTGCCTTTCGTTACTTAATGAACGTCTCTTTTTCGTATCGCATTATTTTGTTGGTTAACAAATGGTTGGATTTGGGTTTGAGCATTCGGTTCGTCGTTAATGCCACCAAAAGTAGACCGATTGTTAATAGGACAGCGGTGAAGATTTTTTGGAATGTCGGCATCACGTTTACGGTGAAATACATGAGACCCGATATGTACCAAGGCAAACCTACTTGATTCTAAGAACAAAGACAAATGTAACTACCTTGACTGTTATCTGGAGCGAAAAGGTACTTACGTACTCGGCCCAGAACATGGGTAACACGATTTCGCTGAACCGATTTAGTTCGTCCTTGAAACCCTCCAACTTCCTGATGACTAAATTGCTCTGCGATCTGGCACGGGAATTCAACGGGATTCCGGTAATCTGAAGAAAATTGTTTTACGACTCGCACGTAGAGATAAGAACTTACCGGTTCTATGTAAACAAAAGATTCGTGTTTGGATTCTTGAGGATTCAAACCAGTTACGTAATCCTTCAGCTTGGCGTCGCCGTGGAGGAAATGAGGATTACTGGCGGCCATTGGAATGTCTGCAACAAGAGAGTTGTTAAAAGTTTATCGTGGCGAAGGATGTTACTAACCGAAATAACATTTGGACACATCCGAAAGTCCGTCCGGTAGAGCTGGTTCACCTTTGTAACAATCATTGTAAGCCGGATTGGTTCGATGATAAATATTGCTGGGAAGCTTGAATCGATACGATTGAACGCCATAAAGGTTCGAAGCTTCTCCTGTGGACGCGTTTAATTACTCGAAAGTTTCTTATTATTTACGCATAGTTACTTTCAAAGTACAAAGGAGTTACTCGACACATAGTTTTCCTCCAATATCTCACCGTTGAATTCTTCGTTAGAAATTGAGGATAAGCCACTCCTTCCGTTGAGCCTGTAACCGTATCGTCGCACGCGTCACCGTGATTGGGTAAACGTTCGGAACCGTCGTACTTGTCGATTAAAAAATAATTTTCATTTCCGTACTTGGAACCGATGAACACATTGACGGTGTCCTCAAAGTCATCGTAAATCTATCGAAAATTATTCCAAGTTCAATCAAACGACCTTACAAAGAAATGACATCTACCCTTGAAAGTATGCCCATATTATTAACGGGTACCATTTTGGGCGCGATTTTTCTTGCCATATCGATGATGGGATCCGTAAAATTCCACAAGTAATTATAAATGGAAATGTTGACGGTCGCGTTCGATTTCGAGGACCTCACGAGCATATTGTACGCCCATTTTTGGTAGAACGGGGCGTCCCAAAAATACGAAGCCATACCCTGTGAAAGCAGAAGAAAGTAGTTATAAAACTTTTGGTAATCAACCCACTAACCAGCAGTCCAAAATTTGGCACCGTTATCGTCCGATTTAGATCGATAACGTTTTGATCCGACAAAAAAATCGCCTTTCTCGTCGCCACGTAAGTCATCGTTTCGTTTTCATTGAAAGTAACGTTGCTATGGTAGAGTTTTTCCCTACAAAAACGCGTTCGTTTTTTATTTCACTTCATTTAACAGTTACCTGAATACAATCGGACCAATCTCTTCCAGATTTAATTTCGAGTCTTCCCCGTTTATAAAGCTCTCCGCATTTGTTATATTAAAAATGTAAACTCTCAGCAACACCTCGTCCGGAGGACTCTTCCACCACTCGTACGGAGGAAAACCTGATAACGTCAAATTAATAACGAAGAACAGTTCACGTGCATGTCTCACCAGGTCGCATTTGCAATCGTTCCCTCATCATCACATCAAAGGGTGGCCATAGGAGAGTGCTGGCGCCCCATAAAACAAAAATCGCTCCAACGCACAATTTAATCCTCGGATCTGTGAACCAAACGAAAGTTATTGCGTTGGAGTAACACACATATTCAAGGTCGCTCATGCAAATTCGCGCTGAACTTGACTCTTTTAACACAAACTAGTGAAAGTGACCATTTTAACAGTGATACGAAAAAATGTATTTCCGATAATGAAAAACGGTGAACGTCCGTCGCTTGTTTCCTTAATTGAAACGTTACGACACCCGTCGTGTCAATAACGCGAGGACATACATTCAATTAAACGCGCGTTTTAAATAATTCACCTCACCGTAGCATTTGGTCCTTATGTCGCGTCCTCTTGGACAGCAGATCGTTTGAATCGGCACCGTCGACACCTCGCTGATCGTCTCCGAGCTCGCCTTCGAGCTGAGCAGATCATCTTCGGTGTTGGCACTTGCGGCGTCTTCCGCGTCGATCCGCTCGAATTTCGATTTGAACGTCTTTCGAAGTTGCTGCTTGATTTGTAACATGTCACCTTCTTCGTTTATGCGACTTCGGATAATGGACCTGACCTGGAAGATTTGCGCAACGTAAATTAAACGGTCTGAAACGAATTAACGTGGGAAATGCATTTTCTTTATGTTAAGGTGTTTAACGACAAAACAACATAAAACACTAATTGAAATTGGACTAAGTTTTAAAAACAAAACAACTAAATTTCCCATGGAAGGGCGATCAAATTTCGAAGTTGCATACATCGTGTATTCTAGAAGAAATTCTAATTAGTGTTGTTGTTTTCACGTACATCAGGATGAACCGTTTAGTAGATATTCAAATTATACGAAGCCGAACATACATTTTTTTTATTGTATCGAAATTATGGAATTTGCATTGTTCCAAACACATTTATATTCATGTATTCCTTATTTATTGGAATCTTTTATTAATAAAATTCGTGGACTGTTGGGCGGATATTGGAGACGGTTCGGAATAAAAACATATTTCTCAAATTATGCGTGAAATTGTCTTTGTCGCAAAAACATTTCGCTGATGCTATCTATCTCTGTGCGACATTTTCAGGAAGTGAAACGATCGACATTTACATTTTGCGTGGGCCAAGAATGCGGCTGTTTTTTTTATCTTGAATAATAAATTTACTTTTCGTTACTTTACGTCGTTATCAAAAATAATGCTTGCTCTGTGAACCCTGCATTTATACATATATATTCCATGTTGCTGGGTATAGGTTATGTTTGAAACGTTATGGCGTTTCATTTAACCGCATCTCTTTTTTTTTCATACAAAAACCTTTTAGCTTTAATCCCCTTTGATTTGTCATATTGTTTCACAGTATCAGTGATATCATGTTTAATTTTTCAACAAGTCTTTCAAATGTTGCATTAATTACTTGGAATGTTGAAATGAAAACTTTGATTCTTGATCAAGAAGCTTTGAATGCTAGATTGAAAACTTTGACAGTTTGACTACATTTTTTGAATCTCGAACTGGATGTTGAACTGAAAACTTTGGATCTCTCACTAAATTACTCAAATATCGCATCAAAAAGTAAAATTTTGGGACGAAAACTTTGAATCTTGATCCAGAAACTTCGATTCTTGGACTGAAAACTTTGAACGTTTGAATCTCGGATTGAAAGCTCTAAAATTTTGAACTGAAAACTTTGAATATTTCACTAAATCAGTCAAATATTGCGTCAATAATTTGAAATTAAGATCGAAAACTTTGAATGTCGATCAAGAAATTTAGACAGTTGGACTAAAAACTTTGAAGGTTTAAATGAAATGTTTGAATCTCGGAATGATGAACTGAAAACTTTGAATTATTCAAGTATTGCATTAATAACTTGGAATTTTGGAGTGAAAACTTTGAATCTTGATCAAGAGACTTTGATTTTTGAACTGAAAACTTTGAACGTTTGACTGAATCTTGAAGCGAGAAGATTGAATTTTCAGTTGAGAACTTAAATGTTGAATTGAGAACTTTGAATATTTGTTATAAAATTTTTGTATGGTGGACTGAGAACTTTGAAGATTTGAATGAAATGTTTGAATCTCAGATCGGAAGCTCTAAATGTCGAACTCAAAACTTTAAATATTTCACCAAATCATTCAAATATTGCATCAATAACTTGAAATTTAGAATTGAAAACTTTGAATCTCGATCAAGAAACTTTGATCTTTGGACTGAAAACTTTGAAGGTTTGAATGAAATGTTTGAATTTCGGAATGATGAACTAAAAACTTTGAATCATTCAAATATTGCATTAATAACTTGGAATTTTGGAGTGGAAACTTTGAATTTTGATCAAGATACTTTGATTTTTGAACTGAAAACTTTGAACATTTGACTGGATCTCGAAGCGAGAAGATTGAATATTCAATTGAGAACTTGAATATTGAAGTGAGAACTTTGAATATTTGTGACAAAATGTTTGTATGCTGGACTGAGAATTTTAAAGATTTGAATGAAATGTTTGAATCTCAGATCGAGAGCTCTTAAAATTTCGAACTGAAAACTTTGAATATTTCACTAAATCAGTCAAATATTGCGTCAATAACTTGAAATTCAGAATTGAAAACTTTGAATCTCGATCAAGAAACTTTGATCGTTGGACTGAAAACTTTCAAGTTTGAATGAAATGTTTCAATTTCGGAATGATGAAAACTTTGAAACATTCAAATATTGCATTAATAACTTTGAATATTGATCAAGAAACTTTGATTCTTGAACTGAAAATTTTGAACCTTTGACTGAATTTTATACTGAGATGTTTGATTTTCAGCTGGGAACTTTGAATATTTGTACAAAACTTTTAAATTTCAGATATTGAATTCAATGGTGATAAATGACTGTAATGACTCCAAAATGTGAAGAACGAATAAACGACCAATTCGTATGACTGTAAGTGACAATTTATTCGCCGGTAAACGGTTAATGCAAATTTTTCGAGACAGTCGACGTCATTCACTCGGTTTACTTACGGCATTGAAAAATGTTAAGCACGTGCTTGTGAATCCGCAATTATCTTGAGCGTCAACTATGAAATAGATTTTGTAAAACATTCAACTCAGGATTCACTTTTACACGCTACGAATATTTCTTCATTTATAATGAGATTAGGTTAAAAGATTAAAGAATTAGTCGACTCCACCAAAAATTAAAATAGCAATTGACGAAAATGTGATAAAAATAAAGAACCGATTGTATTCGAGTTTTGATAAGCTCACTCGACCAGTTTACATCGCGGTTGAGAAAAAAAAGAAAAAAATTTGCGCGTCGAAAAAAAATAGCCGGAGGCGCATCACGTACGATTCAATCTGAACTGAAGATTTTTAGTAAACTCTTTCGTCACAGACTATAATTATGATGGTTTGTACGATTCGATAGTTTTTTAATTGGGTTACCGATATTTTCTGCCGCTCTAATCACCCACTTACTTCATAATCGCGATTTCGATAGCCACAAATTTTCCCTCGGTTTTTGTTGAATGAAGACGATTACGTTTGATAAAACGAGTGCAGTTCGAGAGCAAATACTCGGATTGCATTTAGTTGACCCTTCGCGTTACGACTATTTAATTGGTCGTGATTTATCGAATCACATTACCTTACGGTCTTTTAATTTTCGCATTATTGTCCCCAATTAGTCAATTTCCCAAGTGGGTCAGTGTCTGAAGGTTTTCAACGATAACGACCAGATCACCTTTTGATCCGGATTTCCAAAAATTCGAATTAGAAGGAAATATTCGCGCAACACTCCACTCATTCGCTTTGCGACACACTCCAAATAAATTATCGATTAACTAACTAATCGATTTAACATAATTTAATTCGTTTTCTTAAAAAAAAATTTACACTCACAATTAGAAAAATCCAAATCTGAAGTCGGGCACCAATATAATAATGAAAAATAAAAAAAAGGACGAGCACGAACGAAACAATCGACACACGAGCACTTCAACCAAGTACCAACGCCTTGGCGCGACTGATATCCCGATGAAGTACTCTTTCTTTTAGCGTAATCATTGACCTTCCACAGAGGAAAAAAAACCGGACCGATCGTTTGTTGCAACAAAACGATCGTCAAATTTTTTAATTTTTTTGGGATGTTCCACAAAAAAAAATTTTTAACCACTCGCGATGAATAAATCGATCCTATGATTATTCATCTCCGAATAAAAACAACCCGACATAATAAGGTAATTTTTTTTGACTCAATGGATGTTTGTACGTTTAATTGACGTGCCTGAAAGAATTTATAGCTCGTGGGACGAATTTCACAATTAAAAAATATTTTTTACACCATATAATTGTAATGAATTTTTGAATTTGCGCGTCTGACGATTAGCATATTACGAATTGTTTTTCTTCCTTCATCGAATATCGTTTGGGAAAAACAGTTATTATTGCTGGGATTCTGATCTTGAAATTGGGATTGAAATTATCTTTAATAATACAAGTATTGAGAGTCAACAATTTTTTACATACATTTTTCTTATTGTTTTCAAATTCTTGAAACGCTTACTCATTTTGTTTCATCGAAAATACGACTGTTTTTTTGTTATAATACAAAAATTTTTAATTTATAGTAAAATTTTTCTTTAAAAACGAAGAAATTTGAGTTAGGATTGAAAACTTTGATTAATGACAAAAATTTTTAAATATTGAAGAAAACATTTGTACAGAAAAATTTGAACAGTTGTAGTAAAAACTTTGATCGTTAATAATGTCAATTTTGGATTTTAACAAAAATATTAAACTTATTTCTAATCGAAAGTAATTGAATTATTTAACGAAACCACCCTCAAAATATTTGTATGTATAACAAAGTTTGGCGTTTGAGCGTAGTTTAGGAATAAATAATTTCAAAAATTTCTATCAATATGTCGGAAAATTGATGGTTCGAAAGCAGTCGATACCGACAAGGTTGGCCGGATAAAATCGTACGGGACACAACCTCAGAATCGTCACGTAACATTTTTTCATTCGATCGTCTTGCAGATAGAATCCTAATCGTCGTCGACATTTGCGACGATTCAATTGAAACGTCACAAAGGTGTGCAGCGGAATTAAATTCACTCCGACTGTTCGTTTATTAGTAATAATCAATGGAATCGATTTTCAATCTCGAAAAATAGTTTGAATTATTCATTCGTTATCGTTTCCTTTCGCGGCGCCGCTTGTCCCACTTCGATAATTGCGCCTTTATTTTCCGAAAAATCGACTTTTATCGATGAATCGAAAAGCGATTATTTTGAGGAAAATTGTCGGTTACCTCGACACCATAAATTGTCGTTTTCGCGCCTGCGACGAATCTATTAGTCGACCTCCGTTGGCGTAATTTTCACTAACATTATCCGAGTTTACCGCAAAATTAATTTTCTGTTTAAAATTGCGTCATATAATCAACGTTACCACTGGCGTGCGTATTGTGTAAAAATAAATAAAAAAAAATTACGGCAGGATATTTGTACAAGAGGTGTTCGGGGCCTTGGCGTTTCCGGATTGCCAAAGCGCGCGCCCATTGCCGAAATTCGAGGGGCGCTCCAGTTCCCCCGCGCACGAATCCCCGACGTATTAACTTTTTATTTGACCATAAAAATTAAAAAAGGAAATCGTATATTGTTTCGGAATTTGTTTTCTGATTAGTTACGAAACGCTTGCATACTAAAAACGTCGATGTATATTTCGTAATTAACGTCAAACTCGGCCTAGACCCAGTCGATGGTTCTTGCACTCCAAAAATTCGTAAACGAATTTATTTCTGTAACGGCTAATGACTAGCAAACACAATTTACAAATACGAAAATTACAATTAATCACATAGTATTCACAATGAACTAATTAATTTGTACAAAAGCTTTCGCTTTGGCGTTATTTCTGCGAGTAGAGGGTGGAGCAAAGTCTTAATTGGAAATCCTTGTAGAATAGTTTGCCTCCCAGCGGTACTCGGTCTAGGAACATTGCGGGCGTCATCAGGCACAACGCTTTGCCGTTCATTAGGAATCTGGACGGGGCTACTTCTGGCAGGTTATGGTGGACTGTTAATAATTTAACCCATCGTGCCACGTCATCGCGCGTCCACTGTCGCGGATCTGAAAATATAAATGCCGATTAGACGCGAAGGGAGTTGAAACAAGATTGAACGTTACCTTTTGGTAAGGAATCATCCGGGGTGACGTCGTAGGTGCACCAATTTGCTTTCGATTCGTAACGAACTGGCGTTCTTTCTGTGGTACCAAGCGCCATCTAAAAAAAAAGAAAAAAATTAAACGAAGTTGAATAAATATGTAACAATCGATGGTGTAAGCCTTCATTTTATTTCGTTTTCATTACATCGGAAGAATGGAAACAGATGATGATGTGAAATACGATGAGGTCATAAATGTTATCAAAATCATAACGATAAACGGAAATCCGATAGTTATCTCATCGGTACTTAAAAATCCGGAAATATCTCCAAGGATTTGAATTAAATTCTTCACCTTTAACTTTGCTTAGCTTCTTCAAAACTGATGTCATAAGCAATTTGCGACGTTCAATATTCATCAAATACTCAATGAATTGTTTATTTAATACGCTCGGGTAGTTGCGATTTTTTTTTTGGTAGATCCTTTGTTATCGTGGATAAAATAAATTTTCGATTGGATTCCATGTTCGCGTGACCGAAAATTTGTTTATTTGTGTTATAATTATTGTTTTGTGTCGATATTTGAATTTTCCAAGTAATTATTCGCAATTTAATAATACCATAATAGATGGCGCTGTTAAGTGATTTAACGACAAATTGTAATGTTATTGAGGTTAGGTCGGCTATTCTGGACAGAAACTTTAATAAAAATTATAAAATCGCTTTTTATTAAAGAAACTTTTATTGTGTTTGTAGAAAAACCTTTGAACGTTCTAATGGTAAAAGTCGAGTCCGCGAAACAGATTTTAAGATTCAACCTTAAAACGTGGCCGAGAATATCCATAAATTGCATCAGGGGTACGATGTCAAAATCGAATTACAACACCGCTACTATAAACTCTTTAAAAGTTTGAAGGTCGCCGAAATGAGCGCTTTCTTCGGGAAATACCGCGCCGCAGTTCATTTTTTTTTTTTTTTGAAACGTAATCGATTCGGCCCCAATAATTACGATCGATGTACAAATATAGAAGAAGTCGCTGGTAAATTTCAAAGTCGAACGTGTGAATAACGACTTCCGTTCGAACTGATAAAAGTAAGGAGCGCTTCGATGCCGACAATGAAAGTGAGTGTGCCCGCGCGGAGGAGCGCCGCTATTTTGAAACTATACAAACTTTTTTACAACGACGCCCTGGATATCTTCAAACGTGACATTGACATTCAGAAATCGTCTCGGGCGTTACGTCACTCATTCATCGTACACGTTCGGTTAAGATCGAACGGTAAAGTGAAAATCGATTTCTTCCGGCGACGAGGCGAAGATGCGCGCGGAATTCGTGCCCCAAATTCCAGAAGCGGCCGGTGCGAAAAAACGCGTCAATTAAATCATCGTTTTCTCGGGTGGACGCGACCATCCCCCCGGATCCGTTATTAACAGGACATATCCGGCCATTAATTGGCCACCCTCTCTCGCGGATAATCTTTTCGGCCCTAATAGCGACGTCTGCTCAAATTAGAACGGTCGAGGGCGGTGGCGCGTTTGTTATCGACCCCCGCCGGTATTTCCTTTTTCTATTTCTGCCTTTGCGGATGTCATTTAGCACTCTGCGGGCTGTCGGTCTGGCGGAAACGGACTACCGACAAGGATACACACACCCCTTCCTGTCGTCGTCGAAAACTACCCCCCGAATTGCTGCGCAATCGGAAACCGAACGGAAATTCGCTCCGAAAATTTCAAACTTACATTCGTAATTTTCACGTTCTCGCGGCACAATTAAAACGACTGTCGCTCCGTTTCGTTCTTGGATAATGCATCGTTTTTAAAGGACGTTCGGAACGGACACAGGATCCGGATATCCTTTCCCGCAATTCAAAAGCCGCTTTCAAAAGTTTCGAACGATTCCCCACACGTTCGGTTTTTGTGTTCGCATACGGCGGCGGCTCATCGCGCAGGAAAGGGAAACATATTATCTATGTGTACGATTTTCAATTATCATTATCGGTTTTCCGTGTTATTCATCGGCGAAGCAGCGGCGGCCAACGCCTCACCGCCTGAATTATTTCGCAATCATCGTTTCTAATTTCTACCGATTCAAATGTCACTTTTGTTTAGTAGATCTTTTCGCGTTCAATATTAAATGTAGTAGATCAAATGAACTGTCGAAGATGTGCAAATGTATCTGATTCGATGGTCGAAGTCAAGATAACCGGATAACCAAAAAATTTGTCGTGTTAATGGGGCGTAACTCAGATTGGTTTGAGGAATTTTTTTTGAATCATTTATGAATATTTCAATACACCAATGCATTTCAAGTAACACATCGTATTGACGCTACATTCGCGCAACGAATTAAAACAATTCTTATGTCTAAGATGAAAACTTTTTTGATTTGGGGCCATAACCAAAAAAACGGTTACTTGGAATGCAGTGCACGATGATTTGTCGGTTATTCCAGAAAATTCTGATTGATTTGTTCTCAATCATTTATAAATATCTAAGAATTCCTTCCAGATTTGAAATTCCAGAAAATTGTTAATTTTCTTTACAACGTTGTAGTGTCAAAAATCGAATCAATAGTAACGCAACATTTAGTAAGGTCAAGTTTTTCATTTACTGCTGACGATGCATCCTTACAACGAATTAAAAAATCTTGCAATGGACAGTGGTTTTAAGAGTCCAAGATAAAATTTTCATAGAGATATATCAATATAAAGTATGCGGACAAAATGGCACGAAAATACACATCGAAAATGAATTGTACACCTTTTCGCATCAAAACAAAAATTTATAACTCCGACCCTCAGCATCGGTATTGAATATCTTTCTCAACTGATAGTTAACTAAAACTTTCGATATGATAAAATTCGAGCGCGTCGACGATTTGGCAACTATTTTGCGTAAATTTCAAGCTTATAGTCGTCCGTCCGATAATTTTTATAATACCGGCCCTCGGTGTTTTACATAGCCATCCGAGAAACGAATATTTCAAAATGTCCGATTTAACAAAAAAAAAAGATAAGTAACGAGTTACAAATTAATTGGCGAATGATAATATTAGTTTGTAATTCGAATAACAAATAATTTGTAATTCGAGAGAACAAATTGCAAATTCCATTGATCTGTAATTGAAGGGATTCACTTAGAAATGAATTGTTGAATTGAATTTCGAAATATCCGAATCGATTAAGTCAATTTATAAATTGTTAAAACTCATTATATCGAAAGTAGGTAATATTACAAATTAAACGCGTGGATGTAAAGAAACTAAAAACGGTGAAAAAAAGACTGATGTTGGAAAGTTCAATAAATAAAAGAAAAGTTTAAAGAGTGAAGATTTTTGTTTGAAATCAATGTAAAGCGTTAAAATTTGAAGACAAAATTGCACCACTTTTATATGCTTTAGATGATACTTTTAAATCCATAAGTTGTTCAACTCTATAAACCTTGATATTTTATGACTATTTTATACTAATCGCATTGTTAATTACATTATTTCTTAATTAAAGTATATTAGAAAAAAACACGGAGGAATGTTATAAAAAAGGTGAATTATTATCATCCATTAGTTTTAAGTCTCAAGATGGAAATGAATAGAGTTGGGTTATTGTACTTTTTACAATATTGGTGTTATTGTTGACAAAACATAGACTATTTAATGTTTTGACTTTTATCGAGTAAACGATGATTTGCTTTTAACATAATCAATTTGTTCGGACCAAAAATAAAGATACTGTTTTCTTTAAATGCTAAAATTTCACGGTCAAGATAAATTAAAATAAAGCACGCCATACACAACGAGATTTGTAAATCAAAAAATTAATTTTTTATTTTTTCGAGTGAAATTTAAAAATGAATATCTAAATTTAAATTGAATGACCAGAGAACCGTTGCGAGTGAATAACAAGAACCAATATGGGCCAAGGTTCCCGTAGCCCGCATGATTTTTCCAACATTCAATTTCGAAACTAAATTAATCGATCGATCAATTCATTAAATGTTACGAAGATAAATCGTGATTTATCGATCGATAAAAGGATGTAATTGGCGTAATCAATTCGTAATGAAAAAAAAATAGCGTGCGACGAGGAAAATTCCCAAATTTCCATAACACAAACGAAATAAAACAAAGGCGAACACTTCCTACGATTGTCCGATAATAACGATATTCCGGCGTTTTTTTTTTTTTCTATTTTCGTTTTAATAAATGAACCTTCAGTCTACTTTCCCATTAAACAAACCGCTACTTACCTCTTAACGATGTTAACAGTCGTCTCGACAATCAAGCGAACGTCTCGTCGCGACGACTTCAATTTAGCACGTGACAATTGACAGGCGGCCGGCGTCGGCGGGCGAGACACGAAAAACAAACGAGGCCTCGGAGCACGTGCAGCCGCACAAGACTTAAGTCGACGAATGACCCGCGATCCGCGCAGAAGGCGCTGATAAATGGGCCAAACCGAGGGGCGCGTACGCCCCTCGACAGCGGCGGCGCCGTCGAAAAACCGGCCGCATTGGAACGCGCCCCGCAACCGTTATGCGAACGTACGCCACAGCGGGGTTGTTTCAACCCCCCCGCGGTCATTTTACGAGAGAATGGGTTTCCGGTATGTCTGAACGTTTTATCTCGGTTTTCTTCGATTATTTGTTCCCGGATTAAAGGCTGTTTGCTTTTCGGGTTCTTGTATACCGTTTTTGGAACGATGAATCGACGACTTCCTACTTAAAATTGTCGGAACGTATCCGGCTTGTGAAATATGAAATTTCTGGGCGAATTCGAAAATATTTACTTACCTTTCATCGGTTGGAAGGCCGTGGCGATAATCGGTGTGGAAGCTGACAAAAAAAATATTATTTCAATAACTTTTTGCTAAATCGAAAATTATGAAAATGAGCAGCGTTTTTGTCCCCCCATTATATGACTAGTCGTTTTTTTTAAGCCCGAACAGTTGTGCCCCATCGTAAAGTCAATCCGTTCTCCATTATAATAATAAAATTTTACAACATCCCCCTAATAAATCACGCGGCGATTTCGGTTGATCGTTTGACACCCCCGACCAAGAAATCTGACAGTCGATTGACACCTCGACTGTACGTGACCGTCGCCGAAAACGTACACAAAAGTCCCATCGGGTGACATAATTTCCGACGGTGGTGTCGTAAACATTCCGTGGCATCGGGAACGTCTTCGTCGGTGCCAAGTGTCGTTTCCTGTCAATGCACCAACAACAATAATTGGCAATATTTCCTCTGAAAACCGACCGATTCTTCGGTCTTTTTATTGACGAGGCCGGACGGTCTGTATTTCCTGTTTAACTACAATTGACTTCCGTTCCTCCGCGTCGTCCGCGAGAAAAGGAGACCTCCCGCGATTTCCGAGACCGAGAAAACGAACTCGGAACGGCCGGAAATGCGTTTTTACCGAATGAACTCGATGCTACCATTTGAAACTTATTTTCCATTTTCGTGAGTCCTCTCGGCGCGCCGCCGATAAAATAGTTCGTAATCTTATTATTCCGGTTTCCTCTTTACCATCCACTTAAGTGGCAGCATAATCCGAGCATTCTTCGCCAGGAAATTGTTAAATTAGGGATGCAAAGGGAGATAACTCGCTTATTAATATTAATATTTCCGTTTTCGGAACGTTACCTTTACTTTCTCGTCTGCGGACCCCGTGGCTCGTTGCAATCTAATCTTGTCGCGCCCTATTAGATATGCACATATTGAACTTTTTCCCGGCGTCCGCCCTAATCGAGACGCGTGACAAATCGTCACGGAATGCTCTTCCTTTTGAATGAAAAGTCGAGTCTCGACGGATTCGAATTCGCGGGATAATTCGAGGCAGATGTTTTAAAGCACCGGTCCTTCGAAATCGAGTAGGTAGAAAATTGATATTGTGTCCGCATTCTTCAGATGCAACGGACAGCTGACGTTCGGTCATCCTGTTTCGAGTTTTTCTTTTCTTTGATACCACCTCAATATCAAAAGTTTCAAGTTTTATTGGTCAACTGATCTATGAAATTAGTCGAAATATCTCGATTTATAAATTTTTAGTTTGACCTTTAACATTGTCGACACAATCGTTTAAACTTTCCAAGATTACAAATGACAAAAAAAACTGTTAAATATCGACGTTCAATTTTTCAAATTCTTCGAAATATTTATCCAAATTTTGTTTAAACTGTTACACTTTACGTCAAACTTTCCACCTCTCGTTTTTAATAATAAATAGAGAGAATATAAAAAGCTTTAAAAAAGCAACAATTTCAGATGTGCATCTACAATGAGACACAAAACAAAATTAACTTTGCGTCGAATTTGAGAACGGGCACCCCTTTCAGATTTCTCGCGCGATCCTTTTTGTTGTTGCAACGGCAGACGAACAGATGCTTCCTGTCTTCGGGCCTCCAATTTGACCATCGATCGACTCTGCCGAGTCTGTTATTTTGTAAATTTGTAATTTGAAAGGGACGATCGTTTCCGGTATCCGTTTCCGTTCATCTGAAAATTTATTGTGCGGAGGACGTTGCCAATTATTGCACACCAAGTTCATTCTATTCGGATAATCGGGCAAAGTGGGAATAGATTATGGAAATTCGAATTCCATTTTCAGTTTGAAAAAAAGTCCATGTGGCGACATCTAGCGAAATCGATCGAAACTTATCTATTCGACAATCGGCTTTCTGTAAACAATATAATCGCGTTAGGTATTTAGGTCGGAGATGGCGCTACGGGTCATTTACATAGCATGTCCGCAAACGGCTTGTCCATTCCGTTTCGTTCCGAAAACGATTAAGCAAGTCATGCAAATGGCATAATCGAGCACAGCGGGAATAGATTATAAAAATTCGAATCCCATTTTCAGTTTGGAAAAAGTCCACGGAGCGACATCTAGCGAACTCGATTGAAACTTATCTATTCGACGAACAGATTTCTGTAAACAATATAACCGCGTTAGGTGTCTAGGTCGGAGATGGCGCTACGGGTCATTTACATAACATGTCCGCAAACGACTTGTCCGTTCCGTTTCGTTCCGAAAACGATTAAGCAAATCATGCAAATGGCATAATCGGGCACAGTGGGAATACATTATAAAAATTCGAATCCCATTTTCAGTTTGGAAAAAGTCCACGGGGCGACATCTAGCGAACTCGATTGAAACTTATCTATTCACCGATCGAATTTCTGTAAGAAATAAAACCGCGTTGGGCAGTTAGCTCCGAGATGGCGCTACGAGTCATTTCCAATATACAGCATGTCCACAAACGGCTTGTCCGTTCCGTTTCGTTCCGAAAGCGATTATGCAAATTCGTAGAACGTTTTACGATCTGTCTGGCGGTGTTAATATTTAATGTTCTCGCCTCGGACGTCGCCCATTGTTCCTGAAAATCGGTACGAAATCGAGTTCGGTATATCGCGGAACGGCGGAACGGACAGACGAGAGATTTCGTAATAACGGGCACTTAAGTCAGTTAATGCATTAGTTACGCTTTCATTGAAATGAATCTTGGTGCTTTTAATGTGGGACACGGCGGGATACGGACAAAGAGGTTGTGGCGCAACTGCGCCAAAGGGGGATGTGGGTGAATAGCGTACGAAAAAATTGTGTTTACTTTGAAACGTATGCCATTCGCGAAATAAGTACATAACTGTAAATTTCATTGCCTATTCAATAATGATGGAGGAAGTTACTTAAATATTTCGAGCTGTTTCGAAACGTACGTTTCCCGGCATATAAGTACACTTTGAAGAGTCAATTTAAATAACAACTCTTTACACGTTGTTTATCGCTCCTAAACATATCTCTTTCCACGCCTGTCATAAAACAATTTCCCATTGACCGAGGCGCCGATTAATTCAGCACAATTAACATTGATATACAACCAATTAGCGTCAATCAATCATTAGATTGACGACGAACGAAAGGATTTAATCCTTCGGCATTTCCATTTTTCCCAGTCGACGCGAAACGACTTTGTTGTTGTTTTATAATAATAAGAACGCGAATAATTATTGTAAACTATTGTTTCCGTCGCAAACCGCGCCCGTAGGTAAGCCGTTTGACGTGACGCACTTAATGGGACAAATTCGATTCGACTGCGCTTAATGGAAAGCACGCGACTATTAAACTTTCTAGGTTAAACGTTTCCATTTGCTAATATTTCCGATTATTGTTCAAAATCCATCCTTTATTATATTTCTCAATAGGCTCATTGAAAATATCAACTTCCACTGACAAAAGTTTCCCTTCAAACAACTGTACCTTTTATTTCTTTTTTTATGCACCAATATGACCTTGAAATTCCAGCTCGAGGTCAATTTCAAGGTCACCACCTAGTGCATCAATTTTAGACCACAAAAACTTTTCAATTTAATGCTTCCTGATGATAACACACCCCGTAGATTTAATTCATGGACAACGAACTCGAGAAATTATAGAGTCGCGTACATTACGGACCTGAACTTCGTTTGGCAAAGACAAATGGCGTTGCGCAAACCGTCGGCTTTGTTTCGGAAAAACGTCGACATGTTCTTAGACTTAAGACTTAGAATAAGGTACCAACTAGGAAAATTCGTTCGCATAAAATTTGAGCATCGAGAACAATCGGGCGGCGCGCGTTCCTCGGACGGCCGCTTCTCGAAATCGTCGCGCCGCGAGAGAGGCGGCCGCGCGCAAAAAATCTCTAATTAATTATGATAAGTAGAAACAAATGAATGCGACGTGGTATTAATCAAAAGGATCACGTCACCGTTGCATACCGACTGTCAAAAAGTGCACCATCAAATATTTCAAATGGGCATCGTCCCGAGAACGGGGAGAGAAAGAAAAGAAAAAAAGGAATCGGGAGAGAAAAAGAAAAAAAAAAACTAAGAAACCCGACTACGTCTGCTACTCGTAAAACGGTCCCAACCGGTGTCCGACGTGTTTTTACTCGTAATTGTTCGCCGAAATTGTCGCACGGAGTAGTTTTTTATAACGTTCGGCCATTTTTAATGGTTGTTTGCAAATTTTTCTCGGGCATATTATTCGGTACGGGAGCGAGAGGGAACAAAAAAAAAAGGAGGCGCGACTTGTCGTGGCGTACCTGCGCTCGTTTTAGCGCAACCACTATTTTCAATTGGCATATTTCCTGTTTAACAAATTACCGGAGAACGATAAATTACCGGGGCGACTTTCAGAAAAAGCTCTTTACGAGCGCAAAACGCGTCGCGCGAACGAAAGCCGCGTCATTTTTTCCCGACAATAACAATTGAATAATTACCGACAGATATTTAAACGGGATCGTTAAAGTGTCTTATCGCGAATAGCGCGTTCGTTGTTGAACGGCTTCGCGATACCTAGTAGACATAATTTTTTAGGCCGAACAACGATGAAAAGGGTGAATTAAAAAGTGACGGCGCGCCGGTCAGAGTTCAAGTAAAAGTTTGCAGTCCGAGCCTGCGGCCACATCCCACCCGCATTTGCGGGCCGAACTCAGTGGGCCGAAAGATCTCATATGACTTCGCGCATATGAATAATCGTGTCATTTCAGCCGCTTGATTAAAACAACGTGACGTGACAGCAAGCGGACGTTTTTAAAAAAGACGGCTAGGTGGAGCTGGCGTCGAACCCAAGAAAGGAGCGGCAACCGCCATCGCCGCCGCCCCCACGTTTCGATTCCGATTTCTCGTTAACGCGAACGCGGAAGTCGCCGTCCGTCCGTGGTTTACCGTTTCAAAACCAGAGACAAGGGTTGGCCCGTCGATCGCCATCCTTTTAGAGCGCCGCGCCGTTAATTTTTAGGCCGCGCATTTTAGCAGTATTATCGTCGAATCTAAATTTGAGCAACGTAATGGCCGAAACCGCTCTTTCCGTTATCGATGCATATCCTCCGCGTCTCGCAATGTAAGAAATGAGGTGCATTTATGATGGATATCTGAGGAGATAATTAGGCCCGTTTTTATCCCGAAGAACGTTTAAACGGCCGTTCGTAAGAGGAGGGCAGAGGCGTTCGACGTGCTCGCCCTCGGGACAATCGCATACGTTTGGAAGGACGCGGACGAGTCAACACCAAAACCCGCCGGATTTCGTAGCCTACAAAGCGAATATTAAATAGAAAAACACGGAAAAAAGCTTCATTTTCTTTCAGATTAGACCCCCCTAGCGAGGTACGCCGCTGATCAACGTCGGTCGCAAACCGGCCCAAATATTTGTCAACATTCGTTTATCAGTCCCATAACATTAGTATGCCCATCGTCGGTTCATTTAGGTCGCGCAAAAACGCCAGGATCGCGCGCCGGTTCGCAAAAGCAGATATCTTGGCGGTTCGCCATCCCCCGCGCCGCCCGGCGACGTCACGAATCACGTGGCCTATGGACCGATCGGCGGTCGGGCTGCGTTTTTTTCCGATCGGCATTCGGGAATTTTTGGACGGCCGCGTCCCTCTCGTTCAGGAACGCCGCCGATTCCGCTTTTGGCAACTAATTACCAGAAGTTCTGGTGGTGCGTTTCGCATTGTTCCGTCCGGTTCACATGCTGTCTTACATCTGTCGGCGCGTACCGTCTGCCCAATGAAATTTTACTCTCTAAGACAAGCTCAAGTGACAGAAAAGCTTTAAAGATTCTTTCAAAAAGATTGGACACCGATTACAACTAGTAGAATGGTCGCACTGTGATGAAACTTTCAAGAAAAATTCTCTTATAGAAGCGACACAAAAAACTACCCCAAACATGTCAGTCCGATGAAAATTAAAGAATTTCACATTTTTGCGCTCTTTTTGCGTGTTTTGGAAAATTAGGAGTGCGATAAAATCTCTTGAGGTGGCCGCACCGTGATGAAACTTTCACGAAAAATCCTTCAATAGATGCTACACGGAATTCTATTTCAAAAATGTCAATTCGAAGAAAATTGAAAAATTGATAAAAAGTGCGCGTTTTTGCCTGTTTTGGAAAATTAGGAGTGCGATAAAATCTCTTGAGGTGGCCGCACCGTGATGAAACTTTCACGAAAAATCCTCCAATAGATGCTACACCCAATTCTATTCCAAAAATGTCAATTCGAAGAAAATTGAAAAATTGATAAAAAGTGCGCGTTTTTGCCTGTTTTGGAAAATTAGGAGTGCGATAAAATCTCTTGAGGTGGCCGCACCGTGATGAAACTTTCACGAAAAATCCTCCAATAGATGCTACACCGAATTCTATTCCAAAAATGTCAATTCGAAGAGAAATGAAAAATTGATAAAAAGTGCGCGTTTTTGCCTGTTTTGGAAAATTAGGAGTGCGATAAAATCTCTTGAGGTGGCCGCACCGTGATGAAACTTTCACGAAAAATCCTTCAATAGATGCTACACGGAATTCTATTTCAAAAATGTCAATTCGAAGAAAAATGAAAAATTGATAAAAAGTGCGCGTTTTTGCCTGTTTTGGAAAATTAGGAGTGCGATAAAATCTCTTGAGGTGGCCGCACCGTGATGAAACTTTCACGAAAAATCCTTCAATAGATGCTACACGGAATTCTATTCCAAAAATGTCAATTCGAAGAAAAATGAAAAATTGATAAAAAGTGCGCGTTTTTGCCTGTTTTGGAAAATTAGGAGTGCGATAAAATCTCTTGAGGTGGCCGCACCGTGATGAAACTTTCACGAAAAATCCTTCAATAGATGCTACACGGAATTCTATTTCAAAAATGTCAATTCGAAGAAAAATGAAAAATTGATAAAAAGTGCGCGTTTTTGCCTGTTTTGGAAAATTAGGAGTGCGATAAAATCTCTTGAGGTGGCCGCACCGTGATGAAACTTTCACGAAAAATCCTTCAATAGATGCTACACGGAATTCTATTTCAAAAATGTCAATTCGAAGAAAAATGAAAAATTGATAAAAAGTGCGCGTTTTTGCCTGTTTTGGAAAATTAGGAGTGCGATAAAATCTCTTGAGGTGGCCGCACCGTGATGAAACTTTCACGAAAAATCCTTCAATAGATGCTACACGGAATTCTATTCCAAAAATGGAATTCTATTTCAAAAATGTCAATTCGAAGAAAAATGAAAAATTGATAAAAAGTGCGCGTTTTTGCCTGTTTTGGAAAATTAGGAGTGCGATAAAATCTCTTGAGGTGGCCGCACCGTGATGAAACTTTCACGAAAAATCCTTCAATAGATGCTACACCGAATTCTATTCCAAAAATGTCAATTCGAAGAAAAATGAAAAATTGATAAAAAGTGCGCGTTTTTGCCTGTTTTGGAAAATTAGGAGTGCGATAAAATCTCTTGAGGTGGCCGCACCGTGATGAAACTTTCACGAAAAATCCTTCAATAGATGCTACACCGAATTCTATTCCAAAAATGTCAATTCGAAGAAAAATGAAAAATTGATAAAAGTGCGCGTTTTTGCCTGTTTTGGAAAATTAGGAGTGCGATAAAATCTCTTGAGGTGGCCGCACCGTGATGAAACTTTCACGAAAAATCCTTCAATAGATGCTACACGGAATTCTATTTCAAAAATGTCAATTCGAAGAAAAATGAAAAATTGATAAAAAGTGCGCGTTTTTGCCTGTTTTGGAAAATTAGGAGTGCGATAAAATCTCTTGAGGTGGCCGCACCGTGATGAAACTTTCACGAAAAATCCTTCAATAGATGCTACACCGAATTCTATTCCAAAAATGTCAATTCGAAGAAAAATGAAAAATTGATAAAAAGTGCGCGTTTTTGCCTGTTTTGGAAAATTAGGAGTGCGATAAAATCTCTTGAGGTGGCCGCACCGTGATGAAACTTTCACGAAAAATCCTTCAATAGATGCTACACCACCGAATTCTATTCCAAAAATGTCAATTCGAAGAAAAATGAAAAATTGATAAAAAGTGCGCGTTTTTGCCTGTTTTGGAAAATTAGGAGTGCGATAAAATCTCTTGAGGTGGCCGCACCGTGATGAAACTTTCACGAAAAATCCTTCAATAGATGCTACACGGAATTCTATTTCCAAAAATGTCAATTCGAAGAAAAATGAAAAATTGATAAAAAGTGCGCGTTTTTGCCTGTTTTGGAAAATTAGGAGTGCGATAAAATCTCTTGAGGTGGCCGCACCGTGATGAAACTTTCACGAAAAATCCTTCAATAGATGCTACACCGAATTCTATTCCAAAAATGTCAATTCGAAGAAAAATGAAAAATTGATAAAAAGTGCGCGTTTTTGCCTGTTTTGGAAAATTAGGAGTGCGATAAAATCTCTTGAGGTGGCCGCACCGTGATGAAACTTTCACGAAAAATCCTCCAATAGATGCTACACCGAATTCTATTCCAAAAATGTCAATTCGAAGAAAAATGAAAAATTGATAAAAAGTGCGCGTTTTTGCCTGTTTTGGAAAATTAGGAGTGCGATAAAATCTCTTGAGGTGGCCGCACCGTGATGAAACTTTCACGAAAAATCCTTCAATAGATGCTACACGGAATTCTATTTCAAAAATGTCAATTCGAAGAAAAATGAAAAATTGATAAAAAGTGCGCGTTTTTGCCTGTTTTGGAAAATTAGGAGTGCGATAAAATCTCTTGAGGTGGCCGCACCGTGATGAAACTTTCACGAAAAATCCTCCAATAGATGCTACACCCAATTCTATTCCAAAAATGTCAATTTGAAGAAAAATGAAAAATTGATAAAAAGTGCGCGTTTTTGCCTGTTTTGGAAAATTAGGAGTGCGATAAAATCTCTTGAGGTGGCCGCACCGTGATGAAACTTTCACGAAAAATCCTTCAATAGATGCTACACCGAATTCTATTCCAAAATGTCAATTTGAAGAAAAATGAAAAATTGATAAAAAGTGCGCGTTTTTGCCTGTTTTGGAAAATTAGGAGTGCGATAAAATCTCTTGAGGTGGCCGCACCGTGATGAAACTTTCACGAAAAATCCTCCAATAGATGCTACACCGAATTCTATTCCAAAAATGTCAATTCGAAGAAAAATGAAAAATTGATAAAAAGTGCGCGTTTTGCCTGTTTTGGAAAATTAGGAGTGCGATAAAATCTCTTGAGGTGGCCGCACCGTGATGAAACTTTCACGAAAAATCCTCCAATAGATGCTACACCGAATTCTATTCCAAAATGTCAATTCGAAGAAAAATGAAAAATTGATAAAAGTGCGCGTTTTTGCCTGTTTTGGAAAATTAGGAGTGCGATAAAATCTCTTGAGGTGGCCGCACCGTGATGAAACTTTCACGAAAAATCCTCCAATAGATGCTACACCGAATTCTATTCCAAAAATGTCAATTCGAAGAAAAATGAAAAATTGATAAAAAGTGCGCGTTTTTGCCTGTTTTGGAAAATTAGGAGTGCGATAAAATCTCTTGAGGTGGCCGCACCGTGATGAAACTTTCACGAAAAATCCTCCAATAGATGCTACACCCAATTCTATTCCAAAAATGTCAATTTGAAGAAAAATGAAAAATTGATAAAAAGTGCGCGTTTTTGCCTGTTTTGGAAAATTAGGAGTGCGATAAAATCTCTTGAGGTGGCCGCACCGTGATGAAACTTTCACGAAAAATCCTCCAATAGATGCTACACCGAATTCTATTCCAAAAATGTCAATTCGAAGAAAAATGAAAAATTGATAAAAAGTGCGCGTTTTTGCCTGTTTTGGAAAATTAGGAGTGCGATAAAATCTCTTGAGGTGGCCGCACCGTGATGAAACTTTCACGAAAAATCCTCCAATAGATGCTACACCGAATTCTATTCCAAAAATGTCAATTCGAAGAAAATTGAAAAATTGATAAAAAGTGCGCGTTTTTGCCTGTTTTGGAAAATTAGGAGTGCGATAAAATCTCTTGAGGTGGCCGCACCGTGATGAAACTTTCACGAAAAATCCTCCAATAGATGCTACACCGAATTCTATTCCAAAATGTCAATTCGAAGAAAAATGAAAAATTGATAAAAAGTGCGCGTTTTTGCCTGTTTTGGAAAATTAGGAGTGCGATAAAATCTCTTGAGGTGGCCGCACCGTGATGAAACTTTCACGAAAAATCCTCCAATAGATGCTACACCGAATTCTATTCCAAAAATGTCAATTCGAAGAAAAATGAAAAATTGATAAAAAGTGCGCGTTTTTGCCTGTTTTGGAAAATTAGGAGTGCGATAAAATCTCTTGAGGTGGCCGCACCGTGATGAAACTTTCACGAAAAATCCTCCAATAGATGCTACACCGAATTCTATTCCAAAATGTCAATTCGAAGAAAATTGAAAAATTGATAAAAGTGCGCGTTTTTGCCTGTTTTGGAAAATTAGGAGTGCGATAAAATCTCTTGAGGTGGCCGCACCGTGATGAAACTTTCACGAAAAATCCTCCAATAGATGCTACACCGAATTCTATTCCAAAATGTCAATTCGAAGAAAATGAAAAATTGATAAAAAGTGCGCGTTTTTGCCTGTTTTGGAAAATTAGGAGTGCGATAAAATCTCTTGAGGTGGCCGCACCGTGATGAAACTTTCACGAAAAATCCTCCAATAGATGCTACACCGAATTCTATTCCAAAATGTCAATTCGAAGAAAATTGAAAAATTGATAAAAAGTGCGCGTTTTTGCCTGTTTTGGAAAATTAGGAGTGCGATAAAATCTCTTGAGATGCTACACCCAATTCTATTCCAAAATGTCAATTCGAAGAAAATGAAAAATTGATAAAAAGTGCGCGTTTTTGCCTGTTTTGGAAAATTAGGAGTGCGATAAAATCTCTTGAGGTGGCCGCACCGTGATGAAACTTTCACGAAAAATCCTCCAATAGATGCTACACCGAATTCTATTCCAAAAATGTCAATTCGAAGAAAAATGAAAAATTGATAAAAAGTGCGCGTTTTTGCCTGTTTTGGAAAATTAGGAGTGCGATAAAATCTCTTGAGGTGGCCGCACCGTGATGAAACTTTCACGAAAAATCCTCCAATAGATGCTACACCCAATTCTATTCCAAAAATGTCAATTCGAAGAAAAATGAAAAATTGATAAAAAGTGCGCGTTTTTGCCTGTTTTGGAAAATTAGGAGTGCGATAAAATCTCTTGAGGTGGCCGCACCGTGATGAAACTTTCACGAAAAATCCTCCAATAGATGCTACACCGAATTCTATTCCAAAAATGTCAATTCGAAGAAAAATGAAAAATTGATAAAAAGTGCGCGTTTTTGCCTGTTTTGGAAAATTAGGAGTGCGATAAAATCTCTTGAGGTGGCCGCACCGTGATGAAACTTTCACGAAAAATCCTCCAATAGATGCTACACCGAATTCTATTCCAAAATGTCAATTCGAAGAAAAATGAAAAATTGATAAAAAGTGCGCGTTTTTGCCTGTTTTGGAAAATTAGGAGTGCGATAAAATCTCTTGAGGTGGCCGCACCGTGATGAAACTTTCACGAAAAATCCTCCAATAGATGCTACACCGAATTCTATTCCAAAATGTCAATTTGAAGAAAATGAAAAATTGATAAAAAGTGCGCGTTTTTGCCTGTTTTGGAAAATTAGGAGTGCGATAAAATCTCTTGAGGTGGCCGCACCGTGATGAAACTTTCACGAAAAATCCTCCAATAGATGCTACACCGAATTCTATTCCAAAAATGTCAATTCGAAGAAAATTGAAAAATTGATAAAAGTGCGCGTTTTTGCCTGTTTTGGAAAATTAGGAGTGCGATAAAATCTCTTGAGGTGGCCGCACCGTGATGAAACTTTCACGAAAAATCCTCCAATAGATGCTACACCGAATTCTATTCCAAAAATGTCAATTCGAAGAAAATTGAAAAATTGATAAAAAGTGCGCGTTTTTGCCTGTTTTGGAAAATTAGGAGTGCGATAAAATCTCTTGAGGTGGCCGCACCGTGATGAAACTTTCACGAAAAATCCTCCAATAGATGCTACACCGAATTCTATTCCAAAAATGTCAATTCGAAGAAAATTGAAAAATTGATAAAAAGTGCGCGTTTTTGCCTGTTTTGGAAAATTAGGAGTGCGATAAAATCTCTTGAGGTGGCCGCACCGTGATGAAACTTTCACGAAAAATCCTCCAATAGATGCTACACCGAATTCTATTCCAAAAATGTCAATTCGAAGAAAATTGAAAAATTGATAAAAAGTGCGCGTTTTTGCCTGTTTTGGAAAATTAGGAGTGCGATAAAATCTCTTGAGGTGGCCGCACCGTGATGAAACTTTCACGAAAAATCCTCCAATAGATGCTACACCGAATTCTATTCCAAAATGTCAATTCGAAGAAAATTGAAAAATTGATAAAAAGTGCGCGTTTTTGCCTGTTTTGGAAAATTAGGAGTGCGATAAAATCTCTTGAGGTGGCCGCACCGTGATGAAACTTTCACGAAAAATCCTCCAATAGATGCTACACCGAATTCTATTCCAAAAATGTCAATTCGAAGAAAATTGAAAAATTGATAAAAAGTGCGCGTTTTTGCCTGTTTTGGAAAATTAGGAGTGCGATAAAATCTCTTGAGGTGGCCGCACCGTGATGAAACTTTCACGAAAAATCCTCCAATAGATGCTACACCGAATTCTATTCCAAAAATGTCAATTCGAAGAAAATTGAAAAATTGATAAAAGTGCGCGTTTTTGCCTGTTTTGGAAAATTAGGAGTGCGATAAAATCTCTTGAGGTGGCCGCACCGTGATGAAACTTTCACGAAAAATCCTCCAATAGATGCTACACCGAATTCTATTCCAAAATGTCAATTCGAAGAAAATTGAAAAATTGATAAAAAGTGCGCGTTTTTGCCTGTTTTGGAAAATTAGGAGTGCGATAAAATCTCTTGAGGTGGCCGCACCGTGATGAAACTTTCACGAAAAATCCTCCAATAGATGCTACACCGAATTCTATTCCAAAAATGTCAATTCGAAGAAAATTGAAAAATTGATAAAAGTGCGCGTTTTTGCCTGTTTTGGAAAATTAGGAGTGCGATAAAATCTCTTGAGGTGGCCGCACCGTGATGAAACTTTCACGAAAAATCCTCCAATAGATGCTACACCGAATTCTATTCCAAAAATGTCAATTCGAAGAAAATTGAAAAATTGATAAAAAGTGCGCGTTTTTGCCTGTTTTGGAAAATTAGGAGTGCGATAAAATCTCTTGAGGTGGCCGCACCGTGATGAAACTTTCACGAAAAATCCTCCAATAGATGCTACACCGAATTCTATTCCAAAAATGTCAATTCGAAGAAAATTGAAAAATTGATAAAAAGTGCGCGTTTTTGCCTGTTTTGGAAAATTAGGAGTGCGATAAAATCTCTTGAGGTGGCCGCACCGTGATGAAACTTTCACGAAAAATCCTCCAATAGATGCTACACCGAATTCTATTCCAAAAATGTCAATTCGAAGAAAATGAAAAATTGATAAAAAGTGCGCGTTTTTGCCTGTTTTGGAAAATTAGGAGTGCGATAAAATCTCTTGAGGTGGCCGCACCGTGATGAAACTTTCACGAAAAATCCTCCAATAGATGCTACACGGAATTCTATTCCAAAATGTCAATTCGAAGAAAATTGAAAAATTGATAAAAGTGCGCGTTTTTGCCTGTTTTGGAAAATTAGGAGTGCGATAAAATCTCTTGAGGTGGCCGCACCGTGATGAAACTTTCACGAAAAATCCTCCAATAGATGCTACACCGAATTCTATTCCAAAAATGTCAATTCGAAGAAAATGAAAAATTGATAAAAAGTGCGCGTTTTTGCCTGTTTTGGAAAATTAGGAGTGCGATAAAATCTCTTGAGGTGGCCGCACCGTGATGAAACTTTCACGAAAAATCCTCCAATAGATGCTACACCCAATTCTATTCCAAAAATGTCAATTTGAAGAAAAATGAAAAATTGATAAAAAGTGCGCGTTTTTGCCTGTTTTGGAAAATTAGGAGTGCGATAAAATCTCTTGAGGTGGCCGCACCGTGATGAAACTTTCACGAAAAATCCTCCAATAGATGCTACACCCAATTCTATTCCAAAAATGTCAATTTGAAGAAAAATGAAAAATTGATAAAAAGTGCGCGTTTTTGCCTGTTTTGGAAAATTAGGAGTGCGATAAAATCTCTTGAGGTGGCCGCACCGTGATGAAACTTTCATCACAATAAATCATTCAATTCTCATTCAATTGAAATTTCAATACTCCCCTAAATGTTAAGATGTACAAATTATTCGAGTTTTTGGGTAAGTTAAATTCGTAAAAGACGGATGTTCTTATTCAGAAGTGATTTCGCGTTGACCGGTTGGCCCGTTACCTCGTTTTCTCCTTAAAATACCGCACAAATTACAAGCAACCGGCAGCCACCTATGATGACGGAGACAGAATTCGGCGATGGTCGCTGGCAAGAAGTCAATTTGTTTATTTGGTACTCGGGCCCGTCTTTATTGGCGCATTCGGACAAATACTTGCCAATCCACCCGTCTTTTAGGTCGAATAATGGCGACATCTTCGGTAATTCGGTCCTTTTAAGCACCGGGCGGTTCGGTGAATCGACACGACATCTCGTTGTTTTTTGTTTTTCATCTTTTTTTTTTGTCGTTTTCGAAGTTGCGCCACCGAGTGACGAATTTGCATACACATACGCGTATACGATAAAAAGAAAACTTTGGTTCGGGATTATTAAGAACTATTATAGTACCATACGGTGGTACCACTTTGTATTCGTTCCATTTTTTTCTTCTTAGTCGTCACGACGTTCGGACTGGTCTCAATGTGGCTCGTTTGCCGAGACACCTGTTCGTCAGTGGCGCGAAAAAAGTCCCCGGTTGATTTAAAAATTGTCGAGCCTTTCAACTACAAATTGTGATAAATCTCCGGACGGCCGACTGGCTGAAAAACTGGATAACACAGCGCCCATTAGGAACTGTTCGAGACGCGTCACGAGGAGTACGGTACTGGGTCGTACCGAGAACAAAGATCCGGTATAGTTTTGAGTTTCTAGCGAAAAGTTCCGGAAGTTTGCGAATTCGCGTCCATTCGACGGCGGCGCGGCGCGATGAAAATTTTACGACGTCAAACCGGCCGTAACCTATGACATACCGTTCACGTCAAGACTGGATAGTATTGTAAATCACTCGCGCTCAAAATGGTATTGGACAATTTATAGATTATATTATATTGCGGCAGGCGTATACCCGATAGCTATCGGTTTATCGAATGGATTTTCGCATACCGGGCGATCCAACGATAACTTTAACACCTATTCCGTCCCGAAAGAGATCGTCGCGGATTGCTTTGCGATCGTAAATCATACGATGGGGCAAAAACGCTTGTTATCGAAACGGTTGTTCGCGAGGAAACGCGTTGCCTAAATTTCATTGCGGAATCCGTCGATGCGCTTGTCACGTTCTGAAAACGGTAATAGATTTCATATTCCGTCAGTTTTCTGTATAAATGTACAATTATCTAGTTCATCATGGATGTGCAGATGGTGACACCAGTTCAAGTAATCTTAGTAGTACCGCCGGTCTCTATTGATCTATTGACATTTTAATGGTTGTCAATTCAGTATCAGATTTTTGTTTCATTTCGTACAAGTTTTGCTTTCCGGCTTCAATCGAACTTCTGGGTACTAACAACGTTTGGACTTTTGTGATGTCGGTTGGACAACTAATTGTCCGTTAATTAAACAATCATTCATATGTTGGTACGGAAAGTGGTACTGTTGAACAAGCAATCATCTGTTATTGAACGAACCATCCCGAAATACTGAGGTACTGCCACGAGTACGGTCAGAATAGATGAAGCTGGATTATATTTTCGCAGTTGCTGTCAAAGGTGCTTGGAACTTGGATTTTGAGCGTACTTGTGACACTACCTTAGTACCACGGAGGTGGTTCCTTCAGTAACAGCTGATTTGTTGGTTGTGCAACGGTACGACTTTCCGTACCGATATCTGAATGACTGTTTAAGTTTCTTTGTCATATTGATATATCCCACGTATCTAGGTGGTACCAATTGCCTTAATCGTTATTTTCTTTTCTTTTGTTTAATTCACTATAATTTCAATAAATATTTACGTGGCTTTGCGATACGATTGCAAATTAGCATAATAAAATATAAATTTGATAATTTGAATAAAATTCCATTCGTATTTGTGAAAAAATTAGATAAATTAAATTTTTCTCAACTTTAAAGTTCATTAGTACCACGTGGGACGTCAGTCGCGATTTCCTAACATAACTAACGTCTTGAACTGACGTTAAAGATCATTAATAAGGCGTCATTTATATTCAAATTCGTATCATTTCGGCGAATATGGCGATTTCGATGGCCGTGCCTTTATCATAATTTCGGACCCGATAAAATCGGTCGATTAATAACTTGTCCGGTTCGCTTCCTGTCGATTCGCACGGAGAGAAGAAGAAAAACGAAGAAGAAGATCGGTATTGATCATCGAAACTGCAACAGCGAAAAGGCGAGCTGCCAATTTCTTCTTCCTGACGTTTATTGCCGTGGCGCGACCGGCGGCGGCGGCGGCGTCCGGGGGCTCGTGAGAAGATTTTTCACTTCTCTTTCGGTAATCGGTCGTTACTTTTAACGAATCCGTGAGTTATGTTTAATGAAGGATCTTCGCGTTGCCTAATCGAATAAATCTGGCAATGTGGAAATTATGATCGTGATTCGAACGTAATTAATATTTTCGAATTTAAATGACGATAATTGGATGAACTGTGCCGGGGCCGACTGGCAAATTAGAGTAAAGCTCGAAAAAAGACGAAAATTATCGAAATTATTTGCGCAATCGTAACAGCATTCCGTGAATTTCTTCGATTCCGTTTAGGAAACTTGCAATGCTACATAAATTGATTGTCGAACGGAAATCGAGAAAAATTCGTCGATTCCGTGACGGTGACGAATCGATCGTTGCGTACTCGCACCGATTCGAACAAGATGTACAGTTAATTTCGGTCGAGATAAGATTCGTTGATTAATTAGAGAAAAAAATAATCCCAACATAATTATTCGAAAATTAAATATAATGTATAGCCGTATTTGAAAAGAATTATACAGTCCGGCATAAAAAAGACACGAGACAAAATCATAAATAATCGCTAAACTCGTTTTGTACGTCTTTCCGATGTGGCCGGCTATGTATGTGCCTTCTAGCCCACTGAGATGGTAGATAGGCGGCCGAGATGGCCAGGAATGTTGGTAACTGATGATCACGCGGCGGCCAAAGCCACCTCTTGCATCCGAACCGATCTGACTGCGATCGAAACTCGACTCCATTTCCCTCATACTTTCAGGAAAATCTTCCGAATAAAAGTATGCGTAAAGGTGGATGCGCCGGTACTACTTGAGCTCGTACCGATTGTCAACGAAGGAGTAAAAAGTACCGTAGAGTACCCGGTGAGGTCGATTCAAAAAAAAGGAAGCGATGGGCGCGCGCGCGCGAAATTCAAAAAAACCGTCATCGTAAATCAGTCCGATAATAAATCAGTAATAGGTTCATAATATTTACGATTAAATGTACGTATTTGTATATATGCAAATCTGTAAGGAGTTGTTAATGTCCAAACGTTATATCTTGGTCATATATCATGCGCTTATGTCAGTTAGCGTATATAGTTCTACATAGGTGGACAAAGCGGCCAGTCCGGTAAAACAAGAACAATGCACGTTCGGTACCGATCGCATTGAATCGCGGTTGTTACAACTAGAAGCACCGTCGCGAGTACCATTATTAAACGTTCTGCCATATCGCCCCAAACAAAGAATCGCGAATATCGACTAAAAAAAAAAAGAAAAAAATCGAATTACGTTCGAATCGTAGTCGTAGGTGTTTTAACGACCGAAAAAATCCGCGAACGCGCAAAGATGTGACGCGAGTACCGCGGGGTCAATACTCACGTCTTGATCGAAAGAGCGATTCATCAAGTCCGCCTAATTAATTCCAATTCGGTAAATCAAACAGCGGCGGCGGCGGCGGCGGCGGCGGCGCGACGAACCGTCTCATTTTACCGGGGCTCCGCGTAGAAACATCCCATCCCGATAAAGATCTACGTATTCATATGCATTCCAATCCGCTCATTTTACATTTCATTACTTCGCCGATCGCTCGTTCTATTCGTGCCGTAGTTCGCTTTTAATAATATCGAAACAATCGACGAAATTTTACATCAATTTGTAATCTTGTATCGATAAGCGTATAATGATATGCAACGGCAACGGGCGCTTCGAATATATCGATCGAATTAAGCGGCTTTTTCAGCTAAGCGACCGGTACACGCCGGACGGGCATTAATAAAATCAGTATTGAACTGACGAGCCCCCCCGGTCCCCCCTCGCCCCGCCCGCCCTATTATCATCATCGTTCGTGGTCATTCACTCAGTCGGTGGGGCACTGGGGGAATATTCAGCAACTTACCTTCGCGGAGGCACCGCCGCTCTTTGATGGAATACGGATCTACACGCAAGAAACTGATCAATGACGCTAATTACTAACCTGTAGTACAAACTTACCGTCGTACCTTTTATATCGTGGGTACTGCATTCCGGCGAATGCAATGGGAAGCGGATGCGAGATTCGTTCGAAGAATTGACAACTTTCGATAATATCGGAATATGAAATCTTGATTACTTCTCGCTCTCGATCGCGTTCACTTTGAACTACTGTTTATGTGCAACTCTACTTAACTTAACCTAAGAAAAACCACAATATTTGTAAAAGTTTCTGTCACGCCATCTACAAACGTCAACACTAAATAATTCTATCTTGTGGCGCTCGTGGCGTGCCATATCGTCCATTTGTTTTCAGGAGTACGGACCAATGCACCGACTGTACATAACCGACCGATTTTACAAAAATGTAATCCGAACTTAGACACAATTTCCAGAAATAACGACGTTCAGTGCACCCCGGGCAGTACTTGGAACTAATCCCATAAGAGTAGGGAGAGAGAAAGATTTTTTAAACTCGTCTGTTTCCGTTCAAACGTCGTTTCGCGCGTGTATTTGTTAGCGTTGTTTTTAAGCTTGGTGTTAGGTAAGTAGATATTCTGTACATGTTTTTATTCTACTAAATTCTTATTACCCTTTAGCCCAATATTTTCAAAATACATAATGTGTTGAAAGTTTTTAAACTAAATTAATGAATTGGAATATGGTTTCCATTAACCTAACAGCAATTGTAACTTATAAAACTTTCAAGGAATAGTTTTGTTCCACATATTTATTCACCCCCAGTCCTTTTAATTTTATATATAATCTTTCGAACGAAGGAAATGTTACTATGATTCTCAAAAATGATATGCCAGATTATGTTCTTTTTTATTTTGTTTTTTTAAGACAGATAGATTTTTTGTTAGATAAGAATTTTTTATTTTTATTAATAGTTTTCTTTATTTTTTGTTGATAATTTTCTTTTCTTTTTTCAGATTATGGAAATTCAATTTTTGTTATTTTAATGTACATATACTTCAATTTTCTTTTCCTTTTATTGGGTTATTTAATTTGTAGTTTATATAACCATACTGAGTTCTTTACCAGAAAAACATTGATTTCGTTGGTATCAACTGTTTTGATTTTGCTCTACAATTTTCTCTACAGAATGTCAAGGACTTCATTTCAACAGATTGATCGGCTATATGAACATGTAAAGGTATATATGTAAATCTTCGACGTTATGAATAAATATTTGAATTCATGAAAAAATATTTTAAATGTAGTTATTTCCCCGGGGTTAATGAACATTCTTGAATGGTTAAGATTACTGCCGGGGTGGCGCCACTATCAGCAAATAGGTCGGTAAATAGGAAACTATATTATCGGCTCGTTCGTCATTAGTTCACAATACTCTCCGGGGTGCGCGAAAGTCGAACACGTTCAGAATATTAGTACTAAGTTTGCCATCTGATATATTATTTTATATATGACTGGCGTGACAACCGCATATTACAGAAAAATTGTGTGGAAAATGTGTGCACTACACTTTTCGGCCACCAATATCTGAATTGTAAACGTCATCGTATCTGTTACTTCACCGCGTAGTTCTAATATAACGCGCGGTCATAGATGAAATAATTTACATCGCGACATCTCACTTTATGGGATACGTGTATTTGTGTTGCGCACCTTTGGACGGTTACGTTAACTAACTTTGACAATGTTGAAAATATGTTGAACCACCCCTTAAATATTTGTTTAATTTCTTTGGTAACAGAATGCGACTGGAAATTTATCATTCCAGAAACTTCCTAAAACTGTACAGATTTTAATTGGAAACAAAGCAATTGCGAGTCAAAATTAAATAACTCGAGTGTCGATTTCTTTTCATCTAAACACTATTATCCACTTACCTACTTTTCGATGCAATACTTCATTACCTTTTTGACGCATTGCGGAATAAAATTTAAATTCGATATAAAATTTTTTGTTCGACTGCTAGACAGGTTATCGCTACCGATGTGTCAATTGTCAAATAGTAGGTCAAACGCACCCGACATATGTCGTTCGAGTCCGTTATTTCCAATTGCGCGCAATAAAATGTTACGAATTTCAAGTTACGGCCGGTAATCAATTTTAATTAAAAATGGCGAGTTTTGAATTTGTAGAGCGGATAGACGACGACGACGACATTCTTTGTTCGCATGAAAAATTGTACGTTTCGGACGAGGATTCCAGCGTCGTCGATCGGATCTCCGAGTCCGATTGTGAAGAGTTGTCTGCTGCCGCATGGTATGGGATCGAACGAGTTTTGTCCTCCCCAGGTGAACAATCGGTAGTTAGTTGGGTGCCCCGCGACCGGGTCCTATCGGACACTCGAACATCTCGTATCGTTATGGGATTCATTCCATCGTGAACACGATACGACCGGGACGGATTTTCCATTTCCCACACGTCGTCGGCCATTAGTCTCGATGAAACACGAGAATTTCCTATTTCGTTCTTCCACCAATCGAAAAATGTCCGGGTAATTGGATAGTTTTTGGTCCGTGAACTATCCAATAGAAGAATAATCTTACGAGCCGAGCGGTCGGATGGATCTCGAATTACGCCGCCGCGCCACAGAGGAACATTCGGAAAATCAAACGGTGTATGCAACGATATAATTTATTCCTGTACGAGTTATTCGTTATATACAGAATGTACAAGGACACATATTTTACAATTATTTGGCCTTGGAAGACTTCCTACGAACTAGATCACAATGGCGAAAAAATTGGCGTTACTATGTACAAATAATTTTTCCATATACAATTATTTACAATCATTCTTGTTATTCTCCAAAATTTCGAATAGAATTATCGATATCACAGTTGGCGAAATTAAATTTTGATTAAAAATCAACAATCGTATCAATACAAGTCAAATCGGTTTTCAACACCAACCATTACCAATTGAAAACAGATTCAACAGTTACGTTTCTAACCTAGAAAATAGAAGAGAGCGCAGAAAAAAAAAACAACGTACATGTGAGATAGCACATCGGAAGAGATTTCATCGGGAAGATCTTAAACGTAAACGTAGAATTAAGTGTCGATTAATACCGAACAAATGTAGCATTCTCCATATTCCCACCCTCGGGGTCAATAGCAACGTTGCGTCGAAAAGAAATAATTTTCGGTTGCCCGGAAACTGCGATCGCGCCGTCGAATCTTCTCACGTTTCCCGTAACGGGCGGAAGAGAGACGGAACGTAAAGCCGAAACAATCGCTGTCGTCGTAAACAAAATTTTAATTGCGGCCCGAACGAAAAAAATCGAGAAAGAGATACGGTACCGCAGTCGCCCCGCTACGCTCGCCGCGCAACGCTCTATCCGACGACGTTCTATCGCCAATCAAACATAATTTAAAAATTAAAAATGGCCGTTCGAAACTGGCTCGTGAAACGAGTTGTTTGCATATCTCCGTCGTATATCTCGCGTATTTTGAACACAGCTGCGCACCTTTATTTGTAAATTATTTTAAATATATATATACGCGAAAAAAAAAGAGAAAAAGAACGGCGATGATATCGGGCCGCGATGCGCGGTGATATGTCCGAAAATGTTGCGATCGCTATCGCGGCACGTTTTACCCGGAGAAATTTGAGGAATTTCGACCCTTTTCTTTTTTTGGGGCCGCGGCGGCCGTTTAGGACGCGGAATTCGCGATAACTTAAACGTAATGAGATGGTCCGAGCTTGTTTACGTGATAATTATCGTTTTTCGGCGGGACGGTATATTCACACGGACGCGACGTTCCCAACGGATGCACGGAATGAATGAAACAAAAAGAGTAAAAAAAAATGACACGTAAACTAACTATATAAATATAATTGGTAGTGGCTGAAGATCTATGGCCTTAGTTAAGACGTTAAATAGACGAAGTTTATTTTTCGATTCGAGTCCGCTCCTCTAGGAAATCGGTTTCTAATTTAAATATCGGTTAAACACATATCCGATTCGTATCCGGAGGCTGTCGGTTAATTTATGTCGTCGTCACGGCGCGCGCTTCGTTCCGAACGCCACGATACAATAGTTATTCGACGCGTAGTTCAAATGAACTACCGTTTTGACAGTGCGCGAAATAACCTAACAACAATTAGTTGAAACTAACGCGGTGCATACCGTTTTGTGGGCCCATAACCTATCGACCCAATGGTCGTATTGACAATAGTTGAACGTCCGTAGATTTGCGAACACGTAAGCAACATAAAATTAGCCGACTAATTCGAAAAGCGTTCCCGCAGCATCGTCTCGCGGGCCTCCGGCGCGATGCATCAATTCTTTCACGAATGTACGCCGATTAATCCGCCATAAACAAGGCCTCCTTATCTTCGAAATTTACGTTTTCAATCGAGCCACAGTTAATAACACCGTTCGTCGGCGACGCCATCGCAACAGAAGAAAAACTACGGATTTGACCCCGGAGACTTTTCTATGAGAACCAAATCGTTCATTAACCCATTATCGAGATCTGTATCGGAATTTCGTTTCGAAGGTGATTGACTCGTCCCCGTCGTTATTTTACATCGTTTTACGAGCGTTTCGAATTTTAGAAGAGTTCTCTCTCCAAACGAAACTCGTAAAATTTTTGGTATTAAAACGCGGTTTAATTGCCGCGACAATGGACCGTTTGGTATTCGGAGCCCCATTGTTGGTGCGACGTTAAGAGGTACCATTCATAATCGTACGAATGTGGGCTGATGGTACCTAGGTAGTCCTCTAAACAAAAGACCTTTCTATCGCTCGAACATGTCCAGATGTTGGTGCCGCGCCGCGGAATTTCCTTTCGACGCTCGTTTTTAATTGTGGAGAAAACGTTTTAGGATTTTTCGAAATTTACGAGCGCGTAACGAGCGCGCGCGTTAATTAAACCGATTTTCTCTGACCGCTCGGAACTCGAAGTCATTCTCAAACTTGTCTAAACGCTACCATTCACTCTAAATGGACAATGGATTTTCTGTTCGTAGAATTTCCAGGTGTCCGGTTCAACCCCAACGAATTCCGAACGAATGACGCACAACAATTTCGGGTAAAAACACGATGGTCACGGTGGATTCGAATTTCGCTTTTTTATCATTTTCAATCGCTCTCAATACTTGAAATATTCGAAACTTTGTTGTGTCCTAAAATTTAAGATTCTGAAAGGTACTTCAAAACGAAAAAAAAATTCCGATCGCTTAATATTGAACAAAATTTGGTGGGTACCAGATCAAAATATTAAAGCGATAATGGATTTGAAAAACTGTACACAGTTTGTTTGTCCAGAAAATCGCTCTTTCTAAAAAAAACTTTTAATCGTTTCAAATCGAGATGTTTAAAAAAAATGAGCTCCGTCAGAAAACAAAAGATTAGAGCGATCATTGTCATGGATTAATTTAAAATTTTTAGAAAATCAAACTCTTTCTTATTGAAAAAAACGTTCTTTTCAAGAGAAAAATTTACTTCCTCAAATTGCACTTTAGAAACGTTAAAACTATGACTTGCTGTTTTGCGTAAAACAAATTTCAATCAACAAAATATTGGAAAAAATTTTTAGAATTATAATAATTTTTGTTATCGCTTAGTATTCAATCTAATTCAATTAGCGATGGATCAAAATATTGCAGCGATAATCGTCATCGATTTGATCAAATCATCCATTTGTCGGAAACATTGTTTTCTATTTCCAATTCGGTTTTTGAAACAATTATTGAAAATGAATGATTTATTTTGAACCGAAAATTTTTATTTAAAGAATCATCCGATCGCTTAATATTTAATGAAGATTAATTGACAAATCAAAATACGTATTAGAGCGATAATTGTTATCATTAAAGTTATGTACATTCTGTTTGTCGAGAAAATCGCTCTTTCTATGAAAATCTTTGATCGTTTCGATAAAAAAATCAGTAATAGATCAAAATATAAATGCGATCCTTATTAATCATTTATTGGAAATTTGCGAAAAATGAGGCATTCGAATGTTTCGATATTTTTTTGGCGGAAAATCGCTCTCCTTGAGGGAAAAATTTACTTTCTCGAATTGCGATTTGGGGACATTGAAAATATGACTCGCTATTTTGCATAAGAGAAATTTCATTTACTTTATTTAAAAACGAAAAAATATTGGAGAAAAAAATCAAAATTATCAAGTTTAGAATATATTAGAGCGATAATTGAAATAAAGTAAATGAAATTATGCAGTTTATTTGCCGAGAAAATTTGGTTTTTAAAATAAATATTGAAAATGATTGAGAAATTCTATCTTGAGAAGTCATCCGATCGCATAATATTTAATCAATATTAATTGGCAAATCAAAATATCCATTAGAGCGATGATTGATTTAATCAAAAATGTGCACAATTTTATTGTCAGGAAAATCGCTTTTTCTAAGAAAACTATTTCAAATCAGGAGGTTGATCCATAATGAGTGAAAATATTAGAGCGATCATTGTTACGGATTTATTTGAAATTTTTCGAGAAATCAAAGACCCGAAAGTGTTTTTTTGGCGAAAAATCGCTCTCTAAGCGAAAAATGTACTTCTCTAAGATGCTTCTTCAGTTTGAAATTAACAAAATTAATATTCAATCAAAATTGATTAACAGATTGAAATATGTATTAGAGCGATATTTATCATTAGTTGTGAGCAATTAGACATTTGAAACTCTACTTGTGTGCAGAATTCGATGTAAAGGAGCATAACGAAAAAAAAACTGGATTTTGGAAGAATTTGAAATTACAAAAAAAATTAAATTTTCGAGCGATTTGAAACGAAACAAGACATTTTGGCAGAATTTTCTCTCCTTTGATTAAATACGAACGATTATATTAATTCAATAACTGCTGGATAAAAACAAGTATATAAAACAAAATAAAACTTTCATAGAAATGATTGTAAGCCGTTTAACCAAAAGTAAATTGAATTGCGATTAGACGTGACCGGACAAAGTTGTATAAGTAATTTAGTAAGAAAGATGTGAATCGAATAAAAGATAAATTTGACGATGATGAGGAATGCTACATTTGTCGTCGCGAATTCGCTTAAAATCGATATAAAACGCAATAAATAAAATAAATTAAACGAATCGGAAAACGCATCCGAGCGAGGGGAACGCGAGTCGAAGGAATAATTCGAAAAATATCCCGAGAGACAGGTAGTCGGGTCCGCGTTGTGTTTAACATATGTCAGAATGCTCAAGAGCGGTCGGAATTAGCATAAACGAACGCGCCAGAGGGGGGGCGGTTGATTTACTTACTCGTCCGTCCGTATTTGTCGCGCGCATTGTCCCAAATTTTAAATAACGAGTCCTAAACGACGGTACTACGTGAATTTAGTGCCGTCGCCGTACAACGATTCACACTTGACGATCTGATTGTAGACCTTTTCGATGCGTTCGTTCAGTACTTTGACACTCTTGTCCGGCAACGTGGGAAGAATGTCCTTTACTATAGCGCCGTTTTGTTTTTCGAATTTGTCGCGTAGCAGTTTGCCGACGTTCCGTTTCGTCTTCAGCTCCTTGATCACGTCGGCGGTGCGTTTTCGAAATAAACACAAATTCTCGAGCAGTACCGAGTGGTAGACCTCGTACTTCTTCAACAGCCTGTAGCCGTGAAGCAAACCTGATTCGTTATCGAGAAAAACGAGCAAATCGCTATCTGACTTTTTGGCCAAGTTATGGGCAGGCGCGTCCATTATGTTCGCATTCCACTGATAATTGTAAAGATTATTCACGATTCTGTCCAAATTCGCGGTCAAGTAATCGAAAATGATCAGGTCCGACCACTGCGCCAACTCGACCAGGCTTTTCGTCACCTCTTCCACCCCCAGAATCTCTTCGTTTCTCGTCATGTTCAGCACGTCGAACTTGTTCAAATGTCGTTCGATCGGTCGGAAAACGTCCGGAATACCGGCGGTACCCAAGTTGGAGATGAATTGAGTTAGAACGATGGCTCGGTTCGAATTCCATTGCGCGGCGGCGATTTCGTTTCTGAGATTCGACCACAGAGGCGATTGCAGATCGACGATACTGACGGTACTCGGTGCCAAGTTCGGTAGACGCAGTATTTGGGCCAAGTAGAAACTGAACAGTTCGCCTTGGATTTGGTCGGTGTTTTGTCGATAACGCACGCAACCTTTGAGTCCATCTTGAAATATCACCATGCGGTTCTGCATTCGGCCGCAGCCGTTTTCCAACTTGACGGCAACGGCGGCTTTGTCGATGTAATCTCGCCAGACGGCGTGTTTCTTCTCGCCGTACCCTTCCGGAAGGGACTTTTCGACCGTATCGCCCCAATACACCCCCTTCTCCAGCAGGTTCCGTTTCCTCACGTAGCCGAAATCGTCCACAAACGTCACGGTCGGATAGACGACGTCGTCGCGATTTTTCGCGCCGAAACTGTTGCTCAGGAAAATTGTTCGAATCCGCGACGCAGTTTCGTTGACCTGCGTCGCATTCGCCGTCGCGACGTTTCGACGGTACGACAACGGCAGTACCACTCCCAACACCAGTCCAACGAGAAAAGCGACGATAACGCTGACGAAACAGAAATGTTTGAAACGATCCCCGATCCTCTGCTGACTACCGCCGCCGCCGCCGCCGCCACCGAAATTACTGTAAGCAGTCATCGTGATCGTTGCACAGAAGAATCTAATCGGATATCTCGATAGTTTGAGCGGCGCACTAGGAAACACGAAAAAACCGACACATTTTGCGTTTTAGATCGGTTGTTCACATCTACCGTTAAATAGCTTTCATCTCGCAGACTGATAAATAATTCATGGGTCTTTTATGTAAAATCGTCGAGTCGCGATCAGCGCTAGGTACCACCACGCCACACGTCCAACATCCGACCACGGACGAACTAGCAGACGTACTGGACGGTACGACTGGTGGTACGTCTCGTCGAGGTTATGTTCCACCGGACCCAACAATGGGCGAGCGGAGTGGGAAGCATTGCTGAAATATTTGTGCCGAGAGAGACGGGACGGGAGCGGTGGTTCGCGCGGTCGGATCGATCGGATAAGGACGCGACTAGGCATTTTTCGGCGAACGTATTTATTTTCTTCGATATATCACAATTATGATTCGACCCCGTCGACGACGACGTCTGGCCTTCTTTTGCGACGTTTTTTTTAACCCACTTTGCGGCATAAATATTAATGGAAATAATTCTACAACGGACTCGTATTATCGCGTTAGGTTTATTGAGCAATAAAATCGCGCTCGATCGAACGCGCGACTATTGGCGGTTAGCGCGAAAGTGGTACCGCGCTAGTATTAACGATTTGTAAAATGCGTCGAATTAAATCGCCAACTTTAGAACAAACTGATACTAGGCGCTTATTCGTTTCTTTTGATTTACGGTAAAACGATTGAAAGCACTTTCAGAAGCGTTCAGAGCGGTTACGCTGCTACACACGGGTGTCAAAAAAAGTTTCATATCTATACGGGCTAACCAGAAACACGATTTAAGTCACCGAATCCCGCCTAACCTATCATTCAAATCTCCTACACTCTATTAATTTTTTTATTTTATTTAGACGAATTTTTCATTTCTCGAAAATAATTGCGACTACTTTCGATCGGATTTATTTCGCAATTCTTTCATATGTTTTTTTTCTCTTATTTATGCAAGATAATCAAATCTACTTAAACCGAAATGTTTCGTTCGCGTCTGATCTATCATTGAAATCTCCCAGACTCTAATGAATGTTTTTACAATTTTTGGCGTAAACTTCATATTTTTCCGGAAATTCTTGCAAATTCCAAAGAATCTAACGTCTTTTCTAAATTTCGGGGAACAATCGTCACTTTCTTACTGCTTCCTGGCGAATTTCGCATCATTCGTTGCATTTCTGCAGTTCGGTACAGATCTGATTTTTCAAATTTTTTCAAATTCGCGGAAATTTAATACTGCCAATGGAGTCTATTTAGCAATTTTTCGAAGATTTCTTCTCTTTTCTATACAGAGTAACCAGAAAAACGATTCGAATATTTAAATGAAAAGGTCTCATTCTCGCTTGGTCTATCATTAAAATCTCCTAGTACACGCTAATGAAATATTTTCAAAACTTGGGTATTTAAGAAAGATTTTTATTTTCATTTACGAAATTGATAATGATATTTTTATTGAAGTAAACCTAAGGATAACTTCTCACAAGTTCTTGTTGGTCTTTCGCGCACGGATAAAAGCGGATTTATCCGTGCGAGAAAGACATTCCCGCAGAATTGCATGCAATAGGTAACTTTCTACAATAACTAAGCGTTGCAATGTGATCGTCCATCCCCGAAATAGGGAAGCTTGGAAAAAAAAACAAGAATTTTCCGAGAAATTTAGTACAGCCTTTGAAAGTTATGTAAGGAATTTGCACAAATAACTATGTAACATTTTGATTGACAGTCCACCGAACGAGGTTATAATGACGTCGATTACAATGCGCCATTGTAAAACGAAGGTCGACGCGACAACGAGCGCGTTTTAAATTCGAAAAAATCCTTTTCCATTTCCCCGGTAGGTAGTTTAATAGTCGCGTTCGCGCAAAATTACGAGACAAACGAAATACCGAGGCGTCCGATCGGGAATTACCCGGAATCGATTATTGAAATGCCACGGTATTTAGCGGTTTTATTGATAAATAACGTCGACGTTCAATTAAATTGTAAAGATCGCGTAAAACGATCGCGTTTTTGCGTAACGCGCGCCCGCGAGATTGCAACTTAATTGCCCGCGCCGCGGTCGATAATGCGAATTTTGCGTTTGAAACGATTTTAAAAATTCGTTCGTCGACGAAACGCCTTCGTTCGGAAGGACGGAGAGAAAGCGGAGCACGAAGAAGTCTCGCAGCATTGATATCTCGAAGATAATGGAAGCGGCGCACGAATTATGCGGTTCGGCCTAACCCGAAATTAACCAACCCGAAACCGTAATAAGGTACAATTTTTATATTAACTTAATTGTAGATCATAAACTGTTTAATAACATGTTATTATATTTATGGTCTTTTTAGTAAAACTACCTGTTAAAGTGACATCGAATAAATAACGGGGCGGTTGGAATTCGAACAGAAATTTCCGGGCCGCGCCGCGCCGCCACTGACCGTACAACGAACTCCGTCTTCCATCTCTATACGCTTAATAATCGAATAAATGCGTAAATATCTTATTCGAAATAAAAGATCACGCCACGAAATTTCGACTAAATATGATCGATTCGTCTCGCGCGCGAAAAGTACGATTCGAGGTACATTAGCTACGAAAAATATCGAGTACCATCCTGTTAATTGGTGGACGAGTTCGCGAGAGAGAAAGAGAAGAGGCGCGCGCGTCCCGAAACAGGTTGCGAGATTCTCGTAAATTAAGGGCCATATTAGAAAAGCTCGAAGAGCTTATATAAACACGATCATTATAATAATTTAAAAGGAGACGGAAATAAAATTACCGAACGAAGAACAAATATTGTTTTTAATATATTTTTATGGCCGTCGCACGAAACGATAATTGTAAATAATATACCCGGAGTCGGAGCGCGCGACGTTGCCGCTTTCGAAAAACGTTCGTCCAACAACAGATTAGATCGACGATAACTCGTTTGGTTCGGTTTCGGGAACGACGCACTAATCAGAATGATATAAAGTTATCTTTATTCTTTAATACGAAATATAAAACCGGAATAAAAATAAAAGTTTATTGTTTCACTTTTTCCTAAGTGGTTTATGATGTTACGTATGATAAAATATCGAGAGCTCGAATACCATTGGTTCGCGGCACGGAAGCGGCGCGCGCAATTTGACATTTCGAATTGTTCGAAAATTTCGCGGTTGCGCAATGAAACGCGCGTACACCGACGGAAATTACAGGGCGGGTAGTAGCGCAATTCGTTACGCGATAACGCTTTAAACGTTGTAAGTACAAATTACAATGAAATATAACAATCGGCGCATGTAAAAGTTTCGAATCCGCCAAAGAGCAAGGACAAAATAGTTCTATACGTTGTAAAACTGGGTTTTACGACGCGGCTATAAATATTTATAATGCGTATGCCTTTTTAATGACTCTCGGTTACTGTGATGGACATTTGCACCATAAACTTCTAGGGTGTGTTTCCCTATAGTCCTGCGGGGGTTTCCTCGCGTTTACGTACAACGCGACGATATTTCGTCACTAATTCCGCGACCAAATTTTTTTTTCTTCAAATTTTTGTCGCCAACATTGTGAAAAATTTTGCATATTTCGTATAAGAGGACGATTCGAACGTCGACGAACAGTCAATTTCGGGCTCGTTGTTCCTCGAATAAACGAAGGCCTCGCTTCGTTCCTCAAACGGCAATAACGATATAAATTTTTTCGCCATATTTCAAGGGTGGCATATTAGTTGCCGGCGAGCGAGTCGGCTTCTATAAAATCTAGCAATTTCGTTATTTACGACGGGGCATTCGTCAGGGTACAAAGTTTCGTCCCATCCATCCATCCGTCCGTCTGTTCTACTTTCCATTTCTCCCGGATTGATTTATGATGTCGCGCGCTCCACCGACGATCGATTTCTCGATCCGTGGAAAGGCGCGTTTCGTTTATCGGATTTTCGTGGTCGCGTGGGTGACGACGGCTTTTCGAATCCTCGCCACGTTTATGAACGAGAATGCATTTATTGATTTAATGGAATCCATCGATCACGACCGCTTACGCAACTAATGCAATAAAGATGTAATCCGATCGGATTTATCGTGCGCACGAGGACTTCCCAAGGATTCGGCGTTCAAATAAAAAGTTCGGACTTTATCGACCTTTTCATCGGGAATACGTTAAACGTTGACAATTCGGTAGATTATCGGGAATTACATAATGCTTACTTTTAGCTTCGAGATTGCTAGTCAACGGTGGCGGCCTTCCGATTACGTTCCAGATTAAAAGACTATTCCAAGTTTTCATAAATACAAAGCCGACAACAGATGAAGTATTAAAAAAGAAAAAAATCTTATTAAAAATATGTTTTGTGGAAAAAGACTGAGAGCGAGTACCTGGTACTACTTAGTACTACCTAGTACCACTTAGTACTACATAGTACCACCTAGTACTTTCAAAGACGATGCGAATAAATAGCAACAACGACATTTCCGAAGCCGGGAGATGAAAATATTAAAAAAATTACCCCGCCGTTCGGTATTTGGGTACTACTGATATCAGTGGACGCCGCGGACTCAGCATGGTGGCGCTAGCTGCGCGTTTATATATGACTACAACTCATTCGTTCGGCGTCCAGGGTTCTCTATGCCGAATCACCACGTTTGCGAACGAGCGTGCCGCGTTCCGTCCGTCTCGGATAATCGAGCGGCGAATGCGGTGCGCGTAATCGTCGCGCCCTCGCCCCCTGCCCCCCGTCGTACTTGTATCAACCCGGGTTTTTATTGTGTGAAATACAAACACCGATATCGGTGGATGCCATTCGAGTTTTTTTCTACGCGGTACACGTTGTTGCCGCGACCGATGTAAAAGTTGTACATATGCACGTTGAATTAATGGGATTATATTCCGTCGGATATTTTGTTTTCTTACCGCCGGTAATATCGCGACTAATGGCAGATTCCGGTTATGGTCTCGAATATCGAGTAAATAATTATCCGCGGAGTGTGTGGAAAAATGCGAAAAATGCTCGCGCCTCGTCCGACCGCGATTCCCGATACTCACTTTACGCTTTTTTCCACGTCCGAACGGACTTTTAATTTACGACCGCGTTTATCTTTATCGATGAACCGGATGCGACTGCGCGACTTATCTATCCCCCACCCTCGCCGCCGTTCCACTGTTATTCAAATTTAGAAAACGCGAGTATAAAGAAACGATAACAAGTGGAGAAGAAGACACAATTTAACATATAGGTGTCCCATCTCTTCGACAAAACCCAATAATAATAAAGAAGGCCGGGGCTTCACGTGGCGAACATCTAGTGGCCTGGGAAACATCTGAAGTCGCCCGCGACCATTTATCATAAAACCGAACCTACCCCGCGCGCTCGCTTCGCGCGGTTCGATCGTAAACAAACCGGGGGGACAACGACGCGACCCCCCCGACCGCCGCGGCCCCCTCCTCGTTCGTCGTCGGAATATTTCTATCTATTCAGAATCGGTACGAAAGGATCCGGATCGTCTTATCAAGATCTTCCTTGATTAATATTAATGGCGCACGGGCGGCGGCGATCGCCTCCCTCAACCCCCGCCAATTATATTGAGACGTCGACCAGCGGCGCGGTCCCCCCTAATGGCTAATTGACCACTTTCGACCCGATCGATTCGATTTTTCGTCGAACGGCGACCCCGTTTTTAGGTTACGATAAACCGTTTGTTTATCTTAAAAATGTAATCGTCGACACTAAACGATACTCGAACCAACATTACATTACCGAGTTATGTAAACGAGTCGTCGCGTTTAAATTTTGAATCGTCGCCGTCGCCGGCATCGCGTCGGGATGTCTTCATACCGATAAATTCCGGTGTGCGGCAATATCAGATATCGCTTCTACGCGGACCGGAATAAATCTTCCAGCGCCGAATTTACATAATTAGTCGCATTTAGTAAAAAAAAACCCGGCGACATATTTCATCGACGCGGCGGCGCTGTTGGCGTTACGTCGTGCGTGCGCAACTCTTGTTTTACAATCCGTCCATTCGAACTACCGATAAATAACGATTAATCGATGGCTCGGCCGTTCCGTGAATGAATCCTAACCTGAAAACGGTATGCGGGAACGATACGACATTCGATAATTTATCGTCGGCGTAATGTACGAGTCGCGCGTTGGCGATACGTCATTTCGCGTTTTGACGGAATTAGGGGAGGCCAGGGGGATGGCCGGTAAGTCACGACGGCCGAGCGGCTGATTTTCGCGAGTCGGAAAGGCCGCAATCTACTCGGCGATATATCAATCTCGCGTTGATATTTATAAATGCACCACCGATCGCTCCGGCACGGTGGTCTGCCGAGACAAATTCGCGACGTTTTCACTCCGCCCTTTTAATATTGTTTGTATAAAACGATGCTTGAAGAAATTTTCTTGTCCATCTAATCTAATTTGTAATTCATTTTCACGAAATCTATCGAATCAACCATCAATCGACGTTGCGACAACTTGCAGCTTTATAAATTCGTCGAACGTGATAACTGGTAGACCCATCCTCCGAGTGAACATAAATTTATATTATGTAAATTTAATTTTAATAATGGATGTACGCTGCGTATTAATTATTTTGCCTTCCCCGATGGTTAACTCCGCGAGAGATCTTCGTTCGGGGTCACCGGATAATTAGAAGAAAAATTGGAATTCTCACGAAAAAATTCCGCTTTTTTTGCATCGGAACGATTTATTGTTGAGGAAACAAAAATGATCGAATTAATTTATGTTTCCCCCCAAAAAAAAACCGGTCGGCGCGGCTGTTATATTATTAAAATAATTGGTGGTCGGGAAATGATAATTTTTAATATATCACATCGCTCGAATGTCAATATTAAAATCGTCGTTTTTTAAATGGCGGAAACATTCAAATTTTTTCATTTAGTCTGTTCCAATTGGCGTTGCGAACCGTCAATGTACTGTCACGATTCTGCGCTGTACATAAATGAAGCCAATTTTGGGAACAGCGCAGAATCGTGACGGTTCACAACGCGAATTACAACATTCACCGGACAATTGAACTACCATTTAATGTCATCGTAGTTCTATGGTCGGACAAAAATGGCGTTACATAAGTCATTGTCGTTAAAGCGTGCTAAATTTAAAAGTCGATCGAGCGTTACTTATTTTTCTAAATTGTGAGTCCATTGTTTGCCATCGACCGCCCCTTTTACGACCTCTGGGCGTATGGGGCGTTCTTCGTTCCAGTTTCAGCTCCCGAAAGCGGAGGATGAATAATTAGGACGTTTCAATTTCGAAAAGTTCGGTCGAAATTTTCGTTTCGATCGCGAGACGATGTCGGATAGATACAGAAACGTTCGGGACGAATAAATGACCGTCGATTCCTTATGACACTGAAAAATGTTTAATGTGTCTCTGGGTCGTAGACATAGTAGGCCGTGTAGTCAATTAATAACGACAAAACGCAGCGGGTCCCTCGGCATCGATCGTTGTTCTCGAGAAAAATGCAGAGACGAACTTGGTCGCGCGACCACAGAGACCGCGTCGGACAGGAAACGTCGAAAAGGATTATCGTGTTTCGACTCGAAGAACGGGGCGAGATAAAGCCGTATTTTCGGAGATTATTCAAATTTCCCATTGTCGCGTTCGCGAACACCCCCCCGTCGTAGAAGCGGGTACCACCCTCGAAACCCGAAATCCCCGGCGTCCGATAATTCAGATAACCGAAAGATAGTACATACAAAGGTAGGTAGGACCAGTTTCGGTATTAATAAACGGTTCTAATCTGTTTCCGAAGTTGACATGTGTCATATTTTGATGTATTACGAAGGATTCTCGTGCCATTGTTGTCTTCGTACCCTATACGGTATTCGGTTTCGGCATGGGAACGACGAATTCCTGCGAGGTAGCCAGAGATACAGATGTTTTGTGGGAAGGCGCGCGCGCGACATCTCGCGGCCCCCGAGCCCCGAAAACTTTACGACCTTCTCCGCATCCGAAGAAGATATTCGAAATTCCCCGATGCGACATAATTTAAATCGATTAGACTTGTAACTGCCGCCAATTCGAGCTCACGTCGATAATCCCCCATTAACCGGGTCCCGAATATCGAAAACAAAACGGATAGTCGAGAAATTTATGAAAATTTAACGACTCGAACGAGAAATTTTTGGACTCGACGCGGCGGTCGGCAAACGGGTTCGCGATAAATAACTACGGCGCCATCGATTTTATTTTGCACAGAAAAAGCTAAATCGAAAATAAAGTCGAAATCCCAAAATACGTCGGTCGTATTTTGCCACCTTAAAATGCGACAACAAAAGACGGCGGGATGAATGAGTTCGGAGCGTTCGAGCAGAAACAGTCGATGCGAAGTAAAAGGGATTAGGGACACTCTGCCACTCTTCCAATGTACGGATTTCTTTCAATCTCGAGATACAATGGGTGGCGAAGCAGCGTCTTTTAGAAAGTTTTTACGACGGACGTTTCTCGAATTTCCGGTTCGGAACAAAAAAGAATAACTTATTGTATTTGAAGGCCGGTCTCGACCAGATCGAGGGTGGTTCCAAGTGCTTACATTCCAAAAAGTACGGAAAACCCTCGATTTAATTACGACGATCGTCGAACATTTTCGGCATTAACTCGGCGATACGTCGATATCGTCATCGATACTTGCTTACTGCGCATGTGCATAGTGGCGGGACTAAAGGACATCGTTGTTTTACGAACACTTTCGATTGCGTAAATCGCAAAATAATTAAATATGAAAAAGCCACTTTACATGGCAGATAATAAATATGTACATAAAAATTAACAAAAACGATAGATCATTTGCAAAATAATTTGTTTCACATTTACAAAATTTGTCAATTTTATCATTCAACAGAACGATCATAAAAATATAAACATGTTTCAACTTTTTTTTATTAACGATAAATTACGTCGTATTATCTTTGATGTCACTTTGATGTGAAATTGAAAAATATAAAAAACGACTAGAGCAATAGGTCAAGGTTCAGGTCCGTAATTTGCGGAGTATTCTGCGATCGCCCACGCGAAACGACATCAAAAGAAAACGTCTCTCCTCGTCGCGTCGTCCCGTGTCGCGGTACAAAGGCGGCGATAAAAATGAAATATACCTGAAACGTATAAACGAAGGAACAATGTAAAATAAAACGAGATGCGGGTTCGCGAGGTGCGATCGTCATTTCCGAACCTAATTGACGCAAACTTCCCGATAAATAACGTTTATTCACTTTGTTTACTAATTAGTCGAATGAACGGCGACAGCCGCGCGGGAAGAAAAAGAAAAATAAATAAATAAATAAATAAAGAATAAGAAGCGGGATGGAAATATCCGTCAAAATATGGCCGGTCCGGCGATGCGACGCACGGAACCTTTTATTGTCCAATCGCGAAGTAATAAAATCGATTGTGGACGATTGTAAATTTTTCGCCCGTATATATAAATAAGACTGGTTTAATTGATGCGAGAGGAGCGGTGCGTGAATTTCGTTGTATACATTTCTGGACCGAGTCCGAGAGCCCGCCAGATTCCCCCGTGTTATTAATTTGATTCGAAACGGGTTTCTGCTACATAAACTATTGTGTCCAACAAGCACTGATTCTTCCCAACACATCCGTTTAAAGAAGATCGACAACGACGGTCGAACAAGAAAAAAAAAAAAAGAAAAGAAAAGAAAAAAGATTCCGTTACGGTAGTTTCGGAAATTGACATGTTAGTCGCTCTTGTCCCATACGTCATCGCAACGTGCGCGTCGTTATCCCAAATTTAAAATTCAATTGCGCCGGACGGCCGCGAACTCCCAAAACCCTAATAAAAATGCGATCGCATCTCTTCTGCGTCGCGATGGAACCGCGAACAAGAGTGAATGCCGAAAGAAAAGACGGGGCCGCGATGATGAGGATGTTCCAGACGATAACATCGGACTCGGAACATTTTTATGACGCCGGTCGCAACGGGATTATTTCGACGCGAATTATTCGACCTCGATTTTGCTTCGAGCGTAAAAGTTCGAATATCGAAAAAAATTCTTTTTTACGTAATCTGTTGACGCATTTTTGAAGATCGATGACGGACCTCACACGCAAAAGTTCTTCGAGAGAAAACAATACCGCGAGCAAATGGCTTTTTGTTGTCGCGAATTATGACGAACGACCTCGCACTCGGTGCCGCCGCGTGATAAATTGTTCTATGCGGTTCGCCGCCATTTTCACTTTTTCGAACGTATCGGTCAAACGAAAATCGAAAGTACCGATTTTTCGGTATGCCCGGAATGTGCGCGCGGACCCTCCGCGTTGGGGCTCATCATCGACCTACCTGGAAATGCGTCTTCTACGAATCACCCCGCAGTTATTTCGTTTTTCGAATTCCCTTTCAAAATTTTTCCACGATCGCTTTTATATTGTTTCGACGTCTAAATTTTATATAAAACGGGTCGTGTGGGTGATCTTTACGCCACGTGATGAATGATCTCGTCTAACTAAAACCGATACGAAACGAGACGAATTAGCATCGATTTGTCACGATTCCACCGTACGGTTACGAAACCTAATGTAATAAACATGTAAATAAGAAATCGCAATCGACGGCTAATTTAGTAAGCGTGTGAATGTTTACTTATCGCATTTATCTAAAATGAAAAAGAGACATAGCCGATTAATTTGACCGATCGGAGAATGGACCGTTACAACGATTTGTACTCGAAAAATCAATTTAGTATTTTATCATTTTCTATTATAAAAAATCTCGCATTCTTTTAAATTTCCGTTTATATTTACGCTTTGCGCTGCATGAAAATCAGCGATCATATATATGAAATTTAGAATCTGTAAAAACATAAACAATAAAAATGTACTATCGAGACTTTGGCTACCGCCCGCCGGATGGCGCGCACGACAAACAATGTCTTTATACATCTGTCCCATATGTGAAAGACTCCGCCCACTAGATGCGCACTAAATTGTCTCACTGAAATCTTTGAACGGTGAGCTTCGACTTTGATTTCCAGAAAATCTCGAAACATGAGTACTAATTATTACGAATTTTCATCGTTCAATTTTTCGACGGGAACGTAAGTACATTGCTTCTCTTTCCTTCCGAATGTCGACCGAGCTGAATCGCCATGTTATATTTGACGAATCACAATCTCCTGTGCTGCATTCCAGTACTAGAGTCTCGCCCGATGTATATCAAAATTACTGATAAATCCTTAGTAGGCGTGCCCGAAATCCATAGTTCCTATATTGGTGACCCCAACGTAATTTTCAGCGGGACACGATAGGCTATGACGCGACTGTAACTGCCGTAGCGCAATTCTGCACTCGGCTGTGCCGCAACTTTCGCAATCGTCCGGCGCTTGCGCTTTAGCATTTTCGAAGTCTTAAAATCGTACTGCGCAAGCGTCTGACAATTGAAAACGTCGTTGGAACAAGGCTTCACCAATGATCGCGTAATGTAATCGAAAATGAAAATGAAAACGACGACATAACGAATCGAGACAGTGGCGTGACGCGGCGAGAGAAAATTCTCACGCGTTTGTCGAAACCTGTCAAAACAATTCGCCAATCCCGGCTCAAGCGAACCAATAAAACGAACGAATTTGTCGCGCACAACGTGCCGGTGCCGCTGTCTCTTCTGACGCGCACAAAGGCCGGTCGAAACGTTCCGAGAAAAGACAAAACACCGCGTCCCTATATACGCACACACACACACAGACGTACGTGCCGACAAAATAGACAGGAAACTGGCAGTTGGCAGGGTTTCTCAATAAGGCCTTAAAACGAGCGACGCATTGACGCTCGCCAAAAAGAAGAAGAAGAAGAGGAGCGAGACGCGAAATAAAGGAAGACGAGGGCGGGCGCAGAGCTGCATCAGAAATCGCGCGGAGGCTGTGGGTTAGACACGCTATTCAAATGTTTCGAGCGTGTGTACCGACGTATGTATATTGTGTGTGTGTGTGTATGCCGGTGGAGTGTTTGTGGTGGCACCGGGTAAATAACTTTGACGCCCCGCCGTACAAGGGACGGGGCCCCATGGGTCGCGAGCGGCAATTTGCGAACGTACAGGGGACATCGAGTCAATTCCGTAAAAATTTCTCATTCGCGATGTTTTATGAAACGCCACTTCTAACCACAATCTATGTTGGTGACTTGAACATCTTTTTAGTCAACTATTAAGTCAACATCGGATGAATGCGCATGCGCACGCGCATTAGGACAATTTCAATTATTAATCGGAGGTTGGAATAGGGGGAAAAACCTTTTGACAGATAAACAAGCCCTGTCGAGGTAACGTTACGCTAAATGCTCGAATCCGAGTGGATTCTGTTGTTCGGGATGCACCGTCCAGGTCAGGCTCGCGTATAATATGTAATAAAATAGGATTGTTCTCGGTCCGTGTGTTAGCGGGATTTTTCGTTTGTGCGTTTCCCACATTTTTCCGATACACCCAAAACCACCTACGCCGATCCGTTCCGTTCTTTGATAATAATAGTAATCAATGGGCCCGGGCCGCGGGCTCGTGAAATAGTCTGTTACATTAATTATACTCACATGCCATATTCTATTCTCTCCGCTATTTTTATCGATACGTGAGTGATATGAAAGTAAAACGACCGCCTGTGATCTATCGATCCGAAAATATTGACCGGACGAAGAAAGGAATGTCTGGTCGCTAAACGAAAATTTGCCGGTACTATCGTTTCGGGTACTCTGTCCGTTTCTGCACTCCTGGTACGACGATCTTCGTTTCTCCAACTTCACGCCGCGTGAGCGAACTAAAGAAGAAGATGAAACGAAGATCAAATCGAAGGAAGATCAGTCGAGCTCGGCAACCGATAATGACACACTAAACGGGTGAACGTGACGTCGACGTAATGTAGTGTTTTGTTTGTACGCCCTTCTCGATTATTATATAATGTCCGCCCCGCCTAGGAATTATCCCGCCAGGGTAGTACTCCGCGCCGAAGAAGGGTTCGAACGAAGGGAATTCCGCGAACGGATCGGTAGCGTTCGCGGTGCCAGACGGTCGACTTGACAGATTAAGATCAGCGTGTCCGGCCGGAGCCTTAGGTACCGCAGGTACCACCGCCGACCGGCCATATTTCAACTTTGTCATAGGAATTATCTGCGCCCCGATCTCGAAATATTGTTGCTATCTGAACGGTAGATTTACAAGGGGGCCCATCTCCGGCAACTACACCCGTGGCTCCAAAAATTGGTGGTTCGCATGGTCGAGTAGTACCGAACGGTGTTATTCGGGGAAAAAATCGACTGATTAATGAAGCGTCGCTACGAAAGACAACGAGACGTGGAAATATATCGATTGCCCACTCGCCGGCGCAGCAACGAACACCGACACGGTAATTGTTGCATTTTCGACGCGGCCTCAAGAATTGATCCTTGTTACGCCGCCGAAGAAAAAAGCGAACCACCCGCATCGCCGTCGTCGTACACGATCCTAAACGGACCCGGGAATGTCGTTAGTCATAATAAGTTACCGGGACGGAAAATGCTGTCAAACGAACGTCAAATTGTTCGCCATCGACAACAATCTGATTAATTTCGAAGACGATCGAAAAAATTTCTCGACACAACGATCGATGTGATCGATCGTCCATTAACTTTTAAATGCGATTTCGACGTATAAATTCCGAAATTCGACGCAAAAATTCGAACGATGCCACCGTCGAATAAATCACCGTCGCCAATCTAAATGGAACGACCGCGTGTATCATATGGGAAATGTGGCCGACCGAAGGAAAATGCGATTCCCACGCGAACCGTTTTAATTGGTAACGGCCGATCGCAGGACTGGAATCGTAACGATTTCGTTCTGATTACGACCCTGTCCAACTTTTCTTATCGTTGTTCGTGAACACGAATAACAAGTTAAATTTCGGGTTCACCTACCTTTTATCTTTTCTTTCCCGAATTGATTTAAGGCGCGGTGGACCGTCGTCGTAGTCGTCGTCATCGTCGACAGTCGTCATCAGGTATGCTCGTGTATCTCGTGTCTGCGACGACAAGTCACCACCTGCCATCTTCTGGAAGAATTTTAGACAAAATTACCTCAATAACATTACGAATATGTCAACGTCAATACTCTTCTTCTTCGTTGACACAGAACATACAAATGGTCTTAGTCAAATAATGCAATTGAAAAGCTTTTTGTTTTTCGAATAAAATTGTGAATCCCCACGCGAATGTTCTCTCGATTATAGCAACCTCGACATAGGTTTTTTCTTAACAAATGCAGTTTACAGTCAACCAGAAATTTTCTTGAAGCATTCGCTACAACTCATAAGGCCTGTTTCACTGATTACTTTCATTGAATTTTTCTGATTATCTGACAGATAGCACTTTATCCAGAAGTGGTGAAACAGACCCTTAGTATTTCCCTTATCAACGGCATAATAACGTCATATAATAACTTTGGTTATTGGACGAGTCAAACGAACTACCGGGACATAGAAATAACTATACAAATCTATATGATTTAGCAACTGCCACAGAAGTAGATATTTGTTTGTGTCAAAATATTAATACAAACTAAAAATGACAGTTTGCGATAAACCTCGCGACTCGAAAAAATATTCTCGACGAATTTCTAGGATTAAAAAAATGAAAAGTTGCGAATCGCTTTTTGATTTTTTTATCGCGAAGCGACAAATGATGACGGACTCAGAAAATTGACGAACGCGACCCCCCCGTCCCGGTCGACGTCCCGTCGGATGTTCGAAACGCCGAACGAAATTTTTCGAATTCGCACGGCGAAGCTCATGCAAAACGTTCGTAACGACAAAAGGCGAACTATGCGATGCCCCCTTCGTCCGAAATCGGCTCCGGCGTTTTTTTCCCCCCGTCCGGGTTTCATTCCGCGGAACGCGTACGTTCCTCAATGTCCGACCGTCCAATTTTTCGCGGAATCGTCCGCCATTCCGGCGACCGGAATAATTAGCGTGCACCGGGGAAAAAAAACACGTTAACAACTTCCCGCGAACCGACCGATCATCCATAATTAATTTAATAGTTTGCCGAAAATTAATTGAATATTTCGGGAAGTAAACGTCGCCCCCCTTTTCGTCCGTCCGTCCCCCCACCCCACCGTCGACCGACCGCCAAAAACCGGTAGCCGGCGGTTCGCGAGAGCGAGATTTTTGACGTTGCCGTAATTAAAAAAAAAACGCGGCCGTCTGTCTCAAAAGGCGTGCCTGTCAATTAATTAGAAAAATTAAATATGGCCTCCCGAACGGGTCGCGGGCCTCCGCCCCGGACCGCCCCTCATTATGTCCGGGCAAACAATTGCGGCCGCGTAATTGACCCGGAACACGCCTGCCGTTTCGCCGCGGGAAACCTAACGGGGCATCCATCTCTTTGGGAAAACGAGAAAATAATTGATAACCGTTAAGTTCATTACATTCGAACGAATCGAAAAAACGCGAAACGATTTTATAGCAAATTTTGAAAAGCCACTAAATAAAAAATTCGCACATTTCTTCGAGTGACCAGAAAGAAAACGCTTCGCGCAAAGTAGCTTTTTTAAAGTTTAGAATCATTTGACGGCTTATTCCAGCCGTGTTGTGAACCGTCGCGATTCTGCGCAGTTCACAAAATCAAACATATTTGATGAACGGCGCAGAATCGTGACGGTTGGAAGAGGCCATGTTTAAATGACCCGAACAGGTTACGGTCCAAAAATGAATATAAAACCGACATGAAATCGCACAACGCGTACGGTCCCCATTAATAGCGCAATACATTTTATTAGGCGACAAATTGCCGACAGTGTCTTTGAAACAGTGCGTTACAAAACGGTTAAGCCCGTAATTTACGACCGAAAAGGAATAGATTACAAATAAATGCAATATAGCGGGTATCGGTACAGAGAAAGTCCAGTACCTAAATCACTCGTTCAATAAAAATCGATGAAAAGTAGCGAACGACTTCTCACGTAGTTTTTCCTGCAATAAATCTTCGTAACCAACTTATATGGATTAGAAAATCGAGCCTATTTGTCCATTTCAATGCTGCCGTTTCAAAATATCGTAACCGTCGCTGCGCAGCGCGCGGACGAATGAATTATTCAAAAATTAATGAGCCCTGCCTAATATCGTCGTCGTACATTGATTGCCGTCGTAAATTTCGCGTACCCGGCGTCTCGTCAAAACTGTCAACGTCTTTACGTGGGAAACAATTCGCATATTTCCGCGAAAATTACGATCGCCGACTCACCGACGCAACCTTGAATAGTTAGCACGTGACGGAACGATTCGAAATCGGAATAATAAAAATTTTGCATAATTTGAATTTATGCGACATATTTCCAACGTTTTGTCCGCGGTTAAACAGCGGGGCGGTTCGGTTCTTTACGAGTCATCGAAAGTGATATATTAATTCTCTTTTAAGAGGGGGACGACGTTCTAAAATTCGAACGTCGAGTCGTATACGAATTTTTTTAAATTTTTTATTGTAAACCTTTTTTCATAAAAATGCTACCTTCAAAACGATGGCCACGTCGCCATCTATCCGACAAGCAGCGCCACCACGGATTGACATTTATAACGCGAAATGATTTTTAAATAAAACAAAACATCTCGCGTTGTGATAACTTTCAGTTAAAGTTCTGTGACCGTAGATCCCAATCGGAATATCAACATAACCTCTCCCGGTGACAGTTCGAAATTAAGTTGCCGTAAAAGGCGATTGCAGTTAATGTTTTGCGACGGAATCTGGACGAGGTTTTCCTTATTCGCAACGTTACCAATTCTTCGACCTCAAAATGGTGGCCGTAACTCCTCGATAATGACGGCGATTTAGCGGTCCTCCGAGTACCAATTCCGATTGGTTCTGAGGTTTGGTACCGTTAAAACGCAAAACTTCGTTAAAGTAATTTCGATTCGATTTTACCTGCCCACTAATGAAGACGCCGTAAAATTGTGTCGACTCGGAACTGTTCGTCAATGGAACGTGTGGTACTACACAATTTGCGCAAACTGGTAGTAAAATGTATGCAAATGACATTCGATTGCGGCAGTGACGGCGTTTTAAGTGTGTTTAAAAGGGCAAAAACAAAGGGGACCGTCGAACGAATGAATTGTTTGCGGTTCGAACATCGTACAATGTTTTCAACTTCGAACGTAATAAAATTTCCCCGAAGATTTATTAGGTAAAAAGTGCGGTAATTGTTTTGCGGGACCTTCGACCCGAGAAAGTTCCGAAACGACGGGAAATTCGAACTAATTAACTATGATTTACGTGTAGCGCTGATATCCTATACCTATAATATAAATTACTAATTAGATTTATCGGCTTTTTGTACGCGCGTTCATTCATGAATAACAGGCAGAAAGGATATTACATCGTCGTCACAAATTCAAATTAACGCTATTTTCTCGTAATTGGAACGAGATCTGTCTATCTATTCTCATTGTCGGACAAAAATGTTGTAGTCGATATCATTTATATCGAATACAGTTAACTGCGACGTTATTTATTTATGCAGATTAGTCGTGTAGTTCTATTCATGAACAGACATGAATAACCGTTTCAATGATGATAATTCATGCTTAAGCGACATTACTACTGGACAAATGAACGAAATTAATCATCAATCTGTATCGGTTGGGGTAAGCGATGGATTTTTCACTATTTTATGTTGATTTAGAAAAACAAACTACGATAATAATAGTGTAATCACTTCGTGAAGACGACGATAAGCCACAAATAGTCTAAAAGCTTTTGACGATGATTCAAATTTCTAATCGAACAAATAACGTTCGATGAAACAAAAACGTTGATAAAATGAAACATTCTTGGCGATAAAGAGGCTTTTTCAAAGGATTTTACTCAGCATTGATTTCCTGAAATATTCGATGAAATCCTTCAAAATTATATAAAAAGAATCATAAACGAAATATCGATTGCTTGTCACGAAATCGCAACACGTTTGGCCTCAATGTGTATTATGGGTTGCTTGTCATTTAAACGAGCACAATAAAAATAAAATGACATATCGGATGAAAACTCAGTGTTCAAAGATTCTGTGTACGCTCACCTGCGCTGTATTCCAAATGATTGATTTGATTCCTACCAATTACGCCACCTGCAAAATATGAGTTTCAATTATTCCGGATTTACTAATCGAGTCTCGTTTACGTATATAAAATGGACTCGTGGGGATAAAGCCATTTCGTAGGACTTAATTCATACACTAATTACGATAATTACTAACCACGAATTCGTGGATACATGTCTCGAACAGAAAGCAACACACAACAACACTGAACACGATCTGTCAAAATTAGTTAATATAACCGCCCAGGAGGCGCAAAAAACATATATGCGCGTAGTTTCATAAATTGAGTTATCCGAACTATTAACGTACCTATGGTGCAGAAAATTAAAGCGCCACCTCGCGGATACATTCCTTCCTGCAAACATTTTAATTTTCAACAGAAATGCAACTTTTAACCTCAAACCAAAAGAAGATGAAAGTAAACGAGTACTGATTTACGATCGGCCCTAAAACAATGCAAATGTTTGCCCGTTGGTTTTCACACCGTACCGACAAATTCGTGAGTTTCTCGGTCTGTTTGCGTTGCGTTGTTTGCCCGGATCATTACATTGTTAGGGCACAACGTTTGCACAGTTGTCGAAACCGGCCCCGCGAACGGGGGAAATTCTCGGAATTATTCCCGTTTCTTTCGGAAGAATCCACCGGATAACATTCCGCCCCGCGGTGAGTCAGTCAGCGACCGATAAACCAAAAAGGTGAGTTCCGATTGGCCGGCGAATTTCCAAGAAACGCAGAATGCAAATGATGGTCATCGATTCGTTGCCGTTCTCGCATAACAAAGTAGCCCTTTATGCGAGTGTGAGAAAATAATTCGCAGCTTCTGCCAACCGTACGTGACGCTATTTCAATTTTCAGAATCGACGTCGATTTATTTCGGAAAAAAAATGGCAAAAATTTTTTTCGGGAAGAAAAGCTTGCGATCGGCGGTTCCACACAACACAACAGTCTCGAAATCAGAGGGGGAAGCAGTTGAGCGTGAATTCGAACGCGACAGGTACATGCGGTAGACCATGTGTTCGACTTGTAGAACCTCGATTCTTGCTCATGTGGGTAAATTGGGTGTCATGTTCGTTTAGCTAGAACAGCTCCGTTCTTTGTGAAGAACGATCGATATATTCTGAACAATACATTTGCTTTTGGCGAAAACGGTTGTTTTAAACCATCGATCACATTGAACACGCCGATTAGTTTGTAGGTTAACAAGTGTACTAGTTAGCACTAAGTAGTTCAAATCGACCTACACTAGAATTTATTGGTTAGAAATATGTAATTGATTATGTTAAAAAAAATCGAGTTTTCTGGAAGACGGACAAGAAAATTCGTACATCCGAGAACATCAAAAATGTTATAGTTGATTTACCGTCATCGAAATCGATTACGGTTCACGGCGTTGTGACATTTTTCGCAAAAATTTCCCGTTCAGTTGAACGACTCGTAAACCAGATACAGGTAGTAATTCACGATGGACGTCAGCGGACATTCAATGAAAACTGCGGCACCGCATACCTCACTCGTGCTATGCGGTACACGTCGATATAAAAAAAACGAAAATTTATCTCCATCTAAACTAGGAAATATAATGCGACAGAAACGGTCTCATTGCGGCTCTTAGATACGGTTTCCCGTAATTGAATAATAAGAGCCGGTAATTCGATTATGATTTTATTCAATCCGAACGTTGACATGAATAGAAGCGATACCAAATTATTGTCGTCGCTACGATGCGTGGATTATTGTTTATGAACACTTTCTAGCGACAATTACCCCCAATTAGGTGGTACCCGTTCGTCCCGCGCCCCTTCACGGATTTATATCGCCGATCGTCCCGAGACTACTCGCGCAACGTAACAATGTGTTTAATTGTCGAGAGGTGCTTATGTCAACATTGCGGGCCTTCCAAGAGGTGGGTAAATATTATTTTAAACCGACGAAAGAGTCAGCTCACGCTGTGTCACGAAAAAAGCTCGAATATTTCAAGCTCATAGAGTAAATAAATAATTTTCGAATATCTCCAGTCATTTACATACGTGGGAAGTCCCCCCGGTGAACGTTTCGAATTTTTAGAGATGATATCTACGGAGGACTAGAAACGACCTTCGAACGTTTTATTTTTCGGTATTTCGGCCCCCCGTTTACGTATTTATTAATCGGACGCATTCGTTACTGCGACCGTCGTCGTATACCATCGATAAAAAATAATAAACGGTTAATCAATTCGTTAAGCGTGGAGAATCTCAGAGATGCAGGTAATTAATAAATAGTTGCCTCTCGGACACCGGCGATAACCAACACTTTGTCTTACATGGAGTACATTCTTCTCGGCATGCGAAATAATTGAATTCGTTACTTTTTATAGCGGCTATTTGACGAGCGTGTAATTGAACGCAATTAACACCGGGCAACTAGGTTCGCGGCGCTATTACAACCGGAAAAAGCGGCCAACGAAAAAATGTTTGGTAATGCTGAAACGCTCAGATACGATGCGCCACAACATTTCTTACAAATTGCCGTTCTTCTAACGACCACGCACAACGATTACTGCATTTATTATACCTACCCATCTAATGTAATAATGGTAATATGACGATAATAAATAGACACGCGCCCCGCGATTCGTCGAAAATTCGACCAAAATATTAAAGCAGGATTGCATGAATTTCTGTTATTCAACTCAATGAATAGACTTTTCAAATTTTTATTAATTAACAATCAAATAATAAAGCAATGGCTTTCAATCACCTCACATAATCCCCCTATGGATTCAAATGAATCGATTGTATATTTAGTATATCCACCATCTGCAAACCCGTAACAGTCAACGCTTCGACTTTCCCAATTCTGTCCGCCACGTAAACGGCGAGAACATGTTTACACGTAACGCAACTTTGCAATTCCAAAACATGAAACCGAAACACCGGACACGGGCAAAAATTGATTTTCTCATACACCGGAAATTGTTCTTTGCGATTTCCGGCTTTATAAATTCGACGAACACCATCGTCCGTTTCGTATTTCGTAATTAAACCGGTGTCGATGATTTCAAACGCTCCTTCTATTGCGTTACCAAAAATATCGTATAAGGCCTCCAAATGATCTGGTAAAACTATTGGAAGGTGTTTAAAACATTTCAAATTCTAAAAGCGTAACTTACATTTGTCATGTTGTTGGTAATAAGCGACGGCCTCCTCTAAACATTGAAAAGCAATCGCCGGCAAATCGACACCAGAATCAGTCATTACTTCGTTTTTAAAAAGTGAGGTTAAGTAAATAAAACACAGAGCTACATTACACTTCAGTTTCCGGAACATAGAGTCAATCTGTCATTTAAAAATTAGCCAACCAATCAACAACACCTGTGATATAAAACAACCAATCAGAATAGCACAACGTGTATATTCAAATGACTGATATGTAAATGATTGTCAACGTCAAACATTGTTGATATAAATTACCGGACATCAATTTTTCCACTAAAGTATTAAACAAAATGCCTCCGTTTGTGATATTCCTATTCATCTGTACGTTCCTATCGCATTTAAGTCTAAGTGCGGGTTGCAAAGGTTGTGTGAACTTGGACGAAAAAAATTTCGATAAAATCATTCCAAAATTCAAGCTAGCTATAGTTAAATTCGATGTAGCTTATCCGTACGGCGAAAAGCACGAAGCGTTCACCAAAATCGCGGAGGAATTAGCAGATAACGAAAACGTTATAGTCGGAGAGGTTGCCTTCAAAGACTACGGGGACAAGGAAAACGAAGGACTGATCAAAACCTACGAAGTGAATTCCAAGGAATTACCAGTCGTCAAACTATTTGTCAATGGAAACGTGAAAGACGCCTCCACGTACCTGGCCAAGGAAAAATGGGACTCTGACAGTTTAAGAGATTTCGTTAAAGGAAACGGCGTCGTTTACATTGCTCTTCCCGGTTGTTTCGAAAAATTGGATAAAGCAGCGGCCGAATTTATAAAAAGCAGTGACAAGGAGAAAAAATATTCCGACATCGTTAAAACAGTAGATTCACTTACTGACGTAAGTACTTTCCTTGACCCTCAACCAAGTACTGAGAATTTTCTTACAGCCGGAAAAAGAGGCAGCTAAAGTATACCTCAAATACATGAGCAAAATAAAGACAGAAGGCGTAAAGTTTGTCGACCATGAAACAAAAAGACTAACGAAATTATTAGCCGAATCGAAGATCCTGGAAAAAAAGAAATTGGATCTTTCCAAGAGGTTAAATGTGCTTAAAAGCTTCTCTGTACCTACGAAAAAAGATGAGTTGTAGAATCTTAGACTGAAAACATTATATTTGTAACTTTATATTGACCCAATTCCAAATATAAAATATCTCTCAACTTTGGATCAACTAGATCAAATATTTGCTAGTTCTTTAAGTCAACAGAATTTTCATCTTTAGATACCTCCAGGTGGGATAACTTTTCAGTCAAAGCTTTTTCATCCTCAGAATCATCATCAGATTCCTCTTGTCCCTCTCCATTATAAAGTGTACATTCAGTTTTAACTATTTCTCTAGCTTCCTCGAATTTATTTTTAAACAAAGTCGCATCTGAAACGCAATATTTAATGATTTTATAAAGGAGGAACCAGTGTGGTTACTTTCAACAGTTCCAAATTTGACAGCTAAAGTTTCTTGTTTAGCTTGTTCATCCGCAAAATCTGCGATCACAGTATATACGAAAGCTTTGTCTGATCCGCTTTTTGGTGACAGTTCCAACCAGGGGACGATGAAATGATTAGCGCATACTTTGAGAGTTTTATCTCTGCGCATCACAATTCTACAATTGTTATTAATTTTGTTTCGTAGTATCTTTATATCACCGGTACCGCGTTCCTGTTGGATATTTTTATGTGAACGTTTAGTTTGGGCTCAAATGAATCTTGGTATACCTTCCATTCGGGTGGATCTGACTGAGCTGACCACCTGTACAGCTTTGCTCGAATTTTAACTAATTCAACTTCGTCCTCTTCATTCGTTGAAACAATAACTTCTGGTAAACTAATTATGGGTTTGTACTGTGGATCGTATTCGGAATCAGACGATTCGCTACATTTTCTATTGGTTCCATTTTCTTCCTTTATTCAACGAAAGTTTGAGGTTAAATAACGGATTTTTGTGAAACTTAGTAACTTACGATTGTATCAGACATACCGTTGATATTTAAGTCGCCAAATTACTGTGTATTGTAGTACTGTGTGAATTGTAGAAGATTTTGATATTTTTCGTCGCAACCGACCATGTAAAACGTGTAAAATCAGATATGATTGTTTGATGTTTTAAATTAGATTCATACGACCTACTCCAGTAATGTAAAAGTTTAAATGACCTAACTGGAAAATAAATACCAATTTTGGGAATCATCGCGATGTTATTAGGGGAAACAAATCACAGCTTAATTGATTATTATAAAGTGAACAAGACAAAGATTATTTATGTTCATCCAACGGATATTGAGTAGTTCAAAAATAAACTCAAATAGTTCCAACGCACGATAAATAATCACCTAACCTAACTTTTTTCTCAATGCATTGTGGTTAAACTCATAATTTTTCTTAACGAATATGCCCAAATTTTGGGACGACCTAGGCGTTCCACTTCAAAAAGAAGTGAAACAAGCTTTGAGTTCCTTCAATTTTCCATTTATGACTCCAGTTCAAGCTGCCGCGATACCCCAATTGTTGAAACAGAAGGATGTCGCCGCAGAAGCGGTCACAGGTAATCCGTAATTTCACATTATCAAAACACTTTTAATTAATTAATCTCAGGATCCGGTAAAACACTAGCTTTCCTAATACCACTAGTGGAAATTTTGAAAAGACGCGAGAGTGAAGAAAAATGGAAGAAACATAAAGTTGGTGCTATAGTAATATCACCGACACGTGAACTCGCGTTACAAATTAGTGAAGTTCTAAATCAAATGTTGAATTATATTAACGTGAGAACATATCGAATTTTACTTGAACAAAAATTAATTTCGTCTAATAGGGTTTGAAATCGATATTACTGGTGGGTGGTAACAATGTTGACGAAGATGTCCAAAAATTTCGAGACCATGGTGCTAATATAATCATTTGCACACCAGGCAGACTTGAAGATTTACTAACGCGAAGGAATGATATAAATTTAACTCAAGCTGTTAAATCACTTGTGAGTTATCATATTTGTCACAGCAAATGCAACTAAATTATTTACAGGAACTTTTAATACTTGATGAAGCGGATAGACTTTTAGACTTAGGTTTTCATAATACTTTAAACACAATCCTTAGCTTTTTGCCTAGGCAACGAAGAACCGGATTATTTTCCGCCACTCAAACTAAGGAAGTGCAGGATTTAATTCGCGCAGGTCTAAGAAACCCAGTGCTTGTCAGCGTTTCGGCAAAAGCGCCCCAAAGCACTCCAGTTTCACTATCTAATCATTTTATTGTCACCAAAAATAATGGTCAGTAATTACTTTTTTTAGCAACTAAAAAAATAATAGAATAATTGCAGGTAAATTAGCATCATTAGTAACTTTTCTACAGAAGAAACAAGTTCAGAAAGCAATGTTATTTCTCCCAACGTGCGCTTGTGTCGATTATTGGTCGCAGATCTTTCCTCAAATCCTACCCGACAGTCTAGAACTCCCGATTTTCGCTATTCACGGAAAAATGAAGTCCAAAAGAAACAAAATATTGGAAAATTTTAGAAAATCGGTCAAGGGATTAATTCTGTGCACAGACGTTATGGCTAGAGGAATCGACATTGCTGAGGTTTGTCCAAAACTCAATTATGACGACGCTATTAACATTGTATCGAAATTTAGATAGATTGGGTTTTGCAATGGGATCCCCCAGCGAGCGCCAGCGCGTTCGTTCATCGCGTTGGAAGAACGGCCCGACAAGGCAACGAGGGATCCTCGTTAATCCTCCTTTTGGAAAACGAGGAAGCTTACGTGAGTTTCATTGAAAAAAATCAGCGAGTAACGTTGACGCAACTTGAGGACAAAGTAACAGATGAAGAGGTAAAACTGATTCGATTTTTTAAAGTTTTACCTCAAGTATACTTATTTCAGATTGAAGAATACGTTCAAAAAATAAGACTTTTACAACAGAAGGATCGAGTGGTCATGGAGAAAGCAACTAGGGCTTTTGTCTCCCATATTAGAGCTTATTCCAAACACGAATGTTCAATTTTACTTCAAATAAAAAATCTACCACTAGGAGCTATGGCGTATGGTTACGGTTTACTACAGTTACCAAAAATGCCGGAGCTTAAAAATAGAGACGTGTCTGAATTTAAACCACCAACGAATATTGACATCAACAGTATACCATACCGAGATAAACAAAGGGAAAAAATTCGTTTACAAAAGTTGGAGGAATATCAAAAAACAGGCACGTGGCCTGGGTTAAAGCAAAAGTTTGTTAGGAAGCCAACCATACCGTGGTCTAAAACGAAACAATTAAAAGACGAGAAAAAATTGAAAAGAAATAAACGAAAAGCGATAAAGGAAATAAAAAGGAACAATGGGACGCTTACAAAGAAAAGGAAAAAAGGTAAAATAATTTTAAAATTTCCAATTTCTGACAGACGTTTTCAAGGTATATCTCAAGAGGACCTGGAGGAATTAGCTAAGGACGTTGCTTTACTTAAAAAATTCAAGAAGAAGAAATTATCTGAAGAAGATTTTGAGAAAGAATTTGGCATATAATATAATTTATTGTATTAAATTAAAACGGATAACTCCATCCACTGAGCCACTGATGCCTCGCATGTCTCCTCAAAGTGTGTCCGTCTAATTTCTTTGGCGATTTGTCAAACTCTTCCGTTAATTTCAAGTTGGTTTCTGATACGTTTTGAGACACGAGTAGTTCGCCGTTTTCCTTTAAGTAAGTCCCATTAACGTCCTTCGGGAAACCGTCGGGGAACGTGATTGGTTTTATTTGAATTAAATGTTTTATCTTCCATAATCTCATGTTGTTTTCTGGGATGTTTTTCACGACGACTACGTCGCTCAGATTGCCGTCCAGTTTGAATTGTTTCAGTATTTCCTTGTCGAAATGAGGCGTTCCCTTGAGCGGCTTGATGCGTTGCACTCGAAACAGTTTCGTCGGTTCGTATGGGGGATCTTTGAAGTTCTTGTTTCTGGGGTAAAATTTGAAACCCGGATATTGGATGTATTCCCCGTGCCAAATGTATTTTTTCTTGCCGACGAAACGTTTTGCGATATTAATGGGTACGAAAGGTTTTAAGAACATTTTTGTTGCGGAGGATGGAGAAATTTCGAGGTTAGTCACAGAATTTATGGTTAAGTTGAGGTGCATCGAATGGTGACTCGATGGTCATTTAGCTCTGACGTAAGCGTGTGAGTACCATCGAAAATAGCCAGATGGGCTTATCAGTCTATACTTTTTTCTTCTGAATTATAATTTTATAATATGTTTTCGATTAAATTAGACATTGAATTAATTGGTCCATTTCTAACCTTGGCTTCTCAACTATGATGCAAATCTACACAAAGTATTTGTTATAAAAAAAATTAAATGGAACGACCATTGCAATTAACAATAAAAAAAATATTTCATTGTAATAGACGAAGGGACACGGGACAGAAGAAAAGATGCCAGAGTTAGAAACGGAAATTATTCAATTGAAAGCAGTCGATCCCGAAATATTTTGCATAATTAATAATGTCGCTCACTGTAGGAGCGCGTTCAACCAAACGAACCATACGGATTCCTTTACACGATGAGGGTACTTGAGATCGATATCGGCATTATGTAAATCGCAACATTCGAGGGAGTATCGTCATTGACCGCGGGACCACCATATGTCGCAAAAGTTATTAGGGATTAATAAGGGGTGGTTATATACGGGTAGCACGCGTCCAGCAATCCATTATACGGAGCTGCAAATATTTTTCGACAATCTTCCCCGAGTCTTACAGCGATGCGGGATTCCCACGAAAAATCTTTCCCACAGATTTCGAAATCGAAATGAAAACACGAGCAAATATTCGTTTTTATTGAAAATAACATTCGTATATGGAAATATATTTCGGGGTCTCGTTCGTTGTTTTCATGTCCCGCATCGTCGATGACGACATCAGCGGACGATTATATCTCTTCTCGGGTAAATTGAGGCGACCCCTACGCTTCCTACCAATTGAGCGAGTTAAAATGAATTGAATCTAATGGTCCTTTAATTGAACTCAATTAAAGAGATGATACAAGTGCTATACGATGGGCCGACAACAGAATTCCTTTGTTACAATGCATATATACGTCACACGTTTGTTCGAATTTTTTAAAACGGCACTGCCGCGTTTCCGGTCCAGGAAAAAAGTCCTTTCGAAAAGTCCCGACTATAGAAAGCTCGTCCGCACCACGATCGAAAATAGCGCGCACTTCGCGAGACAAGGTCGAATTAATAAAACTATCGAAACACGCGGTCACTTTTAATAATGAAATCACTACGCCATCTCGAAAATCACTACACTCACTCAGTTTTCACGTCCCCGATGCGAAAGCAACCCTTCCGTCCATACGGTCCCGATTTGACTGAATAACGTTTTAATGTGTGAAACGTTTTAATGGCAACAATTGGACGTATTGAGTTGGATTGCATTAAAGAATCTGTGGCTGTTAAACTAATATACTAATAGCCGCCGTTCTAGCTAATAGGCAAAAATTGGGTAAATTGATAAATTCACTTGCGGTCGATTGAACGAAATGCGTTACGACCACTAAGCAACTAACTACTTAATTATTCCTGTCGATCGAGGGAAATCTAAATAAATTTTGTAGGTACACCGACAGATTTTTCATTTCATCCGATTTCCCACGCCGATATTCTCGAAACCGCTATTTTCCCACACAAGAAATCGCCAATTAGTCGAATAGAAGTTGCCCCTATAAACGGATCCACGTGACCACCATAATCTGGCCCTCGATTCTTCAACACCCGTAACGCCCGCGCGCTATCACCCAATCGAAATCGACACCGTTTGAGAACGATTACGAAATTCATGCACTAGCCAACTTTTTTTTGAGGTCCTTCAAACTTTTAATCTCCTGTGGTACAAAGTGGTTTTACTTTTTGTCTCTTTAGAATGCATTTTTAATACAGTCTCACAGACAATATTGTCATGGTCATACGTATCAGGTCACGTTGTACCACAGAAATGAAATTGTCAGACATAACAGTCATAGCCTTTTCGGCGACATCAATAAAAATACATAAACGTACGCCACCTCCTGTAATCAAACTATCTTCAATGTCAATGTGATTCTATGGTCCAGAACATCACAACTCATGCGTTTCGATTTGATGAATTTTATCAAATTTTTGTTGCATATGTTCCATTTTTCATCGATTTTTCTTAATTTTTCAGCTAAACTTCCATTAGTTATTTCATGTTGTTGTGGTCTTATTCTCGATTTTTGTGAGTTTTCCATTCAAAGTGTTGGTAGGTACTTGTACGTTTTGCGGCTCAAATATGTTATTTTCAGTTTCACTGTTTTTCGGACTTTTTTGCCTCAAATGATCAGATTTTGATTTTTAGACTCAATTTTTCGGTTTTCCTATTTTGAGGCACGATGTTTAGTTTGCTCACATGGTTGCGTCTAGGTCAGGTTTTTTAAATTTCGGACCTATTCTCAGGAGCCTAGAAGGTGAATATATCCTTCTAAAATAAAATAAGAAATTTGAACTGTGAAATTTACAAATAACACAATTTTGTATCAAAAAAACCACAGTTTGAACTGAGAAACACAAGAAAATTATTTTGCTTCACATTTTCAATTTGCCGAGCTTTTCTTTAACTCAGTTTGTCGATTTTCGAATCGCTTTTTAGTTTTCAGATAGCACATCCCAATTCAAGCTTTTTTTTTGGCTCGAGTGTTTGGATTTTAATGTTTAGTGTCATTTCTTTAATCCTTCCGTTTTGAGCTCGATTCTTCGGACTTCATTTTTGTTATCCTGAAGTTTGAGTTCAATTTTTCTCTCGAATGTTTCCAGTTTTCTGCACATGTTTGGATCAAATTCTTCAAACATCACAAAACTTTGTGATCATAGAAAATGATGTTCGAGGGAGATTCAAGTAACTGAAATTACATTTGAAATCTTTTTTCTAGTGAAATTTTTTTTTATTGTTTTATATCATTGTATGTTTTCATCGTTGATAAGAAATTTTCTTGAACCATCTTATTTGATTCGCTGGCGAAAATTTCATCGGGAAAAACGGGGCGTGTTTCGTTTGCGGTTCGAGGGCGTTCCCGAAACGCGCGTCACGAATGGCGGAGCGTCGCAGCGTCCCTATGACGGCCCCGTCAATTCAGCTCGTTAAATATAAATTGGTTAAAATGATAATGTCAGAAGTCAGTTTGGCGCGAATGTAACACGTAACGAATATCGACTCCTTAAATTGTCGTCAATTTGAGCCGATTAAGAGACGCGCGGCGTTAAATTGCATCGATGTTAATTCGTTTGTTAACGATGGAAGGTGCGCCGTTCGACGATCAAACGTTTGCCGATTATTCGACAAATCATCATCAACAGCAACAACAGCCGCTGCCGTCGCTCAATTCCACCCTTTTGCACGTGGGCAAAAATCAGGACGCGATGAACGTGCACTCGATCCAGATGATGTTGGGGCTGCAAAATCAGCACGACATGTTCGGCGACCCGGCGCCGTCCCCAAATCACCAAGACATCGCTTTTCAACAGGCTTTCGACACCACAGCCACCAACGCGAACGCGACGAAACAGCGCAAAAATAATAGCGCCGCGACGAACGCCGCCGGCGCCGACGACATCGTCCTGTTGCAAAGTCAAAATTTAAGCTCGACCGACGTCGGCAATGTCGCGCAAACGACCGCGAAAAAAAGCGACAAGAAAAAAACGGACAGCAACGGCGTTAAAAAGAAAAAAACTCGGTAAGGCGTTATGTCAAATTGCATGATCATAATTTTCTTAATATTTTAAATTCATTGATCGTTTCTAATTGCTCATATTAACTTACTTGCGATTATAGACAAACTTCAATAGAGAATCACTTCAACCTTCTAAATGCAATGACAGTTGTATTTAATCAAAATATTACTTTTCGGGTCATAGACATGTATTAAAATTGTTGTCAAATGAACTACCGACACGTTACATCGTACACGCCATCTATATTGTATTGGCGTCATTAAGTATTCAAATTCATTTCAAATTTTTTTAGCAATCTTATTGTTTGAAATTTCTTTTCAAACAAGGAACTCTCAGAGTTGCCAGAGGTAATGCCGAATGTTATCTCGTTTTCACTCATCCGAAATTACAGTCACATCGTTGCCACTTCGTTGAACCAGTCGGTACTTTTGACGAATTAACGACGCGTTTCTATTGTTATCGAGATTATACGTTGCGAATTAGTACTCCATATGCTTCGTCGAGCCGTCCAGATTTGACGGAACGATAAAACGTCGAGTAAATAATTCGACAATTAAATTTAAAAAATAAAAACGAGCGATAAAGCAATTTAACGATACATAGGGGCAATTATGTTAACACCTCACAGGGTAACATTTGTTTGGGGTGGTAGCATCAGATGTTTCACCTAAGCTAATTGTCGAACATCTGTTCGTTCCAGGACCACGTTCACCGCTTTCCAACTGGAGGAATTGGAGCGGGCGTTCGAAAGGGCGCCGTACCCGGACGTGTTCGCCAGGGAGGAATTGGCCCTTAAATTGAACCTGAGCGAGTCCCGGGTGCAAGTGTGGTTCCAGAATAGAAGGGCGAAATGGAGGAAGCGGGAACCGCCCCGGAAAACGGGGTACATCACCGCCTCCGGCTCGCCGACGTCGGCCATGGCGCCGAACTACAACGGCCTGAGCCAGTACTCCCAGTCGGCCGCTCCGCCGCCGCCTCCACCGTCGTCCGTCGATTCGTGGACATACCAATCGGCCGCCGGGTACGACCTGGGGCCGCACTTGAACCTTCTGAGCTCGACGACGTCGCCGGCGGCCTACACCAACTTCGGCTCGCCTCAGCACGGCTACTCGTACGATTCCACCGCTCAAATGTTCGGGGCGCATTACGGCGGCGGCCCCAGCCCGCCACCCCCGCTCGGCAGGGAGTACTCGATGTTGCAAACCCATTCGCCGGGGGCGGACGAAATCGGCATCAAAATCGAATACGGCGACTTGTCGCCAAAGTACGAGGCCGCGGCCAGTTTCCACGACGAATCGAGGATCAAAGATATAAAACAGGAGTCGAATCAAAGTTACGTCACGTTACCACCATTTTTGAACTAATCGTACTTATTTGTTTAGTTTTGTATTTTATGTTTAACGATTTTTTTTATCGAATAATCGTGTTTAAAAGGCTTGGGAGTTGTGCTATTGCCATTTTTGTGCCATAATCGGACAACGAACTGTTTCGAATCACAATTGATAATTGTCTTGCCTTGTAAGTATAGTTAGTTTATGTATATTTTTGTAACGATAATAAAAAATCTTGCCAAACTTACTTAATTTCCTCGTCCGTTCATACTGCTCCAAACGATTCGTATTCGCTTTGTGGAATCTAAAAAAGGACAAAAATCAGAAAAAAATTTGTAGAAATTTTTTGCGTCATATCGTTTTGACAATTAACAACTTTTATGACCGAAACTATTTGTTAGCATTTTCAATTGTTTTAACCATGAAACGAATTAACATATAGAGTAGTTATTATGAAAATGCATACAAATGAGAAAAATCCATGAATAAAGGACGATGCAAGAATTTCTTCGTAATTAGTTACGGCAACAGGGATTCCCTGGTGACGCACAATCAGGTTGTAAGCACTCCTTCTTTCTTCACCTGACCAGACGTCACCGAGTTTACTAAAGTAGTAGTCTTCCATTCCAGCAGTGACTGCATAGTTTCGTGTAACGTTAAGTCGTCAAGTGGTTCGTTGCAAATTCGAAAAATCTCTTGTACCGACGTGTGTCTCTTCGTGAAGGTAAATTGCACAAAAACCGGAATCGATTGATGATACGAATCCGGAACGGTTGCCGAGGTCAAACCAGCCGCTCTCTCGCGGTTATCGAAGCGACTCGGATAATCCCGAGGTTTCTTGTTTGTTTGCATCGGTCGTCGGTAGCCGCGAAAACTTCTCTTATCAATACGTAAATAATTTATTCAAACGCGCAATTCTTTTCGTATTTTATCTTGCATAGTTGTCGATAAGCGTCCGAACAAAATCCTATCGTGAAAGTATCAGAGAAACTGTGCAACTTTCACCGACATCGTTGACTCATCGGTCGTCCCACGTATCGTTAAAAAAACTTTTTCGTGTTGCAGCTACAATTAAAATGTGGCGGCCGTTTGTGATTGCGACAATGGCCACTTTGTGGTCGACGGTGCGTCCCAACGACGACTCTGTGATGACATGTTTGGGACCGATTCAAACGATCAACCAGAACGGACAGAAATCCCTATACACGGGGCAACAGGACTTTTCTTTGGCCTTTCTGAATATCATCAACAAAATGTATCCGGAGGAAAATTTGTTTTTCTCACCTTATTCCACGTACCACGCATTGGTGATCGCCTTTTTCTTGTCCGGTAATCAGACTGAGAAATTTCTGAGGAAGACGCTGCGTCTCGACGAGTCGCAAGTAAGTTTAAATCATCGTTCTTGACCGATTTTAGAAAGATCGACGATCAAGGGCGTTATTGCGTAACGAATTATCCGTAACACATAATAAAATGGCCGAGGAATAGATTTTTTCTGTTAAACTGGACTGTCACTTATTTTCTGTGATATAAATTTATTTTTGAAGGCGCTTAAAACATAGAATCATTTGTTAATTTCGGATATTTCTATGCGTTATTTATTATAACCTCAAAAATATTGAGAAACATCCAAGTTTATTAACGATGACGAGAGGCTCGAGAACTCCGCATCATGCAGTAAACGTTTCTTTCTTTACATTTTTAGAGCAAAAACGATGTGCAACTCGCTTACAAACTAGACAAGTATCGCACAAACTTGACCAGTTTACAGTCGGCGTACGAATTCACGAGCGCAAATAAAATCTACGTGGCTGACGAAGTTCCGGTACGAGATTGTATAGTGGAACTTTTCAAAGATGAAATCACTCTAACTAATTTCAAAACACAACCGGAGAAAGCTCGAGGCGAAATCAACCATTGGGTGGAAGAGCGGACGCATCAAATGATCAAAGACCTCCTACCACCGGGCAGCGTCGACGAAGCCACCGACTTGGTTCTCGTGAACGCGGCCTACTTCAAAGGCATGTGGCTGAAGAAATTTAACCCAAAAGAAACGAAACAAGAAATTTTCTACGTCAGCCCCTCGAAACAAATCATGGTCGATATGATGCAAGTGGAAGGAACGTTTAATTACGGTAACCCCAATGACTAACGACGATCGTGCTTTATTTCTGTACCATTTCTAGAGGTATCTGAAAGTTTGGGGGCGCACATCCTGGAACTACCCTATAAGGGCGAAGACGTCAGCATGTACATCTTCCTGCCGCCCTTCTCGAAAACGAACAACGCCCTCGAAAAAACGCTAAGCAAACTAACCCTCGAGGAATTCGCGAGCATCGTCGAGGGCCGAAACTCGTTCAGCCACAACATCCAAGTCGGTTTGCCGAAATTCAGCCTGGAACAAACGATCGAACTCGTGCCGGTAAGAGACTTCCTCCTACTTTAGTCGCTTCTATCTTTTCTACTTCCTTCCACGTCGACTCAGATCCTCGAAAAGCTGGGCGTCGGTAATCTGTTCCAAGGCGACGTCGACTTGTCTTCGTTGTCGAACAAGCGCATCACGTTAGATCGGGGCATTCACAAGGCCAGAATAATACTGAACGAAAACGGGGCGGAAGCGAGCGCCGCGACGGCGCTCATCGGATGGCGAATCAAGGACGACGACGATGACGAAAAAGTTGAATTTAAATGTAACAGACCGTTCGCGTTCGTCATATTCAACAAAGAACGGAAAACCGTTCTGTTCACGGGCGTTTACAGAAAACCGACGTGAAGCTCGCGATTTTGACGATGATGCCGATTGTTTAAAAGATTTGTATATACCAGAGAAAAGAAATGATTAGAGCCGCAATTGTTTCAATTTTTTGCTTGGTGGTGGTGGTTTTTTCTAAGCGTTATATTATTAGATAGGATTATCGGATTGTTTAGGTGCTCGAGGAACTGGGGGTGGGAGACCTTTTCGAGGCGTCCAGGAATTTATCGGCGCTGTCGCAACGGCCTACTAAGCTGGACAAGGCGATTCACAAAGCGCGGATTGAGATCAACGAAGAAGGAACCGAGGCGGCGGCGTCCACGGTGCTCTTCAGTTTTCGGTCGAGTAGGCCGCTCGAACCGGCGCGCTTCATCTGCAACCATCCTTTCATCTACGTGATCTATAATAAGATCGAAAAAGCGATTTTATTCGCCGGGGTGTTTCGTAATCCCAAATGATCCCGTTTACCTAACTGAAAGTATTTAATTTATTTTACGTTATAACCTTTTATTAAATCTGTTTACTGGTTTATTTCTTTGTCGAATTGTATGATGATCACTTCGTAGGCTAACAGAGCGCCGGCCACCTGTAATAAAGTTCCTTTTGATGCCTGAAAGCAGCCCCATACTGATAAAATGGTGGGGGACGTATTTAGATGTGATACAAATCTATTTATCTGGAAAAAAATTATTGCAGTTTATGTAATCGCATATAAAAGGTACGAACTTCGTTATTATATAAATAAGATGGTACAGCAACCAGTAAATCGGCCAGTTTTTTACTTTCCTCGTGGATTTGCGCGCTTCCCAAGCAAACGCAAGTCAGTCTGGTCACTAGTAAACCAGTGGAAATTGTGTAATAAACAAGTTTTTCAGCTGTGAAGGATACTTTAACCAGACCGAAAAGCTGACAAAGCAAGAAGAAAACGTTAACGAAGAAAGATAAGACGAAAAACGGGTTGAACAGTTTGTTGTACGTTTTAAAAATTGTGAATATTTTCGAATAGTCTTCTCGCACTTGGCCCCATTGGCGTTCGCTACGAATCTGTAAAGATTTTTGGTGCGGCTAAAGAGTTTCGGATATAATTACCTCCTTTTCAAGTAACTCTTTGATTTTACGCGAGACTTGATTTATTTTGGACGCGATTACTTGACTGGTGGAACAAATAAACATATCTAAAAACGTCCAACTAAAAGTGAGATTAACGTTTGTGTACTGAAAAGTTAGTTAAGTATTTGTGATATGTTTCGTTGAAGTAGTTACGTGCATCCAAAATCCAATCCAGATATTATAATTAATCCATTTGAACATATAACCGTAGGAGTAATGGTCGAAAAACCGTCGAAACCCCAATTCAACATCACCATTTTCCTCACCCAAGGATTGGAAAAACAAACCGAGTTGTATGAGACAATGTTCAACTACAATAAAACATGAATAGTTTGCTTAGTTATGCTGGTACATCATACTAAAGGCTGTAACCAAAACGACTCCGTTTAAAATCACTAATTTCTTTTTTATATTCGTCCCTTGTGGGTACTCTTTCAAAATCGATTCCACCTCTTCAACTTCTGCAAGTAACAAAGACCACTTTGAGCGCAGCCATAAAAAGGCGCAACCGGTCAAAAAGCCGCGAAAGAAAAAAACGACATTACCTGAAATTCAAGTAAAAATCACTTGCAATTAAGCTAAAACTTACATACTCCAGTTCTGTACGGTAATAAATGTGATTGCTTCAAAAAATGCGGCGACGCTTATTACAAAACCCGAGATGATATTAAACAAAGCGTGTACCATCATCCAAGGTTTACCGCGCAACGGGAACAAACCGAAAAATCTTGAAATGGTTAAAAGAAAATTTGTGGAATCGCGGAAATTATTTCGAGGAATCATCGCTGCGGCTGGATTCAGCTAGTGCAGAGTTTGGAATGGATTAACGATTAAAATAAATTGTAGGGAATTAAAATTGTTTTTCCATCGATGCGACGAAAATATTTTTCGGAGCTACGCTTCGATTAAATGGTTGAAAATATTCGAAATACCATCAGGAAAAGGAAGCTGGGACGGAGCTTATGTTTCAATTTATTAAAAACCATTCGTGTTTATTTAATAATCATGCGGTTCGATGCGTATCACATCTGCTCGCCACATCAAATCGACAAAAAAAAAACCAAAGCGAACGAAATCAATGTTTTTCCAAAATCAGTCGTCGTTCAATACTTCCATTGTTTTATATTTGTGTTGCTTAATAATTAAAAATGGAGGACCGTGGCAGCGGATCGAACACCCCCGAAGAACGCAGCTCGTCATCGGCCACCCCAACGGACGAGACGCTTTCGGAACCCGCCACCCCGCTCGAGGGGACCACCGCCGAAGAAGCGGCCGGCGGCGGCTCTCCGCCGCGTGCCCCCCAAGGCACGATGCCGCTGTTGCGAATGCTGCTCGCTTCGCCCACCAAAAGGGACCTCGCCGTGTCCGAGGCGTCCGCTTCCTGTCTTCTAGGCAGGAATATTCCATCTTTGATGGACGTGCCGTCGACCAGTCGCGACGGCGACCCCCAGCCGGTTCCCAAGAGAGTTCGAACGGCACCGCCGGCGCCCCCGAATACTCCGGCGACGCCGCTCACGTTGTCGCCGCCGAAAACCACCGAGCAACCGACAGCGACAACATCGGCGCCGCCAACATCTACTAGGAGAACTCCACAAATGACCAAATTACCATCGTTAACCCAGGATGATCCAGGTAAAACGACCTTAAGTATTGAAACAAATCTAAAATATGCTACCTTAGATCTTTCAGATAGTTCTTCAGATTAAACAATTCTGCATGGATCGCCGCAACAAAAAATTACAATCTAAATTTATACAATATTAATGTTACTGTTTTTTAAAATCGCATTTTGTTATATTTTTATCCACACTTCATGTTAAAAGATTAATAAAATAAAAAGAAGAAACATTTATGACGTTTTAACCAAACGAATTATGTTCTATGCGTTATCCGAAGGAAAACGAAAAATGCAATTTTTCTCCAGTTTTTGAGTAATAGGGGATACCCAAAGTTGTGGTATAATATTTGACGTGGTATATTTCATAACGAGTGCAGAAAGTTAATGATTTCATGCGAGTGTCAGTTTGACGAACGAGGCGTAGCGAAGCGGAGCCGAGTCAGGCAATGAAATCCGACTTTTCAGGCGACCACAAAAACGGAATTATACGATAATTACTTTGAAAACATAAAGTGAACGTTTCATCCCAAGTGGATAAACGATTCTATTTGTTAATGTTATTTCCTACCTTGGATTTCCTTGCAATACCTCTAACGAGTTTTGTATAGCAGCCTCCACTATTTCTGGAGAGATATTTCCGTCACTTTGCACGTTATAAACGTTTTTTCGGCTCACTTCAACCACTTCGAACAATATTAACGACGTTTTATTAAGAAATGATAACCACAGAACCTCTCTCATCTGTAATGTCAACTTAAAATCCAATTTGTCTGTGACATCAAATTGAACCAAGCTGAATGGCCCAAATCAACTCGATTCTATAGTGCAATGTGAGAGGTATGAACTAAATTTCCGATCTATGTCTGATCTTGACGTTTGTTCTAATCACGATATCTTTGTCTATAAGGATGACACTGCGCGACACAGAAAAACCTGCTCTAATTTATTCATGAATCTAGAGTTGAAAATGACAAAGTGATGCTTTTAGTTAGTGATACGTTATGTTATCCTGAGTACCTCATTGGCGTCATTAATATTTCATGAACTTCTCATCTATTTCTATCTATATTGGCGTGGGTGTCATTTCGACGTCACCACTTTCCCGCACGGTTCAAACCGGTTTTACCCATGCGCACAGTTGCGTCCAATTGGTAAATTTCTACAATGTACCACTTTCTTACCTCACAAAGTTCAAAAATTAACTGATATTGAACTATATTGAGGATCACAACTTTGGATTGAATTCGGATTATCAAATATTGACTTGTATATACTTTAATAAAGCTCTATATCTTGTATAAAAAAATATGGAATCGATATACTATAAAAATAATTAATCGAACGAGATTCGTTTCATACCTTAAGTACAATGCAGATGAAGCAATACTTTCTATTCGAAAAATCGAAAGGAATGTTTACTGCTGCAATTGCATTTTGGCTTGCATCGCCGCGATCATTTCTTGCATCCTCTTTAACTCCGCCTCTTTTTCTTGCAAAATCCGATCTTTATCGGACACGGCACCGTTTTTATCCTCTATTATCCTGCAAAGAAAAACAAACGAATACTTTTTTTTAATTATTGCGCAAGATAATTACGTATTTCGTTTGGGCGGCAAGACTCCCTTCGCCAGTCGCTCGGATCGGTAATTTTCGTAATGTACTTGTTGGGTGAGCTCCTGGAGATCTTGCATGTGAGCGATTAACATCGATCTCAATTTGATGAAATCGCAATGCTCCGGATTTTCGACTTCAACGACGCCCCAGGGGTATAATCTACCTCTGACTTTACGACCTCGTACTTCAAGTAACGTATTGGCTCCGCACACAGCGAACGGCACTGCTTCTTTCAACTGGCGCACCTACAACAAAGTTGTTGCAACAAAAAGAACAACAATAACACATTACATACTTGCTCCTTGTATTCTTCATCTTCGTCCGAATCACATTCGGGTAACGTATAAATTTTGATACCGTGCTCTTTGATTTCATCTAATACTTTCTGTTTCAGTCTTGTCATTTCTTTCTTAGTTAAAACGTCAGCCTTGGCAATCACGGGTACAATGTTGACTTTGTTGTGTAGTTGCTTCATGAATTCCACATCCAGTGGTTTCAATCTGAATACGACATTAATATTTAAAGAATTTACTTACTTAGCATACGCACCCATGACCGAATGGTGAAATGAAGTAAAAACAGCAATGAATTCTGTTGTCCATGATGTTCTTTCTGTTGAGACCAGACTCATCGCGGAGGAAGCGCTCGAACTGCTCGTCAATATAACGAATGATTTCGGAAAACGAATCTGTATTATCGATTGCATCGCCATAACCGGGGGTGTCTACAACCGTTAACCGTAACTTAACGCCACGTTCTTCAATTTCAACAGTCGATGGTTCCAATTTCACAGTCTGCTTCATTTTCTCTAAAAACGGTAACTTACACTTTTGGTCTTTTAAAACGTAGCAATTACCGGTAGCATCAGGTATTATGCGTTCTGGGTAAAGGTCGGTTAGGAAGAGAGCATTGACTAGGGTGGATTTACCTAAACCGGATTCACCAACCACCATCAGAGTGAATTCGAATCCTTTTTTTACTGACTTTCGATGTACTTGATTGGGTAAGTTGGCGAAACCTACATAACCAGGAGTTTCCAAACTGGAAAACTAAAATTTTTTTTCGTTAAAAAATGAATGGAACACGTTAAGATTGAATATGTTTACAATCGTTTAATAAACAGACATGCTTTGTGTAAAGATCATTTCAACGAATTATTTGTTTTATCAATCGAATGTGACGAAATATCCAGATGAAGTTTATCGCTCCTTAAACATAAACATTGATTGTTCGTTGAACCGCTCCGATTTTATACTATAATTTGAATTAAATATAACTTACGCTTTTAACTGAGTCGTTCGCCATTTTAGTTATTAAAATGTACGTTTAACGGCACGACCGATATGTATCGAAAATTGATAAATAACTACAACAGCAGAATAGCGAAAGTAGGTGTCGGAAATGAGTCAAAACGGTACGTCACTTGTCATTGTTAGAGAGCACAGAATGGTTGTTGCAATTTACGAACTACTCAATAATTTACGTACAATTCATTATCTGACCACGTTCTAACGTGAACAATAAATTAAATTGATATCAAACTGTTCAATTATAAAACAAAAAGCTTAAACAGCTGAAAACAACGCATATTTACGTCGTACAACATCTCTACCGGTAGGTAAGACGTCCACAACTACACCCACACGTGTTAGCACATAAATACTAGTCTAGTTCAGCACCTTTATTTCGTTCTAAATTTATTGGTTAAATTGTGATGATTAAATAACCGCGAATCCTTCGAATTACGATTCCGACCTATTTTTAAACGACGTCCGTTCTAAATTTACCCACATGAGCGGTTTGGGGGAAAATTTTGATTGGCAAGGGCCGTTTGTTTTAGTAAATTACGTGAACGAAACGGTGTTGAATTTGAGAACGGAACTCGTCAACTATACGAAGAACATCCTGGAGCATCTCGTGATTAGTGCTTTTCTATACGCCGTGTTGTGCGTGTCGCTGTACTTTTGTATCTCGCGATGGAAGTTGGTTAAGTTTGACAGGACGATTAAGACGTCGAAGAGGGTGCTCTTAGTGACAGCCCATCCGGATGATGAGTGTATGTTTTTCGGCCCCACAATTTTACGGTTGTTGCAGGAGAAGGAGACCAAATTATATTTGTTATGTATGACGACAGCGAGACACTTGGGTATAGGGACTGTAAGGAAACTGGAGCTGTACGAGTCGTGTAAAGTTTTGGGTATGGATGAGACGTATATAACAGTGCTAGATCACGAATGTATTAACGATGATATAACGATGAAATGGCACACAGAAATGGTTGCCACTATAATATTGAGGCACGTGGTGTCTCACGATATCAACACGTTAATCACGTTCGATCGCAAAGGTGTTAGTATGCATCCCAACCATTACAGTATTTATTACGCAATCGCGCATTTGAGTTTATCGCAGAAGCTTCCTGAAACTTGCAGAATTTATGTGTTAGAAACTGTTAATAGGTTAAGAAAGTATTGGAGCTTTCTGGATATACCATTGTCGTTCTTGCTTTCAAGAACAAGGTAAGTACGATTATTTTTGTTTCACGACAACTAAAAACATTTCATTTCAGATATATGGTCGGAACCAAAGGACGCGCAACTATTCAGAAAGCAATGGCTCAACATAAATCGCAAATGCTGTGGTTTCGTAAACTTTATTTAATTTTTTCTCGGTACGTTGTGATGAATACGTTGCAAGAAATGACTCGATCGGATATCGAGTTGGACTTTGCTGTAGATTAAGTTTAGGATAAGTTTTTTATATGAAAACGTTTTATATATAGTGTTGCATTTTCCACTTTTTGAAATGTTTTTAGTTGTTCGATGAATTTCAGTTCTGTGTACCTGAAATTGAAATTTCTAGTCCAATTATTTCATCATTTGGTGAGAAATCTTTCTTACATATCAATGTTTCATAGTTACCTGTTTATTTCAATAATTTATTGAGAATGATTTGAGGTTATTTCAATTTTGTATCGAATTAAAATTGTCAACGAGATTTGAGTCTTTATGTGACACGCCTTTTAAAACAGAAAAAACAATTGACAAAGTAGATTTAAAAGATTGAATTGAGTTCACAAAATAATTTAAGATTTGTGTTCAGTTTTTTCCATTTTTAATAAACAATATAACAAAAAAGCTGGGGTGCTTTTAAACGACTCTTCGAACTTCAAAGAATCTTTTAAGGTAATAAACTTGCCCTACAGTCATTGCAACCAAAATGAGAGCTTCAAAAAATGACCATAAAACAACGCGCGAGTTAGTACTTTCGTTAATACTTCTATGAATTCGATCCCTTACTGCCATATATTCTTGTTCTTGTTTAACGCCTGTGAGGGAAGCTGGAATAGAGTTTAATGTCGTTTCATACGGTTACCTTGAGCTTGAGACTTACAACTTAGTTCTCTGATCATATTTTCCAGGTTATTAGTGGGGTGACCATCTTGTTTTTCGTTATTACTAGTTGTTTCACCGATTGCCATATTAAACATAACAACTTTGGGCGTCATTGTGGACATTTTATTGGAGAAACAGTAGGTGTAAACACCTGGCGAGTTAGCTGTGAAGGTGTACTTTCCACTGGTTTCTCGGACGCCTTCGTGAATCGTTTCGCCACTCGGACCCAATATCCGAACGTCGATATCCAGAAAACCACCCTCGGCGATTTCAAATGCAAGACCTTAAAATCAGCGTGCCTTTAAAAAGTTGATAAGAATTTAACACGACGATAACCTACCCATTTTAGTACCAGCCTCAACTTTGTCGAAAAAACATTCTTCGGCGTGTGCGTCTACAGTGACGAAATACGAAAAGGTAGTTTTCGCGAGGCACAATAGCGATAAGACAATAAACGCGATTTTCGAAAACATATTTATAAAAATTTTGGAGATTATACGAATTTCGAAAGTGACAACTCACCTAAACTATTCTGTGACTTAACCTATGAAAATGTTTTACTTGTCAGGAGTTTAACAACGGTCTCAGTATCAGGAGGTCATAAAGATGAGTATCGTCGTTCGCCATATCTGTATCTTGCTGACGCTTTCGGAGTTGAACCATGGACAGTAGAATCATAGCTAATTTATTTTATTTTTATATAATTCTAATAAATAATTATAATGGTTTCCCAACTTCACCAAAAGTAAAAACATATGCTAATCTTTCCAACAAGTGTCTAGAAAAATCATCTTTAATTTTTGCTAGTTCTATCGAGATGGTGTCTAGAAATTGTTCTTCGAGTTTGTAGAACTCACTAACAACATTGACTTCCTTGTAAATTGATTTGACTGCTTCAATTTTCTTGGTATCAAAACTTCCGTAACATTCTTCCAGAATCTTTTTTTGTTGTGGCGATGCTTTTGATAATGCCAATGTTATAAGAATACTACACCTGTTCATTTGTATATCGGTCCCAGGTTTCCCAGTTACTTCCGCACCGTAGCAATCCAGTAAGTCGTTCTGCAAATTTGTCCGTATACTTCTTGAGTTGTTACCCAAAGTAAAATAAGTTTACTTGCGTAAAATATAAGTAACTCATCGCATCAAATAACTTCTTAGCATCTGGGGCTAACGTCAAACATTTATCAGCAAGAAGAGTAGCCAACTCCACTGGTTGGTAGTAGAGGAAAAACGTCGCTTTAGTCCTAATGAACTCCTCGATTCTATACCATTTAAAATCATTCATCGATTTTGTTTCCAATTCCATTAGCATGCCCAAAAAAGGTGTGGTATCCGTAACATTTTCCAAAATTCTAGTGTAGTGTTTATGTTTGGAATAATATTTTTTAGTCAATTGAAACAAAATGTATTGAACTACCAAAATGTCAGCTGTGGATGTTATTCCAATGCCTTCGAATGTTTGCCAAGTCGGTCTACCTCTTCGGAAATCGTGTTTGTCGAGGATGTCATCCAGAAGCATGTAGTGTGTGTTACTCTACAGATTTTATAATTTTTAAACCCTTTATATTAAACGACATGGCAATGCTAATTGTTTCATTAATTATTTAAACGCACTTACAATTTCCAGTAACCAAGCTGTTCGATATACGGCTGCCATGTTTGCTTGATTGAAGGTACCGAAATGTTCTTCGATGGCTTTGTACAAATAAATTAAAATGTGCTGTCTCAAAAATTTGGAATACGGGAGGTAATGCTCAAAAAGTTTTTTTAATCGTAATTTCACAGCTTCGTTTTCGCACAATACGTCTTTATGTAGCGCCTCCTCCAAAATTTTTGGATACTGAGCTAAAAATGCCTCTTCCTCTAGTTTAGACAGTAATTTGCATTCTTTTGGATTGCGTAGAGGTTTTCGATTCAAATTCGTCGAAAGGTATCTGGAAACATTTTGCGATCAACTCGTACCTCACCAAAAGTTACTCTTCACTCACTTGGCGTTTTCAAGAGCAAAACGTCGACCGCAAAGGAAATTGCTCAATACTTTAATCCAGGACATGTTTTACTGAATTGATTACTAACAAAATAATTTGGGGAATTTGTTGTTGCTCTAATTATTCATGAATTCCTATCTTATCTTGTTTTAGATTCATGGTTATCATAACAAATTGAGTACATGCAACGATTATTTGTTGTAAATATTTCATTTCTCGGTAATATTTTTTGAGCTATAACTGAGAATAATTCATTTGAAGTATTTGAAGTGGGGAATACCAGCTTCGATAAGCGCAAACAGTTTCCCTCTTCGAATGGCGTTTCATGTCAAATTCCGAGAAATCTTTGATAATTCTCGAAAATATTTTTGTAACAATCACAGATCACCAGATTATTTCACTTCAACACTACGTTCGCACACAGCACAACTGTCATTTAACATATACTGAAAAGAGGTTAAAACTATACCACTATCACTGGACATGCGATTTAAAAAAATTTCAAAATACTTTTCTGCAGAGTTTGTTTCTGTAATTATGATACAATCATAGATATATTACTTGGTCTATGAGTGCAATGATCATCCGTCAGTCTAACGAAAGTTGAAAGATGGACGCATGTCTGAAATTCACCAACTGTTTGATCAATTGAACTCGTACATAGTGCATTTGAACTATTTTATTGACGAAATACTAAATTCTATGGTAACGGTCGTGATTACAGTGCAAGATGAATTAGACATACTTTGTCTACAAGTGCAATCATTTGTCAGTCTAGCCCCTACTAATTAGTCCAATGAAATTATATAGTGTGAATGTCTTAAACAATTGTACATCTTAAAGAGTTTACTCTCAGTTAGTGACCATTTTATTTAATCACTATGAACATATAGTTCCAATATGTTATTATAATGGTTTCCCAACTTCACCGAAAGTAAACACATATGCTAATTTTTCCAATAAACTCCTCGAGAAATCATCTTTTAGTTTTCCTAACTCCGTTGAGATGGTTTCTAAGAATTGTTCTTCTAGTTTGTAGAATTCACTGATAACGTCGATCTCGTCGTAAATGGATTTGACTGCTTCAACTTTTTTGGTATCAAAACTTCCGTAACATTCTTCCAGAATCTTTTTTTGTTGTGGTGATGCTTTCGATAATGCCAATGTTATAAGAATACTACACCTGTTCATTTGTATATCGGTACCAGGTTTACCTGTTACCTCTGCACCGTAGCAATCCAGTAAGTCGTTCTGCAGATTTGTTCGTATACTTATTGAGTTATGATCAAAACTAAAATAAGTTTACCTGCGTGAAATATAAGCAACTCATCACTTCAAATAACTTTTTAGCGTCAGGAGCTAACGTCAAACATTTATCGGCGAGAAGAGTAGCCAGCTCCACTGGCTGGTAGTAGAGGAAAAACGTCGCTTTAGTCGTAATGAACTCTTCGATTCTAAACAATTTAAAATCATCCATCGATTTTGTTTCCAATTCCATCACCATACCAAGAGCAGGCGTGGTATTCGTAACATTTTCCAAAATTCTAGTGTAATGCTTATGATTCGAATAGTGTTTTTTAGTCAATTGAAACAAAATATATTGAACTACTAAAATGTCAGCAGTTGACGTTATTCCAATGCCTTCGAATGTTTGCCATGTCGGTCTACCTCTTCGGAAATCGTGTTTATCGAGGATGTCATCCAGAAGCGTGTAGTGTGTGTTACTCTATAGATTTTATAATTTTTAAACCTCTCATATAAAATTGTTTTTAAGCGACGTTGGAAATGAAAATGATTGATAAACTATCTACAAGCTCCAATTTGATTGATTAATAATCGCCAACGCCGACTGTTTCATTATTAATATTTCATCATTATTTTAAAGCACTTACAATTTCCAGTAACCAAGCTGTTCGATATACGTCTGCCATATTTGCTTGATCGTAGGTACCGAAATGTTCTTCGATGGCTTTGTACAAGTAAATTAAAATGTGTTGTCTTAAAAGCTTGGAATACGGGAGATAATGGTCGAAAAGTTTTTTTAATCGTAATTTCACTGCCTCGTTTCCGTACAATACGTCTTTATGAAGCGCCTCCTCCAAAATTTTTGGATAATAAGCTAAAAACGCTTCTTCCTCTATTTTAGACAGTAATTTGCATTCTTTGGGATTGCGTAAGGAGTTTCGATTCAAATTCGAAAGGTATCTGGAAACATTATGCGATCAACTCGTTCGTCACTAAAAGTGACTCTACTCACTTAGCGTTTTCAAAAATAATACGTCGACCACAAAGGAAATTACTTAGTAGTTTAACCCGAGACATGTTTTACTGAATTGAATACTGACAAGATTCTTCTGTGAATATGTTGTTGCCTTAATTATTGATGAACACGAATCCTTATCTTATCTTGTTTTTTATTCATGGTTTTTATAACGAATGGAATATGTGCAGCGATTATTTATTGTAAATATTTTGAAGTACTCCGAACTCATTTCTTAACTGCATATGCAGCTTCGATAAGCGAAAACAGTTCCCCCCTTGGATTGCCGTCTAATATCGAATCTTTCCCTATTTTCAAACAAACAAGGCAACAAATATTTTTGTAACAATCACAGATCACCAGAGTATAAAAATTCACTTCAACACAACGTTCGCACACAACACAACTGTCATTCAACGTATACTCAAAAGTTAGGTTAACAACTATAGGACTATATCTCTGGACATGCGCTTTCAAAATACTTTTCTGCGGAATTTCGTTTCTGTGGCCATATGGTGCAATCATAGATATATTAGTTTGTCTATGAGTGCAATGATCATCGAGAGTTCGTTGAACTGAACGAGAGTTTAATTTCGCATGCGAAATCAAAAATGGCGATCCCGGTAAATGGTAACAGTATTTAAAATTGACATCTATAGTAATGGAAACTTAGCTCGAATTTCCTGTAATATTCATTTTCGACTCTTCGAGAATAGTGCATTTGAACTATTTCATTCACGGAATTCGTAACTTTAGTGCAATCATAGATAAATTATACATACTTTGTCTGTGAGTACAATCATCTGGCTCCATTGAGATCATATACTTTAAATGTCATTTAATTTAATTTATTCATTATGTACCATACATTTCTAGGTGATCATAATGGTTTTCCAACTTCACCAAAAGTGAATACATATGCTAATTTTTCCATTAAACTCCTTGAGAAATCATCGTTAATTTTTCCTAGTTCCGTAGAAATGGTTTCTAAGAATTGCTCTTCTAGTTTATAGAATTCACCGATAACGTCGATTTCATCGTAAATGGATTTGACTGCTTCAACTTTCTTGGTATCAAAACTGCCGTAGGACTCTTCCAGAATCTTCCTTTGTTGAGGCGATGCTTTGGCTAATGCCAATGTTATAAGAGTACTACACCTGTTCATTTGTATATCGGTACCAGGTTTACCACCAATCTCGGTTCCATAACAATCCAGTAAGTCGTTCTGCGAATGATTTCAATTATTTACTTGGCGTAGTTTTACCAAAATAAATATTTTACTTGCATAAAATATAAGCAACTCATCACGTCGAATAACTTTGTAGCGTCAGGCGCCAGTGTTAAACATTTATCTGCAAGAAGAGTGGCCAATTCCACCGGTTGGTAGTAAAGGAAAAACGACGCTTTAGTCCTGAAATTCTCTTCGATTCTATGAAGCTTGAAATCTTCCGTCGATTTTGTCAGCAATTCCATTATCAGACCCAAAAAAGGTAAGTTGTTTGTAAAGTTTTCCAAAATCTTGGTGTAATGTTTGTGTTTAGAATAGTGTTTTTTAACCAAGCGAAACAAAATGTATTGAGATACGACGCTATCAGCGACGGATGTTATTCCAACGCCTTCGAAGGTTTGCCAAGTTGGTCTACCTCTTCGGATCTCGTGCTTATCGAGCAGGTCATCCAGAAGCATGTAGTGTGTGTTACTCTATAAAGTTTATAACTTTTACAACGCATATTACAAACAAAAATTTTTGTTTCAGGTTAACAAATCGGACTTACAATTTCCAGTAACCAAGCTGTTCGGTATACTTCGGCCATATTTGCTTGATTGAAGGTACCAAAATGTTCTTCGATGGCTTTATACACATAAATTAAAGTGTGCTCTCGCAAAAGTTTGGAATACGGGAGGTAATGGTCGAAAAGTTTTTTCAGTCGCACTTTTACAGCCTGGTTTTCGTACAATACGTCTTTATGTAGCGCCTCATCCAGAATTTTGGGATAATGAGCCAAAAATGCTTCTTCCTCCGTTTTGGACAGCAGTTTGCATTCTTTGGGATTGCGCAGTTGCTTTCGATTGGAATTAGTTGAAACGTATCTGAGGACATATTGCAACCAACTGGATGTTCACTAAAAGTTAGTCTTTACTCACTTAATATTTTCATAAATAATACGCCGAGAGCAAAGGAATTTAGATAATAGTTTAAGCTGCGCCATGTCTGATCAATTTTAAGGATATTATGTTGAGTACAACTATTCATTGCTAAATTTACATTTTTATCTTATCATGTATATCTTTTCTTCTTATCGCGCCGTCTCCTGTAGAAGGTTGGCGATTCATACAGCTAAACGAACTTTGTTAACTGCTGTTCTAAAAATATCGTTTGACGAACAGCCGAACCACCTTCGCATGTCTTTCATCCAAGAATTCTGCCATGGATATCATATCAAATTAAAATTTCTGTTCAGTATTTTATACATTTGGGCAACGGTGGCGTCAGCCCAGGATGGACCGAGCGGAGTCGATCGGGTGCAACCGGCAACCGATATTCATATTTTGTATTCGAACACAGAGTGACACCATCGTTTTTAAACTTCAATTCGTAGAAACACAGTATTGCCCAAGTTCAATTAATAACAATTTCTGATAACATTTTTTTAAGCTACCGATTTTTATAAAACGTTATAATTAATCTTAAAAAAAGGGTTGGACGTGGCATTATCCCGGATTCCCGTTTACCCATCTCTAATGGCCCTCGAAACTGAGGCGAGCGTAAAATTCATAAACTTTTCCGCTTTAGGAGCGGCTCGCGTCGTTATCCCGCGGATAAACGAACGGGGGCATCGAAATTCCATTCTCGGATTTTCCGAGAGGGGTCTGTCGCCCTCGCGGCACACGTGTTTCACGCCACGGGGGGTGCGAACTTTTCCGTCGCTCTCGACACTTTGGTTGCGTGGAACGGCTCCGATACGAGATCGATGCACGAAAAACTTTTTACAGTACGTGCGGGTGGCGAAAAGTTGCTTGCACAAAAAACTATTTTCCACAGGGGTCTCAAATAAAGTTCGTTTGAAAATACACGAGAATCGCAGACTTGAGCATTCTGTGCTCAAGTGTAAGCTGTGGTTACATGTTCAGCTCGTCAATATTTGATTACCAATCCAGGGATTCGATTGATTGGACCATCGACAATCTTAAACCCAGCGGGATGGTTCGAGGATTAACAAAGTTACCGGATCGCGGTGCGCGTTATCGATAATTGAACGAAATAAATTCGAGAGACGAACGAAACAATTTCCTCCTCGTTTCCGGTTAATCCCGTCGGCGGTGCGGGGGCGGCCGAGGGGGTGGACGGTTTTGGAATAAGAGCGAATTCCGCGCGGGCGGTCGAGGAAAAACGATTCGCTTTTGATTACGCGGACCGGCAAATAGCAGTTCGAATGTAAAACGCGAGGAAATTAAAGGTGGAACGATGGAACGCGTTCGCGAAATGAACAATTTTAATTGCGAAACTTCCTCGAACGGAACATTTAACGTTGGAACGGGCGAGCGGAAAAAAGTCGAGAGGACAGGAATTTCCGGGAGACAACCGGAATTCATTTACCGGTCGAGGAGATGGTCGCACGTTTTATCTTCAGTAGTTCACTTGAACTACGTCATGGACGGCAGGGTGAGAAAATGTCGAAACCGCCCCTGCTCACTAGGTAATGCGATTTTCAGAAAACTTGAAAATCTTGACGCTCCAGCAATTTACCATGCTGCGCGCACGTCAGCCATAACGCGGCTCGTAATAGCTACGATGAAAACTGCCAATTTCACGTGTCGGGAAATTCGGTTCTGGTCTCGTTTCGATTCCGCCATCATCGGGGTTTGATTGCCGTCCATTAATCCCGCCTAAGGAAATTGCCACGCCGTCTGCTTTCCATATATGACGAAAAATTAATTATCGCTCGGTTGGCTCGTTTCGATACGAGATTGAATAAAAAACACTGGTAGCTAGTCTATTGTGAGGAAGGTGCTTCGGGCGATTAATTTGATATCGTTTGTTGTGGTTATTAGTAGAAGTATAGAGAAAATTATATTCAGCAAACTACGTCGAAGCTTGGAACTACTTTGTATCCAACTCTATGATAACGTTCGTAATTGTAGTGCAATCATAGATAAATTCAATCAATTTAGTTTTTCTGTGAGTGCATCATCTGTCAGTTTAACACGAATTGAAAGGTGACAGTATAACCAAAATTTATTCACCGTTGAAATCGCATAGTTTTAACGCCTGAAATGAGTGAATTTATGAATTTCCTACATCCTCCACTTTTTGTACCAAATAGTTTTTGTTGTAGTAACGAAGGTGTCGAAATGTCGATTGGTAACTTTGCATAACTGCACTTACACAGGACGAAGACTATTAGGATGCAAAATTGAAAAAGAAAAGTGGCACCAATATGCTAAAATGAGTTTTACATAAATGGAAACTTATCTGTAACGATAATTTTATTTCCTCCGTTTTCTCTTTAAAGTGGTCCATTCGAACTATTTCGTTCACGGAATACCCAGCTTCGTGGTAAAGTCGACAATTACAATGCAATCATAGATAAATTAGTTTGTCTATTAGTGCAAACATATATTTAACGCGAGTTTGAAGATGGCCGCATACCTGAAATGTATGAACCGGTTAAACTTAAATGGTTTGTAAGTTAATTCATCGTGAATCGTCTACTTTAAGTGAGTGATAACACTTTGAAATTTGTCGATTGTTGATTAATGCATCAAATCGATCGGATTTAAGGAATTGCACCATTTTTCGAAAGAATGTTATCCTGAAGACAAAAAATGGAAAAGTTGAACCCTCGTTGCCAATAATTAAAAGAAAGTATCGCAAGTATAACTTTTTACTAGAAAAAAGGCCCCATTTTCGGGGTAAACGCAAACGGTCTTAATCTCCCCCAACATTAGCATTTTCCATCACATTTTTTTAATGGTTATTGAAACGAGGCGAAAAACGCAAAAAAAATATGGCGAGGTGTGATCGATCATCATCGGTGGAGTGGGGGTGAGGCGTTCGGGAGCGTTCGCGTTTCGGGGCCTCTTCGTCGAGAGGCGGCCGAGAGCGCCTGTTCACTTGTTCAGTGAGCGATCGACGTGGTGTCGTGGGGCATCGGTCTAGAAGAGCGCGCGCCCGAGGACCTGCTGGTCAGATGAGAAAGCGATGGCCGCGAGATTCGCGATCGGCACGTTGTCATTATGTACGGTCGTTTTAGCGGTCGCCAAATTGCCGAACACGACCGGCATCGACGGTCGTCTGACCGACGAGCTGCAAATCGACAAATTTTTTTCCTACTGGATGGTGTTCAATAATTTCGACGACGTTAAGATGTCAGGTTAGTGAATGGACCAAAGAACGGCTCGAATTTGCATAATTCGAACTTATTGTCAAGTTGTTATTATTTTATTGGCGCAATTCCTTAATGCGACCGAACGGGCCGCGCGATTTTTCTTTCGGTATTTCCTAAGGTCAATCGCGTATTTAAATTGCGTATCTGCTGCTACGACTAATCGCGACGGTTATTCCTAACGACGCGACGGAGCGGTAATTTCCAATTTTGACGATCGGGAACTGGACGGGTTTATTAAATGACAATTGATGTCGTCATTGCCAAACCAATCTCTTAAAGTGGAAAAAACGTCGTAGACGTAAAAGTTTCCGACCTGAACTTTTGACGCAAATATTCAAATAGCTTGAGTCACCCCTTCGAATGATCTCAACTTGACACGAAATCGGCGGTCGTTTATCATTGCACCATTTCGTAATCGTGACGCACAATTTCGATTCGTAATCGGAGAAAAATCGGAAAAGCGATAATCGGATTGTTTCCGTCGCGTCGCGATTATAATTCCGAAAATATTCTCTGCGGCGGGCCTTTGTCGATTCTCAATTAACCGAAGTAACATCTTAACTGTACTGTTCACGGATGTCGTGAACAATGAGCGTCGCGCTCTTTATGTAATGAACGTCAAAGCGCGGACCACCCTCGACCCCTAAAAAGGGAACTTTACGCGCCTCGACTCCGGGCAATCTTGGATGTTTCATTATCAAATTGCCGTAGGTGGGTTGGCACGGAGAAAAATTTACGGGTTTTCGCTCAACTAGGCGAGGTGCCACGGTCATAAAGAATTCGTAATGAGGTGAAACCTAATCATTGAATAAAATTCCTCTTATTCTCTTACATGCGTTCCTTCGATGAAAATTAAAATAGAATCGCATAATTGTATTGTATACGAAGATAAAACACGGCCTAAGGGCCGATTCTACAATGCCAAGTGACAGGATGATTAGTTCAAATGAACTACCGTTTTGATGTTTAAATACACGCTGAAACAAAAGTTGTGGTAAAACCAACTAATACCAATGTGTCCCCCCCCTTTTATACCTCTGATTATAGAACAGAGAAGTATAAAACAAAAGTTAATCGAACAATGTTAGAAAAAATTTATGTACGTATTACGTATTAACAAGTAAATCCTTCGCACACTGTTAGGAGGAATTCCAACGGGCCTTCCGGTTGATTTATAGAAAATTCGAAGCCCGCGAATTCATGCACCCCACGAGTCCGCTGTCCAATAAAGGGAGAACGTAAATCGTCGTGGATGATCGCCGAATATCGATAAAACGGGATATACTCCCAAATATTACGTTTTCGCGATCGGTCTAAGCGGATTATCTAGATTTCGTTTTGTTTCGTCGAGTATCCACAATAACAAGCAGAAATACGAACACCGCATCGACCGGAAATGGCAACGGGGGTTCGAATAGGGGATCCGAACAACATTTCTCATATCAAATCCTGGCAAATAAGTTTTTTTGTTCAATCTCTTCGCAATTTTCGTACATCCGATTGACGCGAAACGAAAAAACAGAACTCGCTTTATCCTAGATTTAGTCACGTATATTTCAGATGATAGAAATATATTTTTAACACTGCATCACAGTCAAGTCAAAAACTGGTATAAACAACACAATAAACAAAATCATCAACACACACTTTTTCACAAAGCATTGATTCACAGCATCTGCAATCTCAAGGAGTGGCAGCACGTGCAATTTGCTTCTGAGCAATCATATTCTCAAATAGGTGACAGGATATACCTCATACCATCCTCAAGTAGAAAGACGGCTCATGGCCTATGATCTGTCTTCTTATTGCAAATATAATTTCAAGCAGTTTATGCTCTTGGCAGTATTCTTTCCAAGTTAGACTTGTGTCCATCGTCAAGTCCAAAAACGAGGCCTCTTAAGAGCTCCTTCGTGCCGACAAAAAGGGTAGCATAGTGAACTGTCAACTGTCAAACATCTTTTGTAGCTGGACAACGTATAGGCATTTGAGTGCAGGTTTAATATGTTCTACTCAGTCCTCACCGGCTATCCACAAAAGACTAGATCGATATCCTTGCAATATTACCCATAAACCAAAATATTCTTTTTGCAATACTCCGTTTCTTGTTCGTAGCACTAAATACAATGACATTTGTAATGTAAACATACTTTTCGGATCATAGAATAATTTGCATTAAGTCATGTATTGGGAATCGTTTGAACTATTGTAATTACCAAAAGATCTACCAAATATAACGACAGAAAACATGATTGACATACATGACGCGACTGCAATGGAAGCACATTAAAAACCCTTAATCCGTTTAGCTTGAACTTTAATCCATCGCGAAAATAGAAATTCGAGTCACGCAAACGTTTCTTCACATACGTACGCGAGTGTTGATCGATCCGTTTGTCGCGCTATCCGAAATAATTTACCACCCCCGCTGGAAAATGGGATCACGCCGCCGTCCGTCACACTTAAGAAAAAAGTCCGGAGAACGTTCAATAACGAATTCGCTTCATCATTCAACTTCCTGCATGATATAGCGAGGCACCATTGGACGGAGAAAAGAAAACAAAGAAGCGACACATTCATTTTTAAGAGTCGCTGTACTTTATACAAAATCTAAAGAACGCGTGAAACGACTCTGAGACGTACGTAACTAAGTTCCCATTGAAATTTTGATTCAAACTTACCCATTTGTAGACGTCACGCTCATACGAATTCCTGACGTTAAATATTCCGCCAGAGGCTTATGATCGAATGAGCGAAAATGTTTGCGGATGCCCAAGATGAGCCTGCTGAAACGTAAATTCATTTCGGAAGGTCGAGCGAATTGGTTTCGCGGTAACGTATTGGATAACGTCGAGAAACGGGCACATCCCCCTCATCCCCATTGTGAATTATTAAAAGCTCCGAAATTAAAGCACGCGCCCGGTAAACAACGGTTCCGGGTAATAACGACGCTCTAATCCTTGGCGTTAGCGGTGGCGCGGAAAGATGTTGCATTACGATGATAACAAGAAGAAGAAGAAGAAAGTTGGAGCGCGGCGTAGTATTCGAATCGACATTTCGAGAGGAGCGAGATCACGTCCGAAGTGGAATCCGGCGATGAATCTTAATTACTTTCGTAATTGATTCCGCGGAAAGACGCCCGAAAGCCATTCGGAAACGTAGTCCGTTACGCGAACTTTACTATCTTTTTCGGTCTCCGTTCGATGAAACTTTAATCAGAAACCGCAGATAAAAGCGACGCTCGCCGTCCCCCGGATCCGATTGACGCTTTATCAGCAATCGCCGAAAGGCTCAGACGTGTATCACTTTAATCACCGACCGTTGCACAAACGACTGAAAGGAAAATTAATTAATACTTTCTTCTTCGTCGCTACGATACATTTCGAAATAACTTTAGTTAAGTGACAAGCGGTTCCACTTACTTCGTTAGTTATCTAACTAATCTATGATACATGTCACTAATGTACTTAACGCAGATGCACATCATTCCATTCTATAACAAAGGTGTAGTTCATTAACTGAATCGACTACATTTACAAAGTAGTTCCTTCGATCAAAGAAATAAAATTTGTTGTGTACACATTTTCTATCTCGGTTGACACTAGACATCACTGATCCAGTGATGAAGTATCATAGATGGCGTTCTTTACATAAATTTTCTGCAAGTCTTTGACATAAACGCAAGTAGTTCTTTTTTAAATTCAAAATGAGATGATAAATTCAATCAAAGCTCGAACAAGGTTATCCAGACGGTGTCAAATAACAAATTCGAAAATTAATCGATCCAGCGGCCTTGACCTATTGGGCGCGATGGTAAATATTTTCGTTTACAAATAATAAAGTGACCGTCGTGTATATCATTTCCAGATCGTGACTTGCAATGTGTCGGTCGAGTTTCGTGTTGCACCTTTCTCCGGCGAGTTCGTTACCCTGTCGCGTTCGATGAACCCGAATGAAAAATCCGAAAACCCACCCCCCTTTCGGTTATTCCGTTCATTTTGCAACCCCCGACTCCATTGTCTGTTGCGCCATCGATCATCCGTTACACTGTATAAGATGGAGAGGAACTCCCCCATCTAATCCTTCGGATGCAGCGTTGAGCCGCTAAACGACGCGCCTCCTCGAAAACGGACGCGTTTAACCCTCCAATTTGTCGACGTCAAAAACACGACTACGGGAAAATATTATTCCCGACGTTGTGGTTAAAACTGAAAAAAGAAAGTTTTTATTCCAGACGATCCGTTCACGATATTCGCCCCGACGAATGAAGCAACCGAAAAGCTCGCGGGTCGCTTGCAAGTGCCGGCGATCGTCAAAGACGTCCTCCTGGATCACGTGCTGATCGGTTACCGTTTGGACTTGGACAACGTAACCGGGAACGCCTCCCAGGAAATCGACGTCCGGACTGCGTCCGGAAAACCGATCGTCATCAAATCGACAGCGGACGGCGGCGAGTGGTATGCCAACGACCGGCGCATCCTCAAACGAAAAATCGTCGTTCCCAAAGGGATTTTAATCGTGCTGGATGGCTTCCTGTTCCAAGATAAAGATGAGAACGCAACGCTCGCCCCAGCTGCTCTGCCGTTGCTTCACAAAGAAGAAACCGAGCATCGGCGAAACGGGACATTCGTCGAAAACGTTCTGGGCGTATTATCCTTCCTGAAGAGCGGCGTGAGGGTGTTCCAACATTTCCTGTCCCGCTCCAACGTGTCACGGTTGTTGAATGACAGTAAGTAGACCGCGTCCTCCGATTCGATCTGAATAACGTTTTCCCGCAAACCGCAGCTGACGATTACACGGTTTTCGTACCGACCGATCACGCTTTTCAAAGATGGCATCCCATCGACTGGGGCTTCTATCCGTTCAGCGTGCCGGAGTTCACCGAAAGCATCATTACGAATCACTTTGTGAAAGGACGTCTCAAACAGGATACCATAAAGGATGGGCAAGCGATGAAAACGATGGGGGGAAAGGAGATCATTTTCAGAAGAACATCACGTATGTAGGCGGTTTATTGTAATTAGCGTAACGCTACCTGTTTTTGCAAACGATGAGTCATGAAGGTGATCGTAAAAGCTGCATGACGCACCGAAACTCTCGTTGCTTATGTTACACCATTAACATATTTCTCGTGTGTTTTAGTAAACCTATCGGTCAACGGTGCGTCAATAGTCAAAGGTGACACGCCGGTCGCCAAGGGGAACATAATGTTCATCACCGAAGTCCTATTCGTATCCGAGTCGGTTGTCTCCAAACTCCACCAACAGCATCGCGACAAAGAAACTCCACCTCTACTCGCTTTCCCTTGGTTCGGGGCGCAATTTTTGTCGCACGCCTTCTTGGCTTTGGAACGCGACAAACGATTCGCGCACATTACGCGTTTCCTAAACTTGGCCGATCTGGCTGCCCACGTATCGGGCACCGGTTACACGTTTTTCGTCCCCATCGACACCGGTTTCGAAGAGCTCGGTTTGGACAAAATGCCCGACAATTACTTGTCGAACGGACGAGGTTTGGAAATTCTACTCAACCATTTCGTAAGGGGAAGACTCTACGATCGAGACCTGGTCGATGGGGCCAACCTGGAAACCTTGGGTAACAAAACGATCTCCATCGAACGCAAAGATCAAAAAGTAACCGTAAACGGAGCTACGATCGTCCAAAGTGAAGTCTTCGTCTACAACCTCGGCACCATGTTTTATATAGACAAAGTCCTCTTTGCAACTTTAAACGATCTTCCATCCGCAGCAACAATTAGTAGCGTTCCTAAAACCACGCGTAAAACACCGTCGGACGTCCCGAAGGACATCGAAACGATTCCAGAGGAACTGGCCGAGACGACGGGCGACTTGCCGGATATTCTCGTATCCGACGACGCCTCCACCAACATCACTTCAGAACCACGAACCGAAAATGTCTCGGCGGTCGAAACGCAAAATCAAACAGAGATCGCGCAGTAAAACAGTTTTATCAGGTATTAGAGAACTAGATATTTTTGGAAGATTTTCCCCGACATCATTTTCGAAGAATTAAAATCAAAATCGTGGTTATTGCGTTAGAAACGAGTGTTATAGCGAATGAGTATCTTAATTAATAATCAATCGCCATTGTGTCAAACTAAATGTGAATTAGTTTTGAGGCTTCGCTTAAACTGGATCAAACGGATTTGTTGGATTCAAGGAGCGCGCCGGAATAAAACTGACTGATATATGTTGAAAATGAAGATAGTGTAAATTATATTTATAATGTTTCAAATCGATGTTAATTTATAATCATCTTTAACGTGTAGACGAACAATCCAAATGAATTTCTTAACATATCTATTTAATTGAGCCTAAAAACTTCCCTCAATTTTGATTGTTTTTATTTTACGAAATCCTTTGCGATGAATAATCTTCGAGTAAGTTTTTGTGGTCGGAAATATTAGGTCTTGCTTCGTAATTACAAATTGTAACGCCGTGATGATTGGATTCGGAAAATTCGCCACGTAGACCGATATAATAAATTTTGGTTTTTGGATTCCCGAAATTTTTCGGGAAATGCAATGTTAGGTGATGCACGTTGCTGAAAGTGACCACTCTGAAAAACAATTCCATAAAAACACTCGAATATTTAAGTTATGTTATAAACCTCGTCGCATATTCGAGGGTTCCAGTGCTATCCGGATGTAACGCAAACTCCTGATCCGGATGTATAGATATATCGTCGAAAGTCATCGACGGGCGATTTTTAAAACTGTTTATAATTAATGCGTATACGATTAAAATTAAGATATAACTTACATTCGCAAGTTAGATGGGTGCGAATCCTCTTCACCTCCAATCACGATAATCCCCTTCAACTTTACATTACCTGTAAAAGGGATGTTGAATAACAGTTCTTCGTCGGCGTCGGACTCGACGTTCTGCAAATCACCACCTTCACGTTTTATAGCAAATCCACAGATAACTTACAGTATTGAAATTTAAACGCTCTTCCCACGGTTTAAAAACGTTCCGTCCAGAACCTTCAACGTCTTCGTTCAAGCACTCCAAATTATCTTTATTTATTTTCGTGTATAAACTATACTCGACACCCATTTCAGCGTCATCGTGCCCCTTTTCACCTTCACAACAATTTTTGCCTCCGTGAGGCGGCATTTCAATAACTAAACTTTGCGATTGCTAACCTTAATGATTTGACGTAACGCACCGAAATAAGCGATATCGAGACCATAGAAAGTGATTTATTAAACGTATTTAATTTATTACTTATGTATATACACTATTGATCACAAAGTTCACTTAGCGAATCCGTTACTAAATTCGATTTTCCTATCAAACTGCATATGGTTGTCGATAATTTGAAACAGTTCAGCAGGTTGGGGAATTCGCCCCGTTTCCAGTTTCGACCACACAGGCACGTCGTTTAGTAGAATCTCAAATGCACCGGATTGAGTCAGTTGGGTTTCGACGATATTCGAGAGGAAAAATATCATCATGCACGCGTAAATTTTGTTTTCCACGCACCACGTCCACCACGACGGTTGAGGTTGGTTGACGTATTCGAAGATGTTCACACCACCCAAAATGCATAAAATAATGAGCATTTTAACAAGCCCCTGCAAAGGAAAACGATAGAAACTGCTCGTATCGTATCGTAACGCAACGGCGTACCAGTAGTCGGGAAATAAACATGTTCATACCAGGTGGGTCGTAATTTGTACCTTCGAGAGCTATAAATGGGTATTTTTGTTGTAGCAATTCAGCGTATTGCTCGTACATTTTCCTGTAACCACAGGAGTAGCTAAAAACAGAATTGTTGGGGTTATCATACGACGTTAGTGGGGTTTGTACCAATAGAAAAACTTTAAAGTAGGCGCACCGGCGTTTTGCGACAATTTTGTAAGTGGAATATCATTTTCCGAAGCGAAATTCGCGGATAGGAACGAAAGGAAAACAAGTAACACTAAAAGGGAAATTCGTGAATTCATTTTTGTTTCAATGACAACTGAAATACTGATTAGACTGGTCATAGAGAATTTAGTGTATGCAATGTTTGAACTACTCATGTCCTGATGACGACACCATTGTCTATCAATATTATAGACATTGCACGCAATACAAGGGTTTCAAATCTGTAAATGTTCTCCGTGAGATGCTGCCATCTACGATTATCTCAACGTGTCTTTTTCGAACTATGATATTCGTCTAAAAAAGAATACAGTTTTCTTTCGAAATTCGTCTATCTGAATAAAATTGCATAGGTTTCGATTCAGAGACGTCTCTAGCCCATGTAGTGTACATTATGGTAAGTGCTCAGTCCAATAATTAAAAAAGAAGGGCCTTCACTCGGTTTATTCCACTTTTCGATTACTAGAAAAATGTATTCACCCCGGTTTTTCCAATTTTTAATATTCGAGACCTCCCTAGTGAGAGGCGCCCAGAGCACCCTAGGACCGCTGCACCTCTATGCACCACACGCACTACATAATAGGAATGGCGGACATAAATGACGAAATTGAATAAAAATGGCGTCGAGGGAAAATTCATTTTACGATTTTGAATTAACAAGTGAGTTTGATTTTTATTTCATTCGTCCCGAAACGAATAAATATTTTGCGACTAATTATTCAGCCTGTTTATCAGGAAGAGACGTAAATATTTTCCGCCGACGCCATTTTTATTCGATTTCGTCATTCACGTTTTTTGATCGTAGTTGTTAATGAATAAAATAGATGCATTGAAATATTTTTTCTCTAATTCAAGCTGCGACTCAAATATTATAAATTTTAAAAATATAATTATAAAAATACAAAACCCAACAAACGATAAAATTAAAAAAAAATAGAAAAGTATCACAATACAAATATTCCCCTCAATCACCTCTATAATGCACAATATTATTTTCAGTTTCGTAAATTTCAATTTCATTAAGCAATTCAGGTTTGTTCATCACACTTTTCATTTGTTCCCAAATAAAAATAGCGAGATTCTCTGTAGTACTTGGTTTGCGTTTGAAATATTCGACATCCAGATCTAAATTTTTATGATCCATCGGTTTCATTATTGCTTCATTCATTTCCCTTTTTAATTCTGTCATATTCATGATCATTCCAGTTCGGTCATCAACTTCTCCATACAAAGTTACTTTTACTAAAAACAGTGTAACCAACATTCTTTCCTCGCAAGCATATGTTGAAATAGTTTGAAACATTGTTACCTTGATAATTATGCCCATGCCCATTAATATGATTACATTTTCCAAAGACCTCTTGATTTTCTTCAGCTGTTAAGTATTGACTGAAATGAAAAGTTTGAATGAAACGAGTTATTTTAAATGAGAAGGTACCTATGTAGCCTATGGCAGGCTGAAAAAGTTAGTCTTCTTGTTTGATAAGCCTTGGGCATTTTTCGAAAATTTGTTAACAATTTTGAGGTTAGTTTCAAAATAAGACAATGTTGCAACATGACAGTATCGTGTGATATCCTTCTATGCTCAGTCATATTGTTAGGTTAGAAATTTCAAACTAACTTTTATGAATGAATTCAAACAATCCGGCACTTCGCGTTAAGAGTTCGCCCTGTTTACAAGGGGAAAACGTTGGAGAATCACGAAATTTATAATCGTTATGAAGTTTTTGTGGTGTTTCGTGATAATATTCTACGCGACAGAAGGTACGCCAATTATTTTTGGCGAAATACAGACTTGCGATTTCCATTTGAAAATTGGAAAGAAAACGAAAACGTTTACCGTGCCTTTGTACGAAGAAGTGCACAACAGGGAGCTGACGATGTTAATATCGATGTGCGGCACAATTCCGACAGTTTTTCCGAACGACGGCACGTGCACGGGCGTTTGCATTTACAATAAATTTCAACGGAAATTAGAAAAAACTGTAAAAACCAAACGGAATTCGACCTGGCCGTTCAAATTGGTCGATCCTGTTAACTTGTCGTTCGAATTTTTGGATGACATCCTGTGTAATGGCGATCAAAGATATAATATTATCATTAAATTCTCGGAATCTAAGGATTGGAAAGTGAGTTTGATTTAAACATTTTTAAAAATGATTCATTTAATTATATGAGGAGACGGCGATAATAATTGTTCACCTTGAACTTTAATTCAGTTCATATATTTACAGTTGTTAATTGCCATCTACTCGTATTTGATCTGATCAAGTAGTTCAATTGAACAATTATCACTTTTAAATAATACAATGATAAAATGAAACTTGCAAATTTAATGAGCAGAATGAAGTGAATCCGTGGGGGGTCAACTGTGAAGTAATCCGATACTTCAAAACCAAGAGAGAAAGTTTTGCTTCCCTTGCTGGAATAAATGATACAAAACATGATATCAGCTTATTTATAGTTCAATTCAAGGATGTCAATAAATAATTCCAAGAACATCTCCGTGAGAACAAAATATTGCTTCAAGGTTTTTTTCTTAAAAATTGTGCTTTCATTTCGTTTATTTATTTAATTTATAAGTGAAAAATGTTGGATGAGTTGCTTGAAGTAATGAGAACATTCAACTTTGAATAAAGCCTGTTCCTCATTTCAGAAACCCCGACTATACATGGAAGACGATTGTACAATCGAAGTGGAATTATTGCGACCAGATTTCGAACCACAATGCACTGAAATACATAACAAAAATTTGATTGATCTCCGCAGTTTTAAACAGAAGGATATTGCGTTTCCTTTTGAAGGGAAACAATTTCATCTCAGCTTGTGCGGCAGCAACCCGCGTTGTGAGTTTGCCGCCGGTTGTTTTATCGAACCTGGGGGTAAAATGACGCAACTTGGAGAAGCTAATCAACGCGTTTACTACGATAATTTACGTAGACAACTGAGGGTTAACACACAAAAATCGGTAATTCACTTTATTCACTTAAATATAATTTTTAAATAATAAAAATTTTATACAGAAAAAAGCAAATAATATTGAAGTTCTGATAAAATGCAACTGGAACGTTGCTTATTTTGACAAGCCGAAATATAAAAAACCACAAGAACAGGGTAGAACGTACCGTTTTGAAATCGAATCATCGTTCGGTTGTATAAAACCAGTTACAACATGCCTCTTGACTGACGACGAGTTTGCCGCATACAATTTGAGAGGGCTCACGAAAAAGGACGGCTATAAATTACAATCCGGCAATAAGACATTTTTCATCAACATTTGCGGCGACTTGTCCTTCAACGACGTCACTAAGAATAACAGTTGCCTGCTCGGTCACTCCCAAGTTTGCCAAGTGGACAGCAACAACATTTATACGAATTTAGGTAGCATCCCCTTCCTACAACCGACAAGAGACAAGACCATAGAAGCAATCTTCGAATCGGGTGAAAGCTGCGGAGACGGCGCCTCGTACACCACGAAAATCGACCTCGTCTGCAGTAACACAGACACCGGACCGAAACTCATCTCGCAGGTGAACTGCTCCACGATCTTCAGATGGGAAACACCGAAAGCTTGTCCCAAGTTCCTGAAAGAAACTAACGCATGTGTATCGCAGTCCTACATCGGGCATCTAAACCTGACGAGTCTCGCAACGACGGACGAACGAAAAAACAGGTTTTCGCCGCAAGAAACGTTCAGTTACAACTTGTGCGGCACGTTGAACTCGCCGTGCGATTCGGAACCGAACGTTACCGCTTGCTATACGAAAGGCGTCAAACAACGGATCATCGGTTTGAACGCGCCGCAACTCTCGATCGACAACTGGAATGTGCAGCTGAAATATGTCGGGACGGATTGCGGGAAGAAAAAATCGAGCTTCACGGTCGATTTGTTTTGTAGTTTTGCGAAGAACCCAAAACCGTTGACCGTAAATAAGAAAGACGAATGTACTTTTGTTGGGAAACTGTACAGTCCGTTGGCTTGTCTTTCGCAGAAATCGGTCGGTTGTCAGGTTAGGGACCGCGGCAAACTTTACGATTTATCGCCGCTGATGCGGGAGGATGATAATTACGTTATCCGACATCCGACTGATAAAAATATAAGATATTTGTTGAACGTGTGCCGACCTGTGATCAACAGTCCGGGTTTATTATTACTAACTTCGGAATCGATGGTTTATATGCAGAATCTATCTGAACCTAATATTTGGAACCGGTGAGTATGAGCTACACTCTGGCTGCAGTTTTGTTATTATTTGTTCTTAAGGTTCGTCGCCATGGGAAAAACAGCAAGTCCTCATATACGTAACGGTAAATTGTTGGTACACGCATCTTTAGGTAACTGGTGCCACTTGGGAACGGAGTACAACAGCGAAATTGAATTCGAATGTTCAAGGAGTGAGGAGCAACCGATTTTACTAAATATAGTCAATTGCAGCGCTAAATTTTTATGGAGATCAAAGTATGCGTGTCCCATACAACTGGCACCGTCCAGTTCATGCTCGATTAAGCACTGTGAGTATAAAATATAATTATCAAACACCATACTCAATTGATTATTATAATTTGTTTTTCTTTATTTTTCATTAGCTAACATCGATTTTATTTTTCCTTCGGATGAAATAAAAATCGGAACGAGTCACGGAGAAGAAGTAACATTCAGTTTTTGTAGTGATGAATATAAAACTTGCAGGAACGGTTTATGCCGCAAAGGCGCACTACAAGAAAGTCGTTGGAGTGAAGGGGGCAACCTTCATTTCAGTTTGAATTTAAGTAACGAAGGGCCATGTACGAATGGTGCACCACTGAAAAAAATTAATATTACTCTTGAATGCGATAAGACTGACGCGAAATTTACCGCTATCAGAGCATTGACTGAAGAAAACTGCCAGTTGAAAGTTTCGATGAAGACAGGAGCGGTTTGTAGAAATGGTAGGTGGCGCACAAGTTTCCTGTAATATGTCGCAATTTGTATTCGCTTTATATGTTTGTAGTTTGTAATACAGGTTTTGCATTTACATAGCTGTTGTGTCGCTTACGGTCGTGGTGCTCCTGAATTAATTGTGATAATTCTTTTCCATTCTTTTTTACTTCAACTTCACGTTTCTTTTATTAAAATTTTATTGTTCTAATAGTAAGTATGAATTTTTTAAAGACAATTGTGCGCTCTCAAGTGTCTTACATGTAGATTTCAATTTTGCAGATGATCATGCGGTCAAACCAATTCATCACTATCTTGTTGGTATACCCATTGAAAATCGTGATCGTTCTAAGGAACTAACAGACCAACAACCAACCTTACAATCCAACGAAAACATGAAAACTTCTGTAGTAACAAGCGAACAACATAAAACAACTGTTCCAAGGAATGTGGTTCATGAAATACAACCATTACATGATGTTAATACAGCAGAAAACAAACCATCAGTGGAGTTAGATCAAAATAAAAATAACAGCGATGAAATTGTCTACGATATAGACACAAACGACAAACTGATTACATCTTGTCCATTTGGCAATAACTACACCTTGGAAGATATAAAATCTTCAGTTGTCCAAGCGAAAACTGAATCGTTCTCCATCAACTTCGATGGCAGTTTAACCGACTGCGCAGCTCTGATTTGTAAAAATAATTTAGAACTGTTGCATTTTAGAGACGAATGTCCAACCGTCACTCATCTCGATAAATCGATTCAACTCGAATACACACTACATGAAAAATGTCGATCCGGTAAGTAAATTCGTATAATTATCCAGCCGGTTATTTTTATTCTTTCTAGAGGATTCGTCAAGTGATGCAAACGTGCGTTTAAAGATTCAATTAACATGTAATCGAACATCACACTATACGTCACTTTTAAACAACTCAAATTGTAATTTACATTTTGGGTATTCGTCTTCAACATTTTGCGAACCAATTAACGAGAGCACATCGTCAGGAATTCTACTGACTCTTGGTGTGCTCATTGTTTTAGGCGCTCTGTGCCTCATCGCCTTTCGTTTATACCAAAAAAATTGTTTAAAAAAATGTGAATACCATAATGTATCAGATGCTGTGATGAATCATTTTAAAGATTTATAAGTTAGTTGAAAATTCTTTTTGAAAGCAAGGAACATTGTTTTACTCTAGTCAATGTGATTCCTTTTAACATTATTTTAGCTTTTTTTTGGTTCGATTATTGCTCAATGTAGTTACTGTAAAATCTTTAATTTGCAAATTGTATATGTTTCATCATTATCATAGAAAAGATTTTACAGTAACATCATTACATATTTGTTCATTTATACAACAAAATCACGTTCAATTTATCCTTTTCAGTATTATTTAATGTTTTAAAAATCATTTCTAAATTTTAAATATTAATAAATGATACAAATTACAAATCAATTTAAATTAAAACCACGGCTTTTTCAAGGACACAGAAGCCGGAAAGATATAGCATGAAAATTAAGTGAATCCAACCACTGGATATTTATCTAAAATAATTTTCAGTACAGCAGGTAACAAACACATAAATTTAAACCGGTTCCCCATTTTCTTTTCATTCACCATCATATCGTAACTAAATTTCAACGCTTCTAATTGATCTTTGTCAGCTTTCTCTTCCAACTTTTTGTACCGTTGCTCGATGCCCATTTTCAACAAAAACTCTCGTTGAGTCACAGGTCCGTACACCAAAATATCGTCGTTTTTCAGAGCTGCCTGCGGATCATAAAACTGAGTTTAAATTCGTTCTGTATTGTCGTAGTTACATTTTTCAATCGCACGAAGTCGACATCGGCTGTCAAGTCAGCTACACCGGGTTCCACTAGAGGATTATGCAGCTCGTGGTTCTTAAAACCACGAAACGTATCTTTATCTTCACCGAGGTGACCGTAGTCCGCTATCAACGCTATACCTCCGTGCGAAACAAGTTTGTCACATAAACACGTCATAATTGTTAAACTTTCCGGCGAAACTTCTACATTTTCTCGGGTTTCAGATGCCTCGATGTACGCTTTAGTTGCCGGTGTTTCGTTTTTCGATAAGACGTATCTTAAACATAACAGCTCAATAGAAAGTAGGAATTAGGAATTGGTACCTGAAGTTAATTGGGGTTTCAGCGATATCAATTAGAATTTCTCTGTAACCTTGATCTGTTTTCTGAAACTTATGTATGGGGAGGACGTCGAAAAATTCGTGAGCAATCACAATTGAAAAAATTTCTGGTACATCATTTAGTTGATGGTACCACCGAACCGGAATTCCTTCTGTTGACACTCCTTCTTTATAGAATGGACTGTTCGGGTTTGTTATGTTATGCGATTGGGAACATAACATCCGAGCTTGGTGGTTGCTATGAAAAGGACTAATCTCGACTAGGTTTAAAGTACAACTATTTAACAGCTATAAAAAGCGGTTTTAGTTTGAATTTTTCAGTACGATTGCTTACGTTGAATTGTCTAAACACTCTAAGGATGTCGTGGCTTAACGTTCCCTTTCCAGGCCCCAATTCGACAATTTGAAATGGTTTCGGTTTTCCGGCTTTTGACCATTCGGTTATGCACCAAACAGCGATCATTTCACCGAACATTTGATTGAGCTCGGGGGATGTTATAAAATCCCCTGTATTACCTATAACATCTCTGTTCATATAATAGCCCCCGGTGGGGTTAACGAGCACTTCTTTCATGTACTCGGCTACAGTAACGGGACCAGTTGCTTTAATTTTATTGAAAAGTTGTTTCGATACAATATTTTCAAATTGGGGGTTTCTATTTTTTACAGTATAGTAGGCACGAGAGAAATATCCTAAATTACGGAATCTCATTCTTATTTATTGTGTAAGTGAGGTTAATTTGCCATAGATTTGGCGCACAGAGGCTTGCTAAAATTAAATAACCTCAAAATCGTAACCGTTTCCATTTTGCAAGTCATCCACACGAAGTACCACAAGATACCCCTATAGACCTGACAATAAGGTAAAACGAAAGTTTCATACAATATAATTCTCAAAAATAACTTATAATATTTGATTTTATCAAAATCTCTAGTAGGCGTGATCTTTAACGAACAAACCGGAGTCGCCTGCTTTTCCGTGAGCGCTACCCGCCACGTATTTCCCCTGGGAAGCCTCGCCGTTTGCCTGTAAATAATTTTATAGTAACTTATTCAGACAGTGTGAAGTATTACCTTGGCTCTTATTAAAAGTTCCTTTTGGGCGGCTGGAACGTTCGCGTCCTTCCCGACCCACGCCTTCAAAACTGAAGCTTGTAAGGCACGACCGAAGCTGAAGGAAAGCGCCCACGGTTTTTTACTTTGATACCTATTCATGGCATCCAAGTTTTGGGTCGCTTCTTCCTCTGATTGTCCACCGGATAGGAAAGTGACTCCAGGAACCGCCACCGGGACGGTTCTGGATAAAGCTGTGACCGTCGCCTTGGCGACTTGCTCTTTCGTCGCCTTCACAGAAGCGCCCTGACCGGACGTTACCATATTTGGTTTCAGCAGGGTACCTTCCAGGTAAACGTTATGATCGGCGAGCGCTTTGTAAACGAAGGACAGAACGGTTTCAGTCACTTTTTGGCAACGTTCGATGTCGTGATCTCCATCGGGGAGGATTTCGGGTTCGACGATTGGTACAATTCGATTCGCTTGGCAGATCGAGGCGTATCGAGCGAGCACGTTGGCGTTTTCCAGGATCGCTTGGTAAGAGGGGGTGTGTTGGCCGATTTTCAGCACGCAACGCCATTTGGCGAATTGGCAACCGTCTTTTTTGTATTGGGCGCATCGTTTGGCCAAGTCATCGAGGCCTAAAGTTTGAATAAAGAAGATTATTAAGAAGGATAATTGATGATTGTAAATTACCTTGAGTGGTTGTTTCGTCCAGAGATCCCAACAGTGGAACGACTCCATTATCCACTTTAATCCCGGGGATGATTCCTTTTTCGTTCAACAACTCGATGAAGGACTTCCCATCGTCGGTTTTTTGGTAGACGGTTTCGTGGAATAATATAACACCGCTGATGTAGTTGCCCAATTCTTTATCAGTCGTGAATAACAATTGTCTGTATTTTCTTCGGTTGTCTTCGGTGTTCTCCAAACCGACATCGGCTAGGCGTTTGCCCATAGTGCCTACAGATTCGTCGGCCGCTAAGATTCCTTTGCCAGAGGTGACTATGGCGTTGGCAATTTTTTTCAGCTCCTCTTGGAGGGCCGGTTCTGGGTAATTCCAACGGGTAGGCATTTTTCCTATTCAGAAGGAAGAGTGAAAATGATGACCTTTCACATTTTCCTATCAGCTTTCATAAATAAACCAGTTCCAAGCCGAGGTGCGGTGCATTGATCTTTTTTTTAATGCGATAAAACATTTCAAATTTTTTGCTTACCTTTCACTTTTACTTGCCACAAATCACAAATAAAAATCGATTTCAGATTTTCAAAGTTAATTTAATTTTAAAAAAAGATAAGAATTAGGAAAACATTATATTTCCTGAAAATTCGAGTTGAGTAGGGAACAAAGTTCATTTCATTGAAAGCAAATATGCAGCTAAATATTGAAACTCACCTTTTAAAGTCAAGCACTTGAGGTATCAAAACGAAGAGTGCGTTGATTGAACCGTCCAGCGGAGCAGACAAGACAAACAGAGGACGAAGCAAGGTCGAGTTGCACTCTCCTATTCCCGATCTTTCTTGCACTTATTAAAGCGATTATTGCGTCCCTTTCCTCGAATAATAATCGACGGACTATGCGCATTCAATGAGCGACGCTGTCACGAAACGTGGCTAAATTATTCCTCGTTATGGTGCGTTTCCACTTTCCACAGGACTAGGTGGCGATTTTAATACTTGAAAATTTTATGCGCCATGGTTTAATAAATTTATTTTTCTATTTTACAGAACAATCCAGAAAAATCCACACCCAACTCCACATCCTGTGTCAACTTGCTATTTAAGGTTTGTTCTATTTTCATAACTTCCTGAATTCCGACACCAAATAAAATATTCTTTTAGTATCGATATGGCATCCAAAGCATCTTGCGTTGTTGGTCCAATGAATTTATCGTCGATCATTGTGCGATCATTGGGGGATGAGCAGAAACCCGCACGTAAGAAAGATTTTTTTTATTGTCTCAGAAGTAACTCGTTCCCATGTCTCTATCATTGCAACAACATCGCACCAATTAATAGGTAATGAAGTTGTGTTTGATAATTGTAAAAATAAAATTCTCCCCCACCGGATTTTTCACCAACTCCGCATCTCATTCAAGTAAAGTTTCTATGAAACTGGTCTCAGTTATTGACAGCAAAAAAAAACTTTTACTTTATTTTCCTAAGCTTTTTTTCGATTACGATTCGAAACATTTCAAAATTTTATCGTCGATATCGTGGAATGCGGCACGCATTTTTGGCCACCTCGGTGTTGTTCTCGCCTTTTTGCAATCGCGTTATTATCGCCACTTTATCTTTTATTGTAAACGTGCGTCGTTGTTTGGACATTGGCACCGTTCTCGACAATAAATAAACAACTCGATTACTTAATGAATTTGATAGGAAAATAACGATTAGTCGATTGGGCGCAAAAATAAATACAGAAAAAAAACATTATGTCGGATATTTTTTATATTAAAAATGTCGAAATAATATATATCTAGTATGCGTGCGATGCAATAAACAACCCTTGCTCCGCAGCTTTTCCTTGCACACTTCCCGCTTCGTATTTTCCAAGCGACGCTTCGCTGTTCGCCTAAAACAAAACGGTAATAATTTCGAATTTCTTAATACGCCCAAATTACTCTTGCTCGCAATAATAATTCGTCTTGCGCGGCTTTTATGTTCGCATCCTTGCCGTCCCACGTTTTCAGTACCGACGCTTGAAGCGCCCGGCCGTAACTGAACGTTAAAGCCCACGGTTTTTTGCCAGGATACCTGCGAGAAACATGTAGAAAACAGCTAAAAGTAACCATCAATACCTGTTCATAGCGTCTAAATTGAGCGTCGCCTCTTCTTCAGACTGACCACCTGATAGAAAAGTGATCCCAGGTACTGCGGCTGGTACTCTTCTATTTAAAGCAATAACAGTCGCTTTACCAATCTCCTGTTTGCCGTACTTGGTACTAAATTGCATGCCACCGGTAACCATGTTGGGTTTCAGTAGAGTACCCTCCAGGAAAATGTTATGATCGTAAAGCGCTTTGTAAACGAACGCTAATGTCGTTTCCGTAACCTTAAAGTCATGAAATCAGTTTTATGTAAATCGGCATACGACGAATTTACTTTTTGACAACGCTCTATGTCGTGGGTACCATCTGGCAATATTTCGGGTTCTACGATTGGTACGATTCGGTTCATCTGACAGATGGAGGCGTAGCGCGCCAGCACGTTTGCGTTTTCGATGAGCGCTTGAAGCGAAGGCGTATGCTCGCCGATTTTCAGCACGCAACGCCATTTGGCGAAATGACAACCGTCCTTTTTATATTGGGCGCATCTTTTTCCAAGATCATCCAAACCTAAAGCAATGGTACAGGCAACCAACAATACATTTTCTTGTATGATTTATAAATTAAATAGTACCCACCTTGGGTGGTACATTCGTCGATCGACCCCATCAGCGGTACCACCCCCGTGTCCACCTTAATCCCGGGGATGATCCCTCGTTGTTTTAACAATTCGATGAAAGGCGTACCGTCGGACGCTTTTTGATAAACGGTTTCGTGAAACAAAATTACGCCGCTAATGTAATCGCCCAGCTGTTTATCCGTGGTAAACAGCAATTCTCTGTATTTTCGTCGATTGTCTTCGGTGTTCTCGAGGCCGATATCGGACAAACGTTTGCCGCAAGTACTGACCGATTCGTCGGCGGCAAGGATTCCCTTACCGGGCGCAACGATCGCATTTGCGATTTTTCTTAATTCGTCTTGGAGTGCGGGCTCCGGGTAGTTCCATCTGGTCGTCATTGGGCCGTAGATTATTGGTGTGCTAAAATGCAACCACAAAAAAATGAGTCGTATTTGCATTTAAAATAAGCCATAAATATTAACACAATGTTTTTTATAACTATTATTTCTCCTTACTTGGCATTCAATTATCAGTAATTTTTCGCTTTTATTTAAAGACAACAAGAAAACAACTGAAATTATGTACCACTTTTGACAATTACCCAATATTATAATTATAAAATCGATACCAAATATTTCGAACAAAAGAATTTTTTCCCATTCTCATTAGATCAAGTATGTACTCAAAGTACGAAAACAATTTTTGTTTTAAAGAAAGGAAATATTAATCAAGTAACTGGATCGTAGGTACTGCTCCTAACCTTCGAATCGTGCAATTAAACTTTGTTCCGTAACTTGATGATGAATCGGATCTCAAATATATAACATTTAATATTCTATTAACGGTCAATATTTCAACTCGTTCGAAAAATTAATGTCAATGAGTTAGCGGTAACGAATGAAATAAAACGCGTTCATGTCGTATGGCGGTGGTACCACCGCGTCCACGAGAGTTCGTGGATCTGGTTCCCTTCGTCGTGGGACAGTACCTCAACGGTCGAAGGCAAAAACGTCGACGTGACATCAGAACCAAATTTTACACGACGAAAAGCGAAAAGAAACGTCTCGAAAGCAAAAAGTAATAATAAAAATTTCTTCAGCAATTTGAATTCGCGTAGTAAGAAAAATTCGACAGTGAAAGTGGTTGAACATGCTGCTTCGCATTCACCGAAGCACTTTGATCGTAACTGTGTTTATATTTTACTGTTAATTGTGATAGTTTTCGATTAAGAGGAGAGATTTCGAGATGCTGCCCACTCAAAATAAGGTGACAAGTTTTTTCGCTCATTTTCAATTCTAAATCATTTTAGTTGAATTCTTTTAACAAATTTTACATTTCTGAAAAACAAATTCTTCTACTAAAACAAGAGAAATTATGCAACATAAAATGGTTTCCATCTAAAATTGTGGAAAATATGTTTAGTTAATTTTCGTAAAGGTTTTAATATTTCAGAAACAAATTTTTGTTTTCGCTTCTACTTTCAAAGGCGCAAGCGATAACCTGCCGTCATATCGACGGAATTTTATCACCAAATTGCTCATAACTACTATTATTAACTGTTGATAAATTAGAACGAAATGAATTATCGTCGCAATTACGTATGTAACTTTTCCATCTACCTTTTGGTATCGAATATTTGATCAACGTAAGGCAAAAAAAGTGACTTGCCGTATACACATTATATAAACGAATACTTACTTTACATTAAACGAAAATTGACGCTTCTAAACATATTTCTCTTCTTAAATTTAATAGAAATTAACTCTTACCTCGGGTGTGGAAGACACTGTTAATTTGGAAGTTTCGATACTAAATTGAAAGTTTTCACAGCATACTAAATTTGTATTTAGTAATAAAATAATATTCGAGAGTGCCATGCGCTTATTGAAATTAGCTCGACTTATTATATAAAAATGTGTAATTTCAGAAATTTTCAAATTTGCTTAAATGTTTCCATTTTTAAAAATCGGACATTTTTTTACTCAAAATTGTGCTAAATTAAAATTAAAGCAGTTAAATTTTTTCATTTCTTCGATATTCTGCCTTCGAGCACCCTCTCTTATGTTATATGATGTTTCAATTATATATGCAGTTCTACTCGTTTTAAGGAGCCAAATTTTCCTTAAAAATTTCTGTCATTCAAAAAATTCACTTCAAAGGAATCCAAAAACATTTTTTAGTCCTCTTAAATGAACGCCATCTCAATATCATCAATATTTGAGAAGGAATAACATTGTCATGACTAAAACAACGTTTTTATATGTATTGCGTTTTATATCAAAAGAAATGAAATTGTTCTTAGACCACGGTATACGGTCATAGATTTTTGACGGCAATATCCAGAGAAAGCATTTAACCGGAACGCCAACTACTGCACGGTGAACTACCGTTAAACGTCGATGTAATTCTATGGTGCAGAAAATGTAAACACACAAATGTCATTTGGTTCCCTCGTTTGTCCAACAGACATTTCGCAGAAATACGGCCGCCTCGTAAGCGTAATTGTTTTTCAATTTTGCTAACCACCATTCGTTTCAGTTCCTCTGGTTTGGAAGCAAAATTGGAAGCATCGGTGGAGTTGCTTTTTATATAATATTATTGAATTGGTGTATATGAGGACAAGAATTTATGAGATTGCGCAGATATAGAGATGGCGAAGAGATGGACTTCGAACCGGCAATACAAACATTGATTAATTTCAAATTTATATCGATTCTCCGAATTGAAAAAATATTCGACTCCTTCCTGGAAATATGACAAAACGTAAATACGATCGAACAAATGATGTACGCGCCGTAATGATGATTAGGAGGGAATTTCTCTACAAGGACGAAAATAAACGAAAACCAGGAAGTGAATTATATATAACTCGAATTGAAAACGGTTCGACACACGACTGTGATCATGACCCTGCTCGCAGTATGCGATATTAATTAATTGAAAATGCAATATGGCAACGAAAAAATAACTATAATTAGTTGGGATATGAGCCCGAAAAGTGTTATTACACGACGGTCGGCCTTCCTCTTAATACAACGTATATAAAAGAGAATTATTTGCGATTACATATTACATTTAATCGATTTCTTGGGATTGTAATTATAAATATAACTGCGTTTCGGAGAAGCGCTTCGCGAAAATGTCGCGAAGGATTGTTAAGCAAATAAACCGAGTGGGAGCTTTGTTTGCAAAGACTCATCTCGACATTCAAAAAACGGAATAATATAATAAATCTCACCTATACGGAGAACGCGTAAAATTTATAAATCCTATCGTCAATTATGCAAATATGCGTCATACATAAATCATAAATTAAAATTTGACGAATCAATTAGCATCGGACAATGTAAAATGATTGAAAGCGCGCTTATGCGATTTTACATTGAATTGTTTAATGAGCTATTGTGTCGATTACCATTTCGCGAGGCTCGGGTCGATGTCGACTCTTCGTTCCATTTCCGCCACCAACATGCCCAATTTTTTTTGGCACTCGGTTATTTGCTCGATCTCCGCGGTCAAAGACGGCTCCATTTTGCGAAATTTAACGACACACCAAAAAAAATGGAAGAAATGTAGGGAAAACTATAACACGCAACTGAGAACTGTCAGTTAGACGTATTTGATTGATTTGAAATTAAAAATAATTGTGAAAGAAGTCTAGTTCAGTCGTAGAAGGTAACATAAAATAAGGCAATACTCACCGGTGGTTTTTTCTTCAGTTTCTCCATCAACATAATAATCCTCCAGGTAAACTTGGGAGTTCGATTCAACCGTTCCCGTAATTTTCTGTTTAGCGGAATTTTCGTACCAAGCTTTATAAATTTTCAAATACCTGTCGGTCGGTTGTACGGAAAAGTCGCCCAGATAGAAAATCCGGTAAGCATCTTCGCCGTATTTTCCTATACCGTACAATTCGCTGGGTTTTTTCCAATTTTTGTGAATAAAATCGTGCGACATACGCCACACCTGTACCGATCTCGTCCGCACTAATCCTACGGAATTGCAAACATTAACTCAAATTAAAGCTGATTATTAAACTTACCGATGTTCGTAAAATAAAATTCTAATTTTCGTGGGTCGACTTTCAGAACGTCGTAAGGCCCTTTAAAGTCGTCGAAGAATTTTTTTAAACACGGTAGTGCTGAGTAGCATGACGTTTTATTTAGAAAAATAGTCGTCACCAATAAAGCCCAAGGGTCGCTATAGAATAGCTCTTCAATTAAATTATGAGGCGATTGTGGTGCTATCCATTTTGGTTTCGATTCATTCTCCTCCGTTTTCTGGTTAAAACGATTTAAAAATCTTTTGTTCACACCTGTTATGATAACATTCTTCTTTTTGTTGTAACAAACGGAGCAAACGCCGGCGACCAATTTTGTGTTAGCCGAGAAGTAACGACTCAAAACGATATCTTCCATGACCAATGTTTCTGTAAGTAAGAAAAACGATTGCAAAAATTGAAGCTTGCTGGTAGTTCTTTTGACCGCTGTTATAAAAGCCTAAAGTTCTATGATCCGAAATGTTATGTCATTGCCAACAATTGTCATCACGTTTAGTTAACGAAAAGTGTAGTCAACTAATTTAGACAGCGATGTCTGTTTATATTCGTACAAAATTGGAAATAAAAAAAGCATTTTGGATTATTTTCAGTTAAAGTCGCCTTTGAAACAACGAAAACGTGACACTTTAAAACGATTCGTGACCGCACACAAATGATATACAACTATCCGCAATATGGCAGAATAATTGTTATGTACCAATAACGTGATTGCATAATAATAAAATACATACATCTGCATTGAAAATTAACCGATCATTTATGAAGAAAAACCGAAGAAGTGGTTTTTATAGAATGACTTAACCAATACTATATAAAACTGTGCTTCCTCACGAATGCAACGTCTTATTTTACATACACTGCCAAGTGTGAAATCGAGTTCTTCAGTTTTGTTGTTAAATTATTTTTAAAAAAAGTTAAAAATTGTGAATGGGTTTGAGGTAACGAACGTCAATAATTAACGATCGCGTTCGCTATTTGCGACCACGTCTATTTATATAATTGTTTCAATTAATTCGATCGCGCGAGCTCTCAAAGAAATTGGCAACGCAATCATTGAAGAGTTCGTCACGTCAGGTATGTCGTTCGCAATTCCCCGGGAATATATGGTAGCTGAGTAATTTTTCGTCGCACACTTAAAAAAAACCGTTTTAGTCGATGATTCGATTATGTGCTTGTGCCACGATTGCAGTACATCAAAGGTAACGTGTGTGAAATTTGCTACACGATTTTTTTACATACAAATAAACCGGTTGAATAAATTCGTAGTAAATCATCCATATTTCGCGCGATTAATTCAAATGATACAAAAAGTTAACTTGACAGGAAGTTATTTTTTTAATTAGTGGGAAACGCATAGTTAAAGCTTATTTGTAATGAATGCTTTGGGTTTTAAGTGTAAAATCGATTTTTAATCTTGCTTACATTGTATTCCATTAAAACTTTTTTATTACAATATTCATGTTGCCATTCATTCCAGACAAGTTATCGATAAACGAAGAGCTCGAAAGATCAATCATTTCCACATTATTAATTAGTTCTTCGTATTTTTAAGAAGTTCGATTCGTGGGAAATATTTATAACGGAACTTAATAACCGCAGAGTACAAAGTTCGTGTTATTTGAATAAAGATTCCCAACAAAGAGTCGAATAATCGGACGGAATTTTTTTATAAATTGTTAAATTTTCACCCAAAACTAATTCCTAAATCATTTCAGGGTTCTCACGATCGGTGCACGCAAGTGAATTTTCCAATTTCCTCCCGTTCCCAACGTAAATTTATGAGAAGATTCCCAACTTCCGAAGATATATATTGCGCCAATAGAAGCACACAAATGCCAACCTGGGTACTCAATTGCTGCCATACCAAACTTTCTTATTACTTTTTTGTCTGTTTATTTTCAGAATTTCAAACCGGACACTTTACCAAGACCCAAATCACTGAATTTCGCTCAAGAACCGCTGAAACCACCGGCGAAATTCTTCTCAATAAGCGACAGCCCGATTTCCAGGACGTCCGTTAATCAAGAAGGAAATTTCAGCTCGATTTCCCCCATATCACGCGACAAATTGAGAGATTATTCATGCTCGTCCAGTATGATCCTTAACAACTCCAGAAACGGATTTAAAACGTTCAGCAGTCAAAAGGTAGAATTAAAAAATTGAAATATCGATAATGTTTATGAATTGAAAAAAAAATGATAACAATTTTTAAAGCGCTATTATCGTTTGAATGGTGACAACGTATAAATCACAATATCCGAGAACTCACCTACGATTTGACGTAATATTTGCGTCTCCGGATTTTCCTACCTGACCCACGAAACATATTAAATAAAAAGTGTCGTAAAATTTTAACTATCTTTTGTATTATCGGTAACAAAATTGCGAACGACGATATTTTTATTCATGAATTGTGTACACAATAAATTAATATTAATTTGCAGCTCCTCCATCGACAGAAAGACGAAGAAAGCAGCATATGTAGCTGCAAGTGCTCCTGTAAACTACAATCGGATAACAAACTAAGCAACAGCATCAACGAAAGGCACACTTTGTCGTGGAGACGCTTGCATATGTCACGAGCGAAACTGAAAGCAACATCAGCGACGTCCGAGCTATTATCCGGTTTTGCGATGGTGGCGATGGTAACAAAAAAAAATGACTTCCCCGGAACATTTATCTAATATATCAATCATTAGGTCGAGTTACAAATAAACGAGCCGACTGGTGTACCGGAATGGCTTTTCGTCATCTTCTCCGTCTGCACGACCGTCTTAGTATCGGTCCACATTTTCGCGCTCATGATTTCGACTTACATTTTACCAAACGTCGACGCGATCGCAAAAATGGAAATTTGCGAATGGGTGTCGGAAAGTCCGCACGAACGGATGCGCGGGTTCATCGAGCTCGCCTGGGCGTTCTCCACCGTATTAGGTTTATTTTTATTTCTATTAGAAGTGGCTATTTTGTGCTGGGTGAAATTTTGGGATTATTCATTCCCGGCCGCTATCGCCGCCACTGTGATTGTGATACCAGTACTTGTTATTTTCGTGTTATTCGCCGTACATTTCTATCATTCCTTAGTCGTGCTCAAATGCAACTCTAGTCACAGCGATATGGAAAAATTGGAGGATATGAAAAAGCAGTTGGACAGTTTGAGTAATCCGGTTTAAAACATTCCGACGTGTTAGTGGTTGAATATCGAATAAATGATGTGATTTTAAAATTTTATATTACTCCTAGTGCTCGGTCTGCAGAGACCTTGTCCTTTGTGCAAATTTAATATTTCCCGTTTTAAACGTTCCTCTTCGATTTTAGCTTTTTCTAATTCTTCGGTTATGATTTTTATTTTATTGGTTTCGGCCGTCGCTTTTTCGCGTTCCTGTTTTTCTTTGACTTCCCGATCCAATTCCGCTTTCCGCTGCTGCTGCCTCTGTTTTTCTTCCTCTTGTAATTGTTTCAGTTCTTCGTTATATTTTTCCGTTATCGTTACTAAGGTTTCCCGTTCTTTAATAAGCGCTTCGCGTTCCTGACGACTTTTTTGGGCGTTGCTTTCGATTTGCTCGGCGATTGTGGAAAGTACGTCCCGAATTAGTGTTTTTCGCGACAGGTCTTCGCGGTCCCAAACGTCGGATTGTCGTTCGAATACTTTTCTCGCTTCGGAGTCGAAGACGAATTGCAAGTTTTTCTCTCTTAACTCCTCGAGTTGCTTTTGTTCCTTTGTTATACGTAGGAACTCTTCGATACTCTGTTTAATATCAGCTTTAACGCGTTCGTCCTCGATTTTTTCAGCCAAGTCTAAATCTTTTAGACGTTTCACTAGTTCTTCCTGTTCCTTGATGTTATCGCGTATTATTTTTAGTTTTTCCTTTAGTTTAATTTTGTATTGTTTGATGTTGAACAGGGCTAATTCTTTGTTGGCGGTCAGTTGCTCGTGGAGCTTCTGTTTTTCTTTCAATTTTTCGAGTTCCACCTTTTTCTTTGTTATCTCCTCTTCCCTCAAGCGCAACTTTTCCGCAACGGTTTGTCTCGTTTTTATTTCTTGCACTTGTTTTTCGATTACCTCTTTCAATTCTTTATTTCTACGTTCAGTTTCTTTTTTACGTTGCTCTTCTTCTTCGGCCTCGAGTTTCAATCGTTCCTCCCGTTCTCGGAGCAGTCGTTCTTCTTCGGCCTTCTCTTGTTCTTTTCTTTTACGTTTTTCCATTTGCTGGTGAAGCCAACTCATTTTCAAATCTTTTGAGCGTTGCGCTCGTTCGTATTCCTGTATGAAGGAGTTGTCGTTTCGCCACTGGTGGTACAGCTTCAGTTCAGCTTCTTTTTTTCGTTTTTCCTCCATTTTATCCTTGATTCCTTCGAAGAGAAATAATTTTAGTACGAGTTATTGGTTTCGAAGTTGAACGCACCTTCGTGAACTTGTTTCAGGATCTCAGTTGGGATATCGTCGAATTTGGTCCTAGCGCTTCTGGGTGTGGTGATTTGTTCTTCTTTTAATTTCCTCAATTCCTCCTCCCATTGCATCCTTTCTGTTCTGAATAACTTTTGCAGTTTTTCTCTTCTCAGTTCCAGTCTTTCTTTGAACGTTTTTTCCATTTGCATCTTTCTCACCAACTGGGTGTTGGTGTCGTAATACCTTGGAGACGTCCATTCCTCGTATTTCGTATTGGTTTTATCCCAGCGATCGTAATACTTCTGTTGATCGTTCCAGAATTGATGGTGTTGATGATCTTTTTCTCGTTTAAGAACGATTTTTTCCTCACGTGATAACGGCCGTTTGCGAAAGGCCATCTGTAACAGTTTCGGTTAATGAAAGGAGGAGGAAGAAGTGCAAACAGTGGAGACACGGCGAAAACAATGCGCACAATGTGAATTAAAAGCACCACACCTAAGATATATAATTCAAATACACATTTTGTTTATTGAATCTATAACGAGGCCAAGTAAGTAGCGCAAGGGATTTTACAGTCTGGATGTTGACGTCAAGGTTGTTACAGGTCATTTCACAAGGTTCAAAATTTTCGACGTTCAATAACACGGGACGCCGAAATTCTTCATAAATGACAGGTTAGTAAATCATTTCTAGTTAAACAATCCTTAAAGAATATAATTTTCGATAATTTAATCTCAGTTCTATAATATTTTAACTTCAATTTAAATGTTTGGAACATGTTGATTGTAGATTGTAGCTTTAAAGTGTTTTAGAATTTCTGGTGGTGTGCAATCACAGAATCATGTATTTCTTAAATTCTGCTAGTTCATCCGTTCAATTCTAATAAAATAAATAGAAGTATGTCAATTTTTCAAAAAAGCGGCATTTAACTGATTGTATGAAATTGCCCGAAATTACAGTTAGCTCGATTATAAACCAATTTTTCACACGCGAAAGCGTCAATTAATAACGCCGAAGGTGAACATCCAAGTTGATGTTTATGAAATTAAATAAAAATCGACTTCCTTTTCAAAATGCGATTCTTCGGAATGACTAAGCAAAAAGGGATTTCACAGTGAATATCCTATCGCCACGAGGCACTGACGAGATCGGAAATTGACGTTAGCAATTCCGGATTATTTCACACGAAACGGGCAGCGTTTCCGTTTAGTTCTTTTCGCGAAACGCCTCGAGCTAAAAACAATATGTTTGTGACAATCCTAATGGCAATAACCACAGGTGAGAATTTATTCATAATTCCAGAGGGTTGATTGCTACTTTCAGCAAACATTAAAAGGTTTTTGTCATGCTTAAACAATCATTTAACAGGTGAATTGAACTACTCGTACATATAAACATCATAGACACGTGAATTGAACTACTCGTATATATATACACTTCCTAGGCACGTAAATTGAACTACTCGTATATATACACATCATAGACACATTTCGCAGACGCCAGTTGACATTCTGTGATTCACACTGCACCGAATCTCAATTTAATCGCAACCTAACAATAATCAATACTCAATTTAGTTTTAACAACGATGATTATACTAATTAGCGTGACAATAAAACCGCGACCTAAATTAATCGCTTAAACGTATATTGATAACGCAACTATGACATAACATTGGGAGGAATATTTTCCGACTCACGAAACCACTCGAAGAACAACAGGTTTCGAGTGAAGAATGGATGGGACAAGGGGGTTCCCGTTACGATTTCGATCGTAAATAATCGGTTTCGAGCTCCGTTAACAACTCAATCAAACAACATATTATGGTGACATATTTTTTTCGTTTTATCAGATTTCGCGCTACTAAGTATTTATCCGAAGAGCGATTATTATTTAACAACGATGATCGCGCTCGATTTTCGTGCAATTGAGAAGATGTGCGCAACTAAAAGAGGTACGGAGTTTATTTTAATTAAATTATTGGTGGCCGCTTTAGCACGAGGTACGTTTAAAATAACGAAAAATTTTATCAGTTATCTATAGATAAGCGATTGGTACAATAATCAAATTGCATTAAATCGATTAATAATTGTTAGAACGTTGAACGAATACAAAACAATGAAATATATTTTGATAGCATTATGTACTTACTTCGCATTTTCACGAGGTGAGTAAGTTTTTAAGTGATTTTCATTGCAAAATGCGTTCCACAGGTATCCCGTTTGGTAAACTGGATATCGTAACGAGGGCTGAATGGGGCGCGAGACCACCGACGCAGGTGGAGAATATGACGAATCCGGTGCCATACGTAATCATCCACCATAGCTATATACCGGAAGCTTGTTACACCCCGGAGACGTGTAAAAAAGCGATGCGGTCCATGCAAGATTACCATCAACTCAGTCATAAATGGAACGACATCGGTTACAGCTTCGCGGTCGGAGGTGATAATAGGGCTTATATAGGAAGAGGGTGGTCGGCGGTTGGGGCGCACGCGCCAAAGTACAACCAGAGAAGCATCGGTATATGCGTAATAGGGGACTGGACCAGTAAGTCTACTACTTTGTAATACTCTATGGACTACATTATGTAATCTATGATTCTTTACAGAGGTAATACCGCCCCATTCTCAGCTAGAGACGGTTAAAGAATTAATACAATATGGCGTGCGAGCCGGCAAAATAGCACCGAATTATAAGTTGCTCGGTCATCGACAAGTTAAAGACACCGAATGTCCCGGAGACGCTTTCTACAACGAAATAACAACTTGGCCGCATTGGGTACCGACACCTGACGCCACTTACGAATTGCCCAACGACGCCAGTAACGGAGCCCGGCCATCGTTACTTTGACCGTTTCGATTTGTAAAATATCAAAATCCGGTGAATAAAAATCTAGGCAACTGAATCTGATACACAAAGGAAGATGAATGAAAAACCGAGAGAATCGGAGGCGAAACGTGTGCGTTCGCCACGTCACCGAAACCCGAAATAGAATTAGCTATTTCTAAAATGTTTCGGTATTCCTTAGAACGCAGGTTGACGCCGCCGAAAACTCGATGATATCGCGAATTATTAGTGCGACATGGCGGAACCGCGACGATGATCTTTCGATAATTTTGAATTTTCGTGATTAAAATATATAAAATAGGAAATACCGAGTTTCGTTGCTGTGCAGAATTAATTACAAAACAGGTAAGCGAATAATATGTCGAATGGACGTCAATAACCGAAATAAAACTCATGGAAGGTATCCATTTATTAACACGAAGGCATGAAGATGTTTATAGTTTATGCAACATCAACATTAAAGTATTTGATTTTCTAAAAATATATTATTGCGATATTACTTGCAATATAATAACCTTTATAGTGATGCTCGAGTGTTATTTCTACTGTAAAGATAGAAATCTCGTTTCATTATTATAGTATGGATGAAAAAGCAATAATCAAATTATATTCTGTAAATAATACAAAGTACTCCCTCAGTAGTTCATTTGACTTCGGTAATGACAGGTAGAAGTCACAGAACAATAATATCTGTCACTAATCGTTTTGTAAACAAAGCTTTCATCTTTTAACTCCTAACGCGATTTTCCTCTTATTTGAACGGAAATGAGTGGTAAGTAGCAGAAATCCTTTTATCGCAATGACAATTTTTCCATTTTCGTTCAAATCGTGAAACAACTAAATCGATTTATAAGTCCAGATAAGTTCGTTACATTCGCATATACACCGCAATAAAGCAAAGTTTGTTGGGTGCCAAAAACTATTAAAATTCAATTAGCGAATGTAAGAAGGGTAACATAAAACTGCAACCCTTGTGACACATACGCGCTTCATGCCTAATAAACATTAACTAAGGACCTCTTATTGGTGTAATAAAACCACTCAAACACTTACAACAGTTTACACACTTTCTTCACATAAACCATCTTAACGGAAGACAAGAAAAAACTTAGTAAATAGCCCATAATTTAAAATCTGGCGGGCAATGGGGCTTATAATAATGCATTTCTGCCAAATTTCGTCGAGATTTACGACGCGAACTGCGACCGTGGGCTGTCGAAATATCACTTCTCGGTTATTTTTGATTTGGCCTTGTTCTTGTTGTAAAATCTCGCCGGCCAGTTAGCGTCGGATTTGTTTGTTTTTTTCGATTGTCTTCGACGAATGGACATGAACAAAAACAATTTAAAAAAAGACTGTTCCACAGTAAAATGCCTATCGACGCTGGAAGTGGCGAACGGAAAAAATCGGACGTGGCTAGCAACCCTCCACCCCCAAGACAAACCTTCCGGCCGCCGTGGGTGAAAGAAGGTCCCACCCCTCTACCAATGCCTAACGCCCCATGGAAAGCGAAAAGTATCAGGCGAGACAGTAGCACCAGCGATGGAAAGTCCGAAAATCCTTTAGGTAAATAAAGAAAATCATCGTCAAGTAAATTTCCCACAACCCATCGTTACAGCCAACGTACAATTGAGGAAAACCTCCATTCCGAACAAGGAACAACCCGAAAATGGCACCAAAGACGTAACATTCGTCAAACCACCGCTGAAACCGGTGCCGCCGAGAGAAATCTCGCCGAAACCAAAGGAAAAAAGCAAATTCGACGTGAAACTGAACAGCGTGGAGGAACGTATAAAAAGGGAGCCACCTCGACGGGAGCCAACGATTGAATCGGAACTCGATAGGGTAAAAAAACAATGATTTCGCATTCTTAACCATTGCCAAATAATCCTCTCGTACCAGACAATCAATTGAGTTTTATCGGTCACTAACGTATAGCGTATGCGATATTCTCGTGCAATATCATCAATAGGTAAGTGATTGCGATTCAAAGTATTCGAACAAAATACACGAAGAGCCCGCACTTGTTTCGAAAGTATCCGCCAAAAGATGAATGAACGATATTCCGTCTCATCCTAAAATTAATCGCAAATCGAACGAAAGTGTCGGAGTCTATTTATAAACAAAAAACGAATTGCCCGATCATTTGTCTCCTAGACAACATCAGTTTATGCTGAATAGTCGCTCTGGAGACGTGGAAAAAACGGTTCATTCTAAAAACGACCCGCAAAAATGTTGCAGGAAGTACCGGCGGTTAGAAACAAATTGGTGCGCGAGGAGAGCCTGCGAAGATTCTCGTTAACGCCGGTCGCGCCACCCTTGCCGCCACCGCCACCTCCGCCACCCTCGATACCGCCCGATTTCAAACGCGACCCGCTCAATCGGAAGCAAATCGAAAAACTGGAGTCCTTGAGGTGAGTTACTCCCACTTTCATTATCATAATGTAGTGCTCAAATTATTGAAATAATAAAGTTGAGTTATAGAGCTGGCCCGAAGGACCAAGAGCTGTCTGCATTGATTAATTGACAAATCGTTAGATGGTATTTGATTTGAATATTATGATATTATTATTAAAAATATATAAATATATTAGATTACAGACGTCCGTTACAGCACTCGAATTCTGGATAAAAGTCGTTAAAACGGTGCATAATTTTAGACATGAACCGCTGCATAAAACGTCAACCAAACAAAATAAATAAGCGAATTTTGCAGCTGTAGTTCGGATCGTTAATTTTTTGGCAAAGCGGCGATAATAAAACAATATCAAGTGTTTTATTTAACGTTGCAGGTCACGACCGAAAACACGTCCGGATTGGACGTCGATGCTCAAGGAAATTGAAGGTAAAAAAAACCTCAAACATGTCCAGTGCAACGACCGTTCGACACCCATCCTCCCCAGATGCAAATCCCAAAGCAAAACCGGCGAACACTTCTTGTACGAGAGCGAGAAAGCGCAACAAAGCACTGTCCACAACGAGCTTTTAAAAGAAGTAAGACAACAATTCTAATCCAAGCGATAACAACAAATCGGCTTCGTCACTTCTTCCTCAGATTCAGCAAGGAGTGCATTTGAAGAAGGTCAAGACAAACGATAGAAGTAAACCCCAATTGGAAGGACTGAGGAAATTCCGCCGACAAATGACCATCGAAGAGCAAATACAAAAGTCCGTATCGATGGCCAGCATTGCACCGGTAAGATCATATCAAAAAAATTACCCCCACACTACATTACGGCCTTAGAGTTTGACCAATCAAGAGGAAATAGCGGACGAGGCAGACGAAATGGACGACATCGATAAAGTGCGCGACGACCTCCAAAGCACCAAGCAGATGCTCGCTTTCGAACTGCGAAACAAGGAGGCCCAAATCAGGGAAAACAAGAGGCTCATGGCGAAGATGCAAGCGCTGGAGGCGGAACTAGAGAAAGAGCGAGCCAAAAACAGAGAGAACCCAGCCGCGGGTGTAACCAACGAAACGGTCGAAAAGGTAAGCAACCACCAAACAACCCGATTCACCCTCACGCAAATCCGTTGAAGAAAATAAAAACCATTCAACAAGAAGCAGACGAAGCTCGAAAACTCAAAGAAGACATGGAGAAAAAGTACCACGAAGCTTCGGACAAACTAGAAAACACCAAAGCCGAATTGGAGGACGTGAAAAAGGAAAAAATCGATTTAGAAAAGAGACTACAAGACGTCCTACAAGGTAAAACACGTTTTCGCTACGCCTTCAATTTTATTTCGTTTCCGCTTGCTACGCTTTTTAGTATACGGTTGCTTCGACTTCTGGGGATACGCCAAAACAAACGCAGGTAACGCGCTTGCTGCTGCATTCTATCACCAATTTCATTTTGAATAATAATAACCGAACGCAGGTAAACGCGGATCGCTCGCCAAACAAATAAGCATCAGCAACGGCAAAGAATCCGAGGAGGAGGAGGAGACTGAAAGCAGCGAGGAGAGCGAAAACGACGACGAGGAGACCAAACAGAAAAAACTGGAGAAACAAGTCAAACTAATGATGAACAAGCTACGGAATTACAAGAATAAAGAAGATAACGCGAAGAAAGAGCGACTGGCTCTTAAAGAAATCATCAAGAAACATCAAGCGGCGATGCGGGAGGAGAAAAAGAAATTTAAAGTGTTACAAAAAGAGGTAATTAAAATATTACTGTAAATTGGTTTATTGCGCCACTTTGTCGTAGGTGAATAAAATGGCGGCGTTGATGAAAGACGAGGAGAGCGAAGTCGACGAAGAAGAAGAGGAGGAGGAAGAGAACGTGGAAACAGAGGAGGAAACTGAAGAGGAATCATCCGAAGAAAGTGACAGCGAAGAGTGTGAGGACGAAAGCGGTTCTGAGAAGAGTATGAGCGAGCCGGAGGACGCACCGGCTGCTAACAGAAAACAAAATTACGCAGACAGAGCTAAACGGCATGAAAGCATTTTAGCAGCTTTGAAAAAGGGGAATTATTTGTTGAAGACAAATGCGGAACGATTGCAAGATGACTTAAATAAACAGAAAGAACAAACTTCGGCTTTACAGGACGATTTGGATTCTGTACTTTCAGAATTAGGCTGACACGCCACTAATTCTTACTATATTGGGGTAACTTATGATATTACAATGTTTGCGGAATTTAATTCGGGGAATAAAGAAATTATTAATACTAAATTCATGAATCATGCCGCTTACCTTGCAAGTTCAGCTTAACCGGAACTATTTCTTACTGAGGTAGGTAAACATTACAATACAACTTACAAAATTTGTTTACAACTGTAATACAATCAAAACAGACATTTAACGTCTCAGGAAGTTGTGTTTGACCTATAGTATATATGAACTATTTTTTTGATAAAGCGATGCAATGTTGATATCAGTGGTAATATAGACGTGGAGCCTCATAATAACGTAAATAAATGAAGACGAATCGCCCCCGACTTAATATTATTCGTGGAAACTTTACAAACGTATCTCGAACTATTGATGTAGTTCAAATACCACAACTGTCAAATACATTTTTAGGTTACCTTTCAAATTTTTTTTGTTTGTAGTTTTAGTTAGATAAGTATTTTCAATTAAATTATTTCAATTAGACGACCACTAAAGTACTGTGGATTAGTGAAAATTCCCACCGAAAAATGTGATGTAAAATGCGTGTAACGATTTTATTATTTACATTTCTGTTTTCAACGATATTATGTACGTCACGCCGACCGCCACCGTTTCGATTTCCAATTGACTGTCGTTTTTCAGGCGAGCCAAGTTTGCAAGTGATCAAAAAAGTCGACAAAATGTTCATACCGGCCAGTTCGCCCGGTTCGCATTACTGCTCGGTCGAGGAGAAAGTCGGTGCACATTTCTCTCTGCTTTGTGAGTTGGTCTTTTCGCAGAACGAGACGGGTTTCGACGGGCATGTCTCTTGGATTAGGAAATCGCCCAAGTGAGTAACGGATTCTTTAAAATCTCTTTCGTTACTCGAGGATGGTTGTAGGTTGAACACCAGTGTCGATTTCGACTCGTTAACTGACAAAAACTTGGGTGATTTTTATAATGCTCTAGCGCCGACTGAACTAAATAAGGCCGAGAAGGAGTTTGCGCCTCTGCAACCAAGCGATAACGGCAGTTACATCTGTTTTACGGTGAAACTGAGAAAGTACATCACCTTGGACCTCCTAGTGCGTGATGATGAGCGTCTCCTAACAATCGAACTTGGAGCTTCAGGGAGATGTATTGCAGTGACACAATGTTTAAATGTATGTCGAATGGTGTCTGCATAATTGCTCATTACGTTTGTGATGGCAAAGCTGACTGTAGGGATGGTTCGGATGAAACTCCAGAAAATTGCAACGGAGACCCGTGCAAAGGTAATCCCAAGACGCTTTTGTATTTTATAACAAATTTTTGTCTTAATAGATAAATTGAAATGTGACGACGGACGCTGCATACCAAGTTCCTGGTGTTGCGATCGGCATCGAGATGCAAATTGTACTGTAACGAATAGACCAAAGTGTTGCCAGCAGTTTGATGGTAAAGTAACAAATATGTTACAAATATGTTAGTAATTTTTTATGTTAAGATCATGAAGATGAAGATGTGGGTTTGCCGGATCCAACGCCGAGGCGCCCCAGTGTGGCAAACTCCAACTACATCGTGTACTCAGTTTGTAAGTATTTTTTTAATTTGATTTCTAATTTTGGGACGACATTTTGTACATAACCTCAAATGGCAGTTGCGGAGTTATTAGGAATTCGGTGGAAGCTCAAGGAAAATGTATTTTCAGGTTTACTTAGTGTGTTAATAGCGTTGGTCCTCCTACTTCTCATTCTGTCGAAAGTGGTTATTTTCGCTAAAAAGACCTCCCCGCAACAGCAACCGCCGACGCCCGATGTGGTGTACGATTATCGAGGGCGAGGATTCGCCCAGTCCATCATATTTCGTACGATATTTGTCCCGTGAGGGATGTCGAACTAAGGACTTTCGATACAGACGAATTTGAGTCTGTCGACCCTTTGATAAGGTTGGGTGATCGTCCACCGGCTTATGGTGAGTTGGGCGCCGTTTTCTCGGATCCTCCGCCACCTTACACGAGCCGCGAGGTGTTGAACGATTGAATTCAAATTTAGACTGCTTTTTAGGACTGAAAATCTGTATTATAAGTATCGACTTTTTAGAATTGTATCGATAATTTTATTGTTATTCGAGGACATATCACATTTTCTGGTGCCTTCCTAGCAATATTTATGTGATAATTTCCCGTAGAATGTTGAGAACAGTATTTTAAGGACAGATAATGCTCAAAGTTACGTCGTCCAGTTTTTTTTTCTTAATTAGGATTGTTTGTTTGACTCGTCGAAATTGTTTCGTTTTGACAATATTATGTGAAGTTATTATTAAGTACAAAGAGTGTAATGAAGTTATTTTAGTACCGAAAGTGGAGTTTTAATTTTGCACATTGCAGTTGGGCTAATTAGAAGCCGATCGATCTGCGCTCATATCGACCCTCATATTTACTCTGTTTTGTATACACATTTCATGCTTTCAATTTGTTTTGTGTCCCGCGTAGTTTGCGTATTCCCATTGAGAGCGTCGACATCGAGTGGATAACAACAGTTAACGTATTTAGGTCAGCGGCGAATTAACATTTTCTGTTCGAAACGCTCGGTGTTACCTATAATAGTTGGATTTTCGAGTAATCTCAGTTGTTTTTGAATGGTCGATATTTGGATGTCAATTAGGCTCATCTTATCGAGTTAGCGTCGTTTCCGCCCAAGTTTTTTTTTCCGTCTGGAAACCGAAAATTCGATTACAAACGCTAATATATTGGATTTTATTCAATTAGCGTTCGTTGTTTTAACATTTTCGGTCAATTACGATAGGCTGACTGAAATGAATTGGGTTAGTATCGATTCTGCCGAATATTGTGATATGCACGACGGGGCCTACGCACAAAACGATGAATTATTGAAGTATCGGTCGATTCTATTTTCTGGCCTTTAATTTTTTCAATTCCATCGAAAAAATATCAGCATTTGGTGCTAGCACAGAATAAAAACCTTCAACAATTTTTTCCTAACCAAAAAAATTGCCCGTTTCCTTCTTTGATTTAAAGAAAGTCGCAAAAAGCTTACCCATATGGTTGATAAGGACAAAATTCTGAAATTCTATAGTAGCGATAACGATTTTGGGATTAAATAAAAGTTAATATAATCTGATTGGAAGCCAAGTTTGAATTTCAATAACCTTGGTTAAATTAAACAGATGCATTTGAAAAATTTGACGTTCGTGATATTAAGGCTTTCAGTGAATGCGGAACGTACACAAACCGTATTTTGCAAATCGATCGGGAATCCCACCTACGAGTTTGTACATCTGAACAAACATCTCCATCAGAATTAATGCCCGTTGAAAATTTCCGACGCCAAATCGTCCAATAGGAGCCAGTTTTCCGTACACGGAACGAATCCACCGCGTGCACGCGGATTCAAAATCGAAACAGATCGTTTTTCTTGCTCTCCACCTCAGTTTTCGTCAGTTGCGGATACGAAGCGGCAGGGCAAAGACGCCTATCCCGCGACAACCCAACCCGACGACGTGTTATCGACGCTTTTCCGGTCTGTTTGTCTGCGTATCGCATACGTTCGACCCAAATAGTTCCGTGGGTGGAAAATCGACGTGATTCCAGTGATTTTGTGTCGGAAAAGTCGTTGCCGAAATTATCCGTACGCAATCCCCGTGCGCGCCAGTGGAATTTTGGTGAAAATCTGCCGAGAATTTTCTCGGTAACGTGGATCAAAGGGATTTTCAAACGTTCGCGCTCCTCCTCCTTCTCCGGTGGAAAGCGTAGTTGGTTAACATGCTGTGAATACAACGGACACACTTAAAAGGTAAGTGATTTTAGTAACCTCGAACTCCTGCAAATGAAAAAGAGTTTTTACGACGATCATAAATTAAGCAAAGGAAAAGTCCCTATGCGACGTGGGGAAAGTTTCAATTTTCGGCAAGGTCGACGGTTCCATTGAATATTTTATTCGGACCCGGAGAAAATCGATAGGGATTTTTGGAAGTCCCTTTAATAGTTGTTTTTTTGAAACGAATAGGACCCCAGGGGGAAATGATCCGAACGATAATAATAGGATGCCAAGGAGTGACCGGTAACGTGGGTGGTATGCGGTTTGAATTTATGTAAAATACGGATTATTCTCGCACAGTCCGTTTGGATGAATATTTCACAAATTCCATTATACTTTATAATTGAAATTAACAATTCAGTGTTTGTTAGATTTCCCATTTATATACAAAAGTTTTTGGGATGGGGCGAATGATCCTGTCCAACTTCCTGAAATAAGCAGATCGTTTACGTATTGGGAGATCAGGTTATCAAATTTCATGTATTACTTACATTATGTAATTTTTTGGCCGCAGCAAACATGAGTATTTGTAAAGATTATTCGGCAAATCTCTTGTCGATTATATGAGATGACATTGTAATCTTCATAAGTTCATAGAATTGAAACCATTTCTTCCTCACGAAGTGTTTTTCATTATGACAGAAATAGTTCTGTTGCCATAATCTGAAACGCCAATTTAATTAGTAATTTCATCATACTATGGTTGAAATTGCACTAAATATTAATCTCCCACTGAAAACAGTCTGTTAACGATGCACAATATCCATAAATTCACTTATATGGGACATTCAAACTACATGATTTCAACTCCCATACATTAATCAACAAACAAATGCTATCGATGCGGCCCACTTTGCGTAAAACCACAGAGTTAGAAACATTTTTTATATGTTTACGGATGCAAAGACGACAGTTCGATGGAAATGTCACTCCAAGTATTCTGTGCTTTTCATACGTTTTTTGACACTACTTCGACTACGTCCTTTCTGTTCAACCACAGAATCAAAAGACGGAACGAAATTTCCGCTCCGCCTACAGAAACAAAGAAGAAAAAAAACGTGTCGTTCGGTGGAAATGTCACTCGAAATAAAGCTGCACGAGACTCCGGAAAGCAATAAATTCAATCGTTTCACGCTACAATAAATATCCAAAGTGCATTAGAACAGTTAAAACGTCTACCCTAGTCCGGTAACTGTTGTCGCAACAAAACGGAAAATCGATGCCCCAGCAATTCGAAACCGACAATCCAAAGAACGTAGTCAATTGAAACTTCAAAATAAAGCGTCAGCTTTCCGATTCTGTTCGCAAGACGATTACTGGAAGGTACGTGCCACCCTATCGGAACGTTCGGAAATATTACCAATCACAACGGAAACGTAGGTAAAATTCGAGATATATTTCGTTTCCGCGTTGCAGGAATTACGGAGAATACGTGACGGATTTGTAAAATTTTCCTCCGGCTTTAACAATGAGGAGTTCTTCGTGCGCGAGGAAGGTGAAAAACCGCGAAAATGCGTCACGTAAGTGCTTACAGAAATTTCATTTGTTAAGTTCGCCCGTTTTCTTGTCGCCTGTACGTGCGTTCCAATCAGATTTTATCGTAACGACACCTGTACTCTATTTTCCGGCGGAAATCGTGTAATATGAAAATTTGTACTCAAAATGACGTCGACGACGCCGGCGCGTCTTATATGACGATGGCCAAAACGTGACGCCGTTAAGCGTCTATTCGAGGAAGCTACGCTTCATAATTCATGAAGTTTGTGTTCTATTATTCTATGATCGAACATAAATATGCGAGCAGTTAGGGTGAATAAATGTGACACGAGTGTCCGCCATCTTAACTTTAACGAGCGCGCGCAAGGTTAAGACGTTCTTATTTTAAGCTACGTCACCTTATTCCGAATGACGTTTAAGTTTTTGTGGAGTTGTCAAGTGCAGTGATTACGTTGTTATCAGGGAGATGTCACTTTTGATATAATTCAGTGACTTGAAAGGAAATTAATTTTAAGAGTTTTGTTTATAAACTGAAAGTAATTCTGTGACGTGCATTACAAACACTGAAGTTGAAAGCTGTAATCCAAACGAGCGAAAACGAAATCGTCGAATTTGTATGCAAATAACGAGGATCGTAAATATTTTCGTCGTATAATTTGATTGCCATCATCTCTAGTATTCATCTCTTGTAGGGCCACTTGGCCGCCGAACAGGGAAAAGAAAACAGCGAAACTGGCGATTGCAGAGTAGGCATAACAAGGAAAATCGATACTCGAGCCGCACTTTTCCACCAAACAAGTGCGGAGGCTTCGATCGTCGATATGAGTAGATAATTACGAAAGCCTTTGTATGGACGATGTTATTAAAATTTCCGACGGGTTGACGTGCTAATTGGTTAGCCCGTTTCAAGACGGATAAGCGCCTTCTCCCGTGGGAGTCCGAATACTTAACGTCGGGGCACGATGGAGATCTATTTGACGGATTATTCGACCATTAGGGGCACTTCTGTCTTTGGAGTGGCTTAAATTCCTCCGATGAAGCTGAGTTACAATTAAGTTTTCGCTTTAATTAAGACGGTTTGATCGATTATTTTGTGATGGCTCCTTGGGGGTGAGATAATTTAACGACAATGTTCATGTTTCACAGGAATACCTGCCAAATTTCGTGAGAATGCTCTAAAATGAAAAACGTTTTATGATAAATCGAAAATCATGTTCGTTGTCCCGACTTATCTTGAAGTTCGCGACAAAGTAGCAGCTTGGTTGCGACAAGGAAAGCCCACCCCTAAAATATTAATGGTGATTAAACGGAACCAGCGCATTGTGATGCAAAGGTCTAGATCACCTAAACGCGGAAGCGAGGCACTCGATTAAAAAAACACCGTATAATAATTCTTTCGTAATTGTGCCGTCTTGCGAAGAAAAACGGGGGCGCCTCGTCGTCGACGCTCGTGGCTGTCTCTCTACATTATTCAAAATCCCCCACTGGAAAAACATCGAAAAGATAGCACAGGTGATATAGACGGATAAAGTAAAAATTTCAAAGCGACATGAGGGAGCGACCGTCGGAAAAACGGCACTTTTCCCTCGGGCGTTGGGAATCCCAAGGACGACAAAGCGTTGGCGCGCCGCGCGAAAATGAGATCGGACGTCACGACGAATTTTCTTATATGAAATTATTGGAGAATTGAATGGGAACTTAGTTAGACGGGGCCGAGTTTTTCCGGGGGCGTGAAGGCTTTCCGCCGCACGTCGAATTCCAACGCTAACCTATGTGAAGTTTCAGCGGATTCCGGTCGAACCGGCAGCAATTCCCTTCGTGTTTGCTCTCGGTTGAAATGGGATAATGGAGCCCTGTTGTATTCTGTTATATTATGATGTGAGTTGGTAACTGAAATTATACGGGAAAGGGGTTGATGGACGTTCAGTGTTATCACATCGCTTCGTTTAAAATGGTGGTTCATTCAGGGCGTGGAGAGAAAGGATTTATTGTGGTAACGCGATTTTCGTTATAAATTTTAATTTGAACTTCATTGTAGCATTTCGTCTTTTTTAGCTGAACCGGCACTAGATGATGACATTCCATTTAATATTCCTCCTTTGTGTGTGGTATTTGGTTGAAGTTTCCTCCGGCTACGCGACTCCAGTCATCGATAGGGCAAAAGGCGTGGATGCCTAACGGCGACATTCCCCAATAAAACATCAATTTGTCTCCTTCGCTAATAACGCGACGCGCCGAGTATTTTAATCAAATTGCAACAAATTCAACGGTGGAAAATTAATTTTCCTCGATGTATGAAACATTCCAAGACGTTGATCGAGCCGAAACTTTGACAATAATGCGGGAGTTTAACTACCTGCGCTGCCTATTATTCTTATAAAGCTACTTATGGAACTTTTCTCGAAGTAATCCACTTAGTTTCCTCGGAAATATAATACGCGGTTGAAACTTTGCCGTGTGCGCTAGGCGGAATTTTTCCGCAATTATTTTAATGGCATTTTCAACATATGTATTACACAATGCAACTGAAAGACGGAAGACTTTCTTAACTTCGGAGGAGACATGTGAATGTGATGATTGCAATCGCAATAACAATTCGAATTCAGGCTATACGTATACAAGTTTAATCAGCTGAAAGTTCCCTTCTCCCTTTTTTACTAGCGGTAAGTAAACGTGTCAGCATCACGAAACGAGATAAATTTCTTTCATTTTCCCAAATGCGTTTCCAAGCTCAAATAACCGTTTCGCCGGATTAATTATGCTTTAATCACCGTTGATGGGGCGCGTTTTTTGAGGTCGCCTCGTATTCAATTCATCACGTCGTGTCATATTTGCCGGTGCTTTTAACGTGCGATTGAATTACCTTACGGAGGTCAAGTTTAATCCTTAGCTCCATTGACACAGAGACAGCCTAATATATTGAATTCCTCTCTCTGGTTTACCAAGTTGAAACTTGATTTACTCGTGAAGATGTAATGCATTTATACTTGAGAATGAATACAATTCCCACGCTCAACTGGTTGTTAACTTCTACGCAACCGTTCCTCGAAGTTTAACGATATTTAGCAACCTAATTATTACTGAATATGAAAAGTATTAAATGGCGAACTAGTTCCGAAACTTTATCGCGTTCTAACTCGCAGTCTTCGCAATGTCTGCATACTTAACAATCCGACTAAAGTTATCAAATGTACATCGCAATGTTTCCGAACCGGATTATTATTCACGTTGAGTAATCGATTCCGTGGATGTCTGCGCCAGGCTTTCTGGAGACACGCAATTCATTTCATCACGAGAAAAGTTCGTCAAAATACCGAAAAAAAATGAGGCGTGTATAGTTTTTCAAATACCGGGGGACAGACTCGTCGTAATTTCTGTTCCGATAATGAACTCCGTTCGGGCGATGGGGATAAATCCGTCATTAAAAAAACATAACGAAGCTCTAGGCAGCTTAACCTCAACATACGACTTAGAACTTAAATCCGAATCAATTCCTACCTACATGTGGGATTTGATGAAAGGAGTTTCGCGATTTCGTCGTTAACGGATCAGAATCGAGTTCCTTTCGACGTTAACGCTTGTGTTCACTCGTTTCTTAATGAGCCACTCGAAGTCACGGAATATAATTCATAAAGCAAACAGAGGGTGAGCTTGGGAATGAAGGGTTTCGTCTTTGAACGAAAAGTTTTGACTAGAAAACCATTCAACCAGGCGAGGATCGATAATTCTAAAATAAAACGGAATTGCAACGCAAATTTTGGTTGTGATGTGCGTTTCAAATTGAAATCATAGAAGTTAAGAAATTAGTTCAGTAGTACCGGTGTTTTGTGATAACAAACGTTTTGTGACATAATGAGAGGATATTGTTTCATTTTCTGTGGTTATAACCTAAGTTTCAGATGTAAACAAAGTTTACTGTTGTGTCGATCTACACTAGTTCCAATGAAGACCAAAACGAAGAGGGAGTTAAAGACGTAATAATATGAAGTGTTCACAATAATTCAAGGTATGTCACGTCCATGCTTTTATACAGTCAAAGCTACTAAGCATTAGTATTGTAATTTAATTATAAAGCAATCCGAATTTCAAAAATATCGCTCTTTAGTTATTGAACGGAAACGTTTATAATTCGGTATTATATTTTACAACAACCGAATCATTATAACGCATTGTTGTAACATGAAAGTCAAATGACGAATCTCTTGACTAATGAGCTTTTGTGACATGTCGATTTTTCTGGTTTTGCAATATTTCCATTTGCGAAGAGGCGGTCGGATTTTCCTGACGCATTCACCATTTTGTTGAAAACGGTCGATAATCGATGTCAAACGAATGAAATCAATAAGCAGGTATTACTTTAGCTACTAAATCATAGATGGCAGTAGCTACTGAAAACTGAAACCTCAAACGTCAAAAATCTATGATCAACGGATTCGATCGGAAGCTCTCGTAGCGGACGATCGAATCCGTGTTGAAGTAATGTCCGCGTGGCTGAAGATTGTTTACTGGCATTGCCATTAAAATCTGTGAAAGTGAATATTAATCCCGGGTCAATTGTGAATATTGTGCATTGTTTGAAGTTTATAATTAAACTGTGTTAGTATTTTTGTGATCCATGAAGAATAATTAAAGCGAGTTATAACCTAAAAGAAGGTACCACGGGTTATTGACCTAAGATTTGTCATGAGACAGGTCCGGTGTTGGGAATTATTTATTGTCTAGATGGGCACAGATAAAAGAAAAGAAGAATATTCTACAATCAATGATAATTTTCGTGAAACTCGATTAATATCAATGAAACTTCGTATGACAATAGAACAATCTTGAATGAGTTCGTGGGACAACGAAATCGGATCAAAATATTATCAAGTGAGAAAAGACGGCACAGGAAACCAGACAACATGTACATCACCCCTTCTAAAATCGATAGTCGTTGTATTAGGTGAGCCAATTCTAAATTTGGGATGAAACGATTCAAACGTTTGTCGGCATTAACAAAATTTCATCTAATTCACGAAATGAACAGAAATCCCGCGAACCACCCTCACAACTACTACTTCGCTATGGGCTTCCTCCCAAAATAGCACCACACACAACGAACATGACATATAACGGTTAATTATTTAATACGAAATGAGACCTTTACCCACCCGTATGAATTAATTTCCCAGTAATGACATACCTTTAACGACGCCCGCCGCCGCCGTACCCCGGAGGTTTCATTATTTCGGAACGCGGGCCCCGGAATTAACATGGCCCACGTTGAAGAAGTCGTCTCCGACGCGGCGGACGTCGACAACTCATTGTGACTTCCATCAATTATTCAGTCCACTCTGACCGAATTGCCTCCGGAATTCGCAAGTAGGAAAATCTGGTTCGCGCTCACGCCCGACCCGTCTTGAAAACTTAAATTAACTTACTGACCGACTCTGAAAGTCGTAACACGTCGTCTGAAATATCTTCTAATCAGGAACATTCGCACCCTTATTCAAGTCGTCGGACTTTCTTCGATGTGAAATACGGTTCAACTCTAATAACAGATATTATTCGAGTCGAAAAATCAATTAATTAGAGTATATTCCACAACAAACGTGCTGCGACGAAACCTTGAGCAAGGACACAAAACTTCATTAGATCGTTAAGCACACCGCGACTGTCGAAACCCAACTCTAATGACAGTTGCCATTCTCGATCTCAAATTAGTTTTTGATATCGAAATTGAATTGATGGAAGCCGCAACGCGGCGCGGGTGTCTTTGTCTGTTGCCCAAACAATAACTGATTTCGAACATCTGAAACGATGATTTATGCGTCATTGTTCGAACTGAACGAAAAATTGATTTGCAATTTTCGTGTACCGAGGATAATAAAATAAATTTCACGCTAATAATCGCGAAATAATTAGCGAGGTAACGACGAAAATGCAAAAGTTACGATGGGATATCACGCGAGAACGCGTGCACCGCCACTTTTTTCCGGATGAACAACAGAACAGAGAATCGCGCAATTCAAAGGGGTTCTTTGCTAATAAGTGCGTTGTCTAATGATACCAACGAGCCCCCGGGCACCTTTATAACGTTGGTCAACATGTTTTTTATATCAACGAAACGCGCAAACAACGACTACAACGTGGTCTTTCATCTCGTTCTACTTTTCCGAATGGATCTAGACGAGAAGGTTGTATTTGCGCTCGGAGAGTCGGAAAAACGATTTTCGCTTCACCGATCGGACGTTTGACCTCTAATACGAGCAGCTTCATTCAGCCGGAAAATAGCCGCGTTTTCCTTTTTCTAAATGAACAGTAGCGGAATTCCTTTTTTTATTTTGCGATCGAATTCGATACATAAAATAATCACATTTTTATATCCGACAACTCAAACTGTAAAAGTCAATAGTTACGTAACGATGTTCTTATTCCGTTGTTTTGTTCGACGTCGAACGTCGTGTATGAGTGATGATACCAGCAAACTTTTCCATCCCCACAGTGTTTACGCTCGACCGAGCACAGATAATTCGAGAACAAAAACTTGGGCGATTTTGACAAATCGAATCATATCCATTTCCTCCTTCAAACCCTTAAGTGCCGTTGACGTAATCCCAATATCCAGATCACAATAAAACTCCACCCTTAAAATCGCTACAACATACCTCGTTCGTTTCGATGGCGATATACTTCGGGTAAATCGTTGTTTGGTGGACTAAAAAAGAAGAGTAATGGCGTTATTTATGATCTCGGACAGTCGAGTCCTCCCAAACCCCAAATTCAAGGTGGCGATCGATCGCGACTTTCCAATTTCCAGCAACTTCGATACCGGCGATCATAAATTCTCTTTATCCTTCACGGTTAATTCAACGGAAAATTAAGTAACCGTAAATCGTGGACAATTGGATTTTACGACCCGAAAAACTTGAATCGCAATTTTCTTTTAATCCATCGTTAAAGTTTATTTGGCCGCCAGATGGCGACGGATCATCGTTCGAGTTTTCCGCACGTGATACCGTCGTGGTTCGTCGCAGGGAGGCGAGGTGGCGCTTCGCGCGAAATTCTCGCTAATCTTATTTCCCTTAGTGTTATCAAGCCATTGTCGTCCCTGACCTTATTGATTTCTTTATTTCGAAATTGCTGTGGCAATCTTGCGGGATCGTCACGCCGAAATGGGACATTTGGCAAAAATTGCGACGAACCGTGGCCGTCTGAAAATTGCCAGACCGAGCAAAAAGTGGAAGGAAGAGAATGCTTTTTCGCACATATTCGAGAAGCTTTTAACTACCCCTTAACTGCACAAAGTCCCGCTAATGATCTACTTAAAGTCGACGACTCTCTTTTATCTGATTCAATTTGTTTGTCTTTTATTTTGCAGCAGATGTGCCTCGTGGAATGAAATTCCAGTAGTCTGGTCGCGTGGAGTTTAACGGTTTTATCGCCTTCTTTAAAGCAACATTAAATTTTCCATATTTCCCCGCAAATCGTCGTATTTAAATGTTCTGTCGGTAATTTTAATCGTAATTCCGGTGTTACGAAAAAAATTGATCAATAACAAGGCGAACAAATGACTTGGTCCGTCGGCCAACCAAGGTCCAAGTGATCCGCAAGTCGTCGTGCGTGCCTTTATATCGAATAGATAGACACGCCCCCTCCTTAGAAGCTCTGCGCCGACTCGCCTTATGGTGGTAATCATTGCGCCCTCTATTCCGCGTCGGTGGTCACGTTCGGAACTTTTCGTTGTGGTATTCGTACTTCCAACGTCCTCCTGGCTCGCGCAGCGTTCTTTAATTAATAATTATCTATAAAGATTTCTCAAATTGTTATAAAATCTTCATTATTCTTTATAGTATATCAGATTTTTCTCGAATGTTACAAATATCGAACAGGAAGAAAAAGAATTGTGTTTTTATTTATATCGGTTACAACAATAAGCATCTACAAGAAAAAACAAACAACAGACGCGAAAATTTTAATTAAACAGTTTCTTTCCCGCAAGTTCTTAATTAAATTTTCCCCACTGTTGATTTACCATTAATTTCCTAGAATATCAAAAGTTGGCAACGAAAAGTGAAAAATCGCTCGTCGCTTAAACTTCGTCGTTCTCCATTCCCTTTGTCATTTCGTATCCCTCTGTAATCAACTGTTCCAATCCAGATTATCAAGATTATCTAAAAACCAACCCACGGGGCCACCATTAACCGGCAAACATTTTCGTAAACCATCGATTTTTCTTCTAATCTCTCGGACGGTCTCGTTGCACGAAAGATTGACGTCGCGACGCCCGTGCTTCAGCACAACGAATATTCCCGAACTATTTCGATCTTTGGCGTGTTTCGTCGTCGTGTCGGAGCATTTCACTATGCTGCGGCATCGCGAGTTGTCCCGCACCCGTCAACGTGTTGCTTCGTGCTCGCGACCTGTGTTATCGAGTGCGTTGTTCGGTTTTTTCGTAACATCGAGTGGAGGTTTAAAAGTAATTTTTAGTAACGAAAATATTCCGACAGTTTCGATTTGAATGGCGTGACGAGATAATTAGAATTAGTTTCAATATTTATTTTATCTTAATGGAATTTTTTTCGAAAACTTCTCATTAACTTTGAAATGATTGCATCCAAACTTTTCCTTCCGTATAATTTGAGTCGTTTCACTGAAATTTCAAAAAGTTTCGAATATGAATATTTACGGATTAAAGCGTAGAATTCAATCTTCACGACCCGTTTCACTCGCACCACGTAGTCACGTTCGAACTCGTTTTGTATCGTCGTGGCATGTTCAAACTCGTAAGCATCCTCCTAATCGAAAAATTAATTTACACGTTCATTTTTCACCTCGCTTCAACCCCTCGAATATAATGAAAGGCCGTGAACAAATTAAATTCGCTCGATTGAGTGTTTTTTTTCCCACGTTCGATGGCGCTACGCGCTCGCGAGCCGAATTTAACGCTCGGTAATTTTTGTTGCTTTGAAGACGATGAGATTTAGTTGAGAGGGTGCGCGAGCTATGGAAATCGCGCTTTTGGTACAACGAATAACGAAGTTTCTTAGAAAACCAGATTGCTTTGCGCTTGAGTGTTTTATCGATTGAAACGGTTCGGAAATGTGTGTGGCAATAGGTGGTTCTGCAATCAAAGTCCCACGGTTCCGGACTTGTACGCAGGTTCATTATGCGATTAGTCAATTTTATTCATCATTTAAAATTTTCACAGATAATGACATGTTTGGGGTAGGTTTTTGTGTCGCATCTATGAGAGAATTTTTCATGAAAGTTTCGTCATGGTGCGACCACACTAAAAGATTTTATCGCGCTCCTAATTTTCTAAAACAGGCAAAAACGCGCACTTTTTATCAATTTTTCAATTTTCTTCGAATTGACATTTTTGGAATAGAAATCGGTGTAGCATCTATTGGAGGATTTTTCGTGAAAGTTTCATCACGGTGCGGCCACCTCAAGAGATTTTATCGCACTCCTAATTTTCCAAAACAGACAAAAACGCGCACTTTTTATCAATTTTTCAATTTTCTTCAAATTGACATTTTTGGAATAGAAATCGGTGTAGCATCTATTGGAGGATTTTTCGTGAAAGTTTCATCACGGTGCGGCCACCTCAAGAGATTTTATCGCACTCCTAATTTTCCAAAACAGGCAAAAACGCGCACTTTTTATCAATTTTTCAATTTTCTTCGAATTGACATTTTTGGAATAGAAATCGGTGTAGCATCTATTGGAGGATTTTTCGTGAAAGTTTCATCACGGTGCGGCCACCTCAAGAGATTTTATCGCACTCCTAATTTTCCAAAACAGGCAAAAACGCGCACTTTTTATCAATTTTTCAATTTTCTTCGAATTGACATTTTTGGAATAGAAATCGGTGTAGCATCTATTGGAGGATTTTTCGTGAAAGTTTCATCACGGTGCGGCCACCTCAAGAGATTTTATCGCACTCCTAATTTTCCAAAACAGGCAAAACGCGCACTTTTTATCAATTTTTCAATTTTCTTCGAATTGACATTTTTGGAATAGAATTCGGTGTAGCATCTATTGGAGGATTTTTCGTGAAAGTTTCATCACGGTGCGGCCACCTCAAGAGATTTTATCGCACTCCTAATTTTCCAAAACAGGCAAAAACGCGCACTTTTTATCAATTTTTCAATTTTCTTCGAATTGACATTTTTGGAATAGAAATCGGTGTAGCATCTATTGGAGGATTTTTCGTGAAAGTTTCATCACGGTGCGGCCACCTCAAGAGATTTTATCGCACTCCTAATTTTCCAAAACAGGCAAAAACGCGCACTTTTTATCAATTTTTCAATTTTCTTCGAATTGACATTTTTGGAATAGAAATCGGTGTAGCATCTATTGGAGGATTTTTCGTGAAAGTTTCATCACGGTGCGGCCACCTCAAGAGATTTTATCGCACTCCTAATTTTCCAAAACAGGCAAAAACGCGCACTTTTTATCAATTTTTCAATTTTCTTCGAATTGACATTTTTGGAATAGAAATCGGTGTAGCATCTATTGGAGGATTTTTCGTGAAAGTTTCATCACGGTGCGGCCACCTCAAGAGATTTTATCGCACTCCTAATTTTCCAAAACAGGCAAAAACGCGCACTTTTTATCAATTTTTCAATTTTCTTCGAATTGACATTTTTGGAATAGAAATCGGTGTGTCTAGCATCTATTGGAGGATTTTTCGTGAAAGTTTCATCACGGTGCGGCCACCTCAAGAGATTTTATCGCACTCCTAATTTTCCAAAACAGGCAAAAACGCGCACTTTTATCAATTTTTCAATTTTCTTCGAATTGACATTTTTGGAATAGAAATCGGTGTAGCATCTATTGGAGGATTTTTCGTGAAAGTTTCATCACGGTGCGGCCACCTCAAGAGATTTTATCGCACTCCTAATTTTCCAAAACAGGCAAAAACGCGCACTTTTTATCAATTTTTCAATTTTCTTCGAATTGACATTTTTGGAATAGAAATCGGTGTAGCATCTATTGGAGGATTTTTCGTGAAAGTTTCATCACGGTGCGGCCACCTCAAGAGATTTTATCGCACTCCTAATTTTCCAAAACAGGCAAAAACGCGCACTTTTTATCAATTTTTCAATTTTCTTCGAATTGACATTTTTGGAATAGAAATCGGTGTAGCATCTATTGGAGGATTTTTCGTGAAAGTTTCATCACGGTGCGGCCACCTCAAGAGATTTTATCGCACTCCTAATTTTCCAAAACAGGCAAAAACGCGCACTTTTTATCAATTTTTCAATTTTCTTCGAATTGACATTTTTGGAATAGAAATCGGTGTAGCATCTATTGGAGGATTTTTCGTGAAAGTTTCATCACGGTGCGGCCACCTCAAGAGATTTTATCGCACTCCTAATTTTCCAAAACAGGCAAAAACGCGCACTTTTTATCAATTTTTCAATTTTCTTCGAATTGACATTTTTGGAATAGAAATCGGTGTAGCATCTATTGGAGGATTTTTCGTGAAAGTTTCATCACGGTGCGGCCACCTCAAGAGATTTTATCGCACTCCTAATTTTCCAAAACAGGCAAAAACGCGCACTTTTTATCAATTTTTCAATTTTCTTCGAATTGACATTTTTGGAATAGAAATCGGTGTAGCATCTATTGGAGGATTTTTCGTGAAAGTTTCATCACGGTGCGGCCACCTCAAGAGATTTTATCGCACTCCTAATTTTCCAAAACAGGCAAAAACGCGCACTTTTATCAATTTTTCAATTTTCTTCGAATTGACATTTTTGGAATAGAAATCGGTGTAGCATCTATTGGAGGATTTTTCGTGAAAGTTTCATCACGGTGCGGCCACCTCAAGAGATTTTATCGCACTCCTAATTTTCCAAAACAGGCAAAAACGCGCACTTTTTATCAATTTTTCAATTTTCTTCGAATTGACATTTTTGGAATAGAAATCGGTGTAGCATCTATTGGAGGATTTTTCGTGAAAGTTTCATCACGGTGCGGCCACCTCAAGAGATTTTATCGCACTCCTAATTTTCCAAAACAGGCAAAAACGCGCACTTTTTATCAATTTTTCAATTTTCTTCGAATTGACATTTTTGGAATAGAAATCGGTGTAGCATCTATTGGAGGATTTTTCGTGAAAGTTTCATCACGGTGCGGCCACCTCAAGAGATTTTATCGCACTCCTAATTTTCCAAAACAGGCAAAAACGCGCACTTTTTATCAATTTTTCAATTTTCTTCGAATTGACATTTTTGGAATAGAAATCGGTGTAGCATCTATTGGAGGATTTTTCGTGAAAGTTTCATCACGGTGCGGCCACCTCAAGAGATTTTATCGCACTCCTAATTTTCCAAAACAGGCAAAAACGCGCACTTTTTATCAATTTTTCAATTTTCTTCGAATTGACATTTTTGGAATAGAATTCGGTGTAGCATCTATTGGAGGATTTTTCGTGAAAGTTTCATCACGGTGCGGCCACCTCAAGAGATTTTATCGCACTCCTAATTTTCCAAAACAGGCAAAAACGCGCACTTTTTATCAATTTTTCAATTTTCTTCGAATTGACATTTTTGGAATAGAAATCGGTGTAGCATCTATTGGAGGATTTTTCGTGAAAGTTTCATCACGGTGCGGCCACCTCAAGAGATTTTATCGCACTCCTAATTTTCCAAAACAGGCAAAAACGCGCACTTTTTATCAATTTTTCAATTTTCTTCGAATTGACATTTTTGGAATAGAATTCGGTGTAGCATCTATTGGAGGATTTTTCGTGAAAGTTTCATCACGGTGCGGCCACCTCAAGAGATTTTATCGCACTCCTAATTTTCCAAAACAGGCAAAAACGCGCACTTTTTATCAATTTTTCAATTTTCTTCGAATTGACATTTTTGGAATAGAATTCGGTGTAGCATCTATTGGAGGATTTTTCGTGAAAGTTTCATCACGGTGCGGCCACCTCAAGAGATTTTATCGCACTCCTAATTTTCCAAAACAGGCAAAAACGCGCACTTTTTATCAATTTTTCAATTTTCTTCGAATTGACATTTTTGGAATAGAAATCGGTGTAGCATCTATTGGAGGATTTTTCGTGAAAGTTTCATCACGGTGCGGCCACCTCAAGAGATTTTATCGCACTCCTAATTTTCCAAAACAGGCAAAAACGCGCACTTTTTATCAATTTTTCAATTTTCTTCGAATTGACATTTTTGGAATAGAATTCGGTGTAGCATCTATTGGAGGATTTTTCGTGAAAGTTTCATCACGGTGCGGCCACCTCAAGAGATTTTATCGCACTCCTAATTTTCCAAAACAGGCAAAAACGCGCACTTTTTATCAATTTTTCAATTTTCTTCGAATTGACATTTTTGGAATAGAAATCGGTGTAGCATCTATTGGAGGATTTTTCGTGAAAGTTTCATCACGGTGCGGCCACCTCAAGAGATTTTATCGCACTCCTAATTTTCCAAAACAGGCAAAAACGCGCACTTTTTATCAATTTTTCAATTTTCTTCGAATTGACATTTTGGAATAGAAATCGGTGTAGCATCTATTGGAGGATTTTTCGTGAAAGTTTCATCACGGTGCGGCCACCTCAAGAGATTTTATCGCACTCCTAATTTTCCAAAACAGGCAAAAACGCGCACTTTTTATCAATTTTTCAATTTTCTTCGAATTGACATTTTTGGAATAGAAATCGGTGTAGCATCTATTGGAGGATTTTTCGTGAAAGTTTCATCACGGTGCGGCCACCTCAAGAGATTTTATCGCACTCCTAATTTTCCAAAACAGGCAAAAACGCGCACTTTTTATCAATTTTTCAATTTTCTTCGAATTGACATTTTTGGAATAGAAATCGGTGTAGCATCTATTGGAGGATTTTTCGTGAAAGTTTCATCACGGTGCGGCCACCTCAAGAGATTTTATCGCACTCCTAATTTTCCAAAACAGGCAAAAACGCGCACTTTTTATCAATTTTTCAATTTTCTTCGAATTGACATTTTTGGAATAGAAATCGGTGTAGCATCTATTGGAGGATTTTTCGTGAAAGTTTCATCACGGTGCGGCCACCTCAAGAGATTTTATCGCACTCCTAATTTTCCAAAACAGGCAAAAACGCGCACTTTTTATCAATTTTTCAATTTTCTTCGAATTGACATTTTTGGAATAGAAATCGGTGTAGCATCTATTGGAGGATTTTTCGTGAAAGTTTCATCACGGTGCGGCCACCTCAAGAGATTTTATCGCACTCCTAATTTTCCAAAACAGGCAAAAACGCGCACTTTTTATCAATTTTTCAATTTTCTTCGAATTGACATTTTTGGAATAGAAATCGGTGTAGCATCTATTGGAGGATTTTTCGTGAAAGTTTCATCACGGTGCGGCCACCTCAAGAGATTTTATCGCACTCCTAATTTTCCAAAACAGGCAAAAACGCGCACTTTTTATCAATTTTTCAATTTTCTTCGAATTGACATTTTTGGAATAGAAATCGGTGTAGCATCTATTGGAGGATTTTTCGTGAAAGTTTCATCACGGTGCGGCCACCTCAAGAGATTTTATCGCACTCCTAATTTTCCAAAACAGGCAAAAACGCGCACTTTTTATCAATTTTTCAATTTTCTTCGAATTGACATTTTTGGAATAGAAATCGGTGTAGCATCTATTGGAGGATTTTTCGTGAAAGTTTCATCACGGTGCGGCCACCTCAAGAGATTTTATCGCACTCCTAATTTTCCAAAACAGGCAAAAACGCGCACTTTTTATCAATTTTTCAATTTTCTTCGAATTGACATTTTGGAATAGAAATCGGTGTAGCATCTATTGGAGGATTTTTCGTGAAAGTTTCATCACGGTGCGGCCACCTCAAGAGATTTTATCGCACTCCTAATTTTCCAAAACAGGCAAAAACGCGCACTTTTTATCAATTTTTCAATTTTCTTCGAATTGACATTTTTGGAATAGAAATCGGTGTAGCATCTATTGGAGGATTTTTCGTGAAAGTTTCATCACGGTGCGGCCACCTCAAGAGATTTTATCGCACTCCTAATTTTCCAAAACAGGCAAAAACGCGCACTTTTTATCAATTTTTCAATTTTCTTCGAATTGACATTTTTGGAATAGAAATCGGTGTAGCATCTATTGGAGGATTTTTCGTGAAAGTTTCATCACGGTGCGGCCACCTCAAGAGATTTTATCGCACTCCTAATTTTCCAAAACAGGCAAAAACGCGCACTTTTTATCAATTTTTCAATTTTCTTCGAATTGACATTTTTGGAATAGAAATCGGTGTAGCATCTATTGGAGGATTTTTCGTGAAAGTTTCATCACGGTGCGGCCACCTCAAGAGATTTTATCGCACTCCTAATTTTCCAAAACAGGCAAAAACGCGCACTTTTTATCAATTTTTCAATTTTCTTCGAATTGACATTTTTGGAATAGAAATCGGTGTAGCATCTATTGGAGGATTTTTCGTGAAAGTTTCATCACGGTGCGGCCACCTCAAGAGATTTTATCGCACTCCTAATTTTCCAAAACAGGCAAAAACGCGCACTTTTTATCAATTTTTCAATTTTCTTCGAATTGACATTTTTGGAATAGAAATCGGTGTAGCATCTATTGGAGGATTTTTCGTGAAAGTTTCATCACGGTGCGGCCACCTCAAGAGATTTTATCGCACTCCTAATTTTCCAAAACAGGCAAAAACGCGCACTTTTTATCAATTTTTCAATTTTCTTCGAATTGACATTTTTGGAATAGAAATCGGTGTAGCATCTATTGGAGGATTTTTCGTGAAAGTTTCATCACGGTGCGGCCACCTCAAGAGATTTTATCGCACTCCTAATTTTCCAAAACAGGCAAAAACGCGCACTTTTTATCAATTTTTCAATTTTCTTCGAATTGACATTTTTGGAATAGAAATCGGTGTAGCATCTATTGGAGGATTTTTCGTGAAAGTTTCATCACGGTGCGGCCACCTCAAGAGATTTTATCGCACTCCTAATTTTCCAAAACAGGCAAAAACGCGCACTTTTTATCAATTTTTCAATTTTCTTCGAATTGACATTTTTGGAATAGAAATCGGTGTAGCATCTATTGGAGGATTTTTCGTGAAAGTTTCATCACGGTGCGGCCACCTCAAGAGATTTTATCGCACTCCTAATTTTCCAAAACAGGCAAAAACGCGCACTTTTATCAATTTTTCAATTTTCTTCGAATTGGAATAGAAATCGGTGTAGCATCTATTGGAGGATTTTTCGTGAAAGTTTCATCACGGTGCGGCCACCTCAAGAGATTTTATCGCACTCCTAATTTTCCAAAACAGGCAAAAACGCGCACTTTTTATCAATTTTTCAATTTTCTTCGAATTGACATTTTTGGAATAGAAATCGGTGTAGCATCTATTGGAGGATTTTTCGTGAAAGTTTCATCACGGTGCGGCCACCTCAAGAGATTTTATCGCACTCCTAATTTTCCAAAACAGGCAAAAACGCGCACTTTTTATCAATTTTTCAATTTTCTTCGAATTGACATTTTTGGAATAGAAATCGGTGTAGCATCTATTGGAGGATTTTTCGTGAAAGTTTCATCACGGTGCGGCCACCTCAAGAGATTTTATCGCACTCCTAATTTTCCAAAACAGGCAAAAACGCGCACTTTTTATCAATTTTTCAATTTTCTTCGAATTGACATTTTTGGAATAGAAATCGGTGTAGCATCTATTGGAGGATTTTTCGTGAAAGTTTCATCACGGTGCGGCCACCTCAAGAGATTTTATCGCACTCCTAATTTTCCAAAACAGGCAAAAACGCGCACTTTTTATCAATTTTTCAATTTTCTTCGAATTGACATTTTTGGAATAGAAATCGGTGTAGCATCTATTGGAGGATTTTTCGTGAAAGTTTCATCACGGTGCGGCCACCTCAAGAGATTTTATCGCACTCCTAATTTTCCAAAACAGGCAAAAACGCGCACTTTTTATCAATTTTTCAATTTTCTTCGAATTGACATTTTTGGAATAGAAATCGGTGTAGCATCTATTGGAGGATTTTTCGTGAAAGTTTCATCACGGTGCGGCCACCTCAAGAGATTTTATCGCACTCCTAATTTTCCAAAACAGGCAAAAACGCGCACTTTTTATCAATTTTTCAATTTTCTTCGAATTGACATTTTTGGAATAGAAATCGGTGTAGCATCTATTGGAGGATTTTTCGTGAAAGTTTCATCACGGTGCGGCCACCTCAAGAGATTTTATCGCACTCCTAATTTTCCAAAACAGGCAAAAACGCGCACTTTTTATCAATTTTTCAATTTTCTTCGAATTGACATTTTTGGAATAGAAATCGGTGTAGCATCTATTGGAGGATTTTTCGTGAAAGTTTCATCACGGTGCGGCCACCTCAAGAGATTTTATCGCACTCCTAATTTTCCAAAACAGGCAAAAACGCGCACTTTTTATCAATTTTTCAATTTTCTTCGAATTGACATTTTTGGAATAGAAATCGGTGTAGCATCTATTGGAGGATTTTTCGTGAAAGTTTCATCACGGTGCGGCCACCTCAAGAGATTTTATCGCACTCCTAATTTTCCAAAACAGGCAAAAACGCGCACTTTTTATCAATTTTTCAATTTTCTTCGAATTGACATTTTTGGAATAGAAATCGGTGTAGCATCTATTGGAGGATTTTTCGTGAAAGTTTCATCACGGTGCGGCCACCTCAAGAGATTTTATCGCACTCCTAATTTTCCAAAACAGGCAAAAACGCGCACTTTTTATCAATTTTTCAATTTTCTTCGAATTGACATTTTTGGAATAGAAATCGGTGTAGCATCTATTGGAGGATTTTTCGTGAAAGTTTCATCACGGTGCGGCCACCTCAAGAGATTTTATCGCACTCCTAATTTTCCAAAACAGGCAAAAACGCGCACTTTTTATCAATTTTTCAATTTTCTTCGAATTGACATTTTTGGAATAGAAATCGGTGTAGCATCTATTGGAGGATTTTTCGTGAAAGTTTCATCACGGTGCGGCCACCTCAAGAGATTTTATCGCACTCCTAATTTTCCAAAACAGGCAAAAACGCGCACTTTTTATCAATTTTTCAATTTTCTTCGAATTGACATTTTTGGAATAGAAATCGGTGTAGCATCTATTGGAGGATTTTTCGTGAAAGTTTCATCACGGTGCGGCCACCTCAAGAGATTTTATCGCACTCCTAATTTTCCAAAACAGGCAAAAACGCGCACTTTTTATCAATTTTTCAATTTTCTTCGAATTGACATTTTTGGAATAGAAATCGGTGTAGCATCTATTGGAGGATTTTTCGTGAAAGTTTCATCACGGTGCGGCCACCTCAAGAGATTTTATCGCACTCCTAATTTTCCAAAACAGGCAAAAACGCGCACTTTTTATCAATTTTTCAATTTTCTTCGAATTGACATTTTTGGAATAGAAATCGGTGTAGCATCTATTGGAGGATTTTTCGTGAAAGTTTCATCACGGTGCGGCCACCTCAAGAGATTTTATCGCACTCCTAATTTTCCAAAACAGGCAAAAACGCGCACTTTTTATCAATTTTTCAATTTTCTTCGAATTGACATTTTTGGAATAGAAATCGGTGTAGCATCTATTGGAGGATTTTTCGTGAAAGTTTCATCACGGTGCGGCCACCTCAAGAGATTTTATCGCACTCCTAATTTTCCAAAACAGGCAAAAACGCGCACTTTTTATCAATTTTTCAATTTTCTTCGAATTGACATTTTTGGAATAGAAATCGGTGTAGCATCTATTGGAGGATTTTTCGTGAAAGTTTCATCACGGTGCGGCCACCTCAAGAGATTTTATCGCACTCCTAATTTTCCAAAACAGGCAAAAACGCGCACTTTTTATCAATTTTTCAATTTTCTTCGAATTGACATTTTTGGAATAGAAATCGGTGTAGCATCTATTGGAGGATTTTTCGTGAAAGTTTCATCACGGTGCGGCCACCTCAAGAGATTTTATCGCACTCCTAATTTTCCAAAACAGGCAAAAACGCGCACTTTTTATCAATTTTTCAATTTTCTTCGAATTGACATTTTTGGAATAGAAATCGGTGTAGCATCTATTGGAGGATTTTTCGTGAAAGTTTCATCACGGTGCGGCCACGTCAAGAGATTTTATCGCACTTCCAATTTTCCAAAACACGCAAAAAGGCGCACTTTTTATCAATTTTTCAATTTTCATCGAATTGACATTTTTGGAATAGAATTCTGTTTCGCATCTATTGGAGGATTTTTCGTGAAAGTTTCATCACGGTGCGGCCACCTCAAGAGATTTTATCGCGCTCCCAATTTTCTAAAACACGCAAAAAAAGCGCAAAAATTTGAAATTTTTTAATTTTCATCGGACTGACATGTTTGGGGTGGGTTTTTGTGTCGCATCTATGAGAGAATTTTTCATGAAAGTTTCATCTCGGTGCGGCCACCCTAAGAGATTTTATCGCGCTCCTAATTTTATAAAACACGCAAAAACGCGCACCATTTATCAATTTTTCAATTTTCATCGAATTGACATTTTTGGCATAGAATTCCGTGTCGCATCTATGACAGAATTTTTCGTGAAAGTTTCATCGCGGTGCGACCATCCTAAGAGATTTTATCGCGCTCCTAATTTTCTAAAACGCAAAAACGCGCAACATTTATCAATTTTTCAATTTTCATCGGATTAAAATATTTGGGGTAGGTTTTGAAGACTACTTCAACTGTAAATAGGTTATCTCAACCGTAACCACTTAATTTATGACAGATATGCGACAAATAAACTACCTCTCTCTGTGATGCGTCACACGTCAATGGTTCGATTGCGTTGCTAACGTATCATCAATTTCTTTATCGATATTTTGTTTCAAGTTCGGTTTCATGTCATCGTTGCCGAGAATTCTGGTTGATTGATTGCTTCAATTTCCTGAAATTGCTCTTCGCTTCGAAATTTATACGCCAGAAGTTCCGTTTTTCACATTAATTTGTTCAAAGGCTTCGTTGAGGAATGTTTTACTCCGACAATCGCAAACAAATCTTTCCGCATGAATACATGTGAATACATGTGTTTTTTCTAGCGTAAAAAAATTTGATTTTCAACGTTTTCAAATTGCAATTTGCATTGGATTTTATTTGAGCATGTCAAAGACATATTGAAATCTATTTCCCATTAATGAGGTCTTCTATACAACCGTTTGCAATGGTTAAGAGTTTGCGCTCTACGACTTCCGGGATCTTAATATAGTAGTGCGCAAGCGTCTGACGAATGTCAACTGACTTGTTGATCGCTTGGAACAAGCCTATATTATAATTGAATTTGCAACAACAATCGTTACACCCCAAAATTCGCGAAATTTTCACTCGATTGTTCGAAGTAATATAGAAATGGAATAATTTATGCAGATCCCATAAAAATACCCAGGTCGCTTGTTAAGACTACGGAATCGCGATTCCCGCATAAACAAGGCGATAAAAGACCGCCTTGTTATAGCTACAAAGTCTTCACGGTTGTTCCCTTTATTAGAGCTGTTCGTATATCGATTCTTCAATCTATTGAGACAAACGAGCTCGGTCGCGATTTTCACGACATTTCGATTTTATCGCGATATAACGAGGCTATTTAAAGGTGTATCAATTGATTTCGAAGAAAATTGGAAGTCGCTTATAAACCGGGCTTCTTTGGAAGGGAAGGCAGTGAATCCCCGTTCATAATAAACTGCTCAACAATAGGTACATCGAGGGGTAATTTACATCCAGGTCGAATGCCATTATTCTGTCGGGAGAGTAGTAATGGATGAGCTTGCATTGGAGCGCCGGTAATTCAGTTAGAGGTGCATTGAGAAATTGTATATTCGCGGGTGAATCGTAAAGTCCTGAATTGATTATATCAAAATGTTTTTCTCTGTAGTTAAAGCCGTGGTCATTTGAAAAGAAGTCGTAATGCACCTCAAATATGTAATTATTTAGCTATGTTTCGGATTTAAATGAAAGCAAATAATCTCAATAGTGATGTCATAACAGTTTTGGATGTCCCGGTGACGTCAGCTTGGAGTGCGCATCGGCGTGCGTGCGCGTATCGCGATTTCAAACGAAATTAAAGACATTTTTTGTCTGTAATGAAAGTTCTTTTCAATATTGTCTTGTGTAGTGCAATCAAGATCGATATTTTTTCCGTACGAAGTAGAAACGGATAACACTCATTTCAATGGGTGCTCCAATTCTATTCCTTCAATAAATGAATCGTCGTAATAACTAACGGTAACTTTAGTTTGGAGTTAAATCATGAACTCATTTATAAATTTTTTTCCTAAAAAATGGATAGAGATTAAGCCCCCAAATCTACAATGGAAATACACAAACATGTTTACAGGTGGAAGCCACATGAAAATTCCCACACGATTTTATCCTGTCGCCGTTCCCAAATCGTGTTTTTCTTTATTTTCCGTCGCCGTCCCCCATGCAAATTTGGGGATAAGGGAGTGGTGTAATACCAAATCTCTATATTAAATTTTCCTCGTGAATATCGCGTTTCCCTTCTGTTTTGTCGTTGAACTTGATTCCCGATTCTAATTTAACACGAACTTCCTTCCACCTTCTCTCTCGCCATTCGATGTCGAAACAAATCGCAATAACGTCACGACGGTAGCTTTTTTGTTCGTAGAAACAAGTCGAAACAAAACAACTAATCCTAAAAAAATAAAACATGGTTCACTCGGGAGTTGCGGCGGACAGTGCGGGTTTCCATCATTTTCCAACCACCGCGGAGGATGAAATCCATTTCATCCAGGCTAAAAGAATGGTGAGTGTATGGTAATAAAGTTGATTGAATTGTACGAACCTATTTCGTCGGTATGATGAAAATGGTACTAGAGGGAGTTTAAATCCTGCGTCTTCATTATGCCACGTAGATGGCCGTCTGGCAACGTTCCATTAATATTCTGCGACTAGGCGGCGGACGGCCCGGCCCCGAGAACGTTCTCGGTTCATCATTTATTGCTACATTCGAAGTTTTCGTTATGCCACAACTCCAAGACGCCGGTTTAAATTAATATTTGATTAGAACCGAAACACCAAATAATTTGAAGGTTAATCGATAAGTGCAAACTATCTGCTTGATTTGAACTATTGCGTCCATCGAATACGCAGGTATTGTCATCATAGAACTCATTGCTAAGTTCTGCGATGACAACCATAGAGTATCGAGTCCTAAAACATGAGTTAATTTGAACTACGACGTTCATCGAGAGCCTAAGTGTTGTCATCAGATTGTGATGACAACATTTAGGTATTCGATGAATGTCGTAGTTCAAATTAACTCTTAATGGACGTTTGTGATCGGTTAATCTATCCTCGTTGAAACCGTATAACATGCTCAAGTTTGTGATATGGAAAATATTTATTTAATACAAATATCTGTAGGTCAAAGTTTAATGTGTATATGAAATCGGTGGAAGGTGACATAAAATTTCTTTTAACGGTTGACGGTAAGCAATAAAACATTCCAAACATTGACTAAAACGATATTAGTTCGCGCAATGCAACGAATACGCTCAGGCAACTTGTGAAATTTATTTGTTTTTCAGTTGTTCATTATAACGAATCTGCAACGATCCAAATTGGAATTCCGATCCAATATTCCTTTGGTACGGGAATTTAATATTCCTGATAACGGAGGTTATGGAGGCGACATCTATTGTGGCCCACGTGAAAGTTTCCATTTTCGAGCCGAAAGGTGTCTCGATGCTTGTTTTTCAATTTTAATCAATTCTATATTTATAACAAAAAATAATATCATCACAATAAATGATAACGATTAATTCAACTGTAATGATGTGTCAACGTCGGTGCAAGAGTGACCACCAAATAAAAAAATAAAAGTAGCGTGCAACAAGACACCGTAGCCAATACGACAACTGGATTTCGTTCGAAAATAACGACGAGAAAAATGCTTAAGAATATAACGACAATTGCTAATACTGGAAAAACTAACGCCGCTTCAAGTTTCTCGTTTAAATCTGAAATGCAACTAAAATTACCGGTGGAAAGTACGAAGAAAAAGTACTCACATTGATTAGGGCTTCCACGAAAATTCCATTTCCTTTGGAATGCCAAATAATAATTCATAGTCTCGAGCGCTCACATTTATATGCATGTACCGCAATAACGAATGTTGAGACTGACGCTTATTCTTTCAATAATTAATTAGGAGTCGCTTGATAAGGTTATCGCGATTATTCTTTCTTTGAAATCGTAAACACGAATAAACAAATATCTAGCGCAAATTTGTTTTTTCGCGCTCGCGCATTTTTTTATATCCACATGCCATCCGTTAGAGGGCGCTCTCATCTTCCTTACCGATCTTGTTGCAGCTGACGATGCACCAGAGGGATCTGGTTCTGACGGCAGTTCTCTCCTCTCTATTCGCCATCGTATTGATCGTCGGAATAGCAGCGGCCTGCTACTTTTTCCACAAGCGTCGACGCAAGCACGGGCTCGACTTTGACGACGACTCGCCAGAGGGCGGTCAGTGTTCGCGACTGGAAACTTCTGGCGGCAGCGGCGGCGGCGCCGGCAAAAAATCCCGAATGAACGGCTTCCTATCGCTGAAAACGCCGCTGATAAGCACGAAGACGCTCGGGTGAGTGGGCTCGTTAACATCATCCCCCTTATCCCTTACTACGCTGTTATTTTACCGATTTTATACTCGTACGAAAATCCGGGTCTTCGAACGAAGCTGTTATCCGTACCAAGATGTTTTTTCGGTTGGATTCCATTTGCAAATAGGTATGTCTAGGGAACAGATCACTATGTTCGAATGGAGATATTGAAAACTGAACATCGGAGAGGTGTTCCTCAGGGCTGGGCCCACTATTATTCTCCCTCTATGTCAATAGTACACGTACAGAGTATTCGCAATACCATATATGTATAGACAACAGAAGAGTGGTTAGGTCACTGAATATGATACCCATTCCTTAAATAAATTGGACCCTATTTCATCCAATGCTATCGTCATTGCCCATGTTATCAATCAGCCAAAAACTCATTTTGTCGTCGATCGGTTCTTTAAATTGCTCTTAAAAGCGTAATTACCCGCGTCGCGAATGAGCTCCGGGATAGCGATCACCAATTAATGCCACGATCAGGCTTTTTGCGTTATCGCTTCGTTTTCCTTGTTTTTTTATTCGCTCGCCGTCTCTCGATATAACGCGACACGACAGGAATTTCCGAAAAACGTGAAAATTTACCGACGTCTCCCGCTCGGAAAATTTCCGGGGGGGTAATTTATTCGCAAGGCCGCATCCAGCGCACCAGCGAAATTTGTTCGTGTCTCCGTGCATTCGCTCCTTTCATTTCCGCCAGTCAGCTGTGAATATTGCCACTCTTCGGAAGTCGTACTACGAATATTGCCGAATTAAATGCGATTTCGTGGAAGTCGTATACTTTTCGTTTGAATATTTTGTTTACCTTGAACCTCTATCGATTGAAATTAAATAGGGGATCGCATAATAAACAGTTTAACCTTTTCGTTTTAAAAAATTTGAAATTCAAACTTAATGTACTCGAATTCCGGTAAACTAAACCGCTTGGTCGTCAAATTTCTGTTTTCCACTCGATTCGCATCGTTCGAACGATTCGATTTCCTTAAGAAACTTAAATCGTTCGAACGACGTCATTTCCTAAGAAATTCGTGCCGAAACTGTTTCTATTTGCTTTATCTGTCGTTCGCACTCCACCGTTACGTGAATATTGTATCGAATAAATTTATTTTCAAACGGAAATAGGAAGGGACAGACAAGATTTCTTAATAGCGAGATGAAGTAATTTAATATGACTTCATATCGATCACGTTCTCGTTATTTGCGTGAAGCTTATGAGAAATGGGAAAAGTTTCGAGAAATGGGACATGTTGCTAAACAACTTTCGCTAAGTGTCAAAGTTATTGAATAATTTATATATTAATCTGTACGTTATACATAAAATTCCTTAAAGGGAAACTCTGGGAAGGATAATAAACAAAGATTATTTCTAACGGAAAGAGAATTACAACGTCGCTTCTTAATTGGATATTTCAAAAATAGAAATACGATTTATAAGGTCATGAGACTTTTTGTACTCGGAGCGCAAAGCGGTCCGACTGCCTCGTAAACGGTTTGCGCGCGACCTTATATAGAATATATAAGGCCCCGCCTCTCTCCTTGACAGCTTGTGCGTCGACGCATTTTAAAGTGGCGTTGTAGGCGGACCGCACCGCTGGTCGAGATTGGAACTACCTTCCTACGTACTCTTCCTAAATGGACGAGCGTTCGGTCGAATGTTCTTTTTTCCCGCTTTCCTCTATATCAGTAACCGCAATTATTTTCCCGCTTTATTCTAAAAACTTCGCCGGGTGCCATCTGCGAAAAGTAGAGTTTCAGTAATTAATCGCGGGACCGGATTCAAATTACGATTTTTTCGCAAACTGTCAAATACACAACCGTCCCATTCCCATATGAAAAATGTCGGAAATTTCTCACACAATTAAACGACGGTCGCGAATAATTCGCGCACTTTATCTCGCGCGAATATTTTTAATTAAACACCTGCATCTGCCGAAAATGCAATAATTCATAGGGCGGCGCAACGCTATTTAGATTTTCATTAAAGTTCCCGTACGAATTAGGGGATTAAAAGATCGCGAAACAAGGAGACGACGAAGTAGTGGAGCGCCGGGAGGGCCGAACTCCGGGATTCGGGGGGGTTGAAATCGCGATCGGTTATTACCAAATTCAATCTCGAACGCTAATCCAGATATCTTGTGGAACTTTATCGAATTCCGTTCGGTAACGAAATTAGCCCGGCGCAGTCAATGCGGAAGTTTTTCGTGCATTAATTCCGAATTGGGGCACTTGGGGGGTTTCATGTAAATCACGATGGGGTATTGGAATGAGTTTCACTACTTTTGCGGATGAAAATTTTAAAAAATCGTAGAATTCGGTTTTTGCCATACACAATTGACAAATCACAAAACTAAAAAGGACTAAAATGGATTCAAAATTATTTATGGAATTTCGTAAATTTTGATGAATTGGAGCACAGTACATTAGCGCGTCCTCTTCTAGTCCCTTTAAGGCTATTCTTTCTTCCTTCGAGATGTTGGTTACAGGTGATTTAGCTTAAGAACAGATTTGGGCAGTGTTCTTCAGGTTCTTCGAAGGGATAGCTGATGGTTGATGGCAGAACGGAAATCATAAAAACAACGAAGTCTTCAGATGGCAATCGCGATTTGATGCGAATTTCTTCAGACTGAAAATAGAGAAACTAGAAGAAAAATAGCGAACGCTTCATTTTGCCTCGCAACATCCTCTGAATAATTTGCCGCCTCCGGCTTAATAGTCTCCGATTCTTTTCGTGGTTCGTGACCCGGGGGGGTCGCCGCTAGTCCGTCGAACAATAAAACCGTCGGTATTACCGCGAAGGGTAAATGGTCGCAAACGATCTTCCACCCCACACACCCCCACCTCCGCGGAGGGTTATCCACCACCACGAGCACGCATGGCCCCGACGACGACGACGACGCCGCCGTCGCCGCCCCCGATTCGGATACACAGCGATCCGGCTGTAGCCGCCAGCCTCCCCCAGTCGTGAATGCACAATGTCGAGGGTCGGCGAATTCACGTAATTTTTCTTCTCTCTGTCAAGCATTTCCGCACCTTTCGCGATTCTTCGGCCGAGTTTCCATTCAGTTTTCCGTCTCCACGATCTCTTCTCCATCTCGCGGCCACCTCTTCCGGGTCGCGTTGTGTCTGTCTGTTAAGTGGCGGGTAGGATTTTTCCCCACGAAATAGAGTAAGGTATTTTGGAACATCCTGTATTTCTTCGATTCGGAAAGCGGAATTATCGGATTTAATCGTCCACACAAAATTGCCGGTTCAACAGAATCACCGAGCGCGCGATTTGAATTTTGTATAATCGGCGTTATCAACCGTGGAACACGTTAAATTGATTAACGCAAAGACTTTTATTGCAATCGTTTCGGTTATATGGGATACTCGTCAGTTGAGATTTTTAGTACTTGATAATTTTTGAACATTATTTTTACGATCTATCTATTTTCCATATAAAATTAAGTTTGTATTAACTTCTAAATCGATATTGTCAACAGTTTCAGATCAGAAGAACAATTATTTTCAATAGAAATAGAACAAGGGAAACAAACTGCTCTATATGTAAATGAAGAGCAAAAAGAAAATTGGAATGGAATTGAAACGCGATTCGTTTTTCTAGTTTTTATACAAAAAAAGCTTTCTCGCCTTTTCATTTGTCAGAAAAACTTTCGCGAGCATCGATGCGAAAAGAAAAAGTGTTAAGATTCCTTCCATATTTTGCGAGTTCTTTTAATTTCGTTAAGTATTCAAAGCGATTCGAAGCGGCTCAATGGAATTTGTGCCAATTGTTCGCACTTTCTGCGACTCTTCGAAAACTTTTGGCAATTGTCATTAATTACTTCTTATAAATGGAAATTGCGATCGATGTCAAGCGATTGCGAATTCACGCCAATCAAATTTTCAGAAATTTCCACTCCAGTTCAAATGAGGAATTTTATTCACAATTTTAGGCGTTATGAAAATAAATTTAATTTATGAGTGTTGTAATCACCTATTGTAATTACATTTCATCACTTAATCCAATATTTAGACGGTTACCGCGAGGTCACGGGACAAAGTCAAAGTGATCCGTTCGCCGTGGCGAGTGGTTTTATATCGAATATATAGGCCACGCCTCCCCCTTGGAAACTCCTGCGCCGACGTGCCTTATAATTGAGTTGTAACAATTACGCCCTCTGTCTCGCTCCGGTGGTCGCGTTCCGAACTTCCAGCTTTGGTATTCGTCCCCAAGCGCTTTATTTAAAATTTTTGCAGTGTTAAGATAATACGATATACTAGAATAATTTATGATAACTTAAATTACGGGAAAATTTTCATCAAAACAAAATAATTTTGCAATATATGCCGATAATGCTGTTCCGTATCAAAGTAAAATGGTAACTTGATTAAAGAATCGCCGCGAATCGCATACTGAAACTGAAACGACTGGAATCTCTTTATGACGAACTTTCTCTGAAGTCACATTACCGTTTGTTACATTTGCGTCGCTCGTATGTCTTTTGAAATGTTATACTTTGAAAGGGACGAAACATAAATGCCCGACAAAGCTTTACTCGCGAATTAAATGACACGGCTGAAAATTACCGAGATTCTGTTATAATTAAAACGGAGAGTGGTCCGAAATTCTGTTATCTTGAATTACATTCGACCATCGAACTAATTACACCCGGCGGCACGGTTTATTTTCGCATTATCTTTTGTGATCCGAAACGTACTGTCGGCAATCGACTTAAAAACCATTCAGTTTTATTGGTGGAACACGGGTTGTATCGCGTTTAGTATTCAACGACACGAGGCCGTTGGCGGCGTGAATTTGCATTCCGCCACGGTTATACTGATTGATAATTGGCTCGCATTCGCTTTTTCACGTCGCAAGAGAACAAATTGGTCAACGGTGGAATATTTAAAAAAATTTTTCAACCGTTCCAATGATCCACGAATTTTGGTGCGAGAGAAAAATAACAGCTTAACATTTTTCAAGCAGTGAGTCAACAGCAGCTTCAATACCTGTTCGACAGTTATCCGAGTTCCTTATGTCGTGTAAACGACGAACTTCCCGTAAATTCGTGTCGAAAATGGATCAGTTTTGAAGGTATTATGTCGTCGCGAAAATCACTGTCAAACCGAGCGGTTTGGGGAACAAAACCCGATATGACGGGAAATTGGTTTTCCTTCACCCTAAGTGGGTAAATTGTCACTGTCGATCTAACATCCGTGCTTCGTTCGCGCAATATACGGTGTAAACCGGAGGGATTTGTCTATCCGAAAAAAAGAACATGTTTCAATTCCGTTTCCCGGGAAAATAGCGCCTGGAATTATTTACCGTTCGGAATTTTCCATTTAATATTTACGAAACTTTTTTAAATTTCATTAGCAATCCTTGAATATTCTACCCCGCGAAATGAACGCAATTCGTGGTGCGTCGCCTTATATACAATATATAAGCCACGCCCCTCTCATTAGAAACTCATGCGCCGTCGCGTCTTATAAGTAGTGTTGCTATCATTGCGACCTCTCTCCTTCGTCGGTGGTCATGTTGGAAACTATCTTCCTCGGGAATTTAACAGAATTAAGCGAAAAGCGAACGCTGCTATCTTTTTAGTATACTATTCAATAATGAATTCACTATTACAATAATAACGCTAACCTTATAGCGTCTGAACTAAATCGAGCCGTGCTGAAGTGGACGTTTTCGCCGCTAAACTATAATTTCCCCTCGTATTCAACTCGATAAAGGTCTAATCGAATAATCAACTCGACTCGGCGAACGTAAGATCGTTAGTTGGTGAATGAATTCGTAATGGAACATTTCTCTCTTTAAGACAAGGATTAGCCGACGTAACGTCAAGATCATGGGGAAATAAAAAATGCATTTATCGCTCTCGCAAAGGAACCTTAACGACGTCAATATTTACCCACTTTGAGTGCCACGAAATTCCCCTCTCGCCCGAATTTTTTTCGAACGGACCATCGATTTTAGTTTACGAGGGTTGATTTTAATTTAGTCGAAAATTCGCGATATTTATTAATAATCGATGGTATTTCGGGGGATGGTAATGCGTGTTCTAAATCTCCCGAGGGTAAGGAAACGGAAATCCTGTTGTATAATTGATATGAACCCCTGGTTCAACGGAGGTTGAGTGGTTATAGAAAATGTAAAATTTTGTTACTCATTAATTAATATAATAATTGATATCGTGCAATACCGATAATTAATCTGTACCTATTAGTATTTGATACGGATTTGTTTTTAAAGTGCGTTTAAATTCTAGGTACACATCAAGATTGAAACGCACGATAGTTTGATTAACGAATGAAGAAACCTAAAAAAATGGAAAAGCGTGTGAACGGATTCCTGTACAATTTAATCCGGACCAAATGATTATACGAAAAAGGAATGGTACGAATGTATGAAACGTTAAGCACAGAGACAATACGCGCGGAAACTGTCAACATAAATATGGCGCATCCACCATTTATTTAAATCGCGACACGAACGGTGTCCACGGCAGTACAATTATGAACCAATTAAAATCGAATGGAGCACAGGATCCCGAGTACATCGAACACGAACCATAGAATCTTATACAGTCATAACGTACATGAAGCGGGATATAACAAATTTTGCGCATCCACCATGACGAGTGGTAACCGAAACTACTTTTTTTTAAAGATGACGTTGAAACAACATCCGGCGTCTACCACTGAGACGCAATAATTATGCATACCGGACCATAGAATCCGTCCAATTCGTAGTTGCATTCCCACAAGCGACGCGTTTTCGCAATCAAAAATCAACATTCGTTGTACTTTTTTGTCTTCATTGTTCGCGCGGCAAAGCGAGCGTTATCCCTCGCCATCAGCGTTTCCGTGATTTCAGAAGCGCCACTTCCCCCGAATGAAAACAAACCAGGAAACGCGTCGGATTCTATCTCGGTGTTGATTGAACGGGCGCGTTTTTCCAACGTTCGACGCTTTTCCACCCAGGGGAACAGAATGCGAACAATGCAAAATAACCGTTACACAGCACGGGACTAGCCTCATACATCTTTCCTAATGAAAATTTCAGATAGTTCGGGGCGAGGGGCGCATCCTTTTCGGGGTGCCGTTGTTTGCCCGCTAACAATCCAAACAAAGTCACGAATATTTCCCACACCTGTTGAGCTTTTAGCCTAATGGGAAAATTGTTCGGAAAAGGGATACGAAGACCGTAACGCATTTTCCGGGGGACGATTTTCACCTCCCCCTACGAGAATTATTGGGTCGGATACGGAATTTTATGCCGATCTGCGGTGACGGTGCGCGAATCGTAAAATGGAAAATCACGGTCGTATATCAGCGATGCACATTCGCCGGCCGAAGCGGATCCCAAGGGGTTGAAATTTTCCGACGCCTCTTAATTAAATTTGACGAGTCATTAAGGATCGATTTTCGGAACCACTCGCATTTTCACGTAACGAGAAGTCTCGAAAGAACGAGAGTCTGGGGGTCGTTTTTTGCGTTTCTTTTTATCCGGATGTCGCAGCTACATGTTTACCTACCGAAAACAGCCCTGACTTTGACGTTATTCATTTTCCCTCCGTTTCACATCAAGAGTTTGAAGTCCTTGAGCGAAGTCGTTTTTTTTCGTGCGCGTTCGTCGTTTTCGTCGAGGGAATTTTTAATCGTGATTAATTATTGTGTCAATTTATCAAAAATTATAATGAAATCGGTTTTTTGTTGTTGGGACTCGGCCGTCGGAAGTTTTATTGATTGCTATTTGATGGGATTAAAAATAACAATGGGAAATCTTGGAGGATGCTGAGCTTCTTAATGATATTGAAGTTGAGGTACTTATACTCGTCTCGGGCGAAAATGAATTGGTGTTTTTATTTTCCAATCAATTATTATCTAATTGATACGTTTTAATTTGATGCTGATAGAAGGATTATCTGAAAGCACTCTATCCATCAACCTGTATAACGTGTTACTGGTTGCCTGATTAACAGATTCCAATTACAATTCGGCCGAATTAGTTTGTAATTATTAAATGGTGGATGCGCCGGTTTCAATTCAATTCGTGCTCCTCGTGACGCCTCATGTTGAAATAGAGATCCGCATCGATACACAAATTTTCCACTTCCAACGAAAGATTCTTCAATATCTCCTCAACATTAGAGAACCGACAGCGTCATGTTTTATTCAACAATGACCCGAATCCCGGCTGCTTTCCATCAATCAGTGCTCACGTCGTGATTTCGACAATCTAGAACCTGCTGCGATTAATCAATCGTCTCGTTCGGCGAATTTTCCGATCAAACGAACAAATCGAGATTTCCACTTCCCGATTGCTTTTTTCTTCGGTTTTTTTCTGTTTTCGTCCAGCGAAGCTTTGAATTTTGTATCTGGCCGCGGTATAATTCAGTTTCGATAACAATAATGGATCCGTGCCCCCCGGAGAGTCGTGGGGTGCGAACAACCACTTAAACGAAGGGTAAAACCGAAAATTCCGACGAAAAACTTTTCGACGGATCGGTTTTCTCCGATAAAAGTTTCCGGAATCATAGTGCGGAAAGTGCATTTTCCGAGCCGTCTCTCTCAATATTTCACGAGGATGCGGATGGCGGTATTAACGTTGGAAATGCACTTTGGCGAAGGTAAACAGCCGACGGGGTTGCCGCACAATCCGCGATTTAAAGTCAAGCATCTAGCTCATTTTCCACGATTTCCCAGTGACATAGAGTCGCGTTGATTGAGGAGCTGCGTGCGCCGAGGCGGACGCTCGAAACGGAATGTCGTTGAGGAACGGTCGCATTTTTGTCAATGCCGAAATTTTAATTTTCCGCCTTAGCTGGCCTCGCATAGAATTCCATTCGCTTATTCGAAACGAACAATGAACGTCCGGAAAACATTGGGCGTAGCGTTTCGCTAATAAGTCGTCTGGAAAATTTAATGAGCAATCTTCTCGCACCGTGCATTACCGTTTTTTACTGCGTTAATTATGTTATATACGAAAAGGGAATTTTAAAAAGGAATCAGATAAAACCGTCGTAATTTATACGAAAAGGAAATTCGGGGTGTTGAATCTTAATTAGTTTCAATTCGAATTGCAATTATTTCACTCGTTGTTTGGATTTAAATGTTGATAATAACCGAGACCAATGTTATCGAGAATTTCAACACCGTCGAAACTGCCCCGAGATGAGTTTCCACCCTTCGTAATTGTTGGTTGCAGCTTAGAGGCATGTTTTTCATTCGACACCCTCGCACTTTCCCTTTGAGACGCGATGCTTTGTAACTTGTCGACTTCGCGTCACTCCCTCGGGAATCGACGGGTTTCAACCGAAAACGATAACGAAAATGATAATCTCCGACCGGCGGCCTTTTTGTTTCCATCTACCAATATGGGAGAAACCGTCATCGTAAAGAGTAAAACTAAAAGCACGGCGCTCGTTTTCGGGGCGAGGAACGGGACGTGTGCAAGATGAAAAGCTTCCTATCTCCCCATTTTCTCCCCCGGACCGAGTTGAAAATAGGCTGCATTTCCTTACTTTCACGTTATCATCGGACGTTTTCTGTTTCCTTGAGTTATCGCAGTTATTTTCAGGTCTCGCACGGTGATTTTGTTCCCGGTGATCTATTGTGACGATTTTTGATATTCGTGTGTATGGAAAACGATTTTCCGGCTGGATGGAATACGGGATGTTTCGCGACAGTTGAGAATCGAACAACTCCATATTGGGATCAAGCGATAAACAATTCGCATTCTGGTTTGAATGGAATTTTGAACTGGTTCGTTGATTAATTAAATGGAATTCTATCCACAAATTGGAGAGTATTGCGAGATATCCGAGTAGTTATCCGATATCCGACGATCTATGTAGAATGGAACTCATTTCACGGTTTCGATTTCAAGCTGGGAGTCACGGAATAGGTAACATCTTCAAAATTAATTTTACAAAGATCTAAGGATCAATATTATTACTGAGGCCATCGGTTTTACACAGATGCGAACAGCGCCACCACCGGGCAAATCGGCCATTATGGCAAAATATTTTTAACATTATCATTCGATGACCATCATAAAAGTTGAGGTTAATCTCGATTTATGCATTAAAACTTCGGTACCCTAAGCTTTTTATAATCTAATTCCGATGTAGAAATGTTCGATTCCAACTAAATACCTCCCCGAGCCGAGCGTGCCACTAATGATTGATCGTGAAGTTAAACGCCGATTAATGTTCTAAAACAACAGTGATCAAAGTGCTTTATTTCGACGCAATAAGTTACCACCGATCAGTGATCAACCAAGTGCACTTTTGATGACCAAACCATAAGACCAAACTCACATGGAATTTTTGGGAGGACTGAGACAAAACAAGACCCTATCGAGATTCCTGTCGCAATCGCTGTAAGTACATTCTATCTTTATTTCCACATCCCGAACATTTTTACGACCACCTGACCGGTTGGAATTGTTTCTAATTGGCCTTTTAAACACTCGGTATCCAACGGAGAAGCAATAAGTGGAACTGGGGAATGGCAATTACACGAGATTGGGGTAGAATATAACAATCGTAGTTTAATCTCGTAAGGGACGGATGGGAACTTCGCTAATTGACTACGAACCTTAACCCTCTCGTGTTTTTCCACTTTCCATCCGATTTTTCCCTTAATGAATTTCGCGATTTGATCCTATCGCTACTGCGGAGATTTTCTAGACCGTGAAATTCTGCGAAAATTGGTGCGGGTATGCTTTGTGCGTGGATAATATTTGAATCCGGGATTCCGAAAGGTATTGCGAAAGGTAGGAAATACGAATTCTTTATGAGAATTAAATGCGCCATATATTTCAATTTCTCAATTTTATTATGAGCGAACATTTTCTTCGGTAAAGGGGTTGAATTATGACTTTTATCACCGCAAGCTTTTAAGGTGTTAGCATATTTTGGTCGTTTAAAATCTTAGGTTACGTTTTCAACCATAGACAAATGTCATTATCGACGATATTTTGAAAGATGTCAAGATGGCCGCACGACTATTGGAATCATAGATTTGTTCCCCGTCACGGCGCAGACGGCGATATACCACGGAACCTCACGTAGTTCAAAAGTATCAAATAAGTGAATATTGAACACCATCGTCAGTTTAACCTCAAATTTTGCGATTGCTTCAAGTTAATTCCAACGGTGCTGTTGTAACAGTATGTGAAGTTCTATTTCAGATATATTTTGTACAATGGCCGAATACCTTTGAACTTATAAACGATAAGGATATTTATGATAAGGGCCGCACCACGGAAATCGATACAATCAACCCGTCTCGATGAAATAAGGCGCTCATAAAGTAGGCAACAAGCCAACGGGGCGGCTGGAGAATAAACAACACTCCTGTTGCGTGGCCAGTCGCAACAGGTGATATTTGACGTGTTAACAAAAAATTTTTTAACCTCGGTCCCATAATCGAATTTCCTCGTGCGCCTAGTTTACGTGTACATGCCCCCGGGATAATTTCCGGGAAAACGATGCGGTGTAGTATCGCTATTTGAACAGACGGCCGGTCGAGCTTCCTCCCTGGGAGCGATTAATTCGGTAAATAGTTGGACGCGGACTGTTCGGATCATCCGCTTTGCACGCAAATGAATTGGTTGTTTCGCGGAAATGGGGCAGATATACGGTTGGGGCGCTAAAACGAGTGATTGAATGAACGGATGAGAAATCCATGACCCGGATTTCGAACTGCAGAAATTCTAATCTCAATTTCAATATGTTTAAGTTATTATGTTTGTCCGTCACGAATGAGAGGCTCGATTCAGAAATCTTTCTAACCGCTCCCCATCTTCGTTCCTTTTCGCTCCTGGTGGCGAAGAAAAAATTCGACCCCGTTTCTACCTACGGAAGTAGGACGCATTTTATTGACGGAAATATGGAGGTTGCTACAATTTTATAGAAGCCAGTTCACCGCAATTTGTCTTCATTTTATTGCGATATTTTCTTATCATGTTATAATCGGAATTATGACAGAAAAAGGCAAATTTTTCTTTTAAATGTCATCACAATTTCAGTTGAAAAATCGCTCATCTAGTTCTCGTATATATTCGGAACGAAACTCGACAATGTTGCAGTGTCAACGCCATCAGTACGGTTGAGTTGATTGAGTCTCTGTCATAACCACCGGTGCCGCTTTATATATTTATAAATTTCCGATTCGAATATTAATAATTCCGATTTATTGTTGCAACGGTTTGAGTAGATTGACAGTGTTTTATACGTGATATTCGGTTTTTTTATTGAATTAAAGACATTCAACGCAAAGACGTGATCAAATATAAGAGTCTCGAAAACCATCAAACTAACGATACGTCCGTAAAAACAAACTGTGATCGTTTACGTAAATGTTATCGTTTCTCATACATGAATACTGTAAAGGTGTAAAGTTTTAAACCCGCATTATTAAAACCGACTAATTTCTTCGATTGAAAGTGAAAAAGCGTACAAAAAAACATTAATAGTTTTCGCGTGAATCGCTTTCTTTAATGTTCCATTCCTCCTCTACCTCCTCCCCATCGTTCATGTTGATTGCCTTCATTTTTCAAACGTCACTCTTCGGATCGTTATCATCACAACTCAATTCCCGCTTCCACCTGGCACGGACAACGTGCACACACAAAAAGTGCATAAAATGTTATCAAATCCTCTCGTTCGCGTCCCATCAATATTCGAATCCGCTCCGAAACTTTGCGTTATTTCGGTAAACGATAAAAGAAGTTTCGAATTCAATGGCGATTCTTCTTTTTTCTCTTAACGCAGATCCTCCCGTAATCCGGAGACGTGACAAATTGCTATCGAATCGACGATGACTTCTGGTGGGAACAACCTACTTTCGCGCTGATTGAGATTTGGGTTAAAATAGGGGTCGAGTCGATATTCCGATAGGGTAGGTGTGGCGGATAGATGGCATCACCTGTAGAGAACGGAGAAATCTGTTAGTGTTTAGGTGAGTTTGGATGTGTAAACGGTAGGTGGCGCTACGCACAACAGAACTCGACAGAAATTTGCGTACGTCATTACAGATAGAAAACTGTAATCGGCGCGGGCGCGATCGGTTTCTGCATTACCAACTGACGATTTGGAGAAAGTTTCATCCTCCGTTTCAGAGATGTAGCTAGTAACGAAAATTGTTTCAAAACTAATAAGGGATGAAAATCGATGATGCAGGTTCTTAACTAAAATATCCAAAAATGACCAATCGCTCTATTACGACTCACCTCGCTGAAATTCCGAACCCGTTTTTCTTCAGTTTTTTCCCCCAAGCGAATTGAATTTAAAGTCGGGTCACGATTTCCCATTGACCCAAATAGAAGACAGTCGTCGGGTGCTGCTTCGGATTTCTTCGACTCGGCGTTTCGATGTTGTTTTCAAATGGTGGGGTTGTTAGGAAGTTTATACTCGACGAAGTTTTTTCGGATGCCAATTTCGGAAGTTTTTCACGACGTCGCCGGGTGATTGCACTGGAGAACATGGAACAATAAAAAGTTTTCACGAGTCACCTTGTTCGCCTCAGGTGAACAGTTATGAGAAAATATGTTGATGTATCAAAGTGGGATTTCATATTCATCCGCCACCGAACCCCAAATCAACACCTCGATATCACATATCGCACCCGGAATCTGAAACAGAATTTGAATAATTCAAAGTGCTGCTGAAGGGACGATTACGCAACATTCATCCACAAAGGGTTCTCCTGTATTGTTCTCGAAAACGACTTCGGACGTGGTTCTACGTCAACGTTGAAACCGACGATCGTTTACCACACCCCCTCACTGTCTTAACGCTGAGTAGTTGTAAGGGATGATAGGTACAAGTGCGTGAATAGTTCAACTCGCTCTTTTTTTTGCGAGCTCGGGCATTCCGATCGATGCGGTATATGAGAGGAGCGCCACCGCGAAATGGGTTTTCCATGTCCCGTTTTCACTTTCCCCGGGGGATGAAAAACAAAACGACGTGGCGATTAAGATGAGAGCGTCGTTTTTTCTTTCGGGTAATGTGACCTTTGAATTGGTATCGACATAATTCATACCGATGGATGGTCCGATGGAATTTCTCGACCTTAAATACTTCGAATCTTAAAAGCGCAATTTAAGATAAAAGGTCCTTCATTGTTCTAACATCAAAGCGAAACCGTCGGTTCGGAAATGGGGATGAAAAAAGAAGGCACGGAAAACTGTCGGGACGCGGTGCTCGCTCATCACTCAGACGCTACGTTCCGTTCCCGATTGACTTTGGCGACCAGATAACCGCATTTGGGGTACCTCTCGGATTACAGCGGAAAGTCGCCAGAACAAACATACTGTGGACGAATTAGTGAGAGCAGGAAACCGAAACCGTGGTCGATTTTGCGAGCCGCAAATAAATATCGGCCGTGATTTATGCGTTACGCGAAAATTTCGGAAATTGGATCGCCATCGCCGGTTTTATTAATCTATTTCCTATCGAATAGGTGCGTACGCCGATTATGAAATGCGAAACCGGTTGCATCCCTGTTTGCAAGAGTCGAGTCGAAAGTTCAGGCGAGTTTAGTAACCCCGAGGTTCTTCGACTAACGAGATGAAATATCCCGCGGAAAATGGCAATTTCCAGTCACGAATTCCCACCACGTATTAACCATCCCCTTTTCGCATTCAATTACCACCCGTCTGGTTAGTCTAGGACGCGCCACTGGCTCGAACATTTCATTTAGGTTTTTTTTTCTTCACACACTTTCAACTATTTCAATTCCAGTAAATAAGTTTCCTTTGATGGAGAATCGAACTATCTGTTGTTGGTGGGAATATATTGAAACGTAGCATTTTCTTTATACGTCAACCGGCAATGAAATATTAATGTCTATTCCGCTTTATGTATTCATATTTCATCTGAACCCCTTTTTATTTCCGCTCTGATACGGATTGATTCTAGCGACGATATTATGATATATACATATCCGCGGATGGATGTTACGGTTTTTACGACAGTTTCACCCTCTTCCTCATTTATTGATGCCATAATAAATTCGGTTAAAACGTGAGTAGAATTCGCGAAATCAAGATTATATTTACATCTATCCAAAGTTTATCAATATTCATTCCCTAGCCCTAGCAACTGTTATGGTAAGTAACAGACAAATAATAAGTTTGAAGTGAAAACATTTCAGAAAATGTGAGTTCATAAAAATACAACATTTGACGTCGGTTGGTTATTGTCGAAAAGCAGAATACCAAAATTAATTTAGAATTTTCTATATTACGAGGGTTTATTAAATTTTTTAGGGCGCAATCATTTCCCCGTGAAAAGTTCACCGTTAAATATTAATGAAGTACAAAATTTCACCTTACCCGGTCGATGAATGTTTATCTTTCGAACTGGTTGAAAGTAACCAATTTTTGCTGATAAACAAAACGCTATTCATCTGAATATAAATCAAATCATACGAAGAGATTGTTTAAAAAAAGTGCTCATAACGGAATTTCAATCCATGATGGATGCCGTCTTAGTTTTGGTTCTCTATACCTTCTAGGCCAATTACGGCACGAAACGATATTCCGCAAGTTTCAGATCGAAAATTGAAACAAAACGACGCCCGGCTACTGATCGCAATCCAATCTGCGAATAAGTTTCCAATTTCCAGCCAACGAAGCTCCATCGAATAATATCTTCTTTGTCCCGGGCAACGTAATCAAAGCAAAACACACGACACCTCATTAAGTCGTCATATTGAAGATGTGGTGCGCAATGTTTAGATTGCTTTGTTGCCAATTAATTCATCTGGTGCGAGAGGAGGGGTTCTTTGATATGTACATTAATTACCTGCGGAGACCCTTTTCCCGTTTTCGAGAGACGCACACGTCCCCTTGACCGCTTTGATGTGCAAATTGGGAGCACTCTATCTATTAATCGACATATTGTGTCTGGTTAATTGGAGAATCTATTGATTGTGCGAATATTTACGAATCGTTCGAATGAAAACGCTTAAAGTACTCGTAAACAACTTTCGCCGTAACAGTTTAACTGCTCCCCGGCTCGACTTTTTTCGGACGCCGTACATCATCCGTCGGATTTTCCCGACGTGACTTATCCAGACGAAACTAGTTACGATAACCCTAAATTCCACCTCCGAGCGGGATGCGGCAGCGCGCCGCCCCCCGATCTTCTCCGGTTGCCGCCGTCGTCGTCGTCGACGCCGCGCCGCCGGCATGTGCGTCCCGTTTCGCGAAATATACAGACGGCAGCATTCCGTTTCGGCCGCTTTCGCAACGTGCACTCTTTTGCGCTATTCCCGAATTTCCGGTTGCGACATCACCGGCGGGGGCGGAAGTTTTGTGTGATGTGGTGATCATGTACTATTTCATGACTGGTGTTATGCAAAATTGCGAAAACATTCTGAGGTATGTGACCATGAAGAATCGAATAAGGGGTTACGTAATTTCCACTCCGGTTTCTGTTTTCTCTCGTGATACCCTCGAGAGGGATCGATGAACTAACGACGACGTGTTCTAAGCCTTTTTGTCGAACCCCTCACCCTTCACGATTCACGAGGTCGCGACGAGACACGTGTCGGTTTTTTTTGGCGAATGCGCCGGTTTTCGCAAAATTAACGCGCGAGCGTTAAATAAATACCAATTCGATACGATGCGTGTGAAAATGCACGTTGCGAGCTTGTTGACACGTTATCACGATAACTATTGTACGTGATTCGGCGAGGTTCAAATCGATTTGCTCTATATCTGAAAAGTTATGGAATATTAAAAATAACCACTAAAGAATAAAGTTCTCACCAGTTTTGAGGAAAAAAGTCAACTCATCATTGAAGCAAATGTCCTCAGCTTTTTCGGAAAGTCGCCTCTGTCTATAGGTCATCACCATCATTTTCGAAATAAATTTCTGTATTAGAAACTTTGTAATGCTCATGTTTCATATTTCAGGTTATGTTTTCGAGAACACAGAAAAATTTATTCACAATTTTATATATTAATTGTGTGACTAGGGTTTTATATTCCATAGTATTCAAGTGGTGATTTATCTAAAACATCCAAATTCTGATCTCTGAAACACAATTATTCCTATGTTTAGGCAGTTGAAAAGTTTTTCTTTCACAGTCGTTAACTGAAATGCAGAGGAATACTTTAATAAACGTGCACGGAGTAGCATAGGACATTGTGCCATCATAAAATGTATAAACGTAATGTATTGAATACACACCAGTTATTTTCATCAAAAATAACACGAAATACTTTTCTGTTCATAATTATCGAACGAAAATCGAAGTAATACGCGATCGAGTACGTTCTGTCAAAATTAGTTAACATTCACCCCAGTGGAGGCGCAAAAAATATAAAACGACATCGCCCATAGACTTGGGTTTCTGATATATTATTTTATCTATGCACGCGGGTCGCTTTAGAACTACGGTGTGAAATAACAACTGCGGTGACAATCACAATTAGGAAGATGGCGATCGAGTGGAACGCACGAGCGATCGTCGTTAAATAAACGCCGTTATTTGTGCGAAAGATCGATCGTAATACAATATCCGAAGTGGAATTAAGAATCAATCGAGTGAGACGATTTTTTTTACTAGTGAGTATAGTTTCTATTTCTCGTAATTTGTACTAGACGGTCGTAAAACGTGTTTCGTGCGAGTCGGTTCTTCGGTAGTTTACGTCGTAATCGTTGAACGAATTGTTTCGTTTAATGCGAATTCTGCAAACATTTTTCCATGAAGTACTAATCTGAAATTTTATAGGAAATATCAAATAGGGAAGAGGAAGGGGGACAAAAACACACGACGTTCTCATAGATTGCAGTTTCATCTATTTCATCTATGGTCGTGAATCACTTTAGAACTACGGGATGAGACCTGCGATGACAATCAAAATTCTGTAGTTACACATTATAACCTCCCAAATGGAATCAAAAATCAATCGAGTGTTATCTACCGATACGAAATGATGACGATTCAGAATATTTCTGATTTATACTAATTCCCGATTTATATCTACTTGTTTCCCCATTACAGGCTTATCCTCCCCCTTTTCCGTCATCCCACACTTCATTAACTTACACGCCCCGCTCGGTGGTTCGTACGCGGGCAAGCGATTACGCGAAAAATCCCAAAAAAGCGGCTTACGAATCGTCTTTTCGCCGGATTGCGGGGAAAATTTCTATCGCCGCGGGCGACCGGAAAAGCTGGGGACGAAGACCAAAAAAACGACGACGGTGGCGGCGACGGCGTTCAAATCGATGATTGCCAAATGGGACGAAAATTTTCCGACGACGCACCGATATGACGTCCCAAAATCTGATTTTAGGTAAACGGATAACCGGTTCGGGAAATTGTCATGACGATCGACGGTCGATGTAATAATGAAGGTAAATCGGCACCGGCGTCGTTTTAGCCCCGCAGGGAAATTGGGGGCATATTGCACTTTCGTAAACGATCCCGGTCGCTAATTATCGAACGGTATTATCTTTGGATTTCCCGTGACGAGATTAATTAAACTTCGAGCCAGCGGGGGAGCACTGGAAGAATTTTCATTTACTGTTGAAAAACAGGAATATAGCTCCGCTTCAGTCGTATCAAATGGAGAAGAAAAGGTTATTGCTCTCTGTCGGTGTGTATATATATGTATGACCAAATACACAGCGACCTGAATGTAGGTCAATACCTATACTACGTCCCGGACTATTACCTACCGTATCGCGAGTAATTCCCGGATTTTCCAGTGTTTCCGGGCTCCAACCGAACAAAGAGCTAACGGTTTGTTTGCTCTTTGTTTAGTTTCTTCGACAACGTGTATTGTAGCAACAAGTCACTGACGTTACAACAACACTGCGTCAATGAATAGGATTGGCAATTTTATTCCGTTCGACTTCATTAATAAGTGATTCGCTAAATTATAAAACGCGTATCGTAAATATTCATGAACACGAAACCGTTTCGTGTTATATTTCTCAATTTCGTTTGCTTAAAATAGAGCTATTTGTATTCGTTCTAGTAAGTGAGATTCACCACTATTTTTACATAATCGGGTGTTCACGTGTTCGGTACAAGTTGGAGTTGGCTAAAATGTTTTTCTTTAGTTTAGTATTACCGAGCTGGATGGCATTTGAATGTTTACCAAATGTAAAATACGATTTCTAGATTTCGTTTAATTTACCGTACGAAGCGCGTGGACATTGTTTACAAACTCGAAATTAACCATTTAGTAAATCACATTCATAACTAAGTTTTGATACTTGTTCTGAAACATTGGGTCGTACAAAATGGTGAATGCGGCGATACTAAACTACTTTTTATTTTATGCAACTTACAAATTTGTATGTAACATTGGTGGCGTTAAAATAAAATGAAAGTAACCGATAATATCCAGTTACCCTATCGTATTAAAAACAGAAATCAAAATTTCCACACTATTGCAGTCGGTGCAAACAATTTTGATATTAAGGTGGAACGTGATGCAAATTCATCATCGCGATTACATCACTAAAGGTTCCTTTGCAACGTTTATGATTGCCATTTGTCACTTCCAACCATCTGACAAATTTGCAACATCTTGCCTTGCGGCTATGAGTTATCTGACTGTTAATAAGTGCACAACCCAACCGCTTTAACTTATCGGTTTGATAATGACATAAAGTTGGTCGTTTCCGCGTGTTGTTATATTCGGAAACATTCATTTGGGAATCTATTAAATGGAGTAATCCGGATAAATTTTTTCTTTTCCCAAAACTGAAATTATATGAAACATGGGTAATCAAACTGGGTATCATGTTGAAACGATTGTTCCGATCAGATTATTTTAATGCATGTACACGCATACGCGAAATTTCATTTACAATCTCATTGTTGAACAATTTGATTATGTTTAGTTCTAATCAAAATGTGAATCGAAACGCTATTATCCAAACGCAAATTATTTCGTGTTATAAGCATGTTCATCAAATTATCAACATTCGTTATTTAGTATCAAGCAAATAGTCATCAATTAATGATCGTTCAAGCAAGTAACGGCAACGAAACTCGTCCAAAAAATTGGGCCATTCAACCGCTTTATCGATTTTCATTCAGCTCTCGTTTTGATGTTTCATCTCGGCGGGGTAATATAAAATATTAAAACGATACGTTCGCCGCTGTCATTTTCGATATTCGAATTCGTTCGTTGCACATGTCGCGCAATCGCCGGAAAAATAATTGGTCGCAATTTTCCGGAAAAGTATTGTTCCGGGTTTATCCGTTGCGCGATGAGTTTTCAGATAGGCGCCGTTCGGATTATCCTTTGTTTGAATATCGCCCGACGTAAAGTGGAGACTATCACTTTGCCAACTTTTCATATGATCCGTTGTGCGGAGCTTCATCGTTCTGATATAGTTTCCGAACAAAAGGGGATGCAAATATTGAAAATTCGACGTAATCAACTGATATTTTGTAAATTCTGAATATCAAAATCTGTAAAGCGGCGACATCGTAGTTCGGATGACATTTTACTAATATTAAAGCGACATCTGACAGATATAATGAAATTTTTAAGTACGATCATAGAGTGTTTACTTCGGTTTATATCTGGAGATGTTTGCGCATCTATGGACGATGTAGTTGAAACGCCGAACGGCGTTTTATATAAGTACTTCGAAGAATATTGAAGACAGATGTGAATATGTGCCAAGTGAATGTGTCATCCAAGTAGCTGCCAATAAGAACGATTATAGCGATTTAACTCGTTGTCATTCCAATCGGTCGCCAACGGTATCGTGTTTCGTACATATAAAAACATCTAAACAACGTCAATTAGTTCCACCAACATAGAAAATATTGAAATCGTGAAAGTACGATCATAGAGTTGATGCTTCGATTGGTATCTGTAGATACTTAAAGGTGTTTAGGTATCTATGGATGTTTGATGAAATTGACCTACTCTTCGTTCGAATGTTCCCGAAACAGATATCGTCTCTGATTGGTTCGGGAATATTTCGACGTTTCATATAAATACCCCCACGAATATCGAAGATAGTTCAGTGCGAATATGTGCGAGTTAGAAGTGACAAGTGAGCACGTGTTATTCAAGTCTATGAGGGAGAAAAGAGGTTATGGTTGTAAATAAATTAACGGAAAACCTGTCAATTCAGAAATAAAATTGATCGATCGCCTCTTAAGGAAGATTGAACGTCCGCTTTGTAATGAGCGGTGTCTCTCTTTTTTTTTACGAATATAACGAAATCCAGACGACGCCGATGCGGCGTTCGAACATGTGATGTCGCGACCGTACTTAAATGGCACTTCGTTTCCTTCGTAAACCTAATTTCCTCGTCGACTTCAACTCCTCGAGCTCTATAGTGGGTTCTTCAACTTTCACGCTATTGCGAGTTATCGCGATGAAAAATCCGTCGCAACAAGTCGTACGTAGAATCGATAGGTTTAAAAACGTTGAAGGAAAAAAGGTGCTTTCCGCGAAGGAGTCGGACGTTGAATTTATATGGAAATTCCTCGCGGAATTTCCATCCACATTATGAACCCGCGGTTATTTGCATGTATATAAAAGACCTTCGACCTTGCATTGCTATGCAAAAATCTCGAGCGATAAACATATTCACCGCGAAATTTATTATAGAAAATAACTTCCCTTTAAATTGTCGAAGGAAATTAACTTTTTCTTTTGTTTTGTTCCGAGCTGTCCGCAGTCTTAATTCATTCGCGACCTCGCTACACTTCGCGGGTTTCTTTTAATTATGAACCAAAGGACAAATTCGAATTTCCCGTAAACAATTTTCGTTTCCGGACGGGTTTTCGACGATAACGATCTCGCGGTCGCGGGGGGTTAGGGAAAAATTCCGGAAAATCGCGTCAACTTGCATGCGACTCCGGAGGAAAATTCGTAGAGGCACGTCAACGCGTCGACGGACCGCTCTTTTCCTTCGTTACGCCGTCGGGCCACTTTTTATTCATTCCATTCGAGTCGGGACCGTCGATCTCGCAAACCCGGAAACCGGAACACGAGGATGTTTTGTGATGAATACTATACGAGCGTAGAGTCGTATGTCGGGAAATCTAATAATCGAGCGGACTTTGAATGTTTTATATTCTGACCTCTGTGTCACAATTTATTCTCCGAATCACTGCTATAAATTGAATAGATGTGGGAATATATTCGTAGCTCAGTGATTATCCTCTTTTATATCACTCAAAGTTGCAAGCTGAAAGCGTGACAGTCGACTTTAGTTAAACATTCCAAATTTATTTCATTTTTGATAATGGTCACAGTTATTTTTTGACAATGGATATCTACACCTGCCCGTAGATCTACAAAATGGTGAAAGCGCCGTGCGTCTCATTTTGGAAAGCAAGCTGACAAATATAATGACTTAACGATTCCATATGTATACATGTATATACATTTTCATTGACGATCTATAATCCGCTCCGCGCGTATCGCACGTTGTGTCATGTTGCTCGGGCGCCATCTGTCGCGAAAAACGCGAAGCGATTCCGGACGTTCGCGCGTTTACTCGGTCAGCTAGAAGCGCGTCCGGGTTCTTTTGCAGACGGCGTTCGATATTGTCATGGCAACGCGTTACATTCGCATTTTCCGAAAGCGGCAAGATGGAATCCTCGATCGCGATCGGTTCAAACCTACTACTACTAGAAATTCCGGGATCTTCCGGTCGACGCCGATGATAAAACGGGAAAAACGAACGTCGAAATTTTCAAATATCCGGACCGATCGGTAATTTGCCGGAGCGTCGACGGCGAAAAATAAAAACAGACTTCTTTCCATTTAATTTAGTTACATTGGAAAACCAATTACGGCAACAGCTGCCAATGTCACCGAGCGATATTGCTATAAAAATTTCAATTGACATATTGGACGAGTGACGTAATTTTCTTTACGACGCGATGGAATTCGTGGAAAATGTCAACCTGTTGATGTGTATCGAATTTCCTCGATGCGTGACGACCAGTTATCGTTAAACTAATTTTTTCCGATGGGGACGCTTTTCCCGATCTTATTGTTGGGCAACTCGCGCCTCGGGCGGTTCGCAACCGCGCCGTCAGATCGCGCTCCCTTCGTCCTTCACATGCTACAAGTGGCGGCAAAGTCTCCTGGCCCACGCCAGCCAGGATCTAGTCCTTCGCGCGCTTTCGCATGTGTCGTGGACGGGGCTAGGGCCACTTTCGTTCGACGCGCGAAAACGTTCAGTGCTGCTGCTTGCAAGACACGAAAATCATTTTTTTTTCCACGTACGCTTCATTGGAGTTCTTGCGCCGCGGGACGGTTGCAGTTGCGTGAGGAAAACCTCGAAGGTTCCCTTCTTGAACCGCCGCCGGCACAATGGAACAAAGAATTCCACGACCCCCGCGCGGCGTTTAATATCTTCGGCGAACCGGGCTCGTTCGTATCATAAAAAAACGCGATTGAGAGCGTCGAAGCAAACTGGCTAATGCGTTGAGGGGCGAGCGTTCGATTGAATTTCTAAACCCCGGGGGCGCCGGCAAAACTAAAGAGGAATTTTCGATCGGTTAGGGGAATTACTCGAAAAAATAAACCTTCTGTATGGTCGAGTGAAAACAATGTGCAACATTTGTCTGGTAACTATAGTTTGATTCGAAATCATTTCGACACAGCTTCAACGATAAGTAAATACTCGAAGTTGCTCTTCTTTCTTTCACGTCATTTTCTACATTCGACGCTTTTACCGGGGCCGACGACAGCGCCGGGACGCTTTCGGCGCCCGCTTAGTCAGACACTAGAAAAGATTGTTCCAGTAAACCTGCTGTTATGCTGACGATGGCGAAATTCATCCCGGGTTTCGGCACTAATTACAACTTAGCGACTGCGCATGACAAAGTGGTTGAATCAGTTATTGAGCAATCTGTTCCCAAAATGAATTCGACGAACCTGTCCGGTCCACTTCAATTAGTGTATCGTCTTCCGCGTGATTGAATCGTTTCGATAAAGCCAGAAATACGGTGTTCAATAAAAAAGGATTAGAGGCGAAATAGCTCAGTAGGTTGCACCACTAACTTTCTAACAAGCTCGTTCGATTCGATCGTTTCGATAGTGCGCCTGTAATTGAAACGGCGGAAAAATCCCGAAACGCCTAAACTCGGTATAATCCGATCGTCAATTTCGGACGAGCAGGTACGAGCTATTGTGCGGCTATGCGGAACGTCCGGATAATATGACGAATTTTCGCGGGAAAATCCCTCGGGGCGCTACGCGACGTCGCTCGTAAATTCGCATATTCGTATTAAAATCGGTGAATTATTGTCCGGGCCGCAATTCGACAGGGAAGGACCTCGATGGCGATTTCGCCGACTCCATTTTTACGGACGTTGTCGAAAGCCTCATCGGCTAAGACCATTATCTGTCAAAAACGAACGACATACAGTACATAGAATCGGAAAAATCAACTCTCATCCATGCTTCAGCACTAAACACCTACCCTTAAATCATTAATTAGATGTCGCATCGAAAATGGCGCGCTATTAATCATCCAAGTAATCAACCGCGACGTGCATGACTTAGGGTGCGTCAAGCATGAAGCTACAGAGTCGATAGATAAATAATTATAATTACATTCCCGAATGCTTACACAAAACGTTGCCCCCACGGAAAATCGTTCCCGCTTTTCGACTCCGTCCGATAAATCACAGTCGCGGACGGCAGGTGGGTTGCCAGCTACGCATTTTCCGAAACGCGTAACCGGGAAATTTCTGGAATTTCGGTCGGCAACGGGATAAACTGGGGACTGTTTAGCATGAAAATTGGGGCCACACCTTCTTCGTGTACACGCCATTACCGGTCGGGATATTCATGAGACTCCTCCGGTTCCCAACGGAACGTCAACTGCAATTTTCTTGAACGACGAACAATATTCGCTTCGAATTTACAGCGTTTTGTATGTATATCAACTGAGGGGGATGTCCCGGGATATCATTTAAAATCGATAAGTGTCGTAGAAGATTGATGATGAATGTTTTTTCACGATCGTGCGATTCGCACTCGATAAATTAAAAATCAATGTCATATACGGCGATTACGAAAGTTATAACAATAATTCAACGAAATTGCTTTCCACCGCGGATTTTAAATTAAATTGACTTTTTGCACATAAACAACATTTATGACACAGCATTTGTTGTCAACTTGGTACGTTTCACCTACTTCGTTGCGTTATCGTCTTTAACAGAGAGGTGGCGCCTCGACATCGATTGTCCGCTCAAACGTCAACTATAAACGCCCGAACTACTCTCCATTAGTCTTCACGTCCGTAAGTTCTTATCGATGTTGCCACTAAACGAAAACGTCTCGAAAAACCGAAAGGACTCGATTAATAAACGACCACACTCGAACGTTTCTAAAAGATTCCAAAATAAAGAGCTCGTTCAGGTGACGACGATATTTCGTCGAACGTTCAGTTCCAAAGCAGCTCAACGTCCCATTTTTCACTTTAATCGGTTTTTTTTGTCGTCCCCAAAAACTTACCTTATCGATTACTACTCGACGGGGGGCGGTATCCGGAAACGGAACGAGCCCCGTCCAGTTCTTCTGGCAGTTAGCCGGGAAATTCATTAATTACGTGGCTTACAGGAACTGAACGATGCTTTATTCGAACGGGCCGGTCGGTGTGGGACTTGGTTGTTGTACCGTTAATTCGCGTTATCGCCCTTCCACGACTTCCAAGTCCCGGAGAATAATTTGCGAGATTAATCGTCGTTGCTAGTCGCGAAATTTCTATTTACGCCTTTTGTTTTTCGTTTGTTTTGTTTCGAATCTCTTTCGAGCGCGCGTTCTTGTTCAAACTGTCACAATGGATCGGAACGTTAAATGGCACGCGTCATAGAATTAAACTGTCACAATGGATTGGAACTTTCAATGACACGCGCCATAGAACGACGACTTTTGCATCTACCCATAATTCGAGCATAGATTATGGACCCTAACCTCACCGTTGCTAATCGATTTTTTAAACTAATAAACGCGCGACGTAGCTAACGGTGCAACTGTCGTTTCCTTCTCGTGCGTTTGCGATTTATGGCCCATAGTTCCTGTTAACACTGTTCCCCATAGCGACGCGAATTTCGTCATAATTTAACCAGATTTTAGGGACACGTCGCGAATAGCTGAGCACCCATCCATTAACTGTCGACGACGCGAACTAACGCAGTTATCCACATTGCACTATACGCGCAAAAAGAATTACATAACCCAACTTTATTCAACAGATTGCGTTCAGCCTTTTTTTCCCGTTCGGTTGCCAACATTAATCAATGCCGTTGATAAGGTGGAAACTATTCGTCGATGCGAAGTCGCTTAATTATCCGAAGTTCCCGATTGGAAACGCTCCGTCGTCGTATCGACCTTTGAATTCCGCGTGAAACTTCGCCTCGCGCTATTTCGCAAATTATAATTTTCGCCGTACGCGGCCATTTTCAATCTTATTCCGGACGAATCGACGTTTAATTGGCGACGTGGACGTACTTCGAACGGCCCCGCGGCGGATTTTATATTGCCGATTAACCGCCCCGGAATTTCGAGATGAAATTTTTGAATATTCGCGCGCAGTTTTAACCGTTCCTCGGATGGGCATACTAATGAAGAGATATGAAGCATTTTCAATTTGTTGGTTAGGGCGACCCGCCGATCGAATTTTTTTAGTATGTTACCTCAGTTTATGGTACATGCGTGTCAAGTATGAACTATGTATTGAAAAGGTCGTAAAACTAGAACATTACCATTCGCCATTCTCGCTATTTCATTTGATATTTTTCGAGGAATGATCGAAAGGAAAGTATTCGGCGAACCGCCTCATTGTATCATTAAGAACTTTTCAATTAATCTTCGTTTTCCTTCGATTCAATTACGTCCTTAATCATATTAATTATGGCTTTCTCTTGGGAGCTTCGAATGTCATTCAGAAAAGTTTTCGTTTATATCCATTACGTATTGTGAAATGAGACGCTTCCGGGAAATTAATTTCGGTAATACGGAACGTTTGACTAGAAATAATTTCGTATGCAACCAACATTACATCACGCAGCAATGCGTGTGTCTCAATGGTCGCGTGCCGAACCATAGAGCATATTGGTTGTAATTCGGAATGAATTACATGATGATATTTGCCCTCAAAAAATGAAATGTAAATAATTTAAATTCTCATTACAAAAATCATTACCATTTCAATCGATGTGTAGTTTGTAAATATAATTCGTACCCTCGATCACCGCACGCTTATCCAGACCACTGTTCCCAAACAAAGAACGATAAATTTCCCGATTATTAATCGAACCTCAAGTACAGCTGTCTGCTTTTCGCGTTTTCGTGAACTATTGGCTGAAATTCCTCATAACAATAGGAATTCTAGGTCACAGACAACTTTACTCCTAGCCAGCAACTAAAGTCGCAGCATTCTGATTCATATACTCCACTGGTAGAATAATTAATCATTGGAAAGTAGCTGAAAAGCAATCGCCAAATATATTTTTATTAATCCGATAAATAAATCAAAAAGCGACGGAAGAATAATAAATAAATCATCGAGTTAATGTTTACTTCATTATTTGATAATGTTCCGTTTCGCTCCTACTAACAAATCGTTCCGTGTCTTCGCGACATAAATCAAGGAAAACCGTTCCGCCGGAATTTCATTATGCAACCTGATGCTATCCGAAGAACAAGAAGAAAAAGCGCAATCAGCGTCGGATGTCCGGGCAAACTGTCTTGTAAAAATGAAGAATTGTCGCGCGACGGGGCGCGCGCGAAAACCGATCGAACTCGGCAGCCGGCAGCACGGGCCGCGGCGCCACCGAAAAGAACTCCAATGAAGCTCGAAGTGCGAGCAAACAATGAAACTTTCAATCGCCGCGTGATTTCAGTGGTGAAACGGCAACCTAAATCTCGGCAAAGTACAAGGGAGCCATGAGGAGAGATGTGGCAAGCTTTCTCGAGATCACTGGAGATTCTGGTAGCTTTCTTCGAGTACTATTCGGCCAGGTAATGAATCCGGAGATTAATTCCGATGGGGTAAATTGTATTTGAGGCTTTACGGTATCGGGGCGTCTTAGGAGCCTCGGGTGCGATTCCGCACCGGGTAAACATTTGATTTTCGTGACAATTGTGCAATTTCGCCGGGCGTAAATTTTCTTATCCCCGGCCGGGCGGCGAGCGGGAGATGAAAACAGTATTTTCTCATTTTGCCGGGGACATGTTAGTTTGTAGTCCGACTGCGAGGGCTCGTTTGCAATCCGTGGAGATTGGAGACTAAGGAAACTTTTACATAGAAACCTTTTATATTTCAGTGGTTTCCTGTGCTTTTCTTCCTACAAATAACAATACAATAGTCACTTAATCAGAACGTTCTGTCATTTTGTATGGTTTTGACAAACTGAGGTTAGACGCTTGTGTTCATAATCAAGTCTATGATCGTAGTGTCTAATAATACATCCATATTATTTTTCTGTGACATCCATGTATCGGCAGTAGTTCAACGGTTTCTATTATTGTCTATGTTCAATAAAATATCGATATCGATGTAATATTTCTATGATTCCCAAAGTCATAGATACGAAATGATACTCGATCATCGATTTTAAACCTAACACAACTGAAACGGCGCAACGAGTTGAAAATGGCCGTTCGGTCGAAAGTTTGTGTTAGCGCTAAGTTTACTTTAATCAAACGTCTAAGTCAAGTGTACATCCCGAACACATTATTTTCAGTGTGTGATGATATTTTGTGTTTTAATGTCAACTTCAAGTGACATCGCATATTGATGTAATTAAGAGCTGATATTTTCATCGCATAGAGACTGCATGAAATGATGTAATGACAATTACATTTAAACACCAAAACTAAAGGTACTTGACGAGAATCCTATTTCACCGGTTCGAGGTGATTGTTGATTTGGTGAAGGCGCCCGGCTAATTTGCAGCAAGTAATCCAACTATTTTGGCAACTGTTACCACTTCAATCACTTTCGAGCGCTCGTTCCTAGGCAATCGCCCTAAACGTTATTCTCAATTTTAGTTTGAAAATCCGAAGGGGCACCGCAATCTCGAAATTAGCAATCGCGGTAACGCGTTCCCGACTAAACATCGGCGAGGAAATCTCGGGAGCGAAGCTCATTTACAGACTTCAACAGTCGAACGTGCTTCCGGGGGCCCGTCGAAATTTCCCTGACGTATCCACAATGCCCGTGTTAGAGGAAAATTGGCCGTCGAAACGATTTTCCGGAGGAAAACTTGACGGGGTTCGCGTTGACGGCTATTGTTGAACACGTCGCGACGTGTCGACCGCGTTTTAGTGACGACGTAAAAAAAACGATAATCGTAAACTACGCTTTATCGATTCGATTTATTGATATATATTAAAAAGGTGAGGAGGTTATTCGATTCACTCGACATAAAATTTGAACTACCAAATATGAATAAAAAGAGCGAATTTGCATTACCGGCGATTGAACAAGACTTTTGTAGTTAAGCGTCCTCAAACGAAGATCTTAAATTGGAAAACTTCTGAACATCGTTAATTTCACCAAGCTCTGGATGTCATAAAGAACTTTTTACTTAACAATAAGCTATTCATTTCGCTTATACGCGCGAAATTCAGCAATGTCCGAAATATTCAAATATCAATAGGATCTCAGAGCACCGGAAAATTGGACGCTTCTTGTATCCACCTGATCCGTAATATTCGGGGGCCTTCCATTTTTTTTTTCGTTCCTTTCTTAAGTTTTAATTGCGTTTCCCTCCGGTTACTTGGGGCCCGTACCGCCGCAAAATTAATACTTTGAGGCGGATATTTCACGTTAAAGTGGTAAACTGGCAGTAATTCAACTTGATAATCCCTTTTCACTCCGGAATTTCACGATATACCATAATAAGCCGAGTAATTAATTTCGTAGGGACGCATTGTATCGGAAATTCCGTTTCGTTCGGATTTTCAAGTGCGGCCCCGTTTTTTTTTCTTGCCACATTTTCAATTAGGAAAATGTGACGGGGATGGCGCGGAGGGTGCGTGTTACACGTTCACCACCATGCTGGGGTAATGATTACGTTCCACGTTCGGATTCGTTAAGGGTGGACGCCCCGGACCCCGTTACATATTTATGAAAAGCGAGTTGGAATTTCAACCCGCGCAAATTTAAATTCGGTACTCGGTAGGAAATTGATATTATGACCAACAAAACGGAAATTACTTAATTAAATTTACATTAGTACGAATAACTTTACTAATTCCGTTTTATTTCTCTATTTCCATGTCGGATCTTCGTTGTGGAACGACAGGGCGCAGCTAGAGTAAGTCGATTACGTTCGAAACGCGAATGCTGAAATAATTCATTTGTAGAACGACCGGAAGTACCCCTCAGGCCAAGTCGCCGGCCGGAAGCAGCACCGGAGCCCTTCCACCGGAAGCGCGGACGCCCACAGCGTCCAACAAAGCGCTTCAAAATGTCAAGGGGGACCATCCATCGGTAAGCCAGGATGTAAGCATGATCTGTTCTCCTTCTCCTAGATTAAGTTACTCGAATGCGATTCTGTGTTTACGTCATTCGATATGCGGATCGCATTCGGGTCATAGAATAATCGAGAATGCGAATGAATTTCTGTGTTAAATGTGATATGCGTCAAAACGATAGTTCGTTTCAACTATTTCGATGTCATAGATTATTCAAATTGAGTTCATAAGCCCGAGATGAATTTCCTTATCCGCTCGTTTACACCTCCAAAGGAACGCGAAAAGTTAACTTCGGATACTTGGGGTGATTAGAGCGACAGTAAGCGGAAAATTCGGCTTATTTGAAGGCGAAAGAAGGGAAGTTCCCAAAAAGACTCCGGTGTCGCCCTAAAGACGCCGGCTTAAGGTTTGAAATTGTTCCTGCAAAATGCGACCGGAAGTTTCGGCGTGCGACGCGTTGCCATACTGATTTATATCGGCGAATCGAGATTGTATGACAATCTAATTAAACCCCGCATCCGGGAAAACTGCGAAACGCGAGAGCGGCTCTCGCCGGAATTGAACGATTCCGTATTTTAAGACGCGAACGCGCGATTGCATTCGTCCCGGTTTTATTGCGGCGAAATAATGGACGAAATCGTTGTTTTATGGTGGAGCTACCCCGGGAAAATTTTCAATAAGTTGCTTTCTTTTCGTCTCGTATATATCGGATCGCCATTAAAACTTGGCGACCGCGACACCGACGACGACGACGGAAATCCATCCGGAAAGAGATAACGCCCGAGGAATTTTCTACGAGCCGAACTTTTCGCGTCCCGAAAATGAAATTCGAAACGCGGGAGTATATGGGAATCGGAATATAACGAGAACCGTTCCCGTCGCGACGACGGTGCGTTCCAATATCAATTTCTCCATTTTCGATACGGTTCGCTGATGGGTTTTTCGACAACAATACAGGAAACATCCGCGGGTCGTTCACGTATTCAAATAGAAATCGACGGGAGGCTTTTCCTTTCGGTATTCAACGCTCGGGTACTTCAAGGAAATTTTCGATGAATAATGAAAGTGTGCCGCGAATTGTGCATATTTACACCTCGAGGTTTTTAAATTAAATTCGAATGCCTATTGCGATAAAGGTATTTGCGTATTAAAGCAAAAACCGGTTGGAAAAAAACGTATTCCAAGAAATTTAGGTGGATGCGCCAGGTAACACATCTCTATGTCAACGCGGAAAGAAGTTTTGTTTACAAAGTGCTCTATGTTCGCGCCTAATGTCATTGGATTGAATCGAATGAACTACTGAAGCAAACACATGAAGAAATCGAAACAGGACCGTCGTAGATTACAACACATTAGTTATCACCCAGAGAACAAGAGAAATATTAAATCCGTTTGATAAACAATTACGATAGTAGGAAGCATAACAACAATATCAATCATACGAGCGATATTTCAGCTAATATTTTAACAAACAAAATTCGATTAGAAATGAAACAACCATGTTGTTTGCTCATTTCGATAGTTAAGTGGACGATAAGCGTTAATGTGAAAACTGACCCCAATTTGTCATTCGATTTATACAAATACGTTATATGTTTTAACAATTTTTTGCATTTAATAACGATTCAAACCAAATTTTTCTCTAATATACGAATGCAACGCAGATTCGAATCCGGCGTTATCTACCCCCGTTCGATATTCCGCGCGAACCGTCGAGAACCAAACGGGGACACGTCGCTTTTGCCGCCCATCAAAAATTCATTTGCCGAAAGCGACCTGCACCACAGATAATGGAAACTCGAAACGTGCCGGTCGGAATTTCGAGCGGAAAAAACCCCCGAAGGGTTGGCGGATAAATCGCACCGATCGCGGATTTATCCCGCGCCCCCTCGTTAATCCCTGGGCACCGAGCGTTAAATTTCGTCTTACGACATCCGAACGGCGAAAACGGTCAAAAATTTATTGCCGATAATTTTTGATAAACGAAGCGAGTTGCGCGTTTTAAATTATCGAAGCGTTCCGCTAGTGGCGCCCGAGATAATCGATGCGATCACTTTTTTCGCGCCGCAACAATTTCGCTGATGAATCGGAGTCGTAAGTGGTTTTAGAAAGTTTTATACGCGAAATTAAAACTTCCAATGTAAACAAACGATTATGAGGCAAAAAGTTCAACTAAAACGAATGATTATTATACTTAGAAGATGTCTTTATTTTTTTCAAAATTCCGGTCCTGTGCAAATCGTCTTGAAGTATGTTAACATACTCCGCATCATTAAATTAAATTGACAGTCGACGGTAGTTCATTTGTTTAGATATCACAGATGTCGTTCGTCTCGTGAATTTTTCAGTAATGTCGCCACAAATCTATGACTGATTGTTGTTTTTATTTCTGTGATATAAAACACGGTACAAAAAACGTGTAATGTCATTTTGTAAAAAATAATCTGTTTGTAATACGGTCACATGTAAATTTACTTTCGGCAAGCATAGAAAGTGATAACCACGTTGCGGCGCGGATCATTACGACGGACGAGTGGTCCGTAATTGAAAAACCGAGTATAAAAAAGAACGTGACGTGTTCGTTACGGCGACTAGTTATCGACGCTTTTTCCGCAAAAGAAAGGGCGTATGATTAAATTTAATTTATTATTACCGAGCATAGAAAAGTGAATAAAAAACGGAACGAGTATGCAACCAACAATACATTTCAGTTGAATCAATTTACTTCACACGCAACGATTATCATCAATTCGAAACGGCGTTGGGTCATTTTAAATAATATAAAAAATAACAATTTTTTTTGTTTCGCAGATGGCGTTCCTACAAAACAGATCCATTTCGCTGGTGGACATGTACATCGACAACTCGGAACCGTCTGAAAATGTCGGTCAGATCCATTTCTCCCTCGAATACGATTTCCAGAACACGACTCTCGTCCTCAAAATCATCCAGGTGAGCTTCCAATGTTTACGTTAATTCCGGACCGTCGCCCTCGCCTGACCTTAATCCGATTGGGGCGTAAAAAGGAAAACGCTCCACTCTAATGGATTATCGAATTTTTCAATACAACGAAATCTTCCTTTTTTCCTCTCCAAGGGTAAAGATCTTCCAGCCAAAGACTTGTCGGGAACGAGCGATCCGTACGTAAGAGTCACCCTGCTGCCGGACAAAAAGCACCGGCTCGAGACGAAGATCAAACGTCGCACCCTCAACCCGCGCTGGAACGAAACGTTCTACTTCGAGGGTTTCCCGATACAAAAATTACAATCCAGGGTGTTGCATTTGCACGTGTTCGACTACGACCGTTTCTCGCGGGACGATTCCATCGGCGAAGTGTTCCTGCCGTTGTGTCAAGTCGATTTGAGCGAGAAACCGTCGTTCTGGAAGGCGCTGAAACCGCCCGCGAAGGATAAGTGCGGCGAACTGCTGACGTCGCTCTGCTACCACCCGAGCAACAGCATCCTGACGCTGACGTTGCTCAAAGCCAGGAATCTGAAAGCGAAGGATATCAACGGGAAAAGCGGTAAGGGTGGACCTGTCAGACTTGTTAGTAACGTTTCAAAAACAATTACTTGCGTATATTACTACGCGTTAACCACAATCGACCCGCAACCAGACATACACGTCGATATCTAACGTGGTGTTTGTTTGGTTGCCGTATCGGAACTACGTTTTATCTGTTTCGATTTTCAGATCCCTACGTAAAGGTGTGGCTACAATTCGGCGATAAACGTATCGAAAAACGTAAAACACCGATTTTCAAGTGTACCCTCAACCCGGTGTTCAACGACACGTTCTCCTTCAACGTGCCTTGGGAGAAGATACGCGAGTGCTCGTTGGACGTCATGGTTATGGATTTCGATAACATAGGACGAAACGAACTGATCGGACGGATCCTTTTAGCAGGTGAAAACCGCTTTTTACGCGTTTTTTCTATTGGTTGATCGACGATCGTAATTGACAGGCAAAAATGGGTCGGGCGCGACCGAGACCAAACACTGGCAAGATATGATTACGAAACCGAGACAGACGATAGTGCAGTGGCATAGGTTGAAACCGGAGTAAGATGAAGAACGAAGAACCGGAAGATCATCGGGGACAACGCACAATTATTGTCGGTTATATTCTAAACCAAACCGTGCTTGATGAGGTATAATGATCGTTGTTTTCTCGTTCGCGTACTCGTTCGATTTTCGAACGAAATAAGTATTTTTTGTGATACCTTACAATGTATAGTATCTAAGGAGAATTGTTGTATATGTGAAGATTCATTAGCGTATATTTACCGGCGAAATCGATCGTTCATCCACGTTCTCAGATAACAAAAAAGATGGAAATTAGGCACATATCAATGTTACCCCACTCCTGTCTCGTTCCGGAACGTCCGGATTTTTACATGACGTTGTTTCCCCCATAACTAAGAGTACTTTCGCCCTTAGCTTAGTCTAATCTTGATGTTATCTGGTGTATCATATTTCGCCATTTTCATAGCAGCGGGGGTTGTTTCAAGCTGCAAGTTTCTTTTGCGGGGGTTGTGGGGGGTTGGAACGACGCTTGCAGCAGTTTTGCGTAGGTGCTGGTAGAAATTTTCAAGATGAAAACTGTAGTGCCTGAATGAGACGTATCGAGAACTGAGGAGAGACGAGAATATTTATTTTAGTCAGTTCGATTCGTAACGCGCCCATCATTCATCGTCGTAGCTGAAGATTAGATTGGAGTTTATTATAGCGGTTCATTAGATTTTAAATGAGAAAAAAAACTAGTGATGTTTTGTCTGTGAAAATCGAAAATTTTATTTTACACGAATCAAAACGACGATATCGCAGTCTCAGGAGATTTCAGAAGACGGTCAATTTGTATTTTTCTACATATATAGGGAACGTTGGTTACTTATTTAGAGCACAGCGAAACATCACCGATGCCAAATTTTGGGAATGGATTGAGAAGCGGTCGCGTTTTTTTCACATTTTTATAACAATTCCTCGATTCCTTGATGACAGTTCGACGGGAATTACGCAGGAGTGAATCGACTGTGTTCTTTGCGGCCCGGGAAGTTATAATATGCAACGCGCTTAATCGAACAACTGAAGCTTGATTCTTGACGAATTATGGAATTTTTATTTATTTAGCCCTCTGTAAGAAGGAAGCTGCTCCTGGAGGATCTCAGAAACGAAATTCACGAAAACTAGATAATTCATTTTTATCTCGAAAATTATTATTTGCGCAAATTCAATATTAGTCGTTCAATCAGCTGTTCAATTAAGTAATGATCATGTTAGAGCGCTTGGGCAATTTGTTGTTGATCTTTCAGAAATTTACTTAACAATTAATTAAGGAAGTTAGTTCATTTCGATATTTTATATGAGATGTTGCTGGTGTACTATAAAAAAGAAACATAGAAATAATATAAATGATAATATAAAAAAGATGTATGTTTATTGTAACAGTTGAGTATATTGTCAATGTTGTTAAACAACACTGTTCACTGGATGTGTGTAAATAAATGTTAGTTATTAGTCGATCGATAAAGATGTAATTGAAATAAACGTATTTAATTTTACGATAGGATAAAATTTATTTATTCGTAACATTCAAGCGTAAATTTGTAAAACGTTCTGGTTAAGATATGGTTTTGTTGATAAGAATGATATAATTTTTAAGCGCCGATTGTTTCTTCGTCGTCGTCGTCGACGCTGTCTTCGCTTCCAGGTTCGCCGAGGGCGCTGACGAATTCGTAAAAATCGATTCGACCGTCGCCATCGACGTCGACTTCCTTGATCATGTCCTCGACTGGAAGAACGACAAAAGTCAATGACGCGGAATTTGGAACGGCGAACTTACTTTCTTCCTCCGATAAGTCCTCTCCTAAACATTGAAGCACCGCTCTCAAGTCCGAAGCGGTGATGTAGCCTCGGTTGTGCTTGTCGAAAACTCGGAAGGCGTCCCTCAATTCCTTTTCCTCTTCCTTTTCGCCGTGAGCGGAACCAGCTGCCGTCCAAGCGATGTCCACGAACTCCTCGAAGCTGACGTTGCCATCACCGTCGACGTCGATCTCGGAGAGCATCTGCTGCAGCTCTTCGGTGCGCGCGAATTGTCCCAAGGAGCGCATGAAACGACCCAATTCCTCTTTGGTGATGCAACCGTCGCCATCCTTGTCGAAGAGGCGGAAGGCCTCGCGGAATTCTAAATGAAACGCGTTCGGTACAATTTGCTTCGCTTATTATTTTAGTTAACCTTTCATTTGATTCTTGGATATTCCAGGATGCTTGAGCATGATTTTCCGATTCTCGCTAACCACGAACTCTTTGGTGTTGCGTCTGGCTAGGATTTGTTGGTTGCCACCCAGGATGGCGTTATTTTCGATTGGTGTTATTGGATCTTCTTCGTCCGCCGGTGATACTCTGATTATGGTTCCGCGGACCTCTTCGGAATTGTCGGTCTGTCTGGTCTGTAAGTGACGCCAAAAATTTTATTTAAGGACGAGTTATCGGAAATCGTTAATTATCTGCTTCGATGTTGTACAATTCTTATCGTGCAACCATTGTGCGGTAATGAGGATTTTAACAATCGAATTTTTGAGCGATCGCGTAATTGGTGATAAAGTATAACTAATTTACCTCATATTCGCCGATTTTAAGACACAATTTCGAGAAATGAAAAAACTTCATGATTTCTTTTACTGGCGAGGACGAGCACTTAATGCGGAAAACGACATGACTAATTTCGTTCTTCACGGTGTTGTTATGGTTTGTATAAATGTACAGAGTGGTCCACGTCGACTGACAATTTTTCTCAAGGTTGCAGATGTAATTCCCCTAAACGATGAAAATGAAGTACCACAAAATCAACATTAGCGTGATGTGTGTGAAAATTGGAAAAAACCGGAGACGTGGATTACCTAAGCGCAAATGACTCAGCGCGTATTAATCGATTATTTAACGACCAACTCACCATCAAATCTTTGATTTGATTGACGAAAGACGACGACGAAAAAAAACTGTTCACAGCAGAAAACAATTTGCCTTCGAACTTCGCCACGTTTACTTCTTGGAAATACTGCGCCGTCGAATATGCTGCAGCAAAAAACGCGAAACAATTAACACATTCCGCTTTTAAAGATAATATTTACATCGACGCGTTAATTTTCACACTTACTTATTCAGAAAACTTGTGACATCCCCAGACAAGGGCGTTGCCTCGACACTCGACGAATCTACGAGCAAATCGCTTGATTTTCCGATTTTCCACCCGTTAAGCGACACGTGCGAGCAATTCGAAACATCGGGAAAAAACGACACTGTTTTCGTTACGTTTTGGGGTCGTATCGACCTTCGGGATCGTTTTACGTCGCAGGGGATGCTGCGAGCGTCCGACGCACGCGCCTCCAAAGTTCATCTTTATATTGGGGAGGAAAATAATTCGGGTTACGCGAAATTGGGTGATTAAATGGATAACGAGATAATTGAAAAGGATCGATTTTCAGACGATGATGCATTGTCACCATTACAGAAATCCTGCTAATGAAGATTGCCATTTTAACACACACCGAATGCGGGGATTGTAATTCGAATAATTTGAAGGCTAGCAGGATAATTGAAAAGTAAGTAAACACGCGACGAAATTATATTGACGACCTGGCCATACGAGAATCGAAATTCCTTAAACGAAAAAGTACTGAATCTCGTCTCGAACGAAGCGTTTCCTTAAATTTAGCGCGATAAAAATTTCATTTATTCTCGCTCCCCGTGGATTTTATTTATAATCAAACGACCCGAATGAATTTCAAAACATTCCAAACACCAAGATAATTCTTTATCGTTTAAGAATTTTTATCAGTTTCAAACGTTGACAAATAAACAACGAAATCGTAGTTCAAATGTTAAGGAGATAATTCGGTTGCCGTTTCGCATTATTTTTTTTGCTCCTCAATTTTAATGATGTCATTGATTGATGATTAAAGAAAAAACGTATTTTGGGTACCGGTTTTAGTGCGTCAATTGCCGTTTTAACTAATAGATTTCGATTATTTACAACCAACTCTACGTAGGCGCTTTTATAATTAATTAAAAAATTTTAGAAGGTTTTTAATGTTTCCCTAAATCACTAAGATTGATTGTTAATTATTTAACCGTTATATGTTAATTAACGAAACCTGAAGTAACAGTTTAGTTGAGATGTGTAGCTGAAGAAGAATTCTCCGGAAGTAACTACATGCCGGATATTTGTTTTATGTAATAGGAAAAAGGGGAAATGATTCTTAATATTACTTTCTATCCGTTTTTGTACCATCAATACTTGAGTGCAAGGCGTGAATACCATTCAGATTGCTATTAAAAAAATATCTTAACATTGTTAATGACGTTAATTAACTAAAGAAAAATAATTCGTCGCAGCAGGCGTGGATACATCAGCTCGGTCGCTATAACGATCTCGATCTTCAGTTCGGTGTGACGCGTTTACTTGTTCGACGACCTCGAGTTACGTGGCATCCGCAGCCGCTTATATAAACCGGGGGTTGGCGCAGAGAATCGCGTGATTCCATCGACGAACCCCGAGCGCACAGATTCGTCCCATCGATCCGTGCTTCCAGTTGTCTGTCATTTGTGACAAATAGTGCGACGACGCGTAGGTCTCTTCTTCGCCCCCTGACCGACTAATCCACAGGCGAGGGCCTATTCTACTTTTCGTTCCGAACGTACCCCCTTCGATTTTTTTAATGTTGTTCGCCGAGGCGTTGCCGCTGTTGTCAGTGGTCGTTTTGCTCGCTGGTACAGCGAACGCCGAAAACATGAGCGTCGACAAATACATCGGCAAATCGTACACCTTGAGCAAGAGTGATAACTTTGAGGACTTCCTGAAGAAGATTGGTGAGTACTGTTTCGTTTGTTTGATTGAAACGCCATGATGCTTTATACTACGCAGTACGTTTTTATTAAACCTTTCTTCCATACCATTGAAAATCATATCTACGCGATCATAGATTTATTTTCTTTTTGTATAAAGTCGATGATAATATATCCACAAATATTTCTGAACGAATAGGGTTATGATTTTTAACATAGATTAAAATTTGCTCGAATTTTTTCCAAGCGCCCAGGGTCTAGATAATTGACGAGGTTTGATAATACAATTTTAAATTGCCGTAATTCGTAAGGTCGTTTCAATTTATTTCAAAGGTTTAATTGAAATACCGACTTCGTTATTTACATTTCGTGTACTATGTCTATGTCAAAGACAACTAGACAAAATGAGTTTTGAACTACTTCTTCGTACGAATATTTGCAGATCTCGTATTTTCTGTGTTCCACGTTTAAAGATATCATAATGGCGTCTTACACTTGACGTAATTGTTTTTCCAAGTATTGCAAATTTTCAACAATACAAAACGTTAGGAAATCTTATGGTTTATACATTTTCTACATAATTTGTAAGTATTATTTAGCTATCATAAATGGAAAATAGTCGTTTGCTTTAATTTGAAAAAACATCGACCATAGAAATTTACTTCATCTGACTGTCTGATGGGGTTTTGGATAAAAAAAGGTAAGTTATTGAATAATTTTTGCACTAATGTGTTCCGTGAAGTTTTCTTAAAAACTCTAAATATATTAATTAAATATTAAATTTACAATTAAAAAGAAAATAAGTTGCTGAAATAAACATTTTTTTAATTAAAAAAATATGTTTATTACCAGAATTTATGAAATATTCATTAACCGGATTGCGGAAATTTAACGAAAAATTACGAAATACAAAATTTCCGTTAGCTATGTTGTTGCGGCAAAAATCTCGTTCGCCTTCAATCTTCGTTTTCGTTCACAAAATCTTCCAGAATTAATTTGTACCGCAGGACTTCAATCTGGTTTCCAATTTCCGTTGCTTTCATTTACATAATACATTAGTACGATAATTTGAAAAACGCATCTAATGAATATCATCCGTCGCCACGTTCGGCGATATTTTTCACGCATCTTTCGACAACCGTTTAAGAATGAATTAATTCAACGGTTGTGTAAATTTACATAATTTTGAATCAATTTTCGTTGTTGAATAGCCGGAAATATGAGGAACATGTTTTTGGCGGATGTTAACAATTTAATTATTTATACAATTATTGTAGAATAAGTGACAAGTGACAACTATTTTGAACTACCCACGCAATACAAAAATTTAGTAGTGCGTAAAATTTTAAATGTTTTGCTCAGCGAACGATAATTGAATTCCCACCTTTCGAAATATAAATCATGAATCGATTTCATTCCTGTCATTCTATTCATAATCAAGTAATGATAAATATTTTAAAGTTCAAGTTCCAGGGTTTCTATTTTAAAATTCGAAGGACGTCGTGGGGTTGACGTCCCAAAAAATTACAACGAAATGATCGTCGCGATATCAACTGGACCATCTTGACGATTCCATAAATAGAAATAAAGCGGGGCGTCTACGATTTCCTTAATTAAAATTTTCTAATCGTGTTAGCGGTGAAAGCCAACAATACAAGAGATAAACGAATAGGATAACGTGATTTATTGTTAGACCAATCGGGCTCGTCGGGAACCGTCGACTTGTAATTCGATAAAATTCTATCTGAAAACATAAAACGGATATGCATTCACATCCCAATATTACAAGTAATTGAGTTCAATTCGTGTTCTTAACCCGGCCGGGCACTTTGGCAGTCAGTGAATCAGCGACCACCGAACAAAGTCGAGTACTCAAAGCGGTTTGGATATTTAAGCAATGGCGTCCATCGACGGTTTTATCGGTAAACAGTACAAACTGGCGGAAAGTGACAATTTCGATAATTACATGAAGAAAATCGGTGAGTATTTAAATGTTTACGACGTAAATATTTTCGATAAATTGACTTCGGTACTTGAACCTTGCCATCGGCTACAGATAAATGACGATAAACCGTTCGTGTTCGTGGGCTTAATGAAAAATTGTTGTTCCTAACCGGAAATTATTCGTCGATTTGTATTTTTTCTTACCGTTCGAGAAAGAAATTGCATTTAGCGAATGATTCAACTATATATTGAAAAAAATCGTTATCATACGTTAACACGTGATTTTAAAAATATATCCGAATGACGTCATCCGTTTTTAAACATCTAACTCAAAAGTTTCGTTTTATTTTTCGATGAACTTCCGTTCGATCTACGGCTATGTTCCGCTCAAATGATTTTAAACATAGAATAACTGAAAGTAGGTCTATCATTAATTGATTAAACACTTACAAGAATATTACAGAAATAATTTTTCTTCTATGACATCAGAGTAGAAGTAGTTCAAAAGTCCCTATTTGTAATCTCTAATTAAATATCTCTTATCTTTCAATATTCAAAAGTTCATCTATGATGCATCGCTTCTAAGTGAACGTAAAAACACTCAAAAAAGTCGGAAAATCCCGAACGAAAGATAACGATAATCGTTCGTTTTTCCCTTGGCGACACATAAATCACGTCGTGTTTCCCAAACATTTTTAGAACGTTATCGTACACCATTGTGCATTGAGGTCTCTTCCTGTCCCCGTACGTCGTTTAAACGCAAAAGCAATTTAACCTGGCCCAGGGTCCGATTCGTTTTTTGAACCAGTAGTAGTGGTTCCACCGGCGAAAACAGTCAGTTCGCGACAACATGGTTGACAAATATTTCGGCGTACAATACAAATTGAGCGAAAGCGAAAATTTCGACAATTTCATGAAAAAAACTGGTGAGTCATTCGTTCGTTTTATTAAGGCAAATTCCACGAATAAACAGAAGCAAAGAAATTCTTCGGATGAATTGAGCGTCGCCGGTCGCATTAACAACGCGTCTAGGTACTTCAGGTACTCGCATTCCAGCCGCAGATGTTCATGCAACAGAACCGAAGAGATTCTGGGAACCTTGAACCTGGCACGACTCATTGCCATTAGTCGATTTCAAGGTCGGACTATCGAAAGTCCATTTACGTAAGATCCTTTCGCAAATATGTAACCTAATCAAGGTTGCGGGGAACAATCGATCGAACACATTTTTCCTTGAAAAAAAAACGTGTAGTTTCGAGTAAATTTTAATTGGAAAAGAACTACGTAGGTACTTCCATGAAGCAATTAATTTATAAAAGTAAATATTGAAATGCGGTTTTATAGGTATTGATGAAAACAGAAACTCTTATTGTTTGAACGTTGATTAGGTTATCAAGATAAAATTTCAAATATTGAAGCTGGAAACAATTTGTTGCGTGGGTTACAGAATGTTGACTTGATATCCTAAAAGAATTTAATAGAAAATCGAAATTCAATCTGATTATTGTTTCAGGTGTTGGTCTCTTCACCAGAAAAATCGCAAACAACCTCTCCCCAACTTTGGTTCTGACGAAAGAAGGCGATGAGTACGTGATCTCCCAAACGTCTACCTTCAAGAACATGATTGTCCGCTTCAAACCGAACGTTGAATTCGATCAAGAAACTCCAGACGGTAGGACAGTCAAGTCGATCATCACCCTCGAAGGCAACAAATTCCACGAAGTTCAAAATAACGGCCCCAACACCGACGAAACCGTTATCGACAGAGTCTGGGGTGACGATGAAGTCCATATGGTATAACGACAAAACCATTTTGAAATCGACGGTTTTATTATTTTAATATTTGTTTGCAGACCATGCACAACGGTGATGTCAAAGCCACCAGGATCTACAAACTGGATAAATAAGCAGCTTCTTGCCATATTTTTTAAAATCTAAGTATAGTTCCTGTATGCGACATTAGAAGAAAATTGTGTTTTTTAGCTGTAGTTTTTTGATGACAATGATTTGTAATCTTCCATTTTTGTATTTTATTGTACGTTTCGTATACTGTGGCATTACATTTTTTAGCTAGTCTTTGTTTTATTGTCTAAATCATAGATAAACCATAGAGAGATATTGCAAGTGCCAACATTATTAATGTAGCCATTATGTTGACAGCTAGGCATGCGCAATATGGAAATAACCGTGTTAATGTACAACTTTATTAACGGATGAGTTACAAATGTTTTTTGCATTATCTCAACACAGAAAATTAAAAGAAACGGAATTTGTACGATTACATTAGTTTAAGCCATGACTCGAAGAGGTCGCGATAAATTGTTATTCATAAGAGAAATCTGTATTTGGTTCATTACGTTTTAGTCCCTCTATGAAACGGTAGCCAAACTAGCTAACGGTATTCCGTTATCACCCCTGTCAATCTATCTATCCTCTACACACCCCACTTTTTACAGTTCACGAACAAGGACGAAAAACGGTACAATTTCCACTTCGCGTACCATACCACATTGCCCATAGAAATGAATCACAGTTGTGAAAGTTTTGTGAGCGTGCGGTTGTGTTTTCTCCAGCCGACCTGTCAAACGAACGTGAAATTATGAATTTTGTTATTGTTCTCCGATGATTTCCCGATGGATTTCCAGCCGACCTATCGACAATAACTGTCGATAGTTAGTTAACAACCTTTGCGATTGGAGCCACGATGGAATTCAGACGTTTGTAAATATTAAGGTAGGACTCGCGAAGAAATATTACGTCGTCTGTTGTATCGAGTTCGATGTTTGTTTATTGTTGCTACGTTTTATCGTTGGATAATGTTTATTTTTTGAACGGGTTCTTATCTCGAACGTTGTCTTCACGGAATATTTAAAGGGTGTTACTCGGATTTATCGATTTTTCGAACATAACCTTAAAGGTGAAGAATGAGGAAGTACAGTGTAACTTTCCCCATTGGAAAAAAAAAGTTAACGTTGTAAGTAGGGAACGGATAATATGTGGATACGGTTACCGAAGAATTTCATTGAAACCTTAGCAATTCCATATTAAATCGCTTTATCGCATTTATTTTCGCTACCAGATTATTTTTATTAGAATTGTAACTTGCAACACACGTTGACTTAAAATGTCTAGTAATTAAAGAATGTTGTCACTTTTTTAATTATTCGTTCTATGATTGTTGTTACATATAGCAACATGGTACATTTGATCTATTTTCAGTTGGCAATGCAATTGACAGAAAAATCACAGATATGTACATAAAAAGCAGGAGTGTAATCACGATTATTCTTGAAATTAAAAAATACGAAAAATAATAATAATAAACCGGAGCATCAAAATTACGAAAGTCCTCATTGTTCTCCGCGGCGTTTACCGGAAAATTCGAAAAACTATGCAACAATGACTCATTAATTTCGCCTATCTCATTGTTATGCAACGCGGTTTCTTCCGTTCGGCACAGATACGCGCGTACTTTTTCCACACTTTTTAAATTTTAACGCTCGCGCCTCGCTTCTATAATCGACGCCGACGGAAATTAACGGAAGTGAATTTCTCGATGCCACCGAATGTTAAGTAAATTGAGTCAATTGGAATGCTTTACGTTCCATTTAAATTTAACTTGTTGGCGACTGTAAACACAGCGACCAGTCCGATGATATCATTCGCAGCGTTATCTTATCGTTCCTACATTTTTTTCTTCTAGTTGCTCGGAGAATGTTCAATTTTATTAAGAAGGCCGGAACGGGAACGACCTACGACAAAGATGACAAGGAAAAGAGGAAACGGGAGAAAAAGGAAAAAAGGGAGAAGCAAAAACGGGACAGGTCGAGTTTATCCGCTGAAGAAATTTTGAGGGTCGACGAGGTACGATCACACCGTTTATCAATTTATATAAAACAATATACTTTGCAGCTTAGAAAATCGTTGAAAATCGGTCGACGGAAGGAAAAGGAGAAGCTTCCGTCTGGCATAACCGCAGATTACACGGCCGACTTCCTCGCCAGCTTGGAGCGCGACGATCAAACTTCTTACACAATCAGGGAATCCACGTCCCTAGTAGGTCATTTGCACGACGGACTCACTCAGAGCGACAGCTCCGAAGCGAGCCTGAACTCGCTTCACCAACCGAGGAGAGCGGCGGCCTCGGCCGCCCCCGCCCTACCCCCGAAACCGCCGAAACGCGGTATACTGAAGATGCCGAAAAAGAACGGCGATCATAGAAACGGGGTGGACGTTTTAGACGACGCCAATCTCGTCACCAACACGCTACGGAACGAGGTGATCGAGTACCAGAATTTGAGCAACGGTAAAACGAATTGCTCGGATCAATTGTTGGTGATTACGTCGACGTCGCCGAGCGGCGACTCGTTTTCGGATACGACGAATTCGAGCTTCGCCACGCCGCCGTTTTCTTTGAGCCCCGTCGGGGAATCTCAGGGGTTTCATAGGTACTCTATTGTAAGAATTTGTTTTACGTTATGTCTTGGGGGTGACACGAAAGTTTGTAAACCGTCCCAAGGCACAGCCGTTTTAAGCTGCTCACCGCACCGTTTCAAATCGCAATGCAATTAATTATCCACGCAATTTTGTTAATAATTATATAATTGCAGATGGAACAGAACGGCCAATATGGAAGACTTCAACCTTCCCTTACCTGCCATTGTACCTTTGCCGTTACCACCGCCCAGAACGTTAACGGTGCCCAGACAAAAGCCGCCCCGAACCGATTTCGGTTTTTCCTTGCGGAGAGCGATGGTGTTGGAGCGCGCCTCCAAGGAGGGTCCATCGGGTAGTATCAATATGCGCGCTGTGATTTTCGCCGAGCCCGGTTCTTCGAACGGACAAAACGTCAACGAAACCGGACTGTTGCCGGGCGATAAATTACTGGAGGTGAACGGGATATCGGTCGAGGAGAAAAATCGGGAAGATATTATAGATATGATAAAAGCGAGCGGCGATTTCGTCACGTTGAAGGTTTGTAAACCACTCGATATAGAAAGATTAGATCCTATTGTATCGTAAATCACGAATGATGCACATATATTAACGATGTGCTCAAAACAGGTAGAATAAGTTTTATTCACATTTTGATATTTGAGACTTTAACTCCAATTCTTCCGTAGGTACAACCTGTGGCCGAGCTTAGCGAACTGAGCGGCCGGTCGGGACGTGACGGTGCGGAACGGAGCCGCGTCGGCGAGCCGTTTGCCGACGAAAGTGGACGCAATTGGGACGCGGTAAGTGAATTTTTCTAGTCCGAGCGACGCTCCGTTGCACGTGAAATTTATTCGACGCACCGTCGAATTATTAGTTTAAATTTGGTCTAGTAACGGTTTCAATAATTTCTTTCGTACGCTCGAACAGTCCATACCGGTTAGGTATTAGTGGACAATTTACATTCGTTAAAAATGTTTATTGCATGCGGGCGCGTGGGTCGATGCGACGTTTGCGTTATTGTGGTGCGTGGATTTCAATGTTTTCAAGAAATCAGCGGCGTTACCACTTGCGCCATGTTATGCGATCATAAGGCGGATTCAAACGAATAACCTGGTCATCAATGTTAATGTATTGTCTATAGTGAACGTAGTCATGTATGGTCCTGAATGTCAACGTCAAAAACGCTATGTCAAACGTCAAACGGAATGACCTAACGTTACACAGATCGCGAGGTCGGTAACGTTGCCGCATTCGGTGTGAATTATTTGAACTACCTTAATCGTGGACAAAAGCTCTACCCAAAGTGTGCGTGAAATTCAAAGTTCATTTTATTTGCATAAGATCCATCGTTTATTATTTCGTTACAGCACCGAAGATAATATTTATACATTCACAGACGATTAGGTGAATTATTTTCTGTGTCACATTTGTACTTCCAAACATAATTTCGGCCATAGAATTTTTAATTTAAAATCTTGACGCGCATTTGTGTGAACTACATATTTGATCTACCGGTATAAAAGATCTACCGAAAGTGTGAGTGAAATTAAAACATCTTAACATTCAAACGTTTAGGTGATGGCGATCATAGAGTGCTCTAATCCATCATTTCCTGTGAATTATTTGAACTACGTAATCGTTCGAAAAAAATCTATCAATTATTTGAGCTACTTTAATCCATTAATATTGATCACAACCAAAGTTGTGCACAACATGAATCAATTCATATCATGTTTTTTTTGTGAATGTAAATATAAAGTAACTCATACATCACCTATTTCAAGTTGTGAAATAAGTTTCTTTTAAATGCACAACGAAATAAGTGATATGTGAATTTTTTTGAATTCGCGGCGAATTAAAACTAAATTCGCTGTAAATTCATTTTTCGCGGGCCCACTACTGAACAGTAAATTTATGATACTCTGAAAAACATAAACGTTTACAAGCAATGTTTCCTTTATCGCATTTACTTCCTCGTTTAGGAAATCGAATGTACGATTCGAATGGCGTATATACTTGTTTGTATTCCCAAATGTATTCGATTGGCGGTTAGAAAAGTGTGCGCGCCTCTGCAAGCCGAGGGTTTTCTAGGCACGTCGCGGTCGCGAACGCCAACCAAATTCGGATGCAAAACAGTTGACCATTCGAACCGATGATAACAACGCGGCCGGAATATTTTCTTACCTGAGTTCGGGTTTTTCTTCGCGCGACCCACGCACAATTTTTTTTTGCCCACCTTTCTGCATTATCTTACGGAAAAATCTGACAACGGAAAGGTATCGTCCAGTTTTTTTTTCCGTGCTCAATGTCGCGCGTATACATCGATCATCCAGTACTCCATTCGACCTCCGGATACACGTAGCAGCAGCACCTTTTCTTGTCTCGCCCGCTTATTATTAAAACTTCAGCGTTTCATTGTCTATTGAGACGACGATGAGTGCGCGGTGTATTTTTTGTGGTGCGCGTTCCGCGCTAGGAAGTGCAACGAATTTTCGTGTCGCAGTGTGAAATTGTTATAAATCGCCGGTCGCTTATTTAATATTCAATATTCCGATTTATGCGCGCCCGTAAATTCCGATTTAATTGCGTAATTGATAGGTATCTGTTTATTTAAAAACTATAATTTACGACGAATGCGAAAAAATTCATAACCAATTACAAGTTTTACTAATCACGAAACCGATATTTACCTTTTAACACAATTTTCGATTCAAAAACGTCCACATTTCTCATTTGAATATTGGGAATTGCGTTGACAATTGCATTCGATTTGCCTCCGTACGGTATTTAGGCGTGACACCGGTAATTAGCATATCGTTAATAACGAGACGTAGTACGAAAATTCTAAACCGTCAAGGCTGATTTCTAACAAATATTTCGTGGGACGTTACGGGAACGGCATCATTGTCGTCTTTATTTTATTGCGTAAAGTCGTTAAATAATTTGTTAATACTTTCCACAGAATCAATTCGGATACAAACCTAAAACGCGTATTAATCTGCATACGAATTCTTGAAAACTATCGTAGCAACCGCAATGTTTCTATCGTCGAATATTTTCGTAAATTCCCTGCGTTGCGACAAGAAAAACGTTAAGCAACACGCCTCCTGTAACGGCAATTACCACGGGCACGGAAACTATCCGACGACAGCGTTGTCGCGGAACGGTTCTCTTCGAAATTCGCGCCGCAAAATCAAAACGTCCGAAAGCGAAAGCGATTCGCTGGATTCCGCGCCCCGCTCGTTTTCGAACGCGACAAAATCGTCCGAGGCCAAAACGCGCCAACACTTCGATATATTCGATTTGGACAATTCGACGTGGCAAAACGCCCTCAGAAAAAGCGGACCGACCAATCGATCGATTCGACGAAAGAAAAACGAAAACGATTGGGGGAAAGTGTACTCCGTTAGTCAGATAAGGAAACGCGTTGGATATTTTCGCGATCTAGACGATCGAAATTGCTTCAGAAATTATTTGGTAGACGTTCCTTTTTTAATTTTACTTTTGTTGTAATCGATTCCGTTTTATTACAGACGAAAACGAAAGGTGTTGTTGTTCAGGACGAAAAACGATGGCTGGAAAAGGAGAAATTGTGGTTCATGCATCGCGCCGGTTTCACGTTGGCGACGAAAATGAACGCGGAAAATCTGGAACCGGGAAAAGTGAAAATTTACGTGGACCAGACTGGAGAAACGCTGATCGTGGACGAGGACGATGTGGAAATTGTAATTGAACAAATATTTTAGTTTAAAATTGAAATTAAAAGTAACGGGGTTCGAAATGCAACCACCCGCACGCATGCGTGTCGCGCCGTGGTGTATTGTTGGTTGCGTGTCGCCTTTCTTTCATTATTTTATTTTCAGGCCAATCCTCCTCAGTACGACAGAGCGGAAGATTTGGTCCAGTTGAGGCATCTAAACGAATCGAGCGTTTTGCACACGTTGCGCCAGCGTTTCGCTCATAATTTAATACACACCCACGCGGGCGCTTCGACTCTGATCGTCGTCAATCCGATGGCGCCGTTGGCGATTTACTCGGAAAAAGTGGCGTCGCTCTTTAAAGGTTGCAAAAGCGAAGACATGCCGCCGCACATCTACTCGATCGCCCAATCGTCTTATCGGGGCGTCGTGTCGACGCGTCGCGACCAATCGCTCCTCTTCCTCGGCCGATCCGGCGCCGGGAAAACGACGAATTTTCGTCACGCCGTCCAATACTTGGTGACCGCGGCCGCCGGCGCGCCCAGTCGCCACGTCACCGTCGACAAATTATCGGCGCTGTGGACGGTGTTGGAAAATTTCGGCAATTGCAAAACTGTTCTGAACGCGAACGCGACGCGCTTCACCCAAATTTTCAGCTTGGACTTCGATCAAACGGGAGCCTTGGCGTCCGCATCGATTCAGGTAAAACACTTCGAAAAATGTCGACAATTTCTCAAATACCACGTCGCAGGTGCTCCTACTAGAGAAGAATAGAATCGTGAAACGATCCGAAACGGAGACGACGTTTCACGTGATGCAACGATTGCTGTGCGGCGTCGAAGGACGTCTACGCAAGGAGCTGCTACTCGACACCATAAGCAGCAACGAAATCAATCAATTTTACCCGCCGCTTCAGAAGCACGAAGATCGCCAAAAGGCTCAGACGGAATTCGCGAAGCTCCGCGCCTCGATGAACGTGCTCGGCCTTACGGAAACGGAACAAAAATCGATTTTTACCGTATTGAGCGCCATTTACCATTTGGGCGCCACCGGCGCCGTCAAGTCCCCGACGACGAATCGCAATCAATTCGCCAACCCGCAAGCGGCGCAGCGCGCCTCGAACCTCCTCGGTGTCAACGTGGACGATTTGTCGCGAACCATTTTCGACACGGAGAAAACCGCCGACGTCGTCGGAACGGAAGCGGTCGAAGGCGTCATGATCGGGCTGTACTGGGAATTATTCAATTGCGTCGTTCACTTGCTGAACAGATCGTTGGCGGCCAACGCTCACACGGTCAGCTCCGTGCTGCTGGTCGACGGCGCCGGTTTTCAGAATCCGGCGTCGTGCGGCCGACAGACCGGCGCCACTTTCGACGATCTCTGTCACAATTACCTGCAGGAACGGTTGCAACTGCTATTCCATCACACGTGTTTGGTCGCGCCGAAAGAGCGATACGAGCAAGAGGGCGTGACGATTGATTTCGACGACGGCAACGAGAATCGCGCCAATCCCGCTCCGATTGTTAATTTGATGGATAGGACGGCGCAGAACAGCGTCGTTCGCACGTCGTATACGGATTTACACGAAGCGGATCGACGCGGTTTGTTGTGGTTGCTGGACGAGGAGGGGATCTATCCGGGTCCAGTGACGAAACTTTTATCGAGAGGTAAAGTTGTAATTTGCTATTCCAAAGGTAGAGTATTTTCGCTCTTTCAGATTGTTTACGCACTACAGCGGTCGGGATCACCAGCTTCTCCTCAGAAAAGCTCCGTGTCAAAATCAATTCATGCTGCATCATCTGCAGGGCACCAATCCCGTTTTATATTCGGCCAAAGGGTGGTTGAAATCGAACAAGGAGAATCCGGTGTCCAGATTGGCCATAAACATACTACTCGAAAGTTCCAAGTAAGATGGCGACATTAATAATTAGTTCGTTATGTGTAATTGTTCGCTTCTACAGGGAGGAGTTAAGTAAACTCTTTGTAAACGTAAGAGGATTGGGCGGGCTGAATTTCGGCGGCTCGACTTTAGGATTGGACGGTTCGCAATCGTTGAAACGTGCGTCGAGCATGCGCAGAACTTTCGGTGGCAATGCAGCGATGAAAAGAAAAAGCAATGGACTTCAAGTAAGTTACAATGTCGACAATGTACATGATTTATGTTTATGTTTTTAGACAAAATTTACAATCGATAGTTTGGTCGAAACGCTAAGACGAACGAAGTTGCGTTTCGTCCATTGCTTTCTGCCTTGCCACGACGCCGCCTGCCACGACGTCAGTTCCAGTTTGCTCGGTGTGAAAAACGAAGCGACGTCTGTTAACGAACTGATAAACGTTCCGTTATTACGATCGCAGGTAAGCGAACAAGTCGACATGTTCGTTGCTTTATATTAGAGTGTCGTCTTAGATTAGAGGCGCTCAAATTTTGGAGGCCGCCCGTCTCAATAAACAGGGCTATCCGAACTTTATGCCGCTGGGTGAATTCAGGCGACGCTTTCGCTTATTGTCGGGCGACAATAAATTTTCCGGTCAAATCCTCGACGAAAGGAAAGCCGTTGAGGATATGTTGCAGAATTTGGATGTCGAGTCGACTTGTTCTAGAGTCGGATTGAGTCTGGTAAGTAAATATTTGTTTCTTTGATTAAAATTTTAGAAAGATTAAGAGTCATTGTAGATGAATTTCTAGAATGAAAGAAAATGGAAAAGCGAATAATCGTTTCGGTTTGTCGGTGAAAAAGCATCAAATGAAACTAATGGACCATAGAAATAGTTTCATATGCGAAAGTAGTTCTCGTGTTCAGTGATATGTTTATCACATGTTTCGAATTATTTTATCGCTTCGTCATCATTGAGGACTCAAATGCGATGGTTTTTAAACCGTCGACGATAATTTAACGCACGACGATTAGCCAAAAGCTCGTAATGAATTGTTGACAATTAAAAATCTCAACTTTGAACTACCATCGGTCATAGAACTTCAGTTTGTGTATCTTCGTGACAGATACTCTTGGTAGTTTGTGGCACAAAAAAAAGAAGCCTTCTTTTAATGTTTCATTTACAAACTTGAATCGTTCAAGATTTCCATCGTACTTAATTGCAGAACGGCTAGAAATGACAGATTTTGGTGGAAAATAACTTAAAATCAGTCTGCGTGGAGAATTACAGTCGTAAATGACGATTTTAATTATTTTCCACATTCACATACAAATTCCTTCGATGCACTTGAAAGTTATTATATCGTTACGGTTTTGACGTGTCTCAGGCGTGGAATTATTTCGTAATGATACCGAAATCATCTCTCCTCTCGCGTGTAATTAATTATAGTCGTCGATTTTATAACATCATTTCTATGGGTGCGGGTCGATTCAGTTTTTTTTTTCGCTTGATTAGAAACGATCATCGACGTGGGGACGGCTTTCACATCTCGCCTCCAAGATGAATATTTATTTATTTATCCGGTATCGTAAAAGGCTCCAAAGTTATTAAACGGTATAATTAACGATTCGGACGATTTCAAAGGCGCGGACGCGCGCGATAACGTAACGACGACGCAACGGTTAATATAGGAAGAAGAAGAAGAAGCCGCGAACGTACCGTTAATTTATGCTAAACGGCCCGAAGATGGATTGTCGCTTCGTAGGAAAAAAAAGGACGAAACGACCATAATGCAATTAACGAAATCGTTACTTAACGATGAGAAAATATTGGAAAGGCTTTCGACGACGCGACGCGGCGGAGAAAGTCCGTTTTTTCCTCCTCGTCGGCGAGATCGCGCCCCCGAGCGCTAATTACGCCGCTCTTGAATTTGTACGCGCGTTTTTTTTTTTTGTTCTTTCGCTTCATCCACTTTTGGTCGTACCCGTCTTTCTCGTACGCTCGCGGCAGGTGGCCTTTTTTTCGAATCGAATGGAAAACCTGTTTCGAGACAGTTCGCGCGACGACTACCGGGAAAGAACGAACGTTGTAAAATGAGAAGAAGAAAAAACAACGCTGCCTCTCACTTTTGACTCTTTTCGGTGCCAACGAGTTGCCGTTTACGGCGTCCCGGACACTTTGGAATCGTGGTGAAAATGGAAAATCGCGTGGTACGGTAGCCAACGCAATCCGGCGCCCATTGAAATCACAAGACTTCTGTATTTTTTCGCATTTAAATTAAAATTATAAAACGGTAACAAAAATTAGAAGTAAAACATAAAAAATTCCTCCAGGACATTTAAATATATAAAATTTATGAAATATTCTTTAACATCTCGAAATATTATTTTATTATCGCGTTTTGAAATTGCTACTCTATTTCAAAACATGTTAGATTTCAAAATATATTGGAACATACTTGTAGAAATATCTCTGAACTTTGATAAGGATGATTTCAGCAAAAAATAATTTCAATTTCAAATCAAGACTTGCGGCGATGTGAATAGAACGATTTCAATTTTCGATAAACGATGCGTTCTGCTCGTTTCGAATTCAACACGAATCAGATAGGAAAGGAGACTTACCGCTCGATTGTGTTGTCGTCAAGTAGTGGAAAACGCTGCCCCCCCGAGATAAAGCGCACAGATACCACCGACTGTGCGGTAACAATTTTTTTTTTCGCCATAAAATTGCGAATTCCAAAGTAACACGAGCATTTATCTCATCTAAATGAATTTTTATTTCGTGAAAGCTATCGAATACAAAAAAAGAGTTAATTTTTTATAATAATCATTATTTGCTCTAATTAAAAACATTAAATCCACTCGAATGCGGTAGCTGTATACACTCAAAAATAGAATAATTTGATTACTTGATCGCATTATACATTTAGGAATCGTTGACCGCGATCATGATGATCTTATCAATTGAGTAACGTTTACACTTGACGAAGTTAACTAGTTTATATAAATATGTATATGAAGATTATTTTTGGTTATAGTTTGTAATGCGTTCACATTTTTTAAATCATAGAACTACAATGACATTCGACGATAGTTCGTTTATGCAGAGATGAAATATCACAGAAATGACAGTTATTTCAAATGGAACACATTTCTGGTGTTTTTACGTGTTCTGCACCATAGATTTAAATTGACGTCAAACGATAGTTCATATCACTGTTGGCTTTTGTTTATACGGAAGTTAAATCGCAAAGATTCACCGATATGATATAATAAAAAAGCATCCTAATGCACCTTATTTTATATGGAAGTCTATGGTTATTACGTTCTGTAATGTTATGTCAATGACATTTGTGGTGTATTTATATTCACCAAGCCGTAGAACTATATTGACACATCGAACGGTAGTTCATAAGCGTCCACTCTATGACTCTTGTATATTATATGTCATTACACATACCCCATGCTCAAATTGAAAGGTTATGAAGGAAAGAAAAAATCTGTTTGTAATGTGATCTTTATTAAGCAAACAGTTCGATTAATAACTTAAAAATCGATGTACTTTTTTGTTACGGTGGTGAAAGATTGGCCCGTTCCAGCGAGTCGATTCGTTTTCCTTCTGGTACCCGACCCCGGCGTACAGGTACCACCAGTTTTGGTACCGGTATCGGTGCGACGATGTCCAAGATCAGTGCAACTCGAACGCCAGTCTCGGTTCGTTTTTACGCACGAACGGTACTTAAACGGTGACGGCGCGTGCTACTATCGTCGATCGCGTGCGCATCCGCGATTTTTTCTTCTTTTTTTTTTTGTTCGACGGTATAGTTGGCGATGAGGTTTCTACGATTTCTCGATCGATGACTGACTGATTTCAATTGTATGCAATAAGAGAGGATTTATGAATATTTTTTGTAAACTTTACTAACTTTCCAAGGCTATGACCTCGAGTTCGTACCCAAAATAAATTATGTAATGAGTAAATTATCGTCGATCGAAAATTTGTAGAACACGTAAAACACCGTTTTTTCCTCTCGCCTCTAATTTCTCCTCGCCGTATCGCTCGACAGGATGAGAAAATCGAGAAGTACCACGACCCATCGGTGTTATTAAAGTTGGAAAGAGTGCCCCGATGAATATAACATGAGCCGCCCGGTTCGTTTACGAAGCGATACACACCGACCTAGAAAATAAATCACGTCGACGTTGCTGTTGAATCGTCTTCGAAGTGCTACTTCCTCGGATATACTCGATCGAACGGAATTCCGAAGTTTTTAAAACGGTGTCCCGGTTCGAGATGTTGCGAACAACGGCGATTCGCCACAACGAGGACTACGGAACGTCCTGCCGTCGCGACGTCAACCCGAAACTGAAGAAGGCGCTGAACGAATTCGATCGAATCGTTCGAGATTTCGCCAAGCCGCAACAGCAGCACCAATCGAAAATTCCGAAGATGCACAAGTCGAAAACTTGTTGCGTTATAGAATCGAAATGCGTCTACAAACGCGTTCTATCCCTGCCGAACCGATCTGAGCTAGATCACAAAACGACCAGTCTCCACGATCTGAACGAAGGCTTCCTCAAAATCTCGAGAAGCGCCAGCAATTGCTCGATCGCCACGAGCCGGATACCGATCAGAAAATCGTTTCCGAGCACTCCGTCCGGTCTGAACGCCTCAGATCGTCAAGCGCAGCACGGAAGCGCTCGCAGCAACGATCTGTCGAGTACGCGTTGGAAACTCGGCCGTAGCGCGCAGAATCTTTGCGAAACGCCAAAGATGTCACTCGCGCCAATCGGCCCAAAAACTTCGCCACCGTCCAATCTCAGAAAACTGTCGTACAGCAAAAGCGTCCAAAATTTGACGGCGAAACCGCGCGACTTCGTCAACGTCGAGGCTAAAGTCGCCAAACAGCTGAAAGAATTGTATCGGGACGAAAAAGGAAGCGTCAAATCTAAAATTGAACAGTTTTCGCGCCCTTTGAACGAATCAAAAACGAAGACTCCGCAGCGCGTTAGCGCCGCGACCGACTTCGAACTCCGGGACATCATAGAAAAATTTTCCGGGCTACGAAAATCGGAAACGTTCACCAAAAACAAAGAAGACGTACTTCCGGTCAGGAAAACGACGAATTTAACTTTGCTAAAAACGAGGGATTACGTCTCCGACGACGGTTCGTCCGACGATTCCGGTAACATTTCGACGGAAATCGATAACGAAGAACTCGTTTCGCCGATCGACGTTCCACCGCCGGACGAGGTACGACGATTTTCATCGTAATAATAATAAAATCGAAATTAACATAACAATGGGAAATAGTAGGATATATAAAAGTTATGGGAATACGCTTATGAACTTTGCGATCCGATGTTTTTTTCAAGGTTGTTGGCTTCTTCGTTTTCAACTCGCAGTTCCTGTCATCGCAAAATGTCGTTAATGAATTTTCCTGGAAAATAACGGCCGTTATTCCGTTTAATTGCTAATTGAGATTATTGATTACTTCGTTAAATGTCATTGTGTTGTCAGTTCTCATCCTCGTGGCGATTACAAGCAAATCCAATCTTGATATCGAAGTCAACTCGTCAATAACCAAACTCGGAGTAACGTTTTCCAGGATTACCGAATCAAATGAACGATAATTTCGGATAATTTTGTTTAATTGAACGGCCATAGCGTTTTTGACGTATATCGTCACAATGGTCTTCACGGTTTAATCTGAAATTGAAAATATTTTCATGTTCTTTAACAGTGGGCTTAGTATGAGTTTTATTTTATGATCGAGTAACTTGTCGACGCCGTAAATTGAATTGAGAGTCGTCCTACGCATTCACCTTCACTCGTTATTACGCTCTCTGATCTATTTAGTACAATGTGACGATAAAATAGTTCAAAAACCACAATATGTGTGGCAACGCATTCTGTATATCTACCATTATGTGCAGAAAATCTGTGACACCAAAAGTATTTTGATATCTAACCAGAGAATCGTTTTGCAGATCTAACCTCAAACTTTATAACGTATTTAACTGTATTGTACCATCAGTTTCCTTAATCGAACAAACAGATTGAAGTTAAATTTTCCGACGCACTTAGGCGTTATACGGTCGCCGTCTGGCAAGCGCGTCAAAACTAAATCCACGTTTTCCAGGTGTTCCTTCGCAACGGCGTGCTGTCGCAGCTGGAGGCGCGTCGCGACGAGCGTCTCGGCGGTTTGATCGTCAAATTGCAAGCGCGCTGTCGCGGCCATTTGGCCAGGAAACGTTTGTCCCATCGGAAATTGCAAGATTTGGCGGTCAGATGCATCCAGCGCAACGTTCGAAAATTCATGCTGGTGCGCGACTGGCCGTGGTGGCGGCTCCTGGTCCGCGTGACGCCGCTCCTGAACGTCCACAGGACCGAGGAAAAGTTGAAGACGAAAACGGTGAGTCGGTTGCGGCGTTTTTTCTTTTGATGGATTTCCTGCGTGTGTCGTCATCCTGGATTTTTTAAATATAATCGGTAGGCTACGCTTTGTTGTAAAGCGATTACAGTAACGAGGCGCTATTTGATTTAGGCCAAAGAGCGAGTTTGTAATGTTTACTTCTACAGTGTCGACCATAGAATTACGTTGACGTTCGACGGTAGTTCATGTGTCCAGTTTGGATGTTTTGATATGATCGCCTTTTGAATTCTATGATATGAAACATCTTTACATATAAACATAAATTTCTGCGACAACGTTCTATGATTATGATTTAAACGAAAAATTCGGTCAAAGCTATTAAATTGAGCGAACGTAATTGCAACTTGTTTTCGTCCGTTAAACGATCAGTCTATAGTTGGATATTTAATGAATATCGGGAGTAAATAATGGGAAACTGAAATGCGTCCATTTACTTTCGACGAAAAAAAAAATCCTCGCTATTGAATTAATAGTCCCGTTATTGCCTTTTAACGCGTGAAATTTTGTCGTTCGTACGATCGATTTTCCTTCAATTTCCGAATGCGGACAACACTTTCACGCCGCACAACGGATTTCGTTTTTAAAAAAGCACCGCCTAATGCGCTAACGTCGATATTACTTCGCACTTTTTTTCTGTTCTTCCGATTCGCATTATGCCGCGGAGAAGGCGCGCAGCAGGTGAGGCACCTGTATATGGGACAAGTTTGAAAGTCGGATCCGAACGAACGGTGACCTGAACGAAAGACGCGGTCAAAACCATAATTCAATGTCGGAAAATTTCGTACGCGCGCCGGCCGAGCCGCGGGTGCTCCTAAAACTTCACCTGGGGAAAGTAACTTGATTTTGGAACGAAAAAGAGAAGCGAGGGACATTGGAAAAAAAGGACAACAGAAACCGTTTTATTTGATAGTTACGACGGAAAATCGAAAGTACATAGAATGGCACTTTTAACCGTTTCTTGTAATTAGTGTGAATGCGATTAAAAAGTTTCTTCATCATTTTCAGGAGGAGCTGGAGGTGTTGAAGGCGAAATTCGAACGATTGGAGCAGGAACGCACGTTGCTGAAGCACGAGAACGAGAAGCTGGAAGCCAAGGTGAGCGGGTGGCGATGTCGATGTACCCGAAAAAATCGCTTGGCATAAAAACGGGCGCGGGGCGCCGCGCGACGAAAAAATGCGCTCTGGATCGAAGCCATGCGCGCTCTAGAAATGCGAGTTTTATTTTCGTAAATAGAAATTGGGAAAGCGTTTATCTATCGGTCGAGTGCAGAATCTAGTTGCGTTTTTCGTTTATTTTAACGATTGACGCTGCGGGCTATTTCGCCCACGACCGGAAAACGAATATATTACGGCGATATTTGAAATTATAAATGGGGACGCCCGCGTTGCGATTTTTTTTCGTTAGTTTTAAAAATAATCTGCTTCGTTTTTTTGTCAATCGACTGACCCCAAATCCCTGAGACTTACATAGCCGGAATCGTTTGGAAAATGTGCAACGCATTTAGATTCGTATTTTTCCACGTCGTTTTTCCTTCCGAAGCGTCTAGAATTAGAATTGCCGATCGGGAAACGCATCCGATCGCCGTTTCGGACACGGACCTAAATTTAAATCTCGGAACTCGACACGTCGCGTACGGTCAGTTCCACGGGCGCCGATGCCCCGAACGGACATGACGTCGAAAAGTTTCTTCGTCGGTCGTTCGCCGTCCCCCTGCTCGTCGCGTTTTTTCAACCCCCCGACGGCGGGGCGCGCTTTTCTCCGGCCCGTTTGCTGCCCAGGAGTTACGGCGTCTTCGCCGACGCTTCACCCTCTTGCAGTTACGAAAGGTTGCCCCCCAAAGCGCCGTTGCACAAGTTTCGGTACGACGACGATTACCATTCGCGCCGATCGTCCAGCGTCGAACCGCGAAGGGTTTTTCCGCAATACTCGGCGCCCCATTTCGAGCCGGACGACGACGCGTCCACCTCGTCCATCGTCCTAGACGCCAATCTGTCTTTCGTGCTGGGCTGCAAATCGAAACTGCGACAGAATGTGCGCCCGGTGCCGGCCTATCGCGCCGAGGGCACCCCCAACAACGAGCTGTCGAATAAAATCAAAAATTTCCTGAGAAAAACGGATCACGTGATGGACGAATGGAAACGTATCGGGAAAAAGGGACGGGAACGTAGGCGTCGGGAACTTTCGGAAGAAATCGCGTCGGACAATTTGTCCAGGACGCGTAGCGAACGCAACATCATGATCAAAAGTTTGCAACTTTACAGCAGGGCGAGCAGCGTTGCTAGATCCGCGTCGGGATTAAGCAACGATGGTACCGTCACCGAGAACGGTACTTACGCGGAACTAGACGACGAGGTAGAATTGTAACTTTATAAAAAACCCGGAAAACATAAATAAATCTCATTTAACATCATCGAAGATCTAATTTACATGTTCGAACGTAAAATGAGCAATTTCATCGCGCTTGTTACGTTAGTAATTCGATTTTGAAATCATCGTTTCTTTCTTTTTATTGAAATTGCTTTCCGTATTTGCAGATGAGCGAAATGACCGCCGATTTAAACGAAGAACACTCCGCGGCCACCTTGGCGTCCGAACGGCTCGAGGCGGAAACGTCCGAACGCATCCGATTGGAGCGCGAATTGTCCGACGTTCAATCGAAGAACAAGGAATTGAACAGGAACAGCGAACGATTGGAAATGGAGCTGCTTTACGCCCGTTCCGATTTGAACGGGATATCCGAGGAGGAGGACGCGGATCGCGACGGCGGCGACGCCGAAAAGGGCGCCGTCTACAAGCAGCGCTACGAACGGACTTTACGCGAATTGGAATTCACCAAAAGGCGATTGAGGCAGCAGCACGAGGACGACCTCGAACAATTGGTCGGACTGAAGAAACAGTTGGAGAAAAAGGTCTTAAAAAAATCTAACCTCGTTACTTTATCTAATTTAATTTTCTCGCAGTTAAACGACGCGTACGAAGAAGTCGAAGAACAACGACAAGTTGTCGGTCAGTGGAAAAACAAGGTTCAAAAATTAAACGGCGAAATGAACGACCTGAAACTGCTGTTGGAAGAACAGAGCGGTCGAAATAATTTGCTCGAGAAAAAGCAACGGCGATTCGATTCGGAAACGCAAATGCTAAACGACGAGTTGAAAAAGGAACGAAACACGAAGGACCGCATACTAAGAGAAAAGGAACTACTGATGGCGGAAAAATATTCCATCGAAACAACTTTGGCGGTATGTAATACTAAAAATCTCGTAAAAAAAAACACGTAATACCGAAATTTTTATTCTTAGGACACGCGACTCGAATTGGAACTCAAAGAAGAAAAACTAAACGCCCTCCAGCGGGAGTACGACGAGGTCACCTGCGGCGAACGCTCCGAAGAGGAAGCCACGAATCTCCGTCGACAAAAGATCGAAATGGAGCGACGACTGCAAGAGCAAGAAGAGGAATTGGACGAGCTGGCGAGTCAAGTTCAGCTTTTAGAACAGGCAAAATTGCGACTCGAAATGACTTTGGAAAGCGCGCGCAAAGAATCGAAAAAGGAGGCGCAAACCAGAGACGACGAAGTGGAGGAGATGCGCGCGAACACTCAGAAACGCGTGAAAGCGCTGGAGGCGCAACTCGAGAACGAGCACGAGGAACGAACTTCGTTGCTGCGTCAAAAGCACGAACTGGAACGACGATTGGCGTCGGCGGCCGAATCCGAACGAAACGATCGCGAAGGCGACGAAGTTCTGATCAGGCGGCTAAAGAACGATCTGCGAAAAACGAAAGCGTTGCTCAGGGACTGCCAGACACAGCTCGATACGCAAAAAGCGGACGCGCCCAGTAAAAACATGATAAGGCAGTTGAGGAATCAGCTGGAGGACGTGGAGTGCGCCCGCGCCCTAGCTGTGAAGCTTAAGCAAAGCTTGGAGTCGGAGTTAACTGACACTCAAACTCAACTAGAGGAATCGAATAGATCGCGTCGCGACGCCGAAGACAAAGCCAACACGTTGTCCAGAGAAAAAACTGAATTACAATCGCAACTAGAGGAAAACGAGGAAGAAATGGCGGAGGTGTTCAGGAAATACAAAGCGGCCATTCAACAATTATCGCTCGACCAAATGGCTTTGCAAGAGCAAGTTTCGCTCGTTTCCGAGCTGGAAGTCGAGCGCAATCACCTCAAAGAGCAACTAGCCGAAATAACGTCGAAACTAGAGAACGCCGAGTACTTAGGGGACGCTTCGTCTAGTTTACTGGCGAAACGCAACGAATTCAAAGTCAAGGAACTGGAATCCAAACTAGACCTGGAGCAGTCGACCCGTTCCCGACTCGAAATACAAATATCCAGGCTGAAGGAAAACGTGGAAAAAGTCCAAACGGAACTGGCGGTTTCGAAGGTCAAAGAGCAGCAAGCGCACGACCAAATCAAGAAATTGCAGCGCACGTTGCGCGACACGAAGGAGGAATTGAACGCGGCCGTCGCCAAGGAGGCGGAAGCGCAACAAAAAAAGAAGGACTTGGAAAAGCGACTGGAAAACCTGGAGGCGGAGGTCGCGAGCGACCGCAACGATCTGAAACTGGCTAAAAAGCGAATCGAAGATTTGCAATTGGCGCTCCAGGGGGAACTGGGCGACAGCGTGTCGGATCATTCGGAAAGCGACCCGGCGGACGATTCCGAATGCGATTCCGTCGATACTTACTTGCCGAACCGCAAGACGTCGTCGACGCGAGCGACCAATCTGAGCAGATCGAGCACGGCGTCCAGCAATTTGGGAAAAGACGCGTCGTTTACCTGAGTAGCGCATAACCTGTGCCGCACCATTTCTTCGATATTTTTCAGTACCGAAGAAAACGCGGTAGAGGGAAACGTTTGACTGTAATAAGTTGGATTATCAAAAATGTGATATACGACGATTATTTGCGAATAGTACAATGAAAATATCGAGAATGTACTTAGAGTGTAGAATTTTCATGCTTAGCGTTTGTATATACCGATCCATATCCTTTTTAGTATTTATAAATATGACTATGTAAAGTTCAATGTAAATTATGAATATGTAAAAACTCATCCCTATAAATTAAACAGCGGAACAATTATAAATTTGTGTTATTTATTTCTAATGCCTCAAAAAGGGGATGATTATGGGAAAGTCGGCAAGTGTTAAAATGTTATTATAAAAGTAAATATTACTTTATATGGGAGATTGTTATTCATCATTTATGTGTAACGACCATACCACGATGAAAGTGCCACTTCTCGTCCGATCAGTGAAGCCAAGCATCGTCGGGCGCGGTTAGTACTTGGTAATGACTGTAATAAGTTGGATTATCAAAAATGTGATATACGACGATTATTTGCGAATAGTACAATGAAAATATCGAGAATGTACTTAGGATGGGTGACCGCTTGGGAACACCGCGTGTTGTTACTTTTATTTTATATTTGGGTCGTTTAAACCACGGTAATCTAAGGTTGAACTACTAGAAAACAAAACTACAAATTGAATGAACTACTAGAAAACAAAACTACAGGTTTAAATGAACTACTAACCTGGAGAACTACAAGCTGATTCTGTAATGATCAAAATATTCTTGTTCTTTTCCTTTAATGTGCTCGGCAATTGGCTATTACGATAGCAAATATTGTTGTTCCTGTTAGCTTTGATGAATTATAAACGAAATTTCCATAGGAGTTTAAAGAGTGTGTAACGAAAACATACTCTTTTGCCTCCTATGTTCCTGGTACCTTTGTCGAATTTTCCCCAAAATTTTTGGGCAAAATTCGATCGAGGTACCAGGAACATAGGAGTCAAAAGAGTATGTGCGAAAACATACTCTTTTGACTCATACATTCCTGGTACCTCTGTCGAATTTTCCCAAAATTTTGGGCAAAATCGAGGTACCAGGAACATAGGAGTCAAAAGAGTAACAAGAACGCATCGAATTTTTAACAGAGAGTATGTCCGAAAACATACTCTTTTGACTCATACATTCCTGGTACCTCTGTCGAATTTTCCCCAAACTTTTTGGGCAACATTCGATCGAGGTACCAGGAATATAGGAGTCAAAAGAGTGTGTAACAAGAACGCATCGAATTTTTAACAAATTTTTCGGCGAACTATTGAATTTTGCCGAAAAATTTGTTAAAAATTCGACAGAGGTACCAGGAACATAGGAGTCAAAAGAGTATGTCCGAAAACATACTCTTTTGACTCATACATTCCTGGTACCTCTGTCGAATTTTCCCAAACTTTTGGGCAACATTCGATCGAGGTACCAGGAATATAGGAGTCAAAAGAGTGTGTAACAAGAACGCATCGAATTTTTAACAAATTTTTCGGCGAACTATTGAATTTTGCCGAAAAATTTGTTAAAAATTCGACAGAGGTACCAGGAACATAGGAGTCAGAAGAGTATGTCCGAAAACATACTCTTTTGACTCATACATTCCTGGTACCTCTGTCGAATTTTCCCCAAACTTTTTGGGCAACATTCGAGGTACCAGAACATAGGAGTCAAAAGAGTGTGTAACCAGGCGAACTATTGAATTTTGCCGAAAAATTTGTTAAAAATTCGACAAGGTACCAGGAACATAGGAGTCAGAAGAGTATGTCCGAAAACATACTCTTTTGACTCATACATTCCTGGTACCTCTGTCGAATTTTCCCAAACTTTTGGGCAACATTCGATCGAGGTACCAGGAATATAGGAGTCAAAAGAGTGTGTAACAAGAACGCATCGAATTTTTAACAAATTTTTCGGCGAACTATTGAATTTTGCCGAAAAATTTGTTAAAAATTCGACAGAGGTACCAGGAACATAGGAGTCAAAAGAGTATGTCCGAAAACATACTCTTTTGACTCATACATTCCTGGTACCTCTGTCGAATTTTCCCAAACTTTTGGGCAACATTCGATCGAGGTACCAGGAATATAGGAGTCAAAAGAGTGTGTAACAAGAACGCATCGAATTTTTAACAAATTTTTCGGCGAACTATTGAATTTTGCCGAAAAATTTGTTAAAAATTCGACAGAGGTACCAGGAACATAGGAGTCAAAAGAGTATGTCCGAAAACATACTCTTTTGACTCATACATTCCTGGTACCTCTGTCGAATTTTCCCCAAACTTTTTGGGCAACATTCGATCGAGGTACCAGGAATATAGGAGTCAAAAGAGTGTGTAACAAGAACGCATCGAATTTTTAACAAATTTTTCGGCGAACTATTGAATTTTGCCGAAAAATTTGTTAAAAATTCGACAGAGGTACCAGGAACATAGGAGTCAAAAGAGTATGTCCGAAAACATACTCTTTTGACTCATACATTCCTGGTACCTCTGTCGAATTTTCCCCAAACTTTTTGGGCAACATTCGATCGAGGTACCAGGAATATAGGAGTCAAAAGAGCGTGTAACAAGAACGCATCGAATTTTTAACAAATTTTTCGGCGAACTATTGAATTTTGCCGAAAAATTTGTTAAAAATTCGACAGAGGTACCAGGAACATAGGAGTCAAAAGAGTATGTCCGAAAACATACTCTTTTGACTCATACATTCCTGGTACCTCTGTCGAATTTTCCCAAACTTTTGGGCAACATTCGATCGAGGTACCAGGAATATAGGAGTCAAAAGAGTGTGTAACAAGAACGCATCGAATTTTTAACAAATTTTTCGGCGAACTATTGAATTTTGCCGAAAAATTTGTTAAAAATTCGACAGAGGTACCAGGAACATAGGAGTCAGAAGAGTATGTCCGAAAACATACTCTTTTGACTCATACATTCCTGGTACCTCTGTCGAATTTTCCCCAAACTTTTTGGGCAACATTCGATCGAGGTACCAGGAACATAGAAGTCAAAAGAGTATGTTTTCGTTACACACTCTTTTGACTCATACATTCCTGGTACCTCCGTCGAACTTTCAATAAATTTTTCGGCGAACTATTGAATTTTGCCGAAAAATTTGTTGAAAATTCGACGGAGGTACCAGGAATCGAGTTGACGCATCTCTATATCGGGTCAAACTTGAATTGATTAATCGTAAGTTAGGAGCCGTATGGGTATACAATGAAACAACGATAGAATAGAAAATAAATTTATTTTTACGCCTTTGGCAATTATCGCGTTACGAAAAAAATAAAGTGAAAAATTGCAAATAAGCAATTCAACCACACTAAAAAATAATCGATAGAGCTACTTTGCTTTGGTTCAATTTGATACGCGACATATGGAAACGCGACGGGCGCGCGTTTCGAATTAAAACGTGATTATTTAAACTCAACACAGTAAACCTATGTCGTAAAATCGAGTGACGTAAAAGTGAACTCGAAAATGACCTATTCGAAAAAAAGTACATTCGATGTTCGAAAAATAAAACGAATCACGACGGTCGCTTTGGCACTTATCCTACACCTACAGGAATGATCAAACAATTCTCTTTCGTGGGCGCGTCTATTTGGTTCCGTCTCCGAGTTCACTTCGCTAAACAAAAATTGAATAGTGCAACTAAGCTTCAAATCGATTAAACTATTTGATTTTCTCGTTGGTTTCATTCGAATCCGCACTGTAATCGTCACTGCTCGATCTGGAAAAGATGTCGATTAAAAATGATGTCGAAAATGATTTCCAGTCTAACCTGATGTCACCCTCCATTTGTCCGGCGCTTAATGAATTGTACGCGATTTTGAGGATGAGGTACGTCCAAAATGAGTGTAGAATAAGCAGCAGAATGAGCAAACTGTTGAAAATGTAGTAAGCCGGGAACATCGGCACAATTTTCGGTGCGTCAATCGACGTACTGCAAATTAAACGTGATATAGTTTTGTTTTAACTTTTTTAAAAGTTCTTTACTTTTTAATTATCCAGAAAGGGAATATTCCTATCCTAGTAACTATCCACAGCACGGTGAAAATAGCGAAAATGCAGTCGCAGACTTTTTGATAGCCGGAGTATTTCGCCATTTTGGCCCCCTCCAACATGATATCGGCGGCATCGTGCACCACCAGCACCAAGCTGCCGATCCGAAAAACGTTTACTATCCACGATAAACACATCAGAACGATGGTCGCGATATGATGTATGAACATTTGCCAGAAATCCTTGCGTTTCACGTCGAAAAATTGGGAAACGCACAGCGACCAATAGAACGACATCGATATCATGTAGTACCACCAGATGTCGGCGCTGACCGACTGATGTGGAAAATCCGTCCTGAAAAAACGAATAAAACGATAAAAGGGAATCATTGTCAATGCCAGTGTGATTGTGGAGGAATTAAATTGTGATGTCAAAGTTTATCTCGTTTAACGCTATAAACATCCTGCATTTTCGTATTAATCGACACTCGTGATAACAAAAGATCGAAAATGCAGATTCGTACCCGAACCAACAAGCTTCACCAAATATTTTAATCAATAATGTTCATTCACAATAACCTTTAATGTCTAATGGAAATAATTCGGTAAAATAACGATTTGAAAATATTAGCCTAAAACAATTTCAATAAAAAAATACGTTTTAACCTAAAGATATTATGAAACTGCCTTTAGTCGTAATTGTTGATTATAGTAAATGTTCTACGCTTATATGTCATTATCCGAGCAGCGAAATCGATCCCATAATGGACAGTCGAGTTTATCGTGCCTGTGAGTCATTTTCATTTCATGTCGAGCTCGTCATTATTATCGATAAATTATAAATATATCATGCAGTTAATCGTCATGTCTTTTTACATAGGGCTGCTACATTTTTATCCATATTAAATTAAAATAAAAATAAGCGATTCAAAAATAATCCGAGCCTCACTCCATCGTTACCCTTAATATGAAATTAATGTTCGGCAATAATATCGAATGCAGCAAGTGATTTTATTTCGAAATTACAAACTGAATATTATATAAACTACCTGATGAACGTTATTATACCTAAAAGCCTATTGATTATGATCAACACGTGCAACCAGAGTTGGGCACATTTGTAATAATATTTAAACGTCAAAACCCACAATCATCCTTATCAATTGTACCAGCGAACTACGGAACGCGTCTACAATAAACAGAAAAATCTGCCCCCCAAGATAAGTCTAATCTAATCTGGACGTAAATTGTTCCGTAGAAACGTAATTTTCGACAGAACCGTACGAATGTTGCGAAGAGCGAAATCGTTTTTCCTTCGTCGTCGCCGTTCGGAAAACGTTCGCGCGACGGAAATGGACGACGATCGCCTGAACGAAACGTCCCACCTGGCGCGGAAACTACCGAAAACGAGCGACGCGACGACGGAAACGCCCGACGAACCCCGATCGGACAACGTGAAACGACGGCCGAGGAAAAACGACGGAAGCGCCGCCCCGACGAGAACGAGCTTCCCGCAGAGGTACGACGGCGGCGGCGACGACGACGAATCGTCTAGAAGGTACGACCGCGACAAATTTCGCATATTGATGAACAGGAGGAGCGTCGTTTAATAACGCAGACAAACTCCTCAAACGGATGTACGATATAACAGGAAATGTCTTTTTTTGTACTTAAATAATTAAGATAATTTGTATTTACAAGATTGTAAGACTAATATCGTAATTAAATTATGAATATTTGGCACGTGGAATCAATTTAGAAATATCCGTAAATAAGCACCGAACGTCATTTTATTCCAATTAATTCGTACAAAAATAATTTCATCGTTTTTCCAAGGTGCAGGAAAACTTATTCAAAACTATAACGTAGCTAAAATGAAAATTGACGTAAATTCATTTCCATCTTCAAATTCAAATTTTTCTTGGAAAAAATCGAACGCGTACGATAATCGTTTTTAGAATCGCACGTGACTCCCTTATCGCGAAACTATCCCCTTTATCTGTGCGGTTTCCCGAATCGATTCACGCGGAAAACCGAAAAAAAACGTTTTGGTATTTTTCGCCTCCCTAGATTCATTACTAATAATAATCGGAAACATATATTTTAATTATGAAGTTTAATTTTACAGCAGAGATTAAGTTAAATTGTCTTTAAAAAATCTAAAGCACAGACACACTGTACTCCAGTGCTCATACATAAATTACCTTGAAAATCTTTATTTAGTTGTATTTATTTATCTTCGTTTTATTGTTTCAAGGAAAAAAGTTATGAACTGTTAATGGTTGCCCGATTTCAATAAATAAAACTATTCATACCAACACTCGTTGATGTCCCACAGCCAAGGTTTGTCCCACAGGACGACTAGACCGTACACAAAACTGAAAATGTAGTAAGCGCATCTCCACGAGTTTTCGCAAAATTTAGTCAAAGTCGACGGCTTGTTTTGACCCTTCCTAAGTCTCAGCCACCTCTCCACCTGCCTTTCAGACATATCCAACTGCTTAGCCAGCCCTTGTATCTGTTTACACGAAGCAAAAATTACCAAAAACCATTGCCAGTCCGGGTGTTTACCTGTTTGTGTTTCCATCGTTTCGAAGCTGCGTACGCGTTTTCCAGGGCAGGTATCGACGATGCCTTTTTCGGCCTGGAATGTTTAATACCCAACGACTTTCCTACCGGAGCGAACCAATATCTAAAACGAACGAAACGGTAAAATTGATTTCTAACCTCCAAGAAATAAAATTACGTTTCCAAAGCGTATCGCAGTAGCAACATCACAAATGCCATGGGGATTGGATAAAAAAGGTGTCGCGGATTGGTATGATTTACTTCTTTACTGGCATCGGGAGCAATATCGGCCCAAGTGGTGTTCGGTGGCAGCCAGACACTTTCACTCCAAAAGTGTCGCATGAACGTGCGGTAGTAATCCATTGCGAGTAGTCTTGTTCACGGTAATGAAATTTAGATTAAAATATTTTGCACATTATCGAACGTTCGAATTAATTTAGTATCGGTTCGTATTGAAGATAAGAGGAATTATCGAAAGACAACACCCCGCGAACCCGCACGAAATTTTCATGTCAACATCCCGAAGTTTTCCTCGTTACTGAATCGAATATATGCGCAGCTCGTTCGGTGTTCTGTGTTCCATAATGTCAATTTCTTCTTCTTTTTTAAGTATGGTCTTACTTGCTATATTTGAAAGAGAAAAAAAGTAACGACACGCGGTGTTCCCAAGCGGTCACCCATCCAAGTACTAACCGCGCCCGACGATGCTTGGCTTCACTGATCGGACGAGAAGTGGCACTTTCATCGTGGTATGGTCGTTACACATTAACGATAAATAACAAATTACCATATAAAGTAAAATTAAATTTTCAAAACAATCTCACTTGACACTTATCGACACAATTCGTATATCATCAAACGGTTTATCAGTTTTCGAATTAGTCTTAACGTTACTAATATTCTGCACGACCTCCATACCCTTAACAACTCGTCCAAACACCGTGTGCTTATTATCCAACCAAGGCGTCGGCGTAAGAGTAATAAAAAACTGACTTCCATTCGTATTAGGACCGGCGTTCGCCATCGACAACGTGTACGGTCGATCGTGTCTCAATTGCGGTAGGATTTCGTCTTCGAACTCGCCACCCCAAATACTTTCACCGCCCGTACCGTTACCAGTTGGATCACCCGTTTGTATCATAAACCCTTTGATAACCCTATGGAAAATATGTCCGTTGTAATACCCGTTCTTGCTGTGAACACAGAAGTTCTCCACCGTCTTCGGTGTATCCCTCATGAACAATTTGCAATGTATGTCACCGAAAACGGTATGAATTACGGCGTTTTCGTAGAGCCTCTGCACGATAGGCTGATCGGTCGCCGCCAAAATATCTTCTTTCGACGGTTTCTCATTGAAAACATCTCTATCGTGATCCCCTCCTATCTCTTCGGGTTCGCGTTTTGAAAACAAATAAAACCTGGATTTTTTGTAAGCCGTACAAACTAGAGTCGGGTCTGGTTTGATCGCGTCCAGCGTCGGATTATTGGAAGCTTCAATTTCCAGGGTGACGGCCGCTTTAGATTTTTTCGCCGAGCCTTGGTACAACGCCACTTGGAGCAACCGTAGATTCTCGTTTTTACCGATAATCCGAACGCACTTATTGGTGTACAAGTTTACCAGCTTGACACCGAGTAAAGTTGCGTACATAACAAAGTGACCGCTTTCGTCGAAAACGATGTTCGCGGTGCCGAAGGCTTCGGATTTTTCCAAGTCCCTTTCGACGGCCATTCGCCGACCGAATTCCATATTAGGAAACTGTTGGGTTTTTTGCTGTAGTTCCGTGAATCTGGGAAGGGATTCGTCGAATACTTTCATCTGTTGAATAGAAAGTGAGGATCGGTTAAGAGAGAGTGAGGAAGTTACCAATTTTCCCGTTATGAAGTTGAAAATCCGTACTCTTCGATCGTATGAAATCGAAGCCATTTTCGTACCATCGGGTGAAAACGCTAAACTGGTTGGTACTGTTTTATTTTTAGCGAATTCGTAAAGATCTGTGTCCAGTTTGGAATCGAAGGCAACGTTTTTTGGGAACGTGCAGTCTTGCTTAACACCCGTCCAGTATTCTAGAAATAAAGTTGATAGATTTAAGCGTTTTAGAAACGATAATTACCTAAAATTCCGCCTTTATCAACTGAAACCGCAACATCCAACTTTGGGTTATACTTTAGGGTAACAACAGGTTTGCTGTGCATTTTTTCTAATACTTTCAAAGCTGTAACATCTCCTCTGCCATCGTAGATGTAAATACTTGGAGTGTCTTGGTCGCACACTGCTAAAGTGTGAACCGGGTCGCCAGGTGCGTGAATCCATTCAATCGTCGATGGGACGTAATCCAAACGCATCATATTAATCATATCGAAGTTGATAACATCAAAAATTTTGAGCGACTTATCGGATGAGGCGGAACAAAGTAAAGTACCTTCGGCGTTCGCAGCTATTCTTGTTATCGGTCCTACGAAACGGAATTTAGTTAATCCGACAACAGAAACATCATCCAAACTCACCTAAATGGCTCCTGAAATGTTTTACAAACTCGATACCAAGCTCCATTTTTTTCCAAAATTTAATATGACCATCGCAGCTGGCTGTTACAATGTAATCAGTAGCAGTGACCACACAATAAATTATGGTGTCTCTATGCATGTAACTTCGCTCGTAAGCCTCCGCTTGCGGCAAGTTATCCAAGTATAAGTGTTCGAAAGGCAGTATTTTCCTTTTTTTCGGTTGCGAGCATTCCGATAGAGCCGGACCGATAACATCTTCATCACCATCCGACTTCTCATCGTCAACGGGACGTTTATCAACAGAATCGCTCATTTTTGAATTCAAACAAATAACATAACCTCTTAATATAACCTAAAATTACCGCCGTGTCTATGGTTGTCGCATTTCTGTGGCATAACCGTAAAAAAAACTGATTTAAATATTCAAAAATGTGTGAACGAATACTGGAAGGCAGGAAACGGAAACCTCAAAATGAAGAAGACGAAGACATGGGTTTCGCAGATTTTGTACGTTTTCTTCTGCACACACCCCGATTTAACTTTTTTTTTAACAGGGGGGTTACTTCGAAGCCAAAAAATCGAAGCTTGTCGATCAATTCAAAGCGACCGCTTCTAATATCATAGTGAAGTCACAAATTTTCACTGGAATCGCTATATTCGTTAACGGCCTAACAAATCCAAACGCCGCCGAGCTAAAAAAAATGATGGCTCAACACGGGGGCATGTACCACGGTTATCAAATGTCGAGCACAACGCACATTATCGCGTCCAACTTAGCGTATGCGAAAACTAAAAAGCTAGGCAGCGTACCGATCGTTAAAGCGTCCTGGATCACCGATAGCATCGAGTTGAATAAATTGATGGATTACAAACGGTACCTGTTGTTTGCGAATCAAAGTGCCGCACAACCGAAACTGAACTTCCCGGTGCGACCGGAAGCTAACAACGCAACCGCTACTAAAACGGCGTCAGATCCTAATTTCCTCGAAGAATTCTACAACAACTCCAGGCTACATTTAATATCCACCATGGGAGCGGAATTCAAGCAACTTGTAGGACAGATGAGGGAGAAGCACGACGGGTGCTTTCGCGGAAGGGAAACTCTTTACCTTAAAGGCCTTAGAGATAATAAAAGGATATATACTTCGGTTATCATGCATATAGACATGGATTGTTTTTTCGTTTCTGTGGGGTTGAGAAAGCATCCGGAGTTAAGAGGCAAACCGGTGGCTGTTACGCACGCCAGGAATGCGCGCATTGCAAACGCTAGACCCGATCGCTCTGCCGAGATTGCGCTTAACGTGGAACGCGCGCCCGAAAGCATCGTTGAGAAAATTTCCAATTTGGACAGTCACTCTTCGATGTCAGAAATCGCGTGCTGCAGCTACGAGGCACGGAAATGCGGTATAAAAAATGGAATGTTTTTAGGAACCGCTGTGAAATTGTGTCCGGGCTTAAAAACGTTGCAATACGATTTCGAAGGGTATAAAGAAGTTGCTTCGACTTTATATAAAACGATAGCGAGTTATACTTTGGATATAGAGGCGGTTAGTTGTGATGAGATGTATGTGGACGTAACGAAGATATTGAATGAAACGGGGTTAACCGTGCAGCAGTTCGCTGAGCATGTTCGAAACGAAATTGCTGAAGCGACGGGTTGTCCTTGTTCGACTGGTTTCGGGGCGAATAAGTTGCAAGCTAGGCTAGCGACGAAAAAGGCGAAACCCAATGGTCAGTTTTACTTGGAGGTGGATGATGTCGAAGGGTACTTTGCTGAATTACCGCTCGGTGATTTGCCCGGTGTCGGACGAGCGACCTTAAGTAAATTACAGAATTTGGGCTTTGCTACCTGTGGCGATGTTCAGGTAACTTTCTTATTATATTTTAATTATTGTGTATAAAAAAAAAGTTATATCAACAGGCGGCATCGTTGAAGGTGTTGCAAAACGAGTTTGGTCAAAAAATTGGAGAAACACTGATGGAACAAGCAAGAGGAATCGACCGTAAACCTCTAAGTTACAATCACGAACGAAAATCAATTTCGGCTGAAGTTAATTACGGTATACGTTTCAAAACGTCGGATGAATGTTACAACTTCTTTCACAGTCTTTCGCAAGAAGTTTTCAATCGACTAAACGAAATTGGAATGATAGCCAAATGTTTGACTTTGAAATTGATGGTCAGGGCGCCCGAAGCGCCGATGGTTTGTTATATAAATTTCAACTATTCGCTTGTAAGTCGAATTTGCAGGAAACGGCCAAATTTTTGGGACACGGTGTCTGCGATAGTTTAAGCAAAAGTGTAACTTTAAATGTTGGTATAGCGGATGCTAAAGTAATTTATAACGAAGCCAAGCAGATTTACGATAAATTAAAAATACCGTTCGCCGATTTACGTGGCCTTGGTATTCAGTTATCGAAGCTCGAAAAAGCGAAACCGGTTAATCCGGTTATGAGTAATTTTTTGAAACAAACCACCGAAAGCTGTTTGAAAGTTAAATGTTTAGAAACGCCCAAAAAGGAAGCTGTTAAACCACCGAAAACGGTAGAAAAGAAAACCAAAACGAAGAGGAGTGGTAAAAAGAAAGTTAAAGCACCGATGATTAATCAGTACTTTAAAACCACAAAAAGTGTAACGAAGGTAATTATATTTAAAACGGAATCCAGTGAATTATCAAAATGGCTTGTAGACCAAAAACATTGACATGAACGTTCTTTACGAACTCCCCGAAGATATTCGTAATGAAATCATCGATGAATACAAATTGGAGCAACCAGAACCGGAGTTGAAATCGGGGGACGATTGCGAGGACGAGGAAATTGAAAGAAAGAAAACACCGTTCGACGGTTTGAGTTGGGATGAGCTCAAACCAATTCTCAAAGCGTGGATGGAGTCCGAACAGGAACCCGATGAAGTGGATATCGAAATGATCGCTTCGCATTTGCAACAAAAAGCCATCGATCGGGAAATTGAAGATTTGAAAATTATTTTCAATTTTCTACACAGGTGAGATCGATATTAAAAAAAAACATGCGAGTTGTTCTTTTTTGCTTGCAGAACGTTTGTTAGAAAAAAATGTGCGTGGCATCGAGCGTATTTTACTATTATGAACACGATGCAGCAAGGAATGGTGGCGCGTTACGGTGCGACTTTAATGGTTTCTAGAAAGTTTCGATGTTGCTCCTGAAAGAAAATGGTTAAAAGACGAATAAACTCCATATGGTGTCCATGATAACTTTGATCGGCGAAAATAGCCCCCCGATCATATCTGAAACATTCAACATTATCATCGGGCAGCTTAAAATAATTACAGACCTTGTATTTCCCTCAACCAGTTTCGTTGGGGTTTCGAGATTTCATTTTCCAATTTTTTAATTAGCTGCAGTATCTTTTTAGTTTGAGGTACAATGTTTTCCTCGTGATACTTTTTGAATTCTTTTACGCCAGTATCTTTTAATCCTTTAACTGCGCTAATTATTTCAGTCACGATCGTTTCTAGTTGATTGAAGGTATTCATGTAACTTCCTATTCCGAAGAAAAATAAAATATTACTGTAATGTTGTTTCAGAAAATTTTTACCTTGGTAATCAATTTTCGTTGCAATCGCTTCAATTGTTTCTTCGAGATCTTTCAACTCCTCCAAAGTGTTGTTGTAATCTGTACCTGAAATTAAGAAAAATATTTCCCGAGACGTTCGTGGAGGAAAGTAAAAACTTACATGTTTGTATTTTCTCTGCAGACTCGGTGCTCTCCTCCAGTAGATATAACAGCAATTCATTAGAAAATGCCGTCACTAAAAATTAAAACAAAGGATGAATTTTATTTTTAATTACTTATTTGTCCTCACCAAATACAATGAATAAGTGAAACGCGCACAGGAGTTTCATGTTGTCACTTCGAGATTAGAACAATGTATGCACAATTTTTCCGATATTTTTCGATTTTCAGTAAAATCGAGTTGTGTATTGAAGCAATTTGTTCAGCAGTAATTAAGCACGTTTGCGCCATAATTTTACTAGCCATCAGGCGAAATTTCTTGTGCAAATCGTTTTATTTATCACAATTTTTATATACAAGCACTTATACATACATGTTACCGTAATCAAACTATATATTTTCCAGATAAAAAGCTTCCATTCTCGAAACAAAAACTCAATTAACGATCACGTTTGCAATTTCAAGATTAATATTCAATAGTAATAATAATAAAATAATTTACGCAGTTTTTTTTTTCGCTAAATTTGTTACGCTAATATTCAATTACGCACTCGAACTAATAACGTATATTTACAATTCGATAACGGAACGTTTAATAACAGACAACGAATCGGAAAAACTCACAGCTACTAAAAATATTCAAAACTTTGTACAGACCTGTTCCAAGATGTGATGCAATCAACAACAAACGGACTAATCGGGTCCGAACTTTCTACAAGTGTGCAACGACCCAATCGTTCCTACAAAAATCAATTCGTACGATTTTTTTTTAATTATGTTCAGATGAAAAGCGTTTTCGGTTAAATTGCTGGGAAATCGAACAATGTTCACAGAAGAGACGCACGAAATTCACGAAATTGAGCTATTTAAAATATTGATATGTTCGCTTAAAATACTACGAGAACGGAACGAAAATTCGCAATTTCCACATCACCATATTATAATTATGTCGTTAATCTTCAAATATGTATAACTAGTGAATAATTTCAATTCTATCATATGGCCGGCAATTTTATGTTTATAGGTAGTTTATTATTAATAATCTGCGGTACATCCCTCGAATTCCGACTTCGATCGCCCAGTTTTTTTTTTCTCTCAACATTTTGAAGCAGTATTATTCGGTCCTCCCAATTTTATACAACATAGATTTTTCGAAAAATCACAATAAGCTTTCTTTGCCATATACAATATCCGTAAAATTCACACGCCTGAAATCTCTCACACGAATCTTTCGAAATTGTCGGAGAATTCGAAGCGACCCCTGTATTATGCTATAGAACTACCGGACATCGTCGTTATGCAGGTGCGCTCGCACGACGACTCCGTGTTCTCCGAGTTCGACCGGACCGCCTTCGGCGCGCAGGGGGCGTTCGCCTCCAACGATTCCGTGTTGTTATTGGTCGAGGCGCGGCGCGACACTTCGCGCGTCGCCGTGCGCACGTCGAACACGCTGCACTCGCTTTCCAAATCGCTACCTTCCAACTGGAGAACGTTCAACTGAAAACGGCGAATGCGGTAAAGCTCTCTAACTCGTCCAATTTACCTGTCGACTATTAATATACAACTCGCTGGAGTCGGATCCGCAGCTCGAGCTCTCGCTCAGATCCGTCGCGAACTTGCGTTGGGCCCGCGGGCTCGGCGGCGGTCGCCTCGTGCACACTTGAGCCTGAATGTGTTCGCACACCCTCCGGAATCGCCTTATGTTTCCTGTAAGTCGTCACGTTGAACGCAACACGTAAACCGATTTTAACTGTTACCCGATAAAAGTGTAAATGTGATCGCGTACAAATTTTCCTTCGAATTGTCCCCGACCTGTTTCGTAATCGTGGAAATGTCGACTTGAAATCGGACATGCCGCTGGAACATCGCCGGACCGGTTGTTCCTCGTTTATATTCGACTCTGAAACTCATCGGGCTCGAGACTGAATGACTGAGCTCCGCGATCTGAAAGAATTCTATGTATTTTGTGTTTACTACGTATGAAGGATCGTACCGATAGGAAGGCGTGGATTAAATCCGCCTTCACTGTGGCCAACGGTTTTCCCTTGATTAGTATTGTGGACGTTTCATCTTTTTCGGTGGTCATCAGACTTCCGAACCAAGACTTTTTCGTTAGCTCGGGGGACGATTCGGGCGTTAAATGAGCCTCCTCTGAAGTCGTTGATACGTCTACAATCAAAAACGTTCAACACGTATCGATGTTTAATGAAGCTTACTTTGCAGTTTTCTGCGGTGGAATCGTGGAGAGCCGAGGAAACTATTTTTGATCGTGGTCAGTCGGTTTTTCCAGTGGTGGCCCGAGCTGGAGTGCGGCGAACCGGGCGGTGTCATCGATTGTAGAATCGTGGAACCTGCGAAAGCTACTTGGGGCGATGTGTGGGTTACGTTTCCGTCGTATTTACCGGCTAAAAGATTCGCGTTGTCGTTTTCTGGCGATGTTAGACTCGATAAAACGGACGAGGTTGCTGTGCCCCCACTACTGTTGGCTCGGTGATGAGTCGGGGTGGGCGGAGCCGGGGTGATGGTCACGTGAGTGTTTGCTGTTACGTGGCCGCAACTGGTGGTTGGGGTTCGCCCGTGGCCGTGGTGGGAGGAGGTTCGTTGACATATTGGGGACGACAGTCCGGCTATAAAGTTATTTGGTAATAATCGACAATAATTGTGAAAGATATCTTACAGTGGCTATTATTAGAATTATTAAAGTGGATGGGGCTGGATGCTCCCGATGATGATCGGGTGGGTGAGTGGACGCCTAGACTGCTGTGGGTGCTGCCCGTCGACGGGCTTCTCCTGGCATGATGTCTCCTGCATCAAACGACTCAGTTTTATGTAAATTGGAGCCACGGTTACTTACTTATAAGTGGATCTTCGTGGTGTTAACGGCGAACCTTCGCTTATTTGCCCGAATTGGAGACTATTCTGCCCGTTAATGCGGCAGGTGTCGATTCGTTTTTTGGGTGGGTCTTGACTTTCGGTCCTTATTCTTAATACAGAGTCGGAGTCATCCTCGCACGCCGGTCGCCTCCTTTTCCTTTCCAGGAGAAGGAAGTAAATCACTTTTTCGGTATTGTGACTCGGGCTGAGCAGATGTTGGATCAGTTTTTCCTTTTCCTTGAAGCAACCCAAACTGCAGATGGCCTGCAGCACATCCGGATCTATTGATTCGATTGAAGGTAAAACGTGGGTTTGTACCACGTCCATCATGGGTTGCTCGAGCTCGAGCTCGCCCTTGCCTCCGGCTGTCACCCAAGGGTGTTTATTGATTTCTGATAACTAAAATTACAGTTTGAGATAACGCGTATTAAAATTCGTTACTTACAGTTAGTCGCTTTTCAGGATTTACTTCGATCATCCCCCGCAGCAGACTTTGGCAGTCGGGCGGCACAAAGTGCGGTATGTGAAACACCCCACGTTTAACTTTCTCCAAAAGTTGTCTAAGGTTGTCGTCGTCGAAAGGCAATGCACCAACGAGGAGGGCGTACAGAATAACCCCGCAGGACCAGACGTCTGCCCTTCTTCCGTCGTATTTTTCGCCCTATAAAATAATTTCAAGCGACCACTTTCGGTTAAGATGAAAAAACTCACCCTTATCACTTCAGGGCAAGCGTAGTGTGGGGAACCACAACTCGTTTCCAACATCGATCCCATCGGTTGAAGCGAAGCCATTCCAAAATCGGCTATCTTAATATTATTCTTTTCGTCTAACAGCAGATTTTCGGGTTTTAAATCCCTGTGACTACAGGAAAAAACAATTTTTAAAGAGCGTGCTCGAGCGAGCGAATGAAACTTTTTTACCATATCGAATGGCTGTGACAAAAATCTAACGCTGAAATGATTTGTCGAAAAAATCGTCGAGCTTCTTTTGGCGTTAGTCGTCCTTTTTTAACTAAGTAATCGAATAGTTCACCGCCGGATACGTGTTCGAGCACCAAATATCTGAAACAGTAATTATTTTTAAAACTTCCGAGTAAAAAAAACATTTTTCCGGACTAAAATTAATTTAAAACAAAACTTACAAATATTTTTTATTTTCGTAAACATCAGTCAGCCCCAAAACGTGAGGGTGATCAATCAGTTTCATAATTGCAATTTCCCTTTCGACCTGAAAGAACAAAAAAAAAGGGGGAAATTGGAAAAGTTCCGTCGAAATCTCACCTTCATCAGTACGCTTTCGCTCAACTTTTCCCTATTTATAATCTTGATTGCCACTTTTTTCCCGGTTACACAGTGCACCCCGAGTTTGACGAGGCCTGAAAGACGGCGCGTTTGTGTTTTTAATTTTCGGACATTTTTAAAAAACTAGGCCAAGGTCTGGTCGTTTTTCTCGGACTTACCGGTCTGCCCCTTGCCCAGGGTCTTCTCCAGCCTGTACGGCCCCACGTACTGATGTACCTCCAACTGGACGGGGGTGGAGTTTTGTTTCGTATCATTCTGCATTTTTGTCGTTTTAAGATTGTCGGTCGATTTTCCGTCACGACTTTCCACCTGATTTCGTTCGGTAATTCGCCCTTGGCCGAAGACGTTTCTGTTCCATGGTTTTTTTCTTTTCGTATCACGTCCGCGAATGGCTTGGTCGTTCGATCGGTACCGCTTTTTCCTTGTAAAACGCGAAACTTGTTCGTATTTTCACATTTCCACGACACGATCGCGGTGGAAATTGAAGCACGGAGTCGAGAGCGCGACGTATTAGGGGTGGCTTCGGCGCGAGAAATCAATATTTTGTTGTTCAAACTGCGCGCCCAAATATCCCCAGTTCGTGGTGGAAGACCCCATATTTGAATGTCGACGCACGACGCCGGCGGATTTTCTTTCCACGAAATTTTCCACCCCCTTCGCCGTTATCAATTTTGCATTTCACCGTTCGATCATTGCCAGTTGTTCAAGTATTTTAGGGGTTCGTAATTTGGGGGTCACGCTACTAAGGGTTGAAATGCCAACAATGCGGATCTTTATTTATTCAACAAGTGTTTGGTGTATTTAACGCAGCTCTGACGACGAATTTTTTAGCATTTTTATTATTATAAAATTACCCGACGTTCAATTTCGATTAAGTTTCATTCCCTGAATAAACTTTCGAACGACAACATCAACAAGCTCGAAGCGGAACTTCATTAATAGTCCGGATACCCAACACCCCCCGCGGGTATAAAGGAGCAGATGTTCGAATTTATTTACCCCATGATCGAAGGGCACGTGTAAAGCGATCCACGAAACGTTAATCCACCTTTACGTTTTCATAATTAACTTTTTTCCCCCTCGCGTATTGCAGCAACTAGACCGCATCGTTTTACACTTAAAATATTCAAATAAACACAACCCGTCCGTCCTTCGACGGAAAAACGCGCAAATTTCGCTATTGTTTGTATCGACCAAACTCGTCACGGGGCTAACAGCATGCCGTGAAAAATCGATCGTGCGGAAAAAAAAATGTTGCCGGTAAAAAACGTCGAATTGACGAAAGTACATTATTACGAACCGGCCAAACAGCACAGAAACGCGGAAATACCGACGATAAGTCGCGAGGTATTCGAGAACACTTTCAATCGTAACGTGATAATCAAAAAAAACATATTCGGTCATAAATGGGTGCTGAAAATCAACGAACTCGAATCCAATGAATTCAAGCGAACAAACGTGAAGTTTTGGATTTATATCGTCGTTTTTCTGTGTATTTTCGTGGTGACCTGCGCGGGATTATTTTTTGCCTTAAATCTAGGTAAATGTGCTTTTATATTATATAACAATGTCCACTATACAATGATTTCCAGAAAAAAAATTGTTCCCAAAAAGTTGTGTCTTCAATAACAACACAAGTATTGCCGTTAAGAACTCCCTAAATAATAGCGAAATAAAACCGGATCATCTCATAATAACCCAAGTACGTCCAGTGACACAGCAGGCTATAAATAACTAATCCACTGTACTCTTCAGGACACCAACACCTCTTACTGCAATTGCACCCAAAACGAAATCTGCTTCAAAAAAGGCGAACTAAACAAGCCAAAATGCGTACAAATATTAGACAACGAAGACCCGACCGGTTGCGGCGGTATATGCTTACTTGAAATCGAATTCTGCGCAACACTCGACAAAAAGCGCAAAGTATTCCAGTGCTCCCCATCGAAAAACGTGCTGAAATGTCCTGAAGACTCGTACAATTGCGGCGAGCAATGCATCCCTCAAGCTAAAGTATGCGACGGGCTTAAACACTGCAAAGACGCGCGCGATGAAAAAGACTGCAACTGTGACCTGACGAAGAACTTCCTATGTGCAAACTCCACTTTATGCCTTCCCAATAACCGTAGGTGCAACGGTATCATCGATTGCTGGAACGGATCCGACGAAAATCAATGCAACGAAGAGCGTTGCGCCCCACGCCAATACAAATGCCTAAACGGTCAATGCGTTTCCAAGGAATTCTTTTGCGACGGGATCGTGAATTGTCTGGATTCGTCGGATGAACCCATCGGATGCCAATTTTAAAAATATTTATTTTTGACAGCTTAAATAAATTTGATATATAAAATTAATCCATACGTGTTTTCAATTCTTTAATTGTAACCTTGTCTTTTTCGCTGCAAATGAACCTTTCATTAATTTTACTCGATAAAAAAATAAACCTTACTTACATTATGTAAACCACAGCTCCCCAACCGGAAATTGCATCTCTATCGAACGCGTTCATCAAAGCCTGCGATGTTGTTTCAAAAAGATCCTCCGGTCCTAAATTCGGCTCCCAGACTGACTCGCACATGCCGTAGAGTTGCGCGCTGGCCGTTCCTCCGACTACAAATTCCTCGGGTTTATTTAAACAACCTATCAAATCCATGTTGCAAATAAACGGCTCGTAGGTTATCGGATCCAATCCCGCTACGATCGGTTCAACGAAAAACGGTCCGAACCGCTTTTCGTACAACATGTTCGACAGCAACGACGCCATAACTTTCGGCGATATCCGTCGGTTTTCCTTTAATTCGTACAAATTTTTACGAAATCGCATCTTCTCCATAACCGTTTGGGTATCGGTCGCCAAACCGGGCAGGCCAACGTAAAGATGTGGTCCCATTTGAAAGATTTTCTCGAAGTTCGTGCCGACTGTTTGCATCTGAATACCGTAACGTCGATCGGCGGCTATCGATACGCAACCGTCGCCTTTCATCGCCAGCATAGCGCCTCCATTATAAGCGAGAATCGACTAAAATATTAAATTTCAATTTGAAAACAACCGAGTCATTCTAACCTATAAGAATTACAACTGTAATATGTTTTGAATTTGAGTTACTTACCATTTCGCGCGAGTTGATAATAATTTAGCGATTTAATTGAAGCAACAAATTGATTTTAATATCAGTTCAATACAGATACACGAAAATAATCGTCGATTAATTTGTACTCGTAAAATGTTTGAGCGCTGACAAATGCGCGACAAATGAACCACTGAACAAAGATGAACTACAAATCGCCACAGAAAATTTTAAATCGCAAGTAATGATCGCAGAATTGAATGAAATTAAGAATGCAGTCTATTTGTGTTATCGGCATTGACGACATTGCACGCAATAGAAGAGTAAATGTTCTCTATTTTTATTCTTAATCAATGACGGATACATGAAATTATTGTAGCAGTTTTAATAACATTCTGTGCCCATAACCTAACTTGTTTAGGTAGGAACTTCAACCTCAACTTTTTCAATCTACAACAAGTTGTCTAAGTTGCACGTGTGTCGCTTACAGAAGGCTTAAAAATGTTTCGCCGAAACGAAACAATGATTCCTAAACATGTGATCATGGACAGTGTTAATTTTAGGATATTCACGTCAGAGGAACTGAAAAAACTGGCTGTTACTAAAATAACAACCCCCTTAACATTTGATCCGCTAGGGCACCCTCTGCAAGGGGGTTTATACGATAAGTCCTTAGGTAATTAAACAATTTATCCATTCAATGGAGTAGTTTTTCATTGGTTTTCTTGTTACAGGCCCAATGACTGAAAAAAGTGATCCCTGTGGTACCTGCATGAAGAATTTAAGTAATTGTCCCGGGCATTTTGGTTACATCGAATTACCGTTACCAGTGGTGAACCCTATTTTTCACAAAACAATTGGGACGTTAATAAAGTTCTCCTGTTTGCAATGTTATCAAATGCAGATTCCAAGTACACGATTCCAATTTGTATAAATTATTTTATTTATTAATATGTTTTAGCCCTCATGAAACAACTGTTATCAATTCAACTTAAATTACTAAAATGCGGCTTGATTGCGCAAACTGCAGAACTGGAAACGGTGCTAACAAACCTTTTTCTAAAATACGAATCGGTATTTAACATCCCAGCTGAGGCTTTGAACTTCATCAATGATTACGAGAAACTAGCGAATGAAACTTTGGGTACTATACGTAATTATTGTAATACTATTCCACAACTATTATTTCAGAACAATTATCTGGTAATTTTGTGATAAACAAAAACACGGAGGAAGTTCGTAACAAACTAATAACCGGAATATTCAAAATCGTGAAACCGAAAAAAACTTGTTTGCATTGTAAACAACCACTCGACAGGATACAATACTTGAAGAATAAAATTATTATGGGTGTTAAAAGAACGGAAACGTGAGTTAAAAATGAAATATAACAATATATTAATTGTTTTTTATAGACGCAATTCGGTGGTCAATTATGATTCGAAATATATTAATCCGGAAGAATCGAGGCGATACATACGTGAATTGTGGCAGAACGAAAAGGAGTTTTTGTGCAACGTCGTCCCAATACTCGAAGAAATTAAAAACGAGAAACATCCCACCGATATATTTTATTTCGATGTGATACTAGTACCACCACCGAACGTTCGACCTGTCAACATACTAAACGGAAAATTAACCGAAAATTCGCAGTCGTACGTTTACAAATTAATTTTGCAACATATCGTCGTCTTGAACGCTGTGATGTTTGTAATGAAAAACGGAGAGGATACTGAAAAATTGTCGGCCGAAGCGAAGGCGGCTTATCTGGCTGCGCAAGGGTCCAGTGCGGTCGAAAAATTGAATATTTTATGGGAGCAAATACAAATTTGCGCCGATGGGATTATGGATAAAGGATTCACCAGGCAAAATGAAATAATTGGATTGAAACAGGTAATTCATGAAACCCTTCTTCTTTGTGTATTTGTAGATAATTTAAATCATTTATAGATTATGGAAAAGAAAGAAGGTATCATTCGAATGCATATGATGGGTAAAAGGGTCAATTTCTCCGCCCGGTCCGTTATAACGCCAGACCCGAATTTAAACATCGACGAAATTGGAATTCCAGAGGAGTTTGCTAAACATCTAACTTATCCCGTACCTGTAACCTCTTGGAATGTCGAGGAATTAAGAAAGATGATCATGAACGGCCCCAACGTTCACCCCGGCGCTGTTATGGTGCAATTTGAAAATGGTAGTACAATTCGATTGAATCCCAGTAATCCGACTCAGATCGAGAGTATCCAGAAACGTTTACTGACTCCAGATGATGGGAATACAGCGGGGTCGTTCAAAGGAGTTAAACTAGTATGTAATGGTTGTTGTAGTTAAATGAATGTTTTGATGGTTGTTCGTAGGTTTACAGACATTTGTGCAACGGTGATATTTTGTTGTTGAATCGGCAACCGACGTTACACAAACCGAGTATCATGGCGCATACGGCGCGGATTTTGAAAGGGGAGAAAACTTTAAGGTTGCACTACGCTAATTGTAAAGCGTATAACGCGGATTTCGACGGGGATGAAATGAACGCGCATTTTCCACAGAACGAGGTGGCACGAAGCGAAGGTTACTATATTGCGAACGTTTGCAACCAATATCTGGTACCGAAGGACGGAACGCCGCTCAGTGGTCTCATTCAAGATCACATGATCGCCGGCGTGAAACTTTCCGTCCGCGGAAAATTTTTCGTTAAGTAAGCGTTTGAGGAATTTCGTCGCTTAAATATTATTTGGTAATGTTTGCAGATCTGATTACCAGCAATTAGTTTACCAAGCCCTCTCGTTTAAAACAAGTAAAATTATTCTTTTGCCCCCGGCGATTGTTAAACCGGTTCGGTTGTGGTCCGGGAAGCAAATTTTATCGACCATAATAATTAATATCATTCCGAAGGGGAGGGAAGCTATCAATTTAACGGCGACGTCTAAAATTAGAGCGAAGGCGTGGGAGGTTTGTAAACCGCGGGACTGGAAAGCGGGCGGTTCGCCTTTCAAGTACGAAAGTTGTATGTCCGAAGCGGAGGTCACAATTCGAAAAGGTGAACTGCTAACCGGTGTCTTAGATAAGACACATTACGGAGCAACTCCGTACGGTTTAATTCACTGCGTTTACGAGTTATATGGGGGAACGTACGCCACCAGGATGCTCAGTTCCATGGCTAAAATTTTCACCTCTTTTCTACAGCTCGAGGGTTTCACCTTGGGCGTCGCCGATATATTGACAATTAAAGAAGCCGATAAAAAACGAAAGAAAATTAAGAAGAAATCGCGTAAGCTCGGCGCTAATGTTATGGCGAAAGCGTTGAATTTACCGGAGAATGCAACGACTGAACAGATTTTGGAGCAACTGGAAAAGGAGAGGGCGATTAATCCCAAGTTACGCGACATAATCGATCGCGAATACAAATCCACCTTGGATTCGTACACGAACGATATCAACAAGTAATATATGAATCGTATTAATAAGTTTTACAATCTTTGGTTTGTAGCGTTTGTTTGCCCGAAGGGCTCATGTCCAAGTTTCCTGATAACAATCTGCAGTTGATGGTTATGTCCGGAGCCAAAGGATCGACCGTTAACACTATGCAAATTTCGTGTCTCTTGGGGCAAATTGAGTTGGAAGGCAAACGACCACCTTTAATGATATCCGGGAAATCGTTGCCGAGTTTTCCGGAGTTCGAGTTCACTCCCCGAGCGGGCGGTTTTATTGACGGACGATTTATGACTGGAATTCAACCGCAGGAGTTTTTCTTTCATTGCATGGCGGGACGAGAGGTTGGCGATTGAAATTTATTCGAACAATTAGGAAAACGTCGTTTTTAGGGTCTCATTGATACTGCTGTGAAAACGAGTCGCAGCGGTTACTTGCAACGGTGTTTGATTAAACATTTGGAAGGTTTGAAAGTTCATTACGACATGACTGTCAGAGATAGCGATGGTAGTGTTGTACAATTCTTGTATGGAGAGGATGGAATGGACATTTCAAAAGCGCAATTTCTAAATGATAAACATTTACCATTTTTACATCAAAATAATTCGGCTATCCTAGATGAAGAGCAGATGCAAATTTTACAAGTTGATAATCGAAAAAAATTGAAAAAGCACACGAAGAAGGTACAACTGTCGAATGTTTTAAACTGTTTTATAAACGAAATGATTTCAGCTTCACTCGTGGGTGCGAGAGAAGGGCGATCCTTTAGAAAAGCGAAGAAGCAGCGCGTTTTCTTTGTTTGAAAAAATGGTCAAGGAAAAAGAACCCGAGAGACAGCTTAAAAAGGAACATATAATACAACTTTGGTCTTACGCGGACGAAGATATAAAGGACGCTTTCCGACATAATAGCCGACTGTGTCCGGACCCTTTAAACTCATCCTTTCAACCGGATAGTCATTTTGGGTCCATAAACGAGCGACTCGAAAAGTTAATAACACGTCACACGAAAGGCTTTGATTCTGATAAAAAGAAAGAATTCGAAAATGCAATTAAGCTAAAGGCAATGCAAGCGTTGTGTCCTCCGGGTGAGTCTGTGGGTTTGCTAGCCGCTCAAAGCATCGGCGAACCGTCAACTCAGATGACGCTCAATACGTTTCACTTCGCCGGGCGTGGTGAAATGAATGTCACCTTGGGTATACCGCGTCTTAGAGAAATATTAATGATGGCAAGTAAAACAATTAAAACCCCATCTATGGAAATACCGTTTTTAAAGTCAAAGATTTGGAATCGAAGGCCGAAGTTTTAAGGAAACGTTTGAATCGTGTTGTAGTTTCAGACGTTTTAAAAAACGTCGAAGTTACTTGCAAGTTGGAATTAAGTAACGTGCGGTATGTTAAACAATTTAAGTAAAATAATTTTTAAATACTTATTTTTTTAGTCAATTCAAGTACACCATTCGCTTCAACTTTTTACCACATTCTGAATACCAAGAAGATTTCTGCGTGAATCCCAAATACGTTCTAAAACATATGTCGAAAAAATTTTTCGGATTGATGTTTCAGCCAATTAAAAAATATTCCAAGTCATCGTCGAATGTGTAAGTAAAAATTTATCTTCGAGACGGAAGCAGCACTCGACAAATATTTTAGGGTGATAATCGACGAAAAAAAAGGTAAACGAAACACTAAGACTGAAGATGAGGACGAAGAAGTAGTCGACGAACCTGAAGCTTTAAAGGCGCCCGCCAAAGACGCAAGTTCGGACGAAGAACCCGAAGACGAGGACGATGCTAAGACGAATAATAAATTTCAACAGGTTCGCGACGGTGGCGAACCGGAAGACGATGACGAGAGGGAAATGTCGGAGGATGATGAGGGTAATTTAGCCTTTAAATATTGGTATCTCTAAATTTAGAACATTATCTAGTCTTACCGGGTTTTTTGCGTTTCGCGTCTTAATCTATTCCATTTCACCACTCGCATCCTTAATCGCGTTACATCATTCCCGATTTTGTCGCGTTTCGCACATTTCCGATGCTCGCACGATATCTGAAAATAAATAAACGAAAATTGCAGCAGAAAATGAAGAAATCCCCAACGAAAACGAAGATACTGAAGAAGTCGATAAGGAGTTTTTAAAAAACAACACCCAAGCTGAATGTTTTAAAAAAGATAAGAAAAATCATCTTTGGTGCGAGATCACATTTGCCGTACGTTCTTGAACACTTTAAACAAACAATTTGAAATAAGTAATTTCAGTTACCTTTAACCTACGAAAAACTGGATCTAACCGCTATTGTGAGAGAAGTCGCTTCTAAGTCTATAATATGGGAGACGAAGAAAATAAAGCGAGCCATTACGTACATGAAAGACGATCGGTTAACATTACGAACAGATGGAATTAATATAATCGTAAGTTGTGCTTAAATCCCCAACGGGCGTCACATTACTCGTTAATCCATAGGAAATGTTTAAATACAACGATCTCCTCGACTTGAACAAACTATTCTGTAACGACATTCATAAAATGGCCGAAACTTACGGGATCGAGGCGGCTCGTCGAGTGATTGTCAAGGAAGTCCAAGACGTGTTCAACGTATACGGAATCACAGTGGACCCACGGCACCTCTTGTTAATTGCCGACTACATGACCTTCAATGGTAGCTTCGAACCCCTGAGCCGAACGGGAATGGCTACCAGCTCGTCACCATTCCAACAAATGTCCTTCGAATCGTGTTTAGCTTTCATCAAGGACGCGGCGATACAAGGTTTCGGCTTACTTCTAAAATCTACGCTAATAACTAATGCTATTTACGTTTCAGGAAAACAAGACTCCTTACAAAACCCGTCCAGCTGTTTGATGGTTGGAAAACCATGCAAAACAGGCACCGGATCATTTAAATTGCTACAAAAATTGTTTTAGTTAATTTATATTATATTTACATCTAGAATATTACAGTCTGAAATTTGGCCCTACCTGAAAAAAGTATCGATAAAATAACGAGCCTTTCATACAAACACACAAAATATATATATGCAATGTGATGGACAAACAATCAATTCGTCTTACGAACAATCTGACTATACTCAGTACAATAATTATCAACAGCCATTAGTATGGAATGATTAACGAAATAAAAAAAAAGTAAAACCAGATTAAGTGGAGAATTCAACCAATCTAAGCTTAAGTAGAAAACTGAGACGAAATGAAACACGTACTGCTACTAGTAAGAGATTCGTTAAAACCTAAAACAATTAAAAAAAACAAACGTTCCTTATAAAAAATCACAGAAAAAATTGGCGACGATATTTGCTCTCTCGTAAATCACATATTCGAATTGTGAATTTTCTGTTGTACCATATCGAGCAGTATATCGGAATATTGTTCCATCATCGTCACGATCGAATTTTGGTTACTTGGACCGCCTTTCGTCACTAGATCGTTCAATTTTTTGAAAGTGTCCGTCTGATTCACGTCGATGTTCCCGTTGTTCTGCTTCAACCGTTTGAATATACAGTCGTGCAGCACTTTGTGCGTTTTCACGATCGACAATTCGAGTTTACGGACGACGTCCTCCTTGCCCATGCTTTCCTTAAGCGACGAGTTCGCCTCGGAGTCGTTCAGGCGATTGTACAATTCCACGACGTTGTTCGCCGCCGACGTTAGTTGCGTTATCACTTCCTCGCTTTCCTGATGCGACACTGCAATTGCGACGAAATTATTATCGAGTGTAATGGAACGCTGCCGTGCGAGGAGCAAAAAAAAAGCGTTTTTTTCATGCGCGAACTTCATTCAAAACTTACACTCTACAATCGTTAAGTCTGGATTGTCTCCCGACAAATTCATATCGTCGCTTGTTAAAGACGAATCTAGTGTTGGTAACTTTTCGAAATGTATCGTATGTCTATGCGCTACAAGGAAATAACGTTGAAGGATAACCACCACCAACCCTCAACCCTAATGTTACAAAAAAACGCATTCCTCACCTATGGTTTTTTCTTTATTATTCAGATGGCGCCTCGGTATCACCGATGGGTAGTTTTGACGGTTCCTAGGCGGTACCGCCGGTTTTGCGATCGGTTCTAGCAATTCCTCGTCCGAAGTCGAGACGTTATCGACGCCGATGGTATTTAAATTGTCTGAAAGCGCGTCGTTCTATTAAACGTGCGATGATATTTAAATTTCAACTCACTAGTCGAATACGATTGTTTCTTTCTGTTTTGCAAATTCTTGCTGTTAATCTTATTATGCGAACTAATCGTCGGTCGCATCAGCCTCGACATTTTCTTATCGGTCGCATCGTTATCCGAATCCGATTGGTTCAACATGCCGCTCGATCGACTTCTCGCCATCGTATTGTTCTTGACGTAACGGGAATTGTTGCGAAAAACGTGCTGCTGTTGCTGTTGGGACTGCGCCAACTTCTTACCGGAAGCTGGAATTTACATAAAACGTTTAGTAATTGCCAAAATCGTTCACGTTAATCACTGGACAGTTCGGGTGTTTGAAAACGGTCGTGCTGCGCAAGTGCGTTGATCGTGCGACGAATTTACTTACGTGATTCGTTTTTGCGCTTGTAAGGAGAAGCTTTTTGCATACTCAAATCGCTCAGGCTACACGACCTGCGCAAGCTGCTATCGGGACTGCTTTCGTCCATGTAACTCGCTGTAAAACATGCCAGTCAAACCAAAAACGTCTACAAACACTTTCGACTAGGAGATGTAATAAACAGTTGAGGAAGAATCCCCGTATCGGAACTAAATCGTTTAGTTAATTAGTACCTGCGCGCCATAATTTTGATAATAATCCGATACGGGAACGTAATCGAAACTCCCACCACCTCTGAAAGTATTGTAGATCGAAGACCATGCAAAAAAGCGACAAGCAACGAGCGAAAATCTAAAGGGGGACATATGGGGTGCTTGGGTTTCACATCGAAACATGCCCATCGAACTCGATCGTTATTCTTTGTTGTTGTTTTTTTTTTGTAATCACCTTCGACGTTTTCGTTTGCCACGTGATTCAGTCGTCGTTCGACGAACGTCGGCAAGCTGAGGTTCCTGCGACGAAATCGAATCGGTGGCGAGCCGTTGTTCAGATCGTTGTAGTAACTTTGCGACGAGCCGATATTCTCGTACATGCTCGACAACGCGCGCACTTTACCGCCCAGCACGTTCCTTCGGAACACCTCGACCAGACCGTTGATTTTCCGTATTTTCCGTTTGATCTCGTTCAGGATTTTTATGTTCTCCAAGGCGGTTTGTATGCGATCGTCGGCGGTCGGTTTTCGAGGCCACACGTTCAAGTTGACGCTCGAACGATCTTCGACGACCGTCGTCGGTTTGTCGAGACTGTCGTACAGTTCGTTGAGGATGTTGGCGCTGGACGAGTTGTTGGACGCGTCCAAATCGTTTTCGATATTCTTCTCCTTGTAGGATATTTCGAAGAAATCGACTTTTCGGACGTATTCGTATGACGTTTTGGTTTTGCGCGTTTTCGAACTGTGTCGACGGACCGCTTTCGGCGGCTTGTGGACGACGCGTTGATCGCCAATCGGGCTTTTGGTAAATAGGTGGCGATCCAAGCTGGACGTTTCTTGAATATGGTTTTTACGATTCGTGTTCCGTTCGAAGTTTTTCAACGTTTTAATATTTGCGGTATTGCTTTCGAATATTTCTAAATTGGTTTCCAATTTGTTGTTAAGAACGTTGCAGTATCTACTTTTATACTGTTTATTTTTCGTTTCTAACGTGGGTATGTACATTTTTACGTCGGTCGCGCTGGTCGTTGGCAACTTGGCCGGACCGGATTCGATGTAGTACGCTATGTTCCTTTTCAATTCTTTACGCAATTCGGTTTGAGCGATGCTCTCTTCGAATTTTAGTAATTTTCTTTGAAACTCTTCACTAGCCTTCGTTTTTTTCGGCGTCGCTTTTTCGGTGGCGGCGTCGAAATCGGTTTGAGTTTCGGAAGTTTTTAAAATCTTTGGTGGCGGTCGATGGTCAGGGCAGTTTAGTAAACGATCGTGACAACTGACGCTGTGCTTGGGGCTGCGCTGCGGCGTTTTTTGCGAAGCGAACAAAACTTCCAAAGGAGCGGATTTGCAATCGGAGTCGTTCGAAAGGATACTTTCCATGCTGTTGCAATTGCTTTTTCGACTATTTTCGTCTAACAAATTATCGTCCGAAAGTAAACTGTCCTGCGATGACCTTGCGTTCGGATTCAAGTAGAAACTTTCGCTTTTTGGTAATTCCTCATCGTCCGCCACCTCTTTGTATATTTCGTTGTTGGACATGCAACGTCTAGGAGGCACGTTACGTTTCGATTTTCTGCCGTGCACCGACAGAAAATCAAATTCCTCCAACGAATCGGAACTAAAATTCGCTTCTTCCTCCTCATCCCGTCCCGGATTCTTACCTTTATCGAAATGTTTTTCGATTCGTTCGTACGTTTCATTGAAATCTTTCGAGAATTTCTCGATATCTCTGCATATATCTTTAAAATCATCGGCCGGCGCGACAGTCTCTTTAAAATCGATGAAATAACTGAAAGACTTTCGATTACTTACATCCACCGGTTTTTGCGCCACAAAATCGGCGAATTGTCGTTCTTCAGTCACCGGTGAGACCGGTAAAGATTTGTGCAATTTGTACTTGGCGAGCGTTTTGTCCAACTTCAACTTTCTCGGTCGCACGAAATCGTTCAAGTTCTCGAGGGTCGGTTTTGTGATGTCGCTCAGTTTCACACCGACGACGCGTTCGTCTAAATCTACGGCAGTGTACGATGGGGCAGTGATGCTAAACGTCGGCGTGGGCAATAACGTATTTTGCGCGATTTCTTTCAAATAACAACCGCACAGCTGCAGATCGGCGGGCATCGAAGTGCTGTTAGTGAGGCTAAATGGGTAGCGAGGACTAGTAGTAATGTTATTGACGAGACAACAGCTCGGATCGATATCCGGACCGCAGAAGCGATTGTTAGTGTAGGAAGAGTTGCACGTATCGATCGGATTACCTTCTTTGCCGGTGTTCCATTTGTCTCGTTCCGGTATGTGGGACAGATCGTGGATCGATTGACTGTATCGGAGGGGCGAAGAATGACCAACCTAAAATAAAAATAAAATTTAACTCTCTAAACGTAATTTGTATGGTTCCCTTTAAGATTACGTTTCGGTGACCTTTTAATTGTTCTGTGGTTCGTTCTGATACCTAACGAACTTTAAATCAATATATTTTGTTTTCTCCGAAATTAAGTAAATTTCTCAGCACTCAAAGAGACTCACACTTTCCAATTTCCTCTTAGTTTCTGCTATCCTTTTGTTGAGCTCCTGTCTGACCTTCAACGTTTCCGGATCCGATTTCGTCTGCTTGACCGCGTTGATCGCATCTTTATTTCGTTCCGAACTTCTCGTCAGGAACTTGGAGGAAATCGACGTTTTCCCACCTGATTTCCAATAAGAAACTTGCTTTAAAAAAGAGAAAATTAAATAGAAGACGCGGCGACTCACTCGGAGTTTTTTCAATTTCCGCGCCGCTCATGCTCTCGAATGTCGCCTGGAAGAACTTCTCCCTGGTGGCCAGTTGATCCAGGGATTCGGAACTGATCGAAAACAGCGACATCGGATTTCGGTCGGTGTTGTCGCCGCTCGGCGTCGACGCCTCGTCCTCCTCCTCGTCGGAATCGTTGCTGTCGGACGGCGACTGTTGCGGAAGTTTCAAAGTTGCTATCGGATTTTTGGCCTCCTTCTTTTTCCGTTGCGATTTCCTCAACTCGTCCGCGTCGATATTCGTTACGGTGAATTCGCTGCCGCTACAATATGACATTTAAACGCGTATTTCAATGAAATCTAAATCGAACCTGGGACAGTCCGCTTGACTCGGGTAGTAAACGTTTTTGAACTCGTTGTCGGAATCGATGTCGGCGTCGTGAGCGGCAGATTCGAAACCTGTGTCACTCAACGCGTCGCCCCGTCTATTGGTCACCGAGCGACTTGTAACTATTTCTTTAAATGTTTCCTTTTTCATTACTGTGGCACTTTCTAACGAACTCTCTTTGGAAGCGTCTGATTCGAATCGTTTATCTAAGAAGTTCGAGTATTCGTCATTTAACAAAAATAAAAAGGTCTTACCTAAAATGTGGCTCATATAGGTGTCGGTATGTAACGTGTTTTCCGCCCGCTGCGCCCATCTACCCTTTGGTTGCGCGATATTTTTGGTAAGCGATGCAGGTTGACTAGAATCACCGGTGACATGTTTTTGAGCCCAAGTAGGCAGTTTTCCTACACTAAATCTACGAAACGAAAAGTTAGTCGGAGGTATCACCTCTGTATTTTCTTTTACCTATAATTGACGTCTTCTGGTATGTTATTGTCCGCGTAATCGTAATCCAATTGATTGTCCAACGGTTTCCCTTGTCGCATAGCTTGCTGGCTGAGTCGCGCGTGCATAGTCACAACCATGTCGTGCGGTATTCGCCAAACGAATATGCAACCGTCGCCGCTTGCAGAAATCAGCCTTCGACAGTCGTTGGTGAACCTCAATCCGGCGGCCAGTTCCGAGTGACCGCACATCGTTGCCATGCATTCTCCCGAATAATGATCGTAAATCGACAACGACTTGTCGGTGCAGGAAGTGGCCAAGTAGATGCCACTTCTGTCCATGGCGACCTGCACATATTCATTAAAATGGTTTAAAATCGCAACAGACCTAACTTACCTTAATCAACGTTCCGTCATCTCCACTGCTCCCTTTAAAACACTTCGTGTTCTTGCCGGAACTCACGCTAAACACCCTCACGTTTCTATCTTGACATGCGGTTAAAACATGTTTTTGGTTGGTATCAACTTCCATATCGTACAACGTCACTTTACCAGTTGCATTCTGATATCTCGAAAATTGTACTTTGCCGTTTACCTAAATGCGTAAACCGTTTAATTGCGAACTACGATAATTTAAACAACTCACGTCGCCCAGTGATCGAAAAATGATACTTTTGTCCGCGCCGCACGATACCATTTGTAAATTTTTATTCTGCTTTATAAACCTAACGGCTGTAATCGATGACGAATGATCGTCGAAAGTTTGCAGAAACGAATAATTCTAAAATCGAATTCCGGTTGAATTACAATTTAGTAATGGTCGCGTTTTACCTTAGCTTCGAAGACGTGTAACAAACGATCGCGACTGGCGCTCGCCATGAAGCTGACGTCGTTCTCGTCGCCGCAATACTCCAAACACAAAACCTCGGCATCGTGCGCTTCTATCTTGTACATTTCCTCCATATTCGACGCGTCCAGTATGCGGATATTGCCGGAACGATCGCCGGACGCCACATTACGACCGTCCGGACTTATTCTGATGCAACGGACGCCGTTGCGTCCGTCGTTGTAAGTGTCCTGTTGTTGTTGCGACTTCTCCGAACTCGTATGCGACTGATCCAAATCTTTAAGATAACCGAGTTCCTTATCCACGTAGACGACTTTTAAAAGCTCCTGGAAGCAGCGTTATTATAAAATGACTAACAAGATGTAAAAAAAACATACGTTGCTGTAAATATTCCTTCGGTAAATACCGCGGGAGTTGTTCTGCGTCATTTTATCCAGCGTCCAAGCTCTAATCGTATCGTCGGAACTACAAGTGAGGAACGAGCCGTGAGGAAAGGGACTATTCGGAGGCGCCATTTCCACGCCCCAAATGCAAGCCGAGTGATATAAAAAGGAGTATGATTTTCCCACCTGGAACATAGAAAATGAACGATTAGTTCAAATGAACTTCGTTTTGACATAGAAAAATCAAATTAACACGCAATATTTCTGTGCGTCAAATAACCTCGAAATATATTTACCCTTTTGATGTTCAAAACATGCCACACGTATATAGAGTGATCGTTATAGATAGCAGTCAGTTTGTTGTTCATTTCGTCATAAGTCACAGCCACGCAATCCGGATATTTGGCATCAACCGGAGCGGTCTCCATATGTCTGTGGAACCAACAACCGTTTAGCTTTTATTTTAACGTTTATATTAATACCGACGTTATACTGACGCCCATGCTGACGTCGACGCCCAAATAGTGAGGTCTCGGTAGTGTGGTGATGAATTCCAGAGTGGATGGATTGAAACAACGAACGATGCCCTCGGCGCAGCCGACGAAGATGTAATTGACGCCGACGGCGATGCAATTGGCGCTGTGCGTCCTCAGCTCGACCCATTTGTCCAATACGCGTCGATTGTTGAACTCGCACAACAGGCCGGAACGCGTTATCGCGTAAGTGCTGTCGGCGCGATCGCTTCTGCCGCACGCCACGTCGCAAAAGTAATGATTGCGTTGCTCGCCCAAAATTGCCAAACGTCCCATGAGCGGTACCGCTTCTTTGTACTATTACGACGATTATCAAGCGGTACTAAGTAGCGGCAATACTCACCCTCGATTTACCGCACTCCATGTACCAAAATTTTACGTTCCTATTGCCGACTGTGACGAAGTAGCTGCCGTTTTCGGCAAACGATATCGCCTTGATCTTGGTGCTGATCTTGTTGCTGGCCACTTTGATGTTGTTCCTCCAGTCCCAAACGTTGACGATCATGTCGTGTTGCGTGCCCACGCTGACCACGTATTTGCCGTTCGGAGAGAAAATCTGTTAATGTGGAAATCGTTCAAATATTGATTTAACATGGATTCTGGGATACGTACTACGCAATTGACGCCGTAGCGGTGGCCGGTGAATTCGGCCACCTGCAGGGACTGCGGAGCCAGGCCTGGGTTCCCCGATTGCCCGTAGGAATAGAGATCCCACACCCGCACGGAGGGTAAATGGCCACATTCTCCCGTGACTATATACCTGCCGCATTGCGAATAAGCCAAAGACGTTATCGTTTTTCGACTAGCGTTGATTATGTGATTCTGCTGTTCGGTTCTCGTGTTGAATAAGACGACGGTGCACCTGCGGACCAACGAAATTAGAAACGCTGTGGATGGGACATTGTTTTGGAAAACAAATATTCGTTTCGGATGCTTTTTTTCTAAATCGACAGGCCCGGAAGTTCCGCGACGATTTCTCGCGTGATCGAACAATTTGACGTTCACGCTCCGATTGAATTCCAATTGGATTCTTGACGATCCGCGGCGGTATTCCAATTTTCATATCATTTAACCGCCGAATAGACGTTTACGGTATGGAATATAGGAAAATCGCATCGATGTCGGTGCCGAGTACTCACCCCGCTGGATAGGCGACGAAACCGTTGTTGGAATCGAGGGCCACATTACTGCTGACTGTTAAGCCGAGTACCTTCTCTAACTTCACCTGAAACGAATGAAGAAGATTTTATTAATCGGCGTGTAAAGGCTTTTTGTTTATCCATCAAGGCGAAATCCGGAGTTTAACGAAATTGCCTACTTCTCGGAAACAAAAAAAGTGACTTCGTCGTAATCTGTGGATCAGTTGTTAATGCATCGTCCAATTAGCCGTCCCGTTCACTGAACCACAATCTACGAGTTATCAACAAAGCAGTATCGTTCGTGAAATAACCATTTCAGATACCATGTGAGCCGCACCCCCACAAAAGCCATTAATCACATTTCGAAACGGAAACAGTCGTTACAAACCCTATCGCATCAGATGTTACATAAATTAGTAGTATCGCTATTGTAGAAAAACACCATATTATGTGAATATGAAAATGGTAGCGAAATACTTCTACCGACATTACAAAAATGACAGATATTTTCGATTAAGCGAACTACTCTGTCTTCTATGGTCCTGTGAGATGTAAACTAAGCTTCTCGTATGTCAATTCAAGAAATGGCTGCGTCATTATTGCTGAAGTATATTTATTCATTATTCCATAAAAAACACTTGATTTGAGTGGCAACTGAGTGAATTCCTAGGTACGATACATTTTAAATAGTTAATAGGTAAGTATTTTCTATTTTGACATCAAATCAAAACCAACGCACCTGACTTGAATGTTATAATTTACTTTTTTAGGTAGTTAAAGCGACGCCCAATTTCTTTTTAGTGAATACTTAACCTCTAAACGGATGGCATCAAAGGAAACATAGATGGAAAAACACAAATCGCCAAACTTTAAAAAATCTGTAAACAAGATTGAATTTTTATTCATTTATTACGTGAGAATCTTCTCATCGATTCAAGGTATCAAACAATAAGAACCGACCACCTTTCACCAAATCACTTAACAATAAAACAATCTTCGTGAACGTGTTCGATGGGTAATGAGACGATTAAGCCGCAAACAAGAAAATCAATTCGCCGATTTGACACATTCTAATTTCACGGTTAAGTCGCGGGTGCCGCGCCCGATTTCAAATCGTTCATCGAATGCAATTATCCGGTCAGCGTAATATTACGTCTTATTATCATGCGATTCTCGCATTTCCTTACCACTTAGTCTCGTTACACCGTAAAATAATTGCTCCATCTAAGGGAAAATCATGAGAGAGAGTCTAGCAAGAAAAAAGTCGATCCGATAAATTGCGATGCCCTTATAAAGTAGAACGAGCCGCCCCTCGACGTCGTTTCGAAAAACGTGATTGAAAGGTAAAATTAGCGATGCCGCAAATCGCGGGTAGGCGTCTCCGACAGTGGGCAGCCAATTCAAACTAATCAATGGGAATAAAACAATTGATATCATTCCTCCGTTTAGTCTAAATCGACATTGAAGATTGTGTAAATAAATGAGTTTGGAATTTGGCGGGTAGGCGAATAAGTTGACGTCACCGCTCGAAGCGTCGTAGTTCTTTTGAACTTTGGGGTTAAATCACAGAAATTGCGTCTACGACACTGAGATTACTGTAAAATAATAGAAATAAACTGCTCACCAAAAATTTCGCCGCTTTTCGCGAGGACGAGTTCCTCGAACATTCCGCCGCGGAATTTCGATAGTCGTCGTTTTCCACATTTTCCGACACGTACATGATGATGTCGAAGTTGTTATCGCGACGACAGCCGTTCGAAGCACTTGTAGTTAACGGTTTTAGTGCGACGCGCAAGACGACGCATCGTCGAATGACATGGCGCAATTGATAAAAAGGCAATCAGCCAACGTGAAAAAAACGTTTTATATGTCAGCGTAGGTGCTTTTAAAATTATATCCGTTAGGTCATCGCGGTTTTCTATGTAAGAAAATACTTTGCTTTTAATCTATCAACCGGACAGAAGGAAGTTTCTTCTTCGTCGGATTTGGAAAATTGATACATTTGTTATTCAAGAATTGCTTGAAAACTGAAAACTCGAATCATTATCGCCTTAGGTACTAAAATTTTAATGCGATTGTTTTGTTATCGCGTGACTGAAAATCGATCACAACAAAAATTGATTAGTTCTCGGTCATATCTAGTTCAATAAGTTTACGGAACGATCTAACGGCAAATTAAGTCCTGCGTAACAATTCCCGCAAATAAATCAACGACGCTCTCCACACCTCGTCGCAATTTTAATATCGTTCTTAGTCTGATAATCAATAATGACGCTTAATCATTCGCGCTACTATCGCGCATTATTTAGCGATTCACCGAGCAATTAAGATCGGGACGGATTAATTAGCCCGTTAATTTATGGATGTCGGTATCACACAACGAAGGCGGACTCTTAACAGACTGCATCCAACTTGATGCATTTGTTATCACATGCAGCAAAGTTTTGTGTTTTCTTTATACGGAAACACGAGTCAATTAAAGTGGCACTCATTTACCACTCCTCATCGTATAAAATTGATAAATTGAATTAACGGAAAATTCTGCATTCTTATTTATGGATGCTCGCGGTTCAACGACTTCTATTCGTGTTTACTATAATTGTGCCGATTTTGATTGTAAATGATAAAACTAATCTTGTGATATCTATGTTCTAGTTGCAGTTCATCCAATCCTCGTAACTTAGAAATTTGTCACCGCTTTTAAGTAAATTTCGATTACTATGTAAATCCATTATTTTCGCCCTCGTACCTCTTGTTACAACTACTCACCTTGCCGGGTTTAAATGTAATTAATTCGGTTAAGATGTTTTTAATTATCGAGCGTGTGGGAGCCGCGCGTCCGTTGTAATGTTTACAAAACATCGCAGCTGTTCGAAGCGCAGTAGGACGATGAACGGACGACGCGCTCGAGTTAATAGAATCGAATTATTCGTTTATTAGTTTTACTCGTTACCTTGTAGGTACAGAAAAACTCCTTCTCAATGATAGGAGACGAATTCCTGGGCATCATTTCGATGCGGCGTCGAAAAGAAACCTCGTTTCAAATTCGATTCGTAACGGCGTCTGAAACGAGAACAACGAAACGCTGAAAAAAAATTATATCTCAATAGCATCGTCATTTCATTTTTAACCTGAAATTTTATCGATTTTTATTATTTGTCAAGCGGAAATCGCCTAAAAACGAATTAGTGATTGAGAGGCCGTTGCGCATTCCTTTGTGAAATCTTTCCGGCAACAAATAATTGCATCAAGTGAGATGGGAATTATTACAACAATAGCTGCGCGAAATTCGTATTTAGAACGATAATTTGGAACACTTGTGAAACGCGTTTTTTTTTCGAATATTTTGTTAATTGGAAAGTTAATTTTCACAACTACATGCATCGAAAAATGTAGTCGATTCATGCCGCGCCGTGTTAGAAACGAATAGGATAACGAAGGATACTTTGAGGACAGTTATAACCGGTTGTTATTGTGCGTTGTGGTATTGCACACATGAATATGAGCAGCCATTTGTCTCTGTTCATTACCAAACTGGTTTATTTAATCATCCGAATTAATGAATGTTTTTATCCTTTCTATGCTTCAACTGTTTACCAGAAGTATTAGCAATTCATCACGTTCATTATTAGCTAAAAAAAATAATTTGATAACGAAGTATTCAAAATATCGTCACAGGATGACGACAATTTATAATTTTTGTATGAACAAGCTTATCTTGAATCTTACACTACAGATGGCGCTAGGATACAAAAAGTTCAATGAATCGTAAAAGTTTACACAGCGTCATGAATGTGTTTGTGATGCTTTTATACAATTTGAACTACAGAATTACCTTGACATTCGACGGTAGGTCATTATTACAAATGAGATAACTCATAGGTGTTGTCATTTTATTTCGCTTCTCACAGTCTACGAGTGTTGTGTTCGTGATCTACGATTGATACTAAACAGTTTTTTTAGTCGGTGATAATTTTATTTATTGGTTTGGAAGACGTGGCTGCGATAACTGTAGCGTTCGATCAATTTAATTCACAAAAAAATTGCGGTTAGGAAAGAGTGACGCAACTTGTTTCTGCTCGAGTAGAGAATGAAAATGTGAATCGATTGAAACGAATAATAGTTTGTACAATTGGGTTAATTTCGATCGAAAAGTAATTTGAGATATTTTTTAGACAGTCCGGATCACAGAGCTGCGTTGACATTTGGCAGTAGGTCGAGTGACCAACTAAACGGCACGACAAAAATTTTCTCAAATGAGGCAATCAACGAAACGGCAGCATTTCCGCCGCAGTAATAATACGACGGCTCAAAAGCACTTACGGTTGAAATTGCATTCGAAAGTTCGTTGGCTTTGGCACATAACGAATAATCGGTCTTCGAGTTTTAATGATAGCGAATTGCCGTTTCTAATCGGTTATTTCTCTGGGCGATAAATAAAGTTTTACCATTCCCCTTTTTCACTGAGCGATCGTGTTTCCTTTTACGAAGTCGACGTGGAGCAAGGTTTACGCGAAACGATTATTTAGGATTTTATCAAATCACGTCCGACCTTCCGTCTTGAGCAACTGTGGGATAGATGAGGTCGTCGCATCGGAGCGCTCGATCGTCCATCTGCCCGATTTGAATAAAATCACCTTTTTAATGGGGGACAAGGTCGAGAAACAATCGGACACTGGATATGCGTCTCGTTTCTTTTTTTTTCATGAACGAGTGGGTGGTTGAAATTTCGTATTGCAACTTGTATCGCATTACGTTATGGTACTGTGCCACTATGACAGTTCACTGCGGGTCCTATTTTCGTGTACCTTTTTTTTTGTTGTTGAAACACCTTTCTACACTTAGATCAGAGATGGCTTTTAATTCGTAATTCGAAGTGATTACACGGAGTCTGAAAAGCGTTTCACGAGACCAAGCATCACGTGGCGTGACCCAGAAACTTAATTATCCGTTGGGGTTAAGTCCGTTGCGTTGATGTTGATTAGATAAATTGTTTGAAAATAAAATTCGGGAACAAGGTGCAATGCCGAACCTAGCAAGAATATATTCAATAATCGATCATTTGTTGTGTGGGTTTGAAGTTATTCATAAATTGATCGAATGTGGGCTTTTTATGAGACGAAAGTGATTTTGTTACTTGAAATTTTAGGCCGTTCAAATTGCGCAACAAATTTTGATGTGACTTTTACATCCGCATTGAACGGATAATAAATTTGTACAACTAAAGAACATTATCTTTGCGTCAAAAAAAGGAATGCAAGATTCCATACCAAGAAACTTTTCCTTTTCTTCAATCGCTTATAGCGCGCGGGAACAAAAACTGTAGTTTTCGTCACAAACGAAAAACTGACCGAGCAGCCGCTCCTAGATCTATTCAGTTGAAGAGAAGAAAAAAAACCAACCGATGAAATTTCTTCGAAAGCGACCTTATAAGGTCGATCTTCGGCGGTCCGAGCGGATAACCGGAGAAAGTACTATCGGCGACGAGAGAGTGTAATTAATCGACGGCGAGCTTTGATCTGTCCCATTGGGGGAGACGAATGGAATTGTAAAGATGAACAATTACAAGAAACGAAGTAACCGTTTACTGGATTCGATGATTCATTTGAACTACAGAAACGACCGGTGGCGTAATGTTGCATCACACCATCAAATTCGACAGACACAAAGATAAGCACGTTCTATGTTACTAATTAAAGATACGACATTTCGAGTCCGGTGGGTGGTTTGATTGTTCACTTTGCTTGCAATGATAGATAATATTACGTTAGAAATGTAATTGAAATTAAATAATTTTCTCTTTGATGATACTATTGAAAATCGATGGTCGATGTTTACGGCGCCCCCTTATGATTCTTCATATTAATACAAAGTAGGTGTAACGTATGTACCAAGTTGTCAATTGTTATTTTCAGTCGAGTGTCAAAAACCAAAAGCAAAGCCATAAGCTTAATTCGTCTTTTAATCTATTCAATTAATGGCATAATAGAATCTTGGTAATTTACGAAACATATTTGATTAAAACACATCCACCTTCAAGGTAAAAGCAATCTAAAATGATATATGATTCGGTCGAAGTGGCTGGTAAATGTTTAATCTAATCGGAATTAGCTCGGCTCTCTGTTGGCTTCGTGTCAATTTAACTATGTTACGAGCGTAGAGGAAATGTTTAAATAAAAAATTACATCCCCAACTACGGACTAATATTACTTGCCGGAAAGAAAATATCGGTAATAGAGGAATTGCGTTAATAATCGATGAAATTGAGAAACCCGGAGGTGCAAAGCAAAATCCCATAAGAGAAATTCATTCGACGTGACCAACAAATTCATGCTGAGCATGTATCGAACGAGTTGTCGTCCTTGAACGAAACTGTTGTCGATCTATTTGCCTATCGTTTGGTCGGTTGTTTAAAAGAAAAAAACACCTCAAACGTACCTAATTACCATCTTTTTATTCCGGAGAATGAAAAGTCGTATTGCTTGTTGTCGATTATGCTCAATTAAGTAATACGTACCACACGGTAATTACGGCCACGCGCTTCGGAAAAGTTTTGGGAAACTTAAACTTTAAGACGTAATTAAAACAAGCGAGCAAATTCGACTTGCTCAAAGTTTTGTAAAGGACGAAGTTTCCTCAGAAACTAGTAAATTCAAAAGAAAACGAGGCGATGCATTATTACGAAATATCCAGATTTGGAGCGCCCCCGGCAAGGTCCGATCGTTGCTGCGTCTTCAATAACGTTCGCGAAACGTCCTACGCGCTTCGCACAATGCAATCGAGGTCGGAAAATCCATACAGAAACCAAACAACATTTCTAGAAGATTAGCAAAAATTACCGGAGCGAAAGTAACAGCGATTATCGGACGAATCAACAAATTTGCGGTAGGAGGATAAATGATTGTGCTTATTATCTGCACATTTATATCTACACGCATTACGACCAAGGTAAAGCCGATAGTCATTTCCACTTTCCCCATTATTTATCTTTCCACAACGAGATTGATCGTTTTTCTCACGAGTTCAGTCTCGATTTCACCTTTTTTTTCGAGTTGATTCGTTCTTGTATCGACGATTCACGTAATCCACATTTACTATATAATCGTTTTGTAAAAATTTGTTCGAAAATCCAATCGTACGTGACCGGTATCGGATCGTTTTCAATAAGCTCGCATCGAATTGAATTTCGATCCCCGTAACGAGATAAAATTCATTCTGATCTCGTTAGTAGTATCGAATTACGAATTCTGAACGAATTTGGCTTCCGAGATGTAAACGGAAATCGCGAACAACTTTAAATTAAAGGTTGATTTGACGTCAAATTGTAGTTTGTTGCAGAATTCTTCGCTGAACATAAAAATAGACTCGCTTCTTTATTACTTATTTTTGATCCCACTTTCGATTACAATCCGTAAGGTCATTACGAGGTTAATTTTACCAGTGCAATCGTTTCTAGAACTTAAAAATGAAATAAAAAGATTTCGATTGGTTCAACATCGAAGGAGAGGCGTCGTGTTCATTCATAAACGACTGACAACAAGTACAATTGTGGGATATCAAATTAATTTGTTGATAATGACGATAATAGCGTGAAATTCATATCTGATGTTGTTTACACTTATAATCCGGCGTACGTGACATCTGGAAAAATGAATTTTTATACCAGATTCAAATAATATAGAAATATCAAAACAATCAGAGCAACAAATAAACGATGTGACTACTTTGACTGAAAATCTATTCCTTCTGGCACACTTCTTATGTTATGCTTTTTCTTACGGACCACTTCAACGATTCCCTATTACATCGACTACAGACTGCCATAACGATCAAGGAGAATGGAAAACTACATTTTTTAGTTGAACACAATTTCAAGACGGTCAACAAGGTTTAAAACTTTTCACGCCCGGATTGGAATAGAATTTTCGCGGTGGAAATTACTTGATGCAGTCGAGATGCGCTCAAATTCCGAAGCGGTGTCGTCGTTGCGCGGCCCCAAATTCAATTTATCCCTTCGTCGTCGGTAACAATTTCTTGTGGACGCAAAAACCACGCGAAAAACTTGTCGATAACACGAAACATTCGCATGTCGACCTTGAGGTCGATAACAATTACTGTACGGTCAATACTAAAAATCGATTGTATAAAATGAAACAACAATAATGCAGGTGTATAAGCGCGGATTAATTCAAAATAGATATCGTAACGAACACGAAAATAATAAAATTTTAAGGTGCGTTATTTGATCGTAGGCGAAACTCCGTCGTCGAAATGACGAATTTCCTTTTCGCCGTCGCAAGTTTTTCAATAAAACAGTTTTGGAAAGTATGTAGTTGGAAAAACTTTTCGTACCTGCTGCGAATTCATTATCCCGTCGACGTGTACCTCTAAACCATCTTTGTCACTTAAAACTAAACGGTTCGAACAACGTAATTCGCTTAATGACGAGATTAAACACACACGCGGGGAATTAAAACGAAGCAACGCGCGTCAAGACGGGCGATAACCGACTGAAAATTCCAACTATACATCAACAACAACGGGTCAGGTGAAACGGTACGTAGGTATGAATGGCGTGGAATTCTTATCACGCCTCTTCGATTGTCTTTTTTTTTCTGTCGTTTCGAATCGAATCGAACGACACGTCGGTTTGGTCGTTTTTCATTTTTCGAAAATGAAAACGAAACTGATTGCGACTATAAAGACTTTTTTATATTCTAGTACAGTCTAGATGACGTGCGACGTGATGCATTTCCTTATTCCGTCAGAACGTTTATTTATGGTCGTTTCCTGTCCGATTCCATTCCTTTCGCGTCGTCGATAATCGCTATTGATTTTTAGTTTTGCATAATTCGATTAATTGTTGGAGCGAAACTGGTATGGAAGGTTATTGCTCATTGGGAGCTTCTTGTACCACACAATTGAATTGGAACCCTCAACATTATACCAGTGACGTCATTAACATCGCATGATTAGGAGACATTAACATGAAAAATTATCCAGGGGCGGTCACTATTTCGAAGCAGATACGGAGGGGCGTTAACAATTCTGATTGTCCGAATTAACTAATATTCTGGTTTCGATTAAATTTGAAGAGACACTCACCCTATCCGTTATTCTTTCTTCCGTTTTGCCCCGTTTCAAATTCGGAGCCCGGATAACCTTCGGATTGCCGGCGTCGACCTCCTCCATCGTCCGGACTCTTCTATTTCTTATGTTCTCCTATCGGAGCGACGCTCATAGTTTTGCGAAAACCTGCAACAACAAAAAAAAGCTTTAATAGGGATCAAAATCGTCCGAAAAGTTCAAGGTCCCTAACGATCCCCAGCGGACGGTTCTCCACGACTTTTTTTTCTACGTTTTTTGGCGCGAAGCCATAGCCATCGTTCGCTCATCAAAGTATTCGTCGCGCCACTTCAAATTTTGCCGCCCCCGGCGAAATGGAAATGCGACGGCCGACGGAAATTTCGCTTATTTATTACTTTTGGACCATTGACTCTTCAGTTCGTATTGGATACTTTATGCAATTGAGTCGTTTTATAGGTTCGATATCACGTTATACAGCGTACACCAGAACGACGAATTATTGCACAACGAAAATTGGTGAGAAAATTTTTTCGATTTGCACGTTACACGGACGTTCAAATTTTTATTATTAAATCGTTTTTAGAGCGCGACGCGATCCGATGTTGCATATAAATGTTACATTGTTTTACGCTCAATAAACTATGAAATTGGGCGCGAGCATCCTCCAGCGATTCGGCAAATTCATTTTCGTCGTTCGAAATGAATATTCGCTGCTGTACACGTTTCATATTCCAGTTTATCAGATTAACACAAATTAAAAACGATCATTCTATGCTTCTTGATACCCCAATATGTCAACGTTATTTGACGTATATCTTCACAATGGTCTCAGCCACTGCCGGGGTTCATACTATTTCATATTCCGTTTTAATTCATTTCGAATATTGAAGATTTACAACTACCACTCACTCATTTGGTTTGTTAAACGACGATTATTTAATTCATGTACCAGTCTCCGATCATTAATATTCCACTTGGTTATTGAAAACTTCATTTCAGTTCACGTTCCTTGAAACATCGCTCGATTTCTGTTGATCGATTGGATCGAATCTATTCGCTGCAAAAAAAAGAAGAAACAATAGAAATGTAACCGCATCTTAGTTTTCTATGTGGCATAGCCGTGGCGGAAATAGATCAATTTCGAGGCCGACGACGACGACACGGCTCGCGAATTCGAATTCCGAGCGTCTTTTCGACCGTTCGAGAGTGGACGGCAAATTTAAGTCTAGACAACGACGACGACTCATTCGTGTACCGTTAAAATGAGACCTAATCACAATTAATTCGGTGCCGCTTTACGAAAATAACACGTTCAAAGTCGAATGTTCCGTGCGGTGTTCCATTGTTTTTTGGTACAATGCCGCCCGTTAGTCTTACTTTTATAATTACATATTGCAATAAGACATTCAATATAATTAGTTCATAAAATTCTAGTAGTTCAAATGAGACCACAGAACAATTAAAAATCGATCAATTTAATCGGTTTCCAAATACGGACACAGAACTACGAAAGCGAAATTTCATTCGCTAATCCAGACAGATCTCGGAATCGCAAATTTCACTTTTATCCAACACAACAATAGAGAAACGGAACGTTTTTATCTCGATAAGATGCAATTACTATATCAAACCTATGACAGTTTATTTACTTTCTCGTTGTTTGTAGTCGGCGAGATAGCTTCCAAATTTCCGAAACGCGAATTATGACTCAATCGATCGTTTCACAAAACGGGAATCGCCGATTCTATTTCTGTTGGATCTACGAGGATTCACAGAAATACAGAAGGTAGCTCGCTGGAACAGTTCCGCTTCCGCTATTAACATATTCGATAATGAGAATTTCGAAAAGGCAATTAATTTCCTCGCGGTATAAATAGACGATTTATGCGCTTTTAATCTACCGAAAAAGTAGATCATTAAACTAAAAAGCAACAGGAAACCTTCGAACGAATCTACGCGATTGGAACACAGAAATTTAAATTGTATATACCGTGAACATCGATCCCTTAATTTCGCAAATGGTTTTTCAATTCGACCGAGTGCCCTTTCAGAGAACGATTAGGGAAACGCAATGCAAAACCCGGGGGCAGTAATATCGACCCGACCCCTAACAACAAATCTAAAATCGTTTGATGATTTCAAGTCCGTTCGAGACGTCTGATAAAAACGTCTTATGAATGTTTAATGAGACCTTCTCGATCGGTTATTTTGTATGACAACAACGTTATCGTGTCGTCCGACATCCGTCCGTTTGTTCTCAACCGCAATTATCACTGTTTTGTAATTTTTATGGAAACGGGTAAAATAACCTCTCATAAATTTCGTGATGAATAGCTAAAGAAATTGTTGTAATAAACGTAGACTTACATGTTGAACGCACAGCTGACTACTACACACGACGTTCACTCAACAAACACGGAAACGAACTGATTTTTTTGAGATGTTGACACGAGATAAGTTAAAGCACCAACGGAGATATCGCCATATTCTAATGACAGCGAGCACAGAATCGATACAGGTAAACCAGAGAAAAAATACCCAAAGAATTTGGATTATTTGTTATTCCTTTTTGATTCTATTGTAATCGGTTTTGAATGTTCTATGATTAAGAAGGTGATAAACGAAATTTAATATTTTTGATCACGGAAATTGAATATAGTTGCGAGCGTCACCTATGGGACGGTAGAGCTACTCGCGTGAAGCGAGTGGAAACTGTAAATCAAAGCAGTGGCGGGCCATTTGATTTTGTAAAGTGATGAATAAATACAGTAGAGGGTACTACATTTTTCTAATTAATTCCTTTGGTGTCTATCTTATTTTGAATTTATACAAATTGAATTAAAGAAACTACGATTTGAAATATTGCATGAAAACTACGGACTAGAGATTGTAATTCATTTGAGCGCAATTAAAAGTGAAGGGTGTCGCAAAAATCTGGAATTCCAGAAGCATCGAAAGTCCAGGAAATCGAAAGTGGTTCAACCTTGAAAGCGTCTCATGAATTCTAGAAATCTGAATATATGCCCATTACCGTTACCCCTTTATTGAAAAAAAAGTGTTGTCTCACTCGGAGATCGCATTAGTCGCGTCATGGGTTACTCCTTTACCGACAAGAAGTCGGTGAAGGGAAAGTTGGAATTTCTTGACCTAAATGAGTTGCTGATTATCAGACGAACCGACAGTGGTCGAATAATCGGTGAATGAAAACGTAGTACCCACCTTGTACGAAAGTGAAACTTCTTCCTAGACGGCGTCGCTTAAAGTACCATGAAGTCCGCGGCAGTTGCAGGGATTTTACTGATTATTAACGGTGAGATTTTTTTCTAAATGAGAAAATATCAATTAGTAAGATAAAAGTGCGAAGGTCGTAAAATATTACACAATAAGTTTTTTTGTTAGTTAGTCGCTTTCAATTTCTATTATTGCAGGTATATCCGGATTTATCGTACCCGACGAAATACCGTCGTTACTTTCTGTCATCTATTCGAATATTCCGATTATAAAAAAAGGTAAGATTAACTGCCTTGAATTTCGAGCATTTCTATTTTTCTTTTTTCTGTAATACCAGGAACAGATTCGAGAATCGGTTGGGGTTTCCGTTTGGGCGACAGAGCTGATTTTCAAATTTTAACGGAATTCGGACCTCAAAAGTACACGCAGCCATTAGCTAATGAGCCGGATAAAACTGTGAGCAATAAACGGAATACGTTGAACGATTTGGCTTCGCAATTATGGGCCCAAAGGCAAGAGGATAAAAGAAAAGTTCAAGAATCGAAGGTAATTTCTATACTCAAATATTAGTGATTAAGTATAAGATTGAATTATTCTAGAACAATCAAAAAACCAATACGAACGCCAGTAGTTGGTTGGAAAATTGGAGCAAAAATGTGAAACCATCGACCGACAATGATGATACGAAACCGACTTTAGGCATCGGTGAGATCGACGCCAAATCCGTCATACCCGACGACAATTCGACGATTAACGAAAACAACGTCGAATCGATTAAGAGAATTTTTTCCATTCCGACCAATGTTACGGAAAAAACGAAAAATCAAACGGAGAATAACGTACAATAAGATAACACCAATCAAAAATAATGTAGATAGTTTTGCTCAAATAAGTAGATAGAATAACAAAATGTACAGATTATGTATAGCAAGTAAGACACTCTGTATAAACAGGAATTTGAAAAACAACGATAAAACGATCAAATTAAGTCCTAAAATTGAACTTTTGACCTAAATACGATCATATAAATAAGAAAGAGTTCGTAGTTTTTCCAGGCACCGGTTTGTTTAGAATCGACGAAACATGTAAGTACGATATTTTATTTAATTAATTCATATTTGTTCGAAATCATTTAAATTTTAAATTTCATTCAATTTCAGGTTTCCCAGTGCATTCCTTTTGGTACTCCTACTCGCCTTTCAGTCAATCGACTGTCAGTCCAACGATAATAACTATGTCAATCTCAAAAAGATAACTGCCCTTGAAATCACCGATTTCACAGGTTCGATAAGCAAAGAAGGATTCCAAATCTTCGAGCAATTAACTGATTTCAAAATAGCCAACAGCAATATAACGTTTTACGAAGAGGTTTTCGAAGCCTTGCCCAATCTAAAAAACGTTAACTTCACCGACAATTACGCGAAAAAAATTGACGGAAACATCGTCACCGGCTGCAGACACATCGAAAACGTTATTATTAAAAATAACAAACTCGAAAACCTGTACATCAAGAAAATCGGTTCATTCCCCCAATTGCGTACATTGGTGATAGATAATGAGTACGTTCCGATATTGAAAAAAGGTGACTTCGCCGGTGCCCCCAACACCAAAGAAATCACAATCACCAGATCGGGGTTGGAAACAATCGAACTTGGCGCTTTTGACGGTTTGGACAAATTGGAATTTCTCGATTTGAGTTACAACATTTTTGCCGATATCGCTAAAGAAACGTGGGAGCCGTTGAAATCGTTGAAGACAATCAGTTTGAAGAACAACAAACTCGTTGCTTTGGCCATGAAGTACACGCCATCCTTACCGAATTTGGAATTCGTGGATTTGAGTAACAATCCGATTGTCGAATGGGATCACGGTGATGTTAAAACACGTTTACCGAAGATAAAGAAAATCGATATTTCTGGTATTAACGGAACCGAAATTAACGTTCTCGAGTACTAATGGTTTTTCTTGTCATTAGAATGTTGGAGTTTAACACTAGTCATGATCTAAAAATAAAATTTTCTTCTTCCGTTTTTATTTGAATTCTTTCCATCTATGTATTCAAAATTATATAAGACAGTCAAAATTCGACTATCGACTGTCACAAATAACAAATTAAACAATCTGCATATGGTCCAGTTTTATCTTTTTTTATCACCAAGAGTTCCTTGAACTGACCTTTAAACTCTGTAAAGCCTATTATAAATATGAAATCAATATTATCTATTCTCAAAGTAAAAAGACACGGCGAAGCGTACAATGTAAGTGTAGTCACGAATTTCCAACAGTTCTTTTAACGATGTTTCAGGTTTCTCCTAAAATATTCTGCCGTTGTTTTCCTGATTTTCCAATCGATTAACTGCGCGTTGTTCGATCCCGACTCGTTTTCGATATACGACACGATCCCATTGAAAAAACTGAAACGTCTGGAATTGAGCGGCTACGATGGCGATTTCACCAAGGAAACCTTCGGTTTATTCAAACAGTTAACCGAGTTGAAAATAACCAACTGCAACGCCACGTTTTACGTGGACGCCCTCGAGGCTTTACCGAATCTCCAAAAATTCTACATGATCGACAACGCGGCGAAAAAAGTCGAAAAAGACATAGCGAACGCCGGACAGTACATCGAACGTTTCGAAATAACGAACACTTTTCAGGACTTGCTGATAATAAAGAAAATCGGTTCGTTCCCGAAGCTACGTTTCCTCACAATCAAAAAGGAAAATGTGCCCATACTGAAGAAAAACGATTTCGCGAAGGCCACTAATCTCGAAGAAATATCGATTGTTGCATCGAAATTGGAAACGATCGAAGTTGGTGCGTTTGAAGGTTTAGTCAATCTCGAATTGTTGGATTTGCGCGACAATCTTCTGACGGAGATCCCGAAGGAGGCGTTGAAGCCTTTGGTACGACTCGAAAAATTGATACTACACAATAATCGGATTCGGAAATTCGTTGTCGGTACGTTACCTCCGTTACCTAAATTGCGCGTTGTCGATATCAGCAAAAATCCGATCGTCGAATTCGAGCACGAGGGTATCAAAAAGGAACTGCCGAAATTACGAACGATCGATATTTCGTTTATTAACGGATCGTCATACCGAGTTATTGGTTATACGTAAATTATTTGAGCAACAACTCATTAAGATTGAAATATATAATTTGCAGTTGTTTTTTCGAGTATTTTAATCTCCTTTCTATTCGGTTAGATTTTCAAAATTAGGCGCTAATATTTTTTTTGTTTTTTCTCACTACTAGAAAGAGAAATAGTACGTTTAGGAACTTTAGAACTACTAAAGCGATCTTCGCGCCACTACGCCAACGTTTCAATTATCTACTCGATGGTCTCGAGTAACCTCAAATGCGAAATGTTAGAATGAAAATGTTTTACCAATTATTAAAATTATCAAGAAGCAGATTCGTACCTCGTCCCGGGTTCTATTTCCACGATATTTCTCTCTTTCCTATTCATTGCAGAATCAGTCGAGTGATCCTTCGTCATCCTCGCCTCGCTCAAAGTAGTTCATTGTGGAACAAACGTTTACCATAACTTGTCTGGGATTCCAGGTATCAGGTGGAAATAGAATCGGATACAACCTAAAATAACTTTCAAATTATCAGTTTGATTTTGAACATCCGCTCTATAAAATGGTGGATTTTATACATTAATGTATGTGCCCACAGAAAAATATCTGAAACGTTTTTTATGTCATTTCAGTCAACCGTGGTTGAGCACTGAATTGTATAGAAATTTTTGAATACATTCGAACGACCTGTGCTGCCATCTCCTTATTGGAAGGACAAGCTAAAGAACATTTTAGAAGTTTCCTAACAAATGGAAAAAATTGAAATATTTCCAAATTGAATATTTTTGAAATTTAAAAAATTGACTATTTTCGAAACGAATAGCTACTATTAAATATTAAGGAATAAATCAAATTCATACCCAGGAAAGCAGGATGTTAATCGATCATCCAGTTCAGTTTTGTGTCGATGGTCAATTCGAGGATGCTCCTTTGGTGGTTCTGAAATTTTCCAGTATTAGGTGAATTATTTTACTGAAGAGTAAATTTAAAAAATCGACTGGTATTGAAAATACGAATAATTAATACATCAAAGTCTAAAGGTTCAGCAAATTTGATAGTTGGCAATCGAATCTGATATGATTGTTGTTAAGGGAAATTCGTACATTTGAACACACTGCACAAATTAACGATTTCATGTAGCGCATTTATTAAAATTTCTTCAATTTTTCGATAGACAAATTATTTTATGATTTAAATTTTTTTCGAACCACTCGAGAAAACTCTTTGTCGCTATGGCCGTAACAACAGAAATAATCCTTCAAGGTTGTATCTGAGAAAACCGATAATCCTCAACGAATAATCAGTTTATGTTTATCATTAGTTTCAAACAACTAAAATTTTAATAAAATACGATAAAGTCATTTTTTTGGCAACGTGAATTTGATATCGCACGGTATATAAGGTTCCTTTTGTAACAAACAAGTTAGTCGATAGTTTTCTTCTATTTTGTGCTAACGTTGCTGCAGGTAAGATGTTACCCTCTTCTGTTTGGTTACAAAATTTATATAATTTTAGAATGTCGCCTTTCATCATTTTATCGTTACTCGTTTGTAAAATCGCTTTTATCGATGCTTACGGAGTCGTAGGCGAGGAGGATGATCCAGTCGATATCAACGAGCTGAAGCACGTGGAAATCTCTGATTACCATGGAGTGCTCAACGCTCAAACTGTAAATCTACTTCAAAACGCCGAGTCCTTGGACATAAGACAAAGCACGTTAACTCCATTACAGCGGGACTTTTTGTTACCGTTGAAAAATTTGAAGAAACTATCTATTTCAAACAGTATCATCACGGAGGCTCACAGCGATATCAGCGCCTGCTGCAAGCACATAGAAAAATTGGAACTGATCAACAGCAGTTTGCCAAAAATAGCGTTTAACATAATTGGTGAGTGGCCTTTGAAAAAACTCTACCTTCACAGGGAAAAAGTTCCCAAACTGGAAGCTAACAGCTTCAAAAATTCCAATCTCAAAGAAGTTACAATCGTGTACAGCGACTTGGAAACCATAGAAGATGGAGCCTTTAACAATCTGAACGAAGTTGAATACCTGTATCTACGAAACAATAAAATTTCGAAAATCACGAAGGAAATACTAGCGCCGTTGAAAAAATTAAGAGTTTTGGATCTGCAAAATAACAAACTCACTAAACTGACGACGGACATGATCCCGCCGTTACCGGAGTTGGAAGTGATCAACGTTTCCAATAACGAAATCAAGGAATTCAATTTGGAAGGTGTTAAGCAAGCTGCGCCGAAATTGAGAGAAGTCGAAATATCAAATATCGACAAATCAGTTGATATTACCAAAAATGGGGGTGTTGGATTAAAGAAAACTGCTATCTTGTAATTTCGATGAATAAATAAAAGCACATATAAATATGGTGGATGCGCTTTCTTAAATTCCCGAATTTTGTTACTACTTTTTTGAGGGTGATCACTGTTATTGATTACAAATCACGTAATCCATTTGATCATGATTTCGAGCTCTAGATTTTCATTATGACTAATGTAGGAATGTAGGATCTGTGAGTTAACACATAAAAAAGTTTTGTCCCACAATCTTAATTTTTATGCACAAATAATGGAAATAGGAACTTCTTCCTTAAGTCTTCTTCGTGAGTAAAGTTTCTAAAAACATTTTAGGAAAAATACTATGATGAAAGAATTCAATAGAAATCACTTTGTTTTTTGTTTCCACAAAACGACACAAACATTCACTCAAGGCTGAAATTAAGAAAACTGATAATCTGCACCACATAATTAATTAATGTTCATCGTTTCTCTTAAATAACTAACATTTTAATAAATATTACACTGGATTTTCGACGATAAACAAATTTGTTTGGAAGCATCAATTTGATATCGAATGGTATATAAGCTCGATTTATTTGAACAAACAAGTTAGTTTGTACGATTTTTCGAACAAAATGTCGCCGTTTATTATTTTATCTTTAGTGGTTTGTAAAATCGCTTTTATCGACGCTTACGGCATTGTGGGTGAAGAAAATGATCCCATCGAAATCACCGAGTTGAAACACGTGCAAATAACTAATTACAGTGGGATTTTTAACGCGCAAACTGTTAATTTACTTCAAAATATAGAATCGCTGCAATTGAGAGAATGCACGTTAACGCCGCTGCAGCAAGATTTCTTGATTCCTTTGAAAAGATTGAAGAAACTGTCGATTTCGAACAGCGTGATCACGAGGGGTGTCAGCGACATTAGCGCCTGTTGTAAAGATATAAAAGATTTCGAGATGATCAACAGCGGCTTGCCTTCGGTATCGTGGGGCATAATCGGGACGTGGTCGTTAGAACGTCTCTACGTCCACAAGGAAAAAGTTCCCAAATTGGAAGCGAACGTTTTCAAAAATTCCCATCTTCGAGATATAACAATCGAATTTAGTGGCGTCGAGGCGATAGACGATGGAGCCTTCGATAAATTGGAAGGAGTGGAGAAGCTCAATCTCCGTCACAATAAAATCTCTAAAATCACAAAAGAAATACTGTCGCCGTTGAAGAATTTAAAAGTTTGGATTTGAAAGGAAATAAACTAACAAAACTGACCACGGATATGTTCCCGTTGCTACCGAATTTGGAGACAATCAACGTTGCCGATAACGAAATCAAGGAACTCAATTTGGAGGGTATTAAGGACGTTGCGCCGAAATTAAGGGAGGTTGAAATATCGAATATTGATGAAGCGGTTGATGTTTCAAAGACCGGCGGTGTTTCATTATTGAAAACTTCGATTTTGTAATTCATACAATTAAATATTACCACTTATATATCCGGGTTGTATTATTTGTCCCTCTAAACAATAGGTTTTAAAAATTGGTGGATGCGCTTTTACCAGTGGTCTTAGTTTTTACATAATCTAATTCTGTGATATCAATTTTCTGTTTTGTACTCCGATCGTTAATTAAGTTTGTAACTGGGCAGGAAGCGAAAAAATTGAAAATCGATAATACAACGTTACAGAATAAAACCTTCAGGTCGTATTTCGTCTTGTTAGTCGAATTAATGACATTCCACAGATTAATAATAGTTTATGAACTCCTGGACATTTATGAGCTTACTTATTGAAATTAACCGATAAAAAAAACTGGTAATAATTTACCAACCGCCTCGGGATTGTGTGAAACCATCGCGAAAAAAAGACGCGCTCTAATATAAACATTTTTTTTACCGAACGTTTTTATCTTTATGAAAAAATTCCAAACGATTTTATCTCCTTAATATCGTAGCTGCATTTTATTGAAACTTGGGTGATCGGTTTGTTTATTTTTTGGTGATGCAACGGCGGCTAGAAGATATCGCGTTTGAAAATTCAACAACCTTCCGTTTTCCAGTCACGTAGTCTCTAAAAGAATCAAGTACAAATAAGTGGGAGCCATGATAATGCTTGCTCCTATTTGATAACGACGCCGTCGTATTTATTTTCATTCGTCATCCTCCCTTATTATCATAATCATAAATTCAGTAGCCTAATGACCGAATTCGCTCGGCGACATTTTCACAATGATAAGATTTTCGCAGTCTTTGATCAAGTAACTGCGATGATTAGCGATAGATGTCGCTAGAAGGCATGAATTATCTTTGTATCATTTCTGTCATTCTAATCTAAATTACTTCAACAATCTAATGATTTATGGGCTTTATTTCAAATTTTCTTTAGTATCTATTATTGAAATTCTGGTCGAGAAAAATTTGAGTCTGGAAAGGAAATACACGTGGTGATGCATAGTTCCAAATCGACTTCATGATCAGTTAGCATCACAATTTTATCCTTCAAGCCTAGAGGTCAATTATACAAACAAAATCATTCATGATACATTGCAAATTGAAACTAGTTATCTACGAATTTTTATGTTCGCGAATTGCACATTCGCTTATCATACAATAACCCATGCAACCCAAATAATATAACAAAACAAAATAGATAAAATTTTATCTAACCAACGCGGAACTGGATCCTACGACAATCTTTTCAGCTGATCATCTCTGGTTAACGAACCTTTTTTTCGTTCGCCCACAACAATCTGCAGAAATATCGCCCGGGAGGCGAAATAATCATATCGATCTTAACGAAAAAATTTCCATATTGTTGCCGAATGATTTTTGGCAACATTTGCAGTTCGCTCACGGCGAGGAAGGTGAAACAGTCGGGTCAAAAAATGACATCATGTAACTGCTTCGTGTATCGCGTTGCAGGTAAATAAATTTCGATAATATTAATTCTACAACACAATTAGATCTAGCGCAATTAAGCAACGGCGATAACCCTTACAACGTACAGTGTTTTCGTAGAGACCTTTTTCGTCATATCAAAATTCGTTGAATAAAAAAAAATCCAAATAAGACGAAATTATCCGGAATCGACTTTAACCCTTCGGCTCGATATAAATAAAGTACAAAACCGAGGTCAGTGGGGTGCTTGCTCGTAATTTATTTGTTCTTAGTATCTTCGGTTTATTCCTTTTCTTATCGACAATCCTCGATATTATATAAAAGGATGATCGTTTCTAAGTATCGATCAAATTAGCGAGCACTGTTAACAGTGCTTCATGTAGAACATCTTGTTCTACAAAACTGCGTTTGTTTAGTTATTGTTTCTGTTTTAATTAGTTTTTGTGTTGTGGGGGTACGCAATCACCGGAAATACAAAAAAAAATGATGCTGTTTATGTGGATCCTATCGATTTTCAACGTATACCGATGTGCTTATTTGAAGATTTACGAGGTTCTCGCTCATCAAAGACGTGAGTTAATTTCTTTTTTTTCTCGATTAATGGATTTTTCGTTAAAAAAATAAAACGATTATTATTGATCGATTAGATTTGATCGTAGGAATGATTAGTTTGCTAATCAACCGTTTAATTACATAATTAAAAAAATCGATAAGCGATTACGCAACGTGAAATTTTTTCTGCTAAAAAGGGAATTGCTGTAATTGTAATGAATATTTAGGTTATTGGCTAATTTATTTCTATTAAAATGGGTTATCGTCGATATATTTTAATAATTATAGAGAAAATTATCTAATCTTATTACATTGAAAAAATATCTCTTTTGGCGAATTGAGGTCATAACACACTTTCGTCTCATTTTGACTTTGAAATAAAATTGCATTTCTAGTGATATTTTGCTCGAAAACTTATTTCATTATAAAACACATTGGAACATTTGCCTGTTTTCAAATTTCCAATTACTTGAAAAGTTTTCACTTTTTTCAATCTAACCAAATTCAAAACTCTATTTGGAATTATTATTTCGAATTATCGAGCTTGTTATTATTTTTACAATTAAAATAATTCCGCGGAATTTATCAAAATTTTATGTTACGTCGTGGTATGCAACCAACATCACACCACGAAGCGAAGCGAGTGCGTCGAGGGTTGCGTGCCGTATCAGAGTTCTAGGTTTCGAGAGTAGTTCGTTATAATTCGAATATAAAATCATCTTACCTGTTTCAAGAAAAAGTTCAAGCAGAGAGATAATTTTCAACATGAAACTAAGCTCGCTGTATGGGAGTCGGCAGGGTTAATTTCACCAATATAAACAAATTAAACAATTTAAAATATAAAATTATTCCTGCCGGTGCAGTCGGATGAAAAATATGAAGTTTTTTCGATGTACGGTCTTTCCTGACACTCCTCGGCGCCTTCCCTCTGAAAAAAAATTGATTGATTGAATGGAATTTGAAGTTTGAAAATTGAAAACGAGACGATGGATGTTTCGAAATTAGGTAATCACCTATCACAATAAAATTTGATATTTCACAAACCGCAATTGAAAATCAATTTCCTTTCAAGATATAATCAATATGACAAATGATCGTTATTTTTATTTAATTGAATCGAATCGAGAAGTATCCATATCAAATGAAGGGGCACTTCGGGCTCCCTGAGACAAAGGCTAAAAAGCAATAAGTGGCGAAATAAAAAAAAACGGTAAAGTGTCACGTTAAAAACAGTTTTATGGAAATGATGAATCTTTTTTAATATGGACGAAATGTTCCAACATACCACGGAATTACTGTTTCAAAAGAGAAATGGTGAGCGTTTAACAACTTCCTTTTTGTTTTCATTTTTATTTTAAATTTTAATTCACTTTGAAAAATTAATAAATAATCATTGCTATATTTTATGAAAAATTATGATGAAACAGTGCATATCCGGAAGGGTTGTAATAAACATCCATCGCTTAACGATGTTAAGTGACGAAATCTCTCTAATGGACCTTTCCTTATTGCGAAATTCGAATTATCGGTCGCGCAATTTCGTCGCCAATTTTTCGCACTCGTTCGTACCGAAAAAAGCAAAATACTAACGTTACGTTATCAATTTTTCCGGCACCAACTATAAATTACATTAGTATTTTTAAAGTCGTATCCTTCGATTTCAACTTTTACCGCGTACTCGTACCCAGTCGAGGTCCGTTCAAAAAGATAATTCTTGTTGTAATGATAGGATTTCGAGTAAGCTAAATATAGGATCGGTGGTAAATCGAGATTATGAGAAATGCGTCCTCATTATTTTGTAAACGGTAACGAGACAGTACGAAAAAGAAAATAAAAGTTTCAAGGTGGAAATCGACGACTTTGTCAAGGAAATCGGATAAGGATGTGTCGCGAATTTTCGGATGAATCCACAATTTCTCGTAATATCGACCTTGTCGCGACTGTTAATTGAGCTGTTTAATAGCCGAAAAGATTTTATGAATGTTTTATAAGCGTAGTATTATTCTAAATAAGATACGATCGATTTTTTTTGCGGATTGCTTGTTCTTTTAAACAGCAAATCTGGTTATCGATCCCTGTAATTAAATAGCGGGTTTTAAGATACTTATTATTAAGAGGTTTAACCTCGACTTGTTCGTTTCCTACTATTTATCGTGATCGAGGACAAAGAAATGTTAAAAGTTTGTTATGTCACACCGTGACCCCTACACCCCAACCAGGTGAAGGAATTTACTTCGTCGTTTACTTTCGTTCGTTTTGTAAGGAGAACCCGTTTTCCAGGAAATATTTATTACAATTCACGGGGGAATTAAGGTTATTTTATGCTTTCGGCAAAATGAAGAAAGGTCGAGAGCAGTGCGGTGACTCATCTCAGCTACTTATTCGAAAATTCCCGCGGTGGGCGTTCGTCTAATATTTTTCTATGCACTCTAATTGGGAAATTTATTATAAAAACGTCCCTGGCAACTAACTTCCGCATTTTTCATTATTGTCTCAAATTCGAGACTCCGTCTTCATCTTGATAATTTACCAATATTTAATTTATGGCAGTTTTCGTATTTGGGATTCGAAGTAAATCTAGACACGTGTATAACAAAGAAATAAAATCAACAACTTCCTATATTCATTTTGAAAAACCGCAAAATTGAGAATGTCGCTTTTTTAAACAAATGTCAAGGTCGCTATTGGAATGATACGATTAAACGAGTTTAAATGAAATGATGAAACTGAATCTTATATGAAGCTTTCCTCTTATATTCCCAAAATAAATATATTATCATCATTTTTATGAATACGGAAAGATATTTTTAGCCAAAGTGGGATTCCTTGTGATTTATTAATAAATAACAATGATGATATTTTAATATTGTCGCAGGAATAAGCGGATGGTGGAGAAGTGAAAAAGTACAAAAAAAAAACTTACCAAGGTCTTGGTGTAAATCAGTGATTTTCAAAACGGATATCAAATATCGATTACGGAAAATGAAATCTGAAAAAATTACCATTAACTGCAGCTGCATCGACAATTTGTTTTTCATATGATGCATAATTAATTGTGTCTTATCAATTTTCAACGCGAAAAAATTGTTGTGGCCAATGTCGTAATGCTTACCTAATATAGACCTAAGAAATTTCGTGTAGAAAAGTTTTTTCCGCGCGAATCCTACGTGTTTAAATGGCCTGATTTTGTTCGTTGCTCTCGCATTGAAGTTTAACATTTTTGAAGGGCACACAGAAGGAAGATGTGCTACGGTAAAAAATTCGGGCATTAACTATTTACAAATATTGGTTAAGTGACAATTGACAACCGACCAACCATAGAATACGAAGTACTCAATACTTGAATATTTGATCTACGATTGACATCATGGCCGCCTAATATGCTTATAACAGTTATGTTACCGAAAAATTATGTTATTTGTAAAAGTTTTAATGTTAACCACGTTATCGTCGGCAGACTAAAATCGTACAATTCAATAGTCTGCAGCCGATAACCAAAGTACACAACACAAGCGGTAACAGATAGGAATTCTTTCGTCTCGTTTTCCTATTATTCGAAAATGACACTAAGTATCAATAATGTATCACGAAAACATTCGAAGCAATTAAAGTAGATGCGATCAGGAAATGAATCGTTCGCATTTCAGATAAAAATTGTGTATACGGAATGATTTTTTGACGATATCCACCTTAAAAAATATATCTAAAAAATAAGTACGCACATTACCGATAGAAAAACAGTTTAATTTGTAATTAAATCCGCAGAATGCGTTTCATATATATATATTTATCGGTCCAGTGGCCGGCGGTCGAACCGGTTCGGCAGATTCGTCCCGAAAAACCCGAGCCGCCGTTCATTTCGCCTTATCGAATTTCCGTAATAACAACAATGGGGTACTTTATTGAATTTTAACGAACGCGCTCATTACGATTGATCGATAGAGCAATTTCGATACCGTATTAGTTTGATCGAACCGATTTCGAATTATGCTTTATTGATGATACGCCATTGAGATAGGTTTGTTCTGTATTAAACGTCCGGTTTGAAAAACTGATAAATTTTTTGTAACTACTACGAGTCGAAAAGTTTCTGAGCTGGAATAAAAAGTGCGACGCACGTTTAGTTTAAAAACACCCATCAAGGACGCCGAGTAGCTTCTGCAGAGTTCTTGTTGCGATGTTCACCCAGATATTTCACAAATTTGTTTACATTAGTATATCAGTTATAATTTGCGCTATAATTTCATCTACATTAATTTTTCTAAATCACTTCGCCTTTTTCACGATGCTCGAATCGAATCCAAATGAATCGCAACGGTTTTTTTCTGTCCAGTTCGCAAGTTAATTTTCGACCATCGATCATTTTTAGGGGGCGTGTCTGGTAATTTATGACGTCAACGAGTTGAAATGAATTGGTTACGAATTATAATTGGTAAATCTGTGCAATTACTTAGAGTTCATAGTTCGTAAGAAGTACCTTTCAGAAAAATTAATTGAGTGGAGCATTCACCATTTTGGGGCCGCAAAAGGATAATTGGGATTGAATTCGTTCGGCAATAGTTATTTTATCTTACAACCTGACATAAATGACTTATGTCAATAGTGCATCCAACTCTCAGTGGTTGCCATTTTAGTATAAAGTAGTTCAAATCGACTGAAATAACACAAATCATAAAGAATGGATGACGTCATTATTAAAAACGATAACGAACGAGCCGTTAATTAACATATCGGAATAACCGCACAATTTTTGGACGGAAACAAAGGTCGCGGTCGATATTCATTTAAATCGGAAACAAACCGGATTTTCCGGAATTTTCGGCGATTTCCCGGTACGGCGAAACGGAAAAAAAATTTCGAGAACCGACATTAATTTAGTTTGTATTTCCCAAAATGAGTCAATCTCATCGGTGGTACCGATAAGAATGCGTCTAAAGAACCTGTACATTGGAAATATTCCGAAAATAACAACGTCGTACCGATAAAATGAGCTTAATCGTTTTTTCCATTCTGTACGGTTTCTTTTTTTCGATGTACTTATTCGATTAATTTGAAAACGAGGAAATCAGTGACATTGTGTCACAAAATTATCGTTTAATGAGGTAATATGCATTCAAAGTCTACATAAGACAATAGAAATGCAGTATCGCACCTGTTGCTCGGACAAATTTTTCAACTTCATGTTTAATTCATGCAAATGAGTTTAGCGATCGAGCAAAACATTTTTTTCGGACAAGAGGACAAAATTACTTTGGTCGTTAAAAATTCATTTCGCTCAATAAACGTAACACCTATAATTCATTTCTTGTTAATTAGATCAAGGTAGTTTTGAGATATTACACCATTTAAACGGAAATTTCTGGAAAATTCAGTTGTAATAACAGCGATCCGAGAATCGATTAATTATCGTCGACGTCGTATCGAAAGATTTATTCAATATAGTTTGATTCAATTAATTTAGCAATGTGCGCGATTATTTTATTCAGATGGACGTCACGTTTGGTCAATTTAAATGTGGAACTGAAACGACCGTAATAAACCTTGAGAAAAAGGGAATTCTATTGCAAATTTTCGCTATATGTAAGACTGTAAACATTCCTGTAATTGTAGTGACTCCTACTGCTACGTCCTAAGTGGAGTGTGTTGAGTTTACACACAGAAAATTTGGAGGTTAAGGTTAATGTTAATGACATTTAAGATCATGGAAATGGTGATATCCAATATCTTCTTTGAACTACGAACCAAAATAGAATTTTGTCTATGCTCCAAAGGACAGAAATCTGGGACAGAAAAACATCACGTAGGCAAATTTCTTTCAAGCGAAATACACAACCCTTGACATATAAGTCATTGTTATCTAATCGAGAAATTATTCTAGAAAAGAAAATTATTTGAGTTCTCCAGCCGCTTTGAACAAAGTGAGAATCGCCATCGAGATATTAAATTTGATGAAAAATGGTGAAGGACTTTGAAGTTCAACCACAGAACTGTACCTTCTCATAGATTCTTTTGATCAACTGTATTCAAATCATAAAAATCTACCCAAAACCCATAGGAGTACATCAACATTGAAATTACATTATAAAAAGTTTCAAACTATTAAGTAAATATTTTGCACCAACTAACGCAGTTGGCGAATCATCAATAGAAATGAAATTGGACAAAATGCAATAAAAAACAGACATAATTTGTTTGCAACAAGAGAATAAATTCGTTTTTTTCAAATGGAAATGGAGCAGTTTCCGTAGTTTTCCGTCGTGCTCGTTACATTTCCGAATAACCCTTTGCGTCAGTGGACGCCGGACATTCCTCGGCCGCCTGAAAAGTTCTGGTGGGAGATTGGGCTTCAAGTCGGACGCGCGCTCACCATTGGTCGGTGAAAGTTTATATAAGAGATATGTAAAATCAAAGTTCGCTCATTGATCATCGTAAACGTATTACCGCGCTCTTAAGCACGTGTAGTTGTTTGAAATTTGTCGCTAACCGTCGTTTTAAGTGTCGCGTTTTCCTTTAGATTCGACGCGATTGTGAAGAGAAAAACCGGTGGTTTAACGTCAATCCGGTGATTTTAGAGTGAGTTTCATTCATTGTTCAAGTGCAATGTTAAGGCGAACGGAAGTAATTCGAAGTTTAAGGTTTTTATATCTGAATTATTGTTTCTCGAGTATATCGAATTTTTCCTCGAGTTTAAAAAAATTTTCCACGTCTGGAAATTCCGAAATCTCTCGATTATTAGTCGGTCATTACGATTTGAATCATAAATTCGACGAAAACACTGGACGCAGATTTAAAGGTCGACCGATTAACGACCCGAATAATTTAAGGTGCCGAATGCGGCAATTAGTAATTAAGGAATTTTCCGTCCGAACGAGGAAACCAGTAGTCCAGTTTTTACGTTTCCGCCTTATTTCCGATCGCCTTGCCGTAAAAAATAAGGCCCCAAAGTAATCTTATTTTTTACGTACCTTTCGTACAGATTTCATCTTGGAAAAATAGCTATGAAAGATTTTGCTCAACTTTGGAATTGCCTGGTTGGAGGCACCTACGACGTTGTGAACACCAATGCCAGATTCAAGTGCGATAATAAAGTCAATGTCAAGGAACAGAATCCGGTTAATTCGATCTACAAAACCAACGAGAGAAAATGTAAGTGACAAAAAGACCAAAAAGCTGAAAAATTAATTTTTCACTTAAATTAAATAACTGATTTTCAAAATATTTAAATTTACTCTAATTATTATATCGAACGATGAAACAGTTTCACTCTTAAATCTACGACACCGTGCATATGCAGTTTGGTGCATGCGCCACGTATCGACCCAAATCGTCTAAATAAAAAATGACGAAACTATTGGGCAACATTATATAAGAAATTCACCTACGGTCGTTATTATTGTATTCGGTCATTCTGTCGGAGATTCAAATCACTTCCCAATTTCGTCGTTGTATAAGCGTTTTGTAAAGATCGCAACCGGTTATCGATGTTAAAGTGACACGCAAATTTCTTTTTAAAAACACCCTGACACTGACATTGATTCTTCATTTTTTGGCAATTACCATTCGTTAAATTTGCGTTTCCGAATTTGTCGGTCAAGTGCGCACATTGCTGCAATCGTTTGTTCTTCGCACGAAACGTAATGGATGGATGCTAATAATATAGAAATTAGAAAAACTTTTTTCGGTTACCAGGCTGAGATGATTATAAAATAATAAGTAGAGTAAGGAAAATGTGAAACTCACTCCCACGTCATTGTTATCGCTCTGCGGACAAGAACTAATTGGAATTTTGTTTTACAGAATCATCACTTTTATCTGTATTGTTATATAACTTTTGTGTGAAACTAATAAGTTACATGAATGTCATGAAATTCATAACATTCCAAGTGATTTCCTTATATTTGTCACAAAGGTCAAATATGATATCCCTTTAAATTTGAAGTCACCCTTAATTGGGCTAATAAGAACGCCAAACATTTTAAAAATTGGTCAGATTATTTGCTTATTCAAAATACGTCGCCGCACCTATTCGCTGTTTACGGATAGATTAACAAAACGAACGCAACTCATTTAAGCAATACGTTCGATAATCAGTTATTTAAAACTCTTTCTTTTTCAAATGTTGAACGAGATTTCATGTCGAAGTTTGATTCAAAATTCCTTTAAAGATTGTTTTTAACCTAAATCGTTCCGGGTGTCTAATAGTCTCATAAATATTTTATTTCTTCAGTTATTTAAATTTTCCGCATTCTCATTAACTATCTTAATAGCTAATAGGCGATTTTAAAATAAATTTTTGCGTCTTACACGTGGCTCGTTTCGTCAACAAGCTTTTTTTCCTATCGCCCGGTCTCATCTCATCCAGCGGCAACAGGATTTCGTTTCGGACACCGATACTCGGAGGAATATATTCAAGGTCTCCGCAAAAGGCTAATTTCATCCGATATGAAGGCAGCCGGTTTCTTCGGTTGGTCTGGTTCGGGTGGACTTCCCCGAGAACGTCAACGGCCTAACTGCATCTCGAACAGTAATTTTCCACGATTCGCGAGGAATAAATGAAATACTTGAAATAGCGCTTCGCTAAAATCGTCCTAGCTCCGGGGTATAGTCGTGCAAAATTTTATTGAAATCTCGCGCGGATGTTATTTTTTTTATTTCTTCCGGTTGCGATAAATCATTGCCTACGCTGTGTGCTAGCATCGTAAAGGCAAAAAATCGAGGTCTAGTTCCCTTGAATCGCGTGCTGTAAAAGCGTTTGGCGGAAATATTTGCGCGAAAAATCGCATATTTCCTCGTGGGGCGTCCTTCTCCGTATTGCGCTCTAACGGGCGATTTTCTAGGAGAACTTCTTCGTTATCAGTGTCTACATGAAAAGGTCGTTGCTCTAGTCGACTAGATGTGGATGATTGATGAAACGTAAAGACGGAACGAAAATGATATTAATTTGTGTAGTTGGGTGACCTTTACGACACAGTATTGATAGTTTATAGGATTTAGTTGTCGATTGTATTTCCAATTTTGAGATATTCAGGGTAAACACTTTTTATACACACCGAAATTATTGGAAAAAGTTTTTGCAACCGCGTGGAAAATTGACTTACGTAATTTTATCCACGGCACACAATTCGCGTTGAAAAGTCTTCGATTTAATCTGGAAAACATGTTATGAATGTAATTTATTGTAGGTCGAAAATACGAATGAACTTACATTTGACAACGGTGCGAAGCAATTGTTATATTCGATGGTTATATGAAGAGTGACATCTATTTGAATCGATTTGAACTTCGTATCGTTATGATAGAACATTTTCATTGGAAAGTTTTAGGTGACAAACTTCGCTGCAAGAGAATGTTGTGTGATTTTCTTATTCAATACATAGAAAGGCGAATATCAACTTACCAATTTTTTGGAAACAACAATCAGTTCATGTAATCTTAGGAAAACGAACGAGATTTTAACGGAAATACATTTCCAGTTAACCGGACAAATTATAATCGTAAATGACAATTGACAGTCAAGTAACTTTGAACTACAATCGACGTCATAGAGCTTTCATCTATGTCCGTTTCATTCCATCTTCTTTCTCTGATCGAATTGCGGTAGATCTAATGAAGTAGTTCAATGTTATGTGTTAGAACGTTAAAAATCCTCATCATGGTTTTTTAATTTCGTAAAACCCGGATTTCCTTTTGAAACATTTCTAAGAAAAAAACTATAATCATCTTATAATTTTTTCTTTTCAAATGCATCAAATCAAGGAAGACAAGTATTATAATTATCTACACCATCAAAAAATGTGCAAATTCACCGAAATACCGCACGAAATCAAACAAACAGGTTTTCGGTCTTCGTTGTACACAAAAATAACTCCGATCGCTATCGAAAAACTGATTCTATTAAAACAATATAATAAACACCTAATACGGAAATGCCTAAACTATTTCGCGATAATAAGGGGTTTTACCATCAATTAATTCACGCTTTCCGGTTTTTGGCGGCTTTAATAACGGCAAATGTGTCAGGCACTGGAAGAGATTTTGAATTTCTAACGAGAAGGGTTTTATTAATTTTTTATTTCTGATTCTCTTGAAGATCAACGTCACGCAAACTTTTAGAAAATTTATTCAGTTATTCATGTTATTCTAGTTTCGACCGCAAGAAATGGAATGTTTTTAATATATGCAACATTCGAATTTGCAATCTTTATTTTTTTTTATAGTGATTCGTTTAACCGGAATCGATTTATTCACATTTGTTATATTGTTGTGAATAATTGTTCTATGTTTAATTTCGTTTCTTATTAATTTGAAATTCCTATAATTTGGTTTTTTAATTTTGTTATTGAGATGATTTATAAAAACAAATACCCCCAATTTGGTTTGAAATTGACGTGTTGATGCTGAAAGGGTTTTTACCAACAAACAAAATCATTAGAAATAAATTGCCTTCATTTTACAAATAGTATACCACTTGAAGGTTAAGAGGTTCCTTTTAACTTCCCGGAATAAAATTGACTGAACTTTTATTGCTATGCCTATTTTGATATGAAAATATGATTGGTTATTAGATGACGTGTAAACAAAAAAAAAGTGAACCGGATTTTCTCTGGAAGGTTATTAATAAAGTTTCAGAAACATTTTTAGATGCTTGCAAATGTTGATAAAAAATTTTAAAAATTCATTATTTTCGTGTAGCCAGTTATGTAGGTCATTAGGTCGCGCAAATTTCACGCAATTCATTTGAAGCTTTTATAAAACTAACGCAGTATGAGATCGGAAATTTTGAACTTTAATGGTCCCCAAAAATATTCCATTCATAACCGAAACCGCTAAACTAAATCGCGGAATCTTCCGACCATTTCTTTCTTACCTGAAAAACGCTGCATCATTCGACTTAATGATGATGACCGTGCCACAGATTCGCCGAATAAAATAATGTATTGCGATTTTTCAGGGGCAATCACCTTCGCCGTGATTGGAACAGCTTCGATTCTGCTCGGTGTTCTGACCCAATTGGTGGATCCCTATAATCTAATATTTAATTACGTAAGTAATTTCGGCTGAAAAAGTTTTATCATTACCTCCGACCGTTTTTTAACGCAGAAAATCAAGTTGTACGAAGGCGGCGAAATTTTTGAAATATGGCAAGCGCCTCCGGTCGATCTGTATCTTAGGGTTTACCTGTGGAACATAACGAACAAAGAGCAGTTTATGAGTGGAGAAGATGAAAAATTGAAGCTCCAGGAAGTCGGTCCGTATGTTTACAAGTGAGTAGAATTATTACATTTATTAAAACTTCTTCGGGCGTGATAGTGATAAATGGAACGGAAACTTCGACTTGATACGCTCTCTGTTGCAACCCGACGTTAAAATTTTGGTCCTTTCTCGTTTCATCGATAAACACAATCGGAGAGAACGGATGTCATTTTTTGGGTTATCTCGGATTTTCTGTTTCCTACTTGGGTATTTGAACTGTGTGGAACATAGAAATAAAAACAATCACCTATTTATTTATAAAAGCATTCTTACCACAGAGAAGAATACGGCGATAAGTGAACGCCCTCAATGCAAGTTGTGGAACAAGTTCCTAAAGTTATTTAAGATCCAGTACTGAAACAAAAATGGCCTTTTTATATTGTAATCGTTCGAGATCTTTACGATTTCTTTTATTGTAACGCTAAAACAGAACGTTGTATCAAATAATTACCTTGCATTTCGAAGACCACTTGGGTTATCAACTCGTTTTATTTTTCAGGGAGTTGATCACACACGAGAATGTTACATTCAACGACAACGGCACCTTGACTGCCATCCCTAATCATCCTTTAGTTTTCGTCCCTGAGATGTCCGAAGGTAGATTGGAAAATGATTCACTCATCCTTCCGAACATCGCTCTTTTGGTAAGTGAATTTGCTATCGCACTTATTTGATAATGATCACAATGGATTTTGGATCGTGTCTTTTCAACCCGACAGATACGATTGAAACATTTCTCTTTGTTTTTTAATGCCAAAAAACATTTTCAAGTGTGGTTCAATTTTTCCGAACCACAGATCATAAAAATGCAATCAATTCGGGTTATCGTCTCAAATTCATATTCGAACAAACCGATTACGACATTAATCCAAGCGAAATTATCGATTACCAAGAATGGGACACGTTCTTCGATCATCCGAACGCAATGGTTTAGAGCCCCCAAGACCTACTTCGTTTTCAAGTTCACATTCGAGCATAGACGCGCGTTTCCACTTTTACTTTCGATCGCGCCTACTGAAACGCTGAAACGTTTGTGTTTTCCAACGTCGTCGTTTTACTTTCATTAACATCTCGAGTGTTTCTTTCGACACGGAAAACGTCTAGAATATTCTATCTAAACTTCGCAAGTTTATGTAACTCTTTCCTTCGTACGTTTTATCTGCGGTATTCGGGGCGCGAAAATAACCGTTCGCAAAATGCCGCATTTATATTGATTGGATTGTGAAATATTATTTTCGCGATCGTTCGATTAATCATTTGAGAAGAATTTCGTTGAAAAGTCATTGGCTCGATTAAACTTCCCTATTCCCTTGAATGTTTTCCTCTTAAAAATCAAAACAACGTATAAAAGCAACTTTATCATAACTGAATGAATACTGGTCCGAAGATAGTCGACAAATACCTAAAAAAAAAGTTGTTGGCAATGTCAATAACCAAGATTTCCTGGTCTATAACATCTGAGATCACGCAAAAGGAATGGTTGTTATCTTGATTTAAATGTTGATTTAATGCAATGGGAAAATTTCATCTTCATTAACAAATTTGTCATGTCGCTTTTTTTCTGCTTCGAAAGACCTCAGACAATTTACCTCCGCGAAGGAATTTCTCTTGGAATTTAAAACATTACCATTTCGCCGGATAGACAGAGCGTGACAATTAGAGACTTCAAATCGACGCGCTCAATTTCATTGTTCTTGACGTAACAAGAGTCGTCAAGTACAACGAGTTGTTTGTTTTTACTAATTTTGGTGCATTTTTACCCTCACTTTAGTCATGGTAATTGAACTAACGAGGTTTTTTGTTATTTCACACCTTTAATACGAGGTTGTTTTTATTTATATTCTTTTTACTTGTATATCACACATATTTTGGAGATTAAAGACTTGTTTTTACATTCCAACTTAATTTTCCGGTAAATAAAATTCTTAATAACGGAATATAGTTCATCGATTTTATTATTAATATTTCATACTCCCACTTGATTCACAAATTTCTATCTAAAATTCAAAAAATTAAACCATTCCAATCAACTCATTAATTAATGCGTTTCCTCATCTGCTCAACGGAGAAAAAACGAATTATTGACGTTCGTCATATTAAAAGCGACGTCACGGTACGCAAAATTAATTCGTCTCATATTAATGAGTTGCGATTCGCGAATCCGGTCTTCAAGCAGATCAAAAACGTGCTGCTTAAGATCGCGGCACAAAAAAAGCGATTAGGATTCGCTCGAGGACCGTTTGAATTTTCATATCGGGTATTCCCGCGAATTCCGCTAAACCAGTCATCGATTATCAAAAGAAGAGAAATTCGGGTCACCGCGGAAACGTACTCATTCAATTTCCTTTTTGTCTAATCATTTCTTTGTCAAATTTGATATGCAATAAATATTAACTCAACTGAGCAATTTTCGTAATCTCAATTTACAAGAAGATAAAATGCAGGTCTATTTATTTTAATTTCTTCACACTTTCACAAATTCAACTATCTGATAATATTTATCGACTTTTAATGACTATCGGGAACTGATATTCATTCAAAAAGATTAAAAATTGATTGATTGATTTAGAGAATGTTTCTAGAAACTAATGAAGTCATTTTGTTCATAAAAAAATGATTCTCAAACTACCGATTAATTAATAATGAAGTCGTATAACGGAGTCACCTTGAGGTATCTCCTACCAGTCAAAAACATGTTTGCTGAAAAATGAAGCATATTTCTATTTTAAGCGTTTTTTACAGAGTATAGCCCACGTTGTCTCCGATGAGTCCTATTTTACCAGATTGGGTTTGAACATGGTAATCCGACAAACTGCACAACAACCTTTAGTGCAGATGACCGCTAGGGAATTCATGTTTAACTACACCAATACCCTAATGAAGCTAGGGACTCAATTTTTACCACACTGGATCACCTTTGATCATCTGGGCTTGATCGATAGGGTAAAACAATTAAAACATTGACCGAATTTTAGCTAAAACGTTTTTACCTTTAGATGTACGATTTCGATGGAGATTATTTAACAGTTTTCACTGGTGAAAAAGATTTAAGTAAAGCCGGCTTAATCGATAAATGGCGAGGCTCAACGAAAATCCCCCAATGGGACAGTCCTTGCGGGGATGTCAGCATGTCTTCGGACGTAACCAAATTTCCACCAAACCTCAAACCGGAAGATAAATTATATTTCTACAGAAAGAGCCAATGCAGAGCTAAACCTTTGGTACGTAAACACCCAACCTATCCCCCATTCAAATTTAAAATATTATGTATTGCAGAAAAAAATTAACGACACAGTTATCGATACCATGGGTATGTACGTGTACACTTACGCCGAAGACGATGCCGAGACCCAAAAATGTTTTTGCAAAGGCAGAAAAGAATGTCTGCCAAAGGGTCTACTTGACGTGCACAGTTGCTACTACGGCTTCCCGATAGCTTTGAGCGCTCCTCACTTTTGGAACGACGATCCCATTTTAAACGCCAAAGTCGAAGGTATGCGACCGGAACCCGAGAAGCATTCACCACATTTCGTCGTCGAACCGGTAGGTCCCCAATACCTCATCTGAAATACGAATATAATAATTACGAATAATTACAGATAACTGGAACCGCCGTTCAATTGCGAGCTCCCTTCCAAATCAACATGGCCCTAAAAAACATTAAAACCTTAGCCCACGTTGAACGATTTTCCGACATGGTTCTACCGTTACTTTGGGCGGAGTTCGTAAGTTTAAATCCCCCTCCTCTTGTCTCACCAAACTAAATCTTTTTTATCCTTACAGAGGATGTACGAGCTATCAGGTTTTCTCCGGTTCAAACTGATCATGTACGTGAAGATCTTACCGTTCCTAGTCCAACTTCTAAAATACGGTTCACCAGTCAGCGGGGTTTTGCTTCTCCTTTACTCGATTTACAAACTGACGCAGCTCAAGAATAACCGCAACAGGAGGCACTCGGCGTGGTTACACGAGGCGCCCCAACTAATCAAAAGCAAACTATCAGATTGTTTAAACGACCGAGAACAAGGAACTGGTGACATAAGAACCAAAGAAATGGAGACTTACTATTGCAGCGCGTCCGCGCCGCTGACGGAAAACTTCGACGTGGAGAATGAAACTAACAAGGCGTGAAATAGCCTCAATGCTCAAAGGAAAACGATTTCTGTGATTTAGGAAATAGGTTACGGCCGAAAAACGGATTGACCAGTGGATTGTGGGGATAACGAACGGCCGTTTCGATGCATTTAACGTTTTGCTGTATTTGAAATTTTCGTGTGGATTTTATTATTTTTTTAAAAAAGGTTTTATAGAAATTTTTAGGTCTTTGGCGATAAATCGAAACTGTGATAGTAAAATGTTAAGGCATTCCAATCGAACGTCGCCTTCGCACTTCCCTTTAGTTTTGTTTTAAAAACTGGAAATGTATAATGCTTTTTCATCTACTTGTGATATTAATGTAAGCAATAATAGTTCTAGTAGATACATTGAGGAACAATCTCTTTTATATTGTTCTATTTTGTCTTTGTTACTCTTTCCGGTGATTGCGTACCCTTCAACTTCCGTATGAAATATGTTGGACGGTATGTTTTGCAAATATTGCAAGAGTGCACTGTTTTGTAATAAATTATGAATTGAATAATATTGTTTTCATTTGAATCCACATTTTATTTAAGTAGAATAAAGATTACTATTTTCCTCCTCCCATTTTGGTTTAGAATGTAACATACAAAGAATAAATAATTTTTTCCAACAACAATAACTACGATAACAGTAATAACAAAATAGCAACTGGTTGTACGATGATGATTCTTAGTAAATAAATTACTGTATAGTTTTTTAAGTACTTAGCATATACAAAAAAATTCGCTGGAAAATTAATAAAATCACAATTGCTTCTAAAGTTCCCCCAAGTGCGTTATTATAAAAATTAAAAGATCACTGAATAGTTTCGTATATAACTCTTATGTACAAACTCAATTTTCCTAAATATCACATAAATACAAAACTTACATCCACGTTCATCTGCTATCTTTCCGTAAAACTTTTTTCCATTTCTTCAATCATTTGAAACAATCGTTGTCTCATTTTTTTATTATTTTGACAAACGCAACTAACGAGACCGTGAAAATGTTTCGCTGAATACTCCTGAAGTCGTTACCAATATTATTAAAAACCCATATTAAAACAACTAAAACTTACGTTACGTTGCTTTATCCAATTTTCCAATTCGTACTCTGGTAAATAATAAGCTTTAACGTAATCTTCGACGTACGATTTATGTGGTACCGGCCTCAAACCCGATATTTTCTCAAATTTGCTCAGAAACTGCGTGAAGTCTAACTGCATCAAAGCTCTACCCCCGTTCGAGCATTTTTTCGCCTCGGCGAAGCTACGGCAAATAATAAAATAAAAATATCGTTTAATAATATCACTCACCCTTGCACGAATGTGTGCGTTATAATGTGCGCAACATTTTCCCACAATGCCTCCGTTACAGCTCCATTAATGGGAATTTTGTTACAAACTTTTTCTAATCGGAACGAAAAAATTTGTACCTCCTGTAACATTATATGACTTAAAAATGTTGCACAAAACTAAGGCAGCACTTACCCTAAGTAAGATATCTACGTAGTTGTTATGTTGAGACATAACTTCTTTTACCTCCCAATTCACCCTCGCGATCATCGATAGAATTTGACGTAAATCGAAAGCTTGAGCGCAAACTGCCATGTAAACAGGTTTGCGTAAATCGATGGCACATCCAACGTCCTACAAAAATTTTTCTTCTATGTTTATGCATTTGGAAACATATGTTTGAAAATAAATGCTATTATTAAAGAACAAATTCGAATACAGAAAGTAATAAATACTATAAAAAAATTAATCTGAAAGATTGAGCAATTTTGTACCCTGCCCACGAAACAGTCTGTATAACGATTTCCGTCGTACACCCGATTTTGATCTACACTTGACACAAGAGACCTACCAATTTAGTTCATTCATCACTCCCCGTTGACGTTTCGATCAGACGTAACCTCAAAATATAAACAAACGTGTTGCTGTAACCGAAGCATAATGTGCGACACTATTAAAGCTGGAGACTACATAATAGTCCAACGACAAAATTACACTAAACTTCACAAACTGAAACCTCACGGTACCATGACGTTGGGTAGTTTCGTCATCGAAATGGACAACGTAATAGGCGAAAAGTATTTCGATACTTTCCAGATGAAAAACTTGCCAAACACAAAACGTAACTACACATTAGAAAAAATAATCGATTTATCATCGATAACGCCCAATTTAAATGTGGAACAATCGGGAAACGACAACCGAAATATTTTACCAGACGACAATAATCAAACGATGTCCAGCGAGGAAATAAACAAACTCAAGGATGAAGAATTGAGCTCCAGTACTATTTTAGAAAAATTAATCACTAATTCGAAAACTTTCGGAGAAAAGACCGAATACAGCCAAGAAAAATACATTAAAAAGAAGGCGAAAAAGTATTTCGAGTACATTCAAATCAGGAAGCCGAGTATCAAATTAATGGCTCAGATGTTCTTCAGACAGGACCCCGCCAAAATACTTGGTATTAGAATGGACGACCTATCTCAAATCCTAACTTATTCCAATGTGCAGTCATGTGGGACGCACTTACTATACGACAGTGGCACTTCTGGATTAATGACAGCTGCACTACTGGAAATCATCGGCGCCGGCACTGATGGTAAATTAATCCACATGCATCCCGGCAACGAATGCCAGAAGGTCGCCTGTCTTGCCATGGAGTTCCCAGAGGAGCAGTTGAAAAGATGTATAAGCGTAAATTTATACTCGGTTCTCAGACATTACTACCAACGAGTCGGCGATTCCCATAGGAAAACAACATTAAACGATGGACTAGTTGTAGAAAATATGGAAGTCGACGAGCCAGAAGCGAAACGTCGAAAACTTGACATGCCAGGTTGGGAAGTAGAGAATCGAAGAGCCTGCAGCCTTCTTCAAGAAGGCGTCCACTCTGTAATCATTACGGCCAAAGAACATCCCGTAAATATAGTGGACGCTTTAGATCCTTTCCTTCTACCTGGACGTAACTTAATTGTGTTTTCGTCGCACAGAGAACCGCTTCAAGAACTATACTTCCATTTAAAAAGCAAAAACTACTTGGACGTAAGAATAAGCAGCAATTTTTTGCGAAACTATCAAGTACTACCCGAGAGAACACATCCCGAAGTGAACATGACCAACGGTGGCTATCTTTTAAGAGCCATCAAAATAGATATATAAAATGAATGTAATTACCTGCTGGAAGAATTGTTCGAGCATGTACTTGTTCGATTGCGGTATCAGGTATTCCATGAATTCCTGCAACGCTTGGTATTGCGACGCCAAATAGACCAAACTTTCGACGGCGACGATTCTCTCGGCCAATCCGTGTAGGTTTTCCGGTTTTTTCGTATCGATCAGTGGCGATAGCGCGGGTTTCGTCACTCGATAATCATCTTTTTCGTCTCCTTGTAAAATGATGTTGTCGGAGATTTTTTTAAGGGTCATAGTTAATTGTTGACTGTAGAGAGCGTTGCTGGAGACGGTCTGAAAAGTTTATTCATTTTATACGTCTAACTTTTAAATTTTTAATCAACAAATTTGTAAATAAGTTTCACAGTGACTTAAGAATAAAATTATTAAGTAATGAGAAATCCATGCTATTCGTACAATTGAAATCAAGTAAACTTACCAAATCCGAAGCAAAGAAGAGGTGGACGACGTATAAATGGTAGTAAAAGAACTCGATCATACACATGACGATTTTGTAGGCGATCGGTCGAAGTAGTCGCGACATTTGTAAATACTTTCCCATTTGTCTAAGCACCGACAATGTTGTGTTAGTTAAAATGGGCGATCTGAAATTGTGCTTTTCCTTCTTCTCCTTGCAAGGCGATTCGTTACTTCGTCTCCGACTATCGTCGTCAAGATCTCTTTTTATCTCCTCCGAATCGTCCTCGTCGCTTTCCTCTGAAAAATAACCGCTGGCATCGGTCTCGTCCGCCAAAATGTCTTCATCGATGATAGTTTCGTCGAGGCCGGAATCGAACGGTGTGCCGTGCCCGGCGTGTCTAACGAAATAGTTCCCATAAATACTGCTGCCATCCTGCGAGTGGGTCGAAGACGAGCTGCAATCGTTAGCGACTGATTGACAATTGGGTTGCAGCGGGCGTAACTTGTAGCTCCTCAGCAAAGAACGTAACGATTTGAACTCCTAGGCAAAAACATTCCTCAAAATTCAGTCATTTTGAAACGATACTAACCTGTAGCTGTAACACACCGAACGTATTTTTAACGGGGCAAAGTTCCCAAACTTCGTTTTCGAAGAAAATACGCAACTCGTCTAAGCGAGCGGCGTGATAATTTTTGAAATAATTAACGCTTTGAATGCGAATCGATTCCAGTAAATCATCGGATTTGCTGGCACAAAACTCGTCACCAACTTGGATTAATCTGGGATTATAGTGGGTTTAGTATCCGGTTCAAAACGAAGCTTTTGTCTTACCTGTGCACTACGCTTAATACTTGAACGAACTGATCGAACTTATATCGATCCAAATCGACGTTTAATAGTAAGCTGGAAACTTTTCGTTGCACATCATCCCATATTTTAATCAAGTTGTGCTCCAATTTAGTTTTTTCAATTTTTTGTTCTTGATCGGGGCTTGCTTCTTCGGTTGAACGATCGTTATACCAATTAATAAGTTGGTGGTAGCTCAAAACTATTTTGAATAGGACTTTACACAAGTCGACTAGGCAAGGAATGATGACGTCTTGCGGTATTGCCTGGAATATTAATTTTACGTATCGTACTGGGTGTTATTTTACTTACTTGACACAGCATTTTATATGGATTTTTACCGGAATTATCGAGTACGTCTGAACTACTAACGTAGGATTGCACAACGTTAACCGCTTGATTGTAAATAGCGGTGATGTAATGTACGTGTAAATTATCGATAACGGAAGACTGGGATTTTTCTAATAACCGAAAGGCTTCTTGCAGTTTCGTGAAATCGTCTCCATTGAAATGGAGGCAGGTCTAAAATGCTTATTTTCAAAAGTGGTAACGATCGAGTGGATTATTTACTTGTGCCAAGGCTCTATCAAGTTGACTGTCGATGCTTTCGATCGTTTCTTGTAATTTGTAAGTTAGAGACGCGACGCACGTGAAGTGTCTATATTTGCTGGCGATTTTTTGACAACGTTGTAACTCGAGAATTGCGGCAACGTAGTCACTTTCATTAAGCAACAAATTAACTCGCTTCCCAAAGTTGTACTACAAGATATGATATTAATTATGTTATTAATGATGGGTTAACAGCAAAGTACCAAGTCTTTGATGGTACGCAAGTTGTTTAGTAAATTTTGCGATAATTTCCGTTTCCTATAATTAGCTAAAACGCACAAGGATTCCTCATACTCTCGTTTGACGACGCTCAGTTCTGAACGCCCCTTCTTGCACAATTCCAATGTTTCCCTGACATTTCCCAAGACTTCTAAAACGTGTTTGAATTCTTCGTTACAAGACGATTGGTGTTCAAGTATCAGTTGAAGAACTTTTTTTGACACCACTTGGTGTTGCTGTTTTAAATTTTTAAAATCCCTTTGTATTTGATCGCAATCCAATGCTTCAGGTAATTTCTACAATTAATGAAATTTACTCGTCGAAATTGTGGTTTTTAAACACTAACGTTCAACTCGAATCTACATATATCGTAGTTTTCGTCCATGGAGAAGTAAGCGGCTTCGATACTTTCCAAAATATCTTGGTCGGCCGGTCGATTTGATTCCGACACCGTTCTGCTGTTTATCGATAAGTTGGTGGCTTCGTTGAAATGATAATTGGCGTCGGAAAAACCCATTGAAGGTATTTTAGGTGCCTAAAAGCAATTAGGATGATTAAACATGAAAATGGTAATGTTAACGTTACCTGTTTGTTGATTAAACCGAAAATTTTGTTTTTAATTTCTTCCATTTTACGTGACTGCATTTCCTTTCTGAATCGCTCAATTTAATTCACTAAACTTGTATCGGAAACAATTGGAAAAAAAATATTACACATTTTTGACAAGAGGAAAAGAATAATATTGACAAACAAGTTTACGTCATTTTGAGGTTACAGAAATCTGTAATTTGTGATGCAATCCACGGACAATGAAATTAAAGCATCGCGTACACTTTTTATTGTTTTATAATATTCTACATACTTACAATTGAGTTTCAACTTTGGTTATTTCAAACCGTGTTTCTATCTCAATTTTTTACGCGATGAAAATAGAATTGAAGGTGTCATTTGTTTCTAAATAGCGATAGAAAAGTGTCAGTGGGCCTTTAGTTCAGTAGCTTAGTAAAATTTCAAATCGTTCGATAGATGTCGCAAATGTCCTGACGTTTTCAGTTCATCGGCGATTGTGTGAAGCCAAACCAAGATGGCCGTCGCGAATCGATAACCCAATACTGTGAAGAAGTGCTAAATTTTTATGTTGATAAATAGGGAAAGGAACGTTTCGTCAACGGGAAAACGGTCCGGACGATCGTCCGCTCGATTCGACGTACGTGAAGACGACAAACGCGTTCATGTGGCCATCCGTATCAGTTTCGTGAATATTACCATAAAGTGTTTTTATTGTCTTTGGAATTGAATTATTGCGGTGAGTAATCGCTGGTTCGTAAATCTTCGCGCGAGCTTTTTTGTGAAAGGTGACAATGGGATAACGTTGTCGATTCGGAACGATCGGTTAATTAATCTCATTACGCGGAGAGAGATGGTTAATTGATAAATTCGACTGACAAGCAGCTAATTGTTATGTATACAACTCGTACTGGGTGGGGGGTAAAACGATAATCCGTGGATGGAGACGTTTTTGTAACTGTAAAGTTTCGACGGCGCTTTTTGTCGACGTTATCCGCGGAATCGTGCTGATTTATTCGTGTGTAATTTATGTCGATAACGAAACGCCTCGCCACACGCCAACGGCGGCACGGGCATGCTGCGGCTCTTCTCCAAACACGACGACGTCGTCGCCGATATGATAATTTTCGAGTTCGTTTCGCGCGGATCCACCTCCGGTTCGATTTGCACGTAAACACCCGAATGGATTTATTTGTATTTTAAGAGTGTTGATTTTCAACTTTATCGCCATTATTGAATGTCAATATTTGGTGTTTCGATATGTTTGAAGTATTGGACAAACATTTACGACTCGATGATTTGTTTTACTGTTCTTTGATCGCCGTGTTCTTTTTCTGTGGTTCGTTTCAGCCTTTGTTTCGTTATAAAGGTTTCCATTAACAAACACCTGTCATTCTGCGGAAGTGAGTAAAAAATTGAAATTATAAGTTGGGGGGGTTCTTGATGTACTCGTTTCTTTTTGATGGGCGTAATTTTCTTATTCGTTGCACATTTGGTTTCACGTGACGTGCGTTATAAACGCAAAAATTTCAATCCAGTTATGGTTGACAGGTGTATATGATTTAATTTTGTGTACCTGGAACGTAAATGAAGAATAAAGTTTGAAAATGTTACATAAGAGCGTTCAAGGTACATTTCTACAACACAAATGTGAAAGTCGCAATTTTTTTCAAACCTCGTTTTTTTAAAGGTGACCATAGATTAGTAATAACAAGGCGAATCAATTTTTTAAACTGACAACAAAAATGAAATTAATTCCTGATTGGTCGATTAGTGAGGCAATTATTCAAATGTAAACTAAACACGGACAATGCCGCCTAATAACTTAATAAGCGGCGACCGTTCCCGTTGCCCCGGAATTTGTAATTCGATCAACCGTAGAAATTTTTGTGTAATAAATTCGAACGTTGTGTACGCGATGTTAACGATGACGGACCGCAAATATTGATTAAGCTTCGAGTCGAGTTTTACTGCTGATAATTATACAGTCGATATGTGTATTTCTGTAATTTGTAATGCGTTGGAACGAGAGTTTGCTCATTTATTACGTTTTCTTAATGAGTTTTTTATCGATATACACATTAAGCGCGCCATAAACGCACATATTGGCCGGCCGTTTACGAGCGCGCACCTATCCGCCGTACCGAATTGTTGTACGGTGCGGCGGAAACGCAGGACAGAACGCGCGATCCGGCCGATGATGAGGAAACGGATCGAAATGCGTGTCGGTCAAAGGACTAGCGTCGTAGTCACTTAAATTTCTCGCCGTTTCGACGTTTACTTCGCGACGGGTTTTATCTCTTTCGTATTAATTTTACGACCGCGTGCGGTCACGTCGTCGTTTACGAAGCGACCAAAGGGAAAACCGGAACAACGCCGCCGCAAATAATCAATTTTTACGACAGTAACGAATACCGTTCGGCGTGCGGATACCTAGAAATATTGGGTGGTAGTCGGATACGTAGCCTGTGCGTGGGTGACGTCATCGTTCTTTTGAGATAAACGGAGTGCAATTTCGCTCCAACAAAGAAAAGTCTGTGTTCAATCGTCAAAACAAATTTTTCGCTTTGTTTTCGAGCACGAGCAATTTCAGTTTGTCGCCGAGCGGGGAAACAAATGGATCTCTGCGAAGCAGTTTGTTGTGCATCCAGTGAAGTTACTTTTAAAAAACCAAGTTTGATGTGGCGCCGATCAACGGATTAATGTGGAAATCAGTTTGATTAATTGTTGAAGCGCATCATCACAGAGTTTTCCGTTTCAAACCTACCACAAAACTTAACTGGGGCGTTAATCTAAGAATATATAATCTGACTGTGTTGAGTTTTTAATCCCGATTCCAAAACCATCACCATCATTTAACGGAAGCGTCCGGTTTAAAAGGTACAGACCTCTAAAACTGGCTTAATTATTCCCACTGTCCCTACCTACTATTGTTAATCTAAAAACATGTATACCCAATGTATTAAGTTTTTAAACCTCATTCCAAAACCATCTCCATAATTAAACCGAAACGATTCTACAGACATTGTAAAGCAAAACCATAACCGAAAAGTAAGTTGATCAACCCCTATTCGCCTATCGGTACTATAGTAGGTAGGGACAGTGGGAATAATTAGCCACTCTTCAGAAGTCTGTAACTTTTAAATTAGACGTTTCCGTTTAATGATGGTCATGGTTTTGGAATCAGGATACGATTTGATCGTTATCTAATGCCCGCGCAGAAAAATTTTTCTGTTGACAAAGAACAAATAAACAGTTGCTTAGTACACTTTCCATATCGTTTTGTATGTTCGATAACACCGTTGCAGACATAATGATAAGTTTTCGCTATCGAGATTAGAATTTTTACTATCGATAGATTTCCCGACAATTAGCAAGCGCGCGTCGTCGTCGTCTTTAATCATCTATTTACCCGATTACGGAGATCGTTTGTTTTTAATAGGTTCTTGTAATGAAGTCGAGATTAGAACAATCGCCGTTTCGGTTGACGACGTGCCGCCACCGCGCCATCCGAAGAAGCGAATCGTGAAATTAATTTCGAAACAAATCGTTCGTTTTTCTTTTCCAGAATCATGTAAGTGAAGAAGACGTGCGAACACCTATTGAAGGAGGATCGGGCGATGTCGTACTGAGTATAGTTAGTGGAAAAGAGACGGGGAAATGGCTAACACGCAAGGCGAAATCAGGGTGGGTCCGGCCAACCAGGTAAAAGACATTTATGTACGTAAAATCCCAAAAAAACGGTAATTCCAAAATTTTAAAGTTACTCGAAATTATCGATTGACCCGATTACAAAAGTGTTCACACTTCCTTGATCGCTGTGTTCTATTAATGAATTCTTCCCAGAAGCTTATCGATAACGAAACGGGGAAACGTTATCGATACATATTTTGGGTTATTTCAAGGGCACACTGTGTAACTGGTCAACCGTATGTACAAAGGCATGTTTTATCTTTTACTTATTGGCTGAATACGGTCGTGTATTTTTGTTTTGTTTAGAGAGCATGGTAGAAAATAGCAGCTAACTTTCGTATACCTATACGCGGGTTCGATGGGATTTTGACGTCCCCCTCGTACGTGTATCTATTTATATACCTAGTACTTCTAATTCTCGATTTTCCTCACGTCCATTTCGAAACGGAAAGTCGGTTAGAATTGGTGTAGCTTTTGTTTCGAAATGTACCTTCCGTTTTTGAAGATAAAGCGACTGCTGCAATTTCAAGGACAAGCCGAAAAGTTTCTGCAATGCATTTCGAATTGACTTCGGTATTGACAACGTTATTCTAATAAAATAATAAAAAAAACTTTGATGTAGTTATTTATAGTTACAAATTCTAATTAGAAAAATAGCTTTCATTTATTTGTTTATTTCCCCGGGCTAGTAGGTATCGTTATCGGCATTTTAATAACCGATAAAAACAAAGTATTACTTTCTCGTACTCAGAGAATCTCGGTCCGAACGATCCGCAATGGGACCGTTTTTATTAACAATTTCACGACAATTACGACGTCTCGATTTACGGCTGTTAATAAAACTCGTTTCGATGGCGCGAGAGAAAGAAGGACGAAAAAAGTTCCTATCGTTCGTGCCGAACGCGAACCGCGACGACCGTAAAATTCGTTAACTGCAATGACATTTCCGTCGAATGTGTTTTTCCCAATAATTTATCGAAATATAATATTCCATTGCAGAAACTTTTTTTCCTTATCATTTACCATTTTTTTTATCGATCAAAACGTCGCTATATCTTCACAACTATCAATTCGCACTCTTCGAGCTCATTTATATTTGTTCTTAAGGCGAGATTACCGGAGTACAGACCTGGCGTTCCTCCGGATCGCTTGAGTCCGGACCCGGAGGACAGCAAGTCCCGCGAAGAGCTGAGATGGGTGCCCGCGATGACCCTCGACACGGATCTTCTGATGTATCTGCGAGCAGCCCGTTCTATGGCAGCGTTTGCCGGCATGTGCGACGGCGGTTGTCCCGAAGACGGAGCCAACGCCGCCTCCAGGGACGACACCACGATAAACGCCCTCGACGTGGTGAGTTGGGACCCCGATGTCCTATCTGCGAAAATTTTTCCGTAAAAAAATGAAAATGCAACAGGAATAAATATATTTACCAGTTAGTTTTTTATATATCAGCACACTCATCATTGACAACCCGACTTGCATATAGAATTATATAACATGTCGAAGCATAGAGTAAGCGTCTGTAGAAGTCACTTCATAATCTGAAACAAATTGAGCATAGAATTTCCTTCAGATTGATATGTAATTTAATACTTTAATTTGTACATTTGTTTCCAGTTGCACGACGCCAATTATGATCCGGGTAAAGCGCTGCAGGCGCTTGTCAAGTGTCCCGTGCCTAAAGGAGTCTACAAGAAATGGAGCGAAGAGGAAACGAAGCGGTTCGTCAAGGGCTTGCGAGTATTCGGAAAGAATTTCTTCAAGATACGTAAGGATCTCCTGCCGCACAGAGACACTGTAAGTCGCAACGTCGCCTCTTATCTCGTTCCCGCATCGAATAAACTATTTCGTTGCAGCCGGAACTAGTCGAATTTTATTATTTCTGGAAAAAGACGCCCGGTGCTAACAATAACAGACCGCACAGAAGGCGACGGCAGGGCTCCTTGAGGCGAATAAGGAATACTAGGAACAGTAGAGGTGGGAACAATTCAAACCAAGGTGATTTGAACCACAAAATTTTCATCGCACTAAACTGATTCATGTCTAGGGCGTAATGGGGCGCCAGCGGAAATGGAAACCAACAGACCATCACCCGGACCAGGGAAGGAACCCGGTGAAACCAGTTCGGTAACGGAGGACGACGACGAAGAAAACGACAGCGACAGCAGAGACTCCCAATATAGGTGTTCGCACTGCTTCACAACAAATTCCAAAGATTGGCAACCGGGTGGCCGCGACCGACAAATCTTGTGCTGGGACTGTAGAGTCCATTACAAGAAGACCAACGAACTGCCTCCAGTCGCGACCGCCAACAATCTCGAAGACATATCGACAACGGAAAACCCCGACGAGAGTCCGCAACGTATGAGGACAAGAAATAAGGCAGCCAAGGAACAGACGACGGCAGCGACAACGACGAACAGCAGTGGCGGTAGGAGTGCCACAAGACCAAAGCGAGGCGGCACGGAAACGCCCGAACCCAAAACCCCCGCTAAACAAAACACCGGCACAGACAAAACCGGCGCACCAAACACACCAAACAAAAAGAAACAAAAACTCGACACGCCGACCAAAAACCGAAAAAGAGCGCAAGAAAAAGTCGAGGACAACGAGGAAGAGAAGGAATTGTTCAAGAAAAAGAGGGACCGCGCGGAAAGTCCCTCGGCCGGTTCGGCATCCGGAGACGAAGTGGAAAATAACACGGAACCGGACGATAACAGTCCGGAGAATAGTCTTCCAGCACCTCCCGTCACAACAATCCCCAGCGTCAACAACAATAACAATAACAACGTGACGATCGACGGAAATCCACCAAAAGTAGTCAAAACGGAACCCGAAAGCCCCGCAGTCGTCCCTCCCGAAAAAGTGCAACCCGCCACCGTACCCGTTATAATGTCAAACAAAACGGACAATGCAGCACCGCTGAACGTGTCCATCCGACTGCCCGACGACATCAACGAAAGAAAAAATCTAATCAAATGTGCCAACTTGGACGACGACAAATTCAACGGCGTCGACGTCAAAGTGCCCACCGATACCAAACGAGAAATCAAAACTGAAACCACCAAAGAGGACGAGAAGGAGAATCCATCGGATAAAATCAAAACGGAACTCATCATCCCTCGAGTAATCCCGCCCAAGGAAGATTTCGATACGAATCCCGACCAACAGTCTCACATCGTGTCACTCAAAGACCACTTAAACGACCCCATGAGTTACTACAACGAAAACGCCCCCATCTTGAACCACCAAAATCCAAAAGACGCCAACTTGAAAGAACAACCGGAAATAAATCGGTCCCACGAACAAATAATCAACATGAACCACGGCAATTTCATGCCCCCCGATCAAATAAAACAGGAGCCGCCTTCGTTCGGATTCCCGCCGGCTCCCAAGGACGCCGCAACGAGTCACCAACCTCCACAACCCGACGCGAACGTTATCGCTAACGCGGTTGTGAAGATGGAACCGCGCGACGAACCGATCGAGTTAACCAACACGCCAAGGGATTACGGTCAAAACCAGATCACTAATCAACCGCTGAATATTCCCCAGGTGATACCGATGCAAACGTACGAAGACGATAGGCGAGTCGACAAATTGGAACGATCCGAACGAATCGATATGAGCGGAGGCGGTCCTGGTTCGATGGCTGGTGCTCAAATAGGTCAACCGCCTCTACCCAGCATGATGCAGTCGAATAATCTGGTCACAATCGGTGGTGGATCGCAACCGATTGGACACTATGGCTATTTGCAAGGCGGAGTTCCGTTGGCGTTGGACAAACCGCCTCCCCCAATTCCAAACCAAAACGAACCCCAAAATCTCAAGATCAAACAGGAGATCCAAGATCCTCCGCCGATGCACACGGGTACTTCTTTGCCGCCTCCTAGTCACATTCAGCCACTTTCGACGTACAGTCAAAGCAGCGCTCATCCCCCTCCGGCTCCCGTCCCCATGGTCGGCGCCGGCTCTTTGGGACCAAATCAAGGCCCCTTCCTTCCGCCCCATTTGCCGCCCGTTTCGTCGATCGATCCGTTGCAAAGTCTCAAGGATGTCAAAGTGCCCGGTTACGTGCCGCCCGGCTCGCAAAATAACGACCGACCGCCATCCAGACCGACGGCACTGGAGGTCAAGAAGGAGCCCGATTTTGGCGGTATATCCACGAGCCGAGCCAGCCCCGCGCAATCGGTCGAAAAATGCTCGACGCCGAAAAACGTCACACCTACCATGATTTCGCAAACTCCGCCCCTTCGACAAACTGGTAAATGGTTGAATTCGTTTATTTTAGCATCGTTGCATGTTGCACTTTTCAGGAACTAATTCTCCCCATTCCGCCATCAACTTGATGAGTTCGAGTTCCGGCGGTCCTCCAACTTCCCTACCTCAACCGATGCATCCACAACCGGGCGGTTACCCGCCTCAGCCTTCGCACCCCCTAATGCATCCTTCGTTTCTCCACCCGATGCATCCGTTTCATTCACACCCATACTCGCCTTATCCATTTTCCTATCCGTATCCTTATCCGGTTCCACAGCCGCACCCCATACCACCCCCGTCGGGCAGGGTAGACGTGCCGCAAAAGATTGACACGGTCAGCGCTACTTTGATGTCGTCCCAGCACAGCACCACAAGTACCCTAACCAGTAAGAAGGAAATCCGGGAGCCTAGCGAGAATGGCACCGAGCGACATCAAACGCACGAGATGACACTGACGCATAACCAATCGACGTCGCATCACAGCTCGGTCCACGCCAGCTCGGAAAAGCACAATTACGGTGGCGGTTCTAGCCATTCCATCACGATATCGCACTCAACTAGTACCAGTTCCAGCCAGTCGGTCCAGCACAAAGTTAATCAGAAGACTGTGCGAACGGGTTCCCCTCACGCACCTATATCTCAGGTTCGTTTCTATTGTTCCTGTTTTACCCGTTACGATGAAACTCGTTTCAGGTCACCTCGTCGACAATCAATCACTCATCTTCGTCTTCTGGTGGCTCGAATCACCAACACACGCACCACCACACTCATCACCACGAAAGGTTGTCGCCCGGTAATCAACTTTTGCGGCACGGAATGCATTCGAAAGCGCCCTCTCACAGTAACATGCAACACCTAATGATCCAACCACCGAGTCTTGGCCATCATCCGGCAGCCTTAGGACCTCCTCAGTCGATGGGTAGCAGTTCGTTGGAAGCCTTACGCGCACATGCCGCTCAAGCTGCGGCGAATATGCAACAGCAGCAGCAGCAACAACAACAACAACAACAACAGCAGCAGCAACAACAACATCAATCGTCAAACATGCATTCTAGCCCATCGCCAATGAGCGGTCTACAACCAGTCAAACCGCCACCATCGCAACCTGAGGAAATCGTGAAAATCGAACCGGAGCCTGAAATCATAGCTGAAGAAGAAGGTCAAACCAGTCCCACACCAACCAGGCAACCTTCCCCTGAACCCCGAATTGAAGACACCGAATGTCATCGCAGTCAATCCGCAATGTAAAATTTTTATTCAACAATCAACCGCTGACCTAGTAACATATCATTTTTAGATTTTTACGCCACTGGAACCGCGGCGACTACAATTCGTGTACGAGAACCGATTGGACATTCAAACCAGTTCCCGATTCCAAATTGGCACGAACGCGCGAAGAACGTTTACGCAAGCAAGCGGAACGGGAACGCGAGGAAAGGGAGAAGGCGCAGCAGGCTCAGGCTCGCAAAATCGCCACTCCGGAAAAGCCGGACGTGAAGCCGCCGTCGCGCGGACCGCTCGAAACGGTTTCGTCGCCCTACGAGCGCTTCCAACGGCCGCCCGGCGGTTTTCAAGATACGCCCGCCTTGCGGCAGCTGTCGGAGTACGCGCGGCCCCACGGCGGTTTCAGTCCCGGCCATATGCAACGCACCTTGTTGCCGCCCGCGCACGTCATCGATCCCATGTTGCAGTATCAGCTGAACATGTACGGACCGGCGGCGAGGGAACGTTTGGAGCTGGAACATCTCGAACGGGAAAAGAGGGAACGGGAGATAAGGGAGCTGCGAGAACGCGAGCTGAACGATCGGCTAAAGGAGGAACTGATGAAAAGCGGTATGCGCGGTCCCCCGAATCCAATGGATCCGCATTGGCTGGAAATACAGCGGCGGTACGCCGCTGGACTCGCTGGCCCGGCTGGTGAGTGTCTCAGCAATCGCCTGAATCTTAGGTGAATGAACACTTTGTTACAAATGTCCTTATGATGATAATAAAGTTTTCATTCATCTTTAGTTTTTCACTCCACAGCTCAGTTTTTCTAACTCATCATTCATCCATAACTAAACGATCGTTTTTGTGTTTTTCCTTATAAGTATGAGATTTAGGTTATTTTCCAGGTCCCGGAGGTATCCCGTTGCACCATTTCGCGCTGTACCCCGGCGCGGGGGCCAGCCCGCAGTTGTCACAATTGGAACGAGAACGTTTGGAGAGGCTCGGCATACCGCCACCAGGTACACCGGGAGGTCCACCTGGAGCTCCGCCCGGTCATCCTCATCATCCCGCCCACCAAGCTCAACTGGAAGCCGCCGAAAGATTGGCTCTGGCGACCGATCCCATGGTAGTCAGTTTGCAACATTCTCAGCGCGTCATTTTCATCCAACAATATATGTTACAGGTACGATTACAGATGGCGGGTATATCGCCCGAATATCACGCGCATACGCACGCCCATACACATGCGCATACCCATCTTCATTTACATCCTCAGCAACAGCAGGCGCAGCAGGAAGCAGCTGCGGCCGCGGCGGGTTTTCCTCTACCAGGTGAGCGAGAAAATCCAACGATTTGTGTCTATGATCCGGTTGTGTTTTAGCATCTGGAGCGCCAGGTTATCCACGCCCTGGCATGATGCACGGCAGGGACGGACCGTTAGCAGCTTTGCATCATCCCGACTTACTGGGAAGGCCTTATGCTGATCAACTGGCTCATCAAGTAACTAATAATCGCATTTTGCGTCAGTTTCATTGACTGAGTACGTTTACAGGCGGCCGCGCACGAACAATTGCAACGCCAGATAATCATGGAGCGAGAGAGATTCCCTCATCCTTCTATAGTCGCACAACACGAAGAATACTTGAGGTGAATGAATAACGGAAATTATTAGAACCAATTGAAACGATTTTTTCCAGACAAAGGGAAAGAGAGCTAAAAGTGAGAGCTTTAGAAGATGCCGCTCGAGGGTCCAGACCATAAAAGGTGAGTCACGTCGATCACGCGTTTCGAAACTTATTGAAAACTTTAGGTCAACGGCATTGTGGAGTGTCGAATATAACTATAAAATAGTTTTCGAAACCGTTTTTCATCGATTCTAAGGACGATCCGAAATAATTTCGGAGGTACTTACAAGAGTGGTTTTTCTTCGTTAAATATTTTTTGCAATCAGTGGTGATTATAATTTTATAAATGAGTGTTTAATATATACATATAGAGAAAAATGTAAAATAAGTATTATAATTTAAACGAAAGGATTATAGAGTGTCGTACAAATGTAAAAAAATGTATACCGAAAAATTACAAAATTATGTATATTTTTTACACATACTGTAGATAAATTCTCGTGTCCGTTGAATTTGCAATCAAAAAATGAAAAAAAAACGTAAAAGGCGATGCGGGTCGAGTTTCGATTGCCCGTTGTTTTAATTTCTATATTTTACAGTCTCGGCGACTGATACGACTACTAACGGTCCATCTTCATACTGTAACTTTTTCGTTTTGTATATTTTTTTTGTTTATCGACTATCAAATAAATTTTCTACCAAAGATTTCCACTTTAAATAATATGATTCCTTGCAGATTTTCATCACATTTGAGATACTGTTGTCTTTCATGTTTCAATTTGAATAAGGTTATTACTTTTTCTATTACGGAATAGAATCGTTGTAAATAAGTTTAGATCGAAATATTTTTCAGAGAAGCTTTTTATAATAGAAGAAAAAAATGTATAAAGTAACGTTTAAATTATGTATACAAACTTAGCTGAATAAATTGTATTCATTTCTAATTCCATATCGTACTTACACATATCTATTCCTGAAACCGTAATTTGTTATCCCAAAGTGTTTTTTATAGCAACCTGTAAGGAAAATATCTAGTTTATATTTTTCCAGTTGGAGAAAGGGGAAAACGCGAATAGCTAATGGCTGAAAATAAGTTTAGAAGTATGTATCGAATTTCTGTAAAAGGGCCACGTCCTAATCGGAAAATAGTTGAATGAAACTAATAAGAATAAAATATCAATTTTCACCACCGCAATAAAAGAGTAGAATTAAGTTTGCTGGTTTCATAAATGCGCAGTTATGCAACGATTTCGAATTTCGTTCATTGATTTAAAAAAAAGCCCATTCTTAGTCGCTAAGAAAAACTCACGTTTGCAGAATATTTCGCCACAATGTTCTTCTACGTTGCTTGGATGGACTGGTTTTAGGCAGGAATAGCAGGAAAAGCAATGATTGTGGTAAACTCCGTAGGAAGTCAAGATCATTTCGGCCGCGTAAACCTGAAAGTTAATTGGGCTATAGCACCATTAAAATTAAATTTTTTTATTTTAATATGTATGAACCTTGCGGCCGCAACGGCGACAGGGAGCGCATCCCGATCTATAAAATTCTTCCTCGCGGAACCGACTGGGAGGTGGTTTATCGCAACATCTATTGTAGTTTTTCGATATATTCTCCTTTTTGCACCTACCGCAGGGTTGGTTGTCGTTGGGTTTTTCTAAGGATGATGAAGATTGGGATGGCGACACTGCGGGTTTTTCTTTTCTACAAACAAAAAAGTGTTTAGTTGAAAGTTTTGCGTTACGAGCGATCATAGAAACCTGTCGCAGCGAGGATTCCTGCTAAAGTAGCTCGCTAGTTCCCTGGGGATAGTGTAGCCGGCGCTGCGTTTTTTACATTTGCAGATGAAGCAGTCGACCGAACGAGAAGCGCGACACTGAAATTTAGGCATGTCAATATTGTGCATGGTATACTAAAATTTATTAAGAATTAATTAAAATTTACAGAATAGCGGACAAGTGAGTTTATAGGAGAGAATCGAATTTTCAAAACGACTATAATTGATAATAATTTGAAAAAAATATGTCGAATATAAATTTAAAAAAAAATTCCGACAATGAATCAATTGCGATTTATTTTACGAAATTTAATCTACTTGTTATTTTTTATTACCCGGATCTTCGAAAATATTTTAGGATGATAACATTTTGGGAGATAAAATAATTTGCTTATCAACAATTTCCGTCGAACTACGAGCATTGTCTCGTATGAAAAACAAGTATATTTTTTCCTTTTGGAATTACAGGATTAATTTTTGTTATCGAAAACTACTTCTCTCATAGATATTTCAAATATGTCAAGTACGTTGTTTTTCAAGTCGAAGATGGCCTATACAGAAAATACATATAAAAGGACGATATTTTTTTGAGGAACCGACAATTGTTCAAAATGAGACCGTCGAATTTTTATGTGTTATGTTTTCTGGCGTTCAGTTCAGCATTTTCTCTCGATAAACTCGAGTAAGTTAAAATAAATGTAACATCGCTTACCTCACTGAAAGTTATTTAAAAGTACTTTTTTATTCAATGAGGATTTTTATATTTGCGTCATTATGAAACCGGTCCAATTTTATTCAATAGCACCATATACTATTCAATTTTCGTTTAGAGTCGAAGAAATTTTTTACCTTTTTTGTAATATGTATTGTAATAGTAATTTAATTTTAACTTTATATCTTTCAGGAATACTTGTGAAAATATTGATGTCAATGAAGTAAACCAAGTGATTATGTCACATATTAATGATTTCATTGTAAAGGAGACACATAAATTACCAGCTATCAGTGGTAAATCCTTTCTCGACCAGGATATTTTTGATTTTCCCGATGGAGTAGCTAAAAATTTTTCGAAATTTGAAATATCAGGAGTCCCACAAATTATTGTTGATGCGGTGAAAACTGTATTGGTTTTTCCGATTTCATTCAGCCAAATCAACGTAATAAATTATTTAGTCCTACTATAGTTGAAATTTGATTTTTATAATTTTTTGTAGTGGAGTCTAACTGGTACAATATATGACGCCCTTAGCAAGCCCCAACCCGGCGAAGTTAGTGGTATATTGAAAGATGGACAGTTTAAGTTAACAATAAAAATTTTAGTTAGAAATTGCAACATTACCATGAGAGGATTTGACATTTTAAATGAGGGGTAAGGAGTTCATCTTTATAAATATTGATTATATTCGATTATTTTCAGTGGTACCACATTCAACTATGATTTTCCGACATTTGAAAGCCGCTACGATACGGTTAAATATAATTTCGAACCGGCATTCGGCAAAAAAATTAAAGTTGAAGACTTGGAGAAGAAATTTTTGCCTTCTACTTTTAAGAAAGTGATCAACGGTATTATATATCCTTGAACTCAAAAGTTTCGATATATGATGTTGCCATTATGAATTTTTGGAACTATATATTTATTTTTGGAAGTTGTGTTATATTTTTTCCTTTCTGGATTCCAGGATTTCCTTGTCGCCCCAAGTGATTGGTATCGTAGAAAAAAAAGCTCTTTTGGAAAAAAAATAGAAAACGATAGATATCTCAGTGGAAAATTGTTCAATAACTCACTCCTCTCTACAGTCACGCTGCGTTTAGAAACATTTTAAGCTTTGATTGGCACTTCAGTCCCGGATGCACTAAAAAAATTACATGCTTATCAAAACAATGACATCGAGAAAATCGTTTTGAGTATCGTCTCATAACACAATGGATTTAGTTAAACACTGCATACTTGAATATGCATTGAAATATCTTTATCAATTTTTTCAGATGGTTCTTAAATATAAAATCTGGATGATGATGCTTAAGAGACTTAAAAATTGTTCAAAATGCGATCGATTGTTTGTATTTTATTTTATTTCGCATTCGCCCGTTCTGTTTCTCTCGAAAAACCAACCGTTTTGAACAATTTAAATAATGTCTCTTTTAGAGCCAACTGTAGCGATTTTAATATTCTCGTCATAATGGATAAGATTGTGTGGCATATTAACCTTTTGTTTGAACAAAAGTTGACTTATAAACTACCTGTTGTAAGGGGTTATGTAAGTATATAACTTTTTGTTGCTTTGCTGCTTTTTAAAATTAGCTCATTTTAGAATTTCCATTTTCCTGATGGACTGGCGTATAATTTTTGGAACTTTGAAAGTAGCGATGATATATTTTCCGATGCAGATCCTTCGGGGGTTACCTTGTATTTTACCATTTCATTCCAGCAATATAATGTATCGAATGTTTTCACTATTGCTACAAATTTTATTCGAATATTTTTTTAGTGGTGGTTAACTGGTGTTTTATTAGATAACTTAGGTAAATTGCATTCGGGTTACGTTACCGGTAAAGTGCAAAATGGAAAGTATCGGCTGAAAATGAGAATTACGAGCAGAAATTGCAATTTTACTTTGGTTGGATATAAAATCTTGAATCCAGGGTGAGGGTTTTTGTCTGCTAAAAACAACGTTGATTAATGCCGAATTATTTTTAGGGATACCTCATATACCTTCAATTTTCCGACTTTTCCACATTCAACGGATTCGATTAAAGTTTTTTTTGAAAGTGAATTCAATCAGCAAATTAAAGTTGATGAATTGGAGAATAATTATTTGATCTCTAAAATCAGAGAAGTGATCAAAAATATTATATACCCATAGTAACTATTCTTGTAAAACTATCAATATTAGATGTGGTTACTATGACATTTATGAAATATAAATCCGGAAAAAGAAAACTAGTTGTAGTGAATATACCTACGTGGCAGCAGCATTTCTTCGAAATTTTGGTTAGGGGAAAAGCGTACCATATGTAATGTGGATGTGTTTACATTTTGGGTAACATAGACACGTCCAGAAACGATTCTAACGAATATTGTGTTTTGCTTACAACAAAAAATGTTTCAATACTTTACCCTTGATGAAAATAAAAAACACATTTCATCAAATTATCTATGTTTATGATTACATATTAAATATTTTGCACAATTGATCAATGTCACTCACAAGATGAGTGGTTCGGAGATAAAATAAATGAATCGCGATGAGAAACTAATCAAAACGCAAATCTCCGAAATTGATTTGAAATGATAATCCAATCCTTGTGCGCATTAATTGAAAAAAGTTCCATTCTATAAACATGATTCAATCGGGACTGAAAACTATTGAAATAAATATTAATATGAAACTAATTTTTCACAAATCAAATAAGTTAAATAGCGCGTATTTTCCCCAAGTATTTAGAAAAATTGTCTGGTCTACGTCCCGAAAATAAATTAACGAAAGTTATTAATTATTATATACTCGTATATCAAAGTTTTACATTTTTGCATATGATTGTTATAATGACAAACCAACTGAATTAGTTGATACGTTTATGTCTCGTATTAACGATTTCTTTGCAAAAAACTTAGCTACTAACTCATTTCTAGTTGCTGATGGTGCGATAAGTATCGATTAACTTCAATTTGTAGTTACAGAAACATAATTTCTCCAGCTTAATAGCATACGAATTTTTGATATTTAAAAAAATAGGGGATACTGAAGTCGATCGTATTTAAATTGTATTGGTTAACCTAATTTGTAATTTGTAATATGAAATTATCAAAATTTCACTCTTATAATATTACACAGTGAAAGCTATTATTTACGTAGAATAGCACAGAATGGCGAAAGCACCGGCGCAATACACGATGGAGCATGTATCAATTTAGAATGAAAATAACCATCAAGAATTACATTTTTGTATTGACTGGATATGGTCGTTTTGAACAGAAAGTCAAGTGGAAGATTAGAGAAGAAATTTATATTATATCGTTACAAAGTGTAACATTGAAAACGACTACACGAACAAATAAGCAAACACACATTAATTTTCATATATCCTCATGGTGCGTAATTTGACTTGAACCCATCGTTGGATTTGGTAAATGAAATAAAAAATTAGAGAAAACTTTTTGGTTTGAGATGCACCTCAAACGTAGTCGACTAGTGTTAAAAAATCCTTCAATCGTTAATATCTTGTAACTGTGAAATTAGCAAACGTTCTTAAATTTGTCGATATGACATAGCGTCATCTGCTATGTACAACGATAGATATGCGTTTCGACGGAATGACGCGACTGTTTCATCATACCCTAAGCAGCCGCACGTGTTATTTAATCGAAATTTTCCGATTTCATTTTTTGATAACGTAAAAACAAAATTTAATTATCTTATCAAAGCCGAAAATACATTTCGATTCGATAAACACAAATTTCCAGTGTTTTCAAAAAAAAAAAAATGAGGCGTATATTTGTCGAGGGTTTCGGATTATCATCCAATGCAAAGATCGCTTCGTTCGAAAATATAAAAACTGTTTTTTTTTTCTGTAAAATTAATATTATATTTCAAAATGTTCTATTTTATTGCGAATATTTTACGAAGTTCAAAATACGATAGACCGAGTTTGATATATTGAAGTATGTCACACGTGGATCTTGCTCGTCATTTATGAAAAACTAGATACGGTTATTGCAATCATACATCGGCCCGATACGAAATTGAATTTGGAATGCAATTTGATTATCTGCATAAGATCTTGATTAACGCAAGATTTATCTTATCGAATTGCAAAATATTTGAGAAATTGTTTTTTCCCAGAAAAAATTAGGCGTATATTCCTATTTTTGTTAATCATCGAATCTAAAGGTCGCTTCACTCGAAAGTATAAAAACCGATTTTCTTTTAAGAAATAAACATTCTTGTCAAAATGAGACTGTTGATTGTTTGTACCTTATGGTGTTTGGCGTTAGCCTCCGCTATTTCTGTCAATAAATTAAGGTGTGTAACTAACTTGAGTTAAGTCAATTGAGGGATTGAAAAAAATTCTTCTTTTATATTACAGTCGCATATCATGTTGGCAATCGACTACGCTTACTATGCTCACTAACAAAATTCTGGAAGGTGTTAATGACCGCGCCTCAAAAATTCTCACTCGTGGGATACCTGCTATTAGTGGTCATGGTTGGGGTTATGTAAATATCGCTTAATTATTATAAATACTGAGTTGCGTTTCATTATATTATTTTGTCATTGCAGAAATATCAATTTGTTGATGGAAAAGTTACCTATTTATCGAAAATCGTAATGGATGGACTAATTCATTCAGAGGGACATGGTCTAGAATACGCACTTGTGTTTTTCCATATTTCCTTGAGTGAAATTAAGGTATAATGCTTTTTAGTTATAAAATGTTTAATATCACTTAAACTTTTTAGTGGGAATATACTGGTCATATTACTAATCCATTCGAAAGAGTTTTTCCTGGCAAAGTTTCCGGGTCAATTAAAGAAAGAATCCTTGGTTTAAAAATAAAAGTTACTTACGATGATTGCAGTTGTACATTCCCTGGATACACTGGACGGTCCGGAGGGTATGTCGGCTTTTTTTTGATAAAATCTCTATTAATACAAAATATCTGTTTGCAGGAACAGCACAGTGACCCTTGACTTTCCGGGAGTTGAGGATAGGATGATTACTTACTTTAACGAAAACTTTAAACAACAATTCGATCGTACGGTTAGATCAGAAGATTTGGAGAACAATTTCTTCTATGCTATTATAAACGAAACAGTTAGAAATTTTGTATTTCCTTAGAATAACTATCTATTCTATATTGTCGCTCATTAACCAGTAGTTGTTATTTATTAAGGAGATATTTACGTTAATTTTGCGTATTTTTTATATTACTTAGAGATTTCGATTATTGCTTCATATATTTATAGATGTTATTTCATGAATTCTTCTGGAATATAGAATTCCCATTTAGTTTCATTGTGATTTGTTAATATTTTCATTCTTTCTCAATAAAAAGAATTCGTTTAATATTTTTGATTTTGGCAATTACGAGTTATGAATACCATTTCATGATGATTGCTTTCTCTCTTCCGATTTCACTGATTATATTAGAATTTTTGTATTATAATCAATTTCGTTTAATTTTTTTTGCATCGCTTTCATTACATTGCTCCCTTTTTTTTGCGACAATTATATATTTATTTCTCTTATGTTCTATTTTGTTTAGAATTAGAAACGTTCTAAAATTTGTCGAAATAATATGGCGCCATCTGTTATGTACAACGATAGACACCCGCTTCGAGCCATTCTACTAGGTAGCGCGACTATTTCCTACCCTAAGCAGCAGCACGAGTTATCTAACCGAAATTTCCTGATTAAATTTTGATTCGATAAAAACAAATTTGATGTACTTGAGATATCTCGTGTTTTTAAATGAAAAATGAGGCGTATATTTCTCGAGGATTTTTGGTTATCATTGGATGTAAAGGTCGCTTCGTTCGAAAATATAAAAACTAATTTTTTTTGCTCGATAAATCAAGAGTCTTTTTCAAAATGAGATCGTTGCTTGTTTGTACTTTGTTGTGTTTGGCGTTCGCCTCCGCTATTTCTGTCAATAAATTAACGTACGTAACTAACTGAATTGATTGAAAAAAAAACCTTCGTTTATATTACAGTCGCGATTGTTGGTCATGGACTGCATCTAGTGACATAGCTGGAAAAATCGTGGGAAATATTAATGACCGCCTATCGAAAATGAACCCTCGTCCAATACCTGCTCTTAGTGGTGATGTAAGTATCACTTAACTAATATAAATACAGAATTGCTTTTCAATATTTTGTCATTGTAGCATTATGATTTTGGTGATGGAAAAGTGGAAAATTTTCCGAAATTCGTGATTGCTGGACAAGTTAGAACCGATGTATCTCCTGGGTCAACAATTCTGATTTTCTCTATTTCCTTCAATCAAATTAAGGTATAATACTTTTTAATTATGAAATGTTTAATTACACTTAAACTTTCTAGTGGTATTATACTGGTACTATTGCTGATATATTCGAAAGAAATTTTCCGGGCAAAGTTTCCGGGTCTATTGAAGAAGGAAAACTCGGTTTACGAGTAATGGTTACTGAGGGTGATTGCAAATGTACTTTGACTGACTACAAAATTCAGTCCGGAGGGTACGTTGGTTTTTTTTATGAGATCTCTATTATTACAGAATATCGGTTCGCAGGAATAACAAAATAACCTTCGACTTTCCGAAACTTAAGAACATTGACTATTTCGTTGAACGAGACTTTAAAGCAGAATTCGACCGTAGAGTTAAATCAGATGATTTGGAGGGCAGATTCCTCTATGCTGTTGTGAACGAAACAGTTAGAGATTTTGAATTTCCTTAGAATAAGTATCTAGTTGCTCAATAATCGGTACTAGTTATCAGATTTTGCGTATTTTTTATATTAATTGGAGATTCATTTTTTATATTTTCATTGAATTTTGAATCTGGGTTCTGAAATAAAGAATTTGAGTGCAATTTTCAATTTTTGTATCAACGTGTTTCGAATATTTTTTCCCGATGATTGCGTTTCCTTCTAGATTTAAATACATTTTGATTTATTAAAAACAAATTTGATGTATTTGCGATATTCCGTGTTAAAAAAAAATGAGGCGTATGTTTTTCGAGGACTTTTGGGTTATCATCGAATGCAAAGGTCGCTTCGTTCGAAAATATAAAAACTGAATTTTTTTCGAAAAATCAAAAGTCTTTTTTGAAAATGAGATCAAATATTTAAAATTTGAATTCTCATGTTGCGTAGTTTAACTTCAGCACATCGTTAGACTTGATAAATAAAATAAAAAATTTGAGAAAAATTTTTGGTCGGAGATAGACATCAAAAGTAGTCAATTAGTATTAAAAAATCGATCGTAAATATCTAGAAGCTATAAAATTTGTATACAAAGTTAAATAGGATGAAATGATATGAGGCCATATGTTATGTACAACGATAGATACGCGCTTTTGAGCCCTTCAGCGGGAAGGCGCGACTGTTTCATACCATAATTAGCCGCACGTGTTATTTCCTTATTTAATTTTTTGATAACGTAGAAATCAAATTCAATTATCTGATCGAAATCAAAAATAAATTTCGATTCGATAAAAACAAATTTGATGTACTTGAGGTATCCTGAGTTTCCAAAAAAAATGAGGCGTATATTTCTCGAGGACTTTTGGGTTATCATAGAATGCAAAGGACGCTTCCTTAGAAAATTTAAAAACCCATTTTTTTTTTCGAAAAATCAACAGATTTTTTTTCAAAATGAGATCGTTGCTTGTTTGTATTTTGTTGTGTTTGGCGTTCGCCTCCGCTGTCTCTGTCAATAAATTAACGTACGTAACTTACTAGTGCACAAATTGATTAAAAAAAAACATTCGCTCATATTATAGTCGCCAATGTTTTTCATCGCATGCAACTGATGACATAGCTGATAAAATCCTGGAACTTTATAATGATCGCCTATCGAAAAGTGCCGCTCATCATCTACCTGCTCTTAGCGGTGGGGTAATAATTATCGCTTCACTAATATAAAAATCCATTTAAAGCAACTTCTTTTCATTATTTTCTCATTGTAGAATTATTATTTTGATGATGGAAAAGCGAATTATTTTTCGAACTTCGAAAGAGTCGGGAAATTTAAAATCGACGTATCTCCAGGGTCAACAACATTGATTTTCCCTCTTTTCTTCGGACAGATTAAAGTACAATACTTTTCAGTTGTAGTATGTTTAATATCACTTAAAATTTCTAGTGGTATATGAAAGGTTCTATCATTGATTATGCCCAAAGATCCTATTCAGGCAAAGTTAGTGGAACTATTGAAGAAGGAAAACTCGGTGTAGTAATAACTGTTACTGAGGGTGATTGCAATTGTACATTGTCTGGATACAAAATTCAGTCCGAAGGGTATGTCGGTTTTTTTAAAATGAGATGAACATCAATATAAAATATTTGTTTTTAGGCGCAGCAAAATAAATTATGATTTTCCGCAACTTCCAGATATTTATCTTTTCGATAAGGAATATTTTGAAAGAGCTTTTAATTATAGAATTAAATTAGAAGATTTGGAGAACGATTTTTTGAATTCGGTTTTAAAAGATGTCGTTAAAAATTTTGAATTTCCTTAGAATAAGTGTCTATTTATATTGTTGCTCATTAATCAGTAATAGTTATCAATCCAGAAGATAAATGTGTTGAATTTGCGTATTTTTCATATTACTTGAAGATTCCGTTTATTTTCGCATGTATTTATAGATTTTATTGCCTGAATTTTTGTGGAATATAAATATCCCCATTGAGTTTCATTGTAAATTGTAAATTTTTGCATTTTTTCACCAATAAAAGGAATTCGAACAATATCTTTAATTTTGGCGATAACGAGCCATTTCATGATGATTTCCTTTTCTCGTCCGATTTCACTGGGTATATTATATTTTTGTATTATAATCAATTTGGTTTAATTTTTTGAATCGTTTTCATCACATTGTCCCCCTTTTTTATTTTATTTACCTTTAAATTTGCGAGAATTGCATATTTTTTCTCTTACGTTCTATTTTAGTTCGAATATTTTACGAAGTTGAAAATACGATAGACCGAGTTTCGATAAATTTAATTATTTTACACGTGGATTTTGTTTCATCATTTATGAAGATACGATCGAATGAAAATCTAGATACATATGTTTATTGGAATCGTACATCAGTGGCGCAACCAGGATTGAAGCCTGGAGGGTGGCACCCGATCCTATTTTGGTAACACTAACACTCTTCACTCTCCAATAGCTAGTCATGACTAGAACAATAAAAATAAAGGTAGTCAATAGATTGCTCGCGTTTCTGAAGCTGTCTAAATCGTACCGACTGACAGGCTGTTTGGGGGGCACGTGCCTGGGCGCCGTCCCGCCGGTTGCGCCTATGTTGTACATAGACTGGATACGAAATTGAATCTGGAAGGCGATTTGATTATCTGCATAAGATCATGATTAACGCAAGGTTTTATCTTATCGAAATGCAAAATTTGTTACGAATCCATGAAAACAATTTTGAAATACTTGAGAAATTTGTGATTGCCCAGGAAAAATGAGGCGTATATTCCTGGAAAATTTTGGGTTGTCATCCAAAGGTCGCTTCACTCGAAAGTATAAAAACTGATTCTCTTTTGAAAAATCAACATTCTTCTTCAAAATGAGATCGTTGATTGTTTGTAGTTTATTGTGTTTGGCGTTCGCCACCGCTATTCCTGTCAATAAATTAACGTATGTAACTAACTAGTGCACAAGTTTATCGAAAAAAATCGTTCGTTTTTATTACAGTCGCGAATGTTGGTCATCGACTACATCTAGTCAGATAGCTGACAAAATCCTGGAAAGTTTTAATGGCCGCCTATCGAAAAGTGCAGCTCATGAGCTACCTGTCCTTAGCGGTGAGGTAATTATCTCTTAACTAATATACAAATCTATTTGAAGCAACTGCTTTTCATTATTTTATCATTGTAGTACTATGATTTTGATGATGGAAAAGCGAATTATTTTTCGAACTTCGAAAGAGTCGGAAACATTAAAACCGAAGTATCTCCTGGGTCAACAACAATGATTTTTTCTCTTTTCTTTGGACAGATTAAAGTATAATTCCTGGTTAGTTGTGATATGTTTAATATCGCTTAAAATTTACAGTGGTATATGAAAGGTTCTATTAAAGACTATGTCCAAAAATCTTATTCAGGCAAAGTTCACGGAACTATTGAAGAAGGAAAACTCGGTTTACGAGTAATAGTTACTGAGGGTGATTGCAAGTGTACATTGGCTGGATACAAAATTCAGTCCGGAGGGTATGTTGGTTTTTTTTTGATAAGTCCTCTGTTAATACAAAATATCCGTTCGCAGGAATAATAAAATAACCTTTGACTTTCCGGGCCTTGAGCATATTCCTTATTTTGCTGAGCAAGATTTTAAAAAAGAATTCGATCGTAGAGTTAAATCAGATGATCTGGAGGGCAGATTTCTCTATGCTGTTGTAAACGAAACTGTTAGAGATTTTGAATTTCCTTGAAATAAGTATCTATTCTACATTGTCGCTCATTAACTAATAGTTGTTATCAATCAAGAAGATATTTGTTTTGATTATGCGCATTTTTCATTTTAATGTTATTTTCGCATATATTTATAGATTTTATCGTGTTTTATTTAATTTTAAATCTGCTTTCTGAAATATAGAATTTGAACACCATTTTCAATTTTGTTATCAGTCCTGTGGGAACCATTACCGATGAAACTGAAGGAGGAAAGTTTAATATACGAATAACTATTGCAGACGGTGCTTGCAATTGCACATTGACCAAATATGAAGTTGAATCTGGAGGGTGGGTTGATTATTTACATAACAGCATAATTAAGGCACCATTTCTATTTTCAGACATTCGGACATGTTTGTTATCTACAAGATAATTGTGTCGTAGATATTATTCTAAAACCAATTGTGTGATGAAATTACACAATATATGTAAGGTCAAATCGTTGTATAGGGTAGATTCAGTCATAAAATATTAGTAAAAATCTCTATGCGCATGTCTGTTGACATTATGTTTCGCCTCAATTAATCAACGCACCGCAACCAAACTTACATTTTTGGGATTGTTTAAACGTGGGCGACTAGTACTAAATAACCACAATACAGGTAGTTGAACGGAAACGAAAATTTATAAAAAACTTACCGGAGTGTCATCCTTTTCCTCGATAATCGCCGTTTCGTCTTCACCTTCGAAAGAGCACCGTTTCCGGAAACTTTTGAAGCACGTAACGCAGTAAACATCCCCTCGATAAACCATCGCGGTTTCAGCGGTTAATCGACATTCGCATTCACCTGAAAAACGTCGAACTTAATTTTTTTTTTTGCTCCCTTTTTCGTATCTTACGACATCGAAAACAACATTTATGCCAAACTTTATTCAACGTTACACGCGGTTCGTTTCGACGCACTTTATCGCCACAACCGGCGCAGCAAGGCCGGGACATGGTTCAAATTTTTACGTGGAAATTTTGACAACGAAACGTCAACGTCAAAAAAAAAGTTGATTGCATTTGAAAGGCGCTTTTCCACTCGACGATTTTCCCCGGTCGACGTCGAGATAATTAAATCCCCCCGGACCATTTTTCACGCCGGCCCGAGATATCTTCCTCTTTTCTTTCCGGATTTCTCCGGTCCCGCAATTCATTAATCGGGGAACTGACGACGCGACGTGAGAGCGGAAGTCGACGAAATAATTAATTTAAAGCGATATGCAGCTGGAGGTTCCGGAATTAAAAAACATCGAGTCGGCGGATATCCACCCCGCGCCGGGCCCCCGTTTCTCGGGGATTAATTAAGCTTTCTTCGCCCTTTGAATTCGGTTTTTCCTGGCGGAAAAATCGAAAAAACGAAAAAAAAAACGGTTTGGAAATAACTCTTTGAACTGGTTTGCGCGTTCTGGTTCTCTGCACATACGTGTACGTGTGTAATATGTATTTCTATTTTAAATTAGTGCGAGTATCCATTGAATGGGTTCGTTGATTCGGAAATTTCGTTGGTTATACAAAGCGAGACGCCCAAAGGGGTGGATCTCCACTCATGCGGTTAATTTGTGATTAATTGCCGTTTCTTCGCGACTAAGCTTTTCATTTGGGCGATAAAAACGTTTTGAGGCAACGACACAGTTGCATATATTATTCAAACGATTTGAAAGAGGTGCTTTTGGGTTTATGGCTCAGCCGGTAGCGCTAATTTATATCGAGCATCTTTTTTGCTGATCGTTTTTATAATTGTGTCGCTCAACTACATAATTTAAAGTAAAACATAAGGTACCTAGAAAACTGAATTGTCTGATTGTGTGAAAATGTGATTGCGCAAATTAAGAAGCGGAAGTAATGTTGTCTCTTTGTGCATTCCTCATTCGCCAGACGATAATCGAAGTACGGCGTCGCGTCGTTGAATAGGAAACTCCCTTTGGCGTTCTGATAAATCCAATTACGATTCGGTGAATTAAGTAAAATAGTTCCCGTTTGCGTATATTACTTTCAGACGTCGCTGGGCGGAGAATTCCATTATCGCGAATGTTAATTAATATAGACAATAAAACTAAGTGAGCGGCTGGCTTTGTGCTGAAATGCATCCAGCCCCGGCTGCGCCTGTTTTTACTCGTTTATAATATCCAATATAATATACATCAGCCGCAGAACCTCGGAGATTAATATCATGCTAAGGCGGCTGCGGCGGCGGCGACGAGAGCAAAACCTCGTGTTCCATGTTGCCGGCGCCGCCGCCGCCCGGGGGCCGGCATACACTGCTCGTAAAAATCGCGTACGCCGCTTTTTCTATTCCGTACGTCCCGGAATAGCCAGTTCGGACGTGTTATTTTCGGAAAAGGCGGACGACGAGATTCAGGTGCGGCCAAGTTTTACCGATCCGATCCGAAAACGACCGCCAACTTTTCCTCGATATAACCGTAATATATGCATTATAATGCGGCCCTTGCGGAATTTTTACGGCTGAAATCGCGCATCCGTCCGAGAAACGAGCTGAGCGGCTGCGAAACGCCGGTCGAAGTTGAAGCATTCATATTATATATAGAGAGTTAACGTTCAAATATGCCACAAACAGAAATTGGAGCGATCCGAATGTATGTTTTAGTTTTTCTCGAACGTCGCCCTCTCTCTTTTTCAATCGTTACTGTTCGCCGCCGCCGCCGCCACAACCAACGCCGTGGGACCGCGATGTTTTCGTCGGATTTATGGCAAATGATGCGGCAGTTCCATTAAATTGCTTTTTTTTGCTTGCGCTTTAAGAGACGACGAGAAGCAAATCGATGCCGTTTGCCCCAAAAAGAATATGCAACACGCCATTCGATGTAAAGAGCACAACAAATTGCCTTGAGAGTACGGAATGTTATTAAATTGTAATAAGGAATATCTTTCATCTTACCGTCTGAATGTGAATGTACAAAATGTAAATTTAATTTAGTATTTATGTTTTGAATATCGATACGTTTACGATGTACATTACATTCGACATTGTTCATGACAGACGCTTAGTCATACATACAAAGAACATATTTCTATCGATGCACCATGAAACCATCGAATCAACTCGTTAGAATAACGATGAACCTGCGGATGCACCGTAGATAATTCAGTTAATTAAAGTTCAAACTCACACCTAATCATCACTCATTAATTCGATATCGCAATGAAAGCTACGCAAAAGCATAACGTTAATAGAATTGTGGCAACTACTTTTGAATGTGGCAAAGTGTGCAATTTCACATTTTGATGAAAACAACCCCAAACACATCCACAGAATAGTTCTTCAAGAAAAAGGAAAAGTTCGCCTAACGATATTGAAGCAAAATCGGTAGATAAGATAAATCTTAACGATGACATCGACTAATAGTTTCGTGAATCGACAAGCCGCCGCACGACCGATTACCCACGATAAACAGCGTCACCTATCAAATTAAAATAATTTCGACCCTCTCCCCGGAAGTGTCGTTAAACTAACCAGTCGACGAAGAATCTCCATTGCCCGGAACTCGTCGCGAGCGCAATAAGGAACGATAGCGATGAAACGACGACCCCGCAGTCCGCGCGGTTCCTACCCTGCCCGCTCCGGGCGGTCGACACCCTTATAAAACCTGTCATTCGCAGGTTCCGGCCGAATCTTTCTCCTGTCAAACCCCCCTTGCACACCCACCCCCGCCAGCCGCCCATCGGCGGGTCGAGGGTAATGCGATTAACACGTTTTTGTAAACAGTCTACGTAGCGACTTGATTGATTTTTACCGCAACGTTTGTGTAGGCGGACGCTTTTGTTCCTATTTTCTCCCCGTCGTCGCGCCCCCGTTCGAAACGTCCGTACCGTACCGGTCCCGGGGGGTGGAAGGCGGCTTATAATTATTTTTATCGCCGGTAGAACGTTTCGATGCCTTCGACGGCTGGAGAAGAAATGGGGGGAGCGAATTTTAATGATGGTTTATAATTCGACACCGACACCTCCACCATTTTGTATTAACAACTAGAACAAATAAATTTCTATTATTTCGATTGAACAATCTAAAAAGCAGATATTCTTTGAATGTAATAAGTGGTTCTGACTCATCGTGAGACTGACTATAAATTTAAAAAAATCGCGACAAATTGAAATATCCCGAAATCGAATTCGATTCATCTCCACTTATTGAAACAGACATCACGAACATCCACATTCGGGGGAAAAGTAACAGAGCGAGAACGATAAGGGAGAGGTATAAATCCATATAGAGATTCGTATTCTTCGGCGAGCGCCTTCTCGTCCAATATAAAATCGAAGAGCAATAACTCACGAATTGTTTTCTATATAAAAGAACGAACACTTGCGAAGGGTGATATTTCATCGCGTCGCTGCAACTCCGCTTTGTCCCGTCGTAAATTTTAAACTTTACCCCTTTTCTATCGATACAATCCGAATCAATTCCGTTTCGATAAATATTGATTTACCGACATCGCCAGCCGAAGAAAAGTATTTTATTTCGCGATAATACGTCACATAAATCGTTCCGTCGAAGTTTCGAGGGGGCCGGAAAAATTAGATTTATCTTTAATCGTCGACGATCAAAACGAAATAATTGATGTAAAAGTTCGGTCGATAGAATTGTTTAACATCCGATATAACGAGCGCGAGCGAAATTCATACACGCGAAGCGTGAAAATTTTATTTTCCATTATTCTGTTCTTGACGTCCGCCCGCTCTCGCTTGATATGAGCAAAAACGTCCAATACCGCGTTTTTAATTGTTTTAACGCACGAACGACCCGCGAGTCCGTTTTCGCATTTTCGAACACTGTTATGAGTTTGATTCGGGCGTCAATCAAATTATTTAATCGTCGACTGATAACCGGGTTTTACTGTATTCCGTTCGGGCCGGCCCCATTATTCGCGATTCCAGGCGAAAACGTGCAATTATCGCGCCACCGTCCACCCACCACCCCATTCGGTCGTTACCTATATCGTCGGCGCAACGTGTGCTTGACGCTGCGATTTTTCACTTTGATTTTTTTTTGACACGACTGTTAACTGACCAGAGAGGTTTTTTAATCTAAAACGAAGGTTCTTGAAAAACTGACCATATATCATATATTCTATGATGGAATTTTCTGTTTTGCACTCCCTCTGCAGGCATTGCATTAACTAATTTTGTATACTTATGTTCAGATGTGTTTCTTTAATTCAAAATTTCTGTGATTAACCTTAAAATGCTTAATTCAAATTGATTGTCATGCCATTCGTCATTAAAATAATCTGATTTATAAATTATTAAACTCCGAATAATTAAAATATAATTGTAAGTTTTCAGGTGTTATAATAGGAATGAATGAAAGCAATCAAAAGGTTCCCAAGAGGTACGAATAAAAGACATAATGAAATAGAATCTAGAATAAAGCATATCAAATGAACTCGTTTGAAATGTTGTGGATGAATATGAAGAAAATATTATAAACAATTTGAATTCGAAGTGACCCATAAAATAAGTGAAGAAGCAGAAGACTGATGCAATTTTGAAATTGTATTGAAATGAAAAATCAGTTCGCAAGCAAGTGTAATCCCCTATTTACGCAATAGTCGAGCGGCTTATCGCATGAATGTCGTGCTTTGAAAAACCGCAGCCTTATTATCGTGTCCATACCACGCGGTATACGCCTGTCTCAAACATGCACTATTAACGATAATTACCCTTAGGCGCCCCTAATGTCCCTCTACTCGTGACTTTTGTAAGTGACATTTATGAATGGGTAACATGCAGCACGTGTCCATCGAAGATGGCAATTTTTAGAAGAAACATCCAGGGGGCGGTAAAGGACCTTTGATGATTCTAATATTTATTTGCTCGGTCCCGAAGGGCCCCGAGGGAAACGCAAAATTCGTTTTTTTTCTCATCGTTACGACGGAGGGGTGTCACCGTTCTTTCTATCGCTTCAATAAAAGATTTAATTAAATTTATCGGCCGTTTTTAATCCGCGAGAAAGCCGGAAACGGAAGTGAATAAGCCGAGAAGATTGAATTATGAAAATATTCCGTTCGCATAACGCGCGGATCGATGCGATTTTAATAAATTCTCATTATTTTCATTCACTCGTGAACTAGAGTCAGGGCCGGATGCTTCGTTACAATTACAAAAAAGTGTCACATTTTTCTTCCAGTTATCGAACGTTTAGGTTAGAATGCAACTTTGAGGTTAAAATTTGATACCTAATTCGGAAGAATCGCCCATTTCTTTGAGGTCCGGTTCTGTGGGGGTGGCGAGCTGTCTCGAAGATTTCCGGCAGTCGCCGAGGGGGCGCAATATTAAATCGCCGCCATCTGGACTCTCTCTCCGCTCTCTTTTCAGAAGGCCAGCTTTTCAGCATCCTGCGTCGGAGTCTTTATGACATATTACTTTATTACTGTAATAGAGGGAACATTGAATTATTAATATAACATTATAATGGCACATGGCGCGCATAGAGAAAACGGTCCGCAGATTGCGGGGGTTTATTGTATTATATTCTTTTTCTGTTACCGTGAAGTGGCGCTAATCGGGATTTGTGCCGTCGCAACGTGACGATCGTCGCTTAATTAAATGTTTACGAAACTACAACCGCCATAACGTTGAGGCCGCAATAAGAATTTTGTTATATTTATCCAAACAAGTGTTGATTCATTTTTGTATCGTTTACATTATTTTGTTAGGGCTTTACAACATTCGACTCATAAAGTGTCATGGTTTGAAAACGACACTACTTCTCTTTTATTTTGGGGCTAAAAGTTTTGGAGCGCACTCATTAGGTACAGTGGTGATCACCGCTCACGAAAAGTGAAGCGCAGCATGGTACTGTCTATAAAATCGTAATTAACTTATATTCTTATCGCTTCAGCTGGTAAACCACCCAATAACTTAGAGATTATGAAATACAAGCAGAAATAAACTCACGGATACAATGTTTTCTATCTACTATACGACCAATTACAAAACGCATCAAAATCGACAGCTATCAACAGAAAAAACTCCACCGAACAAACAAGCGGCATGTACCAAAACTCGATTGTCCGTGTGGATCTATTCAAATTATGCTAACCAATATTTAAAAGCAAATATTGTTGCAGTCGAGCAAGGGGTTGTTATACGTGGCGATTTGCATATACGCGCGAAGCGGCCCCGACGATACAAATAGATTTCGACTTTCGACTTCTATTCATTCGTTTCACGGGGCAAATATTTGGTTTGGCGATAACCGTTCGGCGGTTCGCCGAAATTATTTCAACAAACCCCCCCGCGCCCCGCCGCACGAACGATCGATTTCCGTAATGAACGCACATATAAGCGAATTTAATCGAAACCCCGACCGACCGAATATCGCGAAGCACTCGAAAACCAAGTCGTCCGGAATAAAACGTCCCATGTTTACACCTCGCGTACCTTTCGTACAAAAGGAATTTATCCTGTCCGCTTTTATCCCAACGTCCCGACGAGCCTTTTTTTATATCAAATCTCACATGGTGGTCCCACCTGAGGCGGGCATGAGAACAGTGAACCGTTTTAAAAGGGGGCCAAGTTGAGTAGCATTACTGGTTTTTATTTTGATAAATGGATGTTTTGTCAATGGGCAACTATTACTCTTTATTTGCCGGAGGTATTGCTCTTTTCAATTCGAACTTTCTAATTATTTCATGGTGTCGTGGATCTATCGGGTTTCGATTTGTCACGATTGAGGTTTCGATCAATCTTTTCATAAAAAAAGTACAATAGGAAAACGTAACAACTTTCGAGGGGTTTCAGTAGGTTCAAACATAAAGTTTGATGTTGTAATCAAAATTGCTACGTTATTGACTAAAAGAAATTAAAATATTACAGATCATCAACTGAAGACATAAGAACTCAATCGCGTAAATACTTGGGGATAGTATAAAAATAATCTGAAGTTACTAAACGTTGGCTTGAAGTGATTGTGTATCAGCAACCCCAACAAATTACATTCGGTCGATTTAAACGGGGTATCGCGGAAACTCGATAGCGCGAGCCGAATTTCCGTCGATTCCACCGCTTTTAATCCATTTGGAATCCGACACCTCTAAAAGCATGTCGACGTTCTATTTGCAGATACTCGAAGATTTGGAAACATATGTCGGTAAATATTGATTATTGTATCAATCAGTGGGGTAACATATTGCCGGAGTTGGCCGATTTCCGTTTTTCCTTCCGAGCGACGACATTTATAGCCGCTTTCGGGCCGGATTGAAAACGGCGAAAAAAAAAAATTATCGAAATCGCTCGCGCCCTTTGTCCCGATTCACACGAATCGGTTCGGCAACGACCATCAATCAAGTCAATGGAAAATGATTTGTCAGCGGCTCTTTTGTCGATATACGGGGATACAATAAAACTCGACAATAAACTGAGTCGGTCTCGTTGCGCCGATCTATCCATCATCGGCATCTGTAATGATACGCCCGTTAAAAATGTATCAATTATTTTTTTGGTATAGTCTCGTTGCTATTGCACAATGTTCCACCGCAAGGCGTCAAAATCGCACTCGGATCGATGCAGATGCGTGAAAAATTTCCGATGAATGAAGAAAACGGAACACTGATTTCTAGTTTGTTGACTGCCAACTAAGCTGAATTGATTTTTCTATTACATGCATCCAAGTGAAGAGGCAAACGAGAAAAACTTAAGTATTAGTGCGTTGTTTCAATATGTCTGTGAACGAATGTGGGTATACCGAAATGAGCTAAATGTCTACTAACCTTACATTTTCTGGGGTGAAACAAAATGAACTTGGTCGTTCGGTAAATAGTTACATTAAACTGCTGTGCTGGATTAATATTCTTGATACATTCTCCATTTAACGAGAATCATTTCAATCTACTCCGCTGACAGTTGTACGAAGTTGAATTGTCACTTTTCGCTGGAACATAGAAGAATCTGCAAACGAGTTGTGCATTTGAACTATTACAATCGCAATTAAGGCGACTAAAATTGCAACTACCGCACGCGGATATTAAGCATCTCTTATAATAACAAGATATCAAATTTAACAGAAATAAGAGAATCCACGTTCTCACTCGAATTTGAATTTATTCAGTTCATCTCTCCATTTACGGGGTCGACAACAGTTTTTTTTTTTAGTCTTTTAATTTGATAAATATTAGTCATTAGTTAAAATAAAACTATGAAAAATGGTTGTAAGGAACGAACGACAAAATAAATCGAGAAATGGTAAAATCTTTTTCGGACATATAAAAGTGATCAGATCCGTTTTATATGAAGGAAATTCTCCACACAAAAAAACGTATGTGAGATTCGTTTTTTTTTCTCTGAGGCCGGTGACGCGTACCGAATTAAATCCGCAAACATTTAATATTTTATATCGGTTATAAATAGAGGAGGAAAATCGGGCGGCCAAAAGCGATGACACGGCTAACAACAGCACGCGACACATAATATCATCGACCCTTTTGTTATATTCCTTTTCTACGGCAACATCCCTTCTCATTTCACACCCCTTTAATTCATTTCGCAACAGAGTTAAATAAAAACAGATTGGCTACGGTTTCGCAACTGTTACGAAGCGATTTATTTAATTTATAGTCGCCGAGGCTCGCGGCGCGTCCATACCCAGGTTTTATCTTTTTTTTCCGGCCTTATTTCTCCCCTGTATATTGTTCTTTATTGGGAGACGACCCGCGACGAATGTGGGCAATTATCCGGTTTTATAGTTTTCTTGGTCGAGGATTTTTGATTTTTTTTTATTCAATTCACAAAATATGTCGCTTCATTCTCTTATTACTTTAGTTCGATTTTCACAGAACGATTGAATGTTTAAGATGAAACTATAGAAACACTACTAATAACTTAGATTTGAACTATTTTATCATAAAATTGTCCGAAAACGAAAAGAAATCTTAGAAACTGAGTATAATCAATCAAATGTTAATCGTTCGTGATGAAATCATTGTTTAGAATTAAGCTACGTTAATTGCGATTTTGACTAGCCGATGACGATTTAAAATACATAAATTAAAATATATATTTTAGGTTTTTCCAACAATCATTACGTCCCTAATTCGGATAACCAAGTTAAGTGAATATAAACACAGCCCCTAAAGTGTGTATAGAGCCGATGTGTCGCTCGCCGTGTAATGTATGCAAATTTAATGATTCTAATGAGGCGTAGCGCCCTTATTTATATTGAAAATATTTTAATAAGAATGCGTGCGTGTTCAGTTTTGTTTGAACGAAAATCTGAGGTCGGGGACGCGATTCGTTACAGCGTTGCATCCTCGGCTAATTCGAGGGCGAAAGACAGAGAGTGGATGGGGTGTTTAACCGCTGCCACGTCACGTCAGTTTCAGTTTTCTGTTGGGACGTCTGTTAATCATTCTCATTCCAAATGATACTTATCAATATTTTTTTTCTTTGTTGTATCAATCGACAATAAAATGTTCTCACGTTTGGAATGTTTAAATTCATTTGTCTGTTTTAGGTGGAAGAAGTACACCAGCATATCGGTGAGTACTGGATCGTCTGTGATTGTGATCCAAACATAGAATTCAGCCGCATCACTGTACTGCAAACACTTTTCTTAGAAATTCGAATCGTGATTCATTCATGTAGATTGTCAAGTAATGATGCGGTTAATTGTTCTCAAAACGCACCCTCAAAAAATTCGTCAGGTATTTCTGACTTACGAAACTCAAAAAAAATCTACAATTTCCGAGGTACAATTTGTCGATTCAACAAAAACTCTATCTGAATTTCAAGAAGTTCTTTCTGTATTTTATCGAATTCGCATCAATTTTCTTTCACTTCCTGGGAATGTCAAAAATACCTACGACTTCTAAAAATCTTTCTCAGAATCCGTGTCGAGTCACCAAATTTTCGGAAAACATTTAGTATCGAAATTTTGCAAAAGAAAAACAAAACCGGACACGTTTAACGCATTCGATCAATGGAATTAAAGTATTCGAAAAAAATTTTCGGTTACCGCTTCTCATCTATACTCCCTCTTTATGGTAACGAACGAACGGACGAGCGACGGTCGTTATTTGCGATCCTACAGTAACGCCAACGATATAATAAACCAGCAGCCAGAGGGTTGAGTGATAAAAAAGAAATAAAAACATAAGGGCGAACAATGCTAGGCGGGTCTTGGAATAATCTATTTTCATTGGTGCTCAATTCGCTGCTTGCCCCCTCTCTCCACCCCCCGTCCACGAAAGCCGCTAACTTCCCTTGTAAATCGATGGTTTTTTCCTAACGCGGAAAATGAATTGAATCTCCCTGTTTTCTAGTTTTTTTTCTGTTTTTTTTGTCGGGCGTATCCACCAGTTTGCAGCCATTATTAAAAACGACAAAACGGTTGATTTATGTCGAAATCCCAACCGTCTTTGTTTGTGGAAATTCAATTTTAAATTTTCGTACGAATAGTGCGAAAATCTAATTTTCGACGGAACCCTCCGAAAGCGAAAACAACATCACTACGGTCGGTTGTCGTACAAGTTTTGATAAACTTTCGCGAATTATCCTCGTCCCCATGAGGGGTTGGCAATAAAACCTAATAATTTCTCAACCCTCGAACCGTATAACAGTTTAAATAGGAATCGTTTGGAAATTTAAGGTTTACCCTATGGCGAAATAAAGATAAAGAAAACTCCACCCCTAAATTGCCGAGCACCTCCCCTTTCCGGAATCGAGGGAAGCGACCGACGAATGCATCAGTTCGCGTTTCACCCCCTCTGCGCAAAAGACCGAACCTCGAGAGTCGAATATGAATTCATAGCTTTTTAAAACGGTGCCTATTTACGAATCGCGCCTATTCAAGAGGTGAAGTCGCAATTGGGGGTCGAAAAAACCGAAACGGTGATTAGTCGCGACCGGTACGTCCGCAATGGATTGAAAAGAAGTTTTCCACGAGAATCGGTCAATTCTAAGACAAGTCACGATGGACACTTCGATGATGTTCCAGAGCTTCATCAGCTATCGCGAAAAGATGTTGAAGGGCTTCAACAACGGCATCAGTCCGTTTTCGATGGAAAGTCTACTAGGCGGTAACGGAAAAATGTCGCCGGAAAACTTGGACGAACGAAACGAAGACTCGGAAGAAAATTACAAATTGTCGGAAAGCTCGTCCGGCTATCCGACCAAGTGCGTCAGTCCGGAGAACAACACGCGGAGCGAGGGTGAAAGCGAACCCTACTCGTCGCCGGACAAAAACGATGTGTTTTTAAGATTTAACGATTGTTTCAAAAATCGAATTTGCTCGAGCTGCGGCAGATTGGACTGCAATTTGTTGCATTGCCGTTTAAGCGGCGAGGACTTGATGAAAGACAATAAACCGGTGCTCAAATTCAGTGTTAGTGCGATACTGGGGGATGGAGCGCTTGGTGCGAGAAGCGACACCAACGGTAAGAACAGACATTTCTGTTAATTATCGAACAAATTTTTATAGTCGTTTCTGAACGACTATGGACGTGGCAATAGCAAGAAATTGTTTATCCTTCAAGGTTCCACCATTTTTTTTAAACATATTCTAAAAGAAAAATAATCAATTCAAAATTTACTTAAAATCTCAAGAAGCTTCGGTACCATAAATGTCATTCGATTCGATTCTAATTTGTACTTCAAAAACAAATTTAATGTTTCACAGATAAACAGACGAAAATAAAATTCAGAAAAATTAAGCAGTTCGGTATTTCCGATTTATCCATAAACCTAATTTTAGAAGTTAAATTGTTGAAATCATCAATCAAAGTCGCATCATATGACTGCTTTGTATCTTACAATGAATAGCATTTTCAAATTCTTTATATATTAACATGATTATGATTCAAAATCAAATATTTGCGGCTGATACGTTGATTATTACGGACATCGATAAAAAAGAAAAAGAAACATAAAACGGCGTGAAATGATTCCAATTTCCAATGTCAGAAATAAAATTTTGTCATGTCATGATACTGTACCTAACAGAAATATGAATACAACGACGTGATTGAAGAAAAAAAACTGAAATTTAAAATACAGAATGAAATCCAAGATAAAATTGAAGAAAATTGAGGACCATCATTCGTATCAGCGAAGGTTATTTTTATAATAAAATAATATACTTAGAAATTTTATCAATAAAATGAATCAATTTTGCCCATCATCAATCCCCATAAATGCCACACATGTTGTTCTTTATAAAAAATACACACGAACCAATCGCCTCGCGGTTTGAAACAGTATTTTAATGCCGTATATAAACATCCCATTATAACAGTATCTATTAACAATGTTTCACAAAACCGCCGCATTATATTCGCACAAAGGATTTTTCGAGGATAATCCGGACCCGATCTTTCGGGGTGTGTTTACGTACGGGATTAAGGAACCCCCGAAAGAACGGCCAGCGTTTATCAAACCGATAGACCTAGTTCTTTTTTTTATAATGTATTTTTCGGTCTTGGAAAAACACCCCATTATGCCCATTGATGTTTTAGGTGCGACTCGTTGTGTTATTGTTGGCTTTTATGCGTTCGGGGCGTGCATATTTTTATTGAGGTGTGGCTCGGACGTCAATCGTGGGGTTGTTTTTCTGATTTTCAACGTTTTGTGCGATAGTTTTTTTCTTTTTTAGTGCGATTTGGCCCGATGATCGATGGCGACGCAACGCGGGGAATTGCCGAATTTATATGAGAATTTTCTGGGTATTTGCCTCTTTTTTAACCCTCCGTGCGCTACGATAATTACCATGGGGGCAAGAATTGTGATATTGGAACGGTTAAAAAATGGAAATTGCTTCGCTTGTGATCCATTTTATATAACGAACAATGGGAATTGGTTTCCGCTTTACTTTTAAGCACATACAAGTGGAACAATCGTCGTTTACTGTTTATGTGCCATAAGAAAATTGAAATACAATCAACTCACCTGTTGTCAATGAAATCTTATGTCAAATGTCATCAGTTTTAGTTCGATATCTAAACCACAGAGTAACAAAATTTGCAATATTAAATCAGACGTTTTAAACACTGTATGATCAGCAGTTCAAATGACGTCGTGTTGAAATATTAGTATTCTGTGCTTCATTTTCTATGAAACCGTCGCAGAATCCCAAACATTTTTCATTCCATACGAAAAATAAACTGACGAAAAACTGAGAAAAACGTACACGTCGCCCCTTACAAAACGCACCCGTTTCTCCTGATTTATGCGATATCTCAACAGTTCGGGAATAAAACCGGTCCGGAATATTCCTCCGGAGTCAATTTATTCGCGGATTTAGCATTCGGAACACCGGGGTGCGCTTTGAATTAATACGTGTAAATCCGCGGCATATTTTTTCGACAGCGCCCGGAGCGCGTCCCGGAAAAGATTCGCGCCCGAAATTCCGATAGTGGCCCTTAGGCGCGGTCTACGTAAGGGTGGCAACATTCTAAGGGTGGCTAAGTGCCGCGCCAGATGACGCCGCCGTTCGAATCAACCCCTTGGTGGTGTGGTAGTGAACGCGGGAGCGTTTCGACGGAGAGGACAAAGAGTTCCGTCGGAAAACCCGCGTATTTGTTATTCACTGCATTCGAACGACGCGGCGCTTGGTAATCGCTTCCTCTTCCGCGAATTGATTATATTTCTACGATAGAGACGATAATCGTAATAAAATTTCCGAGAATCCAACTAGAGGGTTCTAAACAAAATTATTCACCGGAGCATTCGCCATTCTACATCTAAGCTAAGGAAATTACATGAAAAGCAAGCGTTGCTTACCTTTTTTAATACATATTGAAGTCTTTTCGTCATCCCCTTTGAAGCATCAAACAATTCATAACGCCTACTTAGCAAATCTTAAACAACCTTGACGCCATTGGATTTGGTGATACTTCTCATTCATGTTTTGATCTAAAATATATATATTGATTAAATCAAATTCAAAAATCGAAATAATTGAAAATAATGATGCACAACCCACCTGTAATTGAATATTTTGGCCATATTCTTCGTATTATATAAATGCTTGTCATCCAACAAATTCCATGCCAGCGGGTTTGAGATACTCTAAACCCAAGTCCGTTGGGGTTTCACCTTTCGAAATTCTGTTCTGTTCGTCTAGTGCGCCCAACTTCCTTTCAAGGACATCACTGAACTTAGAACTTTCCGAATTGAGGAGAAACTTTCAACTGAAAAATCAAACGAACTTAACTTGAAGTTTTAAACACAATTACTTACTTTCAACAGTTTGAGCAGTTTTAAATTTAAAATCAAATTAAGTTGCAAAGAAAATTTCCAATTGAGACGGTGAAATAAGTGAGGAAATTATCCAAGGCGTCGGTACGTCGCAAATTAAATCATAGTTTGCCACTCGAACGGGTCCGAGATCCACCGAGTGCGGCCCAAGTGCGAAATCCAGCTGTCGGCAACACCGGAGGATGAAATAACGCCACACACTTCAACACCTCTCACGTTACCTTGGTTACAGAGCGGGGAAAACCGCCCTCCGTCATCCCGCACTCCTTGAAGTATCGTTTTGCCGAGCTTGTTTATGTTTTCCCGGTTTTCTAACTGAATCAAAGCTGAGAGGAGACGAGAGGCCCGTTGAATACCTGAATGGAATTAATTTTCTTTTTTTTTGTTCTTTTCAGAAAACATCGTTCACGTGGCGCCACCCACCTTACTAGGTTTGTCTTATCTGGGTAACCAAACATCCTCGATAGCGAAACCCGTTGCCAGCAGACCCCATTTCAACCCGCATCTCCTTTTATCGCATTGCAGACCGCAGCCTTACCTAACAGGTAAGTGATAACGAGCAATTTGGGGAAATCTAATTATCGGTGGTGATGAAAGCAGTTTCGACGCCGGTGTCCGGAGCGCAAACGGCCGTTTTTCCGTTACCGGGAACGTTTCCATGGGCACACAGCGGTCGAGGAAAACCCAGGAGAGGTATGATGCGACGAGCTGTCTTCAGCGACCTCCAAAGAAAGGGTTTGGAGCGACGTTTCCAAATACAGAAGTACATCAGCAAGCCGGATAGGAAAAAATTGGCGGAGAAGCTGGGATTAAAAGACAGTCAGGTAAAGCGTCTTAAACATAAATTCTTTCTGATCAATAACGAAAAAAATAACATACGAAATTTCTTCAACGATAAATTTTTTCACGTCGCATTGAAATCCACGAAATCCATTATACTCGATAAAGAGCGAACGAAGGGAAGATTCAGCTCACGCATCCGACCGGATATGGAAATAATAAGTCAAAGTGGGAGATGATAACGGGAGATCGATAAGGAACAGATAAAGGCGATTAAATTAGCAGTCGAAAACAAACCGCTCTGATTTAGATGGGTCTTTGTTACCGAATTATCCCCTATTACATTCGGCACTAAACTCTCGCTATCTCCTTTTCTCTGTCATTCCCTTCGCTCGAAGGAGGATCGCAATTCCGAATCGCGAAATCGTTTTGCGGGGTGTTGTTTGGCCTTTCGACAATTAGATCGTCTCGCATCGTTCGTCCGTAGATAGTCGAAGATGCACGAGGTGGATGTTGCAAACTCCACCCATCGCGTCCCATTCGTCGGACGGTCTTCGGGACGGCGACGAAAAGCAACGAGAAAAAACAATTCGGCGGCGGCGGCGGTCGAACGTCGCTCCGGAATAAACTGCACGTGATGGATGATGGACCCGCTTAATAGATTCCTTCCCCTTTTTGATTCGATCCTGGGGTAACGTCAGTCGGCTCGGCTAAATCGTTCCCCGTCCCGGTTATATTATAATCACTGCGTTAGATCTACAACATATGTTTTTGAAAGATCCCATAATAAGGGTCGTTTGGCAACATAAGGCCCTGACTTTTTCCGACGGAGTTATTTATTGGACGACTACGATTATACGCTTGACAAAATCCGCGATTTCTTTTCTTATATACACGTCAGTTTGTTATTTGCTTTCAGGTAAAAATTTGGTTTCAAAACCGTCGAATGAAGTGGCGGAATTCCAAAGAACGAGAACTTTTGGCGGCTGGGGGTTCTCGCGAGCAAACCCTTCCGAACAAGAACAATCCTAATCCAGATCTTAGCGATGCGGATGGCGACAAACCAAAATTGGATTTGAGCGACGTTCACGATATCTCACCAGCAAGTTCACCGGTCGATCATCGGGACAAGGGGAACGAGCCACTTCAAAACTATCAGTGCTACGATAACGCCGACTACGAGAGCTCAAACGATAGCGATGAAGAGATTAACGTCACTTGATTCGATGAAAGGAGGACGTAAAGAGGATTTTGTTCCTCCTTTTTCCAGGGCTGTATATGTACATAAGGATGATGGATCCTCACTTATAAAGATTGTCGCTCGGAATTCAATTTTTGTGTACGATATTACATCAAGAATCATCTTTATCGGTGGAACGAATCGAACGTTTTTTCAGCACCACATGAACGCAATTTTCTCACAGAGAAAATTGTAAATTAATCATTCCGTTCTCCATTTTCATAATTCAATCGTGAATCGGGATGGTTACGAAAGCTCCCACCGTTCTAGCGACTCACATTGTAAATACTTTGAGAAACGAATACAAATTATGTGTACGTTGTTTTTTATTCGTCAAATTCTTCGTTCCTTTGAAAGCTTGTTATATATCTACGATTTTTCAGAATTTCGTATCCAATAACGGGAAACGTTTCAAAATTTTTTAGTTTTATAAAGCTCATTGAATAACAAATTAATTCTGTATGATTCTTCTCCTCTTTCAGATTTCTCAAAGACTATAAAAAAAGTACTTCGTAGATAAGATAAGGAAAATTAAGGAAGTAATTTCTTACCAAAGTGCACCCCCGGTAACAGGTATTTCCCTTTTGATACATTCTCGGATTGGTTTTAAGGAGTCGCAGGAAAAATTAGATCTACAACATTCGCAGAAAATATCAGAAATGAAAAAAATAGGAGTAGCAATCAGAATTCAAATTAAAACAGTTCATGGATTCCGGCAGGATTTAATAGGAAAGAAAAGCAAAGGAGAAAAAACTTTGATACTCATCTGATGTCAGGTAAAAAAAACTCACAAATTGAACAAGACTGTTAATCAACGATATGATAAACAATGAACAAACACATCAGAATTCATTTAAATAAACACAACTTTTTGTAAAAACAGGAAAACAGTCCAGCAGTTTCGAGTTCGAAATTAATTTATTTCCTATACAAAACACTGCCAGTCCATTTACTAACGATTAATTATGACTTTTCAAATACGCATCCTCGAATAATTCCAATTCGTGAGCCAAATAATTCGCTTTGTTCCTCAAAACTTTCGCTCTGCTACTGGCATTCTCTAAAGTTGCCGTTTCCTTTTCCAAACGACCTAAATCCCTCGCCATTTCGCTAGTTGCCTCGTCGACTACGTGGCACAAATTGGCGAAGGTTCCGCTCAACTCCTGCTTCACCTGTTCAATAAAAATCATTCATCGTCATCGATTATAGTTTTAGTTACACTACATATCTACATTTCAAAAAATTAATTGTAGCAACAATTACCACAGACAACTTATTGAGAAACGCAGCTCCTAAGAATGTGAGGTCCCCAAGACAAACTTATCGTCTGTCATACCAATAATCAAATAGCAAAAAAACTTTGATCACCTGATCGCTGCAGTTAGCCGACGTCATATCGACAATCATCCTCAGTTTCTTACTGACGTGCGCCACGTACTGGTCCTTGAAAATCCTCTCCTTTTTACTGTTGGTCCACCTCAATCTTTCAAACAGATAAAGGCAACTGTATAAACCGCAAGTGATGATCAGAATCCTCCAGCCGACCGTTTTGAATAAGAAACCGCCAACCAAGAGGCCGCCCATTGTACCCTGCGACGAAACGCCCAACGTGGCAGCTCGCGAAATCAGCGACAAATCATCGATCACCGTATTCCTGTAGAAAACGGGAGCGCCGTCGGGCACGTCCGTCGGTGTGGTTGCATAGGAAACCGGCGCTCGTTCCGGATCGTGTTTGGCGTTATGAAAAGCGATATAGGATGAGGCACCGTTCTTGGCAAATCTACAAACAAAAACGTTTTTGAGATCGCCTTAAATTTTAATTCTATGACGTTACCTTTGTATTAAAGCTGTTAAACCCCACGAAAATCGAAATTCCAGGTCCTCGTGGAAATCAGCGCAGAAATTATCGCAATTCAAACGACACAGGAACTCGAACGGTCTCCTCCGCGGTATTATCATGGACGCATTCGCTTTATTTACATCCGGTATCAAGTGCCGCATTCGATCCGCCATTTCCTTTTGACTAGTTTCGATATTCATAGCCAACGCGTTCGACAGCCTGGCTCGCAGGTTGGAACCCAGCCCCGCTTCAACATGACAATGCAGCTCCTTTTTATAAACGTTCAATACTACCGAGTCCGAGTGAAAAGGCAGTTTGAACTCGTTAACGATGTTGCTCAGACGTCGGATTTCTTCGTTTAGCGCTTTCGATACGCGTTGTTCGACGTCCGCAACGATATCGTTAATTTTTTGTTTCATTTCTTGCGTGATTAACATCAACTGTTCTTCGGTCTCGTTTATTTTATCGCGAAGCTTTTCGTGCTGTTGGCATTTTTCGTTCTTCAATTTCATGGCTTCGGTGAAGATTTCGTCGAGCACGTTCCTCAGCACACTGCAAATTAGGATTTGAAAGAAATAAACAAGAAAAACAGCAAATATTACTTTGCAATCGACTTTCCTCGCTGCGAGTGTTGTTGAAACTTAGTTTTGACGGCACTTTTAGAAATGCACTCCTCGAATTTCCTCTCAAAATCTTGAAACTCGAAATACCTAGTTTGAAAACCTTCAGTCAGGGGGGTGGAAACGGTGTGACCTTGTTCGGACAGTCTAGTTTGCAAAGCCTCTTTAGCCGAAATGAAAAATATGCGTTCGTCAGCTTCTTTTTGCGTGCAGACTTTCAGTTCGTTAATCAGGAAATCGGCCGCTCTCTCCTGATGTTGTTTACGAACCTAAAAACGGGTTGAAATTAAGACAGGAATGTAAAAGGTGATGATTGGATTAAGGACACTCACCTCTTCCTGCTGATTGCAAAGCTTATACGAAAAATTAATTAGTTATTAGCATTTTTCAAAACTGATTTAATTTTTTAAATAAATTATAACTGAAATTTCAAATATTAAATATTCCTTGAAAAAGTTTTTCAACATCCATTTGAACCCTAATTACACTAAATATATGCTAAAATAAATTTACATTAAAAAACCTGTTCATTGAATATTTTGCTATACTAAAATTAAATCAAATAAAATATAATTGAAATAAGCCTTGCAATGCAAAGAAAAGCGGTGAGATTAATCGTTTGTGCATCTTGAGGAAAAAACCATTCTCCATATATTTGTGAAACAAAGTTCATATAAATATTTTTCATAATAGAATCACGTCTTGAAAACAAAGCAAAACATTCATTTGACAAATCAAATCTCACCTGGTCCAAAAATTCCGGTTCATTGGCCGAAGCGTCCCATCGATTATTTAAAATGAAAATATTTGGTTTGGACAGCTTTGTGGAAACTTTGTGGAAGAAATTCTTCTCGGTAACCATCAGAGTTGATTCGGCGTTTGCGACCAAAACAAAAACGTCCGCGTCCAAGCAGTATTTATCGATCCACTCGTCCAAATTGGGCGAGACGTCCACACCGGGAGAATCCACGAAAATCACGTCGTCCCTAAGTAGAAGACAACGATTACGAGGCCAATAAATGCGCACCAACTGGTTTTCGTTCAACTTTTCCTTGCATAGGGCGTGAGCCAGCTGGCCGACTGAATCTACAGCACAATGGTCGTTGGATCCTTCTTTCATTAAAAACGCCTCATCAGTCGGTGATCCCTCAACCTAACAAAGAAGAATCCTTAGAAATCCATTACACGTTAAAAAATATAACTTACTTGCAAAAAACAGTTTGTTGTATGACCAATACCACTTGGTAGCACTTTATCCCTGAGCATAGCATTTATCACTGTACTTTTCCCATTGGAAGTTCGACCAAAAAACGCCACTTTCATATGGTCCCTGCTTAAAACATCCTTGATACCTTGTACTTTCTGCACAAACTCCTCACTTTGTTTCACCTCTTTGGCCGCCACAATCTCGGGTAGCTTTTCGATTTCTAAAAAAATTATAAAAAGGAAACAATCACCACATCATACTTGTAATTACCATGCATAAATTCAACGACGTCTTTGACATAATCTTCGATTTCAAAGAATATATCGTTGATTTTCTTTTTTGCTTTCACGAAAATCTGCAAAGGCGAATCGGTTATCAGCTGTCGAACGCCACGGGCCTCCCCCACGCCGTGCAACGCTTTATTGTGGGGGCTATCGCCCGACATCATGGATAAAGTGCGATTTATATAAGCAGCCATTGAGGAAACGTGCGGGAATCCAAATCCTAGCTGATCTACCATGCGTTAATCACCAACTGAAACAAAAACAAACAGAAAAAAGTAAGCACACAAAAATAATCACAGTTGAAACATTGACACTTTATCAGGATGGGCAAGTGACGTGATTTAATATAAGTGCTTAAAATCAGGATACCGAAAATTTCACACCACCTGATGCTTTTGGGACATTCTCGTGGCACCACCGACGTCCGTTTAGAAACGATCGTTACGCTAACTCACCGATTTGGTTTTCCTCCTCACGTAATTGAGGTTAGGATTGCAATCGATATCAATTTTCGAAAATCGAGCGAATACAAAAGGAATCGTAACGCATTGTTCGATATATTACGTAATTTCGATGCGAGTTGAAAACAATACTTAATTTAACAGCGACATCGGAAAAGATTTTGTTTTATTTTCGGATCACCAAACTAATATAACCTTTGACAATTCAAAAACGCAAGAAGAAATGACAGATGGGCGTTGCGCCGCTAGCTGCGATTGCGCGAACTTTGAATTTAATTGGCATAAAAATTTTATATGAATTATGTTTACCTTAATCCTTAAGTATTTCACTTTGGGTGCTTTTCTTCGATTATTTCAATCTGAAAAACGTGATTACGGGGCATATTTTTAATTTGAGCGCGCGAACAATCTATGTTGATCTATGGTTTCCTGTAAACGAAACTCGATGATCATTCTTCTTTGTCCTTTTATTTTGACGTTGTCTTTGTTATTTTTGAGCTCCCAAGTTGCGAGGTTAAGTATCAACTGTCGTCCTTTAAAACGAAAATTCTATTTTCACCTCAAGGTAATCATGAGCGATGAAGAATTTGTTGATGAGAGACCCAAGGATCCTTTTAAACGTAACCATTATTCAAATATTTACATTCACTCAGTAAGTTGGTAAATTTTTCAATAGGTCACCTTACGCGACGTGAAAAGAAATTACGGAGGTATGAGGAGATCGCAGACTTAAAAATGGAATATTTGCAAAAGAAAGCGCGTTATTTAACGAAAGTTCACGTTATTAGAATGCAACAGATGAGGGAAGAGCATGCTTTAAGAATGAAACTTTTACGTTTACAAATACAACTAAGGACAAAGCAGCTAGATCTATTGAATGAGAGTACAAATACCACCAGTAGTAGAATTAGTGATATGTTGATTGACAATTGATTTGTTATTTGCTATTGTAATGTACGACTGAAAATATTGTTTTATTAAATATTTGATAACAAAATTATAACCACTTACTATTTTGTTGCCTGTGTATATTTAAAACATCTTGTTAGGTCAACATGAACATGGAACCTGCCTATTGTTTCAGAATTTGATCTGATTTAGTACTATAATGAAAATTTCAAAAAGGTTTGGTTGTACTTACATGAATACTTTTATTTTTTTTATAAGAAAAAGCATTTATTACAAGGCTAGAAAAGGAATAGCAATGTAGTGTTAATAACTTTCCTTCAACACCCATTAAGCATTAAGATATTATACTTAGGCAACCATCAATATCAGAATAGGTGTTGTGTGTTATCAAACAAGTTTTGAGGTTTTTTTTCTTAGTTCACTTTGGGCGATAATCTAAATCACGTACTCTCCTTAAACGCAAAATTTTTACCATTTAAAAAAAAAATCAAAATAATTCTTATCGAAAATAAAATTTTCATTTTGGACTCAAAACATTTAATCAGTTGATGGTTGGTAACTTGGTACGATGGAACCATTGTTACGGTTGTAACCCAAATATTATAACCCATTCTTTTTCATTCCCATTCCACCGCGCTGCGGAACGAAGAGACGCACATTCACCGCGCGAACGAGTTCACTCCGATCAGAGTTTCGCGAACAATTTTAGTTGAACGTAGGTACCGGACGTGATGTTACAATGTGAAAGACAAATTCGCCAATAAGTTTGATTTTTATTCCCAAAATCGCGTTTTGTACGACGCGCAACCAACGGTGAAGTGGAAATGATAAATTTTGCAGCGGATATGGATTGAAAACGAAAAGGTAGAAAATTTAAATTTTCTTTGCTGCACCGAAACCTCTTTGCTCGGAAGCACGACGACGAATTCAGCGGAAAATGTTGATAATTTTACACGGCCTATTTGCTTGGTCATCCCGCGTGCGACGAGACGAATTTAAATGAAATTGCCAATTTGACAAGTCAATTGTACGAGAAAGATTTCAATAATAGGATCAAGGAACTCAATCGAAAGTTGGTAATCAAGTAATTATCTAAAAAACAATTTGAATATCTACGACATCTTGTAGATATAATATGATGCGTAAAAATTTAAATGTTAGACGAGCGACTACTTTCGTTAATTACAAGTATTTTAGTGTTACAACTTTCGAACATTCCTCAACGAGTGTAATTGAAATTATTCAATTCAACTCAAGCATCTAGAATAGGTGAATTCCGTCGGGAAATTATTCGGATATCTTAATACGATGCATATCGCGCGGCGTTTAATTTTCTTTCGAAACGTCTAATTACCAACTACACGATCATTAATATTTGAACAAATGTTGAGTAGTGAAACCGCTTTATACCGAAGTGTATTTCATATCAAAAATTTACGATCGAGCGAAAGTGCTGCTCTTATTAATTTGTTAACTTGCTTAGCTACCTTTTTTTTCGGTACCTAAATGAGAGTACCGTTTGTAGTTGCTGCAACAAGTAACAACAGGCAGCTGCTTATCATTATTATGCGAAGCAGCAGCTGTCGAATTGCGCGAATGTGGGACGATTATATAAATTTTTAATTGATTTCGTTTCGGCTCATTTCCTCGAAAAATTCTCGCACACTAATTAACCTTTGGTGGCCTCTCCTCGTCGATATAGAACTATTTCAAGGTACCGCACGATTCTCAAATGGTACCTTGCCTGTTTCGAAACGCAACACCGTTCGTCGCTTATTACTTTTTTCGATTTAGGATTAACCAATTCGGCGTCTTCAAGGTAAGGTGGGCAGATCGTTTCGAATCAAATCTCTAATGTTGGGTAACAATGTCCGAGACTTTTGTTAATTTTTTTTCCGTTTGGGGAAGAGCGTGTGATATAATCCGCGCCTTCGACATGAACTTTCACTCTCGTCGTTCCGGCCAAATGATTCAAAATAATGCGGGCATTGTTCTCGATCAATCGTGGAATTAGTTAGGTACGTTGCCGAATCGATGATAATATGTCGGATTACCAATTACGCTTCCTCTTCCGGCGCGTCCACCAACTATGATGGATGAGGTTCGGTGTGATCCACTTGATTGAATAAGACGTGGACCGTTGTTGCTTGATTCACTTGATTTACAAGTCACGGTGAGTGGTGAGCGAATTTTCGACCGTAACTGGAAAAATGCCAAAAAATATAGAAATGACGAACTTAATTACTAAATTCCGTAATTTGCTCGACTATCGAGACTACATTTCCTCTTTCGCCGACATCCGATAATATTGGATAACTGTACAACCAGATGGCGAAGTTCTTTTCCTTTGAATATCCGTTGTTGACTAGCAATTTTCGACATTTCCGTTCTTCAACGTTATTCAACCATAAATGGTTGAATTTAAATTGATAAATTGCGAATAATTAATTACAAAACGAAGGTGATATCCTTGCAAGAAAAAGGTTTCCAGTTATACAGAATGTTACGAATTCTTCTTTCAAATGCCTGTACGCCGAGCTGCACTTTCCGTTCACACTGTAATGTTCGGTAATTATTTTTCAATCAATGTAAATCACCACACAAAATATTTATACAAACTAAAAACTCACTACGACGTAAAATATTCACAATTTCACTTATTTGAGACTTATAAACAATATCAGTTCAATGAATTAAGTATTTTCAGCCATGCGTTCATCATGACTAAAAAGATCAAAGATTTTTTTATGCACCGTGTTTTATATTAAAAGAATAAAATTGGACTTCCTAGAACCCCAGAGCGCCTCCTATGACATTTCATCAATCGGCAGTGAACTACAGTACTTAGTATTCTATGGTACCGTTTGATACATGCCAACGTAGTTCTATTGTCCAAAAAATGTAGAATCCTAACAAATGCCCTTTGTTTCGCCATTTCTTTAATGAAATTTCGAAAAAATGCAAACCACTTGGATGAACTATATAAGATCTTCTTTACGGTCCATTGAACTTTAACGATCTAAATGCCCAGTTGTGCCATCTGTTAAACACGATTATATTCGTTATGACACACTTGAGGCGTCCAAATCACAGACGGAAAAATATTAAATATAAACAATATCCTTACGGTATAATTGCAAATAACAAGACAAGTCCATCATCGATTTCTCTTCCCACAACAAATTCGTTATTCCGTAATATAACAGTTTTGATTGGCAATCAATGCCCACGCGCTTCTTTCGAATACATTCAGATACGCCTACATTTTTCTTTAGTTTCAATGTTTTTCTGTGCCGACGTTCCAGTTTCCGTGATTGAAAATACGACGTTTAGGTTAATATCGGAACCGTACGTTTCCGCCCATTTGATTCGAAAATTGGCCAATTTCAACGTTCGCATATACCAACTTTTATAATTGTGAGAATTCTGAATAATCAATTTTTTTTAACATACCGAGATACTATCTCTTTAAAATACAACAACCGACACGAAGTAATATAATAGTTGGTAATGATTATTATAGATATCGATGGTACATTTCACTTTTCTATCTTATTATGTCGTCGCAGATGTTGCACATTGAAAAGTAAGAGTGAAAACTGCGGGATTAGTTAGTCGATTGAAACCTCGTAGTGTGTAAACTAAAAGTTATTATTTTTTTGCAGATTTCCAGCCGCAATGCTCCAATATTCCTACGAGCAACTGGCCATCATCATCTCGATACCGATCGTAACGATATTTGTCGTGTGGATGACCGCCATTTTCGTGAAGAATCGTAGAAAATGGGCGTCTTACGATATCCCGATTGTTTGTTTGTTCGTAACGAGTATTTTTCGTAATTTGACGATTCTCTCTTATGTTCTTGTTCTTACATTAAACAAACACATATTCAACATCGAATATTGCGGTATTCTAGTGTGGATTTTCAATTCGTTGCATACTTTTCAAGCGAGCAATCTGTCCACTTTATCGGTTATCGGTTTGTTATCGATTAGGTTGAAAAGGAAGAATCAATCGTTGAAGCATTTTTTAAGTTCTTCACATATTTTGTATCATCTTTTTTGTATTGTTACGTTGTGCGCCTGCGTCGGCGTTGCGGCTCTCCTGGCCAGACATAACACCGTTGGTGACTTTGAAAACATCACCACCTTCACTATAAATCCGTGCAAATTGATGCCATTCGATTTAGACCAGAAATACAATGTTTTCATCATTGTTCTACACGTTTTCTTGGCGTCCATTTCATTGCTTTGCTTGCTTCTTGTTTGTTTCAATGTCACCCGATTGAAGAAGCGCAACTTTGATTATATCAAAAAGTCTAATTCGGACTTGAGCGATTCAAGTTATGGGTGTGGTAACAACAACAGTATTATGGTCAACGAGAAGAATTACTACGATACGTATACCATACAAAGAGGGCAATGTAGGCAGAATTTTCATATTGTACCTACCTCTGGTGCTGGGCAGACTCGCGACGGGTGGAACAGCGACACTTCAAACTTGTCCACAACTGTTAGTTCAACGAATTCCAAGCGACCGTGTCTACCGAATAATGCGGCAATAGATGAAAAGTTTTATAGAACTGGACTGGAGACCATCAACCCTATCCTGATTGTTTGTTACTTGGTATACCACGTACCTGTTTTGGTAAGTTATTTTCATCAGCTGGCTTCACAATGTCGTTTCCGATTGACCCGTATAGCGAAAACATCTCCTCGATGAGGCTGAGTATGATTTCAACGAAACGTCAGCACGTTTCGGGCGTCATCAGATTCCGGAAGATGTCCATGAACTTAAACCAATTAACATTCTGTATGAGATAAAATTTTGTTTCCACACTGTGGGAACGTGTGAAAATTGAAACGACTTCATAATAAGAATCATTGAACTTGAATTCGAATCGAAATTGACTTCAAATCTTGTCGGCCTAAAAATCGAAATACACGACCGTGGAAAACAGCAGGAAAGCGTGACATTCGATGAGATGAAGCCGAAAAAAATTAGCGCGTTGTAAGATGAATCGGCCACAAAACGAGCTCATCCATCCATCGGGCTCAAAATAAAACGGACTATCGAGTTTCCTTGCGGTTTGACCACATTCAATACCAACCTCGATCGGCGGGCGTCTTCACTTTCTTTCAACGCCGCGTTATACCCAGGTGAAAGTTTAAATAGGAGTATAATAAACGAAAAAAAAACGGGTTCTATAAATCGAGTTGAATTACAACCAATCGGATTCCTTCTTGCGAAACATTAATTAATAACAACAATTCGTCTATGTTTCTTTTTTTTTTTGAGAACTTCTCAGCGGTTGGTGGCGTGGGAACTCGAATAGTTCCGTCGAACTTCTTCGATAGTTTTATAATTCGGTTTTATCGCCCGGTACCTGGATAACTAACAATCGTGTTGCTTCACTAATGAAGTGGCGATAAGAAAAATTAAAAACAAAAGTACAATTGATCGTTGAAATTGATGACGTTACGGTGCGAAATGTGAATATAAATGTTGATGAAGTATGTGATTAAATCTCTGGTATGCGTTGAATTATTGCGAAAATTTTAAATGTTCTGTAATACCACATTAAAAATAGGTGTAAACCCGTAACAAATAAAACGTTTGTTGAAATTATTATTTTGCTGCAAATTTTGAAAATATTGCGAAATCAAATTCAACATACTGACAATAGTATGAGTCACTGTATTAGATTGGTTTATCTGGTATCTGTATTGAACATTTTTTTGAACTGTTATTTCTCCCACGATCGCGCAAAAAAAAGTCGTCCTCGAATTCCATTTTACAAACCTTATGCCCAATAAGGAAATTTCTAGTAACATGACGTCGTTATAGAAAAGGAGAATGACTTTCGCGTTCAATTGGTCCGGCGAATACTGATCATATCCAAGGAAACTTGTAGAATTTCAATTTATCGTCACTCTACATGGGAATAGTGTCATCCAGTTTCTACATAGAAACAGTGAAGCAGATTTCAGAGATGATCGTACAGGCGATTAGCTATTATTCATGACATTTCTAGATCGATCACGGCTAATAATTTTTTTTCCCACTTGCACGCCTAGAAACATACATTTTAGTACCTAGATATTTTTACATGATATATAGACTTTCACGAGCCGCATAACGGAAGATACAGAGTGGATTTATAGAAAAAATCTTCGACTTTGAAGTTATTGAATTATTTTAATTCTAGAAAGGTTGTCATGGTATTCACACCACGAGCAAACGGCCCATATGCCAATTGGCGTTAATAGAAACTGATTAGTAATGCGAACGATTACGATAGTTTACGGCTCGACGATTTCCCCGATTTAGGTCGCAGTAATATGCAGAAACAGCCTGAGGCAATAGGCCAAGAAATGAACAAACGGCGGCGAGCCTTTCGGTGAAGGCGTTTTCGTGTTGTTCTTCTTCTTCGGTCGATAATGTACAAGTCTACAAGGTCGATCGTGTCAGGAAGGTACCGTTAAAAATGTGCACGAATTTTGAGTTCGCGCTCGTCGCCGTGTTAGATTTCATTTCGTAATACTCCAGAATTCGAGACTAATTAATTAGAATTCGTTAAAAGTAGGTGAATCAGAATTTGTGTCATCTGTTTATGTATTCTTCCTACATTCAGTTTGTTTATTTTGATGGAATGTTGCTACGATCTCGTCTTCTTTCAGTTAATGAATTCAAAAAACGACCGTATGCGTAAATCGCGATGAAATTACAATTCAATTCGAATGGTTTTTCTTACGACATAATTACAAACGATTCCTGATGTCTAATGCGAACTAACGGTTGTGTTTATAATTTGCGGATTTCTTACCACAAACGAAAAGCTATTTCACGTTTACCTGTTTCAATTGGATCGTCTTCTTTTTCTTCTTAATTCGTTTCAGATATGTGCATGGCTATAAGAACTCAAATTATTATTGTTGCATAAAAAAGCAGCGTCCAAAACTCACTATATCACTTATTTGAGACGTTCAAACAATATGATTTCAATGATTAAACAGCAAACAACTTCATGCATGCGGCCATTCTTCTACAAACTTCCAAAAGATCAAGCTTTCAACTATAAATTGACTACTAGAACACAAAATACCATCACAAACTCAGAAAGGGTGTCTATGATGTAGAATACTCACAGTCTTTCACTAATTTGAGGCATTTCAGTGGATTAACTAGTAAACAAATTTTCGGTAATGCGGCCATTTTCTCATCACCTAGTTGACTTGTCACACTGGAAAGGAAACACAGAACATAATTCACAAATCGCCCTTCTCTGTCACGCGTGACATTAGAACTACGGGCTTAAAAGACACAGATTATATGCAAATTTCGTCAACGACTAGTTTACAAAAAAACTGTAAACCACAGTTCACGCAACACGGAAATGAAATAATGATTGAGGTTAAACCGGATTTAAGCAAGGGTGCAAGTAGGTTTAAGTAGCTGCAACCAAACATACACTTTCTACGTATATTACATGACGCTCCATTTTCAAATTGCTCAATAACTCATTCGGGCGGCTCAAAAAATAATTCAAATCAGACGGATTACATTTTAGTTTTGGATCACTTCACGCCAGACTAACCAACTGCATGTAATTACACGAAAATATAAAGCGTTCGATTCTCAACGTTCAACCCATCGGCGTTCAGCGTTTTCTTCCTAATAGTAAAATTTGCAGTTCGGAGTAATAATCGAAACAATAAAGCTAATGTTAGAAACGTGACTGAATTTCGAAGCGATCACTTTAAGAGCAATTGGAAATTTATACGATGAGTCTGTTGTAACCGAAGCGTCACGTTTTCGACATTTCCAGGTCGTGTCGCAACTGCTTTAAATGAAAAACGAGACGAACAAAAAAGTAATGGAAAAACGGGTTGTTTTCGGAAAACATTATACGTATCGTAAAGTAATGATTTATGCGACCGTTTCGAATTCTCCGTCTTTCAAATGGAACGAAGTTGACCACTTCCGAGCGAACTAGAAAAACGGTTCGGTTGTGTGTATGTGCGAAAAACCGATTTATCCGTTTTTAGTTGTTTCCTTAGTGTTATATAACGAGCGGAGCTTGAGGTTTTAACGGGTATACTTCATTAGAAGTGATGATGTTAATTAATTTTTTTTGCGTTAAATAATGTTAATATGGTTACTACAATCGGATGGTTATAAATAAATTGCTTTAACTTCTTCTATTGTTGTTTAAGTATTTGGGATAGATAATAGAGTTGAGTAAACTTTTTTCTTCATGCCTATCTGTTTCATATAAAAACTTTTTTCTTAAGTTTTCCATTGGAATAGTTTTAGAAGCTCGTTTCAATGGGAGTTAATTCACATATCAAGGAAGTCATACGTTAAAGGTCTTTTATGATCTTCCTTTAATAGGAAAATATAACTTACTCGTTAAATTTTATATATCATGAAAATTCTAGTGCCAATATACTAATGACACTAACATCTGATGTAATGTGAAGAATGGCGAAAATTTTCTAGTTACTACAGCAATAGAATACGTTCATGACATTCGAGCTGGCTGGCGAATACCCATAAGTAAATGAGCGACTCAATAGGATAAGTCGTTGCACTTTCTCTTACGGATTCTAAATACCAGTTTCAAGTTACTTGACATTGATACAAAATCAATGCATATGTAGTTTGTCCCACCCACATACTCTCGTTTTAAGATTGATTGTTGTCTCGATTGAAATTCAACGACACGTCTACACGACTGCAACGTCGAGAAGAATGTGCAGGTTGGGTCTGACAGTTACACCCAGAATCAGAAATCAAGCCTATTGTCATAGATTATAGGTCGCGGTTAATTGGGAATCTTAATTATAAGAAAATTGGAGAAAGTGTTGATTTTGATTTCGTATTCTTAGTAACCTTGCAAGAGCCATACAAAAACTGATTATATTGGAGATTCTCAAATTGTTTAATTAAAGACACTCAGACGTTGGAATATTATTATTAGGATGAGTTTGATTGGTATCAAGGCTAAGAGTCGAGTATTCAACATTTTCAGAGTGAGAGGAACCGTTAAGTGCATTTCTGTTCTGTTCATTATTATAACGTGCGCTATTTTCGTAACCAACAAATTGCCATCCTCTACACCCGACATACGTACGCGGCTACTCGTGTTCTAGTTTACTTTTCGCACAAGTGTTGAATTATTATTATAATTTACTACAATCTAGTATACGGAAATAATCGCGTCATTATTGAATAATGTATGATGATAGCGGAGAATTCTGTGTCTGCGGTCATATCTGACACCTTTTCCGCAACTGGTCTGTCCATTATTATTATTACGATTAGATTAGCACCTTTAATTCGGAAGAGATAATCGAATCATACATATCGAGTTACGCGAGTTGCGTAAGCACCAGCCTGTGCATAACTCGTTATTGTGTTCAATTCACGTTGCTTTTCCGGATAGCATCGAACCGGAAAATTCCACATACGTATTTCCTCGAGTACTAATTCATGAACATCCTTTTTGTTATTTGAGCACGAAGTAGAATATTTAATTATGTGCTAACAAATCTCCATTTTTGTACTTTTCTTTCGTTGCAGATACTTTGCGCCTATCCAGAATTATTGTACCCATGGCCCGTTGCTGGTATAGTCCTTTGGTTGGGTTTATTACAAGACGTCCTGCTACCCGTCGGTCTTGGTTTGGTCGACACCAGATTCGGCGACTGGGTCTCGAATGTCTACAAATGCACGACACGACAATCCGATGAAAAACTTCCACACGGTTGGTTCCAAAATACCTCAACTGCTCACCCTAATAATGCAATTTTATTTAGTGGGCCTCGACGGAAAATTCCGACCATTCGGTAGTCAACCTCAGAGTTTGGAAATCGTCCAAATGGCTCAGGAAAGAAGTCTAAAAGTCCTCCAAACCGTTGAGCACAGATTTCCTATAACAAACGGATCGCTCTACACCAGCATAGATGGCAGATTGCCAGTAATCCATAATTATCGCAGACAGAAAGATCAAAGATGTAAGTAGTTTTTTCAATGAGATGCGTTGATCGTTATAAATCTTCTTTAGTAGGTCTGAAATACGATCCTTCATCTTCGAATCCATCACTTCATAACGCACATCTAAAACGTCCAGACATGCCCGGCTTCAACTGCCCGAACTGCGAAGTTGACTTGTGCCCAAGTCATTCCAACTTACATCATTTAAGTCCGAATTATATCAACAGAAAGTTGAACGCCCTCCAAAGGAATTACGTGGTACTCCAGCACGCCCCACTACGTAATACCGTCAGCTACGACAGCATAAGCATCGACAACGTGGAGGAAAACCCAATTTACGTCCCCAACGAGTCGAGAAACATAACCCGTTTAAACAAAATGAAACTGAGCAAAAGCGAAGACAGTTTGCTTGAAGCAAGAAGAGACAAAAAATGTCACAAATCCATAATTACCTTTGGAAACGACTCCAAAAAAAACCGAGTGAACGAGCAAATTTTAGATTACTCGAGCTCCGACGACGATTACGACGTCGATTTAAACATATCCAACAATTTCGATACAATCAGCTCAAAAAGCAGTTGCTCGATAACAACCGAAGCTAACGGCGATTTCCACTTTTACCAAAGTTCGCAACTTAACTTGGATACCGACAACAAGTTACACGACTTCAATAACCAAGTCGAAAAATTCAACAACGACTTACTACTTGCCAAGTATTCAAAGTGCGATACGAGTTTAGAGAGTTTCGCACCAAAATCATGCAATCCCTCCACACTCAAGAGGACGCATTCCAAACGATCCCTCGAGGATTTTAAAGCTTTCCTCGAAGATAGACAACAGCACTGTGATCATAGAATCGAGCGATCCAACTCCTACATGAACGTATCGGATAAAAATACGAAGAAATTGCTCAGATCAAATTCCAAATTATCGGATTGCACGCAGAATCTTAGCAAAAAAATAAAATCCGTCGAATATTTACCGACCACCAACGCGAGCACATGGTTAATCGAGAACTGTAAATACGTACACAATCCGAACTTTAGGAACAGGAAATTACCTGCCCACGTTGGGAGCGTGCCGGATTTGAAAAAAATCTTCATATCCGAATACATTTAGCTGTGTTATAAGAGCAACGATTACGTGAACAAAAATTATTTGGTTGTGTTGAGTGTAAATACGTTTTTAATATATAGTCGAGAAATATTTTTCTCTTTGTAAATAACTGAGGCGACTCAAAATTATTGTTTTTTGAGTTTCCATAATATTAATATCAGTATTATAATATCCATATCGTTACTTTGTATATTTCAAATAAATTCTCATCGAAACCAGGGCGCAAGTGTTGAAACTTACCTGACTCTGCAGTTCTGTTCAACAGCAGACGAGTCAAGAGCAGGTAACCTCAATAATTTTTCTCGCCATCAATTATCTGAAAACATGCAGAAATAAAGGAAGATATAGGAGAAAGGTAACACAAATTCAAATTTCAATTAGCAGTTTTCCCCGCACTTGTAATTGAAAATATTCATACAACAGCTCAAACGAAATAAATAGAGAACTGCGTCTATTCTTTAATTGAAAAGAAAATAAAAATCCATTACAAAAACAGTTATTTACATTTTGTTTTTAAATACTCTTAAAAGTTTCACCCTCCACAATCTACCACGCAATAGTGTATTACCTCAATTTCATAAAAAAAGTAATTTTAACTTACTGCGATTTAACTGAAACTGCGATACAACGGTTATATGGGATGAAAGGATTTGCAAAGGTGTGGCCACATAAACATTGTAAATCAATTTCTTTGTTAACACTATGTTCGACGATATTCTTGGCGATCGTTTGCAGTATCAGTTGCTTGGAACCCTTATGACTTTGGATGTTGGAGCTGACGAAAATGTTAGCACCGACCTGTTGGTGATTCAACGTTGAAAACTACTATTTATGAAATTTCAAAAAGAACTTACCGATACGGAGGTATCAGCACAATCTGATTTAAAGCTCAATTCTTTGATTAAATCTGGGTTACCCAAGGGTTTTGTTTTCGCTTCGCCTAAGGTTATAACGGCATCCTTGTTGAAACCGATAATATCTTTGGTGAGTTTGGAGTCTTGCAGCTTCAACTCCTCCACATTTGAAATGATGTTTACGTTGATGTCCCTTCGGAAGACTTTCAGGAGGATTTCGTAAAGCGCCAAGGGAATGGCGGTGCCTTGTTCGCAGGTGTCGTCGATTAAAATGGCTGTTCTGATTGCTTCTGCTCTGAATGGATAGTCCAAAGCTTCGGTATATGCGAGCGAATTTGCAGAGAGACCCAAAGCGTATTTGATGTCGTGAATGGCGGTTTGGATGATATTGATGATGTTATCGAGTTTGTCGCAGCCCGTTTTCAACGTTTCCTGTTTTGGGTTTTCGGAGAACTTCAGGTTTGGTGCGTGTCCGGAGTAAGTCAGTTTGCCGTTTACAGTGATGTGAGTTGGTGATTGATTTTCACCACCGTGAGCCAAGATGTGGTACTGGATGTCGCTGTGAGAATTAAAATGGTTATAAAACGAATATTGATCGTTGGGGAGACTCACGTTATTCCTTTGGATTTATATTCGGCCAAGACTTGATCGATTAAGGGTTGTGCGTATTCTTTGTAGAAACCTTCATTGCTTTTCGCTGTGTTCACAAGGACGATGATATCGACGGCCTTTCCAGGAAGTTTCACTTCGAAGCGTTCATCAACTTCACGTTCTTTCAAAGAGTTCTGGCACTTGTAAACTGTAATTTTAATTAGACGTGTATAACTCCACTAGTGGATGAGGGCGAGTGCTTACGATGTTCTGTTAAAGGCACTGGAATTCGTTTAATCCAGCATAAATACAAGTAATGCACAGTGTATGCTTTATGGGCCAAGTTGTCGCCCGCTGCGGCAGCGTGTTCGCAAGCTCTTAAGAAATTATTGGGTTCAACAAATGGATAACATATACTTAGTGGAGAATTCCATGCAAAAGTTCTTTGACAATCTTCGTTTGGTTTATTCGAATCTTCTACCCCTTTAACAGGCTTGCATTCACTGGCAGATCCAATTGAGTATCCTTGACCCTGTTCGGTGATCGAAGAAGCGATCTTACCGTTGGGAAGCAAGAAATCATCGTAACGTTCTCTATTACCGTTGCCTGTTAAAAAATGTGGCGAAGTTTTAATCGAAATTAAATTACAACATCAAGTTACTTACCAAGAAGACCTCGAAGTTGTCCGTGGTAGAACCCAGAGATATCAATGGCACATCCGATGAAGTTGAGTTCGCAACGAATTCGAACGCCAGCTGAACTCTTAAGTTCGGTATATGAATATCCGATTTGAGCAGTAAGAGAACCTTTACGGATGGGATAATCAGTTTCCACTGCAAAATATGAATAGTTGATAACCCTGCCAAAAGACCTGAAGACCGTAACATACCGTTGTCATAAAGAACCTTTCCTTTCTTCACAGTTATAGAGCCTGACTTATCAATCAATGTAACACTTTCCAAGTTTTGATTGTGATAGGAACCAATAATAGAGAAGTTACCATCGACGACATCTCGTGCCAGCAAGTAGCTGCAAGTACCAGGGAAGTGGTAGATCTTGGAGTCAAAAGTAAATACTTCTGTTCGAGTTATCTTTCCAATCACTGAAACAAGCCACCTTCGTACTTAACCAAACAAATTGGACAACTCACATGGAATAGGTAAAATGAAATCCTCCGGAGACAAAATCAACCTAGCCAACGCTCTGAGTTGCGGACCGTAATCTTCCGTCAAAAGAAAATCAACCGTTGATATTTTCGCAGCACCAGACAGAGTTGGCAACCGTTTCAAAAGGTCCGAATTAAATGCCGGCAACTTGAAATTCTTGAAACCAGCTGGTAGTAGTTCCTCAGACAAAGCGCCAGATAATTTGGTGATGGCTTTAGCGAAAGTTGAGCCGATTTTTTCAATTTCAACAGCATCATCCACAGGTTCACGATTGATTTTCTAGCAAGAAAAAAAAATTAGCTTCGTACTGTAATTTCGTGGTTTGTAATACCTTTTCCAGATATCGTTCAACCAAATCGACGACATCAATCAATTCCGGAATGATGACGATTTCCTTCAAAGCTCCAGTTGTTGCTTTCAAAGTATTGATGAGAACTTCCTTAGAAGGCAAACCGTTCTTCAGGAACTACAAACATGGATATTAGTACCCTTTATGCCTAATATATTAGAAACGAATATAAAAATGAAACATAAAAACTGGCGATATTCGCGAATGCGAATATTCACTTTTGAATTTGGCGCCATTTTGATAGTTTTTCTGGCGCGCGAGTTCCGCGCACACATTTGTTAAGGTTATTTGTTTTTCCGAGCATTGTCGAGCCGATTCGAACAAGGCCGATTGTTGTTGCTTTACCGAATATCGTTAACAGAAACAGAGACTGGAAAAGTTTGAGGTTAGAGTGAGTTTAATGTTTTTTTTAAGATTAATAAATCAGTTTCTAGTGAAATATGAAATAATTTTACGCTTTACGATCTGTAACAATGAATATTCTCGAAAAGGAAGAACTACAACGGCTACGACAAATCATCTGTAGTCAAGGCATATGATAGAATTTTTTGAATTAGAATGTTTAAGATTTTGTAATAAATATTATAAGAAAGTATTTCCTTGTTTAATTTACCTCTTTGTTATTGTCATCTTATCTATTTTTTTTTTGATGAACATATTCGTAAAGTGATCGCATAATACGAATACGAATGTCAAGAAACATGCGAATTTTTGCGAATGCGAATATTCGTTACATCACTCATAAATACCAAACTTACATCTTCGTATTGAGCTTTGAGATCAGCAAAGATCGGCAAAGCCTTGATTTCATCGCACAACAATTTCAGTTGTTCTTGGATAGCGATGCGAATGCTCTCGTACGATTTATTGATGAATCGTTCAAGATCTCCAAGGACTTCGTGTAAGCTGGCTGAAAGTGCCTTGAGTTGCGGGAGAACAGCTTGGAAAGTTTCTTCAAACTTGGCGATGAGGAGGTGAACGTTCTCAGTCAATTGGATGTAAAGTCCTTTAATACTTTCCGCTACTTTATCGGCGATTTCCCTCAATTTCGGAATGAGTTCGGTCTGGATACTCTTGATCACGCCGGAGAAAGTGGAATTGAAGGTAACGACAATTTTCTCGGTGAAATCGCTGACGATAGTAACGATTTGGGAGAAGGTGTCGATAATAAAATCGAACGTTTTCTTTCTAGAATGTCGAACATAAAAAGTTAACTACGAATCCGACAGCATTTTTTTGTTCTACTTACAGGTTTTGTCCGAATTCCTGCAACGTCTTATCGCTAGCTAATTCTTCTTTGAACTTGTGCAACTCCGACGAGTAGAACCTGTACGTTTCCCCGGGATTTGGAATTGTTTGCTTGATTTCCTTGTCAATATAATCGACTGATTGCGTAATCTTCTCGTTGCCTTCTTTCACTGCCACCTTGACTGCCGCTACTTGCTCCTTCGAAATAGCTTCGATTTTATTGGAGAACTCTTTGATGTTTTCTTGATTCACGGAGTAATCCAGTGATAACAAATTCTTTTCGCTTAAATTAAGTGTAGCGTGGAAAAGTTCCTTATTTTTACCACCTAAAATGTATTCGGCGTGAATGTCTGCTAACTGTCTCACTGCATGTAGGAAAGCAGCCGAAACCAAAAGTTTATTATTGGGGTCACCTGCGCAATAAAAAAAAAGTTGAATCTCGAAGCGGAGCAACATCCAACTTACTCTTAAGGAAATGACTGAACTTCAACAAGTTGTAGTTTTTGAGTTCCAAAATAGATTGTGTTGGTTTCCATGCGATTCCGTTGGTTTCTACGTTAACGTTGATGCTTTCTTTCTCGACATTGATGATGGCTTTGGACTCCAGGAGGACTTGGTTCAGGTATTTGATCAAGATTAGGGCTTCTTTTGGTGATGCTCCCAGTTTGAAAGCGGATTCGTAATGCGTTTTGCCTATATTCACGATAACAATCTCCTCGATGGTAGCTGTGTAGCCTTTCGGATCGAAGGAAGCTCGATCCTTAACGTTTAGATTGATACCTAAGCCGTCACTCTTTAAAACAATAACAGACTCTCCGTCAACTTTGTAAGATTCTTTTGCGATTTGCCTAGAGATTGTTTGGGAAATGATGATTTTCTGGTCGGATTTCGCGAAAATGTCCAGAATTAGTTCGGTGGAACTGGTTGAGATCAAACTTGGTTTGGGGATTGTTTTGGAGTATTTAATAAGGAGCGGTTTGTTTTGCCCTACGAGGCTGATTTTGAGTTCTCCGTCGATTGAGCCTTTTTCGATGTCAACATTGAGGTATCCGTTCAGGAAACTCTTGGCTTTGGGGTTATTCTTTTTGTCGGTATAGAAAACGATGTCGGCGGAAGCTTTGCCTCCTTCTTTCAAGTCGTGGGTTGGTATGTTGATGTTAGCTTCCAAAGAAACAATTCTTTTGGGGGTGGTTAAGGTGGCACCGATTTCTTTGGGGTGGACGTAGACGCTGTATTGGTATTTGTTAGCGGCGTTTTCGAAATGCACGTCCACTGTGTGATCCAACTGCCAGTTATTGCGTTTCGTAACGGCCTTCAGACCGAATTCATTGGGAATACCAAGTACTCGGAGGTCGATGGTGATTTCGATCAGGTTTTCATAATGAGCAATTTCTGAAATATTACAAAGTTTGAATTATTCTTTCTTCACTTAATGAAGTATAACTAACGATCAGCCAAAGTTTTAGCGTTGATTTCAATGTGCGCACACTGCTTAGCCTCTTCGCAATAAGAGTTGAGGTATCGGAACTCTTTGTTGGTTACTTTGAGTTCAGCGTCGATCGCTTTGTTACCCAGAGAAGCATCGAAGGAAACTTCTTCACCGTTCTCACCGTTTTTCTCTGTTGTTAAAGTTGTTCGAATATATTTGAAGTTGCCAGATTTTTCTTGCTCTTTCACTTTGAAATTACCAGAACCTTCGATGATCAGTTTACCTTGCTCATCACGAGAAGATACGGTTGCGCTACAAATAAAATCGTAAAGCACTTGGCGATGTTGTATTTGTGTTAATTACCTTCCTGACAAGATGTTTTTACCGGACGAAGTCAATACGATGTTGATGGTTTTGCCGTCAGGAGTACCGGCGTTTCCAATTTTGAGAAGGATATTTTGGACGTTCAAATTCGGTGAATTGGCTATCAACTGGATTGCGAAGTTGTTTAAACTTTCGGAGTAAACATCGAGTGAGCCTTCGAGAAGGAAATTTCTGGATTCGCTGGACAATTTAATGTTGGCCAGAGTTTTATATGGGTTGGGTTTCTTGATGGAGGCGCTCAGCTGCGACACTTTACCGTCGGGTTTGATCAGCTTAACATCAATACTTGGTTCTTTGTCGTTTATGCACAAGTTGGTATCGGCCAAGTATTTTCTACCGTCGGACGATACTTCGAGTTTATTAATGATGTCGGTGTTCGTGCGCTTATAATAAGCGGAGATCTTATTCGATTTGTGGTTTTCAACGGGTAAATTCAAAACAGCACCAAGTTTATATTCAAGTTCGGCCAATTTGGACAGGGTTGCGATTCCTTCGATGATTTTACCTTGGGGTAACACAACTTTGAAACTACTCTCAGCGTTTCCAATTCGCTTGGATGCGTCCAATTCGTAATTAGCAGCAACGTCCAATGCATATTTAAGAGGTTTATTAATCTCTTGATGGAGCTAAAAAATAAGTTTCCAAATAGAAATTCACTCGCTTGAAATAGTTCGAACTTACTTTGATACTTCCGGACGGTTTATTGCAGTTAGACTGGAGCTTTAAGTCACCTTTCGCTTCAATATTTAAGTTCTGAATTGACTAAAAAGTTTCTCGAATTGAAAATAAAATTACAACAACAAAAGTAAACTTACGCTAACTGTAATCAGGGAACCAGAAATTTCAAGTAAAGCCTCAGGTGCCTTCTTGGCACTGAAGGAATGAACAGTTTCAATAGTCGACAAAGTTTCAGAGGGTAGCACGAATTTGGTCTTCAGGCTACCAGAAATTGGTTTCTTCTCCAAATCCAAACTGTAGGTACCTACAGAAAAAATAATTTTTATTGCAGTCAATTTAGCGAATATAAATCGTACCTTCGATATCAGCTGTAATCTTGGGACTAGCAAAAGATTTCAAATTGAATTTAGCAACCGATGGTCCTCTTTCTCCGGCAAAAGTTAATTCGATCGGGTTCTTGAGATAGGTACTGGTAATTTTGCCCTGTTAACTCTGTATAAGTGACGTTCATTTTAATAATCCTTCTACTTACGTTTACGTCAAGATTTTTCACATCACCATTCAATTTCCTCTTCAACAGGAGATCCACGTTGTAGTTGCGTTTCACCAAATAGTTGTCAGCGGCTAAACTAAGAGTTATATCGAAAATTCCTTTTTTGAAATCGCTATTTTTGTTTATTGCTTTGAGTGTCAGTTTGCGCTCAGCTGTTGCTTTATCAGCTCTTTGCTCTAAGCAGATCGAGTTGTCACTGTTCCAAACACCATTTTTGTACGAATATTCTCGTGCCAATTTAGCCGAGAAATATTGTTTTTCCGGTAATAAGAGATCGAGATCGATAGTTGATTTGCCGTTTTGTGGGCCACCACTCACAATTCGTGCATTCGTTGCAATTTTCTTACCAAGGATGTCCACGAAGGAACTGTGGAAACGCATTTTCATAAAACGGGAAACAGAACACGCGATACTCACATCGAATCCAAGTTGCTCCCAGTGTACTTATTCTTGGTTGACAAAACAATTTTTTGGTTCTTATTTTCGTTGAAAAGTGGGAAAAAGATAAGTTCGACATTGTAAGTTGGGCCACGAATATGGAAATTGCTGTCGAGTTTAACAACTTTCTTTGATACTTTAGAATCTATCAACAGATCACCGTTACCAACACCCTTTTGAGCCTTGATATGCCCGATAACATCGAGGGTGTCTTTAAGGAAGATTTTAATATGCCCAAGAGCGTCTCCTGCTTTACTGGCTTTCAACAATGCGTCAACCAAAGGTGCACTTCCAGAAGAAAGTTTAGAATGGAAGTCGATCTCTCTGCCGTTGTATTTAATTCCTTGATTCAACCTAGAATCCCAACAATCATATCTGTGCATTAAAGTCATTATTAAACAACTTACTTCCATGGTGCCTTGGCGTTTGGTACCTTAATCACTAAATCGGCATTCAAGTTGATATCTTGAGGCTTATAGTGCTTCCTAACTTTACCAGCAACTTCAAATTTCTTCCCGTTCAAGGAGATTGAGTGATCTAGTTTAACTTCATCAGGACCAACGTATTGTCGACTGGACTTGAAGTCGATGACATTTTTCAAAGCGTAAACATTTCCGTCCAACTGGTATTCCCAAGGGTGCTTTAGAGATCTCAACTTTAGTTCGGAACCGACTTTAACGTCGCTGTATTGAACGTAAGTCTCGTAGTCCAGAGATCGTGGCGTCCGTTCCAAATCCAGTTTACCCTCAATTTTAAACAGTGGGTAAGAAAATTTGTTCTTAATCGACAGCTCCAAAGCTTTAGGGTTTTTGTAATTGAAGCTGTTAATCAATGTGATCACATTGGTTTTGGAGTTGAGATCGGCGCCGTGAACGATTTGCAGATTGCTAAAAGTATGTTCGGTTCCTTCTCTTTTGAATTCACCGTTTACTTTTACATTGAGGGACGGATTTAAAGTATTTTGAAGTTCAGCCTGAATCTTGAGTAAATTTGGATCGACTTGTAACCGACCTATTTATAGTGGTTAATATAAGTACATAAAATAAAAGATGAAACGTGATGTTACCTTTAACGGAACCCGATAAACTACCGTCAGATGCTTTCAAGTCAGTAAAGTAAGCCGGACCTTCGGTTCCAATGTTGCCACTAAGACTAATAGTCTTTTGTCCAGGAACGACCAACTTCACATTATCAAAAGTGTATTTTGCATCTTCGCCTCGTTTTTCAGCTATAATTTTACCTTCAATTCTGAGCGGCGACGTTTGAGGCGCTGTAATTCAAACTGTAAGCAATTTTTTCCTTCAAGCGTAGTAACTTACATGAACTTCCAGGTGTGAAGTATTCGAAAATTGGATTATAAATAGCTTTGTCACTCGTACCATCAATTCTTAAACCTGCTTTAGCCGAATAAAGCCGATCGTCGTCCTTGAGATAAGCGGATAAAAGTTTTTCCTTGTCGCTGGCGATCAAGCGGGCTTCAGCCTCAACATTTTTAATAGGCGAATAAAGAAGAGCTTTCACGTATTTGTCATGACCAATAAATCCTTCAACATTCAAGCTGACACCTTTCTTATTTTGCCCTAACGTTTCCAACAGCAAGGTGATTCCGTGTTTACCATCTAGTAGGAAATTTTCATTTATTACATACCTTACTTTCATTTACATCAAACTTACTTTCATTAAACAACTCGCGACGATAATGGAACGTTGTGATATCTTTAGATTCGATTTTGATGCTAGCTTTGGCGTCTCCCGATAACGGGAACGGTAAAACTGGAACTTTATTACCGGACAAGTTGGGTCCGTTAATGTCAGCGCAAAATTCCAAACCGATAAAGTTGCTCAATTGGTCGATGCAAATGGAGAAATCTTTGTTTTGCGAGAACTTGAGGCGTTGCGATTGGATGGGTACGCCGTGTTCGCGTGATTGGAAAATGATTTCGTGCTTCAAGCCAATCAATTCTTGTTCCTTTAGGGGGACGTTGAATTTAACGTCAATTCCCGCACCTCCTTTAAAGGTGTTGATGAGGAGTTCGCCGCCGGTGGCGGTGTGAATTGTGGAAGCCACCTTTAGACCGTTTTCGAGCACGGGAGTGTCTAAACTGAATCTACCGCTTACGGTGATGGCGGCGCTTGGGATTAAGGATATTTTCAAGTCGCTGTCTTTGTATGTTTTCTTCAGTAATTCGCGAACATTGATGTTACCGGCGACTTTGACTTGTAAATTGGAAGAGCCATCGAGGCCGAGTCGTAGGGGGAAACCGAGCGAGGTCGGGTAGGAGAGTTCGGCGTCCAAGAACAGCACGTTGGATCGGTAAAGTTTCTATAAATATATATTAGAAAATTAGAAATATAGTTGGGTATTAACTCACCTCAAAGCTCTTAAGCTCATCGATGCCTTTATTCCAGTTGGCGATCAGATCGTCGATGATTCCTTGAACGGAGAGCTTCTCGGTGTTATCAAAGGAATTCAGGAAGATGACTTCGGAACCGAAATTCCTTATGCTCAAATCCAAGTCTACGTTTTTGTCGAGTGGGTGCGATTTGACTTGGATTTTTTTGTTTAGGTTGTCGATTTGGGATTTCGAGATGTCGCGTCGACTTCTCAACGATTTGTCGATTTTTTCCTGGATATGTTTGAATAAGTTCTCGATGGGTTTGGCTGTGTTGTCCCAATTTTCTTGTAGATTGCCTTTTCTTAGATCTCCTTGGGGGCCAAGGTAGTGTTCGATTAGTTTGTCCAGGTTTTCCTGTCTTGCGCCGATTTCTAAGAAGTTTAGGCGTTGACCGAAGATCTCGGCTGTTAGATTCAGGTAGGCTGTTCGGGGTAGCCAGGAGTTTTGCGAATAGATAACGTTTGCTTCGGCGCTGCTGCCTACGCCCAGGGCGTCGATTTTGTAAGAAAACTCGCTGTTAAAGGAGTATTTTCTAGGGTCGATTCCGAACTTTTGTGTGGGGTGAATGTTTGCCAAGTGGTGTTTGGCTAGTTCCTTATCTGGATTGGCGGATGTTCGGAGGTTCTGGAGGAAACTTTTGATGTAGCCACCTACTTGGAAACTCTTTTCCTTCGATAGGATGTCTTTTAGGGCGATGGATACTTTATCGTTGGGGCATTTGGTTAATGCTATGAAAGCTGTAATCCGTAATTCGGAGTCTTCGTGGATGTCACCCAAAACACGCAAAGCGCTTTCTCTGACTTTATCTTTGCAAGGTGTTACTTGGAAAATCTCCAAAGCTGCGACTCGTAAACGAATCGGTTGTTTTGTATCTTCAGCTATGCCCAAAAGTTTGGACAGAATTTGGTCGTTCAAGTAACCAATATTAGCCAAACCCTTGAGGATGAATATCATTTCATTTTCTTCTTTTCGGTTGGCTGCTTTACAGTCGCCTAGTTTCGAAATGAATTTTTGGATGATTTTGTTGATGACGGCGTTGTTTTCGCAATCGTGATGAGCGCAGTAACGACCGGCTAGAGAACCGATGCCGAGAAGAGCTTCAGGTCGAGTGTTGGGTTTACCGATCAGAGAAGATGCGGTTTCGATCGCATGTTCAGTTACGTGTTTGGCTCTGGGAAGCAGTGAATATAACTTTATTTCATCCCAATGTGTTAACTCTTTGTTTTTTAGTAGTTCGATTGCGACTTCAATTGTATCTCCGTTGCTCGCAAGAATTATTGCGTCCAGGAAGATTTTCTTAGCTCCTTCTTTGTCGGGGAAACCTACACCGGATCTGACTTGGTTGTAAACGGATAGAATATCGGCCTTTTTGCTGTATCTGAGGAGTTTCACCAAATTGATGAAGAGGGTGGAGGTTTTATCTTCAACTTTGAGTGCGAGCTTGGCGGAGATTTCCTTCACTTGCTTTAAGATGATGTTGACGTTACTCTTTGGAGCTATAACTGGATGGGGATTTTCAAAGATGATTGATTTTGGGACTTGGCATTTCGTTTTGACGTTGTCTTTGGTTGAGGTGATTAAGGTGATTTTGGTTTCAACGATGGCTTTAGCACCGTTTTGTCCAACTGAGAATGGCAAGAAGATGTAGTTCTCAATGGAGGTTGCGGACTCCAATACGCCATTCTTTAATTTTTGTTTACTATCCAAGAAGGAATTCAAAACGGGACTCGATTTGATGCCACTATTGATATCGAAAGTTGAACTGAGGTAATGATGCGTTATGGATTCTCTAAACGCGCATTTGTTCAAGTTCTTGCTCTTTGTTATTGTTACAACGCCACCATCCGAACTTTGAGAAATAGAAATCGGGCATTGACCGAACACATCTATTTCGTAACTCTTTTCAGGATGTACTTGGAAAAGAGAAGCGATAGCTCTCTTCAAGTTCAAAGAATTCTGGCTGTCGCCTTGTTCTGAACAAATGGAATCGTGCAGAGCACCGTTGTTGCTGTTAATCACGACGGGTTTTTCCACATCGGGTATACCCACGCGTTTCTAGAAAAATAAAATCGGTTAGTTGATTCTCAAGGACCATAAAAGGTGTTCGTACTTTGCCATCGGGTCCGATTATCTGAACATTCTGGAGCCGCAATACTTGATTGCAATCTGGCTGCTGAGTCAGCAAAACCGTTGCTTTCACTTGGGTGGACGTCTGTTGACCTTCGGCACTTGATAACGAGATATCAATTTTACCATCGTAATTATATTTGTAAGTCGTTCCCGGTGACAATTTTAATAGACCGGAGCTTGAATCGCAACCGATTTTGCATTTGCCTGAAATTACAAATTTTTTTTTATGATTCGAGATTTATGTTGCGCTCTGCAGAGATTTTTCGAATATTTGCGAAAGATCAGAAATTTCAAATGAATCCCCAAATATTAAAATGGGATATCGATAAACTACAAAAGAGCTTGAGAATTTGTTCTTCCACTACACTAACATGTATTATGGATTGAATGTTATTTTGACACTCACCATAACTTTGTCTAACTCTTTGCCAACAATATATTGTATATACATGAAAGACATTTTCGATTCTTTGATTATAACCAAATACGGGCGATAATTGCTATAAACGTAAACTTAAATCAAAGATTCAGTCAACCACCCCAAGTGTTGTGGAACAAGAAAAATATCCTTGGGAGATGTAATTCGGTGAAATATCTCACGAAGTTCGCTCTGTTCCATTAAAACGGGTGCATAATCGTTCATCCTATTTGAACGTGCCGCATCGTTACAGACAATACACCAAAGAGGAACTGGAGACATTATTCAATTTAAATAATATATTAAACGACACGTCGTTAAAACGAACGGAACCGTAAATAAAGTAACGTTACCACGCTCCCAAAAAATTTTCGACTTTTTTGCGTTCCTATTAAATCGCGAACAGGATATTTTCGACGGATCAATAAGGAGGTGATTGAACAAAAAAAAAGAAAACGGATAAGATAACTAATAAAAAGAGATAATGTTCGATGATGATTCACGTTGTTCAAGAAATTAAAAGCAAGATAAAATTATTTATCGTTATCTCTTCGAAATTGTTATTGAAAACACGGGATAAGAGAGTTTACGGAGTTCAAATCGCGTTAATTATCTTCAGATATATTTTGTTGAATTATCACGTGAAAATTTTGCAAGGAAGACAAATAAAATCAAGGAGGATAAAATTTTGATAATGCCTAATTGAAAAAAACTCTTTTCTTATAAATCATAATTTCGGTAAATTTCGGTGAATTTTCAATACCAAAAATTATTAATTAAGAAATTTAAATTCCACTTACCAAAACCTTGTGCTAATTGAAACACAAGAAGCAGAACTAGGGCGATGCCCACGCGATTTGGGCTGTGCTGAGCCATAGTCCACTATAACTGAAGTCTTTACCCTTCGGACGGGTCTTTTATATCCTCGGTATTGAAGACCATCTGACCTATGATACTGTTGACAGTGCGATAAGGCCGGTCCTAATAAGTCCAATTTGAGGCGGCATCGGTGACCGTGAATTTTTTGCCGCCCGTTTTCGTCCTGTCGAGGGGATATTGAACTTGTGAATCTTTTGAAGAAATCGATTTCTGGTGGTTCTTCGGGCGTTTGGTGAATCAAACGGTTAGAAAAGAGGTCAAAAAAAAGGTTATCGCAGTCCCCTGCGTGTTCATTTTTCTTTGTTCTCCGAATCCCCAGTTATGTTAACAATATAATCGTTTTACAAACGAAAAAAGTTTCTGGGTTTTCTCAAATCTTCATCTAAAAGATTTAAACAAAGCTCTGTACCTAATCGACATTATAAATCTAGGTAAACATCGTTTAGTTGTTTACTTGTGTTGTTGATCAGAGTACATTATAAATGTGTTAAAGTAAGATACTTTCTATCAGTAATGGAATTATTCGATGATTCAGTTTCTTAGAAATATTTCTTTGTTATCGTTTCCTTGTCGTATCAGGGTTTGAAATCGGCAAACAAATATTTAGGGTTGAATGAAGAATGAAATACACAAACTGTTTTGACTGTTTAAAATTGTGAAACCAATCAATTATTTATATACCCAGATTTTATATGAAAACTAACTTGTTCTTAATAAAAGGACGATTATACGTGTATATATCAGTAAATTCATTCTTGATAGTTGTTTCGGAATTGCCCTGTTAAAGAAAACGTTTGTCGTATCTTCCACTATTCGATTTGAATTATAGAGTCAAGTTTTTTTAATTGCGAAGATTATACTAACGACGAAAACCAAAATGAAAAATAGAAATCACCGATTAAATGTTAATTACTATTATTGTTTTGTAGGTTCAGGTAAACACTACCCTTTATTTAAGCCAAAATACTTTTTCTCTAGTATAAATGAAAATAGCTTGCCTATTTAATAATATTATACAGAGTTATATAGATTATGTAGAGTTATAAGAGCAGCTTGTGTCCCGCCGTCACAATGTATTGTTGAGTTCAAAATCTTCACCGATTTTCTTAAATAAATAATATATAATACCATCTAGGGAACCACCGAAATTCACAAGTCATCGAAGTCATCGAAGTACAAACAGGAAATTTGTGAAAACTTTTTTCCAATTAATAGTTCATTAATTAGGAACGATAATTTTATTATCGCTGAAAAATGACCATTTGTGTCTTGTTCTCCATTTTTCTACAATTTTCGTGCCACGGTCAACGGAGTAAATCAAAATGATAGTCGGAGAATTGTATATGCATTGAGAAATTTGCAAATTCGGACTTCAGCATTTTCTTATCAATCTGCACTAATAAAAAAAAATTGTTTGTCTATGCACCGAGGATATAAATGTTTCCTAACTTGAAGGTCTTTCTAGTTAATACTAGGGACTATGGGTTATCGCAGCCTGAGTCGTGTGGGCTTCGCCCTAGTGTTTCTGGTTTTTTTGCACTCTGTGAGCGCAATCGGTGAGTTTTTTCAACTCTACATTATTTTCGCCGGTTCGTCAAGATTTTTCATACATCCCAACAAAATACTTCACAAGCAGAACTATCAATTTTAATTGGTGACACTTTGGGAGTTGTTTTCGTAATTATTGGGTAATTGCCGATTTTCTTATCATATATTTCGAAGAAACGTTATTACGAAATTGATGACCCTCATCGTATCGAATTTGATTCGATAATTGTGGTTCGTTTATCGCGATACTATATGAAAATTGTGATTTTTTCCAAAATATGGAAAATTACTTCCGCTTTTTTACTTGACTACATGCGTTGATTTTCAAAAAGTAATACAGTGGTTTCTGTTTTAATATCAGAAGTGGGATGGACGACAATGAAGTCTTTGTTTGTAATGAACAAAATTTATGACCCAACCTAAGTATTTTAAGTTTTGACTCCTACAAATTAATGAGATATTTCGTTGCTCCAATTAATTTAAAGGCTGGTACTATATATTGTACTACAAATAAAAGTTTATCAATGAGATTTAAAATTGACTATTGTCCATTATCTGAGTTCATAGTTCAATAGTTGATAACCCTCTGTGATTTTTTTAAACGTTATCATTTCGTCCAGAAATGCAAAATGTAGCAAAAACCAAACAATTTACATTTATTGTTTTCAGATAAATGTAAAACGGGTTGTAGTGCGGGTAAGTACAATTCTCATATCAAACCCCTCGATCTGAAAAAAAAACTTTCTCAATAGCCCCTGGAGTATTAAAATTAACACCCGGAACAACATACAAGTACGATTACAATGGAAAAATCAGCATAACTTTATCTAGTGCCGAAGGTCAAAAAACAACTACCGATGTTAAAGCAAATGTGTTTCTCACCCAACAACCCGATTGCAGTCAAGTTCTAAGGTTAGCAAACGTCCAAATAATTGGACCGGATGGAAAGGTAACAAAAAAACCTAATTCAATCAAAAACTAACTTTCTACGACTCCAGAAACGAGTTGGCATACCCGGAATCGAAAAGCCGGTCGTCCTTAACAACAACAACGGCAATCTCAATGAAATCATTTGCACAGAACGTGGCGAAAATGAAGACTCGTTGAATGTAAAACGCGCGATCGCCTCCTTTTTCCAAGCAGGCGAGGATAAAAACACAGAAATCGACATTTTCGGACAATGCCCAACATCCACATCGAAAACAATAAACGGCGACATCACAACCATCGTCAAAACCAAAAATTTGGACAAATGCGCTTTCAGACAGACCACAACCCACAATTACATCACGTCAACTCTAAATTTCAACAGCGGCATACAATCCAGTCCAGTCCTAAGCTCAAAATTAGATTCCAAACAAAAAATCAAAGCGGGTGTTTTAGAAACAGCAAATACAGTTGAAAACTATCTTTTCATACCGTTTTCTGTTGGTCACAACGGAGCCAAAGCCACCGTCGAATCCAGTCTTAAACTGACTGGTACCGCAACGGAAAACCCGACAACTAAATGCCAAACACCGTCGTCGATTATTTTCGAAAATCCGCACCCTGTCAACTCACCAAAAACAACAGTCAACGTCCTATTGAAAAAAGTGAAGGAAATCGCCGAGAACCTCGGCACCAACGTCGTCGATCAAACCGGCATCCAATTCATTGACCTCGTTAAACTAATCAGGGTTAGCAAGAAAGCAGACACTTTGTCCGTTTACAATCAAGTCAAGTCAGGTGTCGGTTTCTCCGATAAAGTGGCCGCCAAGAAAATCCTCCTCGACGCAGTAATGTTCGCCGCCAGTGGCGACGCCATCGAAGTTGCCATAGAACTTCTAAAGAGCAAAGAATTGGACCCCATCGAAGAAAAAATCCTCTACGCAGGTTTAGGTCGTTCGAGATACGTAGCTGAAGGTGCCATTAAAGCAGCCACCGAACTCCTCAATAAAGCTAATCTACCCCGGGAAGCCTACTTGGGCATAGGATCCTTAGCCGGTCGTTACTGCGCCATCCACAATTGTCAAAACGTCCCCGTCATCGACAAAATCATTCAGAAACTACTAAGCAAACTAGGAGACCTAAAGGCAGCCAATCGAAAGGAAGAAAGCGACATGATTTACGTACTAAAAGGACTAACTAACATCGGTCACCTCTCAGACGCTGTCCTAACCAAACTAGTTTCTCTAGCGGAAGACAAAAACCAACCTGCACGTCTTCGAGTAGCAACAATCGACGCCTTCCAAGCCGACCCTTGCAAAGACAAACTAAGGAATAGCGCCCTCAAGATCCTCAAAGACTTAAACGAAGATTCCGAAATAAGAATTGAAGCGTACTTAGTTTTGGCACGTTGCCCCAACGACAAGATCGGTAACGCCGTTCGCGACCTACTCAACAACGAACCGAGCGAACAAGGTAACTTAAAAAAATTTCAGAATCACTTCACAGAAATCTATTGCAGTTGGTGGATTCATTTCCACACATATCCGCAACACACGATCATCCGCCAATCCCGACAAGGAACGAGCTAAAGCCCATTTGGGTTTCGTGAGCACTCCAAGCAAATATCAATTCGATCCACGAAAATACTCCTACAACGCCGAGCTATCCCACTCCATCGACACCCTTGGTTTAGGTGGCAGCGCCGAAAGCAACGTCATCTACTCCCAAAACTCCTGGTTACCAAGATCAACCAGTCTAAATTTAACGGCGGAAATTTTCGGTCAACGTCTCAACTTCCTCGAAGTGGCCATAAGACAGGAAAACTTGGATAGAGTAATCGAGCATTATCTCGGTCCCCAAGGAGTACTAAAAAAAGCGACGCTCCAAAAGACCTGGGATGAAACGAAGAAACCCGTCGAAAAAATTTGGAACGACTTGAAGGAAAAAGTGGACAAATCCTTGAGATCTCGTAGAGACGTATCGAAAGCAGACATCGATGCAATCAACGCCAAAGTGCAACTAAAAGCGAACGATTTGGATAAGAATTTAGATTTGGACTTGAGTATCAAAAATTTTGGTAGCGAAATTATCTTTATGAATTCATTCGATTCCACTGAGAATTTATCACCTCAAAGCATCATCGATAGTTTAATTGACAAACTGAATGAGGGTATCGACAAACTGAAAAACTTCCAGGTAACTGAAAGCTTGTTCTGAAACCGATTAATATTACCTTTTGGTTACAGAAAGTTCTGCGATCCAACTTGATCATCATCGATTCCGAGTTATCATACCCGACGTCCCTAGGTTTCCCTTTGAGACTGGGTTTAGACGGAGCTTCCAATATCCAAGTGAAAGCTGAGGGTAACTTGGATGTTCGCGACTTGATCAACAGAAAGAAACAAGATATTGACCTGAAAATATCCTTAATCCCAAGTGCCACTGTTACAATTAGTGGTAGATTGAGTTTAGATACGCCTCTAGTTGAAAACGGTCTCAAAGTCACCTCCTCTCTTCACACCAGTACAGGTGGCGAGCTGAGCATCAAAACATTCAAAGATGGTGCGGGAGTTGATATTCAGTATAAAATCCCCGTAAAAAATCAAGAATTGATCGACTTAAAGCACGATATCATTTTCCAAACGCGCGAGAATGGAGCACCGGTACAAACAAAAAAACTGAAGTTCAACCAGAACAAAGATTTTTCCTTGTGCATCGATCAACTCACCGATATTATCGGTTTGGAGTTTTGTGCTGAAGTTAATGGTCCCAACCTTCAGGGGAAGAAAATTCCGATCCTTCCCTTCCCTCTGTCTGGAGATGCCAAAGCAAGTGTTAAGATTGAGAGAGGAGAAATAGATACTTTCCATTATAGGCGCGAGTTCTTCCCTGGTCGTAAGTGTACAATTGAAGCACCCCTTTGGTTACTAAAAAGATCAATTTGTAGATGACGGTAAGATTGGTGCCGAAGCTACATTCGAAGCTTCCGGTGGTAACAAGAAAGGTATTGGTCTCTCGATTGGTGGTTTTATTTCACCAACGAAATACATAAAAGCAACCTTAACTTCACCAATCAAAAACGCTGAGGCGGAGGCTCGTTTAATTTGTGATGATAAAGAGAAACTTCTTTCCCTTGAATTGAAGGATGGTGACAAAGTTTATACTGGAAAAGCTGGGTTACGAGTTAGTGGTGGAACTGACAAAACTGTTTATGATCCTGTTTTGGAATACACGACTCCTGAAAATAAAGGTGAGAAAATTTCTTTTGCTACTCTCCTCTTATGATTCAGTGTTTTAGCACCTCAAAAACCACCATTGCATATCGAGGGTCGGGTGATTGCTGAGAAGAAGGGCGATGATACGAAATACACCTTAGATGGTATAAAAGCTGTTATCCCGGGGCAAAACCCAGTTACACTTGTTGGTAACTTTGGAAGTGAAGGAAAAGCTCACTTTGCGGACCTCACCGCCAGCGATGGCAAAAGCACCGGTTCCATCAAAGGTGATTATTATAAAAATTTTTCTATTTTTCATTCACGTTGTTTATATCACAGGTCGAGTGGAATGTAACGATAATTCCCTTAAAATCCAAACTGAAGTTCGTAATCCTCTCTTACCGTCGGCTAATTTCAAACTCGATGGGGAATTCCAAAAGAAGGGTATCGAGTTGATATCGAGCAACATCCAACTAACTCACGGTGCTGACTTGAACTCCAAAACAAACGTCATCACTTTAGCTAATAGCCTGGTCATCAACAACTTGAAATCTTTGGAGATCTTAACAAAAAACAAGTTTTCTTATCCCTTGTTCTCGATAAGTGGTCAGTTAGATTTTCAACGCACCCCAAAGAACTTGGATTATGATGCCCTCATTCAATACAAAAATGTGAAATACGGTTCCGAGTTGCAACTGAATAAAAATATGAAATCAGTTGGTGACTACGCTTTAACGCTGAAAGCTTTTGATAGTGACACGACTTTTATTATCAAATCAAGCAGAATCGGCATTGGAGCTGATGATTCGAAAATCGACAATTCATTCGCAGTAAACGATGATAGTGTCGAAATTAGTGGAAAACTGAAACACCATATCAAACCGAGAGACATCGTCGTTGGAGCAGATCTTGTTCTTAGGGTATCAACGACCAAGAACCCGCTTAAGTGAGTTGGAACTAAGTCACTATTTTGAAACTTGGATAATTTTGTTTTAAGGTTGAGTAGTTCGTTGAAAGTTAATCCTCGGGAAATCGATGGTTTTGTGAAAGTGTCAGCTGCAACGAATCCTATAATTGATATTTTGTTGAAAGCCAACAAGGGTGGCAACGTTAACGGTCACGCCAAGGTGAAATTAATCGACTTCCTAGGCATCGAAGGCAAGATTAAAGCTACTAAAGGAGCGGGAAATGCCGATATTTTAGTTAATGTCGTTTCCTTGAAACGAATTATGAAGGCGGATGCTACTTTTACAATTCGAAGTCCTTTATATAACATCGATCTGACAGTGTACCCTAATAAGGATGATAAAAATAACAAAATCACATTTTCGACCAAGAATAAAGTAAACGGAGTAAATCTTGATACTTCGTAAGATTTCTGAGCATTAATCGCAACGATTACTTGATTTCTTTGTAGGAACTCTTTGAATATAATTTTGGGTTCTAAATATTCTGTAAACCTGAAAGCTCAAACAGGGAACCCGGCGAATGGTAAAACTGTTATAAACAGTGACCTTACTCTTCCTGGACAATATTTCTCTCTCGATATCACCCGCCAAGTATCTTCCAAAGATGGTAAATGGAATGCTAATAATTTGGTTGTGTTGTTGCATGGTCCCAAGAAAGGAACCAATAGTCGCGAGCTCACATTGACGGCCGTTAGTAGAGATACTAATCTCAGAGCAGGCATAGCTGACTTGGATTTGAAAGTTAACATCGAGAACCTTTTGGTTTCACGTAAAACTAACTTTGAGTTGTCAGCAAAAAGAAGTAAGGAAAATGATAAATGGACCACAAATCTAGCTGTGAGTAACAAAACATTTCGTGAACGAACTTAATGATTGTTAATGATAATAGGAGAAATTAACGGGAACTTGGTTGAAGAATCCGGTGGAAGCTTCGATTCTTGCTCAACGAGGTGACTCCGATGGTCATTTTGTTTTTAAAGCATCAGTTAGTCCTAAGGCTAATGTGGAGGTTGAAGGTGAGGTCGATTTGTATTTGAGTCATCACGTTCACTGTGATGGTTTTTAGCTAATATGAAACAGGGTGGGCCAACAGTTCCGTTTTCTGAAGATATCAAAGCAACCTTGGCTCTCCCGGTTGAGATATTATCTAAGATTCATTTAACTCACGGTCTAACCATTCTTGCACCGACAACATCAAAACCAGGGTTATTTGAGTTATCTGGCTCTTTGGAAACGGATAGCGTGAGTTATTTTTTTTAAATTTTATCAACAGTCTCGATAATTCCAACTTTTAGTCGAAATCTTTGCTTAATATCAACACTGAAGGTAGCGTGCAAATCAAAGGTGACAGAACCAGTGGGAATTCAAAGGTAGGAGACAAGATTGTGTCAATTGAATTAAACGAATTAAAACGATTTTGCTTTTAGTATCATGGTTCAATAGTTAAACCGGTCAAAGTGTCGCTCGATATTTCTCGAAGCCACAGTGTTGATGTCGACAAGAAAACTGGCAATCTGAAAAGTGATTTCAAACTCTCAATTCCTGAAAATCGTGTCATCGAGGGTAGTGTTGCTGTCTCCAAGAAATCACAAACTGAATACGAATTAGATGCAGCGTTGAACCTTCCAACTCAAGTTTTTAAGTCCAACAAAATATCTGTACGTCACAAGCACGAAAAAGATAACATAAAATGCAATTCCGAATTGACAATCGATGGTAAAAAACATTCCCTCGATACAACGCTCAGTTCGAAAGAAAAAGAACCGAGTGTGGATATCAAGCTGACACATCCTGATGGGAAAATTGAACAACTCGTTGCTTCGATTAAAGCACCAAGTGATAATAAGTTTACAGCGAACGCCAAGGTGAGTACCCTTTTTCCGCCATTCGTCTTGCCCGAGGGGCACCACTGTTCAGGGAAACGGATTGGATGTATTCGATTTAACTTGCAGGTAATCAGCCAACCACACGATTTCCTTGCTGAAGGAGGGTTGGATGTTAATTCCGAAAGTTTGAATAATTTTGACCTGAAGCTGACGGCCAACGTACCAAAAATCAATGTGAAAAACGTGATAGTAACGATAGGCAACGCAGGCAGTAACGATGGTAAAACCTTGAAGATCTCCATCGATTCCAATGGGAAAAACGTGGTCACCGGAAGGTTGGTATCTTTAATACTTTTGATCGCCAATTTGAGTGATTCGATCCACAGCGCAACAGTTTCGGCTCGCGAAGAGCTCGGTAAAGTGATCATCGAAGGTTCTGGCAACTTCAAAATCAAAAACGCAGCGAAATCTGGCAATTTCAAATATATAAGGACCTCGTTGACATCAGAAAAGAACGGAGAAGTAGGTGAAGAAATTTCCATAGATGCCACTCTTGGTAACGAAGCAATTGACGCTGAACTAAAGATCACCAACAAGGAATTCAGATACTTGAATTCGTATTGCGAGGAGTCCAAACAATGCGCTCACGTGGAACTCGTTGTTAAAAACTCAGTCGAAGGCAAATGATTCATTATTTGTTAACTCCTCTAATTTAGTATATTTCAGATGCAACCCATTTCCAAAACCAGGTTGAAGTAACGATTGATCTCAGAGTTCTTGGTATTCCTAACGAATTCGGTTTGAAATCAGTCACCAAGAGACAAGATTGGACTTTGGATCATACAGTCGATATACATTTCGAGAATGCCGCCAATAAATACCAATACAGTTCCTATATTCATCCAAAACAAGCTGGTATTTCACTAACAACTCCTAAAAGAATCATAGCTTTGGAAGCAAATCTGGACATTCCTAAGTGAGTTTAAATGAAAATCAGGTCCTTTAGTGATTTTGTTTTGGGAACAGGATTGATATAAATAAGGGAGGAAAAGCTTCTGGCGAAATTGCTTTGTATACCGATAAGAAGAATAATCCAAGCTCAAAGACTTCCCTAAAAGGTGTCGTCAATGTTGCTAACCAAGGGCGATCGGTCCAAGGGGAACTCACTCTGAATGCAATCGGTCAACAAAAGGTGAATATCCGACGACTAAAGACTTATTAACCGCAAAGATGCATTTCAGCCTATGACCATCAAATACAAACGCTCAATTACCACAACCGATAACACAGCTAACGTTTTTCGAGAACTGGTAATCGATATATTCCCTAGAGACGACCAAAAAATTACTGCCGCCCACGAGGCCAAAGCCGACCTTTCCAAACAGCAAGCGGAAGATGTTGTTACTGTTAAAAGCCAAGGTCTTGGAATCAATTTGGTTGGTAACAGAAAACTGGTCGTGAAACCCAAAGAATACACTGGTTCATACCAACAAACGGCTACTTTAACCTTGGGGCAGAAAAAATACGATTCAACCATAAAATTGGAGATTTCACCGAAACGATCAGAAATCCTAATCAAACGTCTGAACAACGTCTTCCTAAATGCCAAAACTAAAGTTGACGTAACTAAAAATGAAATCAAATTGACAACCGACGCTTCCGGTGTCGGCTGGAAACCCACCGTCTCTACTTTAACAATTAAAAAGTACCACACTCTAGAATTCATTCATGCACTGAAAAGTACTCATCTATCATGGTTACTAATTCAGATTTAAACATCCACCAATTTCAGATGAACCAAACAACCGTCTCATCATCACAACCAGCGCTGTGAATGGCGAAGTAATCGATACGACCGTGGAATACCAAGACGGCGGTCCGAAAAAGGAACTCGCAAACTTCTCCCTTGGCTTGAAAGGCTCGAACTTCCTTAAACCCGAAATCAAAGTGCAAAATGATAACTTAAAAGATTACCAATCAGCAATCGAAAAAATTGCTAAAGAGGAAGTGCAGGATGCTTCAAAAGCAGTAGCTGCAACCAATAAAGCTGTTTCTGAAGAGCTGAAGAAAATCGCCGGTAACGCCAAGGAAGCGGTACCTGATTTACGTAACACCAAAGAGTTCTACACGTCGGAATTAACGAAACTGAGAGATGAATTAAAAAACGATAAAACTCTCAAGGAACTAGCTGAAATAATGTAACTAACTTTTTCTTCATTATTTTATAATATTTGCGTTCTTGCAGTGGTACTTTAGTCACCACGACTGCGTCTGTAGCTAGTACTATAATCACCACAACTGCTGACGTCGTAGCAACCATCGTTAGCACCGCAACATCCGTTGCTACTACTGTACTGGATACTATAACCAAAACTATCATACCAGCTGTTACAGACGTAATAGAAACAACCGCAGGGGCTGTTACAAGCGTCGCTCGCACCATTCTCGAAGTACTGTCCCCCTTAATAGCTAAAATTTCGGAAATCATCAACTCTCTCCCACCCGTCGTCGAAGGTCTTCGAGCGAAGCTTGCCGAAATCAGTATTGCGATACAAAAAAGTTTATTGAATACAGGTAGAGCAATCGAAACAGCCATCAATGAGCTCATAGAAAACATCGAAGCTCAACTCAAAGCATCGCCGCTATTGGAAGACCTCAAAAAGAAATACGCTGAGGTAGTTCATTAAATTCAACAACAACAAATAAAACAAACTATTTCAGTACGTCAAAAATAACTTGCCAACGCGGGATTCGTTACTGAATACGGTTAGAACAGGAGCCGGATTCTTGAAAGAACTTGTTATATTACCTGATATTCAAAACGTTATCGACTTGGTGGAGGAGTACTTGGAGAAGGTATTGTTGATTATCGCAATTTTCTTTTTTACGAGATTTCATTTTAGAAAATCAAAAGTGAAGCGATCGACGATTTGGGACATCTTCAGAAAATCGGCAGAGCGATTACCGGCGCCGCCGCCAAAGTGGTACTCGATTTAACGCAAGAACTTTTCCCCGAAGGTGTTCGTAAACTTGAGGCACCGTCGATTAATTGGGATATATTGAGGCGGCTCCCAAGCCCGACTGGTTCTCTGAAAATCTCCGTTATTAACCATTTATTGAAGGAAGATATTGGGTCGTACCTCAAGTTTTTGTTACGTTCTATTTTGGTACCTCGCGACTGGATAATACCAACACCCAGTACGTAGTTACTGTTTCGTTGACGACTTGTTGTTATTGAGAGATTGTTTTTGTAGTACTGGGTCAGGTATCGTCGACTGAAGTCTTTACGTTCGATGGTAAAGTTTACCACTTCCCGGGTAATTGTAACTACTTATTAAGTAGGGATGCTGTGAATGGAAACTTTACAATTGTTGCTTCTTATAAGAATGGAAAACTTACTGGTGTGACATTGTCGGATAACACTGGATCCTTAACTGTTGAACAGGATAAAATTCTTCTAAATCATGGTGATGATTGGGTAACGAATTGAAAGTAAGTGATACATTTAATTATTTACAGTTGATGGTGATTATCCGATACACGAAGGTACTTTACACGCTTATCGAACTTACGGTTTCACCGAAATTCTTAGTGAGGCCGGTGTTGATATCAAATGTGATTTTGATATGACCGGTTGCGCCTTTAAAATATCAGGTTTCTACCGGGGCCAACTTAGGGGTCTTTTAGGTGAGCAATTCTTAATACTAAATATGCTCTTTAATATGAAGATTTTTGAAGGAAATGCAAACAACGAAAAATTCGACGATGTTTTGTTACCAAATAAGCAACTGGCTGTAAACCCGACCGAATTACCTGCCGGTTACCTAGTTGGTTCAAGCGGTAGCTGTGCTCCTGGTCAAATTGACGATGGCCCAAGCAAACCCACTCCGGAATGTGATGAAGCTTTTGGTTGGAATAGTCCTCTAGGTCTTTGCTACCCAATCGTGGATCGTACCAATTACAAACTAGCTTGTCAGTATGCGGCCGCTGCTGGTAACAAAGACGCTGATAAAATCTACGCTCTCCACTACGCTTACGTGTGCTGGACTAACAATATTCCCATCTTCAAATCACCAGCAAATGGTCAATGCGAAAACTCTGTTACTCCTAGGAAATCCGATGACCAATTCGATGTTAAATTACCTGGAAAGTCAGCTGATGTTGTTGTTATGGTTAGTACAACAAAGGATAACGAAGAATTATATAAGAACTACGTCCAACCTCTCCTTGGCGAAATAGCTAAGGAATTCAAAACTAAAGGAATCACGTAAGTGTCTTCATATGAAAAGCGATAAATAATAAATTTCTCGATCACAGTGATGTCCAAATGCACATTGTGGCTCATGGTGGAGAAAACTTGAAACCAACTCACGTGACAGTTAACGGAAAAATGACTTTCACTGGTGCCGGTCCAAACCTCAAATTCAAGGAAAATCCCAAATCGGCCAAGCTTGTCACTGGTTGCCCCGATGTCGATAAAGTCATCGATTTTGTTAGAGTCGTATTACAGCACGTTACCCAATTCCTCGGTAATAAAAATAATACAAGAATAAAATATAATAACCGGTGATTCATTTCAGGTGCAGCCTTGCGTACGCAAACTTTGACCGATGTGTTGCAGTTTCCTTTCAGAGCTGAAGCTGTACGATCCTTGATCATAGTTGACAGTGAAGCATGCGACTCTTCCAACTTGGTAGCCAGAGTTGTTAACATGGCACTTCTTTCAACTCGGAAAGATATCAACCTGAATGTTATCACGCCAGCTAAGGACTTGAAGGTGAAGGATTCGAAAACAACCAAAGAAACCATCGGATTTAATGGCGAAAGCGTACTGACCTTGAGTGAAGCTCCGGCGAAGCCTTCGGGCAACAGCGCCTTACAGAAGGAACTGTCTTACAAAGACGAATGTATCGATCGGGCGGTATCGGTAAGTTTCTGCAAATTAAATAAACGTTGTAACTGAAAGTTTTAAAATCTTTTTCTAGGCTGGCGGTAATGTTTTTGTTAGCCAAAATTTGGGTACCAACAAACCACTTGCGTTACAAATCATCGCAAAGAGTATTGTCAACCAAGCTACGTCGAAACAGGTCGAATTGGATTGTAATTGCGGTTATACGTTGTATAACCCATTTGTGCCATATAATCGTTGCAGTGTAGTCAGTGTTGCAGAAAAATGATTTGTTACCAAAGCGCAATTTTCTATGTAAAAATAAAATTTGATCATATTTGATTTTCTTATATTTTCCTTTTCGGTCGTTTAGTTGCACTTCCAGATACCAATATAAAGATGCATTTGGTCATTTCGTGTCACGTAGTGAAATGTCAAATTAGGAATATTTTCCTGATGATTCTCTTGAGCGAGTGGCGAATTTCTTCAGAGAACTGAACACTGGACCCTGCAGACGCCAGACCTCTGAAGAAGCTCGCCATTTGCGTGAATGAAACGTCAAGAACCTGAAAAAATAGTGTAAACAAAAATTTCTATCATTGGAAATTTCTGATCGAATTTTCATAATAATAAAAAGAATTTCATCATAATTGATATTTATTACATCCAGAGTCAATCAGGAAACAAGCTCGTGAGCACTGTAAAAAATGATGATAAGCAAAAATTCCAATCAAAAACAGTAGTGACCTAAACATGATGTTTATTGCTGCGGAACGCGTGTTACTTTCAATCGTATGACGTATTTAATCTTTGAACAGTGAACAATGTATCCACCTACTCCATCCCTGCCCGACTAACAATCCGTTAGAAGACAAATGAGCCGTGAAGTCTCGGTTCCAAAGTTTTATTGAAGAAATTCACTCTTTTTTTACTCATTTTTGAGACGCTTCTCCATCCATAACACATGGCGTTAATTTTTTAGATCGGTTGTTTATCTCGAGATATGAAAACTATGGGGTGAATATACTTGAGCAAAAAATAAGGGACTTCGATTTCGTTCCTCAACAGTTGTCCGCGCACATTAACTCATAATTTACGAGGAGCGTTCGTTGTCGTCATTGGGGTTGGATTACCCGTCACGACTTATTTCCATGAAGTTGCATTCTGCTGAATGTTGTTTACCTCGGACTTCTAACGAATATTGTGCAAGCGTAAATTGATAATTTCGTTTCCTATTGATCGATCGATCGCCTTTTGTTTATGTAAATGAGATTTCTCTGAAACTGGAAATAACCAGTTTGAAGCCGCGGATTACTTGACCTATTGCCCAGATAATGGACAATAATCTTCTGTTTCTCCTTATTCCACTTACAGTAGGTTATAAAAACTTACGCTTCTCACTTCCGATGGAATCGAAAGTTTTTTTAGCGAATTTCGAGTGAAATTGCATAACCACATATGAAATTTAAAAATAACTCGCAGACACCGATAAGACTTCCCAGAAATAAGTTACTAGGTTGGAGAATTTGACGATAACGAACCGCTTAAATCTGGATTCGAGCAAAAGTCAAAAATTTTAACGTCAAAGGTCCCAAAAACAACCGCTACAAAGCGTTATATACGAAAAGTCGTATATTTCTACATAATGCGACATTTAAAAGACGAAATTTAATTGGGCAATAATCAGTTCGTTAAACTATTACAAAACAGTAAAGTGGAAACGTGATCGTCTTCTAGCTTCCTCAATAATGATTTTGTTTAGGTCGTCGTCACTTTATGTCCGGCTGTATATCGAAAAGGAGAAAGGAGATACCGAAGAGCGTATTAAACTTAGATAACGTTTTAGCTCAAGACATGTGTATAAATATAATGTGTACTAGTTAGTCAAAATCAGTTTTATAGAAACTGATTGACTATTATTTGTGTGTTTGATGAAGAGTGAAAGATGCCACCTCATGTAATTATATTTTTGTTACTATTTTTATAATTGCATTTTGTTTTAACTGGTTAATTATTTTATTATTTTTATGCTATATCTTTTTTCGTGGGCTCTTTTTTTATCATTCAGTTGCAGGTACGAAAATGTTTATTATGAATTACATCAAGTGAAAAAGGCGGGACTATGCGAAATCATTGTGAATCTGTTATAAAAAATGCATAATCGAAGAATTTAAAAGTTTCACATTTTACGATTTTTTCGCAAAAATATTTAATATTATAATAAACGTCTTGCAAATTTTTCCTATTTCACCTAGAACGTTCAGAAGAAAAAATTAATTCGGTTAACTCCAATGTTATATATTAATCGAAACCGAAATTATATTTTTCAATTCAATGGAAATGTTCAAATTGCATTGGCATATTGGATTATTCAATGTTATTGCATTGAACTTCACATTCATTTTTAGTGTTGGTGACTATCTCTAATATGTCGCCATCTCTTGCGTGGTAGCTCAACCTGTCTAATACAATTGAAGAAACTTGTAACATTTGAGACTAAAGGTTTAGTAATAAACGTAATCACTTCGGCAGTATTTTTAAAAAATGATTTCAAGTAAACACATCTTGAAATAAATTGCTACGCTGCACGCAATTTTAACGATCGTCCTATTATTCAGAGTAATTTTCCTAAATACATAATTATATATCAAACTGTATAAAAGATCAATTTTTTATCTCTCAACATAAAATGAATTTTTCCGTTACATACCAGACAACCGCCATTCAATCGGACGCGCCACTTAGAGTCGCTCTAATAGGACAAAGCGCCTTCGCCGTCGACGTCTATCACAAACTAACCCTTCACGGTCATGTCGTCGTTGGTATTTTCACCATACCCGACAAAGGACCAAGAGAAGATCCTCTTGGTGAGTTTGAAGCTCTTTCATTCGCAACAACACTCCTAACTAATCTCTTGTAGCTAAAATTGGAAATGAAAACAACGTTCCGGTATTCAAATTCAAATCCTGGCGGAAAGCCGGAAAAGTCTTACCCGAAGTTTTGAATGCTTACCGAACCGTCAACGCCGAGCTAAACGTTTTACCATACTGCTCCCAATTCATACCAATGGAAGTCATCAACCACCCAAGATTGAAAAGTATTTGTTATCATCCTTCCATACTACCAAGACATCGAGGTGCCTCTGCTATAAATTGGTTAGTAGGCGACTCAAGTTTTCTATTTATCATGTTACTATTAATATATGTTCGTAGGACCATAATTTGCGGCGACAAAAAAGCTGGACTAACAGTCTTCTGGGCAGACGACGGTTTGGACACCGGTCCGATTTTACTCCAAGACGAAACTGAACTACTCGAAGACGACACCGTCGATTCCATATACAGACGCTTCTTGTATCCCGCCGGTGTAAACGCTGTTGCTCGAGCTGTCAACATGATAGCCACTAACACGGCACCAAAAATCGAACAAGGAGAAAAAGGTGCTACCTACGACCCAATGCTGAATAAACTGGAGCTCCAAATCGTAAGTGACAACTGAAACAACCACTAAGCAGTTACCGTAACTGTTTTCCCAGATCGATTTCGATAAAACCGCCGAGGATCTCCACAATTTCATTCGTGGCATGGATTCCGTACCCAGTGCCAAATGCTTCATGAAGCTACCCGGAAGCGACGATTACCAAGAGGTATCACTTTTCGGTTCCTCGATTTGGAGGGACGAAAAACCCGATGGTAAAATGGTTGAAATCAAAGGAGCCCAACCGGGGATCGTGCACGAAGAAGGTTTACTAATCCCCGGACGTGACAACTCGTGGGTCAACGTAAAACGAGTGAAGATCAACGGTCGCATGAAGTTTGCTTCGTCTTTGGATCAGATCTCGCAACAACTTAAAATCGAATACACGAACGATGAAAAAACTTTAATCGAATCCATCAGGGATGTTTGGGAGAATATTTTAAGTTTGGAGATAGAGGATGGTACGGATTTCTTCGCAGCCGGCGCTGGTTCGATGGATGTTGTTAGATTGGTGGAGGAAGCGAAGGAGATTTTCAAAATCGACTTGGAGAACGAAGACGTTTTCATGGCTCCGGTGTTCGATGAGTTTTGCCTGAATTGCGTTTTAAAGTCTAGAGGAGGTTTAGCGTCGAGTGATGTGGATTATAGAGCTGTCACCGTTGAAGTGAATAGGAGAACATTGAAATTTCCGTGTCAATTATTTGTAAATGGGAAATTTATTGATGCTGAAAATGGTAAAACGCTGCCAACTGTTAATCCAGCGACCGGTGACACGATATGTGAAGTAGCGTGCGCTTCAATTGGTGATGTGGACAAGGCTGTCAAAGCAGCTAAAGCTGCGTTTGAAAGTGGAGAGTGGAGCAAAATAAGCGCCAGGGAACGAGGACAGTTAATGTACAAGTAAGTTTCCGTTATGTTAGTTGCGTCACGGTTTTAATTACTCGCGCCTCATAGATTGGCAGATTTGATGCAAGAACATCGAGAGGAATTGGCGATGATTGAATCCATTGACTCTGGGGCAGTGTACACTTTGGCTTTAAAAACTCACATTGGTATGAGTATCGAAACCTGGCGATACTTTGCAGGTTGGTGCGATAAAATTCAAGGTGCTTCAATACCAGTTTCTCATGCTAGACCAAACCGAAATTTAAGTTTCACTAAAAAGGAACCCATAGGGTGAGTTAACCAATCATCGAAACCTCTATTACCTTACTGGTTACAGTGTGGTCGGTTTAATCACGCCGTGGAACTACCCTTTGATGATGCTTTCTTGGAAAATGGCTGCATGTTTAGCAGCCGGTAATACGGTGGTTATAAAGCCAGCTCAAGTATCCCCTTTAACGGCGCTTAAGTTCGCCGAGTTATCCGTGAAAGCTGGTATACCTCGAGGTGTTATAAACGTCGTCACCGGGAATGGTAACTTTTCTATGTCGCTGACAGTACAAATACAAAACTCCAATTGTAGGATCAGTAACTGGTCATGCATTGGCCGCTCATCCAATAGTTAGGAAATTAGGCTTCACTGGCTCGACAGAAATAGGTCAAGTCATCATGCGAACATGCGCCGATTCGAACCTCAAAAAAGTTTCCCTTGAACTAGGTGGCAAATCTCCTTTAGTAATATTCTCCGACTGTGATATAGATAAGGCTGTAAGAGTGGTAAGTACGTCACAGTAACTTCTCCTTCAGCTTTACTAATTGAATCAAAAACAGGGAATGCAAAGTGTGTTCTTCAACAAAGGTGAAAATTGTATAGCGGCGGGACGTTTATTCGTGGAAGAAAAAATACACGACGAATTCATAAGGCGAGTAGTATCTGAAACAAGAAAAATCATCATTGGTGATCCGCTAAACAAATCAACGTCTCACGGACCTCAAAACCATTTGGCACATCTGAACAAACTCCTCGAGTTCGTTGAAATTGGAAAAAGGGAAGGTGCCAAACTGGAATACGGTGGAAAAAGGTTGGATCGGCCTGGATACTTTTTTGAACCAACGATTTTCTCTCAAGTTGAAGATCATATGACGATAGCCAAGGAGGAATCGTTTGGACCAATAATGATCATAAGCAAATTTAAGAATGGGTAAATAATCTTCTTTTTTTTTAATTTGTAATTAATTTTTTTCTTTTTTTAAGGGATATTGATGGGGTTCTGAAAAGATCGAATGCAACTGAATACGGTTTAGCCTCGGGCGTTTTCACCAAAGATATAAGTAAAGCGTTAAAATTCGCCGAAAAAATCGACGCTGGTACAGTCTTTGTAAATACCTACAACAAAACGGATGTTGCAGCACCTTTCGGTGGTTTCAAGCAATCTGGATTCGGCAAAGACTTGGGCGCGGAAGCTTTGAATGAATATTTAAAAACGAAATGTGTAACAGTTGAATATTAGTTGTAATAAAGTATTTATACGAAATTTTATTAATTACCGAGGAAATGAATTGAATCCAATCCTGTTGGATCAGTGAACTGCCACACTTAGCTTTTGACCTTTTTCACTGCCGTAATTCAAAACGAGAACCCGCTACCGGTCTCTTTCTAAAAGCCAACGACAAGTGTAGGGATGGTTCATTAGCTGGGGTATCTGGTTACGTTCGAAAAGTCGACAAAAAGGCACAGCGGCCACGTGGAGACGACCAATAGTAGCTAGGCGGAAGATTTTAATTGAAATCGTACCCTACCGCCTCGCCTCGCCTTGACTAGAAATGTGCGACGATTAACATGGAATAGAAAAATGCACAAAGCTAGTTACGACAAGTCGATGATCATGTAACATTTCCTGTCGCATTTCGCGAAAACGGAACATGTGGTAACGATAAATGCGGTCTCTGATCTCTACCAGTCGCGATTTTGATGCTTGTGTATTCTGGAGATGTAACACCTTTCATCGATGTGCCCGAGGAAATATTTTTTTACCGATTAGTCATATACATATCCAGCCAGTAGATTTTTTTTAGTCATTTGTCAAGAAAAATATCGCTTACAGATTTTACAGTAAAAAAGAAATCTCCCATGTGCGGTGGCATCGGTATCGAATTACGAACCACTTGAAAGTTGTGATATTTGGATCAAAATAAGTAAAACAAGGATTATATAAAATATTTCGTCGTTAGTCACTCGTCAAATAGATTTAAAAAATTTGGTACATATGGGCGAGGTGACTAATATGCCAAATTCTTGTCATTCTATATGCTTCCGTTTTTTTTCGTACAGATGGACGATGGTAATGAACTGAAACGTCCCGTCGCAACGAATATTTTTTTAATGTTATTTCAATCCTCGTCCGCTCTTTATATTATTTCAATCAATTTTTTAATATTGCTGACATCGAAATTTGTGCTTATAATCGAAACTTTTCATAACAAATCAAAATCCGATTAAATTTCGCATATGGCGATTAAATAGCTTTCTATTTGAAGCGTTATCATCCCCCGGACGGGCAGGATTTTAAAATACTCGTGCCTCGATTTAAAAAAAACAATGAAACGCCGTATACATCTGGACTTTTCAACATAATTCATAAATATCCAGACGATATAGTTTCTTGCTTTTATATGGAGAAGCTGGTCGTCGTCGTCGTCAAATCGTTTTTTCATCATTTTGGCTTTCTCATAAGACGCAGTGACGGATTCGTACGTGACGTATTTAAATTTCCAGTCGCTTCCGCAAAGCTCGCCTGGCATCGCAGTACGGACCTGGTAAACGAAGCGAGAATCGTACTTTAATTTTTTATACTATGCCACACGTGTTCGAAGCGAGCCACTTGACAAAAAGTTTCATAAGAAAACCAACTTTATAATTACTCGCTGGCTAGGAGGTTTCTCTGTTGTATTTATTTTTATCTACGCCACGACAAGTGCACTGTATTTGCATTCACCCTTCTGGAAGTTGCGTAGATGTTTGTCCTTGAAACGAATGTTCGCCAAAACTCGATTTACTGTGTTGTAATTATAATAGTTCAAATGACTCCTTGTTGATTCTTCTATGACCCGCTGTCATTTTATTGATCAAAGTATAATTTCTAAGAAATCGAAATCGGCCTAAGAAAATTTTGAATTGATTCTTCTTTAGGAAGGAAGCGTTCCAAGGAATAATTTCCTGATAGCAATGTTCGTTCTAGAAGTTCATAGTTTCCTGTAATGAAATAAATCTTTGAACAAGGCAATGTTTTTGTCACTCAAAATACCTACATTTCATAATGGTCATCACAAACATGGAGTTACAAAACATAAAACTGACATTTTTTTGAAATGAAACTGCACGGAGTTTTGACATTTCTTCAATATTTTTTTTAAAATGTTTTTTCTTACCTTCTTTCTGATTTGGTCGGCCATTTTTCTGATGCATTTTGTATTATACCTTCCATTATTTCTATATTTGAATGTTATGAAGCTTCTGAGAAATGAATACTTGACCCTCGTGATCACACTTTTAGCATAAATTAATGAACTTAGTATGAGGGATGGCAACCATAGAATTTATCTCTCATCATCATATCATCAAATTTTTCTATGATTTCCAAAGAAGCCGATTAAAAATCTTATAGCATCTGGGCACAAATATTCAAGAAATATATAAAAGTTTTTAGGGAATTTACATTATAATAAATTTTCAAATATGTACATTATGCAAAATTCAATACAAAGAATTTGGTAAGGGACAACATACATTAAACAACATGTTCACATATGTTCACCCGAGGAATCCGCTTTATTTATCACATGTGCTTTAACCGTCGAGCTTTTAAATCGACGAGTTCACTCGAACGTCTCCGACGTTCGAAGTTACCCTTAAATAATAAATAACAAGCGCGTTCTTCATTAACACATTTAGTCAAATCGCTTCGCCGCGATTCACACATCCGACTAACAGAAGTGTTATCTTTAATTGGTGGTGTTATTGGTGTTATGTAACCTATACCTAATCGGTTCTACTAGTCAAGGTGAGTTTGCACATTTAAAAAATTATTGTATTCTTCAATTTTAATTTTAAATTTTTTCGAAGATGTTGTCAACGACGTTCGACTTAAACGAACCCCTTTACAATCCTATCAATAATCTAACCCAAATGGAATTGATGGAAAAATTTAATATCGCGTTCTACGAGGGACAGAACTTATCGCGATGCGAAATTTCCAAAGTTTTCGAAGATTTTCCCGATACTAGTTGCGCGAAAAGTGAAGACGATCACATTCCGATAGATATTTTGGTTGATTACTTAGCGGAACCGGACACGCCGACAAACAAATTCGATTTTGATTTTGATAATTTGAACGATAGCACAAACCGGACATCGACTCCGTCGGTTGATGAATTTCTGGACACCTTCGACATCAACGATATTATTAGCGATAATTCGTATGGGTTCGAAGATTTGTCGTTTGAAATTTGCGATAACGGACAATTGGACACACAGCAACCGGATGAGTTTACGCAATTTCTTCGTAGCGCCGAACCGGACAATTTGAACTTTAACGCTTTTGTAAGAAATTTTACACTTAAAACGCCGTATAGTTTATTTTTTTTTATAGGAAACCAAAGTGAAAAACGAATTCGGGCACGCACCCACAAACTTGGAATATTTATTCTGTCCCAGCGACAACCAGGCACTTATTCATCAGAACGATAATTTAGTTTTGGACGATCCGTTTTTCACCACAACCATCACCAACGATAATAACATTCAGGATTTTCAATACGAAGTTAAACAGAAGACTTTAATTTGCAAATGGGAGAATTGCAATCAAGTTTACCACAGCCAAAGTAGTTTGGTCAAACATATCGAAAAATGTCACGTGGAGTTTAAGCGATGTAAGTTTGTTCCCTGTAGAATATTTTCCAAATTCGTAATTAAATTTCATTTCCAGCAGGTGATGAGTTCGTTTGTTACTGGTCCAATTGTCCAAGAAAAATCAAACCGTTTAATGCCCGATACAAGCTTCTCATTCACATGCGTGTTCACAGTGGCGAAAAACCAAACAAATGCCCGGTAATTGTTTTTTTTTTTTTGAAAACCCGAAATGATTTGGGGAAGTCGTTAAACTAAATTGACCGTTAATTCGTTACATCACCCGAATGTAAAATAAAATATTGCGAACATATGTTCGCTATTAGTAGCTCCTTAAAATAAACAACGAACGTTTTAATAATTTTTTTCTTTATGTTTGCAGTTCGAAGGTTGCACCAAAGCGTTTTCGCGATTGGAAAACTTGAAGATCCATCAGAGGAGTCATACGGGTGAACGACCGTACGTTTGCCAATTTCCCGGCTGCCCGAAGAGTTTTTCCAATAGTTCCGACAGGGCCAAGCATCAGAGAACACATTTCGATACTGTGAGTAAATTTTTGTTATTATTATAAATTCAATTTGAAATTAAAAAGTGAGTCCTTAAAAAAAGAAGCGCATCCACCATTATTGTTTATACTATTTATTCATTAATTTTTCTTATATCCTCGTAGAAACCTTACGGATGTCAGGTAACTGGTTGTAATAAGAAGTATACGGACCCCAGCAGCCTTCGTAAGCACGTGAAGAACCACAGCGCAGAAGAGCAACAGGAGCTCAAGAAAAAAACCGAAAATCAACCGTCCAAGTCAATGTTCCCTTTACCCGGTCTGTTGACAAAATTCAAAACGAAGGAAACATCGTCGTTTAAAAACTACGCCGCTTTGGAACACAACTATTCCAATGTCCTCGAAAACGATCGCAAATTTATAACGAGCGACGTGAAACGCGATTTAAAACGAAAATTGAGCCAAAGAAATAATATTCACGTTGATTGAAACACTAATATTGTATATAAAACAAATTGTACAAAGAAATAAGTATGAGTGTGCAGTTCGAGTCAAAATGATCTCAAAATGGGAAACTTGTCGCCTTATTTTAGATAATTATTGTTAAGATTAAATATATTTCAGTTTTTAGTAATCCATGCTTTAACTTCTAAATATAAACATTCCTTCATGTTGCAACGCTCTTCTTCTTTATCATTTATAGGTTATAATCTGTGGTGCACGCCAGCGGCTATCCTTGTCGCTGTCAAAGCCGGATTGGTGGTAATAATAAACTAAATTTAAATTTTACGAAATGTATGCAAATCGAAAACAAAAATCTTCGTTTTAATTACAAGGTTTAGTGATTCACGGAAATGTTCTTTAGTGTTAATTACGATCCAATTGCTTCAGTTAAGTTTCCGTTTTTCCTCTAATTGAAGGTTAGTATGTTTATTATCGAATTTTCGTTTTTCGGTATGAATGAAAGTTGTTTTTATTTTTTATGTGTGACGTCAGAGCGATTTTTAAGATTTCTTAGTCGTTTTTAGCTCTGATAATCGAGTTTCGTAATTATTGACCTACAATTTGACATTCGGATGCGGTTAAAGCTCGTTGGATGAGGTGATCGCGTGATCGTCTTCCTATTGGCCCAAATTACACGTGTTTGCGAATAAATCGATTCTTTGCAATCACAGAAATAATTGCGGATTCACAGAAAGGGAAATCATTGAACTTTGCACGGATGTTAATCAAATTGATACCTTTGTAAATAAACAATTATAAAAAGCTTGTTTACTGATTTTTTTATGTTTGCGGTATGCGAATTAAAATGAAAATATTTTTTCTTCTACTCATCTTGTAAAGTAGCATCTGAAAATATTTATTCCTTTAGATGTTTAAACGCTTTTTTTTGCTTATAAATGTCGCTTCATAAGCAAAGCAAAAATTGGAAAGACTATCAAATATTTGAAAGTTTAAAAATTGTCTCGTTTTCAATAAAAAATAACTTAAATCATCCTCATTTGCAAATCGAATCACGACATTCCCATGTCGTTCGTCCTTGTCCGTTCCGTACTAATTGAATGAGAAGGCAATTGTCGCTAAACGCCGTTTATCTATTGTCCGATAACAAAAAAAAAAACTAGACGATCACGAAATTGATGAGAATCGTACGATCCGAAATAGGGGAGATAGAGGGCGCTCACGCGTCCGCGAATGTTCGAAATGTGATCGTCAGGCGAGAATGTTGTGCATCAATGTTTATTATCTTGGAAATTTTCGATAATCGTAAGTTACCAGATAAGTTCGATCCAAATTGATCGCGCCAGTAGTATCAAAGTGCCTTTATTCCAGGTCGGAATATGATCGCATGATTTTTGCCGGATCCGTCGATGATTGTTGGACGATTTTCGCGGCGGCTGTCGGCTTGACAACATTCGTGTTCTGGAAATACCTCTTCGGTTCCGAAGGTGAGAAAATTACGTTTTCGATTGATTTGGGGTTTACCGCTAATTCGATTAGATTGTATCGAAATTACTGTTAAAACTTTTCCCGATTTTGGTTTAGTCTTCAATTTTTTCAATTAAACATGGATTTTTTCAAATTTGTTATTTGTTGTTACCGTCGTAAAATGAAACATCGTGCAGGTTTGTTTTATTTATCTCGATTTTTCCGTAGGAACGCGATAAACGAGGTAGTTGTATGAAAAATTCTTATCTATTGTGCATTTTTATCTTTGTGTTGCGTTTGTTGTCGGCTTCGTCATTTCAAGTCCTATCTTGACCTTTATTATTCGCTATTGGTGACGCGAAAATTTTCAAGGTTAAAATTGGGACTTTCAAAGTCGAATTAAGATCAAAACAACACTTTGGTTCGTTGACTTTTCCAAATTCTAGAATTACTACAATTTTGTTGCTAACAAATATATATTTGTATCATGGTTTTAATAAATTAGGCGGAAATACTGAAATGATCGAAGATAAAAGTAAAAGTAAAACAAGTTTCTTAATGTTTTTGGGAATAGGTTATTAATTGCTCTTTCGTTGCCGGAAAATAACTTGCCAGTCGTTTTCTGGCTTCGCAACTCTGCGTTGCAGTTTTTTTTTCCTTGTCATGGGCCAAAAGGTGGACAAAGGTTCGATTAGAAAAATATCGATAACCCATTTTCCGTTCGATTCTCTTGTCAATGAAATAGCTTCGTTTATCGTCGCGGTTCCCGCGATTGAATTTTCGATTTCATTTCCTGTCAATTTTTATTGTGTGCAAATCCAGTTCGATAACGACTACCAACTCTCGAATATAATTAACAGAAGAATTTGTCGTAAATGGGATTATTGATATTCAAAACGGTTCCCGAAGGTAAATGTCTAATTGAGTGACCATTATCGTAACGAATTTTGTTTTCGGATCAGACAGGGTACCGGAAAGTACTGATAACAACGTTACGGTCGGTCGACGGCGACGTCTCGTGGTGGTCAAACGTTCCTTGTCCGAAGAAGAGCAAATCGAAGAAGGAAAAGGAACCGCGATGGACGACACGGTGCATTTTACGTTGGGCGACGCGATCACGGAAAGCGAACAGAGGGAAAGCGACGATTTTTTCCCGCAAAACGGACCGAATGGGGGCGTCAACGGTTTTGGGCAGTCGCCCAATGGGGGCGGCTCGGCCCCAGATTTTCAACAAGCGCTAGCCGAACGAAGGAAAACCTTAAAGTAAGTAACCGATTATTGCAACAATTAAGTTTTAATCCAAATTGGCGTTCGATGCGCCATCTCTGATTGGGTAGGTGACTGCTGAAAAAATTTGAAAATTTGTCAAGTGTTTAATTTTTGATATTAAAAAACACAACTAGTTCAGCAATTTCATTAGAGACGACAACGTTGCATTGAAAATTTCGAGCGAAAGCGACATTTTAGATTCTACAAAGAATACGCAAAATTATTCAATATAAAAAATTATGATTTATTGCGTTCACCAATGTTTACGGCTGTCCCGACATACCGAACCCTAATTTCAATATTAATCGTAATCTTATCTAAACATTATGTGCTTACCTTATATTATAATTATTTTTGTAATTAATCAATTCTAATTGGCGCGAGTGATGACTCTGATAAGTGTTTAGTTCTTCTCTTTCGTTTAAAGGAATAGGAATTATTTTAGTGCCATTACAAAGTCAAGGTCAACGGCGAAATTTATTTCTACTTACACACTTTTACTTCTGACCGAATTCTCGTTTGGTTTCGCGTCGCAGCATTACACTAAACGCACGGTGTCGTTTTACAATCGACACTACGTCAGTGCACAGTAACAGCAGCTATGAAATATTATTACGAAAAAAGTATCAATTAAACGAATTATCCGAAACTTGTTTTAACGTAATGGTTTCGGGTAGTACCAGCGACTTTGTCCAGTAACACTTCAACAGTGTCGTTACATCAAAATTTTCAATTTTCTTACATGAACTACTTTCTGAATTTTACTTCATCTCCAATTGATTTCCATTTCGTTTAGTTGTTTTAAATCAGCGCGATGTTACTTTGCGGAGTCGCGAAGAATTTGCGAAAATTCCTTCGGTGTATCGCGTAAATCGACACGCGAAACGGTGGCAACGTTAAAACATAAAGAATCATCAAACGTGTCGTCTGTTTCATATAAAGTATGTAGTTAGTTACACGTTTCTGGTTACCTTTGGACGCTCCGACTACTTTCGTTTCGTATTTCGCATGGGAAATCCGAAGGATCGTTCGTTTTTATTATTGTCCGAATATTCCCAAATCGTTTCGCGTTTGGGAAGTGAGCAAGGTTTCCTTCGCCTTTTCCGTATCAGAATTAGTGTCACGGTAGTTGCGTTTCTCGGACAAAGGCCAAAGTAGAACGATTTGTGCTCGTAAACGGACGAAGATGGAGGATTTCGGCCGAAAAATGTTGCTCAACAAAACGTTAAATTTGACGCGACGAAATTCGAAAAGATTCGTCATCGGCGGGGACGATTCGGCCGCCACGACGCCCGAAAGTCCGATGACGGAAATGCTGCCGAAAATCGACTCGGAAACGAGCATTTCCAGGGAATGGCTTATGAGAGCTAGGAAATTGAAAGTGGGGGATTCGCTAACGTGAGTTTTTTGTTTGTTAAATTATTCAAAAAATGGAACGCTTCTTAAGGAAACGGATGAGTTAGATAAGGATAAATGGATAGGTACCTCGTAGTCGTTGTTGCCGTCGTTCAAAATTCGTCGTCATTTTTCAGGCCAAGTATGTCCCAGGGGACGGTTATGCTGCACAATCGACTCCAAGAGAAGGATTTTACAGTCGCCACCCCCGAGGAGTTCGTCAAACGATTCAACGGTACCAAAGTTATCAATAAGGTGTTGATCGCTAACAACGGGATAGCGGCGGTGAAATGCATGCGTTCAGTACGTAGATGGTCGTATGAAATGTTTAAAAACGAGCGAGCCGTTCGTTTTATGGTGATGGTCACTCCGGAGGATCTAAAAGCGAACGCTGAATATATAAAAATGGCTGATCACTACGTACCTGTACCCGGTGGTACCAACAATAACAATTACGCCAACGTCGAGTTGATTGTGGATATTGCAGTGCGATTACAAGTTCAAGTAAGTAACCGGTAGATGGCGGACTACTTTGGGACGTCCCACCTTCTACGTCACGTTGTGTTAAGAATCGTGTCGATCGCGGTATAACTTTATTTCCACTTGTATTTGTTAAGTAACAGTAATGATAATCTGAAACAATTTCATATTTCATAAATGAATTATCGATAAAATGATTTACCTCAATTTGCGCTTCAAGTCGATTCAAGATGGAGGCGACGACAACTTGCACGTACCGTTGGGCGACGGCAACTGAAGAATGACGTTAGTCAGTGAAAATAAGTTGATAATCACGTTAATCACCGCTAACGAATATGTTGATTATAAATCAGTTACAAATAGAATGAAATCAAACTTACTGCTGGTGGAAATGAAGTAGAACGACGATCAAATTCATAATGCACGAGAACGTAGCTTCACACTTTGAATACTGTCAGACTGTAATGGCGCTCGAATCACAGAATTCACATACCTCGTTAGGCATCGATCATAAATTTGGCGCAATTCGGACGAATAATGACGTTTGAATCATAGAATTAAGTATGTTCTTCAGCTCGCGGGCATCGATCGTATCGACCGCGCGATATTTTAAAATCAAAATTTTTATGACAATTTTCAATGTAATTTGTAGGCAGTTTGGGCCGGATGGGGACACGCCTCGGAAAACCCCAAATTACCCGAACTGTTGCACAAGAATAACATAACATTCATCGGACCGAACGAGAAAGCCATGTGGGCTCTAGGAGACAAAATTGCCTCGTCGATTGTGGCGCAAACTGCTGAGGTTCCAACTTTGCCATGGTCCGGGTCTGGTCTGTACCTGTAAACTCTTAGAAGAACCCAAAGTAATTATTTTTATTTCACAGAGCTCCGCGCGCAGTACACCGGTAAAAAAATTAAAATCTCCTCCGAACTGTTCGCTAAAGGTTGCGTGTCAACGGTCGAAGACGGTTACAAAGCTGCCCAAAAGATTGGGTTTCCGGTGATGATTAAAGCATCCGAAGGAGGTGGTGGTAAAGGTATCAGAAAGGTGGAGGCCACCGATGATTTCGCGCAGGCTTTTCGTCAAGTACAAGCTGAAATACCGGGGAGCCCTATTTTTATAATGAAACTGGCGAAATGCGCGCGTCATATCGAAGTCCAATTGCTGGCCGATATGTACGGTAACGCCATTTCCATATTCGGTCGAGATTGTTCGATACAACGTCGGCACCAAAAGATAATCGAGGAGGCGCCCGCTGTTATAGCGTCGCCGGAGATTTTTGAAGAAATGGAGAAGGCCGCTGTGCGGCTGGCTAAAATGGTGGGTTACGTGTCCGCTGGTACGGTTGAGTACCTATACGATCCATCCGGTGCCTACTACTTTCTTGAATTGAATCCTAGGTTACAAGTGGAGCATCCTTGTACGGAAATGGTGTCGGATATTAATTTACCAGCGGCTCAGTTACAGGTACGAGAACGACAAAAAAATTATTAGTTACAAGTATTAATATAATAATTCGTAGATTGCCATGGGTTTACCGTTACATTATATTAAAGACATCAGGTTATTATATGGGGAATCGCCTTGGGGCACAACTGAAATCAATTTTAACAATCCGAGGCAGAAACCGATACCGTGGGGCCACGTTATAGCTGCGCGAATAACATCGGAGAACCCGGATGAAGGTTTCAAACCGAGCTCCGGTACGGTTCAAGAATTGAATTTCCGTTCGTCGAAGAACGTTTGGGGTTACTTCTCGGTGGCCGCCTCGGGCGGCTTGCACGAATTCGCCGACTCTCAGTTCGGGCATTGCTTCTCCTGGGGCGAGGACAGAGAGCAAGCGCGCGAAAATTTGGTCATCGCCCTTAAGGAATTGTCGATTCGCGGCGACTTCAGGACTACCGTCGAATATCTAATCACCCTGTTGGAAACGAAAAGTTTTCAAGAGAACACCACCGACACAGCTTGGTTGGATTTGTTGATTGCCGAACGAATGCCTGCCGAAAAACCGGATGTTATGTTAGGGGTGATTTGCGGCTCGTTGCACATCGCCGAGAAAACGATCAATTCCGCGTTCGAGGACTTTCAAAGCTCGTTAGAACGTGGACAGATTCAGGGGTCGAATACTTTAACAAACGTAGTGGACGTGGAGCTTATTCACGAAGGGTAACTTGATTTGGTGTCTGTGATAAAATAATTAATACTAAATGTCATAGGAACAAATATAAAGTGCAAGCAACGAAAAGTGGTCCAAACACTTACTTCCTGGTTATGAATGGTTCCTTCAAAGAAATCGAGCTGCATCGTTTAACCGACGGTGGTATACTGCTCTCGGTTGACGGTTCCTCCTTCACCACCTACATGAAAGAAGAAGTCGATCGTTACCGCATCGTCATCGGTAATCAAACCTGCGTTTTCGAGAAGGAAAACGATCCGACGATACTTCGCTCACCTTCGGCGGGGAAAATTCTAAATTTCCTAATCGACGAAGGTGGTCACGTGGAAAAAGGGCAAGCGTACGCTGAAATCGAAGTTATGAAAATGGTGATGACTTTGATGGTAAACGAGTCCGGTACCATTACTTACTTGAAACGACCGGGCGCAGTACTGGAACCAGGAAGCGTTTTAGCCAATTTGGAATTGGACGACGCCTCCCTAGTAACCAAAGCGGTACTTTACAAGGGACCATTTTCCGAATTGGACGTATCGCAAGCCCACTCGGATAAGTTGAATCACATCCATTCGAACTACAAGGCAGTACTCGAAAACACCTTAGCCGGTTACTGTTTGCCGGAACCATACCACTCAGCCCGACTAAGAGATGTAATCGAACGGTTCATGTCCAGTTTACGAGACCCAAGCCTACCCTTACTCGAGCTGCAGGAAGTCATGGCTTCAATCTCGGGCAGAATTCACAATCGCGTCGAGAAACCTATACGCCAACTGATGTTGCAATACGAAAAAAACATCACTTCTGTGTTATCTCAGTTCCCTAGTCAAGAGGTTTGTTTTTTCGAAGCTATTTTAAAACACGATAATATGTCAAAAATTTCAGATAGCAGCCGTCATCGATCACTACGCGACCACTTTAACCAAACGGGCCGATCGCGACAGCTTCTTCATGGCCACCGAAGGTATTATCCAATTGGTGCAGCGCTACCGCAACGGCATCCGAGGTCGGATGAAGGCGGCCGTTCAACAATTAATCAGACAGTACCACGAGGTGGAAAGTCAATTTCAGCACGGCAGTTACGACAAGTGCGTCGCGCAGTTAAGAGAAAAACACAAAGACGACATGTCGTCGGTGTTGGCCACCATCTTCTCGCACAGCCAAGTCGCTAAAAAGAATTTACTGATAACGATGTTGATCGATCATTTATGGACGAACGAACCGGGCTTAACGGACGAATTGGCGTCGCCCTTAAACGAGTTGACCGCTTTGAATCGTTCGGAGCATTCGAGGGTGGCGCTTCGGGCCCGACAAGTCCTCATAGCGGCCCATCAACCGGCCTACGAGCTGCGACACAACCAAATGGAAAGCATATTTTTATCGGCGGTCGACATGTACGGGCACGAATTTCATCCGGAGAATCTCCACAAGCTCATAGTCTCCGAAACATCAATTTTCGATATACTACACGACTTTTTCTATCACAGGTTTGTATACAAGGTTTTGGGTCACAGTTTCGTTGCACCGCAAGAGCGTAAGTTAGGCATCGAATACGCGCAGGCTCAAAGCTCGACCTAAGTCATGCTAATAATTTGTTATTACAGCAATAGAGCCGTTTGTAACGCCGCTTTGGAGGTTTACGTCCGTCGCTCGTACACCAGCTACGATATATCAACGTTGCAGCACCTAGAACTGAGTGGTGAAGTACCAATCGTTTATTTCCAATTCACTTTACCATCGTCCCACCCGAGTCGCTTAAGTAAGTTGGATGAAATCAGGGAGTCGCCCATTGATGATAATATGGAAACAAATAAAAAAATCATCGACAGCTTCCATCGCACCGGTGTGATGGCTGCCTTTGAAACTGTGCAACAGTTCGAAAAATATTTAGATGAAATTCTGGATTTGATCGAAGACTTCAACAGCACCGCCCAAATATCCGTTCGGGATTTGAATTTGCTCGACAGCGGATCGGATTCAAGAAACGAAAGCACGTCACTGAACGTGAGTTTGTCGTTGGACCCGTCCACCGTCAAGCATGTCGATGAAGAGATCATCCTTGAGCCGATTCACATAATGCACGTCGGGTTCCGTGACAATGGTGACACGGACGACGCCACCTTAGGCAGGCAGCTCGCGAAACTCTGCAAAAAGTACAAACACGAGCTTGATAAACGCGGTATAAGGCGAGTGACGTTCGCCGCTTTGAAACACAAACAACCGATGAAGTTCTTCACGTTCAGAGCCAGAGACAGCTTCCTCGAGGATAAAATTTACCGACACTTGGAACCGGCGTGCGCCTTCCAACTCGAATTAAATCGAATGCGTAACTATAATTTAGAAGCGCTAACCACGTCCAATCAAAAAATGCATCTTTATTTGGGCAAGGCGAAGGTCGAAGGCGGACGCGAAGTAACCGATTACAGATTTTTCATTCGAACCATTATACGACATTCGGATTTGATTACCAAAGAAGCGTCGTTCGAGTATTTGCAAAACGAAGGTGAACGCGTCTTGCTGGAGGCGATGGACGAGTTGGAAGTCGCGTTCAGTCATCCGTATTCGAAAAGAACCGACTGCAATCACATTTTCTTGAACTTCATACCGACTGTTATCATGGATCCGGCCAAAATTGAAGAAGCAGTCACCAGTATGGTGATACGATACGGACCGCGGTTATGGAAATTGAGGGTGCTGCAGGCCGAGTTGAAGTTACTTCTGAGGACAACACCTACCAGTCCGGTGACGACGATCAGATTATGCTTGGCCAACGACAGTGGTTACTATTTGGACATTAACATGTACACGGAAGTTGTTGATAAAGACACTGGCGTTGTAAGTTAACCAAGAGTTTAAATGCACTAATTCATCGTCGGTGTTGCAGATTAGATTCGAGGCGTACGGAGACAAGCAGGGTCCCATGCACGGTTTACCGATTTCAACGCCATATCTTGCTAAAGATTATTTGCAGCAGAAACGTTTCCAAGCCCAAAGCTCGGGTACCACGTACGTTTACGATTTCCCCGATATGTTTAGACAAATGGTGGATTTGCATTGGAAGCAGTACCTGGAACGAAGCGTTGGTTCCGTTACTCTTCCCGATAAGTTGATGGATATCGTCGAATTAATTTTGGATCCCGAAACCGAGTCCAGACTGATCGAACAAAAACGCGTCCCAGGTGAAAATAACGTTGGGATGGTCGCTTGGAAAATGACATTATATACACCCGAATATCCCTTGGGGCGAGATATAATTGTGATCGCTAATGATATAACTTATTTAATTGGTTCCTTTGGTGTCAAGGAAGATAAAGTAACTTTTTTTCTCGTCGTTTATTAGCGCTTTAATTTTGTTCTGATCATAGGTTTTCGCTTTGGCGAGCGAGATGGCGAGACACCTCAAAATACCACGTATTTATATATCCGCAAACAGTGGTGCCCGTATCGGTATGGCTGAAGAAATGAAAGCTTTATTCAAAGTCGCCATGGTGGACGTTAATGAACCCGACAAAGGTTTCAAATACATTTATTTAACACCGGAGGATTACGCCAAAGTGAGCGCTAAAAATTCATGTCGGGCTGAACTGATCGAAGAGGACGGAGAGTCGCGTTATAAAATCACCGATATTATAGGAAAAGACGATGGTTTAGGTGTGGAAAATTTACGTTACGCTGGTATGATCGCCGGTGAAACGTCGATGGCCTACGACGAAATCGTTACGATATCCATGGTGACATGCAGAGCCATTGGTATCGGTTCATATTTACTGAGACTGGGACAAAGAGTGATTCAAATCGAGAACTCAACAATAATTTTAACCGGTTATCAAGCTCTCAACAAGGTTGCTTTAGTTTTCAAGCCGAGCTTTATAAACAACTCATTTTATTTTAGATGTTAGGCAGACCGGTTTACGCTTCAAACCATCAACTAGGAGGTGTTCAAATCATGCATAACAACGGTGTATCGCATAAAACGGAGCAAAGCGACTTGGATGGTATTTATACAATTTTGAAATGGTTATCTTACATACCAAAGGTGCAATTAAAACAATCTTTAAACCCAGACCTTTAAAATATTTAAATTTTAGGACACCCGTTCTATGGTACCAATATTACCGTCAATCGACCCCATAGATCGCGAGATTGCCTTTCAACCCCCGAAGGGTCCTTACGATCCAAGGCTGATGTTCACCGGACGCAAAGCGCCAAGCGGCGAATGGGAATCGGGTTTGTTCGACAAAGACAGCTGGGCTGAAATTTTACAACCATGGGCGCAAACCGTCATCACCGGTCGCGCAAGATTGGGTGGCATACCGATAGGAGTGATCGCAACTGAAACGCGAACTGTGGAACTTAAATTACCCGCCGACCCGGCCAATTTGGACTCCGAAGCTAAAACTGTGTCCCAAGCCGGTCAAGTTTGGTACCCGGATTCAGCCTTCAAAACGGCGACCGCAATCAACGATTTCTCACGCGAAGGTCTCCCTTTGATGATATTCGCAAATTGGCGCGGTTTTAGCGGCGGCATGAAAGACATGTACGATCAAATACTGAAATTCGGTAGTATGATCGTTGACGGTTTACGAAAGTACCGACAGCCCGTCATCGTTTACATAGCGCCGAACGCCGAATTAAGAGGCGGCGCTTGGGCCGTAATCGACCCAACAATAAATCTCAACTACATGGAATCGTACGCAGACACCGACGCCAGAGGTGGTGTTTTAGAAACCGAAGGCATCGTGGAAATAAAATTCCGAATCAAAGATCAACTAAAGGCGATGCACAGAAACGATCCAATTTTAATAGAGCTTGATAAAGAATTGAAAGTATATCAAGATAACCGATCCATGACAATGCGCGAACGATCTTCGAGTATATCGAGTAACATGGAACCACCGAAATCGAAAGAATTTATAGACTTGGAAGTGAAAATTTCGAATAGAGAAAAGGAATTAATGTCTCTGTATCATACTGTAGCTGTTCATTTCGCTGACTTACATGACACTTCAATACGGATGTTGGAAAAAGAAGTTATATCGGTGAGGAATGAACTTGATTTAATTGTTGTTCAATTTTGTTTCTATTTAGGATGTTGTTCCGTGGAGACAAGCCCGCAGCTTCTTTTACTGGCGTATCAGGCGTTTAATATTGCAGCATCGTGTGATACAGAAAATTATTAAAGCACAACCGAATTTAACGCAAGCTCAAGGGCAAATTATGTTACGTAGGTGGTTTATAGAAGATAATGGAGCGACTGAGGTGATTTTTCTCTTTATTCTTGATATAACGTATGTTAGTTTGAATTTCATTTTCCAGGCATACAAGTGGGATAACAATGAAGAAGCAACCAATTGGTTGGAGCGACAAAGTAACGAAGCAAATTCGTTACTCAAACGAAATATCAAAGCAATCAAAAAAGATAATATCATAAATGAAATCAAAATGCACTTAGAAGTAAGTACGTTTAATATACATTACAAAAACTTATTTTATAAATTTTAGGACTGTCCGGAAATTGCTGTCGATACAGTTGTAGATCTGATCAGAAAACTTAAAGATCACCAGCAGACTGAAGTTTTCAAAAGTGTCTTTAATAAGTTTTAAACATTCCTCTATTTTATTTTTCTGTATATATACATAACAGATTCTTCGATCGGGTTATAAATTGTAAATAAATTTAAGAAAAAAAAACGGTTTTTTGGCAAAATTTTTATACCGAATTTATATGAAAAAAATATGTTTATTTATTGTGGATATGTTACATTGTTTTTGTGAACTTGTTGGAATAAATGTTGAAGACGATTTTTTTAATTAAGCTTTAATTAAATGGCGTCGACGGAAAATTTTTACGTCTCTTTATGATAAACAGGCTGAATAATTTGTCACGAAACATTTATTTATTTCAGATCGAACCGAGGAACGAATGAAATGAACTAATAATGATTTTAGCTCGAATCCATACGGATTCAAAATTGTATCGTTTTGAAACTTTTGTATTGCCTGCAATGGTAATAAGTAATTAAGCGTCATCCAAAGTGACGTCATAATGCGATAGATACTCGATGATCATAGAATATATAAATGACAGTCGCCTCTAGCTGTCCTATATTTTCATTGGTCCATTTAATTGAATATGACATATAATAACGGTTTTTTTCAGACGGTGTTGTAGAAAGTTACATTGTTAGTGTTTTGCATATGTTTTAATTGAAATTTCTTGATAAATGTCGACGAATAATTCGCTTATAATGGCTGAGACGTGCGCAACGAAGGACGTATTAAAGGATTCCGGTATGGAAGAACTAGACGACGATATATCTTTTGAGTTTTTACACGGGAACATAATGCTGGCGAGCAGCCCGAATCCCAGAACGGACGCCGATTCGAGGATTACGTTGCGCGAAAATGATTCCCCGAAAACGCCGGCGCTACAAAAAATGTCTTTTAGTCCACCTTACAGACGAGTAAGAGCTTTAAGGTTATTTGACAGTCCGCTAACGCCGAAGACAATTATCAAACAAAGCTCCAAAACCAGATTGTTCGAAGATAAACCGACTCCGGTACCTACCGCTTACTCAAGAAACGAGAAACCTTTGGCTAACGTAAACCCTTTCACACCGAATGGTAATTCAGTTTTTAATATTCTCTAATGTTCTTCAACTATTGTTTTGCAGCAATGTTAATGAATAAAAAACGTAGCAGAACGTCGAGATCTTTAATGGAATCACCGAGCGAAGCGTCGAAATCGTTGAAATTTTCCGAATCCGACTGTGATGAAAGTGAACCCGAACAACCAACTAAAAGAATCGCTTTGCAGGAAAGTAACATCTCGAGGTACCACAAAGAATTCCTCGAGTTGCACTTACTTGGCGCCGGTGAGTTTGGTTCTGTTTACAAATGTGTAAATCGTCTGGACGGCTGCGTGTACGCCATCAAAAAGTCGCTTAAACCTGTAGCCGGTAGTGCTTCTGAAAAAGCTGCTTTAAACGAAGTTTACGCTCACGCCGTACTTGGGAAACATCAACACGTGGTGCGTTACTACTCGGCGTGGGCGGAGGATAATCATATGATCATACAGAACGAGTACTGCAATGGTGGTGCTTTATCCGATCACATAGCCGAAAATCCGTTGCCGTATGACGAATTGTGTCGATTAATATCGCATGTAGCCGAAGGGCTGCGCTACATCCATTCCGAAGGATTAGTTCACATGGATATAAAACCGGGAAACATATTCATTTCGAATGAAAAAAAGCATAACTACAGCGCTTTAGAGACTACGGACGACGGTTTCGAGGACCTGGATGACTCTCAATGCGAATCCGAAGTTACCTATAAAATCGGTGATTTGGGACATGTAACCAGTATCAGTAATCCGCAGGTAATAACTTTGATATTGTTTAACGTATGTAAAATACATTGTTCACTATGATCTTACAGGTGGAAGAAGGCGATTGTCGTTACCTTCCGAAAGAAATCCTTCAAGACGATTACACCCATCTGGCTAAAGCGGATATTTTTTCGTTGGGTATGACAGCTTTGGAAGCGGCCGGTTTCGGTGCGTTACCGAAAAACGGTCAATTGTGGCATGAGTTGCGCGACGGTAAACTACCGGATCACATTAAAATTAACAATTTGGGTAAGGATATGAGAGATTTGATCGCTTCAATGATCGATCCCCAACCGGTGATGAGACCGAGCGCCTCTCAAATCCTACAGCACCGAGCACTAATTCCCAAAGGTAAGAAAACAACCTTACAACTACATCGAGAAATCAACGCGATACGTTTAAAAAACGAGATATTAACTAAACAACTGATCGAGGTAGCAAAATATATTAATAACAACAACAATAACAACGGCAAGAAAAGCGTACAAGGGTTATCGAGGTTATTAGGTAAACATGTTAATAGGAGTTCAAGCACGACGAATTTTTAAAATTGTGTCGTCAACTACATCATTTTGGCGTATTAATAATTTTTTTTTTTGGTATTTCGGTTAAATTGTAATAGATTAGATGACAAAATTGAGAGGAAAATGTAGTTTTAAGCTGCGCGTATTGAGTTGAAGACTAACCAAAGGTTTCTTCCTTAAATTTGACCCACACACTGTAATCATTTTTTTGTATATACATATAAGGTGACTTTAATAATAGACTTGTACTTGTGATAAATATATTTTTTGACTGTTTTTATGGATGTATGTTAACGGTCTATTTACATTTTAGATTTAAGATTTAATTGGCTTTATTTAAATTTACGTTAAGTTTGTATTTGTCACGTTCGATTAATAAAGTACTAGTTTTTTGTATCATTAAAAATTAATCGTATTCGCAACAACAAACTCTTCACCTTAGTTAACCAATAGTCGGTATCGATGGTAAAATATTTTGTTGCGAATTCGAATTTGGGAATAAACCGTTGAACATATTTTGGAAAACATTGGGGAGTGATGATAATGGAATAAGAACGGCCTGATGTGTGCCCAAAACTAAAGTTGGGGAGGCCGCACCGGAAGCCATTTGATTGGTATTTCCCACTCCAGGTATAAGATTTTGTAAAACACCTACTGGATTGTTACTTGTTGAATCAGCTCGTGTAAGAAAACCTGAAAAAAGTCCAAACAATTTTTTTCGAATAACTTTTTTGAATTCAAACTCTTTTCGGTTGTTGATTCTGCATTTGCCACCAAGACAAAAAAACCTAGCATGAAATAAACAGCCAGAGGATTACGAAACATTTTATAGAACAAACTTTTCTGGTGCTTGTATATTCTTTTATGTGTTTACATTTATGTAAAATAATTCTTATCCTTCAGCTAATTGCCTCAGGTATCTTAATACATACAGCGAAATAAACGATAACGAAATGAATTTTACTTCGTGTTTGTTATCGATGGTACAATATTTTCCGCCCAATTTTGTTGTGGAAGTATACCGCTCAATATATTTTGAAAATCGTTCTGAGCGGATAATAAAGGAACAATAATTTTTTGATACGATCCGATTTCTAAAATCGGCGACCCCGCAGGGATTTGCGGTGCTGCTGATTCCGTAACCCTATCTATGAAAAAATAGCTTCTTTCTGTGGTCGTGCTTTCTTTTTCTCCAAAATTAAGGAAGTCTTCGAAAAACCGTCCACTTTCACTCCCTGTTTCTTCATCTAAAAACTAAATTCGTCACTTTCTGTCGAATAATTTTTTTCTAAAATCACTTGTATCTGTTGTTGCTTCGATTTCCTCCAAAGTGGTTGGAGAAGCTTCTGCAAAAACTATTATAAAACAGTTGAAATGTACAAATTGGAAATTACCGATGAAAATCAGAAAACAAATAATGTATATAACTTTCAACATTTTTATGTTTCGGTGTGCAAACGTTTCGATTCTTTTATACCGACATCAAAATATTAAATTCATTTCGTTTAACTAGAACAATAGATTTTTTTATTTATTTATTTTATTGTAGTAAGGAAAAACGTTAAAAAAATATGAAATTTAATTTTCAGACATAAAATTTGGGAGACTTGGGAGAAAGTTGGAAAACATATTTTGAAACAAAGCTGGAATGTCTGGTAAAGGGATGAGAACTGCTTGAAACCCTCCGAGTAATATAGTCGGTGGCATTCCGTGGGAATTATTTTCATTTGCCTTTTTGGTTTCGTTCTTTTTAGTTGTTGGGATCCCGGGTAGCGAGGGTACAAAATCCGTTAAAGCCCTCGGCGATGGATTTGATCCTTGTTTTACCTCCAAAGATATTGCAGAAATTTCTGAAAGAAAAATGAGAAACATTTAAAAATATGAAATTGATTTATTTTATACCTATAATTAACAAAGAGCAAATTACATAAATAACAACCGACATGTTTAAAAAAATGGAAGTTTTGATGCTTTCAGATTCCTTTATGTGGTCAAATCAGGACATCAATTTCACTTCGTTTAACTAGAACAATGGAAATTTTATGTTTATGTAAAATAATTCAAAATCCTATCTTAATATATACAGCCTGTGTCGCGTTAACTAACAAGGAAATACAAGATAAAATTCAATTAGTAACGAATTTAAATGATCATTCTGTATATAAAGTACAAAAAAATACTCTGGTACATACATTCATCAACATGAGTTACAAAGTGTACCAATTTTTATTCTTGAGTAAGTATAATTAAAAAAATCATTTTTTATCACTGATTGTTACTAAATTTCAGCAATTTGTTGCGTCGGAATGTTGTTGGGTGAACAAGAAGAATCACCAAGGGCTGTCGCTGACGGTGCCGAAGGTCGTAGTGTGGTAAATGTTATTTAAATAATATTTTTTTTAAAATTGCAGGAAAAAAATTTCAAGTCCCAGGGTTGCAACAAATATTTCAACTAATTTCAAATAAACCGCAGTCACCAAATAACAATCCCACAACAACAGAGGATCCTGATATGTGTCCAAGTTAGTAATATGTAATTAAAAATGGTAATAAAATCTATGCTACAAAAAACGCTATTTTGTGAACAAACGTCAAACTTTGAGGTTAATTTACCCAAAATGAGACTAACAACTGTGACAAGATTTCAATCACGAATTACAAGTATTTCCGAGATTTTAAAAGCTAATTACAAAAAAGTTAAGCAAGACCCCAATATCAAAAAGCCGTCGATACGTTATCAACTAAATTAAACGAAACAAACACCGTAGTAAAGCAGAATTTAATTAAACAACTAGTCAGTGTTAACCAATGGTACACAAAATTTTTGGGTTTGGATGAAGTTAAACAATTTCAAGACCGCGTTGTTACCTTACAGGTACTGTTTGAACTATTCTTTCGTGTAGTAATAATACGTTCTAGGAAAAATTACTGCTAATGCAAGAAAAACGTCGAGAAATCGGTACACAATTACAAGAAGTAAGAAAAAAATCCAACGAAGTACAAAGTGAATTACAATTAATTAAAAGACAGGAAGACCCCGATAAATATTTTAAGTTGATGAAAGAAGAAACTGAGGTTTACTTTGAAATCTGTAAGGTCTGTTAACATTGAAAGTTTTGCAGCTCCTCAAACTAGAACACGAAGTTGTTTTATCATTCCAAGAATATGATAAAGCGGAACGCGAACTATTCACGGCGTATTCGAACGCGGTACGGGATTCGCACGAGAAATACAGAGCGCAAATGGATTATACTAAGTATTTTGGAGTTATTTTAAGTATTACAGGTTCGTTTTTGGCGTTCGCTTATAGTACGATACGAAAGCACGATCTCAAAAAATTTCTCGATACGAAAATGGAGGTCTTACATCCACCCGCAGATCGTGAGTTGTTAGGAACAGTTGCTGAACAACAGCAGGTTATTTTAAGGAAATTAAGTGTTTCTGATAATGCAAAACGGGTTCCAAGTATTCAGGCTCCGATGAATGAGGAAGTTGATAATACAGTTTTATTGAGAGTAGGTCTTACGTTTTGTTTAATATTTTTTGGTTATATATTGGGAAAAGTTGATAGATGATGTGATGCCGATTGCTAGTCAAAGTTATAATATGAGTTTTACAAAATACATATAATTTCAAATTAAAGCTAAGAAAATAAAAATCTATTTGTAGTTGAGACCTGATTTGGTAACATGAATTGACATATTTTCTTTATCTTCATGAATTCGCGATAACTCCAAATTTTCAAGCATCTCAGTCATTGTAGTTTCAGAATGTGACTTTGTTCTAGCTAAGTGTTTAACGACTGTAACTTCCTTAATGAGGTCCTTTATGTTTCCTGGAATTATAACTTTCCTTTCCTCGAATGCCTCACGCGTTAAACTTGATGGTTTGTAAACCACCTTTTTTAGTTCCTTGAACGGTTTGTTTCGTTGTGGTGTAACAACAGCTTTATCCCATGTATTCTGCATAAAGTATTCTTTTCGTACGAAGCGTGCAGCGCAGTTTTTAACCAAGGGTGCAGTCGGGGAATTTTTTATGTATAACCTGACTGGGCTTATAACATTTTCAAATTTGTTTCTATTGGATGACTGTAATTTTCCTTGTTTAACCGGTTGTTGTATTTTTAAGTCTGGAACTGGGTTTAACAAATTTGAATCATTCTTTAATAACTGTTTAACGGGCTGCATGGGTAATTTAAAGTCAAGTGTTTTCATTTCTGGAACTGGATTTTCCAAATTTGAATCATCTCTGGATAACGAACTTAAACTGGAGTTTTCATCTGTATCTGTGTTATGTCCCAATGTTTGCTCTTTAAGAAAATTCTGCATATCGTCAAAGGTATCATTCATTTCATCTTCACTCAAAGAGTGAACTGAAATCAAAATTTAATTTTTATCTCGTTTGAATATTTTGTTAATTAACCTGATTCGTTGTACTCTTGGGACGACACTGTTCCTTCGGATGCAGTCCGAAAATCTGGATCGATTAAAGAGTCGTCAAGAGCAGTTTCGTAATCTACATCTGTTGAATAACCTTTTTTATTCATATTTACGTTTTTTCTTCTAAAACAAAATATATCACGAAGTATACAGTCAGGATTTTATAATCGTTAACCACAGAATAATATAAAATATACGTTAGTAGGTCAGTCTATTTGTCGTCTGTCAACGTCAATGCAACGGTTGTGCGTTTAAATATGTTTTAAAGAAACGATGGCGTTTGCTAGTCCATTTTCGACACCTCGCGGTAAAAAACCGTTCAAACGCCCCCATAAAACCCCCGAATGCTTCGCGAGCGTCCATTTCGAAACACCGACGTCGACCGGTAAATGTTTGAAACGATCATCTTCGGAGCGATGCGAAGACGCCAGCAACCTAACTGTGGCCGTTCGTGTTCGAGGCATGAACAATCGAGAATTGGCACACATCGGAGCGACGAGCGTCGTTAATGTCGAAGACAAAACTGTCGTGCACGTAAAATCATGTTCCGGTGGAAACAGCACCGACCACATATTTAAGGTAACTGTTTTGTTGAACCCTATTGAACGGAGTTTAGAATATTAGGTTTTAGTATGATCACGTATTTGGTAACGAGGATGAAAATCAGGGCTCTCAGAAGTATGTCTTCGACGTTTTAGGCGAACCGCTGCTCGAAGCTACGTTCGCCGGTTACAACGCATGTCTTTTCGCGTACGGTCAAACTGGTTCCGGAAAAACTTTCAGCATGATGGGAAAATCGGATGTGGAAATCGATTCGGAACCATATTCCGGTATCATACCGCGATTTGCTCGTCGGTTGTTTGAGGAAGTCGCTCGTATCCCAGACGACTCCTGCGCTCTTTTAGAACTTAATTATTACGAAATTTATAATGAAAAAATTCACGATCTCCTAGTTGATTATTCGACAACGAACCGAATGGCGTTGAAAGTTCGGGAACACCCTTACACTGGTCCTTATGTAGAAAATTTGAGTGTACACTCGATAAAAACTTACGAAGAATTCAAAAAACTACTGCTTATGGGTAATAAAAATAGAGCTACAGCTGCCACTAATCTAAATGAAAAGTCGTCAAGATCTCACAGCATTCTATCGTTTGAACTAAACATGACTGACGACCTAAGCGAAGACTCAACAGGAATAGGCCGCAGGAGCAAAGTTAGTCTAATCGATTTGGCAGGAAGTGAACGATTATCCAGTTCCCATAACACAGAAGAAAAAATCAAACAGGGCGTCAGCATTAATAAATCGCTGTTAACATTAGGTAAAGTGATTTCTTCCTTAGCGGATCAAAAGAAAAAACAATTCGTTCCCTATCGGGATTCAATACTCACGTGGTTACTAAAGGTATAATTTAATCCATTCGCTTTCAACTATTATTGTTTCGTCATTCCAGGAGAGCCTAGGTGGTAACTCGATGACCACAATGTTAGCCACAGTCACACCGGCTAACGTTCACGTAGACGAAACTTTAGCCACGCTCCGCTACGCTTGCCAAGCCAGATCGATCGTGAATAGAGCGCGAGTAAACGAAAACCCACACGAGAAACTTATCCGAGAACTCAGATCGGAGGTGTTGCGTCTTCGTTCGCTCAAACGAAATTTCGAAAATTTCTCGTGCGACTCCTCCATTCTGCAAACCTCAACGAATTCAACCGTCGACAATTCCATCGAATTGGACGAACTGCGTCAAAAGTTAAGCGACACCGAATCCAAGCTGCGCGAGGCCCAAGAATCCTGGGAGACTAAATTTCGCGAAAATCGCGACGCTCAAATCAAACAACTGTCGGAAATCGAACGACGCAAGGAGGAACTCGAATCCCGAGTTCGAATCATGGAAAACAGCGACGACATTCAGACCGAATTAACGCCTTACCAAACCAATTTCCTACAAGAGTTGGAGGTGATATTGGAACGTAACAGCGAACCGACTACGACGGCGAAATCGTTCGAGAAGATCGTCAATTGGTGCGACGAGAATTTCCTGTTTTACTCCACGTCTCGTAATTCCTTACTGCTGATCGATTATCGGAACAACAAGCAAACGATCGTCACGTCGAGCGACATGGAGAGCGTGAACAAGTACAGGGACGTCGGTGAGTTTTTGAACAATCTCACATGGAACGTTCGTAAACCGATGACGAAATTAAAAAAACGCGACGTACAAAAATCGATTAACGAAATTTACCGACACTTTTCGGAATTGGCGCCAAGTCCGGAGGACGAGCATTTAAATCTTTTATATGCGAAAATCGGACGATCGTTACAAAAATACGAAAGCGCTATTTTAAATAGTATCGTGGACGGTAGTCCGAAAAATGTTTCATTCAAGTTGTGATCCGTATCTTTTGATTTGAGTCCACTTTTTACTGCCCGCTTAAAGCGTTTTTTGTTTACAAAGTTTTTATTTGAGTTAGGATTAAAGTGATTAATCCAATGCGATTTTATTTACTCCAATCAGTTCAACAGACCTACTCCCGTAGTTCGTTTACACATTGTGCGCAGTGGTGACCTAACCTCATTGTTTTTCCAATTATAAGTGTCCTAGCATGTTTACTCTAAGAATTTTGAAATATTTCCCCGGGAAAATCAACCCAGTACGTTCAATTCACGTTTCGCCACAAGTGAAGCAAGCGGAAACCGAAGGGACGGTCGTCGAGTACCGCGAAATCAGCAAAGACCGCACGCAGCAAGTGCCGGTGGAAACGAGCGCGCGTTACTTAAAAAGCGAAGCGTACCAGCAAACGTACGGTGAAGACCCGGTGTGGAAGCAGTACCGCAGAAATCACAAAGGTTTTTTACCGCCGAAGAAAACGCGTAAAACTTGCATCAGAGGTGGTGTTATCTCAACCGGTAATCCGTGCCCCATTTGCCGGGACGAATATCTCGTGTTACACGAGCACAACGTCGAGCTTCTACGCCAGTTCATCTGCCCTCACACGGGACAAATTTTATCCTACACGAAAACCGGGTTGTGCCAACATAAACACCGAGACTTACTTGTAGCCATCAAACGTGCGTACAACCGAGGTTATCTATCGTACGACGTACCGTTAAGAGAGTACGATTACTCGGATTACTACAATTTTAAAGAATAATGCACGGAAAATACGTAGTCGTTGGAGGTGGTATCGCCGGTGTGAGTTGCGTTGAAATTTTAACTCTTTTAGAACCAACAGCATCAATCGTTTTACTAAGCGAATCATCGCTTATTAAAACAGTAACAAATTTGACACCAATCACCAAATATCTGACTAGTTTTAATGTTCAAGAAACTAATTTCGAGGATTTTAAGCTAAATAACCGTAGCGTAGTTGTTCTCCACGAAGCACTCTTACGAATTGATGACGCAAATCGTGTCGTTATAACCAAATCGGGTCTGGAAATTCGTTACGATTACCTTTGTTTGTGCACAGGAGCTTCGGCTAAACTAATACCACAGCACTCCATGTACCCCGGTCAAGTAATTGGGATACGTGACACGGATTCCGTACAAACCTTGGTGCAGAAATTGAAACAATCGAAAAAAGTTGTAATCGTCGGGAACGGAGGTATCGCCACTGAACTCGTCCATCAAATGAACGACGCCGAAATACATTGGATCATCAAGGATGAGCACGTTTCGTCCACCTTTTTGGACCCAGGAGCCGCCGAATTTTTTTCGTTAACCGAATGCCCCAAGCAAGTGGAAACGTTCTGTAAACGTGTAAAATATGACGAGGATATGGGAAAATCCGGAGCCGCGCTAGGACCCGATTGGTATAAAAACTTGATAATCCGCGGAGGTGACGTGGCGAAACGTGTTGTCGTCCACCGACAAACAACAATAAGTGATATCAAAAAGGAGGATGCTGGAAAATTAAACGTGGTATTGAGTGATGGCGTTGAAATTATTTGCGATTTACTGGTGTCAGCAACCGGAGTAAAACCGAGAGTGGAATTCAGTCATAATCTGGATGTAACCGGTGATGGTTATATTAAAGTTGACGAATTTATGCGTACGTCCCGTTCAAACGTGTACGCCGCCGGAGATGTTTGCGAACCCGCTTGGGTTCTCGCCAAGCATTGGTTCCCGATGAAGTTGTGGACGCAAGCGCGACAAATGGGTTGTTACGCCGCACGTTGCATGTCCGGTCACTCGAACCAGGAGGCGGTGCTTCAGGATTTTTGTTTCGAAATTTTCGCTCATTCTACCAAGTTGTTTGGATACAAAGTCATCTTGCTGGGGTTGTTTAACGGACAAAAGTTGGGGACGGGGTACGAAGTGCTGTTGCGAATGACCAAAGGTGTGGAGTATGTTAAGTTGGTGATTGAGCGAGGGAGATTGCAGGGGGCGATACTAATCGGCGATACGGATTTGGAAGAAATGTGCGAGAATTTAATTTTGAATCAGTTGGATATTTCACCGCTTGGTGACGATATTCTTAATCCTGACATCGATATTGAGGATTATTTCGATTGATAAAGGTGTTATTTAATAAAGGATGTTAAACTTCACAAAGAGAACTATTTTCATTTTGTACCACAGTCAAACTTGTATTTCCTTTAATTGTCGATCTGCAAGATTGTTGGCGGTTGAGAACGCTGCGCAACTTGAACGTTTCGCGGTTTTTGCTTTGTCGACGGAACAAGCAGTAAACTATTTCTTTCATACCTCTGAAATGAAATGAATTAGGTGGAATTAAATAAAATGAAAACTTACCTTCGAAAATTCTTCGAGAGGAACGCGTACAAAAGTGGATTTATCCCCGAATTTATATAAGAGGACAGGAACGTTAAGGGTGTTAAAACGGCGCTGAAATCAGTCGCTCCGCGATACGTGGTCGACCAATACTGCCAAATTTTTCGTGCGTGATAGGGTAGGTGACAGAGGGCGAAAGCGAAAACCACCACTATCAACATTTTGATTACGCCACGTCTCGCGTTCAAGACATTTTGGCTCGATGTCGGTGTAAATTGGTTGGACTAGAACAGAACGATAAAGAAAGGGTGAACAACTTCGAGGGGGTGATATCGTTCACCTTTTTGTGGGCGCACGTTTCGATCGGCGCTCCGATCGTTGCGTCTAATTGCTTTTTTAATTGTTCGGAGCTGCGCCACAAGCAGAAGGCGATTCTGGTGTAAAGAAGCTGGAAATTGTATTATTAAATCGAATTAAATTCCCAATTAAACTCACCGTCATTATCAGAACCGGCACGCAGTACAGCACGACGAAGTGGCACATGTCGACGATTTTCGAATTGTACAATTGTCTGTTTAAAATGCACATGATTTCGGCGCCGTTCCCCGCCTCGAATTCGTTTACGATCGTCTTGCCCCACAGGAATTTCGGTAAACTGTACAAAATGGACGTGATCCAAACCATTAGCACTTTAATCTGTAAATAAAGTCAACTAACTTTTATGGTTTGAATTGTTAAAGTTTGCTATTTGGATTATTATAACTTTGTATTGGATAACGCGCTCGAATTTGTATTCCGCATCGCCACCCAAAACCTTTCGAGATTTCCCTTCGAAATCGCTGGAAAATTGAAAAATAAAATTCGTCACGTAATCGACCGTCGCCTAGTTTCCGGTCGATTCCGGCATTCGCGACGCCGGACCCCAATCGAAAAAAGGGGAGCGTTGTACGGCCGCCGGGGGTTGACGGCCGACATTCCTCCACTTTATGTATTTCATCTGGTTTACGCGACCGTTATATTGTCGAAATGACGCGTTTTCGATTCCGTCCTAGGCCGAGAAAACGGATAAAAATTCGTAACTGCCGCATATAAATGGCCAGCGATAAATTCCGAAAGAAAAAAACTTATTCCCCATAACTTTGCCTTTTGGGACCTTTCATCCGAAATCGAATCGACTCTTTTTTTCTTTAACTAAACAATTATCAAACACGACGGTTTAATTAATTTTATCTATTTGTTATTTCAGTTATCTGTCAGATAAAGCTGTAATAAAATAACAGTCGTGTAATATCAATCACGTACCTTCAAACGCTTTGGCGTCAGAATTCGTTTGCTCGCTATTGGATAAATAATGGCGAAATATCGTTCGACGCAAATAACGACCAGAATGAAAACGCTCGCCGTTCCACTCAACGATTGGATGAAAAGGTACATTTTGCACAGGAATTCACCCAGCATCCAACTGAAAACAAAAAGAACCACAATCGTAACTTGTTACCCTCGGGGGAATTCAAACTCACCTTTCAATTATATAAATGAAAAAATTCTGGTAAACGCAAAATATGCCGACGCACAAGTCCGCAATGGCCAAATTGGCGAGGAAGAAGTTGGTGATGGACCGTAAGCGACGATTGAGCGTAACCACCAGGATCACGAGTAGATTGCCTGGAAAAAAGGTAAAACCCAAGGGATCGAGTTGTTCGCAAAGGCAAATACGACGATTACGACTACGACTACTGGATGATATTAATCGTTTCCCGAAAACTTTGTTCGAGCTCCGCTCGAGCTTTGAAGTGAAAATCGAGTCACCCCGGCAAATAGCCGAGAGAATAATGTCACAATCCGTATCGAAAGCTCAGAATGGACCCTAATTGATCGCTTCAATTCCAGAACGGAACCGGAGCTTTTCCTTACTGTGCGGACGACGGCCGTGTTCCATCATAAATTTAAGAGAGTTTGGCCGCGCGAGATGAAAACTAATTTCCCGGTTTTTAACGACGAGACGGAGAAGATAAATGTGTTTTCTTGAAGGGATAATCGCGATGAAAGATTTCGTCACAAGAAACTTTAGTCGCGTAATCGTTTGTGGAAGCTGGGGACCTCATTACAAAGTCTTGAATTTCAATTTCTTAGTCTCCGTTACTTTAGTGCCGTCATCAGGTGTCTTGAGGTCATTTTCATACTGCCGGCGCCCAGGGATTTATTTTGATCATAAATTAACCGACGAGGTATAACCGAGAAAATGTTACGTTTTTGTTACTAAATTTGAACGTGTAAAAGGAAACCGTTTCATAAGGTTCGTTCCAACTCGTGTGTACTGTCACGATTCTGCGCTGTTCCCAAAATTAGCGTCATTTTATGTACAGCGCAGAATCGTGACGGTACAACGCCAGTTGGAATAGAATTACATTTGAGAAGATTTCCAAACATTTTATTGATAAAAAGCGCGTGAAACACCTTGAATGAAATTCCTCAATAAAAATTCGTAAATGCGATCGTGCCACTTCAAATTCGAGTATATGTATTTTAGGATGTTTACGATTAAGTGAGATTTAACGATCCCTCTAGATTCAATTTTCCACATTTATCGATCGACCGAATACTTCCTGCAAAAATGTTATTTTTACACAGTCCTCGTTACTTTTGTTGCGTCATCCAGGTGTCTTGAGGTCATTTTCATAACGCTGAGGGATTTATGTCGATCGTTACTTAGCGGGCGACGACGAATGAGACAAATAATTTAAAAACATTACATTTTTACCGAAAACATTATGCCTTTCTGTTATTGAACGGAAACGACAGTTACGGCGAGTGGTTGGCTCGAAATTGAACATTCGATAGGACGTTACGAGCACTTTGCACGTTTCATATTTTCATAATTTTATATATCGTTGACGGTTTTTTTAAATTGAGCTTTTGTCTGAATTTTCATTCGTTTTATCGATGATAAAAAAAATTTAATTTAAACCAACATAAAAGTTCACCGCGCAAATATTTGCATACACGAACACACAAAGTATTTCTGGTAATCGACCGCTCGGTACCACTAATAAAATCCCTCCTTTCATTTCCCTCAGAAAAATCGGTTTTTCGTGCTCGCCTCACATCGAAACTTCTCCAATAGAACGAAACCTATTCGGCGGTGCGTATTATCGGGATCTGGGAAAGTTATCGAATCGCGGTTACAAAAAAACATACACCTCGACGTATACGCAAGCCGAGCGAGCGTGTAACTTCGTGATCCATAAAACGTGGAACGTTTTATTCGCGGCTGCCACGCGAGGAATTTGCACGTTTCGTTTCGAGCCTACTCCTCATCCTCTCTCGTTCCCCGTTTTCGAATGCGACCCGCAAAAAAAAAACCTCCGGGGAATTCAATTTCGCGTCGCGTCGCGTAGTTTCGGTAACGCCGGGCGACGTTCAATTTTTTACAGTTTCCTTAAATTATTTCGAACCCATCGGACTCCCTGGATTTTTAAGAGCGAACAATCGTACAGAACTGACCCGACGTTTATATTAAAATCTGAATTGTAATACCAATTTTTCTGAAACGCCTAAAAAGGGCGCAAACATTTGAGATTTTTTAATTTTCATCGGATCGACATGTTTTGTATAGAATTTGGTGTCGCATCTATTGGAGGATTTTTCGTGAAAGTTTCATCACGGTCCGGCCACCTCAAGAGATTTTATCGCACTCCTAATTTTCCAAAACACGCAAAAACGCGCACTTTTTATCAATTTTTCAATTTTCATCAAATTGACATTTTTGGAATAGAATTCTGTTTCGCATCTATAGGAGGAATTTTCGTGAAAGTTTCATCACGGTGCGGCCACCTCAAGCGATTTTATCGCGCTCCCAATTTTCGAAAACACGCAAAAACGCGCACTTTTTATCAATTTTTCAATTTTCATCAAATTGACATTTTTGGAATAGAATTCTGTTTCGCATCTATAGGAGGAATTTTCGTGAAAGTTTCATCACGGTGCGGCCACCTCAAGCGATTTTATCGCGCTCCCAATTTTCGAAAACACGCAAAAACGCGCACTTCGAAAACACGCAAAAACGCGCACTTTTTATCAATTTTTCAATTTTCATCAAATTGACATTTTTGGAATAGAATTCTGTTTCGCATCTATAGGAGGAATTTTCGTGAAAGTTTCATCACGGTGCGGCCACCTCAAGCGATTTTATCGCGCTCCCAATTTTCGAAAACACGCAAAAACGCGCACTTTTTATCAATTTTTCAATTTTCATCAAATTGACATTTTGGAATAGAATTCTGTTTCGCATCTATAGGAGGAATTTTCGTGAAAGTTTCATCACGGTGCGGCCACCTCAAGCGATTTTATCGCGCTCCCAATTTTCGAAAACACGCAAAAATTCTGTTTCGCATCGCGCACGCAAAAACGCGCACTTTTATCAATTTTTCAATTTTCATCAAATTGACATTTTTGGAATAGAATTCTGTTTCGCATCTATAGGAGGAATTTTCGTGAAAGTTTCATCACGGTGCGGCCACCTCAAGCGATTTTATCGCGCTCCCAATTTTCGAAAACACGCAAAAACGCGCACTTTTATCAATTTTTCAATTTTCATCAAATTGACATTTTTGGAATAGAATTCTGTTTCGCATCTATAGGAGGAATTTTCGTGAAAGTTTCATCACGGTGCGGCCACCTCAAGCGATTTTATCGCGCTCCCAATTTTCGAAAACACGCAAAAACGCGCACTTTTATCAATTTTTCAATTTTCATCAAATTGACATTTTTGGAATAGAATTCTGTTTCGCATCTATAGGAGGAATTTTCGTGAAAGTTTCATCACGGTGCGGCCACCTCAAGCGATTTTATCGCGCTCCCAATTTTCGAAAACACGCAAAAACGCGCACTTTTATCAATTTTTCAATTTTCATCAAATTGACATTTTATAGAATTCGCTATAGGAGGAATTTTCGTGAAAGTTTCATCACGGTGCGGCCACCTCAAGCGATTTTATCGCGCTCCCAATTTTCGAAAACACGCAAAACGCGCACTTTTTATCAATTTTTCAATTTTCATCAAATTGACATTTTGGAATAGAATTCTGTTTCGCATCTATAGGAGGAATTTTCGTGAAAGTTTCATCACGGTGCGGCCACCTCAAGCGATTTTATCGCGCTCCCAATTTTCGAAAACACGCAAAAACGCGCACTTTTTATCAATTTTTCAATTTTCATCAAATTGACATTTTTGGAATAGAATTCTGTTTCGCATCTATAGGAGGAATTTTCGTGAAAGTTTCATCACGGTGCGGCCACCTCAAGCGATTTTATCGCGCTCCCAATTTTCGAAAACACGCAAAAACGCGCACTTTTTATCAATTTCAATTTTTCAATTTTCATCAAATTGACATTTTTGGAATAGAATTCTGTTTCGCATCTATAGGAGGAATTTTCGTGAAAGTTTCATCACGGTGCGGCCACCTCAAGAGATTTTATCGCCCTCCTAATTTTTTAAAACACGCAAAAAGAACGCAAAAATTTGAAATTTTTTAATTTTCATCGGACTGACATGTTTGGTATAGAATTCGTTGTCACATCTATAAAAGAATTTTTTGTGAAAGTTTCATCATGGTGCAGCGACCTCATTACTTCTAATTGATGTCCGAAGTATGTCCAAAATTATAAAAAAAACTATTTTTTGTGATATTTATGCGCTTTCAGGGGAAGCACATTTCATTTTGTCCGTTTTTCAACGAATAAGCATCACACAATCCCCCGCTGAGTGAATCCGTTAAAAATCTACCCCTAAATTGAAAAATTAAATTTATCACGTCCCCAATGTCGAAATGTCGATTGAAATCCGTTCCTAATCTGATGCAATTGAACAGGAGATGCGGCAGGAAAAATATATCGAAAATTCAATAACGTTATGTCATTTCCTTCTTGTTTCGTTGTTGCACCCTCCTTTTTTAAATTTTTACACCTGGGGTTACTTGAGTTGAGAAAAAAATTTTATAGTATAGTTATGCGATCAAGTTGGAAAATTTTCTTTGCCGTTTGTCGAGTCGTCGGACGTTGCCACACGTCCCGACCTGTTATATAATTGATTTCGACCTCCCACAGAGGTTATCGTTCACCTTTTTTACGTACCATTCCGAGATCTCGAAACGGACGTGCCCGGACTTGATTCCTTCTCTTCGACTTCCATTAAAGTTGACCGATATTAATCGCAAAAAAAAAACTACTCACCGAAGAAGCACAGGCAAAAAACGACGGTGTAAAGAGTGAGAAAAATAATCCGGACGTACAGCTGATCGTAGATATAGAATTCCTGTTCCGGGGATTGTTTCCAACCAGGATTAATTACGAGCGTTCCATTCGTTTCCCCGTCGCCGGCGCCAGCAATATCCGAATAATTCATTTTATCCGCCTAGGACTCCTTTGTACTTCGGCATTGTCGGTTCCGGTCTGCAAACGGGACCTTCGTTAACAAATTTTGGTTATTGACGCCGACTGTCCGTTAATTAGGAGCTTTAATTACAATTAAAACCACTATACCGGTGTAAGCAAGAACAAAAAAAGTTTTTTCATTACCAAAGGGGGAACGAAAATATACAAGACGGCCCCAATTTGGGGCGAAGCCGATTTACGAGCCCGCTAATACTCAGACCTCCATTCTACCAAAATTGAAACATTTATTTTCATCCAGCCGTTGCGTACCTAATCATCGTATAATTTATAATTGGACCAAATCTGTCTTCCAAAGAAGGCGGCAAGACTGATATTTTTCAAAACAAATTTCGTCTGTTAAAAAAGTACGACCCCACGTTTTAAGCAATTTACTTGACAAGAAAAAATCACCCTCTCGACGAAATTGCCTTTTGATCGATGTTATTTATCATATTACCGCGAATTTTTTTTTTCCCTGTAAAAACCCTCCCGAATTTCAGTTAATAAAGTTAACGGGCAAACGGTGTTTGTGGATTCGAGTGATGGAGGCGCCGATAAATCAGTCGGGAAGCATGCGGAAAACGTTTATTTACCTTGTGGTTGAAACGGCAAGATTTGTCGGCAAATAAACTTCTCGGAAAATTTTCCGACATCGAGTATCGAAACAACAAGCACATAGCTGGAAATAGAATTATTTATTGATTGAGAGGTTTCGTTTGAAAAAAGTTGTGTGGCGCTGCGTGCTTTTTATCTATGTACCTATTTCATTTACAGTTTTGTTTAGTAATTTTTACTCACATCGAATGAATAAATTATCGTTTTTAACCCATCATCGATTACAGATTATGGCTTTATAATGACCATACACGATAGGGTGTGCTGATAACCCTCCACCCTTGTAGGTAACTTTAATAAAATTCGCAAATGGCATCGTAAAAACTAAAGAGTAGACGCGCGGGTTAAAATCGAAGCCGGAAAAAAAAAACCATCAAACCGTCCCCCGTAAAACACCGATGTTGTCGTCGTAAAAATTCCGTCCCGATAATTCGGTTAAAGTCGTTCCCCCGGAAATTTACGGATTTAAACCCTGGAAAAACAAAAGCAAAACTTTTCCGAGCTATTATGTCGCTTCCTAACCGCGACCACACTTCAATCCCTTGAATTTTTTATACCATTACCTGAGAAACTTGCTACTCTCGTTCCTCCGGGGTGCACTACGCGACGCGCAACTTTTTCCGGCCCGGAAAATTGTTACGGTTGGCGCGCTGGCGAGCGTCGACGGACGACTGACGAAAATTTTGCCACTCGACGACGAGGGCTTTCCCGATACTCCCACCCTTACGTTATTCTCTTAATTTATTTATATTTTCCGTTCGTTTTACTCGAAGATTGATCGTTTATCTTTCGCACCTTTTAGAAACGGCGGTATTTTAACTCTGTATATAAACCGACAGAATTAATATCAATTTCGTTCGGTTTTCGGCGCCCCGTTCTCATTTTGTTCCAATTTCCATTAATCGCAATTTATTGTCCCTGAGGTAAATTGTTCGCACCTATACATTCAGATTTTTTTACCACTATCCGCAACCCACATTGCATTATAACCACAGAAAATTTTATCCGCCAGACAACGGAACGCAACAAAAAAACTTCGAAATTAATTAATTAGTCCCGTAGATTGGACTCGTAGTTTAATTTACTATTAATTCCACTCGTCAGTAAAACGAAATACGTTTCGAGATGAGCCTCGGTCTCGTCCTCGATCAGTTCATTTCATTTAAATTTTATGTATTTCGAGCGGAGATTAAGTGGAAATCCTAATGGAATTTTGTTTGCGCGACGAAAATCTTCGAAGGCAAATATTGTGCGAACCTTTTGAAAGTCTGGACGTACCATTTCGTAAATTGCCTCGGAGAATCTTATTAAATAATCTTTGAAGCGAACAAATATTTTCCGATATCTAAACGTCGACATTTTAAGTCTAAGAGTTTCGCTTGCTACATCTAACGTTTCCAACTTGATTTATTGATGACGCGACGATTCATCGAGTCAGAACTTTCGTTTCCTAAAGAAGGTTAGATGAAAATTTGCCTTATTTAAAAGTTCCCGTTTGCTAACTTTGAGTTTCGATTAAAAATTTCAAATTCATATGTACAAAAAAAGTTTCCATTAAAAATTTACATAAATTGTTCTGCCCCTCGGGTAACCCCAAGCTTAACTATCAGAATTAATGAAATTGCTTCTTTTATAAAACCTACGAATTTATGGAAACTTTTGTATATATATGCGAAAAGTATGCTGACGTAAGAATAAAACAAGTTTCCTTTATTTTTTTAATAAAATTATACATATTCCAATTAGTTAATTTATAATGATTCTTAGATGTTTACGGATATACATATTCGTACAACAAGAGGAATATTCGTACTTTGCATGGAACTCGAGGTGTGATGATGATCGATATTAAATTTACATAAATATCGATGAAAAAAATCTAAAGTAAAAAATATATCGTAATTGAACTTTTAAGCACCATTACTTAGAAAAATATATTCCACGATCGTTTCAAGAACATGGATTTCAATATAATTTACTTTAAATATAATATAACACAATTAACATTTATAAATTTCATTTTTGATATACCTACTCGAAAATGTGGCACTAAAATTTCTTTTTTCTTCAAACTCAACGTTACGATATTTTTAAGTTTCGTGTTGATGATTAAAAGTTTGGCACAACAATCCAAAAAAACGACTAATTTGTGCGCATCCTATCCCTTACACACGAGGTACTTTGTTTCTTTAAAATTGTAAGAAAATAGATCGTTTCTCCTTGTTTCACATCACCGGACTGGTATTAAATAATAGACAACTAAATGATTGTCCGCCTTCTTTGTTCCGGTGAATGATACTTCATTTATTTTCAATCAAAATTTGCAATTGGAGGACCAAGTCTCTCGACATTTTCAAAATAGCTCCCGAGTCGTGTCGTTCCGCCATTTCTGTAACAACAAATCGTTAGCTTGGTATATTTTACGGCACACCTGTTACCGTTAAAAAATTTAATAATATCCGTGAAATCCATTCCGTTTGACAAAATGATGTCTCTGTACGTTTCAAGTAGTGCCAGCGCTAAAAACAGTACGAAATGAGACGAAGCGACGTGTTGAGCCGCCCATATTGTCTCCCAGAACGAGAACACGTCGGGATAAAGTAATTCGCGTTTGAAATCCAACAGGAACCATCGATAGCAAAAATAGAAATGGGTGTAATCACCCTGAGCGTGCATTAATTCGTACATTTCCGAATCCAAGATTTGAATCAGCGATCGCATATTCGCAAAATGCGCGTCCATCGCCGTTCCACTCGGAAAATTCTCGACCATCCTTTCCATTAGATGACAAAAGCAAGCATATGTTAAAGACTCTTCGTTGAAGGTGACCAAAAGGGGAGCCACCAAATCGCACATACCTTGCACGTAACCGATATCCAAATGTTCCCAAACGTACCTGCAAATTCAGTTACTGTAACAAAATAAGTGAATGTTTTTAAACGACAAAATTGAGGTTATTTTAAACACAGATACACAGAAAGAAACGTTCGTTTATATTTCTGTGGTTCTGTCAAATAGTGAAACGTTAACCTCAAAATTTTATGTAAACGTAACAGTTTCCTTACGTGCACATAACGTTACGCAACTTATCCAAATTATCCAGATGCTCAGCGGAAAAGTACCAATAACTCCTATCGCACCTTTGTACATCTTTCTCGATTCTATGTAAATTCAGCCCAAAATTCTCCAACAGCTCAGCCTACCGAGCAAATTTAAAATTTCCACCTTACAAAACGACCTAACTTACGGAGTAAACACCTCCGTTCGAACTGGCTGGGGAAACGCAAGCCGATCTAGCCGGCGACGCCAAACCGTGTGTTTCAATACACGTATCAAGGGAGGAATTTCGTGTATTCTCTTCTGTTACGCTTTCCAGAGCGCTCGAAGGTCTAGTAGGGCTGCCGTTGAACGTTGAAATGTCAACTGAAGGATTTGTCACGATGACATTCGTTATAAAATCTTGTAATTCAGTTTCGTTCACTCGATTCTCTTCATCATCGCTCTCGTAACGAATCGTGTTCCTCGCCGATCGCTCGAGGGGCGTCTGTTCCGCTTTGTCTTCCCCAATTGACTCCTCATCATCGGACACATCGGCGAAAACCTGTTTGAGTTTATGAATTAAAATTAAAATACTTCTAAACATAATATCATTCAGTTGTCATTACATCATTGCTTAGATCCCGTGGCAAGGGAGCAGCTGCCACACCATCAGCGCTCATGCTCTCGCTGCTCAATTTAGCTAACGCATTCGCTTGGTTCTCCTTATCCTTCTGCCGTACAATCGCCTCGACCGCCAACCACTCAGACATCGTGTTTTCGTACCTGCAATCAAGTTGACGATTCACCTATTTCTAATCCGACGCCCAACTCACGCATGTTTCGTTTCTTCATTCAACTCGTTCCGTTGATCCTGCGTCGAGCCAAACTTGTAATGATTCAGCAGATACGGCCAGATCTCTACTCGCAAATCCTTATCCACGCCACCGTAGTACGTCAGACGGTACAACTCGGCGTGGTCCGTTACCACTCCGTTCGGACACAACTCCGACCATTTTTCGATGGTGATGCCCTCATCGGCACCTTCGCCGCTCACGATTTTCGAGTTGACTAGTCCGCTAAGGTGACGACGTACCGTCGATAAATGTCTACAGTAAGCCAGCCAGCCGTAGAACGCTCTGGAGATGATTTGGCGACGCATGGAGTCGCACACCGCTTTGATGCAAATACTTGGCGGACTATCCGGCGCGTTGTTTTGATCGATGCTGCTGAAACTCTTCGAAGAACTATCCGAGCTCGTCGTGCTGGTACTGCTCAGTTGTACTCGAGTTTTTTGAGGTAGCGTCGCGGTCGTATCGAGAAGATCGTATCGAGATGACTTACCGATGTCGATGTTATCGATGATTCTGAATACGTAGTCTTTGGTTGTTTGTTCGGGCTCTGTGAGATTGGTTAAGGGTCTGCGGCGCCGTTTTTGAGCACCGGAACGTTGCGTCCACAATGGAGGGTCGAGGCGACCGCGTGGCAGCAGACCGGTTTCTATGCAGCTTAAAAAGCTAACATGTGATCACCTTTAGGAAAGTGAATGGGGGGTCGTTGGACGCCGTCTTGACCTACGAGGATGATCGTACCGCCTGCTTCTTGGTCTTGGTGACAGTGGACGTAAACGATTTCGTCCAGTTTAACGTGTAGAGCGTAATCCCAGTACGTGCTACGATAAAGTACGTGAACTCTGTGTTTGGGTTTAAGATAGTTTTACCTTTTATCTTGAACCTCCTCGGTGAAGCCGTTCATGAGTTGGTTTGGGGTCCACTTGATGATCAGCCCGGTTGGTGTTTGATGTAGACTTAAGTAACCGAGCATCGGTGCTGTGACGTCGGCGTTCGCCGGGAGGACTTTAACGTTATTCTTGCCGTAAAGTAAGGTTGCACGGGAATTTTGATGCAACGACTCCACGTAGTCTTTGGCGACGTACTGAGTGTTAGTTCGGTTGTTCGTTTCTTCTGAGCTGGTGTTGAGGGATCTACGAAAGTTGAGTATCGGCCGACGGACGGGCGGTGGTGTGGAGTGAGCGCTAGAAATCCGGTGCCTTTGCACTAGCTCGTCAGCAGGCGGATCCGTCCAGAAATGATCGGCCGTTTTGGTGCGCGAGTAATCCAAAGCGCAAGGGCCGAGCAGCAACGAACTCAACGTCGTACCGTAATGCGGATCGGCGACCAAAGCGTCTTTGTCGTAGAATTTATTCGCGTTGCCCACGAGGAAATCGACGATTCTGGTTAGTTTTTTGTCGAATAACGCCAAACGGATCCAGAGGTATTTGGGTAATGTTGAGGTGGTGGTCGTGGATGAAGGTGTGGTGATTGTTTGACTTTTTTGAAATAAGGGTTTCGTTAAGCTGTCGCTGCTACTTGAGGATTTTCGATTCGGGTCCAAGTTTTCGAGGTCTTGGACTTTTTTTGATATGATTGAAGCTTCGGGGCAATGTTTGGCGATTTTGTGGAGAAGGGCTGTTGTTGACGAGGTTTTGAACAAACCGAGGGCGCGCCGTTTTAAACCTGTAAATATTAGAAATAATCTTGTGAGGAATAGTAGTGCAGCTTAAGTAAGGTTAAGGATAACTCTTGATTTTGAAGTTTACCTTGCGATAGACAAGATTCGACTGCTCCACACAAAGACGTAACCGATCCGGACTCTTCGTGGACAAATTTCCTCGTTACACTCTCCTCCATCACCTGTTTCACTTCCTTTTTCACCTGAGCGATAAGTTTTTCTGAAAACCCGTACAACGAACAATGTAACGACTTGATTGCAAATTTTTTTTTATTAGTCTTACCGTGTCTTTCGTTTGTCATCGTTCGTTTTTTGCGTTTGTTTCTAAATTCGATGGAATGAAACGATGCCCGAGTAATGTCGGAGACCGCAAAACGGAAACAGTTCTGTCTCCCGATAAGAATTCCCTACATTTGATTGGTTTCCAAAGAGGGGTTCGGTCACGTTTCGAGCAGCAGCAGCGCGACGCGACAACTTTTCCCACCTTGAAATTTATAAATCGATGACGAGACGAGACTCGGCTGTTTCGGGTACTGGGGGGGCAATGCGCAAGTGCCCGCAGGAGCGCGAGGAAATTCACGTACGTGTGGAAAATTGTATGCACGTGACGAGAAAATTTGAGCGACTAACGAATCGATTTTGGGGTGCATACATTTCATATCTAATGTTTAAAATTTTTTTATTGTCTAAAAATTTTTTTTTAACATTGTCAGAGTGAGAGAAAATTCGTATTAGTTGCTTGGAAGGGTATAAATGAAGGAGTATTTGGTACTTTAAATATATGCAATCTCTATTTCCATAACCTAACTTAATAAAGGCTAAGGTGACATAGCCCTAGGGTGTCAGGGGTGCCAACAACTAACCAAAAATTCGTTTAGAATAATGTTAATGAAATTATTTACCACATCTCTCGTTTTAAAAGTTTATTTTTGGAATTCATCCAACGCAGAATGATAACATTTAGCACACTTTCGTTCTCATATCGCTCGTTGCTGTTCATTTTTCGACTGGAATGCGACTAGTAGTGAATGGAGCGTTTCGAAATGATAAGAATGCGCACAGTTGGAATTACGCGAGTTCGAGCGCTTTTATTTTAAATATCGAGCAACAGACACAATCTAGACACTTATCGTAACGAGAGATAAAGTTCAAATGCAGTTCAAGTTTACGATTGTTGATAGGAAGGAAGTGAAGGTGTGTCGATGCTTATTTCATTTGTCGCTTCACTTATCACTAAGCGATTTTTAATTTCATATTTCGTTTTTTTTTAATTTTCCTTAGGTAGTTTCAATCTATTTGACATTCTGCCCAAAAGTCGCTCAATTCCCTCACCACTCTTGGGCTTGTCAAAATCTGCCATGTTCATCGTTGAAATTGAAACAATTATTTTAATAATAACATTATTCTATGGTTGGGTCTAATTCATAGATGCCTAAAACAGTCACAATCACAACGTGACGTCGATGCGATGACGCGGCATAGATACAAAGAAGAAAAAGAAACGCCGAAATATTTTATTAATCAATGGACCCCATATAGGTCACAGTTTATTGTGTGGATGTCACATAACGCATCGTAAACGTCCCTTCGTTTTCTCCAAACACTTACCGATGAAAACGAATAAATTCGTCTTGTAGTCAAGTTTATTCGTTGGATAATGGCGAACGTGTCGCGTATTTTCGTAAAACGTCGACGACACATCGACACCCAACTCCTTTCGGCGTTGCATAAACGCCTCAATGTCCTAAAATTTTTGCAACCCTATCGATAAAATAAGAACAACAATTACCAACCTTATAATACACCAAGTGATCCGTTTTAGAATAAAAAAAATGTTGCGGGCAAATCGCTTCCTCTTCTTTCAATTTATCGTAAGGATCAAAAGGCACGTACTCACTTTTCATTATTTTACTTTGCAATTCCTACGGAAATTCCTGTGGAAACTGCATTTTCCTGTAAAATTACATACCCAAAACGGATAAATAACAAAATTTCCTAAAGTCGCTATGACGAACGTCAAGGGGAATGCCAAATATTTCATATTGGGACCAATTAATTCGTTCATTGTTTTAAAAGCGATCATTGTCGATAATTTTCCCGGCGACGAATCGAATATAACCCCCCTCACGTCCAACGCTTTTCCACGTTTTCCGCCCAAATGCATCAGGTATTGATACAAAAACGCACCGCCGTTGGAAAATAAATGAACGATTACCGGTTTGTCGACGAATTTTCCTTCGGAAAATTTATCTAAAATCTCCGTCGCAATTTTTTCTATCCCCCCATGATTCCAAGGGGTATCGCTGGGGGTGACATACCGTAAAGTCGACAAACTGAAATTTAAGTTCAAATAAATTTTTTTAGTATAAATAACTCACCCTCGTTCTTCGTATAAACGCGAATAAACGGCCAAATGTTTATCAATCGACCCGATCCACCCCAACAGCAAGACAATCGGATAATTTTCCTCCCCTTCCGAGGAAGAAAACTCCGGCTCTTCAAATTTAAGCGCTGACTGTGCCATTTCGAATCTTACAATAGTTTCTTAATTGCAAATTATCACTTTTTATAGATTAGCCGGGGTCGCCATTTTTTTGACCCCGAATGCGAATTATAGAGGAACGGGGCGAGGAAATCGATAATCACGTTTTGCCATTGCGCGAACTGTGACGTCACTTATTTATAGGATGCAACTATTTTGAAACAAAGTAAACAAAAACGAATGGAAAATTTCCACAAATCGAGAATTTCGAGACAAAGTCAAAGTGATAAGGGAGTGAAATAATAAAGTAGACGAATTGTTTTGGGTTGTTAAATGTCAATTTAATCGCATAATTAGTAGATAAATGTTTTATTGCGAAATCGATCGTCATCGAAGTTTTTTTTTACATAATTGGAATCCGTTCTTCCATTTTTTGATGATCCACAACTACTTTGAGGAAAAACTTTCAAATTTTTCATCTCGAATTGAAATTTTAGATGCTAATTTGGATCGAATGTGCGACTAAAAATTGTTGAATTCTTTAGATCAGCCTGAAATCTACAAATCTTGAACTGAAAGTTTTTACTTTTAGACCAAAATTTTCGAATTTTGTATTTTGCGCTAAAACTACATTTTGATATTGACCTTGAAAGTTTGAATACACTGAAATTATGAAATTAAAAAAAAAGTATAAATTTTTTATTTCGCGAGAAAACTTGAAAATTTTAGTTTTGAAGTAAAATTGAATTTCGAACAAAAAAATTCTAATTTTACTCTAAACTTTCAGGATCGGAAAACTTTTTGGTCTTGAGTTGAAACAGAATTTTTTGGACTGCAAATTTAGAATCTCATACTGAAATTTACTCATTCAATATGAGATTGAACATTTTTTTTAGCGAACTGAAAAGTTTTGCTATTCTTGAATGTCAATTTGAAAGCTTTGAGTTTTGTTCTCAAATTTTTAAAAACGAAAAATTTTTATCACACTGAAACATTTCAATTATTTCCTTTTTTTTATTTTTCATTTTGGAATGAGATTGTGCTAAATTTTGACACTGAACTTGAAGTTGGTTTTCAAATTTCTCATGTTACTAATCAAGAACAATTGCTTCATAAAAAAAGTGTAATTTATTTCCTCAAACATTTCTTTATAAAATTAAAAATCGATTTGGTATAAAGTTGCTTATCATACATGTAATGACGAACGTGACCTGAGTTTTCGTAAATCACAGAATCCACATCGACACCTAAGGCTTTCCGATGTTTTATAAAAGCTTGCACATCCTAAATAAAAAAAATAGGTTAGGTCATTGTTCGCAGTGAATGAGACTTTTACCTGATAGGGTATCAAAGTGTCTTTTTTCGAATATATAAACTGTTGCGGGCATATATTCGGTTCGTTTTTTAAAGCATTAAAGGGATGAATGATTAAAGGATCTTTGTTTAATATTGTTCCGCTGAGGCGCTGCAACATAATCACGTGAATAAAGTATCGTTGGTTGCCTAGTCTTACCAGTAGAGGCCAAAATGCAAAGCAACTAATAGCTGATATGGTAAACAATAAAGGTTTTATTAGTTGATTTTTATTGGCTTGGAAGGCTTCGTTTAATACTCCGTTAACGATAGAAAATGTTACTGTACTAGGTGCAGAGTCGATTATAACACCTTTCAACTTAAAACAATAATTAATTATTTAGCAATAAGTTATAACCTCAAATTACCAAATTTCTTTGTAGCTTTTTTCCTAATATACTGTAGACGTACATTCCACCGTTTGAAAACATGTGTACCACAATTGGACGGTTTTTAAAATCCTGGGTCTGTTGTAACGTGACAGTAATATCATCGGCTATTCGTTTAGCAGTTATCGGGGCCCATAAGATTTTTCGAGGTAGCGGGTGAGAAATAGTTGAAAACCTTCAAGGCTAAAATCGTATAAACGTTTCAAACTGCGGTTTACCTACCCTTTTTCTTCGTAAATTTTCGAAAATATGTTTACGTGTTTATGTAAGGATCCCATCCAACCTAATATTATTACAACGGGTTTATCAACACCAGTAAAATCATCGTCTTGCCGTTGATTCATTTTGTTGAAAATTGAGGTCGCGTAGTCGTTTCGATACAAGAGCAAAGTACATCCTCAAGAGGAACTTGTTTATCTGTTGTTTACACCATCGGGCGCATAGATTAAATAATTTATACAATATCTATGATCAGCGGACGTTTTTTTATTTAAAGTGATCTTAGCAAAACTCAAAACACATTTATTTCTTCAAACATTTTTTTATAAAATTAAAAATACTTTTCGTGTAAAGTTGTTTGTCGCACGTGTAGTGCCGAACGTGTCCCGAGTTTTCGTATATCACAGAGCTTACATCGACTCCTAAGGATTTTCGGTGTCGAATAAACGTTTTCACATCCTGAAATTAGTATAAAATAACTGAAGATTATGAAAACGTAAGTGAGTTACCTGATATGGAATTAAATCGTCTTTAGTCGAGAAAATAAAGTGTTGAGGGCACCTACGACTTTCGTTTTGTAACGTTTTGAAAGGATTTGCGATGAGATGATCTATTTTTAGTAACGTACCACCAAGGAGCTGCAATATAATTAACTATTAAATAAACTATCTAATTGGAAGCTTATTATTACCAACAGAGGCCAATAAACCAAACAACTCAGTGCAGATATGGAAAGTAATAAAGGTTTCAATAGGTTACGTTGTTTGGTGTTGAATAATTCATTTAAAACTTTGTAGATAATAGAGACACTCATTGCAGCAGGTGCCGAATCAATTACGACTCCTTTCACCTTAAAGAAAGTAAAGTTAATATAACATTCAAAATGCAAAAACAATAAGGTACCAAATCTTTGTGCAACTTCTTCGTCAGGTAACCGTACACGTACATTCCTCCGTTTGAAAAAACGTGTAAAAAAATTGGGCGATTTTGATAATCATCAGTTTTTTGCAACCTATCCATAACGCCTTCGGCTAGTTTTCGAGCGGTTTTTGGGGCCCACAAAATATTTCGCGGTGTCGCCTGTGGAATCGTTACGTAACTTCAAACAAAAAAAAGTTAAAAAAACGTTACTACTAAATACTTACCCTTTATCTGTGTAAATTTTCGAATAGACATTTACATGTTTATCGCGAGATCCCATCCAACCCAGGATTATTATAATTGGAGTTTCAACCTCAGTCATTTTTTTTTGTTAAATAAAAGTTCAAAGTACATTTATTTTAAGCTTATTAGTTTATCTTAACGCGCCAAACATTTCTTTATAAAATTGAAAACACTTTTCGTGTAAACTTTTTTATCGTACGGGTAGTGCCTCACGTGTTCCGAATTTTCGTACAATACGAAGCTAACGTCGACCCCCAACGCTTTTCGCTGATTAATAAAGCGTTGTACGTCCTGAAATAAGGTTATATCTTATCTAAAATAATAATTTTGATAATATAAAGCGCATCATACCCGATATGATACGAAGGATCGTTTTTCGAGAAAATAAAATGTTGCGGCCATAAGTGTTTTTCGTTTTTTAAAGTTTCAATCGGATCGACTGGGATGTGTTTGTGTCGCTGCAATGCGATAATTGAATAAAATAATATTTTGATAATCTTACCATCAAAGGCCAGAGCACCAGACAATTAAAAGCTGATATGAAATAAAGAATTGGTTTTAGGAAAGGGTTGTTTTTAGCTTTGAAAGTTTCTTCTAAAACGAGGTAAATTGTTATTATTTTAACCTTGCCGGGTGCTGAATCGATTATAACTCCTTTTATCTATTAATTAAAAAAATTAACACGATGGGTGATTAAAGTTAACTCACCTCACTGGTAAGGGTTTATTTTTCATTTTTTCCAATAGGTAACTGTAAACGTATATTCCACCATTTGAAAAAATATGTAATATCACCGATTTTTTTTGACAATTTTCTATTTCATTTAATTTGTCATAAATTCCTTGGGCCACCTCCTCCGCCCTCCTCGGTATCACCAGAGAGCTAATCGGTGTGCACATTTGAATCGTGTCGTAACTTCAGAAAGTATTGCGCATTATATCACCATACAAAATTTAGGGAACTCACCCTTTTTCTTGGTAAATTTTCGAGTAAACGTTGAGATGTTTATCCAAGCAACCCAACCATCCTAAGATAACAACAATTGGAGGGTTTTATCAACTTTTTCGTTATTCGCATGAATCATAATTAATGAGTTTTGTTCACAGAATGATTTCAACTACCTTTGGTTGCCTTACCTTGATTAGTGTTAAGGCGATGACTAAAGTGCGATAAGATTATCGACACTACAAACTATGACGATCCTAATAAAATTTTATTTTAATCGAATATTCATTTATGGCAGTAACAATAGGAACCGTTTCCAAGGAAACGCCTCACATAAATCGATATCCGCTTAATTTTTTTGTCCGATGTCTTTTTTTTTGTCCACCCAATAATTGTATTTTTTTTTAAGATCATGTCGAAATCACTGGAAACTTTAACTGGTACGTATTCCAATTACAACAGATTATAAATGTTTGACGTTTCGTTGTTATTGCAGCTGAGGATTGCGCTCTTTCTTCTTTTAATTCGGCGATTTTGACATCGATTTTCGACGAAGCAGTCGAATCGTGTCAACTGTATGCCGGTACGTTTCGCATACCGGAAAGAACGAGAAAAGAGGACGACGACGATGAAATGTAAGATTCGATTTCAAAGCTCTTTTACGATATTCCTTTTAATCACAGGCTCGATTTTGAGAATTTTTTGGAACCGGATCTATCGAAGGAAGCCTCCAGAGGTATGGACGCGTATACGTTACGAAAACTACGCGACGACATACTTTTTCTGCACGATATTCTAACGAAAGGCGCTATAAGTCTTTCGAACACGACCAGTTATTACGATTGGTACCGTTACATGATCGATATCAATTTAAAATTGGAAGAAGACGAGCGAGTTTTACGATCGAGCACCGAATCGACGACAATCTTAGATAAATTAACCAGAATTTTATGGTCCGACAAAACGAAATTTCGAAAAGAATTGGACGGACTATCCGACGCTATAGGACACGCACGCGATTCCTACGAAATGCTGATAAAAGAGTGCGGAATCAAACAAAAATACTACGAAAGTTGGGAACGCGCCAGGAAATTTCAAAACACTTTGCAGAACAACTTAAAAGAAGGCGAAGTTAGGAATCGAATTACAACGAACGAAGATAATCTTGTGAAAGAACATAACGTCCAAGTGTCGCTACAGCTTTACAACGAAACTTACAAACAGGTACGATGTTTTATTACGAACGACCATTTCAAATCGTTTTATAGGATAGAGAAGATGACATCGAGAATTGGATGGCGTCGTACGATAACGATATGGAAAGCAAAGAGGAAGAAATTATAAAATCGCAAATCGAAACTCAGAAATGTCTAAAGGACCACGAGGATTTGAAAAATAAGGTGGGTGCAGCGTGTCGATCCACAGAGTTTAATAATCTTGAGGTGTTGCAGTACGAGACGCGCGTAAAGGAAATGGAAGACTGGTTAGCTCGTAAAGCAGAAATGCAACGTATCGCGGCGGAATTAAAACATCTAAACGATACGGCGACTAAAATTCAAGCCTGGTGGCGCGGTACGATGGTCCGAAATAAACTTGGACCGTACCGACCGAAACGTAAAGGCAAAAAAAAGAAAAAAGGAAAGAAAGCTGGCAAATAAAATCGTTCCTCAATCAATTTTGCCATATTTTCTCGCAATTATCTATTACATTCGTCGGTCGGTCGTGCTTGTGCATCATAAAGAAACCTTGAATTTGAGCGGGGCTCACGTTTTTATCGAACGAATCTACTCGTTCAGCGAATTTTTGCGATAAATCTTTTCCTTCGGGGTAAAATCTCGAGAACATTGTTTCCAGTTGGTGGGGCTGCAATAACCGACGTACTCTTTGAGGTCCACACGACCCGGTCGGATTAAAGCTGGATCCAGTCGTTCAGGGTAGTTGGTTGTCATGAAAACAATTCGAGCCTCGGTACTAGCAACGCCGTCCAAACAATTTAGGAGGCCGCTGAACGTTACTCGATTTAAGCCTTCATACGCGGCTTTCTGTTGACCGGTTTCTTCGCGCGACACAAAAGCCGCATCTATATCCTCCAACAAGATGATAGTTTGCTGGGGCGCTACATTTAGTAAGTGATTTAAACGATCGTCAGATAAACCGCGTTCAGATAGATTTAACACCGAGATGGAGAAATCGAGCTCACCCGCCAGGGCTGTTATATAGGAGGATTTACCGCAACCCGGAGGGCCGTGTAGGAGGTAACCTTAAACGTAATATTTTAGTGACGGCATCAAGGTGGCATGGGACTTACCTCGACGATACGGAATGCCACGATCTGTATACCACGATGGATTCGATATAAACTCACGACAATCAGAGAGGATTCGTTCGCTTAAACCTTTATCAAGTACAACGGAATTAATAGGCCGCTTTCTTCTTGGTTGACCGAACTGTCTCCACTCGCTACCCATCGCCGTGTACATCAACGTTTTACCTTCGTGTCGTTTCAACGCCATCTGTCTAGCTAAGCATAGAAAAGGTTAGTTGACTATTTTTTTATGATACGAAAATTACCTTCTTCCAAAATGTTGAAGTAAATTGCTTTATTCTTTCCAATCGCTGTTAAGGTGACCGTTTCCCATGGTACACCCATATGTAAATCTAAAGTGTGTTGTTCCCTTGTACGTTCCACTCGTATCCATGTCGATGCGTATCTACGGGTGGACGTTTTTATTTCAACAATGTTGCACGCTAAACGTACTTAAAAAAATGTGTTCCAACGCTCGGTATAAAATCGTATTTAGTCGTTATGCGGCCACTTTCCTTTTGTTCGAAACTCGTTTCGACGCTTAAGTGTTGCGTTTGTCGCGCCCCTTTCTCCGTCATCCACTGTAATAACCATTGGTACGATTTGTCTCTGCAGGGCACCTCTAATGTTATCATGTAGTGTCGTCGTATCAATATTAAGGAGGCTTGGAAACCTTTGCGTAGGAGGGCCGCACCGGCTCCTAAGCCGAATAAACCGAAACCGGCCCCAAAATACGGGTTATCTGATAGGGTTGATAGGTAATCCACTACGGTCATTTTTGAGGTTATGTCGCGATCCACAGTTAAACACAGGAGGTAGCTTTATATTCGAATAAAGTTCGCCCTTCAATAAATAGATGGCGCTGTAAAGTTCGCCCTTCGATAAATAGATGGCGCTAGCGCACTGAAACCAAACAAAATAAAATTTATTTACTACTTCGGTATTATAATTTATAAATTGAATCTGTATCGATTGTTGCTCGTTTCTTTCCCTTCATCTCCGTTCCATTAAACGGGTTGATTAGAGTCTTTTTAAGATGCTTTAGGTTGATTAGGGTGCTTAATTATCCGGTTACAAGAAGCAAACAAACGGCAATCAGCGATGGAAAAAGGCAATTAGTTTCCGCTTCTACCCTCTCGTCCTTCTTCCTGTTATTAATTTTCTGGATATTGCGCTTCTGTCGACGCGTAAAGGGTAAGGCCGAATTTATGGCAGTTATGGAGAGGTGAAACTATCCCAGCGAATTGGCGTCAAGACGCCAATTCGCCGAAAGACAATCGACCGAAACAACCAATTAATGTCCGCATTGTTGTAGCCACCTAATGACGATTGATTTTAGCGGTAGGCCGATTAATTAGGCGATTCGGACGTTTGTAACAATTGGTGACCTCTCTGTATTGTTGCATTAAGAGCGCTTCGCATTTTCGTTCCGATTAATAATGAAATTGCGTCGCGACGCGACGATAAGCGAGAGGGTCCTCCTTTGCTTTAGCAACCCTTCATCAGAATGTGTGATTGTCTGGCGTGATCCTGATTAATCGCATCAGGGATTGACCGAAAGGGGGAAGCGCTTCTGGATCTGCATCGCAACAAAGAATCGATATTTATTTATCTTCTTGTCTTTTGCTCTTAAACTTCTTCACACATTTCTATGTTAGTCGTTCCACATCTTATCTTCGATAGGCGAACGGTCCTGCAAAGAAAAGTTCTCATAACTAAAAATAGGTTGACCGTGTCGATCGTAATAAACGTTAAAATAAAAACGGATGGTTTTTCGAGACGATCGCTTCCCCTCTCGAATAAAACGATCTTGTTCCATTATCCATCTCGTCCCGAGGGTTTGCGTAATTCGGAGAAGAGCGCGCGTACCTCCATGCTGGAGAGGGTTTGGCCCTTCGCTCGATTTTCCCGAACGAATCCGAAAATGACGGTTGTAAAAGTGGATTTACGTCCTTCCGGCGCGTACCATTAGCCGCCGATATTTTATGCTCGCGTCGGAAAATAAATCAGGGCCAGTTCGCTCCCCATCAAACAAGACCATCGGTCGTTTGTTCATTAAATCTCACTTTAACGCGCCGCCGTGCCTTAACGGCGTCGTATTTTCCGTAGACGACGGGAAACGTTTTCCGGTTAATGGGTACAATTATCGAATTGTGGTTCCACCCTGGAAGTCGATTATCCAATTATTAATCGCGTATGAGGGTTGTTAAAGTGTCGCTATTTAAAGGTGCGCCCATCTGACCATCTGTCACTACTATTTTAGAACAATAATCTCCTCTTTAAGTCCTCTTTAGGTTCTCACAACTAGTCGAGGTTGTGTTATTTATAATTAGTTTTAAAACTCCCCCAAGGAGCCCCAACGAGGAGGCTTAAGTAAACTGGGATCCATCCAATAATCGTAAAATTTCCATTAGGGTAATAATATTCGAAACACGATCGTCGAGGAGGTGAATTTTTGCCGTTAAGGCCGCGACGAAGGGATGTTTTACTCTTACATAACATTAACGTAACACCCCGTACAACGGAGAAGTTGCCGCAACGGAAGCGCTCCAACTTATAAATCAACAACCGGAGACAAAAAAAAAATTGAAAAAACAAACGGCGTAAGAGCGACACCCCGAAGCGTAAATAGGTGGACGGGTTTCGGGAATTTATGAACCGAAAGGGTAGTTCGTACGGAATTTATTCGTGCCAGGGATTTTTCGACGAGGAGTCGAAGTCGCCGGAAGAGAGGGGTCGAAGGGCGCGCACGTGGCCCCCGTTCTATTCGACTATTAAAAAAGACAGCTGCGCGACTATCAGAAGCGCGCGGGGCGCTTCGCGCCCTCGAAAATCGGGAAAAATCAAACGGCGCGCCGCTGGCGCAGTTTCATCTTACTTTTCCATTGTCCAAAGGACACGTGTGCCGTCTTTGAGACTCGAAATCACAAAAAAACCAGTTCCGGCTCGCGATCGATCGGACGATTTTTATTTTCCAGCCGCTTCGCGCTCCGTTTAATTTATGCGAAAGCAAATAGCGAAACGTTGTTGGGAATATATGGAAATCGAATGGATCGATTGATTCGGCAAATAACTGAAATGACGTTTTCGTAATGAAAAACATGAATAATCGATAAATTTATTGGACGCAGTCCAATAAAATAGCGATCGACGACGACGTGAGACAAATTTTTCTTTACAGTTAGTGACAGGATTTATTATCAGTGCATACCTGTATGCGACTTGAATGATTAAATAGCTCTCGCAGGTTATCTAACCTACGCTCGTTAGAAACCATCGAATAAAAAAAGTTGTTCTTGTGGGGCCATTTTGAATTATCGAGTTAACAAAAAGTTTGACATGTTCTTCTTGTTGTACATCAACATAAAACGCAAGGTCGACAACTAATCAATGTACGACATCCCAAAATACCTAAAACCACGCACAATTTATATAACTCGCTTGTTGTTAAACAATGAAATCATATTTTACTTGACACAGAACTTGACGTCGATTCTATGCTCGATTCCGACAGGAAATCACGTTTCTTGTCGTCGCGCGCACGCGTCGTCCCCTCGCATATCGCGCGATTCGCCCCGAACGCAATCAGTTGCGCCGACTCGTGAAGCGGCGTTCGACGTTCTTTTTTACTTTTAATCTGTCATCTGTGCGTCTCGAGTGACAAATGTAAACAAACATCGGACAAGTTTGCAAATTTGTGTGTTTGTGCTAATTTCGCCAAGAACTTCGCCAACCCTCTCGTCGCTAAATTCCGAAGGTAAGCTTTCGGGTGGCGGAGGGTGAATTTAGTTTGTCGGCGGGATGCTGCGCGCCCTCGCGGCAACTGTTTTCATCGATCGTCGTCCGGTCCGCAATTTCGCGAAAATACGTTTCGTAATATGTCACTTTTCTCGATGGTTTCGTATTTCGTTGACGTTTCCGGGAATCGTATCGAGGCGACAATGTACGCACGATGCGGATTATTTTTTTCGCTTTTTTTAATAGAGGAAACGTAAATTGCGGCGACGCGTCCTTGAATTTCGAGCGCCACATGTGGATTGTTCTTAATTGGGATACGTATTGTCATTTTTTATTTTTGGAAGGGAATTGTTGGGAACGAATTCAGGCCAGATGACCATACTTAATAAATTCAACAAAGTTACTTTTCAAACTAAATAAACGTTAGTCGCGAAGCGATCATCTGTTGCGTTGAGATTATTTTCGTTTCTTTTAGGTTTTTTTTGCTTCTTAGGACTTACATTTTCAATTTGTAGGTTATTTAGACAGGAGATCTCGATCATACACTTTTCTATGCTCTTTAGCTCGAATTTTTCGGTTTTGAGATCATTGAAACTCGAATTTCCAATTTTCAACGCCGAAATCTTCAAAATTGCAATTTTCTAACTTTGAGACTTTAAAATTTAAAATTTCGAAGAATTTCAACTTTTGAACTTCAGACTCGCAAACTCCAAGACTTATTTCGAAATATTTCAAGTTTCGGAACCCCAAATTTTGAAATTGAAAAAATTTCAAAGTTTCGAATCTCTGTTTCTAAATTGATTTTCGCTAAACCTCTCAATTTTTAATTTTGTTCGTGCACTAACTTTTCGCTTTTTTGTAGATTCCTGACTAAAATAGCCGCGAAGCGACAGATGATCGAATGAACGTTCAACGTGGAAAAATGGTAACAAAGACGATGGTGAAATTATAAGAAAAAGTGAAAATTTTGAAACAGATCCTGTGACCGATTTATAAATCGACGGAAACGTCGATATCTTCAAAATTGCAATTTTCAAACTTCCAGATTTTGAAATTTGAAACTTTCGTACATCAAATTTTGGAGAATTGCATCTTTTGAACGTCATAATCGCAAACGTTTAAATTCAAAACTTATTTCGAAATATTCGAATTTCAAGTTTTTGAACTCCAAATTTTGAAGTCTTCAAAGTATTCACTTTGAAGTTGAAATTTTCAAACGTCTAAATTTTATAGTTTCAAATTTCACGCTGTTACAAAACTAAAATTTAGAATTCCATCCAAACGTTAGTTTATGGGTTGATTTTTGCCAAAACTGTTGTTGTTTTCGATTTTCGATTTTGTTCATGCACTAATTTTTCGCTTTTTTTGTAGATTTCTATTTAACGACAGAAATACGACAGATGATCGAATGAGCATTTAACGTGGAAATGATAAGAAAAGATGAAAATGTTGAAACGATTTATAAATCGGTTTCTACTAAGTAATATCGACGGAACGCTTCCCCCTTTGAAAATCGAGATAAAAACGACGCCTCGATGTCGGTAACCGAATATTAATCCTCGAGAACGTACTTGAAATATCGCGTTACGAGAAACCGCATTTCGCTAATCTAATTTAATTAGGTTTCGAAACGACCTTAAAACTTGAATTGAAACGCGCGCGCACTTGCGCATAGAGTATGGAGCGTATTCGGGTCGCCCGAAGCGCCATTTCGAGGCGTAGCGGTTTCGATCGTGGAAAATTGAATTACGGGAGCGTCTCGGACGATGCGGCCCGAAGGTGCGGTTTTCAAACTACGGACGATAATCATCGTAAAGTAAGGAAAGGAGGATAAAAAAAAAGCGTTAGGAAATCACGTCTAAAAGCCTCCGTTAATGGACGAGCCAAAGGGGAAATCTGATCTGTACGCGCGGCGTTAATTGAATGTACGTTGCGTCGCGTCACCCGCGCGACGCGACGATTTGATATCCCGATTTGGCCGTGTAAAATAATGGAGGGTGCCGGTGGGAAAACATCTGCCTCGGATTCGACCTCCGGCCATTCATGTTATTATAAACCGTAGGACTGCGTAGGTATTGAAATTCCACACGGTCCTCCTTTGTGCAATACAAAATCGATTCTAAGGGTGCGTTTTCAATGATACACTAGCTGAATGCGTTTAACCCCTCGCGGCGGGGGGAGGAGGGGGACAGGTGAAACGTTTTTTTTCTATACCCATCCTAGAACGCGAAACCGACTTTTGTTATTTTATCCGAAATTCCCGAACGGTTCCATTGATCGAGCGGCGCGGCGCTCCGCGCCCTCAAGTTTTATCAATCCCCTTAACTAACTCAATTAAGACACTCGACTGTAACCGTCTTGATTAAACGCTATCGAAGTTTCCCCAACTAAACAGAAACATCTTTTCGAATTATAAAACGGTCTAAATATTGACTAAAAGCGTTTCGTATACGTCAAACTTTCCGTAAACGTTCAACTAAAACAATTAGTCGTAATTACTCGACGGGGCCCCAAAAGTTTGGGTCGGCGGCGGCGGGGATTTTTCGAATTTTCGAACGGCGCGACGTCGGTTAATTGATGTTTACTGCCCCGTAAAACGGCGGCGGCCGTGACGTCCGAAATCCGGCCGTTAATCGCGAACGCAAAAACGAATTTCCGTACGGTTATTCCGGCGGTCACATAATTCGTTTAAACGAATGAAAAAGAATTGTCGCGCCGCCAACGCCACCGCCGACTGCGACGGCCGTCACAATTGGATTTAAAAACGCGCACCCGTAGATCAAATGTTTCGAAATTACGAGAGTAGTTCGTTCGATTCATCGGCACACCGATGTCGTCGCAACAAAATGTCGAACAAAAAGAAATTATTTGTATCGTCGAGTGAGTTTTGTTTTAGATACAAAAAGGGAGGCGTGCAACTTCCGGGTGGAAACCTCCCCGATGATCGATTGTCGAAACAAAAGGAAACGTTTCCTCGTTGTCGTCGTACGGGAAGCCGGGGCTTTTGTCGCATTGTCCGATATGGCCGTGGCGCACCGGACAACGATAATTCAATCTCGCAGGTGTTCGATCGGATTTCGGCCGAAAATGATTAACGGCGCGAATGAGGCGGATGAGCCGGCCGTTCCGGTTGTCGCGGCACTCTTAATTAGCGACCGATTCGAACCTAATAAGGGATGCTTTTTTTGCCTGGTCCCAGTCCCAGTACGTAATTAATAATGTAATCGATTAGTTAACCTAACCTGCATTGCGTGTTATTTTTAGGTTTAACCGTTATGTATGTTGCGGTGCGCGACCAATCGAAAATAGTCGGTTGTATAATATTTTACGTCCTGTCCGAGCGGAAGTTTAATGGACTATTTGGCGATAACGTAATTTCGAATAAATTGAATAGCGAGCAGCACCTTCGAAACGATGCGAGCGTGAGAACCACAAATCTCGCGGGATATACAATGCACCGAGCACATTGCCGCCAATAGGCGGGCGACGAAAGAATAATTATGAGGTAAACATTTTTTTTCATTGTTAAACGAAAACAAACAAAGCGGGGTGGCGCGAGGGTGGTCCCCGACTCCCCGGGAACGGGAACGGGAATGTAGGTGGTTCGGGATACGACCGCCCTCGCATTAGTTTCAATTTCACGTTCGACAAACAATCTACCGGCATATCAATATTGGATATTGACGTAGAAAATGTAAAATAATATTTTCGCATGACTATCGCGTGTCGACCAGCCAATCGCGAATTGATACTCGAGTCGCTTTTGAAACGCGATATCGATCGATTTTTGAGGTTACGGACATAGAAGCTAATCGGACGTTATCTTCTTCTTGTTTACGACCGGAGAAAATTAATTCCGATTGTGACGTTTTCAATTAACGACGTCTTCGATAACCAAACCGAATTAAGTCGACGGCGACGTCTCGTCGGCCGAGCCGTGCGTAATCTTTAGATCTTACGGTCCGGCGCGTCTGTTATTAATCGTCCTTCCGTTAATAGGGAGGAAACGGTGAATACTAAATGAAATCTAATCGGGTTGCGGGCGTTTTCCTCCGCGGGGAGTTTTGCTTGGCTGCATTTCCGGCCGGAATTTTCCGGACCGGAACCGATCGTCGGTCGTCGCAACGAAATCGAACCCTTTTGTCGGTTGGCACGATCGTGAATCGAATGTTGAAGCGACGATTTTTTTGGTCGCTCGAAAATTCATTAAAAATCGGGTCGTAATTTTCAATATCCGACAACAATTCGACGGGCGCGGTACGCTCACAGTGGCGACGTTAAACGGGCCAATTATGTTAATTTTATACGAGCGTTAATGCTCCCCGGGGGACAGAGGTGGCGAATATTTAAGGCCAATTTACGGGAAAAGTTCGGTGCGCCCGTTCGATGTTTCGCCCCCTCGAGCTCTCGCCTAACGGCCACCGTTTTCTTTTTTCGCGCCCGTTAGCGCGTTCTCCGAGGCGTCACAGGGAAAACTGGGGGGAAAATTTAATTATTTAGAGGATATTAGAACCGGGACCGGGGAAAACGGCGGCGCGGGGCAGACGTTATCTCGAAATGAGATTCCGTTTCGAATTTTATTGTCCTACGCCGATCGAGACGTTTTCCGCTGCGTCAGGTGCGCGACGAATCGCTAATAGATAATATTGATACACATAAACGCAACGATCGCTCCGGGGGCGTTTAACGACTCAGCGATCATAATAAACGGATGGAAGTTTTCCTTTCTCTTTCGTAGTAAACGTTCCGAGTCCCTGAATTCGAATTAATTTGCATTTTAACAAAGTTCCTCCGGAACACGAAAATAGATATTTTTGTTTCCAGAACCCTCGGCTAGATTATAATTTAAATGAATAGCGTCCCGGGGAGAAGGAATCGTCGTCATTCATGCAACGTGGTATCGTAAACATCGCTGTCGGCCTTTTGGCCGCATCGCCTAATGAAATCCGCTAATTAAACCGGCTCCTGAAAGACGAACTGTCTACGCGTCGGAATTAGCGACGAATCTCCCTTTCAGACTCCTCCACCTCCCGACGCGGAAACCGATCATTATTATTAACCCCGAAATCCTTTTAGGGGATGTTGTCGGTACACGCGAGTAATTAGGAGAAAAACCCGACGCCGTCACTGCTCCCGCCGAATTCGAATTTATATTTAAGCGAAATTGATACCGCGAGATATCTTGTTGAAACAGTTAATTGGGCCGGTGGAACGGGGCGCCGAATTAATTATTTCGCGAAGCGCGAATTAATTTCCGTCGGCAAAATAATTGCTTTCTGTCGCGTTATGCGTATCAAACCTTCAACAAGGCCATACGAAATATGAAATACGTAAAGTGACTGTTACGAAGTTTGCCGCTTAAGCGAATTAATAAATCTGCGAGAGTTTTATCCTCTTTTGGTAGTAGATCGAATTTCGTAATAGTGCGAATTCATCGTTCCCGTAAAGATAGCGCAACTACGTCTTCTGTGGTGGCCGATATTAAATGTCGGTTCGAAAGATCTACTTTTCGGTCTCGTAGTTCTAGTACACCGGCGTGGCGCTTTGAACATTTGTCTCATTAGTTCGTCACTGAAGTGAAAGATGGCTGCACGGTCGAAAATGTGTTAATTCATTGCAATGGTGAAATCACTAATATTCTACGTTTATCATTCCGTAAGTGATAATATTTTCAGTTTTATTAACGAATTTATAGGCAAAATGTTGATTGAACGATGACAAATCTCTTCCAAGTACGATAGCTTCGCAAGTCGTTAACAAATTTTTATTCGGTGAGTGTTCGTATTATGGATTTCAATAATGAATTGTTCGATGTAGACCAAAGAGGTAAAAGTGTGTTTTTTACCTCCTAGATTAAATGTCTGTTCGAAAGAACTACATTTCGGTCGCGTAGATCTGTTACACAGGCGTGACGTTTTGAACGTTTGTTCTATAAGTTACTAATCGAAGTTAAATATGTTAATTCATTGAAATGATGGTGTTGAAACGTTTTAAATCGGTGAAATTAATAATGTTGCACGTCGTTTTCAGTTTTAACAACGAATTTAAAGGTGAAATTCTGATTGAATATTTTTATACGATGTCAAATCGCTTTCAAGTACGAAACCATAGATCGCTGAGCATTTGACAATTTATGTACCACGGGACGTTCTCGTTTTACGAACTACTATTCCAATACTACAAGTCGTTAACATTTTATTATTCTGTGAGTATTAATATTTCGGATTTTAATAACGAAATGTTCGATGGTGTAGATGGCGCATATTTGAAAAGTCATTCGACAAGAAGTTCGAGTAAAGTAGGCCACACACGCGATCGATTTTCCTGGAAGTTCGCGCGAGAACGTCGTCGCGTATAAAAATCGTAAATTCCGAAACGTTACACAGATTCCCGGCGCGTCATAACCTCGTTTGTAGTACGTATGTAGTGCAGATTGCTTGCACATCAATCTTCTGAGACGACGGAATGATAAAAACGTAATATCCTGGTGCATAATCCTCCGAAGCGAGATTCCTTCGCAGATATCACGCGAATTTCCGTTTCGCGTTCGCGTCGCGCGGCGCGTCAAAAGTCGCCGCTTTAATTTGCCAGCGAGGTCTTTTTAATTTTGCAAATTCCGCCGCGCGTCCGTCGTGCACCGAATTGTCGACATAATTTCGCGGATTATTGCGACTTTTTCGTCCCAAAAAACCGGGAGGGTCTCGCGACATTAAAGGGAACCTTTTATATTCAGTTTATAAAAGTGTACATAATAATGCTTTTATCTTTTTTTTTAGGGGGCTCTTTGCGAATATTCCGTCAGTCTGTGAAAGAATCGTTTGATCCTCGACGGAGACGTCGTTGTTGGACCCAAACGGAAATTTGTAATTTTGATCGGTCTTCGTTTTTTACGCTTCGCGGCGCGATTCCGAAAATTTTAAACGTTGCCCCGCGCAACAGATTGCGGTAATAAAGTCGGTCGAATGGACGGTAGATTAGATAGGCGAAATAAAAATGATCCCCGACGTAATTTGTTTCGTCGAACAAACGAACCGGCCGGTCGGAAATGTTATTATAAAAGTTGGCCGGACAGTGCGCTCGGGGGCTGATGAAAATTGCGTTCGAATTTTCGGTCGGAAATTCTACACAAAAGCGAGCCCGGGATTTTATCGAAACCGATATTTGTCCTCCCTACCCCCCCGTCGCCCCACGCGTACGTCTAATTAAATTACCGCAAATTCGGACGCGAACGGAGGGAAAACGTCTTTTTTGCTTGCGGAAGGAGATTAGACGCGCTCGATTACGTTTAAAACGTTTAGAGCGTTGCGTTTGTCGGGGCGTAATTTATCGAAGGTAAATTGCGAAACTAGCTCACGGGGTAAAAATGACGTCACAGAGTACTCGGAGAATCGATTCGCTACTAGGAAAGCGAGTAAATATTTGCTCCGCGAATAGAGTTAATTACCTTGTCTCAATCCTCCGTTACAATTTCAATCAGAGAAGAATGAATTTGTTTCGGAAAATTTTCTCACGCCATCGATCAATAAACGGTACGACTAATTCGACGTCTGTCGTTGAATTAAAACGGGTAAACATTAACATGAAAATCGGTTTCCGGCGTCTAACGTGACAACGAATCCCACATCCGTTTTATTTTAGACGCGACTCGCCGTTCGGTAATATCTAATAAATTATGTAAATGCGCGTAGATTTTCGAACGAAAACGGCGCCCCCTCTGCCACTACGTACCATAGTATATACCGACACTGATTTCAATTAAGCGAGAGCGGATAAAGCGGAGCGCCAACGATGTTATTATCATCTTGTCACCGCATAAAAGATATGGAAATAAGGAGCTACGTAGCATTGTGTCCCGGAAAAGCCATTTCCCTATACCAGGTCGAGGGAATTTGTCTCTAGCACCTCTGGAAGTCACGTACGTTAAGTGAAGCGACGAGATGGCAATGTGCCCTTTGAGCATTCCGTTTATGTTATTTCAAACTTTTTGCATCGATTATTTCACTTTCTGGGTAATTTCTAAAAAAAAATATTTTCCGCACAATTTGCGTGAAAGCTAAAGAAATTTAATTAATCCCGTTGACCTTTCGAGTTTTCCCGAGTCCTGATAGTGATAGTGACGATGGTCAAGCTGCCCACCCCTCATCCAATTATCCTGTCATCAAGTTACCAGGTCCAGAAAAACCACCAAACCTAAGTATCAATCATTTATGCAGAGCAATAAGAACGAGAATAAAACCTCCATTTTTTTTCAGATGTTCCCGAAGCGTCTGTTCGTGACGGCCGCCGCGCTGTTAGCGATAACGGCGCCGCGACCCCTAAGCGCCTGCATGACCGGCTGCTCGTGCTCGCCCGACCTCAAAGGCCGAAACGCGATGATCTGCAAAGAGGGCGGCATCGTCGGCCCGCTTGATCTCGAAAAAATGGACCGTTCCACCGAAATCCTCGTGATCAGCGCGCCCGAGAACAACGCCAACAGCCTGACCATGATGCCGGCCTTCGACGAGTTCGAGCAGCTCGAGGAGATCCACATTACCCGCTCGAACATCCCGCAACTGGGCGAGCACTTCTTCTACCGCCTCGCCAACTTGTCCGTTCTCAACCTGTCGCAAAACAACATCACCCAAGTGGTGAGCCGCAACTTTCTCGGTTTGGAGAAGCTGCGCGAGCTGTACCTCGACGACAATCGAATCTACTCGCTGCCCAGCGGCACCTTTAACTACCTGAAACAACTCAAAATCTTGTCGATTCAAAGAAATCGAATCGCCGAGCTGTCGCACAGCGTTTTCCTCGACGACAAAAAGTTGAGGGTGCTGAAGCTCAGCGGCAACCCCTTGCGAGAGTTGAAATTGGAGGCGTTCAGGGACGTGCAGGAGTTACGAACGTTGGAATGCAAAGGTTGCGCCTTGATGGACGTGAACGCGCCGATATACGCGCTCCTACCACACCTCAACCACTTGGATTTAGGGGATAACAGAATCGACAACTTGCGCGCCGGCGACTTTAAAAATTTGAAAGCTTTGAAACATTTGAAGCTCGACGGTAACCACTTGGTCGAGCTGCGAGATTTCTGTTTCGGTAACGCCTTCGAGTTGAAAACCTTAACGTTGGCTCGCAATCGCCTCCAGACGATCTCGTCGTCCGCGTTCACCAACTTGGATAACTTGGTGGAGTTGGATTTGAGTTTCAACAAAATCGCCGAGTTGGCGTTCCTGCTCGTCCTCAAGGATAATCTGCTGGTACTGAAGCTGAGTGGCAATCCTTTGGATTTGAATGCGAACAAAGCGACGCTGACCGCTTTGAATATTCGCGAGTTGCGTCTTAGTCGCTGCGAGTTGTTGGACGTGCCTCGGGGTGTATTTCCGTCGAGTTTAATCTCCCTCGATTTATCGGGGAACTATTTGATCGTTTTGGATGCAGCCGCGCTGCCGGAGGGGCTGTATCATCTGGATTTGTCCGGGAATAAATTCCGCGGTATCGCGAATACCGATCTTCTGGATAAGATCGAAACGATCAACGTGACGATTTTGGATGGTAATCCGTGGTCGTGCGATTTGTGCTTTATCGTGCCGATAATGGATCGCATGAACGGCAGCTCGGCGTTTCGGGATATCGTTTGCGCGCAGCCTTACGTGGTCGAGGGGAAGCGATTGGACGAGGTTGATAGGCACCTTTTGACTTGGTGCACGCCGAGTTACTTTACGGGCGACGCGAACTTTTTCGCCATCGAGCGCGGTACCGTCGGTCTGGCCGCGGCTTTGGTGTGTTTATGCTTGCTTTTCGTGGTCGTCGTGGCCGTGGTGGCCACTTTGTGTTATTCGAGGAGGCACGCGGCCAAGTATTACACGCACGAAGATAAACTGGGCGGGGACGACGGGGTTTTGGATGCGGATTCGAGGAGTCCCTTTTTTTGCGACGATAAAGAGTTTAGTTTTAAGTTCCCGTCGTCGGATAATGTCGACGAGAAGAGGAAAGTAACGATAGCAACCATCGACGAAATAAAAAGGGAGCAGGAGAATGGGACGTGAATTTGTTGTAACGGGTGCGACGTACGAACTGTGATTTTATGTGTATATAGTATTTATATTTTTTATATACGAATTTTTTTAAATTGCAAATATTTTATATTGGGGCGTCGAGTACTTAGGACGCTGGATTTTAAGCTTAAGGTGTGCGTGTCTGGATTCGTTTTGTAATATTTTTTTAATGCCATAATAATGATACGCTTATTTGAATTTTGTTTTACTTGTTAGAGTGTCATTTTTATTTTATCCCCATTATCGTTATAAAGGTTTTTTTTTTGGTTTTTATGTTCCTTTTTGTATTGCAGAGGCCGAGCTACGATTGAAAGTTCAGACGTAGGATATCTAAAAATAAAAGGCGGAGGTAAGACGAAGAAGGTAATAAAATTTCCTTTTTTTTTATTTCATTCGCCGAAAAAGTAAAGTCTATTATTTTTCGTTCCGAGTGATATTTACACTCCCTGATTCCCTTTTTTCCAATCTCCAATATTCAATTTCGCGAGCGACAGGAAAATCCCGTCCGTGCCGTGTATAAAGCCGCGAACAATTTAAAGGACGGAAAAATGACGCGCGTCCTCCTATCTGGATTTTCGGCCGACGTCGTCGTCGTCCTTGTCGACGGCGAGGGGTGTTGTAAACAAAAGGCCGATATCGAACTGTCACATGTTGCTGTCAGTTCCGTTCGCGAACGCTATCAATATGGAAATAGGGGGACGGATATATCGAGGGGCGGTCGGTCCGAGTCCTAGAACCGAGGCGGCGGTTCACTTTTTCAACCCCCAGTTATTTATCGAAGTGGCGCGTGCTAGTGATGTAATTACTTTTCTATCGCTCCCGAACTGTCGGCATCAAAGGGTATATCGGTAAATTACGTTTTCTTCGTCCCGAAAGTGCCGCAGCGGGGGTTTTCTCTTTTTTCCCCGTCTGACGTTGACGCGACGACAATATCAAGAGAAATTTTTCCTCGGATTACGTTTCGCCGTACAAATATCTGTGTGCGGTTTTAGGATGCGCGACGTGACCGATGTAGCGATTTTTCTTTTCGCAAAGTGCCGGTTTAATCATTGTCGCATTTTCCGACCGAAAAAAAAATCCGTACGAGGGTTTAAACTAATGGACTCATTAAAATCGAAACCCGAAACTCGGATTTACATGTACAACGGGAAAGGGTTCGGGCTTAAAGGGCGATGAGTTTCCAACAAACCCCTAATCATCATCAATCTCCGATCGGGATTAGGGGGTGGCCAGGGGGTGAAAAAACGTCTTCCGCCTCATTTCATTTTCATAACCCCGAAATCCAAAGTCGTACATTTTCGCGTTTATTGTCGATGCAATTCAAATACGGGGCGCGCTTTACAAATTAATTTCGAACCTTATGAATTTCCCACTTGGCTTAATCGCGCCCGGGTGCCAGAATTGTGCATATTTATTGCGTTATTATGTAGAGCCCCCCTATCGCTCGGTCCCCGGTGTACCGTTCAATTATACAGTTTTTCGTTTACAACTCAGATTTTATATTGTCTTACAACGTTTCCTGTCTCGTTACCAGTTTAATTAATAGTAAACGTCTGTCGCTTTCCGCCCTTCTCCGAATGGAAATTCACGTTGACGGCGCGAATTTATTAATTTTCCGCGCGTCGCAAACAACACCGGTAAATTTCGATTAATTGATGAAAGGGGGTCGACCGCCTCCCGTATCGTGCATACGAATAAAGGGTCGTATGCATTTTCACCGGCCGCATGTACGATAAGCCTAATGGAACCCACCCGACCCCCCGACCGACCCGCACTCATCCCATTTAATCGATTCCGTTGCCGGAAAAGGGTTCATCTCCGTGTTTGCAAGTAATTCCCCGACGACCTCGACTGCAATCCGACAAAGGTTCGTTCATTACCAACGCGTTTGACACGAATTTGCGACGTGTCAAACATGATACTCGATGTTCCGCAGCTGGAACAATTTATAGCCGATGCTATGGTTGGCGTCTAATGAACGTCACGCTCCTAGGTGACGATTTTTTCTATGACTATAAAAATAATAAACTCTGTGTTCGTGTAGAACATATTTGAAAATAAAGAGATAGGCAACCAACAATACATTTCAAACACTAATATGGATATGATATTTAAAAAAGTTATCGGCTAAAATTTTAATACGAATCAGTTGAAATACTTATCGTGACGATAAAATCCACGTGTTTGTTATTTACGTTTAATCGCATTTTCACGTCGCTCGTTCTCGTGTTAAAACACCAGCGATGTCCGAAGAAGACGTAGATGAAAAGGTAAGGTACAAAAATCCTTAGCATTCGAAAACTAATTAAGTCAAATATTTCAGAGCGCGGAATTGTTGCTCGAAGAGTTGAAATGTCGCGGTTGCCTAAGCATCTGCCACCCCCCGCTGGAAAAATGTATCATCGACCACATGAACTGTTCGGTATGTTTTTGTCGAAACGAAAACACGTGTAGGGAATGCGGCGCCCCGAAATCCGACGAACCGTCCCCTTACGAAAAACTGGAGAAACTTCACGACCTCATCGAGCTCCCCTGTCGATACAACGGGGAGGGTTGCGAATTTCGAGCGCTCGGCTCGGAGATTGTCCAACACGAGGAACGTTGCGACTTTTACCACGTCACCTGTCCCCACATGGGGTGCCCGTGGCGCTGCAAACCCGCCGATATTTTCGATCACTACTACGAAATGCACAATCACGGTATCCAGGAAAACTCGGACGATTTTTGGCAAATATCCGAGTCGTCCTTCGGACGACATCGCAACATCATGATCAATTTGATAAGGTACAAGGGACGAGCACTCGTTGTTTATCTACTTTTTTATCCGGACAACAGTTCCGTCGGTTGCATCGCGACTAATTTCGAACCATTGGAAGATGTGGAAAAGTACGCTTTGACCATCGAATTTCAAACGGAACGCGAAGCCAAATGGACCATCCACCCGGAATTCCACTTTTCGGCCAACGACAAGAAGTTGGATTTTACTAAAGCCAAAACGTTTCATTGCGAACTACTTACGCCGATAAACGACGAAGAAATAGACGATGGTTTGTACGATTGCGTCATTAAGGTTACAGAAAAAGAGGATCCGTCCGATTAATATTATCTGTTGTTTGTTACTTTAACTAATTGTTTGTTCTTTTTAAATGAAACTACCGCTTCAATATTCTTCATTTAATTCCGAAACTCGTTTAATATGCAACGTGTATACTAAATCGCCACAATCGGCGTTTAAAATGTATCGTGTCACAAATGGCTCAAGCGAACCGGTCAACTTATGTACATAAACACAATGATTATTCTGATAATCCAATTTGTTTAAACAAGGCACGGTAAACGTTTCCGTCAGATTTTCACCTACATACAAAACACAATCGAACGTATCATGATTATCATCGTCACCAATATACAACACCAACCAATGCATATGGTCGTCGGGTAACAGCGTAAAACACAACTGAAAAACAGCCCCGTGCGTTTCAATTATCTCCACGTGCTGATTAATTTCGTCAAAATTATTCATTCGAAACGAATTCAACGGGCCGCGCCGCAAGTTTTCCCAATGTTCGTACACACAATGCGGCAGGATTTCTTCGCGGGTACCACCCCATTGGCAATTTTGCGACAAACTAAAAGGACACTCGAACTTCAGATACGAACAACTTCGCGAATGTTCGGTTAATTCGTTTCCGTTGCCTAAAAAGTGACAACCGTTCGCCGCGTTACTACACGAAAAAGGTAGTTTCGAGTAAAGATCCTCCAGAACTTTGCTAGTGGATTCGGCTAACGAACCGCGACATATTGGACATTTGGTCACTTGATGGTAGCAATCGTTGCAAATTACGTGCCCTGCGGTACATTGACGTATCGGTGGTGTTATGAAATTTCTGCACGAGGGACATTCGAATTCCTCTGCCACGTCGTTCTTGAGCGCCAAAGCGAATCTGCAATCGATTGTTTACGCACAAGTTTTTGTTGTATAAAAACGACTCACCTTTCGTCAATTTTGATCTTTGCGGGGTCGAATAAATCGCTCGAATAGGATAAAAGTGCTGTACACAAACAAATTGGTGGTAACGAATTATTTGCCATTTTGGATGGGTACTGAAATAAGTATCACTCTCGGCGAGAGGTTGTACGAAACTGATTTCCGTACACCAATTAATTCGTTGTTGGAGTTGGTACCTGCGTGGAAAATTCAGTTCACGTCGCTATAAATTGTATATAAACGTAAAGAGTAATTTTACGAATCCCTCGCAGATGGAAACGGTAAACTTCTTCTAACCCCGACTCCGATCTCGTTTTTCTTCAACTTCATCCACTCTTTGCAATAAAACGACTGCGAGATATGCGCATCTCCCCTTAATATACCTTGCGAATTTAAAACGAAATGAGCGGTTGGTTACAAAGGGGTGGTGGGTGGGTTTTTCAGATTTCATCTGGAAAAGTCGTCTATTTACCGTTCGCAAGATGACGGCAATTTAGATTACGAACTTTATGAGAACCTTCGACCGTTTCGCCTAAAAATACAGCGCGCGAGGTGCTCGAATAATTTATAATCTCGGTTTTAATTTATCTCACCCCCGTCGTCGTTTCCGAAGAGCGTTGCGATAACTCAAAAACCGGTGCGGAACAAAGCGCGGCTTTCTTTATACAAGAAACATGCCGTTTGGCTTTTTGTTCACCTATATGAAACAATTTCTTTTCTAGGGCGGAATAAATTTCGTCGCGAAATAAAAATTTCATCCGAATATCCGGCCATAAAAAACGTGTAAATTCTTTTTGACGGCCACTGACTACCACCACCAGACGTATCAAAATTCATGAGCGCGACGGCGTCACGGCGCGAATGCGAAAACTTCGCCCCACAAAAGAAACCCAATTAATAGAGGATTAAAGGGAAACTTTTTCGACCGCAATTAAATCTGCGGGTTTTCATGGGTGGATACATGAATCCAATTCTTTGATCTTGTAATTCGTTGAATTTTCTGTAACTGTTATTACAAAGGTTTTCCATTTGTTTGAGTCAGATTTGATCCAACTTAATGTAATTGTTGAGTCAGTCCAAAAATATGCGTCTGAATAGTCTATGTTTAATGATGCCTTTACGTTTTCATAGAGTTCTGCTAGCAATAAGGCTGCACAAAGCTCTAGCCGTGGTAAGCTAATTGTTTTTAGAGGAGCTACTCGCGATTTGGCGCATAAAAAAATTGTCTTGCATTCGTCTTCAGAGATGCTCCTTGAATAGATGCAAGCGCCGTAAGCTTTCTCTGACGCGTCGCAAAAGCCATGCAGTTCTATTTTAGAATGAGGAGTAACTACATACCGGGGAATACGTAAAGAATTGAATATTGACAATTGGTTTCGGAAAGTGATCCATTCATGTTGAAGAACACTGGGAATGGATTCGTCCCATGATAGGGTTTTTCAGATTTCATCTGGAAAAGTCGTCTATTTACCGTTCGCAAGATGACGGCAATTTAGATTACGAACTTTATGAGAACCTTCGACCGTTTCGCCTAAAAATACAGCGCGCGAGGTGCTCGAATAATTTATAATCTCGGTTTTAATTTATCTCACCCCCGTCGTCGTTTCCGAAGAGCGTTGCGATAACTCAAAAACCGGTGCGGAACAAAGCGCGGCTTTCTTTATACAAGAAACATGCCGTTTGGCTTTTTGTTCACCTATATGAAACAATTTCTTTTCTAGGGCGGAATAAATTTCGTCGCGAAATAAAAATTTCATCCGAATATCCGGCCATAAAAAACGTGTAAATTCTTTTTGACGGCCACTGACTACCACCACCAGACGTATCAAAATTCATGAGCGCGACGGCGTCACGGCGCGAATGCGAAAACTTCGCCCCACAAAAGAAACCCAATTAATAGAGGATTAAAAGGGAAACTTTTTCGACCGCAACAAGGGTAAATCAAAGGGCCGGCGACTAGGCGAAATCAAAAGTGTATTCAATTTTTTTTCTTAACACCAAAACACGGTCAATATTTTGACGATGTGTAGCGAACTGCCCCCGAGGCGAGGGCGGAAATGATGATTCCGGAAACTCGACGCGGCTTTGTGAACGGGGCAAATAGAGAAAATTGACCCGTGACCCTATGCCGCCTCCGGTGCCCCCGGCGCGTATTTCGCAGATGGCGGGCTGCATCGACCGCCATACGATTCGGAAAATATATACCCCACGACGGCGACGGCCGCGCGATTTTCAACGGGATCCTCTCGATAATAATTCGAACACGAGGAAATCCCGGTCGTAACAAGACGATTTTCCTCCACCACGCGACCTGAGGGTGCTTTTCGCCGCCGAGCCCGAGAAAAAGGCTTCGGTCGTTTCGCGAAAGTAAACACTCACTTTCGCGGAACGCGAACGATTCGTTCCGATTTAATAGGGGGAAAGATCCGCCTCGTTTTATAAATAAATTAGAATCCGTAACCCCCGAAAGGGAAATATTTTCTTATTGTGTTTCCAATTTCGGGTAATAATCGTTTCGTACTACGGGGTAAGTGGTATTTTTATGTTTTACGAGTCTCTCGGTGTTATTTCTCGAGAAAAAACATTACTCTCCACATTTAATTTTCGATTGGAACGAATAAAACGGAAGTATTCTTTTAAATTAGGGCGCAACGTTGTGAGCCACGAAATACAGACTTTTATGTTACGCGGGCTTCATAAATAAAGTAATTTAAATTGAAATTAAGTCAAATTTTTGTTTTAGATTTGCAACTGGTCATCCACGAACCCATCACGTTATCAATGAAATTGAGGAATATCGGAAGTTTCAGGTTGGTAAGATTTTACATTTGTAAGTGTGTAAATACTGAAAGCTTGAAAGTAATTATGAAAATTATAGAAATTTTTTAATAGAGCTTTATAACATAAGGAACTCAAAAACATTTGAGAGCGCATTCAAAATGTTTATGATTTTTGAACGGTTAATCTAAAACGATTGCGATTTCCCTTCAATTTCTGTAATTTTCCTAATCCTTTCTTAGCTATTTTCAATTCTTGAAACAGTTTTCCAAATCCAACTCTACTCCTCGCATCCACCATTTAAAATATGTATTTCTGGTTGCCTTCCAAGTTTGTTTCGAGGTTCTGGATTTAAAGAAATTTTCGATACTACACGGATTTTTGCAATGATATTTATTGATTTTCTATACTACTTCCAATTTAAAAACAATTCTCTATAAATATAAACGAATTTCGAGCTTAACATCTGTCCTAGATGTCGTAACAAAAAGCGTCACTTTTCAGATACCGTAGATGTAATGTACAGTAGCAGGCATAACAAACAAAGTAAAATCTAGGGACGTTGCACCTACGATACATTTTCCCATACACGTTACACGACCTACTGAAATAAATTTTAAGCTACGATTACATTTACTTAGTTACTTGGAAATAGACACCGAAGGAGTGATACACTTTGCATTTTAAACGCTCCCTCCGATGCTGTTAACTTTGTTATTCAAATCATTCCGGTCCTGTTCCAGACTGAAAAGTATAAAAACGTCGCTCGCGCGAGTTTTTAGTGGGTTCTTCAAACTTCGCGTTATCCTTCCCCGAACGAGACGTTTAAAAATCCCACCCCTTTTGGCTTCCGCCGTATTCCGTGCACGTATCCTCGAATTTTTACTAGCAATTCCATCCCCGATCTGAATAACAACGGTTATTAGCGAGGTGGTCGTTCTGACAATGTAATACTTTGATTCCACCTTCGAAATATTATCGTCGAATCGCGTCGCCGACGAAGGCGACAAGGAAAAGTGGGTAGAATATTTGAAATGGAGTGGGAATTTTCCCTCGTACGTTTCCCAGTTGTATACTGTTTGATTTTTCACGAAACGAAAATTTCTTATCAATTTTTCTTCGGATATGAAAGGGAAATAGCGACTTTTCGAGGAGGGGTGGAAATTTTTTTCCCGGGGAAAGACGAACGGAGGAAATAAATTTAGGCGAAGTATCTCGCGTCGCGTCATGTGGATTCTTTTAGAACGTTTCTCATTCATATACCAGTCGAGATGGAGCTAAACTGATTTTTTTCGTATGCAAATTTCGTCTTTCTGTTGAAATCCACCTGAGGGTGCTATCAAATAGTTCAATTGTATTAAAACGATGACAACCTGTCGTTAGAGACGAAGTTAATCTGGATACCGAGTAATATCCCCGTTGCAATTCCTCCAGGAGATTAACGTACGCTCCGGATATTAGCATAGTTTGTTTTCCATAATAAAACGAGACGGTCCAGAGGAGCAAAAGGGATGAGGGTGAACATATATAGACAACAAAACCTATTGTTTCATAAGACGTAACCGTGAATCATTTTCGGGGGGCGTGGAGCCAGAAGAAATCTTGCTGCCTCGCGTAATCGAGTTCGACGGCGTTTCTTTTATTCCAGGAAATTTCGTGCGTCGTCGTATTTCCGCATTCCCGCGGGTTTTGCATTGATTCAATAACGCGCGGACGGGGAAAACAAAGGAGTGGCCGACGGTCGTGACCCGAATTTCAATTCGGTTTCGAAATTTCTTCTCGGCCCCCGCAATTCCCCCAAGACTTCGGGGAGCGTGTAATTAAAAAAAAAACGGGCGAAATTTTTTATTACGGGATTTTATTGGATTATGCGAAACGAATCGAAAGGGGAATGGAGGAATGTTCGAGGTTGTTCATTTCTTAAAGTCATTTTCTTTATATTTCGAGACGATTAATATAAGCGCATGTGGCCGCAGCTTAATATTTATTGACGCGAACGTTTTTCGGTAGAGCATAACGAACTACCACTCGAATAACAATACACGTAGGTGCAATGTACCGTGCAACGAAACTTCTGTGATCGATGTTTTAATCTCGCGTCATTTTTCCAGTTCGGGTTAACGACGATAAACGTCAAGACGCTTCGCAGTTCCGAGTGGAAAAGTTGTGGAAATTTTACGTTTTAAAAGTTGTTTTGCGATTGTTAGTGATTTCTAAGTAATCGGGTATGTTGATTTCGCATAATAACGATTAATTGTCGCAAGTGAAGGTCGCAAGAAGACACGTCACTTTTCGAATATCAGAATGAAATTTAGATTACGTGTAATGGCGTAGCAAACATAGAATCGTCCATGTTTATCATTTCAATGCGTGCTTAATCGTTGATATTTTTTAGGTTTCAGCGAACGATAAGAAACAGTGAGACGGCGCTTCGTAGTTTCGAGTGGAAAAAGTGACTATCAAACAATCAGGTAAGTTGGATTCGCACGTGATTGTTGGAAAACTTCGTATAGCACAGTAGGTGCAATACAACCTCAAACTCTTAAGCAATTGAGAGCCATCTATGTTTGTTTTTTCAGTATGTGCGTATTGTGTTCAATTTAATTTGTGGTAGGTGCAATGTACCTATCTTATGTCGCGTAAAAAACATAGAACCATTTATATACATTATGCGTCTATGGTCGTTATTTTAATTTTCGTGAAAACTTTTTCAAATTTCATTCGGTTTTTTAATGGTCGATAAACAATCGTGTACGAACATCGATAACATTCGGTCCGCTTTAACCGGATAACATTCCGACAACGAACCAACGAAAATATATCGAATAATCTTTCTTTTTCTTGTCTCCCTCTCGCCTGTTCAATATTTACAGTACAAGTTTCCAATCTTGTTATTCCGGATCGCGGCCGTCCGGATACGTCTGTTTTTTTTCTCTCTCCCCCAGCCACCCTGCCGGATTTTTCGTTCCGCGACAGACGGCGTGGATCCGCTGCCAAGATTGATGAATACGAAACGAAACCGTCGAAATTATTCACCATTTGTCTACGGGGATTGTGGATGTTTTTACTTCGTCGACTACACCACCATTTCGCACCCCCTTTTTACTCAAAGAAATGTAAATTAACCCAAAAGTTTTCGGCAGGTAATTAGGACTCTGCCGTTAATTAAACAACTAACGGACTTGATGTCGCAATTGGAGTTGACAAAAACAAAAACTGGATACGAATGAGGGAGCAGGAGGGAGTGTAATCATCGAAATGGAAGAAAAATATTATTCCTCGCGGGTACCCCCCTCGACGTAGAGCCGAAAAGTTTGGTATCGTTAACGGGGAAAATAAGCAACGACAATTTTTCATTTTTTTCCCCCGTTAAATCGACCACCGGCATTATTCTGACCGAATCTGCTGCACTGGAGGGTTTCGCGAACGCTGAATCGGCGCTGACTCGAACGCGCGAATTATATCACCCACCCCCCGGCACCCAGAGCGCCCGAACCGTCACCCCGACCGAGGGGCAAAGGGGAACGAAACAATAAAACTCGTCGCGTTATCGGAAACGTTTAATAGAAAATTCTCGCGGTTATAAATTGTCGAATTCACCGAACATTTAAACATCCTTTTTACAACCACTTAAAGGAGGATAACGAGTCTCTCCCCTCAAAAACCAGTTTGCCTCCCGGATATGTTTGAGCACTGTAACGTGATAGCGACTTGTGTCTGTCAGGAGCAGCAGACGAGGAATTCTCGAGATGAAAGGGAAGTTTCCTTCGTTATTCGGTTCTTCCTCGGCCTGTCCGTTGCCTAAAATAAGGGTAAATGCCAATTTTTAATTTTAAGCATAGAAAACTCATACCTGATATCTTTTAGGTTACGTCGATATCCTCCCTCTTTCCGATGAGCATCGCAAATTCCTGGCGTCGTGCGCGTTCAATTTGATATCGTCGATGGTGCACACGGCGATACTCCCTTCCGTTAAATCCAACGGAAATTTAAAGGTAATATTTTCTTTACCGAAAAGGACGACCGGCGCGTTCACGTCGTCCACGTTGGTTCGTTTATCGCTGTTCCGGCGTTTTTGGGTGACGCACGAGCACACCACGTATATCACAGAAATAAGAAGAAGAGACGCCAGCACCGTGGCCGCGCCGACTAAAAAACGCGTCGTCGTCATCATCGTCATCGACGATTCCCGATCGTCATCGACGGTATCGCAACTTTTCAACTGTCCTAAGGTCAATTTAGTCAACTCAAAGCCACGTAGAGCTTCGGGGGCGCTGCACGTCGCGTTCCCGAACACCGCGCTACGATTGCCCCGCAATACGATCGCAAGCGCGTGGCACGAATCGCACGACCACGGATTACCCTCCAGTCGCACACTTTTCAAAGTTTCCAATTTGATCAAAGTCCGTTCGTCTAAACCCTCCAATCGGTTGCAGGAGGCGTCCAACTCGACAAGCTGCCCCGGTAACATATCCACAGTTAATTTGGTCAATTTATTGCCGGATATGTTGAATTTCCGCAAACGATCCGGCGGGAAATCCTCGTCACCGTGAAAATCCTCGATGGACATTCGCGCCACACTCAAATCGGTCACTTTGTACAAAGTTTTCAAGGCCGCCCCAATCACCCCCGGATGCAACCGATTACCCCCGATATCCAAGCGATCCAAACTCGACGCAATATGCGTGAACGCGACCGGCTCCAACTTGTCCAGCTTGTTGAAGCCGATATCCAGGTTGCGTATGCTCGACAAGTTCAGAAAAGCGGAATTTGTGATTTTCGCCAAACGGTTTCTGGCCAAATTGAGCGTTTCGAGACGCGTTTGATGAGCGAACGTCCTCTCGAGCACGACCGGTAGCAAGTTGCCGTCGAGCATCAAATTACGCAAATTGCGCAAATCGCCGAATTCGTCCGCTTCGAGGAACTGGAGACGATTGTCGCCCAAATCGAGATCGGTTAGGTGGGTTAGCAGGTGGTAAATTTGAGTGTTGATACGACGCAGTTGACACCCTCTGCATTCCAAGTTACGCAATTCCTGTTTAGAGAAAACCCGTTAGTAGAGGTTGTGGAAAATTGGGGGAGGATCGGCGACGCCACTAGACGATCCATCAAAATCAGCCAACAACGATATGTCACCGTTGCCGATGCTGTTTTCGAGTACCCGTCACCCCTAACGATCGAGTGGACAAATAAACGTACAACGTTGTCTGTCATAATTCGAAATAAATAAAACTCACCGGCGTATCTTTGAACGGCTCCGGGTCCAAATCGTCGAAAGGATTATGTCCGATCAGTAACGTCCTCAATTTACCCAATTTTGCGAACATTTTAGGCACGATCTCGACTAAACGATTCCACCTGATTGACAGCAACCTCAATTCCGTAAGATGTTTGAAAGCGCCGCTTTGTACGTTGCTGATGCGATTCCGATCCAATCTCAATTCGACCAAATTCACTAAACCGCGAAAATTCTGATCGTGCACGCCGGCGATTGCGTTCGCTGATAAATCCACGAAACGAATTGAGGGTGCACCCCAAAAAGGATGCACCCCGATTTGCGTGTAGTTCGATCGTTGAACGACGACGCGTTCGAGCCGTTTCAGGCGACGAAAAATCGGCGCCAGGGCGCCGAAATCGTCGCCGGGCGCCGCGGCGATTTCGAGGTACTCGGTGCCGGGATCGACGTCGTCGGCGCGGAAACGCGAAGCGTCCACGCCGGTACAGGTGAAACGACGTTTACCGTCGCCGTCCACGCCGCAGCGGCAGTAAATCGGACAGGAGCTCGCGGCGGTCGCGCACATCGGCACCAGGATCAACCATATCGACGCCGGGGACCAAGGGAATCGCATCCTGTTGAAAAAAAAAATCCCGGGTTTCGGCACGTATAAACAGGTGAAATGGAAGCGACTTCATTATTTTAACAGCGACGTTTCGGAAAATGGAAATCTGCTATAAAGCGAACAATTCCGGATGCAATTACGTTGCCGAACACTCGTTTTTAATTGATGGAGAAACCGGGTCTTATTTTTATAGGACGTCGGTAAGGAGGAAATAGTTCGGACGAAGTTTTACGCGATAGCGACATACCGGGGTCGGGTGTAAGTTAATTGAAAAAAGCGGGTGGATTTTTGGGTGGCGGCGTTTCCATTAGCATATTCACGCGCGCCAGACCGATTTATGAAATTTTCCGCGTTCGCCTCTTCCCGTGCTACACGTCCATCTACTATGCAGATGTGTGAATGAAAAAAAAATATATACGCGAATTTTCCGGAACGATAATTCGATTAAAATCATCGTCGTCGCCGCTTGTATAACAAAATGTTACGTCATAATGAGAGGGAACGTTTCTTTTTTTTTCTGAGGGAAAAAAACTAATTAAATCGCGGTCGGGAAACGGGTCGACTTAATCGGATCTCGAACGGGAAATTCATCATTTCCGGCGCAATGTAAGCGTAAGCTCGTCGGACGTTTTCCTCCCCGAAGGATTATTATTATTATCGAGAAGTGATAGCTGCGTCGTTTCGAATATGTTTTCCCTCGACGTTGTGTAGTATGGCGCGACGGGGATCGACTCAGCGGCGAAATGCCCCCGGAATTAATTTGTTTTGATCTCGAACCCGAACAACTTTCCCGAACTATAATTAGTTTTTCGATTCTTTCCCGCCGACTTTGCCGAATACGGCCGAAGGCTCGTTTATCATCCGGTCGAATTAAAATACGGAAACGTCGATTTCCATAATCCGGACGGCGGGGGAAAGTTCCGTTTTCGCGTTATCTTGCTGTCGGGGACGATTACAAGATTATTTCGTCGGGATTCCAATTACTTAATTTTCGGAATATTTATTGAATCTTCGTGTCTGAATTGTATGTTAAAAAATTATGGAACGAGCTACATTGGTCCTTCCAGCCAGATGATAAGGTGAATCCCGAGTTATCGTCAATGTGATGAAATCTACTTGATGAAACTAACAGCTAGAGGGACGAAGAAGGCGATTGTATGAACAACCGGTGGTCGTTGGGAATACCAAAAACAACGTGACCAAGAATTGCGTTGTATAAAACTCTAAAATGGATTGCTTTTCAGATTGTCTGGCAATGACGTCCGCTTATCAAGGAACAAATCAACACGGACGAATCACAAACAAGACGTAACTAATCGACTATTATGACAATTAAGCGACTCGAAGGACCAATGTAGCCGCAGGGGTTGAAAATCGACGTATTTCCCCCCCGAATAACTGATGTCCGTTATGAAATCACACGAACACTTCTTTTATTTTAAATGACAAGCATTTAACCATAGAAATGTACGTCGCTTAAACGCTACTGTTCCCGGCGCATCCACCAACCACCATTTCAATTTTCGAACGATCGTTTTTTTCTCGAATCGACTCTTATTGCCGCTCATATTGAATAGCCATTAATCATACGATTCCCCGAAAAAGCATTCGAATTTTATCTTGGCGGCGCACGATGAAGTACGACGCGTGTTATGATTAATGCAACGGCGGGCATGACGAATTTCCTCGACGTGGTTCGTTCCTTCGGGAATTTCCCGTTATCGAAAAAAAAAATCGAGAAACCGCCACGCCGTTTTGGGAAAAACGCCGCTCGTCGTCGTCGCCGACACGTCGGGTCTCGTAAATCACCGACGCGGTTCGCACGAAATTTTACGAATTTTCCGATCCGGATCCCTCTCGGTTCTGTTAAGCGACGATAAATCGTCCGAACAAACAACCCTCATTAGAAACGAACATATCGGTAAAAGTAATAGAGCGGAAAACGAGAATGCGCGCGCATTTCGACCCTTATTTACCCCGACGACGTCGTCGTCGACGACATGTGACTGTCACACCGACCTCTTTATAAGTTATCGGATACCCGTTCGAGCATTTAATTGGTCGTAAATACCTCGAACGGTGAGAGAGAGGAGATAGAGAGTGAGACGGGGAGAAATGTTTAATCGAACGTTTCACAATTTATCTGAGTGCATTCCGTTTTCATCCCACCCCCCTCCGCGGGGTACATCGTTCAAATGCTCCGATCGCTATAGTAACCGGGAAAAAAAAAACGATAAAATTCCACGTTTCCAGGATATATTCGCCACGCGTCACATCCCTCGCCGACATAATTTAATAGAGGATTTTATTACGCACTACCACTTTTTTCCATTTTCTGGATGGCGTTCGATGTTCAGCCAAAAAATGACGATCTCCCGCACTAATTTGCATCCCCCATCCGCGTTCGCGGTCGAAAGGGGTCGCAATTAAAGAAAATTCCCGCGCGGCGCGGCGCGAGTCAGGCCGGGACGGGGGAAAATGGAGAATGAATAAGTGGAGTGCGTGGGGTCTCCCGGCCACGGGGGGTGGAAAAAAGTTGCATTGCGAGTCCTTTGAAAAGCGGCGTACACGTCGAGTGTTCGCATAATACCCTCACATATGTATACGATTACGGCAACGGAACGAAAGGGAAAAATAAACGCGCGCGCGAACGACGTTTGCTGAATTTCCCCCGGTCACTTCTTCTTTTATGTGCCGAGCCGGCTGCGCCGCGGAAAAATCCCAGACAAAACCACTTATCGCATTGGAAAACTTTGTACCCCGTTACGCTCGCGCGGGGGCTCCCTCACTCTCCGGAAGCATCGCCTCGTCGAGTGGTTATTTCATCAACCTATCCAATTATCCAGGCAAGTGGATCGGGCGGGCGTTCATTAACTTCATTCAATCGATGAATGAAAAAACGCGAAAATGAGAGCGCGCGCCGATGGCGACCTTTAACTTGATTTTATCTTTTTTTAACGTCATCTCGGATGCATAGAAATGTTTCTATTCCATTTTCATGACAACACCATTATTGTAAGCTTTGTTGATAATTTGAAACTTTTTAAACCAGTCGTAAAAACAACGTTTAGAATTGCTAAAAGACTGAATTGAAATGAGAGAAAGTTTTTTTTCCCTGTTTCACACACTAAAAAGTCGAGTAGCTTTGTTGTTACCGCTTTCAATATGAATTCCAATTAACCTTTTAACAATTTACAGATGTTTCCATTCCATTTTTTCCATCCCCGGAGCTTTCATCATTCCAAATTTTTACATTTTCACCCACATATCCATAAAAAAATAACGTTCTCTTACTTTACAATGATCCAGAAATTCAAATGTTTGATAATTTTGATTAGTCGGTGGTGGAATTTCGTAATGGAAAAATTGGCGGATGCGCAGGGAAATAGCGTCAACGCCAATTTCGCGAAAGTATTCCTAATGATCGACGAAACGAAGCAGATTGTTTCTTCATTTTCCAAATCAATCGAAACATCACCAATTTCCCCGCGCCGTAAATAACACAGAACTCGCTTAGTCGAATATCTATCCGGGCACTAAAGGGGCGTCCCGGCGTGCCACGAAAATCAAGACAAATTACCCTAATCGAGGATCAATAAGCCATTTGTATTTATCCGGCCGATGACTTTGTGCTCCCGACGGAGAAAAACGGAGCGGCCTCGTTTCGCCTTTTCTTTTTTTTTCCAACGACCGTTTCCCCGTATACGTGAGAGGAGTTTTCCGTCGAAAAGATCCTCTCGTCGCCTAATTGATAGTCGAACTGCGACGCTGGCGGTGGGTTGCGGGCGGTTTTCGACAACCTTTTACCCGAACAACCCCCACGACCACTAATTTGTCGCACGCGACTCCCCGCCCGGGCCACTCGACGTTTTTCGGAATTACCGACAGGAAATTGCGGTATAACCAGATACTTAGGGGTTGTAAATAATTCGTCGCGGGCGCGAGGGAGACGCGAAAGGGGATTAATCGTGTGTTTCCAAGTTCGGAAGCGCCTTAATATCCCGTATATACGTAGGTAGATAGATATACCGACCCCCGTGTGCCCCGCGTGCTGCTGGTTGCGATTTAATTAATAAATTCCCTTTGATCCGAGCCCCCCAACCCGCCCGATTTTCGATTTCCCATTGTTCGTAATGCGGAAAATGATTAAATATCGATGGCGCGATTAAAACATTTATTTTGCGATAATCAGGAGGACAAGCCGCCACTGTTTCGGTTATTTCGTTAAACTAATCTTACGGAACGAGTGGCACGTTTAACAGAATGTGCAAATGAATAAAAATGAACACCGACGTCCTTTATGACGACAACGACGAGTGAGATTCATGTGGACGTCATTGACGCGCCGCAGGCTCGGCTGAACAGAGAGAGAGAGAGATGAAAAAGCGACTCGGTTTCGCGTAATAATGAAGACCTCTGAACGACGTTGCCCCGTCGAGGGGTTGTCGAGGATGCGATTTTATGAACTGCCAACGTGGTGTTGCAGCACCTCGATTTAATTGCCGACAGACCGACCGGACCGTGGGAATATTTTTTAACGAACATCGATAATTAACGGCGCAACGTTTTCATCGGAACGACATGGTTTGCATGAAAATTGCTAATTGCCGGTCGCGTCTCGTTAGCGCGGATTTTATTGTTCATGCGGATTTAAGCGAACAGCAATAAACGATAGTTTGTTATTGAAACTACCCGCGATCGGTGGTTAAAATAGAAAAGGTGGATGCGCCACGTTATTCGAATTCCTCCCGTCGGTTCTTGGATAACGTAGCTCGTCCGTCTACTGTGAATTTTAACTTTCAACAAATTTCCAAACTTTTGCTTCGAATGGAAACAATTATGCATTGTGAAACTTCGCTAATTCTATAAACAATGAAGTAGTTCGGGGAGAGCCTCAAGGATCACAATGGACGATAAATAAGTTTGTTCATATTTTTCTTTTACTTCGATACCTGACGTTCACCGTTCCTCTATCTAAACATCGAACACACAACTTCGACCGTAAAATAAAAACTCGTTTAGTCGTCACACGTCGCGACGGCACTCCGGTGACGGGGTAGGCGCCGTCTCCACCACCGTCGCCGCCGCCGTTCCAGCATCGCGTTCCGTCTATCACTGACGCCGTCGTCGCGACGCGTCCGCATCGGAACCGTCCCGTTTCTTGTCGCGGGACGGGGACAGGGCGCGCGCAACCGCCCCCCTCGCGGTACGACTCTTCATCCGCCGCCGCCGCCGGAAGCTTCGCGCCCCCCGACGAGGCCCACCGCCGGGACGAGAAGAATCGGAACGTGAATAATGGTAACGATTTCGAGAATCGTTAAATCGCAAAATGAACATCGGTTCGATTGTCTTTGGGCGATTTTTCTTTGCTAATTGAAAGAGTTTTCATTCTTGCTAAGCTTCGTCAGTTAGAGTTGATTTTGCTACTTTTCGGTTTTTGGGTTGAATATTTCCGGATCATAAAACTGCTCGTGATGGAATACATAATAGAATCATCCGCTTTCGTCTGTTTTCCTCGGGATCCCTTTTTAAGATCCCTAGAGTGGTTGCTTTTGACAGGCGCGCGTCCTGATCGAAAAAATATCGGCTCAAAAAAAATATGGAACGTCGCATTTTACCCGAACGGTAAGAGGATTAGGTAAGAAGTTGCCCGGCCGGTGTAGAGAAATAATTGATGTTCTTAAATATCCGTAATCCGCGCGAGACGGATTACGGCCGATATTTCCATCCCCCGAAACGAAACAATGGTTACGAAGCGCCTCATTTTCCTTCTTGTCCGATAACAAAACGAATCGACGACGCGACGCAACAATAAACGGGAGGGTATTAATAACAACGACCGTTGGGGGGTGGTGGTTGGTCGGATGAAGGGGACGAGATATCGCGAGCGCGCGGTAAAACGTCCGGAGAGTTCGCACGTGATAATCCCGGAAAGTTGTTCCGTTCATCGATAAAACATGATCTCATCTGAAGGGAAATAATATACCCGCTTTCCCCAAGAGCCTCCTCTCCGGATTTAATTCCGGACCCTTTATTCACCCTCAGCAAAAACGAGCGAGATCTCGTGAACGGCCAGGATATCGAAACTATATAATGTAATGCCGGTGAGGAACAAGTTGATATACAGAGTCAGTTCCAAGAGCGACGGAATTAAGGGCAAAAATAAAAATTCCGCCGGGGTTACACGACTCGGCGCCTTTATCCCCATTTAACACCTTCACACACGTATAAGTGAATGGCGCTCACCTCGCCTCCACACACCGGGGCAACTTTGAGCCATCTAGGTGCTTCGAGGGTCCCATTGCGACTTGATACGACACTGCATTATTCATATAATGCGACCTACGTGACGTTATTACTTTTAATATTATATATTATTACGAGGACGACGGCGGCGTCACTAAAACTTTTCCCGCAAAACGGTAATCGTGATTAATCCTAGTCGCCCGCGCGTCCCTTTTATATATAATTCATTGGATTCCCGGAATCCCCGTTATCAGTTGCGTCCCAAGTTTACACAACGGATCCGAAAAATTCCGAATATCGGAAAATGGAGTATCCGGGAGTTTATAATAATCGGAGCGTTAGGTATCCGTACTACCCGTAGATATTAATTACGGTGTTTAACGTGACTTTAATGCGGCCCTCGATAAGACCGAAGAGGCGCTCCGATAGTTCCTACGATCCTCGCGTAAATCATCCCCAATATCGACCATAATTCATTGTTTCTTTCCACTTTATTTAAACAACGTTCATCTTGGACAGTTGGCATTCTACGGTCGCACGTTCCCGTTTAATTTCGTCATCAACCAGGAATTATCGCCGCGGATTAATCCGGTAAACGACTTAATTAACCGGACATTTGTCAAGTCGCCGCTCGACCCGTGCGTAGCATCACCGTCAGCATCGCTGATAAAATCGTCCGAATGCGAAATAATGTAACGCATCGATGCTCCGCCGCGACGTAACGGGCGGAAAATCCACACGGTGTACGTGACGCGACAGCCGCCCCCCAACGGTGCCGGCTTATCGGGGGGAAAAAATACGAGCGCGGCCGCGGTCGTCCGTCGAAAAAGTTATTGAATAAACGAGATTTACTCTAAATGCTCGCCTTGCCATCTTTTATTCATACGGCGAATCACGCGTCGCCAATTCCCTTTTGTTTTCGCGGCGGGAATACTATTTTTCCTTTTTTTTTATTTTTATTTTATTTAGGTTGCGGCGAAATCTTTCGACGCTCTTTTTTTACGGCGTTTTAGTATCGTCGTCACCGGTCGTTTTACGAGCCGTCGTAAAAACCGTCGTCGCTTATCAATTTTGCACGAGTGCGAGTCGGCCATCCAGATTCGAAATTGAATTCGTCCTGGATTATAACCTAAAAATTTTCGATTTTATCTTTTTGCCAGGTTAACTAACTGATTTGTAGAAAATATTATCACTTACCGGATCATAAATGAACTGTGATGTTGAATATTAGCGAATTCCTTTATTAATAACGTTTAAATCGTGTGGATCAAACGGATAACGTACTTTAACCAAGTTGGAATTCATCGAATCTTGGTGATTGGTTTTGCAACTACGATTACATTCGATCTACTATTGAATTCAAATGTTCTATACTTTAAATGAACTAATAGTAGACCGAGTATGAAATGTCATTTCACTGAACGAAAATTTGTTTCCGAGTTAATCATCTTGTTTAAACGTTTTAAACCGATTGAATTTTGATATCGTATACGGTAATAAATTCATTTTTAGTTTGTGATAATATTTCGCGTTGTTGAAATGAGCAAAACAACCATATTTAACAATTCATCTTCATTTTTAGGACATGCACCGAAATATGATCGAGGGAAAACTTTAAAATATGGAAATCGAGAAAAATGCCCCAAGAGTCGAAATAAAACGTACAGGCAACGTAACAAAAGTCTAAATTCCCGAGCTGTCAAATTACGTCGGCAGGTTTGTCGTTACTAGACAGATGTCATTCAATTTGATTTTTTTTCTTCACAACATTTCAACTCTTCAGGTGAGTCAATCAACTTTTTAAACATAGAGAGTCGTGCAATAATTAAGCGTATTTGAAATATTTAAATTGCTTCGCTACACGTTTTAAAACACTTCTTTCATGCAGGCAATCAACAATACCAGTAACTGTATTTTTTATTGCGCGAACGCCAATTGTGTATACGTGGCTCCATCTAGTCGATAAGCATTGTAGCTAGCGATGCTCTGAGAAAGTTTTCGCTTTGCGTGTTATTGAACCATAGATAGGCAACCCGCAATACATATAGCTGAATTTTTGGTTGTGTAACCGCCAACCCAGTTTGGCTCCATCTACTCAATAAAGCTTCCTCCTTTCGAGTCGCTACACTAGATGTCGCGTTTTATATAACCAAAATTTCTTGGGCATGACATCATTCATTATCGATTATTATCAACAACAAGCGGTAAAAAGTTTTTATAATTTTGAGAAAACTTCAAGCTCTCTACACGAGTAAGTAGAAAGGATAAAACTGTTGAGGTTTACCAAAATTCGAAGCAGTATCCACAAAGCACAAGGTAAAACAGGTGGAACAAATCGTTTTCGAATAAAAAACTAAAGACAAGTTTCCTTTCTACTGGCTGCATGTGTTTTTAATTCTTGGCGATTTCCCGCATGAAGTAATTAGTCGCTTCCGTAGGTTATGTACACGCGAAACCTTTGACCCCTTGTGTAAACATAATAAAAAACTCTGGTTTATTGTATTATAATCAATTTTTCTGATCCAGAACCTTCCTTCTCCCACCTGAAATGACCGCTGATCATCCCGAGCCACCTTTATCCTACTGTTCCGATTTGAATTACGACGACGACGACGATAGAAGCGACGAAAAACTCGATTATTATCACATACAAAATTTGTGGCATCTTCACGATACGATAGTACGATTACGAGGTGAGAAAAATCGAGTTTTTCCCTGAAATTTTTTGCCCGCAAAAAAAGTATCGTTTCCAACACTCAGGTGAGATGAGCGGCGACTTCTTACCGAGATCGAGTTCCCTGAAAATGTTGAAAAGCAGCGGCGAACGAGACGTTCCCGCGCACACTTACGTGGTGATACGTCTCCACAAAAGAACCCCGCAGCAAACGATGCGTTGGCTGCTCGGAAAAATCACCGGGAGCCGAAGAGACGGCGGCGCCGAGCTTCTGGTGGCGAAGCAACCGCGTCGCGACGAGTCGGACGATCACGTTTTCCACGTGAGCGCCAGCCAGTTTAAATTCCTGGAAACCGCCGAGGAAATGGAGATGATGAAGAAAGACGTGGAAGGTAGGATGAGGGAGTTCACGGTGAAGCAATTGGATGATTTTCTCACGGCCGATATGGGGGTGGACGATCTTTTCACCGTGGCCGATCGACAGACGATCGTCGGTCGGGAATTGGAGAATATAAGGGCGACGATAGAGGATCATCGCGTACCGGGTTTTCCAGATTTCGATCTTTACGAAGGCCAAAGCGTTTTTCCTTTTTTAAGGCGAGTTACAAAAGATTCAAATCTGATTTTAAAACGTTTTTTTCTTGTAGAAATCGAGGTATTATCACAGACGTGTACCCTTTGCACGATGAAGAGCATTTAAAGAAACTTGGGCACGAATGGTACACGTGCACAAAACAACCACTTGGTAAGAATTTTAACTTTAAGTCCACCAAATAATTGTGTTATTACCGCAGAAGAAATACGTCGTTATTTTGGAGAAGCAGTCGCTCTTTACTTCGCCTTTTTGGGTCATTACACCGGTTCGCTGATCTTACCCGCGCTGTTGGCCGTCCTGCAAATCCTAATACCCACGTACAGCGTACTTTTATTCAGCGTCTTCAACGTCGTTTGGCTCACAGTCGTACTAGAGGTAAACGTTCGCGCCGAGTTTAACCGTTCACACATTTTCGTTTCCGACAGTTCTGGAAACGCAAAAGTAACGAACTGGCGTTCCGTTGGGGCACCATCGGTATGTCCAGTTTGGACGAGGAGCGCCGCGCGAATTTCCGCGGCGCCATGGCCAAAGATCCGATCACCGGGAAAATTTTGCCGCAATACAAACGATCGCACACTTACTTCAAAATGTACTGCGTTTCCTTACCGATAGTCGCCATCTGCCTCGGCGGCGCTTTCTTGGTCATGCTCTGTTCCTTCCGCGTCGAAGACTGGTCCAGAGACTTTCCCGAACCGTACTGCTGTTTACCGAGCATCGTTTATTCGATCCTAGTTAACGTAATCAACGTGTATTACAGAAAATTAGCCATTTTCCTAACGGAATGGGGTAATACAATCACTTTCTAATAATAACACCATGTAAAACGTTCGATTGCAGAGAACCATAGAACAGAATCCCAGTTCGCTCTTCATAAAGTAACCAAATTGGTGTTATTCGAGTTTGTTAACAACTTCATGGCTTTATTTTACATCGCTTTTGTGGTACGCGATTTGAATAATTTGCGAAGTCAACTAAGAACCATGTTTATAACTTCGCTTTTCTTGAATAACTTCACCGAAACCTTACTGCCTATACTGGTGCAACTTACAACTAAAACGGTAACTTGATCCACTGCAATAATTAGGAAATGCTCGTAAATCATCGTTTCGTAGGTTGATAGTGCCAAAAAACGCATATTTTCGAATGTTGCTAAGGAATATTTGAAACCACCAGCCGACGATCGTTTCGATATGGTACCGACACTCCCGGAGAATGATCCCAGGATTGAATCGGCCGAATCGGAAGCGCTCCTGGATTCGTACGAGGAAACCTTCGATGATTATTTGGAACTTTTCGTGCAATTCGGTTATGTGTTCCTTTTTTCCTCTGTTTACCCGGAAGCCGCCATTTGGGCCTTGCTTAGCAACCTCGTCGAAATACGGGCCGACGCTTTTAAACTTTGTCGCATCTGTCGCAGACCGATGGCTCGCAAGGCGAAAAATATCGGAGCTTGGCAGGTGACTAATCGACTAATCGCGCAATTTCAAATACAAATTTGATTTTACAGAGAGCGTTCGAGGCGCTGGGGGCCTTATCCATCTTGACCAACTGCCTGGTTTTGTATTTGAGCCCGAGCAGTTGGTTAAGCGACGAAACCTCGCCGAAATTCACCAGCATCGAGCTTGTCATCATTTTCGTGCTACTCGAGCATTTCCTTCTTATCGTGCAGTATATTTTGCACATTTCGATTCCCGACCAACCGGAATGGGTCCGAGTAGCTTTGGCACGCGAGAATTACGAATCGAAACAAGCCTTAAAACACGAGGTAATGATCATTTTTTATTTATACAAATTTACCGATTTATTTCCCTAGAGGGAGCAAAGGAATCGACGGATTCTAACAAAAAGATTCGAATCTGAACCTGTGATTCTATAGCACAAAACAAGAGTTTATTAGATGACACACAAAAAAAAAATAATAAAATACCTTAACTTAATAACCTACCGACACGTTCACAGCCCTTTCAAGTCGAGACAAATTTAATCGATGGCCAATTTACGAAAGCTACCCTCGACACCGAAATGATCGCTGTACTCGATGGTACCATCGCGCGGACGTTCCGTCACTTTACAACTCTCCTGGTTTTGGAACCATTCTTCGTTTTCCACCAGGAAGTTATACCAGTTCCTCATTATCTGGTGAATCTTTGGTAGGGTGCCGCCGTACTCTTCCGGCAAGCAATGTTTCGGAATGTTCTTCTGCACTACATCGCAACTTTTCGAAACGATGACCTAGAAGAATTCCCTCCAGTTTCTTTGTTTCAATATGCGAATTTACTTACGCGATCGATCATTTTTTGCGTTAGAAAAGTCTTCCATACCGCGAGCATCTTGTCAACGGCCGATGGCGCGTTTACGATGTAGATAGCCTTGAAACGTACTACGTATCCCTTGTAAGCGATCGCAATGGAATCCTTGATTGCGGTGTTGATGCATTTGAGGAAATGTTTCATTGTGAAGTTGCTGCCATCGCATAACATTATGTCTCTTGTTACTGGGAAATCTTCTCTTAGAACGAGGTCATCTGGAACGCAAATTAAATCGATTTGTTTTTACGTCAAGCGACTCAATGTTGAATCTCTTTTATTTTTATATCATCCCCGTACTTCTATTCTTCTTTCTTTCTTCAGATGCTTTTCATACTGTAGTTTCTCTATTTTGAAAGTGCTCTGCAACTACATAGTACGAAAAATATTCATTCAGAGTGAACTATGCAACCCACATTACAACTTGATATGAGCCGAACGCTGCAATGGTTGCATGCTGCTTCCCCTAAATAAAATAATATAATAAAAAATTACTTACAACACATGTAAGAGTATTTAACGTAAGCCATGACATCCATAAAATCCACATCGGGGTTGTGAATACCGAGAAAAAAAATCCTTTCCCCTGTAGGTGTCAAATTTGGTAAAAACATGGCGTTTCTGCAAATAATAAAAAATTACTTATATATCAAAAAACAATAATTGAAACAAACCCGTTAAGCGCCTGATCAGCAATTTCCTTGCTGCGTGGATTTAAATTCGAGAAAACTTGCGGATAACTGTGTCGAACGTAAAAATGCCATTCGATTTTCCTTTTGCACCGTTCCATGTCGTATTTACAAGCTCGCAGGAAATTCATGAATTTATTTCGATCTATTTTTGAATTTCTATATTATCGAAAAATTTAAAAGCGTAGCACTTACCGTAATCCTTCGGGAAATAGGGAACACTATCAATCCACGTGTAAAGCAAATTAAGTTGATGTTCAAATTTTTCTGCGTCTTCTTGTAACAGTTTTTTCAATTCTTTAATTTCCTCATCGGTTGGTCGATTCATGACGACGGCACGCGGTTTTTGAAATCCCTTAAACAACGATTTTTGTTAAGAAACGTGCATTAAAAAAACCAGACGCACCATCTTCAACTAATTAATTGCATAAAGAAGTTGCAAACACACCGAGAGGAAGCTGAAACGTTACTGACCGTATTGTTGATTAAAGCGAGAAACTTGTTAAATCGTGAACCTTGGCGAACTTTATTTTTATTTATTAAAGTCGAACCTGTTTTTTCTTTCGAATTTTCTCGTCGCGAAGGTTCATCGTTATATACGTTCGATAAATTGGCGCGTTTCAAAATTTCCGCCCGAATTTTCGCCACGTGCATGGGAAATATTCGAATTCGTATCCGCGTGAATAATTTAGAGTGCGTTCAACTGCGACCAAAAAATTCTTGCGAGCGAAACGAAATTCTTGGTAATCTCATTGGAACAAGGCGATCCTTACCAGTGGGTGAGGAATCGAACCTTGATTGCGAACCTTGGAATTTCGATTTGAAACCAGAATGACGACGGCCAAAAAGAAAAAAAGGATTATAACGATCGTTTGGAGTTCCATAATATTTTCGAACGACTCAAAACTTTAAAACTCACCATAATTCGATCAATTACAACAAGTTACTGGTTTGATAATAACGAGATGAATATATAAATAATGTAACGACGCGACTTTTTCTATCCCTCTGGAAGTGTTATAAAATTAGCATAAATAATATTAGTAATTGCCTAAAAAAACTTATAAGTGACACTATTTTACCACATAACGTCATCGACTAATAATAATTGATATATTAATTTAATTTTTCCGTTTGTATTTCTCCGAAATCAACGTATGTGTAATTTTTAACTTAGTTTTTATAACAAGTATATGCGTCTATAGGTTTTGGGGAAAGGAAATCGAGGTTACCATCAGTTATTTCGTAATTAAGCGATATCTAATTAACGATTATTATCATAAGACGGTTGCGCGATCGATTAATTTAAGCTACGGATTTATTCAATTGTAACGGTCCAGACAAGGATAACGAGATTTTTATAGGTCAGGGTACAGAGATTCGGCAATTTTTACAGTGGCGCCATCTCTTGAGCCACTCGCGACTCGCACAACGCAACCCGTAAAACTATCTCGATATCAACTTGATAACGGATAAAATCATTAAAACAATTCAGATCACGACTAATCAGAATGAACAATGAGCTCTTTGTTTGGGCAGTGTCTAGGGAAAAAACCAAGGAAAAGAATGTAAGTTAATTGGTTAATTATTTATAAAAAGTTTGAAAAATGTTTTCGAAAATATTCAAATAAAAAATAGATGCGCGAACTGAAATGACTAAAAACAAATACTGTTATCGTAGTTATTAATGAAAGTTCAATGTCACCTATTCATGTTCCAACAAAAAATCGAAATAATTTTTTTTAATTCCTTTCAGAACTTCGGCTGAAACTTTCGGAGAAAACGCTTTACGGTATGTATTATCAATTATAATACAACGAATAATTGATTTTCATTAACAGAACTACAACTACGGATAGAAATGAACAACCAGCCAGCACATCACAATTTCGACGCAGCAGTTCTTGTTATACATCGTACAGACGCGAGGAAAGAACAATAACAATCAGCAATGCTACCACATCGCTACAATGTCCAGTGGCTTCTCAGTTGGTGCTCACCCCAATAACTAAAACGACCGACGCTAAAAAATTGATTGTTAAAAAGACTGGGAATTTCTACGATAATCGAGGTGACGTAGGTCCTCCGATCTATCCAACGCATTCGAAACAACGAGGCAAAGTTTTTATAATGAACAATGTAACATTTCTGGAAGGAAAAAACACGCGACGTGGTGCCGAAAAAGACGAAAAAGACTTAACATCGGTCTTAGAGCAAATTGGGTTCAAAGTTAAAATTTCAAGAAATACGAGTAAAAAAGTAAGAGACTAAAGTACACAGATAGTGACTAATTTTAAAAAATTTCAGGAATTGATAAACAGATTGCGATTGTTCTCGCAAAAAGACAGTTTGAAAAACGTCGATATCGGTATGGTGGTGATTATGAGTCACGGCACCAACAGCAACATCCCGGGTGGTTACACTGACGTTTTGTGTTCCGATGACAAAACGATACCCACCGACGACATTGTCGATATTTTTAACGAGAAAGCTTGCCCGAATTTAAAGAACAAACCGAAAATTTTCATATTTCAATGTTGCCGGTGAGTAATTGATAATGATAAGGTGTTTATGTCATTGAAAACTTGTATCGATAGGGATTCTCGTGAGAGCGACGCGATCCCTAAACCGACCATAGCGAAGCAAAAATCTGATGTTTTAATTGCTTATTCAACGCTTGCTGGTGAGTCACTTTCCAATATTTTTCTGCAACCAGTGTCACAGCATAAAGTACGATGTTTGTCTGAATGCTTGCATACCGAAACACAGAGTTTTATGTTGCATTGTTGCTTAACGAATGAATTTTGAATATGTGAATTTCAAAAACCTAGCAAAGAAAAATGATCCTGATTTCTTAAGAAATAATTTAAGTGATTGAAAAAATGGTGTGAAAAAAAATACCTGCTAATTCATGTACATATGTGCCGTCTATCCGTTGCCATATGCAACCCGCTTTACAACACGAAGCGCATGGCGTGTCTGAACGGTTGCATACGAAACCATAGAATTTCTATCAACCATCCTTCAAGTAGTTTTTACTTTAAGGTTTTTCATCGAATCGAGACCCAGTCAACGGTACATGGTACATTCAAACCCTATGCGACGTTTTATGCGAACATGCCCATGACAACCATTTCGAGGATCTGCTCAAGATCGTTAATAGTAAAATGGAATCGGAATCGCAATTGCGACAAGTACCGTGTTACGAAAATCGCGGTTTTCACAAATGTTATTTGCATCCGATATAAACGAATTTTAAATTATTATCATTAAACGTGTTTCGAATTTAAGATCATTTCAAAGTCATTAAGTTAGAATTTGTTGAAAAGCTGCGTAAATAAATTTCGAGCCGTTATCACGAACTCCTCAGACTCAGTCTCTTATCTCGGGAACGTCAAACAATAAATCGTAAACGAGATAAGTGAAATCGTTTTTGATCTTCTTTTCGTTTCTGGCAGACGATTCGTGCACACACTATGGAAGATCGGATTCTTATTGTTTCGTGTAGTTTTCGGACGTTCTTGGTGATTTGACGATGGTGAACGGTTACGGTACTATACAGCGTGGTGATGACCGCCCGGCCAAATTGCCGGGCGGTTGTATTTTTGGTTTCTACAAAACGACGGTGTATTTTACGTTTTATGTCGGTTTATATGTGGCGTTTTTGTCGTGCGGCGCTCTGATGTTTAGGATGCTGGAAACGGCTTCGGAGACCGCTGTTAAATTGAGAGTTGAATCGACGATCGCTAATTTTTTGAGGACGTATCCGAACGTGTCAGGTGAGTTGACGCAATCGATAAAAATTTATCTAGCAAAAGAATAAATTTACAAAGTTTATCTAGTAATGTTGATAAAAGAATTTACTTAGGTCATGGTATATGATGAAATATTTATTTTTAACTAATACTAATTAACTAATTTTCAGAACAAGCTCTCGAGCATCTAATTAAAGAAGTCGTTGCTGCGAGCGGCAAAGGGGTTGTACCGAGTAAAAACGCCACCGACACGGAATCGAACTGGAATTTCGCACAATCCTTCTTTTTCGCCGGTACCGTCGTTACTACCATAGGTGACGACGATTTTTAGTCGTCAAATCTTTGTTGACGCGTTGTCGTTTCTCAGGTTACGGTCGCGTGACTCCGCTCAGCAGGGCCGGTAAAATTTTCTGTATGGTTTACGGAACTGTCGGGATTCCACTTACTTTGGTCCTTTTATCGGCGCTCGTAGCGCGCCTGCTGGTACCAACGGTTGGTTTGTTGGGGTGGTTGAATGCTAAATTGGGGCCGTGCTGGCGGCCGCTCAACATCAGACTGTTACACCTAGTGGTTGTCGGTAAGACGAACAATAACGATTGCAGTTTTCTAAACGATTTTCACGCAGTGATCACTCTGGTTGTTGTTTTTCTCTTGATCCCCTCTGGGATCTTTTCGAAAATCGAGCCGACTTGGGATTTCCTGGACGCTTTCTATTATTGTTTCATCTCACTTACGACAATCGGTTTAGGCGATTACATACCTGGCGACGCGCCGGATCAGGCTTACAAATCTTTGTATAAAATAGCAACGACAGGTAATAAAAACACGGAATGAAAAAAAGTTAACATAGAATTGTAGGTTTTCTTTACCTCGGACTCACATTCGTCATGCTCACGTTGGCCGTTTTCTACGACATACCTCAATTGAATCTCGGCATGTTTTTCACTGAAGAGAAAACGGAACAGACACCTTTGTTACTTTCTGTAGTGACGATGGAGAGACGGAAAAGTGTGCAAAGGAAAAAACGTGACCGCACTATCTCTGAACCCTTAATTCTACCGTGACAATAATTGTTTCGATATTAATAAAGATGTTGAACAGATGTGGTTTTTTTGGAAGAAAATTTGTGGTTTTTAGGTAATCGTCCCGGATATGACGGCATCCTTAGCTCGACTTTTATGTCTTATCTGGAAATGAAACTTATTATCGCTGCGAAAATGTGCTCGACCGGTTGGATTAAACGAATTTTTTTCGTCGTCTACGTTTTGAGCTATTGTTATGGCGTTGAAGTTAAAAAATGCGGCACATTCGGCGATTGCGGGTCGTGCATACGAAATCATGGATGTTTTTGGTGCACCAGACCGAAAGAGGTAGGAAATTTTCGTTTTACTTGTTGACTCGGCGTTTGGAAATTCCAAAAATTATCCAAAGCTCCATCTGTGGTTCGGTATGCAACCACTCTGACACCAGTCGCGCTTCATATTGTGTTGCTGGTTGCCTGCCACCAACTAACTTGTTGCTTTTACAGAACGGTACAGTGAACCATTGCCAACAAGTAAGACAGGGAAATGTGTCGTGCGACGCTGAAAATTCGATAAACCCGAAAACTTATTTAAAAAAAATCGAGGATCATCCACTAGACACGCGTTCAACAAACGACGTGCAGCTAAGACCGCAAAAGGTACGAGCGAAACTTAGAAGCGCTGATAAGAAAAAATTCGATTTTCAATTTTCCCAACCGGAAAATTACCCAGTCGATTTATATTACATAATCGATAATTCGTTTTCAATGGAAGTGCACAAATCGAAACTAGTTGATTTAGGTGTGCAACTGGTGAACAACCTGTTCACCAACGACTTGCGAATCGGTTTTGGGAGTTTCATCGATAAAGTTGAATCACCAATGGTCAATATAGAGCCCAGAAGGTAATACTTTTTGGAGTGATACAAACAATTAATTTTCATTTTGTTGCAGTTTAAAAAACCCTTGCCTCAGTTCCGGAGCGTATTGCGTCCGCCCCTACTCCTTCAGAAACCACTTGCCGTTAACTAAGGATCACGCGGAGTTTTCGCGACGCGTTAAAGAAACGCCACCATCGGGTAACGTGGATTTCCCCGAAGGCGGTTTCGACGCCATACTCCAAGCGATTGTCTGCGAAACAGAAATCGGTTGGCGTCCGAAAGCTCGCCACCTTTTGGTATTCTCCACGGATGCACCCTTCCACGTAGCCGGCGACGGTAAACTAGCCGGCATCATCGAACCAAACGACGCTTTGTGCCACATGAAAAATCACTCTTACGATGGTTTAGCAAACGACTACCCATCGATTTCGTTACTGAACCACGTCGTGACGCAAAATAACGTCAACGTAATATTCGCAATCGTCGAATCCAGGAAATACGTTGTGGAACAATACGAACAACTATCGGCGAATATAGCGAACTCCAAAGCGGCTAGTTTAAAAGCGAATTCCAAAAATGTACTTAAACTGGTCGTTGATAATTATAAAGTAAGTACGTAAATTTAATTATCGTAAATAAATGGTGTTTGTTTAGGAAATCGTGAAAACAATCACCTTTACTACAAACGTAACTGAAGACGTTCGAGTAACGATCACGCCGCATTGCAATCATCCTGTACCAGAAGGTTGCTCACGTGTTCGTTTAGGTGAAGTGGTACGTTTCACAGCCACTGTGGAACTACTTAGATGCCCGGTGGAACCATCCAAACCAATTTTCGTTGCCCTCAAACCGAACGGTATCAACGAATCGATTGTAATTGAAATCGAACCGGTTTGCGAGTGCCCTTGCGCTTCCCTTAACCACCCCACGTACCAACAGAATTCAGCAATTTGTGGTGGTGCGTACTATTAAAACTTGTATTCTGTTTGAGTTTTTTCTAATAGGAGTCGGTGATTTGACTTGTGGTATCTGCCTTTGTCCAAGTAATCGCGGTGGTGGCAACTGCGAATGCGATAACAACAACGATAATCGTCAATTTTCGGACGAGGCTGCGTGCAAAGAAAATCAAAACGCGACCGTTTGCTCCGGTTTGGGTACGTGCAAATGCGGAAAATGCGATTGTAAAACGAATCCGAATACCGGCCGGAAATATAGGTGGGTCTTGTATTAAATCAATACATCATTAAAACGATTTGCTTTCAGTGGTAAATTTTGCGGTTGCGACAATGATTCGTGTTACCGAGAAAACGGACTGCTTTGTAACGGACGTGGCGCGTGTTCCTGCGGGAACTGCTTATGCGACAGCGGTTGGGGCGGTATCAGTTGTAATTGTCCGGATAAAAATGACACTTGCGTGAGGCGCGGTGAACGTGACCCCTGTTCGGGCAAAGGCAATTGCACGTGCGGTCGCTGCGAATGTTTCGACACCTACACCGGCGACTACTGCGAAATATGCCCGACTTGTGCCGAAAAGTGAGTTGCGCCAGCGCTACAATACAAATTAAAATTTTTTTTAAGGTGTAACGCTTTAAAAGATTGCGTCGAATGCACCGCTTTTCATGCCGGTACTTACGACAGAAAGCAATGCAAAATAAATTGCGTCGATTACAAAATCGATGTAACGGAGGACGACGTGAAGGAACGCGTGGAAAACGGTGAAAAAATTTGCCGTGCGACCGATAACACAGGAAAATGCGAAATCGTTTACGTTTACAAAAAATTAGACAACGACCGCCTGTTGGTTACGGTGAAAAAACAGAAAAATTGCGAACCGAACTTGTGGTGTACGTAAAACATTTATCCCACCTCCCGAATTTACATTTCAATTCCAGATTTCTTCTTCGGCATCCTCGGTTCGATTATTCTAATCGGTTTAATCACCTTACTGACATGGAAAGCGTTAACCGCGTTCCACGATAAAATGGAGTACTCGAAGTTCCTGAAGGAACGCAGCCAATCGAAATGGAACAGGAATTCGAATCCGCTTTATGTGAAAGCTGTGACAACCTTTGAAAATCCCGTCTATCCCAAACCTTAAGGTATTATTTTTACCCTTGTTTCTTGATGTTTTATTTAATACGTGATACGAAAGTAATAACATAACACCTTAAATCTTACTTTACACACTTAGGTAAAAGATAACCTTCGATTTCATGCATATTGGTACCTTTGAAATCTAAAACTATATCTCCTTTGATAAGGTGTCGATAAGACGATTTCGCCGTTGTGTCTTTTTTTCTCATCCACGCGGGCATTCTACCAAATTTGACATTTTTAAATTTCAATTTAACTGTACCGTCAGGTAATATTTCGTTATCACCATCCGGGTTACCAACTTCGCCGACCATCGTTTCGACCTTCGATTCGTTGATGTCGTTCTCCACTTGCGCTTGGTAATTTTCCATTCGTCGCGATAACTTGGAGACGCTTTCTTCGATTCGATTACCTGTTTTACAGAAAAAAAAAGGTAGGTTACAATAGTTTCGTTTGAAAGAAATTTTATTACCGAATTCATCGTACGCTTTGTTTTCTAAACCGGCCCGCTTCCTTTTACGCAAATCTGCTGGGCTGTCGGATTTATCGATTAAAATCGTACTGTTGTTGCTGCTGAATCGGACGTTCTTTTTACGAACTTCGGTTGTATCAGGAACAACGACTATGTTCGTTAAAAGATCATCGTTGATAACCGGATCATCCAGTTTGGGGGTTTTCTTCTTACGTTTCACTTCGTACGTTGATGATGTGTTTTCCCTGACGTCCGTCGAGTCGTCGTTAGGGTTAAAACAAGGATTCTCGGCGGCAGCCAGTTTCCTTTTATTTTTCTTTTTCCTTTCACTTATTGGTGCGTCATCGATTGTCGAAGTAGTTTCCCCTGTGGCCTCGGAATGTTTAGATTTTTTGGCTTTTCTCTCGAATTCAATTCCTTTTTCCTCGCCAACTTCCAATTGTTTCTTCTTCTTTTTCTTCTTTTCAGCTCCTTGTGTTTCATCAACTTGTAACGTGGAAGAAGTTTCCGGATCAACATGCTTCTTCTTTTTTTTCTCCCCAACTTTTATTACAGAAACTTCAATTTCAACATTCTCTAACATTTTATCATCAAAAGCCAAATTTTCAAAAACTAAATTATCACAGCCTTTACTTTTTTTCTTCTGTTTTCGTTCAACTTCCATTAAAGGTAAGTGATTGCGATCGTTTTCGATGGGAGTGCTGAAAGCCAAATTTTCGAAACCCGATTTATTTTTTTTCGAAACCTTCTCTTCGGTGCTGATATTTTCCAAACTTTCGCAGCGTTTAATTTTTTTCTTTAACTTTCTCTCAACCTCCATCAAAGGTAATGGATTGGTTTCATCACCAATTGGGCTGTTAAAAGCTGGATTTTCAAAACAGTGCGTTTTAATTTTTTCGACACCTCAGTTTCAATGTTTTCCAAAGCATCACATTGTTTAATTTTTTTCTTTTTCTTCCTTTCCACTTCAACTGAAGATGAGAGTGCTTCCATCATCAACGTCGGTGTTATTTTTCTTTTTTCTAGTTTTTTCAGGTACCTCACAATCTTCCTCTTGAATGGATTCCAACGGTTTTTTCTCCACAATAATTTCATTGTAAACAGGATTGAAAGCTGGATTAATTTCACCCAATTTATCTTTATGTTTTTTCGCTTTTTTAACCGGTGTTTGTTCGATTTTATCTTCATCGTTTAGTGTATTTAAATTATCGAAATTTTTAAATTTTTTTTTAGTGGCGTGAATTCCACATCGAGTACTTCTTCAGCTTTTCGCTTCTTTTTTTTCTTCTCCTTAGTCGGTTCATCATTTTCATTCAAGTACGAAACAAAATTTGAAACATTGCTCGAGTCTGTTTTGAAGCCAAAACCGAATGTTTGTTCAGATTCAGATTCGGAACCGTTCGATACTTTCGTTTTTTTTAAAGTGGGTAACTTTTGTTTGAAGTAATCGAACATGTTACCTCCATTATACGTTTCAACGCCAAATTTTTTATTTTCCGAATTGTCGAGTTGTTTTGATTCCTCAGGTATTATGTTTTTTTCTTTTTTCAAACTTTTTTTACCGAAAATATTAGCCAAATCTTTTTCGCTGTACCTTGAAAGATCTTTACCTCGGGTGAATTTATGGTAATGTACTCTAGCTTTCGATTTTTGGGATTTCTCTTCCAGCGATTGAATATTCAGGGATTCATCTTCTTGTTCTTTTTGTCCGTCGTTAAACTATTCAAGAGTTGGGAAAATTGGGATTCATGTTCGGTCCATTGATCATCGGTTTCTTTGAAACCCATACCTTCAATAAAAAAAAAGTTACTAAAGAACGTTTTGGGGTTTTGACAATTACCTTTACTGTCATTTTTATAACGCACACTGATATGTACCTTGATGCCATCTTCTTTGGCACCGAGACCTTTTCCTACGGACCAACCCATTTTTTCGAGTAGCTTCTGTCCGAATTTATTCTTGTCTGCAATTTCGCAACACTTATTACGATTAATAAAAATAATAAATCTAGGATGTTACCTTCGCTCCATTCTTTTCCCCTGGGATTAAGAGACCATTTTTGCTTCTTCCTGCGTTCCGCTAGCATGGACATTTTCACATTAAACAAGGGAAACAGCGTGTTTTCACCTTACAAATAGTTTGGTTATGATTCGAAAACCATCGAAAATAGGATTGTCAGACATAAATCGTCGTATGACGTCATTAATAAATCGCAGAAATACGCCAAAGCGAAGCGTAGAACGTCAACGCGTTAGGTTATGTTTATGTTTTATTTATAATGGAGGACTAGACATTAAAAGTTTTCTAATTAAGAGATTAAAACGTTTCCTGGTACGAATCTCTGATTGTAAACGCTTGAATACGACTTATAAAATCCGTTGGGATACGTGGCGATTTCTAATTATCGCTATGGCAGGTTTTATTGTCTCGGGAATGTAGGTGAGTGTTGAAAATTACGCTTCCGAGACGAATCGCTCGTTAGCTTTCGAATTACATAAATATCGATCGTTACCCTTAATTTTAGATGGGCTATGCTCCTTTTCGATATGTACGCGAAAGGAAAGGGATCGGCAGTGCCGTCAGATGCACAAGCGAGAGAAAAATTGGCTTTGTACGTGTACGAATATTTGCTCCACGTTGGAGCGCAAAAAGCGGCCCAAACATTCCTATCGGAGATTAGATGGGAGAAAAATATAACGTTGGGGGAGCCCCCAGGGTTCTTGCACTCGTGGTGGTGTGTTTTTTGGGATTTGTATTGCGCTGCGCCCGAACGTCGTGATACGTGTGAACATTCTTCGGAGGCTAAAGCTTTTCATGATTATGGTTTTGTGAATTCGGGTTTCGGTGTGAATGGTATGGCTCATAATGCGGGTCCGGCGCCCAGTCCGCTTGGTCAGATGCCTCCCGGTGGGGATGGAATGCCGGGAGGACCCTTGCCCCCCGGTTTCTTCCCAAATTCGGGTATGCGTCCGTCGCCGCCCACGCATCCTGCTGGTCAGCCGTCGCCTCATTCTCAGCCACCTACACCTCACGCGCAAATGATGGGGTCGCAACCTTTTATGGGACCGAGATACCCCGGTGGACCCAGACCCGGCGTGCGAATGCCGATGGGGAGTGACTTTAACGGACCCGGTGGGCAACCGATGATGGATCCAACCAGGCAAGGTCCACCGGGTATGAACCCGATGAACAGAATGAATCCACCTCGAGGACCGGCAATGGGACCGATGGGTCCGGGTGGTTACGGCGGTCCGGGTATGCGGGGTCCACCGCCGAACAGTAGTATGGGACCGATGCCGCCGATGTCGATGACAGGACCCGGCGGACCGCCACAATGGCAGCCCAACACTTCCACTCCAATGAATTATTCGACGTCTTCGCCAGGAAATTACGGCGGTCCGCCCGGTTCGGGGGGACCTCCAGGACCGGGCACTCCAATAATGCCGTCGCCGCAGGACTCCTCCAACTCGGGAGGTGAGAATATGTACACGATGATGAAGCCCGCAGTGGGAGGCAATATGCCCGGGGAATTCCCGATGGGCGGCGGGCCGGATTCCGGACCTATGGGACCGATGGGCCCGGTGATGAACAGCGACGGTATGGAAGGTATGAAAAATTCGCCGGCGAACGGCGGCCCCGGGACACCGAGAGAAGACGGCAGCGGTGGCATGGGCGACTACAACCTGGGCGGCTTCGGTGGACCGGGCGAAAACGACCACAGAGAATCGGCGGCAATCTTAAAAATCAAGGAAAGCATGCAGGAGGAGGCGAAACGATTCGAAAAGGACTCCGATCATCCGGAATACTTTATGCAATAAGTATGCGTAAATGGAATCGGATCTTATATGTAACTGCATGTCTTTTTAAAGGGTGGGGCAGGTTATAATTGGTGTAGGGTTGTAACTGTCTGGTAGGTTTTTTTTTGTTTGTTGAAATTTTTCAATTTTTAGACTCTATTTTCTAATCTGCCCTCACCCAAAAAAAATTCAACTTTTAAATCATTGAGTGTTTACTACATGCAATAGGTAAGTGTAAAACGAAAAACAATCTCGTTATTATTCTTGTTCCTTAATCGTTTTTGTCCGCATATTTATTTTTTACTTTATTGTGGATTATTTATGATTTTTTTTTTGTTTTATAGAAATTTTTTTTTTTTGGTATGTCGCATCACATTTAATTGTCGAGATTTTTCATCTTAATAAAGGGATATTGAAGATTACATTATTTTCTCGAAATATTTCCACCTTTTTCATAATTCGATGTGTATTAGGAAAAATGTGTTGGAAAAACGGATCGATCGAGGCGCGGTGGTGGCACTTTCCCTTTCGTAGAGACAAAAGTTTCCCTTTCAAGTTGATCGACCCCTTAGTTTGATTCCCCTATTACCCCTGGCTTCGTCGTCATTCGCGGTGCGCGGCGGCCATCGCTCTAAGGGCGGGTAGCTTCCCCTAATTCGTTTCACCGTTGGGGATGAAACGTTCCCGATTCCGGAATCTCGTTATTTCGGGAACGGGAATAAATAATCAGATCGAACAATTCTGTTCGACTTCCTCAATTTTCAATTAGGGGGACGTCCGGTGATAATTATCATTTAATATTATTTCTATATATCGAATGGTATAAAGACTGAATGCGATCTTCTTTTAATGTTCGATAATATATACTTTATATTCATCGCCTTATTTTTTGGACGAATATCGAGTTTCACGTTGGACGTTTTGAATGACGTACCGGGCGTTCGGTGCTCTTTCAATAAAAGGATTTTTGAATAACGCGCCGAACGGTTTTCAGAAGCACGCAGGTGGCCATTTATTCTATTATTTTCGGAATTTCTATTGTGTTCGCGAAATCGGACGATTGTTCGGCTCTATCGATTGGTACCCAACCGGCTCTACCTGGACAGATAGAAATACGAATAATTTGTTTTTATTGCCGTTGTCGAGTTTCATTTACGACGGTCGTGTAGCGAATGCTACGGTTCCCGAGCCTAATACGGGACTGTTCTAAAATTCCACACATTCTTCAATCAGTCATAGAATCCTAAAAATCTCATTTTATTTTATTATCTTAACGAATGTCGGTTATATTAAGCGGGTACACACTTATATTCTAGTTGCCTTCCAGTTATTTTGAGCATAAAAAAAACTTTGGTACGTATTCTCCTAGTCGCAATTTTTTTCTTCCAGCGCCATACTTTAATTCTCGCTGTCAAACTAATCTACATGAAACATAGATTAATACCCAAGATGTTTTTCTTTTTTTTCAGTTACATCGACGAAAAAAAGTTAACGTCCCAAATGACGTTTACGTGTCGGGGATCCATTTTCGATTCGTGCAATTTGCGTGTACCTGCTGCATAGAGGTCGGTTTCCGATTGGCGGTTCGAAATGCATCGGGCATTCGTCGCCGCCGTTGGCGAATCTCATTGCGCTCGATGCACTTTCCGTACATTACGCAATTGCATGTGCATTGCGCTCCCGACCTATCCGACGTCCACGAGGCGTGGGGAATGCGTGACCGCCGACACGCACTGCCTCGATTATTTCGTCGATTTTTTGCACACCGAACAATAATTAAAACAATCCGCCACAACGGGGGGTTCGTTTGAACTATTTAAACAATCTATGGATTTAAGTGACTGCAAAACGTCAATCGTGGATATAAATATATTTATATGTACTATTAAACATAGTAAGCAATGTATTTTAAGTGCGCGATAATTTATATTCAACATCATATTCCGTAGGTATGGTACGAGATGTCTGAATTTTGAAACGGACCCTATTGTCAGCTTTTCTAACGTTCATCAACGTCTGTTCAGCTCACAATTACCTAAGAAGAAGAAGGGATCCAGAAACATCTTCGACCGTTGGTGACCTAATAATAAGAAAGCCAGGGGTGTAATTAGCACTTTAAAATCGCTTCTTTTATCGCAGATGAAACGTTTTCAGGTACGTAACACGGTATACAGTACTCCCCTGTCGTCGCGCAAACAAAGCAATTGTATCCGTGAAAAGTGATATTTGGAACTTGTTCCGAATATTTTACCATTGTTCGATGAAAAAAAAATCGAGTTCCGGTTCCGTTTATATACATTTGACCTTAGCTTCATTGTGCCGGAGGATTTAAAGCGCGTGGAAATTTAACAAATTTTATTCGAGTCGATGTTAAATTTCCCACAGGAATCGTCTATTTAATAGGGTGGTTGCGATCTTGTCTATTTCAAGATAAACCAGGTACGACGTGTCAAAAGGTTAGTAACCGTTATTCCCAAATGGGACCCCTTCGGATCTTCGTTTCGATTGCAGCTGTTTCTCGTGTTTGAAAACGTTTGTAACGTCTCGTCTCCACCTAACGGCGCGATGATTCTCGATTAGTTAAATTAATAATTGAAACGACCCATTTTATGGTCAATAAATCGGATGTTACATCGTTCGAAACCCCTCGAATGATAAACAGGTTTTCACGTTCTTTATTATACGGGTGTTTGATAAATCGGCTGCGACCGATCGTCGCCTTAGGGGGGACATAAATTTATTCCTTTTTGTACATATAACGTAATTTAGAATAAAAAAACGACAACGTTAAAAAAATGTGCTTCACAAACACTAGGCCCCGGAGGGATTCGAACCCTCGATCTCCTGTTTACTAGACAGGCGCTTTAACCAACTAAGCCACGGCGCCGTTCGTTCATTGAATCGTTCAAAGTGCTATTTCAACCAGCATTATTCTGTGAACTTTCCTACATTAAAATGGCATTTTTAATAAAATTAATCGTCATTTTAACTATATGGTGGTACGCGCAACTGAATTTTCTAACGTTTTCTCGATTATTCGACTAAAATATAACTTATTTCATAATCACGTGTCATTAAAGTGACCAATAGCGTGGCGCTTCGCGCCCAGTACCGATCGTCAAAGTTGACGCATGTCATTTACGATTGTTGTTCTCGATAGCTGAAGACGTACATAGTTTGTTGTTAATTAGTGTTTAAATAAAATAAAGTGCATATGAATACGACGGTGGTAAAAACGGCGCCGATAACGATGAGCAAGCTCTACGTTGGCAATTTACCGACAGAAACGAACGAGGACGATGTACGGCAGTTGTTTGTCGAGCAAAACTTGTCGTGTACCAACATTCTGGTGAAACGTGGAGGTTATGCTTTTGTTGAATGCGCTGATCAATCGTCGGCCGACAAGGCGATCGATAAATTAAATGGTGAGTACACTTTCTCTGATCAGAACGGAATGAATGAATGGTACCGTGCGGTTTTTTCTTTCTTTTTTTCGTCGGGGCTTGCGACTGGTCGGTACGTCCCGCGTTGCCGGTACGTTTTTATTTGTACGATTTTCCGGAAGTGTACGCGCGTGCTATTCGGCGACGGCGTTGCCATATTTTATCGCATTTTCGTGAAACTCGCATCATTTTGGTGAAAACTTTTCAAATCAAACGGAAAACATTTAATTTTATTTGAATGTGAAATACGTGCTACATCCTAATCCGATAAGTTGACAACACCGAATAATTATTTAAATTTAACGCTGCTATTGTTTGACAATTGGAAACAATTTCCAGCGCCATCTCCAATTGAGTAGATAATTAACAATATCACCAGAAGGAATCGTCACTTTCATCATAATTTAAGTACTTTGCTACCTGAGTCACCGAGGTTTTTGTACAATAATTTACACATTTCTTGTCGGCGATTTCAAATTTCTTTTGCTTCTCAAAATTTTGAATCCATCTTTTCAGCTACAAAAATCTTAAATACATAATTGTGATCGAATACAAAACAAAGAAGTTGTGGAAATTTAACTTATGCGATAAACTTGAATTTTTTTTATTATTTCAGGTTACAATTACAATGGTTCGCCGTTGGTTGTCGAGCCGTCCGTAGCGTCCGGTAAAAAAAGGTGAGATTATCAGTTTCGCGTTGAATTTCATCGTTTTAAACGGCCGATTTTCCGGTGCGCACCGCCGCTGCCGTTTTTTCCTTTCTGCTAAAGTTCTAATTAACGACCGGCGGCGGCCGTTCCGGCCCAAATCAAACATCATTTTCGTCGACGACGATGGCCGTTTTTCGAGGGCGCCAACTGTCGGAACATGTGTCTCGTATTTTCGGTCGTCGACAGTTCTTTATTTGTTAATTTTTTTTTTTTTTTTCGTTCGCCTATTCGACGTCCGCCGCGATAAATCGCAATCGACCGCTCACGGACGGGCGAAGGGGAGGCCGATCGCGGTCGGTTCTTTCACCTTGTCCGAGGGGGCCCGGGGGGTGGGGTCCCGCACGAAATTCGGACGGCACGCGCGAGCTTCTCGTACGCGTATATATAGATGCACGTAACGAGTGTCCGTGTGTGTTGAAAATCAAAAGGCATCTGTCGGGTGCATCTTGCAATCTGCGGGGCCGCCACCTGATCTCGGTGCGAGCCAACATTTTTTTTAATCGTTCCATCGATAGGTTATGGCGCCCACTGAAAATTAAGCGACGTTCATTCGAACTAATCGATGTAAACTACTTTTCCAAGACGACGTCGGAACATTATTTTAATTAAAATTGCGGCTATTAATTTTTTTTCGCCAAATAAAAATTCCAGTCGCCGGTTGCATGTAAACGACCCCAAATCGCGTACCTACATTATCAAGGTGTACCGCGGGTAGCTCGGGACGTAAAAAAAATTAACGATAATATCCACGTCGCGTTTATGTTTATTTATTGGGGCGATAATGGAACGGGACCCGATCGAGATTCGCGTGCCTCGTGCCTGAATTGAAAAAAAAAGAGATAAGTAAAGACAGGTGCGCTCGATGAATAACGTGACTCTATGATTGGTTATTCGCTTTCGTCGAATTAGTTCCAAAATATCGTAGTTCATTAGTATCACTTAACATAATGACGTTTCCGCTATTGCATAACCTTCCAAATTGGTGACAAAGTCGCATCGATTTATCTAATTTATGTAATTAGTTTTTCTGATTGCAGTTCCAGAGGTAGTAATGGTGGATATTCGGACACGTCGCCAACGCACGTCACTAACAACGGTTGGGTGTAAGTAGGCATTTATATTAGAAACGTATCTTTAAGTCAAACGTCAAGTCCCCCCTCCCCCTTGTGTTGTGCATAGAGTTGGACACATTTGCAATAGTGAATAAGGTTGTGAATTAATTCACATTCACAATTTTCTGAAAATTAAATTAAATTCCCGAAAAAGTTGTGAATAATTCAGAAAATATGTAATTAATTTTAAAAAACCTGTAAATTTTTTTAAATTCACAAGTGAATCTCCGAATCTTTTCTTTTATCGCGTCCACCTGAATAGTAAATCGGTTTTTCTCAGAGGATCACAAAATTACTGTTCAGTGAGCTTGCGACAAACAAGTTACACATATGCGTATTTTTAAATTAAGAAAGAGACACATATTTAGTTGTGAATCACAGCTTATATTGTTTCTGTAATTATTTACATTATTTGTGAATTATTCATAATTTTTTTATGAATTTAATTTGATGTTGCGAATGTGTGACCTGAATTAATTCACGTTCACACTTATGCATGTGAAATAGGTGATGTTTGAGTGAGATATTCACATTCTTATTTATTAATACAGATGCGCCCAACTCTGGTTGCGTCGTCGATCGAGAGGAGGGTGAGGGAGGGAAATCTGTGCTACGGGGGCGATGACGACGACGACGTCGTCTCGACGTCCTTGCAAAGGATGCGAAAATGTTCGCTCCCTTATCGATCGACGGATGGTCCTCCGCAAACGTATACATATTGAAAATTTTCGATCACTTGTTGCTCGTCCCCGGGCCGTTTGTCGAATAACGAAGGGCCAAACTGCATTATGATAATTTGCATTATCGACGATCGTTTCGAAGAAAACGAGTCGTCACGCGCCCGGAAACGCTTCCCCGAAAAATTCGACACACGACGTTGAAACGGGGGCGCGTCTCGCTCCTCGGATCCATTTAATTACAGGGTGCTTTGACCCGAAATTTCGAGCACGCTATCGCCCCCATCGGTAGATTCGGGGGCGAAATATATATATAAAAAAAATGTGAATGTGGCGGTGTCGTACGTTTCGGACGGCGCGGCGTCGGGGGTTGAATAAACTCCGCTCGCGTCGGGGATTTATCGGATTTTTTTTTCCGTACGTTACTCGATTGTCAGATTCCAAATCAACTGGGAAAAACATTCGTTTTACTCGGATCCTTAGATTTATCTAAAACTTATTGAAATTTTTACGACTCGTCGGTTTATCACCTTGACGAACGCAGGTAGGTTTTTGGTATAAAGAAACAAACGTTGTCTCGAAATATTCATTAAATTGAATATAAATAAATATAAGGACGTTTGTTCCAACTGGCGTTGTGAACCGTCACTGTACCGTGACGATTCTGCGCACTTCATTAAATCAAACATATTTGATGAACAGCGCAGAATCGTGACGGTATGATCGTCGGCAGACAATCTGAAAATGCAATTTGTTCAATGTTTAAAAACCCAAAGCTCGTTTTTATAGAATTGAATTAATTTCATTACAATGGAACGTTAAATTTGCATCGGTTGTACGTTAATAATGCCCAAACAAAAGTTACCGAAATATTTGCGTCGGTTACGAGCACGAGGAAACGAAACCTATCATTTCGCGTAACGAAATTTTCGCTAATCACTACTCGGCGACTCCCAGTTTTTTTTCCCCCCAACAATAAGTACCAAAATATTTGGGCCATATGGGCACACCTCCCACGCACCTGGTCTCCCGACGTTTTTTTTTTTTTATTTTTCGCACGTTTTGTCATCGAATTTCGGGCGTGGAATGTTAAAGTTCGCGACGACGTGACGGTTTAAAAGTCTCGGCCGTTCGAAAAATCGAAGACATTCCATTCGGCGGGCCGGTTTTTGGCGCGCGAATTCCAGGTATTTCCTTTTAGGTAGAAATTCGAACGTAAACGCGCGGGCGTTGGACTACCTTCACTACAAAATAGTATACGCGGCACACACACACAAACACCGGCGGCGTATTTATAGAAATTCCTTCCGAAGGGTTCGCTAACCGACGATATTATTAAATTTCATTAAAGAAACTACTTAATCTTAAAATTATATTTTAAATATTAATATCCATTGTGTTTCGCAACGGTTTATTAAATTTTTTACGAAATGTAAATTTCACGGTTTTAGCCGCGTCGTTTGGTACGGAACGCAGATTATCCGGCGTGAAAGATCCGCGACGAGGGTTGCTGCGTAGGATTGTGCGTTTTTTTCGTTGTTTGTCGATAGACAGCTGCGAGCTCGCGCCGAAAAGAAATTTTGTATAATGCAGCTTCCCGGCGTTCTTCAGGTAGAAACAATTTTTTTCCTCCGTCGGGGCTACCTGAAATTCGAATCTATTTTCGAACCGACGTTTGCCCATCGAAAATTTCGCGGTCGTTCGCTCGATAACGACTCGAACGGCACACTCGGGCAAACGGTAATGTGCCGCTCATTCGCTCGAATTGCGCAGTGGAATGGAGAAGAGCGGCACTTTCAGAATTATGAATAGTTCAATGATTCGAGTCAAATTTGAAAGTGTTGTCTAAAAATTTATGCCCATAAATATTCAATAAACCGTTCCGCAGTTTGATTGAAACCATTAAATTGGATCGATATGAGGAAAAGTTTGAGTGAAAATTTCATGAGGGTATTTTTCAAAATTGTCATTTCTGCTTCTAACGGAATTTGATAAAAATATTTTTAATGCATATTATTTCGTATTTAAATTGTATATATAGTTTCACCGTTTCACCATTTCCGAGATATTTTGAAGAATATGTTGAAAAAGATAGGAAATGATTGAGCAAATTTGATAATGAAGCGAACGAGTGAGACGTGTAGAGCAATTGCTGTGTCGTTCGTTTCGTATGAGCTCAGTGTGCCGTTGTACTCAGTATGGTTCGTTCGTTCAACGTAATATAGTATGAAATGCCACGGCACAGTGTGTCGTAGCTCACTGTACGGTTCGTTACTTGAAACGGCACGACTGGGTGAGCGGAGCGAAAAGAGTCGGCACACTTTAAATGAACGAACGACTCTATACTAATACCTAATAGTAACATGTAGGTATTGCCACCTGAAACGTTTGAAAGATTGAATTAACTATTATAATCGCATGAAACCTACGAATTTCGTTAGCATTATGGTCGGTTTATTAATATTTAAAAACTGAAAATGCGTATTTAGTATGAAATAATTGAATTGCTTTTTGGATATAATTATTGTGGAAAGACAGCTTTACATTTCATTTCGATGGAACATTTTTGACTACGAAAGGAGTTACTTTGAATATATTTTTGCGGTCTAGGAATATTTTCATTGTCACACATCATACATTATAAAATGTCTAAAAAATTGAACAGCGTTTTGTGATTCCATAGGCGTCCGAACAAGCCCGGCTTAACGTTATTCGATGATTAAGCGTTACTTAAACATAAGTTACTAACAATTTAGGTTTCCTTTTTGTTTTCCGACGCCGTGTCGTTCCTACCTCGTACTAACCAATTTTTTCTCTCGTTTTAGGCGCACGAACGTGGCCGGTCGATAGATGATGAAGCGAAGAAAATGGTTTTGTCTATTGCGTTCGTTTTTCCTCGTTTTTTTTCTTCTATTTTTTTTTTGCGCGCCGCAACGGACGACTAGTAGAGGTGTTTTTTACGAATAAAGTAATACTGATCTGTTTGTAGTGATAGCCGAGACAGGAGTTTGTTTGTTGTTGTTGTTATTGCCGCCATTTTTGTTGCACCGCCATTGGTACCGTTTTCACGGTGACGAGCGATTTCGTGGAATCGCGGCGCCACCCGTCACCGTGTATGTCGTTAATGAATTAATTCGCGAAATCCGCCGTCGACGGTGTAGCGATGGTGGTGGTGGTGGTGGTGGTGGCGGCGTTGTACTCCCCTCCTGCGACTTGGGTGGGGGTGAGCGTTCCGGGGAAATGGGCGTGACGGTTGCGCCGTCGCCCGTCGGAGCAGACGCCGAGGTTCGTTTCGTGCGTCGGACCTTTAGTACGTATTAGCTCGCATTTGGAGTGATATGTTGTGTTACGTCATTTTTCCGAAAAACGTTTTTTCGTTTCGCTTCCAGGAGTGACCCTTTCGGCGCGTTTTTTCTTTATCTTTCGGTCACGGTTGTTGTTTTCTCTTCAGTAGCCGGTTAGTGGTGGTACCTTTTGTTTCTTTTTCCGTTGTCCGGCTGTTTTGTTGTTGGTTTTTTTCGTTCGATTTTCCCGTCTCAGTTGGAGTAGGATTAATTGGTGTGGTGTGTGGCGTGTGGGAATTATGGAGAAATTTCAGGAGCAACAGCAACAGCAGCAAGACGACGATCACGATCAGATATTCGAGGCGGAGGAGCCGGAGCCGAGGTAAGGAATATCGATGACCTTGATAATTCAAACGCACACCGTTCGACGTTTTTTTTTCTCGATTGTTTTTCGTTAATCGTAACATAACCTAATTACGACCCACATGGTGAGTCGGTTCACCACGTGACCCGATAACTTTTTCGGTTTAGTTTTTTTATCGATCCACCGTCGTCGTAGCCCGTGAGATAGGTACGATCGGAATCCGAGGAAAACGGGGCCCCAATTCCGAGAATCGACGACGACTCTCTCTCTGGTAAAGTAACCGAAAATGCAGATAAAAACACATCTCGGGGCATTGTCGAAACGGCCGACGTTATAAATTCATACCGGTCGGGCAATAAATATCGGCTTGGCGTCTCGTTTTCACCGCTAAAATTAGAATGCTTTATTAGAAACGCCGCCGCCGCCGCCTCCTCCTGCTCGGTAGTGTGCCCGAGCGGCGGTGGCGACGATCCTGTCGGCTAGAAGAAAAGGTTCCGCGCGGCGAAATACAAAAAATGTGTACACCCAACCCCCGGGGCCCCCCTCGATCGTTCCGAGAATTCGACGACGATGCGCCGGATACGGCGTAAATTTTTTCACGACACCTCGTCGCGCTTCGGCGGCCTTTCTTCTTTCTTTTTTTTCTTCATCTTCATCTTATTGTTGTTATTGTTGCTGTGGGTCTGACGGCGAAATTTTGCGCGCCCCTTCGGATCACCTGTGTATCGTTTCCCTTCGTTTCCATGTCCATTCAACCGGAAAGCCGAAACGAAAGGCGAGGTATGAAAACGTGCCCTTAAAACAGGCGCCGCCACGTTCACGTGTACTTTGTACGAATTTACTTCTTAATATTAATGATAATTATTATAATTTATGGATTGCCGCTTTTTCTACTGCAAATAAGTAAAAGCTATTAAACGTACAATTTTAGTATCACAGTAAATATTTCAGTCTATGAAAAATTGTAACCGATCTGCCAACAAATATCTTAAATAGAGGCTGTTGATGAAGCAATTTCTGACAGAAGGTTGCCCCTTTGTCTTGTAAATATTTGTTGAGACTATCACTAGAATTGTTAATCACGTTGGTTTAGGATAGATAGAATGATATTAATTTTATGATCTCTCTCGTTGTTTTCATTGTTTGTTTCTCTCGTTCGCTGGAAAATCGTTACCTACTTACCGAGATAATGCCTCAGATTTTTTCCAATCCGAATTGTCGACGGCGTTTCCCCAAACTTTCAGTAGTTTTAAAAAAAGAACGAAGAGGATGTTTCGTTTTTTTTTTTAAATAATATTGGGCAGTTTCTTCAAAACTTTGATCATTCTCTCACAATAAGACCAGCAAATCAGTTGCTAATCGCCAGGAGTTTGCGCACTACGTTTTTAAGGCGCCGAAAATCTTAGAGCGCAAGCGTTCGACGATGTCAAACCAATTTGCTGGTCAGTTGAAACGAGCCTTATACTAGGTTTCAATTTCAATTTTGATCGACTTTCTCGAAAAATATTTATCGTAGATTCTTTCATCTTTTTTCTTCCCATTATACCAGTCGATATTTTTATCAATTTATTCGTACGTTGCAATTTTTGTATTGTCGAAATTGTTGCGGTTTTCAGGTTTTAACTGTTTGTAGCCCTTCGAGTATTTCTTCGAATTTTTTCTTGTTGTCCGATTTTTTTCTTATTTGCAACCCGAATTGCGAGGAATTTTTGCGAAGTTTTTTCGGAAAACAAAAAAAAATTCTAATAATTAAAAAAAATCGGAGAATCACATTTTGAACTTGAAAAAGGAAACAGAAAATGAGAAAACGTGGTTTTTGACGTTCTTTCGATTGTTCTACACAGCTCCTGGACATACTGCTTTTGTTCTTTAGTTCTTTTTTAGTTCTCAACTTCGATCGAGGAGAATTTTTCAAAGTATTCAAAAACAAAGGAAACATCAAAATTTTATGACTGGAAGCCGAAAATTTAGGAGAACAAGTTGTAAACAAAATGAATTTAAAGAAGATTGTCAAAGCTCTAATCAGATACACGAAACTCAAAACAGTCACATGCTGGTTGCTATGAAAATGAAAATAAACGGCACAAAAAAATAAGTTGCATGTTTACTGTACGATTATGAAGATAACCTGGATCACCGATCAATTCTTTCGTTGTTTGAAGAGCAAAGTCGTGTGATGCAAGAATTCGAATTCAGAAATTCATTTACGAGTTACAAAAAAAAAAACTTTTACTTGTGGCAGTTTTTCTCCGTAAAATTCAATAAATTTGCTCATTTTTCTATTAAAATGTTTACAGACACACGTATCGCTTGAAATCAATTTGTGATCAAACTACTCGAAATTAAGTCTGTCGATTCATTGGTCCTTCGAGCCGGATCAAACCTACGAATACTGAGTTTCATACATTTCAACATATGCAATATGTGAAATTCGGTTCGAACTACAATTTGGATTCGATATAATCGGATAAAAATTTCGGAACAAGTTTTATTTTTTGTGCTTCTACTCTGAATACGAACTGATTGGTTCCGACAGTTTTTAATACGTATGTCGAACAAGTTGAAGTATGTCCTTGCGAGAAATGAAATTACACTTATATACACATATATTTGCAAATTAAAAAACAATTACATATTTCGTTGTGAATTTAAGAAAATTCGTTACTTATTTGTGAATTATTTACAATTTTTTTGTGAATTTGTTCACATCCACATTTGCAAATAGGTGATGTATGTGTTAATTCACATTCTTATTTATTAATACAAATGTGTCTAACTCTAATTTTCCTCGTACCTAAGTGTAATTAAATTGATTCAAATCTATGGCGCAATACTCCATTGTATCTGATCGTTTTCTTAGTAGTCGCATGCGACTTTTGGAACTCAATCTAAGTACAAGTTTGCCCGTTGATATCGTGTAGCAATGTGATTTTGTAGGAGAATCGTATTTATTGTTTCTATCTTTTCCTTATTTTCAAATTTCGAGATCCAAAGTACCGGCGTCACAGAATGCGATACTCATTAGCATCTCTCGTCGTGTACGTGAACACCGTCATCCGGATGGCCGTCTTCCCCGCACGGCGCGGCTCGGGGGCCCAAGGGGTGAAATTCCTGGAACCACATAACTGCCGAATATTCCGAAGCCCGTGTTGTCAAGGCGCCCTCCCTTCGGCCCGCGTTCAGTTCAAGGCCGCGCCACCCCCTAAACTTGTCCCCTTTGTCCCTTACGGGCCCTTTAGCGGAACAGACAGAGATCGCGACCGATTTAATTGCTTTTCGGTGTGTGTGTGTCTGTGTGTACGTACGTACGTACGTTTATGTGTGTGTGTGAGCGCGCGAGCGAGCGAGAGCCAGCTGCTAGATGGGCCAACGTTCGACGGTTTTCGGAGTCTTTTTCAAAGAGAGAGGCCCGAAGTCAGTAGTCAGGCCCGGGGCCGTTCTTCATGTGTATTTCCGACGTTTCGCAGGGGTTGACGGGGGGCGCGAGCCGAATTGCCGACTCGATTTCTCTCGTTTTTTTCTTTCCCCGTTCCTTCCTTCGGCCAGCTATTTCTTTGCCACCTACGTCGACTCGCCTCGACCCGATGCTACAGCTTTGGCAGGTTGATCGAGCTCCGCGTTAGTTTCGATCTTTAATTAAGGTCTTTAATTGGATAATATATGCGAGCGCGATGACCGATTAATAGTCGTCTGATGTCACCGCGCGTATATTCAGATCGGATGCGCAGTCGACTAGTACGCTACGCGGACCGCATTCCAACGGTTTGTTTCTGCATTCCTCGTGACCGCCGCGAAACATCTAGTTTTGAATGAATCCATCGAGGAGGAGTTTGTTAACACGACCGGCACGTAGAAGTTTCGGGCGGTATCGTGTAGTAGTACCAAACTGGCAACATGATTTATTTCGGCGGTACCGGAAATGTAATATTAATCCCTCGATGCGACTCACAGAAACATGTGGGCACATCCGGTTCGACGACTTGAAATGCTCCGTCACAAAATCTATTAATGCCCCTACTTACTACGTTATTTTCGATAAATCAAAATTATTGTATATTGGTTTATTTCGTACAGTGACTGCTACCCGTTAATATGAGACTTCATTTAACTTCATTTAACATTAAATCGGTACTAATCTAGTTGCTATTATATAAGTACTTTAATACGCAGTTGTCCAAGTTTCACGTGTAAGGTTAAGTTGTGCATAGAAAAAACTACTGACAGTACGGTCGCGAACAATAATAAAAGGCGTCGAATCAGTCGCGACGCGCCATCTCCCGGCAAACATAATATTAATAGTAGTTCAAACGTTACGACAATTGATGTACGAAAGTGACATAATTGAAGCGTTTCTCGTTCCCTCGGTCGCAATTTGTGTTGTGAATACCTGTGGAATTAGTTTTATTTTATAACCTAGTATACGTAGATACGTAAAAAACGGTGTCTGTTGAATTGACTAGTATTGTAAGTGAGACCACGGATTTGTTTGTACGTTTCAAATTATGTAATCGATTAATGTACGATCTGCGGGCAAAATCCGGTCCGACTCTGCCAACCGGGGGCATTCGTTTGGCGCAGCCGAAGACACACGCCGCCAGTCACCTGCCACTCGAGAGCACGGGCTACCATCGAATAAAACAACCCCATTAAAGTCGAAAAAAAGTAATCATCTCTTGTCGTCTCGAATGCGGCTCGTGTGTACGCTTATGGCGTTGCCGGACCAGAAAACCCGTATGCGCGCGATTAAACATTATCTTCTTTTCGGTCTTTATCTCTGCCCCCCACCCCTTTTCGTTCTTTTATGCGAGCCGAGGAGGTCCGCGACGCTCTTTAGTCGGACCGATGACGAGCTTTAGCGCAACGAAACCACAATCGTCGTGGGGTGGTACGTCGAATTTTCGGCTGTTACGTTATTGATTTCTCTACTCGAGTTGTTGGAGTTTGGATGGCCGAAATCTCGGTTATTTCGAAAATAACCATTCGCCATAATGGCGGTGATCTCCTCTCTTCGATAGAGTTCGTCTTTATTGTGTTATGAAAGAGATTTACTTGAAAAAAAAGTCTTTTGAAAGAGCAACATTAGCAATGGGAGAACGGACGACGCACGTGCAGTCATCCACATAATGCAGCCACCGTTTCTTTTAACCAGCCGAGTGTGTTAATTGATAATAAGGCAAAAGGAGAAGTACACGCCAAACCAGTCTCGATATTATGTACCTACCGACCGTGCGGATCTCTGACCTAAGGTCTTAGAATTTGAATTTTTAGGTTCGAGGAGGAAGAGGTGGGGTGTGCTGACTTCCTCGTGTCCGGCATGATAAATTTGGGGTCGATGTCTCCTTTGTCGCGAATATTTATTTCGCATTAATCGTGTTTGGGAAAAAATACTTTTATCGATATCTCGCCGACGACTAAGGCTCGACACACATCTCGGATCTCGGCTAGAATTACAAACATTTGCTAAAGTTCGTGCGCGAAGCGAAACAGTCAAAATTGGACGTTGTTTACTGTATGCGCGGAATTCCTGGACGTGACGTAAGAGGCAAGTGCATAATTACGACGTCGCGGGCGCATTAAAAGTGCAACAAACTGTCGCGCTAGTCGGTCCCAGACGGTCGTGAAAACGACTTTCTTGTTTCGTTTCGTACACGAGCGCTGGTACTTTATTTGCGGAACGACGCGAACCCCGGTTATCGTTCGACATTTTCGTGCGATAAAATTTTCTCTTCGTTGTGCGACTCGTTATTTTATTTTATTAATCGTACGTCATCGTCGGCCTTCGCGCGTTGCTTCGTTTCTATTTTGGGAAATTGGTTTTTTTTCCCGCCGTCGTCGTCGTCGCCGCCACAATTTCCACTTTTGTTTATTTTGTCAACGAACGGATGGATCTACGTCACCGTTTTCCGCCGGTCGGGAAAAATTGATCGAACAACGACGACGTGGTGCGGTATTGTGTTATCGCCGTGATAACACGCAAAACTAAGATCACTCGTACATAGGAAGTAAGGAACATTTGAGGTTACACCGTGTATACTGTGTGATTTATCAATAATGTAAACATCGACGTCGACGGTGAAAGCTATCCAACTCGACAAACAAGTCATTGATAACGCGGCGCACGATTTTTTCTTCTTGTCCGAAAAGTGCGGCGCCAACCACGACTACAATGTGTAGTAATTACTAAAGCGCCCGAGGTCGTTCACCTGACGCTTTTTTTATTATCTTATCCCGAAGCGAAGCGCCCCGATCGCAATAAATAAATCGAGCAACGGGGGGAGATGTTCGTTTGAAGTTCGTTAACACCTTCGGTACGAGTACGGTCTTCGGATGGCGGCGGCGACGGCGACGGCGGTTTCACCTTGAATTCCAACTTTCATTCATGGATGTGTTTGCAACTTTTTGAATCGCAACCTTCGCGGCTCAACGACTCGGTTCCGGGGTCAACGGCTCCGCGCTATCGCACGGTGATAACGAGACACGATCATCTCGTTTCACGTTTGAAACGCGATTCTTCCAATTTTTTTTGTCTTTCAATCAGTCATCGCCAGGTGAAAAACCTATAGAAAGGGAGGATGTCGGCGTTATCAAACGACGACCGGGAATCGCAACAAGAACGGTATGCCAAGTTTCGAGTTATACAATGTTTCAAGTATGTTTTTGTTGGTCGCAACTCTCGGTGCCGACGTAAACAAATCAAAAGATTCTTTGTTTTGACTCGATTGCCGCCCTTGGCGGCTAATAATCGACTAATTAAATACATTGGACGTCGTTCGAGTACGTAACGTACGAGTGTGGCTTTAGCTAGACGGTGCCGACATAACGAAGTGTATTGTCTTTTAACGAGGAAAAGAAGAAAAACCTACTCGGTGGGGTTTAAAATCCTTACGACATTTTAAGAATCCTACCCCCTTCAACATGCGTACCATTAGTACGGGGGCTGACTGTCAGAAATATTCTGACCGTCGCCGGAAAGCGCTCTAGTAACGCAAGTATTATCAACGGATGGTACATTAGATTCTGATGCACGTCAGAAGGCGTCCGAATGTTTCTGAGGAAATTTCGGACGATCTGTATTGCACACGTGCTTTCGTTGGAACACAGTTTTGAATCGAAATGTCGCATCTCCAGGAAAGTAAAATAAAATCGTCCATGTTTCCGCAACTGATCCGTCCATCCGTCGAGGGTGAGAATATTTCTGACAGAAGTTTCTGAGTATACGCTACGCAAAACCGTGGCATCGACGTGAGTCAAACGATCTACCATAGCAGCGATCACAGAAATAAACATTACATTGTCATAACCGCAAATAATTACTCGAAATTGATTTTAAAGTTGTTTGTCCCAACGTTATCGGTTTGTTGATATTACGAGGATGCATCGATTTCCGTTACGTACGACCCCTCGTTTTATCTATCGATATCGTTTATCCGCCTCATCGAAAACGGTGAGACGAGGTTTTTTTTCTCGCCTCGCCGCGTTGTCGTGGCTACATAAATAGAAACGGAAATGCGTTTCTAATTTCTACGGTATTATTATATCGTATTATCGTTGTCGGGTAGGGAGACGACCTTGGCCCGAAAAGAGCGCCGCCACCGGAAACGCGTTCCCGTGTGTGCACAAACCATTTCGGGGACAATTTTCGCCAGTAGATAAAAGCGACGCTCACAACTTTTTATCGTCATTAACGTCGGCTCTTTTCGTTTTGTTGCAGCACAACACCTAGAATTATCATATCGAATTTGGCGCCTCACGTTCGGTTCGAGGATATCGAACATCTCCTGGCCGCCCACGGCCGCGTTCTTACCTGCGATAAATTAACGTCCAAAGATCCGAATACTCAAACGGTGCAAGTGGTTTACGAAACTGCGGAACAATCGCAAGCGTAAGTACAATGTTTTTTTGTTAACTCTTTTTCTTGGAAATCGGAACAGGTGTCGTTGTTTTAAGGAAAGCGAGCCGGCACTTAAGATACATAAATTACGGGACGTGTAGATTAAAATCGGCACTATTAAAGATTTTAATTGTTTCGAGCATCTGCTCGCGTTAATGACCCCGTCATTATAAGTATCGATGGTCCGATTTTTCCTTGACGTTCCGAAAAATTGTATCTACTGGACGGTAGTTCAAACGATTCGACTAATTTGACAGTTGAAAGCGTAATTGTAATCAGTAATACGTATTATGTGGAAATATATTCAATTCCTTCAAGTGAAGCAGTTAGTTTCGTTGTTATACTAAGCCACAATGATGACTGAAAATAATTTTGTTGACGTAGGGCGGTGAACAAACTGAATGGACTGGACGTCGACGGTCGGCCGCTCAAGGTGGAGCTGGCGATGGAGAAGAAGGGTCGTCGGGGACCGAGGGGTGCGGGTTTCGCTGGCGGCATTTCCACCCCCGGCAGACAGACCGATTTCCCGCTTCGCATCTTGGTGCAGAGCGACATGGTGGGCGCGATCATCGGCCGACAGGGCTCCACGATCAGGCAGATAACGCAACAGACGCGCGCGCGCGTCGACGTCCACCGCAAAGATAACGTCGGCTCGTTGGAAAAAGCGATCACGATATACGGCAATCCGGAAAATTGCACGAACGCCTGCCGGAAAATACTGGAGGTGATGCAGCAGGAAGCCAACAATACCAATAAGGGGTGAGGATGTTTCCTTTAGACACGATTCACGCGAATTCGACGAATCACCGTAATTACCCGTTCAACATACTTTTTCTTAAAAGGTGTTCCGACGGTCGGGCACCTGTCGCGAATCAGATCTCCGACGCACCTGTCCCATCAAATAAAATTCTTAATCGCAATTTCAGGGAGATCTCGTTAAAAATTCTGGCGCACAACAACCTCATCGGTCGGATAATCGGCAAAGGTGGCAACACGATCAAACGCATAATGCAAGAAACGGAAACCAAAATCACCGTGTCCAGCATAAACGACATCAACTCCTTCAACTTGGAACGCATCATCACCGTCAAGGGCACGATCGAGAACATGAGCCGGGCGGAGGCTCAAATCAGCGCCAAGCTTCGCCAGAGCTACGAAAACGATCTCCAAGCGATGGCGCCGCAATCGATGATGTTCCCCGGTCTGCATCCGATGGCGATGATGGCCACCGCAGGTATAGGTTACGGTTCGCGCGGTCTCTACACCGGCCAGGGGCCCTATCCGGGCATGTACCCTCCGGCGCCCGGGCAAGCCGCCGCGTCGGGCGGTCCCGCGGGCGCCGCCGCCGGGGCCGGAGCGGCCGGTGACGGCCAAGAAACGACCTACCTCTACATACCCAACAACGCGGTGGGCGCCATCATCGGCACCAAAGGTTCCCACATACGGAACATCATCCGTTTCTCGGGCGCCAGCGTGAAAATCGCGCCGATCGACGAGACCAAGCCGCAGGAGGCGCAAAACGAACGACGCGTCACCGTGGTCGGCTCGCCCGAATCGCAATGGAAGGCGCAGTATTTGATTTTCGAAAAGATGCGCGAAGAAGGTTTCGTCGCCGGTTCGGACGATGTACGATTAACGGTCGAAATTATGGTGCCGAGCACGCAAGTCGGACGGATTATCGGTAAGGGTGGACAGAACGTGCGGGAATTGCAACGGGTGACGGGGAGCGTGATCAAGTTGCCGGAACAGGGGGCTTCGCCCCAGGAGGACGAGACCACCGTGCATATCATTGGACCATTTTTCAGTACGCAGGTAAGAACTTCTTGAGATTTTTTCTTAAACATCGAGAGTAGTCATAGAGTCTGTAGTTCTTACATTTTAAGTATCATGTTTCTTACGGATGCGACCACTTGAGCCGTCGTTTCTTCAAAAGCTCGAAAGTAATCTTAAAAGCAACACAAATGTCTGCTCCAGACTTCAGTGTTCTTCAAAAACACTTAAGTGAAAATGGCGCCATTTTGAGGGTTTTGACAGTTCTAGAATGATGCATTTTTTAATTGAATTTGCAATTTCTTACGTTAAACAAAGTATATACATTGTTTCATTAATTATTTTCACTGAGCGTTGAGAATTCTTGTTCACGACATTTTATTCAACTTGAACTGTCATTTTCACATAGAATAGGTTACGTGAAAACTCAGTAGTTCATTCGATATACACGGTGCCCTTTATTTTTAAATAATTTATCACTTTCATAGAGAGTAGTTAAGAAAAACCGTAGGTTGCGTTTTTCAGTAAACTAAAATGAGAATGGCGTAGATCTAAAATATCGTAGTTCCTGATTAGTAACTGGATTACAGTTATCAGTTAGGCGCAAGTAAATAAATTTTCTCATATAAAGTAGTTCAGAAATAGACACCCAGAAAGACAGTAGGTCATTATACCAAAACATAAATTTTCCAGTCGGCGCAACGAAGGATCCGCGCTATGGTGCAACAGGCGGTAGCGCCCGCTCAAGGGAGCCGATCGAGGCAACAACGACCGTTAAAAGACTCCAGTCCGCAGGAAGAGGAGGCTTGCGGCGCTGCGGAATCGGCGTCGTCCGGCGAACAACAGCAACAGCAACTACATCAGCAACAGCAGCAACAACAACAGCAGTAACGCAAACTCGTAACTAATCACTGCCGAGTGCATACGTTTATGCATACCCAATTGTATGTGACATCTCGAGGCCTTCCACTAGACGCAAAGCACACGTGCGAAAATTGGACATTCCGGTTTCATTTCTTATTTGCATATTATCGTTACATTATTATTGAATTTCGTCGTCGTTCGTCGTCGTGCTTTGAAAAACGCTTCGCCGTTGAGTGCGCTTCGTTAAATTATTTTCATTATCGTAGTTTGTAATGTTGTTAGACCGGAGAACAAACTTAGTGGAAAGTTCAGAGACCAGATCCAACTACGGTATTTGTAAACGTTATCTCACAATCTACCTCAAACAATCAAAATACGTTAGAATTTACAGCCATTTAGCAAATTTTCAGTTATTTACAGTTGAACCAAACCATTTAACCTCAACGCAATAGTTTTTATTTTCTTTGTTATATATATACACAAACACAACAAACACAATCAAACTTTTTTCATATATACACAAACCGAATGCGGAAAAAGATAATTATTATAAAAATTTTCTACCTGATTGATGGACAACCAAAGATGTATGTAAGAGTGGTACATTCGGTATTCCATTAACCAGTCGTATCCAAAAATTACGACGAACATGAAACTGATATAAATAAACAAAAACGAACAGAAAGTATGCAGTCAGTCATCAGAAAAACGCCTCCATCATCGAACTTTGCGCGGGACGCTGGGCCGGGCCGAAGGCGTTTACGGTCCCATAACAAAATCAGCCCCGGGTCCCGTTGCGAAGCAACGTGACTGTGATTAATTCATAATTGGTGTGAATGGGAAATTTGGAACGCGTCCCTAGGAGACTGATTAATAATTAGCTGCGCTAAACTAAATTAAACTACAATTTAAGGGACGCGGAGTGTGGTGGATGAATGAGATTTGCGAATGTGGTTTTTTTTTTTTATTGTTAAGGCGTTTGTTGACGATGTTTTGATGATAAAGCGATCCGGCGCCCTTAGTATTATTATTAATTGTTAAGGGAGCGCGGGGCGCCGGAACGTCCGTTTGTTGCAGACTTATACCAAGATTTTGATAAAAAAAATTCGAAGGACGAGTGAGGCTTAGCCTTGAACGGTCGTGATGCCTTGTGTCAAGGTCGATCGTTTCCCCTGATAGTACAAACCAAGGGAGGTATAGAGTAAGGGCGTGCAGCCATTGTAAAAAAAGAAATATTTTTGATAAAATAAAAATTGTTTGTTGGGGAGGAGGATGATATTTTTTTGTTAGATTTTTTAAATTATAGCGGGGTCGCTATTAATTGTGAAAAAAATGGATATATTATATAATTATTATATTTATTGAATTGTATAAAAAAAAGTCAAATTATTTGTACAGAATTTATAAGGTGTGCCAAAGTGCGAGAATGTTACCAGAGAGTTGCATTTATTTATAAAGAAATGTTTAGAGTTATCGAACAAAAAAAAACAAAGGGTTCATGTATTTTACATAACGAAATATGGGAATCGATGCACTTGCCCCCAATTACATTCGGGAACTACCTTTTTCTCTATTATTTTCGTATATAAATTTCGGATACTCAACAATCATTGTTATAGTACAAAAAAAAATCGACTCAAATCCATTTGTTTCACACAACAACAAAAAAATTATCCGAACATCAAAATTAAAAATCTAACATATAAACAAATTAAAAGTGAAAAAACGGACCCCCAAAACACACCGAATCCATCCATCATCGTATTTAGATTTGCTGCTGCTGTTGACCCTCCAAACTAAAAGAAAAAAAAACATGAATCGAGTCAACCCCCCAAATATACATAAACGCGGCCGAGCGCCGCCTGAAGACATGCAAGTACTTATTACTGAAACGCTTGTTATTACGATTCACCCCGGAGGGATGAAACGTTGACGACGAGTCGCGGAAAATCGGAAAAAAATGAAGGCAAAATCCCCCAACCGCGCATTATTTGTTACGGTATAATAGTGCCTAACTAAAGAAAGAATAAACCCGCGTGCGCGACCGCCCTAACCGCCCTCGTTTTCAAATATTTATCATCCTAAAAATGTTTAAGTGATTATAAACTGCGGGCATTAATAATACAGAATGTTGATCAAGGCGAGGTGGTTTTATTGCGAACCGCACGCGGGTCCAAATATCTATTTAAAAAGGAAAAAATACACATAGTTATAGTTTAAAACGTATTTGCATTTCATATTATCGTTTTTAAGTTTTGCAAAGAACCGTTACGTTAGTCGAGAGGTTCGACTAACTTCGATTATAGTTATAGATGAAAAAAAAAACAGTAATGTAAAACTGTATACTTTTGTTGTATTGCTGCACCAATACAAAAGAAAAAATAGATTTTAGAAGTACCTTGGACCCGGATAATTGTCACACGTTTAAACCTAATTGTAATTCCGCGGGCGCGATTTATCCGATCTAAGAAGTCAACTACCTCAGTAATTATATATTTCTATAAATTTACTTTGTTGTTCTTGTTTTATTTTGGGTAATCGATTTAATAATTAATCATGGTGAATACTATTTGTGCTATGAACAAAAAAAAAGTAATATAGTGAATAAATAGTCATCGATTTTTGTGTCAGTGTGCCATTTCCTGTATAATGCATTAATCGTAAACCTTAACTTGAATTCAATTCACACGATTCGTTTACAGTTTTATTAAAGTGCGCAACATAACAATATTGTCTCAGGAATCTAAGCTCAGGATTTTTTTAGTGGCGCGGTTTGCCTTAAAAATCCCGAAATGGGTAGTCGAAAAAAAAAAACAAAGAGCGTGTTGAGTAAAGAAACTGTTACAATAGTTTAATATTTGTTACGAAACCTGTAGATGATGATGCTTCTGATAAAACAATATTTAGGATTTTTTCTTTTTGGGTTTCTTCGATTATGACATTGTGAACAAAAAAAAATGTAACTTCGATGGCATATTATAAGTAAATATTTGGTATAGATATTCGTATCCCCTTTCACAAATTGGCATTTTTTATATTAGTTGTTTTACACTGTTCGGTTAAATAAATAGTGTTCCCTTAAAATGTAATTTCCTTCAAAAACCTTTACTTTATATTTAATACTCAAACTGACGTCATTCCTTGTTTGAATTGTGCGATATTTTTATTATTCTATGACTTAACCTACAATTTAACTGTCACTTTTGTAGGAAGCGGCTTGTTGATGTTTTACTTTATTTAAATTGAAACCATGGTAAGTTTATCGGTTTTTGTTGTTGTATATTGTAGTATTTTATTAAAGGATCCCAACGGTATTCCTCCTCCCGCTTTCGGTCCCCCACAATCAATCGGAACGCCACCGTTGATGCCGCCCGTCCAGATGCCACCGATTGGGGGTTTCGCACCCATCATACCACCGTTCAGCGTGCCACCCCCGGGTTTTGGCGCGTTTCCTCCGGCGGCTGCAAATCCTGCGGACCAGTGGACGGAACATAAAGCACCGGACGGTCGAATTTATTATTATAATTCGATAACAAAACAAAGTTCGTGGCAGAAACCGGATCAATTGAAAACGCCAGCTGAGGTAATTATTAAAACTCAACCGTGGCGTTATTTGACTTTTGATTATTGCAGCTTATGTTATCCCAATGTCCTTGGAAGGAATACACAGCCGATAATGGTAAAATTTATTACCACAATGTAAATACTAAGGAATCAAGGTGGATTATCCCACCGGAATTAGAGGAAATTAAAGCAAAAATAGCTACGTCAGATTCTGATATATTGAAAGTTGATGTCGCTAGTCCGTTGCAACCTGTTATGTTACCATTAAATTCGGGTAGCAACTCGCCCAACATATCGCACATTCAGACCGCCAGTCCTGGCATCGGAAAAAGTGCTTTAGAGGCAGCTATGGCTGCTACACTCGCTTCCATCGAATTGCCCGACCCGGAACCTAAAAAAGGTACTCGCCTTGTTAATTAAAACGAAAATTAACGATAAATAATTTTTAGAAATCGAAGTAATTAAAGAACCCAGCAAGGAAGCCCCACCGGTTATTAAAGAAGTTAAAGTTTACAAAGATAAAAAAGAGGCTATGGAAGCCTTCAAAGAGCTGCTCAAGGAGAAAAACGTTCCCTCGAACGCCACTTGGGATACTTGTGTTAAAATAATATCAAACGATCCTCGGTAAGGTTAAATGAAACTCGGTAACTATAATAATTTATTTTCAAATCCAGATACGAAAGTTTTAAAAAATTGAACGAACGTAAACAAGTTTTTAACGCTTATAAAACACAAAAACTCAAAGACGAGAAAGAGGAGCAACGTATCAAAGCGAAGCGTTCGAAAGAGCTGCTCGAACAGTTCCTTATGAGTTGCGATCAGATGACATCGTTGACCAAGTATTATAGGTGCGAGGAAATGTTCGTTCATTTGGAGGTGTGGACGTCGGTTGCCGATTCCGATCGTCGCGATATCTACGACGACGTCGTTTTCGCTTTGGCGAAACGCGAAAAGGAAGAAGCTAAAGTACAAAAAAAACGCAATATGAAACGTTTGGCCGAAGTGCTCGATAATATGCCCAAAATCACGTACGATACCACTTGGTCCGAGGCTCAAGCTATGTTACTGGATAACGCGGATTTTAAAAACGACGTCAATCTTTTAGCGATGGATAAAGAGGACGCTTTAATTGCTTTCGAAGAACATATTCGAGCGCTGGAGAAAGAACAGGTCGAAGATAAAGAACGGGAAAAAAAGAGAATTAAAAGGCAGTATAGAAAAAATAGAGACCGGTTTTTGACGTTACTCGATTACCTGCACGAAGAAGGTAAATTAACTTCGATGTCATTGTGGGTGGAGTTGTATCCGTTGATTTCAGCCGACGTTCGTTTCTCAGCTATGCTTGGTGAGTCCCCCGAGTTGTTATGCTTTAAACTTTAAGAGTTTTTTTAATTTTAGGTCAAAGCGGTTCAACTCCGTTAGATTTATTCAAGTTTTACGTCGAAGACCTCAAAGCTCGCTTTCACGACGAAAAAAAAATCATCAAGGAAATATTAAAAGAAAAGGAATTCGACGTTAAAGTTGAGACGACGTTCGATCAATTCGCCACCGTAATCTGCGAAGATAAACGAAGCGCCTCCCTCGACGCCGGTAACGTTAAACTAACGTTCAACTCGCTCCTCGAAAAAGCCGAGGTTAAAGAAAAGGAGCGGCTGAAAGAAGAATCGAAGCGATTGAAAAAACTGGAAGCCGGTTTGAAAACGTTACTCAGAGAATTGAACATCGATCCCGAATTAACGTGGAGCGAGGTGAAAGAAAAAATTCAAAACGAAGAGGAATTCCAGGCGTTCACCTCGGACACCGAACGCGAAAAAATTTACAAAGACTTCCAACACGAAATGGAGGAATCGTGCAGTCACCATCACTCGCGATCGCGCAAGTCGAAAAAGAAGAAAAGTAAGAAATACAAATCGTCCAGCGACTCCGGCAGCGACAAGCAACACAAATCGAAACACAGATCGCGCAGCGCCTCGATAACCGAAGAATCGGAAGAGGATTATCGCAAAAAGAAGTCGAAGAAGAAACATAAAAAGAAGAGTCCATCGGTGAGATAATAAAATGTTTGAAGCATTACTGACAAAGTAATTTTGTAGCGTTCACCGGAACCTAAGTACCATAAAAATAACGATGCCGATGGTAAAGGGGAATTTACTGAAAGCGAGTTGGAGCGACGCAGAGCAGCGTTGTTGGCTCAACTTAAGGAACCAGAAAGTGACTAGAAAGTATTTTTTTCTTTAATACTAAATTACACAAACTACGGCGATTTGTTCTTAACAATTTCCTTAAGTTTGCGTTCCAAGTATTGTACTTTAGTAACTAATTTATCTTTAGGGTTGAATTCCGTGTACGGCACCGTTAGTACATTGTACCCTTGAGCTTCCAATACTCGTTTCGTAAACATGTTAAGCCCCGTCGGTGTTACGCGACCTCTGGTCATATCGCGGTAATCCAAAGAAACGATTGCTATTCGAATACCCTTCGACGTTATGTCTTGGGGATTGAATTTCGCGTCGAAGACGCATTCTGCGTCAATTACGAAACCGTAACCTGAAAACGATCATTTATAACATAAATTAAGTTCGAGTTCTACCTACCCGTATCGATGTTTGCTTTCAAATATTTCTCACTTTGTATCAAATTTTTCAAGGCATTAATTACGGCTTCGGTCACCTCCAGCTTTTCCTTGCGCCGCGGCGCGGAGCAATTTCTAAACGGCGACGCCCCCGACAATTTATTTCCACTATATCCTTCGATTAAATAATCCGCAGCACCACATAAATTCAACAATTTCAACTTCGTCGAAACGCTTACAACATCAGTCGACCTCACTAAATTATTCAAAAAATCGTCACTTAAAACATACGAAACTTCGTCAGCTGTCGCCACGTTTAATAATGTTTTTGACCAGATGTGATCGAGCCAAATGGAAGGTCGATTGGCTTCCACCTCCGATAAAATGGGTTGAACCGCCTATAACATCAGCATTAGTAGTTTTTTTTAAACAAAAATTAAAAAACAAACCTTATAACAGTTTTCAAAGTTTTGTGGGATGTAATTCAAAATCGCCAAAGTGATAAACAATCCAAAAACGTCTTGACTCCGACACGACTGCCAGTTACTCTCAATCCATCCCGTTAACATATCTAACACGACTTCGTTGTTGTAACGCAACAACCCGATGCTCGTTAAAATCGAACCCACGACTGCGCTCTTATTTATGTTGGTTTTGATGTCCAATTCGGAACATATATCCAAAGCGACCCGCGACGCTAAATTATCGTCGTAGAAATTTAAAGTCGCCATACTGTACAACAAATCGGCGCATTCCTTCAAATTTAATTTACCGGGGTTACCGGATATGTTGTAAGCTAGCGTGCGAAGCAGCAAAGTAGAGCGTCGCTTTTTAGCCGCCAACGTTGTTATCACTTTAATCATTTGAGGCAAAGTTATCGATTCGACCAGTTTAGCGGCTTCATCGTCTGCTGTCACGCTTAAAATCGTCGATAACTCTTCGCTTTTATTTTGGTACTTGGGTTTACCATCGACGCGCGTCAACACGCGACACAATTTTATAAAACGTGCGTCGTTTTCGAAATCCTTCAGTTTTATTTTATTATCGGTCGTCCAATTCGATAACACCGAAACTATTTTCAAAGCGACTCGACGCGAGACACCTTCGCCCTTCGGTATCGACAGCAACTCCTCAACAGTTTTAGCGTTGTCAATTTTTTTATCTGTACGTGGTGTACTAATTTCTTGCGTTATGTGAACGTTGTTATCGTTCAGAGAGGCGAAAGCGGCTGCCACGATTTTACTTTTAGGCAGGAGCTTCTCGGGAATCGACGTCGTTTCGGTCGCAGTCGAGAAATCGTTCAGTTTGATATAGCGACCGCACAACCTCACGTTGTTTAAAAAACTGTGAGATAATTTCAACATGTTTGCTATTTTAATTCCGGTTACGGTGTTTTGCTGAAAAGGTGAACGATTTCTAATTGGTTACGGCGATTTAAAACTTTTCAAATCTTCATTTTATATTTGATTTTGAGGTTAAATGGCAATAACCACAGATTAATCTCAATTGATTCCGCTATTGCAACGTTAGATGGCGACAATTTATCGTGGTACTCTATGTATGTTACACAGAATAAAAAGTGACACACTTTCTTATTGTAACATGGCGCTCGAGTGATGCTATCAAGTTTATTAAAAGTTCTTGGAATATTGATTGTTTAAAAAGTCTTAAAAACCAATAAGACGTATTCGCGATATGTTTAATTAGTAAACCGAAGTGAAAACAATGTCGATAGGTGTGAATTTACGTGTGACTGGGTATTCCCATCAGGGTGGCCGTAAATATATGGAAGACTGTTTTTCGGTCGCTTATCAACAAACGGACGACGACAAAGACTTGGAATACACATTTATCGGTATTTACGATGGACACGGAGGCGCCGAGGCGGCTCAATTCGCTAAAGAGCACCTTATGGAATCGATTATTAAGCATAAGAATTTTTGGTCGGATAACGACGAAGAAGTACTACGTTCGATTAAGGATGGTTACATTGCGACGCATTACGCCATGTGGAAAGAGCAAGGTATGAAATTAATCGCGAAAAGTACTTTTTTTTAATAATCCCAAAGTGAGGTTATGTCAATTATTGTTTTGTCAAGGTCAAACACTTTATTTGATTATATTTGTTGTGTGTTAGCTAAGTGGCCTAGGACAGCTTCCGGTCTTCCTAGTACTGCTGGTACAACGGCAAGTGTGGCTTTTATAAGAAGAGGAAAAATATATGTTGGTCATGTTGGAGATTCTGGGATAGTTTTAGGTACGTAACAACTTTTGTTGTGATTAAAATACTAGGTGTTTAATTTACTAGGTTATCAACCGCCGGATGGTAGTTCAGAATGGAAAGCGAAACCGTTAACGCGAGATCATAAACCGGAAAACCCTGAGGAAATGCGAAGGATTCACCAGTGCGGCGGTAAAGTAGCACTAAAATCTGGCGTGCCAAGAGTGGTGTGGAACCGTCCACGAATCGGCCATCAAGGCCCCGTACGTCGATCGACATTAATCGACGAAATTCCATTTCTTGCTGTCGCTCGTAGCTTAGGTGATCTGTGGTCTTATAACTCACGTATCGATCAATTCGTCGTGTCACCAAATCCCGACTGCTCGGTACTCGCGATCGATACGTCAATTCACCGGTGTTTGGTTTTTGGTACCGATGGTCTCTTTAACATGCTCAGCCCAACTATGGTCGTTGCTATGGTTCACGACACAGAGCGACGTAACGAATACGCTACGCTCAACGAAGTACAAAAAGGCTGGTTGAATCCCAGTAAACTCTTAGTTGAAAGAGCGTTGGAAAGGTATAAACACGGAATCACTAATTCTAACAGTAATGGCAACATTTTATCATCTTAGGTGGCAGAGTACTCACATGAGAGCAGATAACACGTCAGTCGTTACCTTAATTTTGGACCCACCAGGTCCCCCACGTTCCCAGATTCTCAAAGAAAGTAGAAAAACCAGTTATCCCACTAGCGGGCTCAAAATAGTGACACGTTTCAACGACCCCACCGATAAAGTACCCGAGGAACCCCCAAAACTCCAACCGGAGGAACACCCAATTACCAAGGAAGAAGCAACCCCTAATTCCAGTACAAAAGACGTTCCCCCGATAAGCTCATCGGAAATCGACTCCCCGAGCTATCCCCTAAAGGAACGTAATTTCGCAGTGGCCAAAACCACGAGCTCAGACGTTCGAGACTCCGAGAACGGAAAAGAAAACAAAATCGACGAACCCACCACGGACGATACGATACAAATAAACGAGATCTCCTCCAGTTCGACGGACGTGTTCGAAAAACACAACCTCCGAAGTTACGGAGCCAAACGCAAAACCGCAATTAGTGCAGAAGAACCGATACGGAAAAGTTCCCGTCTCGATAAATTAAAAAAAACGGACGGCAACCCGACGAGTACCAAAAAAACCTTCGATCGAAAATCAATACTCAGGCGAAAAAAAATGAAATTACGCAAACGTATTATTAAAAAAACGGCAATTAAGAAAAAATTGAAATTAATGTTGGATTCGATAAAACAAAACATCAACAATGCATCCTTGGTTAAAGTGATTTCGAAAACTAGTATTCCGAGGAAAAAAACGAAAGGCGTTTTAATGGGTCGGACGCGTTCTTTGAATTCGTTGCATGAGGAAAAGATCGAGAAGAAAGAAAGTCGATCGCGATCTTCATCGTGTAGGGAAAAGGAGAAGCGGACGAGGAATGTGGAAAATGACGAAAACGAAGGTCCCTATAAGAGTAAATCGAAAAAACCGCAGAAAACGTTGACACCGACCAGCCGAAGGAGGTCGTCGCGAAACAACCAACTACCTAAAAGTCCTAAGAAGGTTTCCGTGCATAAATAACGAATCGTCGATTCGGTAATCCAAAGATTTCAATCCGGTTAAAATTATTTTGTACATACTACATTTCAGTCGTGGTGTTAAATTTGGAATTGTCTAGTATTTAATTTTTGGATAAGATTACAACCAATTCAGGTGCCTACTACTATTATAATTTTATTTTAAATCTAAATGTAATTTTCGAGAAAAATGTGATTTGAATCATTAACGGAGAATTTAATTTAACTTGAAGTTAGGTAGAAAATTCGTGCCTTTGTTACCAAATAACTTTTAAGACTTAGGCAGAGATAATTATATTTATAAAGAATTGTATTATTTTGAAAGGAATTAGAAAATTACGGCAACGTTGCGCGTTTACTGTGTTCCCATGTGTTATAAATGTCACGGGTTCTCTGTGATCGTCCATTCATAAAATGGCTGCCGCCCAAAAATGACAAAAATAAAGGGGCTGTAATTTTTTACTTTTTTAAAGAAATGAACAAAACCCCTTACAAAAAAAATCGCGAACACTCGATTATCCACGTGAGTATTAAAGGGTTTACGTGCTTGTTAACTGTAAAATTGCGTTAGTTGCTACCAAGGTCGTTTAGTATCAAAATTTATAATGCCGTTTGTGGGCGTTCTAAAAATATCGTCGCGGTGACACTAGATAGTTCTCAAAATCGTTATTTTTATACACCCTTTTTTTAGTTTGATACGTTTTTCATTTTCAGATGTAAATAAAAATTCGAATCCAGTGTCGCTGAGGAATTGCAAAATGCCTGTGCTGTCACCACATCACACGTCGACCAGTTACCGCTCGTCGGGGTACAATGGAACGTTGGATAGACCTTCGTATTACACATCAGGGTCTTATAACCCAAGAATTACTAGTTACTCGGAACGATTTACAACAAGGAGTTATTTGGACTCGGATGGTAGAAGAACGATTACCAGGTGACCTAATTCGTTTTTCTATGATTTTAACCTCGAAATTTTTCCATCGGTTTTAGGTCAGGCAGCATAACCGAGGACGGGGTCACGTCCCGATTCAAGGATGAAATCCGCGAAGGTAGCATCCGACGGGATTCCGTTTCCAGGGATTCGGGCATCGGGTCGATTAGAGAGAACTCGATCAGTCGACGCGATCGCGAAAGCTCCCTGGGCAGGGAATCGGTCGCTTCGCGGATGGTCGACGACCTCAGCGATTTGCGTAACAAATACTCGCCGGCGAACTACGTGCCCGCCATTCATCGTAACCGAAACGACAACATAGCCCGATCGAAATCGATCAACGACATCGGTCTGCCGCCTATCGAAAAAGCGAAAAAAAAGGTAACGGTTGACCAAACGGCTGACGCTAATAACGCCACTAACGATAATTGCTCTAACAACGACGACAACGGTAATCGGGCATCCGTGGCTGATTTGCGTAAACGTTTCGATAAGACTCCGTCTCCCCCGGATACCAAATTGAAATCAAAAACGATCGCCACGAAAAAACGAACGGGCGACGAGAAGGCGACGGTAAAAAAAATCGTCGGTGTTCATAAGGAGCCGGAGGAGCAGCAAATTAAAAGCGTAGCGAATAAAAAAAAATCGACAAATATCCAGAGGGCGCCTCAATCCGACGTTGACACTTCAGACGTTTTGTTATTGAAAGTCAACAATACCAACGATCAAGTTGGAACGAACGAAGCCGTTCCAACGGAAAATTCGATCGGAAGCAGCGAATTAACCGCAGACGAAAGTTTAGTTTCACGCACTAACAATTTCGCTTCTTATATATCGAGCAGAGATTTGGAAGTGAATCATGCACATGAAGATGACGACGCGGCCGAAACTAACAAATCGGCCATACTCGAACAGAAGGTAACTATTGAATTTTTTTCTTTCCACGCGCGCCCACAGAAAATCGCGTGGAGATGTTTAGCGCTAAAGCGCGCCACCCATGCACGTCCGTTCGCTTATTAATAGACTCGGGATTTATTATTAAAAGCTCGTTCCCCTACTACCAAAAAAACTTGAGCTCGTCGTTGTTGTGCCGCGATGCTCGTCGAAGTGATACGTGTGCCAGTTTTCGCTCTCCTTTTCATTTTCTTCGCCGGTGCGTTGGCTGCTTTCGCACGCGGTTTTTACATCAGTTTAGTACGTCGAAAAAGTTCGTGTTATCAGGAAATCGGAAGGGACGATCCGCATTTCTACTCGGTAAATAGACAAAAATTTTGAACATCTTTTCTTTCAAGGTTGCTTTAACGCCGCTGTCGCGTTATCTTATCAGTTACCATTGTTCGAAACGATAATACCTCGTTATACGAACACCGGTTTCTTTATCTCTTCGATTTTTAACAGACTTCTTTTTTCTTTTTAAACTAAGGATCTTTCTTCGTCTCCAAAGTCGTTGATTAAAAGTCGGGCGTCCCCGCCCACCGGACTGTCGTCGGTGTCGTCGAATAGTCTCGGACTAAAATCCATCGACAGGGATGAGAGTCACGACAGGTAATTGCGCCTCGAAAACCAGTCTGATCCTCTCGTATTCGTTCGGAAACTTAACAAGTTTTTGATTGTTGTTTTCTGTAACAGACCACGAAGTGCGACCGATTGCAATGTCAAAATAATCGGTCTCAATGGTTTGAAAAACATCGGCAACACGTGCTTCATGAATTCGGTGATTCAATGTTTGTCCAACACTCGAGATCTACTCGAATATTTGCGTAACGACACCTACGCGAGGGAAATCAACAAAACGAATTCCAGCATGAAGGGATCGTTGATAAAGGGTGAGCGTCTTTAACTTGAATTAAAGTCAATATGGCATTATTTGCCGGCGCAGCTTTCGCCGAAGTCATCAAGGAATTGTGGGTGGACGATTCGTGCAATCGCGCCGTCAACACGGCCTCCCTCAAGAGTCAAATTCAGCGCTTCGCGCCACGTTTCATGGGTTACGCGCAACAGGACGCCCAGGAATTTCTGCGTTACCTACTCGAAGGTCTGCACGAGGACGTGAACCGGGTGACCGAGAGACCGAAACCCATTATCACCGAAATTGACGACAGACTAACGTGAGCTTCGAAACTACATAACGAATAAGATTAACGGGCATAAAAATATTTTAGAGACGTGGAAAAATCAACGGAAGCTTGGAACCGTTACCTGCGCATGGACAATTCCCGTATCGTGGACATCTTCGTCGGACAACTAAAATCCACGCTTAAGTGCACCTATTGCGGCCACTGTTCGGTCACCTTCGACCCGTTCTGGGACTTATCACTTCCAGTTCCTAGTCGCTCCGGTCAATTAAGACTCACCCAGTGTTTGGATTCCTTTACGAAGGAAGAAACTCTCGACGACGATGAAAAACCGGTAAAACCGTTTCAAAACTTTTAACAACTACAATAAAAACTCATTTCACCGTAGACGTGCTCCAAGTGCCGCGAGAGACGAAAGTGCACCAAGTCATTCTCCATACAAAAACTACCAAAAATTCTCGTCATTCGTAAGATACGTCGGCTGAAAAAACGTTCAATAACTTTGATCGTTGCAGATTTGAAGCGCTTCTCCCCAACGGAACGTTTCAGAGGTAAACTGAACGTGTCCGTGGATTTCCCTCTCGAAGGTTTGGATATGAGCAAATACGTCGCGGACGGCGTGACATCCTGTCGTTATAACTTGTACGCCGTATCGAACCACAGCGGTACTACCTACAGCGGACATTACACGGCTTACTGCAGACATCCTTACGCTTTAATGTGGCACGAATATAACGATTCCAGGTTGGTATTTATTACCCGCCGTTTTGTTAAATATTTCATTCGCATTTATATCAGAGTGAGTTCGGTGTCATCGAGGTCGGTGGTGAGCAGCGAGGCGTACGTGCTATTTTACGAACAAGAAAATCAGCGATCGCATCTGTAGTTATTCGAGGGACAATAAACGCCCCAGATGTATTTATCATCATCAGGTTGTTCCGGAATTGTTTTATGTGTTTCATAACTAGCGGTTAAGTTTCCCACATGTCGATTTATTTATTTCTCATTTTGAAATGTCGTGAAACCAAACAATTTAAATTATAGCAGATGTCCAAATCTAGTCCTACGGTTTCAAGATATTTCAGCTTACAACAAATCGTTTAATTTATCAGCGACAATATACTCTGTACTTAAATTATAAAAATCACTGTTGATATTTTGAAAAATTTTAAAGATGAAATTATTTATTACTATTTTTAAATACTTCTCTCGAAGGGAGTCGTAGTTGTTAGATTGCAGCACAAATTGAAAACGGAATTAGATCATTCAGCTTTGTCATTATTATGAAAAGATTTTTTTTACCTACATTTCCAAAAAAAAAAGAAAACGGCTTTTCGAGTAGTGTGTAATAGTAGTTTGTTACCAAAAAATCGAAAGAAACGGCACTTTTGAAAGTTGAAAATTGAATATCCAAATCTGTTTAAGCACTAACTTATAATAAAATGTTTGCAAAATAGTTTTATGTTACTTACACAAATTAAAATTACATTAAATATGCTGCAACGAACAATGCTCGTCTAATTCATCCTGACGACAAGCGGAATTACAAAATCGGGTTTCCTCCGTCGGATGCTCGACTAAAAGATGCGTTTCGACGCACTCTTTCAAATTGGAGTGGTACTCGCATTTCGGACATTTATATTTCGCATAACCATCCGATTCTTTTATTTCGTTTAACTCTTCGCCCGGCTCGTGATCCTTGAGATGCTTATCGAAGACGGCGACGAACGAGGTTTCAAACGAACAATCGGTACATTGAAATAATTTTCCTGTATTTGCATCATTCACATCTGTAATACAACCAAAAAAATAATTTTTGCCATACATTTTTCCTCTTAGATACCTGAGAGCGGGCCATGTTCTTTGACGTGAGCTAAGAAAATCGTATGATTCGGCGACTTAAAATTACAATGTTTGCAGACGAACAGATTGTCTTTATGCTGATTATTTAAGTGACGATTGAATAAATCGCCGCGAAACGATGAAAATTTACAATTTGCGCTTTCGCATTCCTTTTTTCGTCTTTGCAATTTATGTACTCGGTTCGCGTGGTTCATCAATATTTTAACTTTCGATGACGAGTAGTCGCAAAACGGACATACAAGTTCGCCCTCTTTTGTTTGTTGATGCCTGTTCGTTAAATGTTTCTCGAGCAACTCAACATTATCATCCGAGTCTTCACAAAACGTACAAATCGCCGCGAGGTCGTTGAAAATTCTTATATCCGTCGGAATGTCGGCTCGTAACTTTTTAGTCACCTTTCTATGAAACAGATGATGGATTAGAAGGTAAGTTAAGATGGAACAACTCACTGTCTATTCTGTGACGTTAAACTTTTCACTTCATTTTGAACTTCGGCGTCAATTTCTGAATTAAGTTGGTGCATTTTATTACATTCCTCCTCGAATTTTCCATCATCCACTAAATCTATTATATCCATTAAATTATTTTCTTTTTGCTCGTCGTTTCCAATTAATTCGTTTAGTTTAGTTACGTCTATTAAATCGGGGACGTCTACAATTTCGCAATCGCTGTCGTTTTCTTCCAGCGCGAGATTATTCTAAAGCGGTTTAAAATTTATTGGAGAATTTTTGTTTTTAATATTAACCTTAAACGGAGGTGGTACGACTTGATTAGCGCTCCTACCTCGACGCGGAATTTCCTTTACCTCATCCTGTAAAATATTGTTATAAAATTTATCTTATCTTATAATCAATTAAAATAAAAAGTACAATAATTTCAGCATCCTTAGGTTCAGGTTTTTGGCTTTCGTTCAAGCGTTGGGCAGCTTTTTTCCTACCCTGCTCCAAAGCTCGAGCTTTCCGTTCTCTGTATGCTTTTTGATATTCAGCGTTCCTTTTTTTTCGGGCTTCTGTTGATACTTTAGAAGACACTGGGGGAAAAACCAATTGAGAATCGGTTAAATAAAGACTGTACCTACTTTTAATTTAAAAACAAAATTGTTTGTACTATTAAACAAATACCTAAACAGAGGTTAAGAAACTTAACCGTCAAAATCAACTTTAGATGGTCTCAGCCTTTAATTAATTACAATATTCTTTAAGGGCGCGTTGTAGAAACTCTTTTGACTCCTATGTTCCTGGTACCTCTGTAGAATTTTGCCAAAAATTTTGTTGAAAATTCAACGGAGGTACCTGGAACATAGGAGTCAAAAGAGTGTGTAACGAAAACATACTCTTTTGACTCCTATGTTCCTGGTACCTCTGTCGAATTTTCAACAAATTTTTCGGCAAAATTCAATAGTTCGCCGAAAAATTTGTTAAAAATTCGACGCGTTCTTGTTACACACTCTTTTGACTCCTATGTTCCTGGTACCTCGATCGAATTTTGCCCAAAAATTTTGGGGAAAATTCGACAGAGGTACCAGGAATGTATGAGTCAAAAGAGTATGTTTTCGGACATACTCTTTTGACTCCTATGTTCCTGGTACCTCTTAGGCCAGTCAAAATCTTCCTGAAATAGACATTCGTCCGGAAGTACTGATTTTTTGGTATATGATTGAAATAGCCTTTTTCGAACATACTGTGAAATATAAAGGTCCTGCCCCCCCGGGCAGGGTGGAAAATGCTAATTTTTCGTTGTCATTTCCTCCTAACTCGAAAACGGTTGGGTTTTAGAAAAAAATTTTCAGACAAAAAATATTGCCGAACCTCTCACCTAACCTCACCTAACCTCTCACCTAACCTCACCTAACCTCACCTAACCTCTCACCTTACCTCACCTAACCTCTCACCTAACCTCACCTAACCTCACCTAACCTCTCACCTAACCTCACCTAACCTCTCACCTAACCTCACCTAACCTCACCTAACCTCTCACCTAACCTCACCTAACCTCTCACCTAACCTCACCTAACCTCTCACCTAACCTCACCTAACCTCTCACCTAACCTCACCTAACCTCACCTAACCTCTCACCTAACCTCACCTAACCTCTCACCTAACCTCACCTAACCTCACCTAACCTCTCACCTAACCTCACCTAACCTCTCACCTAACCTCACCTAACCTCACCTAACCTCTCACCTAACCTCACCTAACCTCTCACCTAACCTCACCTAACCTCACCTAACCTCTCACCTAACCTCACCTAACCTCTCACCTAACCTCACCTAACCTCTCACCTAACCTCACCTAACCTCTCACCTAACCTCACCTAACCTCACCTAACCTCTCACCTAACCTCACCTAACCTCACCTAACCTCTCACCTAACCTCACCTAACCTCACCTTACCTCTCACCTAACCTCACCTAACCTCTCACCTAACCTCACCTAACCTCTCACCTAACCTCACCTAACCTCACCTAACCTCTCACCTAACCTCACCTAACCTCTCACCTAACCTCACCTAACCTCACCTAACCTCTCACCTAACCTCACCTAACCTCTCACCTAATTATTGTGCCGCCCTAAAAATGTGCCGCTCTTAGTGTGCCGCCCCGCCCCCCGAAGATGTTCCGCTCTTAGTGTGCCGTCCCCAAAAATGTGCCGCTCCTAGTGTGCCGCCCCCCCTTGCACCGTCCCCAGTACGCCCCCAAAAAATGTGTACCCCCCCAAATCCGCCTTCCAGTGTGTCGCCGCCGCCTAACCTCACCTAACCTCTCACCTAACCTCACCTAACCTCCCACCTAACCTCTCACCTAACCTCACCTAACCTCTCACCTAACCTCACCTAACCTCACCTAACCTAACCTAACCTCTCACCTAACCTCACCTAACCTCTCACCTAACCTCACCTAACCTCTCAACTAACCTCACCTAACCTCACCTAACCTCACCTAACCTCTCACCTAACCTCACCTAACCTCTCACCTAACCTCACCTAACCTCTCACCTAACCTCACCTAATTATTGTGCCGCCCTAAAAATGTGCCGCTCTTAGTGTGCCGCCCCGCCCCCCGAAGATGTTCCGCTCTTAGTGTGCCGTCCCCTAAAATGTGCCGCTCCTAGTGTGCCGCCCCCCTTGCACCGTCCCCAGTACGCCCCCAAAAAATGTGTACCGGCCCCCAAATCCGCCTTCCAGTGTGTCGCCGCCGCCCACGGGCGCCCCCCACATGTGCCGCCCCCTGGGAGCACCGCCCAGTGTGCCGCCGCCCCCGGGCGCAGGCCAGTGTGCCACCGCCCCCAGGAGTGCTGCCGCCGACTCCACGAAAGTGCAGCCGACTCCCCAGGAATGCCGCATGGGGCGCAAGGGCGCGGGGGGAACTTCGCGGGGACTTCGCGCGGTGGGGAGTTCGCGGGGGCTTCGCGAGGGGATTCGCGGGAGGGGGACTTCGCGGGTGGATGAACTTCGCGTGGGGTGGACTTCGCGGGGAATTCGCAGGGGTATTTCGCGGGGACATCGCGCGCGGGGACTTCGCGGGTGGGGCTTCGCGAGGGGAATTCGCGGGGACTTCGCGGGTGGATGGACTTCGCGGGGACTTCGCGAAGGGAGACTTCGCAGGGGACTTCGCAGGGGATTTCGAGGGGAAGGGGACTTCGCGGGTGGGGGCTTCGTGGTGTGGGCCTCGCGGGGAGGAATTCGCGGGGACTTCGCATGGGCTGACTTCGCAGGGGACTTCGCGGGGTGGGTGACTTCGCGGGGTTGGGGACTTCGTGGGGAACTTCATGGGGTGGGGGCCTTCGCAGGGGACTTCGCAGGGGATTTCGCGAGGAGGGGACTTCGCGGGTGGGGGCTTCGTGGTGGGGGCCTCGCGGGGAGGAATTCATGCGGGGACTTCGCGCGGGGGTCTTCACGGGGAACTTCGCGGGGACTTCGCATGGGCTGACTTCGCAGGGGACTTCGCGGGGTGGGTGACTTCGCGGGGTGGGTGACTTCATGGAGGTGGGTGACTTCATGGAGGTGGGGGGACTTCATGGGGGAACTTCGCGGGAGGGGACTTCGCAGGGGACTTCGCAGGGGATTTCGCGGGGAGGGGACTTCGCGGGTGGGGGCTTCGCGGTGGGGCCTCGCGGGGTGGGGAATTCGCGTGGGGACTTCGCGCGGGGGTCTTCGCGGGGAAACTTCGCGGGGAAACTTCGCGGGGACTTCGCGGGTGGATGAATTTCGCGGGGTGGGTGACTTCGCGGGGTGAGGGGACTTCGCGGGGGACTTCGCGGGAAGGAATTCGCGGGGACTTCGCGGGTGGATGGACTTCGCGGGGACTTCGCGGGTGGATGAACTTCGCGGGGGACTTCGCGCGGGAACTTCGCGGGGTGACTTCGCGGGGTGAGGGGACTTCGCGCGGGGACTTCGCGGGGGGTGGGGGGGACTTCGCGGGGGGTGGGGGGGACTTCGCGGGTGGGGTTTCGCGGGGGCCGTCCAAAAAAAAAAACCTCACCTAACCTCTCACCTAACCTCACCTAACCTCTCACCTAACCTCACCTAACCTCACCTAACCTCTCACCTAACCTCACCTAACCTCTCACCTAACCTCACCTAACCTCACCTAACCTCTCACCTAACCTCACCTAACCTCACCTAACCTCTCACCTAACCTCACCTAACCTCTCACCTAACCTCACCTAACCTCTCACCTAACCTCACCTAACCTCACCTAACCTCTCACCTAACCTCACCTAACCTCTCACCTAACCTCACCTAACCTCACCTAACCTCTCACCTAACCTCACCTAACCTCTCACCTAACCTCACCTAACCTCTCACCTAATTATTGCGCCGCCCTAAAAATGTGCCGCTCTTAGTGTGCCGCCCCGCCCCCCGAAGATGTTCCGCTCTTAGTGTGCCGTCCCCAAAAATGTGCCGCTCCTAGTGTGCCGCCCCCTGCAACGTCCCCAGTACGCCCCCAAAAAATGTGTACCCCCCCCAAATCCGCCTTCCAGTGTGTCGCCGCCGCCTAACCTCACCTAACCTCTCACCTAACCTCACCTAACCTCACCTAACCTCTCACCTAACCTCACCTAACCTCTCACCTAACCTCACCTAACCTCACCTAACCTCTCACCTAACCTCACCTAACCTCACCTAACCTCTCACCTAACCTCACCTAACCTCTCACCTAACCTCACCTAACCTCTCACCTAACCTCACCTAACCTCACCTAACCTCTCACCTAACCTCACCTAACCTCTCACCTAACCTCACCTAACCTCACCTAACCTCTCACCTAACCTCTCACCTAACCTCACCTAACCTCTCACCTAATTATTGCGCCGCCCTAAAAATGTGCCGCTCTTAGTGTGCCGCCCCGCCCCCCGAAGATGTTCCGCTCTTAGTGTGCCGTCCCCAAAAATGTGCCGCTCCTAGTGTGCCGCCCCTGCACCGTCCCCAGCACGCCCCCAAAAATGTGTACCCCCAAATCCGCCTTCCAGTGTGTCGCCGCCAAACCTCACCTAACCTCAAATCCGCCTCACCAACCTCTCACCTAACCTCACCTAACCTCTCACCTAACCTCACCTAACCTCTCACCTAACTTCACCTAACCTCTCACCTAACCTCACCTAATTATTGTGCCGCCCTAAAAATGTGCCGCTCTTAGTGTGCCGCCCCGCACCCCGAAGATGTTCCGCTCTTAGTGTGCCGTCCCCAAAAATGTGCCGCTCCTAGTGTGCCGCCCCCCCTTGCACCGTCCCCAGTACGCCCCCAAAAAATGTGTACCGCCCCCAAATCCGCCTTCCAGTGTGTCGCCGCCGCCCACGGGCGCCCCCACATGTGCCGCCCCCTGGGAGCACCGCCCAGTGTGCCGCCGCCCCCGGGCGCAGGCCAGTGTGCCACCGCCCCCAGGAGTGCTGCCGCCGACTCCACGAAAGTGCAGCCGACTCCCCAGGAATGCCGCATGGGGCGCAAGGGCGCGGGGGGAACTTCGCGGGGGGGACTTCGCGCGGGGGGGGCTTCGCGGGGGTGGGTGACTTCGCGGGGTTGGGGGGGACTTCGCAGGGGGGGGACTTCGCAGGGGGGATTTCGCGGGGGAGGGGGACTTCGCGGGTGGGGGGCTTCGCGGTGGGGGCCTCGCGGGGGAATTCGCGTGGGGACTTCGCGCGGGGGGTCTTCGCGGGGGGAACGTTGACAAAAAGAAGTAGAGAAAAAAAAGATAATAAATGGCAGCAATGGGAAGGAAAGTTGAGTTACCATTTTCACGAACTTTGTCGGAAAAGATATTCGGTTTCTACTAAGTCTTCTGCATCTTCAAATGCTCTCACCTAACCTCACCTAACCTCTCACCTAACCTCACCTAACCTCTCACCTAACCTCACCTAACCTCTCACCTAACCTCTCACCTAACCTCACCTAACCTCTCACCTAACCTCACCTAACCTCACCTAACCTCTCACCTAACCTCACCTAACCTCTCACCTAACCTCACCTAACCTCACCTAACCTCTCACCTAACCTCACCTAACCTCTCACCTAACCTCACCTAACCTCACCTAACCTCTCACCTAACCTCACCTAACCTCTCACCTAACCTCACCTAACCTCACCTAACCTCTCACCTAACCTCACCTAACCTCTCACCTAACCTCACCAAACCTCTCACCTAACCTCACCTAACCTCTCACCTAATTATTGTGCCGCCCTAAAAATGTGCCGCTCTTAGTGTGCCGCCCCGCCCCCGAAGATGTTCCGCTCTTAGTGTGCCGTCCCCAAAAATGTGCCGCTCCTAGTGTGCCGCCCCCTTGCACCGTCCCCAGTACGCCCCCAAAAAATGTGTACCCCCAAATCCGCCTTCCAGTGTGTCGCCGCCGCCTAACCTCACCTAACCTCTCACCTAACCTCACCTAACCTCTAACCTCACCTAACCTCACCTAACCTCACCTAACCTCACCTAACCTCTCACCTAACCTCACCTAACCTCTAACCTAACCTCACCTAACCTCTCACTAACCTAACCTCACCTAACCTCACCTAACCTCTCACCTAACCTCACCTAACCTCTCACCTAACCTCACCTAACCTCTCACCTAATTATTGTGCCGCCCTAAAAATGTGCCGCTCTTAGTGTGCCGCCCCGCCCCCGAAGATGTTCCGCTCTTAGTGTGCCGTCCCCAAAATGTGCCGCTCCTAGTGTGCCGCCCCCTTGCACCGTCCCCAGTACGCCCCCAAAAAATGTGTACCGCCCCCAAATCCGCCTTCCAGTGTGTCGCCGCCGCCCACGGGCGCCCCCACATGTGCCGCCTCCTGGGAGCACCGTCCAGTGTGCCGCCGCCCCCGGGCGCAGGCCAGTGTGCCACCGCCCCCAGGAGTGCTGCCGCCGACTCCACGAAAGTGCAGCCGACTCCCCAGGAATGCCGCATGGGGCGCAAGGGCGCGGGGAACTTCGCGGGGACTTCGCGCAGGGTGGGAGTTCGCGGGGGCTTCGCGAGGGGGAATTCGCGGGAGGGGACTTCGCAGGTGGTTGAACTTCGCGGGGGTGGGAATTCGCGGGGGACATCGCGCGCGGGGACTTCGCGGGTGGGGCTTCGCAAGGGGGACTTCGCGGGTGGATGGACTTCGCGGGGACTTCGCGGGTGGATGAACTTCGCGGGGGACTTCGCGAAGGGGGACTTCGCAGGGGACTTCGCAGGGGATTTCGCGGGGAGGGATTTCATGGGTGGGGGCTTCGTGGTGTGGGCCTCGCGGGGGAGGAATCATGAGGACTTCGCGCGGGGTCTTCACGGGGAATTTCGCGGGGACTTCGCATGGGCTGACTTCGCAGGGGACTTCGCATGGGCTGACTTCGCAGGGGGACTTCGCGGGGTGGGTGATTTCATGAGGTGGGGGGACTTCGCGGGGAACTTCGCGGGGTGGGGACTTCGCAGGGGACACTTCGCAGGGGATTTCGCGGGGAGGGGACTTCGTGGGTGGGGCTTCATGATGAGGGCCTCGCGGGGGAATTCGCGTGGGGACTTCGCGCGGGGGTCTTCGCGGGGAACTTCGCGGGGACTTCGCGGGTGGATGAATTTCGCGGGGGTGGGTGACTTCGCGGGTGGACTTCGCGGGGTGATGGACTTCGCGGGGGACTTCGCGCGGGGACTTCGCGGGGGGACTTCGCGGGGGACTTCGCGAGGGGGATGTACTTCGGGGGGGGAGGGGGACTTCGCGCGGGGGGGACTTCGCGGGGGGGGGGACTTCGCGGGTGGGGTTTCGCGGGGGGGGCCGTCCAAAAAAAAAAAAAAACCTCACCTAACCTCTCACCTAACCTCACCTAACCTCTCACCTAACCTCACCTAACCTCCCACCTAACCTCACCTAACCTCTCACCTAACCTCACCTAACCTCACCTAACCTCTCACCTAACCTCACCTAACCTCACCTAACCTCTCACCTAACCTCACCTAACCTCTCACCTAACCTCTCACCTAACCTCTCACCTAACCTCACCTAACCTCTCACCTAACCTCACCTAACCTCTCACCTAACCTCACCTAACCTCACCTAACCTCACCTAACCTCTCACCTAACCTCACCTAATTATTGCGCCGCCCTAAAAATGTGCCGCTCTTAGTGTGCTGCCCCGCCCCCCAAAGATGTTCCGCTCTTAGTGTGCCGTCCCCAAAAATGTGCCGCTCCTAGTGTGCCGCCCCCCCTTGCACCGTCCCCAGTACGCCCCCAAAAAATGTATACCCCCCCCAAATCCGCCTTCCAGTGTGTCGCCGCCGCCTAACCTCACCTAACCTCTCACCTAACCTCACCTAACCTCTCACCTAACCTCACCTAACCTCACCTAACCTCTCACCTAACCTCACCTAACCTCTCACTAACCTCTAACCTCTCCTCACCTAACCTCTCACCTAACCTCACCTAACCTCTCACTAACCTCACCTAACCTCACCTAACCTCTCACCTAACCTCACCTAACCTCTCACCTAACCTCACCTAACCTCTCACCTAACCTCACCTAACCTCTCACCTAACCTCACCTAACCTCTCACCTAACCTCACCTAATTATTGTGCCGCCCTAAAAATGTGCCGCTCTTAGTGTGCCGCCCCGCCCTCGAAGATGTTCCGCTCTTAGTGTGCCGTCCCCAAAAATGTGCCGCTCCTAGTGTGCCGCCCCTTGCACCGTCCCCAGTACGCCCCCAAAAAATGTGTACCGCCCCCCAAATCCGCCTTCCAGTGTGTCGCCGCCGCCCACGGGCGCCCCCCACATGTGCCGCCCCTGGGAGCACCGCCCAGTGTGCCGCCGCCCCCGGGCGCAGGCCAGTGTGCCACCGCCCCCAGGAGTGCTGCCGCCGACTCCACGAAAGTGCAGCCGACTCCCCAGGAATGCCGCATGGGGCGCAAGGGCGCGGGGTGAACTTCGCGGGGGGACTTCGCGCAGGGGCGGGGGAGTTCGCGAGGGGTTTCCACTTCGCGGGAGGGGACTTCGCGGGTGGATGAACTTCGCGGGGTGGGAATTCGCGGGGAATTCGCAGGGGGTATTTCGCGGGGACTTCGCGGGTGGGGCCTTCGCGAGGGGAATTCGCGAGGGGGAATCGCATGGGGACTTCGCGGGTGGATGGACTTCGCGGGGGACTTCGCGAAGGGGGAGACTTCGCAAGGGGACTTCGCAGGGGATTTCGCGGGGAGGACTTCGCAGGTGGGGCTTCGTGGTGGGGCCTCGCGGGGTGGGGAGGAATTCGCGTGGGGACTTCGCGCGGGGTCTTCACGGGGAACTTCGCGGGGACTTCGCATGGGCTGACTTCGCAGGGGTGGACTTCGCGGGGTGGGTGACTTCGCGGGGTGAGGGGACTTCGCGGGGTGGAACTTCGCGGGGTGGGGACTTCGCAGGGGACTTCGCGGGGGATTTCGCGGGGGATTCGCGTGGGGACTTCGCGCGGGGGTCTTCGCGGGGAACTTCGCGGGGACTTCGCGGGTGGATGAATTTCGCGGGAGTGGGTGACTTCGCGGGGTGGGGGACTTCATGCGGGGGACTTCGCGGGTGGGGTGGATGACTTCGCGGGGGACTTCGTGGGGACTTCGCGGAGGGGTGACTTCGCGGGGGTGAGGGACTTCGCGGGGGACTTCGCGGGGCCGGCAGCCGTCAAAAAAAAAAACCTCACCCTCTCACCTAACCTCTCACCTAACCTCTCACCTAACCTCACCTAACCTCACCTAACCTCCCACCTAACCTCACTAACCTCTCACCTAACCTCACCTAACCTCACCTAACCTCTCACCTAACCTCACCTAACCTCTCACCTAACCTCACCTAACCTCTCACCTAACCTCACCTAACCTCACCTAACCTCTCACCTAACCTCACCTAACCTCTCACCTAACCTCACCTAACCTCTCACCTAACCTCACCTAACCTCTCACCTAACCTCACCTAACCTCTCACCTAACCTCACACCTAACCTCACCTAACCTCTCACCTAACCTCACCTAACCTCACCTAACCTCACCTAACCTCTCACCTAACCTCACCTAACCTCTCACCTAACCTCACCTAACCTCTCACCTAACCTCACCTAATTATTGTGCCGCCCTAAAAATGTGCCGCTCTTAGTGTGCCGCCCCGCCCCGAAGATGTTCCGCTCTTAGTGTGCCGTCCGCTAAAATGTGCCGCTCCTAGTGTGCCGCCCCCTTGCACCGTCCCCAGTACGCCCCAAAAAATGTGTACCGCCCCCCAAATCCGCCTTCCAGTGTGTCGCTGCCGCCCACGGGCGCCCCCCACATGTGCCGCCCCGTGGGAGCACCGCCCAGTGTGCCGCCGCCCCCGGGCGCAGGCCAGTGTGCCACCGCCCCCAGGAGTGCTGCCGCCGACTCCACGAAAGTGCAGCCGACTCCCCAGGAATGCCGCATGGGGCGCAAGGGCGCGGGGTGAACTTCGCGGGGACTTCGCGCGGGGGCGGGAGTTCGCGGGGGCTTCGCGAGGGGAATTCGCGGGAGGGGACTTCGCGGGTGGATGAACTTCGGGGGGTGGGGAATTCGCGGGGAATTCGCAGGGTGTATTTCGCGGGGGCATCGCGCGCGGGGACTTCGAGGGTGGGGCTTCGCGAGGGAATTCGCGGGGACTTGCCTAACCTCACCAAACCTCACCTAACCTCACCTAACCTCACCTAATTATTGCCGCCCTAAATGCCGCTCTTAGTGTGCGCCCCCCCCAAGATGTTCCGCTCTTAGTGTGCCGTCCCCAAAATGTGCCGCTCCTAGTGTGCCCCCTTGCACCGTCCCCAGTACGCCCCAAAAATGTTACCCCCAAATCCGCCTTCCAGTGTGTCGCCCCGCCTAACCTCACCTAACCTCTCACCTAACCTCACCTAACCTCTCACCTACCTCACAACCTCACCTAACCTCACAACCTCACCTAACCTCTCACCTAACCTCCACCTAACCTCACCTAACCTCACCTAACCTCTCACCTAACCTCACCACCTACAACCTCTCAACCCTAACCTCTCACCTAACCTCACCTAACCTCTCACCTAACCTCACCTAACCTCTCACCTAACCTCACCTAACCTCACCTAATTATTGTGCCGCCCTAAAATGTGCCGCTCTTAGTGTGCCGCCCTGCCCCGAAGATGTTCCGCTCTTAGTGTGCCGTCCCCAAAATGTGCCGCTCCTAGTGTGCCGCCCCCTTGCACCGTCCCCAGTACGCCCCAAAATGTGTACCGCCCCCAAATCCGCCTTCCAGTGTGTCGCCGCCGCCCACGGGCGCCCCCACATGTGCCGCCTCCTGGGAGCACCGTCCAGTGTGCCGCCGCCCCGGGCGCAGGCCAGTGTGCCACCGCCCCAGGAGTGCTGCCGCCGACTCCACGAAAGTGCAGCCGACTCCCAGGAATGCCGCATGGGGCGCAAGGGCGCGGGGAACTTCGCGGGGGACTTCGCGCAGGGTGGGAGTTCGCGGGGCTTCGAGGGGGAATTCGCGGGAGGGGGACTTCGCGGGTGGATGAACTTCGCGGGGTGGGGAATTCTGGGGAATCCGCGGGGTATTTCGCGGGGCATCGCGCGGGGGACTTCGCGGGTGGGGACTTGCGGAATTCGGGGGACTTCGCGGGTGGATGGACTTCGCGGGGACTTCGCGAAGGGGAGACTTCGCAGGGGACTTCGCAGGGGATTTCGCGGGGAGGGGACTTCTGCGGTGGGGGCTTCGTGGTGGGGCCTCGCGGGGGGGAGGAATTCTGGGGACTTCGCGCGGGGTCTTCACGGGGAACTTCGCGGGGACTTCGCACTGGGCTGACTTCTGCAGGGTGGACTTCGCGGGGTGGGTGACTTCATGGGGGTGAGGGGGACTTCACTGGGTGGAACTTCGCGGGGTGGGGACTTCGCAGGGGACTTCGCGGGGGATTTCGCGGGGATTCGCGTGGGACTTCTGCGCGGGGTCTTCGCGGGGAACCTTCGCGGGGACTTCGCGGGTGGATGAACTTTCCGGGAGTGGGTGACTTCGGGGGTGGGGACTTCACGGGGACTTCGCGGGGACTTGCGGGTGGATGAACTTCGCAGGGGACTTCGTGGGGACTTCCGGAGGGTGACTTCGCGGGGTGAGGGGACTTCGCGCGGGGACTTCGCGGGGGTGGGGGACTTCATGGGTGGGGTTTCGCGGGGCCGTCCAAAAAAAAAAAACCTCACCTAACCTCTCACCTAACCTCCACCTAACCTCCACCTAACCCTCACCTAACCTCCCACCTAACCTCACCTAACCTCTACCTAACCTCACCTAACCTCACCTAACCTCTCACCTAACCTCACCTAACCTCTCACCTAACCTCACCTAACCTCTCACCTAACCTCACCTAACCTCTCACCTAACCTCACCTAACCTCTCACCTAACCTCACCTAACCTCTCACCTAACCTCACCTAACCTCTACCTAACTCTTCCCTATTTCTTTCTCACTCTTTCACTCTATTTATTTGCGCGCCCAGAAAATGTGCCTGCCTCCTAGTGATTGTGCCCGTCCTCCGGAAAGATGTGTCGACTCCTAGTGCGACCGATCCCCACCCATCAGACATCTTCCTGAATGGGCGCAGCCCTTGCACCGTCCCCAGGTTTCCCCACTAAAACCCTCCGTGACCCCAAATCCCCATTTCCAGATGTTCGCCGTCTCCCTAAGGCGGCCATCCACGTGCTACGGGGTTGCCTTCCGACCTTGATTACCTCTTATCATAGGCAACTCCCTAGACCTCCCTACGACCTACTCAACACCAGTTCCCCCAACGGCCCTTCCACCGTAACCAGTCAACCTCACCATATCCCTCACCACATCCCTCCGATGTCCCTACCTCACGAACCTTTCCCCTCAGCACTGCCAGCGCTCCCTAAACATCACCCTAACCTCGACCCAACACTATGTCCACACCATCACCTGCAAACCCTTACCTACCTCCTGACCAATCTTCCCTAATGCTTCTGGCCCCTATAAGCACATCTCCTGTTGGACCTCGCATATTCTTACCATGTCCAGTACTCCTGACATTCGCAAGCGATTAATCACCATCTTAGCTACTCTCACACAGAAGCAATGCGCAAACTCACTTCTCCCAACTATTTCCCAATTCCTCCAGTTCCGACACCACCAACATCGTGCCATCCTCGCACCTCAAATTTCCGCCTTCAACAGATTCTGTCACCCCAGTTTGGGGTCATGCCTCACATCTCTCTTCCTACTGGGCTAAACCCCTTATCAATCCTCCCTCCCCGTCTGACCCCTTGTCCACATTGCCTCCCATTCCCTTCACATCCAAAAGTTCTGCACCTGAACTCCTCCATCCGTTGAATAGCGTCATGCGCATCGCGCGGTATGCACCCTTTTAATTGATTCCAGGCCGATGTCCCCCTCACCTTACTCTTTATCTCTTTGCAACCCATAACCTCTTAGTGTTCGACCCCATGACAGCCGCCTCCTTATCCTCCTCACCCTGACTCCATACTATCCTCCACGGGTATATGCACCTGAATAACCCTCCCGAACTCCCGAAACCACGCCAGCATTCTAATCACGAACGCTTTCCGTAGTTTCCCTGGGAAAACTTAAGCCCGTATCATCAAGGGGACTTCATGGGTGGGGTTTCGCGGGGGCCGTCCAAAAAAAAAAAAAAAAAAACCCCACCTAAACCTCACCTAACCTCACCTAACCTACCTAACCTAACCTCACCTAACCTCACCTAACCTCACCTAACCTCTCACCTAACCTCACCTAACCTCTCACCTAACCTCCTCACCTAACCTCACCTAACCTCTCACCTAACCTCACCTAACCTCTCACCTAACCTCACCTAACCTCACCTAACCTCACCTAACCTCTCACCTAACCTCACCTAATTATTGCGCCGCCCTAAAAATGTGCCGCTCTTAGTGTGCTGCCCTGCCCCAAAGATGTTCCGCTCTTAGTGTGCCGTCCCCAAAAATGTGCTGCTCCTAGTGTGCTGCCCCTTGCACCGTCCCCAGTACGCCCCCAAAAATGTATACCCCCAAATCCGCCTTCCAGTGTGTCGCCGCCGCCTAACCTCACCTAACCTCTCACCTAACCTCACCTAACCTCTCACCTAACCTCACACCTAACCTCACCTAACCTCTCACCTAACCTCACCTAACCTCTCACCTAACCTCTCACCTAACCTCACCTAACCTCTCACCTAACCTCACCTAACCTCTCACCTAACCTCACCTAACCTCACCTAACCTCTCACCTAACCTCACCTAACCTCTCACCTAACCTCACCTAACCTCTCACCTAACCTCACCTAACCTCTCACCTAACCTCACCTAACCTCTCACCTAACCTCACCTAATTATTGTGCCGCCCTAAAAATGTGCCGCTCTTAGTGTGCCGCCCCGCCCTCGAAGATGTTCCGCTCTTAGTGTGCCGTCCCCAAAATGTGCCGCTCCTAGTGTGCCGCCCCTTGCACCGTCCCCAGTACGCCCCCAAAAAATGTGTACCGCCCCCCAAATCCGCCTTCCAGTGTGTCGCCGCCGCCCACGGGCGCCCCCCACATGTGCCGCCCCCGGACGCAGGCCAGTGTGCCACCGCCCCCAGGAGTGCTGCCGCCGACTCCACGAAAGTGCAGCCGACTCCCCAGGAATGCCGCATGGGGCGCAAGGGCGCGGGGTGAACTTCGCGGGGGACTTCGCGGGGCGGGGAGTTCGCAGGGGGCTTCGCGAGGGGGAATTCGCGGGGGTGGGGGACTTCGCGGGTGGATGGACTTCGCGGGGGTGGGAATTCGCGGGGAATTCGCAGGGGTATTTCGCGGGGACATCGCGCGGGGGGACTTCGCGGGTGGGGCTTCGCGAGGGGGAATTCGGGGGGACTTCGCGGTGGATGGACTTCGCGGGGACTTCGCAAGGGGGAGACTTCGCAGGGGGACTTCGCAGGGGATTTCGCGGGGAGGGGACTTCGCGGGTGGGGGCTTCGTGGTGGGGCCTCGCGGGGTGGGGGAGGAATTCATGGGGACTTCGCGCGGGGTCTTCACGGGGAACTTCGCGGGGACTTCATGGGCTGACTTCGCAGGGGTGGACTTCGCGGGGTGGGTGACTTCATGGGGGTGAGGGGACTTCTGCAGGGTGGAACTTCGCGGGTGGGGACTTCTGCAGGGGACTTCTGCAGGGGATTTCGCGGGGGATCTGCGTGGGGACTTCGCGCGGGGTCTTCGCGGGGAACTTCGCGGGGACTTCGCGGGTGGATGAATTTCGCGGGGTGGTGACTTCGCGGGGTGGGGACTTCCATGGGGGGGACTTCGCGGAGGGGATGAATTCGCGGGGGACTTCGAGGGGACTCTGCATCTTCAAATGGGGTCACCTAACTCTCACCTAACCTCTCACCTAACCTCACCTAACCTGGGGGGCCTCTCACCAAAAAAAAAAAAACCTAACCTCTCCTAACCTCACCTAACCTCACCCTAACCTCACCTAACCTCACCTAACCTCTCACTAACCTCACCTAACCTCTCACCTAACCTCACCTAACCTCACCTAACCTCACCTAACCTCACCTAACCTCACCTAACCTCACCTAACCTCTCACCTAACCTCTCACCTAACCTCACCTAACCTCACCTAACCTCACCTAACCTCACCTAACCTCTCACCTAACCTCACCTAACCTCTCACCTAACCTCACCTAACCTCTCACCTAACCTCACCTAACCTCTCACCTAACCTCACCTAACCTCTCACCTAACCTCACCTAACCTCTCACCTAACCTCACACCTAACCTCACCTAACCTCTCACCTAACCTCACCTAACCTCACCTAACCTCACCTAACCTCTCACCTAACCTCACCTAACCTCTCACCTAACCTCACCTAACCTCTCACCTAACCTCACCTAATTATTGTGCCGCCCTAAAAATGTGCCGCTCTTAGTGTGCCGCCCCGCCCCCCGAAGATGTTCCGCTCTTAGTGTGCCGTCCGCTAAAATGTGCCGCTCCTAGTGTGCCGCCCCCCTTGCACCGTCCCCAGTACGCCCCCAAAAAATGTGTACCGCCCCCCAAATCCGCCTTCCAGTGTGTCGCTGCCGCCCACGGGCGCCCCCCACATGTGCCGCCCCGTGGGAGCACCGCCCAGTGTGCCGCCGCCCCCGGGCGCAGGCCAGTGTGCCACCGCCCCCAGGAGTGCTGCCGCCGACTCCACGAAAGTGCAGCCGACTCCCCAGGAATGCCGCATGGGGCGCAAGGGCGCGGGGTGAACTTCGCGGGGGACTTCGCGCGGGGGGGGAGTTCGCGGGGGGGGCTTCGCGAGGGGAATTCGCGGGAGGGGGACTTCGCGGGTGGATGAACTTCGCGGGGTGGGGAATTCGCGGGGAATTCAGGGGTGTATTTCGCGGGGGCATCGCGCGGGGGACTTCGAGGGTGGGGCTTCGCAGGGGGAATTCGGGGGACTTCGCGGGTGGATGGACTTCGCGGGGGACTTCGCGGGTGGATGAACTTCGCGGGGGGGACTTCGCGAAGGGGAGACTTCGCAGGGGACTTCGCAGGGGGATTTCGCGGTTGAGGGGGACTTCGCGGGTGGGGGCTTCGTGGTGGGGGCCTCGTGGGGAGGAATTCGCGGGGACTTCGCGCGGGGTCTTCACGGGGAACTTCGCGGGGACTTCGCATGGGCTGACTTCGCAGGGGACTTCGGGCTGACTTCGCAGGGGACTTCGCGGGGGTGGGTGACTTCGGGGGGGGGACTTCAGGGGGGAACTTCGCGGGGTGGGGACTTCGCAGGGGACTTCGCAGGGGATTTCGCGGGGAGGGGACTTCGGGGTGGGGGCTTCGCGGTGGGGGCCTCGTGGGGAATTCGCGTGGGGACTTCGCGCGGGGGTCTTCGCGGGGAACTTCGCGGGGGACTTCGCGGGTGGATGAATTTCGCGGGGTGGGTGACTTCGCGGGGTGGGGGGACTTCTGCGGGTGGATGAACTTCGCGGGGGTGGGGACTTCGCGGGGAAGGAATTTCATGGGGGGACTTCGCGGGGGGACTTCGAGGGTGGGGCTTCGCGGGGGGGACTTCGCGGGTGGACTTCGCGGGTGGATGAACTTCGCGGGGACTTCGCTTCGGGGGACTTCGCAGGAGGGATTTCGCGGGGGGGGACTTCGCGGGTGGGGGCTTCGTGGTGGGGGCTTCGCGGGGGAGGAATTCGCGGGGACTTCGCGGGGGGTCTTCACGGGGAACTTCGCGGGGACTTCGCATGGGCTGACTTCGCAGGGGACTTCGCGGGGTGGGTGACTTCGCGGGGGGTGGGGACTTCACGGGGGAACTTCACCTAACCTCTCAACTTCGCGGGGTGGGGACTTCTCACCTAACGTCCAAAAAAATTTCCTCACCTAACCTCTCACCTAACCTCACCTAACCTCACCTAACCTCTCACCTCAATCTCACCTAACCTCTAACGCACCTAACCTCACCTAACCTCTCGGGGACTTCGCGGGTGGATGACCTCTGCGGGGTCACCTCACGGGGGTGGGGACCTCTCACTTCACCTAACCTCACCTAACCTCACCTAACCTCTCACCTAACCTCACCTAACCTCTCACCTAACCTCACCTAACCTCTCACCTAACCTCACCTAACCTCTCACCTAACCTCACCTAACCTCACCTAACCTCTCACCTAACCTCACCTAACCTCACCTAACCTCACCTAACCTCTCACCTAACCTCACCTAACCTCTCACCTAACCTCACCTAACCTCTCACCTAACCTCACCTAACCTCTCACCTAACCTCACCTAACCTCACCTAACCTCTCACCTAACCTCACTTCGCGCGGGGGGTCTTCGCGGGGGGAACTTCGCGGGTTCAGGTTTGTTCAAACCTAATATAATTAAATTCATATTCGATTTGTTTTCACCCAGAGATCAAATCTAGGAGGTGAATTAAAAACAGAACAATTACAAACATTTATTCTCTCGAACCCACGAGGCATAAGGACAACATTAAATCCCTGAATGTTATCAGTTCCACAGCCGATGCATGGACCGCTGGCCGTATCAGGTCAGTACTCAGCGAAGTGTGCGCTAGGAATTTGTGCTGCAAAAATATTTGCGGCCGTCTAGAATAAAATCTATCACTATTTCGAGATTTTATCAAGAGAAACTTATTTTTTAAAATTATTTCCACTACATTTTTTGCCTGAAACTTTTTTTCTAAAACCCAACCGTTTTCGAGTTAGGAGGAAATGACAACGAAAAATTGGCATTTTCCACCCTTCCCGGGGGGGCAGGAACTTTATATTTCACAGTATGTTCGAAAAAGGCTATTTCAATCATATACTAAAAAATCAGTACTTCCGGACGAATGTCTATTTCAGGAAGATTTTGACTGGCCTACGTGGGTTCGAGAGAATAAATGTTTGTAATTGTTCTGTTTTTTATTCGCCTCCTAGATTTGATCTCTGGGTGAAAACAAATCGAATATGAATTTAATTAAATTAGGTTTGAACAAGAAGTTCAAGAAGCGAACAATTTGTTCGATATTGTGACGTCATTCGTCGACCTGGTAAAGATTTTGTCAACGTTCTCTAAAAAGAAAAAAGTGATGCTAAATGTAATATTTGAGTATAAAAAACAGAAAAGGCAGCCTTTATTATTTGAAACTCGTAAAATACTTTATTTAAATTGTAAAAATAATCACTTATTATTTTTAGGAATCCTCAAATGTCAATTTCCATGCTCTCATCAAAATTGTTGGCATTTGGTTCTGAATCGATTCGTTTCTCTTCTTCATTTTCGCTTTCAGGAAAGGCATCATCATCCAAATCGATTATTTCGTCTCCCAAAGAAATTTTTGCGGATGCGTTACTGCAGGTTTCGCCATTGCAGAACTTGCAAATATGATTGCATTTCAAGCCCGATTTAACACACGTACAATGAGTATTTTCGCAACCCTTCTTGCAACCACAAAATACCTGGAATTTATACAAAAAATATAATTCTTTATTTATCGAAGCACACAGAAATGTTTCTTAAGATAATAGATACACTCACTAACCTTTTCAATTAGATCTTTCGGTGCTGGATCTACCGGATTCATGATAGGTAACAACATCGTAGCTGTTTTCTTCCATCCCCATTTCTCGTAATCCAATGGATGATTGAGCCATTGCTGTATTTGAAAATAAACACGTTTCGCATGTTCACGTAAGACGGCAACAGTGGGCGGAAGAAAAGCTAAACACAATTCTTTCTTACTTTTCGAAATTGAAGAAATAAAGATTTTGTATCTCAATTCGCCGATGGAAATATTCTGATTTCTGGTAGTCTCACAGTTAAATAATTTCAAAATGATTTTTTCTGCCACTTCATAAATACCTTCGACATTGCTGTTTGGATGTAGAAAAACCTCAATTGCTTTCTGTAGTTCTTCGTTTTTCTCGAGAACTCTTATTATTTGTTTTTTGCCTTTTCTATATATAGCACTTGTTGTGTCGCATCCTGCAAAAGCATGGGCAAAAAGAAGAAAAGGTTTTAGTTTGTTGTTTTCAGAAGAACTGGATAAAACGTTCTTCAGTTTGCCGCTTGACATTTTTCGGAAGTAAATAGTACTGCCATTTGGAGTGAGAGCGATTAATAAAATCAAAACGTCAACATCATTTCCTACGATGACAACTGGATTTGTTTCTTGCTGTTCCATGGAAACTGCTGTTCGCACTATTAATGCGTCAGCATCCTCTGCAGCAATTTTAACGTCCAGGCCCGAGTTCATCAAAAATGAACTCAGCAAAAGAATAAATCTTTGTTTATTTACAAGGTTAGACAGAAATTTTTTCTGACTCACAATAACGAAGTTTTCGAAAGAGACTTCGACATCCGCTGCTATATTTTTTTCGCGACGGCGGTATCTCTCGTAGGATTTAATTCCAATACTGTCGTGATTGTAACCATCAAGAATGATTACCGGTTTTCTGAAGTATGTGCTAATATATTGGAAATAAATGTTACAAAGTTCTCCGTATGTTTTCCCGTGAGGCCATACAACGCGATGCAACAACCAACCTCCATCTATTATGTACGCACATCTTTCCAAAAGTGTTTCAGAAAATATGGATGTTTGAAAAATTTTATACAATTCGGCTTTCGCCGTTTTCCTCATCATTCCACATTCATCAAAAAGACTCAACGGGAAAGGCGAAAGTTCATATTCCAAAGCACGACGAGTGATTTCTGCATCTCCATCAAAAAGAGCTGAAATTCTTTGAAATAGCAAAGATGGATCTATTGAAACAATGTTGTTTTCGCATAGACGAATGCCATCTCTGGCCGAAGCCAAATTTCGAACTTTGAAATTATGAGACAATGTTACGTTATTGGCACTTTTTCCCACCATTGATGCCATTCCCTTCCGACCTTTTTCATATGCTAAATGACAGTCAATTTCGTTCCCCCCTGTAATTCCTGTTGACAATGATATGAGTTGACTTCTAGATTTAAATGGCTGTCGTTGTTTGAGCCAGAATACAAGATAGTCAATATCTCGTTCATCTCTCAAGGTTCGAGCATTTGAAAGATCCACATGTTGTTCATTTGTTGTTGACCTTATATTACAAAAAATTTCCAAACGATCCATTACATTGAAAACCGAAGGCATAGCTAAAAGGTATCGGGATATGACGCTGAGTGAGAAAAAAAAATCATTAAGAAGTTTTGTTATTAATTCATTATTACTGTAAATAGGGAAGGTTGAAATACTGGAAATATTCAATTAGAACGTGAAATGGTAGAAAAATATATGTTGCAAGAGAGTTGGAGGGAAAAAGCCATACGGTAAACGAGTGTAATTGCGAAATTTAGTCGGCGGACAAGGAGAGGGCGTCTGCGAACAACCTCTCCTCCTCTGGCAGAAGTAACGTATCTCTTCTGCGAGTTCACAATTCCCGAAATAATATGGCAAAGACGAACACACAAGCCACATGTTGGCCCCCATATTTTTCGTCGATGCCGTTGTTAGGGTCCAAAGGACGTTAAACATAAGAATTTCAGAAAGTCGAGCGGACTCTAAACGCAAATGCTCCGTTCCTTTATAGTATATTCACACTTTCCTCCTCCTCCGAATTAAAGATCCTCCTCCCTCCCTCCCTCCCTCCCCCCGCGAAGTCGTCCCCCGCGAAATCCCCCCCGCGCGAAGTCCCCCCCCGCGCGAAGTCCCCCACCCCCCCGCGAAGCCCACCCCTGCGAAGTCCCCCCCCGCGAAGCCCACCCCTGCGAAGTCCCCGCGAAGCCCCCGCGAAGTCCCCTCCCCGCGAAGTCCCCTGCGAAGTCCCCGCCGCGAAGCCCCGCGAAGTTCATCCACCGGCGAAGTCCCCGCGAAGTCCATCCACCCGCGAAGTCCACCCCGCGCGAAGTCCCCGCGAAGTTCCCCGCGAAATCACCCCGCGCGAAATCCCCGCGCGAAGTCCCCGCGTGAAGTCCCCCGCGAAGTCCCCCGCGCGAAGTCCCCACCCCGCGAAGTCACCCACCCCGCGAAGTCCCCTGCGAAGTCCCCGCGAAGTCCCCTCGCGAAGCCCCCCATGAAGTCCCCACCCTCCGCGAAGTCCCCGCGAAGTCCCCGCGAAATCCCCGCGCGAAGTCCCCCCGAAGCCCACCCACCAGAAGTCCCCGCGAAGGGGCGTACTGGGGACGGTGCAAGGGGGCACACTAGGAGCGGCACATTTTTGGGGACGGCACACTAAGAGCGGCACATTTTTAGGGCGGCACAATAATTAGGTGAGGTTAGGTGAGGTTAGGTGAGAGGTTAGGTGAGGTTAGGTGAGAGGTTAGGTGAGGTTAGGTGAGAGGTTAGGTGAGGTTAGGTGAGAGGTTAGGTGAGAGGTTAGGTGAGAGGTTAGGTGAGAGGTTAGGTGAGGTTAGGTGAGAGGTTAGGTGAGGTTAGGTGAGAGGTTAGGTGAGGTTAGGTGAGAGGTTAGGTGAGGTTAGGTGAGGTGAGAGGTTAGGTGAGGTTAGGTGAGAGGTTAGTTAGGTGAGGTTAGGTGAGGGTTAGGTGAGGTTAGGTGAGAGGTTAGGTGAGGTTAGGTGAGGTTAGGTGAGAGGTTAGGTGAGGTTAGGTGAGAGGTTAGGTGAGGTTAGGTGAGAGGTTAGGTGAGGTTAGGTGAGAGGTTAGGTGAGGTTAGGTGAGAGCATTTGAAGATGCAGAAGACTTAATAGAAACCGAATATCTTTTCCGACAAAGTTCGTGAAAATGGTAACTCAACTTTCCTTCCCATTGCTGCCATTTATTATCTTTTTTTTCTCTACTTCTTTTTGTCAACGTAAGTAAACCTTTTCACGTACAGTCACAATTTTATGGATTGCATTATCCAATGGCTCATCGCACAACGTGCAGATGGCATCCATATTTTGTGAATTACTGTTGAAAAAAGGAAAAGATGTCAATTTGATATGAACAAATGGGAGATATTTAAAACTTTCAGTGTTATTTTGTTGAATTCAATTTTTGCAGAATACTTATTCATTAACTTTAGAAGTGGCAATATATAATAAAAAAAAGTTCATAAAACTGAGTGTAAAAAAGGTAAGAATAGAAAATATTTGTGATCCATTATAATATGAAACTCGACCGCGAAAATTTGTGAATTACATTTATTCTTGAGAAAGGAAAAATCATTCGACTATCAATCTCTTCGTAATTTAATCTTCTTTATTATCTCCTCAGAAATCGAGAATTATCTCAAAAGTTATTAAACTACAAGAATGCTATCTAAAACACAAAACTTACCAGCCACTCATGTTAATAGTTTGACAGTATAATACTGTAGAAAAAATAATCGTAATAAAAATCAAAAGAGTATGTTTTCGGACATACTCTTTTGACTCCTATGTTCCTGGTACCTCTGTCGAATTTTTAACAAATTTTTCGGCAAAATTCAATAGTTCGCCGAAAAATTTGTTAAAAATTCGACGCGTTCTTGTTACACACTCTTTTGACTCCTATGTTCCTGGTACCTCGATCGAATTTTGCCCAAAAATTTTGGGGAAAATTCGACAGAGGTACCAGGAATGTATGAGTCAAAAGAGTATGTTTTCGGACATACTCTTTTGACTCCTATGTTCCTGGTACCTCTGTCGAATTTTTAACAAATTTTTCGGCAAAATTCAATAGTTCGCCGAAAAATTTGTTAAAAATTCGACGCGTTCTTATTACACACTCTTTTGACTCCTATGTTCCTGGTACCTCGATCGAATTTTGCCCAAAAATTCTGGGGAAAATTCGACAGAGGTACCAGGAATGTATGAGTCAAAAGAGTATGTTTTCGGACATACTCTTTTGACTCCTATGTTCCTGGTACCTCTGTCGAATTTTTAACAAATTTTTCGGCAAAATTCAATAGTTCGCCGAAAAATTTGTTAAAAATTCGACGCGTTCTTGTTACACACTCTTTTGACTCCTATGTTCCTGGTACCTCGATCGAATTTTGCCCAAAATTTTGGGGAAAATTCGACAGAGGTACCAGGAATGTATGAGTCAAGGAAGTATGTTTTCGGACATACTCTTTTGACTCCTATGTTCCTGGTACCTCTGTCGAATTTTCAACAAATTTTTCGGCAAACTATTGAATTTTGCCGAAAAATTTGTTAAAAATTCGACAGATGTACCAGGAACATAGGAGTCGAAAGAGTATGTCTGAAAACATACTTCTTTGACTCATACATTCCTGGTACCTCCGTCGAATTTTCAACAAATTTTTCGGCGAACTATTGAATTTTGCCGAAAAATTTGTTGAAAATTCGACAGAGGTACCAGGAACATAGGAGTCAAAAGAGTATGTTTTTGTTACACACTCTTTTGACTCCTATGTTCCTGGTTTCTCCGTCGAATTTTTGATAAAATTTTCGGCAAAATTCAACAGATATATATTTGCTGTCTTAATGGCCAACTGCCGAGAACATTAAAGAAAAAAAATATTTTGACCGATGCAGAATAGGTCATTCAGCTTGTAGTTCTCCAGATCAGTAGTTCATTCAACTTGTAGTTTTGCTTTCTAGTAGTTCATTTGATTTGTAGTTTTGCTTTCTAGTAGTTCAGCCTTTGATTACCGTAGTTTAAATGAATGCAACAAATGCGTGAGCAGCATGAAATGGGTATTGAAATAAAAAAGGGAGGAACATGATTAAAAGATGCGACACAATGAGACATTTTATTCCTTTTACATTAAAAACTCACATACGTAGCATTCTAGTATGTACAATAACTTAAATAGCGTTACATTTTTTATATCCCTTAAACACGTAACCAATACATCGAGCTACGAATTCTGTTGTAATCTGGTAAATTCTCAACTGGCCCCACTGCGGCCACTGCTGGACATCTATCGTAAATATATTTAAAGCAAACATCCCGAACGTTTTGAACTGTGATCGAATTAATTCGATGCGTCAGCTCATTTGGAGGTATCCTTCGTCCATAACACAAATATTGACGACCTGAAAATTCATATATCAACACTATAATAACGAAAATTAAAATAAATTCTTACCAATATCTTCGCAAACAGATGTGGAAGTATCCAGCTGCAATAAAGTATTAGCAGTAAGCAAAGCCTTGGCTCTCTCAACTTCCCCTTGAGTAACGGTCGTGCAAATTCTCATTAATTCGCTTTGAATATTATAAATCATGTCTTCAAGTTTCAACGGGTCTGATACGAAGTAAATTCCCCACAGTCCGGTATCCTACAAAATATAAACTCAACTCTGTACTGCTATTCACATAAAACCTCACTTTGTAGCAGGTATTAAAACTCTGGAAAGAGTGGCATAGATCACCGTCAGCACTCGCTCGCGCTAAAAAGGTAGCATTCTGTTTCCCAGACGCTTGAGAGCGATCCCACGCTCCCAATAGGGTTGACGCAACCATCAGCGTTAGCAAATCGGGATCGGTCCAACCGACTCCTTCAACGGCCAAAGCAACATGCGCCAAAGGTAAAGAATCATCTCGATACCTCAAATCTGAACCAGTAAAACGGCACGGTTTAACAGTGGGTATCTGTGTAGGCGTTCCGCAACCTACAAAGTATTCAAATGAGTTTCAGCGAAAAAGTTTGGCAGAAATCATACCGCTTATGTGCTTCTCCACCAATTGACAGAGTTGTTCGTGGTTAACACCACCGGCCCCAGCCACAACCATCCGACCCGGATGATAGTGATTGCCCAAATATTCTCTCAAATCGCTCGCGTTGATTCTTTTAATATTCTCTGTAGGCCCCAGGATTGTATTCGCCAGAGGAGTACCCTGATAAGCGGTGGCATGTAAGTGATCAAACACCACTTCTTGTAAGTTGGATTCGACTTCCTGCATTTCGCGCAGGATAACCCCGCGCTCCCTTTCGATCTCCTGATCGCCCAATTTGGCGTTTTGCACGATATCCGCTAAGATTTCGATCGCTTTGGGCACATCCTTGGCCAGGCAACGGGAATAGTAAACGGTTTGTTCGCGACTGGTGTAAGCGTTCAATTGGGCGCCCAAATCTTCGATTTCAATCTCCAATTGACCTTGGGTTCGTTTCCCCGTTCCCTGAAGAACTGTTTTGAAATTTTGGGTTGAAACGAATGCGGATTACCTTAAAGGCCATGTGCTCCATAAAATGAGCGACGCCGTTGTTTTTAGCGTTTTCATAACGACTGCCGGCGTCAATCCAAATACCAACGGTGGCAGTTTGGGAACCCCAGTCTTCGGTTGCAACCCGAATTCCTGTTGAATGTCAAGTTGAGATTTAGAATCGTGTAAAAGAATTTAATTACCAGACTGCAATGTCGAGCACACTGTGGGTGGTACGTTGAGAACAGGCGCTTCCGCTTTGATCTTAGTCGACGCGTTACGAAGACTTTTAGTAACCTAAAACGTTTCAGTTTTGTAGAAATTACGTAATTTGAGGTTATGTTAACTGGTTTATGTAATTACCTGCAGGACTTTCCCGTTTCTCGATAACTTCCCGAACGAATTTGATATTTTCAAAAACGACGACATTCTACGCGTTTAAATGAGGCGTAATGCAATTAGTACGAATTACTTTTTTTATCTGTTAGAAATTCTTATTAACAAGTGACGTGAGTAACGTCACTTACGCAGTTTGGAAATCGACGAATGGGCTGCCACCTATAAGGATCTGCTACAATTAAAAATGAGGAAGAACACTACCATAAATAAAAACATTTTTCTATGTACTTTTCTGTGCACCTTGTCATTAACCATCAATTTTAAGGTTAGTCGTTATTCACGTGCTGTTTGTAAACGTGTTTTTAGTTGTCCTCCAAGATTCATAATGGTAAGTCGCCTTAGATACCTATAAAAAAACATTTATAAACGTATTGAATTACAGACTAACTTGTTCGTGCTTTACGAGCACGCTGCCGGTTATGGCGTGTTTAAAGTTAAGGAATTCGAAGAAATCGGAGCGCTTTTACCGCAACTCGAGGCTGCCGTTTACGATTTATCCCGCTTCAACGGTATCGTTCAGCTCGAAAGTTTTCGTCCGTTTAAAACAGCGGTCGCTGCTTTGGAAAATATCAACGCGATATCTGAAGGGATCGTACCGGATGATTTGAATCAATTTCTCGACATCAGCCTACCGAAAAAACGTAAAAAAGTTAAATTGGGTGTATCTGATGCTAAACTAGGAGCCGCCATAACTGAAGCCCTAGGTGTACAGTGCGATCACATGGGAGCAGTTCCTGAAATCATAAGAGGTATTCGCTTTCATTTTCATCACCTCGTCAAGGGTTTCACGTCGAAAAGCACCGGTGTTGCGCAGTTAGGTTTAGGACACTCTTATTCGAGAGCCAAGGTGAAGTTTAATGTCAACCGTGTCGATAATATGATTATTCAAGCAATCGCTCTCCTGGATCAAATGGATAAAGATATCAACACGTTCTCGATGCGAATTCGGTAGGTTTTCTTGCTTTTTCGAAATATTTCAATTCTAACTGCCTTATTTACAGTGAATGGTACTCATACCACTTCCCAGAACTCGTTAAAATCGTTCCTGAGAACTATTCGTACGCCCGCCTTTGTAAGTTTATTAAAAACCGTAAAAACCTCAGTGAGGAATCCTTGGAGGGTCTAGAGGAGATTACAATGGATTCAGGAAAAGCCCAAGCGATCGTCCAAGCGTCCAAGTCGAGCATGGGGATGGATATATCTGAAATTGATCTGCTTAACATTGAAATGTTTGCAAGTCGTGTAATCGGTTTAGCGGATTACAGAAAAGAATTGGCAGAGTATCTAAAAACGAAAATGCGCGATGTTGCTCCGAATTTAGCTACTTTGATTGGAGATCAAGTTGGTGCCCGCTTAATATCGCACGCTGGCTCGTTAACGAACTTAGCTAAATGCCCAGCTTCGACTGTGCAAATTTTGGGAGCAGAGAAAGCGTTGTTCCGAGCGCTTAAAACCAGAGGAAATACTCCCAAGTACGGACTTTTATTCCATTCAACGTTCATCGGTCGGGCCGGTGCTAAAAATAAAGGTAGAATATCTCGGTACCTTGCAAACAAGTGTTCGATAGCATCGAGGATCGACTGTTTCTCCGAGGAACCCAGTCAGATATTTGGGGCCAAGTTGAAGGAGCAGGTGGAGGATCGACTTAAGTTTTACGAAAGTGGCGATATTCCGAAAAAGAACGTTGACGTGATGAAAGAGGCGTTGGAGGAACATCAAAGTTTGGTTAACAATAAACGCGATAAAAAGAAGAAGAAGAAGAAAAATAAAAGTTTATCCGAGGAGAATGGTAATGCGGAAACGAGCATAAACAACGGTGAGGAAGAAAAGCCGAAGAAGAAGAAGAAGGAAGCAGAGAATGGGAGTGTTGAAGAAGAGCCTCCTAAAAAGAAGAAGAAAAAAAATAAGAGTACCGAATGAACGCTTGCTAAAATGTAATTATTTCAGTATAATAACTGGATTGATAAGAACGTTGACTATAAATTTTAAACTAGTATATAAATAATTGAGAATATAATCGATACTTATAGGGTTATTGTCATGGTTTATAACATCGGTTAAGTTTTTTCGGCAGTTTAAACAACCAATTTCTTCTACGGTGATATGCGGTTTTGAACCACCTAATATGCCGTCGGGTTCATAATTAAATAAGGTACCTTTGAACCAAATGTGATCTTCGGGTGTCAACCCGGTGGAGAAATTTTTGAATAGATTGTTTGCTTCTAAGATGATATCGGACGGTTTTTCCCATAACCCGGAGTGTGTTTGTATTGTTATTTCGAATGTGTATTTGTTGTATTTTTCCAAATTGAAATAATTTGTTAGTTGTCGAGATAAGCGACGCGGCAATACTTTAATTAATTTCTTATAAGAATTTTTCACGTTTTTCAATTTAACGCCAGTAACGTACCCTTCCCAGTGAACGGGAGACGCTTCGAGTTCGGCACATCTGATTTGCGTGACAGCTGTGTTCTCGTGTTCGAAGTTGCATAATTTTTGAAACGCCTCCCGCGTTAGGTAGTCGTCGTGTTCTCCGCCGTTATCGAAGCTTTCTGACGTTATTAATGTGGCTACAGCGATTATCGCTAGTACTATTTGTATTACAGCGGTGTAGTGTTTTAATTTTGTCCGTGCAACCGCTCGTGATATAATTAAAAAAACAGCGGAGCTAGCCGCCAACGTTATACAAGCTATTGGGTTCAAGGTACCGTACACCCATTTAACAATCGCGATCGCTGGTAATAAAACAGTTGTTAAACCGACCAAGGGTAAAAACATAACCACGCCTACTAAAGCTAACACGCCCCGCGCCAAACCGTAAGTGGTCGCAGCCCGTGACCCGATCAAACAAATCTGCAACCAACCTAAAGTGACGCAATGGGGCACCAAGGTTTCGTAGGTACCGCGCCAGGAATTACGCGACGCCATACTCACAAACAGCAGCGGTATAACAGCGTACAACAGTAAACGAAAGTTCAAGCAAAACTCGATTCCATTACCGACGACGTAAGTGACAAAAGTAGGCGTGTCTAAATCCAAGAAGCGCCACCCCTGAGAAACGACGGCGTCCGCCTCGTACGGATACTTCGCTAAAACGTTCACAGCGAAACTAAGCAGTACCAACCACCCAGTACCCCCGCGAACGGAATTCTGTAAAAGTACAAATTAATGTCGCGTTATTTCGTGGCAAACAAACCTGGTTTCGCCGCCTCCCGGGGTTCCTTAGGAAACTAACGAGCGTTATAAAGGTCAAGCAGAATGACACGATTGTGATTTCTGAATTCGGCACCCAATTTTCGGACAAAGTTGAGTAGAGTAGTAAATTGACGAGCAGAGCGATGAAAAATTTTCCGTACGGTTTGAGGTTGTTTTTAATGTATAACCGCTCCACTTCTTCGGCGTCTAAACGTCCGCCCGAGTAGCACAGGAATAAACCCGACCACAAACGGAAATCGTATAAGTCTCTTGTACGATTCTGCAGCATCTCGCAGGTCGTTACGGTCATTAAACCGAAACTTAGGTAATAAAAAATCGCTGGTAACGCCGTCAGCAAGTCGCCGGAATGGAATAGGGAATAACCGACCAGAACTAGTCCGAAACGTACTTCGGATTGTATATTGAGCGTCCTCGATAAGCAACGAATTGTTTTCCAGTAAAATAAAGTGAGGACGAGCAACGGATGTAATACTGATTTGTATATCAGAGGTAGGTGCTTTAAAGGTTTCGGGTCGGGTGCTGTTAAGCACATAATTTCAGTCATCTTCGGTAGTTGACCGTGCGCGAAATCGACCGCTGCGTTTATTAAATTTTCTTCCGTTAGTTTCTCGTTATTCGGAGAGGATGCTGTTTCCCAGTCTTTTAGTGTGGCCGGATCGTTGTTAGCTAATTCCTGTGATGAGCTACCGACGCCGCATTTTTGAATCGCTAGGATTTCCCGCTGGAGCTGCATGGAAGTTATGTAGTCACCACCGTCTGATAAACTGCAAATTCAACGTACCCACTTATTTGACGATAAAAATTTAAATATGCTACGTACTTAGCGAAAATTTCCTTAGCTGCCCATCTTGATAATTTCTCTTGTTGCGTCATCATAATACAAGATTTAACGTCTAGGTAATTGTATTCCGAAATGCCGCGACCGTTTTCCAAGCAGTTTTTGAGTAAATCAGTCGCTTCGACGTTTCCTTGCTCGGACGCTTTGAGCAACCAGTAAACACCGAGTTTTTCATTTTCGGCTTTCTCGCGATCCGAATTGCTTAGTTCGCTGTTGGTGAACAGTTGTTTCGCTAATACGACTTGGGAATTGGGGCAACCTTCGTTGGCCAAGTGGTTCCGCAGGAGCTTCAACGAACCGCCGCCGGTGCAATGATCGTCTGCACAACAATAAAAGTGGTTAATTATTCAAAATTACTTTATTTTTACCCGTGACGTTCCATTGTTTCCTGCCGGACGCCGAGCGCCCGGGCATAATTCCTGCCATTTGTGACTTCGAAATTTCTTAACCCTTTCGAATTTGTTTTAGGTACATTTGATCTACCGACGTTTCGAACGACGTACAGTTCTATGACCGACTTGTAGTCAAGGTTGCGGTTAAAATATTTCCACTGCGTTTTTCCGCGATTCTTAAAAAAACAATTTTAATTGTATTCAAATTTTTTTACCGTTAGATTAGTTAATTATTCCGCACGCTTTTCCACAACTTATCCTTGAAATTCAACCCCCGATCCTCTCCCATCGACAATAACAATAATTAGTCGCGCCGTTCTCACAAAATGAAGGTTATTAGAGAGGACTATCAATTATTTTATGTTAATTCGCATGATTTTACAGTAAAACTTGCTGCGACGATTAAAACGGATTGATTTTTCCTCATTTTGAAATGGCGGTGACGGTGCGAAATGCTTATAAATCCTATGAAACGAAACAGATTTTACGCGACTTTTCCATGACTGTCCCCCTGGGGTCCATGTAAGTTCAATTTGAAACTAAAAATATTTGATGACTATTTTTTTTATCCGTAGGTATGGATTATTAGGAGCGAGCGGTTGTGGAAAAACGACTTTACTAAGTTGCGTGGTAGGGAGAAAACATTTCGATTCCGGAGGGTTGAGCGTTTTTGGTCGGGCGCCCGGCGAGGAAGGCAGTGGGATTCCGGGCCCCAAAGTTGGTTACATGCCTCAGGTATAAAAAAAAATCGCCCAGTTTGAGTTAATACTATTTTTCCAACAGGAAATCGCTTTGGTTGGCGAATTTACAATTTTGGATGTAGTTTTTTATTTCGGCCGCTTGGGCGGTAAAAAAGCGAACGACATCCGCAACTATTTCGACGAGTTGAAAGCTTTATTGGATTTACCTCCGGAAAATAGGTTTTAAATCCATAACCGTGAAAAAAATTTAAATTTTTAATTTGTTTGTTTATAGGTACGTAAAAAATTGTAGTGGCGGTCAACAGAGGCGAATTTCGTTTGCTGCCGCTCTTATACACAAACCAAAACTGTTGATACTCGACGAACCAACTGTGGGTGTTGATCCTATATTAAGAGAAAGGTAAAACTTTCAATTTTATCAAAAAAACGCAACAATTTTTCCCTCCAGAATATGGGATTATTTAACGGAAATAACTGCGAATTGGAAAACAACTGTCATCATAACGACGCATTATATAGAAGAAACAAAACGTGCAAACTTGGTGAGTATGACGTCGCTCAACCACCAAAAAAAAGGAAATGTCTTTCAGATTGGCTTAATGAGAGGTGGACAGCTTTTAGCCGAAGCGTCTCCACAAGATTTACTGAATCGTTTCAACGCTGAAAACTTGGAACACGTTTTTCTAATTTTGAGTCGCAAACAGGAAGAAGGGACGTCTAGTTACGCAACAAGCGTGGAAACGATTCCAGAAACGACGGGCGCTTCCTTGGAGGTGAGTGCAATGTTGTCCGTTATGCAACCCGCCTTACAAAACGACAAACGACGGCTGCTTCAACGGTTGCATTTCGGATCACAGAATTTAAATTAGTGTTATTGTTCAAAGATGTTAGTACCAACAACAAAAACTAAGCAACTGAAAAAAAGAACAAACCCCATCATGGATCAACGTCGCGTGGAAGCGTTGCTCGGAAAAAATTGGAAGCAATTTTATCGCAACATCAGGTAACTAAACGTTGGGAGGAAATTATGATTTCAAACTGTCTTCTAGTGGTTGGCTCTTCCTGCTTCTTTTTCCCGTGCTCGAAATTCTGGCGTTTCTGTACGCCGTCGGTGGGGAAATCAAAGACATCCCTCTGGCGATTATAAACGAAGACAGTTTCTGCCCCGATTTAGGAACGGTGGTACGTGCCGATCGCCTAAATTGTCGTTTTAGCAACGTCAGCTGCAAGTTTTTGGAGTACCTCAACGATCCCATGCTGCGACTCGTTTATGTCGATGATTTGACCCAAGGTACCGAAGGTATTAAACACGGAAAATATGTTGGCGCAATGCATTTCACACGGAACTTTACGACTTCATTCGAGCAACGCATCAATATAGGTCCGGAAGTCGAGGATTTTGCCTTGGATTCAAGCAAAATAAGAACTTATTTGGATATGTCTAGTAAGCGGATTGAAGGTGTTAAACGGGTTCAAAGAGTTGTAATTGCAGATAGACAAATCGGTTACACGGTTAAATACAAATTGATCGATTTGTACAACGATTACCAGAAGGAGATTTACAAGGAGTGCAATTTTTCGCAACACTACGGTGACGAACCGATTCATTATTATGAACCAGTTTACGGTTTGGATAGGAAGGAGCGTTACACGGAATTTATGGTACCTGGAGTACTTATAACGTAATAAACGGGGTTTTATGTGGATGACGATTTTGATTAGGTGTATCGTTTCAGATTATCGTTTTTCTCTGGTACGTTACTTACGTCTCAGATAATCCTCAATGATAGGTTGCAAGGTATTTGGGACCGATCGGCTGTGGCCGGTGTGACAGCTTTTGAAATCATTTTCACGCATTTTGTGCTACAAATGGTTGTAATTTTAGTGCAAGTATTTGAAATCTTTGCTCTTACATTCTTCTATTACGGTTTGACGACATTTGGTAGCTTATGGACCATGTATTTACTACTTGTTTTGGAGGGAGTCGCTGGTATGTCTATTGGTAAGACACTACTCTATGGACGTCTTCCAGTTCATTACAAATGTTATGTTTCAGGGTTTTTGGTATCCATATTTAGTCACAATCACAGCATGGCTAATATCACCACCACTGGTATATTCTACCCAATGATTTTACTCGGTGGTCAGTTTAAAGGTACCGTCATTTGAGTACATAGTAACTCGTTTGGATTGTTGTAGGAGTGTTATGGCCCCTGGAAGGTCAACCTTGGATTTTGCAAATATTATCGAAAACTCTTCCGTTTACTATTCCGGCGCAAGCGTTTCGTAACGTTTACATGAAAGGATGGAATATAAGGGATTATCGAGTTTACAGCGGTTTAACAGTCGAATTACTCTGGATTGCGATAATATTCGGTGTTTCAATTTATAAACTCAAAAAATCTCAATAATCACGTCCCCGAAGGAATTGAATAAATCAGTTGTGTGCGCTTTATTTAAACTGCAAAACTAAAAAGCGCATCCACCATTTTTTAAAAAGCCCGATTTCGAGTCAACACGCCGTTTTTTCCATATAAAATAGTTCAGAGTGGCGTCATTAACCCACTCATTTTATCGTAGAAGGAAATTACAACGATGAATGACGCGACATGGAACGGGTCAAGCTGTTTTGTGCGTCCTTTGCGTCGCTGTACTCGTTTCACTAGTTGAAGTTCGACGCGAGCAACGGAGCAGTCGTTGATCGCTCGTCGTAATCAAAAGCAAAACCAGTTTAAATTTAGATCTCATCTTGCTTTCGCTGTTTACAGTTGCGTTTCGTACACGCAGGTAGTTTCTTTCAACTCTTGCAACGTATTCAACATTGTTACGTAACGTGTTTCAATTATCATCGTCGTCGTTGTTTTAGTGCTAAAAAATGGGTTGCGCAACGGGGATGGTGAAATATTTGGTGTTTCTGGCGAATCTTGTCTTCGTGGTAAGTGAACGGGGGGGTTGGAAATATCGGAAAACGTGGTTGCGAAGCAACAAGTGTTCGCGAATTCGTGCCGAACGAATACTGACCAAAGCAAGGTCAGATGATTTATCTAAACAACCTTTTGTCGGTCTAGCTGCTGTTCTAGCTATTTTCAAGGTTTTACCGTTTTGACACGCTATTACGATCACCTTCAACTCCTCTGGGTTTTTGAGGTTTTTTCCTCGTTTAATATCGTTTCGATCGATTCGATTCAGTATTTAATTTCCGCATATGGTTGATAAATTGAGGCGATTTCAGTTTTCGTGGCGTCTTCACGACGATTAACATAAATTTCTGCTCGTTCCTAGCGACTAAAGTGACAAGATTGAACTTAATCTGCCTCGGGTCGAGCTATTTTCCAATCAAGCAACGGTTTTGGAATCGTACAACAACATTTTTCAGGTGTATAAATGAAAGTGAACTAGTTTTATCGTAACTTCCGTTCAACCAAAAATTCATCGAATTTCTGTGTTCACCTCGAACCCCGAGGAGTTCCTACCCACTGATAAGCGTTAAAAAAAACGTAATATAATATACAGCAAATGTTTACTTTAGATTTACCGTCTTATCATTTCCCGCGGATATGTAAATATTTGTTCATTCGTTTACTTCGACTACATTCACGGAAAGTCCAGAAAATTTCCACCCTTTTATTATATTACCGTTTTATTGATCGGCCACGGTTGATAAAAAAGGGGAAATAGTAATCAACATTTCAGTGAATAGTTATCGAACCGTGTCGTGCACCTATATCATACTGCACAATGAATATTTTAAGAAAGAAAACGACACGATTTCGTTTCATTTCTCCGTTCGATAAAAATTTCCTTTTCCGTTGTACAGTAGAAGGGGAAAGAAAATTGGTTTGCACGCTCGGATAATTTGTATGCGACCAAACGCCCACAAACAAAGGAGGAATTTAGGTAACGAGGCGTGTCTAGGTGCAACTTTGTTCTATGGAGAAAGTTAACATCCTACGATGCACAGAATTTTGGAATTTTGAATCGATTTCATTTTCACGATCATTAACCAAAAGCTCATTAGAAATTCGAAATGCAACCAGTGAGGCACATGCACCGATTAGTCTGTACCACCGGTTGCGTACCGCAAGGTAACTCGCTCAGTTACTTGAAACTCTATGATCCCGAATGCAACCCTTGTTGCATGTTTGTGCCTTATTTCACTGAAATACATTTAAAATTTAAATTTCAAGCGCTAAAATCGGCGACTAAACATTCACTTTTTTCCCCAAACTAAAAATTTATCTTATCGATTATAAACCCATTCTGAAAACAAAACAATCATAGGTACTCCCGCGTGGAAACAAACACTTCAAAATAAATTAGATAACGTTAGCGGTTTAAACAATGAATGGACAAAACCGTCGTCACCTCCTCTTAAAGACTGACGTAAGATTTCGTAGCGATTAAACTATGAATCACCGAACAAAAGTCGAGTCACGAGTAAACCGGGAAATTCTGCACACAACATTAAACGCCGATATTTCCAGACCGTTCAAACGAAAATAAGTAAACCGAAATAATTTTCGGTACGACATAACGCATCTGTGTTTATTCAATTCGGATGTTTTACGATCGCGACGCGATCTTACGTTGTAATCCGCAACCCACGCGACAAAATTAATATGCTAGTGTGCCGCGCTGGTTGCATTCCGAACCACAGAGTTTTGCGTTTTGCGTATTTTCAATTTGGATTGTTCCCCAATGAGTTGTCGTTAACCTTGACAATGCACAAATTCGCGATTAAAAATATAATCGCTATTTTTAAGTATGATATCACGACTGACCGTTGTGATAACCGGAGGCGTTTCCCACAATATCATATTACAAAATTAATAATCTACTCACTTTTTTTCCACAGCTAGCCGGTCTCGGTTTGGTCGCTATTGGCGTTATATTCAAATACCAATACTTGAATAACGTAGCCGAAGATGCAGTTCCAGACGAGTTCGGTGTCGCCCCGATGCTCAGCATCATTGTCGGTGCCGTCGTCTTCATTACCGCCTTCTTCGGATGTTGCGGTGCCATCAGGGAAAGCACTTGCATGCTCACAACGGTACCATTTCCATTCCACCTAAAAAAAATCTTATTTAATTCCGTTTTTACAGTACGCCGTCATCCTTTTATCCATTTTCATCATCCAAGTAGCGCTCGGCGTTTACGCCTTGTTACAAGTCAAAGACAACGGAGACTATCGTTCTCAGCTTGGTAAAGCTTACAGAAAAACGTTCGACAACTACGAGCGACGTCAAGCGGATCGCGAAGCGATCGATTTGACTCAAAAATTCGTAAGTAAACACAAATATTACGTACGTATTAAATAAAATATTTTGTTAACGCAGTTGCAGTGTTGCGGCGTGGAAGGTCCTCACGATTACCATTTCAGCAACGGTAGCGTCCCGCAAAGTTGTTGCAACGATCTGAACAAGAACAACTGCTCACCAACGAATTCGTACCCCGAAGGCTGCGTTCAAGCGTTATTCAACTTCCTGGAAAAAAGTGCCAAAGTTTTGGGATATATTATCATTGGTATTGCTGTAACCGAAGTACGTTTACATCCGCAACAGCAGAGAATTATTTGATTTAACGATTTTTGTTGCAGATACTCGGTGCCTTCTTCGGTTTATGTTTAGCGAGTTCCATTCGAAATCAATATAGGAGAAATATTTACGCTTAATAGATTAAAACGTTCACCGAAAGAAACTATTTAAATCCATCACATTTTGATTCATCACTTTCGATTTGTATTATAAAATAATTTGATACGATTTGAATAAAAATAATATGGACTGTAAAATTTTGTTTTGTTTTTGCATCTACTATACGATATATTATTTTTTTTAATTTGAATGTATATTTTATAAGCAAACTTTACTAATTATTATCTAAATATCTATGATACAATATACAAATGTTAGATTTTATATTTTTGGATAATCTTGTTGTATTTAATGTTCGTTTATTTGAACTGAAGTTAGTGATAATAAAAAAATACATTTGAAGGTGTAACAATTAATTCTTTCATTACAAGTTCGAACGATCAAAAAGTGCTTAAATGAGATTTTTTTATTCATGAAAAGGGAACTTGAGTTTTCTTATATCCCAGCGAGCAATAAAAATTTTTCTTACTATAACGCACGTTTTAAAATAGAAAAATTAATTTACACTATCAAAATAATAATCAATAGCAATGGTGTCCACCTTATGCGTCCAAATTAACCTGAATCGTAACGTCCCTGTGGCGCAGAGGATAGCGCGTTGGACTTCTAATCCAAAGGTCGTGGGTTCGATCCCCGCCAGGGATGCAACAAAATTTTTAGTTCTACATTGAAATATATCGAAAATTTTTTTATACATACAATATTATTCATAATTCCAATTGTTTTAAAACATTCTTGATTATAATAATCATCTGCATTGATTAAAATTCTAAAATGTGATTCGATATGCAACCATTCGAGCACAGCTCTCGCTTCGTGTTGTGACGTTGGTTGCCTAACCACTAAGTAAGTTGAACGTAAATATTTAGCTTATGATAGATGACTATTAAAGCTAATTAATTGGCACGAAACATGAAAAACTAATCAACACTCGAAAAACCCTTCAATCGAAGAATTCCACTAACGAAAACGTTAATTACCAAACACGCAACGCGAATAATTACAGCAATCGTTCAAATTCATAGTATCACAAATTTTCATTCATTCAGAATGGTTATCCAAGAATCCTTTGGTTCTAACTTCAAACTTTTAAAATTCTCATCCATTTACCCAGCCGGTTCATTCATTTTAACCCTTTGGGGTTGCGTACATCAAATCCTAGTCACTATCGGTTTTCCAGTTTTAGGTATTTTGCAACTCTTAACAGACGATGCGATGGATTTATATCAAATCGTCGATAGTTTATTTGTTTTATCACAACTATCGTTATTTCCCTTTAAGCATTATCCATTTTTGTTGAAACACGATAGACTTGACGCTTTGGTAAGAATTATTTTTCGACGTAATACACAAAGATCATTTCAAATTTGAAGATACGTAAGTTGGAATCTGGAAGATTTGCAGATGTGTTACCGGAGCAACGACATTTCATTGATGATGCTGTTAATACTTGTCGTTTTATTTTTAAACTTCTTCGTGCTCTGTGTTTGGGTTGTTGCATTTTTTACAGCCTGCGACCTGTTTATTTAAACGTTTCAATCCCAACGAAAGTATGGTGGTTTTACGACACAGAGGACCGTAACTCCTTAGCCAGATATTGCGCTTGGATTTATTGTGCTTATTGTAAGCGACTTGTTTATTGTTCTTTTTGTTAACTAGTACCTTTTTAGGTGGAAGCCATGGGGTTTTCAGTACTTCAGCTATTGATACTTTGATTACCGGTTTGGTGATTCATGCTACAGCGCAAGTTAAAATATTGAAAAATAATTTTGAGTTGTTGGGGCGAGTTGCAATAGAGGAAGAAATTACCGAAAAACAGTTAGTTAAGTTTGCTGACCACTACAACGAAATAATTTGGTGAGAAACTTTTCGCACTGTTTCTTTACATTTTTTTAAAGTTTCATGGAGGACGTTGATGATCTACTTTCGATGGCAGTTTTTGTTCAAATAGTAGGAAGCAGCGTGGTTATTTGTATGATGTGCTACATTCTTACTCTAGTACGAAACTCATTAAACACCGAAAAGCAACAAACAATTAATATTTTAGGTTGGAGTATATTCGGTCACAGGAATATCCTTCACAGTTTACATAGCAGCAATGTTTTCTCAGATCTTTTTTTACTGTTTCTTCGGCAACAATTTAATAGCTGAGAGCAATAGCATTACAGAAGCTATATACATGAGCAATTGGTTAAACTACAACAAGTCGGCCAGAAAAATTTTATTCTTAATTATGGAACGTGCTAAAAAGCCTCTAAGGCAAACTGCTGGGAAAATACTAATTTTATCGTTACCACTTTTTGTAACGGTAAATTACTTTTAAAAGTTGAAAACGTTAAATAAAAGATACTTTTAGGTGCTAAAACAAGCTTATTCGCTCATGGCAGTTCTTCGTAGTCAAAGTGGTTAATGATTATTAAAAAAATAACACTGAAACTAATTGAAAATTTCTATTTTTTTTTGTTAACCAAACGTTGAAATTTGAACATATTAACGTTAGATAAATGGGTGTTTAATGAGAAAAAAAAAAAGAATTGAGGAGTATTTTATTTCAATTTTATTGAGGTTATGTCGTTTTCATTTCGACATGTGAACTACTATTCAGTTCTATGATTTTAAATTCCGTAGCACCGATGATTAAAATATTTAAAAACCTAACCTCACTAAAATGTAAACAAAATGCTCTTCAATTTCGGTGTTGTTTTCTCAGTAATCACCTTTCTGTCTGATGTAAATTCGTTAAAATGCCTCACGTTCGACGTTTCGCTAAAACAGAAAATAGAAAATCTGGGTTTTCACAGGTAATTGCAATCTCTCGAAACATTATTACATCTCCCTTTAAGAAATTTCAATTGGTTTTTAGAAATCCATCAACCACCGAAGGACATGCTTAAGGAACATAAATGTTCACTAATTATACACCAAAGTATGCCAGCAGGCGCTTTCGTCAATCCAGATCAGTTATCCGATCTCCATAGAACGAATAATTTCAACACTTTTGTAAACGGTACAGTTGATATCGAAATCATGGAACACCAAGCTACGTCGCATTCCGTTTACGTATTCGTCGATTCCAATACAACAGTATTACCGTTTCACCTTCGATACCAACGAGCGCAAATTGGTAAAACACACAACAAAATATCCTTTACGCAACCTAACATTCTTGTTAGATGCTTGGGCGATAGCAAGAAACTTTGTAAACAGAGCGTTAGGTTAGCACCTTGTCAATGGTATAGCGAAAAAATGTGCAAGTGGTTCAACATCGATTATAAAAAGCTCGGTAAACCAATTGAATTACTTGTACCAGTTGGTGATTTAGATCATTATCCGTTAGTATCAATTGTAACTATATCAATTGGGTGTATAGGATGCTTTTACATATTATCGTTGTTATCACATAAATAGCCTTGAAACTAATTGAAATTGTAATTTTTACCCACTTAATTTCCTTCATACCTCAACAAGGAAACTACGCTTATCTCTTTTACACAATGTTACAGTATATCTACTTGACCTCAGTATTAAAATAAATTTTAGTTTGCGGCAGCGGAAGATCAGGTATGGCCGATTCGCCCCTGAAGGGATGGGGAGTCAGGCACGGCCAAGTTATTTTACAATTTTTTATGTGCCTTATTTTAAGTTCGTTAAATAGTTTGTTACCGATATGTATAATTGCTATGACAACGCCCGGTACAAGTCCTAATCATAAAGTACCAGTAAGTATTTTTGAGTTATTTTGAAACATGACAAGAATCACGAATTTGCAGACGTTTCCCGATTGGGATAATCAAAGTTTTATCTTGATGTCCTCTTATGTCGGATACGGAGTAGCTCAGTTATTTGGTGGCAATCTTGCTCGTAAATATGGTTTCAAATGGTTTATGATCGTCGGAACCATCCTCGTTTCTCTATTATCGATCGCCATACCCTCAGTTTGTTTGTTGTTTGGTTCGTCTGGTTTAATTTTGTCTTTATTGGTACAAGGTACTTTACTCGGTGGTATCAAACCGATGAGTGTCGATTTTATTAGCGAATGGATTCCGGTGGATGAACGTACGTTTCTTGGAACTATAATTCTTGGAGGTAAAAGCTTGAATTAAAATTTGTTTGTAATTGACGGTTCTAATTGCAGCAACTCACGGAGGCACAATATTTTCGACTATTATTGCTGGGTTGTTAGTTGTGACTCAGTGGGGTTGGCCATCGGCGTTCTACTTATTTGGAGCCATCGGTATTTGTTGGAGTTTTTTAATGCTAATTTGGGGTTCAAGCGGACCAGAGCAGCATCCGCATATCAGCGAGGAGGAAAGACGATATATAACAACCGGACAAAATCGAAATAGGAAGGTAGCAACCTGTTTTTTATAAGAAACCGCAATTTACAATTTGCGGGTAAAACTGAAATATTTTTCGAACGGAAATAATTACTTATCGAACTGAAAATTTCATGCAAATTTACGATAACAGCTTTTTGCTATCTGAATTGAATTAAAATCGTACATATCGCAATTACACTCTATGGTCTGGAATGCAACCCTCTAGACAGGAGCCATATTTTATGCTGTAACGCTAGTTGCATAACTCGCAGTAATTTTATATGTTTTTATATTTCTTCCAGAAAAACGTTCCGTGGTGTTGTATTTTTAAATCGGGTCCGTTTTGGGCGGCTTTATTAAGCGAGGCGGGAACCGGCTGGGCAGCTAGACTAGGATCTACCGAATTTCCGACCTATTTAAGTAAATGTTTGCATTTTAACGTTGCTTTAGTAAGTTTTAGTTTCATTGAATTCGTTTCCACTTTCATTTTTTTTAAGGCGGGGACGTTCCTATCGATTGTTTATTTGATATCGTGCTTATGGACTTATCCGGCCAGTTATACATTCGCTCACTTAATAAATAAAAAAATCGTCACCGTTGAAAGTTGCCGAAAAATTTGTAGCAGTATTTGTAAGTATGTGACAGCTTTTAAATTTTTAAACTCACCGAATTTTTGCTAGGTTGTTGGGTACCTGCCGTCGTTTTTATTCTTCTAACATTCTTGGACGAACTACCGACTAACTTTGCGTTCCCTTTGATTATGGTAATGTTTTTAGGAACTACAACTTCATGCTTCGGTCCCCTTTTAAACTACAACGATTTAAGTCCTAATTTTTCCGGTGTTATTTCTGGTGTGGCCGGTTGTGTTTCGAGTTTCGTCTCACTCGTCCCTTTGATAATAACACAAAAAGTCGTTACTGATCAGGTAATAACCGCGACGAATTTCAATCAAAATAAAATAATAAAAATTACAGACCAACTCATCTCAATGGAACCACGTTTTCTTATTATCAGCCTTCTTCGCGGGATTAGCCAACGTTTTTTATTTAATCGAAGGATCGGCGGACGTGCAATATTGGGATACGAACGAGGCAAATCAAGGTAGCACTCTTTCAGACGAACGAACACCACTGAAATCGAGTTTTTAAGTAGTTATTATAAAAAATAATTCAAATATAATACAGCTTGGTCCAGATTGGATTTTTGAAACTCTAATGCTTCGGTGATGGCGTTCTGTCTATAAAATCGAAATTATTCAACTTATTTTGTACAACATCAACATTTTCATCCTTTTCGGGGATTTCCAATAATCGACAACGCAGATTTCTGGTTTTTTCTTCACTTCCTAATGGATTCGATGATTGCATCGCGGTTTCAAGTTCCTTCTCCCAAGCGCGTTCTTTTTCTTCTTTCTCCCTCCTTTCCAATTCTTGGTAACGATTGTAAATTCTAAATTCGGGTATTACCGTGTAGGGTGGATCCAATGGGGAATCGGTGTCCAGCTCCGAACTGGAGGGGTTTTGAATTTCCCGAATCGATCTCTGTTTCGCCAAACGTTTTTTCTTTTTATGTAAAGGTTTCGTTTCGATGATCATCTCCTCTAGCTCGAAGGTGGGATCGCAATTCAGGTGATCTTTCTACAATGATAACGCCTTTAATAATAAAACTTCGTTTGCTCGGAATTAATTTACTGGGGGTTGGAAGGGTGGTTGATATTTTCGTTGAAAAACAGATTCCATATCGAACTTTTTCAAGCACTTAATCTGTTTTAATTCAATTAGGTTCGAAGTTCGTAAACCGGGGCTTACGCAAAGCAACTGAAAATTTGGTTTTAGGGGTTGTTTTGATTATAAAGGATTTAAAATACCCGCGATAATAAGTCGACAATCGATTCGCTCCAAGTTTTCGGATAGTCCACGCCCACTTGAAAGGATAATCGCACGTCTTGTATTGTGGTGTTTGAATGAATGTCGAAGGGCCTCGCGCCTCTTAGGGTTTCGTAGGCAACCACACCTAGGGACCACCAATCGACTGTATAGGAATAACCGACGCACAACTCCAAGGTGCAATCGAAAATTTCCGGTGCTATGTAGGGTTTTGTTCCGGACATTGATGTAGCAAGATGATTTTCTTCCAATACCGTCGCTATATTAAAATCGGTTATATGAAAATGACCTGAAATAAGTTTTTATTATATATCAACTTATAATTAAAAAGTGACGTACCTATTTCGTCTAATAGAATGTTATCCGGTTTGATATCCCTGCAACAGATTGCTTTAAGATTGAGGGGCGCACACAAAAGGCGATTTCCTCCCTTACCTGTGTATGATTTTTTTCGATTGCAAATAATCCAATGCCAATCCAATTTCGCAAACCATCAACTTGACGCCGTCTTCAGTAAATTGAACCGCCTGTTGGATGTGGTATCTGAGATCGCCTCCGAGAAGTAAATCGGTCACCATGAACAGATCTTCTTCGTCTGTTGAAAAAACAATCAGAGCGCATCCACCAATTCGTAAGAAGACGCGGGAAGAAAGAATTCGTCCGACTTTATAGCCACCGGGTCGTTTACCCCTTAATTCGATTAACGAAATAATTTCGATAATGAAGTTGCGGCAACGTTTTGTTATTTCCCCTCGCTTCCACGAAATCAGTTTATCGTCCGAAACAAATTTTCTCGTCGCGAACCGGCTAAACGATGTTTTTCAACTTCGTTGGTGCAAGTTGACCTGAGACGACCGCAATTTGTTTCGGACGAAAAATCTATATTTAAAGATACTTTTTTCTTGTCGCTTCTTTATGTTTGCGTAGTCCGAGCTGTCGCATGCCTACCGCTGTTGATAAATGACCCTAATGCGTTTGAATTGTCCTAATCGGGGGATGCTTCGAATTTTCGGCGCCCCATCGGGCCCTCGATATGAAAGGCGATGAATAAAACAAAAAGGGGGCCGAAAATATAATAAATTTACGATCGATCTTACCTTGGAACGAGAACCAGATATTCACGAGGAAGGGATGTTCGAGCATAGTCAGGATTTCCACTTCGCGCAAAACATTTTTCAATGCGTCCCTTTCGATACATTGGTTTTTATTCATGTATTTCATGGCGAACATCTGCTTCGAATCTTTTTTCTGCACGATGCAGACCTAGGAATTAAATTGCGTTACAGTATTTTAAAATCTCTAATTTTCTTCGCAGCCTAAAATATAAAATAACCAAGACTAGGTGAGTAATCCAAGCTCCTATTAATAATATAGTGAGGATATTAGTTTTCTTTCTTTCAGGAAAGCGACGAGCTCGAGAATTCAATAAAACGATTTAATATTCCAACGGCACAAACGGAATTTATTATTAAAGACGGTTTGGAATATAATTATACCCAACAATAAATCCATTTCCAGTGCTGCTCCTGTTTCTACGAATCGAAATGGAAACGGCTTCATTGAAATTCTAATCGAAATTATCCACACTACGAGGGATCAGAATGTAAATCGTTGCCCTTAAACACCTCCTTAAGACGATTAAAACATTCGCAACGCGTGTACAATTCCGTCAAATTGCGACCCGTCGCCTTGCCTCGATTCGAATGGGCCATCATTCGGGAATCGGCCGAAGTATCAATAACTCGGAGATTAACGTTCGGGGTTTTATTTGTTGCAACACTCCGTTGAGATGTTATCGACTATTCGAGTGAAAATTATCGTTTTATTACTGTTCAACGCGTTTGCGCATCCACCATATGTAAACGGATTGTCCTCCAAAATATTAATCGATTCGTTTCGAAAGCAACCATCAATACACGAACTCGGTTTCATGCTGTAGGCCAGGTTGCGTATCACACAGTAGCTCAACATAACTCTGTTTGTTCAAGCCCTAAACATCAAAGTACATAGTTCTTTATAAAAAATTCGTCGCGCGACGGCTTTCGTTTGAATGGATTATTTAAATTTCAAATTTACTCGACGCCGAGGACGCGACGCTAAGACCGGGCTTGCTTGGAATTTTAGAACGGCCCAAAAAGGTTCAGTTTGAGAGCAACACGGTCACACCCGAGGGAAAGCCGTTATTAAGGGATGGATCTGAAACAATATGCAATTCGAAGTGCGCGACGTTCCGGACTTTCGCCAATCCCAACGAGGGAATATAATTACTTTCAAACAGAAATGTGTGAGTGCGGGCGGAAACTCGTATCTTTCTTATGCATTCATCGATCGTTTTCCTTAATAATTGTTCTAAATGTCCGAACCAGAAGGAAGACATTCCCATTGTTACAAAGCGAGTCTATATTCGAAATAGTTGAAGTTTTGTTTGAAATAACTGACAGGTCAATTCGGTCCGCCGGCGAACCATCGATACCTACAACAAACAGCCCATTCATTCCGCTGATTGCGTCCGATTGTTTTGAACGAGCATTAATTTAATCCGGTCCCGGGCGGCTTTCACTTCAGTCACGTCGCTCTTCCAAAAACTAATCCCGACTGCCATTGATGCGTTTTCAATAACAGCTATCGCAACAATGGTACCAAGCGGAATATTCGGAAATGCTCTTTTTGCTTTAATAAAACCGACCGAGCTGGAAACGCTTGTTTATAAGCGCATTCGCTTAATTAATTCGAATCAATAAGTAACTTGATGAATAAAAATGTTACGCAGGCGACCCATTAAGCGACATAACGTATTACTGGTTGCCTAATGAAATCAGCGACGTCTGACCGGATATTAGGTGCAGTTTTAAAAGAAAATTTCTTAATCATGCAGAAAAATTGGCTGAATCTCACCTTTCCGAAACTTCCCTTTCCGATGGCGCGAAGAATTTGGAAATGGTCGAAATTTACTGTAAAAGAAAAGTCGATTAATAAAATATACTGCTCGGGGGTGCGAAAAAGTCTGATTTGAAATTTTCCAGCAATTACTATCATTTATTATAAATGAAGCCCCCGAACTTCATTATCTCCACCTCGTAACGGGTAGCAATTTCCCTCTCCGGTAATTTATGCGGGTCACGTATCTATCTCGGAAAAAATGGCGCGAATTTGCAACGTGGCACACGTCCGCCGCGTCCGCGGACTGTGCGTTTTGAAAATTCGATACGCTTATGAATTATTCAATGTTCCGGACGAGCGGTGAAACCGCGCGCTAAAGAGCTCAGATTGAAAACGACGGGGCTCAGCAAGTTGTTCGGCCCGTCGAAGTAGTGTAAACGAAACATCTGCTACCCTTAGAAACACACATAGAAACAGAAATGTATGGAAATTGGAGGAATTGGAGTACGTATACATAGACAAGTATTATCGTTCTCTCTATTCATACCGTTTCTCCCGTCAAAACATGCTTTCATCAAATAGACGGATACGTATTGGCTTTAAATCAACGTGTATGATTGAAAATCGATGGGGGACGAGTAGTAGACGAACGTTCCATATTTTAACTATCTCCTCTATATACCGTTATCCTTGAGACGGGGAAATAATTTCGAACAGAGGTATCGTGGACGTTGCTCTGCCTTTGATCTCCATTCTTCAGCCAACGGGAGAATAAATGATCAAAGGACAAGTCGAGACGACGGCGACACGGGAGGCTTGGAAATGGACAGAACATCGGAGACAAAAAAAAATCATCCTCCTACTTGTACACACTGGCTGTAATTACTTTCGCGTGACATTGGAGATCACGCCCCGCACGTGCCGGGGAATATTTTCATTTAATTTACTCGAAACGTCGAGTAAACCGGATGATTTTACTTGAGAAGAAATTTCTGCGCATCCACCAATTTCGTGTCGGACACTTCGGAACAATACTATATGAATATTACAATTGAGACGTGAATCCGTTTGAAAATCGAAATTTGAATCTGTTTTCTATCTGACAACAAAGTTACTGTTTTACGGTTACGTTCTAGTAGCTCAATTATCTCAAAATTGGCAATTGATAACACAGAGAAGCTGCCGCTTCGTGACTAGTCCATCAATTCAATAAGAAGCGACAGATGATCGAATCAGTTGCCCGGGCGGTACGAAGTGTAGCATGAAACTTCATTTGCTCGGAGTGCAGCCGTAGCCGCAATTCGATTTTCCGATAACAAAACACGTCCGAATTCGTCCGTCGCCAACGGCAGACGTTATCGAAACGAAATTTCCGTAGACATCGAAAAATGTAAAGTGACCGTAATTGTGGCTAAAAGCTTTCGCGAAAAGCCTTTTTGAAAGCCGATAGGAAGGGAACAACACAGAGGAAATCCGATTAACCCGCGCTATTCACCCAAAGCTCGTCCGGATGGATAAGAAAAAAAAAAACGAATGGCGTTCGGGCGTCGAGGCTATTTACCCGGAGATGAATCGAAAATTTTACGGTCGTCAAAATTGGAGTATATCAAATAGGCGAAACGTTTTCAGGCGAACCGTCGAGGCAATTCGTTCGTGGAACATCATTAAAACTGCAAGATGTGTACGGTTGGATGGGTTTTTGGGATGCAAGAAAGTTTCTGGCGCCGCCATCGCGCTACGTCAAGTTGTTTCGTGATTGTGGAGTTGATACATTTGCGGTAGGTATTCTGTGAATGACCGGATGTAAAGTAAAAATCGTAATATAAAATTCAGAACGGATTAAAGTTTAATAACTGAAACTGCGCCGAATTCATATTCGAATATTCAACAACTCCCCCACATAAAAGCGAGATTGTAAACACGAGGACGTATAGTCGATTCAACATTGTTGAGTATGGTAATTCCACCCTCGCCGAGTTCCTGCGGTTCAACGAATTCCCAAAAGCGTACTCGCCGAAATACTGCCAATAACTGCGGTTCAATTGTACTAATGTTTCAAATTGCTTCTTGGTCTTCGCAGAGCCGCGGAATCTTCAAGATCATTACGAAATGAAATTCAATTTTGAGCGCGCTCGCCGAACTAGACGACGAATAATTCAATTTATCCCGATTGAACGGAATTTTGTTTTTCGCCAATTTCCTCAAACTTCGCGCGTCGGCGATTAGTTGATCTCCGCGCGCCGTCGACGGTTATGAAAAAAGTTTAATTGGATTATTCCAAGTACGGAATTCGTGACGGAAGAAGTTGAAGATAACTTGACAGTTGTCTAAAGCGCTCACGTCTCATGTTATGTTATAATTTTGACTTGTTATCGTTGGAAAAGCTTTCAAGGGAAGAAAGTTTCCGTATTTAATTAACGAAGGTTAAAATTGCGGTGCAACACTCATAATCACGAAGATAATTGAATCTTACCATCCTCTCCATAATTCGATTTGTCATTACGCGCTGACTGATTGGCTCCCATAATGCTTCAATACGAAATCGTTTCCATCACGATTCCAGTTCGTTTCTGCAACTCAAAATGATTGATCAACTTTTGATTTCGCTTCGAATTCGGGATTGCTCCCGTTATACTAATAATAATGAATCATTAAGGAAAAGTCGATAACCTTTACCCTCCGGGGAATAGAATGGAACGGAACGGAGGGTTGTAGTGCATAAAGTGACGTATCGATCCGAAAGCGTGTGTCTTAGTGTTGCTACACTCGAACAACTCACAAGTAATACGTGACCTAGGAAAAATGCATTTAGGCAATTTCGCTAATCATTTAGAAATTTATTCAGGTCCGCCGTCTTTTATCAGCAAAATATGAGAAAGAAATGAACGTTTCGATTGGTCGTTGAAGGGTGCTTCTAATCGGAAAACGGGAAGCGAACGGAAATTTCCTTTCTTATCGAAACAAAAATAAAACTACCGTTTCCAGTTTCCACATTCAAGTACGAGATTAATTCAATTAAAATACAATTAAAAGGGACGAAAATGTCGCGCTCGTTAACCACGCAATTCGACCGTCAGTTCGGTAGGTCAGATAACAACAAACGAAACGCGAAATGTCGTTAAAAGAAATACTCGACGAATTTAATGATGTGCGAGTTTCCCGTAGCACGGTATAACGAGAACAAACGATTGAACTTCTTGGCGTATATGAAAAATTAATTTTCTCGTTGCCGTTTCCGTTTCGGTTCGTTCCGTTTCGTAATTTTCACGTAGTCGTCGCAGATGAAGAACAAACAACCGGAACAAGGTAAACTTGAATAATGTTCGTTGGAGGAATTTGTCATACGGTGACGCTTTAGGAAATTTTCATCCTTCTTAATTGCCGATGAATATTTTATTGAGCAATCGTTTTGTTAAGTTTTGAAGTGAACTAAAATTTTGCGCATCCACCATTTTTACTATTTGTTTCTACATACCAGAAATTTGAAAGAAAAAACCAATAAAACCGAATATAAAACAGGAATAACCGAAAATATAAAGTTATAAATCGAAATCCCGACACAGAATTTTCATTTATCACGAACAGACAATTTTCACATAACTGATGGAACTTTGCTCCTCGCTTCAAAAATGCCTTCCGCAATATTTGAAGTGGTTCCAAGATTAAATTGTTTCGTTCCACGATTATTCGGTTCCATCATCTTCAGCGCGCTTCCTCCTCGGATTCGAAAAAAATTTATTCATTCGCGTGCCCGGAATCGACTTCGAATGGAATGTTGTGCGCATTAGTTATTCGAATCATTCCTTTTTCATATTCCACCACGTCTTATTCCATGCGATTCAAACCGAACATTTGAGGTGCCCGAACACATCAAGCCTTTAAGTACCATGTTTACGTGTCTGAATAGAACGAAATCCTTCAGTTATATAAAAGACACTAAAATCCGTTTAACGATTGTAATTATGCGAATTTTACAACGGAAAGTTGTTAAACTCGAAATTAAATAATGAAAAATGGTTTTTATATTAAAAGCAATGAACTGAACAACAATTTTTCATCTTTTTCTCCGCGATGGAGTAAAAATAAACCTTTATTTACATTTAGTGTCTAATTTAAACTCAGTTATTAAATGAATCCGAGATATTGAGCTATCGATTCTTCGGAAGACTCACCTCGCTCGTACCGGAGGCGGCAACGAGGGTCCACACGTGTACAACGAGAGCGCAACCACCCCTCTCAACTCGACGGTCCGAAGTAAATGGGGTAACTGAAAACCAACAAACCGACAACTGATATTTCGCCGCGACGCCGACGTCACGTGCTAGGCGTCGCATTATCGGTTAATGTCGTGCAACTTCGACTGGCGTCAGTTTGTTTACCGACGTCTCATATTCTCCTGAAAAAAAGTACACAACACGTCTTTAAATGACGTTTATTGAAATGAATCAGCACACGCATGAAACCCGTTCTAGGGGATCTTTCTTTTCGGTAACTAGCCAGGGGTATCTGACGTTCACGTCTTCCATTTTACCGCCGCCGTAAGCGAAAACGAAATTGTGCATGTACGGTGATTGCGCGAACTGATATAAACCTAAACTAACGAAAAATTCGCGATGGAAATTGACGACGTTCCGTTTCATCGCGTCGTAGTAATTATCGACCATTTTTTGTATCTGAAAATTAGAAATTTGTGTTAAGAGAAAATAGAAATGCGGCTACTTACAGCAGCCACATATTGTTCGACTTGACCCCATGTGTATTCTTTTCGTTCGGGGAGACCTAAATAGGGTACACCTACAGTGGGTAAGCGTCTTTTGCAGGAGGCAATGTGGCGCCACAATTCTTCGCAGGCGTCTAAACATTTTACTGGAAAATTTTTTTATTAATATGAAACTATTAGTAAACGTAAACCCCCTAACAAATAAATTAATACTCAAACGTTTTTTAGATCATTCGTTTCAAACGTTAGTGACTAGTCGCGAAGCGATAATGCGTTTAGGTTTGAACTGAAATTCAATTTTGCGCATCCACCATTTAATTTTTTTTTTAACGAACGCTCGCTACGACTCCGTTGTCTTTTCAATTTTCTCGTAGTTTAAACTATTTAACTAACATTAAATACAAACCAGCATCATGTCGATCCCAACACCGACACGACCGAAACTGCATCCACAGCCAAAAGTAAGGGACGCGATGGACGTCCGGTAAACGAGCCAACGGATAACCATCTTGCGCTAAGCCTTCTAAAAGTTTCTGGAAGTCACCGCGTTAATAAAAAGGTTTCAAATAATTCTGTAGCAACCTCTAAAATCTCCATTTGCTTCGTTCTCTTTTTCGGTATCTTCTTCAAAAGAACGAAGCGTTGCGCCGCCGAATCGTCGACCGGGTCTTCCGAACATTCGCAACTTTGCTCGAACGGATCGAGGGACGGATCCGGTATTCTTTGCATCGATTTCCGTCGCAGAAATTCGCTGTGCACCACCCGTTCCTCCGGTCTACTTTGCACCTTTTCGTCGACGTGCAGTTTCCACGTGACCACGTAATCCGGATCCAACATGAATTTGGGCAGTATACCCGGATAGACGACCGGAGCCGATCTTTGGTATAGAGTGGGTCGCAGCAACGTGTATCTGGTATCGCAAGGATACATCGAATTGTATTCTTTTTCGGCGTTTTTATGGTCGTTACATAAAAAGCAGGGATTTCTAACACCTTTATCTTAAAAATAGGTGTCAAATTTAAAGTTTGAAGCGGTACCCAAGCTTACCAACTCTGATAACCCAATCCTTATTCAGTTGACGTTTGACGCGAGGTTTCGGCTTGAGTAAATAATTGAATAAATTTAAATTAAGTTGAAGGCAACTCACCATTTCTTGTAGGTAAGAAAAATAGGGGCAGGTCGGTTTTTGACATTTCGGTACGTAACGATTTATTTTAACCGTCCTCCAATTAAAGAAAAACGGTGCTAAATAAGGATTCGGGCTTTTCCGTTGCTGCTTTCGTTTTTCGCGCGGTTTTTCCTTTACCGGCTCTCGGGGCGGCGACGGGAAACGAATGTGCATCTCCTTTAATGTGTCTTTCAGGGTCAGGTGAACAACTCCGGAAAGTACCAGACGATCGTTTAACGTGTAAGCGTTTTTATTTCGACTCGTGTAGCGGTAAATCAGCTGGGGTTGAAACAACTTTCAATTGGAATTGGGGGAATTTGATGTTTTACCAGGAGGAATTCGATCGGGCAACCGTAGCTATTCGTTAAAGCTTTCCACATTGTGTTATCGCCGGGTAACGGTATCAATCCTAAACGGGATAATTTCGATTGGGTGTGTTTCGTGACGTGTTTATGTAAATCTTCTTTCATGTCGCATTTTAAATGATCCAAAATGTCTTTTTGTTTGGGGCTGAGTTCTTGATACCAAACGGGGCCGGCGTGTTCCAGGAGATGGTTGTGTAAATATCTTGCTGATGGTTAAAAATTTTTAAATAAAAATGTTTGTTTTTAAAAAACTCACATCTTTCCTTTTGACACTTTTGATTCCTTTTTCTTTTTTCTATAACCTCTTTCTTGTATTTTTCGTTTAGTCTACACATTGTTAAGAAAAAGTCTTCGTCTTGAAATGTTAGGGGAGGGAGTATACCGTGGAAAAAACATGTTCGATATTTATCCGTACAAGCGGCCTTTTTTTCCAGTTTCTCGCCCTGAAAATTAATTGAAAATTATTTAAAAGGGGATTTTGTTACAAACCGGAAGGGCGCCGACGGTTACATTCCACCTATGGTATACGTCACGAATTTCGTCCATTTTAAATTAAAACCAAAAATTTTCGATTTTTCTCAACTGCAGGTTTTGACAATATTGAAATCAAAGGAAATTTTTTTTCCATAGCCGTTCTCGAATTTTAATAAAATACACAAGATAGGTTTATCTCCTGAACAACTCCGCCTAATTAATTTATTTATCAGTTATTTTCGCACAATCTTAAGAGGTGATCCAGTCAATATCTATAAATACAAAAGAAATGAAACCATTTTTCTTGTTGAAACGTTATCGATATGTTCGTGAGTGAAATAATTTTTTTATGCTTAGTGGCTTCCATTGAATCCCACGAAAATACCGATCCGTTTTCCGATGAATTCATTAATTCGATAAACAAAGCGAATTCGACGTGGAAAGCCGGACGTAATTTCGACCCGGATAATGCGAAAGTATTAGTGAAACGTTTATTCGGTGTTCACCCGGATAACAAATATTCGAGTGAGTATTCCGTTTGTAATATGATGAGTTTTAATTAAATTTCGTATTGCAGCACCGAAAGCGCCCCTTTTATACCACAAAATACCCCCCTTCATACCGACAACCTTTGACGCGAGGACTTTCTGGAAAAAATGTCCGTCACTTAATCATATCAGAGATCAATCGAATTGCGGCTCGTGTTGGGCCGTCACAACAGCCGCTTTAATCACGGACCGGATATGCATTCATTCGAAGGGAAAGGAAATGCAAATTATCTCCGCCCTCGATCTGCTCGCATGTTGCTCGTTGTGCGGTAAAGGGTGTGAGGGCGGTTTTCCGTTTCAAGCGTTGAAGTATTGGCAAAAATATGGTAATTTCAAATTTGCGCGCATCCACCATTTTGCATTAATATATGTTTCGAAAGGTATTTCAACTGGAGGCGATTATAACACTACAATTGGTTGTAAGAATTACCCTTTTCCACCTTGTGCGCATCAGAAACAAGGTACCAAGTCGCCTTGCGGCGAAGCCGAACCTACACCAACCTGCGTCCGGAGTTGCGATAAAGGCGTCAATGTAACATATGAAGAATCATTGTCATTCGCCACAAAGACATATGGTAACGTTATTATATTCTAATCGCGTTGTAATTAATAAAAAATTTCAGCAATACCTCGTGACGTATCCCAAATCCAAATGGAGATCATGTCCAACGGACCGGTTAGCGCTTCGTTCACAGTATACGAAGATTTCTTCAGTTACAAGTTCGGTGTATACCAACACGTAACCGGTGCGGCTTACGCCGCCCACACCGTGAAAATTCTGGGATGGGGTATCGAAAAAGACGTCGCTTATTGGCTAGTCGCTAATACCTGGAACGAAGAATGGGGAGACAGAGGATTTTTCAAAATCATTCGAGGAAAAAACGAAGGCAATATCGAAAACGAGATCCTCGCTGGCATCCCTAAATTAAACATTTAAAAAATAGTCACCGTAAATTTATTATACAAAATAATTTAATACAATAAAATATTGATCCCGTTGGTCCCATTTTGTATTTTGAGCTCTAGTTCAATCTTTCGTATTGTCTATAATCGGCTAGACTGTTAGGAAATCCGTAGAAACCGTACAAGGACAAACCTGCAACGACATACATAACCATCGGTACGAACACAAACAAAAAAAACAATTGATGCTGTGAGATTCGACAAGGACAACCATCACCTCCAGACAGGACTTTACAATACTTGGTCGTTCTCCCTCGCCCCTTTAATAATTTTTAATTTCGACTCGATTTCCGCCTGCATCGTAGCCATGGCTTTCTTCATATCAATCTTATCCTCGATCACGTTTTCCCTAACGACACCGACCGCCTCGTTTCGATTTTTACGTTCGTACAACGACGGTACCCGTCGCGTTGGGTTCCGCAACTTTTCGTTCAGTAACGTTTTAAATTTTTCAAAGTCTTCGGTACCGAATTTCACGGAATCCGGACGATCGTCGACGGTCGTCGCCGCGTCCCTCAACGACGGTCGTTGCACGTGCCTCAATTTCACCGAACTAATCGCCTCTTTGGAAATGGACGGACTATTGTATTTATTTTCCGAAGTATTGTGAACCGATTCGCTACGCTTGAAGTGGTTTCGTTTGTTTGCCGTCTCTAAATTGTCATCGACCGATAGGCTTCTCCTTACCAAACTCGGACGATGAACCGGCTTCAATTGCACCGAGCTCAAAGTCGAAGCGGTAATTGACACCGGAGGCGAAATTGTTGCCTCGGCGAACTTCTCAAACTCGGACATGCATGGCGGCGGGGGCGGGGGTGGAACGACCAACGACGTTGCGCTAACATACGAACTTTCACTTTCGGACGAAACGGAAATACTCTCAACGGACACGGGGAAACGGGAAGGGAATCGATATAACTATCTATAACTAAATCCAAAGTTTCCAAGACTTTACTGGGACTGGGGACTGATAGTTTGGAAATGTTGGAATCGCAGTCGGACAAACGTAAAGACGACGGTTTCGTTTCCTCGACCAGCACAGCCGTTTCTTGACTCGACACCGTACCGTTATGGTTGTTTGTGTAGGAAAGATTGTCTTCGTAAAAGCCTGCATTCAATCGACCTTTTAAAGGGGGAGGAGGCGGTTTCCTTGTCCACGATAAATAAAAAATTGGAAAACCTGAAGGATAAATTCGGGACTTATCCTGAATAATATGTGCTAAGGAGATGATTCTACAATGCCAGTATACGTTGACTTGAGTATTTAGATATTTTGCCTTGTTATTTGGTTAGTAGTTATCATGGCCCACCTCGGTATTTGACATTTTTAGTAGATCTTTCGTCGATAATTACAGAACATTTTAGCAAAGCTCATACGAATAATGTCAATTCGATTAATGATTTCTGTGCTTTCATCAGCAATGTCGAGTTATGAATTATGCTGCCCATAGAAATAAGTATACTGTCATTGTAGAACTATTCGTGAAGTTGAATGTATTAAAACAGCTAGTTTAAAAGAATTAGTTCAAATCAACTAGCTGCCTGCTGATTATGTATAAAATGTAAATTGCATTACAACTCACCGACAACCATCCACACAACAAATCGAATCCACGTTATTATATCCAGCATTACCATTAAGTAAATATTGAATAAAATGCTCAAAGCCGGTATCAAAGGAACCCAAGGTACCTGAAAATATAAACAATTAGAATTAGCAATTTGAAATAATTGAAGCTAACTTGAAACGACAGAACTTGTCTTGAGATCGGTTGGCTCGTAATCGAGATTAAAGTCAAAGCTATAAGTAATAAAATTGTTGATACAACGATGACTGGTACCAAGTCACCTTCCATGACTTGGTGTCGAAGGTGAAGACCACATAAGGCCAACAGAAAACATAGCACACCTACGGAGATGATAATTAAACTTAAGACTTAGTTATTTTAAGTAACCTACAGTAAAAACAAACAGCGACCGCAACGATTATTTCTGTTTTTCGTGTAGGCGTTGTGGTTTTACCAAAGTTGAATATTTGACTGGAGACACTCAGATTTACTTCATCCAAAGTCAATTCGGGTTCTGTCTGCCTTGAATACCTGTAATTAGAATAATAATTATTTGACACGTATACCGAGATTCAAAAATAAAGTAATTAGTCACCTCACCCTTCGTTCTCTTCGGAATCCGAATTCGTATGAACAGGAAGGTAGCAACTTTTCTCATCCACCGAATATCTAAATTAAACGTTACAGAAGCACATTAAACACAAAGCTGACAAGACTTTTAAGTGTATTGTAAATCATTTACCTCAAAAGTAGTACGCAGGCGGCGACGATCGAATAAGCTAACAGTGTACCGATCGACATCATGTTTACTAGAGAATCCAATGTTAGTACTGCCGCCATTAAACCTAAGACACCAATTAGTAATATTTGTAAAATTAATCGTAGACGTACCAGTAAATAAACCAGCCAGCAACGTTCCCACAATTGGCGTTCGAAACCTTTCATTTACTTCACCCATGCATTTAAATATTAATCCATCAGTAGCCATAGCATACAAAATTCTAGGTAACGGAAACATCGCTCCAAATAAACTGGCGTACAAACCAAAAATAGCTCCAATAGAAACAACTATAGCAGCTGTGTCAAGATGAAGATATTGAAAGGCAAACGGTATTGGAGCATTTTTATCCTAGAACCAGTTACGCAACAAATTACAATTTCTCCCCTTCAAAACTCACTTGTTCATAATACGGAAGCATCAACGTCAAAACAGACGACGTACCAAAATAAGATAAGAAAATAATGAGCAACGAAAGTATAATCGAAACCGGAATCGCCCGCTTGGGATTCCGCACTTCTTCGCCCGTCGTGGCGATACAATCGAAACCCACGAATCCGTAAAAACAGGTGGCAGCTCCTTTTATTACTCCCTCAATACCGAAGGGGAAAAAACCACCTTTTCCCAAATTTGTGCCGTTTGTGACATTTTTAACATCGTTCACGTCAATAAACCAATTATCCCAATTCGCTGCAAGTATTTATATCAGTTGTTATTGTTTTGACTGTTTTTTAAAAACACGATAATCGGAATTATGTCACTTCCTATTTTGCCACCATAACTTACCGTTCAATGATCCCACGATAACGACGAATAAAACGACGCCGATATTAATCGTCGTGAATATGTTATTAACCAAACTACTTTCTTTCATTCCAAACGCTAAGGCGACTGCAATAGTTATGTTAGTTTTAATTATGAGAAGTTATTTACTTACTGGCTAGTATTATGGGGACGGTGAATGCTAGGAAATCGAAGTAGTCCGATAAGTAAGGAAAGTCGATAGGTGCGATTTGCACGAATGTTTTGTTTAACGTCCCGTTTGTTAGGTTATCCAGATATGAACTGAGTCCTTTTGCGACACTGGCCGAGCCTTGTAATGATTTTGACTGTTTTAAAGGGACTACAGTGGAGGTATCTTACCGATTATGTATTCTAAAATCAAATTCCAACCAATTACAAAGGCGATGAATTCACCCACACATAGGTAACTGTAAATGTAGGCAGAGCCCGCCCGCGGTGTCCTCGCTCCGAATTCCGCATAGCATAAACCTATAAAAAAGGTATTGAAAAGTACGCTATAAAATGATTGCAATTACCTGCGAAAACAGAAGCAACGGCTGCGATTAAAAATGAAAGCACAACAGCCGGTCCGGCCGTTTCTTTGGCCACCTCCCCGGCGAGCACATAAACCCCGACACCCAAGGTGCTACCGACACCGAGCGCAGTTAGATCGAAGGTGTTCAAAACTCGGGCGAGGGGCGTCTCTTGCTCACTGCCAATTTCCAAAACTTTTCTTCTTGTTAGTACTTTCCAAATTGTATCCATTTTGCGAATCACTTGATCATGTCGAGATAATAAAAAATGATAAAAGAATTTAATCCATTTGAACTTAGTCACGTTCCAGGAACTGTTGTCTTATCTTGAAAGGAAAAACACACTAAGCGTAGCGTAAGTTGATCTCGGGCGTCTTATCAATTATTACGAATTTTATTGTTTCATACACCACGGGAATGATTAATGTGACCTTGATTGAATTATTTGAACTACGAGTGGATGAAACGATTTGAACTATCGGTTCTAAAAAACCGATGTGACGTCATACGTGTACGCAAGTGCGGTTTTTTTTTTAAATTTAATTATATACAAAATAATTTTGTATTTGAAAATTAAAAGCAAAAAGAATAATTACGTATGTAACAAAAAGAATAAATGATTATATAAAAATAATATTTTATGGATCATAAAATTTTTATCTCTTAAAATTATCTCACGTCTCCTATCAATTTCTATATTGTTCTGGTGTAATAATTCACTATCAGAAGGGTATTTACATTTCTTATCAAAATGTTATCAACCTGCTGCGGTATACGTTTCAGAATAGATTTCATGCACTCCTAGTTTTTGTTTCAACTTTTTTTCACGTTGTATATGATCCGCAATACAGAAAAAACGCGACAGAATGTACCCTTATTACGAAAATGATTGGAGCGTGCTTCCCCCCGAATTAAATAGAAGGTAAAAAAATTATTATTCAAATTGGTGCTCTACAAATTGCTTATTATTCGTGGTCGATGATTCAAATGTTATCACCGAAATAATTAATCGATTAATCGTAATTCTGTGCTCGCAATTCGAATTGAACCCAATTACCGCCTTTATTATTACTTGAACGTGGAACGTTCGTGACGTCACCGACGACGGCCATGTTGTTTCCTATGGTCGTAAAGTGACAAATCTGTCAAAAACGTAAAAAGTCGGTCGTCAGGTACACAAAATCCGATCGGAAAGAAATTATGTTGAAAGAATCAACTTGAATTGGTCGTTTTTCGATTAAGTTGGTTGAAAGGAAACGGAGCGGCGACGAATCCGCGATTTTTATTGATCCAATCGGTGACACCTGCCGAAATATCACAGCACAGGTGTAATTGTTGTTAATTTGTTGTTAACAACGTAGGCGTGAGCGTTTTAATTTCTTGGGTTTACGTCCCGGCTGCGTTGTCCGAATTCGAATTGCGAAAATGAACGCTTCCGAGCATGGGTAACGTAAAAATAATTTTTGCATTTACGTACCGTTGTTAATTGTTTTTGCATCTTCAGGTTCAATCCGTCCTTCAATATGGCAACGATCAAGCAGGTCGTCAACGAAGCGATTGAAAGAGGTAATAGCAACAATTTTATCAGCACGTTATCTATGATAATATTTGTCGGTGGTTCCTCGTTCGATTTTCCTGTTGATTTCAGTTATTATTCGTTGAAATGCCTAACGACGATCAACGTGAGTCGTTTCTGCAATAAGACATTCAGTTTTATATATTCGTAAAGTTTTCATAATACGTTGTTGATTTGTTGCAGTACGAATGCCCACGCCGATGAGACTAAGGGATCTCATAAGGCAAATTAGGGCTGCGCGAACGGCGGCCGAGGAACGAAGTGTGGTCAACAAAGAATGTGCCTATATCAGATCGACATTCAGAGAAGGTGATTCCGTTTGGAGGTAAGTTATATACAAATAAAAGGAAATAATTGTCTTACCTTTAAACATATGTACGTGAATTTCTGTAGAGAAACATAATGTCATCGAATTTCTGTTGCACAGAACTCGTCGATGTCCGAACATAGAATATATACTTTGATACTTTTAGATGTCGAAATATCGCGAAGCTCCTCTACATTCACATGTTGGGATACCCGGCTCACTTTGGGCAGCTCGAATGCCTCAAACTAATCGCCAGTACCAGATTTACGGATAAAAGGATTGGGTATTTGGGAGCTATGTTACTTTTGGACGAACGGCAGGACGTACATCTGTTGATTACGAATTGCCTGAAAAAGTAAAATTTTATTTTTCCTCGTTATTATTTAATATCGATAATTATTACAGCGATTTAAATTCCAACACACAATTCGTCGTCGGTTTAGCTCTCTGTACTTTGGGCGCCATAGCATCCCCCGAAATGGCTCGTGATTTAGCTGGTGAAATCGAACGGTTACTTAAATCGCCGAACGCTTACGTCAGAAAAAAAGCGGCGCTGTGCGCGTTCCGAATAATCAAACGAGTACCCGAACTTATGGAAATATTCCTCCCCGCAACCAGGAGTTTACTGTCTGAGAAAAACCACGGTACTACTTGCACATTGTATTAATGTAGCGCTAAAATAATAACATTTCAGGTGTTTTAATAACAGGAGTCACTTTAATCACAGAAATGTGCGAATTCAGTCCAGACACGTTAAATCATTTCAAAAAAGTAAGTTTAATCGAACTTTCAACAAAGACTACTGATGTTTCATTCATGTAGGTCGTTCCTAATTTGGTACGAATTTTGAAAAATCTCATCCTGGCTGGTTACTCGCCGGATCACGACGTTTCAGGTATAAGCGATCCTTTCTTACAAGTAAGATATAACTAATCATTGACACATAAACTAACTGGATTAACGCAGGTTAAAATCTTGAAACTTCTACGCGTGCTGGGTCGAAACGACGTCGACGCGTCCGAAGCGATGAACGACATCTTAGCCCAAGTGGCGACCAATACGGAAACCAGCAAGAACGTCGGCAACACGATTCTTTACGAAACTGTTCTATCGATCATGGATATCAAATCGGAGAGCGGTTTAAGGGTGCTGGCCGTCAATATTCTGGGTCGTTTCCTTCTTAACAACGATAAGAACATACGTTACGTCGCTTTAAACACTTTGTTGCGAACGGTGCACGTCGATACGTCGGCGGTGCAGCGACACCGATCGACAATATTGGAATGTCTCAAAGATCCGGACGTCTCCATTCGTCGACGCGCCATGGAACTATCATTCGCTCTCGTTAACTCCCAAAACGTCAGGACGATGATGAAGGAACTTTTAATTTTTTTGGAGAAAGCTGATCCTGAATTCAAAGCGCCATGCTCGTCTAACATCGTGCTATCCGCCGAACGTTTCGCTCCCAATAAAAGGTGGCACTTGGATACGTTGCTGCGAGTACTGTGTGGCGTAAGAGTACTTCTAAGTCGCGATAAAGGTTTGAAATAATTTATTTCCAGGCCGGTAATTATCTAAGGGAAGATGTGATCGCCTCCACGATCCAACTGATTTCCGAAAGTCTAGAAGAGCAAAGCTACATGTCACTGCAACTGTACAAAGCTTTGTCGCAAGATTTAACCGATAAACAACCGTTAACGCAAGTTGCCATGTGGACGATTGGCGAGTACGGTGATTTGCTTTTGCAAGCGGAACCGGACGAAAGCGGAACGGCACCACCGACCGAAGAAGACGTAATCGAAATCTACCAACGAGTTTTATGGTCACCTCAAAACACCTCCACCACCAAACAGTATGCACTTATGTCACTCACAAAGTTAAGCACTCGTTTTACTCGAACGACTAAGTACGTAACATAATTTAATATTAAATAACAATTAATTATTGATTATTGTAGTAAAGTGCAACAAATCATAAGCTCGTTCTGTTCGAGTCTCCATATCGAGCTACAACAGAGGGGTGTCGAATATTCGCAACTTTTCGGTAAGTACGCTCATTTAAGGGCATCGCTGTTGGAACGAATGCCCCCCATGGAACTAAGTCGCCAGAACGATAATAGAGCGAACGGCGATTTGGATGAAGATATCAGATCTGAAGAACCAAGTCCTCAACATTCTACAGTCAAAAATGAATCGGTACGTTATTGCATTTTAATTTTTTACCTTTTAAACACGTTGTTTTGTAGAATATATTGTTGGATCTACTGGGCGCGTCCGATTCCATCGATCTCAACATCCAAACAAACACTTTAAAAACCCAACCGATACAGAGTAGTAACAATCAAGACCTTTTGGATTTATTGGGAGGTCTCGACGCGTTAACACCATCCGGACCTACCTTAGATTCAAGTATTGGCCTTATTATGGAGAATAATAACGGATCCATATCCCTCCTTAATAATCAAAATTCCAATTTCCTTAACGACGATCTTATAAGTAGTAATCAAGTGAACGGTACGTTTATCTTATATCGCCAACCAAACTTAACCGAAAGTTTACAGAAAATAATGTGCCTACAATGTTAGCTTATGAAAAAGACGGTCTGAAAATAATGTTCGGTTTTGAAAAAATACCGGATAACAACATGTTGAATATAAACGTTACAGCCACCAATAACGCCCCGTCAACGATGACTGATTTTCTATTCGAAGCAGCTGTTCCTAGGGTAAAGGCCTTTACACCTGTAACAAAAAATTTAATCTTCCCCGATTTCAGACATTCCGTTTCAACATTTTACCTCCATCCGGCACAGTAATGCAACCCAACGGTCAAATAAGTCAAATACTAAAAATCAACAACCCGAATCAAGCAACGTTAAAAATGAGAATCCGTATAAGTTACACAATGGACGGCAACCCGGTTCAAGATCACACGGAAGTCAACAATTTCCCATCTGACCTTTGGGTTTGACAAAAAAAATTAACTTGGGACGTAGATTCAGTCTAGTTTATATAACAAAAATATTTTCTACAATCCACGATTGAATTATGTATATATACTGTTTTATCAAATTAGTTAACGTACTTAATATTTTCCTTGTAAGTTTTTTTTGACACGTTTTGCTTGTTTCCGTTGTCAAAAAAGTTATTTGCGTCCATTGAGAATAAATTGTATATATTCACAAAATTTAAACTATTATTTACACAAATAAATCGGTATCAGTCTTATGGAAGACCTGTCGAAGACTAGGAATCGTCTTGATTCCTCGGCGGCCTTAAGAAACTGTTTCGTTTTATACAATCGACGAGCCATCGGATTCCCTCGTCGACGCCTTCACCTGTCAAAGCGGAAACGGGCATAACCATACAATCCCGTTTACCGATTAAATGAGCGTTTTGGTTAAAGATTGGTTTTACTTCTCGCACACCCATGCATTCTGATATATCTTGTTTGTTGGCTAGAACTAGTAAGGGAACGCCGGTGAGATTTTCGCTGGCGATTACTTTATCTGCAAGTTACTTAAAAGTGAGAGGGGATTTAAACTAAATTGAGCTGTACCGAAGGTTTCCTTGGATTCGTCAATGCGGTCACGATCGGAAGAATCAACTATATAAATAATAGCGTGACACTCGGCGTAATACTAAAAAACATTCGTTAAACGGTTTGCGCTTCGATTAAATTTAGGTGAACCTTATCCCATAACGACTGCAGTTCGGTTTGCCCGCCCAAATCCCAAAAATTCAATCTTATACCGTTCACTTCTATTCGACCTATGTTGAGACCTATCGTAGTTGTTATTTTCAAAGGATTTATAGCTGAATAGTTTCTAGTTAGTTTCGTTTTGGCCGCTTCGAGATACGTCTGGAAACAAGCGGCGTTATTGCGATAATTAATTAAATTTTAGGTGTTACCGTTTTTCCAGCATTATCCAAACCTAAAATAAGCACGCAGTACTCATCTTTTTGTATTAAGTATTTGTAAAATCCATATAATAAAGAATACATACTAATTAAAAGTAATTGGAATTTTGCGACATTTCTGTTAATATAACCTATAAAGTTAGATATGTCAAAAACAAAGTAGTTCGTTTCTACACTTCAATTTATTGCGGAACGATATGCTACGCCATCTTACTTTTTACGAACGAGTAGTAATAATTGAACGGAAATCAAGTAGTCGAAGCACGGTGAAAACGGTATTTTCATTTCTCATGGTGCAAATTGCTAAAAATTCAAGTGCCAGTGTAAGTGGAACACTAATGAGATATGTAATAACATAATTACGTTGGCAGCGATGCTATATTCGATCATAAATGCATTTTGTACTCACCGATCAACCGACGTGATGTGGCACATTTCTATTATCTCAAAATGGACATTCACAGAATATATCGTTCATATATATTCTGTGTCGAGAGTGATGAGCACAGAAAATGCGATTAGAAGTAATCATCGAATCACGGTACAAATAAAATATGAACCAAGTGTAAAATTCAGCATTGTGATGCTGAAAAAAACGAAGATGATAAAACTAAAACGGAATACCGATTTACTTACGACTTTAAATTAACCGATTTCATCGAAGGAAACTTAATAGGTGAAAACGTGAGAAGAGTGGAAAGAATGATGTGATGCGACCACATTTTTTAACCTCAAAATGGAAAGTGGAGATCGAACATAGAAAACGAATGTTTCATATATACATGCGAGGATTAATTGGGTTCTATCGAAATTTTTTCGATTTAAATTTCCATATTTCTATTAAAGTACAAAAATAGATAAATCGATTACAACCATAACTCAAAAAAAAACCTAGGCACATCTAAATTATCTTTGTATAAAGCTTGTTCATAAGTTACCTAACAATTATTTACAGTTCGCTTATAGTTTAAGCGATTCTTACGACATTTGCACCGATTTTTTGTCGTCGTTTCTAAATCACATATTAGAAGTACTGGCAAAAAAATGATCGATGGTCCGGAGATAGTTTTACTGATAACCGCCAGCGGATGGGGCGCCGTACGATGAGGCTGGTGGTCCCGCCGCGCTTTCTGGCACGCCACTGGCTGGGTATCCTCCACTTTCTTCCTTCTGCAACAAAAAAATTGTGTTTAATTTATATTAAGCAGGGTTTTCAATGTTTCAGTACCTGTGTCTTATATTTGATGAAGTAGACTTCCGGTTTGCTAGGTTGTGTTGGAGCCGGTGTTGGGATGACGATCTCTGGAGCTTCTTCGGGTTTCTTGACCAAAACGTAAACCAGAGTCTTTTCTTCGTTTTGAGGTTGCGCGGGGATGATGGGAGCCGTTGGGGTTGGTGGAGTTGGCGCCTTGATAAAGATGATTTTGTAATGTTTCTGGGCGGGCGCTACGGGGATGATTTTTGGGGGTGCTTGCACTTCCGGTTCGGGTGGTGGCACGTGGACGTAAACGTGTTTATGCACCGTGGGCTGTTGGGGTGGTGCCCCGTATTGGGGCGGTGGAGCGCCGTAGCCCCCCGAGGGCGCGGCCGGGGCGCTGTAACCGCTGAACGGTGCCTCGGGTCGTCCGTAAGCGACCGCCATCAAGGCTGCCATAACCTAAAATGAAATTAAGCGCGAAACCATCAATTATCGACCGGATCTCCACTTATTAGTCTTAATAAACTTTCTTATGTAAGTTTTTGCGTTGTTGAAGACGCCTAGTCGAAATAATTACGGGTATTAAGCCCGAAATCGATAGAGTGTGTGCCGCTTCCACTTTCTACAATGGCGAAATGAATTGCTCTTCCTGGTATATCGTAATTGACTTTGTTATGAATTAAAAAATTTATCGCTCTAATTCGTTTGTGATGGGCGGAGGCGGAGACGGAGGTGAGCGCCTCGAGATACTGACATAATATTAACGTTGGACATAGTTTTGTAATGTTAACGCCTACGGTAAACGGTGAAAACAATAACGAGAGAAATTTGCATCCGTTTAACAATAAGTAGCGTGTTGTGGTTAATTATTAAAACGAGTGGAATGTTTGGGTCTCGATTTTCATTACAGACTGTTAGAGCAGAGGAAATTTCGTAATTCATGGTTTTCGTTAAGCGTTTAAAATCTAGAAATTAATTGCAAAGTATGTAAAATATAAATTTTTTTGCGATAATGGTGGATGCGCTTTCTTAATTTTCAGTTCAAAGTTAAGCGCACTATCACAAAATTTCGTAGCAATTTATAATTATAATGTACGAGTAGGACCACAGTTTTTCTTCACAATCCGATTACACAGACGAGTAGATCACATCACCGACTAACGTTAACATGAACAAAAAATCCGTATACCTACCACAAAAATTTTCATGTTGATTACAATTATCCACCGTGAAGCACAGCTGAACAACTGACGATTCATTAACGTATATTTCTTTTTATATTAACCCCTTTTCCCTACCATTTATTCGTTAGATCTGGATCGGCGTTTCGATGTACTGTGAGAGGGGCTTCAGATGAGCAAGGTTGCTCCTTCCTACTACCATGTTGACGCTTTCTTGAGGACGCGCGCTAAAGAAACGAAGACATTTTTCCAAATACGTACCCTAAAAAGATTAATACTCAATTACACGGTTTGAAAGTTTTTTGGAACACAAAATAGGTTTCTTGTGTAAGATGCTTATTAAGAGGATTATAAAATTTCCATCACAAAGAAATAATGATACAGATATCGGCGCTATTTGTACTGAGTGATTACTCGACCCATTTCTCCGAGACTTCCGCCATGATTATCATATTCAAGGTAAGAATCCGCGTGATGTTATGTCGAATGAAAGTTCCTTTGGATTGTTAATTCGCTCACGATTCGAATCGATAAAAGGTCCGGAGTTGTTGCATAAAATTTCGTGAGGATCGAAATGATCGATGAAGCATCGACGACGTGTCAATTGTTATACCAAACTAACCAATAATTTTGCAACTCAGGAATTGGTACATAGCAATGATCGATCACCGAGTGCGTCATTGATGATAGCGTCGATTACCATAATGCATTTCTTTAGTCGACCTAGAAATAATAAAGACATCGCGCAGATATGTCTGTGTTACCTAAGACTAATTTTCCGATTGGGCAAACGGCCTACAAAGTGAGACGAATCCGCGGTAAATACGAAATTTGCGCGCGGCGCTTTGTTGCTAAACGTACAAAAAACAATTTAAATTCGTCGAGTGAAAATGCATCTTCTTGAGCGTAACTTAAAACAATAATTCTTCTCTCTAAAGAATTACTCGTCTGCCTATCACTTCCTTAATTTCGTTTCGCCGTCTGCCGCTCCAATTTCTTTATAACGTTGTTTCGCAAATTTCGATTCCCAAAATTATTAACCAACAACGTTCAAAGCGAAAAATTTACATACAATCGACGCGTCGCAGCTTTCTAAAAAAAAGGTTTAATAGCGAATTCACAGGTTATACATATCTCATCTAATATAAATAAATAAATAATTACAAAGCTATTACGACATTAAAACTATCGTTTTCTGGTGGCCGATATTAAGCGACTGAGTGTCGCGATGCCTTCGTTGTCTTGTAGCATCCGTCTAACAACGTCTTCGCTCAAATCGATCGGTTCAGACACTGGTGTTTCTGCGGCCGCTGGTACAGGAAGAGGTACGGCTGCCGGTTCCGGCGAGCGTTTCACATTACCAACATCGTTATCATCATCTCGGTAAACATCTTCCGGTGGCGCGGAACCAAAGACGTTCCCGAAACTCTCAGTGCTCGGTCCAGTTGTCGTCAAACCATTAAACAGATTAATAACTAACCCCAACAAAGCTGTTTTCGGGTTCTCGTCCTGCGGAGCCGCCGGCAGGAATCGCATCAGGAAATTCCCGAACCTACACAACCAATCCAAGAATCTCCTGATGGCCAACAAATTTTCAGTCGTACAGAAGGAGCTGATCGCGTAAATCAGTCTCGCTTTCAAATCGATGACATCGAACAGCAGCTGAATTTTCCGTTTGATAAAGTCGCCGGTCAGGAATTGCGTTATCAATTGCACACCCAACGAACCCAAAGCGGTTTCGTCGGTACCAGTTGGCGGTGGAGGAGGCGGCGTGACATCCTGCGCCGAAACAACAACACTTCCAACGACGAGAAGGACGATCGCCCTCTGGAAAGTAAAAGAAATCGATCAATTAAAACGTCGTTACACGTTATTACACAATGCTTATATTTCAATTGGTCAATTTGTTTGCCGATCGTCCTTGAGGTGATCATTGACATTCAGAACGTCTTGCCGACTTTTACCGTACCAAATATTTTCACAACACCATCTGGCGTTGTTTTGAAAACGTGAAATTCTGTGGTTTCACAGGTACCCCTGGTTGCCTACTTTTTTATATATTTGATTATACAATAGCGTATACTCCTTGACGACGTGATATAATCACTTTGGTGCTTCGGCGGGTCAATTGAACTAACGAACACAGAAATAACGATATAAATGTGAATATTATTCAGTGCCTATATGTCAAAGAAGTGTATCAACAAACGTCAAAATATACATCAATACACTTGATGCATCCTTTCTATAATCCCATCAAATACCACTCGAGCAATCGAAAATAAAGAATATTTTTCGCTCGTCATTCGACGCAATCCTTCAAAAAACTCCTGGACGACATAATCACTTTGGTGTTTCGGCGAGTCGATTGAACGAACACAGACATAATGATGTAAATGTGAACATTATTGAATATCTGTCACAGAAGTGAACATTTGTTTGTATGGACAAACGTCAAAATGTACATCAAAATGACAATACATTACATTCGATGTATTCTTTACAATCAAATACACTGGAGCGAACGAAAATAAAGACTTTTTTTGCTCGTCACTCGATGTAATCCTTTCATTCGCAGATTGCGATACTTTCGCGATTATGAAATTATGAAAAATCAATCGCACCCTTGAAAAAAAAACTGCGCGCTTCAACTTTGATTACCTAAGAACGAAGTCTAATGTTTTTTATGTTCGCAACGTTTCTATAACATGAAGAAGCGTTGCGGATTTCAATTTCGTCGTTCGTAGAAAACTTTCCAACTTTTATCACAAACGGCGGCGCCTCGAAAATTTCGTTCCGATTGAGATTGATATTGAAAACTTTGACTATTTTATTATTATTTTATGCGAGTTTTCTTTAGAATAAAAAGTAGCCCGTATTGTTTCGACCTACTTGAACAGCGTTAAATGTTTTATCAAAGTATAAAATATAAAATTAAAATAATAAACTCAATAACTTACTAGTGCAAATTTTAACAGCATGACGTTATGCTTAACAAAATCTGGATAAGACTGAAACAAAAAATGTCACTCGCAAATACTTTATTTATCAATGCTCATCGATAACGAGGGAGTAATTAAAATCTAGTTACAGTAAAAGGTGTTTAAAATAAATTTTTCGTACCGGCAAATCGAGTGTCGTTCGAGGAAGTTACAACGTTAAATTGCAATTCCGTCATTGTCATTTAATATCACAATTCGAATATTATTAATTTCACGTATCTTTTTTTCCACTCGATGAAATTAAAAATCGTTCGTTTTCGACCTAATAATTCCCAGTCGTCGAGCAATTAGAACCATTAAATACCAAATTGAGTGTGAAGAATACATTCTATTTTTTTTTCAAACGATACATTTTAGAAAGCACGTATAAAATTTCGACAGATTTCACCGCGATAACGAAATATTCGCAATTATTAATCGAATTAATCGCAATCCCTTTGTTTATCCTTTTTTTTAACGCTCCGTCGATTTTTTTTGAATTATTCATTACGATTTCGTTTTCGAGGACAAAAAGTGGAAAATCCGCTTTTCCTATCGACGATTTCGACCTTCGGAATCAGGTCGGAAAGATGATGGCCACGATTTAAGCCGCCTCGAGGGGAATCGGTGAAAAAAATTTAAAAAAAATTGATTGTTGTGTGATGATGCGTCGTCGGTCGGTCAAGAAGTGAATGGTCAGAGAAAGTTACGTAACTTAATGAAATAATGAAATTACGGTGAGTCCGTGAAGCATTACTTTGTTACAGCATCCAGCGAGAAGGAGATCATAAATGTAACAGAAAATCATTAATTATCTGCCGCGTCCGATGGCGAGAGATAATGTGAAAGTTTTTTTAAAAGGGCCGTGACTACGTTTCTTTGAAAAATTTTTATTGAACCGCATTCTGGTTAATTAAATTATAGACGATGGTGCGTAATTATCGTTGAATTTAAATTTGAATCGCTCGTGAAAAAAAACTACACGGGATGGTATTTTCAATTTTTCGTTCAAAACCATTCAGCAAAGTTAATGTATTGTAGAAAACGTTATTAATCATTCGTCGTTATAGTCGTTATAATCGTAAAACGGAGGGTGTAAAAAGTTTCGAGGCAAGTTTTGTTATTCACTGACCCTAACGCTATAAATAAAATAGTCGTTGTTTCACTGCTATTGGCGTCACATAAAAAAAAACTTGTGGTAATAAATTATCATGAAGAAAACCAAAAAAAAAAAGTTGCCTCCCCGGCGGGGAATCGAACCCCGGTCTCCCGCGTGACAGGCGGGGATACTGACCACTATACTACCGAGGACTTCGATATTGTATTACTTTTTACTGGTATAAAAAGTTAGAATATTAATATATATAATAATTTTAATCCGGCTTTGAACGTAAATAGAACTAACTGAAGTCCTAATGAAAATGAGTTATTATAAAATAAAATTGAATATTTTGTCGAAAAAATTTCAGTGCTTAGTGCGTTGCGGTCATAAAAATCGAATAACGCGGCAACGTTGTATTACAATTTTTCTGTGTGTTAAAAAAAAAGAAACGTGGTTCCATCTTTGTTTTCGCGTGAAATTATTCAACTCCAACGTTGCCTAATGCCAATCCATTAATAACATCTAAAGAATTTTAATTTTCTCACATTGTAATCGGAATTTTAGAAAGTCGTTTAGGGCGAAATTCCCTAATTGATTGGAAATATTAGTTGGCAACTTAAAATTTCTTCAGTTCGTTATGTGTTCCCCGCTCAGAAAGAGTTAATTTAAGAAATAATTGCTAAAATGAAACTTGCACGTAACGTAAGTAGAATTTTTTTTCGTTAAAAAACATTAATTTTGTTCGTTTTTAGGTCATTTTATGTATGTTGCTGTGTCAATTAACTTTGGCCAAACACAATCGACAGAAACGCTCGTTTTCAAATCCCATATTTTCGAGGGTCTTCAACCCTTTCGACCATCGGTCGTTGGTAGATAAATTTTTCGATAACCGTCCCACTTATTATTGGAATCAACAACAAGAGGCAGAGCCGGAGCGAATATTTCTTCAGCCTTACGCGCCCAGTCAACAACCGATAACAACAACAACAACCAGAACCATCCCCGTGGAGGAACTGTTCGTCGAAGACACCAATACAACGAAAGAATTTTTTTTTAACTTGCTGCCACATTACGAAGCAAGCAAATTTCAAAAGACGCCAGAGCAACTCCAGAAAATTAAGAACGAAAATCAAGGGGTACTACCACAAATTGTTATCACAAACAAGTTTCGCGTAACAACTCAGAAACCAACTTATGTCTTACCAAATTTTGAAATTCTAACACCGTTCAAAACAATCGTTTCAACGTATGTACCGAAGCTTCCAAATGAACAAATTTCAACACCTTTCAACTTTGTTGCTCCATTTGTTTCCGCACCGGCACCTGTGAATTCAAAACTTCAATCGCAACTCGTACCAAGCAGTAATATTGCAACATCCTTTAAGGACGTAACGACTGAAGAACCGTTTTTAAGTAGTACGGTATCAGCTAAAATAGTACCGCATCGTACCAAAGTTATCGAATCTTATTCAGGTTATCTGTCACTTCCATCTCAAGTTATTTATGCCCCGTTTAAGGGTGAAACGAGGTTTACAACAACACCAATCAAGGTGAATGTCGAGATACCCGATACTGTGGTGCAGAGTACCGAAGATACACTACCTGCTGTACTGACTCGTGGCAAATTTCGTCTAGAAGATACCACCACGTCTGATAACCAACTAATAGTTTTAACACCAACGACGGATCAGTCGGTTACACAAAGTACCGAAAGTTTCCAGACCAATGCGGCAGAAGTACCACCACAAGCTGTTAACGTTGTAGATCCTCCAAAACCAAAATTCATCACTCAATCTGTCGTAATTAAACCGGCTACTCTTTATACAACACCGGAAGTTTCATCTGACATACTAGCCACGACGCAGTTGAAACCTCACCAATTAAGAAAAAAACCGTTTTTCTCACGATTCACCACAACGACAGCAGTACCTGAAACTATTAATAAAGATGTTGAAGCGGTAACCAAACGGAATATCGATAATCAAAATAGTGGTACACGTAGACAAAAATATAGACTTGTAACGCACAAAAGGGTGCGATATGACAAAAAACAATTACCGTCGGTGCAAACACCGAGGCTTTTCCGATCGAAGGAGGAAGCTACAACAATAACACATGTAGGTGAAATTCCGCTGCAACAACATCAAATTTGGGATAACGATGGGTTTGAAACGTCGAAAACTTCTTACGGAACGACGTGATTTGAAGTTGATAAATTATTTCATACTGTATTATAAATTGTAATAAATATATATATTTGAACGAAAATCGTAGAAACGTGATGTGTGCAAAACAAATCGAAACAGGAGATTTCTGGCACAGCGGGCGCCTGAACGTCTAGACTATTCGGCTTCAACCATCCCTTACGTCACGGTTTTATGGAACTGTGGAAAACATTTCCCGTCATTTCCTTCTAAATCACTTGTGGGAAAAACCTTTTTTAGAGCGTTTTTTTGTTCGTAAAGTAACGGAAAGGTAATTTTCTGATGAGGATGTGTTGGAAAAGCGATTGTAAATTGGGAAAAATGCAAAATCGATTAGTTTTTGGAGTTGCACCCCCTTCCACTTTCGAGGGGTTGCTTTTCGCCCACGCCCTCGCTTATATAAAAGGGGCAGTCGCGGCCTTTTAGATTCATTTTAGTTGAGTCGAGCGGCAAGAAAATGTTGAGTAAAAATTTCCTTTTCGCTTTCCTCGCCGTTTTCGGTACGTTTTTAGTATTAGCGGAGGTGTCCGAGGCGAGATACTTGTCCGCCCGGGCCGCTGGTGATCGAATTGATAAATTACGAGAGCTGCTCAAAGAAGTGAGTAAAATACGGAAGGTACATCATTGCTCAATTCAGTTGCGATCGCTTTTTTTAGAGTAGTTGAAGCGAGCTTCGCTTTTTCGATTCGTCCATCCGCGGTGTGTTAATAACGATTAAAAAATTCTTCGGGCGCCGCGGACAAGATTGGAATGCGTTTTAGATATGATCTTAACCTTCGATCGCTCGTTTAAAATTATTTCGTCACGTCGCTGTCAACGTTTTCGACTGTTCGGAAGTGATTGCATAGTCGAAGAATGCAACGACTTTCACTCGTCGAAATTAAAAACTTCCTATCCCGTAGATATAAATGTGAAACAAATTTCAACTTTGAGCGACTATTTTAAAAATAATTCTTCGTTTCAGTTACTAGAAACGGAAATCGAGAAGGAGGATCAAGGCGACGCCCCACCCAGATGGCACCCCGAAAGCAAACTTTTTTACAAACGAGAAGTACCGGAGACGAAACATTAAGCAATGAAACGACGCAAGCAATCCACAAATAAGGAAACGAGTAATAAAAAATATATCCCGCAATTTTTTACCCCTCCAAAAAAAAATCAGCTAAAACAAAACAATTATTTTCAAACAACGAGCAATAAAAAACCACAAAAAAAAAACAAATTTTGTTTTAGCTGAATAATATTCAGTGTGATAGCGAGTCGATATAAAATTTAAAAAAAAATAATAATAAATGTTCAGATATTGGGAAATCACTTTATTGGTGTATTTATTTATTTTTGTGAAATTAGGATAGTAAATGTAATATAAAAAAATGTGACAATAATGTGATGTCTGTGTTGTGAAACGTATTGAATCTTTTTGTTATCGATCGAATCGAATGAGATACCTGACACTTTGCGTTGCGAATCGTTTGAAAACGGTTTACAACGCAATGATCTCGTGCGATTCGAATTTTTTTTTTCTTAATACTGGCAGGAAGATTCGATTCCGTTCCGAAAGTTTATTTCGACAAATTTATTTTTCAGTGTCTAGTTATGTAATATGGTAGACTTTTAAGACATTCAACATGAGATGAAATATGCATGGAAATAAATAAAACATGACTATGACTGCTTTGAACTACTTTAAGTAGATCGTTCGTCTGCCACGAACAGTAGTTTCAAAACCATCGTAAACATTCGCTTAGGTTAAAGTCAAAATGGGTTTCCTTACGATTTTGAAAAAAATGAAACAAAAGGAAAAAGAAATGCGAATATTAATGCTCGGTCTCGATAACGCTGGTAAAACGACCATTTTAAAACGTTTCAACGGAGAACCAATTGACACGATATCACCCACACTCGGTTTCAACATCAAAACGATCGAGCATCGCGGTTACAAACTGAACATCTGGGACGTTGGTGGTCAGAAGTCTTTGCGATCGTACTGGAGGAATTATTTCGAATGTACCGACGGCTTAATTTGGGTTGTCGATAGTGCAGATAGAATGCGATTGGAGGATTGCAGGTAAAACAACCCTACTGTCCGGTGTATAAAGCAATTAATGTTGCATCCTAGATGGGAAATGCACGAGTTATTGAAAGAGGAACGAATCTTGGGGGCCACCTTGTTGGTCTTCGCCAACAAACAAGACTTACCTGGAGCATGTAGTGCCGAAGAAATTAGAGACATTTTGGAACTGGATCGAATTAAAACGCATCACTGGAATATCGTTTGGTGTAGCGCTGTCTCGGCGGAGAATCTTCTAAAAGGAATGAATTGGTTACTAGATGATATCTCCTCGAGAATATTTACACAGGAATAAACTCTGCCGTCCACAAATATCGCAAAAATCTACGCAAAATTTATTATAACAAATAACGCTTGAAAATCGCGATTGAATGAGCTTTTCTTACTCATCGTTTCCCTTATTAACATTCAAAGAATTGGAAGTTTCAACTTTGAAGATCTTGAGATTCCACTCACTGTCAAGGTGTTTAGATCGGATTTCAAGTTTCAAAATGGGATATTGTTGTGATTGAAATATACATTTTAATAATATATATTATATCTTAATTAAAGATCACAAAAGATATATCTCGTGAAAAGTGTACTTGGACGTACGAAATGAAACCTGACAACACTACAGTCCTAGTCAATAAACATAAAATACGTAAAAGCAATTTATCACTCCTAAATAAACTACTCAACTGGAAAATTATTATTATGTGCAGAAGCATCAAACTGCATATTCATGATAACAAACTGTATATGTGTAGCAGATGAGTCCTAAAAAAATTTTTAAATTAAAAAAAATTATCCCAGTCAACCGTATTGAATATTGATTACACCATTGCATTAGCTACATTATACCGGGTTACAAATAAAAACATCGTACAATTCTTTACTTGAAACTCCCGTAAACATTCTCATCGGAATACGCGATATATAAAAAGAAGTCCTCCTCGTGGTGTTCCTGAAATTTAATCGATGTAACATGGATCAAACAAAAAATTGGACTAACCTGATATAAAGAACCCATTGTAGCAGACGTAGGTGGAATAACGTTATTCACAAAGAAGAATAGAGCATCCTCTGGTCTCAGGTGAATTCGTTTTCGGATCAAAAAATAAAATTGCCCAACAGTCAAGTCAGACGGTACCAAATATTTCTTCTTGTCAAGATCACCGATACGAGCTTTCGGAGCCTTTTCCACGATTACCTAAAGGAAATCCTTTGTTACAATGTCACGTTAATATGGCGTAATATCGAAAAAATAAAACGACCTTGGATTTTAAAATAAAAATACGGGATTTGATGTTAATTCGTAATATTTTTCGATCGCCTCCATTTTACTTACTGGTACTCGGTCTGGGTATTTTCGTCTGATCTTCTCGCCTTCAGCTTTTCTCTTTTCGAACGCGTGCTCCTCCTTGTATTGAAACTTCATTTTGTTTTCGTTCACGAAAATTTATCCTGCGATGACGACGTGAAAATTTGTTGTAACTTGGAGATTTTCTTTTTATTTTCGACGATATGTCACAACACTTTGGATACTAAACAATTGATTCGACTCGCCTTCCTATTGGTTGCTTGATTTCGATGCGTAGAAAGTATGACCATCGACTGATAATAAACATAGACTTTGAATGTAAGGGTAAGAATTAGAACAGCTTGGTGAATGCCGAGAGATGGTCATGAGTAATTGGCCCAGAGAGGACGCCCGCAGGTGAAAATGACGCATAGAACACCCCAATATGTTGTGGACGACCACTAGAGGCGCTGTTGTAGAAGAAAACAATTAACGTCAAAAAACAGCGAAAATGGATTCGATTTTCATTTCATTCGTTCCGGGGTTCGATCTGAAATGAATAAATATTTCGTGACGAATTATTTAACCGGTTCAGCATAAAGAGACGGACGAGGAAGATTTCTTCTCCATATTCTAGACGAATATAATAGTTCTCAAAAGACACGTTGGGAGAATCGTAGATGGCAGCATTTCACGGACAACATTTACCTTTTTGAAACTTTTCTATTGTGTGCCATGTCTATTAGTATTATTAGTCAATGGTGGAAGCACATATGAAATTTATTATTTTGTAGCGTCTTTAATGTTGATTCAACGTGTTTTTAATTAAAATTATTTGCATTCTCACGGTGTTTCAGATTAAACTTCGTATAAAGAAGCGAGGTAAGTCCTAATTTCTAGATAAGAAAAAAAAAACCGATTACCTCGCTTTTAGTGGCACAATAAATCTAATGGATAATAAAGAAAAGAAACGATCTACATCGTCTGATGCTGAATACGAGGTCGAAAAAATTTTAGACGTCAGGGTGAATGCGAAGGGTGAAAAGGAATACCTCCTTAAGTGGATAGGTTATAGCGACGAAAAAAATAGCTGGGAACCAGAAATAAACATCCAAAAGAACGTAGTACAAGCTTTCGAAGCGGAAAGGGGAAAGAAACGTTCCAATACTCCTAAAAAAAAGAAAACTGAAGACAAAAGGATGCACGGTTTCGATCGAGGTTTGCAACCGGAAAAAATTATTGGAGCCACCGACACCTCTGGCCAATTGATGTTCCTAATGAAATGGGCTGGCGTTGACGAGGCCGACTTAGTAACTTCTGACATGGCTAAAATTAAATGCCCCCAAATTGTCATACAATTTTATGAGGAACGATTAACATGGCATTGCCACACATCAGATGATAACAAATCCAAATCTTAAACTGATTACTATTAGTATTACACGTTTGTTTTTTTTAAACTTTTTATCTCACTTGTATCATGTAACAATTACCTTAAAAATAAAATGTTTTGAAATTTAAAAGAGATTACGGACCTGTCTTTGCTATCCCATCTGTCAATTTGCAAAACGTCTATACTTTCTATGCTTCTTTGATTTGTCGATCGAGACTCGAGTAACAATTGTGAAACATTTTCGTAAAAAACAATGGCAATAAGTCTTTTAAATCCAAAAGCTGAAGTCGCTAGGGCCGCCCAAGCGCTAGCGGTAAACATTTCAGCCGCGAAAGGTATTCAAGATGTAATGAAATCGAATTTGGGTCCAAAAGGAACTGTGAAAATGTGAGTACCACATGATTCTAAAAATCGCCAATTACTATTTCTTTGCCTTAAACTCCTAATGATTCCCACTTAAATTTCATCCCCCGTATTTAACTTTTCATAATACCGAAACATGTTATTTGTAGGTTAGTTTCCGGTTCGGGCGACATTAAAATTACCAAAGATGGTAATGTGCTGTTACACGAAATGCAGATACAACACCCAACCGCTTCTCTAATCGCGCGAGCCTCCACCGCTCAAGACGACATGACCGGAGACGGAACAACATCAACCGTTTTATTAATCGGCGAACTACTAAAACAAGCTGATCTTTACATCTCCGAAGGTTTGCACCCCAGGGTACTCGCGGACGGTTTCGATAAAGCGCGCGAAAAAACCTTGGAAATATTAGAAAAAGTGAAAATCCCAGTGGAAATCAACAGGGAAACCCTACTCGACATCAGTAAAACAAGTCTTCGCACCAAAGTTCACGTAACAACCGCCGATCTTCTCGCCGAAGTGTGCGTGGACGCCGTTCTTCAAATAAAACAAGACGACAATCCGATCGACCTGCACATGGTCGAAATCATGGAAATGCAACACAAAAGTGAAGCCAACACGAAACTCGTCCGCGGTCTCGTACTAGATCACGGCTCACGACACCCGGATATGCCGAAATCTTTGAAAAACTGCTACATCCTCACCTGTAACGTCAGCATGGAGTACGAAAAAAGCGAAGTAAACTCCGGATTTTTCTACAAAACCTCCGAAGAAAGAGAAAAAATGGTGCTCGCCGAACGTGAATTCATCGTTAAGCGAGTACAAAAAGTAATCGATCTGAAAAAACAATTATGCGACGGAACCGACAAAACTTTCGTCGTAATCAATCAAAAAGGAATCGATCCTATGAGCCTCGACATGCTGGCCAAAGAAGGTGATTAATAACTCCCTCACTTTTTTCTCTTAAAATGTTTTTCCCTTCTCCTAGGTATCATAGCGCTTCGCCGAGCTAAGAGGCGCAACATGGAACGTCTCGCTCTGGCTTGCGGAGGCGTCGCCATGAATTCCTTTGAAGATCTTCAAGCGTCTCATCTTGGATACGCCGGTCACGTTTATGAGCACGTGCTCGGCGAAAATAAATACACCTTCGTGGAAGATTGCAAAAACCCAAATTCTGTGACGATTCTAATCAAGGCACCGAACAAACACACCATACTTCAATTAAAAGACGCCATTCGTGACGGTTTACGCGCCATAAACAACACCATCGCCGATAAAGCCGTCATACCGGGTGCCGGATCTTTCGAAATCGCCGCCAATAGAGAACTGAGCGCCTATAAAGACACAGTTAAAGGAAAATCCCGTCTGGGTATCGCAGCTTACGCTGAGGCGCTCTTGATTGTACCGAAAGTTTTGGCAACAAACTCCGGTTACGATGCTCAAGTAAAAAAATATTAATTTAAAAACCGATCGTTAATCAGTTTGTTCACAGGACGCGATCGTCAAATTACAAGAAGAAAGTCGATTGAATTCAGAACTGGTTGGGATCGATTTGGCTTCAGGGGAACCAATGATACCTAAAGAAGCTGGAATTTATGATAATTATGTCGTGAAAAAGCAAATTATTAATTCCTGCTCGGTTATTGCTTCGAACTTGGTTTTAGTCGATGAGATAATGAGAGCTGGAATGAGCAGTTTGAAAGGTTGATAAACCTTTCGATCGACGCATCCGATAATCGCTTGTATTAATCATAATTAATAAATGCACCGTTTGATACTAGTTGATTTTATAATCTACACCTGTGTCTCTTTTTATATTACTTTGATTCGAATGAAAAATTCGTAATAGTACAGTACAATAATACAACTGATAAAATATCTCTTAGTAGTCAGTCATAGATTTAGTAGCCATAGTAGTTCTAATCCCTGACCAAAAGTCAAAAACTTCATTTGTCATTCCGATCGGAAAGGCGCCATTGTTTATAGCTGTAGGCGGTCGGAATAACGCCATCGAGTTGTTGGTAATATCGCGTTCGTAAAGTTTCTTCAAAAGCTCGCAATTATGTAAGTTTCGAAAATTTAAAACCTCCTCGTTTCTTTAAGGCACTTGGACAATCATTTAAATCGGTCAGTTAGCTCCTCGCCATTAACAAGGTTATGTTGCAGACACGAACATGAACAAAAGTAAACGCAGCAATCCCATGCCTGCGACTAACGATAAAGAAACCGAAGAATATACCGTCGAAAAAATCCTGGACAGCAGGATAAATTCGAAGGGTATCAAAGAATACTACCTGAAATGGAACGGGTACGAAGATAAAGACAACACATGGGAACCTGAGGAAAATCTGGATTGTCCGGAATTAATCGAAGCGTTCGAAGCGAGCAGGGAGCAAAAATTGAGAGAGGAAAAAAAGAAACGCAAGAGTGCTAGCACGCCGACACCGCAAGATCAGAAATCTGCGAAGAAGAAGTTAGATGATAAGAAACAAGGTTTTGATAGAGGTTTGGTACCAGAGAAAATCATCGGTGCGACTGACAGTTCCGGTAATGATCATTTTCAATTTCGCATGTGCGTATCAATGATCTGATTTATTTGTTAGGTCCATTAATGTTCTTGATGAAATGGAAAGAAACAGACGAGGCGGATTTAGTACCCGCCAAGGAAGCAAACGTTAAATGCCCTCAAGTGGTAATTAGCTTTTATGAGGAACGTCTTACATGGCATTCTGGACCATCTGAAGATTCAAAGGTTGAATAGATTATAAGTTGTTTGGTAATGTACGTTAGATATACCCATTTCTTTTTGAATTTACCTAATAATTATTTTAATTTCGTAAGTTTTTGCAATTTTGGTAGTTTTCATAATAATTGCATTATTTAAATTTGTTAATTTTATTGTAACGAATTATGATTTAAGTAATTACATATTTCTCGGATACTAAGCTGTTTTATTCCTTAATGGTAATTAGATTTGAAAACTATCAAAATTTTGATTTGTTTATGTTTAATTGAAGAAATAAGGTTTATTTTGTGGGTTCTAGTATCGAATTTAATGTTTGTAACATTTCAGTTTGCTTCTGTAGGGAAAGTTTAAAACCGTTTTTTTTATACATATATATATAAACTTTAAATGAGGTAGGAAGAAAATAGTTTTTTAAATTACCGTCACTATAGAACCAACAAAATAATATTGTGGACGATAGTGTAATGTATATTTAATTAAAATCATTATGCCAAGTCTTGACAAGATCGTATTCGTGAAAATTATCCATATCTTTGTATAAACGATGTTTATAACAATAAATGGTGCGGAAAATTATTTTGATGCTTGAATTACAGAAGGATGTAAAAAAGAATTGAGGTACATCTTTCGATCTGCTATTTAATTATTTTGTAGAAAGCAATGTGTCACATATTAACTACCCAAGATTTCGTGAAACGTAGTTCCATTATAACCGACATCACTTGATTGAAAATTTCGGAAAAACAAGTACAGTCTGAAATGCAATTGATTTTAGCGTTTTTACCATCGCATTTCCTCTTTTACCGTGTTCTTGGTATTTCCAACTCTTTTTCAATGAAGTCGCTCAAAACTTTGGAGTACTTTTTATTTTCTTTAAGACCCAAACCCCCTATACTGTCGAGGGTTGCTTGGGCAGCTGGATCGGTACCACCTCCCCATGACATGTTAACATCACCAACAATAGTGACTACGCAGTACTAAAATCGCGTTAAAATTAAATAGAGTGGATTTAGTTCGAGTAACTTGCCTCGACCGGTTTTCCCAAGGCGGACGCTATGATGCTACACAATCGTTCGGACAAATCCTTTGGGATTTTAATCGTTTCGATATTTGTTTCAATTCTTAAATGAGGCATTTTCCAACTATTTGAAAAAGTAGTAGCACCAAATACTAAAGTCAAAAGCAAAATGGTTGCTTATTAAGTTATCATTGAGGTTAGGACGGTTCACTTATCTAAAAGAATCAGTGTTGCCAAATGTCTTTAGAATTATTTAAAAGATTTCATTCTATTCGCGCCATTACTTCAAAGTAACCGATTTATAATTTCTAAAAACTTTGAGATGATTAAAGTTGCGTAACGGTACAAATTATATTACACTGTGTATATAATAGTACGAGCACAGAATATTAATGTTTGCTTAATCTCCAACAATCTCTTTATTTTTCGAATCGATGGAATCCATCGTTGGTACTCCTAGTGGTAATCGTACAATTTCCTTTTCGAACCGCAGTATATATTCCGCTTCAGCTATGAATATGTTTTTGAGAACATAGCGACACAATTTTTCCACTTACCCAATATCCTATTCATTTTTGTACCATACGCTAAATCCGTTTGATAAGCCATTAAAAATGTTAAAGGTAACAAGGGACTCAAAATAAAGTCATTTTTAAATACTTTATACCTACAAAGAAAAAACAATTATAAACTAATTATTCTCAAAAGAAAAATCACCTCTTTATGGACCACACTACCGATATTAGGTAAAACGCACCATACCAAAAAAATAATTCCCTTTGTTTCGCCACATCCAAAGCTATTTCTATTTCTTTCAACTCACGTTGCAACTGGATCTGTCTTTCAAACTAAAAAAAATCTATAACGATTTAAACTATTAAACAATTTTCAATACCTTCTTTTCACTAAGTTCGTTTATAAATCCTCGATTACTTTCATCAAGATTCGCAGCAAAATAATTCCCCATTTTGTTGAAAAATCAATAGCATACGTACATAGAGCACAGGTCAAAGAAGAAGATCCACGATACACGCGGTTCGAACAACAAAAAAAGACGGGCATCAATTAAAATTTCTCCTCCATATTTAACCATATATTAAATACATTAAAGTATACAGTTACCTGTTACGGAACAAAATAAAGCTTCAACAGCCTTAAATAGATAAATCTAAATGAAAAGAAAAGTTACGATACAATCTCAACTTGAATCAACAAGTGGGGAAAAAATCGGGAAATATGGCTATACAGAATCGTAGAGGGCGAGACGCCCAAGACAACATTTATCGAGACAACAAACATTTAAAAAACCACCCCCCCGCCCGCAGCCGTTTTGGTTTACATTTAGGATCACATTTTTCGACATACAATAAACCAAATGATATTATCGCGAACGTCTCGCCTCTATCGTGGGTACTTTTCTTCCGCTTAGATTGGTTATGTCTACACGACGATCCTTACCTTTTTCGGAAAATTGCGACGCAAAGTCCGTTAGTTTTATTATAAAAATACATATCTGAACCGAATCCGTGTACCTTGTGTTAAGAGAACGAACCCTCAGTCAGTTAAGAACAGTAAGATTCCGATTCAATATTAGCTGCGCCAAGTTAATGTGATTATTCGAACAACCAGCATGACAATGTATTGATTCTTTTAAACGAAAGGCAGTAAAATATTGACTATTGGACCGTTTAAAAGAACCAAACAAACGTGTGAGTGTTTGAATTGAGCGTATTTTATAGAATTTCCATTTCAAACACTTTTGGATTCACCGAAGATCCGCTAAATACACTAATGAACAATTAACAATTTAAGTACCTCAAAAATGCTCCACTTAATAACAATTCGTGCGGTAGAAATAATTTCCTACGCAAAGTAAAAGTAAACAATCAGTCCATCACCGCTGAAACAAAAAAAACCAGCGAGCTAATTGCACTACATGAACTAAAATCGTCCAATTTCTTTTCTGTGCGTTAATCGAGTGATTACCGGAGGCCCAAAAACCGTAAAATCAGTCTCCCCTTCAATGTTTTTTTTCCTAAACCTCCGATACCATGCCTTAACAAAATAATTTTCGATCAACTAAAAAAAGTTTATTATTCGAAAATAATCAACGTGAAATTTGCCATATTTTTTTTAGCGTTTTGTTATCGCGAGCTCGTTCAGACACGACTCGTCAAGAATAAAGAAATTTTTCGCAACAAATTATTACCATTCACGGGGTCATTGGGGGAGACTTGTGTAAACCGGAGGGAGACGAGACGGGGGGTGGTCGCACGACCCTTAACCACTCTTGAAAAGCAAGATCGCCACCTGCCCCAAGTAGAAGTAGATGAAGTGACGCGTTTCGTGGGTCACGTATGAACCGAAATTCCGCCCGACGATACAATGCCACGTCGGGTTGTATTTCTTGTCGAACTCCTTCTTGATGTAGGCGGCAATGTCCTAAAAGTGAATGTGATTAAATTCTATGTTCCGGAATGGTATTTTAGGTTATATGAAATGTTTAAAATTCCTTACTTTTTCGATGTTGTATTTCTCGATCGCCTGAGTGGCGCAGTCGACGGCATCTTGCTGCATGTCTTCACTCATGTCAGCATTTTTAATAACTGCTTTTCTGTCTGACATTTTCGGTTGATTTGAAGACCTGGAAAAATGACGTGGTTTAGAATGTTGTCTCGTTGATTTGGTGGTTGTTTTTTTGTAAAGACAACCGGAGTTTTTGATGCGAACGATGGCGCGAGCACGAAGCTCTGCCGCCGCCATCCCCCAAAGATTACATCGAACTGGCACGACCATGCTCCGAAACAGCCGATAAATTGCATTTATTGTCGCCGCCGCAACATGCAATACCCCCCGGAATTGATTAGCGAACGTCAAAAATAAAAAGAAATCGAACCCCTTTGGTCGCGAGCCCGAAATAAAATAATTATAATTTAATACTTACGTGAATTTACTGTAATAACCGAATACGAGCTTTAATCAAAAATAATCGCCGGCTTTCGCACGTCTCTCAAAAATTTTTCACCTCGCGCAAATTGACGATGCTCGTTTGAAACATTCGAATGCCCGATTGCCCGTATCGTGGATACCGACTGAATAAATGCCGGAAAATCGAGCGCGGCGATTGGTCGACCGGCAAAGGTTTCTGGCAGAGGTTTCTGGCGACCAGGCGACGCGAAATGCAATTTCGAATTCGTCCCTGCAGAGATCCATAGAAGAAAGAAGAAGATCGAACGTAATAATAATGAGTTCAAGGTCGCGCAAACTGTGAAATGGATTGGAGGGGAATCGATCACAATTCAAAACATGAACACAACCAATCGATGTTGCCGATTCAATTCGAATACATGCGATTGTACGGTGCGGGCTTGTGATAAATGGTAATACGTCACAACCATGCGATATATAAAAAACGACGATTAATTAATAATCGTACCAATTCACCCGCAATAAGTTAAGGTCGTCACTGAACGATGCCTTAAGCACGCCGCTCATTTCGTTTCGCTAAACTAAAAATCGAGAGAAAATAAACGACGATAAGAAGCAGAGCTCTGCGTTAAAATGCAATCATGCCGCACCTCTCTTCTAAAACACATAAACGCATCTTACCTATAACAACAAAAATAATTTATTTCTCGAAACGAGCTTTTTGCCACCAATTTCGGAACCGCCTCGCAGGTTGAGCACGCGATAAAGAAAAATCGATTCAATGCGGCGATGATGGGACACCATCTTTCGGCAATACGCGCATTTATTGCTTCTGTGGTCGGAACGTTGCCTTCACATTTTGAGCGCACGATTTTTGTGAAGATATTAAACTCTGATGAAAAAATTTTGTGACTAAAAAAAAACAAAGAAAGTGTCTTTTGTTTTATTTTTATTTTTTTGAAGCGATGTCACAATTTTAATAGACTTCAAAAACTTTAAAATGTTGCTGGTACCATCATTATGTCATCGTACATAGAATTTAATTTGAACCGCAAATTTTTGACGTTATCTGTGGTACTCGTTAAGTCGTTTAAATATTGATCTGTTTTACTGATTTTTTTTGGTTAAAATTAATCAACATAATGTAAAAAATGTGTGTTCCCGTAAAATAGTGTGTTTATTAAAAACATATTGAATATTAGTGAATATTAATGTTCAAAATGGTACGAGGTGAGTAAAATTAGAAGTGAGGTTAATTTGACACACTTTTCTAATTCTTATGCATCATATTTTTCGTTACACGACTACTATTTTAGATTAAAGAAATTCGATCTGAAAGTAATTTTGACTCTTTTGTACAATTTAAACATGTATCAAAAAATATTTGTAATAACAATGTTAATTAAATGGCAACGTCGCATCCTACCATCATATCGAGTAACCTCACATTTAGTTTGGCGTCACTCGCAAGAGACCAAACATCCTTATAAATCGTAAACAATAGAATGCTTTCTTCGTTTTAAGGACGTCCAATCCGTTCATCCACCCGTACTACGACATTATACTCAAGCCCGAAACGAAAAGAGGTCAAGTTAACGAATGGAACGCCGAAAATTGTTACTAAGAAAAATTCAATTATCGACGATTATTTTCAAGTAAGTACACGCTCATCTTATAAATTATAATAAATCGTTTTGATTACAGACAAATAAAAAAGATACTAAAAAATGTATAGAAAAAGTTACGTTGGAGACACAGGAATACCAGTCAGGTAATAAGTTATTTGATTTCAGGATTACTCGGTGATAAAACCATCGGATACTCCATCACCTGACCGAAGTACGGGTGACTTAGTTTTTTCCCGAAACCTTCGGATAGTTTTTTATGCGTCGGTGTTTCACATTTCAAATCGCAATTTTTACTATCATCGCCGTCTGTTCCGGTACTTTTATCCATGATGCTTTCTAAAGCGATCGTTCCTATTTGCAATTCGCCTTGTAGATTTTCAGTGTAGTCTTGTAAGTATTTAAATTTTTCTTCGACTTCCGATAACGTTTGGTCATATAATTTTAAAACATGTTTTCGTTGTTCCAAACTTTTTTCAACCTGAAAATTGTGTTGACTCTTACATTGCATTGGAGCTTCGGTGTATTACCTGTTTCATTTTGTAGGTTATTTCAGTTAGGTCGCGTTGGAGTTGAAATTTTTCCTTTTCCTTTTTCTCGATGGAAGCGTTTAATTCTTCGCGTTTTTCCTTCAATTGGTTTATATATTGGAAAAGTTCCATACCGTTTTCTGACATTTATGTTCAACTGTTAATTTTGACGTTTTAACCTTGGTTTTTTTATAGCGGATGAGATGCCGGAATTAGTTGAAACGACGCAGAGCCCCTCGACGCCTCACAGGATAACGTTGTGCCCCGAGGTGATAGAGGTTGAAACAAGAAACTTTCAAAAACCAACAACGGCTCCAAAATGTCGAAAAAAGTTTGTGTAATTTCTGTTTCAACAATTGAGTTCATCAAAAATTTACTTTTTAGATTAGATAAAAGTATTCCAGTGAGTAATTACAAATTAACAGATTATTTTCCTGTCAGACGGTCTGTTCGTAAGACTAAAAGTACAGTTTTGGAAGAAAAACAGCGGATTTTGGAGAAAGCTTTGAGGAATCAAATTGAAGATGGTCTTAAAGTTGTTTATTTCGAAAATAAGGGCAGAGGTGTTGTTGCTGAGAAAGTGTTCAAAAAAGGTGATTTCGTCGTTGAATATAGCGGCGACTTAATCGATATGGCGGAAGCGAAAAAACGGGAAGTCTTATATGCCGCTGATTTGAATACTGGGTGTTATATGTATTATTTCAGACACAATGACCAGCAGTATTGGTGCGTTCTTCATAGTTTAGTCACAATCTGTATTATTGTTTTGCAGTATCGACGCCACTTTGGAATCAGATCGACTGGGGCGTCTCGTTAATCACTCTCGTAACGGCAACCTCATGACGAGAACGATTTCGGTCGATGGGAAGCCACGTTTGGTTTTGATAGCTAAAAACGATATTAAAATGGGGGAGGAGATTTTGTATGATTATGGCGATAGATCCAAGGAATCTCTTAAACACCATCCGTGGTTAGCTAGTTAAATCTCTTTCTTTGATTTTAGCGTATAGGGTATTTATTGAATTGTCTTATTTGTAGTCTTGGGTTCATTGAGTTCCGATGAACGGCATTTGATTGTATGTAACTAAAAGTTTTGGACTGATTTTAGACAAGATTTATTTCAAATTGAAATTACAATACATAGTTATCATCATGAGTTACTTATTATCTAAATCAGCGCTGATGTTATCCAACGATTTAATTAAGACGATGATGTTGTTCTCCATGTGACATCTGTTTTTCGTGATCAAACGTAATCGGAGTTGCATTTTATCGAGTTTTTCGTTTAGTTTCGTACGAAGTTCGGTGACTTTGAGATAGTCATCTATTATGCTTTGCAAATTATTTTGAGTCAAGGATACTTTATTTTCCTGGACGAATTGTCGTTTTTTATTTTCGAAAGCATTTTCGTTCTCTGTCATTTTTGATTATTTCGAATGTGACAACGTTCGAATAACATTCTGTGATCGCCGTGTGGTAGCCATTTTGATTTTAATCAGCTGTTTCTGCTTCGTTTAACCGGCTCGAAAAATGGATAAAGATTACGAAGATTCATTCCAAATATCGATGGAAAACATAGCTGAAAGGGTGGGTAACGCAAAACCTTCGTTTACATTTAAGCGAAGTTATTTCTTCAGATGAAAAAAACGGACGAAAAAATGGATACTCTAGCCGAGCAAGTTTACAACATTGGAAGCGACATATCCTCAGATGGTGAAACTGTTCAAGTAAACCACCTCCTACGCTCGGTACACGAGGTTAAAGAAAATTACCAGTCGCTTCGAAAAGATCTCATGGAAGTACAAGACTTACAAAAACAACTGAGCACATCTTTGCAAACGCAACTTAAATTAATGCAAAGCAAGTTCAACGTACTCAAGGAGAAAGTTGTCGCAGAGGAGAAACATCGAAACCTATCGAGGTCGCAGTCGATATCCTCCAGTCACACCAGGCAAGAGTATATAGGCTTTGAAAGTGTTGATTAAACATCAGAAACCGTTCACGTAAACTGATTTCTGTAACATCAGTGAACGGCAAAAATCTTTCGATATTTAGTAACTTGAACGCATGCAAACATATCGTTTTCCCAATTCAAACACATATATCAACTATGTACACTTTAGCGTTGCATGTGCTAGCTTAGAAAAACGCTGGTATACCAAAAATTATTTTTTGTGCAGTTTAATATTAATCCGTGCTCCACAAGATTGAGAGTTAATTTTTGGTATACGGTGTTCAATTTTCCAAACCAGTCAATTAATTGATGTGTATTACTCATCTACTAGGGAAATAGGTGATATATTATGTGATTAAACTGTTAGGGGACGGAAAAGCTTTGCACGATACGTTTCAACGTTTCTGCATGCATGAACAGACTGAGCCGATTTTTCGGGGAAGTTTTATAAACGGCGTTTGTACCTGACTTTATCGGTGAATTTCGAGAATTTAGATCCTTCACTAGTCGATTTTTACAACTTGCTCAAATGGCACAATAATTTCACTTTCTTTTAGAAGAATCGATTCAATGATAATAATAATAAGAAGCACAAAACAGTTTAATGCTCAAATTGATGTTGTGAAATATAGCAACAGGACCACCTGGTGAGAGTTTTATTAAGCTGGGGCTGCTGTTGCTTCAGCGGGGGCCGTTGTTTCCCCAGCTGGAGTCGTTGAAGCTCCTTGATTCCTTACATCGATCCCGTTAGGTCCTTGTTAATATAATACAATTAAATAATGTAGAAAGTCTTGAGACTTACCCATCGGTCGTATTACGATAACCCAAAAACAGTCTTTCAGTCTTTTGGGTCCTACTGGAACAGAAATCTTTGAAAGGATTATAATTTTTTGCTGTTTTATTGTAAAAAATACCGTTGATAAAACTGCAACTGTTAAAATTACTAAAATTGGCTTCATCTCGACGCTGATATAAAAATTATGTCGTTGAAGCGATGAAATCGGAACTAATTGTTTCTACATGAGTGCACTACATTATATTTATTGGTACCAAGGTTATAATTTAACATCATTTTTGATTGGTTTTTAAAACAGCTTTTCCAGTATAAATACGAAAGTGCACACTAATAATCCAACTATCAATAGAAAAAATGCTAATTTCAAGTGCTCCAGTGATAGTACCTTCCGTTGGAAGGTCGGTACTTCCCCAATATCGTCCTCTACAAATTTTGCCACGATTTTACTTATAAATCCGTGGTCTAACGCCAAATGCGTGTAACGATTGAGGGTACCGTAAAACGGATGCCCCGGTGGCAAAATAGCCATATACTGAATCGTTGTTATCGCCCCTTTAAGCTTCTCCAACAACCTTTGACCATCAGAATTGAGGTACTGTTTTTTGGTAAACGCCAACCTTATATTCATTCGTAATAGGGCTGAATCCCGATCGTAAGCCACTCTATCCTCGCAATAAAACGTTAAATTACACGGATAGTAGTACTCGTTTACATATCTCTTGAATTCATCCTCCTGATCGCCCAGAAATCTCAGCAACAACGGTACAGATCCAATCAGTAACTTCCTATCCATTATCTTTTGTACCGAATCTATTTTACCTTCAAAATTAACGCTGCTCAAAGCGTAAGTTATTTTACTTTTATAAATATTATTCATCATCGTGCACATGAAAATAACTGTCACGAACAGCGTAGCCTCAGCGAAAGACGTGACCCGAAATTTCTTTTCTTGCTCTAAAAATAATTTATACGTGTACGAAAAATTTAAAACAAAATTTCTCATAATATTTTGTCGAAATTTGAGTGCGTTTAGTATGGCCCAGCATAAAATCGCACAAAAGATAGTTATGCTCCAAATAACCCAAACATCCTTCGATAAAACCTCAAATATGAACTTCCATTTGGGTACAATCTTCGAGCTAGGTACAAACCAATACAACTCGTCGAATAAGTAAGGTACCACCAAATCGAAATTCTCCTGGGCCATAAAAATTATAATAAAGTCACATTCCACTCGTAAGATTTTCAAAAGTTCAACACCACGACCATCGGTTAACGGAGGATTTCGTATCACTTTAATCGAATATTCCACACCAATGGAATTTAAAATAAATTTTTGTACTTCAGGTCCGATGCCCCTGACGCCACCGGGTTTGTAAGGAATCCCGTAAGGGGGGTTGATGTGATACCCAAACACCAAATCCTTCGTGTTCCTCCATTTCCGTGGTACCTTAATGGGGAAAATCTCGTGCAATTTCAAATCCGAACAAGAACCGACGATTTCCAAGCTCGTATTAAAATCGTGCAAATTTTCCGTTTTAAACGGAAAGTAAGTCGTTAACATCCCATCCGATTGTAAAAAAATTACGTTAACGACGTACGTAAAACGTAAAACCTCCATAAATTGCGACGGTTCATCGCAAATTATGAGAAATTTCGCTTCAGCTGTGAAGCTCGGATGTCCATCCAAATGTTTAATAAACGCCTCAACGTCAGTCGTTTCGCAATCGATTACAAAAAACTCGAATTTTCTATAAGACAATGTTGTAATTGCTCCCGAATTAATTCGTATAATTGGCTTGTTCGAAAATTCATCGATGTTAACGATAATCGCATTGTCCGTTACGTTATGAATTATCGTATTTAAACAATCGACGATTGTCAAATTCATCAAAATTTTACTAAGAGGATCCATTTCAAACGAACTAAGTTAGAATACTTCGGTGATTTGTTTTTATACATCCTAGTTCCTGATTTTGTTTAACTTTCTCTTGGGGTAATTGATGTATGTTTGTGTCGTTTCGATTGTTCAAGCTGAAACTTATAAAAGGTTGATAATCGACTGTATCATTAGGGTCACAATTAAGAAACATGACTCTACAACGGTAATTAACGGTTAAAACAAAAATCGTTTGGTTCGATAATACTTCAAGAATATTAATGACGTTTTATTCAGAATTCATAACCACAGAATATACTGAACGAAGTAGTCCAAATCAACTCTTTTCTTCAATGTCATTCCTGTAAGTAGTATTCAATGTTAGGTATATGAACTAAATTGTTCATCTATGTCTGACGTTTGTTTTACTTTAATTTAACCTAATCTTATTTATTCATGAATCTAAATTGGCGAATTGAATCAAGTTATGCTTTTCGTTTTTTCAAGTTCCGGTATTTCGATGTCATACCGGTTTTACCCGTGCGGGAAAGACATTCCCGCACAGTTACACTCGTTGCAGTAAATACTCGTGGACATAAATCTGTTTTATTACAAGTTAATACTCGACAAAATGGAATGTCAATTGGAATTCCGCTCGGAATACAATTCCTTTCACTTAAAACTAATCAAATCCAACTACTTTTTTTATCACAGAATAATCGTAAAAGCTCAAAAACTCACGTAAAAAATAGTTTTCCTAATAATAAAAGCTCATTTACATTTTATACAATCGTACCCAAGTATTGTCAACTACAAAGCCCCATCCCGTTTGTTTCGCAACGGTAATTTAAGGGAGCTTCGTCCGTACCCCATACGTAACCCCAAATTTAACCCGCGATCTTTTTTATTTAAAGTATCGACGATGCTTCGTACTAAACTGCTGCCGGTTTTAGTGGCGCTACATGAAGGCTCAGCGATATCACAAATTGTTTCTTTTAGTTTGTAAGTTTCCTCATCCGCTCCGGTGGTGGGTTTTTTACCGTCCGTTTTTTTGAATATGCTACGGTTAATACTGAAATTACCGCCGGAGATGTAGCGTTTCGGTTCGCCGGAGGCGTTTATCACCAAAGTTGACGATACGACGTCCGGTACTACGTCCGAGTATTCTATTGGATTTTTAAGATTATCGATGAATCTTTGAGTGACCCTCGACGGTGGATCGGATTTTAGAGTCATTGTTTGGAGACTTAAAGTTGGGTTATGGATTTCGTTTACGGTGTCGATTACTTTGCCTTCGCGGATTGGCTCCAACGCGGGGCTGCGGTGCCCCGAAGGAATACCTTCGGGGGTTGTGCTGCCGGACGACGTGGGGCTTAAGCCGCGATAGTTTGAAATGTCGAATAGGAGATCCGGCGGAAGCGGCATTCCTACCGATAAGTGCATCAGTAAGGATTCAAGCCATACTTCCATAACCTCAAACGGCGGTCTATTAAAAACGTATTTTCGATTAGTTTTTAATTAACAAAATTATCACTCACCGTTTGTCCGGATTGATGTCAGTGCACAGGAAAGCGATTTTATAGAACGCCTGAGGGCACGAACCGCAAAATTTCTCCTTGAACGTCATTTGATTTAACCCAAAATCGTTTGAACGTGGTAAGAAATCCGGATCGGCCTGCACCCTCCCAATAATCTCGCACATGACTATTCCAAAACTAAATAAATCGACCTTTTCGTCGTACTTATTCCCTTTCATCATCTCGGGGGCCATCCAATACGGATTACCCACGACGGTGTAACGCTTTTTTCGTTCGTGTCGTCGGGAGGCTCCTCGGGGCGATACTCGTCGACCAACGGTGTCCGAATTGTGCGACACGATGCGGGCCAAACCAAAATCAGCGACGATCACCGTTTTATCTTCGCGAACCTTAATTTGAATTATATGAGGGATAATTTTTATATGAAATTAAATCGTACCAAACAATTATGTGAATTGAGATCCCTGTGAATTATATTCATGGAATGTAGATAAGCCATACCGGCGGCGATGTCTTTAGCAAACGACACCCTTTGTTCCCAGGGTAGCGGTTGACTGACGTCATGTATTAATTCGGTTAGGGTACCGCCCGAAATGTACTCGGTGACTAAATGCAAACGTTTCTCCTTATACAGAACGCCGATGAATCTCAGCACGTTGTTGTGGTGGAGATTCCTTAAAACGGCTACCTCTTTAAGAAAATTCTTTTGCGCTTCCTCATCCACCCTATACAACTCCTTGAGTACCATCACTTCTTCGGTGTCACGCGTCGTCACCTTATACACCTGACCGAAGAAACCTTGACCCAGAAGTTCACCTTTGACTAAATCCGACGCCCGAAACACTCGTTGTTGCGGTTTGGATTCCAGAAAAGAGTAAGCTCGCGATAACTCGAGGCACTTTTTCGAATTTGGAGTACTGGAAACAATAACAATTATGGCATGTTGTAGGAGTGTAAGCGATTATTACTCGTCTAACAGTCTGCTCAACGATGAACTTCGTTCTTTATCCAAGGATTGTCGGTTTTCCGAAACGTTTTTTCGTTTCAACTGTCTGGAACGCGTACCGCTCATGTAGCCTTCGTCCCTTTTTTTAAATAATCGTTCCCTCGAGTTCGGCGATCGATTTCGGGTTTTGTGTTGTCTGTTAATATTGGGACTTAAACTGCAATTCCCTTCCAGTACTTTTACGGAATCGTCTATGGATTCCGAGGAACCTAGAGCGATTGTAGATTTTTTATCTGGAATGTTGGTGTCGCTCGCTGTCGTCGTTAACGGAGCGCAAGTCAGAGCTGTGCGCGATTTTGTGAATTTCCTGGATATCGCTTCTGGGTCATGCTCGATTGTTAACTAAAGTTACAACATATTAAGTGGTGACTGTTTTAAATGACCGAGATAAATCACCTGAAGCATGGAATCTGAGTAGCGCAGCAAATTTTCCACGTGTTCGATTGGAGTTTCTTTGACGGGCGTCCCGTTTATTTCTAATATTTTATCACCGACGTGTAGCGACATGAGATCATTGTTCATATCCAACCTAGAAAATTTCATCGTGATCACCCAGCACGATACTGAAAAGTTTGAATACCTACCGCGTAACGGATGGTAAAAAATAGCAGCACAAGTTAAAAGCGGTTGTTAGAAAAGCGAAAGCTAGCTGTATCAATTTCCCGCGAAGCCTCCATATTACCCTAAATACCAATAAGTTAATCTACGATACGTGGCTTTTAGATATTACTCACTCAGATATCGTAAAACATTGATTATTTGTGGAACTCAACGCTTCCTCCGATAATTTCAAGCCCTTTTGCCCTCCGGGTATTTCAACTAAACGAATGGAATGTGGTTTCCCTGTAAAGGGGAACCTCGCTGTTCGCTGTAGAGGTTGCATCTGTCTTTTATAACATTGCCCACTAAAATTAAGGTATTTTACCATTACATTGAAATTTAGTGTAATAAATACCAGAAAAGCTTGGACCTTTCCACTAGGGCATAGGAATCCCCATCACCGATAAATGAACAACAAGCCGAACAGCAGAAACATTCTGGGTGAAACTTGTGATCACCTGCCACCATAACCGGCCCGGTGATGACCTGCCCGCACTGTTGACACGCCTCCCCGAACCGTGAGTAGTAATCCATTTTACAAAAAAGCAAACCATCTTTCTCGAAGTACCAACTGGATAAAGGGGCGTCACAAGCTGAGCAACTAATAACAAAAATTTATAAAAAACGACATTTTGATAAGAACGAGTACTCACCGGAAACAATCCAAATGCCAGTCTTGTCCCAAAGCGCAGATAACTTCCTCATCGTCAATAACATTCAAACAACCAGCACAGACATTACAACTATCGTTAAAATCTAAAACAAGTTAATATTTCCAATCACCGAAAATAATTAAACATGAAATTTCGATAAGCAAACAAACGAAACTAATCGAAAATTCCGAAAAATGAAACATATTTAACAATTATTTAACTTGGAACGCCTACGCTGAATTAATCGTAAATATTTACGAAATTTGAGTTATACGTAACGAACGACTTAACTTTAAACGTAATATGTTATTTTTTTTTAAACTTACCGATACAACCCTCATGTTCCGTTTGCATTTTTCAATATTTAAAACAATTTCATTTTTAATCGAATCGCTTAGGTGGAATTGTTTATTTCATTTTGACAACTGTGACAAAAGGGTAACCTCAAAGTTGCTTTGACGGATTGTACCACAGAATTGCCATTTTCTAAAACGTTATTTTTCTTTCTGTCGCTCACGTTTAAAATTAATAATGCAACGTTGCCGTTACTAATATATTTTCTTTAATACTTTGGTATACATTTATAATTCATTAGTCGTTTCCAAATTATTCCGGTTTTTCTTCACTATCTTTATCATTTTTCGGACCACGAGGATGATGACCTTTATGTTTGCCGTGTCCACCTCTTTGGTGCGGCATTGGTTTACCATGTTCAGCTCCAGGATGTTCCGGTGGGCCTTGTGGCTGGGCGACATCGGTCTCCTCCTTATCTTCAGCTGCAACGCTCTAAAACGCATTTTTAATTTATATTTAAAATTTAATTTTTACATACCAAAAACAAAGCGAAGGCTAAAAGAACAATTACAGTTTTCGTATACATTTCACTGTCGTTTCCAAGTGTGAACTGATTTGAAAATGTATTATTCGAATATTTATAGGGAACTATGATAGGAAAAAACTGGGATGTACGGGCAATTGAGGCAATTTAAAAGTTCGTTAAGATATAATCGATTTAATGATTTTCACATATTATGACGACAGCATCAATTGGTTTCTGATTCTGTGATCAATTTGGCCAATGATATTTCGCTTAGAAGAGATATGAAAAATTTTTTAAATTAAATTATTACTCTGATTATTCTGATCACTTGAAATCGTTCAATGTAGATCGCACGAATTTTTTTTGTGTTAGCTGTATTTTTTTTATACAAGCTAATACCCTTTGCACCGCAAGAACTTAAGTTAGGCATCGAATAATTTGATCAAAAGGGTGAGTTTGCAAGACGCGCATGCTCAAAGCTAGACCTAAAGTTAGGCCTGACTTTAGGAGGCACTTTCGATGACAAGGCGGCAAGAATCTTCGAGTTAGGATAGATAAATGATGCATAATGTTGCGGTGCAAACGGGCATAAGTAAGCTAACCTCAATGTGCACAATTTAATCGGTTAGTGCTCGAATATTTCGAATGGAGAAAAATAGGGACCTCTTGTCTATGAGGGATATCTTATTCATTTCTTGTTTTTTAGGATTTTCGCTGAGACTTGTGTGAAGGTTTTCGAGTTCTTAACGCAACTTCTAACTTAAAACAGACAACGGATGTGTAATTTTAATTAACGAACTTCATAACCATGAGGTGAAAATCCAGAATCCAGTGGCATAGCCAGGCTTTAGATTTTGGAGGGGGAGGAGGGTTTATGTGTGACTAAAAAAAGTGATCGTCAAATGAAAATGGTTTTTCACTACTTTTGCCTTCTGTTCAATGACTAAAAAAAGATGCTCATTTCTTTGGGCGGAGATAATTCACCCCTTCACCTCATCTTAGCGTGAATTATTCAAATTCAATAAAGCCTTAAAAGTGAACGCTCACTAAGTTCGACTTAAAATTGCACTTACACAACTCAGTTTATCGCGTCATAAAATAACTACAGCATGGACTTTTTGATATTTTGTCGCGCAGGCATTTGTCGTAGAGAAAAAATCATATTTATGTTTTGTGCTACATTTATTATTTCTACTTTCGCAGGGTTTCAATATTTTAACAAATTGTAACTTTTTTTAAGGTTTCGGTATCATCGATTGGGCAGCTTCAGCTCCTTTGCCGGCCATGTCGACTCCCTTGTTAGCTACATCACCAGCTTGGTCGACTCCGGGCACTGGTACAGGAACTGCACCTTTCGCTGTATCCACCCCTTGGTGGGCAGCGTTTTGAGCTAAATCCACAGGGCTTTGAGCTGCAACGCTCTAAAATCGACGTTAAATAAATTTTAAAGGACATTACGGTACTTACCAGAACCAAAGCGAAGGCAACGAAGGCGAAGAAGGCTTTGGAGAACATTCTGCTAGAGCTTCGATGAATGAAGTGATTTCAGTTCTGGTTAAACCGTTATTTATATGGAAATATTAGTGCGAAAAAAGGGGTAATTGTATCAATTTTAAATCCATCAATTTTTTCGACTTGCATCAAATTCGATTATCTGAACATTCGGATGTTGCATTTTGATTACATTTAATTTAATTGAGGTTTCACTCTTTAAATGATTTTATCGTTAAAAGCTACGGACAATCAATTGCAAACAGCAACGTTGTTTCAATGGAGCTGAAACAATGAGACAATGCCATTTTAAATAATAAATTTTTTCGAAAAAGGAAAGTTTGTACTCAAATAACCGCTTCATTTTTGAGATAGGCACAGATTGTCAAAGTTTAAATGCGCATGTTCCCCGGACTAATGGATTCCAGAAAACAGCTGATCGGCAACCAATCAACGGAACACGATTTAAATATTTGAACGCGCCGCATCTGTAGGTTTCCGTTGATTGGTTGTCAATCATCTGTTTTATGGAATCCATTATTTCGGTGGGCATGCGCCTTTAAACACCCCGAGAAGTGTCGCTTCTTTCGTAGGTATGTATTTTTTGGTTTTACTTTGAAACGAAGCTTATATTAATTATTTACACTTAAGTAATCAACTGTTATATTTTTCCATAGCATTATTGAATAACTCAATATATCTATGCTCTAAGGTATTGAAAAAAGAATCAGAAGAACGTAGTAGAAATGTTGAAAACTTTAAAAATATTATCCAAACTTAAAAATAATTTCTAGTAGCAAAGCGTTTCAATTTTTAGCACAAACTCAATTTTTCGCTTCTTAGGTTTTAACCAAATTTTTGGAACGCGTTGTCGCTGCAGAGCAAAATCTCATAGAAAAGTCGGAAAAAATCTCGTTACCGTTTTTTTAGGGTGAAATGAAATAAAATTTAATTTTTTTAAGTAATACACAATCGTTCAACAGAAAATCGTTTAGGACTGACAACGCTGATCTCCTTGTGAAAAAAGTTTGTATGCACCATGCTTAGCAATTAATCTTCAATGGATTTGCTGGAAATTAAAACCATCCAGATCGCCCATAAAAAGCTTGATACGCAAATAATTAATCCTCAGTTTAAAGTTCTGCGTTGATTAAGGAGAAATAATTTAATTAACGGAAGTCAATTTAAAGTGCAATTTTTATTCTGATCATTCTCTGATGTTGGTAACAAAGTTTTCATTTAAGGTTTCGGTATCATCGATTGAGCAGTTTGAGCTGCTTTTCCGGCCATGTCGATTCCCTTGTTCGCAATATCGCCTGCTTGCTCGACTCCGGGTACAGGAATGGCACCTTTTGCGGCATCAACCCCTTTGTGAGCTACATTTTGAGCTAAATCCACGGGACTTTGGGCTGCAACGCTCTGTAATCGACGTTTATGTAAATTTGAAAGCGATAATTGGACTTACCAAAACCAGAGCGAAGGCGACGAAAGCGAAGAAAGCTTTGGAGAACATCTTGCTGCGGCTTCGATGGATGAAGTGACTACAGTTACGGTAAAATCGATTTTTATACGCAAAATAAGGTAATTGTATCAATTTTAAATCGATTATTTGCTTGCTTTTTTTACGTCCCGTGTTGCATTTTTATTCGGTGGGTGACATTATGAATCAAGGAATTATCAAAACACACTTTTATTTTTTTCACACTATACAAATTAATTTTGTGTTATTTTCGTCGTCTATTACTTTTGGGTGCGGATTTAGCTTGTTCCACATATTTACGTTTCGCTTCTGCGGTCATCGTGTTCCAAATTTTGGCACCGGCTGTTGCTGTTTGCACGGCGCTTAAACGTCGATTATTCGCCCTGTACTCGCGCAGAAAATTAAAGAAAGCATTTCTGGTGATTTTCCCTCGAGGTGTAGGGATTTCTTCATTGACCGCCCGTTTTCCGGCTAGGTACATTACTGTATTAAATATTGCCCGCAGATACTTATGGATAGCGCGAAAATTTCCATTTGGTAATTTTTCTTTATCGTCACAGGAACAAGCTGCTTTTGAACGTTTACGATTTCTACTTGAGCGCCTATTAAAGATTCGAACCCTTTGACTTGGTGTACACCTGATGTATGCTCGTCTTTCTTCTGGTTCCATAACGACTTTTAGATTTAGTACTTAACCGATCCAAAAACATATTAACATGATTATAGATATCACAAAAATATTTTGAAGCGTTTTAGGATTTGACACTAATATTGCTTGATCATAAATAAAAATAAAGATGACTTGATTCTTCCTGTTTTATTCAACTAATTTTTATCATTACCAGTTGTTTGATCTTTGTTTAATTTGAAACCAAATTGTGCGTTTGCCGTTCCTAAAACACCCATCGGTCCTAGGTTTATAGTACCGGAACCACCTGCTTCCACTGATTTTTTTAAAACTGACTGCAAAATCTCAGTCGCAACATTGCCGCTTTGACCTTCGGCACCCTAAAAATGAATTAAGTTTTAATAATACAAAACAAAAAATAAGTTATTACAAGAAAAACCGTCGCAACGACCAAAAACAAAAAAAAACGAAACATTTCGTAGCTTGATTGTAATTGAAATGATTCAAATTGCTGTTGACCTTCCTAGACTTTCCAGTAACGTGAAAATTGCTCCATTATCTATGATTTTCATGTGTAAAAATTATAATTATGGCTTAAAAACATGACAGATTAATATTGGTACCCGAGATATGGTGCAAAACTGCATTACAGCGAAAAAATGTCCAGGAAACATATTTGCGAGTCATTTCCGCATAGTTAAATATATAAACGTCCGAATTTCAAAGCAAGAGTACTTTTCATTATTGGTCGGCTATTAGTAACGCAATATGAATCCGAAAGTTGTTCTTCCTTTGGTTGCTTTGGCATTTGTTTTGGTAAGTAAAAAATCGAACGCGTTTCAATAGTCATGAAATTCCTGTAAAAAGGAAGTCGTGGTCAGTCAAAATCCGATAGATGCGGCTCAAGCTGTCCCCGGGCAAATGGTAGATGCGGCTCAACAAGCGGCGCACACAGCTCAACAAGCTGCGCAAGCAGCTCAATCGAGCATTCCAGGAGCAAATGGAATTCCGGGTGTTGCTCAAGCAACTGAACTTGCGTCCCAGATGGTGAATAAAGCTAGGGAAATGGTGGATAAAGTGAAGAATATGGTAGGACAAGCTCAAAGTATGATTCCGGCTTAAAATCTTTATTGCATTCAAGTTGGAAATAAATTAATATCATAAATATTTAAGTTCGTTTTCCACCTTGAGGTTTCATTCTCCTTGTTTTCTGCGGTAGTTTTCTGTTATTTCCCATGGTACCTTCGCCTCCGCGTGATGGTGAGTTAGCGTCTTCACCACTCGGAGGAGGCATTGGAGGGCCCATTGACAGTTGAGCCACAGCAATTCCCTTTAATAAAAAAAAAAGAAAAACAACAAAATATGGAATGGTTCAGGTGCAGAGTATACTCACGCTAGACACCAGAAGAAAAACAAAGATATAAAATATTTCCATTGTGTGCTCGACTGATAATCGTTGAATTCCGCTAGTATTTATATAAAATAAATAATGAAGGACGAACATGATAATTATGAACTCCTATGCGTTGAATAATTTGATTAGTTGCAATCATTTATTACATAATAAAAATGAAATAATTAGAGTTTCCGTGCTAAAAATCACGCCTGAATTGACTTATAGAGACTTAAAATTTCTGCGACGTATTTATCATGTTCACAATGACAAAAATAGAATTTTATGTTTATAAAGTACTGAAACTACTACTTTGTAGGTAAAACCAAATAATAAAACAATTATAGTTATTGCCTGTTTTTATTTCTGTTTATTATTCTGCAGTTTTCAACATTAAGGTATTTTAAGTAGGAGCTGCAACATTTCCACTGGATCCGGGGGCACTTGCATCCGCGGAAACGCTTCCTCCAGCACCTGGGGTTCCACCTCCCGTGGCACCTCCACCGCCTGTGGCACCACCTCCCGTAGCACCACCACCTCCTGTCGCGCCACCACCTCCCGTTGCACCACCACCTCCTGTTGCGCCACCACCTGAGGCACCTCCACCAGGTCCACCAGCTCCTTGTGGTACTTAAAAAAAAGTAGAAAGGAAAAGGAAAAGGAAGCTGCAAGAAGATACCTTGAATTATTATTATTCTACCAGACGGGGCTCCCCCATAACTTCTTCGACCACTGTAGCAATCCGCTTTTTTAGCTACATCCTTGGATGTATCTGCGTAACCTGAATAACCCGCCGAAATTAAATGGAATAAAAGGACGACAACGAGAAAACTGAAAGGGTGTCGTGCCATTTTTCTCTAAAGTAATCGAAAAAACGACTCGGCACTTGTTATATAGTTTAGATTTTTACGGCTCATTAACTTTTTGAAAAAACGAGTTTCCTCAATTTTATCGTCATCTATTTTTTATTTGTAGCTACATGTCATTTCCTAATTTGTTTTTTTGCGCTAGATTTTCTTGATGTCGGTGCAGGAGCAGATGGTTCGAATTTGTCACGATCGGCTTGGCACATGTTCAACCAGAGTTCGGAACCTTTGGCGGCCACCTTTTCCGTATCCCAATCCGGGTGACGTTCCATATATTGGAGGATGAAGTTGGAGAATGCTTTCTTGGAGAAATTATTTACGGGCATTATGTTCGACGAAGTTATTTAGAGAAAAAAAGGTAATTTTGACGTTTCGGACGTTTTTGACAAGGTTTTTTTTTAATTGAAAGTAGGCGTTGGACGATTTCAATTTTCGGTAACTAACCACCTAAATTTAAACCTAAATCCAAATTTAGATTCGTTTTTAAACCGAGACCAAGTCCTTGTTGTTGGTTTTGTTCTCTTTGTTGCACTTTTATTATTTCTTTTTGTTGTTGCTGCTCCACCGGTAGCATGATTTGCCCTTTTAAGAAGGAAATCTACGCGAATAATTTAGGTTTTACGAATAAATTTTACTTACCTGGAACGTTAGAAGGATTAACAAAGCTTTATGCATCTTTATGTTACAAGAGAATCACTTCGATCGGCTTTTATTGACACGTAAAGTAATTTTTGGATTATTAAAAAAAATTTGCATATTAAACACAAGGTTGTTTTTATTTAGCAGCTAATAATTATTGTTATTAACTTCAATTGCATTATGTATAATGGGTTGCCTATGCATTAACAATACCATACATAGAAATTTAATAAAACTGCGTTACGTAAGAAGAAGAACATATCTATGAGTTTTTAAATTTGACGTTTCGTTTGATTTGTATCTAATCGGGTAAAGTCCCGAAGTCGCTTGATTTTAGAAACGGTTGCAAATCTATAAAAGGTGACTGCATACTTCCTACTAGACAGATGTAAGTGACCCCACTTTATCCAGTTTAAAATAGAAACTTTATATTAAGTTTCGTATTTAGTCAGACTTCTAAAAATACTCGAGAATATTTGATCTCTCGCTTTTTCCTTGTGGCACGACGTAGTGCCAAATTCATAATTCGACGTAGCAGCTAAAATGGCGGACAATGAAGTCGAACACGAGATTTGCGGTAATTGGTAAGTAAAATAATTATTTTGAAACCTGATAACTAAATTGAACGTTCGCAGCAAAAAAGAAATTCCACATTTCAACTATGTTATGCATACCGCGCATTGTTCCCGCAACATAACTTTATGTAAAACTTGCAAGGAGCCGATAGCCAAAAGTCAGTTCGATCAGCACGAGAAGAAATGTCAGAAACGCGTTACCAGTGCGAAGGAACCGCCAAAAAGCACTTTGGAAAAAAGCGATTACTACCAGAAACGGGCCGAAGTGGAACGCGTTAAGCAGGAAGAAAAACGCGAGCGCTACCTAGAAAGACACGAAAAGTTTTTAACTAAAGGTTACTCGATGACTAAAACCACTTCAAACGAAGCCGGAGCCGTTAGGAAACTACTGGCTTGCCGGTATTGCGACTTGGAACTCCCTAAAACGGACTTGGAGGAGCACGAGAATTATTGTGGTTCGCGGACCGATAAATGTTTGGAATGTGGGGAGCTGGTTATGTTTAAAGATAAAGCAACTCATTCGAGTACTCACATTCGTGCTGCAACTAAAGGTAAATCGATCATGCAACTGCTTCGTTTACTAATTTATTATTAATGTAGATAATAAACCAAAACCTTCTTGGGATTCAAATACTGAACGCGAGTTATCGCCACCGAGGAGACGTCGATTCGAACCCACCGTCTACACCGACTTCAGTCAGTTTGATCCCACCGATTACTTGCCATCAAACTATCAAATACCTAAACCGAAGATTGATAAAGGGGAGTCCTATAAAGAAATCTCCAGGCGACTGGATTGTAAGTAAATCACTCGATTGAATAAATGAATTTAAAAATTATTATTCGAACGGGCAGGTAAAACTGAATACATCCGAAATCTTTTACACGATTCAGCTAGCATCACCGTACCGTTACGGACAAACGGAACCGTCCCGAGAAATCAATTCTACCACAACAAAGGTCAATGTCGCTTTAGTTTGTTGTGTGCTTTTATTAACAACATTTTATAATCGTACTAATTGTAATAGTAAAACAACTGAAAGTAGCTTGCACTTTAACAGGGGACGATCGTCCGAGTAGACGCAGAAACCCACCGACCGAATTGACGATCCCCTGCGAATTTTGCGACACCCCGATACCGCACGAAGAGTTAATTTTGCACGAAACCGGTTGCCGACCCGATTTGGCGTGTCGGCGATCTAAATCGTTTCGATCGAAGCACCTGGATGACTACGATGACGATGACGTCGACGGCGGAGCTTCAGCCTCATCTCCAGAGGTCGAATTGCCTTGCGAATTCTGCTCGGATATGATTCCTGCTTCGCAACTCCTCAGACACCAGGCCACTTGTTCAGGTTAATTGTTTTTATTATTATGTTTTAAAATACCAAAGAGAGGAAACATTCAATATTTAATTATTTCGGAAACATTAACAACAATATAAATATACAATATCTTATTTCCCTATCAGTTATCCAATATTTCGAGGATGACATATAAAAACCGTATAAATTAACTGAAAGGGGTTTACAAAAAATACCATATGAAAAATGGGGGTTCCTTCTACACAAATATGTACCTCCTATCCATCAAATATTAAACCTATTTAAATTCCTCATCATTTATCGTAAATTTGGCAATTCCGGAAGATACGAAACGAAAACAATTGACGTGGGATTTGTTTTGTCAGTCTTACAGTCGATGGTAAACAGAACGTGTTTTTTATTGCCTCGTCGATTGATTATCATCTTTTTTATCGACCGTAACGTAAAGGGGTTTATAGAGAACCACCGGCTCTCTCAAGTAGTGTTCGTTACCATCGTAAACTTGCCCCAACAGGAACTCGGGGCAGATGTATTGACCGCCCTCGACGTGCGAGCAAGCATTTTCTGCGAAATAAAGGAACTAAACGCGCGAAATTTAATTGTTACAGGTTTACCATATTTTATTGTCGGCGTTTTGTTACTATTGGGGATGCGAAAAGGAACCGTCCCTATGGTGATTGGGAACTGAATTTGAACCAAATCCGGTTCCTTGTCACTGTAAACGCTCACCTATTCAAAATGTATTAATTTTATGTTAAAATATCAGAACCACACTCACTGTTAAGGTGTAGCAAATCGTAACCAGCCTACACACTCCGAGCAACGTAGTTGGCATGGTTGGTAACACTAAACTATTCGCACTATCCCATTTAGTTCTCGTATGTGGTTTCACGCTAGAACCTCTAAAACCACAAAAATGAACAACTATTTTAAGGTCGTACGATACCTGTATTCGAAAACCACATGTTTCGTTTCTTTATTTACACCCAAAACTCGTTTGTCGATGAAGAATTCGCAACATTGTTCCAGACGTACCACTAACGTAACTTCGCTATCTAACTGATTATCCAAAGTCGCTTTTAGTTTAATAGTTTCGTTACAAACGTAGGCCGAACGTTCCAGTACGCCACGTAACATCAACGTGCCTTTTTTGCAGCACCAGCAACACGAACTCGTTCTATCCTCCAATACGGTGGGTTTCTTAAAATTAAAATTAAAAGATTAGGAAGTTGTATTTGGTAGTTATGCTAGGTACCAAGTATTGTTCGTCCATACAATCGATGTGAGGTCCGATTACAGTGAAATATTTAGTACCTTGCGGGGGCTGGCGTACGGAATCTCGATCGTTACCTTAAAGTAGTACCTTATAAACGTTGTTTTACTTTCGAATGAACAAGGTAGATTGGATTCAGGTAGAAAGAATCTGTAAAGAGAAAAACAATAAAAAAAGAAGAAGAAAACTAAATACCATCACCTGAAAGGAAATTTATGTACCCCTCTTGGTAATATAGGAATAGTCGTACCGAAATTTTTTTCTCCCCATATCACCTGTCTCGACTCTATGAAATATTGATCATCTTTTACCTGAAATAAATAAAAATTTGGTTACATGTTTATGTTATTAAATACCTTACGGTTTTCCTGTCACCCGATAGTAAAACTTTCCATTCAGCGTGGGCTTTTCCTCGTAGAAGTACGCGTATAACTGTAAGCACCGTCGAGTTAAGGTAAGAAAAAACAGACACACCCATCCCCACGTGTTGTAAATAAATAAACAAACAATAAACATCGTGAAATAAGAGTTACTCACTTCTTAACTTGAAATTTTCCATTGTATCCAAAACAACGTTGCCGTTGATTTCCTCACCAGCGTAATAATATTCCTTATTCAGTTGTATATCGAAATCCCTTATGTAATCCATTTTTCTCTCCCCACGATTTTATGAAGCCAAATACCGAAATACGTGAAAAAGTTTCGGGTGGAAGAAAGTTGTTAAAAGAGAAAAGAAAGAAGACACTGGGAAACGATTTGAGCAATCCACGCGATTTTTCTACCCTGTTTTGGATAGCTGACGCTCTTCGGTCAGCTGTTTCGGCGTGTGGAAAATCAATAAGGCGCGTGCATGCTCAGAGAAAACCCGACGCGCACTTTCGATTTCGTTTTTCTGTACTACTTTTCGAACATTTCTATTTTACGTTTTTTTGGTTTATATTGTTTTCGAACTTGATTCAACGATGTGAAGGTAAATTTAAATATTTTTTGCGTCTAATCGAGGTAGTACTTATAATCTGAAGTTGGTACCCATTCCTTATTTTGAACACCCCAAATTATGCAAGCGCACTTCCCCAAGGTATTATCTAGAAATTTATTCTTTTACGAATATTAGGTCGGTCGCTTCGTTCTTTAATTTGATTTTAGGAATATCCTAACAGTACCAAAGAATTTGAAGAGGTTACTTCTACAATAGGATTTATTGAAAAAATACTCGACAACAGTTTGCTCAATGTTCAAGGTTTCGGTATCATCGATTGTGCCATATTGGCGGCCTTTCCAGCCATATCGATTCCTTTGTTCGCCATATCGCCAGCTTGTTCAGCGCCCGGCACCGGTACCATCCCCTTAGCAGCGTCAACTCCTTGGTGAGAAGCTTGCTGCGCTATATCCGCGGGACTTTGAGCGTTAACGCTCTAAAAACCAAATTACGTTCGAATCGTTCAAGGGTTTCCACTTACCAAAACCAGAGCGACGACGACGAAAGCAAAAATCACTTTAGAGTACATGTTGCTTCGATGAAAACACTGATTTACCCACCGGTCAACTCGGTACTTATACCGAAAAGTTGGTACAAAAAAGTCAGGAAGACACAATTTTAAATCCATTAATCCCTCGACTTCCTGTTAATGATCGAAAATTGCGCCAGGAAATTGAGTAAACAACAATAAATCAGGCTAATAATGAAAAAAATAATCAAGTGTGAACATTTATTCGACTTTTCATCCAAGTATACCGAACGGATCCAAAATGTTTTTCCTTATTCCAGCCTTAACGCCCAAAATATTCACGCCCAGTAGTTGGTCGTCGTCAGTTTCAGGTGCCGGCTTAAAGCAACAACAAAAACTTTAGTTAGAATCGGTACTTAATAAAACACTTACAGTGATCCATTGGTCGACAACTGTAACCCATTCTGCTAGAGCCGTGGCAAGAAGACACGTTTGCAATAGGAAAATCAACAGGTACTTTGCTTGGTGCATCGCGGTGATTGATTGCATTCGGAAGCGCGGTGATAGTGTTTTAAAGGCTCTAAAAGGGAGGATTTTCCTTGTAGATAAGTTATCTGCGGTGCGATTAAGTCAATGCGATAATGTTTATAGGTTAGCCGCCCAGTTGCCACCACGGCTTCGGGTAGAACCCAGGGTCAATTTTTGGCCTTTGTAAGTAGGGTAGTAAGTTCCACTTCCCCGCGACAGAACCTTCGGGTTCAGGATAATTAGGAGCGGTGACTGAATCTTCAGGTACATAAAGCTCTGCTAACGTTCCCTCGTATTCCGGGATTTGAAATTTGGGCAAAGAAAGTTTGGGAAGCTCCCACTTTGGTAACGCTAAGTTCAAATCGAATTTGGGAATGTTCCCCTGTTTTGCTGAGTTAACTTTTAATGTCAATCGAGGTGGTGCAAATTTTGGCATGACTTTAAGCCAGTTGTTTATATCTTTAAAATATGTTCCAGCTTTGGTGCCTTGTGCATCTAGATATGCTTTTGCGTTTTGTGCGAACGTGTTTAAACTTGCAACGGCTTGTCCTTGGGTTCTGGGCGCAACCCAATTAGCCTTGATACCGTAAGGGTTCCCCCATGATATTGACTGAAACAGGAAAAATCCGGTGTTTGTTTCTTTATTGCAAGCAATTGTTATTGTGCAAAACTACATTTGTTTTAAAAAATTGAAGGTGCTGGAAATCATCAACCGATATTTACACCTAAGCCTCCGGAGCCTCCGATGTTTAAGAGACCACCTAGGAGTCCACCTCCTCTAGCTCTGCCAGAACCTCCTCCACCGACTCCAACTGATAATCCACCTTTACCTAAAATTTTAAGGGACTTTAGATTATTTCTTTTTAAATTCGGTAATTTCTTACCAGAAAGTCCACCGCCTAGAGAAAGTCCTCCTCCACCACTAACTGACACGGAACCGTTTTCTGCGCTCTCTATAGACTGTATTAAAGCCTCCAATGCTGCTCTACTTTCTGGGCTCAATCTATCAAGACCCCTAATTTGGAGATTCAACGATCCTCCTCCTCGCACTCTTCCTCCACCTCTTATTTTCCCTAAGCCGGCAATTTTGGCTTTCAAATCATTAAGGAGCGAAGCTCCTCCAGCTCCTAAACCTCTCAAGTCGGCTCCAAGTTTAGCAAACAATCCACCTCGTTCGAACAAGTTCGTTCTTAAACCGGCTTTCAAACCGAGGATATTAAAACCTAAGATATTTCCTCCGCCACCTCTATGGGATCCACCACCGGAGACTCCCCCACCAAGGCCGCCGCCGATTCCTAAGGATCCACCACCGGAAACTCCACCACCAAGACCGCCACCGATTTTCAAACCTCCACCAAGTAAACCACCGATTCCACCGAGTATGTTTGAAATGGCTTTACCGCCTGCTTCACCAGCTTCTTTGATTTTTTCGCCGATGTTTGAATCGATTCCAGCTTTCACGCCGAGTACGTTAACGCCGAGGATTTGTTTATTTGAGCCTTTACCACCGCCTGAGATTCTTCCGGAGCCGCCACCATCGACGCCAACGTCAATGTTACCACCACCTCCACCGCCTATGCCTAAAGATCCAGTACCTGAGCCGTCCACAGAAACATCACCTCCACCTCCGACTTCTAAACTACCATGGTCAGTCAAAATTTCACCATTTTTTTCACCCGATGATACTTCGTAGACAGCAGTGTCGCCGTCTGGAATTAACAATTCGATTATATAAAAAAGATGATACCATACAACCTGATGATCCGTGTCCAGAACCACCTACTTTGATTTTTGGCAACTTCACTTTGATAGATTTAGAAATACCAACATCACCAGAATTACCAAATTCGTGAATCGCGAGAGTTCCCGATGCTTCCCCTAGGAGTTGACTGAAGATTAAAAGAACTTTTACTACTTTTACTAACCAGAACCCGAAGCTACTTCTTTAATTGAAACTTTTGGTTTTTGTATCTTTAAACGCCATTTCCCACCTTCACTTCCAGATCCCGAAGTTCCAATTTTGAATTTGTGTATTTTTAATTTCGCAGTTCCCTCTGTGGACAAAGCGTTGTCATAAAATTCCAAATTGTATATGTAACTAACCTCTAACGCCATCAATCGATAATGATCCTTGACCATTTCCTCCGACATCAAGTGATGAATCACCTTGAAAACAACAGTTATATTATGTTTCTAAAATAGCTAAGATCAACCTGAAATTTTAGGTAATTTGACTCCTCCAAGAAGAGCGCAAGCAACCTGTTAACTTTTGCATCTGAAGCCTTACACCTCCTAGTCCAGTAGTTAATTTCTCAAGACCTCCTTTCAAATTATTAAAGACATCCCAACTTTGGACCTTAATATAAAACGATTTAGAACAACCTACATTTTTTGCATTCAAATGCCCAGTGGGTCAAAAACCAAAAAAACTATATTTACCTCAAAATTATAAGATAAAAGCGGAAACTTCCGTTTCAGATTTTGAAAAAATTTAATGAATATAAGGAAATGGACAAAAAACGTTTCAGCTATACGCTGTGTTGGAATGCAAGTTGCAATAACAGAACGATAATTATCTTAATGAACCTGTAATTTTAGGCATCGATATTTCTAATCTCGGTGGCTTAATTTCTCCTATTCCAAAATCGAAAAAACCGCCAAGGAATGCACCCTAAGACCACAAATTAGTTGATTTTTATAACGAAAATCATGCGAGTAACCTGTCACTTTGAGCATTGAGATTTTGGTAACTTAAGTCCAACGCCAATATTTCCTGTCCCTTCGAGTCCAGCATTAAATTTCCCAAGACCACTTTTTAAGTTACCTAGCACATCTAAGCCTGATCCTCCAAACGAAACACCACCTTAACAGCAACAGTTAATTAATATACTGGTAATGATATTAGTTAACCTGAAACTTTGGGCATCGAAATCTCCAATTTTGGCAATTTGATCTTTCCTCCTAATTGGCCCGCACTTTCGAGTCCGGCCATTAATTTTCCAAAAGCACCTTTCAAATTTCCTAGTACGTCAGATCCAGCACCACCTTAATAGCAAGAATTAACTGATGTTTCTTCTGCGAACAGATGTGATAAACCTGTTAATTTGGGCATAGAGATCTCTAATTTCGGCAACTTAAGTCCTGGTCCTATTTTGCCAACCTCTCCAAGTCCGGCAGTTAATTTTCCAAGATCACTTCCTAAGTTTTTTAAATCCAAGTCTGATCCTCCAATACTTAAAGAGCCGTCGAACGAAGCACCACCTTAACAGCAACATTAAGCTAACATATCGTTAACGTTATTAGTTAACCTGTAACTTTGGGCATCGAAATCTCCAGCTTTGGTAATTTGATTTTTCCTCCTAATTCCCCTGCACCTTCGAGTCCAGCAGTTAGTTTTCCAAAGCCGCCCTTCAAATTTTCTAAAACATCAGCTCCAGCACCACCTTAATTGTAAGAATCAATTGATTTGAATTGCAGCAATGATGCTATTAACCTGTTAATTTGGGCATGGAGATTTCCAATTTTGGTAACTTAAGTCCTGCTCCTATTTTGCCAACCTCTCCAAGTCCAGCTGTTAATTTTCCAAGACCACCTTCTAAATTATTTAAATCCAAACTTGAGTCTCCTATATTGAGAGAGCCCTCAAGGGAAGCACCACCTTAACATCAGCAATTAGCTAATATAAAGATAGTGTTATCAGTCAACCTGTAACTTTCGGCATCGAAATCTCCAATTTTGGCAATTTGATGTTTCCTCCCAATTTTCCTGCACCTTCGAGTCCTGCGGTTAATTTTCCCAAACCGCCTTTCCAATTCCCTAAAACATCAGCTCCAGCACCACCTTTATAGCAAGAATCAATTGATTTGAATTGCGGAAATGATGCTATTAACCTGTTAATTTGGGCATAGAGATTTCCAATTTTGGTAACTTAAGTCCTGCTCCTATTTTGCCAACCTCTCCAAGTCCAGCTGTTAATTTTCCAAGACCACCTTCTAAATTATTTAAGTCCAAACTTGTGTCTCCTATATTGAGAGAGCCTCCAAGGGAAGCACCACCTTAACATCAGCAATTAGCTAATATAAAGTTAGTGTTATCAGTCAACCTGTAACTTTCGGCATCGAGATCTCCAATTTTGGCAATTTGATGTTTCCTCCCAATTTTCCTGCACCTTCGAGTCCTGCGGTTAATTTTCCCAAACCGCCTTTCCAATTCCCTAAGACATCAGCTCCAGCACCACCTTTATAGCAAGAATCAATTGATTTGAATTGCAGAAATGATGTTATCGACCTGTTAATTTGGGCATGGAGATTTCCAATTTTGGTAACTTAAGTCCTGCTCCTATTTTGCCAACCTCTCCAAGTCCGGCAGTTAATTTTCCAAGACCACCTTCTAAATTATTTAAATCCAAACTTGAGTCTCCTATATTGAGAGAGCCTCCAAGTGAAGCACCACCTTAACATCAGCAATTAGCTAATATAAAGATAGTGTTATCAGTCAACCTGTAACTTTCGGCATCGAAATCTCCAATTTTGGCAATTTGATGTTTCCTCCCAATTTTCCTGCACCTTCGAGTCCTGCGGTTAATTTTCCCAAACCGCCTTTCCAATTCCTTAAGACATCAGCTCCAGCACCACCTTTATAGCAAGAATCAATTGATTTGAATTGCAGAAATGATGCTATTGACCTGTTAATTTGGGCATGGAGATTTCCAATTTTGGTAACTTAAGTCCTGCTCCTATTTTGCCAACCTCTCCAAGTCCAGCAGTTAATTTTCCAAGACCACCTTCTAAATTATTTAAATCCAAACTTGAGTCTCCTATATTGAGAGAGCCTCCAAGTGAAGCACCACCTTAACATCAGCAATTAGCTAATATAAAGATAGTGGTATTAGTTAACCTGAGACTTTCGGCATCGAAATCTCCAATTTGGGCAATTTGATGTTTCCACCTAATTTTCCCGCACCTTCGAGTCCAGCAGTTAATTTCCCGATCCCACTTTTCAAATTCCCTAAGACGTCAGCCCCAGCACTACCTTAATATCAAAAATCAATTGATTTTTACTGAAGAAATGATGTGATCAACCTGTTAATTTGGGCATGGAAACTTCCAATTTTGGTAACTTAAGTCCTGCTCCTATTTTGCCAACCTCTCCTAGTCCAGCAGTTAATTCTCCAAGACCACCTTTTAAATTATTTGAATCCAAATTTGATCCTCCAATATTTAAAGAGCCCTCAAGGGAACCACCACCTTAACATCAGCAATTAGCTAATATACAGATAGTGGTATTAGTTAACCTGTGACTTTCGGCATCGAAATCTCCAATTTGGGCAATTTGATGTTTCCACCTAATTTTCCCGCACCTTCGAGTCCAGCAGTTAATTTCCCGAACCCACTTTTCAAATTTCCCAAGACATCAGCTCCAGCACTACCTTAATACCAAAAATCAATTGATTTTCACTGAAGAAATGATGCGATCAACCTGTTAATTTGGGCATGGAAATTTCCAATTTTGGTAATTTAAGCCCAGCTCCTATTTTGCCAGCCCCTTCAAGTCCAGCACTTAATTTTCCAAGACTACCTTTCAGACTATTTAAATCCAAATTTGATCCTCCAAAATTCAAAGAGCCCTCAATGGAAGCACCACCTTAACAGCAACGATTAGCTATTATACCAGTAACAGCATTAGTTAACCTGTAACTTTGGGCATCGAAATCTCCAATTTTGGCAATTTGATGTTCCCTTCTAATTTCCCCGCACCTTTGAGTCCAGCAGTTAATTTCCCTAAACCACCTTTCAAATTTCCTAGGAAATCAACGCCGGCACCACCTTAATAGTAAAAATTAGCTAATATAACAGTTATGGTATTAGTTAACCTGAAATTTTAGGCAACGATATTTCTAATTTTGGCAACTTAAATCCAGCTCCGGCCGTTAACTTTCCCAAACCGGTACCACCTTAATAACAAGAATTAAATCGTGGAATCGAAATAATTTCGTATAAACCTGAAATTTTGGGCATCGATATCTCTAATTTCGGCAATTTGAATCCTCCTCCTATTTTACCTAATCCACCTTTCAATTTACCTAAAACGTCTACGTCGGCACCACCCGATCCTCCAATTCCCAATGATCCCCCAAGAGATGCACCACCTTAAATTAAAAAATTAGCCGATATTAATTAAGTGGTTTAAATTTACCCGAACCCTTAGGCATTGAAATTTGGACTTTAGGTACTTTTAGGCGACCTCCACCGGATAAATCAATTGAACCGCCTCCGCCAAGGTGCAAACCACCGGAGCCTCCAAGTGATGCACCTCCTTGAAGTAATAAAATGAGTCATTCGTTGAAGTATATATTTTTTTATACCTGAGAGACCAGCTCCAATTTCACCAGCGGCTTTACCAATTCCATGTACAGCACTACCAACTGCACCGGCTGCTCCGCCCAATAACGCACCGGCTCCTTTGAGAATTCCTGTACCAACATCAGCTACACCACCAAGACCAGCGCCAACATCAAGCCCTCCAGAACCACCACCGGATACTCCCAAGGAACCATCAATCCCACCACCAACTCTCAGTCCACCAGATCCACCAAGTCCCCCACCAACTCTGATTCCACCTTCTCCGCCTAATCCTCCTTCGAGTCCAGCTCCAATTTCACCAACCGCTTTACCTATACCATGGGCAGCGCTACCAACCGCTCCAGCTGCTCCGCCCAACAATGCACCGGCTCCTTTAAGAATGCCGCCTCCAATACCACCAAGACTAGCACCAATACCAGCACCAAGATCAACTCCCCCAGAACCACCGAGCCCTCCACCGAGTTTCAATCCACCATGACCACCATGCCTCAGTTTACCATGACCGCCAAGCCCTAAACCAAGTCCCAATCCACCATGACCACCAAGTCTCAGTCCACCGTGACTACCATGTCCTCCACCAACTCTGATTCCACCTCCTCCACCTAAGCCTCCTTCGAGTCCAGCTCCAATTTCACCAGCTGCTTTACCAATGCCATGGACAGCGCTACCAACCGCTCCAGCTGCACCACCCAACAACGCACCCGCACCTCTAACAATACCTTTACCAACATTCGCTACACCACTAAGATCAGCGTCCAAACCAGCGTGTAAACCGCCAACATTAACACCCACTAGCTCGTGACGGTGCGCCTGAAAATTACTCCTCTCCTTTCTTATCTGTTCGAATAAAAACAGAAAAAACTCACCCTGGCTTCTGATTGAACCCCTACGAAAACGCAAAGCAAAACCCAAGAAAACGTGAACGCGTTCATGATGGGTTCGTCTTCGAACTAACACTAACGCAATTTTTTTCGTTTCTTCGCAAACGGCGCAATTTATCGATGTAACACAGGAAAAACTATTTATATAAAAAACGCTAAAATCCGTTTCCACCGAGATAATTTTCCACCTTCCTTCTGGTGTTGCGAGGAAAATCTCGCGGAACTGATATCCGTTTTGTAATAGGCGAGAAATCTGCATGAAGATAAAAAAAAAGTTGAACGAGCGCTTCGAGGAAAATTCGCCACAGAAAAAGTGATAAATCTTCGACCGGATTTTCTTGGTTGGATGCACCCTTGACCCAAATAGTTTTCATTCTGTTATATATTCGCTTTTTCTATGTTTTCAACGAGATCGGAAAAACTTAGTGAACACAATTTTTCGATTGTTAGTTTATTTTCATGAAAGTTTTCTGGTTTTTATTTTTGAAGTTTTGAATTTGTTGAAGTTTCAACTGGTCTTTTTTCAAAATGTTGAAAATTTAAGACATTGCCTAAAATTATAAAGACCAGTAGTCTTAAAAATAAAAAAGTTTTTTTTTGAAATCTTCTTTCTAAATTTCGATCGATTCAATGTTCATTTTTTGTATCCAGCGTGATTTTTCCAAATCTTCGGCTTCTTTCTAGATTTTCTTTTGTTTTCTTCAATAATGCTCAAGAATGAAGGATGAAGCTCTATAACAAATATGGTGATCAATTTGAAAAATTGTCCAGAATTGTGGGAAAAAAAGATTTTTCGAATTTTTTGTGAACTTTATAAGATTTTAAACTGATTTTTCACAATTTTTTTTTAATGATTTTAGGGAAAATTACGAATCTGAATTTCCGATTTTCGGTTTTTCTTTCCAATTTTAGGAGTTTTTTTCTTTATTTTTGAGGTGTTCAACGTTTTTTGACTTTTGACTCTCTGATGGGAGTTACCTTGTGTTCCTTCAATACTTTGCGAAATATTTTGGTTTAAAGCTTTCCAAATATTAAAACAATGAATAGTTTTCAATTCTTTTATTTCGGATTTAGATTTGGCATAATTGTTGTTTTTTGTGATTTGATTATCCCAAAATGTTGATAATTATTGAGAAATTTTTATAGTATTCCGAGTTTTCTGAACAGCAAAACTTGAGAACGAACGAATATCGAAATATAAAAAAATATTCAAAAACCCATGAAAACTCCAAAAATAGTCATAATAAGTTAAAAAATTTGGGAATGTGGATCGTTCAAGAAGTTTGAGAAAAATATTAGGACAAAGCAACTAAAAAGTGAGAAAATACAAACAAAGCGTCAGTTGACTTTTGTTTTGGAAAATTATAAAAATAACCAAATAAACAGAAAAAGAAATGAGAGGCTAAAAGACAAAAAGAAGGAACTTCAAAGACTTGTTTTACTTTTTGAAATAGTACAATTTAGTAATGTTATCGTGCTGTAGCAGATGCAGCACCGCTGGCTCCAGCACCCACATTGAGAGACTTGCTACCAGCAGCGTTGTACTTTGGGAACTCAACGTTGAAGGATCCTTCAAATGAAAATTAAGTTATCGTAGTTTTGTTTTAGAAAAAATGTTACCTCCGTTGAAAGAGGAAGATCCAGCTGCTTCGGCCGCTTTGTGGATGTCATTTTTGAATTTGCCAGCGTATTCAGCTGCTTTCGAATGGACAGCGCCAATGTCCGATTTGATTTTTTGGTGGACGGCTTCTTTTTTCTCTTTCAAATCGTTAGCACCTTTTTTGAGTAGACCGAGGAAGTCAGAACCGATTGAAGCGGCGGCTGAATTTTTTAAGTTTGATGAAAGGCTGCCGCTTGAATGCAAATCAAGCGATGGTGCTTTCCAACTGAAGCCACCTCCTGTAAATGTTGGAATGTTAGAGCGTTTAAGGGTTAGGTTTTGGTTACCTTCAGCAGATAAAGAGCCTTTTCCGTTGATATTTCCGCCCTTTTCCAAACTGCCTTCTATTTTGGCGGAGGAGGGTTGTTTCTTGGGTTCCAATGGTGGTGCGCCGTCTAATTTTAAAGTACTGTCTCCGTCGTGTTCTATATTTTGAGAATATTAATTATTAAAGGTGGTAGGGACCTGAATTGTACTCACCGAAAACTATGTCACTTTGTTGCTGCCAATTATCTAATGTGATTAATTATTGATCAGATTATGAGGAGAATGTATTGAGATTTTTACCTTTAATCGGGTTGGATGGGCACTTTGTCCCATGACCATGTGCTTCTAGGCTACCAGTTTTACCATATTGTATATCGAAATGAGGCTAAAGTCGAAAATTAAAATGCCGGTAGATTAATTTGCTGGGGTTGCTTACCTTGCTTTGTACAGTTACAAAAACGTAAACAAAAAGCAACGTTAACGATTGAAACAACAACATTTTGTTAATGTTTGGGTTCGATAAAACGGCCCGCAGTATTTATTGTTGTCAAATCGAGGAAAAATGATTAGTAATAACCAAAATTTCGATTAACTATCAAAAAAATAACCCGAAAATTTCCTTTTTAATAATTTGTAAAAATTGAGGTGTTTAAACAGTCGAGGTCACCGTAGAGGAAAAGTTGATTTCCAGGAAAATGTGACGGCGATAAAAACGGGTAAGGAAAACTAATTCGAATTTTCAAGTTTGCTATTTTCAGATATTAGATACATTGCCACACATACATCATACATCAAAAAATTTCGATTTTTTTTTCCTTAATAATTCATCTAAATCGTTTTTTTCCTTCATTATTAAAATTTGTAATGCCTCGACTTTCACAGATAAGGAGATTCCGCCTAGTGCTAATTTCGAAATTTCGGAAATTATCAGTTACACACTGTATATTGCCTTAAGATCCTAAAATGTACATTTTCCTTTCATTTTAAAATCGCGGGGTCTTAAAATTTTTTTTACAAATTTTGTACAATATACAATGCGCGAGCGAAACGTAACAACTGTAATCACACATACATTCAACGAACATACAATCGAAAAAAAAAACATAATATAGGAACTTAAGTTAACTAAAAAAAGCATAAGTTATAAAAAAAAATGGCAGTCGAACTGGTGGAAAATGGCAAAAATATCGTTGAATGAATAAAAATTATTCTCGATTTCTCTCTGATTAATAATATAAAATAATATCAAACAAACATCGATCGGATAGTTTTTTAACACCTATAGTAACTTAACTATGTAACAATTCAATAAATACGTTAAGTAAGGAAATTTAACTGCAGTTTCAACATTCTCAGCCTCGAACGGTTTTTAAGGTCGTGTCGACTTAAAATTCTTCGGCCGCTTTTAATCCAATTACCGTTTACGAATGTCGACGGATTGACTAGATTTCGTGATGTCTTTTTTTTACAATGGCGACGGTTTTTTGGCGCGGCGAATTTTCGGCGACACGACCAGTTTGAAAGCTTCCAAAAATTAACTACGGAATAATAAATCCGGTTATAGTGAATCGAGCGACATTTGGTTTTTGCAATTATCGTTTTCGAAAATTTTTCGCATACTTGGGTTTCTTTTAGTTGATATTACCCGGAACAACAAACGGAAACTTGTAGTAGTCGATTACCTATTGCATCTATTATATTAATAACAAGAAACGTTTAACTAACATTCTGTACTAGTGCGTGAATATGATTTTTGGATGATATCAACTATTCGATTGTTTATCATAACGATAATTTGTCGGTTTATTATTTAATTATTGCGTTTGAAATTGTCCTAAATAATCGTTTCCGCAAGTATACAAAATGATTGATGTCGCTCGATTATTAAAAACTTACGACGTATACAGAACACAACTTAACATTAAAAAATTGTAATATAACACAACTAACATTTATATTTATTAACTATTTGGGTTATAATTACCAGTAATTTTCCGAAATGTATTTTCACTGTTATTAATTTTGATTTGTAAAGTACCGAAACTTTTTGTATTTTCCCAAAAGTGACTTTTCTCTTTTATTTCTAGTTTATTATACGTTAAGTGTAGTATTTGTTTAAATTAAAATAACGACTCCAAAAAGTATCCGAAATTTACGTTTTTTTTGTTATTACAGAAAAATAAAACGATTTCGATTGTTTTTTATATAACTCGTGTCTTTGATGACTTTATAATTTTTGAATATTATTGTAGAAACAAATTCAAAATAAAACAACAACGGGTAGTTGTTGTTTAAAACTGAAGTATGGTTTACCGGAATTTTTGTTTATTATTTTGACTATTGCAAATAATAAATTGTAAGGAATAAACAATCGCGAAACGTCCCACCGGAGGGCTTTTCTCTATTTGTTTTTTTAATGCTCTACGTGAAGCTGAAGCGTGAAGCGCGCGGCGCGTGGCGTCGCTATGAAAACAACTATATCGGGAAAAAAAACGACAAAAAGTTAAAAGAAATCGTCTGATTATTGAGATAAGAACTACGGGGAGCGTTGAAGCACATATAAAAGGAAAAGGTTGCCTATAGCATTTTTTTTTGGTTCCCTTCAGTTTTTCCGAAACGATCGTCGATTGTTTATTTAAACGATAAATAATGGTAGTTAAAAAAAACTGGTTTAAAAATGTGAAACAGTGTGCAAAACTGCACTTGTATTGTGGGCTATTGCAAAAAAAATTTAGTTTTTCTGTAATTTTACAATAAATATCTGTCCATTCGGGCATTTAGACTCGAATATTTATGTAAAATACACTATAAGTGGGATGGCTTTTTTTTGAATAAAACCAAAACCCAAGGGCTGCTAAAAATTTGAATTCAACTGTCGATTTCGCGGCTACCTTCGGTAGTCGCGAAATCGACCTTTGATTGGGCTATTGTAACAATTTTGTAATTGATAATAACAACTGTTTGTTATTATAGTGGGCAAAAAATGTTTGTAGCACTTTGTGCAACTGGGCTATTTCGTATTTTTCCATGTATTTTATAAATGTCGTAGTCGGTTTGTTTTGCTCCTCATCATCGGTTCAAATCCACTCGGATCCAAGTACTAAGAGTCATCTCTTAATTCGTCACTTTTAAGGGAAACTTGTATCGTAGCTATTTCTATTTGTCTATTGTGGCTATTGCAGATATATGTGAAAAATAATACGCGGAGTATATACAAAATTTAAAGAAATTCGATTCTCAATCAACGTTCACCCAATGAAAAAAAAATGTTGTTGTGCTCTATTTACAATATATCCATAATTATGCATATATACATTGAAACAAAAAAAAGTCGAAACCAGGATTTTCTTCTCCCCAATTATTTTTACATATCCACATCTCTCGTATATATATAATATAAAATTCTGCAGTAAGTACTCTGTATCTCAAAAAGTTATATGAAAAAATAAAAATATACAACTCTCACACCGTCGAATCGTACGATATATAAAAAAAGAGAAAAAAAAAACGAAAAAAAGGACTTTTTCCCTCTTCCTTTTTGTTTTGTACTCTCAACGAAAGCAACGTTTGAATTGCCACATATTTTTCTCTAAATAAATCGAAACAAATCTATTTTCTCTAATCACAGTTTTCAATTGCATAAAATACCGAGGCGGCTGCCGCCTCAAAACCATTTACGTTATTGCTACCCATTCCCGAAAATTCACCACAAAAAATAAATCACAGAAAATTTTGATGTTGTCTAAAACGTCGTCACTCTCTCGCACGTATTCTCAAAAATTTTTTCATTATTTAACTATTTACAATCTACACTAATTAAGTTTTTATACCTCGAGGTATAAATTTCAACACTTAATCCCTATACAATTCAATGATTTTTTTGTTTTGTTTCACGTGTTGCGTCCCGACTTATTAATAAAAAGAAGAAAAAAGTTTTGGCACACAATTACGAAAAACCTAATCGACGTATAAGATTAAAAACAAACGTTGGGACGTTTTCAGTAGTAACTGAAAGAATTTCACGGTTGATTCTGATTTTGTTGTTGACTACTTAGCGAGAACCCTAACGAACGTGGATCGCTACCGTGTAGTCTGAGCGCTTGCTCGAGTCGCTGCTCCTGCAATCTGAGCGCCTCGGTCAGATCGGGGCTGAGCTGTTGCGACGCCTGACCCTGATGACCCTGATAGTTGCCGTTGTGCCGCAACGGGCTGCCGTTGTCCTGCTGATTGAGTTGCGGCAACGCCTGGCTCATCGCCAGCCTGAGCGCCGCCTCAGCCTGAGATCTGAGCAACGCTTCGGCGTGCTGTTGCATCCGTAACGCGTCCTGCTGCTGTTGCGACTGTTGCGAATCCATTACCGTGGAACGCATCGGGTCCATGTTTCTGATGCTTTCCATGGAGGCGCGCATCGCGTTCATCGCGTTCACCGAGGCGGAGAGGGCGTCGTTGTTGATGGGCGGCGTCGACGGGTTGCTCTGATTGCTCACTTGGTTCGCCTGGAACGGGTTCACCTGGTTTTTTAAAATCATTTTATTTTCGTTATAGCGACGCAGTATGAAGGAAGCGCAATCAATTAATTACCTGAGTGACTCCTAGCCTCATCAAGTTGGCAATGTTGGCAATGTTCGACGCGGGATCCGAACCTAAACCAGTTGGTACGCCGCCTTGGCTCACCATGTTTGCCAGCGCCGCCATTCGGTTGGCGTTGTGTAGTTGCTCTTCAACGTTGTACTGTTGGTGCAAACCGTTGTTACTTCTAAGGATATCGCCCAGTTTGGTGTTGCAGTTGTTGTTGTTGTTGTTCAGTCCTCCGGCGTCCGAGCCGGTGGACGATAATCGTCCGTTACCTGACGAACTGTCGCTGTGGGCGCTAGGCGACGCACACATCGGGCTGCCGCCGGCTGGAATGACGATCATCGTTAGTTCGGTGGGTCGTTTTTGGTTCCGGTACTTACCGGCTCCGGGGATGGGCGGTAGATTGAGCAAACCGCTTCCGGAAGCGGATGCTGAAACGGCCGCAGCGAGGAGCGTCTCCCTTTCTCTCCTTTCAGCGGCCGCCCTGGATAGTACGTACTGAGCGGCGAACTGGTGTTTAGGATCCATTCGCATGTGCTCCATATGGCTCAGTAAACCTTTAATATCAACGTTAACGATCAGAATTGAATCGCGGCTCCTTTAGTTTTTACTGTTTCGCTTTTTTCCCTCTTTCTGTTTTAAGACAGAACACGTGCGGGTGGCGAATTTCGGATCATAGGTACAGGATGAAACAAACATCGAATAAAACACGACAAATCTGGGTGAGGCCTGCTTGATTTTATTTCTAATCATCACCGATTGTTTGTGTGCGTGTGGTGTTTTAGGTCAACGGGGTTCAGGTGGTGGTGTTCGAGGGGCCGTGCTTCATCCTGTACGCTGTTTTTTTTTTGCTTAGATGGAAACGTTTAAAGAAGAATACCTGATTCGTGAGTGAACACAGCCTGACACACAGAACACGGCCACATTCGCAAAGATGTCGATAATTGCGACGTTTCGGGATGACAAGCCAAATGCTTCCTCAGCGACCCCTCGTTTACGTAATGCTTGCCGCACACGGGGCAAGGGTGATTAGCTGTCCTTCTCTTCGCTAAATAAGGATCGATGACGTCAACAGAGAGAGAAAAACAAGATCAAGCAAAGCACCCCAGGATTTTTGTTTATTGTTTTTTTTTGTGCGGTCTCGATCGCGAATCATCCGATTTACGCCATTCGTCGGATCGCATTCACGACCGATTTCATCGCTTCGATACTACTTGAATAATGGTCCGATCGCACTCGTTTCATCCACCAATCCAAATGGAATGAAACCAGCCGATCGCTTACAGTTAGTAATCTAAACATGCAACTATGGTTTTGGGATGAGGGTTCCGCAAAAGCAACCAAGTAATCGATTATATAAATAAAAATGAAATGAAGTGAAAGGCATTATGGAATTGGTTAGATATAAGCTCAACGTAAGGAAAAAACACCCCGCGCTAAGATTCCCGTTAGCGTTGTCTCCCCATAAATCACCGTCAGAACTCACTTAAAAATTCAAAAGACGCCTATCTTGTAGAACAGAAGGCGTCGATTAGCGCCCCTTTTGAAAAAGCCCGTTTTTAAATCGGCCCGACACTCATTAACCGCCCGCCCCATTTGTCGAAAGTCATCCGGGGAATCTTCCCGGGGCGCGTGCGAATGAATATACTCACCGATCGGGGATGGAGGGAAAACAAAAAAAAAAGAAAAAAAACCGAAAAGTGGACGAGAGGAGAAATAGTGCGCGCACGGATCGGCCAAGGTACTTACTGGCTACCCCCGAGGCGTTGGGGTCTTTGTGCGTGTGTTTCATATGCTCCATCAGACTTTCGCCACCGATGAACATCTTGTGACACAATGGGCAAGTGGTGGCGTTCGGGCCGCCGATGAGTGCCGCGTGTTGCTGCAAACGACCAATGCACTGTTGACAAATTTTTTGGTTAATCAAGTTGCCCAACCAAACCAAACTTCGGTTAATCGTCGCTGCTTCGTTCATATCGAGATTTGTTTCTGGGTTTGGTTTGATTTTGCTTTTGTTCGACTTCGTTGTGTCATCCGGCTGGTGATGATCTGATCACCCGGTTCGAGAATGAGGGGGGTGGGGGGTGAACGGAAGAGCTCGGTAGACGATGACGGAAAGTTGAGTCGGCGACTTATAGTTAGGAAACGTATCGATAAATCTACACCACTGATTCGTTATGGTCGCCGTAATTGATAGCGGAGAGTGAAAAACACGTATTTCGATGTTTCTATTGAAAACCGGCAATTTATCTTATCCGCGGTAGTCAATGTCAGGAAAAAATTTCCGACGTGCAAGGATTTCCACGCGTTTTTATCTGCAAGGTCCGACGGCGGCGACTTCCGGTAAATGGCGACGCGATAAAAACGCTCCGTTCCGATAGAATTTCGCGCGATTCATCGTCGTCGAATCGAATTATACGAGACGACGAGGTGAAAAATCGGAGAATCAGGCGAAATATGAGGCGCGAAGAATGCGTAATAATTAACGGTGGAAATTAAGCGACGAGCGTCGCGTCATTTTTCAAACGGAGAAAACAACGAGCACCTTAATTTTTATAAACTCGTTTTTACGTTCAGATGGAGTTTTCCGTGCCACCGCCGCCGGAACTTTTAAAACCCCGACTAATTGAGGTGAGGAGAAAAAAAAATGTTGAACGTCTCGTATTTTTCCTCAACCCCTTACACGTCGCGAGGCGAGGCGGCGATCGATGGCGTATTAACAGTGATGACACTCAAACGGAAAGGGGTTCAAATTGACCTATATTCGATGAGTCATAATATGAAAAGGAAAAAAGGGGAGCGACGAAAAAAATCTCAATAGAGCGAACGAACGGACGGACGAGTTCCCGCTGCATCATCTGTCTTTTTTTGAGACACGTGTTATGTGGATGGAAAAATAATAATTCCGAACCAGATGAGGGGGTGGAGTTGAATTAGAAACAATTGTCCGTCGCGCGATCCCCCTTCCTTTTGACTATCAAGCACGTAACTTAGCCAGAATTTTCCGATAACTTCTCAAGTGGCAACTTCGTTATTAATAATACGGAATGTTATTGGGATGCGTGTCATTGCAATTATTGATTCCACGTCCACGTTGTTACTAAACCGACAACGTCTTTAATTGCCGCCATCGATCCTTCTAATTGCCTCAATCGAAAGATGGGAATCAACGACAACGTTATGATGGGTTTAGGCCACTAATTAAATCTTCTATGAATGCAATGAAGTACATGCATATATTTCTATGACGACGTTTTCAAAATACCAATCAGTTGGATAAGGTGCTAGGAAAAATATTTTTTCCTCCAAATTGGTTTTTGTAATCGCCATCCTTATAGTACTACACGTTATGCACGATAATTATTGTGGTACATACACACGGATAAAATTATTAAGTACGCGTAACGAAAAAAGGAGTTATTCCCCCTTGGCGCAATTAAATCGCGATTGTTGTTCGTGCGAATTAAAAATCGCGACGAGAAATAAAATCATCGTCCGTGACAATCGGCCAGGAAAACGTTCATTTGCTCGTCATACAGAAAGCTCCACCCAACCGTTTTCTTGACAAATGATTTCCAACGGACGCGTGAATTTTTATTTGTGATTTTTTTTCCTACGCACGCGATCCTCTCGCCGCCCACTTCCGGCGAAAAAATCGCGATAGGGGCGCGAGCAGCGTAGGGAAACACCCAAAAGAACGCTTTCGCTTTTTACGATGGGACGCAGGAAAAAAATCATCCGCCGCCGCCGCCGCCGGGAGGAAGGATCGCGTCGCCGCCGCCACCGCAACCGATTCCGTGTCGCGACCGAATTGAAACCACCGGGATCGATGTTCACTTTTCTCTCTGCCTTTTCGAAAACTTTCAAACTAATCAATTCGCCGTAACGTACTGTCCCTTTCCATGCGATCTTTTTGTCCGTCACGACGAATTCGCTCGTTAATTTTAACGTTTATTCCCGTTTTCCTCCTGAGCCAACCCCTCTTTGTATATGCTTACGATATATTTCAACGTCGACGAAGATATACGGACGCGACATCGTTGTCGACAGGGTTTACGCGCGCACCCTATACACGCCAGTCACAAGATGACGTCACTGGACGCATAATGTTTAGCGACCTGTATATAGCAAAAAAATTCATTTCAACAGTAACGACAATCAGATTTCAAACAGTTACAAAGAATTACTCATCAAACTGCGGAAATTTACTGGAAGCTCTGGACAGTCGCGGAAAACCAACTGATACACATTGTTAATTTACCAAAAAAAAAAAAACATATTTAATACAGTCACAAGAACAAATTAGTTATGTGGTTTGAATTTAATTTACAATTTTTAAAATATTTTTGAAATTTACAAGCAACCGATGGAAAGTTTCCTGTGTTAATGACTTGTTTTAAAAATTCGATAACACAAATATTCGTGCAATCAATTTTTTGGAAATTTTCATGGCAATATATTTCCGATTGCATTTTGTTTTTCGTCTGAGATTCCGTTTCATTGTCTCAAAACGACTGGAAAACTAGTGTCCGAAAATTTTCGAATGTTTGATATTTACTATTACAACAATTAACTACTGGTAGTTCATTTACAACGATCAAATGTGCGGTCTGAAAATGTCCGCAAGATTGAATGTTGTTTGCAAGTTAATAAGTACTAAATAAGTGAATTTCTAATTGTTATACATAATGTTGACGCTTGACAAACACAGCAAAAAAACATAGAATAATAGTGCGTTCATTTGGATCTATGATTTTTATAACTACTTCTATGCCACCTTGTCAGGAGAAGTGGCTGAAGTGTATTTACTTATTAATCCGCATAAATCGCTTAATTATGAGTGAATTCTTCAATAACCAGTTTATTATTTGGTAAGTAAGTAAGCTTCTTTAATGTTAATGTTGAAAATTGCTATTTGGGGTGAAACAAATTTCTAACATTGCATATCATTTAGATCTTCGATATTCCCAAGATTGGCATCCTGTGGCGAATAGAAAAGAAGCATTTATCTAAAGGACGAAAAAGAATAGTGCATTCATTTGGATCTATGATTTTCAACAACTATATTATTTTGTGCCACCTCCGTAGCCTTGCTAATCCTCTACTTGCTAATCCGTATAAATCGAACAATTGCGAGTGAACGAGTCTATTCTTTGGTAAGTGACAATACATTTTCTTTATATATCAACGTATAACGTGGAAACGATTTAAACTTCGATTTTTTTTATTTCAATCCATCAGGTATGAAATACATCTATGAACGGCCACAGATAAAAGAAGTCCACTGTCATACTTCAAGCGACATAACCTCTATAACAACAAAAGGGAACATAGAATGAGATGATGACGCAAAAGGTGAATGCGTAATTTTAGTGCAAACGTCAAAAATCCTCAACTATTTTGAAATTGATGATAAAAATTGAAATTTGTCGGAATTTTTGCGGCTGCCGCTGAGCTTCGCTCGATTTAGTATCTGGATGACAAAAATGCAAATATTTTGAAACGTCGATTCCGGTTGAGACAACTTTTCCAACGTTGCTCGTAAACGTTCGCACATAGGAAGTAAGTTCGTCCGAAAAGAATCATGTTAACATATTCGCGACGGGCCCGCAAATCACGCGGAAGTGGTGCCTGGATAACGGGCGCGGGACGTGGCGGGGGAAAGGGGGGCCGAATCCGTTTTTTCCACGAGGGGGCACACGCGCGAGGGTGGGGGGGTTTGGAAACTACCCCCGCAATTCACAAAGAAACGGGAAATGCCCCGTCGACATGCAACGGGATTTTTAATGTATTTTATGCACGCATAGTCCTCTTTCCTTAATTGTATCCCGCGATCCGAATCCGAAAGGGTGAAATATTGAATTTTTCCGCGAAATTCCGGAAAATCCGAGGCGGAATCGGAGATCAGTCGCGCTTACGCGACGCGGCGGAGCGATGAACAGTATCAGGTGCTTCCGTAATCGAAAAATCTCGACGGTAATCCGCAATTATTTCTTAAATATTCAGACGAGGGCCGTTCAACCCTTTCTCGCTTTTATAATATAAAGGGGATTAGGATGGCCCGCTTTCGATCCCCCTCGCTTATTGAAGAAGCCGACGATAAGATGCCCGGATTAGATTGGCCGAATTCGCGGACGTTTTTATGACCCACTGAAACGGCGACCGGGGTGGAAAATTGATATCGGACCGTCGTGCGGGTTCGAACTTTTCACCTTCGTCGATTTTATAAATTCGAACTTGGCGGCGGAGGCGGCGGCGGCGGCGGAAGAAACAGAAGTGAAAACGGCAGATGCTCGCACTCCCACGCCAACAAAGTCCGGGAAAATTCGGAGTTTTCGCGCGCCGGATTTATATCGTCCGCAAAACTCGCGCACCAACGAAAAGAACTGCAATTTCATTTCCATTTATTTTAATCGCGTTCTTCCATCCATATCCGTCATCGTCACGCGAATCTCTTCCGTTTTTTTGTCGGATCGGGGGTCGGGGAGGGGGGTTGAGAGAAAAAGAAAAAACTCCCCCAAAAAACTAAAGTCGAACGAAAGAAAATCGTGTCAAAATAAATGTCTGTGTGAATGAAGATAACGAACTGGAAACAAAGAAAACGTATAAACTTATGGGAGTTGTTAACCGTATGCGTAATATATCGGAAATTTGGAGAATATTTTGATGTCAATACTTTTTTTATATCAATATTTTTCATATTAACGATATTGAAATGGTGGATGCGCTTCTTAAAATGCAACTTTCATTTGACATTTCCGAGTTGCTTTTCAAATTTTGGAAACGAGTCTACATATATATTTATAATTTTTCCTAATTAAAACTTTCTTGAATTTTTCTTCTGTCGAATATCACCACTTATTTTCATCAAATTATCAATCCTTCAACTTATATAATTATTCGTTTCACTTTGAGTATTTACTCTGGTTTCAAACTTCATAACCGTAACTATGGTGGATGCGCTTTCTTAAATTTCAATTCAAGTTAATCGGAATCGAGTTTTCGTAAATAGGCTGATATTGCAATTCTACTCTCGAAAATTAAACATAGGCTAGATTAAATTTTTTTTTTTTTAAATTTTGTTGTGACGTTTTATACATCTATAAGTTTAAATATAACTTCAATGACACCGTCTAAAATTCAAATTTGAGAATATTTGAAAATACTTCAACCGACGGCTATTTGGACAAAATCGTTTGAACTTTCTTCCATTTTCAGTCAATGCCGAGCTTCGCTCGTTTACTTTCAAAGTAATTGTGAGTTATTATTGCATAAAAAATTCCCCCAAATTTTCGAAACATGGTTTTAAAACGGTTAACAACCCACCGCCATACCCAAAATAACAACAACAAAATGAAATAAAAAAAAACCGAGTGTACATACATGGCTTACTTTCGAGGTATGCGTCCTGAGACTGGACTCCGTAGCGAAGCCCTTCCCGCAAATGTTGCAATGGAACGGACGGTTTTTGGCTCGTTCCACTTGCGCGTCGTGATTTCTGAGATGCTGCTGTAGATTGCTGAGCTGGATGAAGGCCCTACCGCATTCCGGCAGATGGCATTTGTACGGTCGCTCCCCTGTAACGAATCAAAAAAAAATATCGGTACGGTTTAGATCGGGCGAACGGGCCGGCGGTCGACACATCAACATCCCCCTTTTGTCGCGCGCGGCCCCCGGATAAAATCGATAGGATTCCGATGTGTTTTAAATAAATTTTACGTATCAACATGGCGAATGTGCATCGCGGCGCGAGGGGGTGACGACGGTGGCCGTGCCGTTTGGGGGGGTGTTATGTACTCGTATGGGTGGAGCCTAGGCCTATGTACAATGCATTGTGCACTTCCGTGCACCGCGATGCGGAGCGGCCGCCGAGCTCGATAGAATTCACCCCACACACACGACGGATTTTCGGGATGTATTTGTCGTCACGTGATTTTCGCCCTCGACGTCTGCTGGTCGGACGGAAAAATTTTTGATTCTTTGCTTCCGCCACGAGAATCGAGAAATTTTTCCCCAACCCCCCGATCGTCCTGCCGCTGGAATGCCAGCTTTGATAAACTTTCTCCGGAAGAGAAAGGGGTCGAACGGAATTATTAGAAAAGAAAACTTCGCGTTTATTAGATCAGATCGACGGGTTTTTAATTTGAAACGTCAAAGTACAAAGGGATGTTTCCCGTATTTAATTCGTTTTTTCGTTTTTAGTCGATTTAACGAGGGTGCGACGAGGGCAGCGTTTCGCCGATCCACGGGGTACCTAACCTATCCCACTGCGAATTTTCCCGCACGTGGTCCACTCGCACTGTGCGTTTTCCACCCTCTCTCCAAACCCCCCCTACTCCCCCTCGCGCCCCGTCGTTTCGCACTCACATCCCGGTCCGAACACTATTTCAAACTAATAATGATTTTATTGATAGGCGCCCGCGGACCAATAACAACCCCGCGTATGATTGTTATTTCGACCGTTCGGAAAAATTTATTTTCACGATAGGATAGCGGCGACAGCGGGCACGTAGCCGCCCCATCGCGAAAAATGTAAACACACGAACGGACGAACGGACCGAATTTCGAATCAATCGTATCGGCATAATTGCAATTACGAGGGCGGGTGGGGTCGTTTGTTTAATTACAAAACCGGCTGCCGATTTAAAAAACATTTTTTGTAACATGAACCGATCTCTAGATTTCTCTGAATCGTAATTGTTTTCAAGTGATTCGTAATTCAAATTTAAAATTCAACCAATTTTCATCGAATGTTGAACACGACATCTACCGTCAAACGAAATGAAGCTTTTTACTTTCGCACTATGATAATTGATTATTTGAACTACTGGTAGATCTCCCTCATAACTCTGTGACGTGAAAATAGCCGCACGACTGAAGATTATTTACATGTTCATCCAAATAAATTGCGTAAATTGATGTATTAAATAAGTGAATTCGTGATTAATATGTATATGAACGAATGTATTGCTAACTTATAAAATTTAAAAAATAAAGAAGAATTAGATATTTGTTTATTTGTAAGATCTAATCTCTGACACTTACAACTATATTATTCTATGTCACCTTGTCAATTGTGTAAATGGCTGCCTTTATGGTTTGAATGTATTGACTATCATACATGTGAACGAATTTATTGTTTAGTAAGTATTTCATATAACATTCAAACGCAACTTAATTATTATTAACGTAGTCAATACCTCCAAGATTTGCACTGGGAGAAAAGAAGCCACAGACATTTCCAATACGTAACCTCCAAACCGAAATGACATGCAAGTTAAAACAGAATAAAAGAGGACTAAATCCGTGACGTAATAAGGTAATTGTAACCTTCTTTACAAAACGGTTCGAATCGATAAAATCGTTGTTTGAAACGAAAAAGCCACGAAGTGTGTAGCATAGAAATTAGGTACAAGGTGTTCGGAAGCCGAACAACGAAATCAATAACGTTAATTCGACATGCCCGAAAATTACCAACAACCATCATCGTCGCTTCTAATCGACTTCTATTTAGTAGTTGACCTTTCATCGCCCGAACAGATGCAATAAGGGATCGTAACGTGCTACTGACCATATGCATATTGGATACATGAAGACTAATAAAAAAAAAACAAAACAGTTGGAATAATCGAAAGAATCGCAGATGTTTCGCCGCACCGCGACGCGAAGATCGAAAATTCAACTACGTTAAACATACTGAGACTGTTTTGCATAAAACCCGACCATCAATAGGGTTGAAATTTATGCGTTTCCTTCAGGAAACGCGACGAAGGGTCGTGGATATCGTCGCGGCCACGGCCGGAGACCCGTTCGCGGCACATTAATTGTTTTTATTTGTTTTGGGGCCTCTGCACGGCGGCGCCCCCAGCACCCCCTCGATATCGACGCGTAAGTCCGGAGGAAGGACGGCGAGGAAAAATCGCGAAATTAAAATTCCGCGCCGCGCTCCGCTCGTTATCGAAAAAGTATAGAAGCCGAACCCATACGTCAAAATTAACGAAAATACGTCCGGGGAGCCGTCCGGGGAATTTTTGATTGCCGTTTAGGTCGCTCCTTATTTATCCGCGGCCGGAGCGCATTCATTACCCAAATCAAGTCTGGCATCGACGACGACGACGGGGACGACGGGGGCGAAACGAAGGCAGCAGAAAAAAAACAATAGGAGGGCTGCAGAACGAAACGTTTATTCATTCCGCCGGATGGACATATGGCGTATACGAAGAGAACAATTACTTTTTCTTGAAGTACACCTTTATAATCGGCCTGTAACGATTATTTTAAAGAATACCCACCCACTATCACCGTATTTAACCCTCTTGTGTATACGCACATTGTTTCAAAATTTCGGTACGCACCTGCCGTCACGATCCGTTCATGTATTCATGTAATTCTTATCTGGGTCGGCTTTATCGAACCGGAACGATTTCTTAAAGCATCAAATTGAAAAAAACGATACGAGTATTTTCTTATTGTTTTTTCTAATCTTTTTATTTACATAATCAACATTTTTATTCAATAATTTGTTACTCCGCGATTATGTCTAAAGAATTTAGGGAAATTTATTCAATTCTTTGGTTGAAATCTCGGCGAACAGCTATTTTTGCAATTTTATACCCAATTCAAAGATTTTCAAGAAAATCTTTGAACTTGTTCTATTGACATCATCAAGATAATTTGAAAGATATACAAGAAACCTTTATCTTATCGAATTTTTTAATATGCACTCATTTTACTACTATTTTTGGGGCTCTGAAAAATTGTTACATGTACCATCCATGCGAACTACTTTTTTCGATCGTTTGAACTACTGGCTTAGGTTCCAGTGCCCTTGCCATGACCTAACATTGAGTTAAATTGAAATTCTGAAACAACTGACGAAAAGTTTCTAGAAAATGGATCGAAAACGTTTCGAGTGAAATTAAAGAGTAAATGATAAAATGAACAAACCTACAAGTTTTAAAATCTACACCAAATCACTTTTTAATGGGGCACGTTTCTTTTGCAGTCGAGATCCCAACTGGGACGTCGAAGACTAAAGGAACATCGACCACCCCCGAGGACTATCCGCTCGCCCACCCCTCTGTATACGAATTATCGAAGATCGGAATTCGCGAGCGGGTCAGCAGCGCGGACGTACGAAATTAAAAAGAAGGGTCGATTAATTCAAATTGACCCGGGGGTGGCCAGGCGTCGATTGGAACCGTCCCCGAGGTGTACGGGCGTCGACTGATCGTCTGGTCCGCTGCGGCGCCGATTATAAAAAGAAATATTCGACGGCATAACGTCCGCTCGGCGTTTTTTCAATTTAGGGACCGATTAGGGGATGATTCAATAATACTCCCGGTTTCTCCCGGACAAAGTTCGGAAACGGGACAAAACCGAAACAGGTGCAAAGTGGCACCACATGGTGTACCACCTACCCCCCTCAGATTTAAATGGACAATTACATGTTGGGATTCTTTTTTCTGTTCTTGTACCGGACGCACGACAGATGGCGCGATAATTTCGGGTTCACACTTATCAACTTTTTTATAATCCGTCCACGTGACGTCGGAAACTTTTACAGCAACGATATTAATTATCGCAAGATAGGCGAAGTGTTAAATTTGCTAATAACGTTCATGTCCCGATGTCCGATATCGGTCAGGCGGTTTTTGATCGTCCGTCACCCTTCCGTGTTTGTGTGTGTGTGTGTGTGCGCGCTCGTGTTGTGCACTTTATCGAACAACAAGAAGGGGGTGTGCATTTTGCGCGGTCGCGTACACGTCGCATATGAGAAATCGCGGCAAAATAGGGCCGCTGTCCGCATATCGCCCTTCGCGTAATACAAACTATACGTATACGGCGAAAGGGGGGTGGCGGTTGTGGCGGCGATATCGATTCCAAAACATCCCCGAACGATACTGGGGGTTTTGTTTGCTTAACGCGACTCTCTCTCGACTCACCGGTATGAAGTCTCGTGTGCTGCTGGACGTGGCTGAGCTGCTTGAACCGACGGTCGCAATAGGAACATTTGTAAGGTTTTTCGCCCGTGTGCACTCTTATGTGCTGGACGAGCTGATGGTTGCTGCTGAAACTTTTCAGACACTGCTGACATTGATGCGGCTTGACCTCCGACCGGCCGGACATCTCCCTCGCGTGCATGTGCATCGATTTCGTCATGAAAATCTGGAAAAGAAAAATCGAAACGGTCAATACCGCTGGGGGGCCGTTCTCCCTTTTTGGAGTTGTTATGTTTCAGTCTTGTGTCTTGGAGGATTTTCATCGCACGAATTTCCCCGTTCGCGCGCTTACCTGCGTTAATTCGTCATTATTAAAATGATAGCCGAGTTTTAATATTACATTTCGGATTTCGTCTCGACCGTCCTTTTTTTCCCTCACTCTGTCTCCGTCGGCGTCGCGACGTTGCTCGTCACTCCCGGTGCTTTAATAACTTTTAGAAATCCGGAATCGAGCTCTTATTTGAACAATTAAATCGGACGGATTAATGAGGCACTTTTACCGAATTTTTTTAGGAGCGGTGAGGGTTGAAGGCGTTTCGCGACGGAATGCGACGACGGGGAATGAGAAAAAGAAATTGCGGACGCGGTCCGCAAAGTGATTTTCGAGTGCCGCCCGAGGGATGTCGTCTTCAAGAAAATTCTACGAAACTAGCGTGAATTGAGGATTTTCTCTACTCACTAGAGAAATGGCTGTCACCTTTCAGTTTTACTGAAATTCTAACTAAGCTAAGTTATTGAACACTTCGCCAAAGTTGATAAATCGATTTGTTTTCCAGCTAAATCCTGCACGAAGGCACGAAGTGAAAGTTTCAAAACCTTAAGGAAAAATCGTCGCGGTCGATCGATCGATCGATCGATCGAAGGGACGAAGCCGTTTTTGCCACCTTTTCGATTAACTTTTGAACGTACGCTGAACTTGTGTGCAGGAAGTGAAATAATTGGCTGTATCTCGAACGTGTGTAGGTGTATACGCTGATCAATATGCGTTTTCTCTTTAATTGTTCGCTCGCTGGATCGTGGAAAAAAAGACCGCGGCAGCAGATGTTGCCGCACCGCAGCCAGAGGGGGATTTGATCGATGGCCGGTCGATCCGGGTTACGACCTCGATGCGGTTTTTACATTTAAAGACAACTGTCAACTTGATGGCGGATTCGTTTTTCTGTGATTTACCGATTTTTAGAGGTTATAACGCGCAACTTAAAGTCGTTTCGGTCGCGAAACGCGCAAAAAAATGGAGCCGCAGAGAGCGCGAAACGTCGCCATTATCATTAATGGCAAAAAACGAAAATTAAAGTAGCTTAAAATTGCGGTCGGACATCTGAATTTCCTTCAATGATATATTGCCGAGCGCAGTTTCGAAATTGCTTTTTTCCTCGATGCACCATCGCCAGTGGCGTGCGGGTGATTCTATATGGCGGTGCGGAGCACCGCGACGCCTTCGGCGTCCCCTTATGCTCCATATCGGTTTAACGAAAAAGTCGATATTTTTTGGTTAACAGTCAGTCACGTTTAAAGGTCGATTATCGCGTTATAATCGACGCCACCCCTGGGTGCGAAAGTATAATGTCTTTTTTATCTGCGGACGCGGAAGACTCGCGGTAAACAACAGTAAGGAAGGGTTGTCTCATAACTCATACTTTTAATTCTCTTTCTGCCTCATCGAAAGAAACCGTAAGCGCGCGCGAAAAAAGAGTGCGGGGTGAGTTACGACGTTCGATAAATCATTTCAACCCCAAAGCGACGCGACGTGACGATTTGGCGGGAAAATACCTGTTGGTAATCGAATGGCACGTGGTACGGTGGAAATTGGAACATTCCTTGGTGATGATGCTGGTATATACCGGTCGATGTGCTCGGTAACGATTCGACGGTTTGATGAAACGACTGACCACCACCGGGGGCCACCAAATTACCACTCGGATCATCGTTGAACATTTCCACCCCGCGCGTACCGCGCAACGCACCCCGAACGCTCCCGATTGCAAAATAGTACTGATCGGCGAAAATCGAATCGATTCGCGATTAGAAAGGAATCATAAGCAAAAAGAGGTCTAAAGTTGACAAACTACTAGCGAATAATTCAAATTTGTTCTATATTTATAATTATTATTACAAATGTAAACGAATATAAATCAACGTTTGTTCTAATCGAGATATTTGCGCCAATTTAGTGCTTATTTTCAATAACTTTTACATTCTGATAGGGAAATTGGTCTTAGTTGCGTTCCAATCGGCCAAGATATTTATCGTTAACGAGTGCGCTCGGTTTATCCGTTCGTTTCAACTAGTCGATTGTAATTAGGTCAGATAACAACGAGAGTTCTTGACAAAAATTCCGAATGCAATTATTATAATTCAAGTATCTGTCTGTGTGTCGGTGTGCGTACAAGTGCACACGTCGTCGATAGCCGCCAGGATGCCGGTTTATTATGACGTGTCCAAAGATCGCAGACGAAGGAATCGTCGAAATGACGTCACGCGCCTGTAAACATCCGGGTGGGGTCCACCGTGTTCCAACTTTGGCGAAACGTCATGCGTTGCATGACGGGTACGTCAATGCGAAAAAAAGACGCGCACTTTGGAGCTTCCCGAACGTCAATTCGTTGGCGTCCGACTAAAATGCCGAGAAAACAATAAACAAGAAAACGAGTTCCGAAAAAAAGTCCATCAACGTTCTTCTCGGTATAGAAGAAGAACGAGATGTACGACGTGCCGATCTCGAGATTCAATCGCTATTCCTATGACTTGTTCGACACCTTTTTAACGCCGTTCCATATAGGTTAAGTTGAGAAAACGTGTTTCGTTTGTTTCGCCGGGCGCAATTATCTTCATTATCGTTCGGGAATTGTTTTCAAAACGGAGTATTTTCGTTTTTAACGTCCGCCCCTGCTTGACCGTCTTGGTATGCTAAATCGTTCCCCGGTCGATTTGCACAATTTCGTCGTTATATTTATTAAAAGCTCGCCGGCGCGATAATAATTAAATGAGTTCCATGCCTCCTCGCGAGATGAACCGTTAGATCGAACGGAAAAAAAGGAGAAATCTCCGTACGCTCGAAATGGATCGCTTCCGGTGGACGACGACGGTTAAATCCATCGATTCCCACACTCGCTCGCGGATTCTATGGTTCCGGCGGCGTGCGCCGTTTACGAATTTATACCGCCATCGAAGTCGCCGGCCCGTCGTAATAAAAGTTTCTTGCGAAAACAAATCACCTGGAGCCCGTCGCGTTCGAGAGTCGACCGGTTGAAATCCATCACGGACAAGTTTTAATATGCCCATTTCTATTCTAGTCGAGAAATTAAAGTCATTCAATTAGTTCGTTGTTAATTTCTTGCGTTCGTCGGTTTATTTACGACTTTTATGTCTCTATTTTGGGTGTTTTTCGTTTGGCGACGAATGTCAATACAATTACGATAATTGCTCGTTTATGATTATGTATTTTAGACTTCGCCTTATTGTCACCTTGTATGTTGTTTGTTTAGTGACGGGGGTTGAAGAAAGGAAAGTTGTCAATTTGTTTGTCCGCTTCGATTGGTTAGATTGGAAGTGGATCAACGGGGGGAGGATGTTTCCATCGTCAATTGACAACAATGAAAATATTTTCGGAATTGCGACATTGAACTCGAGATTTGAATGGTAGGAAAATCCGCGCCTCACACTCCACGGCATATAAGAGATTAAAAGCTATTTTTAAATCTGCAAACAACATTTTCACAGTTGAGATAGGTTATGTTATTACAGCGGTCCAGTGGAATAAGAACGTCGAGATGCATAAATCGCGCGTCCGCCAATCCGACGGGCCGCTTCAGGTGAATACACTTTGAAAAAGGCAACTCGCTTGCAACGAAATAAAAATGAAAACAAGTTAAAAACGCGCTTAGTTGTTTTGTTGGCGTGTAGAGGGCGTACGGCCATTATAAGATTCATGGCTAACTTGATATATTATAAGGTGCCGTCAGGTCCGTACGAGATCCTCGACCGTTTCTTCGGGGCACCGAAATGTTTTTACTTCCCATTTCGGGGCCGATACGGTCCTGATTAAACGGCGAATATACTTTTAGATTTATTTTCCGCATTGAGGACACGTTCGATTTGCATTTAAATGGATTCGATGCTAAGAAAAACATCGTACTGAGTTTGCGAAAAAAAAACGGCGGAAAAATGTCAAAATCATTTTAAACTTATTTTATTACCTTTATATACGTTCACTTGACACGTGTGGTTTAGGAAAAATGAAGTTTCTAATATTACACATCTTTTACGTTTAGACGGTTATAGTAGCCAAGCACATAATCAAGAAGAAATATATTGCGTCCATTTGGAAGATCTAATCTATGATTTTGACAGTTAGGTTTTTCTGTCATATTGTCAATCAATTGCAGAACTGAAGAACGTTTACTTATCAATCTGTACAAATGACCTAATTCAAAATCGTAACTAAGTGAATTCGTTAGTATTCTGCATCCCAGCTACTTTATTATTCGGTAGGTAATAATATTTTATGTTGTCAATCAACCTCCCAATTCTGAGTGACAATTAGAATGTCTAACATTTTAAACATATAACATTGTTGACAATCGAAACAATTGTGATGACTTTTTTTCCATGTGAAATATAATAATGCAATTATTTTTAGGTTTTGGATATTTCTCAAGAACGCTTAAACGAACTACCGTGTCATCTATGTTCCTGTAAGACATGAACTATAATCGAGGTCTATGTCTCCTGTCAGTCGATTTGAGAAATGGCCGTACCATGACTGTTAACTTATGAATCCTTGTACATCGCACAGACAATTTCTGAAGATTCTACGTTGCAAACAGTGATCATATTTCGTATGTTTGTATGAAGTAAAACTTCCCTAATTCAAATGTTAATTGAAACTACTTTCAGGTGAACGAATATTTCCGAAATCCACACTCGGATATTGCTCCAAACCTAAATGACGATAAAGGAAACAGTAAATCCATGACGTAATGAGGTGATTAACATTCAGAATGGTCTCAGTCAATTTTAATTGAATCACATTAGTTAAATGTCATTTTGACGAAAATATTTTGTAATCTTTTTCCTTTTCTTTTAGGTAGTGGATATTTTCAAGAAAAAAAAACAAGGATAAATGAAATCATCTGTACTAAAATGAAAACCGCATCTGCAGCCTGAGAAGGCATTTTCAAACTGGTAAATATTTTTTAAATGAAACGAGGGAAGAGGGAAGAAAAGTTGAAAGTCATTAAAATCACATTGACAGTCGGGACATGAATGACAAGACTTGAAATTCATTGAAAATACTGCGACTGCTAGAGAAATTATAAAACGAGTGCAAATTTATAAAAATTGTCACTCGAGTACTTTTGAGATGATTGTTTGAAACCGACGACATAAAATTGAGATTTATTAAAATTCTTAGGTTTTTGAAATGAAATAGAGATAATTGGCAATAGTCGAGTACTGTGACTACGTGTGAAATAATTGCTACTATTGCTGCATCGCTAATTGGAATTATTGTTTGAAATTTAGTTGAAATTGATTGAAATTGTTGAAGTAGTACAGAATATAATTTGAAATACATGACGAGAACATAGAATGTTAGATATCAGAATGAACATAGATGACATAGGTTTTAAACCAATTATTAGTTATCATTCGTTATTCATGTGCTATGTTGCAAGTATTCAGAAACTTTTTTCCCCGCATTAACGATCGCGTCCAGTCGACCTTGCTAATTCTATCTTTCCGGTTTTTAATAATGCCAATATTTCATTTCGCGCAGTTTTTTTCGCGCGCAATTTTCGAATTATCGTTGCGTTTTAGGTGGCGGCGTCGCAGCGGATTAATTTTCGCGTTAACAACATTCTCGGCAATCGTTGGATAGGTCAAGGAACTGATATCAGCCGGTTGCATTTTTATCGGCCGTAGCCGTTTCAATAACATTTTTATGCGGTTGTAAAAATGATCAAAGTACGTTCAAGGACCCGCCGTCGCATCATTGAGGAAGTCGGAATTATGACAATGCCTACTTTAAGTCCGTTTTAACTGCTTACGCTTTGCGGACGATAATCGACTAAAAACTACTGTAAGCTTTTCGAAAACGGTCGAATAGAAACAACGTTTTTCGTGCATGTTCGAATATATTTTTACAACGAATGCGTTTTAAAAACGAAACGTTTCGTCAAGGAGAACAACAATCGCTCGTTAGTCCTAATTGAATTTCGGACGACTAAGTACAAACTTTTTTTTCTTCTCGGAGACGAATTTTTTTCGAATCGGAAAAACGTCACCGCCAGAAGAACGATTTTAACGTTCGTTCACTCATATTGAGGCAGGTCACTAACTCCTTATCTTTTTATAGACTTATGCTTATGAAGTATATCGCTATTTTTAACGACAATTGTGCCAAGAAAACGAACGGTCGATCGTCGTCGTCGTCGTCGTCGCCGCCGCACCGAGCAGATGAAAATTTCTCGCGGAACGGAAAAGAAAATCGCGAGATGGAACACCTACCGACATGTAATGACCTGTTTACGCCTTTAATTGACCGCGATCGGCCGGTAGTATCGTGTACGAAACCATTAAAACGAAATAATGAACCGTCGGCTTCTATATATCTTTGTTTTAATTATTTTCGTTTTCATAATTCAAACCTTATTGCTGCCTATCTGGTCTACCGGCCTTTTTAAATTTTCTATATTTATTGTTCGTTCGGTTTATTATTATTATTTGTTGAAGCGATTACTCATTTCGTTGTACGCGGAACACCTACTTGGATTGTTTGCATTGTTTGAACGCCTTTTAGTGTTAATGTCGAAACGGTTTCACGTTGTTGCACGCATCAACTAAACTTGAATGAAATATTTTTGAATTAAGAAATGTGAAAATAATGAAAGATTTTGGCACAATGATAAAATGATTTTGTAATGCAGCAATATGTCATAACAGTATTCGTAATTGAGTAACAGATAGAAAAATGTAGTACCTCAATAATATTAAGGCAGTAGAGGAGCGATAAATTTCAATTGAAAAGTAATTAAAATGACGAGGCGAAAAAATCAAGGTAAATATATAGGCAACACAAAAAACAACTTCCTGGTCGCCCGGTTGCGTTTTGTCATTTTTCCATCGTTGCGATTTTCGATCGAACCAAATAATAATAATTACAGCCAGGTCGTTCGGATCTTCCTGGTGAAGAGGGCAATTTGCAGCGGAGACGTACACGTAAAAGTCGAAAGACGCTTCGGAAGGCAGTTTATATAGTGGTCGGGTCAAGCCTAGTTATTTTCGCGTCCAGCAACGGAATACGAAAAAAAAAGACGCTATATAACTCGCCTACTTGCCATCATAACGGAATTTATTCTTTACGGCGTATCGCTTTTAGGACGAGATTCGATCCCCCCGAAGAGGCCGATGGGAAACTGCGTGGAATGCGCGTCTATCTCGGTGTACGCGCCCGCGTGTGTGTGTGTGTGTAATAATATTTTTTCGCAATTCGTTTTTGATTAAAACTAGTAATTACTCGAGATTAAGATGGACGATAAAAGCACCGAAACTGGTTGTCACACAAAAAACTGACGACGATAACTAAAAAGCGTCGATTGTTAGAAACCGCGTTTATCCTGAAAAACGACACGTAAAAATTTATTTATAAACCGATTTTTCTACGAACGGTAACCTCGAGGTTTTTTTTTTCGAAAAATTCGAACCGCTATCGGAAAGGAAAGTTTTCCGCGCGAGCGCGCGTTCGATTTTTCCGGGGCAGAAAATTACCTACCGAAGAAGGATCCGTTTCCATCATCTCGTCGGTCGATTTGTATTGAACATCACAGCACAACGCGCACATGCACAATCGGAAAAAGCGATTTTTTCTTCTTGGACGCGATTCGGACCGAGAACCGCCCAGCAGAATATCATGTTAGTTTAAATTAAAATGCACTTGTTAGCTGCAAGTTGCATTTTCTGTGGTAGAGCGCAATGTTCGCATGAGTAGTCGAAGGCGGCCTTGCAAACAAACGAAACCCTGGATTTCAGATGTTTTTTTGAAGAGGGGGAACAGTCAAGGGTAAAACGTTGGACAAGATTTGCTTTTATGATTATGGCGCGTTGCCGCGTGCGATTATTTCCTATCGCGCTATCGCGGCTCACAATTTTACGTCTTCGCCGAAAAAAATCGATTCGATAAAAAATTCAAGCCGTTTAACGTTATGAATGTTTGAACGAAACAAACGGAATCGAAAAGACAACGACGCCCCGGAGAAAAGCGGACAGGCAATAAAAGAAAAAGCACTTTAAACGATAACTAGATTACCGACCGTTTCTGTGGTAGGTACTTAAAAGTCCCAAACTTGGAATTTAAGAAAACGACAACTTTCCCCAAATTTTTTTATCGAACTCCCAACTTCAATTCCAGCGCGAAAAGTGAATTATCGGAATTACCGACGGGGGGATGGAAAAAAAACGTCCAATAAGGACGCAAATTTAGACAAAACCAATATTTATCGACACCCCCCTCCTACCGTCACACCACCTCGTTATTAAATATTGAATTGTGTCAATTTGTAACTGAGGGGCGAAAAAAAAATGGTCGTCTATGCCGAGGGGTGAGAAAGCGAAAGGGGACGACGAACGTCGCGTCGTATAAATAAAAATATGATTCCGCTCGTAACGTACTTGACTCGGCGTTCACATCATTATAAATAGATTGGAAAAATTGCACTCGATACCGAACGACACCGTTCAATGACGTTTCTCTCCAATGAATGTGACTCATTTGAAAATATCGCCCCCGGAAAATTACTTAAACTAACCGATTTCGCTTCTTTCATTTTCCACGTTTCGCTTTCATGTTTAACCCCAACTAAAACGCCGCTTTAAGGTAGGTAGGTATCCGTGTGAGTGATTTCGGGGGGTGGAAATTGTTCGGAAAATTGGCGGACTCGGATAATATTGCTTTTCCGTAATTCCCGGTACTGTGTCCGATACGAAACCACTCGAAAATTGGTAACGATCACGAACGTCTCGGGGATTTTCGCGAAAATTTCCCCGCGGAATTTTTACCACCGAGAAACGTTCGACGATAACTGAAAAAATCCTCATTTTAAACGACCGCTATTAAAAATTATTATAATTGGAATTGAAATTATAAATGAAGAAGTTCGTTTCCGTTATGGCGTTTCGTTTCTCGAAATTCGCGCGACGAATTGCGTTAAAAAATAACTAAAATCACTTCGCCTAACGGAATTTTGGAACATCGAAAATTCGTCATTCATCGATTTTGGTTTCGAAGTGATGTTTTGGGGACTCAAAAACTGCAAATAATTTCAAACTATTCAATTTTAAAAATAAGTCAAAAATGCTGATCAAAACGACACATAATAATAATACAAAGTTCAAAACACAGTTTTGATAATACAGGAGATTTTTTAAAATCCTGTACGTGTGTGAAAATTGAACAAACAATACAATTTTAAAACAGAAAAATTATTTTTTTTCCTTTTTTTCTCTTTCTATTCGGCTATAGGTGTGTTTTCACTTTTCCTTCTTCTATTCATTTGTCGTCGTCGTTTAGAAATGCGGAGTATTATTATTTCTTTATAATATCATTTATAATTTTAATAGCATTGAAAGTTCCTTCACAATTACAGTTTTTTTTTGAATAGTTTATATTTTTAAATTTTTTCATGTTTATCTTCTTGGGAACGCAGCAAATACAAAATAATACTGGTGTTTTCTATTTACTCGAGCTTTGTGGATATTTATTACGATATATCGCTTTTCCACATCATCAGGAGAAACTACATAATAGAAACAGATAACAGTAAAAATAATTATGAAAATATAACAACTTACGAAAGTGAGTTTTAAATATAAGATAAGAATTTTGTTATGCTGGCTGCAAAATGCGTTTTCAAATCTGGTTGATTGACGCTGATTGAATGATTAAAATTTGTGAAAATCATAATAGTCATGAGTTACTTCTCTTATTCTTGTCCATTCCTACTAGATATGCGTAAATTTGACTCAAGTGATCTACGTCGCTTTTGTTGTTCGTCCTTATCATTTCTAGAAATTTTTGGGTCTTCAAATTTGTTGTTGATTCTATCAAGAATCGAAGTGGAATCATAGTTAGGTTTGTGCCCTGTATCAAGATAATGCTTGGATTTAAAAACGCATTTTGCAGCCAGCATAACAAAATTTGTGATTTCAAAATTAACATCTTATATTTAAAACTCACTTTCGTAAGTTGTTATATTTTCCTAATTATTTTTAATGTTATCTGTTATGTAGTTTCTCCCGATGATGTGGAAAAGCGATATGTCGTAATAAATATAAATAGAAAAAACGAGTATTCTTTTGTATTTGCTGCGTTCCCAAGAAGATAAACATATTAAATAAAAATAATACAGCAAAGAAAACCTCAAATTAAATTTTTTTTATATATATTTGGTATAGTTTAGGTGCAAAATAATTATGGAATTTTTGTCTTATTGTTTTGTAACGTCTTTGTTGCTGATGTGTTCGATTGTCTAGTGTTATGTATCTCTGATAGAGCACTTGAAAATGTGCTATACAGAAACAATTTTTGAATAACTTCTAATTTTTTCAAATCATTGTTTCATAGAAAATCTGGGATTCAGCTTTATAAAAAAATTATACTTGATATTGTCTCTGTATTGTCGTACATGCTTAAATTGAAGTTTATTTGTCAAATTTTGAACATGTATATTCCGTTGTAGGTTCTGATCAATTGCGATTCCCAGATGTTTAGTTGCCTCAGCTATTGAGGTTTCTTTATTGATAATTAAATTCCCCAGTTTCGGAAGACCAGACGCATATAACGAAAATACTACACATGTGCATTTGGTTTTCTCTACGTTTAAATTAAGTTTGTTCAATATTAAGCATTCTTTTATCTTAAGCCGTTTCTTTCCATGAGTTTACAGTGTACTGCTTTTTTAATTTTCAGCAAACCATTGATAGACGACAAACAAAATCGGACCCAACACAGTTCCTTGAGGGAGACCATATTTAACAAGTTTGGCAGAACGACGACATTATTCTGAAACTTGATTCGCTGAATTCGTAGCTTTCTAATATTTGGAGAAACGCTTTAAATTGAAATATGAAAAAAATCGATGTCCCAATTTTTTTGTATATTTCGACATTTTATTAGATGAAAATGTGATACAGCGACAACCGGGCTTATCGATTTTCCAACGTGTAAGACAGAGACCAAATATCGGAATTCTCTTTCCTGCCGATTTATTTATCGAATTGACACGTTGCCGATTGTGCATTATCTGGTGGAGAAGATCAGAAAAACGAAAGGAACGAGAGAATGCATTTTGGATTTTGTTTCAATATCCGCAGATCCTAAATGATTTCATATTGATATCGAGATTTGGAGCAAAATTGGATTCATCGACAGATTTGCACAGAATCTCGGCCGTAATCGGCGCTCGTTTCTTTTTCTTCTTCTTTTTTTCATGTGATCCGGCTCGGGTCGCTCGATTTTTAGTTCGCCGCCACCGCCACGTAAAAAGATGGCGAACCGGTTTTTTAAGCCGGAGGCGCGTTGACTTTAAAGTTCGCCGTTCGCGGACGAGCGCGAGGAGACCACGGGATTTTAAGTTGCGCGGGTCAGTTTTATGTTTTTATTTATGATATTTTTTTTTATCGCGCTTTAACGTACTAGCGTGGGCAAAAAAGTCGAGGATCCCGCGAATTATCTGGCGCGAGTTCCTTGACACTGATGTGTGTGTGTGCGTCTGTGGTGGAGGCGGGGGGCATTTTCGCCGTCAAGGATAAATGTGTGCCCCCCTCCGCCTGCACCACCGCCACGTCGTCGTCGTCGGAATCAATCGCGAGAATTTCGCCGAAACTTCCGCACATGCGATATAATAAAATTGTTACGATGCCGAACTAATAACTCCCGAATTTTTCGGCTTATAACGACTTTTAGTCACGCCAATCTTTTATTTTTATCGTCTTTTCGATCACATTACGTTCGATAAGTCGGGGAGGGAGGAACGAAAGAGAAAAAAGATTTCGAGTTGACGAAAATATTTATTAAACGAAATTCGCGACGGTTATGAAAGTTTAAAAATGCGATTTCCGTATAGCTCCATAAATGTCGCGAAAAATTTGCCCGTCGTAAATCGGGCAACGTTTTACAATCCCATTTTACGATGTCGAGGAATCCCGTTCGGGAAGATATAAAACGCGATATAACGACCGCTTATAAACGTATATATATGTAAGTATAAAATAAAACATTTTTCTGAAAATAAGCGAAATGCAAAAACGATAAGATCTCGAAACGCACGTCGATTTGATCATTTTCCCAACCGAGCTGAAGCGACGAAGACGAAACGATAAGGACGGAAAATGGGAAATCGGATGCAATTTTCTATGTTTGATACGCATATTTGTACCAAGACGTACCAGTGTAAACGGAAAAGCGGGCGTTCGATATGTTGAAAAATGTTACATAGAAACGGACGATTTTATTAAAGGACGCGAATAATAAAATTATTTCGTAGTTACAGACTGGTCGTAGGAACGAGAAAACCTGTTTTAACGATCCCCCGGAATGACTAGACGAAAAATCCCATTCATCGAGCGCTACGCGATGAATTAATAATAACAAAATATCTTTTGATGAACCGGCACGAAACAAAAAAAAACGACATTCACACGGAAACGGGCGCTTCAAAAAACTAATAATACATGCATATCATTTTAGAGAGACCACCCTTAACTCGGGCGAAGGGGCGCGGAACCCCAACCGACACCCGATTGTTTCAACAAAAAAATTAACCCCAAATTATTTCGGCGGTATGCAAATTTAGGGTGCAGGTAAAACGGAACGCGACTTACGTCTTGCGTGAATAGGAGGAAGCAGGAAGAGAATCTTGCATTCTCACGAAGAAAAAACGAAAACAAAAAAATTTTCGGCGATCGGATTCACACGTAAACAGGTTATGCAGATCGGCGACGCGACGCGACGTTGCACCGCGAAAAGAAGAAGAAACTGAAACACTTTTACAAAGCTCCTCGCTCCTTTTTTTTTTCACGTTTCGTTTCCCGCGAACGACGACAATCGTAACCGTAAGCCGCGTGCGGTAGGTCAGGTTTTTCGACAGGAAATCAACTAGACATCGCAGCCAAGCTGATATACCTTCGTCCTATCGATATTTTTAAACGAAATTTTTTCCTCCCACAAAAAACCCCCTTAAAACATCGAGCGATAAAAATCCATTCGTGTTGTTATTGTGTCGATTTGTTTCGATACTCACCTCTATTTCAAACTCGACATGTATTTCCAATACCCCAAGACATGTCTTTTTATATTTCTTTTTATTTAAACCTAAATAAGCGACATTTATTTTTGGATCGAAAACGCATGCAAAACGTGGGACCAAACCAACAACAATCACAAAATAAATAAAAAAAAACAACTGGTCGAAATAAATAAACGAAAATAAAATCGCCATTTTTTTTTCGGGGGGGATTAAGCTGAGGTGTTGAATGGAAGATAACTATACACGATTGAACAAGATCCAACTCACTCGCTGCAGGGTCGTCCAGCACTCTTCCAGGGTTCGTTCGCTGATCGAGGACGACGTCGAATTCCTCGGAAGGTTCATGTCCGGTAGCGTTAGTTGGGAAAGCAACTGATCGTTACGAATTAGTAAGGTAAGGGCCAATTTAACATCATTGTTAACACGACACCAACAAGACATGCGATAAACCGCCGACAGAGAAAAATGTTCGATTGGCTATAAAATACATTCCGCATTGGTGACCCCAACTTCAGTGAGATGTATAAAATAAACCAAAAAGTATAAAATTCGATACAAAATAATGATATATGAAGATTTGAATTGAAAAAATGACATAATACAGCTTGATTGCCAACGAAATTTTGAAATTGTGACATTCCAAAATGAAAAACCCTTGTCAGAGACATTAATAACTGTTATGCCTCTGGAGTAGAGTGTGGTTCCCTCCCTTGGATGGTTAATGCCCTCGGCAAGCCTCGGGTTCATCCGCCGTGGGAACAATGCACTTCCTATTATTATTAAAACTTATTATTGATAATAACACACGTATTGCGAGAGAAGGCATTCACGTTAGTTTAATATCGTACAATCCAATTCTTATAAATTTAAGGAAAGTGTCTTTTCATAAATTTTCTCAGCGTGATTTCACGTGAATCCAAATAAAATGAAGTTCTTATCAACTGTGAAATCCATAACATAGCTGCTAATAATCTTTAAAAAAAAGAATATATCCAGAAAATTGTAAAAATTGTTAGTATTTAAGAATCGATTCAATTAATTCGTTCCTAAAAGAATCTAAACGGGCTTCGTAAAACGATTCATTTTTCCACCTCCTTCGCTTTAATTTATTCAAAGTGGAGCGATGAGGATGTAAAGAAGCATTTTTCTTTCAAAAATTAAATTTGTTTTATAACGAATCAATTACTAAACAGAATTACAAGAAACGATTCTTTGACAAATAATCGTCGGATCCATTCTATTCATATTTCCAACGATTCATTTCAAGATCAGAATTGTAAAACGAATCAATCGATTAAGAATCGATAAAAGCGATGAATCGATTCACTAAAAAGAATCACAGTTCTTATAGTTGATTTAATTTTCAATTTTAACTATTTTCATTCAGAAATCTATGACTATCAACAATGATCATCAATTTTCATAATTAAACCAACAATGATTGACAATTTTTTATAATTTTTGTTAGAAAAATACAGAAATTATAAAATAAAGCCAATTTGGAATTCTAAAAAGAACTTTTGTAAATTCAGAAAACAAATATTTTCTTTGCATTTAGAATTTGTGTAACTAGCGACATGAAGTGAAAGTTAAAAAATTCTCTAAAACCGTGAGAACAATAAAGTTATTTTTCGATGGACAAATCGCATGAAATCGGCCAATCATGAAAGTTTGGAATTTTTACATTGAATTAAATTTCCTAAAGCTTTTTTGAAATCAAAAAACGAGAATTTTCAAGATTTTTTGAAATTTCATCATTCGTACATTTCTAAATATCGTTTCGGCGGGATATTTGAATTTTACAGATTTCAAGTTTTAACATCATTCAAATGTACAATCAAAATTATGAAATTCAATAAATCTAAATATAACAAAACATTTTATTTTCCACATTTAACTTTGAAACTTCGATTTGGTGGAATCGCTGGTTTGACAAAATAACGAAAAGTCGTGAAATAGCCCATCGAAACTTTTTCTCTCGCGACGCGTTTCATTCTCGGCGACGGTCGACGGCACGTGTAAGACGTTTCGCGACGTCGCCGCCTAGGGGGCGTCTCAGGACGGAGGCGCTCCGGGATTTACAGCGAACTGTCATCGAACCGTAGATTAATTAAAACGTTGATAAGCGTCCGAATTGCCGGAAAGACAAAAAAAAGACACAATAAAGTAACGAAACGCTTAAACAACTGTCGCGACATCTGGATGCATATGGGTAATTAAAAAAAATAAGTAAACTTTTACCTGGATGTCGTTGACCAGTTTTTCGTGCAGCTTATCCGGCGAATTCTGACCGCTGCCTAGGTGGTGCTGCGTCATTTGGACGAGGTGCTGCTGAGCCTGATGGGCTTGAGCTAAAGCGTGAGCGTGAGCCACTTGCAAGTTTGGATGTTGTTGCTGCTGCTGTTGCTGCTGCTGATGTTGTTGTTGTTGCTGAGCACTATTCGGACTCGGCATTTGCTGATTTTGATGATTGTTTTGTTGCTGCGACATTTGACTGTTTGGCGTCATCTGTTGCGAATTCTGCGGCGTTTGCGGATGGGAGTTTGGCGTGCTCGATTGCTGCGGTTGCATCGTTTGCTGTTGCAACGGCTGCTGCTGCTGTTGTTGTTGCTGCATTTGATTTTGGGCGAGCACGTGATTTTGATTTTGCGACGAGGTGCTGTGTTGCGATGGGGAGTTCGCGCTGCCCGGCGGCACCGGCGAATTCTGATTCGAATTGCTCAAATTTTGGGCCATCATCTGAGGCGGCCCGCGAGCCTGGTTCCAGAAATCGTTATTCATCTTGAACACCGGCTTGATGTTCACCTCTGTCATCTGCGCGGGTGGTATTTGGAGTGACAGAGGTGTCGCTCTAAGGTCCAGCGCGGTGTTCTCTTGAATTTTGAACGAATTTTGAAGCCACTTCGCTACAAGATTCTCATGTTCGACTTTGATATTGTTGATGAGCGCTCCGTGTTCCTCCGTGTTGAACAGTTTCGCGAAATTTTCGGGTATTTCGGAATTTTGCCCTATTTTGCGGGCCGTTTCGCGAACTTCCGTTTCCCGGTTTTTTCTTCTTTTTTATTAGCGAATATATGTACTTAGTTATTGCACTGATTCTTTGTCGCGAACGTTCGTCTACGTTTACTCGATATTAACTAAGCGGGTTAGTTTTTTCTTTCCGGAAGGGTTGCTGATATGTATCCTCAACTCCTCTTCCTAGTTCCGTCTTTGTCTGACGCCTTTTTTTTCTAATCGACCAACAGCTGTGTTTCTTTAAACTGTTGGCTCGAATGGGTGGCGTAGCGCTTCCCTTCCGATATATTATTATTATTAAGCGTACGGTCTAAGTACGTTTTGGGGTTCGTATTCGGTGGTGGTCGTCGTAATAGTTGTCGATCTGAAAATTCAACGGCCACCATATTTTTATTTTATTCGAATTCAATTGATACGGGTGAATTTAATAAATGAGGAGCGATAGGGGCGGAAAATTACTAAATTTTCAATTACGATACAACCGAATGCATCTTGTTTTTTGAACTTTGAAATGCCTATGAAAACGGATTCAATTAAACTTTTACGCCACGCGCGGCCGACGGAAAAGTCCACTCGATGAAATTTCAAGTAAATATTCTAAAAGTTAAGTGGAAAAGTGTAACTATTAAATTTTCCGAGGAAATAATTTCCATTTCCGCGTGGTGAAAGTAGTCGTATAGAATTAAATAAATACAGTGGAATACTTGCGGTAATAAGTAGTTAATAAAATCGAACTCACATCGCACAAACGTTCGAAAAAAATATCACAAAAGCCACAAATTCGATCGAAAAAACTCGTGACCGAACCGTCGCACAAAAACCGTCGGTCGAAACACTCCGTCAAGCGCGTACGAAAAGTTGTGCGAAAAAACCGTCGTGAAGTTACAGAGAGAGAACCGGTGAACGTGTTAAGGGACGAGCGTCGCGACGCTTCCAGACGCCAAGAAAGTTAGGATATAACTAAGAAACCGACGGTATCTAGAAGACGCCTCGCGTCGTAGGAGAGCGCCTTCGAACTAAGAATATAAGGGCGCTATCCGTACAAACGAAGACGAAAATACCCAAATCTTACGTGCAGGAGTGAAACGAAACAAAAATACTGATAAGGAACGAGCGAGACGGCGTTATGCAAGTGTAACATCGCGGAGCGAGAACCGAAACGACGGCAAGGGTTGGAACGGAGCGCGATATACGCAAGTAAACTGACCGGGAGCGAGACGAAAGAACCTTAGATTTCGTTCTTGAAGTTATCCGTCGCGCGCACGCGCCCCTCCGGACCTTCCAGGGGGAAATAAGGAGTGATTCCTTCACCCCCACCACGCGTCGTCTATAAGAAAAATTCGCCGTCTCATTTTTTCCTCCTCCCCACTCCGTCCGTTCCGGGCCTCCCCTCCGCCCGAGTTTTAAGGGATGAATTTCGGGAAGGAGAGAACAGTGACCGGGAATCATTTCTCTAGCAACCCCCGATTTTCTTATCGACTTTTTTCTTTCGAACGCGCGCGATTTCGCGCGCCGACGACAGATGGCGCGACGCGTCGCGTTCCTCGCCTAGCTCCCGACCCCACCCCGTTCCTTATGTCGCGGGGTTTAAAAATTCGACGACTAACCACCCCTCTATTTTTTTTTCGATCCCTCCTCTGACCACCCCCTCGGCTCGCTGCAGCTAATGGGGTGACATAATGTCTCGAGCGTCGACGGTGCGAGTACGGGACCGAAAAAAGAACTGCCCTCTTCTGTTGTTATTTAAGACCGTGACCTTGTCGCTTCGCTTCTTTTACGATTCGTGCTAGATACCGGCGGGGATGCGAAACGAAATCAGGAATTTCGTCGTTATCGAATTGAGGTTAAATTAGGAATGACATTAGGATCATAGAAAAAAAAATCGGACGCGTTGATAAGTTATCTGCACGAGAGTAGTCGGCGATAATAAGTTGGTTTCTTATTTATTTTTCATGTTCTGTTCAAAGTGAAGTCTGTTCGTAGAAAAATATGCAATAATTGAATTTGTTTCAAATTTGTGACATTTGTAGCTTCAGTAAGAGGATCCATTGTGATGTTATATTTTCCAGTTTACTTCGGGGATTGGGGAAAAAATTTTGATTCGGATTGTAACGAAATTCAAATAAAATTAATTCGTTGTTTCTTCTCGATTTCAGAATTTGTTTTACGAGTGCGGAGCATCTTTTACTATTACTGAAGAATTTTTGTCATATCTGTCATTTTATGGTCATCTGTGATACGAATTTGAAAACTGCAACCAGTAAAAAGGATTTTGATGAAACAATAATTGGTAATGGGAAATAAAACACGAAATTCTTATCGTTAAAGCAACTAGGACCGAGAACAGCGTCCATCTGGAGGAAAAAGGAAGCGGCGGAGTACGAAAAATCCTCCATAATTATCTGGAATAACGGCCCCGTTATCCACTTTTCGACACGACAGTAAGACGTCGGAATTTCGTAACGGTCGCTTTATGTGTTGTATCTACATCGATCGTTCTTACGAATAAAACGGTATAATTATAAAGTTAAACGAAAATCACCTGCAGATTTTCAACCGAACAACAGTCGCAATCTAAAAAAAATCTGACTCGACAATTAGCCCTCTACTCTAAGAAACGACGAGGGGAGTCGGTGGGTGGACGGATCGATCTTATCGATTTCGAATTGTTGCAAAACGACTCGAACATTTCATTTTCACCGGGTACGGTTTTAGATATACGATACCGATAACAAAGTATTTAGTCGACGTTTTTAACCGCCCCCTCGATCTACAATGAACGACGACCGTGCGCGTTTCCTGTTAAAGTAACTACCACATATAAATAATATAAAAATGCCGAAAATCGCGCATAATTGATTCGCTCATCCGGCCCGAAGGACCAATCCATTAGAGTCGAATAAAACGCGCTGAGTGAATTGAAATTTTCCACTTTTTTCGAGCATCGGGTGCAAATCCCAAATTGGTTGTCGTGCACTCGTTTTTCTTTGGATTTGTATTAACGAGCTCGGCCAAAAGCAGCTGCGTCGCGCAGTTACGTAATTTTGCATAAGATTAAAAGCGCGCATCTTGACCAGAATTACCAATTAATATCGACGATGTCACATCCGAATTCGGTCAATTTCGTTTACTAGTCCCCGAAAAAAATACAACAGGAAACGGTCTGGAGGAAAGTGAAATTAAGAGAAAAAAACGTTAATTAGTCGATTAATCCTTATTGGGTATCCGAAAATAATGGCCGTCGATACGAGAAAAAAAGCCACGATAAATCGTATCATTGGTAGGAGCGTAAAAGTTCAAGCGAGATAAGCGTTGCAAAAAATTCTATTCAATGCGATGTTTGTGTTATTATCCTATTTTAGGAATGCATCTAATCGACGATGTGCTCGAAAAACGACGCAAATTTCCATTAAATAGTTTAAAAGTATTAAAAATTTCGAGTAAACAACGTTAACTTGTTAATAAAAAACGAAATAATCGATCAAAAAAATTACCTGCAAACGAAATTATCGAATCCATAAACTCCTTTTTTTCCGGCGAACCGTCGAAATGTTGACGCAAAACTGAAAAATTTTCGCGACTGATTTTTCAAGCTAGCCACGGTTTTATTTGCTGAACTTGGAACTTTCGCGTCGTTATCTCGCGATAACGGGGCGAAAAAATCCAATCCCCATTTTTGATAGATTAGGGAAACAAGTTACATGATAAAACGACCTCTAAAAGTTCCCGTTTTCGATCAAAGTTTTTTTTTTGTCGCGCACGCTACATCCGGAAAATTCACTAACCGGGCAATTCGAGGGGGAAAATTGCGTTAATTAAATATCGCATTTGAATTAATATTTTTTTGCGCCATTTTCGATTCACTTTTTTCGCCGTCGTTCGAAAATCCCATTGGTCGGGTGTTTGTTCGTGGTTCGCCGAGCGGGAAATTTGTGCAAATGCGATTCGACGCGCGCGGGAAGAATAATTTTTACGTTTACATAAGTTTAATTAATGAGAAATTGAAACTACCTGACAAAAGGTTAGTTTATTTACGACAAACGATCACTTATTGTGTTATTTATTGCTCGATTCAACTTTGACTACAATCTAGAAAGTTGAGGAATAATGTGGGTTTTTTGGAAAAAATGTTCCTACGACTCTAAAAATCGATAAAATGAATATAAGAGAAACGAATGCTCGATACGATTTTGTTCGAATTAAGCCTCAATTGTTACTTAAAATTACAACTTGTTCAGTTAAACGTCTATTTATTTCTCGACGATTATATTTTTAATTGTCATCGATTACTCAGTTGGTAAGTTTAAATTTGCTTCTTTCATTATTAATGAAAGACAGTTTTCTGATAGTGACCGCCATTTTTTGTTTGCTGACGTTTCATATTTAATAAACGGAAATTTAAGTAACGATCTTTGGAATCAAGAATCAGATGGAATCAAAATATTAGAAACGCAACAGGTTTAGGTAAACTGGGTAAGAAGAAGAATCTTTTATGACGTTGACGTATTTAGTAGTTCAAAGCTGTTTGATTGTCAGTTGTCATTTAGAATCGCGCTTTTGTTGTTATTATTTGTCTTGAAATTTGTTACTGTTAAAATTTCAATTGCTCTTCGCCGATTATATTTTCTAATTGTCGTCTTTTAATATCAATCAAAAAATGTTTTCTCGTTGCGACCCAAAGTTGACCGCCATTTTCCGTTTGCAGGTAATCATTTTCTTCGTTTCATATGCAATAAGCAGAAATTTAAATAACGAGCTATGGAATAAAAAATCAGATGGAAAGAAAATATTAGAAACGCAGCAGTGATGTAAGCCGGGTAAGACGAAGAATCTATTGGGTAGTTTATCAGTTGTTATTCGCTTGAAAATTTGTTATTTTTAAAGCTGCAATTACTTTTCGTCAATTGTATTTCCTAATTGTCATCTATGACTCGATTTTCATTTCTTAATATATTCAAGAAAAAATGTTTTCTTGTAGTTAGTTGTAGTTAGCAAAGAAACGTTTTATAATGAATTGAAAAAGGGTTCGAAAAGGGGACGCATGCGCTGTACAATTTAAACCGGTTGATACCGTGCGGTAAAGATTTTTCCACACGCTATCCGTCGTTTAATTCCACATAACGTTATTTTAATTTAGCGATTGCAGTATTTCGAGATTGGAGAGAAAAAAAAACACGCGGAAATAGGAAAATTTTGGCAGACGTGAACGCGTTATATACCTACCTCCGCGGTTATTTTTCTTCAGTATTTTCGATCCGACGTGGATATTTTTAAATGTGCATTTTTGCGCGTCGATCGTTGCATTTTTCCTTCGGTCACGTGGGCATCGCAGCGTCGTCGCAAGGCCGACACATTCAGGATCTGTTGTGGGTATTTCGAGAAACGCTTATTTTCGGGTTTTTCGCCGGTTTATTGTTTCGCGCCTATAGAGAACGCGCACGCGTTATTGCGATCGCTCACTTTCTAATTCTTCGTCGCTTTTTTTTTTCGTGCCCGCCGCCCGATATGTGGGTCGAATTATTTATTATCGGTGGAAACGGTTTTAATTGCGGAATTCCCACGCGCTAATTTCGTCCGAAAAATGGTCGACGGAAAAAAGCGAAAAAATTAATTCGAATATACGTACTCACATTTAAAAATAATCCTTACGAACGCTTATAGATAACTAGATTTGCTTATGGGGAGAGATTGCGAAGCGTTTTGGGCGTGGAACCGTTCGAAAAAGATGCGAAACGGTTGGTGGAATTTTTTTCGACGCCGGCTAGATATATAAAAATCAAGATGGCTGTACAAATAATCTATTTTTATCGCGGAATAATAATCGTCGCGTGGACGATTAGTATGGCCGTGTGGCGGCTAGAATTTTCCCGCGGTTTTCGCACACTGTGTACATGCGATTTGTTTTATCGATATTAATTAATTTATTTTCGTACCGATAAAACGTCGAACGTTGTTCGACTGCGGCGGCTGCGACGTCGACGTGATGGAAAAAAATCGATCGCATTGGTCGTAATTTCGCACTAATCGCCGATCGAATATTTTTATCACTTTGACCAATCGGGTCGCGCACTCTCGCACAACAACGCGACGGCCGCACAAATTCGAAAATTTTTTCGCTCACTCTCTCGTTCTTTCGGGGGAGAAAAATCGTTTTTCCGATAACGCGCACTAATCGAACTAAGGCGTCGGTGGTATGCAATAATTATCGCGGAACTTTGACTTTTCTTTCCAATAATCCGTGATACGAAGAACCGTGTCGATGGTCATTTTAAACATAGATATCTATGATTTAGCTGAAAGTTGCATTGCATCGGGAGAGTTGACGTTAAGTTAAGAAAAGGCCGCAAATGCATAGGAGGCGTACGGAATATTGGTGGGGGTACCTATTTCAAATTGCATAAGTGAGTCTAGAGCATTGAATATTGCATTGGTTACTTTGGAATGCAATTCGTGGGGCTGCGGACGAAGAAAGACGCGCTCGCTCGCGCGACTCTCTCATCCACATCTCGAACTACCGAACTACCGCCTCGTCGTCGCCGATTTTGCGTTTTCCAGTTGCCGGAAAAACGAAATTCGCGTATCGCCATTTCCGGTCAGACCGAACATGACGGCGACCGCGTGACGTCACTAAACAGACATAAAAAATTTCAGGTTTTTTTTTCTCTCTCTCAAGGTCAAAAGTCTATCTGTGGTACGACCGACGACTACAACGACAACTTATTAATGAGCGAATTCTTCATTAACCAGTTGCAATGAATATTACTGTGACGGAGGTTTATAATCATTTTTTATTTAAACGGGGTCAAGTCAGGGTTGTATCTGGATTTCACACAAAAATTTGCTTAACCTACCGAAGCGACTCCGAAGCGACTCTTCAATCGCCGAATTGATCGACTTGTCGCTTCGCCACATCTCGTTTCAAATAAGATTTGGAATTTGAAAAGTATTTGAGTATTTCAAAATGAAAAAAATATTCGAAAATAAAATTAAAATTGGTACAAGCTTTCATATTTTATTGGAAATTAAAAAATAGAATTCCAAATATTCAAACGTTTCCCAAATTTTCAAACATATCTTCTTTTTAAATAATTATGTAAAAATATTGAAAACAAAATACACATATAGAATAGTTTAAAAAGATTGAGCGTAATTTAGAAAAATTCATAAATGTTAGAAATATTGTCAGCATCTGATGGGTAACTCAAATTCGATTATAAACCGAATTTTTAAAAAATTTTCCCCGATCAGATAGATTGGAAAGGCGATTAATAAATTCCTTCGATAATTTTAGTAAAAACGTATATCGAACGTCGGTCGGCGCGAATGAACTCCGGACAACTTATATAAAGATAGATCCCCGGGAACGTACATACAAACGGCGGAGCTAAAAAACTCAAAAGAACTCGAAAGAGTGAACCGCGAGCATAAGCAAAATAAAACGAGTATGAAATGCATTGACCTACCCTACACAGAATCTGTTAACTATAAGGAGGCTGTGCATGTATACATATAAGTCAGTGGCGTATCTTAGATCGGGCTGACGGCCGTTAAACGAAAACGAAGATACGAACTTGGAGCGCGTTCCGAATTTTCGAAATCGATGGGGGAGACTTTCATTTCGACGACTCAAAAGTCGTGTGCGGTGGAGAAAAATTCTTCTTCGACCGTCCCCGTCTATGTTCGAGCGCTCGCAGTTTGGTGCGGGGGACAGAGACAGCCACACATCGAAGTACGTTGACCCAAAGGTTTCTTTCTACAGTACTTTATTTGCATGTGTTTTTTTTTCATCTTGTTGCGTTCTTTTACAGCCTACTTTAACTGAAATAACTCAGCTCGCGCTGGGATAGGTTATGGTCTCTTCCAAGCGCGTCGCTTTTTTTTTTGTTGTTCGTCGTCCCCCTTATCGCCCCCTCGCTTATTTTCGGTGCGACGTTTGGAAAATCTCGCCATCGACGCCGCATCGCCGCCACGCCGTTTATTCATGTGGGAGAGAATCGGAAAAACCAGTTATGGCTCGTAAAACGTGTAACGAACACATCGAGTATTAATTCCACCTATAATATCCTCTTCGTTGGTCGTTCCTCTTCTGCTTGCTCGAACAACAACGGCGCGAAGCAACGGTGCAACGGTAAATTTCAGGAGTCAAAGAGAGCTACACCTCTCCGCCCGATTAGTCTTAAGAATTTCTTTATTCCCTCCACTTTTAAACTCTGTGGTGGGCGCAATAGCTGCGAGTCTATGACCAAGATAACGATCTCATATAGAGAGTCGCCATTTTTCGATACGGCTAATTCTCTTTACCCATAGCGACTTTCAATGTATAAATAGTTAAATCGTTGTGTTACGAAACAGAGACACCGATTCAATATTTGCACGCTGCGATAATTTCCGGAAAAATCGGATAAAATGCGACGATTGTTGTTACAAGGACTCGAAACGCAGTTTCGGAAATCGATTCTCTCTTATCTTTTGTAATTACTTAAAAAGTTTTCATTTCTAATGCCTCACTCGACTTTCGTCGAGTATTTCACGAATCGCAATTCGATTTTTAATCGGTTCTCGATCAGTTTTGTTTCTTATAAATCGTAAATAATCGATCGCGATATCGATTGAGTGTTTGTAAATATTTCGAAATCCTTGGATGTTTGCGAAACTCGTAGGTGTATGTGATAGAAATCGTTTTTTTTTTCTCGTCTCTCTTATATTTTCAAGAATAAATTGAATTAGTCAACGTTTTCTACAACGATTTTTCCATTCACTAGACATTTGAGCAATTCCTTGGGAATTTTTTTAAAAATAAAATTTCCAATGGTTGCGAGGAATTTAGAAATTCCTTGACTAAATAAACAGAAATTGTCGAAACTTTTTTTTTACTGTTTTAATTTTGCTTTCAGGTTTGAACCCCCTTACGTTTTACACATTCCAAATCCGAACTCATGGAGTCGCTCAAGGTAAGAGTTTAATTTCAGAAACTCGAATGAGTTCTTCGTTTTAGTGATAGTAACATGATTACGAAGAGATCAGAAAGTGAGCTGTGAAAAAAAATTAATATTCGTGTATGTTTGGTTGCAGATTACTCCTTTTTATTTTAACAGCTTTTTATTAATTAATTTCAAAATGATTTTATAACGTTCGCGTAATTTATTTTCTTTTTTGTTTTCATATTTGTGAAATGAACAAGAGGAGGTTGATAGGTGGCGTGAGATACAAAATTAATTTTGGTGTATGTTTGGTTGCAGATTTCCACAATCGACTAGCGGTCGTGTTTTATTTATTTAATTTTGTATTTCTTATTTAAAATTCGGCAAATAATTGTAAATTACTTTATACTTTCGTAAACAGACGGGTTCTTCAAATTTCAAAAGGCAGTTTTATTTTTAAAACACAAACTGAAAAATTCTTTTTCATTTTAGTAGCAGAAATAACACGTCGAATACCAGAAAATTAGAAGAGGAGCTGCAAAAACAATTTTCATTTTTCATCACTTTTTTGAAGCCATTGTTGTGGAATCATCTTACAGGTAAACAAGATTTTAGTAATTTAATGGAATTGAAATATCATAGAAGAAATCGACCAATAATGACAGATATCATAAAAACTGAATACAAATGAAGCATTTCGCCTTCGGAAGTCGGTTCGTTGATCCCGTTTACGTACATAAACCAACACGTCCTTTTATTTCTCCTCCGGTTTTATCTCGCGCAGTTCTAAAAAAAAATTTCACGCGACGCGTCGTCGTACGTTAACAAAATCCCCGTTGTCTGGGTCAAGATCAAGAAGCGTTAAACAGTATCGCGTTGCGACGACTGTGGAGAATCAAATTTCCCTTTAACCTCTCGCGTTATAAAATGTACAGGCTGCGATCGTTGAACAGCCTGTGTATCTTCGATACGCAGCGAGACAACAACCGGCCGACGATTCCAATGAAATGTTATTCAACTGTTCATTATTCATCGTTACTGATTGCTGAACGTTTTAGCCTTAATGACGGTTCGTTGATGTTGAACTTCCTTAAAAAGGTCACAAGCAACTTTCCAGTCGGTCGTCTTGCGAGGACGACGACGAGCCATGCGATCGATGTTACATCGAGAAAAATCGATCGCTGTTTTTCCGTTTCATATAACTAATGTATAAACAGGGTGTGGCAATAATAAATAACCCGAATTTAAAAACGTCCATCGGTTCCATTGGTCGGCGACGTGACGTCACGTCGGCCATTTTGGACAAACGCAATGGTTTAACTAGTCCGGCCATTGACGTTTTAAATTTATATCAATTTTTGAGCGGATTTCGAAAAAAAATGGAGCATGCGCCGGGTGAGGGGTGCGAACAAAAATGGTGGAGGAGTCACTTACCCGGAGTGTTCGTTGAAAAATCCCAAGTACCTGAGATGTTTTCCGGCGGTCGATTTCGGTTTTTTTTTTGGTTTGGTCGGTTTCAGTCACGATTAGGAAATTTCAACAACAATTTTGTACTTTTCCGAAAGTAAGCCACGATTTATAATTTTTCAAGTTTTCTTTGGTTTTTTTTTTAATAATATACAAATTTTTCTAGTAGGAAGATTTTAAGGCCGACGATAAGGCACTATAGTCGTAAGTTTTTTGGAAAAATATCTTTTTTTTTCGTTAGGTAACTGAAAATCTTTTTTGTCAACACCTAATTTGTTTTTTTTCCGCTTGAATATATAAAGAGATCACAGATCGTTTTTTTTATTTATTACGAAATATGAGGTGAAACGAAATAATTCAATTAATTGTCCGTTATCGATTATATGTTTAATTGAACTTAGCCCGTTTAGAGTTGTTTGCCCTGTTTTGCAAATATGTGATAAAAAGGAAAATATCGTTTGCCCTTATTTTATATCCAAAGGGGGTTTCAAAATGAAATGCGGTCGCGCGGTTCTTCTTAAAATATTGAGTCTGTTTGTGATGTTTTTGCCCGATCAGTTGTTCAATATTTTAAAATACCGATTACGCCGTTTTTGTTATATGCCCTTAGAAAAAATTATCGATGACGATTATTATTTACGGAAATTATTTAGTAAAAACGTGATTATTATTGTTATTGGTCAATAGCTCCTGCGTTTTCTTTTATTTTTGTCGAATTTTTTTTAGCCGAAAGTATCACACGAATGTTTGAATTTGTACTATGAGTTCCGATTGTTTAAATTTCTGCAACAAATAGAAAAATTGCAAAATTAGGAACATGCGAAATATGTGACGAATCTACTTACGGTTAATTTGGTTTTGTCGATTTTTTTTTTGCTGTATTGAACTGTAGGTTTAGGCAAGGTTTTAGGGGGTTGTTGAAGGGATTTCAAACGCAGTTAGCTATGCACTGAGCCTTTTCCCCGATTTTGCAAACGCAGGCCCGGTAAATGGCCGACAAACACATAGAACACATAGTACATAGGCTCCGGGTACATAGATAGGCCTTGCCTATCAACTGATGGGGATGAATTTTGAAATCACCCCGTCGCGCGCTGTCTCTGTCGCCGCTGGGTAGTTGGATAGCTCGGTGACGCTGCCGCCCCGGCTCGATATTGTAGCATATACAACGAAAAAATCTGCCACAACTAATTATTGAAACGATTTCAATCTCATTTTGTATTTGCTTCAAATCTGATGATTTCAATAAAAACATTAAAATGACCTAACTTCAAATATAAATTGAAACTTTCCAATTTTAACATTAAACGAATTCTATTATCAGTTTTTTTCCAGGTTTTTGAACTCCAATTTTAAACTCATCGGATTTTTCAAGGTTGAAGCAAGTTGATTTCATTTTAAACTTAGTTGTAATAAAATGATGAACAAGAAAATCTTAGCAGATGATCGTAGAACAAAATTAATTTTGATGTATGTTTGGTTGCAGACTGCAACTGTTTCAATCAACTAGTCGAATCTATTCATTTTTAATTGTTGTGATTAAAATATAGAAACACGAAGATCGTTGGGCGATTTATTAAAAATATGAGATAAAAGAGAAATTGTATGAATGAGGCAACATGTCATTACGAAAGTCAAACGAGTAAGACAGAGTCAAAGCAACGTTCTGTCTTATTTCTACTCAATCATTCAATACGTCACATTGGTGCCAAGTTTAAATTCAATTAGCAGATTGAAAGGCATTAGATTCTTATTTGTGGAGAGTACACAGAAAAACGGTGTGAAAGTATTTCATCCCTTAATTACGTCTCTACTTATACCGGAGAAGGTCAGGCAACGACGGGCTTCGTAAAGAAGCGACAGGTTTCTTTGGCCATTGTTATTTTTATTATATTCCTATTTAGTAGGAACAAAAGCTTAATTTTAAATCGATATTCGATTTCGCCTTTGTCCGCGACAATTAGCGTCGTCATCCGCGTCCTCTTTCTAAAAGGATCCCAAATTTTCGCTCGATTTTTCCCATTTTCCGCGACCAAACGGAATAAACACAGTCAGTCGGAAAGTTTCGCGGGGCGACATTTCAAAAGAATGATCTAATTATTTTTTCCCGCATTCCCTGATAAAGTGTCCGTCAAGAACAACACCCCCAGTGTCTGTAATTCGGGGGTCGAGTACGGGGAAGCGGACGATTTAAAATTCCCGAATTCGAACGGAACGAGGGTAGTTTGCCGCTCCAGGACGATACCGCATTCGTCTCAAGTGGCTTAAACGCCAGGGTGTTTCTTTAAAAGCCTTTTTTCCCCCTCGTTTCGTTCTTGCGAACGAGAAGCAGCGGACGGCGTTCCCGAACCGTTTTTCATTTCGTTGAATTAATTTTATATTTCGAAATTTGCATTTTCTTGATTAGTTATCGATTCGTTTCTGATAATGTCTTCGGCGGGAAGCCACCCGACCACCCGCCCACCCACCGGCCGTTGCACGAAAAAGCTTTCAGCGAAATATTTTCCCTCAAAACAACATTCTGTCAATTCCGATTATGCGATTGACGAATACGTCCGATTGAAAAAAAATGCCGAAATATAGAGTTCGGGTACATAAAGGGGTGGGATTCATCCCTCCACGGCCATCGATCACGTTCACATAAAATCCGAAGCGCACGAGGGAAACTATTTCGAATTAAAATACATAAATTGTTCACCGAGCTTTGTATTATTTCACTCTGAAAATCGTTATTTTAGTTCGGCGGACCAACCCCCCGATATTCCGATCGAGGAAAATCGCATTTTTTTAAAACGAAAAATCCAATCATAACGCGAAACGTTATACGAATTCGGAATATATGTGCATATATTGTAAATCAATATGCGTGTGTATATTGTGCGAATGCAACGCGCGCAAATGCACCTGCACGAAAAATTATCGTCGCCCCCGATTTTTCCGAACCCTCCCGGCGCCCCGGGGAAACGGGAGCCGCCGCGGGCGGGGGTGGCAATAAATTTTCGAAACTTTTTCGAAACTTTTCGGCCAGATTAAAAACAGGCCGCTAGCTTGTAGGAAACAAATGAATGTCAGGAAAGAAGAAGAATAAGAGTAATAAGGTTGAAATAGATAAATCTTCTGTTCAAGCAGACTGAACCGAAAGTATTTAAGTTCGGAACTCTTCACGCGAGGTCGGCATTCAACGGATGAAAGAAAAGCGTTCTAACGACGCGAAATTTGGTCAATTTAAAAATCGAGCCAGACACTGAACTTTCGAATATGTTTCCATTTTCGGCTCGTTTATCAACGGATCTGTTTTTCGTTCACCGTAATTACAGTCAAAAAGTTGTTTAACTTCCACGCAAACTAATATTTATTCCGGGCGAAACATCCCTTAAACTTAAGTGCGACAAAAACTTTTATTTACGACTCAATTTTACAAATTGTCGTACGATCCCCGAGCGTCGCGTTGTCCAGATAAACGTACACATGGCTAACAAGAAAAAAAAAACGGTTCCGCTTATTATTTAAATTTACGTTAGGTCCCCTTCGGGGTCATAAAAGAAATTCAAATTGATCGTCCAGGTAGACGAAGTTTCAATGAGTAAACGGAACGTGGCCAAAAATGTTGACAAAAGGTCATCGCGGCAAAACAATGGGGTCAAATTTAGTAGGGACAGTGGCTAGGCAGATGTTCATCTCGTCGACGGTTTTTTTCTTTTTGTCTTGGCCCCTTTTTACCTCCAGATTAATGGATAAAACGGTGATTCATCCTACCCTTACATAAGAGTATTGATTTTTTTTCAACCATCGCGCGATAGTTTCCATATTACATGCAGTCCACCATCGTCGAGGGTTGCATAATTGCACTCTTTTTCAACCCCTCGTTGCCACCCTACACACCACCCCCCTGGGGGGTGGGTGGTGGTGGCGGCCATTTTTATCCCCGCGGTACATGTGTTCTTTGGGTTTATCCGATTAAATTCCGCCAAGACGTCGACGTCGCAAAGGGTCGCCCCGGCTTCCCATTAAATTTCGGAATTTTAATATTTTTCGTACGAATTCGTACAATCGAGAATTAATTGGAGTCATTCCTTAATTTGTCTCCGACAGATTGGTGCCGTCTCTTTCGCTCATCTGGATCATCTTTGCCGCCCCAATTTTCCCTCTTTTCTCGCCTTTCAATCTTTTTCTAGCACTCCATTCGGCCATTTCGACGTCCGTAATTAAAGGGCTGCGAAATTAATTCAATTTCATAATTGAATTTTTAGATATTCGCTTTTTCGCTACGAAACTCGATCGGCGCGTTTATTTCCATCTCGCGAAAACTATTTTTGTGGAAATTATTTTTTTTTTTATCGCAATACCACATTACTTTCCACAGACGCTCGAATGAACTGGAAAATATCGAACTTCAGAAAATTTTTAATTGTTCAAGTATCGTTAAAATTTAGAATTAAATTTATTTGTTCAATTTTATTTTCACATTTGAAATGTGAAACAGCAGTTTACAACAACATCCATCCGTTCTAGGAAAGAGTTATTTTATTTTAGAAACTCTAAAATTCCGATATCGATTAGAACTCATCAGAGTTCATTTCTATCAGCAGGATAATTTGGAAAAAAAATCTGCAATGTTTGCAAATTTTATATTCTTCTCTGTTTTAATAGTAGTTGTGATTAAAAAAAAACTTAGAAGATGAGCCGCGAAACAAAATTAATTTTGATGTATGTTTGGTTGCGGATAGCATTCTTCAGTAATTACCTCGAATTTATTTTATTTTACTTATCAATTTATCATATTTTATAGGTTTATTTTAATAAGGCCAATCATTTCGTTAATAATTATGAATATTACAATATTACAGTAAAATTTTCCAAGAATTTTGTCACTTTTAAGATACGAGTTTCAATATTTTGTCCTGCAAAATTTTTTTACCTTCTTCTTTGGAAAACATTTCACTCGATAATTTCAGTTTCGGTAAAGATTGAAAAAGATTTTGAACGACTCAATTTTTGTTAAATTTGTTATACTTATGTTGTTAAGGAGTAAATCACTTAACATTTTTGCTCAATTTTTGTTTAGACATAAATAGTTGACTTGGTAATTTTTCACCGATTCGTTTGGCGCAATTTCATTTTAAAATTTTAAATTGATGGGAAAGAACTAACATGATGAACATGATGAATTAACATGATGATGAGGTGAGATGTAAAGAAAAATTACTTTTAATGTATTTTTGGTTGCGGATCAATTGGTTCAATTATTAGATATAAAAAAATTGACCAAAGTTATTTTTCAAATAGCATTTTTAATGTTCCAAAGATTCGTGGAAAGTTTTGGCCATCGGCCTAAAATGAAAGTTTTGGGTTATTTAAATTAAAAATTTTGTATATAATCTTTAGATCGGCCGATTATTTTAAATTTGAGAAAATTTTAAAATTTCGCAATTGACATAATTTTGGCAATTTTTCATGTAACTGCTTAAGAAAATTGAAAAAAGATAGGAATTTCTAAAAGTAATATTTATTTTAAATGTTGGGAAACTTTTTGATGATTTTTATACAATTTCATTCCCCAGGATATGTCCGTCAACATTTCATCAAATTAAAAACCCGAAATTGGTGATTTTCGCAAATGTTTCTTCGACAATGAAAGTAAATTATTGACGTTTGGCAATCAACTTAAACCTAAATATCTTTAGGATTTTTTTAATTTTCTCAATTTGTAATTTAGGAAAGTTCCGAAATTCAGTTTCAATCTAAATTTCATTGAACGTAAGACACTGATTTCACATTGAAATCGAAAATGAAACATACTTTTCGTATTCAATCGGATAATTTATAATCAATTTATAATAATATAATTAAATATAATATAATATAATATAAATATAATAATTCTCAATGTTTTCAACTAATTTTTTTTATTTTCAGATTTGAGTTCATAATTTTCCATTTATCTGTTCCAGTTCCAAACTGACTGAATTATTCAAGGTAACATGAGATCTTTTTTTATTTTAATATTAGTAAGGTGAAGAGACGAAAAATTTTAATTTTGGTGTATGTTTGGTTGCGGACTACATTCTATTCTATTAAGCAGTAATCGTTATTATTCATATGATCAAAACTTTTTCAAATCGTTCTCAAGTAGCTACATTTTCACAAAAAACTCTAAATAATAACCAAACCGGCTAGGCTCTCGAATTCCTTTTGGTCCCGCATCACGCACGACGTTGCGGTGAACAAACAATAAACGTTTAGAACAGCAAAGGGACCCCGAGGGTCAGATTTTTATAAAAATTTTCGATTAATTTCACGTCGAAACAAAAAACCCTCCAGGTAAACGGAGGACCGAAAGGAAAAAAATGTAACAACCCTTCTGTAGCGGAAACGCGCGGATTCGAAAGAACGAACGAGGAAGAACAATTGTTTTATACGTCTTGAGAAGTTTTGAGTCGTCGCGCCGTCGGTCGGTCGATTCGACGAGGCGAAAAGAAAATTTTTATTTCCGGAACGGGGATGGGGTCGTGTTTTCGTGAGAAAAAGGGGTCGGAGACGCGGCGAGAAAACGTTTAAAAGGACTGTTTTTCTTCGCCAATTAAGTTGGGCGCATCGGTTTGTTATTTTTGGATCGTTTTTAATTACGTTCCCGCGGCCACTTTATTTCCTTACCTTACACTCTTACTAATAAGCCCTTGCGTTGCACAAAAATACCCTGAGATCGATGATCGCAATAGAATGTTATGCCCGTACATTCTATTACAGTTAAAACGTAACAAACAAATAAAAAATCAACAAATTTGAGTAATAATAAAAATGAAACAGAGCCCTAAGTCGAAATTGAAACTCGTAATTTTGTTATTCCGTTATAGCCCGAAACGACACACTCGATTTTCGTATCGATGGAAATTTTCCGTTGCTTAAATTTTGACGCGCACATTTCCAAAATTATTTGGCGCGACCGTTTTTGATTTCGACAAAGTGTGTACTGAGGAGGACCTGAATGAGAAGAGAAGGCGAACGGGAGAGGGGTCAGTACGTCTGTAAAAATCCTATTTCGAAAAAAAATTTCGTTCAATGGGAACAGGTAATGTGCACATGGGGGTCGTGCGGATTCAACCCCAGTCGGGGTAGGGTTGAAACGGATTCGAGACCCGTAAACTGCTTAACTCGTATTATTCTCTCAAAAATGTTCTTGATTTTGAAGTTTTTACATTGCGACGTAATTAAAAAAAATTATTAAACTCCTTATGTTACTGCTGAAACTTGTATCGCAAAGGATTGTTAACGAAAATAGCAAAATTGAGCTACTCTCGAACAATTATTTCGATAATGGTGATTTTATCGCGAAATTAAAAGTTTCTTAAAATTGTTCATATTAAATTGTTTCAAGATATTCAGTCGGTAAATCGAGCAATTTTTTCAAGCCAAAAATTTTCCCACCTATTGAAACATGTCAAAAATGTTTAGTTCCTCTTTTTTTGTCAAGTTATGCTTTTCATAATAGATTGCCCTTAGCGCATCAGCGTCATCTAACCCCGAACGTTCGAACTGCAGCAACGTTTCCTTCGTTACCGTCGATTTTACGCGCAGCGTCATCTAACGGTGGCCGCTTATACCACTAACAGCTACTTAAACGATTTCTACCTTATCCCAACCCCCTTCGATATATTATCAAAGCAGGTAAAAAAACCCGAAGGGTCAATTTAAAAAGCCGCAAAGACCCACCCTTGTAATTGTTTTTTAATAGACCCGGGGTGACGCGTGTTTTTCACTCTTTTTTACGTGCCGTTCGCGTCCCCCGAGAGATTCGAACATGTTATTTAACTGTCGGCGCTTGTTTTTTAATGGGGTTTTTTCGCTAATAAGGGTCGTCTTTTTTTCTCTCGCATCATCCGGGGGTAAGTTTCGACCAATTTTTTTTTTATTAACCGGTCGTTTATTGTCGGGATCATCGTCGTCGCATTTTTATGTACGAGTTAACTTTTTTTTTTAACTTTTGTTGTTTGTCATGTACTTTTGGCGGTGAAAGGGTTGTTTTTTTCTCGTTGTCGTGTGTGCGTGTGGGGAATGGAAAGTTTGCCGCCAACCGCTGAAGTAAATCTAATCGAGGGAGGTTTAGGTTTTGGTCAGAGCGCGCCCCCGTTTTGTTCGCAGGAGACATTCAGTTGTTTTGTCGTATATATACAGACAGAAACAATGGCATGTTTTACACACTCCATTGTTTCCTTATCTTGAAGACATTGATAAATTAAGGTTAGTTTCAAGGGCCGCCATCTTTGTTACCCCGTGTTTATTGTTATTTTAAAGATAGAGATTCGTCTGATATGTATTATGGTATGTTGCAGGGACGGCTCGTATTTCTACAATAACTCTGTCCTTTTTCTAAACGAATCGCTATTTTTTTAACATCCTACGATGTATTATAACTTATTCCTGGCGTTAGAAGAACTGGTGACGAAAAACTATCTTTTCGTAAATAAAGAAGTGCAACTCTGTCTTTCTTATAAGTTATAACGCCGCTCTTTTCCTATTTTCCTCATTTGATTAATAGGTTTGGTTTGTATCTTACGAAATATTACTAATTTATATATCAGATATGATGAATTGTGAAAGGCTTTTAATGTATATGTGGATTTGAAATGTTTCAATTTGAAGATGGAATTAATTTCATTGGAATTTAATTTCATTGTACCAAATTAACGATAACTGAAAGTCGATTTTTTTGTTATTTGACTTTTTTCAATTCAATATCATCTTTTTTATACGTGCTTCGTTCTAGTTTATAGTTTTTTACTCGTATTTTCGTTTGTACTTTTTTGTATTATTTTCAATATTTTTTTACCGTAAGTTTCAATCATCGACCGTGGGCTTATTTAGGAGTAGGAATTTGTGTGGTTTAGATGGAAAATTTTGTTCCTTTTTTGCTTGTTTTGTTTGTTAATTTATCGATTATTCAAAAAAAAAAAAAATTAGAAAACGCTCGAACAAATAATATGTTTATTCTTACAAATTGAGATGTCAGCAAAAATATTAGATCATTAGGCCCAGATGACCGAAATCGTCTTTTCACCCCATGGACCTGTGAAAAAAATTGTCGAAGCGAAAGTTTATCCAACGTCTGAAAGAGGAAGATGTAGCACTTTGGACGCTGATCATATTTAGGATCATGGAAGGTTCGTCGAAATCTTCAGTTTTTTTTTTCTGAAATAAACATAAAAGTTAAATAGCAAAAGTAATATAATAATAATAAAAATAATAACAGAAATTAACATTATACCCTAGGTAGGCGGTGTTTACTCGGTATAATGAAATACTGTAACCATTATTGTAACATAATGTGTTTTTGAAAAATAAACAGATAATAATAATAATAATAATAATAATTTATTAAACCCTCAACAATTATAGGAACAATAAAGGTAAACAACGATTACAAACATTGAAAAACAATTACATTTTATGGGTTATCTGTGTATTCGTTTATCTTTTTGTTGTTGTCTTGCTTGTTTTTTTTCACTAAATCTTACTTACATTCTTGTATTTTTATTGGTAATATTTTGTGTTATAACATGTTATAATCGTAGTTATAATTGCGAGCCAGAGTCAAATTCAAATTAAGAATACTCATTACGAAAATTTCAAGGCAATATACATATCAAACTGCGAAGAACGTTTGTGAGGATAAAAAATAATGTTATTCAACAATAAACATGCGATAATAATTGCGATTGCTGTATTTTTGGTAATTGCAATTCAAACTGTGATTGTAATTGTAATTGCGATTGTAATAAAATGAAAATTGTAAGAGAAACTTTGTAAATAAAAATATTCATAACATTTGAAAAACTCGATTCGCTCGTGTTATTTCAAATTTAATAATTTTTTGTGACAGTGATTGTAACTGTGATTGTTATGGTAATTGTAATTGTGATTTTAAACGGGTTTGCGATTTTAATGAAAAATCAGAAAAATCCGAAAAAAATTGAAATGATTTTTCAAACCATCAAATCGGAAAAACCTACACTTCGAATATATAAATTAAAATTTCGAACTTTAAAATTGAAAAGCGAAAACGAAATTATAAATGCATCTTAAAAACGTGAAATTCCAATATACTTTCGGATCTAACCAAAAGGAAAAAAGTTTAATAAGAATTAGAAAACAAAAAAATTAGTTTCATAACTGAAAACGATAACTATGAAGAGAAAAAAATCTGAAATTCGAAACTAAAAGCTGGAAAGAGAATTATGAAATTAAAAATCGAAACGGCCTCAAGTCAACATATGACATGTAATCCTCGTATGAGAGAGTGAATACACACATACACACCTATCGTTTGTTTGAATATTTGGACCGTGACGTTCCGTGCAAAAATTACTCCCCCGCGCGGCCCGTTTTCCCATTCTTTTCCGCTCTCCTCCTGGCCGTCTGAAGTCTGCAAACGTCTCACCCCCAGATCGATAGAAACATCTGAACGTAGCCTCGCGTTTCCATTGGTCGGCTCGAATAAGTTTTTCCCCCTCCTTCTTTCACGGAAATGTCCGTCAGAAAGCTTTCTTTTGTTGCCGTCGCGTTTTACGTTGGGATTCCGACGACGACGACAAGGAAAGGGGTGGGGGGAGCGAGGAGCGTCGTGGCGTCGAGAAGGGAGGGGGGGGTTGCTTGTGGAAGAAATCGAACGCGATTGTTAGGTGGAAAAAGTTGCCATCGCTGCCGCCACACCGCACCGCACCGCATCGCGTTCTGTTGTTGTATTCCGAATAAGAAACCCCTTTTTCATTACCCCCTCCGAGCTACGATTCGATTAACGAGTCGCCGGGGACGGAAAATTTCTGAATAATTCATCCGAGAAATCGGGAAAATTACGTAATTGCGAAGAAAAACAAGGCCGTGTAGCCCGTCGTAGAGCTCGAAATTGAACGCCGCCACCACCTCCACCCCTTTCTGTCGACCCCCCGCCGCCGTCGTCGCGCTCGACGAAATTAAAACGCTAAATGATATCAGAATACAATCGCTCGATATAAAGGGCACAGTTCCGGAAAATCCGGATGTCGTCGTCGATCCGGGGAGCGGAGAAACGGCTGTCAAGACGACCCCGAGTTGAGTTTTTACCCTCGGCAACGGACAAAGCGGAGGCGGAAAGATGTTTTAAGAGGGGTGCCATTTCGTTCTTTCGCTACTACTTATAACAACGAGTAGATCCATCAAACACCTCGAGGGAGTCGTTTCTTACGCGCGTAACAAATTTATAGGCGCATAAGTAGGTAGGTACGGTGAGGTATTACCTATCGGCTTTTCTTTTTTTCAACTACCTGTTCACTTAGAATGGGGCGAACACGCGCGTCAGCATCCCAAAGGAACAGGTACCGGGAGGGGGAACAAGTGTCCCATTGTGGTACCCATAAAGCAAAAAAAAAAAAAAATAAAAAACGTGGGGCGCGTCGCGTAGTTGCGCGACGGCGCGTCTTTCGAGTCGATTTTATTATTATTCAGAAACGGAGTCGCCGGCGATTCGTCCCGACGAAAACAAAAGCCGGGGACACAGAAACAAATGAAGAGGAAGAGGAAGAAGAGGTAAATGAGTCGGAACAAAAGCGAAGCGGAGACGCTCTCTTGATAAACGTCGCCATCACATTTGCATTTCAATCACGTCGGTACATGTGTTTTTAAAACGGGCGAGCACGCCAACTAAATACCCACTACCTAGTCTACAACTCGTTTATTATTATCGAATTTTGAGGGAATTTCTTATATTACCACCCTGCCGAGGCATGCCAAGACATGCCAAGGCGCGTATACTAACGACCATCTCATTTACTTACATATCTATAGCACTCGGGCTTATATTTTTCCCCAGCGTCTCGTTCCGCGTGAAATAATGTAAAAATAAATCTTTATTAATTTCGACCCCCTTAATAATACGTCGAGCGTCTTCCTCGTTCATATAAAAAAAGTGAAAGCTGTAATTCGGGAATAATTTCACACGCCGTATGTTGGAGAAAACCCTTCCACACTTTATAGAGACGTTTTTTTTTTGAAAAAGGGTAGCGGCGATCGACAAACAAAACAGATTTTTTTTCTAATCGGTTTTACCGGTTTTGTTTGCTCTGATCGCCATCTGGTCCTTTTGGCCCCGATTGATTTCTAAGTATATCCGATTGGACGTATCGAATTTCTATAATCGTCTCGGGCGCGAACGCTCTGTATGTTTAAGGGAGCAGCTGTCACGGAATGGTCAATGGTCAAAATGACAAAAACCTTTGAACTTTCGAACCCATTGAAACGACACCCCTTTTTGTAGTTTCCGTGCCGCGAAAGTCCGAGTGTCCGACAACGACCACCGGCGAGACTGGTTTGACCGGTTTCGAAAAAGGGGTGGTTTTCCAGTTTGAAAAAAAAAAGAAGAAACGAAACGATAACGTACACATGGTCGGTGAGCTCGATAATTGAATTGAACGCGATCGAAATTACTACCCAATTAATTTAATTTTTCTATGTGGGAAAGTGACATGTGAACCGATTAATTAATATAAACCAGAAATATAATTACCGGTTCGGTCTAGATGTCATCAACTCGAATCGAAAACAAATAATAAATATTAACGCGTTTTCAGTATTTGCATTCATTAATTATGTTTCGGACGAAATAATTTTCTTTTGTCAAATTATGGAAAGTATCTTTTTCAAAAATTTGATTGCGAACGTTGTTTTCACATTTTCATCCGCATTTCATTGTATTTTGTCGATTTTTTGTCGCTTGATTGTTTCAAAATCAAAAAGTTGTGGATTTTCGTGACGTTTCAGTAAGTTTTTTTTTTCACTTTTCCGACAATGAATTTTCTTATAATTAAAATCAATATTTTCTCGAAATCACGATCCAACGTTCGACGTTTCAATACGTTTCCAAAAAGTTAAAAATGCAGTTTAAGTTGGTTCTAGATTCAAAACATAATATTTTAACTCGAAAATACAGAATTTGGAGCCTGTAAACCTAAAATTCGAAATAAAAACCGAAAAATTGAAGATTCAAACATATATTTTTGGCTTTTTGATTTGCTTAAAATTTTTTTTCAGATTTAAGGATTTGGGACATTTACTTTCGAAATTCAGGTTTTCAAGTTTGAAATTTGCAAATTTCTTGTACGAAAGTTTTTTTTTTTTTTTGATTTCAATTTTGTTTTCACGTTTGATCGCTTCGGTCACTTCGATGTTCATGTTAAAATTTCGTATTTTCGAGTTGGCTTTTCAGTTTTTTTTGGTCTTCAGATTTCGATAACAAAAATCTAAATTCATATAAAGCACCTAACCTAACTTAACATAACGTAACGTAACTTAACCTAACCTAACTTCGAATTTCCTACCTCTCATTGAAATTTTGTCACTACTCCAACCAAAACCATAGTTATTATTATACTTTCTTGAAATTACCCAACATCCGACGCTTTGATACATTTCGAGAAAGTTGAAAACGAATTTTAGGTTGGGTTGAAATTTAAAACATAAAACTCAAAAATACAAAATTTAAACTTAAAAATCGAAATGAAAACTGAAAAGTTGAGATTTCAAATATACATGAACACAACAGTGTTTTGGCTTTTAGATTCTTCTTAAAACTTTTTTTTTTAGATTTTAGAGTGGGGATTTTCATTTTTAAAATTTGAGTTTTCAAGCTTGAAATTTCGATGTTTCTCGTTCGGAAGTTAATTTTTTTTGATTGTCGATTTCAATTTTGTTTTCGCGTTCGATTTTGAGTCTTGTCGATTTTCATGTTAAAATTTTGTATTTCTAGTTTTTTCGGGTCTTCAGATTATAATTTCGAAAATAAAAATTCGAATTTAAATGAAGAACCTAACCTAAACTAACTTAACCTTGAATTTCGTGTCTTGAATTTGAATTTTTTCACAATTACAATCATAACCACACTTATTATTATAGTTTCTCGAAATTGTCATTGCATGTTCGACGTTTTAATACATTTTGAAAAAGTTGAAAACGACTTTAAGGTTGGGTCGAAATTTAAAACATAATACTTTATATAAAAATACAAACTATAAGCTGAAAATTCGAAAAGAAAACAGAAAAGTTGAAATTTCAAACCTACATAAGCACTCCATTGTTTTGGCTTTGAGATTCGCCTAAAAATTTTTTTTTTAGATTTTAGGGTGCGGGATTTTCATTTTTGAAATTTAGGTTTTCAAGTATTGAACTTTCGATGTTTCTTGTTTGAAAGCTATTTTTTTTTAATTTTTGATTTCAATTTGATGTTTTCACATTCGATCTTAACTCTTGTCGATTTTCATGTTAAAATTTTGTATTACTAGTTTTTTCTAGTCTTCAGATTCTGATTTCGAAAACAAAAATTTGAATTCAAATAAAGAACCCAACCAAACTTAACCAAAGTTAACCTCGAATTTCATATCTTGAATTTGAATGTTTTCACAATTACAATCACAACCACACTTATTAATATACTTTCTCGAAATCGTAATCGCATGTTCGACGTTTTAATACGTTTTGAGATATTTTAAAACGACTTTAAGGTGGGGTCGAAATTCAAAACAATACTTCATCTGAAAAATACAAACTGTAAACTGAAAATTTAAAAGAAAAACAGAAAAGTTGAATTTTAAACCTACATAAGCACTCCATTGTTTTGGCTTTAAGATTCGCCTAAAAATTTTTATTAGATTTTAGGGTGCCGGTTTTCATTTTTGAAATTTAGGTTTTCAAGTTTGAAATTTCATTGTTTCTAGTTTGAAAGTTAATTTTTTTTGGTGTTTGATTTCAATTTTACGTTTCCTCGTTGGATCTTATATCTTTTCGATTTTCGAATTGAAATTTCTCATTTTGGTTTTGGATTTTCAGTTTTTTCTGGTTTTCAGACTCCGATTTCGAGAACAAAAATCTGAATTCAAATAAAGAACTTGGCTTTTAGAATTTCGAGTTTTAAAACACGAAAATCGAATACCCATAAATTTCGAATCTAAAAACTATTTGACTTCATAATTTCAGTTTTTTTTCAATTTTTATATTCGATCTATAAGTTTTCAATTTTATCTGGTTCAAAATTTCTTTTTTCTCAGTTTTCATGTTCGTCATTGAATATAAGAAAAACATTTGATTATTATTTGTTATATTCAAATAAGTAATGAATTAATCACTAGAATTAAAATTCGAAGTTCGGAGTGCAACCATTTAGACATTTTATTTTGAATCGTTAATTTTATAATCGTAGGGTTTATAACAGTCGTGCAATTGAAAGAAAGGTTACTTTAGATCGACAATACAATAGTCGGTCGACGTCGATCATTATCGATCCCTCAAATAATGTTTCAGGTAGGTAGATCGGCGTCAAGACCGTTTCCCACGACGACGACGACGACGACGAACTGTCCGAGGCCGTAGCCCCTTCGGGCACTTTCTATTCAAAAAATTTAAATCCCAACGAACTGGAGGGTGAACATGAATGACCATACATGCACAGTCGTCCCCTACCTACTTTTGGTTGAAAAATTAAAAAAGGGAAAAAATCGAAAACAGGTTTGTCCAGTTCCCGATGACCGGTACGACGGCGGCAGGCACCCTTTTACCAAATTAATTCCCCGTGTCATTTCGGGGCGCGGGTCGCCCTTCTTTTTTCGCTGGTCGTACCTTATCCCTTTCGAACCCGAGGGGCCCGAAGGAAGGGCCGGATGACCGTTTCTTCGAAGAAAATTGTACGCGCGGATTTTTCGTTCAGTACGACGCGGATTACCATCGGTGCCGCCGGTCGAGTGTCATGTTGTCAGTGAAGGATTCGTTTTAAAAGTGAAGTAAGGAACGGCGGCTAAAAAGTTGTACCTAAAGGAATTAGGAAGTCGAGAGTTTGCCGAGAGACGTTGCTGTCATTCCATTTCCTCGTCGTCCTTCCTAATTAAAACAGCAACGGGGAAATTCGCCATCGCCCGGGGGTGGTTCGCGACAAAGATAATAACAACAACGGATCGAAAGTGAGGAGAATTCCGATTCCCTCACATTTATCGGTATAAACAAATACCGCGGCGGAATACGTCGAGAACGTGCGGGGGATGAAGTTTCCCCGATCCCGACCACCCCCAACGTCATCATGTGAGAATGTGTGAAGTTCATTCATGAAAGCGGGAAAACTCGGGCGCGGTGCGATGCTGTGCGATAGATACTTCGGGGCTGGTGAAGAGTGTCCGATATTTTCTTTCGGTCGCGCGCGACAAAAAGAAAATCGATAGAGCGCGACTGCGTCTTTTCGAAAGCCCCGGATTCTTTGGTTAATTGTATCCCCTTCGCGATATTCGTTCCTTCAACCATTAATTTTCGTTTCTCGACTTCCATCCCCATCCGTCCCCCCCGTCCTCCGCGTGCCTCCGACGTCGAAACTTTTCTCTCTCTCCTCGGTCTCTTAAAATCTTCTTCGCCGTTGCGTGGATTCCATTTATTAAGCCCCTGAATGAGATGCCCCCCCGTCCGTCGTGCCCGGGGGCGCGCCACTTTTGCAATTAGTTATTTATGAGGGATCATTACGACGTATTTGTATCGTTGGAAAAGACGACGGCCCCAGATGACGATTTCACACGAGTTTTCAACCCCCGAAAAACGAATTCATATTATCGACCCACCGACTGCACATAATAACAATAAATTGCGCATCCGCCAAACTGTAATGCGAGGAAATTCCGGAAACCAAATGCGGTTTAAAGCGACTATCGAGAGATTTTCCGCGGGATTTTATTCTCAAAAAAAAATTATAAACGACAAAATTTAAATATTCTTGTTTTTTATTCGAATTTACAATTCTTTTATTTCTTTTCTCGTTAACTTGTAAAAAGTTTGATAAAACATCCTTAATTGGAAGTGAAGAAAAGATTAATGAAAAGTATGGAAACATATTTGAAATTAGGAAAAATCGTGCGAAACGTATAAACCATAAGAAAAAACGAAGAAATAATTTTTTTATATTTAGCCTTTCCTAAAATTTCCGTTTGTTCCAAATTGAGCGGAAATTTTTTTACGTTTTTTATTTTCGCCATACCATAATAGTTGTGAATTGAAAATTAAAAAGGAGAATTACCGCGAAATACAACTACGTAAATTTCTTGAATTTTTTTTGAAATTTCAGTCCTATAAAAGCACTCCAGTATTTTGGCTCTTAGATTCACCTGAAATTTTTTTTTTAGGTTTAAAGGTGCGGGATTTTTACTTTTGAAATTTAAGTTTTCATGTTTGAAATTTCGATATTTCTTGTTCGAATGTTATTTTCTTTTAATTTTTGATTTCAATTTTATGTTTTCACGTTCGATTTTAACGTTAAAATTTTGTATTTTTGAGTTTTTTCCGGTCTTCAGATTCTGATTTCGAAAACAAAAATTTGAATTTAAATAAAGAACCTAACCTAACTTAATTTAACCTCAAATCTCGTATCTTGAATTTGAATTTTTTCACAATCACAATCATAGTAATTATTATACTTTCTCGAAATCGTACTTCGACGTTTTAATACCTTTCGAGACAGTTGAAAACGAATTAATTTACATACTTTCGTAGACAGTTGAAAACAAATCTCGAGTGTTTGGGCTTGTAGATTCGCCTAATAAATATTTTTCTTTGGTTGTAGGTTGCGGAATTTTCACTTTCATTTTTTCAAGTTTGGTTTTATTTCTTGATTTTTTTGGTTTTTGATTTCAATTTGTTTTCACGTTCGCTCTTAGGTTTTCTCGAGTTGGATTTTCAATTCTTTCCGTTCTTCAGATTCTGATTTGGAAGACAAAAATTTGAATTCAAATAAAGAACCTAACCTAAACTAACTTAAGTTAATCTCTTACCTTGAATTTGATTTTTTTACTAAATGCGGTTTAAAGCGACGATGTATTATCGAGAGATTTTTTGCAGAATTTTATTCACAAAAAATTATAAATACGACAAATTTTAAATAGTCGTATTTGTTTTTTGTTTTTTCATTCGAATTATCGGTTCTTTCATTCCTTTTTTAGTAAAAAAATTTGATAACACCCAAAATTGGACTTGAAAATCATTAAAAAGAAGCCAATAATGAAAAGTTCGGACAAATATTTAAAATTAGGAAAAATTGGGCGAAACTGTAAAAAAAATGAAGAAATAATTTTCTATATTTACACTTTTCTAAAATTTCCGTTTGCTCGAAATTAATTGGAGATTTTCTCACCTTTCTTACTTTCGTTACAACATAATAATTGTGAATTGGAAATTAAAAAGAAAAATTACCGCGAAATACAAATAAGTACTTAAAATTCTTAAATTTTTTTAAAAATTAGTAGTAATATTTGTTACGTAACAATAATTAATTAGCTCTTTCTGGATACGATTGAGTGTATACCCTCTTTCATTTGTAGTACTGGTTTCGGTTACAATTGTTTATATTTTATAATTCACTCAAAATTACTTTTTATATCCGAGAAACTAATGCAAATTTATAAATCAATCCCGAACAGATAAATATACAAATTTGTTTGGGTTTTGTCACAAATTAAAAAAAAATAAGCGAAAATACAATAAATTATCATAAAACAAAATAAATTACGTAATCGTATAATTAAATAAATTTTCCATTTCTTCGAACTAATATTAAGACGAAAGCGAGTGCCGGGAATAAAAATGTGTAGGGGCTGAGTCGTAGAAATTCGTCTTCGAATTTCTCCAAAAATAGAGAAAAGCACCTTTGGCTGGCGCGCGGTTCAAAGTTTCGCACGAGCCGCCCCCAAGTTTTAATTGTGAGGCCGAGTTCGTTAAATCCGAGGGTTGGTTAATCTCGAGCAGTCCGATATTTTAAATTTACGCCCGTCTCGTCGTTTTCCGTTCCGCTTTCGTCGAGGTCTGGGGGGCGGGGGGGACGAGTGGGTGGGTGGACGACGCGAATAAGAAATACGTCCCGGAAAACTTGTCGGGAAAGTATACGGCCCTCTGGGTTGAATAACGAAGCAACTTTTCCGGGAGCCCTGGAAATATAATTTGGAAGGCGTCGAGGGGGTGGGGGAAGGGGGAGAGGGGGCGCCGCGCGTATACACAAACGACGCTAAAAACAGTTTCGCGATTAATCTTAATTTTAAATGGCTTAAAACGTAAGTTCGCAGTTCGGGCGTTGGAAATGTTGATATATCGCTTTTAAATTTCAATTTGAGGGTCGCCTCGAACGATATTTTCCGCGAATTTCCTTGACGACTGCGACGTGCCAGCCAGCCACCCTCTTAAATAATACAACGACCCTTTTCGTATCGAACGAACGAACGAAAAACCACCCTCGGCTTTCTTCCTTCCCTTTTGCTGCGCGACGTCGCGCTCACCCCATTTCACTTCAGAAGGCCAGGCTGCCATTTTTCAATTTCATTACGACGACGTCGTCCGGGGGTTACGTTCGAAAAGGGGGGACGAATTATCGATTGAAATGCGATACACTATCCAAGACATTGCGGCTCACGCCTTAATCGAATGCCGCCGCCGCCACCGTCACCGGTGTAATTTCAGAGGGTTGCCCCGATCACTTTTAACGCTTCTTCTAACGTATATTAAGTCGATGTTTACCCGGAGGGGGCGCGGTGATAATTTCGTTACAAAAAATTCCAGGGACTGCGCGAACTATTACAAATTGGCGAATGCGCTATTTAATCCGAACTTTTTTTTTTCTAGCTAGCACGTAAAATTCGAATATTTTCACTAAAAGTTTTAAATTTTACCATTTATTCAATTACTAGAATTTAATTGCAAATGTATGTACATTAAACTTTATGATCCAACGTGCAACCATTCAAGCATATACTTTAACTTCGTGTTGTACTATTGGTTGCCTACATTTTATACGTTTGTTAATTTAATATGAATATGGTTTAACAGTAAACTGCCTGCCCGCACGGGTAAAACCGGTTTGATCCGTGCGGGAAAGTGGTGACATCGAAATTAAACCAATGCCAAGTAGATCGAAATAGATGAAAAGTTTAGTTCATTCGATATTAATGACGTGAATGAACTACGAGAATTTAAAACGAAAAGCATAACTCGATACAATTCGCCAATTTTTCAATTCTAAATTCATGAATAAATTAGATTAGATTTTCTTGTCGCGGAGCATCATCCTTATAGTCAAAGATATCCTGAGTAGAACAAACGTCAAGACCAGTCATAGATGGGATATATAGTTCAACTATCGAATTCTGCAACAATGACATTAAAGAAAAGAGTTGATTTGAACTATTTCGTTCGATGTCATAGACAAATTGGATTTTGTGGTTATCATTCCCCAATACAACGTCGTTAATATAGTTCAGAGTGGTTGAAGTGTTTTATAACGGTTATTTAAGAAAAATGAATTTTTTTTTCAAATCCAAACTTCAACTTGGCAACATTTTGTTATAAAAAAAAGCAAAACACCGGTCGGTATCCGGTTGAGTGGAGTTGAGTTGCGTTGAGAGGGTATAGAAAAAGTGGACGGCGGATAGAAAGAGAGGTCGATATTAGTCCGTTAAGGGGTGGAAGGCGAACCAGCCCTTCATTCCTTATTCGCCGTGCTCGCTTTAAAAGTCGCTTCTTTTATTAGCGGCATCCCCACTGTGGATTTTTGGGGTGGGTTCGCGGCGGCTATTCTTCCCTTTCTTTTGCTCGGTCGTTCGGATAAACGTGGGAGGGTGCGCCACCGCCGCCCACCCTCTCTACGCCAAAGAGGAAACCGAAACTTTCCATAATTCGAAGAAGCATTATGCTGATTAGTTCCATCGTTTTCGAAAATGGAATAGTTGGGTGAAAAAGGGGACCGCCGATAATATCTGACGAGCCTCGGGGGCCCGGAATATCGGCCATATTTTATCCGGCGAATTTTCCGAGACGCGAAACTCTCTCTTCTATAATAAAACGTGGCATTTCGTTCGATTCAGATCCGCCGCGGCTGATAACAATGTGAAGTTCGGGCTTCAATTTAAAATGCGCCCCGGGCCGGAAAGCGAACCTTCCGCCCGATTGCCCCTATCTCGGATAAAACACGACAAAGTGGGAATCTACGATTTTCCTAATATAACGTCGGGAAGGAAGCGTAGGTTGTATAAGAAAAATGTATTCGTCCCTAATTTACCGTCGACGAATAGAAGGGGGGAAGGAATAAAGGTAATAAGAAAACTGCGAAGTATTTCCATAAAATTCCCCCGAGAAATCTAAACAAATAGAACTCGGGCTCTTTGTTCGAGTCTATAAAGGTCAGAACTGGGGGATGGTTCGTTCAAAAGTGAACCTTACGGCTATCCATAAAGAAATTTATATAGAATATTAAGATTCCTTGTTGGGTTTAATGAGTACGTCTTCCGTCCCCTTCGCGCCTTTCCGCGATCCCCCGCGCGCCACCCCCGTCGACCACCCAACCACCCACCCCCCGTCGACGTCGAGCGAAATTTTATTTAACTTTGCCTTCAATTACATTGGAAATTCTGTTCTCGATTTACTTTGGACGTTGTTCGTTCCTTCTTCTTCTTCTTCTTCTTCAGGAGCAATTTCACCTTTCCCCCAGAGGGAAACAGCGCACCACTCACTCACTCCTCATCGTTACGCCGTTAAACTTATCAAGTGTTTAATGAAAAAAGTAGCGCCGAGAGAATTATAAAATCGACGAAATTTTCATTTGGAAACCAATGAGTATAAAATAGAACAAACCCATGGCTCTCCTCTGGATTCCAGTTGGAATGAGACGGACTGAGTTTGCACCGCAACACTTAGCATGACTTATGTATCAGTCGAAACCTAAGTCGAAAGCGCATCCTGAAGTCAGGTAGACGGTAGTCGAGTTTCGAGCATGCGCTTCTTGAAAACCCCCTCTTTCAACCAAATTATTCGATGCCTAACTTGCGCACTTGCGGCGCGTCGAAACTGCGACTCATCTTACAAACGGTTACCAATTTACGTAGATCATAAGTGAATGAGACAGATGAATTAAATAATCAAATTAAACGTCAATAAATGTATTACGCCGATTTATTACACGCATAACAAATGTTTAACATCAATTAAAGATACAAAAGATCTAAAATAACTCTTTCCGTTTCTGTCGCGTGAGCGTCACTATGTGTCTCAGTCACACTTACCTTATGACTGAGTCCGTCTCATTCCAACTGGAATCTTAAAATTCACGGCCTAGAGGAGAGCCACGAGTACATTAAAATCATTTCTGAATAAATGAGAAAAAGTCATTAAGAATATGTTATACCAAAAAAATAAAAAATTACCGCGATTTAAAGAATAAATTGGCATTTTGGAATCCTTATTAACTGTGCCAACTTTTGAAGTTACTTGACAAACTTGTGTAGTACATCTTTTTTCGTCGTGGTTAGTTGAAACTGGACAAAGTAATAATTTTAAACCGTTGGATGGGCAATAAATTACATTCACTTTTGAACTATCAGTTGATCATAAATTGTGAGCTAGAGTTTAAAAACGAAGTTACAAAACAAAAACAATTAATAAAAAAAGATGATATCGTAGTAATAGGAGTGAAACGACCGTCAGAGGATCTAGATTTTCTCAATTTTTTTCAAATAGCCAAAACTTTTTTTTAGGTATATTACTTCGATTTTTTTTTATTTTTCTGATAACTATCGTCGACATCTGAGGCGTAAGATGAAACTTTTACGATATTTTTTATTTCTGTAACTTCATATTTTGTATTACAATTTAATTTAATCGACTTTCGAAATATTTCTCCATACTAGGAACTAAAATTTGTAGAAAACAAAAACAATGGAAATGTTCGAATAATTACCGAAAATTGTCTACTGAACATCCTGAAAATTTTTATAAATGTGGAAGATCGAAAATGGAACAATTTTCCCTTTTATGTTACTAGAATTTTTGGAAGTCTTTTGTGAAAATGCTCCTCGAATTTTAATTTTAATTTTTTTTAAATTGACTATTTATTTAAATTCAACAATATATAAGTACAGAAGAATAAATGTAACGAGACACAGTGACGTTATGTCATTGAATTCAACGAATGAAATTGAATTAACTGTGTAACTGGCATTGAAAAGATAGAAAGAAACTTCAACTATTCACAAGGGAAAGCTTTTGAAAGGCAGAGATCTACTTTACATCTCGTATCAAACATTGTTTATGCTACTCTCTACGAGATGGCGCAACTATTTTCTACCTCTTTTCACCCCATTTTCCCTCCAATGCAAATTTTTCCAGGGATGAGACTTAGTCCATCCAATTTCTATTACCAAAAAGGCTTCAATTCCGTAAAAATCGTTAGAGCAATTTTCGAGATCCTTGTACAAATATACATATATACATGTATAGCTTCACTAGCTCTTTTAATAAGATAAGATAAATCGAAAATATTAATTCCCGTTCATTTTTGAATCACAAAACCTTTCTAATCGATTTTATTCGAATAAAATTATGTCACAGAACTCAAACCATGTTACGAAACAAAATTTTTGCTATTAAATCAAATTTAAAGTATTAGATGAAGTATCGAAAATTCGGAAACAAGAATTTTCTTTTTCCGTTTCGCAAAATGGTGGCCCGTTTTACATAAATCACGACGACATCGCGTCGCATATATAAACTTAATGACGTTTAAATTTATGCCCGCGCGTATGCATATTCGGCGCGAATATGTCGATTAACAAACGAGATAAATAATAATCGACGCGACAAACAGCCTGTATGTAGTTATTTCATTCCCGTTGTAGGTTTTATCGGGACGCTCGGCGCGAAGGCATTAAAACCACCAAGATAAGAACTCCTTCGCTCCAGCTCCGAGGCCATTCGTCGCGCTTTACGAGGTGATTTAAGCCTCCTCTCGTAAAAAGCGCCATAAAAACCTCGCTTGATATTCTCTCATTATGTAAATAAGTTCCTGGAGGATAGCTTTTTACTTTTCTCCCCCGCGCCGCGACGCCATCTCCACCGTCGCCTTCGCCTTCGCCGCCGCCTCCTCCTTTGCATTTGCATGAAATAATAAGTAATAAGGCGCCCTCTGCAGCGTTCCGCGATGACTTTTTTTCAAGTCTCCTCTGTGTTCGCTAGACGCGATCAGAAAAGTGTTTCCTTTCAAGTTGTCATTTCCAACCCTTTTGGGGGAACGACGCGAGGCGTCTTACGCCGGTACCCTTTGTCTGTAATTTCAGTTTTAATTCCGTCACGGAGCCGCTCCGTACTTTTTACCCTCTTATTTCATCCCCCTTTTCCGTCCGTTTCCTCGAACCTACCAGGGGGCGCCGAACGGAATATGAATTTTCCGTTGTAATTCTTCCTTTATCTTTGGTTTTTGAATGACCCTCTTCGGGGGTGTACGTTCAATGCTTATCTGCCCCATAGTCGTAAAAGAGAAGCGCCTGTCATCTTCTTTTTACCGAAGCGACTCCGCGGCGAGGAAAGTTTAGATTGGCAGCATTTCTTCGTCGCGGCGCTCAAAGAAGCCCCGTTTTATACCCCCGTAGTAATTTATAATGAATAAAATTTAAATTTCGGTTAATTGCGAACGTTGATGGATTTTCCACGAGCCGGGCGGACATTTTCTCTTCGCCTCTCTCGAGGGGTGAATACATTTTATAAATTGTGTCGTCGTCGTCGGCGGCGGATTGAAGTAAGAACGCCATCATTTGTGGGCTTTATCGATTTTTAATGCCGGACGGGAAATTCCTTATATAAGCGAAAACGGGAGAAAAAGTTGAGAGACCGCCACCGCCCCCGCCGTTCCACGTTTATGATTAAATTTTAATCAGAACGAATGGGGATTCGTCGAAATTAGAAATTTCCGGGCCGTTGCGAAATTATCGCTTCGTCCGATTAAAGTTAAACTTGGAATATGAAAGAAAAAAAATTTTTTTTCCACTCTACGGAAAACGTATCGTCGCGCGAATCCGAAACCTAACGTTCGGATAAGTTGATCTAGATTAATGAAAGTATTTTCCCGGTCCAATTTATCTTAGCATTAAGATTAAGACGTCTCGAAACGTCTAAGTCTTAATTTGTCACATCGCCTCGGGGGCTCGAGCCGCCCCTCGTGCATCCCCCTCGTGCCCGCTCCAATCTGCCTTCGCGCGCCGCACTTCTTTCCTCCTTTTCCGTTTATTTTCTTGTCTCCGCGGGCGAGCTCGAATTTAAATTTCAAATGGATTTTCGCCTGGACTTATTGATTTTTCCGTCGCCTCGAACGGCTCCTTCGCTTTTCAACCGGTCGTGGGGGTGGCGGACGGGCGGCGTGAAAGACGGAGAAACGCCGCATTTTAATGAGAAACATCTCTCGGAACGAAACTTTCGGAAATTGATGGAAACGTTGATGGTTTCGATATAAAACGACGGTGAGGGGCAATTTGATTTTTTTTTTGTCGTCGTGTTTTTGGTTTCAGGTTTCAACGTTTTCTCGACAAGCATCCAACCGTCTTCGGGGGCTGAACCGCTTTCACGCGTGTAATTTCCGATATCGCCGCCGTAATTATATGTCGGTTTGGAGAAATTGTAATTTCGGGTCGATAAAAAATTGGAAATCAATAATCGACCGGGGCGAGTGATCTTTTGTCAACAACCCCGCACCGTACTACGCATATGTTGACTGATCGGGTTACCGTATGTGAGCTTTTTTTTAGTTCGTCGTTGGGTTTAATCTCGGGCCAGATTGGAAAAAACTGAACGACAGGTGGAGGAGAAATGTGGGAAAATATGCCTTCGTAATTTTCAATAAAGATTTTTTGTGTTTGGTGGTTTCATTTACGTCAACGTCTAAACCGTTCCTTTAAAACAAAACTCTATGATTCGAAATGCAACCGTTATAGCACATTCCTAGTTTCGTGTTGTCATGTTGGTTGCATACGTCTTATATTAATTGCTATACATCGATTCAATTTAATATTCTTAAGATCACGTTTATTCCGAAATTAAAGTCATTCTTTACTGAAATATCTATCGAATTTCCAATTCTAGTAATTCTTACTATGAAGGCAATTTTTTAATGTTTGCATCGAGTTTCCGTGATGCTAAAATTGATTCACTCGATTATTATTGAGTTTGTAAAAGTTTCAATAATAATAATATTAATTTTTTTAATTCACTCATATTGAAATGCACAATATTTTTTTTAATTCGAAAACTCGCTTCATGTTTTCTATAATTTTTTGTTCGATTTTCACAAATCTTAATGACGCGAATGAGGTACCAGAACTTAAAAGAACATATCGTACCATTAATGAAAAGCATAACTTGATTCAATCCGCCAAAGTTTCAATTCTAGATTCACGAATAAATTAGGTTAGGTTTTCCTGTCTCAGAATATCATCTTTATAGTCAAAGGTGTCCTGAGTAGAACAAACGTCAAGACCAGTCATAGATCGGATATTTAGTTCGTATATCTAACACTGCAACAATGACTTTAAAGAAAAGAGTTGATTTGGACTACTTCGTTCGATGTCATAGACAAATTGGATTTTAAATTGTCACCACAGATCAGAAATATATTTTGTGGTTATCATTCTTAAATAAAACGTTTGGAGTGGTTGAAATATTATCGAGTATTCATTCACCTGAGCCAAAAAAACGTTTTTCTCTACTCCGACACTAGAATTGTTTCATTATCGTTCTAAAATTAGAACGATAATAACTTCATTATCCTTCTATCGCAGTGATTTTTTCTGTTTTGAGGTTGGCGCCCTGTGCAGTGCCGACTCTGTGTTCGACAAAAATGCTAGTATTTATGGTTGCCTATTGCACGGCGTCAACGCCCTCAGCCCGTCAACAAACAAACCTTTTTCATTTACATTTCGATAAATACGAGCATTAACCTAACTATTAAGATTTATAGCTGTCAAAAAACAAGAGCACAGAGTACCATAAATAAGTGCCAACTCACTAAGGCTGAAAGCTAAAGTCACCAAAGCAAAAAGTATTCAAATTGTATTTAAATATTTAAAAATCTGGTCGAAGTAGAGAAAATATCGTCTAACACGCGTACAGAAGGCTCATTCTTACACTCGTCCATACAAAAACTCGCCACTTCGTGGCTCGTTTTTGTATTTTGGACTCGTGTAAGAATGTCTGGGCCTTCTGTTACTTGTATTAGAAGATACTAATAAAATGCAAAGTGACGGAAATTTACCTCCAGAAATCGCGGTGGCTGCTGTATAAAACTCGCGAGAATTATTGCTAACAATTCCAAGAGGAAGGTACGAAATAGCATAAACAAATAGAGCTGTCTATGATTTTCGCCAGCACGCCATCTAGATGAAATGTTCATTTTGTTTTTAAAATAATTATCGATTTTAATATTGTTCCTAAATATTTGCAAATTTTTTTTTGTAATTCGTACATTCGAACAATTTGAAGAATTCTTCAAAATTCAAGAATCGTTGAATTCTGAAATGCAACCATCGTGACTTCTCACATTTTTGATTGTGTACTTTTGGTTGCATACATTTTCTACTTATATTTGTAGCATCAAATTGGTTTTCAAATTTTTATAATTTCGTCGTAAATTAGAAGATAAGAAAATATGTACGTTTTAGCGAGTGTTAAAACAGTCCAATAAACCGCAGCAGAAAAAAAAAACAACAGAAGTTCCATTCAGCGTCCAGTTTTCAATTAATTCAACAGCACTTCGGAGTACAACAACAAACCCCGAATTGTAGTGGAAAAACCCGAGAGACCGGCGATGTAGTGTAGTGTAGTAAAAATGAAAATTGCGTTTTCCTAGATGGAAACTGGAGCTTATTACATAGCGTCGCTTCGCGCTGCCGGAACTTTACGAATTAAAACTCAGTTATAAATTCGGAACGACGGTTTTTGCAAGCACTACAGGTTTTGTTTTTGATTGTTTCGTTACTCGAGAGGATCAACTCGGCGGCGGCGTGGGGAGATTTCAATTTATTTCGCGACCTATTACGCCATTACGGAGAAAACGTTTATACACAGAAGGGAAGAACGAAACGAAGATGACGAATTTGGGTCATATTTTAAAAGCGCCGCCGTTGGTAGAACGTCTCCGAATAACAATACCTCGCCATTTATTTGATAAATAGGTTACGTTTACCGGTTATTGCGTCGATTCGAATTAAAGCGCGAGGAAAACCGGGTTTCGTGACGAAAGGAATTTTTAACGGCGTGTGTGCGGGAAACGACACGATTCATCGGTGTACGGGGGTAGGGAAATTCCCACGGCTTTTCCTGGCAGGCACGAAGTATCCCGGAAAGACATTTTCGTAGGGAGAGCGGTCGGATTAAGGGTTTTGAAAACCTCGAGTTTGCGGCATTAGGCAACTTTCTTTGCTAATCTCTTCTACATGCCACACGGAATAGGATTAACGGGCACGTCGCTTTTAACGAATGAATCCCCGAAATCCTTTCGGATACGTTACGACGAAATCCGTTCCCCGAAGGGGTACGTGGAAATTTTTACCGAAAGAAAGTTCGAAATCTTCGCGCCTCTCTGGTAAAGGGGTGGTTTAGTGGCGCCAGCTGTTACAACTGTCGCGTACTATTCTTAAGGGTGTAAAGCGCGCGCTCTATCGGTTCAAACCGCAAATACCGAAAGAGTAGGGAACAGAACTCTACTAAGTTTCGAATTATTTAAAGATATCTCGAATTATAGACGACAATTCTTTTTAATTTGGAAAAAAAATTATTTTAGAACTTGTTCAGACGAAAAATTATCAACAATTTCATATAAATTCGATAAATTGTCATTCATCTTGAATTTTGTATTATCCGTTTGTCTCATCGTTTTATAACCGCATTGTATTAACTACAATTTTAAATTGAATTATCGTTAGGGGGAAATTTGAGTTATTTTTTCCAGTAAATCATTATATAACATGCTACACAATGAAAATAAAACACGAATTTAATAATAAACTGCGATAGAAGTAATGAAGAATACGGTATAAAGCTAAAATTGATTTTAAATATCGATAATTGATTAAAATAAACGTTTTATAAGTGATAAAATGTAAAGTGATCGTTGGAATACAAAATTGAATTAAATTGGTGGATGCGCCGTATTGAGTATATTCACTAGTAATACCACAAGAGCATCGAATATAATCGAATATTTTTCCAAGATACGAGTCGTAGCCCGAATGGTTTTTCAATGGAATATGTCGAGTGACGAGTAATATTCGGTGAGATTATATAACAAATGAACCAAGAATAATGAATGGGCCTTTCCCATGCGGTGGGGATTTAAAATTTGACGGTTGTACACAAAAATAGACTTTTTTCAACGCACAAAAATGTCCTAATCATTAATATTGGTGATATAGTTATTGAGAAATCTTAATTCAAAGTTTTAAAATCGAATTTTTTCATTGGTCAGTTGCATGTCACGTCTCATGAAAGTATCCAATCAAATTTGACTGAAGCTGGCAACATTGCTTAAGACTCAATGTAACTTAGGTTTTAAGGTTATCTACGCATAGAACTTTAAAACTTCTAAGTATCTATGTCATTGTTCCTAAGCGACGGAATAGTAGATGGTTTGAATCTCATTCCCATGTTGCCGGTTATACATAAAATTTAAAATTCAGATTTCCCGCCTTTCAAATCGATTTTATTTATTTTATAAAAAACTAAGAGGATTTAGAAAAAAAAATTTTTGGGAATCTGTTAATTTTGACTTACTTCATTTAATTATGCAATAAAAAAAAATCATGGGAAAGGCCCATTGTTATTTTTGTAATTCGGTATGAATATTTTGATGTTTGACAATACAATCCACTTTAGTGATAGATATTGAATAATGTTTACATTTATATAAATATTTCTATGTTCGTTAGTTCAATTGACCCACAGAAACTCCAGAGCGGTTATGTCACTTATCTCTAAGCGGTTGTTAAAGAAAATGTTCGATCACTAGTAATACTACAAGAGCATCGAAAATAACGAAATATATTTCCGAATAACGAGATATAATCTGCGAATTTTTGAAAAGATCACGTCGAGTGACGAGCGGAAAATATTCTTTATTTTCGATTGCTTGAATGGTATTTAATAGGATTATTCAATGACTGCGTCAAGTATAATGAATTGTTATTTTGATTCTGTATGATATTTTGACAAATATTCATTTCTGTGACAGATATTGAATAATTTTCATATTACAAATTTATGTCATCAGGAACGAAATGAATTTTATAAATATATGACATGACAGTTGATAAAGAAATGGTTTTTCAATTTAATTTTCGATAAAAATACAAATAAATGTTCTTCTCAGAATATTTGCTCGCTAGTACTTGAAGAAACGAGGCGCAATTTGGTGAAATCGCCGGTGTTCATTTCGGTCCGTTCCATTTGAACGGGAAAAGCGGAGCTGCGCGATTCTTAGAAGAAAATCCCACCCCCCTCCACCGGACGTGGAGGTTCCGAGCGTTGGTGAAATTAAGAAACGCCTTGAAAACGCGAGGAAATAACCAAGGAAAATCATTCGTTTTTGACTTGCGCATTCAGACGTTAAAGAGTCTTCCATTATGACTCGAAGAATGTCATCGATCGCTCGGATTTCCTTTTTTTTTCACCCCCCCGGAGAATATTTTCGTTTGGAGCGGCAATCGAGTTTACGTCGGCGGGGTTGATCGGGTTGCACCCTCCCCCCGTTACCCCCGATTCCCGGAATCGACAAGAAATATATAAGTGCGACGCGAAGGAGACGATAAATCAAACGGCATACGAGCGTTCGGGATCTGTCGGAAAACGCTGCTTCGGGGTGAAATAACCGTGGAGAGATTAATAACGGCGCTGCACGACGCGGGGGTAGGAATTTTCCTCAAAAGAAAACTGCAAGATGGCGTCAAATCGTTTTGGGGGGCCGACGGGGGGTAGTGGTGGCGGAGGAGGACGAGTCCGTAATTAGACGTATATCTCGATTTTAATTCGTTGCGCCGTCTTTGTCGATCTCGCGACGCGACGCTTTCTCATTTCCATTGCCAATTGTGTATTCTAATGACGAAAGTTCCCTCTCGGAAAATGTAAACGTTCAAAGTTTGATTCATTTGTCGGGAACTTCGTAATTTGGACTTTGGAAGGGGGTCGCGGGGGGTGGAGGACGAGAGGAGGGCGGGGAGGTGGAAGGGGGTGGATGAATTCGTAGAAACGGAAATTTCGCTCTCTCACCTCTGCGCGTACTTATATAGAGGAGACGTATAATTAGAAACTCGCTGGAAAAACGGGACGAAAGGGGGTTGGTTGGTTTTCGTCGTTCCCGATGGGGATTCGGGACGCGATAAGGGGATCGTTAGGATCGTCTTTGTGGAGTGTCAATGTTCGGGATTGAAGAGTCCGAAGGTTTGCGAACGTAAGGGGAACTTGGGACTTGACGACCCGTGACCCGTCCGGTTGTCTCGTCTTTCTTAATGTAAGGGAGAAGGTCCAAATATGCAACGCAATCAAAAATTTTCGTTATTTCATAGTAACGAAGATCTCATCTTAAAATCGCTCCTTTTAAGATGTTGCTAAACTAATATACTACTAACGAATATTTCAAACTTTTTCCGAAATACACCGAGCCAAAGACGACTATTTCCGACCAATGTTAATACTTCGGGCTTAAATGACCTAAAGTAGTTCAATTATGAAGCAGTTCATACAAATAGTAGTGCAGTATACCAAAAGTATAATGTTGAACGAGGTTAAATGAAAAAATGTTTAAGTTACGAAATACAGATTTTGATATAATTTAGAAGACATGATTTAGAAGATGCGTTGTATTAATTAAATAATTCGTAATATTTCTAGCGACAAGATGCATCGAATAATGTAATGGGCCTTTCCCATGATTTTTGTTTATTGCATAATTAAATGAAGTATGTCAAAATTAACATTTTTTTTTCTAAATTAGCTTAGTTTTCTATAGAAAAAATAAAAACGATTTCATAGGCGGAAAATTTGAATTTCAAATTTTCTGTATAACCGGCAACATGGGAATGAGATTCAAACCACCTACTATTTCGTCGCTTAGGAACAATGACATAGATACATAGAAGTTTTAAAGTTCTATGCCTAGATAACATTATAACCTAAAATCCATCGAGTCTTAAGCAATGTTGCCAGCTTCAGTCAAATTTGATAGGATACTTTCATGGTGACGAGGCTTGAAACTGACCAATGAAAAAATTCAATTTTAAAACTTCAAATTAAGATTTTTCAATAACTATATTACTAATATTAATAATAAGGACATTTTTGTGCGTTAAAAAATCTATATTTGTATACAATCGTCAAATTTTAAATCCCCACTGCATGGGAAAGGCCCATTAAAATGTTAAAAGGTGTATAATTCAATATTTAATAATATTTTCGACAATAAAAATTGAAGATTTTGCGATATTTTTGAAGTTGCAAAATGTATTAAATGAATTATAAATGTTACAATATTAACAATTCTGACTTTTTTTCAGGTTGTTGAATGGAAGTGATTAGTAATTATGGTTTTCGACTTACTCGGTAAACTTTTTAAATGAAAGTTTTCAAACAAGCACCAATGAGGAGGGAAAAGATTTTAGATTGGAAGGAATTACATTATGTACCACATACGAAAGCGGTACGTATCGTCACGCTTACCTATTCTAAAAAGTTATCATGTGAATGTGTTGGAATGTCTTTCTCGCACGGATAAAACCGGTTTTAGATAACGCAGAACATAGAATTTTGTGTAGCTACCATTTAAAGAATAGACCGCGCAAGCGTTTACGTCACCGGAAGTGAAATGTCAAAATCAGTTGCCAAACTTACATTGAAAAGTTTGTTAGGTCCTTATTTTCAAACCAGATATATTTATTGAATTAAAAATGCTGGTATGGTTGGCATAAGTGCTTCAGTTTTCGTTTGGTATTCTTATACAACTACTTGTGATTAGCAAGTCGGAAATATTCAATGATTTCTGGTTTTTTTTGAGGTTATGTGGGTTTTATTGGTAAATATCTGTATTTTTGCACATTAAAGAATAATTTAAGCAACGATGAACCAATATGTGTATGTGGCAAAAACGAACTGCTACTATACTATATTTAAAATCTGTCAAATCGTTTTTGAAAAAACATGTTCTTTGTATCATAAAAGTAAATATATGTTTTTGAAGTGCTTTTGATAAGTTTTTGTAGGAGTAATGTGAGGAAGGAATATTTAAAAATAGTTGTTAAAAGGATGAACCTGAATGGGCCTTTCCATGCGGTGGGGATTTAAAATTTGACGGTTGTACATAAATATAGATTTTTTCAACGCACAAAAATGTCCTAATCATTAATATTGGGGATATAGTTATCGAAAAATCTTAATTTAAAGTTTTAAAATTGAATTTTTTCATTGGTCAGTTTCATAGTTCGTCACGATGAAAGTATCCTATCAAATTTGACTGAAGCTGGCAACATTGCTTAAGACTCAATGTAATTTAGGTTATAAGGTTATCTAAATAGAACTTTAAAACTTCTAAGTATCTATGTCATTGTTCCTAAGCGACGGAATAGTAGATGGTTTGAATCTCATTCCCATGTTGCCGGTTATACATAAAATTTAAAATTCAGATTTCCCGCCTTTTAAATCGATTTTATTTTTTTTATAAAAAACTGAGAGGATTTAGAAAAAAATTTTTTGGGAATCTGTTAATTTTGACTTACTTCATTTAATTATGCAATAAAAAAAAATCATGGGAAAGGCCCATTTAAGTTACACGAGGAGCTGCATGAACAAATTACAATTTGCCATTCAGAATCAAACGAAACTTACAAATGGTTGATGACATAACATACATTCATATTTTGCATCAAATAAAATTACTCCTACAATTTAATTTTTGTTTTGCATTGATGCAAACATTTCTGCTTTTATAGCATATATAACATGTGCTGATTCAACCTCTGCTGAACGATTTTTTTCATTAACTTCTATAAAACATTCTTCGTTGCTCTCGACACGGATCTAAAAAAAAATCATCGTGAGTCCATTTTCCCCATGAGTACATAAAAAAAATTTGTTTGCATACATTTCTACGAAACGCTGCTGTATTTTTATACACGTTTTCGGTTCGTTATGGCTACTCTCAAAATTCCCCACATTTTGTTCTCCTTTTTCCCTCGTTGAACTAAAATTTGCTTGAACCTACTGAAATTTCTCTAGACCTGGCAGCACTGGCGCAAACTAAAGTTTGTTTGGAAACTGTATTTGACATTTCGTTGGTAATGACATCGCGCTTGCGCAGTCTATGCACACTGAACTATTAGTTCATATGAACGGAATTCGCCATTATGTATTTGGTATTAATAATTGGTTGCGATCGCCTGAAAAATATTGTTTATTACTCGTCGCTTAGCATCGCGTCGTTTGGCCTCGTCTGTCAAGCGGACACGCACGAAATCATCGACTTTCCGTGCTCGCAACGAAATATACTATTTGTTCAATTTTTGTATGAAACAATGGCGAAATGGAATAATTGGTACGCGAAACGAAATGACATTTTTTTGTCGATTTTAGGTTAGAACGCTTTTCTGGTGAATTTGTTGTTAATAGTAGTTGTATAATGTCGATGTAATTTTTATTCTTATTTTTTTAGGTTGATGCAGAATGTTTCGAAAATCGAGCGTTGAATAAAGAAATAAATGGAAATGAAAATAACAAACAAAGAAATGGAATGAAATTAAGAAACGTAAAAGGCGGAACAAAAACGATGAAGATAGGTTTGTGAAGCACGTAATAATTTAGTCTCGACTATTATAAAACAGTTTCGTTTCAGATGATATGGCAGAATGCAGAAAAGGTTCCCGAACAGGCCTTCAAATATCGAACTGACCACCACCACCACCGAAACTGGTACGGTTTCCCACGACCTCGTGTGTCATCTTCAGCGATCGCACGACACGTCCGAATGTCCATATCTGTAAAAGCTAGGGGTAGCGTAACGACGAAACTGGTTTCGATTATACAACCCCGAAGCGACGACCGGTGGTAACCTACCCATAGACGAGCAACAATACCTCGAAATTAAGCGAAAGTTTTAAAAGTCTCGTTCGTTATTGTTTAAGAAAGGCATATTCGAAACGAAATTTCCTTTCACTTCCCTTTTGATGTAGCGGCGTCGCGCCGCGTCGTAAGGGTGGTGCGCGCACTGTTTCATTTATATTATATGCCAGTGCGATATTAGATATGCAAATGAAGCAGAGCCGCAGCGCCTCCGGCACCAGCACACTCCACTAATTGGCAACTTCTTAATGTCGTTTATACTTACTTTACCAGGCAAGGCACGTCTCTTTGATAAGTTCACTTCACTCTATTCTCGTATAATTGTGTAAAGAAGACATTGTAAGAAGGGACCGGCGGGCTGCTGGCTTCCCCGAAGATGATTGGAGAATACGAATCTTGTTAAAGCTGAGAACGACGTCAACGCGACGCCCGACCCCTACATTCGTACAACCGACGACGACATTCCATTACAACCTGTACTCCATCTCGTAGCTTTTCAATTTAAATTTAAGAAAAAACGGCGTATTTCAATGTATCAGCGTGAAAATAACAAGCATCGCCGCATCCACTATGTATACGGTCAATTTCAGTTTTACGCACCCCTATTTACAACTGGATTCGTTTCGTCCGTCAAGAAACTGGATTTTTGAACCGGTTGGTCCGACGAAATGGAATAAAGAAATAAAAAACAGTGGTCACTGCCGGCGTGAAACAGGTTTCGTCGTGTGAGAAAGTTGAGTTCAAGAAAGGGTCAGTTTCGACCCCTCGGTGCTATCGACCACCCTTTTTATTCTACATATTTTTTAAACCTTGTCCATTTCTCCTCGTGCTCGTTGTGCACGTAACCTGATTTTCAAGTTTCGCGACAGTCGGTTACACTACTTTTACCTCTGGTCTACCGTCGTCGCCGATGGTCAGTTCGATTTTTGATTTCGCTGTTGTAACATCGCGTTCGGGGAGGTTCGATCACTCGGGGTAAGTGAAGATTTCCTTCTTTCGGCCGGTCGCTCGAGCGGGTGGTTGTTTAATCGACCGCAACGATTCCATTCCGGGGGTGAAACGTTCAAGACGACGTCGCCACCGCCGCGTCGGTCTTACGAAACGGGGGTTATTAATATAAAATTAACGGCTAATAAGATTATACATAAGAGCGGTGAAAATTTAATCAATTTCTATTAGAGCTTATAGAAAATCGGGTCGGGCGCACCGGTTTGCGAAACGCAAATTTCAATCGCAAAACAAAAGACGACGTAAATTTCTTCCCAAAAACATCTTCATCTAATTTCGGCGCAAAGTTCGTCCCCTAGTCCCGGTATAAAACCAACCCCTATTTAAGAGGCGCCCCGCGAAAATCGCCCCTAAACTCGCGGGCGATACGAGCCGGTTTGCGACGCGACGCCCCGACGGGCTAATACAAATAAAGCTCGCAGAAAACTCACCCCCTTTCCTCGCGCAAACGGATGCCTTAGATTTTATTTAAGAAACAAGCGCCCTTATGAACCGGCCGGAATAAGGGCGAGATTCGGTTGCATTTTTCGGGGATCAAAATGGCGTGGTTCATTTAACGCGAGGGGGCTCGTCGTTAGGAGGTATTAACATTCGCGAGCTACGTTTGGATTTCGGATTTCCCGTCGTCGTCGTCGTCGAGAATTGTTTCAAGTTTAAGAAATAAGGGCGGGGGTGGCGAGATTTCGACGACCCCTCACGCGAATTAGCCCGCAGATGTTGCAATTCGAATCAGGTATGCCTTTGGGCGACAACCCTTCACCCTTCACGGTTTGTCAATTTTCTTTACGTCTACCTACGAATATACGATTTTCACTAATTACTAAAATATCGTCAATATAGACATGTTTAAAATCAAATGTTGTTTGAAATTTTGATCCAAACGTATTTTGAGATTGACTTGTTGGCGAATTGCTGTTAAACGATTATCAAAATAAATATAACAATGTTTACGCGATCAAGAAATTATTTGGTTTCTGTAATAATTGATACTTGTGTATTCCAAATTATTACTAATTTTGCTAAATTTTAAAAATTATTTTTATTAGCTAACTACAGAAAATTGAAAAAACTTTAACGCTTGCCATAATGTATCAAAGAATTAGAAAAAGTGAAAAAGTTTGGACTATTGTCAAAGCCATTTTCGTTTGATCCAACATTTAAAAAAACATAATTCTTCATCTTTTAGTGTACTTCAGTGTTCTTAAGTTGCAATATGATTAGAAAGATATTTTCTAAAAGTTTGTAAAATTTCTCTACAATTTGAAAGTTCTCGAATTTTAGATAGAGAATAATGTCGCATAAATTCGGAGTTCGCGAGAACGAGACCGAGACCGAGACCAGGCCGATCTCGGTCTCGGTCTCGAAAAAATTTCCTTGGTCTCGATTCCGGTCTCGGTCTCGAGTGACGAGACCGAGACAAGACTATGGATGATTTTGGTCTCAGTCTCGAAAAGTTTCGGTCTCGGTCTCGTAGATTTCCCTTTTGATCGAATTTTACAATGTTTCTCTATGCAACTTCACCAATGGAGATGATAAATTACTATGAGCTTCAGTAGCGAACGAGAAAATGTTTGTATGAATTGCAACAATTTCCCCCTTTCCCCCTTCGAACCAAAACCAGTAACAGGCTGTCTGTTAATGTCATCTTTAATTATTTTTAATAATCGTTATTTCATTCTCACGTACGCGTTGATAAATCGGAAATTGTTTTTAAAATTATGACTAAGAACTGATAATTAGTTCATGTTAGAACTAAAAAAGCGTAAAATATTCGAAAAAACAGCATAATATTGACTTTGTCCAGATTTTTAAAGAATATTAGACACTTGAATGAGTTTCAATTTTAAGAAAATTTTTTTTAACCAGGTATATATATGTTCATGAGCCAAACAACTGAAAAGTATAAAAATCATAATCTATAATCATTCCGATAATACTTGTGTTAAAACCCCACGAGTAGTTTTTTTTCAAACGCTTATTTTACTTATGCGTTATTGCTACATCGCAAAACGAATTTTCTTACGGTTTTTTAACTTTATCAATATTAATGTTCAGAAATAAATTTGTCGAGTGAGAAGGGTTTTTTTCAATCAACGTTTCGGCAATCTAATCGAGTGAGAGTTGTCTTCTTTTTGTTAATTTTCTGTGATTTAAAGTGCAATAAAAAGTATTCGATAGAAAAAGTGTCTGACAAATAAATTCGCAGAACAATTTGTGAATTTTTCTGTATTCCGAACTGATTAAAATAAAGTGTGCAAAGAAATTTTTGCTCAAGAAAAGAATGAACAGCATTCATCACGCTTTCTTTATACATGAAAAATTGAGTTGATGTTACATTGAAGTAACATCTTTTTTTGTTGATTTTCTTTGTTTTGATGTATTGTCACCATTGGCTTCAATTTTTGCGAAGAACATCGAACAATCATGATCTAATGAAAAAATTATGTATTTATGTTTACTTAATAAGTAATTTTCGTTTGTTGAATTTAAACAATTTAGTATTTTCAACACATAGTAAATAAAATAGGCACTAATTAATAAATTACAAAATTAAGATTTCGGACGAAAATCATCTATGTGCAACAAGGGAAACGCTCATAACAGTCCACCTTTATCTATTATGCTTGTAAAGTTACAAATAATGACATAAATTCGAAAAAACAAAAACACGTTAAATTTTGAACTTACAGAATGTAAGAATGACTCATTTGATTTTTTAGAGATATCAAAAATGGAAATTAACAAAGCAGTAACTGTGGAAAGAGAGGAAAAATTGGAGAACAATAAGTGGATAATAGTAAAAAACTATACATAAAATGTTTTTTTCGAGATCGAAACTGAGACCGAGACTAAGTTGATCTCAGTCTCGATCTCGATAGGTCGGTCTCGGTCTCGGTTCCGATTGTAATATTGCGGTCTCGGTCTCGATTTTAGAGACGAGACCGAGACCGAGATTATGGTCTCGCGAACCCCTATTCCGCTGTGAAGATTTTAAAGATGTTCCGAAAGTTTTTAATGTGTTTAAAGAAATCGGAAATAAAATTGTCAGTGTTTCAAAAACAAGGCGGAATTTTAATCGATTGTGATGGAATTTCAGTAGCCGAAAATCAAAAAAAAAATCCCAATCACAGGAAATTACTTCAATTCGTATAGAAAATTCGATTCATTTTAAGGAATTTCGAGCAGTTTAACTTTTCGTCAATCGAGAAACTTTGTACCGAAATTGCGCTATTTCTCCAATAGATTTTTGTTAACTTTACACACGACGATTTTCAAATCTACGCTTCTTTATAGCATTTTTACATATTTTTTAAAAAAGATCATTTTAAGTTTAAATGGTTTTTGTTTCTTGTTATTTTTATTTCTAATTTTTTAGTCTTTAATAATTTTTTTTCAGGTAAACGTTGTCACTGTTATGCATTTTTTTCAATCCGTTTCATAGCAATCACCAGTCTTATAAAAAGGTTTCACTCTTCAACCTGGGAACATATGCAAACATGTTAAAATTTCGTCTCACATTGAACCAGTTATTCAGGATTAAAGTGCCCCGTCCAAGCGATACGTTTAAGTTCATTTTCACACGACTTTCGTATCAAAAGAAAAACGCTTTATGGAGAAACTTGTTTCTTTGAATTAAACTTATAAATTTATACATTTGGAAACAATATGTTCACTTACAAGTCGCAGAAATTTGTGTGTCAAAAATATTTCTATGCTTTAAATACTACAATTTGTTTTGTTAGATTACTTTCATCTTTTTACAGTTACAGAATGTAGGAATAACTCATTTCATTTTTTTATAGAGACATCAACAATGGAAATTAACAAAGTAGTAACTGTGGAAAGAAGGGAAAAATTGCCAGAACAATAAGTGGGTAATAGTCAATATACTATGCATAAAATTTTTTTTCGAGACCGAAACTGAGACCACCTTAGTCTCGGTCTGAGACGAACTCCTGTTTACCAGTACTGAATGTTACCTATTTCAATTGAATTGCGACTATTTGGGTAACAAAAAAAAGTTGAAGAATAATAGAAACATTGAAACATATGGCGGATGCGCCGGGAGATTTTATTTTTCCGTATCGAATAAAGCATTTATATCGGGCGTCGCTTTAAGCTTTCACGCTCGAGGTAATATTTATAACGGCGCGACCCGAAGGGAAAACAAGCTTCTACGAGCGAATTTTCATTTCCTTTTTCGCCGGGAACGACGGTCCCGGGGAAAATTCGATAAAAGTGGAGCTAAGTGGTAATTTTCCGGCGGGCAACCGTCGAAAAATTATATCCCGTCGGGCGCGCTTTCCCGAAATTTCCCTCTCGTAGTAACAAACAATCAAACAAACAAACAAAGAACGCTAGGTCTCGTATATAGCCGTCGTCGTCGCGATTGATGTTCTATAGTTCGTCGACAAAGCGTCCCTTATATATTGAAAGCATCTCGTCAAAGCCGGGAATCATTTATTCGGTTATTTCGCCCCCCTCGCGCCAGCCCCCCGAAATTCGGGTCGTTAGCGGGACCTCCTTCATTCGAACGTAATTTATAAAGGAATAACTGAGCGCCGAAGACGACGACGACGACGACAACGACGACGACGGTTATCGGCGGTGTAGACGAATTGCAAATTTCGCCGGCGCGATAATTATTTTCCGTTTTGAAACGTTCCTTGTTTTCCCTCTGTTCGTTCCGTTCTCGCGTCATTATTCCACGAGTTTCGACGTCAGATGGATCGCAGTTTTTCCTCCTCAGGTAGTTCGGTACCTACCTACTAACGCGTACCGGGAAAAGCTTTTACGACTTCCGATAAGGGTTGAAATATCGCGTCTTAGAAACGCCTTCCCGGTCCCACCGAGACTCGTAGGAACGTTTGACGTTATCTGGCTTCCGGAACTGGAAACTCACGTCTACCGATTTAAATACCCCACGGGAACGGGGCGAATTTCCCGATAAGGAATGCCACACGAGGAACGGGCGCGCGAGGAAATAAAGTATATTATTATTACTTCGATATAGGGAATCACGGCGGGTAGTTTCCGAACCCCCCGCAATCGATTTTCTTTTATACGTACAAACACCGCCATTCCTATATACGGTACAGACAGACAGACCCATACGTACATTACTCCCCGTAATAAAGGCGGCCGAGATTAGTTGAAGGGCTAGAAACTCAACATCCATCATTCAGCAGATATGAATAAGTAAAGCTGCCGTAAAACTTTCCGGAGCGAAACTCGCGCCAGTCTTGCCGAGCTCAAATTTTAATTAGTTTTCGACGAAGTTTAAGTTGATGCGCCCCGCAAACTTCGCTAATATTAAAACGGAAATTAAAAGATAAGAAAATAACGACGACGCCGCGCGCCATCTATCTCGTCGCCATATTATTCGGGCGCCGCTATCGAACTCGCAATTCTTGATCGTTTTTTTCGTGCTCGACGGCCTCCCGTCGACTTCCTGAGAGCTTCTCAGCACGACGCGTTTCTAATCTTGACGCAAATTACCTTTTGTTTTAAACAATCCCTCTTCTACACGAGCAAATCGGAAATAACGTTTCCTCGCAACAATACAACCCATTAGTTGAATTTCAACGTTGATTCTTTTCATTTCGAACCGGCAACACTGCTCTATGTCAAATGTCACTCCGCTCTAATTTCCATTAACCCTGGGTTACATTTTTCTACCAAATTTGACTCAAAAGTTGTTCAAAGTATTCCCGCCGCATTCACCATTTTGAAATAACGAAATTGTTGAAATGTCGTTTTAATAATGACTGACGACATAAAAAACGTATTTGAAATCACAATTTCAAGTCTTCGAGGGTGGTTTCAAGTTACAAATTATTTAAGATACAAAATATCTTTTCGATTTTTAGATTACAAATCGAAAGTTACTATCGGCAAATGACTGTCGCTGAAGTACCTATTTCCGTTATAGCATATTTCATAACAACTGCAGAAAGTCTTTCATGCGATCGAGGCGAAGCGAAGCGGAGCCGAGTGATTCAGGCGATCGCAAAAATGGAGTTGCTTTGAAAACACAAAATGGACGTTTCATCCCATAATTTAATTTTTATCTTCCAGATGGCGTTCTGGCGATAATAATAGACAACTTTATTCGTTTATGTTTTCTTTTTCGATTTCTTAGAAATAATTTTTACGAGTGTTATATAGCAGCCCTCACTATTTCTGGAGGGATACTTCCGTCACTTTGCATCTTATAAACGTTTTTTTCGGTTCAGATAATACTTTAACCATAGAATATATTTCTGATCTGTGGTGACAACTTTAAATCCAATTCGTCTATGACAACCAAGTTGAACGAAGTAGTCCAAATCAACTCCTTTTTTTAATGTTGGATATATGAACTAAATTTCCCATTTATGTCTGGTCTTGATGTTTGTACTACTCAAGATTCAAGATTTGACTACGCGACCCAGAAAAAACCCAATTTGGGTTATTTATTCAATTGAATCAAGTTATCTTTTTCGTTAATACGATATGTTTTCTTAAGTTCTGGTAGCTCATCCGCGTTACTAATATTGAATAATATACACTTCGCCCAGAAATTAAAGGAATAAAAAAGTTTTCTAAATTACGTAAAGTTATGTAAAACCACGTACGAAATTTGTTCCTACGTACTGTTGTACAAAGTTGACAGTTGCATGCAACTGTGCGGAAATGTTTTTACCGCGCGGGTAAAACCGGTTTGATCCGTGCGGAAAAGTCGTGAGACCAAAATGAAACCTACGCCAAGTAGAAATAAATAAATGAGAAGTGTACTTCATATACACTTTTCACAAAAAAAAGGTTCCTAAATTTTTTGGAAATTTTCAACAGGCTGTTTTTCTGTGAAAAATAGTCGTACAGGAAATAATTTGAGGACCCTAGTTTTAGAATTTTTTGGAGCACTGGCGGCAGTGCAACTCTTGGATAATGCACAAAGAAAAAATTTTCTACAACTTTTACCTTTTTTATTTCACTAAAAATAGAACGCATAGCTTGTTTATTAACTTTCAATATGCGTTTTACGGGAGTCAGATACGATCATTTGTTTTCGAGATATCGAATTTTGAATGCAAAAGAAGCCTTTTCATTCAACTGGCGATATCTCCGAAACTATTGGTCCCTTACCGAGCAGTTGAAATTTTTCTTTTTTTGCAGAAAATTTCCTTCAAAAATCTGCCATGCTTGATTGGAGGAAAATCTTGTCCCACATGTAACTTTTTCGTGAAGACAGAAAAAAAAGCCATTTTCCCTTTTTTCGGTTAATCGTCTATAAATTCAGTAATATTAGGGGAAAAAATTAGGTTATAATCAAATTTATCAGTCCAATGTACTCCAAAGGCCTCCCTCAATTTCTATATTTGTCGGTTCAGCGGTTTTTCTGGACCGATTTATTGAAATTTTGAAAAAATTGTTCCTTGAACGTTACTCTTTTTATCTTTTTAAAGATCAATACTTTTCTTTTTTTACTTTCTACTCAATTTTGAGTTTTCGGAAAATTTATTAAGGACAAAAGTCCGAGAAAGTTTCCTCGAAAGCTTCGGAAGTATCCACATAAATTATTTTTGAAAATTAAAAAAAATTTTGTCTCATTCCTTAAAATTTTCTTTAGAAAATATCGAAAAAAATTAATTTTGAAAATTTAAAAAGTTATATAAAACTGAGAGGCCATTCTTTAATTACCTCACTGGAGCTATGAACATATTCAAACCTTTATTTTTTCGAAAAAAAAATTGAATGAGAGTAAATTTGTTATCTCTACAGGTGCGTTTGAACGGTGTGGGGTTGAATTTTCTACAATGAGAAATTTTTAGAAAATTATTTTTGATTTTTTGAAGAATTTAAAAAACACCAAGAGGCACTCATATAACCCCACTCCGTTTAAACGCAGGGATATCAACTTTAATTTTATTCAATTTTTTGTTTTCGTGTGTTTATGTATTTTTTTTAATTTTCCGAAGAAAAAATTTTTTATTTCATTTTTTCGATATGTTCTGAAGAAAACATGTGAGACAAATTTTTTTCATTTGTTTTCCAATTTTCACAAAATAACTTCTGTGGAAATTTCTGAAAAAATTTTCTTGCGTTTTCTATTGTTTAATCAATCTTTCAAAATCTCAAAAGTGAGTAGAAAGTATAAAAAAAGGAGTTTAAGGAACAAAAGTCTTTTTCCCTCAATATTTTCAAAATTTCAGTCAATCGGTCTAGGAAAACCGCCGAACCGATATACCTAAAAATTTGGGGGGATTTTTGGAGTATATTAGACTGATAAATTTGCTTATAAATTAACTTTTTCCCCCAATATTGCCGAAATGGGGAAAATGGCATTTTCTTCTGTTTTTTTTTTCACCTTAACGTTACAAGCGGAAAAGTTTTTTCAATCAAGCATGACAGATTCTTGAAGAAAATTTACTGAGGTTGCCAAGGGACCAGTAGTTTCACAGATGTTGGTAGTTGAGTAAAAAAGGATCCTTTTGCGTTCAAAAATGACTCATCTGAGTCATCATATCTGACGCATATTGAGTCTAGGTGGAAGAAATTTTTTTATGCCCGTAGAATGAAATAAAAAAGTAAAATAAAAAGGTAGGAATTGCATTGCTACCTATGTCCCAAAACATTCTAAAACTAGAGTACGACTATTTATTACAGAAAATTGCTTAATTTTTGCCCGGAGTGTATATGAACTACTAAACTTGTCATCTATTTCTTTCTACTTGACGTACGTTTCATTTCGATGTCGCCACTTTCCGGCACGGATCAAACCGGTTTTATCCGTGCAGAAAAACATTTCGGCACAGTTGCATGCAACTGCCAACTTTCTACAACCGTCTCGTCGATTACATTCACGTTATTATCTAAAATTTTGAACAGTGGCGGTTTAGTTTTTTAATATTCTTTATTTGAGCTCCGCAAATCTTTAGCTATTGAATTTTTTAGTTCGGATCCGTTACATGTTTTTTTTTTAATCAAATTCGTTATTGCCGCAATATCAAAAGTTGGATAATAGTTAGTAACTGTAAGTAATAACGGAAAGGATATGAGTAGGTACAGGGTGTGACGTTCAACCCAAAAGATCCAATTATTCTACGACAATGGCTTCGTATATATCTTAGATAGGAGAATTCGAATGGAAAGACAAGTCTGAAATTGAATTTAAGGAAGATGGGAAAGCGTCGGCGAGGCGTTCGCGCGCCCCTTTCGATTAAACAATTTGTAAAAGCCGGTCGGTCCCGGGGATAAAATCGAGCGCCAGAAGAAAACTGTCATCAACATATTACGGCGTCAGCGGTCCCTCGGCATCACGTGAAAAATGGCCGGATACTTTTAACTCGAGCGAATTTTAAACGGCTCGTCGGGAATTGAAAGCCTTTTTTCTCCATTTACCCTCGTTTCCGGGAAAGTTTCCACGACCGAACTCGCTCGCGCGCCCCGTTCTACAGTCTTGATATTCCGGCGATTTCCCCGAGAAACTTTCCTAAAATAAACAGTAATTTCCTTACCAAATTGCCAGACTTATTTGCAGAAGCTCCGTCCCGACATTTTGCTTAGCCCGGGTTACATAAAATGTGTATATGCTCCCCCAAGTCTTGAACTTCTTGTTTGTTCAGTCTATGGGAAAAAGGAAAAAAGCTACTCGCTAGTCGCGTCATTTTAAACAAAGTTTCTATTTCAGATTTCCACCCCCAACGAGATGTTACAGCGATCGGACTCGCCGAAAATTCAAAAAAATTAACTCCACCAGGGAATAAAAAAAACAGACTACGATGAAACAGCTAAAAAGGTGAGTTTCGCGAACGAAAATATCGCACGCGGAATAAAAATCATCCCCCCGAGTAGGGAGAACGAAAGCAAGCACACCCCAGAAAGGGGAAGAGCGGCGTCGGACCTTCCTTGAACGAGAGGGGTGAGAAAGTAAAGAGGGGTAAATCCTAGCAGTCGGAGGGTGTGGCTTCACGTAAGAAATCAATGATGCTAGAGAGCTGTGTGTGTGTGTGTGTGTATGCAACCCTTGAAGAATGTACGTGAGTTAGTTTTCTAATGTGGCAACCGTTCTCCCTCATTTCATCCCTTCCAGCGTGCCGGCGGTGGCGGAGAGTGGTTTGTTATCGATTTCTTTCCGACGTCGAGGAAAAACGCGCCATCGAAGATGGCGCATTCCCGGAAAGTTTTCGTGCGTGAAAAGCACTTAATCAAGCCCTCCTAAACGGAATTGCGACCGTGCAAAGGGGCAATACTTCATCCCCCTCGCGCGCTCTCAGGAAAACTTGCAAGTTACGCCGAATTTTAGAAATTCCGTTCCCGGCACCAACCCTTTTACAACAACAATTTAATATTTCACCGGGGAAACTAAGAAACTCCTCCGACCCCCACATAATTCATAACTGAAATTGCGAAAATGCCCCATTAATTTCTGCACTGATTTCCAACGCCCGAATCGGTGGGGATGAATTTACATTTAAGAAATATGCGCGGCAGCCCCCCAAATTTATCGTTTTCTTCCCTTAAAGAATCGCCCTTCATTAACCCTTTCCCTTATATTCATTCGTTAACCCCGAAAGCACTTCCTAGAATCCATTTCTGAATTATATATATCCTCATGAATCTCAAATTTCCGTTTCCCGGGGGCGCGAACAACCCCACCGCCGCCGCACCGTCGTCTCCGATTTCATATATTTTTACGCGGCGCGCATTAACGACATTTTATTTTCATTTTATTTTTCAGCCCTCGCAACCAAATCCACGCTCGGACCGGATGCAACCCTAAACTGGCGGCGCTCTTCAAACAACCCCTCGATTTTCGCGTAGGTGGCGATCCGCAAAAATCCGCACAAAACGGACCTAATTACCCCGGAAACAACCACCCCCACGGACTTTCAATTTGAACAGCTCGCCGAATTAAATGGCTCGTTAAGGGAAAAATTCACTTTACCTCGACTTCTACCGCCGATTTCGGGGGGAATTTTAAGGACTGTTAACAAATCTGAATACATGTAATGAGGACTCCGGAAAATCGATTCCAATTTCAACAAAATTAACCATCTGTCATTCCTAAAATATATTAATATTTACTCGAAATTATTTTTTCCATTAACAAAATTCAATGGTGGTAGACAAAAAATCCGATGAAATATTGTAAAGAATAAAAGAAACATTCTAAAAACTGGACAATCAAAAAAATCTGTTTCTCATAAAATAACTACAATTTTTTTTCATTTATCGAAAAATCCCTTAATTGCCAGAATACTGAAACAATAAAACGTTAACACAAGTTATTTACTTAAATTTCGCAGATTATTCGAAACATTTCTCCAAAGTTTACGACTTTTTGTTCTATCCGAAATACATATTATTCCATTTATAAATTAGTTTGTACATATTTTGCCACTTTTTCAAAACATTTCTTCGATTTTCTTAGAATCGCAGTTTTTATTTGTTTAAAATGTTTTATAACCTCATCAAGCGAATATCGTATTATTAGTTTTCGATGCTTAAAATTTTTCATATTTCCCCAATTCTACCTCCAAATTTTAAAACATTCCGAGTCCAAAAATACCAAAAACACTTCTAAGAAATGTTAATAGTGAAACAATTATTTTTTCGCACTGTACCATTCAAATTTAAAAAAGGAAAAGTGTCGAAAACAAAATATTCGTATCAAAATTATTACTTACGATTGGTCAATTCGAAATAACGCAACCAAAAACAAAATTCACGTTTCCCGATAGAAGAATTTATAACAATTACCAGGGGGGCACCCAAACACGTGCCCTCCTCAGCAACCTGTCAATCAGTACAATTTGGAAGGCGGTGCCCCCCTCCCCCCTAACAGCTTCAGAAACGCGAGAAATCGATTAATTCTTTTTAAGAAAATAAGTTCGGGTGCCCCCCAAAAATCAATCCTGGTTACGCCACTGCTTCGATGCGATCTCAAAAACACAGAAAAATAAACCGCAAAAGCAACTTTCAAACCGTCAAAAATTGAATAAAAAATTTCGAAATGTCTATATAAAATAATACTTTCTTCACTCACAATTTCAAATTCATGTATGAAGATATTTATAGAAATGAACTCAAATTATTATTTTTCTATTATACATACATAATTCTTTATACTTTCTGCAATTAAAAAAGCAGACTATAAAATTGAATTGGAATTAGTTGATCGCAAGCAATAAAATACAATTACGTAACAAAAACATATCATTGAAAATGAAAATTTGAATTGCAACTCATAAACTCTGTCGAACTCTCTCGGTAATGTGTTAACTTAAATTTAATTCAGCTATTTTCAAAATTCCAAAATTCAAGACTACAAAAATTAAATTTTTAATTTGAAATTATTTGTAGAATATCAATAACTGATTAAAACAAAATGCGCTTAACATTTGAATTACAAAACAATATGAAAATATCAATTCTAAATCTAATATTCGACTACACGTACAAAACTATTGTGAATACTAAATTTAAGCTTGTATCGAACCTTATTATCTGTAAGCAATCTTAAGTTCTCAAATATGTACATATTACAAAAATTTCTTATTAGGATATACCCAAATTAAGTCAAAATACAATCAAACGGTTACAACAATTTTGAATGAATTAACATCACGAAATTGAATGTTTTTCCACAAAAATTTTTATTAAATGAAAAACGTAATTTCGAGTAAATATGAAATCACTTTCTTTGTAAATGAAAATATTCAATAGAAAATTCGAATTAAAATAAAAAGTTTTATTTGAAATTGAAACAAACATTGTTAAAATAGAAATTTCAATCGCCAAACGAAATATCCCTAAATAATTTTATTTTGACTAAAACTGAAAATAAAACACGCAATTAAAAATTTACCATCGATATAACATAAAAATAATCGTCCGACGTCATTCAATCCGAAACAAACTCAATTAAAAACCCTCCAGAAACGATAGGGCCGACAAAAAAAAATCCGCTGATCGTTTAATCCGCAAAAAGTCCACCCGAATCGAGGCAAATTGATTACCGAATCCATTTTAACCCGTTTAAACGGAAAAGGGTGCTAACAATCCACTCACCGCCGCACCCTCCGGAACAGATTTTTGCGGACGACGCGCCGAAAAATCGCCCCGCGTAAAAAAACGATTCATCTCCCGAAACGGGACTGACACTTGTTGCACGCCGGGGAAAAAAAGCGTTTCCCCTTTTTCCCGAACCTTCAGTTTTCAGCCCCGGACGCTCAATTAAAACGTAATTTTTCTTCTTTTTTTTTTGTAAAACGAGTTATTTTTAAGTTAGTCGTTAAGTATTTTTCACCATTTCCAAGAGAATCGATCATCGTCTCCTCCCCAACAACCGAAATTCGATTGGAAATTGTCAAAAATTTTGTTTGTTAATTATTTAGAACATTCCACAATTCTAATTAGTTGGTTTTATTTATTAAGTTTCCGATTTAGTTTTTTTAGGTAATTTGTTCGATTTAAAACGTAAGATTTGTAATACACATACAACTGTTTATTATTAAGGACATGTATTTTAGATGTTTAAGTCGTCGTTTGTTTGTTTTTTTTAATTATGTTTTAAGATTTTTTTTTGTATTATTGTATTTTTCTTTGGTTGCGTAAATAAAGTTTTGGAAAAAACCTGTTTTGTTGTCGTTTTAGTTGTTTTAAAATCAGTTTATCGGAGATGAAGTTCAATTTGGTATGCAACCAATCAAACAGACGCTACGTTTCGTGTTGTATTGTTTGTTGCATACTTAGACCTTGCTAATTTAATTTATTTCAAAGAAAGCATCCGTTTTCTTTCAATTTGGAGAAAAATTATCGAGGGGATGTTTAAGAAAAAGAAAAATATCGTCACGTATCATCGCATCTTGATTAGATGGAAATTCCGAAGTCTAATGCGAATTAACGATTCATTAAGGAGAAGCCTAGGAAACTTTAACTGAAGATTAAATATAATAGTTAGTTGGAACGTCGCCGAACTCTAATGTCACTCATCGCTTAAACGTCACTTCCTTAATTATCGCATTAAGAGAGAAGAGAAAGGGTGGATGCCGTTTCCATCCACCCGATCCGCTCAACCCACCACCACCCCCCCGTATTGTACCCCGCAGATGGGTAATTCGATTCATCCGGAGAATTCGATAGGTATCCCCGCAAAAGTAGAAAACACCCTTTTGCGAATTAACTTTCTTAGCTCGCTCGGGGGGGATCGATTTAATTCGATAAATTCCGGCGACGAATTAATAGGACGCGATAAATTCTACGTTTTATGTGTCATTTAACATTCTAAGGAACTAAAACGGCTCATTTGTTCCAAGAGATCGTCGATTGGGGTGGTTGCAAAAAATACATCGCAACCCCGTAGGGTTGTTTGAATTATATCGCCATCTACGGCAGAATAATTTAAACCGAGCGAATCTTCGCATCCGGTAAGGGAGGAATCTGCAACAACTCGAATACGTACAGAAATCTGCTGGCGCTGCAACTCATATTACAGAAACTATTTTTGGGGGCTCCAAAAAAAAATTATTAATTATTCATTTTCCGTTGTTTAATCATTACCGAAACGGTTTCTTAATTAATAATCACCGAAACGTTATGAAACCGCGTTTTAATAGTGAACCGTCACTTAGTACGTTATCGCTGTTACAAAAAAAAGGACGTAGTACTTCGCGTTACTTAAGTTGAAACACAAAGTAGCTGTCAAGTATCGCATAAACGTTATAATGGTAACCCAGATAATTCTAATGGATTCGATGAAATCCAGTTAAACAATACAGTAAGCGGTAAACGTAAGTTTTTTTTACTTAATTAAAATTCTATTTTGCGTGTTTTAGATGATCATCTCGCTTCTTTTCATTGTTGTTAATCGCGCTTTTGCTTTAGATTCCGATTGTTTAATAAGTGAACGATGTTTGCGAGTACCGACGAAAAATTTGCGCAGCATCGGATCGGACTTTTTCGAAAACTTGACAAACGTGGAGGATTTATATGCGACCGATGGAATGTTGGAAAATATCGAATTCGATACTTTGAATTTAAAGCGTGCGGATTTTTCCCTCAATAAAATAGAAAAATTCGACGTTATCATCTCGGAATCGTTGTTCTATTTGAACATTTCTCATAATAAGCTGGTGGATTTAAATATTAACACAACGAATAGTTCGAGCCTCGAAATTCTAGATTTATCTTACAACGAAATCGTTCATTTGACGTCAATAACTGGTTTACGTAATTTAAAAACATTAGATTTAAGTCATAATCATATAGAATTCATCCCACTTTGTATATCAAAATTTGAAAATTTGCGTTATTTGAATTTATCGTATAATCGGTTGTTTAAAGCGGAACTGGGTTACGAAACAAAAAATTATGTTTTCGAAGATCGTATCGATCTATCGACGCTTTACCCTCTCAGTAAATTAATTATTTTGAATTTAAACGCGAATAACTTAACCAAAATTGATTATAGAAAAGTATTAAACGAAATTCCCAATTTATCGACTTTAAATTTGCAAAATAACCGTTTCGATTGTCGACTAGTCGATAAAATGTGGAAATTCTTCAAATTAATTGGAAAAAATTTGGGCGGCGATGAGAAATGTAACGAAAAAACGAACATTCGCGATTTATGCTGCGTGAATAAGGAAAAACGGGAATTTCACGCTTTTATAAACGATTTAAAAGTAGGCGCGTCGCTTCCTGAATCAACGACAACGTCGACAATAATAATAACAACAACAACATTAAAGAATAAAAATAATTTTGAAGAAACTATAGGCGAATTTGAAACGAAAATTAAATCGCTCAATTCGAAATACGATGTTTTAGTGTTTTATTTTAAAATTATTGTATTTGTATTACTTTTATTGTTGGTGCCTTTCGTATATAAAAGCGTGAATTTCGTGAAACGTTACTACAGGAAGAATGTAAAATTAAATGACGATTTCGTTACTTTAGAGGAATTTCATTAGTTATTATATGAATTTTTTATGTAAATTTGATTACCGTAAATGTATTAATGAATTTGTGTAATTTCCGCGCAATATTATTAATAATATAACGCTTTCAAGTTCATAAAGAAATTTCGAAACCTTTTAAGATGTTTAATTTTTAGAACAAAAATGTTTCGAATGCAACACTTGCTACGCTTCATGGAGTATTGCTGGTTGCATACCGCAAAATCTAATATATGTATATATATATATATTTCGTTCGAAAAATTATCAGGAATTATGAAGGTCCTAAAGGAATAAGATGAAATTGTGCAATTGAACTTGCCGTATTAAAATTTTTATTCATTACAACGTATTTGTGACTTCGTCTTCGTCCAACAATTCATCGCCCACCAACAGTTCATCTTGTTCTTCTTCTTCCAGCGACGGTGACGTCGGTTCGGGCGTGCTGGTCACCTCCCTGACCTCCGGGAACATCATCCTCGTTCCTTTCACGTAAACGTGATACTTGCTCACTTTCAACAACTCCAATCGATGTCCCAATTCCGAATAATCGTACCGATCCAAATCGTTGCCGGTTAGATCCAAATACTCCAAGCCGGACCTCGACATCATCAGCAACGTTTTCATTTTTGGATTGGTAATCAAATTGTAACTGAGATCCAAATTCACCAAATTCGTTAAACCGATAAAGGTGGAATGTTTTATTTCGGTCAACTTGTTATTGTCCAAATGCAACGAAGCCAAATTTGGAAATTTGTTCAAGATACCCATGGGAAGGGAGTCGATTTCGTTGTAACTCAACACCAGTTTTCTAAGGCTCCACACCGACGGAAATAGATTTAAATTTTGCAGTTTGTTGTGCGATAAATCGATCATTCGTAAACGCAAATCCTTCGAATCGGCATTTAGGGTGATCGAAAGATTTTCCGATTTTAGTTCGTTCATCGAGGCGTTTAAGTAAATCAGATTTTTATTTATTTCCAACGATAGTTTCCTTAGTTTGTTGTTGGATAAATCTATTTTACGTAATGAAGCTGGTTTTAGAACGACACTGTGAAGGCTGTTGTTCATATCGTTCACCGTAAACTCTTCCAAATGAGGTAATCTTTTCATGAGTTCGGGCGATATTGCGGTTAGATTGCCAGAAATTTTGAGGGTTTTGATTAGTTCGTGGCGTTGACACATGTTGAACAAGGTACTAATATCCAAAGTACCGTTTAAATCGGATATTTCCAGATTGACGGGACAATGGTCGAGACGTGGACGCGATTGGAAACGGATGGACTGCGCGCCAAAGATTAACATTTGAAGCAAAAAGGTCGTTGCAATCATACGACCCATCTTGAAAATGAAACAAAGAATTTTGCATTAATATGCACTAGTAAAAATTTCTTACCTCAAATAAATTCATCTTCGCGTAAAAACCGAGACTGCTCTTCCAGCTAGCCCACGAGCAGGTTAAATAGTTTCCAAATCTGATTCATAACGCGCCGTTGACGACTAATAAGTAATCGATAACATTGTTAATAGATTTCTTTTGTTTCGATCCCAAAATAAGTTTGAGTCATGAGGATAGTGATGACGGAAGACGAAGGAAGGGTGGCATGGCATGGCATGTTCATTAATTCGCCCCGTTTCCAAAGTCTTGGAGTTATTAACGTGAGCCAATGAGGAAACGGCTCGTCTATTTACAATGGAGGCATTGTTTCCGGTTCCCGTTTTCGCCAGATATTCAATTTTCGTTTCTCGAACGCGAGGCGGCGGCGGCGGCGACGGCGTCTTACTTTGTACCTACTAAAAGGGGGTGCCCCGGCACCAGCTGCCTCCGCCGCCGCCGCCGCCGCCGAACGATCCCCCAAACTACCCCACCCCTACTGCTGATCAATACTGAAGATGCACGACGACGACGAGGAGGAAGACGTCCCGAAAGGTTCGCGACGATGACGACGTTTTGGAAGGTTCGGAAATACGACGTCTTAGGTCGGATATTTGCATTTAAATCGAGTTGCTCGGTCTCGGGGAGAGGGTTTGCTAATGTTGATGTTAGTTTATCTTTAACCCTTTGGTTTACTTTAGATATGTATATGTTGGAAATTACTGGCGGCCATGTTGTTTGTTGATTTTGGAAATTTATCAACTAGCTCTACACCTATATATGCTTAATATCCGGAATTGGTTTTCTCGAAATTTGATGAATTTTTGCATCTTAGGCGTAATGTCAACATTCAATCGGCAACAATATATTGCTAAGTGTCGAGCTCCATTTTTTTTTTGTAATTCTTTCAGGCATTCTTTTTTGTGTTTTGTTATCTTTTCCTGGTGGATTTATAATTTATCAATTTGTTTATTTGGCTTTTCAGGAAATGATGATAAGAATTATTTTAAATGTATCTTAAGACGCTTCGAGAACTATCCCTTCGTTAGTTTTCTATAAAATTTTATGAATAAATTAGTAATCGTTTTGCTGTTTCAAGACATTACTAATTATGAACAATTTTCCAAAAAAACTTATTTGGAAAATAATCAAAAATAGACTACACAAATTATACAACACTCAACAAAGCGATACACATCAAAAGAAAAAGGATAACATCGCCAATTTCTATATTGGCCTTCCTCATATCCCAGCAATATCTAAAAAAATAGAAAAAATTTTAGAACCACGTCACATCAAACTTGCTCACAAACCGATCAACCAGATTAAAAACCTATATACAAAAACAAAAAGTAAAACACCAAAAATGTTTATATAGGGCAAACAGAACAACATCTAAAAGACAGATTGAATGCACATAAATACGCCACAACACAGAACACGGCATTAAGAAAACATAGAACAACGGAAAAACACAATATTGATTACGAAAATACAAAAATAATAGATTTCGAACGACAAAAAAAGCCCAGAGAATTCCTAGAAATGATATACATCAGAAAACAACAAAACGCACTCAATAACAGGACAAACATAAAGAACCTTAGCTCAATTTACGAGACACTCATCTAAGAAAAAAAAAACATCAAAATAACAAAGAACATCCAGCACAAAATAACTTTGAATTACTAAATCACAGTCTAATCGCCGCTATTTTGATTATATTTAGAATTACTATAATTGCAATTGTCATAGTGACATTCAATTTCTAATGTGAGTGAAATGTTCCATAAAATTGTTTATATTCTAATTATTTATAAAATTTTATAGAAAAATAGTTCTCGAAACGTCTTAATATACATTTAAAATAATTCTTATCATCATTTCCCGAAAAGCGAAATAAACAAATTGATAACTTATATATACATATATATTTAACGGAAATATTTTTCTTTCGTACGATAATTCTATCGAATAAAACTTTGCAAAAACATTTCCGTGACAGCGAAATAATTGATTTCGAACAATACCCTCGCTTTGACAATCATATTCAATGAACAATCCAGAATCGTGCGACGGAATCGCGAAAACGATAAATGTGCCTTTTGTTGTATTATTTAAAGAAAGAAACAATGTTTTCTGTGACAACACGTTTAAATATCGAAAAGCGTCATTGCCGTCGTTGATTTATTTTTCAATAATTTAAAGAAAATTGTAAATTAACACGAGTTGACAAATGAAAACGGGAAGAAAAAAATGTTAAATAATTTGTATTTTCAATATATTTAACCAATTTTCATTAAATTTCCGTAAATTTCGTTCGATTTTACGATAGAGGATATTATGCAATGTTGCCACGAGGTCACGGAATTCAAGTATTTCGCGAGGCATATTAGTGTTTCAACTTTTTGAAACAACTCTGTGAAATTGTTAAGCAATTTCCAAATTTTCTTCCCGCATGTAACATGTTATGCGGCATACTTTATTATCAACTAATATTCGAAATTTGATATTTCAAAAGAAAAAAGCTTTGTCGGAGGCTATAAAAACTGTTATGTCGTATGAAAAATCGTAGATATGCCTTTGGAGTAAAGTGCCGTTCCCTCCCTTGGATGATTAATGTCCTCGGCATCAAATTTTATCTGCAGGAGGAAACGATGGACTTTCCTCCTGTCGTTTACAAATAACTATTAAACATAGCGTTTTACGACTAACTATGTTAGTTCAGAAATTATTTTTGCATTCATTTTTTTTCACGATTCTTTCAAACAAATCTCGAAATTATTGAGCCAAAATTCGATGAAAGTATTGGGGAAATCAAACATTTTTGAAACGATTTTCGTGTTAATTTTGGGGGAATTTCTTTTCAAACAATGCAATTTGTCTCCCCAATTCCACTACTTTTCTATTCAATTGTGTCGTTCAAATTGAACGACTACAGACACCAAATCACGATTAATGCCGAAACCCGGGATGAATTTCGTGAACATCGGCGATATTAGGTTAAACAATCGGCGCCTTCGGCCGAGTGGGGCGGAGGGCCTTCAACCGCCTTTTTTCTTTCTCTAATTTCATCAAAACCCGCACTGATGTGTTTGTTTGTTGGATTTTCCTGTGACATCGTCAGAGTTCGTTGAAATTATATGTAGTTGGGGACATACGCTTACAATTGAAAAGAAAGAAAAAAGAGAATGATTTGGCAGAACGGGAGGTATACGCTTGCAAATATTCAGTGTAACATATCAGATACGTAATGAAGGTTGCAACTAGTACAAATTTATTATCCGAAATTCGTTCAGCTTTTCGATCGTTCGAGATTACGATTTTTTTCAAGAACAGTAGGTCTTAGCTCTGTTCATGAAATTACGATGTAACGTTTGGTAAAAGATCAAAAGCAGAGCTGAGTTATCACTTATCGAAAAAACGGTTCCTCAGAAACTGTTCATTTTAGACAGGAATAATAAGCAAAGGGATTGAATAGTAAAAAACCCAAAGCGTTGGGGGTTTTAAAAGTTTAATTATATTACAAAAATTTTAAGAAATCTTTGATATTTTTATGTTTTGACTAGGATTTGCTCCAAAAGGGCAATTTGTGACATCTTCATCGACAAAGTCAATCATAGTGAAAGAATATAGAAGTATAGCTGAAAGCATATTGAATGCAAGATATACGCTTTCAATTGAAAAGAGAAAAAAATATATAATTTGGCTCTGCTAACACCAGAACGCGATATATACGCTTGCGGATGAAGATTGCAACTACTAAAAATTGATTCATATTATGCTTAAAAAATTGGCAAATTGTAATTGTAATAAAAATTAAGAAATTTCATTTGTTGAAATTGTGCTTACACTCATCGGATTGGGACTCATACGTAAAAATACAAAACGTGGCGCTCGTCATCTGAGAAACATATGTGTCGAAGATATTGCATGTAAAATTTATCTCAATGTCAAATATTGTTAATTACATCAATTTTTGCGTCGAGCAAACGAACAGTTCTGCTTTAGCGTCAGGAACACAATGCAGTGAAGGGAACAGAACAATCGGTGGTAGCGCTTCTGGACTCGAAGGGTCTACTATCCAAAATGCTTTCAGCTTTTCGGTCGTTCGAGATTACGATTTTTTTCGAGAACAATAGGCCGTAGCTCTGTTCATGACATTATGATGTAACGTTTGGTAAAAAATCGAAAACGGAGCTGAGTTATAACTTATCGAAAAAATGGTTTCTCAGAAACTGTTCATTTTTGACAGGAATAGTAAGCAAAGCGATTGAATAGTAAAAACTCAAGGCGTTAGGAGTTTTAAAAATTGAATTATATTACAAAAATTTCAAGAAATCTTTAACATTTTTATATTTTGATTAGGTTTTGCTCTGAAAGTGCAATTTGCGGCACCTCCATCGACAAAGTCAATCATAGTGAAAGAATATAGAAGTATAGTTGAAAGTATATTGAATGGAAGATATACGCTTGCAATTGAAAAGAAAAAAAAATATATAATTTGGCTCTGCTAACACCAGAACAGGATATATACGCTTGCAGATGAAGATTGCAACTATTACAAATTGATTCATATTGTGATTAAAAAAATTGCCAAATTGTAATTGTAATGAAAATTAAGATAATTTGTTGAAATTGTGCTTACACTCATCGGATTGGGACTCATATGTAAAAGTACAAAACGTGGCGCTGGTCATCTGAGAAAAATATGTGTCGAAGATATTGCATGTAAAGTTTATCTCAATGTCAAATATTATTAATTACATCAATTTTTGCGTCGAGCAAACGAACAGTTCTGCTTTAGCGTCAGCAACACAATGCAGTGAAAGGAATAGAACAATCGGTGGTAGCGTTTCTGGACTCGAAGGGTCTACTATCCGAAATGCTTTCAGCTTTTCGGTCGTTCGAGATTACGATTTTTTCGAGAACAGTAGGCCGTAGATTTATTCATGAACTTACGATGTAACGTTTGATGAAAAATCGAGTTATCACTTATCGAAAAAAAGGTTTCTCAGAAACTGTTGATTTTAGACAGGAATAGTAAGCGAAGCGATTGAACGGTAAGAAACCCAAAGCGTTGGTGGTTTTAGAAGTTGGATTATATCAGAAAATCTTTGCATTTTTATGTTTTGTTTAGGTAGTGAAAGAAAATAAGAATCTTTTAGATGTCGCGCGATATAATAGAATTCGAAACTTTGGGAATGGGAATGAAACCTGCCGGACCTGAGGGTCAACATAAAATTCAAATCCGTTCAATTCGATATAAAACTCGTTTCGTTCTCCCCTTTTTTTCTTCGAGAAAGACAAGTTTCTAGAACGATATTCGACGTCGTCGTGACGGCTGTTATATTATTTCGATTCCCTCGGTTTGACCATTGATCGGAACTCGTTCGACGACTCGTTCGTCCCGAATAAAGTTCTTTTCCCACGAAATCGTAACTTTATTTATTCGTCCAAAATTCCCGTTCTGCCTTCGTCTTCGTCACATCAAACCCCCCGTTAGAATATTAATATACCCAAGTTCCCGAGTTTGCACAATGTACGTCTTAGATGTGTCTCTCACGTCTAATCCGGATTGATGTATGCGTATGCGGGGGTGGTTTTGAGACGCTTCGCTCGAAAAGGGTGGTTTCTAATTCGCGCAAAGATGGAAACAGACGTTTCGCCTCCCAAAGGGAGCTGTGGAGGGAAAGCGACGTTATCAAAGAAAATGGAGACGGTTATTTTATCCGAGGAAAGGGTTGCTTTGCCGCTGCTTCCCGACGTTCCCCGAGACAATGCTTTGAAAATGTACGCTCGCTCCAATCTCCACAGTCTTGCTTGAACGAGCAAGCCTTTGATCGTGTTCGAGTAAAGGTTGAAGGGATCGTTTTTTGAATGCGTCTTTTACTTATGCGCACACTTATTTAAGCAACCGTATCGAATTATCTCATTTCCCGGCCGTTATCGAACCGCTTTCAGCCTCCAAGAAGCAACCCGGGAAAAATGGGGTGGTGGGGGTAACGAGAAAATGGCGGTATTTCCTCCTTATATCCTATATTTCCTTGTCTCCCGAATATTTAACAGGTAAGTGGTGCGGTCTCGCTTCCTCCCGTCGAGTGGTCGATTTGGCGTCTCTCTTTTTCAAGATGCGCTGCCCCGGCGTCGTTCCGTCTCTCTCCGCTCTTCCACGTTAGATATTTAACATCTCTTTCCAGCACGGACGGAGGTGAGCGATTTTCTTTGTCTCAAACCGAGATTCCTCCCATTTTATATAATATTGATTTAAGATGGCGGCGGCGCGCGACGCTCCCACATTTTCGCGTCTTTTCTCGCGGACGCGCGTCAGAGCGAGAGGGAAGATGGACGAACGCGTGGCGAACGTCGTCTCCCTTCATCCGGCGAGGATTTAGTTTGGGGCGCGCTTCGAAGTTTTAGAATATATTAAAGTGGTAATCTGAAGTCGACTGGTTGAGTGGAATTTCCCGACGTTAAGTTAGATTAATACCTTCGAGAATTTCCTGCCGTAGTCATTATTAATGCTCGGCGGAGTCTTGAGACGTACGTGTAATTTAAGCCCTTTCCTAGTTTCTCGGAGATTAACATTTCAAATATAAATTAGTCGAGATGCCATCCGGCATCGGCCCTTTCCACCTCCGCCGTCTAATCTTTTCTATGCGCGAACGGTTGCCAGGAAGTTCGCCGATTCATTATTGAGAACGGCAACGTCGCTTCGCCACTTTCGCGATGAAAAAAAAAAAGAAAAACCATCGAGAGTATCGGAATAATATTTCACTAGTCGTTAAAATCTCCGAACAATAATTCCCATTGGAAGTTGGAATTCCCCTCCACACACGCTCATTTTTCCATCCCTTTTCAACCCCGACCATTTTTTCCCTCCATCCTTTTCTCTTATTCATCGCCGAAACCCGCCTAACGTGCGAAAAATGAAAGAAACGCGGCGCCGATTCGCGCATGTCTACAAGGGAAAAACGGAACGTTTTTCTTTTTTGACGACGTTCCTTTTCATCCCTTTCAGTTGATGAATGGAATTAAAAAGATTTGTTTGTGTTTCGGGACGCTCCGCGTCTGGCGTCAGTTCCGCCTGTCAATAAAAAAAGGTAACTTATTTTGTATTATTGTTACAATTTTTTTTGTTTCGATATACGAAAGTTGTTTCGAAAAGTTTCCAACTCCTTGAATGGTGAATAACGAAATGGCGCGCACCACGGGGGGTTAAATTCGTGTCGCAACCACCCTCGTCCCTTGTCTCCGGGCGAGCGAACACAATATGGCACACGGCCCGGAGCCTAAACAAACCATTAAAGATTTAAGTAGCTATATTTCGAGGGAAATATCCAGATTCATAGCGCTTCTACGATACAAGCCACCCCTTAATGGCCACGAAAATCTTAAAGGAGACCCTCTAATGGCTGAATAAATTTAATGAGGAGTCGAAACGCGACCGTAACTTAACCCCGCGGAAATTTACGACGCGAAACGCCGCCGCCGCCTCCTCGGGGTTCCATCCACCGTTTTTACAATTTCAACCCCCAATATCGATCGATAATACCGAGACGCCTTTTATCGAAATACGAATTTCTAATTAAAGTAGTTCGGGAAAGTTCGTAGTAACAATAAGGGATGCTGTCGACGGGGAGATACCATTCGTCGAGCCGGAGGGGTGGGTTAGAGGGAAAGAAGGGGCGGCAACAGTATGGCCCGGGAACACGCTCGGCATAATTAATCATAATATCTAAATTTCTCCATGACAGCAACCATCAGAGTCGCTTACTTAAGGTTTATGTAATTTCCTTGGCGAAACTGAGAGCCTTCGCGACGCGATCCCCCACTTTACGACCCCCCTTACGTCCCCGACCGCCCTTCGGGGTTAATTATTCGATTTCTAATTTAAAACGTTGGATACGCGAATTTTAACGATACTTCTAGGAAGATTACGTGCTTTTGTTGTTTCTCAAACATTATGCACAATGCGCAGTCGCACTGATTGCATTCGAACCATAGATTTATAATAAGCTATTCGAACAAGCTTTGTTCTAAATTCATTCGATGGCTACAACATTTTTTTCGGGTATTTGTGATTCAAAATATTTCACAAAATTGCGCTATTTCAGAAATAATTTGGATGATGAATTAAAAGTAGTGGTTAAAAAGTTTTTGAGCGATTAAAATTGTTTCTCTTATTTCCAAAACTTTGAACCGAAGAATATTTTCGCAGTTATAATCGAATTAAAAATATTTTTCGTTTTGTAAATATCTTCTGAGAAGTAATTCGTTTTTGCTTTCATTCTTCCAATTCATATTAAAAATTTTAATATTTTACTCCGTCGGACGTTGAAAGAAATGTTTACACTTTAATTTTTAATTTTAATTTCTTAAAATGCTCCTTCGCGATTTCAAATTATTGTCTTAGATATTTCCCAAAAGTATGAAAGAAAGAGTGGAAAAATTGTGATACAAAAGGTATTCATAGAGAAAAAAAATCGATTATAAAATTATAAAAGGGTAAAGAAAATATAAACATTTTTAATAAAAAATGTCCGCGGAACTTATTTCCATTTGCAAATATTTGATAAAAACTGAATAAGATTTCAGAGCTAAAAGAATATGTCTCAAAACTGTAGAAATTACTGCACGGAGAAAACGTTTGCAACGATGTATCAAAAAATCGGAAAAAGTGAAAAAATTTCCACTCTTAGCAATTTTGGTTTGATTCAACATTGAAAAAAACCATAATTCTTCATCTTTCACTGGAGTTCAGTGTTCTGAAGTTGCAATTTGATCAGAAAGATATTTTCTAAAAGTTTGTAACATTTCTCTCAAATTTGAAAGTTCCCAAATTTTAGATAAAGAGAACCAATAATATCGCATAAATTCGGAGCTCGCGAGAACGAGACCGAGACCGAGACCAGGCTGATCTCGGTCTCGGTCTCTAAAAACGTTCCCTGGTCTCAGTTCCGGTCTCGGTCTCGAGTGACGAGACCGACTATGGATGGTTTCGATCTTAGTCTTGAAAAGTTTCGGTCTCGGTCTCGTAGATTTCCCTTTTGATCGAATTTTACAACGTTTATGCAAATTTATCATTGGAGACGATAAATTACTACAAGCTTCAGTAGAGAACGAGAAATTGTTTGTATGAATTACAACAAATTCATGCTTTCCCCCTTCGAACCAAAACCAGTAACGAGCTGTCTGTTAATAATCGTTATTTAATTCTCACGTACGCGTTGATAAATAAAAATTGTTTTTAAAATTATGACTAAGAACTGATAGTCATTTCATGTTAGAACTAAAAAAGCGTAAAATATTCGAAAAAACAGCATAATATTGGCTTTGTCCAGACTTTTAAAGAATATTAGACACTTGAATGAGTTTCAATTTTAAGAAAAATTTTTTTGACCAAGTATATGCATGTTCATGAGCCAAACAACTGAAAAGTATAAAACTCATAATCTATAATTATTCCGATAATACTTGTGTTAAAATCGCACGAGTAGTTTTTTTTCAAACGCTTATTTTTCTTATGCAGTATTGCTACATCGCAAAACAAATTTTCTTACGGTTTTTTAACTTTATCAATATTAAAGTTAAGAAATAAATTTGTCGAGTGAGAAGGGTTTTTTTCAATCAACGTTTCGACAATCTAGTCGAGCGGGAGTTGTCTTCTTTTTGTTAATTTTCTGTGATTTAAACTGCAATAGGAATTATTCGACAGAAAAAGTGTCTGATAAATAAATTCGCAGAACAATTTGTGAATTTTTTTGTATTCCGAACTGATCAAAATAAAGGGTGCAAAGAAATTTTTGCTCAAAAAAAGAATGAACAGTATTCATCACATTTTATTCATGAAAAATTGATTTGATGTTACATTTGAGTAACGTCTTTTTTTGTTGATTTTCTTTGTTTTGATGTATTGCCACCATTAGCTTCAATTTTTGCAAAGAACATCCAACAATCATGATCTGATAAAAAAATTATGTATTTATGTTTACTTAATAAATACAAGTAATCTTCGTTTATTGAATTTAAACAGTTTAGTATTTTCAACACATAGTAAATAAAATAAACACTAATTAATAAATTACAAAATTAAGATTTCTGACGAAAATCATCTATGTGCAACAAGGGCAACGCTCATAACAGTCCGTCTTTATCTATTATGCTTGTAAAGTTACAAATAATGACATAAATTCGAAAAAACAAAAACACGTTGAATTTTGGAGTTACAAAATGTAAGAATGACTCATTTGATTTTTTAAAGATATCAACAATGGATATTAACAAAGAAGTAACTGTGGAAAGAGAGGAAAAACTGGCAGAAAAATAAGTGGATAATAGTAAAAAACTATACATAAACTGTTTTTTTCGAGGCCGAAACTGAGACCGAGACTAAGGTGATCTCAGCCTCGATCTCGATAGGTCGGTCTCGGTCTCGGTTCCGATTGTAATATTGCGGTCTCGATCTCGATTTTAGAGACGAGACCGAAACCGCTGTGAAGATTTTAAAGATGTTCCGAAGTTTTTAATGTGTTTAAAGAAATCGGAAATAAAATTGCTAGTGTTTCAAAAACAAGGCGGAATTTTAATCGATTATGATGGAATTTCAATAGGCGAAAATCAAAGGAAATTCCCAATCCCAGGAAATTACTTCAATTCGTATAGAAAATTCGATTCATTTTAACGAATTTCGAGCAGTTTAACTTCTCGTCAATCGAGAAACTTTGTACCGAAATTCTGTTATTTCTCCGATAGATTTTTGTTAATTTTACACGCGAAGATTTTCAAATCCACGCTACTTTATAGCATTTTTACATATTTTTTGAAAAAGATCATTTTGAGTTTAAATGGTTTTTGTCTTTCGTCATTTTTATTTCTAAATTTTTAGGCTTTAATAATTTTTTTTCAGGTAAGCGTTGTCACTGTTATGCATTTTTTTCAATCCGTTTCATAGCAATCAACAGTCTAATAAAAAGGTTTCACTTTTCAACCTGGGAACATATATAAACTTGTTAAAATTTCGTCTCAAATCGAACCAGTTATTCAGGATTAAAGTACCCCGTCCAAGGGATACGTTTAAGTTCATTTTCACACGACTTTCGTATCAAAAGAGAAACACTTTATGGAGAAACTTGTTTTTTTGAATTAAACTTATAAATTTATACATTTGGAAACAATATGTTCTATGCTTTAAATACTACAATTTGTTTTGTTAGTTTAGTTTCATCTTTTTGATTACAGAAATTCGAATAAACAAAAACACGGTAAATTTTGAAGTTACAGAATGTTTGAATGACTAATTTCATTTTTTGATAGAGATACCAACAATGGGAATTAACAAAGTAGTAACTGTGGAAAGAAGGGAAAAATTGGCAGAACAATAAGTGGATAATAGTAAAAAACTATACATATAATATTTTTTTCGAGACCGAAACTGAGACCGAGACTAAGGTGATCTCAGTCTCGATCTCGATAGGTCGGTCTCGGTTCGGATCCTAATATTGCGGTCTCATTCTCGGTTTTCGAGACGAGACCGAGACCGAGACTATGATCTCGCAAACCCGTTAAAAATGTTCCGAAATATATTTAAAAGAATCGGAAATAAAATTGCCAGTGTTTCAAAAACAAAGCGGAATTTTAATCGATTATGATGGAATTTCAATAGGTGAAAATCAAAGGAAATCCCGAATCACAGGAAATTACTTCAATTTTTATAGAGAATTCGATTCATTTCAATGAATTTTCGAGCAGTTCAACTTTTCGTCAATCGAGAAACTTTGCACCGAAATTCTGTTATTTCTCCGATAGATTTTTGTTAATTTTACACGCGATGATCTTCAAATCCACGCTAAAGATTTTTGTTATTTTTCTTTCTAATTTTTTAATTTCTAATAATTTTTTTTCAGGTGAGCGTTGTTATGCATTTTTTTCAATCCGTTTCGTAGCAATCACCAGTCTAATAAAAAGGTTTCAGTTTCCAACCTGATGGGAACTATATAAACTTGTTAAAATTTCGTCTGAAATCGAACCAGTTATTCAGGATTAAAGTGCCCCGTCCAAGCGATACGTTTAAGTTGATTTTCACACGACTTTCGTATCAAAAGAAAAACACTTTATGGAGAAACTTGTTTCTTCGAATTAAACTTATAAATGTATACATTTGGAAACAATATTTTCACTTACAAGTCGCAGAAACTTGTGAGCCAGAAATATTTCTATGCTCTAAATACTAAAATTTGTGTTGATAGACTAGTTTCATCTTTTTAATTACATATAAAATTGTATAAAACTTTCATACACTGTGATGAGAAAAGTCGGCCGACGTAGTTAAAACGCAATACAGATTTAGTTTGACGTTCTAGTATACGAATACGACGACGACGACGAGAAATTCATCTGGCAGAAGCCAATCTTGTATTTGCTTTTCGCGTGTCTCTCACGATATTAGAGCTTGTACGTCTCCCTTGATTATAATTTCTGAATTTCGGCTTTCGCCCCGAATACAACCAGATGACGTATTGAATTTCCTTGCGACTCGCTCTAATGGAATTAATTCCGAAACTTGGAACTATGGCGAACAAGATAGCGCGAAGCTCGCAAATGAATTTTAGATTATTTGAATACGTTTTTGGAAAAAAGGGGACGAGCGAGCAGGTGCGAAATAAAAATTATTGCGCATTCGGCGACAATAAATTTCGAACTTTCCATTGTTTCGTTATCTGACTGACGTGAATTACGGTGACGGGGCTGATATTGGAATTTTTTGAATAGAAACTAAATCGACCATTGTTTTCAGTCCGACGATTATTGGTTATCGGAACTTTTTTATTCGTTTATTGAAAATTAAACGGCGCATCCGCCAATTTATGTTCGATTCTTTTCTCCAGGTGCAGCAACACGTGGACAACTTGTCGTTTCGATTTTGTTCCCTTTTCTGCCTTTCTCACGGTATCGCGTTCTCAAGAATCTAAAATAAAACGAGTCGAACGACATATTCGTATAATTTCTCGTTTATCTCGTCCCGTTTGAAGGGGTCGTCGTCGGCCCGACCGGCGCGGCGGCGGCCAGTGCTCATTTCGCTACCGCGCGACAACCCCTTTATTCGACCAGAAATTACCACATCGAGACGAAACGGGAACATCGTCGATAATAAACAATTTCGGATTTCTTCCGTTTGCAACCGTTTCAACCCCCGTCGGCGGTCCAAAATGGCTTCGTTCACTCCCGCCGCCATCGCGATTCAAATTCCTGGAAAACTTTTAAGACGGCACGCGGGGTGGTTTCAGCCGCCGGAATATTCGGTTAACACTTCTCCGCCCGCGCCATAAACCCACTCTTAGGGTTGGTTTAAATAGGGGTGAAATTTGTGGAAAATTCGGGCTCGATCGATTTTCTCGCCAGCCGTTATAGTTTCGCCATTAAACCAAACCCGAATTTGTCGTTTTTTTTTTCGCCGATACGAAAGTCGTGTGAAAATCAGCTTAAAGGTATCGTTTCGATGGGTCACTTTTAAACTTGACTAACTGGTTCGATATATTTGCGACGAAATTTCGATAACTCGTCAAGTTCCCAGGTTATAAAGTGGAACCTGTTACCGTTTCTTGTAGGGTTCCGAACTGTTGTTGAATTGGGAACCGTAGCATATTCCATATTTTAATCACTTATTCGCAATTTGAAAACTTGTTTAGTTTGCTCCATCGCAGTGTTTGTATGTAATAAACCTTTTTTTGAAAAAATACTTAAGCGTAATGAACTGTCATTTTAATGTATACTATATTCGCTTCTATGACAGATGTTGAATAATATTTACATTTATATCATTATTTCTGTGTTCGTTAGTTCAATTGATCCACCGTCAACAAGTATATTCACTTGCTCGATTGCTATTGGTCCAATTTATCATGAGTATACAACTCATCAATAGTAATATCACAAGATCATAGAAAATAACCGAATATTATTCCGAGTCACGAGATGTCATCTGCGAATTGTTTGAAGGATTACGTCGAATGACGAGCGAAAAATATTGTCTATTTTCGATTGTTCGAGTGGTATTTGATAGGATTATACAATGGATGCATTAAAATTAGAATGAATTGTTATTTAGATTCTGTATGTCTATTTTGACATTTGTCGGTCACTTCTGTGACAGATATTGAATAATGTTCGCATTTATATCATTATTTCTGTGTTTATTAGTTCAATTGATCCACCGAAACACCAAAGCGATTACTCACTTATTTATACGCGGTTTGCTAAGGAAAATGCTCAATTGCTATTGGTCCAACTTATCATGAGTTTTATCATAACCTTATAGTTATTTGCGGCAATAATATTTTCGAATATTAATCTAGCAGCACTTGAATTTCTTAATTGAAAAGTTCGATCATGCTATAAGCAAATAACGATGCAAACTCAACTGCGACATTGTGTGTTACACACAGATTTACGTTGTAAGGACAATAATAACATATATACATATATGAAAACTTTACGTGTAAGGTATTATTATTATTTTTTCAACCCTTTCTCGTTTTCCTCGTGTTCCGTGTTAGGGTGCGGAAACGGGAAAATCATAGAGACCCAAGAATAATGCACACCGTATAATTAAGGACCAACTTTCCCAATTTAAACAAACTAAAATCGACTACTTTAACCCCCGCCCGACTAAAACTACCATAAATTTAATCAAAAACAGAACGTATATTAGAAATTCAATCTCGGCAAAGCCGACCCAAGTATAAAGTACGACAGGGGTGAACTCGTTCGCTATTTCAAAAACCTATTTTCTAATAATTGTTCGACGAAACAAAGCTTTCTCTAAAAATAAAACTTTCGTATTAGTCGAAAAATAATTGAACCCGAAACCCCATGTACGAATGTAAAGTAATTACGTCCCTGTCCAGCGAGGTCGGCACCCTTAAAATTCCCCATTTCAGCTACGCTAAGCTTCGGGACCCCCCTTTCGGAGCAGCCACCCATCGCACCTTTCCTAACCACTCCTTAGAGCTACCCCTCGGAATCGAAAAATCAACCCTATCTCATGCCATTTTCAACCTTACACATACCCTCTTAAGTCATATTTAGAAAAGTAGGCGACGTAAGATGCGAACGCCCCGTTTCCATTGGTCGTTACGTCGCCCGGGCAACCCCCTGAAGGGTGGTGCCAATGAAATCAACCCTTCATCTTAGACGATGAGGACGATTCGGGGAGCTAACGTTCGAATACTACTAGAAATAACTAGGCACGAAGCGAGGGGTTGGAATTGAAAAAGGGGAGTATATTTTTAAAGTGTTTCGAAATTGCGGCCATTAAAATCGTCGCTAACAGTTTTTTTGTTGTACTGTTTCAGTTACATACACCTTCGATGGTTTTAGAAACCCACGTTGTAAGGGTTGCCCCAGGTAAAAAAGATCCCTTCCGGGCGCAGAGGAATTACAGGTAACTTGAACGCGGTAATTACAGATTTCTTCAACGAACATTTTTGGGGTGTTCGATCAGAGATTTAATCTACTTGTCACTAGAGGGCGCAAATATCGCATCGTCATTTTAAAAAAAATATTTGAATCAAAGTTTGAATATGATTTGAATGATTATCGAACAGATAAGTAAATGTAGCTATTTCTTCATGTTTTGTTTTAGAATGTTTGATGCGTTTCAATTAATATTAGCATTTGCCGCAATTTTCGTTAGTACTGACGCTTTATTGTATTATTCGTTATTTTTTCTTACGTTTTTGAAGTGTTCAAGCCTTTTTTGTTACAATAGCTTTTGTAATTTTGCAACATTTGCTCGAATATAATAAGAAAATGAACGGCAAAATCATTATTAGAATAATAAGTGAAGATTTTTAGAACACTTTACTCGACTCACAATTGTAGTCTACTGAAAAATTATGTAATAGCGAATGTATAATTCTAATTACAACTTTGTTCACTTGTCGCCATTTATCGTGAAAAGCCGACAAATTTCCAATGTTCACTCAAAGTTTTTCTTCAATATCTGCCTACTTTCGAATGTTTTCCTAGTTTAACGAAAACTTTAAAAAGTTTTCTGGTCTTTTTGCGAAAACTAGTTTTCTTTTCCAAAAAATTGCGCGGGTATGAAAATATTAACTCGAACATAGCGATTTTTTAAAAGAAATTCAACGCAATCCTAATAGTGATTTCACATTGCCTGCTAAAAACGAGAATATTCTCGAAAAGAAACGAACCATTTTTTTTGTTTATCTGTTTGCGTTAATTCGTAACGTGCAGCTGACTACACAATTCGTTCAGAAATTCCTTTCAAAATGTTGTTGAGCACAAAATAACAGTTTCGTTCAAATGCAACAACTCGGCCAATTAAATTTAATGTAATGAAAACACATTTATTTGATTTTAAAATAAAGATTAACTCAAATATCGCAATATTTTAAACGAAATTCATTACAATCCAAGTTTCTTGCGACTCTTAGGGCCCTTTCATATTAGGATTCGTGAATCGGATTCTCGTAGCCCAGATTCAAATGTTACGTTGCAGCAAATGGAACCTTTCAGATTACGATTCGGATTCTTTATAGCTTTGGGATTCTTTATTGCTCGGTTGACACGTTCTTGTGTTTTTTGCTCCGGTAGCCGGATTCAAAACTTACGTTAGAACAAATTAACCTTTTCACATTAGGATTCAGATTCTTTATGAGCTTGCGATTCAAAAACATTTCGTCGATCGGTGTTTTCGGTCGCCGGAATTCTTTACGAGCGCAGTAACCAAAACAAATATGTGTTAAGTAATTTAATCCCGACTTGTTCTTCACGTTTTTTCCTGTGTTTGTCATCAGAACATTGGAGATATGCCCTCCGCAAGGGATGAGTTATATTATTTTTTCCAAACAGGTTTTGGGGTATTGTAACAAACGACGATACCTTTTTCATCACGCTCTTGATTTATTTTATGTACCAAAGTTTTCCTATTTCTGTTTCTATTTTTCGTGAATAAATACCACAAACGCATCACTTCTAATTCATCCATGTTGCTCTTGTTAAAATCGAATAAGGAACGCAAATATGGGTAAATAATTATATGAGAGCCGAGCGCGTTAAGTGGAACAATAATAAAAATAGAGCGGGGTAACGCAACGTCAATCGTTCGGAATTCAGAATCTGTAATATGAAACGCACCAAATTCGTTTGTTTATTAAACAAATTTTATGGGAATCGGATTCAAGAATCCTAATATGAAAGGGCCCTTAATAGTCTAGTTTTCATACTATTTAAATTGTTTAATGGTAGTTTAAAATTTCGATTAACAATTTCTTGAGGATAAATTAACGTTTTTAAAGTTTATCCGTTTGCATTAATTCGTATTATTTAATTCGTGATATATTATTAAAAATATTTGATGAATATTCTTTGCTGAGTTATTCAAATAATGTGCGATATTATTGGGAATGCAGCAATAATTGAATAAGTATACTATTTTTCCTTAAGCTTGAGCGCTTTCGAGATTTATTAATCCCGTCGTCGGAATTATTATTATATTATTATTATATCTTATAATAGACAACATATACACTCATATTTTATATGAAATACCAAGTACAGAATGTAACAAAGTATATATATGACAAAGCAAACAATGTTTAAAGAAAAGACTAGAAAGATATAAATAAATATGCGAAAACAGCGAAAACAGCACTTCATAAATACATAATTTCAATCATGAAGAGAAAAATTTTTGATTGAACCAAATGAATATAAAAGAACTATCATTTAAATTATGAATATAAAACGTAATTCTAATGTTTGAAAATTTAAAGCATTTAAAGAAATAAAACAGAAATTGAAAATCCATCCACAATTTATCAATCGCTTTTGAAATAAAAAAAACATTAATTGTCTTAAAAATTCGTTTTTTCAATCATTAATTCCAAACGGAATGCTTTAGGTAGTATCAAATAAAGAAATTCCAAAACTTTTAAAATTTTATTTCAATTGTCATTTTCATATTTCTCACAATATATAATTTCGAATTTCGCCTATGCACTATAATTTTTCTCGAAATTTGCATTACTTCATTATAAAACAATGAAACATGAAATCTGTGCTTACATGTTGAAAGTAATTTCTCCGAACGAACGAACGAACGAAAAAAATTGTCGTTTATTGTATCGATTAAGAGAGCCGAAGTTTGAATCGCGTCGACTGTCAAACGAAAAACGGGAACGTCGTAAAAAAAACGACCGTCCACTTGTTCCAATCTAAGTTTTTAATGAAGTAGCCCCCCCTTCGCAACGAATACTTCGCGAGGGGGTTGGAGAATTCCCTTCCCAAAAAGTTTTAATAGAAACCGACTTCCTTTTCGTACCGTTTTTCAATGAGATGAATTTTAATTTCGTATATAATTGGAACTTGTTATTTCTCTGGCGCGGACGGGACAAAAATAAAGCGAGTCGGTTCGGCCGAAGGGGGGTTGGGGTGGATCGATGGCGCAGGTTTTCCCGATTTCCTTCTTCTCGGACGACGACGAGCGTCGGAATTTTATCTCTCGCCCTTTAATTTAAGTTTTTGTTTTTCGCCCGGAGGAAATTAAAGGCTGTACACGTTTTCCTATTTTCGGTGCGATGGATTTTTTTTTGCCGTCGGGGGGTCGCGGCGGGGTGGAATAATGCGGAAGATCTGGATTTATTAACGACCGTCCGTCCTCCTCGGGCGCGCATCCCGCGAAGGGCGATTTCGTAAAATGCTAAAATGCTGTGCGGGGTTGATAAAACGAGACAAAAATTATTCGTGAGCGGCCTTTTCTTTCATTCCACTCTCGATGGTTTTAGGAGGGGTTGCAGGGGTGTCCCTCCATCGCATCGGTTCCCTTTTACGAAGAACAGAACGCTACGACCAAATCGTCCATCAAGACGTAATTGTGTCTCGTTCTTATTTTCATTTTCTCTTCGGTTGGGGAGAATCACACAACTTTTTTATACAAAAATTTAGATTTTGAAAGTTTTTCCCTGCTAACATTATCTAACTTGTTTGTTTAGACAATAATTAAGAAACATAACACTCTGTGATTGGAATGCAACAAATTAGGCATTTTCTGTTGCATGGTTAGTTGCACGCGCATTCGAAGGTAAAACGGAACATTTTTTCACATTAAAAAGCTAATAATAAAGAACAAAATTATGTTTTGGGAATAGTATATTTAATAACGAGTGCAGAAAGTCGATGATTTCATGCGAGTGTCAGTTTGACGAACAAGGCGAAGCAAAGCGGAGCCAAGTGAGGCTAGGCACGAGCAATGAAATCTAACTTTCCACGAGTACTGCACGACACTTTTCAGGCGACCACAAAAATGGAATTATACGATATAATTACTTTGCAAACATAAAAAGAATGTTTTATCTCAAGTGGAACTGAATAATTCATTCTTCATCTGCTAGACGGCGTGCTAGCGAACATTATAGACAACTCTATTTTGTTTTTATTTATGTTATTTCGTACTCTTGGAATGGGCCTTTCCCATGCGGTGGGGATTTAAAATTTGACGGTTGTACACAAAAATACATTTTTTTCAACGCACAAAAATGTCCTAATCATTAATATTGGTGATATAGTTATTGAGAAATCTTAATTTAAAGTTTTAAAATCGAATTTTTTCATTGGTCAGTTGCATGTCACGTCATCTTGAAAGTATCCAATCAAATTTGACTGAAGCTGGCAACATTGCTTAAGACTCAATGTAACTTAGGTTTTAAGGTTATCTACGCATAGAACTTTAAAACTTCTAAGTATCTATGTCATTGTTCCTAAGCAACGGAATAGTAGATGGTTTGAATCTCATTCCCATGTTGCCGGTTATACATAAAATTTAAAATTCAGATTTCCCGCCTTTCAAATCGATTTTATTTATTTCATAAAAAACTAAGAGGATTTAGAAAAAATTTTTTTGGGAATCTGTTAATTTTGACTTACTTCATTTAATTATGCAATAAAAAAAAATCATGGGAAAGGCCCATTGTTAGCAATCATTCTCACGCGTTGTATACTTACAGCAGCCGCTACTATTTCTGGAGGGATATTTCCGTCACTTTGCATCTTATAAACGTTTATTTAGGCTCAGATAATACTTTAACCACTTCGAACAATATTAATGATGTTTTATTAAGAAATGATAACCACAGAAGATATTTGTCATCTGTGGTGATAACTGAAAATCCAAGTTGTCTATGATAGCAAGCTGAACGAAGTAGTTCAAATCAACTCTTTTCTTTGCAAATATGTACTATACAATGTTGGACATATGAACTAAATTTCCCGTCTATGTCTGGTCTTGACGTTTGTTTTACTCTTTGACTATAAGGACACACGTAAACCTAACCTAAGTTATTCATGAATCTAGAAATGAAAAATTAGCGAATTGAATAAAGTGATGCTTTTCGTTAAGGGTACGATATGTTCTTTTAAGTTCTGGTTCGCGTCATTAATGTTTAATGAGATATACGAACTAAACTTCTCGTTTATTTCTATCTACTTGGCATAGGTTCCATTTCGATGTCACCACTTTCCCGCACGGATCAAACCGGTTTTACCCGTGCGGAAACGATATTCCCGCACAGTTGCATGCAATTTGTAATATTGCGTGACAATATGTATCAACTTCGTACGTGGTGATATTTTTAATCAACTTAACAAAGTGTAGAATATCAAATTCAAAATAAATTAGGAAAATTGTTCAATCGTTAATTTTATTTATTGTTGCATTACAATTTTTTGTGAGTTTTTAAACGCGCGATATAAAGTAAAATCAATAAAAATGAATCGTGAGCGACGGATGGCGTTTTCTTCCTTCTCAATATCAATAATACATTCCACCCTTTCGCAACGGTGTTTCGGGTACAAGAGAAAGACGGAAACGGGGGAAGGGAGGGGGAGGAACGAGGGGTCTTGTGGGGGGTGGGCGAATGTAAATAGTGTTTTTGTGATATCTTTTTAATGCCGTTTCTGGGTCCTTATCCAGGCGCCTTCATTTATTTCTTTGGCTCGGCGTCCTTCTTTTGTTCCCCCTCGGGGGAACAAAAGACAGCCGTCTTAACTACCTTTTTGTCCGAGAGTCGCATTTCCCTTTGTTTTCCGTATACCGGGAGCGCCTGTTATTTTTCGACGAAAAACGGAACGACGAGGCGACGAGATAAGATTGAAAATGGAAAATACCCGATGGGTTTTTTTTTTCTAGTCGCATATTTTAAATACGTCTTGTAGTCGTCGTAACGGTCAAAACGATGGGGTTGTTGTCGTCCCTTGGCGACCAAAAGGACCTTCGGGCGCGCTCATTGTAATGGTAATCGAATTCGTGTCGACGACGGGTGGTTGTAAAATCGTTGCATTATTTCCATTGACCGCGAACTCCGCTGGAGGAATATGTGACGATTAATTAGCTCGTTAACGGCTTACCACGGGCTCATTAACAAATTGAACTAACTGAGGTAAAATTCCTCAGAATTGCGGCGAAAAAACACCAAAGTAGTTACGAAGGAAAAATTATCGTTTGTTAATTGATAAACTTCCCCTTGGAACGTCGAAAAATTTTGAAAAACGATCTCCTTTGTGTCGCGTCCCGTTAAGGGCTAATTGCCGCGCTTTTAATTTCCAGATAACTTCAACTTTCGACCGACGATCTTTTGAATGCGGAAAATTTATGCCCGCTTTTTATTCGAGATTGCGAGCGGCGCGACGCGGAGCGGAGCGGGGCCGGGGGATTTAACGATAATGCCCCGGCTACAAATCTCCGAGCGGTTTCCTTTTTCCCGAACTTTTGTTCTTGTCACCTTTCGTCGAACGTTCCGTTATAAAGACGGCTATTTCGTTTTAATTTTTCATTTTAATTCGGCCCCGGCCCGCGCGCCTGGTGGGGCGGCGGAAGAAAGAGAAAAACCGCCCGAGGGGCGAGCGAGTAATGAAAAAAGCGGCCGAGAGCGAGCTGCTCCGCTTTCTCTAATTTCGCGTTTGGCCGTCCTAAAAAGATTATTATTCTCTTTTATGAAAGTCCCGGCCTCGTTCCGGGAAAGCTCGAAAGAAAATTGAGGAAAATTCGATCATTTTTCGTGTGCGCACTGGAGAACTTAAAGATCCTCGGAATAATTCGGATTCGTTCCTTTGTTGCGTTATTATGAATTCTTTCGAAACTGACGATGGGCGCGCCGAGGAATTTTCCGAGGGGAAATCGAAAACGAATTTCATTTGGTCGTTTGACGAAACAAATCGAATTTTGCTCTCGTAGCGACGCAGATTTAATTATTTGTTTAAACAAGCCGGCGGTATGCAACCGGCATGGCGAAGGATATGAGCCTCGCGGGTTGCATTCGAACCACAGAAATAAATTTTTCTCTTTATTAACCGAAATCAGCGCCGCAAGTTCAACGGTCGATCTCGTCCGTTATGACCATCCGTCGGATGAACGCATCATCCCTTATTTTCTCACACTGGTCAAACCGGTATGCAAATCAGGGGTCATCAACAACCCCCTTGAAAACCCTTTCTTCTTTCTCCTTTAGAGAACGGTCAAAACCGGTTCCCGAAAATTTTTAAATTTAGGGGTCATCCTTTCTCGATGCAAAGCGAAAGGGGTTGTAGTTTATTTACCGTACCTGCAGGTAAAAATAGTCCGAGGGCGCGCCGAAAACTAAAGTAAATCGTTCAACTTTTCCATTTCCGTCCGTCGAGGAGAAAGATTTCCATTTTCCATGAATAAATGAGGCGTATTGGAAAATCGGGGCCGCGCGGCGTGCGGAAGCGGCGGGGAAAAAAGAAAATTAATCTTCGTTCGGGGCTGCCGCGCTAAACTTTTTCCACTTCTTCTTCGTTTTCCACCTAAGTTGAAGTAAGAGAGCGAAATAAGAAAAGCTTTTCAATATCCCCGGCCGGCCCGCCGTCGATTCCGGGGGCGAAAATCGATGGGAAGGAGCGAATTTTCCTTCGCGATTTTTTCCTCGCTCGGACGCTCTCATCATCAGATTCGTCTGAAATTCAACTTCCACTTGACGACTTCGAAATAATTAGTAGGGACGAATCGGGCCCGTTAATTAAAAAGGGGTTGCTGCATTCTGTTTATCAGAAACAGATCCAAAACTCCGCCGCCGCCGCCGACGAAAAATATTCGTCCCTCCACCCCCCACCCAACCGGAAGGCGAACAAAAAAAATCCCCGCCATCTTCGCAATTAAGTGAAAAATCGTCTCTTCGTAATTCTCGACCGTTTAAATCTTAAATATGGCTCATTTTTCACGGCCTCTGCCTCTGACGTACCCTCCGTGCATCAGCGGAGGCGGCGAAAGAAAAAGACAGTGATAGAAAGAAAGGCGAGGAGGGTAGGTATACACCGGGCGTCGATTTAGGGGTAAAAATTGACTGCTTAAGGGGCACCCCCGATTCCGTCCATTTTCCAACCCCTTTTTTTCGCAGCAGCAGCCGCCACCGCCGCCGCCGTTTATCGATCGCTCGCCGGCCTTTTTCCCTCCGATTGTCCTTAGTCATCGTTTTCCAATGAATTTACATAATATCTCTTCATTCGCGGGGCGCGAAACGTCTTTATATAGATTTCGAATGTTTCGTGTTTACGCGATCAATCATCGACGCAGACGTCGAGGGGTAAAAGTTGCGATTTCGAATTTTCGAACCCCGGAACTTAAAACTCTGTGCTTCGAACGCAACCTTAAATGCACAAAACCGACTAATTGGTGTACGGTTAGTTGCATACGTATAAGTTATTACAAAGCCAGCCAGCGACAATCATAATCTCGATGTTTAATTTTTAATTCGCAAGCTTTTTGCTTCTCTTTTATGAATTAAGTATTTTAACTTATGCTTACGCATAACGCGTAGTCGTAGTAAATCCTGCATTATGCTAAAACGTTGTGTATACGCCGACTTAAATAACGGTTAAAAAGTGTGAAAAAACGCAAATTATTTTGTTTTTAAAGGGAAAAATATCAATCCCAGCTCAATTTCGAATATTGCAAAATGAAACACCGATTATCCTTATTTTTATGTTTTATAAGAAAATCCTCAATCTTATATTATGAGGATTATCTTCTTAGATGATTTCTATGACTCGATTCTCAATTTCTACTTTCAAATGAACCGTTCTTACATTATTTTTTTCGATTTATGAAACTAAACTTTGAGGATTGCATTCCAGTCACAGAACTTTTTATGATGTGATAATTAACCGACCGCAATTGTTTTCCTATATTACGCAGAAAGTAAATAAAAGAATCGTAAATTCCGCGGGAGAGAAAAAAATATATTTCTAAACTACGCCATTTTCACTACAGCACATACTTTAAAAAAAAAACATCCTTCAACAACTCTAGAACAATATTAATGACGCTTTATTGAGAAATGATAATCACAGAATATATTTCCCATCTGTGGGGACAACTTAAAGTCCAATTTGTCTATGACAGCAAGCTGAACGAAGTAGTCCAAATCAACTCTTTTCTTTAATGTCATTGCTGCCACTGCAATTAAGTTAGGTTATCGTTATAGTCAAAGATGTCCTAAGTAGAACAAACGTCAAGACCAGACATAGATCGGATATTTAGTTCATATATCTAACACTTTAGATACCTATATGAACTAAATATCCGATCTATGTCTGATGTTGACGTTTGTTCCTCTTAGGACATCTTTGACTATAACGATTACCTAACCTAATTTATTCATGAATCTTGAATTGAAAAATTCCAATTTGTCACCGAATTAAATGAAACTGGTAGTCCAAATCACCTCTTTTCTTTAATGTCTTTCTTGCAAATAGTATATTTATGGATTTATCTTATTATAAGATCAGTCATGTATTTTATTTAAAAAACTTCAATTATATGGACTCAGAGGTCCCTTGAATGACAAACCGTACTCAGGCTGTCGTTCTTGACGGGCAAGTGAACAAAACCATGAAGGAGTTCCCCAAGGTACGGTACTAGGACCGGTACTATTTCAGATTTATATTAATAGCCTAATAAGGACGACTATTGTTGGTGATATTTTAAGTTTTACTCATGATGAGTGGATGTATTGTGCTTCGGCATGGATTGATCAAGAGAGAAAGTTAAAAATGATTCTTATAAAATACAGGTCTGGCTTAACTTTGAAATCAGTGATTAAATAGAGATAACAGCGACAAATTCAACCAAATATCTTGGAATAATCATTGATTGCCATTTAAAATCAAGTATTTAGTACAGAAATCACGGGGCCGAATATGTAAACTCTACGTCCCAAAACAATATCTAGGAAATGTGACCATATCCATAATTACGCATTGGTGCAATCCCAAATTAGTGGGATGGAGCATATGATTCCCATTTCAGATCCAAAAGTGGATAATAAACTGGCAGTTAACTAGAGACAAATAAAGAAAAAGTTGAAGTTGTTTTAAAAAAATGTTTGTGAATCGATTACAAAAATTATGGTAAAATAAAGAACGAATTAAACGGCAAAATGAAAGAAGATATAGCAAAAAAGGAGGAATTAAATGAAATGGGGAAAAACAGGGAGTACAGTTGTATATTTATTTATTTCAGATGAAATTATGGGGTAAAAAGTATATTAATTTTGGTTACGCACAAGTTTTTGCTTATAAAATATTCAAATAGCCTCTGTAACCATTCATTGTTTATTTATTTGCGAGATTTCAAAATAAATAAACATATATTATTATTGTCTGGTCTTGACGTTTTTTCTTTGACTTCGCGACACAGCAAAACCTGATTCATGAATCCAGAATTCAAAAATTGGCCAATTGAATCAAGTTCTGCCTTTCGTTAATAATACGAATATTAATGAGACAAACAAAGTCATTTATTTCTATCTACTTGCCGTAGGTTTCATTTCCCGCACGGATTAAACCGGTTTTACCCGTGCGGGAAAGACATTTCCGCACAGTTGCATTCACACTTTTTTACAGTTTTCTTTCTTCCGAAAACAAACAGGAATCTACGAATACCTTGTGCAACTGTAATCACACTGCAACAAGCAAACGAAATTGTGTGTATGTAAAAATGAGGGCATTCAAAAAGTATGAATATAAAAGAGCTGATCTGGTGGGGTTTAAATAATCTTCAAACGATTTGTCCCTACAAATAAATTACACTTAAATGTAGTTTCATATATGCTTTATTTCTGTTAATTGGTTTCAAACCACAAAATTTGACGTTTCCTTTTGTCGTGTAAAATATAATTTCGTCTATCACGCTGAAAGTAAAGAAATTCTTTCACGTTCAATGAGAGGAAAGGAAACTGTTAAAATTCAAATCATAAATTGAATAATATGAAAATATTTTAGAATTATGCAAACATGAAAATTTCCACTGTCACCATTCTTGTGTTATTAATATAAAAATTGAGTGCGCTGCGAAGTAAGAGTTCATTTAAATTTGTCTGAATGTTTGATATTTAATTCAATAGCTTACATATGTTACGTTAATGATAAATTGAAATTTAAAGAAAAATTGAATTACGTAAGTAACGATTTTTACAATTCAATAATTCATTTCAATTATATTTGATATATCTGTTTGTTCGAGGTATGTTACAAAAAAAAAAGAAGAAGACACCTGCAGTCGCGCAGGGGTTTTATGATAATTCTGAGTGAAAAGTGTTTGTCATTTCTAGATTCGAATGAGATTTGAAAAGAGCAAATGAAAAGCACTTTACTTTAGCGACGTACCTACTAAAATAAACAATCGAAAATATCAATCAAATGCCAAAAATGGCGCCGAGTTTCCTTTAAAATACAAATTGCACTAAAAGCATTGCATTATACGTCTTGAATGGCTAGCCATTAGTCTCAGGAGTAGATAGCAGAAGAAACGGCATCAAAAAAAAAAAAAAACAAAGTTGAACGAGTTGAGTGGGGGGTCGGAAGGGAAAAAGAGGGTCGGGACGAGTAAACGAAAATAGCCAATTTAAATTCCCCTGTCCCGAGGACGATTCTCTCTCTTCACGTAATCCACCGCCGCCGCCGCCGCGTCCCGAAGGAAAAAGACGAGAACGTCCGACAGTGTACAAGAAAAAGGGAGAACGAAATGCTCACTTCATTTGATACAAAATGTATCCCTTAGATTATACTTTTAATCATTTCGAATCGTGGCTACAAGTATTTTTATCTCTATTTATCTACTTCGTTCGTGCTGCGCCCCCTCGGTCGGTCGGTCGGGGGTGGATCGGCGCAAGAATTTCCAAAGAAAGATTAGATTATGTACTTTGAATCACAGATTGGAAAAGGGTCCGAACCCTCTCTCATTTTTCCGTCGGAATATTAAAACGCGACGGGGCGAAAGACGGCGGAATTTTCCTATCTGGAAAAGAGGAACCGGCGACGCGGCGCCAATTAGAAACATAAGAAACGCGACGCTCGGGGGGGTTAAAAATGAAAATTTTCATCCTGCAGCGAATCGATATTTTTGATGCCGATCCAATTTTCCGTAATTTGCATACCGAAGAGGTTTTTCAATACGCCTCCGGGGGGATGTTTTATTGAAAGTGCTAATGGAGTTTCAAACTCTCGAAAATTGACGTGCCGAATGAAAAATGACGGGCCGGCGTAATAAGTTACAAATCGCAGAACGACGCGCGTGCTAACCAAGGGGTCGGTGGGTTTTTTTTTTCGAAAATTGGGAACGGACGTCATCGCAGCTGTCGCGATTAAAACGCTGACCTTTGTAACTAAATTAGCATACTGACCTGACCAGTTCTTATGTGTCGGGTAGGGAGAATACCCCCAAACTGACCTGGGTTCAAGAGGGAGAGCTAAACGGCCCAGGGACATCAGTTCGCTTCCAGTCGAGAGTTCGGTGAAATCGCTATTTTCTTTTTAGTGTTCGATGTGTGCCTAAGAACGTTTTTAGTGCGTGTGTTCGTGACTCAATTTCTTCTAATCGATCTTTCGAATAATTCTTTTTACATAAGAACATCGAAATTGTGATATCTTTGTGCCTAACGTTCATATGTAAGAAAAATATAATTCGAATAGAAATTTTTTGCGTTATAATGAAAATGCTCTGAAAGTGGCATAATCGTAATTTTAGTTTTCGTTGATTGAGGTTTCCGACACTTTTGGTTGGACTTTTATTCAAGTATTTCAACAAATTTCTCCACAGGTTCTGGAATATAACCGAAAAGCAAGCACAACATTCAAAAAGCTTCTTGAACAAAAATTTTTTTTTAATTGTCGCGTCTTCATTCAATTTGCTTCGTATTTACATGTTTAAAACCACATTTTTCCAGCTTTATTTATGTAAATGTATTTAAAATTAATCTCACATTCGCTTTTAATTATCTCTTATAATTACAGCTAATTCCTTTTTTTTCAGCAAATGTCTTTTACATACATTCAACATTCAAACAAATATGTAAATCGATCAGAAATAAAGTCGCATTAGTTGGAGTTCAGTTATTAAATGTCCCTCTAAAAAAAATTTCTTCCGATCCCAAAAGAAATTCCCCGCGGAGTAGCTTCGTTACCGGGTCGAACGAATCAATAAAATGCGAGATAACGTTCGGAACTTAAAATTTCCTCTTTTCTGCCAACAATCGGACATTTCTGCGGGCGTCTCTTTTCAACCCCTTGCGACCGTTTCTTTTCGACTTGTTCTTTGGGGCGACGGACGGACGGGCAGGCGGGCGGGCGGGCGGAATAAAAGTAGGGTGAAAAGAATAAAGAATGAAGTGGGGGCGCGAAGCGGGTGGTTCGAGGGGGATGAATTTGCATCGAAAAGAGTTGATTGCTTGTCGACTCCGCGACGGCCATCTTACTTCTTTTTATTATAGCGGCGGGAGGGTTGAGTTTTATAACGTTCGGAAAAGTGCCTGCAGTTAAAAATTTTATAGTCGTTCGCTTCTTGATTGCGGGTGACTGAAGGAAATTACGGAGGGCGGAAAAGGGGCAAATAACTATTATTAATGCGAAAAAGAAATTTTAGAAAAATTAATTTTCTGAAAAGTAGCAGTATTGAAATACAGATGGCGCGATTTTTTGAGCAATTACCCGAAAAGTTGGTTACAGAATTCTTCTCTGTTGATATAGTACAACGGAGCTTCGTTACAATGGTGCGGCAGCACCTATCGGGTTCTAAATGTCAACTCGAATAAGAAAAGACACAACTACTGCCATCTGTAGTGTGCCGCCGCGAAACATTATTCGTACAGTAGTTCACTACAATTACAGACAAATTGAGTAGTTTAATCAGCGAGTAGAGAATATTCTCTAATCGCTGACTTAACCATAAAATGAAGTTAGCCCACATAACCCTACTTACGATTTATTTTGTTATACTCTAAAACGTGGAACTTTGTTAATACAAATCGATTTTCTCCAGATAAAAGGTAACATCAATTCAGAATGTCGATGTGAGACCGAATTTATTCGTTTTAGATGGCTAAAACAAAATCAGCGTCTGGCCCCCCTCGGAAACAGGGCTTCAATCGTTCGAATCATTCCATGAATCCCGAGAGGCCTACAGATGGTCTTAAGGGAGTGGCAAAAGTGCGGACGAAAGGCACAATAAAAAGGCTACAAATGTACAGGAATTTCAAGGCAAAACGTGACAAATCTGGTAAAATACTAACGCCGGCACCATTCCAAGGTTGGGTGAATTCCGGAACGATGGCACGCGTTGAACCAAGTCGACGCTGGTTCGGTAATAGCCGAATAATATCGCAAAATGCATTACAGAAGTTTCAGGTTGGTTTATTTTACTAAATTCTTACTAATTCACTAGTCTAGTTGATGAACATTGACTTAGTGAAGTGTTTAAAATTCCAGACAGAACTTGGAGCCGCTATAAAAAACCCATATCAAGTCATCATGAAACCGACTACATTACCTGTAACATTATTAAACGAAAAAGCCAAAAATGCGCGTGTCCACGTCCTGGACACTGAGACGTTCGAGAATGTTTTCGGACCTAAAAAACAGCGAAAACGTCCCAATATCGCTGTAAAGGAGTCGAGGAATTGGTTGAAGTTGCAGAGCAACAATTGACGCAGTACGATGATGAAAAGGATTCGAATATCAAAAAAGATACGGGTGGTGTTAAAGAGCTGCCAAGGGAATGGGTGATGGGAGCTGGACAGTCGAAAAGAATTTGGAACGAATTACATAAAGTTGTTGACAGTTCAGATGTTTTGCTTCAAGTATTGGACGCCAGGGACCCCCTGGGTACTAGATCATCCTATTTGGAAAACTATCTGAAAACTGAAAAACCCCATAAGCATCTCATATTCATTCTAAACAAGGTAATTTAATAAAATCTAAATACTGGAAAAAATGTAAATCATATTGTCCAGGTGGATTTGGTTCCTGTTTGGGCGACGCAAAGATGGGTGGCGATCTTGAGCGCGGAATATCCTACAGTCGCTTTTCACGCAAGTATCACGCACCCATTTGGAAAAGGGTCCCTGATCAACCTCCTAAGACAGTTTGGGAAACTGCATATTGATAAGAAACAAATTTCAGTTGGATTTATCGGTTATCCAAATGTTGGGAAATCATCCATCATCAACACGTTAAGAAGCAAAAAAGTGTGTAAAGTAGCCCCTATAGCAGGTGAAACGAAGGTTTGGCAATATATAACGTTGATGAAACGAATTTACCTCATCGATTGCCCTGGAGTTGTTTACCCTTCGGCGGAAACTGATACAGAAAAGGTGCTGAAAGGAGTAGTTCGTGTAGAACTTGTTAATAACCCAGAAGATTATATAGAAGAGGTTTTAAATCGAGTGAAAAAGGAATATTTAATGAAAACTTATAAAATAGAAGAGTGGTCTAATTCCACTGAATTTTTGGAGAAGTTAGCAAACAAGTCGGGAAAATTATTGAAAAAGGGAGAACCAGATATCGCGTGCGTTGCAAAAATGGTGTTGAATGATTGGCAGAGAGGAAAATTACCTTTTTACGTTTCACCTCCAGGTTTTGAACAACCGTTGTCTAAACCAGAACAAGAAGAAGCATTAGGTGTAATACAAGATTTCAATAAGATAAAAGTTAACCTACAATACGAAGGGGAAGATGTAAAAGAATTGGAACAAGTAGAAAATTCATTGATAGACGAAAGCATATCTGATTTAGAGGAATCTGATATAGAAGAAAATCAGATGGAAGATGATGACAATTGCTCAGACAGCTCAGATTTTAGTAATCCCTACTCAGATATGGAAGAAACGCCCAGCAAAAAATCCGTAGTTGCGACGAGTGGTTCTTTTTGTGTAGAAGAATTGGAAGAAAACGTACCAGTGAAGAAAAAGCTCAATAGTAAACAGAAGAGGGCGATAGAAAGGGCCAACAAAAGAAAGAAAATCGGCAGTAATTTCTATGAAGTGAGCAACGTGAAAAACCGGAACAGGAAAAAGAAAAAAATTATTCAGAATACGAAAAATTGATGTTTTTGTTGAATAAATTTTTAATACCATTGTGTTTTGTTTGTCCCAAATTGCAAAGATTTGATTTTTTACAAAATTGTTTTGTGTGATTGGAGTTCAAATAATAATCGAAATCTGTCTTTATTCACATTCCAATCCCTAGCGGTGGCTAAAAAAAATAAGTCAAATACTTCACCTATTTCTCGCGTTTCTGAATCTGTTGGGGGAGGACACGCCTCCCTCACCTGGTTGCGTCAATCGTAACCATCGTTAAGAAGTACTGAACCAATGGCAATGTATATAACCAATATTATCAGTTATATGTGGTACTGGGCTCATCACCGAAAAAAAAACTCTTCTTCCTCATACTATATTGTAGATCAAATGAACCTTGACATAACCACAAAATATGTTTGAAAATTAGTTATGGATTTGTCAACAAACGATTTGAAAAATCAGAATTTCGTCCAAGTTATTATCACAGACGGAAAATATGTTCATACTAACAACCTAATAAACGGAGAAAACATTATTGTTACAAATATAAAATACAACAAAACCAAACCAATCAACACATTCTTAGATAGTTTATTTGTACATTATTTTATGAGAGAATTGTATACAAATTCGAACTATAGAAAAAAATTCTATAACTTGTGGAAACCTGATTGGTTCAAGATAATTTTACAAACAACGACCGTGGACTTAATTGACTATAAATGGTAAGCAAGAAAGTTTAGCAAAAACATGTAGTAACAACTTTCTTTCCCAGGAATGAAAGAGTTTGTTTGATGGCAAGGGAGAAATGCGAGTTAGACCATGCGTTATCCTGGTTATCCACTTTAGGCGGCGCTTTCTCCGCACTTGGCGACTATTTTGCAGAATGTGCGGAAACTGCGGGAAAAATTTCAACAAATCAAATGAAGTTAGCGCTTCGACTGGGGGACCCACAAATTGTTGCAAGATGTAGGTTATACTTCGCTCTGAGTCTCATTCAAAGAAAATATTTCAAACAGGCGAAAAATATTATATACGATGTATACAGCAAAAGTAGAGCAAACATAGTTCCCGATTTTCGATTACATAAAATGTGTAAAGGAATTTGGGCAAAATTGCAATACGAACATTTCCTGCATGTAAATCATAAAAGAATGAAATAAAACTTACACTTAGTCGTTTATAGATCTGGAATCATATGGCCTTTTATCTTCCTCACACTTCTTTCACTCGGCCTGGTAACAAGATGCTTTCCAAAAACGGTACATTTAATATTATCCATAATGAACTCAAACACGCCTGTTTCTTTTAATATAACTGAAAAACGAAAATATCAAATATTCCTGTCAATAACAGAAATAACTTTACTTTTCAGTTTAGACTCCTTAGTCACTATTTGAAATGTCATTTTCGTTTCTAAAACCAATATACCTTCAAGACCAACTTGCGTAGGTACTTTTGATCTTATCACTTTTATTTGTGCACCTATAAGTTCCGATTTTGCTATAACTGTACTGAAGTGAGTCCAATCGTTGTCTTGATAATTTGGCGCCTTTCTGACTATGTCCAAATTTTCTTTCATATAACCTTTCCACATGTTGTTTATGGGAATCAGGGACTCAAAATCCCAACCATCTTTAGGTAATTTTAACAACCCTTGTTCCTTGCGTTGTTTTCTGGTGATGAATTTTCTTTTAATTTTAACCCTTCTATGTTTTTCAGGACATAATCTATCCAAAACAAAGTTATATTGGACGCTTTTTTCCAAGTCTTTGCTGTCGCCTTGTTGTAATTTCTCTTTTAAGTAATTTTTAATGTAATTATCTCCAACTTTTATAGCAGCTAAACTTTCGTCTGGAAAGTAAGTTACTGGCAATGGTTCGTTCATCGTGTTTAATGCGGACAGAGATCTCTGGCGCGGAACAGCTAAAGCGGATAGATTTCAAAAGTTGCTAAGTATCTGAAAAGGTGGAACATAACCTTTTATCCACAGAACATCCGGAATCTGGATACAGTGGCACTACCAACGCAGTCACATAAGATCTACTGTAGTATGAAACGTTACCGATAGTACCCTGTTAAGATGCTAACCCTAAACGTCCGACGTTTTAGCATTTTCGGGATGCTAATATCGTCTTACTAATTCGAAACTGATTTGTTTTTAAGTTTAGGTTTCGGTTTTAATCTGGTTTTTAGGCTCTATATTTTGTTTTTATGTTCAAATTTGAGTTCGTAGATTAACACTTTACGATTTCATACACTCTGGCAGAGTGCATCGTAGATGTCGCAACCTCTGAAGAAGCTTGTCACTCGCGCCAGCGAAACGTCAGGAAGTGATTCCAAAGCACGACGACCAATGCACCCGAAGGAACGGTGTTCTATATCTACTCCTCCATTTGCGTGTGGAGAACGATTAGCTAGAAGAAATCTTATCGTTAATTGATAATGTTTTCTAATCTACGAAAGTTCGACGACTTATTTATCTGGCATTAAACTTTCTCCTACAAATGATTGAGGCATTTAATTAAATAATTAACCCTTCTCCGTTATCCAGGGATCAATTAATTTTCCATTCATAAATGTATATTCTTGGCAGAAAACTTACATGTGCAATTTCTGTACAAACAAATGATCAAAATATGTGTAGTTAGCATCACTTTTACATCACCAAGTTTGAAAATTTATAATGAAAATATCTTTATCAGCAAAAACATGATAATTTGATCAAAAAATTGGAGAGGTACTCACTCGTAATTCACGCCAAGGCAATAAAAGGCATCGAGTTATATCTGATGATTATAGTTCGCAATGATTCGTAGAGTTCTCAGGTATTTTGTGATATTTTTATCATCTCACGCCGTAGTGTCAGCATTGCGAAATTCCGATCGTTTTTTCGATGATGATTTTGACCACTCTTTCCTTGATCTAACCAACATATCGACGAAATGGTTTACTCAAATCCTGGACCACTCGAATCCAAAAACTAGTCAAACTTGGCAGCAAAGGTATTTTGTTAATGATGCGTATCACAAAGAAGATGGACCAATTTTCTTGCTGCTCGGCGGTGAACAAAGAACATCCATTGAGTGGATGGTCCAGGGATCATTTAACGATTATGCTGAAATTTTTAACGCTCGGGTTTTTTGTTTAGAACATAGATACTATGGGGAAAGTAAACCGACGATGTGAGCACCCATGAAGCTAAAGTAACTATATGGTATCATACTATTTCTTTTAGGAATGTGAGTTTGGATAATTTGATTTATTTGAGCAGCGAACAGGCTCTATCAGATGTGGCAACTTTTATAAAGGCGATGAACGCAGAACACCAACTGACGGGAAAATGGATAGCTTTCGGAGGATCTTATGCTGGCTCTTTGGCAGCGTGGTTGCGAATGAAATATCTCGATTTAGTCCAGGGGGCGGTGTCTGTTAGTAGTCCTGTACTCGCTAAAGCTGATTTTTATGGTAAAAACATTTCATGTTCGTAGGTCACTAGAATCGTGTTAGTCTGTGAAACTTTCTTTGCCTTAAGATACTGCAGCTGAATGATAATGAGTTCAAAAATTTTGGAATTTTTCGCACGATATTAAAATTTACATGGTGATTTATAAATAATTTCAGAATTCTACAAAATCGTCGCTGACTCCTTGACGAGACACAACAAGGGTTGTGCATCGCCTATTGAAACGGCCTATCAACAAATTGAAGAATTATTGAAAACGGAAAGTGGAAAAAAGAATTTAACTACCTTGTTCGCGTTGTGCGATCCTCTTGAATCTCCGACCAGGAATCCAAGTGATTTCTCAAGTCTCTGGGAGAACTTAGCTCAAAATTTTGGTTCTGTTGTTGTAAATAATAAGGTGAAGTCTCCCAGTAAAACAATTACTATCGATATTGTATGTGGTATGATGATGGATCAAAAATCTGGAACCCCTATTCAACGTTTGGCCGCTGTTAATAAGTTAAATTTACTTTGGCGTAGTGAAAAGTGCTTGGATTATAAATACGACAACATAATCGAAACTTTGAACAATGTGTCTTGGACAATGCAGAGAGGTAAGAATTTGACAGTGATAAAAAAAAATCGTAGCGAATAGCGAACAGCGAAATTCCTAATAGCGAATAGCGAATAACGAATGGCGAACAGCGAAATTTATTTCTGTATCGTATATCTGATTTCAGATCGTCAGTGGATGTACCAAACTTGTACCGAGTTTGGTTTTCATCAAACATCCTCCTACTCTCCTCACCTTTTTGGAGATAAGTTCCCCATCGAATATTACATCAAGCGATGCCAAGACATCTTCGGACAATCTTTTGATGCCCAGCATATGCAACAAGTGGTCGACCAAACAAATAAAAATTATGGTGGTTTGGATTTGAACGTGACAAACGTCGTCTTTGTTCACGGTTCCATCGATCCTTGGCACGCATTAGGTGTGACGAAAAGTTTGAACAAGGATACTCCGGCTATTTTGATTGATGGTAGGAGATTCATTCCATATTGTAATGTGTATTAAAATTGTTTTCACAGGAACTGCCCACTGTGCCATCATGTATAGCAAAAAACGTGGGAGCTGCCCCAGTTGAGTCAGGCGAGAATCGAGCTTCAGAACTATATTTCTAAATGGTTGACGCCTTAGACATATTTCGATATTAAAATGCTCTTTTAAAAAAATTTTCAGCAATCTCCGTCGAGATTTACCATTAGGAATTCAATGAGGCGGCCAGCTTCACTTAATTGAAAAAATAAGAATTTAATACAACACTAAACGACAATACAATATTATATTCAAATACATAACGACAGAAAATTATTATAACTTTAAAAACTGAAATAGAACAAATTCATAATAATTTCCATTTTTTAGCTACCTAACAGTGAGTTTTATCGGCAGCACAGATATATATTTGTATTACTTTAATCAGTTTGACCAAACAATTTTTGAACAAATTGTTGACATGAATATATTCCGAATTTCTCAAAGCATTCAGTTTTTAAGAGTTATTCAGATTACAGATTCGTTTGGACGAAAATTATATTTGGTTCGAAAATATATTTTTATATTATTATTTTTATATTTATTATATATCGGTTCAATGACATTATAGCAATCACATCTTGAAATTAATTCATAAATTTTCCTCTAAAAAAAAAGATGTTCACTATCACAGAAATGGATCTCAGAAGACAATTGAGTACGGAGATGTATATGTACCGGCGCTCCTTCAATTGATTCGGAGATATACGCTTGCAATTGAAAAGAGAAAGAAAGAGAGTAATTTTGCTCTGCTAATAGTTCAACGGAAAGCATATGTTTGCAAATGGTCAGTGTAACACATAGATGCGTAGTGAACGTATTAACGACTTCATTTATACGCGCTTCCATATGCTCCTGTTCTTGTGGATATGATAATTTTTCTTTATTTGTGACAAAAAATTACTTCAATATGTATCGTCAATTTAGAATTTTTTTCATATCGGTCGTCGGGATCTCATATAAAATTATTTAAAATTCATCGTTACTAGATAAGTTGTTCGAATGGAACCAAATGGGACTTGTTTATCGACTATTAGATGTTTATTATCTATGAAAATTAATGTTTATCACAAAAAGTATCGTTTTGATTGTACAATGATTCGACTGAAGAGGTATTTGCTTATAATCAGTAATAAGATTTCGGAAGGAGCCGAACGAAAATTTTTTATCGATTATTAGTTATTTCTCAACAATGACAATGAATCAATGGTATTTCCTTTCGTTTATGACATTTACGTTGCCTGCGATAGCCACGAGGCATATGGGTCAATCCACCATGGACGGGTTTCGAAACGACAGCATGGTATTAGAGGATTGGTTCGATCAAGTCCTTGATCATTCGAACCAAAGTGATCCTCGAAGATGGCAGCAGAGGTATTTGAGGCTCGATGGATTTCACAAACAAGACGGTCCAGTTTTTCTTGTAATCGGTGGTGAAACTGAGGAATATATGGCGGATTGTTGGATTGAATATGCGAAAGAGTTTAACGCTTCTCTTTTCTTACTAGAGCATCGATATTATGGGAAAAGCAAACCCACAAAGTAAGTAGATAACTATAAGCCCCCCGCCCCTCCCGTCGGAAGGCCAACTGCGACCTTCAACCGCCTTTTCTCTCTCCCGTTTCATCAAAACCCGTACCGATGCGTTTGAATCTTCCTATGACATTGTCAGATTCCGTTGAAAGCATATTGCATTGGAGATATAGGCTTGCAATTGAAAAGAGAAAAAAGAGTGTAATTCGGCTCTGCCAAAACCAGAACGGGACTTATACGCTTGCATATGATCAGTGTAACATATAAGATGCGTAATGATTATTTTCTTTTAGGGGTCTTAGTATTGAAGAATTGGTTTATTTATCCAGTGAGCAGGCTTTATGCGATTTGGCATATTTTATAAAGGCGATGAAGGATAAATATCAACTGACGGGAAAATGGGTAGCTTTTGGTTCATCGTATGCGGGATCACTGGCAACTTGGTTGAGGATGAAACATCCTCAACTAGTGGAAGGTGCTCTCTCTATAAGCAGTCCACTGCTCGCCAAAGTGGATTTTTCCGGTAAGTAGTCCTTTGTATATTTACTTTATTGCCTTTCTCTGTTATTTGGCTGCATTCCTTTCAATTTCTATATAATTCGTGGAATATTACAGAACTTTTTAAAATTGTCGCCGACTCCTTGAGAACTCATGACGAAAATTGCTTATCTTCTATTGAAAGAGGTAACAAGGAAATTGAAGATTTATTGACAACTGAAAGTGGACGAACCACATTAAACGAGTCGTTTAAGCTTTGCGATTCCATCGAATATCTAACGACCAATCCAAATTATCTCTCCAACTTTTGGGAACTTCTAGCAGAAAACTTCGCTACAATGGTTTTGTTTAATTCCACCGCTAACCTGATCAAGATGGTTTGCGATATCGTGACTGACGAAAGCATTAAAAAGGACTTTCAACGTATAGTCGCTGTAAATTCTTATATTTTGGAGCTGGGAAACCAATCTTGTTTTGACATTAATTACGACAAAAGGATTGAAGAATTCAAGAATGTTTCTTGGGAAAAAAACATTGGTAAGAAAATTTTGAATTTTCATTAATCAAAAAAGTTACATTTTCCAATCAATTGAGCATATATTAAATGGATTATTACGAGGTTTTGAAGAAAAACAGATTGTAAGATTTATAAGTTGCCGCTGATATCAGTGCCTTATTTCTGCTCTCTTTATACCATAACATCCGAATTAAATGAAAAATTTGATCTGGATTCTAAAAAAAATTTCACAGAACCAAGGAAAATATATTTGAAACTTGACATCAAATTTATACTCCTTATTAGTTTTTCTTCATATATATATATATATTTTTTTTATTTCAGGTCGTCAGTGGTTCTATCAAACTTGTACCGAGTTTGGTTTTTATTCGACCTCTTCCTATTCTCCTCATGTATTCGGAGATAAATTTCCTATTACCTTCTTCATTCAGCAATGCCAAGCTGTTTTCGGAACGCGTTTTGATTTCGGGTTTGTGCAGAAAGCAGTTGATAAAACGAATTTGAACTATGGCGGCTTGAATATCAACGTGACAAACGTCGTTTTTGTTCACGGCTCGACAGATCCTTGGCATGCGCTGGGTATTACGAAAAGTATTAATCAAGATGCTCCAGCTTTTTTTATCACTGGTAAGAAATTGCCGAAAATTTTTTTTGTATTTATTAGAAGAAAATTTCGCAGGAAGTAGTCACGGTGCGTTTATGTATCCTGAAAGTGACTCGGATTCAACAGAGTTGGTTGAAGCGCGAAAACAGACCAAGAATCTTATTGCCAAATGGGTGGCGCTCGGTTAATCAAATTCAAAATGTCGCCCGATCAAGAATAATAAAAAACAACTATGTATTCACTCTTCTTATAAGAAGTTTATAATGTTGTGAAAACGACGGTAGTTTTATTTGTCCTCCGAACCCAGTTTTTATAATTTGAGGTTATCTGTCAATATAATGGAAGTTCCTCGTGGTGGGTATTATGGATAGCGACAATTTTTTCGTAGCGAATCGAAGAATAAGTCCAAAAAATTGGTTTATCCGTATATTGGTGTCACCATCAAAGAAATATATTTTTCGTACGACATCATTGGAAAGTGACACTTTCGTTCCTGTTTTGAAGGAGGGTTTCCCGCATTTCTCTTTACCTCCTTTGGGAGGTGCTTTCTTCCTTCAAAAGAGGGAAGAAAGTGTCACATTCTGATGTATGAAAAAAATTCAGCGATTACTGATACAATAACTTGTATTGTCTCGTAGAATCTGAGGATTAGTTTTTATTTCAATTATTGTAATGTTTTTGTTCAATTGCAAAAATATAAAAAAATAAAATTCAATGGGTCTTTCCCATGCGTTGGGGATTTAAAATTCGACCATTGTATACAAATACAGATTTTTTTCAACGCACAAAAATGTCCTAATCATTAATATTGGTGAAATGGTTATTGAAAAATCTTAATTTAAAGTTTTAAAATTGAATTTTTCCATTGGTCAGTTTCAAGCCTCGTCACCATGAAAGTATCCAATCAAATTTGACTGAAGCTGGCAACATTGCTTAAGACTCAATGGATTTTAGGTTATAATGTTATCTAGGCATAGAACTTTGAAACTTCTATGTATCTATGCCATTGTTCCTAAGCGGCGAAATAGTAGATGGTTGGAATCTCATTCCCATGTTGCCGGTTATACAGAAAATTTAAAACTTAAATTTCCCGCCTTTCAAATCGTTTTTATTTTTTTTATAAAAAACTAAGCGGATTTTGAAAAAAATTTTTTGGGAATCGGTTAATTTTAACTTACTTCATTTAATTATGCAATAAAAAAATCATGGGAAATGCCCATTACAGAAAATATCTTAAAGTCACTTTGTTTTCAAAAGTTTTTTCTTTTTCTTTTTGTAACCCATGCGTGCGAAAGAACCGCGGTCGACTGCATCGACGCGACTGAGATCGCTATAGCTATGCTTAGTAAGCTATAGCATTAAAAAGTTGTCGAATTGACATGAAACGATCGACTCGAATGGAGAGATATATTTTCTTGAATATTGTCTTTATTGTGTTCATTCATTTCCAGTTTCTAATTTTGTGACTGACGAAGGATGGAATAATTCGAAACGTTTTATATTTATATTATCAAATAAATAACTCGAACCTGATGAGCCAAAACGTAAATTAATATACATATATATTTATATTACTTCCATCGAGTTGACCAAAGATTTTTTAATCATAAGCTGAGACTGAGAAATAATTCCATTAAATATTGGCGAGATGTATCACGTTTCAACCGAATGTTCGGCCCATTTTATATAACCAGATAGGATTTTGCGAAATTGCTTAATACCTCGCTCGGAAAATAAGTTTTCTGATTTCGATAATCTTTCAGATAAAGAACGTTAGATATCGATGACACGTGTGATATATAAAATGATATCGTTTTCGGTCATTACACAGAGAACAGAAAGCTGGTGTTCCGAAAAAGGGTAAGTTTCGAAATCTAGATGCAAATTCGAATTTCCTGAACATTGTCTATTTTATAGGATGATCAATTACTTTGTACTGTTCGTCTGCGCGGTCCATGCAACGCTTGTTGCATCCTTGGGGGGTTATCCTTTGGTAAATTATTCTGGACCTTTTCCATTCCATCGGATACGAAGAGTTGACACTCTGAATATTGAAGGATGCAATATAACAAGTTTGGATCCGGGGAAGAGAATATTTCCTGAACTCAAATGGCTCTATATACAAAACAGCACTTTTGGAAATTTTTCCACTAAAGCTTTAAAGGCTTTTCCAGAATTGTTGACGCTTTGCATAATGAGTAGTACGTTTTCAAATAGAAAACTGAAAGATATTAGCGAGTTTAAAAACTTGACAGACTTGACAATATACAATATTTCGCTTGGTAATATTGGGAAGAATGTACTACCAAATAACAAACAATTAAAAAATTTGTTGCTGTACTCTGCGAACATTACTGGAATCGAACCGGATGCATTCAAAAATCACGAAGAATTGAATATACTTTATCTGCCATCCAATCGTATTAAAAGAATTTCAGCACAGACACTTTCACCTCTGAAGAAGCTCGCATTCTTGACGCTTGATTATAATCCAATTCAGAGTTTTGGTCCTAACAATATCCCTGCTGACACCAACCTTGAACAGGTTAATCTATTGGGTATTCCAAGAAGTAGAATCCAAATTAAAGCGTTAAAGAAAAAATTTCCTCACATCGAATTTGTGATTGATCCTAAATGATTTCAATAATATCAAAATTCATATAATCTTGGTAATAAATATCCAAAAGTGATTTCCCCTTATTTTCTTACACCATGCAACTCTGCAGAAGCTCGCAGAAGCTCTCCACTCGCCAGCGAAACGTGAGGAAGTAATTCCAAACAAAAACGGTCACTACACCCCAATACATCAACCGACGACCGCAAAAGTCTCCTAAACCAATTCAATTATTACAAAATTTATTCGGTTCCAAATTTTTTATTTTGGTACCACCTGCGCTTGTCTTGAAATCTACGATTATCTGACCCTTATATTGAAGTGCTTTCAGTCGGCTCCAAAATTTCGAACAGAAACGAGCACCGATTATCAATCATTCATTGAATTCAAAAATGAATCTCCAATATTTCATGCATTTTGTCATATTTTTGTTATCGTCAACGCGCGTGTCGACCGAGAGGAATGTCCATTGGGGCACAAATAGCACATGCACGACAACAACGAAATGGTTTACTCAACTCGTAGATCATTCGGACCAAAACGGTAATCGAACTTGGTTACAAAGATATTTCATGAATAATTGCCATCACAAAAACGGCGGCCCTATTTTCTTTGTAATCGGCGGTGAGGAAGAAGCCTCTACCACGTCCATGGATATGGGACTTTGGGTTGAATATGCTAAACAGTTCAACGCTTTGCTTTTCCTAATGGAGCATCGATATTATGGACAAAGCAAACCGACAAGGTCAGTACGTGAATTAATTTATTATTAGTTTTCTCCACGAGGTTTTATAGAACTTAAAAAATATAAAAATAAAAATATGCAAAACATAAATCTCCAAGAAGTTCTTCTCAAGTTCAGTTGCATGTCGTCACTTAGTAATTTGTCATTCATTTAATTCGACGCGAATGCTATTTCATTGTAACCGCACCAAGCCTGACTCGGGTTCAGGTGCCAGACGCTTTGAGATTGTAACGCGTTACAACCACTTTTTATTTTGTTTTCAGTGATCTTCGGACTGAACAATTGGTTTACTTAACCAGCCAACAAGCTTTGTCAGATTTGGCGAGTTTTATTCCGGCGATGAACTCTGAACACCGTCTGACAGGAAAATGGATCGCTTTTGGTGGATCTTACGCAGGATCTTTGGCAACTTGGTTAAGGATGAAATATCCTCAACTGGTGGAAGGTGCTCTGTCTGCTAGCAGTCCTCTCTTTGCCAAAGCAGATTTTTTCGGTAGGTTTCTACAATGTCTCAAATATTTGTACAATTTTATAATTAATGTTACAATCTTATTAATCTCGAAACATTCCAGAATATTACAAAATCGTCGCCGAATCGTTGGAAAAATATGATGACAAATGTCTATCATCCATCCATAAAGGCACCAAGGAAATTGAAGAACTGATGAAAACCGAAATTGGACGAATGAAATTGAACGAGTCGCTCAACCTTTGCGACCCTATCCAATCTTTGGCCAACAACCCGAATGATTTATCTTACTTTTGGCGAAGTATAGCCGACAATTTCGCCGATGTTGTTCAATATAACACTTCGGGTAACCGTATCAAGGTTGTTTGCGATATCATGACGAATAAAACTATTGGAGAACCGTTTCAACGTTTGGCAGCAGTTAATGATCTTATCCTGAAGATAAATAATAAAACATGCTTGGACTTTAACTACGATAGAATGATCGAAAAGTTAAGAAATGTTTCCTGGAAGGAAGATGGGGGTAAGAAAATTTAGGCGAATGTAGGGGAATTTTAGGTTTGCATTCATTACGCTTCAATATTTGCTCATAAGATGTCTACGCCTTGAAAGGGCGTACAAACACAAGGAACTATTGCTTCAAAAGAAAAATATTGAATATTAATAAAGATCGCACGAGTCTCATAGTAGTATAGTAGTGCGGGATATGCAACTTTCATATTGAATTAGCTTGTATAAACTGTAACATCCATATAGACACAAGTTGTGTTTCTGATTTCAGATCGGCAATGGACGTATCAAACGTGCACCGAATTCGGTTTTTATGCTACCTCTTCATATTCGCCTCAGGTGTTTGGAGATAAGTTTCCGCTTAGTTTCTACATCAAGCGATGTCAAGATGTTTTCGGTTCACGTTTCGATCTCGATTTTGTACAAAGAGCCGTCGACGAAACGAATTCGGAGTACGGAGGTTTGAATATCAACGTGACAAACGTCGTTTTTGCTCAAGGTACTACAGATCCTTGGCACGTGCTTGGTATTACGAAAACTCTTAACCCAGATGCTCCAGCTTTTTTGATTAATGGTGAGGGAGTAAGACAACATTTTTATATAGGCGTAATAAAAAATTTACAGGAACAAGTCATTGTGCGATAACGTTCCCCGAGAGCGAGTGGGATCCACCACAGTTAAAGCAGGCAAGAGTCGAAATTAAAGATTATATTGCAAAATGGATTAGATTGAGCTAGGGGAAACAAATGATATATGTATATATGAATAAAATGATATATTATTGGAGTAGTATAATTTTAATGGTATTCGATACGAAAATGTGGTTTCAAATAGAGTTGTATCCTCCTTAAACATCTGTAGTACGAGCAGAACTAAACTTCGAAAAGTTGTTATATGTCACAACTCCATCTTGTCGCATCGATAATTGGACGCGCATGCGCAGTAAGACAGTGTCGATGACTGTCCTCTATGGTTTTTATCCATGCCTAAACCACCTATAGAAATGTATTCTATAAGTTTGATTGGCCTTGTTGTGATCACAATTCTCATTGTGTTGTGATTTGTCATAACTGTTGTTACTGTCGTCATTACCTCCCTTAGGAGGTACAGCAGTCCTTCCTTCCTACAAAGGAGTGAAGGAAGTTTCATTTTTCGATGATATCGCAATGAGATTATACTGTGCCAGTTCATTGAACTTAAATAATGCGTATAATCACTATCATATACGTGATCTTATTAAAACAGTTCAAGTGATAGATCAAATTTTCGCAACGATAGTGCGATAAGGATCCGTTTTACTCGAATAAGTCCGTTGAAAATAAAAGTCACTAAACTTTGCCAATCTTGAGTTACCAAATTTCATGTACTCATTATGTTTCTATTGTTTTCGCAGATTATAATACAGATTATTGAACTATTCACATCAAATAAGGCTCTTGTAAGATTTATATATTTCAATTTGGACACGAGGAACGACTTTGATAATACTTTATATCCCAAATTATGCTTGAAATGTAGCTATGCTTGGCATGGACTTGGGAACACTCAGATTTGTGACTAAAGACACGAACCAATATTTGTCAACGTCTCGGGGCGTTATTGATACGTCAAAGGTATTAGCCTCCCAAAGTTGCTTTCAAAGTTTCTTTGATTGAAAATCTTGCTTCATTTTATGCTTGAATTCGGAAAGGTCGTTAACACAACTCATTCCCGCTCGAATTTTGGTGAAGTGGGCACACGCGTGAGTTTGCTATCACATTACTTGACCGATAAATCTCTGAAACAAAATTTCGCAACATATTTTATTTTCCTATCGATAATAGTTGCTGGGTGATATATACCGAACTTTATTGTGGAGAATCTTAAGAAACGTCCATTGAACGAAAGTGACAGAATCAAAATGAAATACCTGTTTTCTAAGTTTTCGGCATTGTTTCTATTACTTTGTATAGAAGGAATAGCTTCGAGAATGGTTCGTTTTGGTAAAAATATGCGACATCTCTCTTCAAATTTTCAAAAACATAACGCCGTTTCGGAGAAATGGTTCACTCAATACCTGGATCACAAGAATCCGAAAGATCTACGGACGTGGCAGCAAAGATATATCTTGGACGATGACTACTACGAAGGAGACGGTCCAATTTTTTTGTCTATTAGTGGAGAATATGATTTTGGACAAGATGCCGAAGCATGGATTGATTATTGTAAAGTATTCAAAGCTTTGGTATTCCGTCTTGAACACCGATACTATGGGCAGAGCCAACCGACAAGGTAACTTTTAATGGATAGGGTATTATTCAATGAAATACTGAAAGAGTTCGCAATCGTTTCAAAAATTTTTTCTTTGACGTTAATACAATTTTATATAATTCCGTTTCTGGTGTATGATGACATATTGAATATGGGTTCAATAACAGCTTCGACCATAATTCCTTTCTTAGCATGGTGTCAATTTTTTATTCAAATTTTCATGATAAAATTGAAATTTTTTCAGCGACCTACATTTGAATAACTTGATTTACCTAACAGCTGAGCAGGCCCTGTTAGATATGGAAAATTTCATAAAATCGATGACCCAACAACACCAGCTGACTGGAAAATGGATAGTTTTTGGTGGATCTTACGCCGGTTCCTTGGCAGTTTGGCTAAGAATGAAACGTCCTGATCTGGTCTATGCGGCTGTATCAACAAGCGCACCTCTACTCGCTAAAACGGATTACTTCGGTGAGATTTGCGATTAGTAATATTTTTCCAATTATCCTTCGGGCAGGAGCATTAAAGATAAGAAAGTGTCATTACAAGTTTGAGATAGGAAAAATATTAAACCAACAATGCTCTTGTCTCCTTCTGTCCTTAGCAAGCAGGAATATCGATTAAAATTAGAAATTCCAAAAGGTTATCACTAAAACCAGCGGAATGTGATTTTAATATATTAAAAAATTTATTGATTTCTTTTTTCGTCTCCATTAATAAATTGTATCTCTTGGACACCCCACGAAATTAGAAAATAAGATGTGTGTTGAGAAATACTTTTGCAGAATACTACAAATTCATCGCGGACTACTTGTATACTTACGACAAGGTTTGTGCATCGTTTGTTGAAAGAGGAAACCAGCAAATAAAAAATTTAATGCAAACACAAAATGGACGACAAAAATTATCTAAGACATTTGAGCTTTGTGAGCCTCTCGAAGACTTGATCAGCAACCCAAAGCATATAACGAACTTGTGGACATGCTTGACGACAAATTTAGGAATTGTTGTCACTTCTAGCAAAAAGAGCACCCAATTCGTTTGTGATGTCATGAAGGATACTAAAAACGGAGACTTCTACCAACGCTTGGGCGTACTTAATTCCAGAGTGCTAGCTAAAGAGAATACAAGTTGCTTGAATCCTAACTATGATGACGTCATGGCGCTAATGAGGAATGAGTCTTGGGTGGAAGGCGATGGTGAGAAAAAACTGAGAGTTTCTGGTCGGGGAGACATAATTTTTATTGTGAGTGTTCTAATTTCAGAACGCCAATGGTCCTACCAACAATGCAACGAGTTTGGTTTCTTCATGACTTCTTCATTATCACCTCAGTTATTTGGAGACCAGGTTCCAGTCGAATATTTTATAGAACAGTGTCAGGATATGTTCGGATCATCTTTCGATGCCAAGTATATAGAAGAATCCGTCAATAAAACGAATAAACAATATGGAGGTATTGATATTGATCCAAAGAATGTGGTTTTTGTGCAGGGTTCACTAGATCCTTGGCAAACGCTTGGTATAACCAAAAGTGTGAGTGAAGATGCTCCGACAATTTATATTCAAGGTAAGTGATCCATAATTTTATACGAGTATTCGTTATGATGAAATAATTGTCATAGGAACTGGTCATTGTTGGATTATGCAATCAAAAAATGTTACTGATCCACCCGAACTGTCCCAGGCAAGGATCGAACTACACAATTATATTTTGAAATGGTTGCAGCCCTAAGATATGCAAATTCGTCGAAAAATACTAGGAGCATCCGACCGCAAATCATAAGTTTTTCAATTTTATTAACTTTTTTATTGGTTGAAATGAAAGCAACTACCATTATGATGTTTCTTTCATCGTCCAAAACACTGAACAGCACTACGAATATGTTATTATGAATTGTCAATGTTCAAATTGACTATATTCGATGTTTTCACATATTGAAATAATAAAAAATGAAAAGTGTTATCTTTTATTCTTTCCTATATGCTAAATGTTTTGTATATTACAAAACCACAGTATCATCTATTATACTTCCAAAATTTAGTTGGAAAAATCAAGGAGCATACAAGAAATAGTTCAATTCAAAGTGTTAAATACAATACAATACAACTATATACAATGGATTATGTTCGATGGAATGAAGTATTTCATAAATGTTTCATGTTGAAACACACAAGTCCAAAGTTCAATGGATTAAAAATCTTGTTCCACTTGTTTGTTTAATTTTCGAAATTTTTGTTAACACCACTCAATCGCTCCTAGATTTCTTTGAAGTGGATACTTTGAAGTGTTATTTATTGACGGAAAAATGATTTCGTGATTTGATTAGCCATTTTATCTTTTCATCATTAACCGATAATTAATAGTGCGAAATTCTGGATATATAAGAAGATAAAGTTACGAAAAAGTATTCATTGTATAGAATCTGAAAAGACGTTAGAAATGAATAGACTATTTTCCAATTTAGTTGCGATTTTTTTCTTTGTTTGTATGGAAATGACAGGGGCCAGAATATTACATTTTGGGCACAATGTCGCCAATCGCTCTTCAAATTTCGATGAACGTAACACAGTATCCGAGAGATGGTTTATTCAATATCTGGATCATACTAATCCGACTGATCTTCGAACGTGGTCTCAAAGATACCTCATGATCGATGACTACTACAAAGAAGGTGGACCCATTTTCCTTTCTGTTGGTGGCGAAGGGGAAATATCACAAGACGATGAAAGTTGGATTGACTATTGTAAACACTTCAACGCTTTACTTTTCCGCCTTGAACACCGATACTATGGAGAAAGTAAACCTACAACGTAAGCACAGATTCATTATTCTTTGACTTTTAGACTTGATTTAATTTTTTGACTCTATTTGAATCTGAAAATATTTTACAAACCTTCAGTAGATTTCCGATCGTTTTCAAATCTTCAACTTCATGAAGCTGTATCTCTATTTTCTCAACTTTTTCAAACAGATTCACAAGTTAAAACTCGCTTGATGATTTTAGACTTGTGTGGATGCGCAACAAAAACCCAAGTTTTGTGAAAAGTACAAAAACAGGTATTCTTGAATGATCTAAAGTATTATCTTCTTGTAATTGTCTCGAACACACAACAATTTTTTAAAGAAGCAACTTGTGATATTCAAAGTGACTTATTTCAGCGATCTGAGTGTGCAAAATTTGGCTTATCTCACCATTGAACAAGTCCTGTTAGATTTCGCAAATTTCGTAAAATCGATGACAACGGATCGCCAACTGACTGGAAAATGGATTGTTTTTGGTGGGTCTTACGCTGGTTCCTTGGCAGCTTGGATGAGATTGAAACATCCTGACCTGGTGCATGGAGCTGTGTCCGTCAGTGCACCTCTACTGGCCAAAATGGATTTTTCTGGTAAGCCCTTCGTTCAGACTTATTATTATGCTTCGACTAGTTTACGATTCAATTCATCTATTGACATACTTTTCCAGAGTACTACAAATTTGTCGCCGACACCCTAGCTACATACAAAAATGACTGTGCAACATCCATCAAGACAGGAAATGAGCAAATCAAAACACTGATGGAAACCAAAGATGGCAGAGCAAAGTTAAATGAAACGCTTCAACTTTGTGAACCTCTCGAAGACTGGTTCAGCGATCAGAAATATTTGTCGAACTTATGGGCATACTTGGCATCAAATTTTGGAGGTGTCACATTAAACGAGAATGGTCGTGGTACAAAAAACAATTTGGGCGTCGTCAACATCAAATTGGTTTGTGATATCATGACGGATAAAGATTATGGGGATTTTTATAAACGTTTGGGCGTCATCAACTCCATATTGTTGATTAAGGACAAAGTTAATTGCTTGAACTATGATTATGATGGTCTCATTAACGGAGCGAAGGATCAGTCTTGGCTGACAGGCGGTGGTGGGAAGAAATTATGGAATAATTCCTTTTTGCCTTCAACATTGATCTGATTTCAGAACGTCAGTGGACTTATCAAACATGCAACGAGTTGGGCTTCTTTCTGACCTCTTCGTATTCACCTCAGATATTTGGAGACCAGTTTCCGGTTGATTATTTTATAGGGAAATGTAAAGATATCTTCGGGCCACCTTTCGATGCCAAATATATAAAAGAATCCATCGATCGAACGAATAAAAAATACGGAGGTCTCGACATTAAAGTGAAAAACGTCGCTTTTGTTCATGGTTCAACAGATCCTTGGCAAACACTTGGTATAACCAAAAGTTTGGATGAAGATGCTCCTGCTATTTATATTGATGGTAACTGATTTAAGCGTTTATTCAACGTGCTGAATTGATTTCTGCAGGTACTGGCCATTGTGCGATTATGAATCCGAAAAGTTATTCGGAACCACCCCAGCTGTCTAAAGCGAGAATCGAACTTCAGAACCATATCTCAAAATGGTTGCAGTCTTAAGATATGCAAATTCGTCGAAAAATACTAGGAGTATCCGACCGCAAATCATAAGTTTTTCAATTTTATTAACTTTTTTATTGGTTGAAATGAAAGCAACTACCATTATGATGTTTCTTCCATCGTCCAGAACACTGAGCAGCACTACGAATATGTTATTATGAATTATCAGTGTTCAAATTGACTATATTCGATATTTTCACATTTTGAAATAATAAAAAATTAACAGTATTATCTTTTATTCTTTCCTATATGACCAATGTTTTGTATATTACAAACCACAGTACCATCTATTATGCTTCCGAAATATGGTTGGAAAAGTCAAGGTGCATACAAGAAATAGTTCAATTCAAAGTGTTAAAACAATACAATACAACTATATACAATGAATTATTTTCGATGAAATGAAATATTGTATAAATGTTTCATGTTGAAACACACATGTTCAAAGTTCAATCGATTGAAAATATTGTTCCACTTCACGTTTAAGTTTCGAAATTTTTGTTTAACACAACTCGATCGCTCCTAGAACTCTTTGAAGTGGATACACGCGTGCTTTTGTTATCAATTGACGTTTGAAGGAAAAATGTTTTCGCCATATCTTTTCATCGTTAACCGATAAATAATGGTGCGAAATTTTGGATATATAAGAAGATAAGGTAACAACAAACTATTCATTGTATCGAATCTGAAAAGTCACAAATGAATAAACTACTTTCCAAGTTTGTTGCGATTTTCGTCTTTCTTTGTACGGAAATAACAGGGGCCAGAATATTTCATTTTAGAAACAATGTGACCAATCGCTCTTCAAATTTCGATGGACGTAACACAGTATCCGAAAGATGGTTTATTCAATACCTGGATCATACTAGTCCGACTGATCTTCGAACGTGGTCTCAAAGATACATCATGATCGATGACTACTACAAACAAGGTGGACCCATTTTCCTTTCTGTTAGCGGCGAAACGGAAATATCACAACATGATGAAAGTTGGATTGACTATTGTGAACACTTCAACGCTTTACTTTTCCGCCTTGAACACCGATACTACGGAGAAAGTAAACCTACAACGTAAGCACAGATTCATTACTCTTTGACTTTTAGACTTGATATAATTTTTTGACTCTATCTGAATCTGAAAATATTTTACAAACCTTCAGTAGATTTTCGATCGTTTTCAAATCTTCAACTTCATGAAGCTGTATCTCTATTTTCTCAACTTTTTCAAACAGATTCACAAGTTAAAACTCGCTTGATGATTTTAGACTTGTGTGGATGCGCAACAAAAACCCAAGTTTTGTGGAAAGTACAAAAACAGCATTCTTGAATGATCTAAAGTATTATCTTCTTGTAATTGTCTCGAACACACAACAATTTTTTAAAGAAGCATCTTGTGATATTCAAAGTGACTTATTTCAGCGATCTGAGTGTGCAAAATTTGGCTTATCTCACCATTGAACAAGTCCTGTTAGATTTCGCAAATTTCGTAAAATCGATGACAAAGGATCGCCAACTGACTGGAAAATGGATTGTTTTTGGCGGGTCTTACGCTGGTACCTTGGCAGCTTGGATGAGATTGAAATATCCTGACCTGGTGCATGGAGCTGTGTCCGTCAGTGCACCTCTACTGGCCAAAATGGATTTTTCTGGTAAGACCTTCGTTCAGACTTGCTTTGACTAGTTTACGATTCAATTCATCTATTGAAATACTTTGCCAGAGTACTACAAGTTTGTTGCCGACACCCTAGCTACATACAAAAACGATTGTGCATCATCCATCAACACAGGAAATGAGCAAATAAAAAAAATGATGGAAACCAAAGATGGCCGAGCAAAGTTAAATGAAACGCTTCAACTTTGTGAACCTCTCGAAGACTGGTTCAACGATCAGAAATATTTGTCGAACTTATGGTCATACTTGGCATCAAATTTTGGAGGTGTTGTCACATTTAACGAGAATAGTCGTGGTACAAAAAACAATTTGGGCCTCGTCAACATCAAATTTGTTTGTGATATCATGACGGATAAAGATTATGGGGACTTTTATAAACGTTTGGGTCTCATCAACTCCATAGTGTTGATTAAGGACAAAGTTAATTGCTTGAACTATGATTATGATGGTCTCATTAACGGAGCGAAGGATCAGTCTTGGCTGACAGGCGGTGGTGGGAAGAAATTATGGAATAATTCCTTTTTGCCTTCAACATTGATCTGATTTCAGTACGTCAGTGGACGTATCAAACATGCAACGAGTTGGGTTTCTTTCTAACCTCTTCGTATTCACCTCAGATATTTGGAGACCAGTTTCCGGTTGATTATTTTATAGGTAAGTGTAAAGATATCTTCGGGCCACGTTTCGATGCCAAGTATATAAAAGAATCCATCGATCGAACGAATAAAAAATACGGCGGTTTGGATATTAAAGTAAAAAACGTCGTTTTTGTTCATGGTTCAACAGATCCTTGGCAAACACTTGGTATAACCAAAAGTTTGGATGAAGATGCTCCTGCTATTTATATTAATGGTAACTGATTTAAGCGTTTATTCAATTTGCTGAATTGATTTTTGCAGGTACTGGCCATTGTGCGATTATGAATCCGAAAAATTATTCGGAACCACCCCAGCTGTCTAAAGCGAGAATCGAACTTCAGAACCATATCTCAAAATGGTTGCAATCTTAAGATATGCAAAGTGTTTAAAAATTATATAAAGATATATAAACTGTTTAGTATCTTGATTAAGAATATGTCGAATTGAAGCACTATGACTCACTTTTTTGATCGTATAACCCACTGACCTGGGTTTACTGTTAGAGTTATCAGATTGCACAAGTGCCTCTGGCATGACCTAACGACAATATATTGAATATACATATATCTTCCGAAGCGCAATGGCATTCTCAAATTAAGCTGGAATTTACCGCGATTCGAACCCGGATTTTCTGGGTAGTAGGTTAGTACTACGCCTGTTGAGCTGTCAATGGCATACTATCACTACTCATTTATTCAACGGCGGTTCTTCGTCGATTTACTACATGATTTGTGAGGGATTCTACTGAGCTCCCCTCGGCTAATCTTGAAATGATTGCCCGAAATTCATTATTAGGTGGAAAGTCATGTTTACGTTGAGCGATTTTTTTTATTTCATACAAATCTCTTGTTTTTTGTGCTTCTTAATGAATGAGAACTAACTTTATGTAATTTCTTCTTTCCTCTTCGACGGTGATGTGAAACTGACTCCGCTCGTTTGCTCTCTACTTTACCAATTGATTTTTCATGCTTGGTTGCATGAATCTCTGCCAGAACAATCTGGTCTCTAGCTACACTACCTTTCGAGTATTCATCTTTTCGACTCATTGAATCGTTTTCTCTTAGAAATGACTCTTTTTTCGAATAGTTCGTCGAGAAATTTCCTTCAGATGATACAAAATCCGTTCCACTTGGCTGATTGAATTGTCTCGACAAAATTAGCTTTGAGTTATAACTGAATATGGACCTTGACCTATTCGAGACTTGAATGAAACAAGATTGATAACCAATTAAGAACTTACCTCTTTGCTTGAGGTGCTTCTATAAGATCCATTTTCCATACATTTCTGCGGAACTCGCTAAGTCGTTCCAATTTCTCCAACGACTGCTTATTTTTTCTATTGGAGCCGGGCTCAACATATGGAAACGATCCAAATATTCTCCACAGACTGGACGATTTTTCTACTTGATTTAATAAATTTAAACTTCGCTGGTGATTCATCTCTTCATTTCTGTTTCTCAGTAAACCCACCGACTTCAAAAAAGTAAACAGTGGTAAGAAAAACAAAGTCGTCCAAGCAATTATAACCAATGTACAAAGTAACTGCCACACTGTATGGTTGATACTTTTGAGATTATCCATGTCAAAACCTTACAAAAATGGACTTGAAACTTTATGCTGAAGAGAAATAGCGATTACCTAAATTCTCTCTGTTTCCAAAAATCGTAGGAAGAGCTGCACCGATGATCCCTCCGAACAGATGAATGGGTATAGTGTTGCAACAATCTTCATAAGACACTCTTGTCAAAAAGGGTGTTATAAAGAAAAATAACACATTTCCTAGGGAGGCAAGGAGGAATGCAGTCAAATGGCTGTACACATCTATGCCTGCGCACAAAAAAACCAAACCCGCCACGCCAGCCTGCAAGTACTTGGAGGTTTTCCAATACCCTCCAGTGGAACCAAAGCATAAACATTGTAGTAGTACGACGACAATACTGCTAGATAACGCCATGGCACTATTGATTATCACGATTCCTATGAAATCCTCTGGGATACGGTTCAATTCATATTTTCGGGATGGTAAGTTGAATGATATCAATCCAATCATAATGAAAAAATAACCTGAAAGAGATAGTTGGTTTATCTAGAACCGGCCATCCCGATGTCACCTGCAAATGTTATTGCTGGTGAAGCTGTTCCAAGTGAAGAATCATGGATATCCCGCAGCTTGATCAATCTTCTTCCCAAACAAACCGATCCCCAGAAAGCAACTGTTCCAGATGCCAGATGTATGGTCAAGCCTCCTCCGTAATCCTTAACAGAAAATTTGTGATCTAACACCTGTTTCCTAGCCATCCAGCCTTGTTCGTGCCATGTCCAATGCATAACAATGGGCTGCACCAAAGCGGTATACAGAAAACTGGTACCTGCACTCACTATGGGCGTTATTCGACCGGATAACGTATTCGTTGCAATAGCTGACCCGATTAAACAAGCTGAAAAACCTTGAACGTAAACCAAAGAAATGGGTCATCTTGGTGTTTGCAAGAGTTTCCATATATTCACCAAAAACGATTTCGTCTAAGTTGTTCATATTCAAACGCAACGTTGAACTGGAACCAATAAAGCCAAAAAGTGATTGTTCTCCAAATGACAATATATGTCCAATCAAACCATACGAACATAAAGTTACAACTATGTCTAATATATTATGAAGCACTATTGTATATGCGTCATTCACAGGTATACTGCCAATTTGTATCAATAAAAATCCTATTCGAAGTATCAACACTGAAATTACGTTGTTAGAGGAAGTGAATGTCAATTTTTATATCACCATTTATGAATCGCACAAATGTTCTTGTATTGGAAAAATATCTGGTCGCAATCTGTTCTTTGTCCGAAGAACTGTATATGGTACCGTTTGCAATCATTGCAAATGACATGATGACATTTTGCTTAAGTGAAGAATGACAAGTAAAAATATTTCATTTGGTGACAGTTGATTTTCAATAAAAATTCTTCCCTCAAACTCATCTCTCAAACTCATGATTCCAAAGTTTTGCAACTAGGATTGCCTTTTGAGAGATTGCAATCTTGAAACATCGCGGCCTACTCAACCCTTTTCTAATGGAAGTCTTTGATACACTTCAGAATTAGCGTTTAGAAGATCTTCGATAATCTGTTGCTCTTAAGATAGGAACCAGATGCAAACTAAGGAGTACCCATAGTGAGTTCAGGAGCATCAGACGGGTACCATGGAGTTGCCCTAGATCCTCTAGTTATCTTTCAGGTTAGAGAGGCAATGCCAGAGGTGAGGAAAGTGAAAATGGTAAGCCGACGTAGACTGTTGGACCCTTGTCAAAATTAAAATCTTTTGTTTTATTTTCAAGATAATGATGAGATTGGTATTCTGGAAAAAGTTTTCTAAGGTAACTTGTTACTTATTAGAAAATGACAAAAAGTAATCGATTTATCTTTATTGCTGAAATCGTCTTATTCACGAGTTCAGGTGATTGTTGTTCAAAAATCACTACATGAGCTGTGACAATATTCATAACAATCAATATAGCTTATTGAATACAAGGTACTATTAATCACTGTATATATTGATTCACATAGGATAAAAGTGACCATAACAATCGAAGGAAGACCAGAATCAGAAAAATTTTCAATATACCGTCTGCGATAAAGTATCTGAAATAGAAAAAGTTGTTAATCACCGAACAAGTTACGAGATACTACTTGCCTCTTTTGTTTTATTCTGGCATTTATCACAGTGGACATGTCATCCCGCAAAAGATAAACGCGTATTCCTTTCACGTAAGATTGAAAGTAATCATCCCAGTTGAATTTTCGTAGATCGCAAAAAAATAAATCCCTGTCTCTTCTCGTTATATGGTTGTACATTAAATCACGTATATTGTTGGAATGAAATTTCGGAGCCTTCATCGCGAAGTACGCTACCATGTCATTCATTTCATACATTTTTTTATAAGCTTTAAGTAATCTGTAATTTTTCGTTTATGATAGTAGGAGAATAGAAAATTCGTATAACTCACTTAGGAGGTTTCCTTAAACACAATAAACAGAAGTCAAAAATAGCTGCGGGAAGAACTTGCAATACAAAGAATGCTATCCAATATGGGTATTTATGCTCAATAAACCACAGAGAACTACACCAGATAGCAGCGTTGAATGGGTAATTCAGGCCATATTTAAAGTTTAAAGAGCCAAAACTTAGCCAATCGATCGGTTGATCGGTACTGGATTCGTAATGGAAAACTGGCAACTCCTGATTAATTGGATCATTTTGGAACTTCTCATAGTCTGTCCCAACCTGCAAGGTTTGAATGATGATATAGTTTCAAGTTACTTTTGATCATCGAATCATCAAATTTAAAATTTGAGTTTCAAGTTTCATGAGATCAAATCTCCCAGCACAGACAGCCACACACTGTCTCTTTCTATGAGTAAGAGAGAAACAGAGAAACCCTCTGTTGCGCGCGCGCGGGTTCATGCGCACAGCCACTTTTGTTTACACTTTTCGGTAAACATAACCACGAAAGTCGTGCAAACCGTCGAAATCAAATTCAACCAGTCGCGAGCTGCAGCTGCTCTTTGCTCCTAGCAGTTTCTTACAACCGGACCGAATGTGGTGGTACGACTCACCTTATACGCTGCCATAATTAAGGCATTGGCGCACATGTCGCCAGGTATTAGGTTAGCGTTTACATGTTTTTTGCAATACAAGACTCTTAGTAGTCCAAGACCGCTTGCTGTACAAATGGCAGTTGGGCCGTACAGATTATTAATCCATGAAATGATAGGCTCCTGGAGTGTTGATATGACTGAAAAATTGTTCAGGCTTAAACAAGAAGAAAGTGGATAAACCGGGGCGAACATACTGATTGCTGGTCTGAAAATTCCAACTGGTAGTCCCTTGGCTTTCTTTGCAATGCCACTTTCCGTGACTGCTTTTGTGAAGGTGTAGGTGTTCGGCCATTTGCCAAGTAATCTGAAAATAAGTTTAGAACGATTATTTCTTTTTCATTTTCTGTTGTTATACTCACTGTGGTGTTATATTGTTCAATACCTCGTCATTCAATTCTTGTGTAATATTTATCAGTCCGTCGCTTTCTATTGGAGCTGGATAAATTTCTTCTTCTATCGTATCTCTAGTGCAATGTGAGTAGGCAGTAGACACATGCATGAAACATTTTAAATTTTTCATATTTCTCGCCATTTCTAAGAGGTACAGTGGAGCTTTCACATTTATATTTGTCGCTGTTTTTATGTGTTCGTTAAATTTCACTGTTGCTGCGACATGAAAGATAACATTAACCTGAAAATATACGAATGTACAATTTTATGTATTTTACATTTTGTGCAACCCATATTAACAGCCACCATTTTGAAGTTCCGCCATTTTGAAAAGGCTAAGTATTTTTGCAAATTTGAGGCAAGATTCGTTTTTTTCGTGCTTGAATACCTCTAGGAACCATAATGATGTACTCAACATTGATCGTAATCCTATTTGATATAATAGATGTAGCATCGCGGTTTTAAGTCAATCAGCCATCTTTCTCAAAATAATAAAATAATATGACCAATAGATCGATTGAATCATATCAGATTACGACAAGAAATTTTCTTCAAAATGGACAAAACAAAATATTTAATTGAACGAATCAAAATTTTACTCGGTCTTACCTGATCGATGAGCAATCGTTGATCTTGTTCACTGATTCCGAGTTCCGGCAAACAACAATCTCCTTCAATTGCAATCACCTTTTCGCGAAAGTTTGGACATTGTGAACGCAATTTCGTGAAAAGAACATCATTCAGAAGCTCATTGAGTCTGTCGTTCATTGTTTTTCCCTTTTTGCCCCGAATCAATATGAATACAGTCGAAACTTGTGAGCATGATCTGAGTAGTTTCTCAACTAGAAGGCTTCCGAGGAAGCCTGTCGCTCCTGTTATGAATACATTGGTACCTTTGTAGAAAGTTTGAATCGGTGTAAGGTTAATATCCTTATAGGATTTCTGCTCAGCATCCATTGTAGTGAAATCTGGAAAATATTTTGTTACGAATCATTAATAACCAAAGCACATTGCGCCAAATATTGAAATGAGACGAAATTAGTGCTGACCAGAGACGAATGCTTAGTCTCTCTTAGAGAATTCATTGTTTTAGAAATGTATGGAGAGACGAGCCAAGTTGCTTAGTTTGAAAGGGTGAAAATAAGGAGTATCTTGCAATGTTTAACTCTAAACTCAGTTCAAAGTTGACACAAAATGATATTTGTGAAAAAAAATTTTATTATATCCCTCTGGATTCTAATGCTACGTATAAGAAATTTAACAAATCACTTCATTTCATTTTGTACTCACATTGAAAAGCAGAACCAAAACGAAGCCGTCACAATACACTGACTGATTGTATAAAGGATTTGATCAAATTTTGACTGCTCGATGTTTAATGATACCCATCCAAATTTAGAATGCGTCGCAATTCTCGCATTGACACAGTTAAGAGTAACATCAATAGTGCATTTTTTTGCATTCATTGTGTTCGTAAAAAATGCACGCGTAAAAGTAGTGGGGGGTAATGAAACCAGCAAAGAATTCCGTTTTGTTCTTTTATTAGTCATAAATCGTAAGCTAACTTGTGCTCATCATTATATCTATATCTATTGGATATTTTGAAGCAAATAATTTTTTTGCGATTTTAATATTAGCAAAATAACATCAAATCCGTTTCACTAACTCCAAGGGTTGAAAAATTTTGGTGACAACAATTTTGAATGATGAAAACATAATATGAAAAGTGATTTGATCAAAACAGCGTTTTCACCAAACGCGTCAAAGCTGCACTTGATCCGGAAGTTTTTGGCCTTCGTCTTTTGAATATTGATGAATAAAAATTCTCCATAATCATTGTCGATTTACGTAGAAACTGAGAAATGAATAAACAAATTAAACAATGATGCTCATCTACACTTAAGCATTTCAAGGTACTAAGGGTCACGAACAAATCGAAATTTTGCATGTATGCATGAGTAGAAATTATAATAAGATTCTTGCATCAACCTTCTTTAATTTTTGAACGTCTCGAAAAAATCTTAAAATTTCGAACGACACCGGTGTATATTCATTAGAATACAAATAACGATATATTATAATTTTTTTAATTGATTTATTAAATTCAAACTAAAAAAATACTGATTAAGTATTCATTCTGCATATGAAGACGCAAGAGACTTTAATGCTAGATAAAATAAAACGACTGCCGACAATTTAATTGTGAGATATCCGTTTACTTTTATAAAAAAGTAAAAATTTCCTAATAGCAGGAATTCATGCGGCATCGAACCCCGATCACAGTACTTATCATCTATTATGAGCTACCCAAGTAGTTGAAATAGTGACAGAAAACTAAAAAATGATTAATTATGTATGTACACAATTTCTAAACATTAAGTTAATAAACTAAACTGACTGCATAAGAACATAACTGCCACAGTAGTCGAACGAAAATCAACACCAGGATAACTTTGAGTGTTTTATGCAAAAAAACAAATCTGAAATGAAATAAAATCATAAGTTGACAGGAAGTGGGATAGCAATAGTTTTTTTACCTGTTCCATCTTGTCCTCGCATCTTCCAAAGACGACAGGTCATCACGTAGTAGGTGAATTCGCACTCCTTTCAAATATACCTCGAAATACTTTTCCCAATCTAATTGCCTCAGATCGCAGAAGAATAATTCTTTATCTTTCTCCGTCATCTGATCTATTAAATCTCGTACTTTACTCGACTTATACTTGAAAGTTCGGGTAGTAAAGTAGGATAGAACGTCCGAAAACTTATGAATTTTTTTGTATAGTTTCAACAACCTACAAAAGAAGTGTTCAAAGCTATTTTCAGAAAAATAACTCCAACTTACATTGGTCGTTTTCCTAAACAAAATAAACCAAAATCGACGATGGCTGCTGGAATTATGTGTAATATGAACATGAGCAGCAGGTATGAGTATCTGTTCTTTTGCAAAGTTAATGTATAACACCACATAGCTCGGATTGATGGATAATTAACGCCGTATGTCTGATTCAATTCCATAAATCTTCCCCAAGTAATTGGTTTGTCGTTGCTTGACTCGTAATGGAATACTGGTAGCTCTTGGTTGATTATATCCGCTTTGTTTTTTTCGTAATCTGTTCCAACCTGCAATTAATTCAAATTTGAATGATCTAAACTTGATTGTTAATATGATAAACCCGAATATGTGCAGAAATATTTCTTACAAATTATTGTAGTGGGCTCATATATTCCATATTCTGTCATATATTTTTTAATTACGACACACAAACACCCAAACCCGAAGTGGGACTCGAACCCACGACCTGGCAGGTGAAGGTAAACATCTTATACCTCTCGACCACCAGGCCGGTTATATTATATCAACGAAATTACCGAAATGTCTAGACCCTCAACTTCTAGTCTTTCAGAGGATGAATCTTTGATCGATGTTTCTGTGACCTTCAGAAGGTTAGAGCAATACTGAAGGAATAAGGTGACACTAGAGCAAGAAGCGTTAGAAAACGAGAAAATATGGCCATACCAACATGTGGAAACAAATTTATGATTAACTTAGAAAATGAAACTCAATAGAAAAAGATTTAAAATCTAATGGAGAAAATGAAAAATTGAAAGGGACATAAGAAAAGAGTGGGGCTGATTCTATTGAATCACTAATCCGAATATCAAAGGAGTTTCCTGATTTTTTTTACAGAAATGAACAAAATTTTATGGAAACATCCCAGTTAGTACAAAATTTTTCGAAATCCTTAAAAAAGTCAAAAAATTACCTAACGAATGTCTAAGAAAGTTTTGAGGTTTTTTTAAAACTCTGATTTACTTGAATCATTGTCTAAACGATTCATCATTCAATATTTCTAGTCAGTATTCACAATTTTTTTTGACAATATTTTCTTACTGACTCAGGTAGATGAAAGAAATTTCGGCGGAATCGATGGATATTCTTGATTTTATCTGCAGAATAAGAAATATATCTTAGTAATTTTCAAATAGCTATGCAACTTTTTAAAAAATTTTAGCAGCGAACCTCTTTTGAAAATATTTGATATTGTCGTTAAGTTCGCTAAAAGGGACAATGTTCCCGCTTTGACCTTGCTCCAGCTACCCTTTCTATAAAAAATATTGGGTTCGAGACGAATATTTCATTCAGCTCTATCAATATCAATACATGAACCAGTTTATGGACCGCTTCTTCACTTTCACCCACCTTATAAGCAGCTGCAATCAAGGAGTTTACGCACATATCCACGGGTACCATGTTACCATTAACCGAACCATCGCATTGCAACGTTCTCATTATGCCAGTTCCGGCTGCAGCACAAATACCCGTGGGGCCGTACATGTTATTAATCCACGCGGGAATTGGTTCCCGATACGTTGAAATAACTGCAAAAATCGTTTACATTTAATTGATACTGAGCTAGATGATCATGAAACATTTATCATCTGCATTTACGTACTGATTGCAGGTCTAAAAATTCCGGCCGGTATTCCTTTCGCTCCTTTAGCGACAGTATTTTCAGCGATCGCTTTTGTAAAGGTGTAAGTATTGGGCCACTTGCCGATCAATCTGTCAATAAGAAGAAAATTGTTGAGATATCTGATACGTCGCATGTCCCAGTTTGTATACTCACTGAGGTGTAACGTTGTCTAATATTTTATCACTTAAGTTGTCGGTAATGCTAATCAATTTCTCACTATCCATGGGCGTTTGGTAGATTCGTTCTTCGATTGTCGATTCGGTACAATTGGTGTAGGCGGTTGACACGTGCATGAAACATTTTAGATTATTCATCTGCTTGGCCATTTCAATCAGATACATCGGAGCTTTCACGTTTATGGCCACAGCCAGTTTCATTTTTTCATCAAATCTCACCGTTGCAGCCGCATGGAATACAATATTAACCTGAAAGCAGATTAAATTAAAACACAATCATCGCGTATTTCGTTAATGTTTCGTAATATTCGTTATATTACTCAACTTCGATTTGGGAGATGAAATTTTCATAGGAATTTCTATATCGACCTAGACATTGTGACGATATAAGTTAGTCGAATATTCATGAGATCTCAATCTGAATGAAATAGTCGAATTAGTATAGCTCTAGGCGAAATACACGAAAAACGCGAAGACAACGAACAGACATCCAATACCCTTGACCATTTTAGCGATGTACATAATTTTGGAATCGAAAACCATGAAAGAACAAGAATTTTTTGCAAATGAAAATGTTGAAATAATTTTTCGTATGCGGAATTCGTCGTCAGAATTACTCCTAATGATGGACATTGAATATTCAGTAGCCTTCGTTAATTGTATCCTGTGGAGAAGAGCTGTCAAGAAGCAATATTTGCTTGCATATTTGGAATAACAATTGCTTGATATGACGAACCGGAATTCCTCGAAAGTTCTCCTTGAATACTCGGTTCGAAAATGGATGTATCAATTCCGTTCACAGATCATTATCGAACGATTGTCGTAATAACACGAAACTTTTCCAAAACCGATAGTTAGTTTATTTTTGGGTAAACCCATCAGATTGCGACAATTTTGTCGAATTGTTTCTTTTCTGATAAAAACCTTGATCGTTCAGAAAAAACGTTCGTTTTTATTAATGTCTGATAAGGAGAGTCGTGGCTTCACTTTTATCGCGCCAATTGGATAATTCATATAATATGCATAAACCTATTAATATATTTTCAAGTTCATGTTCAAAACTAGCGATATGCATAAATCAGGGTATCGCATTAATCAGTAAGGTGAATGGACACATTTTTATTATCATTACTACTTTTTTTGATCGTTTAACCCTGATCATAACCATGATCCGCGTCTAGTGCCAGAGTTTTCAGGTCGCACAAGTGCCCCTGGCATGACCTAACGATTATATATTTGATATATACCGGGGACCAATGGCTTTAGATGCCTTCCGAAGCACGATGGCATTCGAAAATTAAGTTGGAATTCCCCGGGATTCGAACCCGGTTTTTCTTGGTTGTAGGTCAGTCCTACGCCTGTTGAGCGACCATTGTAATATCATTACAAGCTGAAATTAGATTACTAAAAAGAGAAAAAATGACTGTGCAGTGGATGTATTAGTTTCTGTTAACATCAATTCTTTATTACCAAATTGAAATTCAAAAGTCCATTAAACTTCTGGAAATTTCCTACTCATGGGTGAACCCATAATAACGATTGCGTTATTTTGGTCGAAATCGTTTTATTTGATGGTGGAAACCTTGATTGCCTGGGGAAACCTCATTCTTCATCGTTCGTTTTTATTAACCTGCGATAAGGTGTCTTCATTTTTATGGTTTCGTTTACTACTCATTCAAAAATTTATCATTGAATGCAAATTCATGCATGGAAAGGATTCCACTTCCATAAAAATATCGCATAAACATGTCATATTCGTGAAGCCAATCGAAACATTGACCGTGTATAGGAATTCTGGGAATAAGGTACTTAAAAATTTGGAAGTACCTTTTTTTGCAATATTTTTTAAATTTTGTCCCTCTGAGACTGAATAAAATAAAATTATACGGAACTAATTAAACAAATTATATAATAGATAATATGGGAAAGTGTGGTGCATAACGATATTCAGACCATAATTTTTTAAAAGTACTAATTAATTTGTATTTCAGTGAGAAATAACGAGGAATTCAAAAAAAGCAGTCGAATAAAATTATTCTAGAGTTTGAAGGTTCACGGATGTTATTTTTCTCACGAAAACCTCTTTTTTTACTAAAAATTATTTTCTAAATTCTATAATCGTTGTCAATGAATAAACATGTTATTCTTAACGTAATTGCATTCTGATTAATTTTCGTATCTTTTCCTTATCCATTAACTTCCTTTTATAATTTTTCTTGTTCCTCAGAGGAATTTTTCTCATACCTAAAGTGGTTCAACTGATGAAATGAAGATTTTCATTATATTTGAATAATTAAAAATGAAAGATTTTCGCAATTATTCTTGGAGTCATATATCATCAAATAAGCTGTGATTGTGCTTTGCTCACCTGCGCAATAAGCATCCTTTGATCTTGTTCGCTAATTCCCAAGTCCGGAAGACAGCAATCACCTTCAATCCCCACAACCTTGTGACGAAACTTCGGACATTCCGAGCGCAACCTCTCAAAAATGACATCGTCAAACAGTTCGTCAATTCGAGTGGCCAAATTTTTTTCCTTCTTGTTTCTGACCAGCAAAAAGACTGTAGAAATGTCGGGGCACGATCTGAGTAACTTTTCAAGTAGGATTCGTCCGAGGAAACCGGTGCTGCCTGTGATAAAGATGTTGGCGTCTTTGTAGAAATTCTGGATCGGAGTTGATTGGATTTCTTCTATAATTTCTTGTTTGACACCCATCGTGGACATATCTGAAACAATATGTTCAATTAATATGACGAAACTTTTGTTTACATTCATTTCATCTCAAGATTGATGAATTAGAAATATCGACTGTTTGAATGTACATGTTGCGCAATTGAGATCGAGGAGGTTGAGATGGCAGAGGGTGCTTGCATCTGAGGCTTGATAATCTTGAGATCATTCGTGCAACCGTCAAAACAGTCTTGAGATGAGTCTATACAAAATATTTGATGCGCGTAAATACAAACAAGAAACTGTATTTTAGCACACCCGTTACAAGTAACTGCTGCTTCCATAAAAAGAAGGTTATGACAAGATTGCAATTGATTTACACAGAATGAGGGGCTTCGCTGATCGGAGGTAAATTCACTAATTTTCAGAACGTTGAGTCCCAGAGGTTTATCAAGCAACATGAGTAAAATGGATACCTTCAATTTTCAAAAGTTTGAGGGCATTGACCCCTTTTATAAGGTTATGAACTACAGATTATAAATATTTTTGAACTGAAAAATTAGACAGCATAAGTAGTAAAAAATAACCACAGAACTTCACCTTCCGGCTGGTACTAACTAATACTTTATCTCGTATTATAATTGGCAAACTATTTAATGTCCACGAAAGGTATTTACCTAAATACCAGTTTTAATGTGCCAATGAGTCAGAGAATTTCACATTCTTCTGTGGTAGCAGAAAAAATTTGCCGGATTTCAATATTTTGAGTTAGTTCCGCAATTGTGCATTGGCAATAAGATTCGTAATATGACAGGAAATATAGTTGCGGTTTACAAATTCAATGAATACGATTTATTTTGCTGCTATACTCAAAAGTTGGTGTCATTTAACTTCTGAATCAAATCTTCGTCATGGTGTTCATGTCTGCCAATCTACCATCCGTTTGTCAAGAAAAAGACGACGAAGAGGATAGAATCATGATTGATGCGACAACGAAAACTATTTACATTTAGCATAACATCTTGACCTTTCATATCTATCAACAATATCAGATGTTGATGTGGAAGGTGCTAACCAGGTCATTAGTACCTACCAAGTAGTTCTAGGTCAAAGTCGACGCGCCCGAATAATTACATCGATATAGAATGGTCGAGAAATCTTTTTGTAATCAAACAACAGGTACCGTTTTATGCAATCGTCTCTCAATTCGAGTATGGTACATTGTTAATCTTTGTAGATTGTAAGGTCAACCTATTTCCCCTGGAGGACTCGTATACAACGAAGACCGTATAACGTTAATTTCTACTTTCTACTCGAACTACTTGCGATAAATGGAAAATTATCGGCGATAAGTGAATAGCCATCAATAAACGGCAACAAAAACGAAGTGGGAGACACCATTAGTTTTTCGGAGTGTAATTGACGTACAAAAATAATTGTTATTATCGTTAATGGAACACAGCAATTTCTCTAGTAACTATTCATTGGATACTATGATGGTAGTTATTTTAATATTTGAAAAAGTTCTATTCATCGTACTGTGTATTTATGCATTGTCGTTTAGAACCTCAAAAACTTTTAATATTTTGAAACCTTCTCAATACTTGAAATATGAATTATTTATTCTTTTCTCAATATTTACAAGATTTCCATGAGCACTTTGATTTGAAATATATTGTATCAGAAGTGAGTTGTGACTAAAACTTGAAGTTTTGATAGCGTTGGTAGCTCAACAGGCGTAGTACTGACCCACTACCCAGAAAAACCGGGTTCGAATCCCGGTTAATCCCGACTTAATTTAAGGAAGCCATCGTGCTTCGGAAGGCACGTAAAGCCGTTGGTTCCGGCTATATATCCAATATATAGTCGTAAGGTCATGCCAGAGGCATTTGTGCGATCTGAAAACTCTGGCACCCAGCTCCAGGGTAATACGATCAAAAAAAAAGTTAACATATTTTATCTAAAGGAATGATTGTGGGAAGAAAATTTTGCAAACACGAGGAAACTATTTTTGAATCTTTGATTCAGTCCACCATACATCGAAAAGAATCAAAATGAAAACACTCGCTACTAGGATTTATCGATTCAGCTGATTGTTTCATGAATAACGCATCACTATTAACTTAACAAACGAGATGATTGATGATTAGAAAAAGACAGCATTGTTTGATGAATATCTGAAGGTTGGACACGTACAAATGGATGACAAATTGGTTTTCGGAAAAAGTGGATACGTAGAAATTCCAGACAAACTGTATACAGAACGCCAAAAAAAGTGAAAGGTATTAACCGAATAATTACAGCGACAACGGGTTGGTCCACATATGACGAAATGTACGTCGCGATATCTGCTCGTTACATAAAAACGAAATCAATGATTCTGCCGCGTTGTCCTTGACCTATAAGAAAAGTCTTCATTAAAATACACATTTCCTTTACTTCTTTTCACTAACCCAAAAATTCGCTGGAAAGAGTTAATATTTCACTGTGACTCACGCAAAAATCATAATTGCATCACAACGTTTGTCTGATTGCATTCTGAGGCTGAGTTACTGGACATACATGAGGGAAATAAATTACAAATAGAATTGAGGTCTACACACCTCAGAAAGCAGAAAGCATTCGGTTTCAGTTGTGCTTTCAACAGAGTAGCTCAAGAAAGAGTGAGTGGACAAGTTTGATGATTTCCACGAATGGGCAGCCCAATTTTCTTAAAACAACTCACTGATCACTAGGGGTTATCGAGTCGAAGGCTTCTTCTTAACCAATGAAGGTGTCACACCAGAAACGGTTCCTTTAGTAATGGTGAAATGGTGCGCCGAGTGCCTTCCACCTTGGGAAAATTCATTCACCTTGTCGATAGAAATAAGAAACGTCCGGCGGATGCCAAGAATTCTAGACGGACATGAAATAATTTTACGCATATAGTGATCGGGCTACCTGCGCACGCAGCAGCTGGAGTCCGTTGGTACCGATTGTGTCACAAATTGGTCTCAATTCACCCAATTGCATTTCAAAAAGTATTATCAAAATCCATATTGGTTCTCAAGAAAATTTCTTTACTGGAATGAAAACCCATTTTAGTATCGAAATTCCTATTGAAAATTGCGGATTGACCGTTGTACTGTTGCACCTTTGGAACTGGAGATAAAATTGAAAAAGTCCAATAAAAAAAGAATGGATCAACCATTGTCTTTTTTTATCAATGATGGAGCTATAAATTCCCACATTATCTTCGAATTATTCGAAAAACGACAAAGTTGGTTAATTTGCATCGGAACAGGTTATTGTGAGATTGGACCGAATTTAATTCCTACTATTAATTACCTGCCTTGGGGGACGTTATTCAATATTTCAACGACTTCGTTGTCAGCAAATTGTAAAAAAGTTTTTTGCCGAAATTTGGGCTTAATGTTCAGTTGTTTAACTAGTTACTGATTCAACTAATGCCCATAGTACATAAGCTATGAGGTTTTCTCTTTACCACGTGATAGAAGCCGCGAAAATCGAGTAATTTCGGTGAAACTTCGTTAAAATATTGGTTTTGATTTTCAGATGAGTTCGTTCATCAGTCCAATCTGAAAATTATTTCGAGAGATATTTTTAGAATCGCGCATCAACGCTATAACGCGTATGGAGACCTTTATACTAATTGTTATATGTAAGATGAAGCAGTTCTTGCAAGTAGGTACAGTTTTTTCTACATATGAACTACGTTGACATTAGACAGTAGTTCACTTGTTCATTAATGAAATCCCGCTTCGATGACAAAATAGTATATTGAAAATTTTTAGACAAAAAATTTAGCATCCGTAGTTTCGATCCGAATTCAAATCAAGAAGGAAATAGCATTCAATGCATTTGTTATTGTTCTATGACTATTCGATATTTTTTATTGAATTCTCAATTGGTGAAAGACATTTATTGAACTAGGCTACGGCAATAAAATGTGGTTGAATATTTAATATTAACTCGCTTGAAGGTTTTAACAGATTGTTCAATCTCAAATTTTTTTATAAAAATCCAATATTCATTATGATAAGTCTGTAATATTAAAATAATCTCATTTATAGTAATCGATTATTTAATCGAAATTACTCTTTTATATTAGGTAGGAGAATCCGTCTGCTCCTGGTGAATACAGGCAATGACATAGTTGATCAAATATTCATCCAACTCATGAAATATATTTTTATCCATTTTTTCTCGAATTTGCCATGTTTCCATGTGACGGGAAGGGTTTCTTGATCAAATCGAAATGTTGAATAATTCAACAACTTCATGTCTAGAATATTGAAATTCGAATGAGATAATCCCTTATGTTTCATGTCAAATCTCCATCATTATTGCAAACTGGCATAACGCAATTCAATAGTTCCGCGAAGAAAGCAGTGTTACATATTTCGTATTCAAAACATGGAACGGTGAAAAATGCTTACTCGAATATATATGTGCACTTTTCTATCGATTCCTTTTCACTTTACTGTCTTGAGCCATAACGATGTTGTTTCATGATTATCATAACGGATGTGCATCTTTGCGCACTACATTTAAGATGTAATTTGCATGGTTTTGAATCAACGAAAAATATGATCGTTTAAATATTCTGAGAATTGAACAACTGAAGAGTTAAAGAATGTGAAAGTGGTTAAGTTCGACAGTCGTAATATTAACTAGCGCGACATTCAACCAGCTTGTTACAAGAAAATAAATGATTCTCAATATATGCAAATTGACAAAATTAGCGGATTTTTTGATTTTGATTTTCCTTAATTACATAAAATGATCAAGAAATAGTGTAGTGAATATTAAGTTTCAAAAAATTGCCGCTATAAAAAAAATGGAAAATTTGACTTTCACTCACCTTTTTTTTCGTCGATAAAGAACACAGACACAAAAGAAGAACTAAAAATAGTTGCAATTGCAGCGAAGTTTGCGATTCAAACGTTGACAGGTACTATTAGTTTAATGATAGCGCATCGGTATCCAGAATGCGTCGGACTTCCCACTTGTCGCTACTCGTGATGACCGCGGCTAAGTCTCTGTAAGAACCGAACGTGTGTTGAATTTATTACTTTGCTACCTTCCTACCTCGTCTGTTTTGATAAAGATGCTCCAAATGTACGGCTAGTGGGAATGGAAAATCCGCTGACTGTCGGAATCGTAATTAGTTGGTAAGTTGATGACATCCGAATTTTACGAATTGGTCTTCGAGCTGGAAGTGTCCGTTCTGCTGGAAGGAAGGAGAACATTCAAAAATTTCCAACGAGCCCATTAAATAGTGGATAAAAAATTCCGATTCATGATACTAACGCACTAATCGGGGGCACCACTATCAATCTAATATCAAGTAAAAATATTTTATTTCAGCAGCAAGTTAGGAACCAGGAAGGAAGGTAATTTCAACGTTGCTATAGGTATCCAGATTGATGTGAATTCACAATAACCTTTTGTGCATATCAACTTCCTTATTGTGGAAAGTTGACAATTGCATGCAACTGTGCGGAAATGTCTTTCCCGCACGGATAAAACCGGTTCCAAATCTGACAAAGTTATTTTGGAATGTCACATATATAGCATAGAAATATTAACGACATTCCAAAATGAAAAAACTTATTCAGAGACAATAATAACTGTTATGTCGGATGAAAACTCATATATGTATATGTTTCTGGTCTAATGTGTGGTGCCCTCCCTTGGATGATTAATGCACTTGGCTTCGTCCCCGGGAGGAAGCAATGCACTTTCCTCCCTTGGTATACAATTAACCTCTCGCATTCTACATAACCTCATTTCTTACCTCAAAAAAAGGGGGTCACTTTCTGATGATGTCGACGCGAATCGCTAATAGGCGATCTGTCTATTTTCAATCAAATATTCTGCACCTAAAAAAAGCAGAAAAGCGGAAAAGAAAACGATTAACATGTCTACGATTTTGCGTATTCTAGTTCAATAACTATTTAACAGTATCTTAATGCGAGTTTCATGGAACGACTAATAAATTGCTCCCAGCTGCTTTGTTGAGAAGTTTCTCGGAATTCGGAATACCGTCGAACAGAAAACAGATACTAAATCCAAAGGCCACAAAATTGATTCTTTCGTTTTTTCTGTGAATTAGTCATTATTGGGAACAATTTCTATATATTTCCTATATATTTTGCTTCGCCATTTACACGCAAAAATAGTGAGTGATGTTGTAGCATCTCAAAGATTTGAAACACTGGATCCTTATTTATCATATTATCAAAATATGACCTGTCATATCACATTCAGAAATACCGATATTGTTAATGGCTCCCGATTCAATTAATTCTATAATTTTCGGCGAATATCTTCGTTCGATAACAATCTCTATTCGTTTTTCCAATTAAAAGCGCATCAACTTGATCACCGGTTTATGAACGTAGTTTAAATAAAAAGTGTGGAAAAATTCTCGTGATATTTTTAATTAGTCATGGAGGTATAACTTCTATTAACAAAAAACGTGAATTTTTTCAATTATATGTAAACTACGAGAAATAAAAACGGAAAAAGTACTTCCTGATTCTTTAGGGAAACAAAAAAAGTAATTATACAACTTTCTTTATTTCTATATATTGTCATGATTCATATATGCTATTCAAATTCTACTTTGATCATCGTGTTAATTTAATGACCAGCCGTTTTTCTCATTCTATGGTAAAAAAAGTGTCAACCCAAGGATATGTTTCTAAAAAATCGCTTTTATTCCCTACTCTTTCCAAATATTCAGTATAAAATGAGGAATATCGTCCAAATATCCAACTTAACCTTGAAATTACCTCAAGGACATTTCGAACCTGATGGACCTTTGGCAATCATTTAACTTAGGTCACGAAGGTTTCTTCGACTATCAACTATTATGGGAGAAAAAGTGTTCAATCTCCCCAAGTCACGGATGAATCCAGATAAAATTTGAAAATAACATTTTTGAACTCAATTTTTTCGAATCTTAGTTTTAAAATAAGACTTTCCATTCAAAGTGACCTGACATCGAAAAAACCTTCAAACTCCGTCTCAAGGTCAATTTCAAGATCATCACCTAGTGGTCCTCACAAGTTTTTCAATGGAAGACTTTCGAGTGTTGCGCATCCACCAAAAAAAAAAGAGTCAGATGTTTCATAATCTTGAATACAGAAGCACTCGAGATGCGCGATAAAATACTCACAAGCTAAAATTAAAGAGATCTGTATTGATTTCAGTTTTAACATTCTAGGTTATGATATTACAGATAGGATATATTGATGTACCATCTCTCAACCTAAGTAAACCCTCAGTGTTTCTTATGTTGGTGATGGTGATTATGATGATGATCGTGCTTGTGTCCATGCTTGTGCTTGTGTCCGTGCTTGTGTTTGTGGTGGGCGTCGTGTTTATGGTGATGATGGTGGCCGTGTTTGTGTTTATGTTTGGCTTCCTCTTTGTGATGATGAGAGTGATGATGCTTGTGGTCCTGCTTGTGCTTGTGGTGGTGTTCTTGTTTATGTGAATGTTTGTGAAGATGCTTATGTTGATGGTAATGCACTTCAGCGTGCTCCTCTTCGTGTTCGTGTTTATGATCGAAATCCTGCAATGAAAATGGCTCACTTTCCTTATGGTAACTTCGGGTTTCTATTGTCTCCAGTTGATGAGGTCCGTTTCGATTATAGCTTCTCGATGTTTTGTAGTGTTTGAATCCCGATTGGCTTCCTACAGAAATGATTTATTCAATATTAATTCCAGATAAAATTGCTTTTACCGAGAAAATCAGGTTTATGATAATCCTCATCCCTTTCGAACTCTCCAGCAAGCTGTGTTTGATCATCTTGGTAGTTGGTATATCGATGTGAAACTCCATCTTTTGGAGTAAAAGGAATGGTGTTTGGTTCGGTGTCTAACACGGGATCGTTATAGCGTGTAGCGCTGTGCTCATAGTCCATCCTGGTTGGTGCTTCTATTGAATAGGATCTGTCTCCCTCATCTTCGGACGTATCGACTTTTTTGATGGAATAAAAGTCTCCTTTTTGCATAATAATAAGGAATATCGCACCCGCTAACGCCTACATGATGACAAATATTATCATAAAGCAAATAATTTGAATGCATAGTGTTTTTCCAATAAAATCGGAAAATTCACTTACCCATGCTCCCATGTTGCCTATTGCAAAGCGAACCAAGCTGAGAATAATTTCTTTTTCCAAAGGATTATATTTATATGATAGCCATAATCGAGTTTCACTCGATGAAAAACTTTGCGTTTATCACGAAATACAGATCATTAGAATATTCGTTCTTTAATGTTTCCGACCGATGGGAAAGATAACGTTCCAGTAATTGCGAAGATTTAATTGTCGATCAATTAAATACGTGGCGTTATGAATTTAATGAACAAATAGAAATTAATCTATAGGAAGTGTTTATGGTGCATAGTTATTCTAATTGCTTTTGTTTTTCTCTTCAGAAGATTTGTTTGAAACTTTTTTATATCTCGCGAGCGTGTCACTTTCTTTATTCTTAATTTTTCTCTGTTTTCGGTATTTCAAACTTTTGGTTGCATGTGTCACTTTTTCCTTTCTGGAATGAAAGTCTAGCGATATAACTCAAATATGCGCTATCATAACATCGTATCAAAGATATGAAACGTCATGGATCATTATATACAAAAATCATAGAGTTCTGTCAAAAGTCTCCAGAAATTTGAGCCGTATGATCTTTGATCTGTGGACCAGTGAACTACCGTCCAATGCTATGATAGTTCTATGATCCCGACTAAGTGGAAAGATGTCCAGAAATGTGTCCGTGATGCTGCTTATTGTTTTACGTCACAATTATGAATTTTTACGTTGCAATGAAAAATATTACATTGTGAATTATATTGAAAATTAAATCTTGGATATTTCGGCGTGATTGATATCTCTCACTTTCTCGTTTCAACTCATTATGTAGTTCTCGATAATTAACCGATGAACGGTTCGTACCAGTTGATTATTGCTTCGAAAATGTGTAGCGTGTGATGCGCTGATTGACTGCATTCCTCTTTACGTTTAGAAGGGATGATAAAATAGGATTCTTTCCTTCCTACATAGTTTATTTAAAAGCAGTTGGTCGTTGTTGGATGTTACTACTTTATTTCTCAGCTTGGTTTAACAGTGTGGTGAAAACCATGGGAGGTTGGGTGAGTTGACACATTTTACATTGATTAGATAATGAGATAATTGTGTCCGACATAATGGTCGGTCTTTTTTGAGAAAAACTCGCTTTTTGGAAATGACACTACAGCGATTTTCAACTTCTAAGTAAAATTAGCTAAAAATTAGAAAAAGTATTGTAATAATTATTCAAGTGATCTCTCAGTTTTCCTCATATACCAGAGGTCTTGTCTATTTTATATGCAAATACGAATAGTTGGTCTGAAATACACACAGTTGAAGCATGCTGGGCTCATAACCTCATTTTTCAGGTATTTTCAGAATTATTATCTTCGTTGAAGAAGAATTACTCATGATCGAAGTAGAATTTTTTTTCGGAATAATGTAGAGTGACATACTTTTCAGATACTACTGACTTGTGTTCATGCCGTATTGAACGTCGCTGTTTACGGATTGGACGATTCCCGATTCCTCATTATCGCTGCTCCAGAGAATATTCGACGAACGGAAGTTTCAGAATTTCCGTCCAGTTTTTATTCATTCCACGCAGAAAATCAAGATGGATCACACGTGGATTTGAATCCAAATTTCAATTACGAAGTTACGCACGGTTCGAGGCATGTGGATGATGGTGCAACTTACGAAAAAGGGTTACCAAACGACGAACCATCGCCTCACGTCCATTTTCTTCAATCGACAAAAGAATACAGCGAAGATCTGATACCAAAATCAATCATAACTAAAACTATTTATCCGAAAAAAGCTTCGCAGAATCTGGGGCATATAAAATATATTTTTGAACGTTCGAAAGTCAACGATGCATCACAATTTCAAAGTGCTTCGGAGCTGTCTATTCAAGAATATAATGCAAAAATGCATGATGGGTGAGAAAATCGATACATTTTTTTAATTCGTAGATCATTTTTTCTATAGGTTCAAGAACAGTCAAATCAAGGAATCACCACTAAACTACGAAACCAAACAACCGAAAACTTTGGAAAGTACAACTCCATATACTCTATCGAAAGTCCTCAACTATCAACTAGAAAATCAGGAACCACAAGTCGTGAAACGTTACAAACTATTCAAGCCGTCTCCACAAGATACCCTACAATCTCCTAGAAGTGATGCAATTACTCCTATCAAAGTTGTCCCATACACCTTTTTACAGAACATCAAACCGATAAGCGACTCGCTAGATGATAAAAACTCCATTCGATTCAAGAAAAATAAAATAAACAGGCGAGACAATACGAAACAACCCAGTTACAGATACGAAACCTACCAAGATCATCCTGATTACGAGGACGACGAATCACAACATACCTCTATCAAAAAAGGTAAATTTAATTACAGCTTATCTATAAACCTGTTTATATTTTTTTCACAGAAAAGAAGAAAAAGAAGAAAGAAATACACTATCACCAACACAAACACATGCATGAACACGATCATCACCAGAAACACGATCATAAACACGAGTCCGGTCATAAACACGATCACGGGCACGACCACTCGCACAAACACGATCATGATCACGAACACGAAAACGACCATTGGCACGATCACAAGGAGAAAAATGAACACGATCACAAGTCTGATCATCATCACGATCACAAGCAGCATCACAAACATAAGCATCATCACAAACATTCGGGAAAGCATTAGAGGAAAATCAGTTTTATAATCCATGTATCGAAGATTAAATGTATCAAGTTTTTGCGTTGTTTCACTGATTGCGTTTTACTGCACTCCTAATTTTATGATTTCCAAGTGCAGGGCATTGCAGCGTTGCGGTAAGACAGGTGCCCAATCGTTCAAGTAATCACGAATTGTGGACTTTAAGTAATAACGTCTATTTTTGGAGGCGGAGAGTAAACTGAATCATTAAAAATAGAAACCTTACTGTCGAAACGCTTGGAAATATAAAATATTATTATTTTCCACGTGCCTCGTTAGTGAGGAGTGAGAAGAGCAGAGCATAAAGCGGAATGTTTTTCTTGTTAGGAGGTGATTTAATTTTTCCGTAGCCATGTGAGTATTCAAATATTATTGGAGCACACAATTTGATTGACTTATTTCTTGACTTTAGAATTCAGGAAATCTCGTTTCACATTGGAATCTGCTTTGTTTTTTTGCAGTTACTCATTACGAAATGTCTAGATATCAATCAAGGGCCGAATTGACAGATTTGGAACAACCAAGCACCTGTACGAAATGTTTGACGCTGACTTGGAAAACAATAACTTGCCTATTTTCTCATGTGGCTTTAATAACTTTGGTAGTGGCGTATTGCGCTGCAGGAGCATTCACTTTCGAAGCACTCGAAGTGGAAAATGAGATATCGGTGAGCACTAATTTTTGAATGGGGTAATCGGAATCGTGATTCCTTCATTTACAATCTGGTATTAAGATTAATGTAGAAGTGACTTAAGCAGCAAGTTTCAAATGAAGTTCTTCTTATGATGATGAGGATGTGATTTTATTTTTAGCCATAACCATCCTGAAAATTTTATTGAGAAATTTTCGTCATGCTTCACGCAATACTAGTAACTCAAATATATTCCTCATCAATACATTATATAATACTCTATGATGTGGATAATATTCAAACCGAATAAAATCTACTTAAGTCTACATATGTTGCAATAAATTTACAATATTTCTGGCGAATATTAACATATAGGTGATCACTGTACAAAATTTCAGGTTAAGAAAAGTATCAAAGGAATCCGCCAAAACGTCACTGATCACTTATGGCAACTGGCATTACAAACCAAAGTCCTAGATGAAAGTAACTTCACAAAAAACGTCTCCAATCTGGTTCAAAATTTCGAAGGTGCCCTAGTCAAAGCAATGACTAAAGATGGATGGGATGGCGAAGAAGACGAGAACATCGTCCAGTGGACCCGAACTGGTTCTCTATTTTATTCCATCATTGTTATAACAACGATTGGTGAGTAATTTCGTTTCGTTAATCACGTGGTCCTCCTGGGCCCACTAATACACCGTTTGATGCACCGAAACCTTGTCGATGACCAGTTATACCTGGAAAATTTTCCGAATTAAATTTCAATTTATTGTTCGTGGGAAATATGAATGTTTTATTGAATGACTTCCGAAAAAATAATATCTTAAGACAGGAAAAAACACGAGAACAATAATCTCAAAGTTCGTTTTAGGAACTTTTATAATGACTGGAATTAATTGATAGCTCGATGTTGCGGTTATCACATTATCAACGTTGGTCGAATTAAGATAGCTTAACATTCGAAATTTTCATTATGAATCGATTACAACTCCGAAATTTTTGACAAACAATATTTAGATTGCAACTATTATGAGTTCAAATAGAACTCATAAATAGATCCATCAACAATTCATTCTGGTAATATATAATATAACAATATAATAGTTAACACTAAACAAATTTTAAGGTGATTTCAATTCGTCCTGCTAATGGAGATGTGAAACTTCTATCGAAACTTTAAAAAATAAACCTTTAAAAATAAAATAGACCCAAAAACCAACATTTGCCAACTGATTAGCTCTAATTCAATTATATGGCATTGGTAGCTCAGCTGACGTAGTACTGACCTACGACCCAGAACAACCGGGTTCGAATCCCGGTACATACAAACTATATTTTTCAGAATACCATCGCGCTTTGGAAGGCACGTCAAGCTGTACATTCAGTATGTTATCGTTAGGTCATGCCAGAGGCACCTGTGCGCTTTGAAAACTCTGCCACTAGACCCTGGTCAGTGGGTTACACGATCTTACTATGCAATTATAATATGCAGATATTATGCACTTTTACAGAAAAAAATGTAATTTAGTAAACGCATTACTTCAGGTACTCACCAGGTCTCCCTAAATTACCAGGGTTAGCTTGTGGACCAGGTCCCACTAAAACACCATTTTCGGGGGAGTGAATAGGTCGTGTGGGATAGTCGCTGCCCAAATCATTGATCTTATTACGATTGTAACAGCAGTATTTTTTGCCGACATCGCAGTGGCCCTGAAAAATTAACTCAATTTTTGTGTGCGTTTGACAATATTATCGTTAACCTAACAGAAATCGATTTTTGAATATACAAGCAACGAAAAGTTTAAGAATGGCACTCAAAGTGACATGACATTCATTTGATGTCGCAACTAAGAGATTGATACTAACGTAAGTCAACCCAGGACTCCTACAATTGAACTTCTCTGTACACTTGCAGGTGTCATAAGTTTTGAAAGGCCCTTCTCTAACCCAAGAAGGAATACTGCCTGTGAGAACACCTTCGTTCGGTCCATCTGGGTAGAATTCTGGTCGTTGAAATGGACCTTGTCCATATGAACCTCCAGGCCTAATAAATACCACAAAATTGTTTCAGTAAGAAAAAAGTATTTTTATTCACCTGTTGATTCCAGTCAGAATTGGTTTATCGTTGATGTTGAGACCAGGCCGTAGAGGATGATTGACAGGTGATGGATAATCAGGAATCGGTCGGTTATCAATGTAAGGTCTACTGGGGACAAAACCATCGTCTCCATTTTCATAGACATTATATCTCGAAATTGCAGACCTTGATGACATTAAGATGAAATAAAAAATATTCGAGTTCGAGGATTATTACTTATCATAGTTCAATCCTTCAATACTGCGGCCACGTTCTCGTCTGTTATTGTCATTCCACACCCACTTATCTTCTGCGTTGGTCAACAGAAAGACATAGAGAACGATACCTGTAATCCAAATTAATGTATTAGACGAAATGCAATTGGTTTTTTTATGCATGATGTAAGGATGATATGAAGAGGATCATTTCAGTCCAGATGATAACTTTTTCTCTCTTATAAGGCATTGATAGCTCAACAGGCATAGTACAAACCTACCACCCAGAAAAACCGGGTTCGAATCCCGGTAAATTCCAACTTAATTTTAGAATGCCATCGTGCTTCGGAAGGCACGTAAAGTCTTAAACCTAGGTCAGTGGGTTATTAGACAAAAAAAATTGAATTTGATCATTGAAAATAAACACAAAAAACCAGAAATATTCAGTCACAGCGTTCAAGAGTCAATAAGAAACTATTCAAATGTTTTAAATCAAAATAACTCCGGGGCTTGGGCTATTCGGATTGAAAAGAATTACTAACGATGAGCCTGTATGCAACATTATAATAAAGAAACAAAAACTCGATAGAACTCACCCAATTTGAAGATATACATTTTAAGAATTGATTACACAAACAAATCAGTTCGTTTCGAAAACAACCGAATACAAGTAATGAAGTTGGGACACTTTCGTTGAAACAGTGTTTTGCAATTCTTCGCCGACTCTATTTAAGTGTTACTTAACAAGTGGTGGGATACGGGAAACCAGAGTGTTGAATGAATGAGAACAAGAAAAAGGTTGAATCTCATGGGGGAGGTGGGATTACTGCAATCCCTTGTTAAAGAAAGGAAATTATAATAATCGTAAACGTCAACGGGGAGCGCTTCCGTTACCTAAAACAAATTAAATAGTAGTACCTGTATCGACTTCTTGGATCGGACAATTATATACTAGGATATCCGGCGAGATTTGTTGGAGTGTAAACGAATGATTTGCACTTAAGTATACGCCTCAGTTCTCAATGTCAAAATACGCATAATTGAACGAAAATATATTTGAATGAGGAAATATTTGTTTTTTAATGACGCGCATTGTCGTCAAATTGATTTGTTACGTTGATGGACAATTGAACTCGATCGCCAGCTTTTGAATTAAATTATTATCCAAGTACGTCTGGAAATCCAAAGTAATGGGTTTTACCCGCAAGACACCGACCATGTACTTAATAAATTTCTCAAATTTCAAATTTGTTACACATATCAACGGAAATTTATTCAAAATATCATAAAAGTTGCCTACTTCCGAAGGAAATGCTAGAACGGTTCACATAAATTTAGATGACGATCGTTAAACATCTTAAAGTGTCATTATTTTTTGAAATTAATAGTTATATCGCTTTATGCGAGAGTCTGCCCACGTATTAACATTGACCCACTTGTCTCATTGTCAATACAACCAAAAGTGACAATGAAAGCATGATATTTGATTCATCGGAATCAATTCGATTTGCATGTTACGCTTTGCATTTTTTCGCTCAGTTGATTTCAGTTAATTTGGAGTATCTAATGAATTAATTGAAGAATTCCGACACTTTCAATCCCGGGAATCCCAGATGAGATTGATTTCACTACATAACCTCAATATATATATATATATGATGTGAAATATGGACTTTCAATTCTGTACATTTTTGTATCCTTCGTTTTTTCAGGTTATGGTCATATTAGTCCTAAAACAGCGCTTGGTAAAGTGGTTACAATATTTTACGCCATATTAGGAATACCTCTGATGCTCATATGTCTCTCCAATATTGGTGATATTATGGCTACATCCTTCAGATTCCTCTACTGGAGAGTATGTTGCTACGTTTGTACAAGACCGAAAAAACCAAAAAAGAGTAGATCCTTGAGGAGTTCAGTGCGTTCTATGGAGTAAGAAGCTTGCCTTGAGTTCAAAACTAAAGAGACTGATATAACTTGTTTGTTCTAGGAGATTCTCGAGAACGCGAAACGCTTCTTTCAGAAGATCTGTTAGAAATTCAACCAGATCAGCTGATAGCGGTTTTGGGTACCTTGATCACTATACATCGCACTCAGATACCGACCTCAGGTAACTGCGATTTTACTCTTCAACCATGCAGTGTAATATCATTGCTCCACTTTAGATACCACGACTACAGACGAGGAGCCAGTTTACCTCGCTGTCGTCCTTCCCAAACCTCTCGCTATTCAGATGGTTCTGAAAGAAGGGGCGTTTCTGTACCAAAATTCACAAGCAGAGGCGGTTCGTTGGATAGGAAGAAATATCAATACACGCATGCGCAAAAAGAAATCGAAGCCATTGAAATACACGCTTTTGACAAATCACCAATACTTTGCAATAGATATGTGATTAAAGAAAACGAACTGAATGGTAACAATACACCGGGTAAGATATATTCTTCAAATAAGTGAAAATCGCGGAAGAGATTTTTTTTTGCTTTGGTGGTGAAATACTCAAACGACACGTACGGAGGCAGCTCGTCCGCTTCAGGCGCGATGCTGCTTGCCTCATGCGAATTCGTGCTCTTATGAATCCGATCGTACCGTAACGCTCACTACTAGGCGCTTTATACATCGTTTCTTAAGGAGTCAAAATGTGGCATTCCCTAATGGTGTCCACATGTTTACATTTTAACATAAATTGATAGAACATTTATATATTTCAATTTCAGGAATAACTTTACGCGAAATGGAGAATGCTCATAACGCAAGGAAAAAATTGTCTGGAAACCATTTGAACATTCCTACTTCGGATGATTTCAGGGACAAACAAGACGAAACGCTCCATTCTAAGGACGAAGTAAAAAAGAAAAAATCACCTGGTAAGACATAATATGTCTTACGATTAATCACTAATACCTACTAATTATCATTCTTTTGCAGCTCGTCTCAATCCAAGTCCTAAGATGATGACTCCTCTAGGTTATGGTTACAAAAGCAAATACCTCGATGACCCTGATTCGGACGAAGAATTCTACTACGACGATTTTTACTATGACGTTGAAAAACAACGAAAGAGACCTGTTCCCATTGGTCTGTGTGTGTTCCTGGTGATGAGTTACATCGTTGGTGGTGCTTTCTTGTTCGATTACTGGGAAGGTTGGGGTATCTTGAACGCGGCCTACTTCTGCTTTATCACTCTTACAACGATTGGATTTGGGGATTTGGTACCTGCTAAAGGAGTGAGCAAAGACTCCAACGAAACAACAACGACTGTAACGGTCAGCATTGCAATATGTTCTTTGTATTTGCTGTTTGGAATATCACTTTTGGCTATGAGTTTCAATCTAGTGCAAGAGGAAGTTATTACAAATGTAAAATCGATAGCGAAGACTCTGGGTATTATAAAGAGTGATGATGAGGATGATTCCGAAGATGATGAAGTTTGACCCGTTATACGCAAATGTAACTAAAAGCGTATTCTGATACGTCGCGTTTCCAGGGGTTAATGACAATAAATGCAAATCGATATTAACTTCAGCTTCATTCATTGATTTCCCTGACCCACTTCATATCACATTCCATAACATCAAATTCGATAAGTTTTTGTTTACCCATTCGTTGCTGTGGCCTGAAATAGAGCGAACCCTTTCTCTCCCTCCTAAATTATGGAAGATTATTGATCGGCCAGCAATAATTCCATTGCCAATGCCAGTGCTACACACACCAGCTGAAAGGTACATCATAGCGAATTCGTTCCAGCAATATGTCACCGAAACTTTATGTTATACCAGCAAGTCCGCCTTGCCGAGCTGTTATGATGTTAGCTAAAGAAATGGGACTTGATTTGGATATCGAAGAAGTGGAGAGAAGTCATCTGAGAACACCCGAAATGCTCGAGGTAAACGGATTGGACTTGATGAAGATAAATGATTTTCTATCTATTTGCCATAGCTGAATCCTGAACACACGGTACCCATTCTTCAAGATGATGACTTCGTGGTTTGGGAGAGCCATGCCATCATGCCTTACTTGGTTGCGAAATACGAAGGAGAAGAATCTCTTTATCCGCGAAACGACTTTCAAAAATGTGCTGTCATCAACCAACGACTTCATTTTGAGTCAGGAATTCTCCACGACAGGTGCAGGAAAGCTATCGTGAGGATGCAACATTAAATTTACTTGAATGGTCATAATTAAGTTTATAGATGCCTCTATTTCAAGGAATCGGTGACATAAGTGATGACGACCGTGATGCCATTATCGAAGCGTTTGGTTTTATCGAGAATTATCTCGAGAATCATGATTGGGTAGCTGGAGATAATATAACTGTTGCAGATTTAAGCATTCTAGCAACTGTGGCTTCGATCGAACTAGTTATTCCTGTGGAAGAGGACAGATTTCCGAAATTAACCGAATGGCTGTCTAGGGGAAAAGATTTGCCATATTTTGAAGAATGTAATTCGCAAGGTTTAACGCAACTGAAAGAGCTTATCGACGCGGCAACAGCTTGAATGCATGTTGTTTATAAAGAACAATCACGTAGTCTTTTTGGAGCTTGCAATATACTTCACAATGCATCTAAAAATATAAATATTTGAGAATATACGACACTTGAAACTATCCCCCGTTGTTTCATTCGGTTTTTATGACGCTGCATTTTATTGAGTTTAAAGAAAACTCCTTTGGTCATTCTCTTGGTATATGAGTTAATAGTTTTGTAATGGGTTTCAGAGAAACCAACTGGACTGTGTTGTTCTTTACTGTTCAAAACTGATCTAGCTTTCGGTGAGTTGGATGTCACCCTCTTCCGGATCAACAACAGCGGTGAGGTTATGTCATACGTGTAGTTCTTATATTCGTCAAATTATCTTTTTTCATCCAAAATCTAAAATTTCAATTAGAGGTCTTTTCGTTTTTGATATTAGCGACATTTTTCAGATATTAGAGTTGACGAATATAAGAACTACACGTATGACATAACCTCACCGCTGTTGTTGATCCGGAAGAGGGTGACATCCAACTCACCGAAAGCTAGATCAGTTTTGAACAGTGAAGAGTAACACAGTTAAGTTGGTTTCTCTAAAACCCATTACAAAACTATTAACTTATATGTATGTATATATATTCCCAATATTACCTTACATACAGGGTGCGGCAAAAGTATTGCACCAAGTGCGATTATGACGAAACGGTTTGACATTTGGATTTGAAATTTGGTGAGGTTAACTTATACGTCATTACCCATATTTTGACATGAATTTCAATTGTTTCGCGCGACTGGTTTTGTCAGAGGCAGCCATCTTGTTTTTTTCAATGACAGCCCAAGTTGATTTTGATGTCATTTTACAGGCAATTGACTTAGGAATACATTTTAGTGCTTGTAAATTACTTTTCAAATATCCCCAGAAAAAGAAGTCCATGGGCGTAATGTCTGGAGACCTAGGAGGCCATTCAAGTGCACCTCCGTCCAATCCATCGCCCTGGGAAATTTAGATTTAAAAATGTGCGAACTTGCTGACCAAAATGGGGAGGGCGCCATCTTGTTGGTACCAGACATCTGGATGTACGACGGCCTGACTGATTGGATTTGGTTTTGTCTCTTTATTTGTGGTATAATTTGATTTTGGAGTAGTTCCAAGTAACCTCAGATGTCAACGTACCACGTATAAAGAACGCCAATTACGTTACCGTCCAATATTCCACACCAAACGTTGAGTTTTTGTGAAACTGCGTGAGTTTCCAACTTGACATAAGGATTAGCATGATGCCAGTATCTACAGTTATGCCTGTTTACAGAGCCATTCAACATAAATGTAGCTTCGTCTGAAAAAACGATGTTGCTTACAAAATTTTGATCAGCTTCAATTTTCCCCATCATTATTTCTGAAAATTGCAGTTGTACTCATTTGTAATTCTCTTTTTCGGAAATGCTCCCTACACGAATTCAACTTTGTTTCCAATTTTTTTTCATCATTTCCGAATGAGCAAGGTCACAATCACTGTAATGTATTCCTAAGTCAATTGTCTGTGAAATAACACCGAATTCAACTTAGGCTGTCATTGAAAAAAAAACAAGATGGCTGCCTCTGACAAAAACCAGTCTCGCGAAACAATTGAAATTCATGTCAAAATATGGGTAATGACGTATAAGTTGACCTCACCAAATTTCAAATCCACATGTCAAACCGTTTCGTCATAATCGCACTTGGTGCAATACTTTTGCCGCACCCTGTATGTATATATATGTACGTATAATTACGTAACCAAATTGGACTTTACATAGTCTTGAATTTTTCATAAGTGTGAGTGAGAATAATAAATTCAAGTCTATTGGTATGTCTATTCGTGTATCACTCGAAACTTCCACATTCGATCGATTGATCAGCATCTATTGCAGAAACATGACACAATATCATATTCATACACGTTGCGTTGCATCCTGTCGTAAATGCATATGGACTATCTCGAACATAATATCTGAAATAAATTTATACACTTGTATACACTTGCATTCATGTTTATGCTGTATGATGACACACAATGAGAATGATTTGTCAAATTGAAAGCCAAGTTGATAATATGACGCGTACATTTTAAAGCATCATTCATTTGTCTTCGTATCATTCAATCAACCAATACGATATTCTGTTTCTGCTCTTACTGTTCTCACAGGAGTAAATGAAGCATTCTTACCATCATACTTACCTAACATATTGTTTGAGCAGATTTCTATTGGAATGTAATTTTTGATTTAATTTAGCTAGTTCTGAATAGTTTAGGCTATCAAGTTGGTACGCATCTTTCATCGAATACAGCTTATACCACTCCGGTCCTTGACTATCTGCTGAATTAGCCAGAGATAAATTGAATGTGTACTGGTGATAATCGCTGACCATCTACAAGAATCTCCAAATTTTCGATGTCCACTAATTTCTTGAAGATACTCACCAAGTTACTCGAATTAACTTCATAAATTCTGTAGTCAGGATTCAAGCCAACAAAAGTGGTCAAACTACCTCCATTGTATGCTACGTTCATCACCTCATTTGGATTATTTTCATTTTTGTAGAGACGAAATTCGTCGGCGTGCGTGTGTCCATTGAAATGAGCGCTGATTGTTTTTGAGAACCTTTTGGAACATAACAGATTCTGTTATAAGGACTTCAAAATATCGATCAATGCGTTGTAAGAAAATGCAAACGCCATCGCCAGTCAGATGGTGGCACAAAGTGTCAACAGAGTTATGCCTTCTGACAAAGTTTAGTTCATAGAGCAACAGACTGAAGGAACGACATTTCTGATCAGAACTGTTATTCTTTGTTGTCAAAAACACCTCAACTTTCAAGCAAGTGCTTATGGTGATCATGTTATTCACTCACCTGCGAACAATCCTATTAAAATTGTACAGCCACCGTCTGTGACACGATGCTTCCCCCGGCGGGATATGAGACAAAATGTGAACTTTTTCTCCCTTCTTCTCGGCCAATGATAAAACTTTCACCAACCATTTCAACTGACCATAAGGATCAACATCATCGAAAACTAACCACCTAAAAGGTATTTTGAAGATCGGTGATGAAGTATGCGTTAAATCTCACAAATTCGAAGTGTAGCATACATTGCTGTTGAGAGCAATTATTCTGAACCCAGGCCGAACTGAAACCGTGTAATAACCACCTGATTTGATCGTTTCCAAGGCAGAACGGGGTAGCCATTTTGCCCAAAGTTTGGCAACAAGATCAAAAAGCCATTTGGTGGATATATTTTTAGATGGTACGTTTAACGGAGCGTATCTGAAATAGACGTGAAAGATAAAAGAAGGATATCCTCAAAACAACTCACAAATTGAAAGGATGAGGTTCATGGTTACCGAGGATTGGATAGATGTCAACTTTGTTTCCTAAATGCCGATCAATAAATGAATAAAATTTTTTGATAGTTTCTATGTGTGCTTGTCTGCTGCTTTCCCAATTTCTGTGGTCTATTATATCGCCGGTAAAATAAAAATAATCAATTTTTTCCTGGAAATGAAGAAGTTTTAGCATTAGCCAAATAAATACTTCGATTCATTTACTTACTCGACTATTCTCTATCTCATTAAAAACGCTGTGGATGGTATTTTCAGGCATGTCACAGACTCGATAATCGCCAAACAAACCCGCCTCATCGCTTCGATTCTTTGGTGGCTCATTTTTTGATTCACAGCATAGTGGTTTACCGCAATTTGCATTGGACTTCCAGCGGTAGCGTGGATCGTAATGTACGTCAGTAAGGTGTGCAATTCTTAATATATGATTGTGGGGCGACCATTTCTGAGGCGAGTACTTGCATTTTTCAATGAATTTTCGCAATATTTTCTCACCGATTTGTAAATTTGCTTTTGTGCTGCTGGTATGGTGATAGTCCAGTTTTTAGCGTAGGGATTTTGACATCCCCAACGTTGAAAGTAGATGCCACAGAAAGATTCGGGTTTCACATTACCATTGTCAATTATATATAAAACTCCATCCTAAAGATTGTAATTATGCATTATTATATTATCGATCCGACCTGAACACGAATCAAAATGTGATGCGAGTTATATTTCGCGAAAACTTTATTCTCTATTATGAACAGTTTAATTTATATTAAAATATTTGTCTATACGTTGATGAAGATAAATAATATGGACACATATGTAATATTTTACCGCTTCAATCTCGCTGTACGTGTCACACATTGACGGCAAGTATCCATATAATGAAATACATAAGTCTTTCAAATAGTTTTTGAAAGACTGCCTGTCCATTCCAGACTTCCTATTGGACAGGGCTTCCTTCGTGATTCTGATGCATTTTTCGCAAAATGTTTCGTTCATTGAAGCTGTATTGCTAATGTCCACCTCTGCTCGTCGTGAATGTTGTAAGTTTCCATTATTGCCTTAAAATGAGTTATTCGATCTTATTTCCTGTTTTAACCTTTGTGGCAATGATCACTGATATTCATATTTCATGCCAAGTTGCAAAATATATTCTTTATATATAATCATTAGTGATATTTTGAATAGAACTTACGGATATTATCATTTGTGAAAGAACGACTAATAAATATGAACGTCACGAATATACACAGTTTCATAACAATGTAATCTGAATACGACTTGAAAGACACTGACAGAATAATCAGATGGCTCTCTCAAATCAATCCATTTTTCACCTTTATTCGAGTATGGATATCCTTGTCGAGTTACTCAATCAAGATAATCAATGATAGCTTATATATATATATTATATATATAAAATTGTTTGGAGCAAATTGCCGGATATTTATGTAGAATTCAAGTTTTCTTGCCGAATAGCCAAGAAAACTTGAATTCTATTATATATATATATATATAGGAATTTATATTGACGTTAAGGAAAGGGTTAATTATGTGACTATTGTTAATATAATTTTCAATACATAAACCTTCTAAATTAATAAAATCTGTCATTTTTTTTCTAAAGGCGACAAACCAGAAGAAAGCAGATTTTCATGCTCCTGATTCAATATTGAAATAATATTATCGCTAAGTATGATCTCTTGAATATTTCCATTCTTTTTATTCCTTTATTCTTTCAAAATGATTTTCGAAATATTATCACCGAAAAGACCTTATCTCTGAGTACAAATTCCAATCAAATTGGATGTTCAATCTCATCGAGATTCAGATAGCGGTACTCCAACGTGCAGATAATAATACGCGCTTTTTTACGTGTTCTAGAAAAATTGGACAGCGATTACAACTCATCGAGTGGCCGCACCGTGATGGAACTTTCACCAAAAATTCTCTCATAGATGTGCCACTGAAATCTGGCCCAAACATGTCAATCCGATGAAAATTGAAAAAATAGATAAATGGTGTACGTTTTTGGGTGTTTTAGAAAATTAGGAGCGCGATAAAATCTCTTAGGGTGGCCGCACCGTCATGAAACTTCTACGAAAAATTCTCTCATAGATGCGACATGGAATTCTATGCCAAAAATGTCAATCCGATGAAAATTGAAAAATTGATAAATAGTGCGCGTTTTTGCGTGTTTTAGAAAATTGGGAGCGCGATAAAATCTCTTAGGGTGGCCGCACCGAAATAAAACTCTCACGAAAAATTCTCTCATAGATGCGACATGGAATTCTATGCCAAAAATGTCAATCCGATCAAAATTGAAAATTTGATAACAAGTGCGCGTTTTTGCGTGTTTTAGAAAATTGGGAGCGGAATAAAATCTCTTAGGGTGACCGCACCGTGATCAAACTTTCACGAAGAATCCTCCAACAGGTCCGATACTGAATTCTATTCCAAAAATGTCAATCCGATGAAAATTGAAGAATTGATGAATGGTGCGCGTTTTTGCGTGTTTTAGAAAATTAGGAGCGCGATAAAATCTCTTAGGGTGGCCGCACCGTAATGAAACTTTCACGAAAAATTCTCTCATAGATGCGACATGGAATTCTATGCCAAAAATGTCAATCCGATGAAAATTGAAAATTTGATAAAAAGTGCGCGTTTTTGCGTGTTTTAGAAAATTAGGAGCGCGATAAAATCTCTTAGGGTGGCCGCACCGTGATGAAACTTCCACGAAAAATTCTCTCATAGATGCGACATGGAATTCTATGCCAAAAATGTCAATCCGATGAAAATTGAAAAATTGATAAATAGTGCGCGTTTTTGCGTGTTTTAGAAAATTGGGAGCGCGATAAAATCTCTTAGGGTGGCCGCACCGTAATGAAACTCTCACGAAAAATTCTCTCATAGATGCGACATGGAATTCTATGCCAAAAATGTCAATCCGATGAAAATTGAAAATTTGATAAAAAGTGCGCGTTTTTGCGTGTTTTAGAAAATTGGGAGCGCGATAAAATCTCTTAGGGTGGCCGCACCGTAATAAAACGTTCACGAAAAATTCTCTCATAGATGCGACATGGAATTCTATGCCAAAAATGTCAATCCGATCAAAATTGAAAATTTGATAAAAAGTGCGCGTTTTTGCGTGTTTTAGAAAATTGGGAGCGGGATAAAATCTCTTAGGGTGACCGCACCGTGATGAAACTTTCACGAAAAATCCTCCAACAGGTTCGATACTGAATTCTATTCCAAAAATGTCAATCCGATGAAAATTGAAGAATTGATGAATGGTGCGCGTTTTTGCGTGTTTTAGAAAATTAGGAGCGCGATAAAATCTCTTAGGGTGGCCGCACCGTAATGAAACTTTCACGAAAAATTCTCTCATAGATGCGACATGGAATTCTATGCCAAAAATGTCAATCCGATCAAAATTGAAAATTTGATAAAAAGTGCGCGTTTTTGCGTGTTTTAGAAAATTGGGAGCGGGATAAAATCTCTTAGGGTGACCGCACCGTGATGAAACTTTCACGAAAAATCCTCCAACAGGTTCGATACTGAATTCTATTCCAAAAATGTCAATCCGATGAAAATTGAAGAATTGATGAATGGTGCGCGTTTTTGCGTGTTTTAGAAAATTAGGAGCGCGATAAAATCTCTTAGGGTGGCCGCACCGTAATGAAACTTTCACGGAAAATTCTCTCATAGATGCGACATGGAATTCTATGCCAAAAATGTCAATCCGATGAAAATTGAAAATTTGATAAAAAGTGCGCGTTTTTGCGTGTTTTAGAAAATTGGGAGCGCGATAAAATCTCTTAGGGTGGCCGCACCGTAATGAAACTTTGACGAAAAATTCTCTCATAGATGCGACATGGAATTCTATGCCAAAAATGTCAATCCGATGAAAATTGAAAATTTGATAAAAAGTGCGCGTTTTTGCGTGTTTTAGAAAATTGGGAGCGCGATAAAATCTCTTAGGGTGGCCGCACCGTAATGAAACTCTCACGAAAAATTCTCTCATAGATGCGACATGGAATTCTATGCCAAAAATGTCAATCCGATGAAAATTGAAAATTTGATAAAAAGTGCGCGTTTTTGCGTGTTTTAGAAAATTGGGAGCGGGATAAAATCTCTTAGGGTGACCGCACCGTGGTGAAACTTTCACGAAAAATATTCCAACAGGTCCGATACTGAATTCTGTTCCAAAAATGTCAATCCGATGAAAATTGAAGAATTGATGAATGGTGCGCGTTTTTGCGTGTTTTAGAAAATTAGGAGCGCGATAAAATCTCTTAGGGTGGCCGCACCATGATGAAACTTTGACCAAAAATCCTTCAATAGATGCGACACTGAAATCTAGCCGAAATATGTCAATCCGATGAAAATTGAAAAATTGATAAATGTTGCGCTCTTTTTGCGGCGTATACGGCTTTATGCCCTCTCACTTCGTTCGCTGGGCAGGCCTTTACAATAATGCAGAATACTTGAGCCTTGGCTTTCCTAAACCTGGTATTATGTTGATATCGAATTTCTGTCTATGGCTGAGGGACTATGAAAAGTCTGCGAGAGAAAAATTATATATCCTATTTGATGGATTTTGTTGTGATCCAAAAACGTTGAGAAGCTTCCCATCCTCATATTTTTCCAACTTTTTCATTCGTTCCAGAGAAATAAAAATCCATATAATTATTACACATCAAACAACGCTGAACGAGGAAATCCATTTGCTTATCGTTGAATCAGCTTTTAAATATCGAAATTACGTTCACTATCATATAATTAATGACAGAATATCGGTTCAATCAGGAGCCATTACAATGGAGAAGATCAATATTGATTACACCATATTTTGGTTAACATCAAGAAAAGAATTGTCCAAAGTACAAAATGAATAATTTCATATATTTGCTTTTCAATATTACGTCTTTATCTCACTGTGTTGAAAGAATTGATGAGTTGAGCTATCGAAGGGGCAACGTTCTCGCCGATTACAATACAAACATATTATGTTGCGAAAAATATCCGTTTGAATTAAACGTAACATCTTTTCAGTTTTGGCAGGATTTGGAGGTTGATATTCTAAAACGAGATAATTCAGATGACTCATTTAATATTTCAATATCAAGAACCGACATTTCCAAGAAATTTCTATGCACACGGGAAATTGTACCGTGACATTTTATGGAACCCATTTCAATGTTTGCTATAAAGAAAGGTTCTTCAATTCGGAGCTCCAAATTGCACAACAAAATAACTTCGAATTTTCTGCAGAACACTTTGGAAAAATGTTCCAATGTCACTAGAAATTTCAGAATCTCGATGAAACCCAAATCTATCCGCTTAGCTTATCGATATCAGGATGGTTATTCCATGTGTGTATCTTGCAAAGAAAAAGGTATGGAAATCGATATATTCGAAATTCTCTGTCAGAATTTGAATTTGGAAATAGACTTCATCCAGAGACCGGATGAGATTGGGTTCGAAACCAGTGGTAACTACGATATTCTTATAGGGAATTATGTTCCGACTTTGAAATATAATCTTGGATTCACATCTTCATATATTCAGGATGACTTAATTTGGGTTCAGCCAGCACCTCGGTTAATATCCAGATGGAAATATTTTTTTTCTATATTCCATTGGACAGTGTGGATCAACTATTTGTTCCTTGTTATGTTGATATCATGTTTATGGTGTTTTAGTAAGATTATTCTAAAGGAAAATATTACACCTGCCGATGTTTTATCAGTTCCATCGTACTCATTTCACTTGGTACTAAATCAGTATACGAAACTAGAAACCCGTACGTCGAATGGAAAAATTTCGAAAGTGGCTATTACTCTGCTATCCTTCATGATGGTACTTTTTTTCAATTCACGACTAACCTACCTTTTGAATGGTCTCAATTACAAAGAAGGCGTCGAGAAGTTTGATGATGTTTCAACAAGTGGATTGATTATCGGATGCCCTCGACAACTGTCACCCGACTTCAATAAAACAGCAGAATTTGCCAAATACCTTGAGGATCACTACGTGGACTGTGACCAAAGTACTGCTTGTTTGAACAGAACAGCTTTCAATGGTGACACTATCGTTTGCAAAACTAAACGAAAAATGCACTATGAGCGATATCTTTTCAATAAAACTTCGGGGGAAGTGTTGGTACGAGAACTTGCTAAAAGAATTTTTGCCAGGCATGTCGTTGCATATATGCCGAAAGAGCATTCTTTGTTGGAGCTGTTCAACAGGAAAATACAACTTTTAGTTGAGTCTGGTATTGTGGATATTATAGTCGATAGATATGACAAAATACCCAAGTTGAAAATACCGACTCTTAGACCGGCGCAGAAATATGACCTGGAGCAGATTGTTGTTCCTTCTTTTCTATTTGCTGTTGGCAACTTGATAGCACTGATCATCTTTGCACTAGAAAAACTCTATAAAAATTACAGTCAAAATGAAATGCTTTCATAAAAATATGTCACGTAGCAGTTGTCTTAGTACACAATGGATTGGTTTAATAAAACACTTCTATTATCATAGTTCTAGTTCCAGAGTTCGTAAATATATCCTGATAGTGTTTCTGGAAGAGAATTTTGCGCTCGCAATAGAAAATGAAATGAAGTTCAAGTGAATGTATATCAAGGTACTTGAAGTGATCTATCATTTCAGTTTGATCTACAGTTATATAGAGATCAGGCCTTTAAAATGAGTAGAGGAGGATGGGAACCCCGGTCAGGTCTAGTTTGAATTGGTTGGATTATCGAAAGTAGTGCAAAACTCTCTAAACGTGCTTATAGTGCTTAAAGGCCCGCTTCTGTAATTTCTCAAACTATGCGTGCAAACAAAATTAACTCATCTTACATAAAAGAATTCACGATTCGCTCAATATAAATACTAAATCAAATGAGCTGTGTAAGTCATTAAATCACCTTCTTTTATGTCAATTCCAATATGCACTACGATATTCATGTTGATTGTTCATATATTGTATTTGGGCTACTGGTTCTGATCTTTCTCATGTTTATAGAATGGCTCAAATTTCACAATAATCCCAAATTCTTCGAAGGAACACAACTGCAGTACGGTTACTCCAAAACCAAAGGTGAGAAGATTCACTTTCTAACTATTTGAAGAACCATTTGAGATTTCAGGCCCAGAAAACTGGAGCAATCTATTCCCAGAATGTAATGGACAGCTTCAGAGCCCAATTAATCTACTTTATACATCAGCCAGAGTAATTCCATTAGGAAGTTTAGAGCAGCCACTCAAATTCTCAGAAGACTACTATGCAAGCCCCAACGGAATGTACATTTTTAACGATGGCCACACAAGTAATGCCAATTAGCTAACGAGTACCGTTCATGCCAATTATTTTTAGTCAATCTTTATGCCGAATATGGAGATGGCAAAAACCCTACCATAAGTGGAGGTGTTCTCAGCGCTATATACGAGTTACACGTGGTAAAATTTCGTTGGGGCCGCAATAGTACTGAAGGAAGCGAGCATATGGTCGAAAACCAGAAGTACGCGATGGAGGCGCAGTGCATCTTTCTAAAAAGAGGCCACAGAAGTTTGCGCACAGCGATCGCTTCAAAGGGCGTCTTGATAGTCGCATATCTATTTGAGGTGAAAACGAATTTTGGAACACTCATGCCTAACACATCTTTCAACAGATAGCACCCTTGGATAACCCATACTTAAGAAACATTTGGTCTCGCCTTGGCCCAGGTAATAGAAGCTTAAGGAAAGTCGCAGTACCACGTATACCATTGGCATTTATTACACCGGGATTTTTCAAGGACTACTTCTATTACACTGGTTCGTCCACTTATCCCCCCTGCGCTGAGGGTGTTCACTGGATTGTTCCACCAATACCTCTTCCTATATCTGAAGAACAAATGATGGTACTCCGACGAACTCCTTTAGCAAGCAGTGGACGAAACGGAAATTGCAGACCGATTCAAAGTACCAACGATCGAGAAATCCTATTCGTTACTGATGAACAACCAAAACAAAAATTAAACATCCAAGTAACTGTAAAATGATTTAATAAATCGGTATCAGTATTTTCAGTCGAACATATTCAGATATAGTACACGAAATTTTTAACTTAATCATTTTAATCTCGATGGTTTTTTTGGATAATCCTCAGCAGTTCCTTGAACAAGAGTTTCACCTCATCTTTGCTCCAATCAACTTCTAATGGACATTTAACCAGACACTCATCTCGACATCTCTTCAAACTTCTATCGAACAATTTGAATGGGCCGCAACTTTTTCGTGTCTCGACCAATCCGTCACCAGATACAGCACATTCGTAAAATTCTTTACAATTTTCCTCCACAACGAAACGTCCTGGTTTTAAACATCTGAATCGCCTGGGTTTTTGGTGGCAGGTCTCCGAATGTACACACTTTTCAAATTCTTGATTGAATTCCGTACGATATGGACATCTAAATTGCTTCATTTCATACTTATTATAGATCGATTTCCAAGTGCATCGATAGTACTCGTGACATTTACCAGGTTTCGCGAAAATACCTGACTTTCTACAGACTAATTCCTCTTCCCATGGACATTGAACCGGATCTGTTGTACACTCATTATTGGAACTGTCAAAGTTAGTCCCCTCTGGACAATGATAGATGACATCAACGAAACCTTTGAGTTCCTTGACACACACGTGATACTTAGAACATGATACTGGATCAGCAAATTTTCCAACTGCTGAACAATTGAATTTGGGAACGACATCACTCTCAGTGGACGATCCAGTCGGTACAACCTCACTTGACCCATTATCGCTTTGTTGAGTTGAATCAGTAACTGATGAATCTTCATACGATCCAGTCTTGGTAACTGATGATTCATCTTGATCAGTTTGCGAAGTGGTAGATGGGGATGAACTACTCCCAGTGCTTTCTTCTTCCGATTCGGTATTTGTTTCGGACTCTTGAGATGATTCATCTTGCTGATCTTGAGAGGTGGAGCCGGTGGATTTTTCAGTAACGGAACCAGACTTGGATGAGCTTCCGGACGATCTCGAACTAGAGCGTGGAGTGACTGTCGACACTTTACCGGTAACTTTCGTTACTTTCCCTGTTTCTCCTGAAGATTTTGTCTTTGAACTAGCGCCACTCGATGTAGTTGCTGATTTCTTTGTGGTCTTTGGCCGAGATGAACTGTTTCCGGTGCTTTCTTCTTCCGATTCGGTATTTGCTTCGGACTCTTGAGATGATTCATCTTTTTGATCTTGAGAGGTGGAGCCGGTGGATTTTTCAGTAACGGAACCAGACTTGGATGAGCTTCCGGACGATCTCGAACTAGAGCGTGGAGTGACTGTCGACACTTTACCGGTAACTTTCGTTACTTTCCTGTTTCTCCTGAAGATTTTGTCTTTGAACTAGCGCCACTCGATGTAGTTGCTGATTTCTTTGTGGTCTTTGGCCGAGATGAACTGTTTCCGGTGCTTTCTTCTTCCGATTCGGTATTTGCTTCGGACTCTTGAGATGATTCATCTTGCTGATCTTGAGAGGTGGAGCCGGTGGATTTTTCAGTAACGGAACCAGACTTGGATGAGCTTCCGGACGATCTCGAACTAGAGCGTGGAGTGACTGTCGACACTTTACCGGTAACTTTCGTTACTTTCCTGTTTCTCCTGAAGATTTTGTCTTTGAACTAGCGCCACTCGATGTAGTTGCTGATTTCTTTGTGGTCTTTGGCCGAGATGAACTGTTTCCGGTGCTTTCTTCTTCCGATTCGGTATTTGCTTCGGACTCTTGAGATGATTCATCTTGCTGATCTTGAGAGGTGGAGCCGGTGGATTTTTCAGTAACGGAACCAGACTTGGATGAGCTTCCGGACGATCTCGAACTAGAGCGTGGAGTGACTGTCGACACTTTACCGGTAACTTTCGTTACTTTCCTGTTTCTCCTGAAGATTTTGTCTTTGAACTAGCGCCACTCGATGTAGTTGCTGATTTCTTTGTGGTCTTTGGCCGAGATGAACTGTTTCCGGTGCTTTCTTCTTCCGATTCGGTATTTGCTTCGGACTCTTGAGATGATTCATCTTGCTGATCTTGAGAGGTGGAGCCGGTGGATTTTTCAGTAACGGAACCAGACTTGGATGAGCTTCCGGACGATCTCGAACTAGAGCGTGGAGTGACTGTCGACACTTTACCGGTAACTTTCGTTACTTTCCTGTTTCTCCTGAAGATTTTGTCTTTGAACTAGCGCCACTCGATGTAGTTGCTGATTTCTTTGTGGTCTTTGGCCGAGATGAACTGTTTCCGGTGCTTTCTTCTTCCGATTCGGTATTTGCTTCGGACTCTTGAGATGATTCATCTTGCTGATCTTGAGAGGTGGAGCCGGTGGATTTTTCAGTAACGGAACCAGACTTGGATGAGCTTCCGGACGATCTCGAACTAGAGCGTGGAGTGACTGTCGACACTTTACCGGTAACTTTCGTTACTTTCCTGTTTCTCCTGAAGATTTTGTCTTTGAACTAGCGCCACTCGATGTAGTTGCTGATTTCTTTGTGGTCTTTGGCCGAGATGAACTGTTTCCGGTGCTTTCTTCTTCCGATTCGGTATTTGCTTCGGACTCTTGAGATGATTCATCTTGTTGATCTTGAGAGGTGGAGCCGGTGGATTTTTCAGTAACGGAACCAGACTTGGATGAGCTTCCGGACGATCTCGAACTAGAGCGTGGAGTGACTGTCGACACTTTACCGGTAACTTTCGTTACTTTCCTGTTTCTCCTGAAGATTTTGTCTTTGAACTAGCGCCACTCGATGTAGTTGCTGATTTCTTTGTGGTCTTTGGCCGAGATGAACTGTTTCCGGTGCTTTCTTCTTCCGATTCGGTATTTGCTTCGGACTCTTGAGATGATTCATCTTGTTGATCTTGAGAGGTGGAGCCGGTGGATTTTTCAGTAACGGAACCAGACTTGGATGAGCTTCCGGACGATCTCGAACTAGAGCGTGGAGTGACTGTCGACACTTTACCGGTAACTTTCGTTACTTTCCTGTTTCTCCTGAAGATTTTGTCTTTGAACTAGCGCCACTCGATGTAGTTGCTGATTTCTTTGTGGTCTTTGGCCGAGATGAACTGTTTCCGGTGCTTTCTTCTTCCGATTCGGTATTTGCTTCGGACTCTTGAGATGATTCATCTTGTTGATCTTGAGAGGTGGAGCCGGTGGATTTTTCAGTAACGGAACCAGACTTGGATGAGCTTCCGGACGATCTCGAACTAGAGCGTGGAGTGACTGTCGACACTTTACCGGTAACTTTCGTTACTTTCCTGTTTCTCCTGAAGATTTTGTCTTTGAACTAGCGCCACTCGATGTAGTTGCTGATTTCTTTGTGGTCTTTGGCCGAGATGAACTGTTTCCGGTGCTTTCTTCTTCCGATTCGGTATTTGCTTCGGACTCTTGAGATGATTCATCTTGTTGATCTTGAGAGGTGGAGCCGGTGGATTTTTCAGTAACGGAACCAGACTTGGATGAGCTTCCGGACGATCTCGAACTAGAGCGTGGAGTGACTGTCGACACTTTACCGGTAACTTTCGTTACTTTCCTGTTTCTCCTGAAGATTTTGTCTTTGAACTAGCGCCACTCGATGTAGTTGCTGATTTCTTTGTGGTCTTTGGCCGAGATGAACTGTTTCCGGTGCTTTCTTCTTCCGATTCGGTATTTGCTTCGGACTCTTGAGATGATTCATCTTGTTGATCTTGAGAGGTGGAGCCGGTGGATTTTTCAGTAACGGAACCAGACTTGGATGAGCTTCCGGACGATCTCGAACTAGAGCGTGGAGTGACTGTCGACACTTTACCGGTAACTTTCGTTACTTTCCTGTTTCTCCTGAAGATTTTGTCTTTGAACTAGCGCCACTCGATGTAGTTGCTGATTTCTTTGTGGTCTTTGGCCGAGATGAACTGTTTCCGGTGCTTTCTTCTTCCGATTCGGTATTTGCTTCGGACTCTTGAGATGATTCATCTTGCTGATCTTGAGAGGTGGAGCCGGTGGATTTTTCAGTAACGGAACCAGACTTGGATGAGCTTCCGGACGATCTCGAACTAGAGCGTGGAGTGACTGTCGACACTTTACCGGTAACTTTCGTTACTTTCCTGTTTCTCCTGAAGATTTTGTCTTTGAACTAGCGCCACTCGATGTAGTTGCTGATTTCTTTGTGGTCTTTGGCCGAGATGAACTGTTTCCGGTGCTTTCTTCTTCCGATTCGGTATTTGCTTCGGACTCTTGAGATGATTCATCTTGTTGATCTTGAGAGGTGGAGCCGGTGGATTTTTCAGTAACGGAACCAGACTTGGATGAGCTTCCGGACGATCTCGAACTAGAGCGTGGAGTGACTGTCGACACTTTACCGGTAACTTTCGTTACTTTCCTGTTTCTCCTGAAGATTTTGTCTTTGAACTAGCGCCACTCGATGTAGTTGCTGATTTCTTTGTGGTCTTTGGCCGAGATGAACTGTTTCCGGTGCTTTCTTCTTCCGATTCGGTATTTGCTTCGGACTCTTGAGATGATTCATCTTGTTGATCTTGAGAGGTGGAGCCGGTGGATTTTTCAGTAACGGAACCAGACTTGGATGAGCTTCCGGACGATCTCGAACTAGAGCGTGGAGTGACTGTCGACACTTTACCGGTAACTTTCGTTACTTTCCTGTTTCTCCTGAAGATTTTGTCTTTGAACTAGCGCCACTCGATGTAGTTGCTGATTTCTTTGTGGTCTTTGGCCGAGATGAACTGTTTCCGGTGCTTTCTTCTTCCGATTCGGTATTTGCTTCGGACTCTTGAGATGATTCATCTTGTTGATCTTGAGAGGTGGAGCCGGTGGATTTTTCAGTAACGGAACCAGACTTGGATGAGCTTCCGGACGATCTCGAACTAGAGCGTGGAGTGACTGTCGACACTTTACCGGTAACTTTCGTTACTTTCCTGTTTCTCCTGAAGATTTTGTCTTTGAACTAGCGCCACTCGATGTAGTTGCTGATTTCTTTGTGGTCTTTGGCCGAGATGAACTGTTTCCGGTGCTTTCTTCTTCCGATTCGGTATTTGCTTCGGACTCTTGAGATGATTCATCTTGTTGATCTTGAGAGGTGGAGCCGGTGGATTTTTCAGTAACGGAACCAGACTTGGATGAGCTTCCGGACGATCTCGAACTAGAGCGTGGAGTGACTGTCGACACTTTACCGGTAACTTTCGTTACTTTCCTGTTTCTCCTGAAGATTTTGTCTTTGAACTAGCGCCACTCGATGTAGTTGCTGATTTCTTTGTGGTCTTTGGCCGAGATGAACTGTTTCCGGTGCTTTCTTCTTCCGATTCGGTATTTGCTTCGGACTCTTGAGATGATTCATCTTGTTGATCTTGAGAGGTGGAGCCGGTGGATTTTTCAGTAACGGAACCAGACTTGGATGAGCTTCCGGACGATCTCGAACTAGAGCGTGGAGTGACTGTCGACACTTTACCGGTAACTTTCGTTACTTTCCTGTTTCTCCTGAAGATTTTGTCTTTGAACTAGCGCCACTCGATGTAGTTGCTGATTTCTTTGTGGTCTTTGGCCGAGATGAACTGTTTCCGGTGCTTTCTTCTTCCGATTCGGTATTTGCTTCGGACTCTTGAGATGATTCATCTTGCTGATCTTGAGAGGTGGAGCCGGTGGATTTTTCAGTAACGGAACCAGACTTGGATGAGCTTCCGGACGATCTCGAACTAGAGCGTGGAGTGACTGTCGACACTTTACCGGTAACTTTCGTTACTTTCCTGTTTCTCCTGAAGATTTTGTCTTTGAACTAGCGCCACTCGATGTAGTTGCTGATTTCTTTGTGGTCTTTGGCCGAGATGAACTGTTTCCGGTGCTTTCTTCTTCCGATTCGGTATTTGCTTCGGACTCTTGAGATGATTCATCTTGTTGATCTTGAGAGGTGGAGCCGGTGGATTTTTCAGTAACGGAACCAGACTTGGATGAGCTTCCGGACGATCTCGAACTAGAGCGTGGAGTGACTGTCGACACTTTACCGGTAACTTTCGTTACTTTCCTGTTTCTCCTGAAGATTTTGTCTTTGAACTAGCGCCACTCGATGTAGTTGCTGATTTCTTTGTGGTCTTTGGCCGAGATGAACTGTTTCCGGTGCTTTCTTCTTCCGATTCGGTATTTGCTTCGGACTCTTGAGATGATTCATCTTGTTGATCTTGAGAGGTGGAGCCGGTGGATTTTTCAGTAACGGAACCAGACTTGGATGAGCTTCCGGACGATCTCGAACTAGAGCGTGGAGTGACTGTCGACACTTTACCGGTAACTTTCGTTACTTTCCTGTTTCTCCTGAAGATTTTGTCTTTGAACTAGCGCCACTCGATGTAGTTGCTGATTTCTTTGTGGTCTTTGGCCGAGATGAACTGTTTCCGGTGCTTTCTTCTTCCGATTCGGTATTTGCTTCGGACTCTTGAGATGATTCATCTTGTTGATCTTGAGAGGTGGAGCCGGTGGATTTTTCAGTAACGGAACCAGACTTGGATGAGCTTCCGGACGATCTCGAACTAGAGCGTGGAGTGACTGTCGACACTTTACCGGTAACTTTCGTTACTTTCCTGTTTCTCCTGAAGATTTTGTCTTTGAACTAGCGCCACTCGATGTAGTTGCTGATTTCTTTGTGGTCTTTGGCCGAGATGAACTGTTTCCGGTGCTTTCTTCTTCCGATTCGGTATTTGCTTCGGACTCTTGAGATGATTCATCTTGCTGATCTTGAGAGGTGGAGCCGGTGGATTTTTCAGTAACGGAACCAGACTTGGATGAGCTTCCGGACGATCTCGAACTAGAGCGTGGAGTGACTGTCGACACTTTACCGGTAACTTTCGTTACTTTCCTGTTTCTCCTGAAGATTTTGTCTTTGAACTAGCGCCACTCGATGTAGTTGCTGATTTCTTTGTGGTCTTTGGCCGAGATGAACTGTTTCCGGTGCTTTCTTCTTCCGATTCGGTATTTGCTTCGGACTCTTGAGATGATTCATCTTGTTGATCTTGAGAGGTGGAGCCGGTGGATTTTTCAGTAACGGAACCAGACTTGGATGAGCTTCCGGACGATCTCGAACTAGAGCGTGGAGTGACTGTCGACACTTTACCGGTAACTTTCGTTACTTTCCTGTTTCTCCTGAAGATTTGCTTCGGACTCTTGAGATGATTCATCTTGTTGATCTTGAGAGGTGGAGCCGGTGGATTTTTCAGTAACGGAACCAGACTTGGATGAGCTTCCGGACGATCTCGAACTAGAGCGTGGAGTGACTGTCGACACTTTACCGGTAACTTTCGTTACTTTCCTGTTTCTCCTGAAGATTTTGTCTTTGAACTAGCGCCACTCGATGTAGTTGCTGATTTCTTTGTGGTCTTTGGCCGAGATGAACTGTTTCCGGTGCTTTCTTCTTCCGATTCGGTATTTGCTTCGGACTCTTGAGATGATTCATCTTGTTGATCTTGAGAGGTGGAGCCGGTGGATTTTTCAGTAACGGAACCAGACTTGGATGAGCTTCCGGACGATCTCGAACTAGAGCGTGGAGTGACTGTCGACACTTTACCGGTAACTTTCGTTACTTTCCTGTTTCTCCTGAAGATTTTGTCTTTGAACTAGCGCCACTCGATGTAGTTGCTGATTTCTTTGTGGTCTTTGGCCGAGATGAACTGTTTCCGGTGCTTTCTTCTTCCGATTCGGTATTTGCTTCGGACTCTTGAGATGATTCATCTTGCTGATCTTGAGAGGTGGAGCCGGTGGATTTTTCAGTAACGGAACCAGACTTGGATGAGCTTCCGGACGATCTCGAACTAGAGCGTGGAGTGACTGTCGACACTTTACCGGTAACTTTCGTTACTTTCCTGTTTCTCCTGAAGATTTTGTCTTTGAACTAGCGCCACTCGATGTAGTTGCTGATTTCTTTGTGGTCTTTGGCCGAGATGAACTGTTTCCGGTGCTTTCTTCTTCCGATTCGGTATTTGCTTCGGACTCTTGAGATGATTCATCTTGCTGATCTTGAGAGGTGGAGCCGGTGGATTTTTCAGTAACGGAACCAGACTTGGATGAGCTTCCGGACGATCTCGAACTAGAGCGTGGAGTGACTGTCGACACTTTACCGGTAACTTTCGTTACTTTCCTGTTTCTCCTGAAGATTTTGTCTTTGAACTAGCGCCACTCGATGTAGTTGCTGATTTCTTTGTGGTCTTTGGCCGAGATGAACTGTTTCCGGTGCTTTCTTCTTCCGATTCGGTATTTGCTTCGGACTCTTGAGATGATTCATCTTGCTGATCTTGAGAGGTGGAGCCGGTGGATTTTTCAGTAACGGAACCAGACTTGGATGAGCTTCCGGACGATCTCGAACTAGAGCGTGGAGTGACTGTCGACACTTTACCGGTAACTTTCGTTACTTTCCTGTTTCTCCTGAAGATTTTGTCTTTGAACTAGCGCCACTCGATGTAGTTGCTGATTTCTTTGTGGTCTTTGGCCGAGATGAACTGTTTCCGGTGCTTTCTTCTTCCGATTCGGTATTTGCTTCGGACTCTTGAGATGATTCATCTTGCTGATCTTGAGAGGTGGAGCCGGTGGATTTTTCAGTAACGGAACCAGACTTGGATGAGCTTCCGGACGATCTCGAACTAGAGCGTGGAGTGACTGTCGACACTTTACCGGTAACTTTCGTTACTTTCCTGTTTCTCCTGAAGATTTTGTCTTTGAACTAGCGCCACTCGATGTAGTTGCTGATTTCTTTGTGGTCTTTGGCCGAGATGAACTGTTTCCGGTGCTTTCTTCTTCCGATTCGGTATTTGCTTCGGACTCTTGAGATGATTCATCTTGTTGATCTTGAGAGGTGGAGCCGGTGGATTTTTCAGTAACGGAACCAGACTTGGATGAGCTTCCGGACGATCTCGAACTAGAGCGTGGAGTGACTGTCGACACTTTACCGGTAACTTTCGTTACTTTCCTGTTTCTCCTGAAGATTTTGTCTTTGAACTAGCGCCACTCGATGTAGTTGCTGATTTCTTTGTGGTCTTTGGCCGAGATGAACTGTTTCCGGTGCTTTCTTCTTCCGATTCGGTATTTGCTTCGGACTCTTGAGATGATTCATCTTGTTGATCTTGAGAGGTGGAGCCGGTGGATTTTTCAGTAACGGAACCAGACTTGGATGAGCTTCCGGACGATCTCGAACTAGAGCGTGGAGTGACTGTCGACACTTTACCGGTAACTTTCGTTACTTTCCTGTTTCTCCTGAAGATTTTGTCTTTGAACTAGCGCCACTCGATGTAGTTGCTGATTTCTTTGTGGTCTTTGGCCGAGATGAACTGTTTCCGGTGCTTTCTTCTTCCGATTCGGTATTTGCTTCGGACTCTTGAGATGATTCATCTTGTTGATCTTGAGAGGTGGAGCCGGTGGATTTTTCAGTAACGGAACCAGACTTGGATGAGCTTCCGGACGATCTCGAACTAGAGCGTGGAGTGACTGTCGACACTTTACCGGTAACTTTCGTTACTTTCCTGTTTCTCCTGAAGATTTTGTCTTTGAACTAGCGCCACTCGATGTAGTTGCTGATTTCTTTGTGGTCTTTGGCCGAGATGAACTGTTTCCGGTGCTTTCTTCTTCCGATTCGGTATTTGCTTCGGACTCTTGAGATGATTCATCTTGTTGATCTTGAGAGGTGGAGCCGGTGGATTTTTCAGTAACGGAACCAGACTTGGATGAGCTTCCGGACGATCTCGAACTAGAGCGTGGAGTGACTGTCGACACTTTACCGGTAACTTTCGTTACTTTCCTGTTTCTCCTGAAGATTTTGTCTTTGAACTAGCGCCACTCGATGTAGTTGCTGATTTCTTTGTGGTCTTTGGCCGAGATGAACTGTTTCCGGTGCTTTCTTCTTCCGATTCGGTATTTGCTTCGGACTCTTGAGATGATTCATCTTGTTGATCTTGAGAGGTGGAGCCGGTGGATTTTTCAGTAACGGAACCAGACTTGGATGAGCTTCCGGACGATCTCGAACTAGAGCGTGGAGTGACTGTCGACACTTTACCGGTAACTTTCGTTACTTTCCTGTTTCTCCTGAAGATTTTGTCTTTGAACTAGCGCCACTCGATGTAGTTGCTGATTTCTTTGTGGTCTTTGGCCGAGATGAACTGTTTCCGGTGCTTTCTTCTTCCGATTCGGTATTTGCTTCGGACTCTTGAGATGATTCATCTTGCTGATCTTGAGAGGTGGAGCCGGTGGATTTTTCAGTAACGGAACCAGACTTGGATGAGCTTCCGGACGATCTCGAACTAGAGCGTGGAGTGACTGTCGACACTTTACCGGTAACTTTCGTTACTTTCCTGTTTCTCCTGAAGATTTTGTCTTTGAACTAGCGCCACTCGATGTAGTTGCTGATTTCTTTGTGGTCTTTGGCCGAGATGAACTGTTTCCGGTGCTTTCTTCTTCCGATTCGGTATTTGCTTCGGACTCTTGAGATGATTCATCTTGTTGATCTTGAGAGGTGGAGCCGGTGGATTTTTCAGTAACGGAACCAGACTTGGATGAGCTTCCGGACGATCTCGAACTAGAGCGTGGAGTGACTGTCGACACTTTACCGGTAACTTTCGTTACTTTCCTGTTTCTCCTGAAGATTTTGTCTTTGAACTAGCGCCACTCGATGTAGTTGCTGATTTCTTTGTGGTCTTTGGCCGAGATGAACTGTTTCCGGTGCTTTCTTCTTCCGATTCGGTATTTGCTTCGGACTCTTGAGATGATTCATCTTGTTGATCTTGAGAGGTGGAGCCGGTGGATTTTTCAGTAACGGAACCAGACTTGGATGAGCTTCCGGACGATCTCGAACTAGAGCGTGGAGTGACTGTCGACACTTTACCGGTAACTTTCGTTACTTTCCTGTTTCTCCTGAAGATTTTGTCTTTGAACTAGCGCCACTCGATGTAGTTGCTGATTTCTTTGTGGTCTTTGGCCGAGATGAACTGTTTCCGGTGCTTTCTTCTTCCGATTCGGTATTTGCTTCGGACTCTTGAGATGATTCATCTTGTTGATCTTGAGAGGTGGAGCCGGTGGATTTTTCAGTAACGGAACCAGACTTGGATGAGCTTCCGGACGATCTCGAACTAGAGCGTGGAGTGACTGTCGACACTTTACCGGTAACTTTCGTTACTTTCCTGTTTCTCCTGAAGATTTTGTCTTTGAACTAGCGCCACTCGATGTAGTTGCTGATTTCTTTGTGGTCTTTGGCCGAGATGAACTGTTTCTGCTTGATTCGGTATTTGCTTCGGACTCTTGAGATGAGTATTTCTTCTTGAGATGATTCTTGAGAGGTGGAGCCGGTGGATTTTTCAGTAACGGAACCAGACTTGGATGAGCTTCCGGACGATCTCGAACTAGAGCGTGGAGTGACTGTCGACACTTTACCGGTAACTTTCGTTACTTTCCTGTTTCTCCTGAAGATTTTGTCTTTGAACTAGCGCCACTCGATGTAGTTGCTGATTTCTTTGTGGTCTTTGGCCGAGATGAACTGTTTCCGGTGCTTTCTTCTTCCGATTCGGTATTTGCTTCGGACTCTTGAGATGATTCATCTTGTTGATCTTGAGAGGTGGAGCCGGTGGATTTTTCAGGAACCAGACTTGGATGAGCTTCCGGACGATCTCGAACTAGAGCGTGGAGTGACTGTCGACACTTTACCGGTAACTTTCGTTACTTTCCTGTTTCTCCTGAAGATTTTGTCTTTGAACTAGCGCCACTCGATGTAGTTGCTGATTTCTTTGTGGTCTTTGGCCGAGATGAACTGTTTCCGGTGCTTTCTTCTTCCGATTCGGTATTTGCTTCGGACTCTTGAGATGATTCATCTTGTTGATCTTGAGAGGTGGAGCCGGTGGATTTTTCAGTAACGGAACCAGACTTGGATGAGCTTCCGGACGATCTCGAACTAGAGCGTGGAGTGACTGTCGACACTTTACCGGTAACTTTCGTTACTTTCCTGTTTCTCCTGAAGATTTTGTCTTTGAACTAGCGCCACTCGATGTAGTTGCTGATTTCTTTGTGGTCTTTGGCCGAGATGAACTGTTTCCGGTGCTTTCTTCTTCCGATTCGGTATTTGCTTCGGACTCTTGAGATGATTCATCTTGTTGATCTTGAGAGGTGGAGCCGGTGGATTTTTCAGTAACGGAACCAGACTTGGATGAGCTTCCGGACGATCTCGAACTAGAGCGTGGAGTGACTGTCGACACTTTACCGGTAACTTTCGTTACTTTCCTGTTTCTCCTGAAGATTTTGTCTTTGAACTAGCGCCACTCGATGTAGTTGCTGATTTCTTTGTGGTCTTTGGCCGAGATGAACTGTTTCCGGTGCTTTCTTCTTCCGATTCGGTATTTGCTTCGGACTCTTGAGATGATTCATCTTGTTGATCTTGAGAGGTGGAGCCGGTGGATTTTTCAGTAACGGAACCAGACTTGGATGAGCTTCCGGACGATCTCGAACTAGAGCGTGGAGTGACTGTCGACACTTTACCGGTAACTTTCGTTACTTTCCTGTTTCTCCTGAAGATTTTGTCTTTGAACTAGCGCCACTCGATGTAGTTGCTGATTTCTTTGTGGTCTTTGGCCGAGATGAACTGTTTCCGGTGCTTTCTTCTTCCGATTCGGTATTTGCTTCGGACTCTTGAGATGATTCATCTTGTTGATCTTGAGAGGTGGAGCCGGTGGATTTTTCAGTAACGGAACCAGACTTGGATGAGCTTCCGGACGATCTCGAACTAGAGCGTGGAGTGACTGTCGACACTTTACCGGTAACTTTCGTTACTTTCCTGTTTCTCCTGAAGATTTTGTCTTTGAACTAGCGCCACTCGATGTAGTTGCTGATTTCTTTGTGGTCTTTGGCCGAGATGAACTGTTTCCGGTGCTTTCTTCTTCCGATTCGGTATTTGCTTCGGACTCTTGAGATGATTCATCTTGTTGATCTTGAGAGGTGGAGCCGGTGGATTTTTCAGTAACGGAACCAGACTTGGATGAGCTTCCGGACGATCTCGAACTAGAGCGTGGAGTGACTGTCGACACTTTACCGGTAACTTTCGTTACTTTCCTGTTTCTCCTGAAGATTTTGTCTTTGAACTAGCGCCACTCGATGTAGTTGCTGATTTCTTTGTGGTCTTTGGCCGAGATGAACTGTTTCCGGTGCTTTCTTCTTCCGATTCGGTATTTGCTTCGGACTCTTGAGATGATTCATCTTGTTGATCTTGAGAGGTGGAGCCGGTGGATTTTTCAGTAACGGAACCAGACTTGGATGAGCTTCCGGACGATCTCGAACTAGAGCGTGGAGTGACTGTCGACACTTTACCGGTAACTTTCGTTACTTTCCTGTTTCTCCTGAAGATTTTGTCTTTGAACTAGCGCCACTCGATGTAGTTGCTGATTTCTTTGTGGTCTTTGGCCGAGATGAACTGTTTCCGGTGCTTTCTTCTTCCGATTCGGTATTTGCTTCGGACTCTTGAGATGATTCATCTTGTTGATCTTGAGAGGTGGAGCCGGTGGATTTTTCAGTAACGGAACCAGACTTGGATGAGCTTCCGGACGATCTCGAACTAGAGCGTGGAGTGACTGTCGACACTTTACCGGTAACTTTCGTTACTTTCCTGTTTCTCCTGAAGATTTTGTCTTTGAACTAGCGCCACTCGATGTAGTTGCTGATTTCTTTGTGGTCTTTGGCCGAGATGAACTGTTTCCGGTGCTTTCTTCTTCCGATTCGGTATTTGCTTCGGACTCTTGAGATGATTCATCTTGTTGATCTTGAGAGGTGGAGCCGGTGGATTTTTCAGTAACGGAACCAGACTTGGATGAGCTTCCGGACGATCTCGAACTAGAGCGTGGAGTGACTGTCGACACTTTACCGGTAACTTTCGTTACTTTCCTGTTTCTCCTGAAGATTTTGTCTTTGAACTAGCGCCACTCGATGTAGTTGCTGATTTCTTTGTGGTCTTTGGCCGAGATGAACTGTTTCCGGTGCTTTCTTCTTCCGATTCGGTATTTGCTTCGGACTCTTGAGATGATTCATCTTGTTGATCTTGAGAGGTGGAGCCGGTGGATTTTTCAGTAACGGAACCAGACTTGGATGAGCTTCCGGACGATCTCGAACTAGAGCGTGGAGTGACTGTCGACACTTTACCGGTAACTTTCGTTACTTTCCTGTTTCTCCTGAAGATTTTGTCTTTGAACTAGCGCCACTCGATGTAGTTGCTGATTTCTTTGTGGTCTTTGGCCGAGATGAACTGTTTCCGGTGCTTTCTTCTTCCGATTCGGTATTTGCTTCGGACTCTTGAGATGATTCATCTTGTTGATCTTGAGAGGTGGAGCCGGTGGATTTTTCAGTAACGGAACCAGACTTGGATGAGCTTCCGGACGATCTCGAACTAGAGCGTGGAGTGACTGTCGACACTTTACCGGTAACTTTCGTTACTTTCCTGTTTCTCCTGAAGATTTTGTCTTTGAACTAGCGCCACTCGATGTAGTTGCTGATTTCTTTGTGGTCTTTGGCCGAGATGAACTGTTTCCGGTGCTTTCTTCTTCCGATTCGGTATTTGCTTCGGACTCTTGAGATGATTCATCTTGTTGATCTTGAGAGGTGGAGCCGGTGGATTTTTCAGTAACGGAACCAGACTTGGATGAGCTTCCGGACGATCTCGAACTAGAGCGTGGAGTGACTGTCGACACTTTACCGGTAACTTTCGTTACTTTTCCTGTTTCTCCTGAAGATTTTGTCTTTGAACTAGCGCCACTCGATGTAGTTGCTGATTTCTTTGTGGTCTTTGGCCGAGATGAACTGTTTCCGGTGCTTTCTTCTTCCGATTCGGTATTTGCTTCGGACTCTTGAGATGATTCATCTTGTTGATCTTGAGAGGTGGAGCCGGTGGATTTTTCAGTAACGGAACCAGACTTGGATGAGCTTCCGGACGATCTCGAACTAGAGCGTGGAGTGACTGTCGACACTTTACCGGTAACTTTCGTTACTTTCCTGTTTCTCCTGAAGATTTTGTCTTTGAACTAGCGCCACTCGATGTAGTTGCTGATTTCTTTGTGGTCTTTGGCCGAGATGAACTGTTTCCGGTGCTTTCTTCTTCCGATTCGGTATTTGCTTCGGACTCTTGAGATGATTCATCTTGTTGATCTTGAGAGGTGGAGCCGGTGGATTTTTCAGTAACGGAACCAGACTTGGATGAGCTTCCGGACGATCTCGAACTAGAGCGTGGAGTGACTGTCGACACTTTACCGGTAACTTTCGTTACTTTCCTGTTTCTCCTGAAGATTTTGTCTTTGAACTAGCGCCACTCGATGTAGTTGCTGATTTCTTTGTGGTCTTTGGCCGAGATGAACTGTTTCCGGTGCTTTCTTCTTCCGATTCGGTATTTGCTTCGGACTCTTGAGATGATTCATCTTGTTGATCTTGAGAGGTGGAGCCGGTGGATTTTTCAGTAACGGAACCAGACTTGGATGAGCTTCCGGACGATCTCGAACTAGAGCGTGGAGTGACTGTCGACACTTTACCGGTAACTTTCGTTACTTTCCCTGTTTCTCCTGAAGATTTTGTCTTTGAACTAGCGCCACTCGATGTAGTTGCTGATTTCTTTGTGGTCTTTGGCCGAGATGAACTGTTTCCGGTGCTTTCTTCTTCCGATTCGGTATTTGCTTCGGACTCTTGAGATGATTCATCTTGTTGATCTTGAGAGGTGGAGCCGGTGGATTTTTCAGTAACGGAACCAGACTTGGATGAGCTTCCGGACGATCTCGAACTAGAGCGTGGAGTGACTGTCGACACTTTACCGGTAACTTTCGTTACTTTCCCTGTTTCTCCTGAAGATTTTGTCTTTGAACTAGCGCCACTCGATGTAGTTGCTGATTTCTTTGTGGTCTTTGGCCGAGATGAACTGTTTCCGGTGCTTTCTTCTTCCGATTCGGTATTTGCTTCGGACTCTTGAGATGATTCATCTTGTTGATCTTGAGAGGTGGAGCCGGTGGATTTTTCAGTAACGGAACCAGACTTGGATGAGCTTCCGGACGATCTCGAACTAGAGCGTGGAGTGACTGTCGACACTTTACCGGTAACTTTCGTTACTTTCCTGTTTCTCCTGAAGATTTTGTCTTTGAACTAGCGCCACTCGATGTAGTTGCTGATTTCTTTGTGGTCTTTGGCCGAGATGAACTGTTTCCGGTGCTTTCTTCTTCCGATTCGGTATTTGCTTCGGACTCTTGAGATGATTCATCTTGTTGATCTTGAGAGGTGGAGCCGGTGGATTTTTCAGTAACGGAACCAGACTTGGATGAGCTTCCGGACGATCTCGAACTAGAGCGTGGAGTGACTGTCGACACTTTACCGGTAACTTTCGTTACTTTCCTGTTTCTCCTGAAGATTTTGTCTTTGAACTAGCGCCACTCGATGTAGTTGCTGATTTCTTTGTGGTCTTTGGCCGAGATGAACTGTTTCCGGTGCTTTCTTCTTCCGATTCGGTATTTGCTTCGGACTCTTGAGATGATTCATCTTGTTGATCTTGAGAGGTGGAGCCGGTGGATTTTTCAGTAACGGAACCAGACTTGGATGAGCTTCCGGACGATCTCGAACTAGAGCGTGGAGTGACTGTCGACACTTTACCGGTAACTTTCGTTACTTTCCTGTTTCTCCTGAAGATTTTGTCTTTGAACTAGCGCCACTCGATGTAGTTGCTGATTTCTTTGTGGTCTTTGGCCGAGATGAACTGTTTCCGGTGCTTTCTTCTTCCGATTCGGTATTTGCTTCGGACTCTTGAGATGATTCATCTTGTTGATCTTGAGAGGTGGAGCCGGTGGATTTTTCAGTAACGGAACCAGACTTGGATGAGCTTCCGGACGATCTCGAACTAGAGCGTGGAGTGACTGTCGACACTTTACCGGTAACTTTCGTTACTTTCCCTGTTTCTCCTGAAGATTTTGTCTTTGAACTAGCGCCACTCGATGTAGTTGCTGATTTCTTTGTGGTCTTTGGCCGAGATGAACTGTTTCCGGTGCTTTCTTCTTCCGATTCGGTATTTGCTTCGGACTCTTGAGATGATTCATCTTGTTGATCTTGAGAGGTGGAGCCGGTGGATTTTTCAGTAACGGAACCAGACTTGGATGAGCTTCCGGACGATCTCGAACTAGAGCGTGGAGTGACTGTCGACACTTTACCGGTAACTTTCGTTACTTTCCTGTTTCTCCTGAAGATTTTGTCTTTGAACTAGCGCCACTCGATGTAGTTGCTGATTTCTTTGTGGTCTTTGGCCGAGATGAACTGTTTCCGGTGCTTTCTTCTTCCGATTCGGTATTTGCTTCGGACTCTTGAGATGATTCATCTTGTTGATCTTGAGAGGTGGAGCCGGTGGATTTTTCAGTAACGGAACCAGACTTGGATGAGCTTCCGGACGATCTCGAACTAGAGCGTGGAGTGACTGTCGACACTTTACCGGTAACTTTCGTTACTTTCCTGTTTCTCCTGAAGATTTTGTCTTTGAACTAGCGCCACTCGATGTAGTTGCTGATTTCTTTGTGGTCTTTGGCCGAGATGAACTGTTTCCGGTGCTTTCTTCTTCCGATTCGGTATTTGCTTCGGACTCTTGAGATGATTCATCTTGTTGATCTTGAGAGGTGGAGCCGGTGGATTTTTCAGTAACGGAACCAGACTTGGATGAGCTTCCGGACGATCTCGAACTAGAGCGTGGAGTGACTGTCGACACTTTACCGGTAACTTTCGTTACTTTCCCTGTTTCTCCTGAAGATTTTGTCTTTGAACTAGCGCCACTCGATGTAGTTGCTGATTTCTTTGTGGTCTTTGGCCGAGATGAACTGTTTCCGGTGCTTTCTTCTTCCGATTCGGTATTTGCTTCGGACTCTTGAGATGATTCATCTTGTTGATCTTGAGAGGTGGAGCCGGTGGATTTTTCAGTAACGGAACCAGACTTGGATGAGCTTCCGGACGATCTCGAACTAGAGCGTGGAGTGACTGTCGACACTTTACCGGTAACTTTCGTTACTTTCCTGTTTCTCCTGAAGATTTTGTCTTTGAACTAGCGCCACTCGATGTAGTTGCTGATTTCTTTGTGGTCTTTGGCCGAGATGAACTGTTTCCGGTGCTTTCTTCTTCCGATTCGGTATTTGCTTCGGACTCTTGAGATGATTCATCTTGTTGATCTTGAGAGGTGGAGCCGGTGGATTTTTCAGTAACGGAACCAGACTTGGATGAGCTTCCGGACGATCTCGAACTAGAGCGTGGAGTGACTGTCGACACTTTACCGGTAACTTTCGTTACTTTCCTGTTTCTCCTGAAGATTTTGTCTTTGAACTAGCGCCACTCGATGTAGTTGCTGATTTCTTTGTGGTCTTTGGCCGAGATGAACTGTTTCCGGTGCTTTCTTCTTCCGATTCGGTATTTGCTTCGGACTCTTGAGATGATTCATCTTGTTGATCTTGAGAGGTGGAGCCGGTGGATTTTTCAGTAACGGAACCAGACTTGGATGAGCTTCCGGACGATCTCGAACTAGAGCGTGGAGTGACTGTCGACACTTTACCGGTAACTTTCGTTACTTTCCTGTTTCTCCTGAAGATTTTGTCTTTGAACTAGCGCCACTCGATGTAGTTGCTGATTTCTTTGTGGTCTTTGGCCGAGATGAACTGTTTCCGGTGCTTTCTTCTTCCGATTCGGTATTTGCTTCGGACTCTTGAGATGATTCATCTTGTTGATCTTGAGAGGTGGAGCCGGTGGATTTTTCAGTAACGGAACCAGACTTGGATGAGCTTCCGGACGATCTCGAACTAGAGCGTGGAGTGACTGTCGACACTTTACCGGTAACTTTCGTTACTTTCCTGTTTCTCCTGAAGATTTTGTCTTTGAACTAGCGCCACTCGATGTAGTTGCTGATTTCTTTGTGGTCTTTGGCCGAGATGAACTGTTTCCGGTGCTTTCTTCTTCCGATTCGGTATTTGCTTCGGACTCTTGAGATGATTCATCTTGTTGATCTTGAGAGGTGGAGCCGGTGGATTTTTCAGTAACGGAACCAGACTTGGATGAGCTTCCGGACGATCTCGAACTAGAGCGTGGAGTGACTGTGACTGTCGACTTTCTGTTTCTCCTGAAGATTTTGTCCGGTAACTTTCGTTACTGTTCCTGTTTCTCCTTGAAGATTTTGTCTTGGATGAGCTTCCGAACTAGAGCGTGGAGTGACGCCACTCGATGTAGTTGCTTTGATTTCTTTGTGGTCTTTGGCCGAGATGAACTGTTTCTTGAGAGGTGGAGCGGTGCTTTCTTCTTCCGATTCGGTATTTGCTTCGGACTCTTGAGATGATTCATCTTGTTGATCTTGAGAGGTGGAGCCGGTGGATTTTTCAGTAACGGAACCAGACTTGGATGAGCTTCCGGACGATCTCGAACTAGAGCGTGGAGTGACTGTCGACACTTTACCGGTAACTTTCGTTACTTTCCTGTTTCTCCTGAAGATTTTGTCTTTGAACTAGCGCCACTCGATGTAGTTGCTGATTTCTTTGTGGTCTTTGGCCGAGATGAACTGTTTCCGGTGCTTTCTTCTTCCGATTCGGTATTTGCTTCGGACTCTTGAGATGATTCATCTTGTTGATCTTGAGAGGTGGAGCCGGTGGATTTTTCAGTAACGGAACCAGACTTGGATGAGCTTCCGGACGATCTCGAACTAGAGCGTGGAGTGACTGTCGACACTTTACCGGTAACTTTCGTTACTTTCCTGTTTCTCCTGAAGATTTTGTCTTTGAACTAGCGCCACTCGATGTAGTTGCTGATTTCTTTGTGGTCTTTGGCCGAGATGAACTGTTTCCGGTGCTTTCTTCTTCCGATTCGGTATTTGCTTCGGACTCTTGAGATGATTCATCTTGTTGATCTTGAGAGGTGGAGCCGGTGGATTTTTCAGTAACGGAACCAGACTTGGATGAGCTTCCGGACGATCTCGAACTAGAGCGTGGAGTGACTGTCGACACTTTACCGGTAACTTTCGTTACTTTCCTGTTTCTCCTGAAGATTTTGTCTTTGAACTAGCGCCACTCGATGTAGTTGCTGATTTCTTTGTGGTCTTTGGCCGAGATGAACTGTTTCCGGTGCTTTCTTCTTCCGATTCGGTATTTGCTTCGGACTCTTGAGATGATTCATCTTGTTGATCTTGAGAGGTGGAGCCGGTGGATTTTTCAGTAACGGAACCAGACTTGGATGAGCTTCCGGACGATCTCGAACTAGAGCGTGGAGTGACTGTCGACACTTTACCGGTAACTTTCGTTACTTTCCTGTTTCTCCTGAAGATTTTGTCTTTGAACTAGCGCCACTCGATGTAGTTGCTGATTTCTTTGTGGTCTTTGGCCGAGATGAACTGTTTCCGGTGCTTTCTTCTTCCGATTCGGTATTTGCTTCGGACTCTTGAGATGATTCATCTTGTTGATCTTGAGAGGTGGAGCCGGTGGATTTTTCAGTAACGGAACCAGACTTGGATGAGCTTCCGGACGATCTCGAACTAGAGCGTGGAGTGACTGTCGACACTTTACCGGTAACTTTCGTTACTTTCCTGTTTCTCCTGAAGATTTTGTCTTTGAACTAGCGCCACTCGATGTAGTTGCTGATTTCTTTGTGGTCTTTGGCCGAGATGAACTGTTTCCGGTGCTTTCTTCTTCCGATTCGGTATTTGCTTCGGACTCTTGAGATGATTCATCTTGTTGATCTTGAGAGGTGGAGCCGGTGGATTTTTCAGTAACGGAACCAGACTTGGATGAGCTTCCGGACGATCTCGAACTAGAGCGTGGAGTGACTGTCGACACTTTACCGGTAACTTTCGTTACTTTCCTGTTTCTCCTGAAGATTTTGTCTTTGAACTAGCGCCACTCGATGTAGTTGCTGATTTCTTTGTGGTCTTTGGCCGAGATGAACTGTTTCCGGTGCTTTCTTCTTCCGATTCGGTATTTGCTTCGGACTCTTGAGATGATTCATCTTGTTGATCTTGAGAGGTGGAGCCGGTGGATTTTTCAGTAACGGAACCAGACTTGGATGAGCTTCCGGACGATCTCGAACTAGAGCGTGGAGTGACTGTCGACACTTTACCGGTAACTTTCGTTACTTTCCTGTTTCTCCTGAAGATTTTGTCTTTGAACTAGCGCCACTCGATGTAGTTGCTGATTTCTTTGTGGTCTTTGGCCGAGATGAACTGTTTCGACACTTTACCGGTGCTTTCTTCTTCCGATTCGGTATTTGCTTCGGACTCTTGAGATGATTCATCTTGTTGATCTTGAGAGGTGGAGCCGGTGGATTTTTCAGTAACGGAACCAGACTTGGATGAGCTTCCGGACGATCTCGAACTAGAGCGTGGAGTGACTGTCGACACTTTACCGGTAACTTTCGTTACTTTCCTGTTTCTCCTGAAGATTTTGTCTTTGAACTAGCGCCACTCGATGTAGTTGCTGATTTCTTTGTGGTCTTTGGCCGAGATGAACTGTTTCCGGTGCTTTCTTCTTCCGATTCGGTATTTGCTTCGGACTCTTGAGATGATTCATCTTGTTGATCTTGAGAGGTGGAGCCGGTGGATTTTTCAGTAACGGAACCAGACTTGGATGAGCTTCCGGACGATCTCGAACTAGAGCGTGGAGTGACTGTCGACACTTTACCGGTAACTTTCGTTACTTTCCTGTTTCTCCTGAAGATTTTGTCTTTGAACTAGCGCCACTCGATGTAGTTGCTGATTTCTTTGTGGTCTTTGGCCGAGATGAACTGTTTCCGGTGCTTTCTTCTTCCGATTCGGTATTTGCTTCGGACTCTTGAGATGATTCATCTTGTTGATCTTGAGAGGTGGAGCCGGTGGATTTTTCAGTAACGGAACCAGACTTGGATGAGCTTCCGGACGATCTCGAACTAGAGCGTGGAGTGACTGTCGACACTTTACCGGTAACTTTCGTTACTTTCCTGTTTCTCCTGAAGATTTTGTCTTTGAACTAGCGCCACTCGATGTAGTTGCTGATTTCTTTGTGGTCTTTGGCCGAGATGAACTGTTTCCGGTGCTTTCTTCTTCCGATTCGGTATTTGCTTCGGACTCTTGAGATGATTCATCTTGTTGATCTTGAGAGGTGGAGCCGGTGGATTTTTCAGTAACGGAACCAGACTTGGATGAACTTCCAGACGATCTCGAACTAGAGCGTGGAGTGACTGTCGACACTTTACCGGTAACTTTCGTTACTTTCCCTGTTTCTCCTGAAGATTTTGTCTTTGAACTAGCGCCACTCGATGTAGTTGCTGATTTCTTTGTGGTCTTTGGCCGAGATGAACTGTTTCCGGTGCTTTCTTCTTCCGATTCGGTATTTGCTTCGGACTCTTGAGATGATTCATCTTGTTGATCTTGAGAGGTGGAGCCGGTGGATTTTTCAGTAACGGAACCAGACTTGGATGAGCTTCCAGACGATCTCGAACTAGAGCGTGGAGTGACTGTCGAAACTCTTCCGGTAACTTTCGTTACTTTCCTGTTTCTCCTGAAGATTTTGTCTTCGAACTAGCGCCACTCGATGTAGTTGCTGATTTCTTTGTGGTCTTTGGCCGAGATGAACTGTTTCCGGTGCTTTCTTCTTCCGATTCGGTATTTGCTTCGGACTCTTGAGATGATTCATCTTGTTGATCTTGAGAGGTGGAGCCGGTGGATTTTTCAGTAACGGAACCAGACTTGGATGAACTTCCAGACGATCTCGAACTAGAGCGTGGAGTGACTGTCGAAACTCTTCCGGTAACTTTCGTTACTTTTCCTGTTTCTCCTGAAGATTTTGTCTTCGAACTAGCGCCACTCGATGTAGTTGCTGATTTCTTTGTGGTCTTTGGACGAGATGAACTGTTTCCGGTGCTTTCTTCTTCCGATTCGGTATTTGCTTCGGACTCTTGAGATGATTCATCTTGTTGATCTTGAGAGGTGGAGCCGGTGGATTTTTCAGTAACGGAACCAGACTTGGATGAACTTCCAGACGATCTCGAACTAGAGCGTGGAGTGACTGTCGAAACTCTTCCGGTAACTTTCGTTACTTTTCCTGTTTCTCCTGAAGATTTTGTCTTCGAACTAGCGCCACTCGATGTAGTTGCTGATTTCTTTGTGGTCTTTGGCCGAGATGAACTGTTTCCGGTGCTTTCTTCTTCCGATTCGGTATTTGCTTCGGACTCTTGAGATGATTCATCTTGTTGATCTTGAGAGGTGGAGCCGGTGGATTTTTCAGTAACGGAACCAGACTTGGATGAGCTTCCGGACGATCTCGAACTAGAGCGTGGAGTGACTGTCGAAACTCTTCCGGTAACTTTCGTTACTTTTCCTGTTTCTCCCGAAGATTTTGTCTTCGAACTAGCGCCACTCGATGTAGTTGCTGATTTCTTTGTGGTCTTTGGCCGAGATGAACTGTTTCCGGTGCTTTCTTCTTCCGATTCGGTATTTGCTTCGGACTCTTGAGATGATTCATCTTGTTGATCTTGAGAGGTGGAGCCGGTGGATTTTTCAGTAACGGAACCAGACTTGGATGAGCTTCCGGACGATCTCGAACTAGAGCGTGGAGTGACTGTCGACACTTTACCGGTAACTTTCGTTACTTTCCCTGTTTCTCCTGAAGATTTTGTCTTTGAACTAGCGCCACTCGATGTAGTTGCTGATTTCTTTGTGGTCTTTGGCCGAGATGAACTGTTTCCGGTGCTTTCTTCTTCCGATTCGGTATTTGCTTCGGACTCTTGAGATGATTCATCTTGTTGATCTTGAGAGGTGGAGCCGGTGGATTTTTCAGTAACGGAACCAGACTTGGATGAGCTTCCGGACGATCTCGAACTAGAGCGTGGAGTGACTGTCGAAACTTTACCGGTAACTTTCGTTACTTTCCTGTTTCTCCTGAAGATTTTGTCTTTGAACTAGCGCCACTCGATGTAGTTGCTGATTTCTTTGTGGTCTTTGGCCGAGATGAACTGTTTCCGGTGCTTTCTTCTTCCGATTCGGTATTTGCTTCGGACTCTTGAGATGATTCATCTTGTTGATCTTGAGAGGTGGAGCCGGTGGATTTTTCAGTAACGGAACCAGACTTGGATGAACTTCCGGACGATCTCGAACTAGAGCGTGGAGTGACGGTCGAAACTCTTCCGGTAACTTTCGTTACTTTTCCTGTTTCTCCCGAAGATTTTGTCTTCGAACTAGCGCCACTCGATGTAGTTGCTGATTTCTTTGTGGTCTTTGGCCGAGATGAACTGTTTCCGGTGCTTTCTTCTTCCGATTCGGTATTTGCTTCGGACTCCTGAGATGATTCATCTTGTTGATCTTGAGAGGTGGAGCCGGTGGATTTTTCAGTAACGGAACCAGACTTGGATGAACTTCCGGACGATCTCGAACTAGAGCGTGGAGTGACTGTCGAAACTCTTCCGGTAACTTTCGTTACTTTTCCTGTTTCTCCCGAAGATTTTGTCTTCGAACTAGCGCCACTCGATGTAGTTGCTGATTTCTTTGTGGTCTTTGGCCGAGATGAACTGTTTCCGGTGCTTTCTTCTTCCGATTCGGTATTTGCTTCGGACTCCTGAGATGATTCATCTTGTTGATCTTGAGAGGTGGAGCCGGTGGATTTTTCAGTAACGGAACCAGACTTGGATGAACTTCCAGACGATCTCGAACTAGAGCGTGGAGTGACTGTCGAAACTCTTCCGGTAACTTTCGTTACTTTTCCTGTTTCTCCCGAAGATTTTGTCTTCGAACTAGAGCCACTCGATGTAGTTGCTGATTTCTTTGTGGTCTTTGGCCGAGATGAACTGTTTCCGGTGCTTTCTTCTTCCGATTCGGTATTTGCTTCGGACTCTTGAGATGATTCATCTTGTTGATCTTGAGAGGTGGAGCCGGTGGATTTTTCAGTAACGGAACCAGACTTGGATGAACTTCCAGACGATCTCGAACTAGAGCGTGGAGTGACTGTCGAAACTCTTCCGGTAACTTTCGTTACTTTTCCTGTTTCTCCCGAAGATTTTGTCTTCGAACTAGCGCCACTCGATGTAGTTGCTGATTTCTTTGTGGTCTTTGGCCGAGATGAACTGTTTCCGGTGCTTTCTTCTTCCGATTCGGTATTTGCTTCGGACTCTTGAGATGATTCATCTTGTTGATCTTGAGAGGTGGAGCCGGTGGATTTTTCAGTAACGGAACCAGACTGGGATGAACTTCCAGACGATCTCGAACTAGAGCGTGGAGTGACTGTCGAAACTCTTCCGGTAACTTTCGTTACTTTTCCTGTTTCTCCTGAAGATTTTGTCTTCGAACTAGCGCCACTCGATGTAGTTGCTGATTTCTTTGTGGTCTTTGGCCGAGATGAACTGTTTCCGGTGCTTTCTTCTTCCGATTCGGTATTTGCTTCGGACTCTTGAGATGATTCATCTTGTTGATCTTGAGAGGTGGAGCCGGTGGATTTTTCAGTAACGGAACCAGACTTGGATGAACTTCCAGACGATCTCGAACTAGAGCGTGGAGTGACTGTCGAAACTCTTCCGGTAACTTTCGTTACTTTTCCTGTTTCTCCCGAAGATTTTGTCTTCGAACTAGAGCCACTCGATGTAGTTGCTGATTTCTTTGTGGTCTTTGGACGAGATGAACTGTTTCCGGTGCTTTCTTCTTCCGATTCGGTATTTGCTTCGGACTCTTGAGATGATTCATCTTGTTGATCTTGAGAGGTGGAGCCGGTGGATTTTTCAGTAACGGAACCAGACTTGGATGAACTTCCAGACGATCTCGAACTAGAGCGTGGAGTGACTGTCGACACTTTACCGGTAACTTTCGTTACTTTCCCTGTTTCTCCTGAAGATTTTGTCTTTGAACTAGCGCCATTCGATGTAGTTGCTGATTTCTTTGTGGTCTTTGGCCGAGATGAACTGTTTCCGGTGCTTTCTTCTTCCGATTCGGTATTTGCTTCGGACTCTTGAGATGATTCATCTTGTTGATCTTGAGAGGTGGAGCCGGTGGATTTTTCAGTAACGGAACCAGACTGGGATGAGCTTCCAGACGATCTCGAACTAGAGCGTGGAGTGACTGTCGAAACTCTTCCGGTAACTTTCGTTACTTTTCCTGTTTCTCCCGAAGATTTTGTCTTCGAACTAGAGCCACTCGATGTAGTTGCTGATTTCTTTGTGGTCTTTGGACGAGATGAACTGTTTCCGGTGCTTTCTTCTTCCGATTCGGTATTTGCTTCGGACTCCTGAGATGATTCATCTTGTTGATCTTGAGATGTGGATCCGGTGGATTTTTCAGTAACGGAACCAGACTTGGATGAACTTCCAGACGATCTCGAACTAGAGCGTGGAGTGACTGTCGAAACTCTTCCGGTAACTTTCGTTACTTTTCCTGTTTCTCCCGAAGATTTTGTCTTCGAACTAGAGCCACTCGATGTAGTTGCTGATTTCTTTGTGGTCTTTGGACGAGATGAACTGTTTCCGGTGCTTTCTTCTTCCGATTCGGTATTTGCTTCGGACTCCTGAGATGATTCATCTTGTTGATCTTGAGATGTGGAGCCGGTCGATTTTTCAGTAACGGCACCAGACTTGGATGAACTTCCAGACGATCTCGAACTAGAGCGTGGAGTGACTGTCGAAACTCTTCCGGTAACTTTCGTTACTTTTCCTGTTTCTCCCGAAGGTTTTGTCTTCGAACTAGAGCCACTCGATGTAGTTGCTGATTTCTTTGTTGTCTTTGGCCGAGATGAACTGTTTCCGGTGCTTTCTTCTTCCGATTCGGTATTTGCTTCGGATTTCTGAGATGATTCATCTTGTTCATCCTGAGATGTTGTTTTACCAGATACAAACGGTAAGGTTGCTCTCGAGGAAAGGCCACTCGTTTGAGATCGTTGAGTGGTTTTTGAAACATTTGAACTAGTCCTTGTATTTCTTTCCTCAGAGCTACCCGATACATCAGTTTCACCGTTTTGTGTGGTGCTTGGTTTTTCCTTCTGGGAAGCGGTCGTTTCGGAAAAACCTGTTCCTAAAAATATTCATGATTTTCATATTTCAATCTCAGATTGGTTCACTTAAATTCAATCCTAATATGCTTCGTTACCTGTACCTTGCTTTGTCCAATCTTCATTGTGAGTCGTGATTCCTTTTTGCGTTGTAGTTCGAATATTTTCTGGTTCTTCGCACTCAAATTCGGAATCATTATTGCATATCAAACCAGGCGGACATTCTTGTGGGCTTCCGATTACAAATTTTGATTTTCCTATTTCAACGCATTGAAAAAATGTTGTGTTGTCGTAACAAATGAATCCCTTGTCATGACAGTCAATCAATACTGATCCATGGGTTGTTGATATCTGGATAATACCGAAAACAGTTTCAGTAAATTGTGCTCAAATATTTTGATTTCGAAATTATCAGAATAAAATCAAAACTCACCAATTGATATATTAATATGAACCACAGTTGGAACATTTTTCAAATGGCTATCTCAACATTTCCCTTTTAATTACTTTCCTTGGATCGCAAAGATAACTTTATATCACTATTGTAAATTATATTTTCATAATTGCGCCAAACGAAATTCTTAGTTCAATAACGCTATAATGTTATCGTAAATTCCGAGCTTACCTTGTAACAACATAGGGATTTCGTAATATTTTTCCCAAAGTTTACATGCAAAATATGGCTACTGTTTTAATACTCAATTAGCGCATATATGTTTTATCGTCCATCGGATATTTGAAAAATAATTCGCTTTTTTGACTTGATGACTCGCAGAATTTGGGAAAAATATATTTTGCATCTTTTAATCGATGGTTCATTTGACGACATGGAATTTTTTACATTTAGATTTCAAGTACGATTTTCGATACGATTACGTTTAGCAACACAATGCAAATATATGACGCAAATACAGGAGCTCTGCGTGCATTAAGTAGTCTTTTCATATTTACGCATTTGTTTCCTATTCTATGCGCTACTCTACACAATATTAGATGTACTTTCTTACCTTGAATAAAAACTAATGAAAGGGATTTGATATAAAAATTCGAGGTAGCTGATACGATCTCAACATTGTTCGGCGTCTATTGAAATGGGAAATCAGAAAATCTATTGGAATTTTGAAGGTTTACATATTGACAATTTTTGATCATATTTTACAGATCATATGCACATTATTGAAATATAAAAGTTAAATGAAAAATAATGATTTGAAATGAAGATTGCAAGGAATTGAAATTACTGCATCAACAGGAATGTTTTTAATTTGTTAGCTTTTAGCAAATTTTACTTAGTAAAAATTCACTAGTAGAGAGACCTCGACCTCGGTACTACTTCGAGGTTAGATCGATGAGCTGTAAGTTACGTCTTCAATAAGTTCATATTGTTGTTAGATCGCCGAAATATAGAGAATTGTTTTTTAACCCTTGCTGCGAAACCTTATAACTTTTTGTTTGTCAGTTCAATCTGTAAAGTATTTCCAAAGACATTTTGTAGGATCGCGATCAACACTATAACGTGTATGGAGACCTTTATAGCTAATGGTTGTGAGTCGAATTTTGCCACTTTCTGCAAAATTTGTTACAGAGAAGCAGTTTATGCATATAGAGTTTTTTAAAATCTATTTTATAAAAATATATTTTATGATATTATTCGATATAGATCTTACCAATTCTATTCAATATCGAAGTAATGAAAACATTTTAAATATGAAGTATCAATCTAACGTTTCAATTAACTTCGGAATAACTTCATCAATACTTAATATGAAATAGGGTTGTTTCCGATAATCTGTTCCAATGGCAGAGTATCCACTACATCAAAATGAAAGGCACGTTTGATAGAAATTGCCTCGTTATCATGGTTTTGATTTATTTGCCACCAATTGAGAGTACTCAGAAAAGATCTCTGCAACCATCTCATGAGCTGATACCTAGTGAGAAATGGCAACAAAACTTGAAACAGAAAAAATTTGAAAAAATAAAAATGAAAGATTCTCTGATAAATTTGATAACTCAATTAGTCGAGGATTATCTGTCAAGTTGTACACCAATTCTACTTTATGATGATGCTAATGAAAATGTCGATAATTTGATTATGAACGAACTTTTGAAAAAATTAATTATACCGCGTGTGCATGGAAAAATTAATTATGATAATATCAAAACACAGCGGATATTGAACGATCGGACGTGTTCGTGCTACATCGTTTTCATTAACGATATAATGGAAACGAACTCAATTTTAGGATTCCAGCAAGAGAAGGTAAGCAATATTATTATTGGAGATAGTAGGAGAAGAAAATGGCCGTTTTCATTTTTTTTTAGAAATATCGTAATTTCTTTGTACATATGTTATTCATCGATAAATTATATAAATTTTCAGGTTATAGTGGTCACCAAATCATCTCAGTGGAGGGTACACGAATACCTTGCTAGTAAAATATCTCAATCTATTGAAAATTTGTTAGTTATAACAAAGTCAGAGATGGTCGTGAAGGCTGGTGAGGTAATAGCAGTAATTCATTGTTACTCCCTACTCCACGTTCATCCATCGCTCATAGTTTTTACATCTGTTACTTCCTCTCCTTAAACGTAGTTTATTTTAGCACCCGTAGGGTTTATGCTGAAAGATATTTTTGGACGCACTTAAGTATTTGTAAATACATTTCCAAGGATAAAAATGAGTCACCAAGAAAGTAGGTCGTGCGCATGCGCGACCTTGGAGCGTGCTGCCGATTTGCTTCCAAATAAAATTAAGATAGCACGATTGTTCCTTACTTTGCTACGCTTAAATATGGAATATCTGGTGTTTTCGAGAAAAATTTTTAACTCAGCAGTCAACTTACCTTTTGTCTTACTATTCACTGATTTCTATCAACCTCATATTTCAGGAAGTTCCGTATGTTCTTTACACACACGCATTATACATAGACGCCATAGCATCAAGTAAACATGTTGTTCTTACCTCTTGGAAGAATGGTAAGTTGACGAGGAATAATCTCAATCTGTTTCCAAAGAAGATGGCGCAAGGATTCTCTGGGCACCGTTTTGTAATCGCCTTAGCACATCAGCCGCCATACGTGATCAAGAAGTACGTTCACGTGAATATAGCATGTGTTTACCAAGTTTTTAATATTCATTACAGAGATCTGGACCTTAATGATGACTTTGTGTGGGATGGAATAGAAGTAAGACTAGTGAAGCTGATGTCAACCCTGTTCAATTTCTCCGTTGACTTCAAAGAAGCTCCAAAGGCTGATATTTTGGGGTACTTATTGAAACACCATTAGATACTCAGAGAAGAAGGCTTCATTATTACAGATCTATGGACTCGGTCATCTCCACTCTACATAGTCATCGAGCAAACATTGGAATATCTGGTGTTTTCGTTTCTAGCCAAGTGAAATCTAAAGTATCCACCTCAAATATGTATTACCAAGATTGCGCAGCATTCATTACATTAACCTCCACGGCACTTCCTAGGTAAGAAGTGAAGTGCAGCCAGACAAGGTGACTGCATAAAAGTAACAACATATAAAATGTATAATTTCAGATATCGAGCTATTCTGGGGCCATTCCACTGGTCCGTTTGGCTATGCCTCATCTTCATCTATCTCTTCGCAATTATTCCATTGACGTTTTCACACGAACATACACTTCAGCCTCTGCTTAAAGAACCAAAAAAAATTGAAAATATGTTTTGGTACGTGTTTGGGACATTTACAAATGCATTTGAGTTCAGCGATAAAGATTCTTGGACACAATCCGATAAATGTGCCACAAGAGTTTTTGTTGGTACGAAGAGGAGAATAACATAATAATAATAACATAGTTAATTTTATATTGTCCCATTCAGGTTTTTATTGGGTATTCACAATAATTATTACCGCTTGTTACACTGGATCTATAATAGCTTACGTAACTTTACCAGTTTATCCAGAAACTGTTGATACTTTGGATCAATTACTCAATGGGCGATATCAAGTTGGCACGTTGGGTGAGAATTCTCATGTAGTATTAGTTTATTTAATCAAGTTAATTGTTTCATAGATAAAGACGGGTGGGTGGACCGTTTTCAGAATTCAAGCGACCCAACTGTGGAAAGGCTGATGAAAAAAGTGGATTTCGTGCCCACCATAGAGGAAGGGATGATGAATACGTCTAAAGCGTTTTTCTGGCCATACGCTTTCATCGGATCGAGAGCGAATTTGGATTATAATGTTCGAACAAAGTTTGTTCCCAAGTAAGATTTCCTATATTTGATTTTATGAAATGAAACGTTTCATTGATCTTCCTCCGGAAACGACAGAAGGTATCAGAATTACTGACTGCGGTGGATTTTCTTCATTTTTTGTTTTTTTCACCCATTTTTATCCTTTGATCCGTAGTTGGGAGGATGTTTGGGGTCCTCTTGGTACAGAACCTTTCGAATACATTCAAGGCTTTCGAGTTCCTCCAAAGTTGACTTTCAGCGATCTCTCTGGGTCGACTAGTTTTTGCTCCCTCACGAGAGCTGCCTCCCGAAAATAGATTCCTCTTACAGTTAGAGTCTTTGCACTGAGCAAATTTGACATGGAGGCTCTGTGTGGTGCTCAAACAAAACTTCATTGTTGGAGGATCAATTGTGTCCATTTTCAGTTGAATTCACACTCAAAAGCACTGCATCACATGAACAAGAATAATAATTTATTTCAGATCTAAGAGGGCAACCTTGCATATAGGCGATGAGTGCTTAGTATCATATGGTGTAGCTATTTTGTTTCCCAAGAACTCTCAATATTCTACTGTTCTCACTGCTGGCCTGGATCGAATAGTACAAGGAGGATTTGTAAATAAGATCCAATCTGATATAGAATGGGAAATCATGCGAAGTGCGACTGGAAAACTATTAGCGGTAACATATCGTTCTTGGATTGGAAATTTCAACCTAGCATTCATTTTAGGCTAGCAAAGGAGCTTCCAAAAAACTCATTGTGGAAGATCGAGCGCTAACTCTAGAAGACACACAAGGAATGTTTTTACTTCTTCTTTTTGGTTATGTTTTGGCGATAATTGCGGCTTCTTCAGAATGGTTCAGTGGTTTATTTAAATTATGCAAAAGAAAAAAATCCAATCGAACCGACAGCAGTATTCCAAGTAATCCTCGGTCACACAGTGGTCTCACTGAACGTCAACGAAATGACCGATTGCAACATGTTTCTGAGATCATATACTCAAAAGCCAGAAGAATGATGAATGTTCATGAACGTTTTCAGTCGACCGAAAAAAGTGATAGGACAACAATGAGTGATGAAAGAAATTCATCGGATTTGGATAGACAGATCGACGAACTTTTCAATTTTGAAGAAATGTTTGGAGAAACTATAGAACCTTTGTCCACGGAACAGGATAAATGAGATAATCCTAGAAGACCGCATACCGGATAACTGTTACTCGATCTTCAATCACAGCTTCAGGTGGGACATCTTGTATATGAGTCTTAATTATAAAAAAAATCATTCTGTTTTGTTTTTGTTTATTGTGCATCATGGTTTATCGTAGACATATTATAAATGTACACATACGAAGTAACTAGATATAATATAGATATGTAGTGGTTACGGTGCTATCAGTTATATGAATGAAAGAATCTGCAATTAACAACATTAACAATTTTTTCTTCCTAAATCTGATGCTTTTCTTTAAAGTGTGAAAGGAACATCATAAAGGTGTAAGCACTCTTGATCACCTGTAATGCAAGATGCAGTCAAGTTTTAACTCATCTCAGTTTTGCTAACTCACGTTATGAAAGTAAGTCGCATTCATCGTAACAAAAGGATACATCTTCATTTGAAGAGTTTGCTCTACTTGAAATCCAAAAATCATGAGTTCTTTCTTCAAAGAAGGCTGCATGTCATACCAAGGCAAATCATAAATCAACTTTGCCAAATAATTGCTCTAAAGAAAAACTATCAAAAGTCAAATAATTTACAGAAAGGTTGTTTTACTGTATTCTCGAGATCTTGTCCAACATAACAAGCGAAGGCTTCAACGAAGCACCAAATGAAGATCTCCACTAACGCCATATGATTTTGTTCCTGTAATACAATATTTGAACTTCACCGCAACAATTGAAGGAAACAGTGATCCTTCATTTACACTTACTATAACTCCTTGAAATGCCAAAATTGCTATCATTACTCCAATGAGAATATTCTGAGCAATAGAAAATATAACTCCAACCGTATCATTGATTTCCGAAAGTAATCTGTAATGAAGAACACTGCAAAATTCATGAAGTTTCATAATGTTCCAGCTTACACTGTAATATCTCTATAGTGTTCTATACACTTTCGTAGCTGTCTTTTAGCTTCCACAACATCCGGAGCAGTAAACGGAATTTTCTTCAAAGATTCCGCAAAATCCTTCAACTCCACGATAAGATATTTGACAGGGAAATAATAAAGCACATTAACCGCTGTCATATGAGGAACGTAGAATAGATTGACCACCACAGAACAAATGATCAATATCTGCTTCCTTGGAAATAAATTCATCGGAATAGGATACCATAATGGGAACGGAAGTCCACAAACGTAAAGGGGGTCATTCTGTTTTTCCTCTTCCAGGCAGGTTTCATTGGTAGCAAAGGTGGCCAAAAATTGGCCGATACCGATGAGATATGAGAAATAGAGTAAAAATTTCGTTACTTTTTCGACAGTTTTATGCAGTTTTCGGAATTTATCTTCCCTTCCTTTCATTCTCTGGAGGAATGTTAAATAGAGATGTTGGAATTTGTTCGCTTTTGCACAAAATCCAATATTGCATGAATTGAATGTTATTGCGAGGTTGAGATATTGTAAGGTAAATGCAACGTCGTGCAGTGACCGCTCTGAAAATGATTGATCAATATTAGATTTACATCGGATCAAACACTAATAAGAACTGAAATTTCAAATAAAAACTGCATAAAATCATATATTGTGACAACAGAGAGTCGATGATTTCATGCGAGTGTCAGTTTGACGAACGAGGCGGAGCCGAGTAAGGCTCCGTAATGAAATCTGACTTTCCACGATGGAATTATACGATAATAATTTTGAAAACAAAATGAACGTTTGTATGCCTTTTGTCATTCCAAATTTCTTAGAATATTCCATTTTCTGTCATATTTTCTTAAATTACGACACACACAAACACCCCAACCCGAAGGGGGACTCGAACCCACGACCTGGCAGGTGAAGGTAAACTCAGTGTACCTCCCGACCACCGGGGTCTTTGAAAGAGTAGTCCACGAACTCACGTTTTATACCCTGGTACAAAAATCCCCAACTACCAATAAATAATGGTCCCCAGAACACTGCCACCATTACCACACCTCTAAATATATACAATTTTGTATATGACTTGTCATGTCCGGGGTATGCTTTCATTCTACGTAAATATGTAATCATGGTTTTCAACAACTCGTCTTCGTTCTTCATCCTGAAATCAACTCAACACCACAGAGTTCTGAATACAAAAACCTCGGTGACAGTTCTTTAATCCTTTTTTATGGGAGCAAACTCACATTATGAGAAAAACATTTGCAAGAAAATTCCGTTGTCATTTCTGTAATTTCACAAAATCAATGCTGATTGAAAAAGTTATGTAGTCTGATGACTCAAGATAATTTGTTAACCTTGAACCTGTTTGAACGAATAAACGAGATTTTTTATAAACGCTTATAAGTTACTCTAACAGCGATTCATAATACTTGTCGATTTAATAGCAGCTCAGCATGAAAATCACATTTTCCGTTTGATTGAAATGACTTTGTTACATTAAAATCTAAGTAGAGTTTACCAACGGATTCATATTAAAACTAATTTCAAAATCGAGATCATTTTATATTAGGAAGGAGGATAAGGTGGAGTTTAACGTTTCAAAGTATTCAAACTATTTCTAACATTTATTCACTACAGTCCTGGGATGTTACAAATTTAGTCAACGGATATTCGAACTATGGAAAATAACGATTAGTTTTCACGCGCCCATACAAATAACGAATCGAATATATTTGGTTATTTTCGTTGCCAATCAAGAACAAATTATATTTTTTGGCGATAAAATGATATAAAGAATGAACGTGTACTATAGTTGCGGACGTCGCACTCGAATGCATCCACCAGCAACGATCTAGAGAGAGTCAGATGCGCCGCAGTATCCAAACACCTCACTAGTTCCGCGCTCTCGCTTTACGGTATGAGTCATGTTATTCGTGCATACAACCGGACTCTTTGATTTATAAGTCATTACCACGACAAAAAGCAAAGGGTTTGTTTATTTTTGCTTTCGATTGTGTGATCATTGTTGAATGCTCCTACAATATGTAATATTCATAGAAGACATTCGAATGCCCTAAAATTGATAAAACGTTGTTGACATTTCATAATTGTAAAAAATTAAAAATGTAAGTTTCAGAGTATGTTATAATATTTGGGCAAACACAATAACCATTAACCCGCCCGCTCGTTATTTTAGAACCCATTTAAACATGAGCTTAACTTTTATTCATTTAACGATATTCCATTTCACCAAAAGTATAAATTGAGGTAACGTATATTGAACACAATGTAATCCTCGTGCGGTCGTGTAGAACTCCTAACAATGCCAAAAAAAATAGTACCACTCAATAACTTGCTCAGATATATGAAAAGAATCAAGATAGTGCCTAAAAATGAACGGTATACAAAGAAATTTTACGTCGAGTCCTTAGTACCAATGATTTTGTGTTATGTTCCCTTGATATTCGGTAATATTGGTCATTTAAATATGAGTATAAAAGGTAACTGAAATCGTTTATTTCGAAGTTAAATTACGCAAGAAATTCCAGAAAACCGACTCGACGACATTATTTACGATCTCTCCTGCTTGGACATCATATTCATGTGTCTCAGTAGTTCTTTGGTTGCGTTATATGTCGGACAAAAAATGATTGTCCTACGAGAGATTTTGAAAAAAACAATTTCCCGGAATGAGAAAAAATTCAAAGTTTTACATAACATTACGGAACGATTTACAGACTTAATTTTCTATTTCGCATTTTCCCTGGCGTTTTGTTATATATGCGTCAGCTTCATCTGGGACCATAACTGTGAAGAATTGCGGGAAACTGTAGATGCAAGATATATTTGTGGGTCGTCTTTCCCATTGTGGTTTCCAATAAACATGACAATGTTTCCTTGGAAACAAATGTTGCTGGTTTGCAATGCCGTTTTTTCGGTTTATTACATACCACATCTCTACACTGCGAATGTATTGTTCACTTTTTCTGTTGTTTATATGATGATAGAACTGAACCATCTGAGGAAAAATTTGAGGACTATCGATTTTGCAGCGTTAGATGTGCGGCAGGTGGATGACAAACTTCGGAGTTGCGTGATCAACTATAAAGAGATCAGCGAGTAAGTATTGAAAGTCATTTTTTCCTTAAACAAGCAACTGCACATTGTTTGTTGGTTATGAGTTACTCCAACCCAAGATGGCATCGGCATCAGAAATTTCAGAATGAAAAAAATCTTTCAATTGGATATTTTTATTGTGATTATGATTATGATTGATGATGACCCATATTTTTCTTCAGAGTGTCGAAGTCAATCAATTCAACGGTTGGATATATATTTGCATTACCCCAAACTGTATTGATAAGTTCAATGATTGCTTTTTTCGAGTTCCAAACGATCGTGGTGAGAATTTTTCCATAAAATATCATTCGTCATTTTAAAATTTTATTTTTGTAGGATCGTGACCCAAAACCTGCTTTACAGTTGATCACTTGGATGATGGTGGAAGGCATTTGCTGTTATGCAGGTCAACTTCTTGAGAATACTGTGAGTACATATATCACACAATATTATCTGTCATATATTTTTTTGGCAGAGTAATGCTCTCAGTGAAGAATTGTATTTTCAACCGTGGTACGAAATGCATCCGTCAATACGCAAAAAATTCTTGATTTTTCATCAACAAACACAGAGGACGTTGCAGTTGAAAATGTATCCGTTTGTGCGCATGAACTCAGCCTATTTCTATAGCGTGAGTCAATTTATTTTTGTCTATATAAGAATGATCCAAAATAACATTTTTTTAGGTTCTAAAAAGTTCTTATTCATTTATGATGTTTCTTCTTCAACTAAAAGAATAAAGTTGCAGTTCATTCAATGTTATATTGCACTGTGAAGATTAAATTCACGCAATCAAATAAAATGTGTTGCTTGATCTTGATCTTGATTGATATCTTCACGTAAAAGCCAACATGATGGATGTTCAACTAAATATCAATTACAGTTTTTTCCTTTAGAAACTTCACAGAAACCTAGAAGTAAAACTATATTGTCGTTTCACAGACTAAAAAGTTAGACGCCCTATCAATATCAGCAGAGTTACATCTTTTAAAACTAAATACGCGACAAATAGTTAAACAATTCTATTGATTCCAGTATATAACTTTCATGAAAGCTTGATATCGACTCTATGGTAAGCGTTATTTAAAACACCTCTGAAATTATAAACATTTTTAAAGTATTCCGGTTGAACATGGTATTGTGTATCTACAGCTTTCGCCCATACTTGAATCTGAAAGCAAACCTACGTTTGGGGATGCGAGTTTAAAAAAAACAAATTTTACTTTTCCGCAATTTTCCACTGGGACCTCACAAGACCATAATGTCCAGCTCCAATGTTTTGGGCTCTCAGCAGCTGTATCAAAATGATCTAGTGACGCTGTGTGCCACGTTTTCCCACCATCGCCAGTTACGTCAACTCTGATGATTTTATTTCCACCACCCGAATAAGCATAACCTGGGGAAAGGTGTTGAGAAATTTCAAATGAAAAATCTTCATAGAGGTCAGAACCTTTAACAGTTATGCGACCATTATGAGGTCTCACAGTAGTGTTATTTTCCGGTACACAAATTGCAGAAGTGACTGGATACTCTTGGATTGCCCGAGCTTTAGTGAAATCCACATTATGAAAATCAGTACTTGGAGAGAAACCTTTATAATCTTGTCTTTGCCAATGGCCTTTACTTTCTTCCGAAGAAACGATTATCTTTCCTGTTGAGTTGTGAAATTCATGAAATATTTCTCTTACAACAGCAGTTCAGATTCCATACCTAACCATTTGACATGTCTCGCTCCAGCAATACCAGGCGCAATGAGACGCAGAGGAAATCCATGATCCACAGGAAGAGGTTCGCCGTTCATTTCGTAGGCCAAAAGGGCTTCACCTTTACACTCCGTGGCTTTCCATATCGGTATTGAAGCGTTATAACATTGCCCCCCAGCATCAGTGTCATGTCCTTCGAACTGAGACATGGTTCAAATTTATTGCAAAGTAGCCCAATCGTATGAAGTCAAACTCACTTGAACATACTTCAATCGATTTATATCACTCTCATTTAAACCTGCACTATAAAGAACTTCCCGAAGACTGGCTCCCGACCATACAGCGTTACTTATGGCACATTTGCTCCAAGCTAGGCCTTGAACTTTTTTAACCTAACCACCCTCTCAATAATTTTACCATCACAATTTTTAATTTACCTTAGACATTTCATCCCGTCGATTGCCGGAACAAGTTAATGTGGCCATAACAGAACGTTTTTTAAATTTCTTCTTGATATCGTCGAGAGTTAAGCAGATTGTTCCTGGTTTTCCCTCAATTTCAATTTCTATGTGATACGTCTTGAGGTCTATCGCAGGTACCGCTAAATGATTGCGCACGTAGAATAGTTCGCTGAAAAATCCGTCTTAAATCAAAGTGCGTATGCGAGAAGTTCTTAAATTCTTTGAAAAACTTCGGTCAAAATAAAACAATAATTGATTGAAAATTGTTAAATTATTGTTAACTTACTTTGGTGTGATGAATTTCGAAATGAGCACATCGGGCGCCGGACTGGCATTAAAAGGTACTTGAGAAAAAGGTAATAACATTGGATGTCTTTCTGGTTCATTAGGAAATGGATTACCCATATCGCTAGTTGAGTCATAAACTTCGCTAGCATCTAAAGTACCTGGAAAACAGGATAAACTGATGTGTTGTTTCCATGATTTCATACCTATTCTGTATTCTTCCAAAATATCGAGGTTTTCCTTAGTTTTATGATAGGTGTACACCATCCAAAATGGATCAACGGCTTCTCCAGCAGCCAGTAAGATTTGATCGCCACCTGGATGTTTATGTATATAATCTGTTATATCGTAAACCCCGTCTAGATAGGTGATCCAGATTCGATCTTCACTAATTTATAGTTCAATTTTATTTCGTCTCTATATGTATATCACTACAAATACTTACATAGTTTTATGTTTGGCGACATCGCTTCTCTTATAAATAGGAAGTTTTGGATTATTTACATATTTCCATCTGTCTTTGAGAAGATCAGACGCGTGTGCGACTTTATTTTTATCTATAATTGAAAATGCTTACACGCTATCAAACTCCTCCGCTATAATTTACCGTATAAGCTGTAAGATATGTATCCAATAGCTGCTGCTAATATAGATAAGTATTTGACATGTCCCATCGATTCATAGAAATTCTGCGTTTTGATCCGCTCGGGTATTGTATAAAATGTTGATTTGGTTTTTTGTTCGAACCTATAACATTAGGTGTAGGATACAATCGAAATTTTTGTGCAACTAAAATACATTTCCGCTAAAACACGTTTGACGAGGTTTCGCAACATTGTTAAGCGAGAATTTCCTGAAATTTAAATATTGAAAGTTACTGGACCTTTCGGATTGTCATGTCATGAAAACTTCATAGGTTCCTCGAAAAATATTGATTGTTGATATATTCGCAGCAAACTGAGACAAATTTGATACGAATTGTGACAAAATAATCATTGCGAACCGAAAATTGTTGAATTTTAAACATTATTCTCACGGATTGGATAGTAAACGCTAGATTTTCGGGAATTTTTTGTGACAATTTTTACAGCTAGGAGGAGGAGGCATTTTTTTTGTGAGATCATCCAAAACGTGGTATGCAATTTGTCTCCGTCGATGAAGATGCCACAAATCGATGTTTTGGAGCCAAAACAAAGCAAAACAGAAAAACGCCATTTTCTAATATAACTTAACCTTTTTTCTTTAATGTGTCCTAGGAAATGAATAAAACGTCATAAATTACAAAACTCTTTTTTTAACCATTCTCACATCTCACACATGGTCAGTTATTTAGTGGCTAATCATACTAACAAAATCAGAAAAATCCCGCACGTTATCATAACTTATAATTATCTTTGTACATCGTCAAGTTGTACTTTTTGACTAATCTTCAACACATATCATCTCCACCATGCTGTTGGCCTCTATATACAGATTCGAAGGGATTGTAACGGGATCCATTATTTGGCTGCGGTGTAGAACCACCCAATTCACTGAATCTAGATAGTTGCTGAGTGAGTGTCATTGGTCCTTCTCCTACAACTTCCACAATTACCCACATAGGATCGCCAAAGTAGGAACCATCTGGAGTACAAAGCCGCCATTTACTCTGATATACTCCCGATCCCATGGGACTGGTTAAGTCTACCATTAAACGATAAGCGGCGTTTGGACTAAGACTTGGCACCGGCACCCGGGGTGGTGCTTTAAAGTCAAAACTTGTTTCACAGCACCGTTTTGCATAGCATCCGACCGGCCAAGATTCCACACCCGAGTTACAGAGATACCAACTTTCCTGGAATGTCATTCCAGGTTCAACACTTTTCATCTCACTAGCTACTGGATCGGGCAGAAGAGACATCTTCGGTAGAGGGTGAGGTTTGCCGACGTCTAAAAATGAGCAGACGGCGGCTTGAAGATTCCAGTTGTTCATATCCAGAAAGAATGAAGCTGTGTTATAATTGACTTCAGCACCTGTTGAAATTTGTATTCGATTAACAAACAAAACCAAGTTGTTTACTTTTGAGTTCTAGGACAACCACCTACCTAGTAATTTCTGAAGTTGACTTATCAAATCCTCTCTGTCCGTAGTTCCCATGCGACTGAATTGCTCCAATAATGACTGTTCAGCTCCAGATGGTGCATTGCTGTTATCGAAGTCCATGTTGCTATGATTCTTACTTGTCTTTTAAATAACTGAAATATACTATCACATATTGTGCTTTTAATTACTAGTGTTTATACTTACATTATGGTTTTATTTCTTATTCCTTAAGGCCAGACTACATTCCTTGACCATGTTTCACATGAGCAAAATCTATAAAATTAATTCATAATATTTGTTACAATGTGCTCTCATAAACAACGAAATTATAAATAAAAATGTAATGAAAAATCTCAAGTAAACAAAGACCTTCATCAAATTCGAATAGCTTCAAACTTTCATCAATTGTTTTTCATTCAGTGGTAAACGTTAATTGGAGGTTAATTATCAAATATTCATCTTATGTCGTGACAATATCAGAATAAAGAAACATTTCAATGATCAACCTTCAGTTGTTATCAAGACAAAATACAAGCCTTTTCGAAAACAACATAATTCGAAGTGATTGTTATCAGAATTTAATGATACATGAAATATAAAGATGACACTCACCAATGGGCATTCGATTGTAAAAACGAATTGTTCCAAATATTCAAAACCCTTTCAAGAGAAAAATACAATCGATGACATTCACTTTACTACTGTGATGTTTTGACATGTGACACGGAACATATGATGTGACATATAACCTCATGAATGAGATCCGAGTCATAGAAATAGATGAAAGACAAAGGACTATCATGTCTACATAAGTCAGAGAAATGATTCCATTGTCTATACTCTGGTCTTTAGAAGGAGCATGCGCCCTCTATTGACAAGATCACTCTTTCTCGAATGTTCCCAGTTTCTGATTGGTTCGCGAATATTCTTGAAGGTGACGTTTGGTATAAATACCACGAAAATCGTTCAGTCAAGTGCCGTTCATAGCAAGGAGGCATTTCTCCATAGGTTTATTAATGTTCAGGTAAATCCGAACCAACTTAACCGACGATTAGTACTTACCCTGTAAGTGGGTTGTTTGTAATATATACCTGGACATTGATTAATCATCCGTTAGTGAAGTTCAGTGCACGTTGGTTGTTCATAAGTGAAAAGTGAAAACAGCGTCAATACAATATTTGCAATAAAACAAACGTTGAAACGACTTACTTAAGGAGGAGTGTGGTCATGTAATATTTGAACGATTCCTAACTTTTGAAAATGCATAGAAATTTCTATCCTTTTATGAGAAGAGTGTATAGTTGGTTCGATAGACAATCATAAATCATATAGCATTTTGGACTATGCACGTATCATGTAGTCTTCATGTGAAATTGATCTCGCACTTGTGGATCTCTATGAATTAGGGTGAAATCGATATAATAACACGAATAAAAACTAGTATGTCATTGCTTTATATTAACATTATCAGACCATTTTCAATTATCAATTGAGTTACATAGTTTAGAATATCACTTTTTTTGTAAACTAATTTGAATTTCCTGCAAACTCTTTCCTCGTGTTTCAACTACGAAAATATGAACAAAAACTATCGCCACTAGACAAAATACAGCGAAGATTGAAAAAAACACACCTTCATCCACCTTATTGAATGCAAATGTCAGTCCGAATTGCAATAACCAATAAATCGTATTAGACATTGCCGTACCAACAGACTTTACATTCGACGGATAAATCTCGCCTAGTATCACCCAAGGCAATGCACCTTCGCCACAGTTATAAAATATCACATAAGAAATGAGAGCAAAAATAGGCAACAAATTAAACTCCTTTAACGCCTCCAATGAAAAATACAATCCGATAAGTAGATTCGAGAGAAAAAGACCGCACAGAGAAAATATCATCAAACGTTTTGTGGGAATCTTTGTCGAAGCGGTTGGTGTAATCCAGCAGGTGGCAACTTGAAAAGCACTCACCACTATTGAACATAACTTCGGTTCTATGGTCACACCGGAAGTTTTAAATATAGTTTCTGAATAAGTAATAAGAACATTGATGCCCGTCATCTGTTGAAGTATAAGCAATATTGTGCATATGAGAAAGGCTTTGCGACTTGCTCTGGTTCGAAATAAGTCGAACAAATTTCCTTGGTCTTTATCTTGTTTTACGAACAATTGTATATCCTCCAACTCCCGATAATCATAATCGCTTTGTCGAAGCGATTTTAGAGTTTTTGAAGTTTTTTCCACACCAAACACTTTCATGCTATAATATGGCGATTCCGGACATAGAAAAACGAATAGAATCAGAAAAACGGCTGAAAATAAAGCTAATATGAGGTTGAAAATATTTATAGAGACGAAAGGCCCAATCGAATAGGAGAACAACAGCCCTATGAGAATAAACGAAGTACCGAGCGATAAACAGATAGCTCTAGTTTTCGGTGGTGTAATTTCGCTCACGTAAATCGCCACTACGATGAATGCACTACCAACAGCCAAGCCCAGAGCTGTTCTGCATATGTAGTACATATAGATTGTGCTGCTGAATATGAGCAGAATATAAAATGTAAGGAAAATGGCTCCCAGTATAGAAATCGTCTTCTTTCTACCAAGAAATTCCAGGCAATAAATAGTTAAAATCGGACAGGCTGCACCACCAATAGAAAAAACAGCTCCCAAAAAGTCGTTTTCCTGCTTTGTAATCTGTCGTCCAAGTGGGTTGTCGGGATCTTCTTGTAGTTTAGCAAGCACAGGAGACGGCCAAGCGAGACACATTCCAGCGTTGAATTCCATGAGACAAGCTGAAAATTTTTTGAATATAATTTTCATGAATCTAATTGTATAATGGAAACAAATTCTAGCAAGGAATTTTCACTATTCCTAGATTACACTACGTGATTGTATTCTCACCTGTGATAACGACCACCAATGTATAATATTTGCCACAAAAATTGGCAAATATAGTTCGTACTGCCATCGCTAATGGAAATTAGTATAGTCAGTTCATTATACTTATGGAAATGTCCATTGTTCACGTATTATCGAGGAAAAAAAAATCGGTTCGCACCGATCCAAGCGTGCTTTTGATAATGAGATAAGATAAAATCTCCACTTCGAATTTCAACGCATTTTCTAGATAAAGATGAAATCAAATTCATTTCACATTCTCAATTTTGATGATCATCTAAGAAGATTTTTCATCTTATTTGAGTGATGGACTCAACAAGTGTTATCGTCTAAGCCGCGGTTGCTGACTTGTTCAGTTGGAGGGGCGGTTGATGACTTTATAAAGAGATAAAGCAAGATGTTCGAATGACCTTCGCACTATTTAAATATATAATTACAACGTTTCAATTAAAATATTCTCGTTGGTCAAGAATCCAATTAAATTTTCATATCGTAAGATTGATATTGAACAAAAATAATAATAAAAAGGTGTTTCTGCCTTTATAATTTTGATTATAAAAGTTGTGCATTTTGATTAACCGATATTTGGAGCCTAAGAGCATTGAGACTGGTTGTGTAGCATTGACGTCTACTTCAGAAAACCCTCCCAAAATTCGGTATTTTTTTGATTGATGGGGAAATCTGAAAACGGACTCAAACTACGCTAGTGGTACCCGAATTTATACGGCACTGCATGCCTACCGCTGCTTCAGTAAAAAGTGCGTCATATCATGTTTCTTTATTTCATTTTCTTCATAATATTAATAGATGAATATCGAGTGACTTTGTGGTTTACATAATATCTAAATGAAACATTCGATTATATTATAATATATTCGTACCGCCTAATTTTCCAAACTTTTTTGTATTTCATTCAAAGTTTTTCCTTTGGTTTCAACAACAAAATATTGTACGAAGATTATTGCAATAACGCTGAATCCTGCAAATATGAAGTACCAAACTCCTATATCGATTTTATTGAAGTAAAAATTAACGAGAAATTGAAAAAACCAAAAAAAAGTATTCGAAACTGCACTTCCGATAGGTTTTATTCGTTGAGGGTACATTTGACCCAAAACAACCCACGGTAAAGCAGCCTGTCCACAATTATAGAATGTAATAAAACCTACCAGAGATATAAGAGGAATTGTTTTGACATTATGTAAGAATTCGACGTGAAAATATAATCCAAAAATAATATTGAAAAAACAAACCCCAGTCAAAGAGAAGGTAAATAAGGATTTTAATGAAAATTTCTGGAGTAGTACTGGTACTACCCAAGAAGTTCCCAGCTGAAAACCAGACAAAATTGCGATACAAAGACTTGTGGAAAGTTTCACTTGCGCGTCCTTGAATATTGTTTGACTGTAAGTCAAAATAGCAGAAATACCCACCAAGGGTTGAAAGACCAACAAATGAGATGTGATTAAAAAGGCCCTTATTATAGCACGATTTTTATAAATTTTAATAATGGTTGTCCCAATTTTAGGAGAAACAAACTCCTTAATATCGTCCAGTTCTTTCTGCTCAGTTTCATTTTGTCGTAAAAGTTGCAAAATCGTAAACGTTTTGTCGTATCCATATTTTCGCATCACGTAATACGGTGATTCGGGACACGAAAAAGTGAACAAACAAAAACAAAAAAAAGAAACAAACGCGATGATTAAATTGAAAGTTTTAAGAGACACTTGGGGTCCGATCACATTGGAGAAAAAAAATCCGAAACACATCAAAAAAGCACCAGTCGCTAAAAAAGTGGTTCGCTTTTTCGCATGGCACACTTCACCACTGTATACTGCAACAATACAAGTTGATCCACCAACCGCCATTCCTATTAAGATTCTGGCAATATAAAAGAACCATATACTAGTACTGAAAGCCAATATCAAATATGATGTGACAAAAATCATCATCAAAATCATCATTATCGGTTTTCTACCAATGGTATCGAAGAAGTTCATTGCAAGTAACGGACCAGTCGCACCACCTAAAGGAAAGACGGAACCAAGCCAGTCGTTTTCCTCCGGAGTAATGACTCTCGACAATGGATTATCCTCGGTACTACGTAGCTTGAATAGAACTGTGGAAGGCCATGCCATAGAAATTCCCGAAATTACTAACAACATCTCAGCTAAAATTACATACTTTTATTCAATTCCGTTAAACTCTTATTGGTACTTACCTGTGATGACAACGAACAATGTGTAATAACTTTTGAAAACATTGGAAAAGAACTTAGTCGTAAACATTTGAAATTGGTAGTAGACGGTACGATGAAAAAGTAATATAATCTCTGATTGAAACTTGAAGTGTTTCAATAATTTAAGATAAGCCAAAAATATCAGAGTATCTGTCAAAATGAAAAATAGATTAGACGATCAACGCAAGTGCTGGTCATATTATAGGAAATTCAATTTCGAACAACTATTGCGATATAATTCGGAAAATATGGGAAATTCAGTGCTTTTGATAAAATAAATCATGACAAATTGAAATTTTCAACAGTTTCTTCAGAGGTCTCGACGTCTTCGATGCATTATCGAGACTTTTGAAGAAGCCAATTAAACGTCAGGAACAACGATGGCCACTACACCCGAAGAAACTACTAATTCATAGTTTCTTCAAAATCATTCTGAACATATTTAGTGCGATTATATAGCTCATAATGGAACTCACAAAGAAATAGAATACTGTGTGGGCGCTGCAATTCGAAAGTAGGTACTTCAGAACCGATTTTTAGCGGTCTTATCATTTGTCGAACGATTATGAGCATTTATGGTTTTTATTACCTAATTTCCTTATAATCACACATTTATCAATGTAATTATCGAATGCACTCAAAAAACGTCCATTAGTATATAAATGTTGTAAATAGACTGTAGTATTTGTATTATTATAATATCTATTACATTATTATTATATTCTTTATGATATTATTATAAATAATAAAAACTTCACAGATTGCTTACAACTTCTTTCTGGTCGGTCATATTGCTTCTCTTGGAGATCGTGAGATTGTGTATTAAAATACACAACCACTCCCAACACACGCACATACTGCTTGGATCGCCTAATGATGGCAAATTGTACGGCTTTGTGCCCGCTCACTTCGTTAGATGAGCAAGCGTATACAACAATTGGGGAACAGGAAAAGCATAAGTTTATAAGGAAAAAAGTTTCGGGTTTACTATTATCTCTATAAAAAGAACAATTACCAACATTTGAATATCCAGAATAATGATAGTTGAAAGTTTTCTTTCTGTCGAATTGAGAACAACAAAATCCAGTCATGAAAAGCCTGATAAATTACTTTAGTTACCGCGGTTCCGGTTAATTATGTTCATTTATTATTTAAAAAGTAGAGGTATAAATTGATTTCGAACCGACAATCTTTTCACAATGCATCCAACCAAATCTATCAACACAATCAATAGAATGATACATTGCATCAACTTAATTGTTAATATGTATTCGTCACCGGGAGATACGATTTGTGTAATGAGTGAAAGTGCTTTTGATTTTCCCAGCATTCGAGTCAATAACAATCAACCTTTATTGTTCATTCACGTCCAAATGGATTTTTACATATTTTATTCACCGGAATTGACATTAGATGAAATTTATAAGTATCTTTCAAGTTTGAATGCCAAGTTCAGTTTAACTATGAACGCTAAGATTTTGATAGTTGGTTCGAATAATGACAGCAGAATAATTCAGGAATTAACGAAAGATTATTTTTACAATGTGCTGTATTTGGATATGAGAAGTGGCAATATTAAGACAATTAACCCTTTCAAGCGAAGGCGACAACGAGAGATCAATTTGGATGTTGAAATAATTGGCAAATGTGATGGCAATGATGTAAGCATTTTCGGGACAAATGAGTCGCTTTTTCCCGAAAAATTACCAAAGAAAAAATGGTTGAATGGATATCTGAGATTATTTTATGCTAAAACTCGCATCTTTTCTAAATGTTGGTCGTGTTCTGAGCCCGGCATTGAGATAGAGATATTCAAAGAAATTTTCTTATATTTGAATATTTTTGGCAACATCACCGCTGTGGATGATAATGAATTCGGACCAGAATCATTGGAAAGACATGAATTCGATATGATGTTTGGTTCGTATGTACTGACTCGATATGATCGCTTAGATAGAACTTATCCTTATATCCAAGAAGAAATGGTTTGGTATGTAGCTTTGCCTAGCCATATTCCTCGTTGGAAGTACATTTTGAAGGTTTTCAACGAACAAATTTGGATGGCATGGATTGTGACCAGTTTTTTACTTGCCTTCGCTTGGATGGTCAATAAGAAATTTTATGAAGGTGATTCGGTTTATGTGACATTTCTCGAAGGATTAACATCAATAGCAAAATTATTTCTTGGCCAAGGAGTGAAATTTCGCCACCACAATATTCTGTCTTCTTTCATTTTGTCATTTAATCAGCTCCTGATTGCAACTATGATGCTGATGTTTTTTGGCACCAGATTAACTTATATGCTCAATGGTATTACCTATGAAAAACTAGCGATCAAATCAGTGAAAGATATTAGGAAGCAAAGCTTCTATATTGGATGTTCAACGGATCATATCGCAGACGTAATTAAAAAGTTACCAGAAATGCTAGGCTATCCAGAGCAGTATATCGTAAATTGCAAACAAATTGGTCTCAACTCTTGTTTTGAAAAAGCATTATTCGAACAAAATATGATTCTGATAATGCCTCGAAGACAAATGAAATATATTATTAGATATACTTTCGGAAAGAATAAGGAACTTTTTAAACCACTTGATCGTTTTTTTCTCGCACAAATTATTGCATTTTTCAGCAAAGGTCACCCGTTGTATTTCCAACTGAATACAATATTACAATATTTCGTTGAGAATGGAATAACGCAAAAAATAATCACAAAATACGACGAGGAGTATAAAAAGGATTCATTAAACATGAATGAATGGGACAAATTGAAAATGGAACATATTACGGCACCGACATTCATTTGGTTTTTTGGAATTTCATTAAGCGCCTTATCATTTTTGATAGAGTTGTTGAAGAAGAAAATGAGGAAAAGAGTAGCTCCGATTCAAGCAATCTCAATTAACTAGCTGTAAATCAAAAGCATCTAGAAGACGTCAAAAAAACATGGGCGAGAGACTTCTCCGAATCGAAACCTTTGCAATTTTATTCAGATAGGCGAATCCTGAAAGAAAACTATATTCTTTTCGGACGAGGAAGATTTCTTCCCCATATCTTAGACAAATATAATAGTTCTCAAAAGACACGTTGAGAGAATCGTAGACGGCAGCACCTCACCTTTGTATTGTGTCCAATGTCTATTAGTATTAGTAATATTATGTATCTATGTTCCTACAGTGTGCTGTCAACTGTCACTAAAATCCCTTGTCACTGTGAATGATTTGTATTTATTACAATCCAAGTAAAATTTGTAAAATAAGTGATGGCCACTGAACGATACAGTTTTTCGCTGACCACATTCAGCCCCTCGGGTAAATTGGTACAAATCGAATATGCCTTAGCGGCAGTAGCAGCCGGGGCTGCTGCTGTCGGCATTAAAGCGTCCAACGGTATAGTAATAGCAACAGAAAATAAGCATAAATCTATTCTGTATGAAGAACATAGTGTGCATAAGGTAGAAATGGTTACTGATCACATTGGAATGGTCTATTCTGGTGAGTATATGCATTTGAAAATTATTTACAACATAGCGGCAATATTTCTCTAGCGTAAAGAGGTTAGGTTTTAACTAAAGTTTACGTCCCCCTATTAGAAAACGTTAAGCACTAAGGTAATTTATGACTGATCTTCAGTTTATAGGCTTCTCATGACAGGATAGACAAATAAAATACAATACAGGGATATTTTATAGCTATTCAAAAATTATGTATGATTGTAGTTCTAAACAAATGTTTTAATGAATGAATGAATTTTTGGTATTATAGGAATGGGTCCTGATTACCGATTGTTGGTGAAACAAGCACGAAAGATGGCACAACAATACTTCCTTGTGTACCAGGAGCCAATTCCAACTGTACAGTTGGTTCAAAGGGTTGCCGCTGTAATGCAGGAATACACACAATCCGGAGGTGTAAGACCATTCGGCGTGTCGCTACTGATTTGTGGCTGGGATAATAACAGACCATACCTGTTCCAATGTGATCCATCTGGTGCTTATTTTGCGTGGAAAGCAACAGCGATGGGTAAAAACCATGTGAACGGTAAAACGTTTCTGGAAAAACGATTTAGCGAGGACCTTGAACTCGATGACGCTGTTCACACAGCTATTTTAACGTTGAAAGAAAGTTTCGAAGGACAACTCACAGCTGATAATATTGAAGTAGGGATTTGCGATCGAAACGGATTTAGGAGATTAGAACCTTCACATGTTAAAGATTATTTGGCTAATATTCCTTAATTTAATATTTGTATCAATTTGGTATCTTTTACGCATTAAAAGTTCTTTAAAATAACATTTGTCGCTTCTGTTATCTAAAATTCTTTATTTTTACTTTGATACATGTATATCAACTATGGACACACATGGTGAATCCAAAAGGATCTTATTTTTCAAAATGTACAAACCAGTTGCAGTTTATTGTTTCATTAACCTATAATAAATGTGAAAAACAAACGGGTGATATAAAGAAAGTCGTCATTATTATTTTTATTTTGGCTTAAATAAAGGATCAATCGCTCTTAAGAATTCGTCAGTGAATTTTTGTACATTAAACCTGTCCACTGATGACCTTGCTTTTTCTCGAATGGAGTTTATTTCTTCATCTTGTGCATAGATGATGTAACGAAGATATTCCGCAAACTCCCGGGGCCATATAGCAAGGAAACCCAATCTGAAAAAAAAATAAAAACATAGCTTTAACAGTTGGCAAAATGTATTGCCGATTTTTTCACCTTGAACCCTCAGATGTTTCAATTATGTCCAATAGAGGTCCACCTGATCTGTGGGCGACAACAATCAATCCAGCCGCCATCTGTTCAACCACGCCAATGCCGAAATGATCATCTCGCATCGTATGTATGCCTATAAAAGCATTCTCTAATTCTTTCAGCAACGTATTATAAGAAACGTTCTCTTTGAACTCCACATTATTTTCTAAGCTCAGATGTTTACTCAAATCCTTTAGGTCTTTAACGCGTATTTGGTCTTCAGTGTTCCGGCAACCGCCAACTAGAACCTACGACAAAAAGTCTATTTAAGTTGATGAGTAATATATTAGCGTATACTTTTAAGTGAATGTAACTTTATTCTATCCAAAATGAAGTGAAATGTGTCTTAACTTACCAAGGTTATTTTTTCGAAAGTCTCTTCGTCGACGATTTCCCTGAGCTCGTAGAGAGATTGCAATTGCAAAGCGTGGTCTTTTTCGGGCCTAAATTGCGCTATCGACAATATTCGAAATCGCTCTGGTTTTTTGCCGATCTTCGTTATTTTTTTAAGATGATCGGTATCGCATGGCGGGTAAACCAAGTGCAACGGCGTATTCCACAACATTGTCAAGTGTTCCAATGTAAAAGTTGAATTAACCATGGTAATGTCCGAAAATTTCCCACAGAATGAGTATAACTAAAAGAATTATGAAAACAATCATTTAAGAAATAAAAAATCGAACAAAGGAGTGCGTCACTATTACTCAGTCCAAACTCAGAAAGTAGTGACTCCCGGCGGATCATAATATAGAACTTTTGAGGAAAAATTTTCGTTCAAGCTTTTCAAAAAATCATGCAAAAAAAACTCACCACGGCAAAAAATCTATAATAAATCAGCTTTCCGTACGTCAAAAATGGACTTCTTGCAATGAAGCCGCGATTGTTGTAACTGGCTTCTCGATTTAAGACTCTTTTCGTCATCTCTTTTGTTATAATCGGATAATGTATATAACTTCCCGTACCACATCCGCCCATATACTTGAAAACGACCATCGCAAAAGTTAAACCAATCGTGTCGATCATAATGTCTGAAACACACTTTTCGGCTGTAGCCAATCCGTTGTTTAACGTTATATAATCACCTGGAGTAAAATTTTTTAAGGCTTCAAATCCTAAATACATGGAACCGAGCGCTTGACCCAACAATGTAAAATAAGGATATTTAGAAGCTTCAATCCAAGATCTCTTAGTCAAGTAGATGAACTTGACGCTGTTATTACGAATTTTAATGTTCATTATTTTCTTGACGTTTTCTAGTATTTCGTGGGGGGCCACATCTATGTCTCCGGTATAAATATAATATTCCACATCCGGATATCTGAAGTGAGTAATTCTTATATATAAAATGTGCAAGTGTAATTTTCATTCGAATAATTGTTTCTATACAATATCAAAGTAGATTAGACAATTTTCGAAAATTGTCAATTTTAAAATTCGCTACGATGTAGCAGTTCCTGCGTATAGAGTTTATGTTTTCAAACGAATATAAATTTTGATATGTTATGATATGACACATAGATGCCAATAAACAATTTTAAATATAAAATAAAAGCACTCCGAAACAAATAAGCTTTTAGTTTAAGAAAGACAATAAATATCCGAATATCGTTCGGTTAATAATGGGGTCCGTGTATTCCTCTTGGAGTAAACTGTATTCGTAAACATTATATTTCTATTAAGCATAATAAATCATTTTTACGTCGAATTACATTCATAAACAGCAAGAAGAAAACATATCGCATTGTGTTGTTCGAAGAGAACCATGAAATTCGAGAAAATTTTCCAACAGATCAAATTCACCAAACTAATGCATTGTGTCAATTTGATCATCCACTTGTACAGCCCGGATAACAGCACATTCACCGTGACATCCGTGAATACTGAATTTTCTTTCGAACATCCAGCCGTACTATTCCATCTACCAACGAACATCACCGAAGTTTATTCACAACGAAAAACAGACATTTACGTCTGTGACTTGACTAAAGTATCCGTCGAACTTTTTTTCAAGAAAATCGGATTTTTTTCGACATTTAATCCAAATGCAGTGTTCGTGTTCATCGGTGGAACTGGAGAACAGATCGCAAAATGGCTTAATTCGAGATTTGTATCGGATTATCTACAAGTCGGCTGGGATGAATCGGTGGTTTTGCACGGAGTAAATACAACGTGCGACAAAATTGAAGAATTTGGCAAAATAACGAGGCAGCGGCGGAAATTCGCGAAGTCAAAGATACGCGTTTGCTTAGAGGATTGGCCGCCGTACTTCATTTGTCCATCGAAGAAGTGCGAAGAGCGTCAAGGGATCAACGCGGAACTGCTGTTCCTCATGGCGAAAGGTTTGAACATTTCGATCGATTACAATAAAATGACTGGTGTTGCTAATTATGCCGGAGATAATGATCATTTTTTGAGCGAAAACGAGTGCGACTTCAAATCCGCCATGTTAAAATATTATTCGTCGGCCGTCGATTGTATTCCAATAATGCACGATGCTTACAGAACTTGGTTTATTCCAACAATGCGAAGTATTCCGAAATGGAAATATATCGCAACATCATTCTCAGCTAAACTGTACTTGACACTAATAGTTGTATTTCTGTGCATTATAGGATTATCATTTTTTATGAAAATAATTATGAAAATCAAATTGATCGTAAATTTTTAAGTTTTGCAGAAAATTCTTTAATTATTGTAATTTTTCTAATTATCGGACAGATCCCCGGTAAGTTGGTAGTAAAAACTTTATCGTCATTCATATATTGGAGTATTGTTCTATTTTCAACATTTATCATAAGTCAAGTCTTTCTTGCAGAATTCACGTATTTAATGTTGACCACACCAATTCCACCGCAGAAAATTCGCACTTTCGACGATGTAATGAAATACGATATGACCATAACTTATAGCATTGATGAAAATGAAACTTTGTTCAGTCTTTATCCAAATTTGCGAGAATATTCACAATCGCATTACATTGGGATCTTAAATCTTTTAGAGAGAGAAAACGAAGCGATGTGGAATAAGTTTGTCTTCTTCGCACCAGTTTTCACTATAAAATATATAAAAATTCTAATGTCGGAAAACGGCGATGACTTTCCTTTTGAACCTCTCGAGCCTTTAGTTGTGAAATCTATCGCGGGCTTGAATGGTTTACGAGGACATCCTCTGATACCCCAAATGAAAAACTATATTGATCGAGTACGAAGCCATGGTTTCGAGTCCCTAATAATAAAAAAATATGACAGAAAAGCCGCAGTAAGGAGTGATGAGGCTAAAACCGTTTTAACACCGATGGACTTTCTCATAGCAGTTTCAATTTTGTTTATAGGTATTTGTTTGGCGGTAATAGTTTTCCTCATGGAAAAATTCATATTTGTTAGGTATTAAAATTTTGTTAATTCTATGATTTGTTTTCATATTTTTAATTGTATAGTTGCAATCGTATATAATTTATTATCGAACTTTCATATTGTGTGGATTATGGAAATACTTGAGAAATATAAATCGATGGCAATAAAACTCTTTTTCACTTGTTGTCCATTGTCGCCAGTAGTGCAATTGCATAGAGCGCTGCGCCTCCATAAAGAAGGCTTTATTATAAATATTAAAGAAAAAAAAAGTACAAGAAGTAAAACATTTGAAGATTGTAAATTTGGAAATAGTTTTGAATTTGGCGAATGCTCAAACCTGACCGTTTTGAAAAGAATTTAAATATTTTTCTTAATACAAAATAATACTTTCTGAAATTAAATTATTTTTTTCAAGAATAATTTGAAAATTATTGTCCAAGCGTCAGATATGACAGATCTAACAGAAAATACAAATTTTTTTTCTTCTGAAAATCCTTTTTGAGATGATTCAATTTTCAACATATCCAACAAAATTTCATATTGGATTTATTAAAATTTTATATTTCTAATATCAATATTGACACTGATCATAATCTCCTAAGAAAACTGCTACCAGTATACATTGATTTCATTTAACGACGAATTCAGTTTAATTAACCATCACCTTTTTTGGAGGGCTGCCAATGCTGCCCAAAGGACCCGCTCCCCACCACCTCCAGCATTACAATAGGGATGAAAGATTCCTACTTTCAGCTTTCCCTCACGTTGTAATTTTCTCTTGCTAAACTGGCGCTTGTAGTAAAAAACTGATAATAATATATAAAGGATAAGTCCAATAAGACATGTAACTAATGAAACTTGTAAAAATTTCCAATAATAATCTAGAGGAAATCTGAAAATTAATATTTCAATAATTGTACACTATACAACGGCTTTATACATGTATGCGAACACGTCAATCATCGCAATTTAGTTGAACTAAATTTATCACAAAACATTTCAAGTGTTTGCCATACAACATTTGAGGTTATTCATAGAACGTGTAATGTAAACCTAAATTTCTTTACTCATTAAAGTCGATGAAAAACATGAAAGTATACGATGCGTCTAGTTCAAGCATTAATTATTAGTCAATGTTGATACATTCTATATAAAAAAGATTAATTTGTACATTGATGAGGAAAATGTATTTTCTCTGTGCTCATAACTTGTAAATTGTAGATAATGAAGAACAGTTCTATTAACAACTCTAAAATTCTGTTAAGTGTTCATAGAGGAGACATTACTTCACTAGAACAGTTGACCAAAATCGAAAATTCAGATTTCCACTGGTCGTCGATTGTTACAAAAGAGACGAAGGATTCGTGCTTACATATAGCAGCAAGATGCAACCATATTCATATAATTGACTATCTGATCAGAGAATTTGATTCCAAAACTGTGGATTTAAGGAATGCAGACAATAAAACACCTTTACATGAAGCTGCTCAAAGTGGAAATTTCGAAGTTGTGATAAAATTAGTTGAAAACGGTGCTGATATAAACGCCATTAAAAGGTCTGATTGGACACCACTGATGTTAGCATGTACAAAACCAGAGACTGAATATGAGTTGATAGTGCAGTACTTAGTTAATAAAGGTGCTTTAACAAAAGTGAAAAACAAAGATGGATGGACTTGTCTCCATTTAGCTGCCAGAAATGCTAACCCACGAATTTTACAACTGTTACTTTCCAGTGAAATTAATAACATAAGTGTGCAAACAAACAATGGAAGAACAGCTCTTCATATTTCTGCACTTCATGGATTATTAGAAAATGTTAAACAGCTTATACCTTATTTGAATCCAAATACAGCAGATTCGTGTGGTAACACTGCATTTCATGAAGCAATATTAGGTGGGAACATAGATGTTATAGAATTCTTGATAAAAAATGACGCAGATTATTTGTTGCAAAATAAAAATGGATGTAATGGTTTGCATTTAGCAGCTGGTTCAGGTTTACCTAATGTTATAAAACATCTCATTACACAACATCAGATGGAAGTGAATGAAGTGGATTTTAGAGGTTTCACACCTTTACATTGGGCTGTAAGAAAAAATCATGAAACAGCAATGAAAACCCTTGTTGATCTAGGAGCTCGAATAGATATTGCTGATTGTTATAACAGAGTGCCATATGATTATGTTACTTCATTAGTAAAATGAAAGAATGCAATATTTATTTTTTTATTTAAGCTAAACTAATTACTGTCTATATGTACATTAAACTATTCCTCTATCGCCTTTCCAAGGGATGCTTTGATAGCAGTTAAATCTCTAAAATGTTGTGATAATTCCTTTAAATGGTTTTGCACGTTCACAACTTGCACTGCCCACTCAAGTGATGTTCGGTAGAAAGATTGAGCTTTAATCAATTGTTGAGGTTTTAAAAATCCAAACCACTTCAGCGGATCACTACAATTTTCTGTTTTGACGTCCAGGATCAAGTTGTCTACATTCTGTTCCGATGCCGTATTATCTGGTGAGCGGAGAACAGTTGCCAGAGGATCAATTTCCACACTAGAATGAAGTGGTACCTTTACAGATGATACGGCATTCGGCCCCATTATGTATCGACACTTGGCCAAATTACTTTCACCCTGGATCAAACAATCCTCCAAATTTAAATTAAGTTGTACCTCTTCTTCCATTAGTGTAAGAGTGTCTAGACAAATTTTGTCTAACAACTCGCATATCTCGCCGTAGGATTCTTCATGTTCCGCCATAGTAAATATACAGACATAACCTATAATGTCATGTGACACATAGTGCCCACGATAACTCTTTTTCTTAGTACGATAAACTTCCAGAAGAAGCGCACTATTTTCTGCATAAACGTCATTTGTGAATCATGTAACAGAAAATCTACAACTCTTGATACAATGTTTCGAAACAATCACAGAACATATAATTGAAACAACATTACTCCTCTAGGAATACTTTCGTTATTAAATGCAAGGTAATATTGATTCCAGGTTCAAAATTAACCATGTACGTATGTATATATATGATGTTTAAATATTATCAATTGTCATAGCAATCAAAACGTCAATGGACTGAAGGTATGAAAATTACTTATATATATGATGTATAGCGTGGAGTTTTGGAATACATTGATTAATATGTTTCAAGTTGACTGCAATCAATGTATAGTAGCAAAGCAATAAATTAATAAAAAAGACAGTAAATTTTATTGTTTTTATTTATTAGGTACGTTACAATTTAACATATATGTTTACTATATTATGTTCATCATACACCATACGCATTTAAATTATTAACAATAAAAAAATTATCTATCGATCTAGTCTACGTTGTGAAAAAGGTATGTTTAGACACCAACCGGAAGAGAAAAAAAAGGATTCCAGTTGTTATTCGAACAATAACTGAAAGGCAGCGATGTTGTAAAATGTGTTGCCTTATATGTAATACCGAATAATTTTACATACAGCCTCATTACAGGAAATAGACGAGTGATTGAGAACTAAGAAAATTGTTTTATTTCTGAACTAGAAGTGTGTATATGTGTATGTATGTGTGTTTTGTGCACTACTTACATACAGCATTCGGAGAGAGACAACACAAACCATACAAATGCTACGATTCAAGGGCATACTGCACCAGTACGCACCGTTCAATCAAATTACGCTCGACCTTATCGAATCTCTTTTTCGGGCCAGTATCTCGCCATAAATCGGCCATCGTTCAATTGATGGACAAGAAAAGCGATCATAAGTGCGGAAAGATAGTGGCTCGTGAGAATTAACGGCTTCATCTCGCGCAAATTTCGAGGCGCCGGCTCATAAAATCTGACGATAATATACATATCTTAATAGACTCATAAATATAAAAACACGCGCACACAAACCGACAAGATTACTAATAAAACCACAACTCGCGAAAGGTTATTGGCTTTCAGTAAAACCTAGTCGCGATCGATACCTATTTTACATCAGCACAACACACATCGAAAGAAGGAATTTTAACACGATTAGTATTCAGAACCGACCCGTTTGTTTCCGTAACCAATCTGAGCCCTTAGTTAGAAAAGTTTAAAATAACCGTATTTTTACATCGATAAAAAGATTGGCCACGAAAGGAGACGAATCGGTACAATCGCGACTCGATTTTCGTTCCTTGTCGATTTCACACACGCATACATCCTTTCCAACGTTTCGAGAAATAAATAAAGGCTTTCACCAAACGAACCTGAGTACTCTTCAACATAAGTCGTTAAAAACAAAACAAATTTTTTTTTCGCAATTCCTTAGATGAAATCGTGTAGCTCAGCAATCGTATTTCATTGAATTATAAAACAATGGACAGATGCAAGAAACAACAGAACATGCTTTTACCTACTGGTGAACTACACAATCAAATAGAAATGCTCGCTAAAAATATTTTATACATAACATCATTAGAAGCGATAATGGACGAAGAGTACCTAATTTCTTTGGTAAAACGTCACCAAAAATGTGCACTTTTTCGAATAAACGTATTATTTGTGTTCGGATAAGTTTGGCTTATAAATTCTCCAACACTCACTGTTATACGTTTGACAAGCGAAGCTATTAGATACCCTTATAATGCAATTTTCATTTTTTGTTATTAATAAATGCCAATGAATCTTATTTGCTAGCTGAAATAAATTTCACCTAGAACGGAATATATACAGATAATCAAAGTTGAACGAGTGGAGACGTGCGCGACTGTTTCCACCCCTTTCAATCGGGGCGAGTTTTGTGCGATAAGCCAATACCTGTCGCGCGCGTCCTGACAATTATGGAAATATATTTATATTATGCATGTATGCACAAAAGCAACAGAACACTGTTCGTAACAGTTTCGAGTTTGAGGAGGCAGTATCTCGACAGAGAATTGGTTGTCTCTTTTGTAACCTCAGCGACGGTATCGTCCCACTGCGTTTATTCTTTCTTCTTAACGTCACATGTTGCACTATTTGGTTCTTGTGACGACGTGACCTCGAAGTGGGTTAGTTTGTGTGCGAGACAGAGTTGTGTGATGGTAATAGGTAAATAAAGTTCGTTTTTTTTTTATGGCACGTTTCACATATTTGGTAAATAGACTAGCACATGCCACTGATTGATCCGTAACCAGATTCATTAAAAATTTGTACGCTATATTTATATATCCGTACGTTAGACGACAATAAAGGTTCATCGAGTCGAAAATGTCTACTTCCTTTTATAGTTGACAGATGGAATAGGTTATTCGAGAAAATTTGAACATCGGTGGGCCGATTTTCAGATTGTCTCCAATTTATGTGAAAAAAGCAACAGTCTCGTTTGATTATCATTGGGATACGGATATACGAATATTTCTTATTCAATGACATATTTTCCTAAACATTGGTCTTAAGTTTGTACTCTAACTAACCAAAGAATTTGGAAAATCATCCGCACCATTCTGACGCTCTCACCTACATCGCAGAAGTTTTTCCGCCAAACAAAATAAGGTAACAAAAATAAAATAAAAATCAACTTAAAATACTGTTTATTACATTGATCGAAAAACGTTCATAGATAATAAATACATATAGCAAAGAAGATAAAATTTCCTGGGGAAAATCACAAAAACAAAATCCATTTGGACCATATATAACAACGAAATGATGAAATTGCGACAGGAAATACAAAAATACATATACAAAGCTTACATTCATAAACTGGAACTAAAAATAAAAAATCTTTACAAGATCGTTTTTTTTTATCCTCGACTATATGAGGCAAGAAAAATTCGCAGTCGGCCGTCCGAATCGGATCGGACCGCGGCCGACCGCTTCTCCAATACACAAATATAATTATTTACGTAACTTCATTGTGATGCGGGTGAGAGAAGTACTTAATTTGTGCACTCTTCTACTTTTTTATGGTAGTCTAATTCCAAATACGCAAGAAACTATCCCACGAACCTGTTCCTACCGCCATACCGTTTTCTGTCACCCCTAAACAGCTCACCCTGTTGTCATGACCTGCAAGTATTCCTGCAAAACATTTGAAATTAGTGGCTTCTATAATAACGGATTAATTTTTATTATTTTTAGAGTGCCTATTTTTAATACTAATATATTGAAATGTAAAATAAACAATATAAAAAATAAAAACGACAAAAAAAAGTTTACGTTTAAAGACTATGTAGTGAAGGATTAGGACAATATTCTGTTTGAAACTTTAAAAACAAAGAAGAACAACGATATTATATTCCAAATGAAATATTTTTCTATTTGAAGAGATTATATTTAAGCAACATTATAAACAAAACAATATATATGACAAATGTTCCTTCCTAATGTTTGTGATGGAAACGTTTCGACGCCGGTATCGGACAGTTTTTTGCTATATTTACAGAATAAATATATTTGTGCTGCTGCGTCGCGAATTTCCTAATTTCCTCGAAGCATTTACACTCCAACGGATTGTCGTCGACATCAATCTCCTGCGCTTTAAACGCTACAGTGAAGTCATCGAAACAAGTAAATTTGTTATTCGAAATATTCAGCTTGTTCACAAAAACGTCGTCGAACAATTTGCTTGGCAGTTTTTCGATGAGATTGTTGTCCACCCGAAGTGCGCTGATATTCTTCAGTCCTTTAAACGTCTCAGGATATAATGTTCTTATTTTATTATGACCAAAATATAGACTAAGCGCCGGCCGTTCCGTTTCATCTGTTTCGATCATTCCGAAGTTTTTAAACGATTCCTTCGGTAGTTCTTCGATCAAATTACTTTCGAACGACAACGTTTTCACCCTGTACGAATTTTTAAACCAATTCGGATTCCATTTGGCTATTTTATTATCATTCAAATACAGCACCTTCAAATCTCTCATATCGTCGAACGCCTCTTCCTCTATTGTCGATATTTCGTTACGACTCAAATCGATATTTGTAACAAATAGGTCGTTAAACGCCCCCTCTTTAATAGTTGTTAATTTGTTACCTCTGAATTGCATTCGCATAAGCATTGGAAGCATTTGGAACGCTCCCGGTTGTATATCAGTTAAACCACATTCATTTATTATCAATTGTTGAACTTCGGTTATATCTTTAACGCAACCCTCGTAGAGAATCGGAATTTTCTGTTTGGTTAACTCGATAGTTCGAAAATAGCTTGTCGGTACGACGTCCTTCAAATTTGCCGCTGATTCGATGAACTTTTCAGATTTGTGTATGGAAACTGAGTAGTAATAAAAAGTGACATTTTTGAATGTGATATTTTCTGCACTTATACCGCAGAGGAGTGCAACGAAAATTAATGAATTTTGGAACGCGAACATACTGGAAATGATACTCTATTTAATGTTCATTTCTTGATTAGCGCTTTATATTGGCCGTTATCGCTGACCTCTGTTGAATTTAATTGACTGTGATCTTTCTTTATCCGGAATGTATTCCATAAAAGGTGAATGACAGTGTGACTAATACATAGGGTGCGAGAAAAGCAATGTTCTTTATTTAAAATAAGTCGAGATATGACCGATATATAAGATATGAAAGACACAAAATACTTGTTCTTCCTTTAAAAAATGGGGGACATATTTTTTAATTGAAATTCGAAGCGTTTCAGGTGAAACAATGAAACTTACCTGCTCGTTCCGTTTTCATCGAATCCCATACGTTGCAATTGAAATCATCATAACCGGCGAGCAGTAAACGTCCAGATTTACTGAATGCGACGCTGGTGATGCCGCAAATGATATTATCGTGACTGTACATGGCCAGTTCCTGATCTGCCCTGATATCGAAAAGTCTGCACGTCGCGTCGTCGCTACCCGTCGCGAACGCAAATCTTCCAAAGAAATTCAATCCATTATAATAGTTAACGAAATAAAAACTTGAGTTAACGATTAATTGAACGTAAAGAACATGACGCGGGAAAACTATTAAAAAGTTACCCGTTGGGGAAGAAGGTGACTGCATTGATGTCTGATTCGTGACCGGGGAAAGTTTGCTTGCAGACACCATCCCGGATGTCCCACATTTTGGCAGAGGCGTCACACGCGCCCGACACGAATGTGCGCATGTCCGGCGCTAAAGACAGTGACATTACGTCACCCGTATGACCTGCGCAATAACAAATTTACTTTAGAAACCTATAGAGCTGCCAATTGGGTCGTTCGCGGTACAAATCGCGGATTGGCACACGAACCTAGGAAAGATGTGACCTGTTGGCCGGTTTCAATGTCCCATAAGGCGCAGCTCATGTCGCCAGAGCTGGTCACGATCTGATTATCGTCGAGGAAACGGCAGCACGATAGGTAACCCGTGTGGCCGGGCAGCTCGCGGCTTACCCTCACGTTGCCTTCCCTCGTTTTCAAACTGTATATGGAACATATGTTATCCAATCCTCCGCACGCCACGTAGCTGCCTGACGGCGCGTACGCGCACGTCATAACCCACGAGGAACGTAGAGGAATTGCGTGAACCTTGAAAAAAATTTTGGAGTTTAACAAAATATAACGTTCATCCAATAATCGCTGCAAAATTGCATTGTGCGGCTTCTTAAACATTCACAAATTTGTATCACCACAACTGAATATACCAGACGAATATTTTGCTCTTTCTAATAACAAAATTTTTATGGATATACATAGTTGAAAATGAGTGTTGTGTTGTAAATTTTCACGGACGGAGTAATGTGATGGACCATCATTATTCGGAGTTACGTCCGGTATATATCACTAAAAACCTGAAAAGAAGTAAAGAGTCCTGACGTTTCGCAGTGATCGCATGCTGCATCATCAGAGATGTTTTCGTTGTACGTGACAAACGGATACTGATGGAAATTTCCGAATGTCATTTTATTTATTGACGACAGTATGGTGTGCCTTGATTTCGTATGGATCGAGCGGGAGCACATCGTGTGCCGTGACTTTGTATTAAATTTTGATTATTTAGAATGTTTGAATTATAACCTGGAAATGAGTGGTGTCACTGTCGGTCGATAAATAGGAAACAATTTTATCGGCGCCTTCACTTAGTTGAAAATACTGTCCGGATGGGCGCAAAAGTCGAACGCGTTCACAGAAAATCGGTGCTAAGTTTGACATCTGATATCTCTAGGGCTCATTGAACTAAAGTAACCTTCTGGTAGTCTAATATGAAGTAGAGTTCTTCCATGAGAATTGAAGATATCAAAAATCGCCGTTAGCAAAATGCTAGATGGCAGTAGCTGGCGGAGGAAATTTGGACATTTCACAACTTACTGTGGCGTGGTGTGTCTAGTAGTACGTATTTTTAGTCAATATAGAATCCTACCCCACATTTAATGATAACATATACCCAAATGTGTTTAATTTCTATTTTGATGTTTAATCGCAATGTTACCTTATTGGTGGTATGACTGTCCCATACTATAAGTTTGCCATCTTGGGAGGCCGAAACGAGATTCCGAGAATCGGAGCCCCAATGCATGGCGTAGATCTTGGCCAGATGGCCCCTGAGAGTACGTCTCGTTCGCATTTGAACCCGGCCGATCGGCTCGAGACTTTGTGTGGCCTGTACGAGACTGGTGTCGCACGCAGCCTTTCTGGCATCCTAATTCGAGGGAAAAAAAAATGTTGTCAATCAGGATCGCCGCGCCACGATCGGGAGGAAATTGCAACTTACTCTGATAGCATTTTTCAAAGTTTCCGCTTCCTGTCGCAGGGAGTCCAATTCGTTCATAATGTCTAATGCTCGCTACTAAATGACGAACACCTGAAAAAAAAAGTGAGTCGTATAAGAGCATTTCGGAAAACACATTTTCAACTTTGACCAAAGTCATTGAGAAAATGGCAATGAGCTCCAAAATTGCATGGCAGATACGAAGTACGATGTATTTGTTGATGTTGTAAAATTTTTGAACTATTTATTAGTAGTTCACTTACCGTAGGTCAGTTGATACTCAAACCTGTCTACTTTTATAATTTTAAATCAAGTAATTTAATACCTGCTAAAACGTATTCAAATAATGCAAATTTATGCCACAAACAACTAAATTAACATTGCCTGCAGAACGGTATATACTTTTTCAAAAACAATATATATATGATCCATGAATTCAACAATTAAATCGATGAAAATCTTTATATATTCTAGTAGGCAGGAATAAAAAAGAAGCAACTAAACCTAAAAATAACTCGTTTCTCAGCAAGAACATCAATTTTCCTGTAGTTTCGGATAAAAATGCATGAAACGACGATATCAACTATTGCAAATCATTTGAAACCAAGCCATTTGTAAAGATAACATATCGGAAACCAGTTTCATGCACACCTAAATGATTAGTCAAAGGAAATGACCGAACGGAACGCTCGTGACAAATACACAAGACTTTAAAAGTATAGAAAATCATGTATAAATACATATTATATCGATCCCGTCACAAGTCGATGGATTTAATACAGATGTGCACTGCCTACTAAATTTACACGGTTGGGAAATTTTCGTTCGTACCTTCCCGAAAATCGAATCGATAATTTACTGTTAAAATTTATAATTTGAAATACCCGCCAGTACATTATAAATAGAACTTTGCTACATGTAAAGGGACACACCTACAGTAATTTGAAAGATCCCCTATTCACGTAAATCGATCACAGACAGACCGGTTCGTACATTTGAAAAACGAGAGCGATTAACGCACTCGATGACAAAATGAACAAGAACGAAAATTTCTAACGAGAAACGTTATCGCAGGAGCGATTAATATAATATAAATGACACTCCGCCATGACACTTCTGCACCTGCCACAGGCGCCCGTTTGCTCTCGGTTTTATCATCGAGAAATACATTCACATCAAACGGCCAACCGCCTTTTCGCCGATAACAGGAACCGAATCGAAAACGGACTAATACCTTAAAACCACTTACCTTGCGATACAACCGAAATACGAACCGCCTAGTCCGGACAGCGCTATCCTACGTTAATCTCCACGAAATCACGAATACATCCGTTTAAATCCATAAAAAAGCACTATTCCGATAAACGTTAGCATGTAATATTCTTCGTGGACACGTGCATAAGGTAAAACGGCACTATCCGCACAAATAAAATGCAGCAAAAAATATTTTTATCCGTTTCGCCCGACTTTCCACTAGTCTAGTTTGGGTGCGGTGCGCGGAAACCGGTGTCCTTGCTTATGCGACGAATAACGATTCCGCTGCTTCTGCACATCGAATCCAAGAACGTATGTGACGTCAGCGGAACGGCCATATTACTATGAGAAGTTAAACGCACCATCTGGCGTCTTTAGTACTCATCAAAACAAAACAGTTTCTACAATTTGCTACCGCAAAACATGACGAAACGACAAAGTTTAAGGAATGAATGAAATACAATTCTGTTCGTGATGTTTTGTATATGGTCTACGCAAGCTCAGAACATCCACGGGGACGCTGCATCGAACTCATGGTGGTACTAAAATTTGACAGATGACATGAGTCATCGCATAAAAGAATGCGAATGGCGTTGTGGAACCATTTGCGTTGCGTCGTTTTCGAAGCTTGAGTCGTAGTGATTGCGTGTTGTGAGATGGGCTCAACGAAAAGTGACTCTGTTTCAAACACGGTTGCAAAAAGTAACGCGAAACCCTATGGCGAAATTGTGTTATCATTGAGAAATCAGTTATTACCCGACGATAAGTTATGTACTACTCCGTCTCAAAACGATGGCCTCGATGTCGAGACAGAAACCGATTTGCGAATTTATGGCTGTGAATTGATTCAAACCGCCGGAATTTTGCTGAAATTACCGCAGGTAGGTTTATTTCGTGTTTTTATATGGACGGCTCCGATGTACATTGTACGAGCTGTCCTAATTTTAGTAATACTTTTATTAATTTTGTGGCCGATCGTTTGTAGGTAGCGATGGCTACAGGGCAAGTCCTATTGCAACGTTTCTATTACTCCAAGAGTCTCGTCCGTCATCCCGTCGAGCATACGGCGATGGCTTGCATCTGCTTGGCCTCCAAAATTGAGGAGGATCCAAGAAGGGTGCGAGACATTATCAATGTCTTCACCCACATCCGTCAAGTCAATTCTAACAAGTGAGTACATTTTTATTTAATATTTAGTTTCTTGTGCTATTGTGGAAGTTTTCTTGGTTGTTCATCGATCACAAATGCATCCTGATAACCTTGGAAACGTTTTGAGACTGAAAAATCTTTGGACACTTTTTTGTGATGTTCTGTGATCGCAATGTTAATCATAGAAAGTATAGTTGAACTGAAATTAATCATGTAAGGTAGGACTAATTTATTCATAGAGTATCTGGAAATTAGTCCAAATCAACTGAAATTTGACATAACCGTTTCACAATTACTAGTGCGATGTGAAAACGTCTAGCACATGAACATAGGTCAGTAGGTTATAAAATCAAAAATTAGCAAGTGTACTCAGTATTGATGTGACAACTTCAACTTAGCAATATTTAAAGAAAGCCACAGCAAACAAATTGAAATACTCGAGAGATTATATGATATTTTGTTAATTTCAGACCCAAAATGTTTCCCGCTTATTCAGGAGGCAAATCGTGAACAATAATTAACAATTTTCAGTTTCCAACTGTTCAAATACTGGAATTAGCTCATTCTAAATGGGTTCATTCAATCTGTTATTTTGGACAGACGATCTTGAGAATTATTAGTCGCCATTTTCCGTTCCCCATTTTGAGATCATGACTAATTGGAAGGAACAGCCTCCTTCTGCGTTCCGTCATTCACATTTATTTGTGACAGGATAACGTTTCGAAACAGTCAAGTTTATCGGATAAAATTTGTAGCGACACAAATACAATTCTTTCCGCCAAACTACTGATGTGAAATGAAAAGGTTTAGGTGACATTTGCTGAAATTCCTGATTTCTATGTTTGTTTTTTTTTGTTTTGAAAAATATTAACGATGTAAAAATTTGTATAAATCTTTTACTTTCTAAAGAAATTGTTAGTTTTGCAATGCTTACTAAAATATTTATGTATCATGCGAATGTTTCATTTTTGGATCGCGTAAACGAATCGAGAAGAAAATCTATTAAAATTCAATTGCGGAGGTAATTCATCATACAATTCAAAAATCGCTAGATGAAAAACAAAAATCAACAAGATCAACAGCGTTGTTTAGTGCGTTGTGTCCGACAACATTCAAACACGATTGTTAATTTACAGAGGCTCCAATGGCTCTCTAAGAGGGCCTCTGTTCATCAACACTGTCTGACTTCATGGTGCTGAGCGGTATCGTCACTGCTCTCCCGCGAACAGACAAAATTCCCTTTTTAAGTAATTCCAAGATATGGTAAGAACGACAAGGTGCCAACAACAAAAACGCCAATGAACGCTCGGGGCTAGCGACGGGGATAGGGAGGACTTGATCAAGGTCTGTATGTCTTTTTTTGCTTTGTTCGTTCGATTATGAAGAAAACGATAGATTAATACTTTGCAATAGTATTTCGTAGATTTTATTCACTTTATTATAATGGTGCTACAATTGTCGTCAAATGTGTCTGATTGAAAAAAAACGCTTTTAGATGTAACTCCAAAAGCGCCTACAAATTCCAGGCTTTTTTATGTCGTAATAATAATCTATAACAATATTGAAAGTCTGCCGTAGACTTTCCAGAAAAAATGTTCAATGTTTAAGTGAACGGGTTGTATATTGAATAGAATGGGTAAGTAAAAATAATATCACAAAAGGTTATTTTTCGATAAGGTCTTCAACAAAATAATTTATTTGCATCTGGAGCGTAATTAAACGAGATAGAACAATTAATTCAAGAAAACAATATTACTTTCTATCTTTATATCATAGTATCTCCACATTGCTAATTGACCTAACCGACGGGCATGTTGATTAAAAGGAGGAAGCGGTTCCTAATTTGCCTTAAATAAAAAAAAAATTTAAGATTCCTTAATATGCGCCAAAGATCGACTACTCTTGAAACAGAATTACAGGTTTGGATCATACATGTAACCTTCAGGTAAGTGGGCGAGTACGATTAACTATAATCCACTCCTATATTTTTCTGACTAAATTTCGTATAGAAAGTGAATGGCTTTCGAAAATTTTTAAGAATACTTCAAAAAGTTTGGATCTGATAATAATCTGAGGAATTCTTTTAGGCTCTCCTGCCCGTCGTTTGAGGTGGAAAACTCTTTCTGCGGGTGTACTGGCTGTCGTCGTTTGGAATCATTTTCCAAAGTATCGTAATTCGTAATATTATTTAATCAAATTCAAATCCCTTGTGTAACTCATTATTTCATTCTTTTCGTTACAAATCAATTAATTGCATTTTTATTTCTCGAATTGCATGAGTAATTCGAAATTTTTGGAACGAACTTACAAACTAATATCGTAATTAGCGATTTACTAAAAATTTGTAACGTCATTCACCAATTATTGCTGGATTGTTATTCCACTTATTCACGGTAAGTTTCGTACAGTTCTCTTTCTGAAATAAAGGTAGGTCTCGGTTAAATTCCAACTGCCCTTTGACAATTTGAAATAATCAAAAATGAAAGTACAAAATTAATATTGTAATTCAAATATTTTCTCAATCCGCTCTTTCACTTATATTCGAGTTTAGGACCCATAGAAAAGTTACGAATGCATATATACTCTGTTATGTTCTGAATTTGCAAATGCATAATTCAGTGACCTATGAATGTCATCCGGACATTTTTTTAAATAAGGCACAAAATCTGTGGACAATCGAGAAAGCCCGCAATCGATCGCGATTTCAGAATTTTGAGAGCATGGCAAATTACTCAAAAAAGCTGGATTTTAACTCATTCTGGTGTATGTATTTCATCTGGTAAAATATCTAATGTCGTCATAACCTTAAAGGCTCCAGAAGAATATCTGAAGTAACTTTTGAGTGTCTCTCTAAGCGAAACGTTAGGACGGCCTTTACACTCGTAGAACCGCGGTGACTCAGTGATCGGTAGTGAATTAGTGAACAGTAGTGTTTCGGTGAGCCAGTGTTGTAGAAAGGCTGTATTAACCGGGAAAATCGAAAATCAATGTCATTATTATAAATTATCGTTTTCAATTCGAATATCCCAACAAATTATAGACGAAAATAAACTTTCAAGTTCCAAATGTCAATTGAATAACCTCAAAATTAAATTTAATTCACCAATATGCTTGAACTAACTCGATGTCAATCAAATGTCCACTAATCGCAATTGAGTACCTTTGAGCAATCCAAATTTGGAATTAATCATAGATTAAGCGTTAATTTGATTGTGATCACATATTTGATTGGAATTAAGATAATTGACATCTGAAAAACTCAAACTCAGATTGTGATTAAATATTTTAAATTGAATTTTCTGGGAAAGAAGCATGAAAATGGAAATAATTCGTATGTGTTCAGATAAACTGCCACAAATAAGTCAACAGTAGGTGACTGAGGCCTGGACAAAAAGTGGGCGTGGCTATGCTGTCCTTTTTTCTACCACTCGATCCCAACGAAATTGCAATGCATAAATATTTGAAGAAATTGTTTCTTTTTGTTTGCTTGGTGTTTTGGAACCAATGAGTATATTCAGAACTGATGTAGATAAGAATATCCCTTGGAAGCTTATATTGTCCTCCAATTTTTATTTTGTTTCTTTCAGAAGTTTCGAAAATTTGCCGATTTGCAGCAAGAGTCACGTAAGGTTAAGGACAACCTAAAAAGCCGGGTTTATACAATATTTAGTCCTAAGTCTTAATGCGTTGGTAAGTCCTGTCAAATAATTGAAAGCTTGTTATTCAATGAGTTGGTTTATACAACACTTAAGTCGTGAGTCTCAACCCATAATTCTGAACTTAAGTTCCAACTTATGATTATGCGTAAACGCGTGATGATTACGGTAATTAGGGCTTGTCTTCGAATTGAACGGCAACTTACAGTAACAAAACATCCATGCAACCGATTCATCATCGGGAATTTTTCAGGAAAGTAAGTTAATCCAATTCTACTCTGCAGAACCTTAGAAAATGTTAGTCGGAAAGCGCGAATCTGGATTATGGGGTAGGTATATGGATTTCAAACAGTTGATGTCTCCGTCCAGCTATTGTGTGAGATTTTCTTCGACAAGTTCAGCCGGTTCACAGAATATGCATATGCAGAAATTCGAATACTTTTAATATCGACCCCTGAGTCAGCACAGCACACGTTTCAGTGTATTAAAAGTTTCGAATTTCTTCATGTCCTTGATCTCTTGAGTGGGGAGTGGGTAGGGCACCGCACCGATTAGAAAGAGAACGACAATCCACCTCATCTTATGTCTTTTTCTAAGCAGGGGTCACCGTGAATCGCTGTCCGCGGTCTATATTTTTTATGTCTATGATTGCAAACCATAAACCATAGATTCGCCTATTAGGAACTGTTTTTGATGTTATTAAATATACGTCATGAAAATCGAAATTCATCTATATACAGGTTGAGTTTTTTAACTTGAGACATGCAGATTACTCGAAAAGGACGAAATATCGGAACAAAATGTTTGAGACAAAAATTGTAACCTTGAATTTGACCTTGAACCCAGTTTTTTAAGGTCAAATGAAGGTCAACTTGGATTTTTCAAATGGGAACCCCTATTTTTTTGGTACGGGTTCACAATCTGCGTGTGAAAGGTTACGATTTTTTCATGGGAAAGTTCTTTTTAAAATGTCTAGTTTTCCCGGTAGAGGGCGCCAGATTTTAGAAAGGTTTGTTCTTGAATTTGTTAGGAGGGACTCATACTTGCCCCGTAAACTCTTCATTAAAAAGGCCATTCCAAAATTTTCTAGAACAAACGCTTTGTTATTAATGTGCTGGAGGTTAAATAATGAGAATCTTCCGAAAAAATCCCGAACTTTCCAATCAATAGAGCGCTCTTCATTTAAAAGAAGAGCGCTGTGTACTCCAAACAAATTCAAGGACAAACCTTCTTAAAATCTGGCACCTCCTATCGAGGAAACTAGACATTTTAAAAAGAATTTTCCCATAAAAAAATCGTAACTTTTCACACGCAGATTGTGAATCCGTAGCAAAAAAATAAGGGTTGACCTTCATTTGACCTTGAAAACTGCGTTCAAGGTCAAATTCAAGGTCGTCATCTGATTACCCCCTCGAAACCTTACAATTTTTGTCTCAAACATTTTCTGCGATATTTCGTCCTTTTCGAGTAATTTGCATGTCTCAAGTTAAAAAACTCAGCCTGTAGATGTCGCCGCCAAGAATAACTCGGAAAACGGGATCAGAAAATGATGTCTCTTTCTTTTGTTAGGTAGTATTTCTTATCACTTTGTCACTTATTCATGTACCTGCTATCGCATATTTTTCATTAGGCCGGGTGAATCAGAGTTTTTTCGGGACGACGGTTTAGGGCTCAACGTTCAATAAAAAAGAATATACCTTCGAACCGGGAACTTATTTTACAAAATAAAATTTTGAAACTGCGTTTTTATTTCGTTCTTTTGCGGATATCTCGGAAACTAAGCCTCCTGAGTAAATGTACTACAGGAAAAGTTTAATGTTCAAGTCCGTGAGATTTTGTGAATTTCGTAAAATCGACATACGGTTTCTGGAAATTAAATGTTATAAAATTTCGTAATAAGATATTTCCTGTGATTTCAGCACATATGCAAAAATTAACTCTGAAAATTTAATATTATCGACAATTCTAAAGTCGAAAGTCATTCCTCTAATTATCCAATTCCAAGAAAATTAAAAGTCGACTGTTAAGATTTGTTTTTTATTACCAAAAACTTGGCAGAAAAAAAATTGGAAGAAACGACATTTAATTACAATAGTTCGTCTCTTGCTCCTTTGCATTGATATTCGATTCCACCTCGAAATCAGACGAGCGTTACTTAAATTGTATTGTGTAATAAAGAATTTTTTGAGTAACTTCTGCTTTATTTAATTGATATTGAGCCTTAATATTGAACACATCCGACATTGACCGCTATTAACTTTGTAATATGACGTCTTTGAAATAGTTGTGACCAATAAAAGACGACAAATGTAGAACTATTCACCTTTATCCAATCATGTCATTCGACACTTTATTGCAGAGTATTAATATGGTACAGCAGCTAAAAGACATACAGCTGATCATTTGACTGTAGACCTGTCGCAAGTATTGAGTTGATAACACCGACTTCTAATAATATAATTTTAAGAAGAACGTAAAATTTGGAACGCAAAATGGCTACGAAAACTTCCATTTTTTGTTTGTTTTTTTTTTATTAGGGCAGTGAACCTTAACGTTGAATGTACGATTACCAATAAAAAGGTTGATTGCCCTTACGTTATTTTGATTGATCAGAATCAGTTTCAGTATTTCGAATTTCTTCATCTTTGTGTAGGCAAATTCAACCAGTCATTTTGGATCAGAATTACATACATTTGAAGAACTTGGTCATCAAAGCCGAACGGAGAGTGCTGAAAGAACTCGGATTCTGCGTTCACATCAAACATCCGCATAAAGTAAGCGTTTTTCGTAATTTTATTCGCTTTTAATTTGATTAATTATGTCGTTATGGTTGTGTTTCTAGTGGCAGGTTAAAAGTGCCATTTGTTTCAGCTCATTGTGATGTACCTTCAAGTGCTGGGCTACGAAAAAAACCAGAAATTGATGCAGTTCTCGTGGAATTATATGAACGATTCGCTTCGCACTGATGTTTTCATGAAATACCAACCGGAACTGGTGGCATGTGCGTGCATTTATTTGACCGCCCGAAAACTGAAACTACCTCTGCCCAGAAATCCAGTGTGGTTTGGCGTGTTTGGCGCCAATGAAATTGATATCAGAGATATTTGTATCAAAATTTGTAAACTATACACCAGACCAAAGGTAAACTGAATCGATGGATAACTCAATTTTATTTTATTTTTAATTTTATTCGATTTTATGTTTCAGCCAAACGTTGAAGCGTTAGAAAAGAAGGTTGAAGAGCTGTCCAAAAAGTACCACGACGCCAGAGTAAAAGCCAAGGGAAATTCTGGAAACAACACACCTAACAACAGCGAAACGAGTCCGAAAAATAGCCAGAAAAGTGCCGGAGCACATAACGCCTGGGGTGGATTTATAAGGTGAAAATCGTTGCCGCGAAATCCTTCGTTATTATAAAATATTTACTTTTAGCCGCTCGGGAAGCCATATAGTACCAAATATTGATCTCAATTCAAGATCGCGCTCGCCCAGCGGATCTCCATCCAGCAAACATCATAAAAGATCGAAAAAACATACGAGATCGCGCAGTAGATCGCCGAGGAACCACAAGAGGAGCCATAAAAAACGAAGTTATTCGAAATCCAGAAGTCCTTCGCCGCCGCCATCGCACAAAAGTAGGAAAACTAGGGATAGAAAACGATCTCGCTCTCCGACGATTGAAAATGAGACGAAGAACGATCGCTACATCGATAGGTACGACGATTATAGAAAAGAGAGGTACCATAATAACGATGATCGGGATAAATATAACGAGAAAAAAAACGACAAGAAGTACGATAGAGATGAGAAAGCGAAAGATGATAAACACAGGGAAGAAAAATATTCGAGGTCGGAGGATAAGGATAGGCATAAAAAACTTAAGCATAAAAGTGAAGAAAGATCCAAGGATAGGAGAAGATGAAAGTGAATCTTGTCATTTTCGGACCTAAATTTTGACATAAGACGTATAAGTTTATTTAATATGGACTTAATTTTCTTTCATTTGATGTTCCATAAGAAATATTTAACTGTAAATAATTGGTTATTCTACTATGTAGCAAATACAGGTACATTTATTTTTTAGCAATATTATTTTATTTGTGAAGAATTTTATCCCAAAAAAAAAACGGTTTCACTGTTGCTTAAAGTTTCAAATCTTTGATCCCCCCCTCGTCTAAGTGATCTGAGTGTTGGGGTGGGGGAGATAAACAAAGACCGCTTGGCTCACATTTCACGTGTAGTCTAGTCGGAAGGCGAAAAAAGAGAGAACGCTCGTTCATTATATTTAGCGCAGTTTGAGCTTCTAAAAGTTGTTTCCCATGGAAAAAAATTTAAAACTGGAAAAACGGTTGGGACAAAAGTTGTACAAAAAGTTTTCAAGAGCAGTACTAAAAATTATATACCCATAATATACGTAATATTCAGAATTTAAACTCGCAAAATGAAATTATCACAGATTACTTTTTATCGTGACATGAATAATGAACAACGTCACCATTCGGGTACCGAACTAAAGCGCTGGAAAAAACATACAATTAAAACATTTAAATAAATTAAACGACAGTCTCACCTTTGATTACTAAATCGTTTCTTGCAAACTAAACATATGTTGAGATCCGTAACGAGGACTTTTTGGGACTGTAATTTCAGCTTCAATTCCTGACATCTTACAAGTTCTGCATATAAAAGTCCTTTTGCCAGTTGTGCTCGACGTCTTTGCGATATTGTTTTCTGGAATGCAATCAAGAGAAACGATCTGATTCTCGTTACCGGAACACTTTCTGGAAGAGCAAGCAACGTTTCAAGCGGATCCAACCGCAATGCATGTTCCTCCATGATCTTCAAAGCCAGCTCAACGTCAGGAGTGGTCCTCTTGGGAGCAACCACCCCATTAGGAAGAGTGCACGAAGAAGGATTGAGTAATAATTTGAGCAACGAAAGATAAACCTAAAATTTTATGCAATAAAGTGAGAAATTTTCAAAACAACTTACATCTTTGCTTTTCGGATTGTTTTCATCGTAAATCTTGCTGCAATACTTCAAAGCCTTATCGTTGTCCTCCAACACGTGAACGTATATAGCCAATGACTGATCGTGTTTCCCCAACCTCCCCAATATTAAAGCACGTTCTTCTAAGAATCCCTCTTCGGGAAATTGCGCTAGCACTGCTTCGGGGACGTATTTTTGACTAGTTTCAAGAAACTCTAGCAAAAGACGACCGTATTTGCCGTTTTCTTCTGTCATTGATCGTTCGCGGTACTGATGGATGAGCGCGTTGTGAAACAGTGGATGTGTTTCTTTCCATACGTGTACCACGTGTTCGAGGTAAGGAATCACGCATTTCGGATGAGAACGGAGAAGAAAATCTAAAACTCGTGGTTTCGGTGGTTGCTCATCCTCTGGATTGTATTCGGTAAAAATTCTTAAACCGTCTTCGGGGGATTCCGTTAGTACCCAAGTGGCGAATTCCAATATTAGACCTACCTGGTACCAAATATTTTATATGTGAAAAAATAAACTGTTATGTACTAACTTGATCAGGTCCTAAATGTTGTAAATATTTGATCGTCCTTTCCACAGCTTTCTCGGATTTGAGCAGATCCAGCGCCCTCCAATGTTGACCTTTGGTTTGATAAAGAATCACCAATTCATTATGCCGGCCCATCTTTTTAAGCACCTTTTCAGCTTCGGCCATGTGGCAGAAGTTCAGCCGCAACAAAGGCGCCACGAGCGCTTCATTCGTTTGCAAATAGCACTTCAGAAGCGTCGTGTCGATGATTTGCAAAAGATGCAGTGCAGATTTGCTTTTAGAATCATTGTTCGACACTTCTAATTTCAAGGGATGTCTGATGTCCGTCAGATAATCAATCAATGCCAGCAATCCAGTCTCCAAGTCCTTACCTACCAGCACTTGTCCGACGTTGGGGCGACTTTCGCTAGTCGATTGTTGTTGATTTTGCGGTAAAAGATCGGGGAACAGTCGGATAACATCGTACGGGTCCGTTTTTAAATTTTTGAATTCTTTCATACTTTCGTAGAAATGCTTGTTCGCGAAAAGATCGTAAGCAAGAAGAGTTTGGATTTGGTTAACACGCTCGTTTTTATCATCCTCACATTCGTCGGAAATTGACTGAAATTTTATTTTTTAACAATTTTGTTAACTTCTACATTTTTACCTTCTTTTTATTTGAACTTACTGTTAATTTCAACGCCAATTTGAATTGCTTAGCATCTAATAATTGTTTTCGTTGTTTTGAGATGTTCACACCGCTGATTACCCAAATTTGACTGAATGACGCAGCGTAAACTCTTCCTTGACGACAAGTTACCAAATAACGAACTTTGCCTGAAAGGATTTCCTTTCATATATAATTGAGTTTTTAATATTTTGATAGCAATAATATTTCAATAATTGACATAATTACACAACTAATTAATAGCAAAATAACAAACAAAAAAAACATGTTCGTTGTTTTACCTAATTCTTGAAAATTCTGTGTGATATCTGATGCATACGGAGTTTTGACTTCCACTCTATCCGGTAGAGCTGCCAAAGCATAAGGTTCATCCCAAGTTAGAGCCAATGGAACGTCTGACCACTTTAAAGATGTAGTCACTTCAGTTATTCCTTTCATGTTGACAAGAACTGTTTGTGTGTCTCTGCACAATGCATAAGCTGTATCCAACACTTCACTCATACATGGTTCACTAGACCTACTACCGCTGGTAGGAAACAATTCTTTATATTTATTTTCATCACTTAAATCGATCATCGCATATTCACACTTATAACCAATACATATTGATTCTTGCGACCATAAAATACTCCTTGGTACCTCACTCAAACTTATATCTTCAGTTAATTGTAAGAAGTCATTATTTTTCAAATAATACAATTGAATTTTTCTTTTCACTACAACTGCTAATCTGACTACTACTGTATCACCTCCTGTCAATGATGTTTCTTTCTATAAATCAAATTGGCGATTATTATAGGATGTAGATATCAGGTAGGGCAACTATACCCTTCTGTTGACTGTGAAATATGTGGCCCCTTTCGTACGCTGTATCTGACCCAAAGTATTAAAATTTATGGAATTTACATCATGAAGTTGCACAATATTATCTGAAAATTGAGTTACAATATCAAAATATTGAGCAAAAACACATTAACCTGTGAGGCTCAACAAAAGGTGATATTCCGGAATTACTTCTAGCTGCAGCACTGGCTTCTTACTAAACGACTTGTTAAATCTCATTAGTTGTATGTTGTATTTTTCTTCAGTACCATTTTCTATATTATACATGAATAGAAAACCCTGTCGGGTTCCCACTAATAGATTGTCATCTGAAAATAAATTTTGCAAACTGATAATTCAGGAATATTTTTTTAGTACCGTAAGCAGCTATTGATTCCACTTGTCCCGACAGGCTAATTAGGGAATGAACTTCGTACGCTTCATGCATTTTGAAAGAGTTATCAATAATTTATAGTTTTGAACAATTGAAAATTTGAAATCTATTTTGCACACCCATTTGTGTTATGACAACTGTGATCAAACAAAACTAGTCTTGGTGCACTTGAACTACGGCTAGCGCGTCTGTGACTTTCTGTGCGTCACTTAAGTGACCCGTATCACTTTGGTCTTGCGCAGTACGTGCTTTAACGTCTCTGATTCTCGTTTCCTGAGTTCGACTTCTCAGCGACCTCGTTCGGTGCAGTCTCAGCATTATCAGTGTCACTTGTCACAACATTTGACAACCAAAAAGTGAAGGTTGTTTGAGTTTGTTCTGTGCCACTTGGAATATGAAATAATTTCAAATATCAAAATTCCAGTAATAATTTTTCTATTATAAACGTTGAATATCTGAGTATCCTTTAAGTGAAGGTAGTTGGTCAGAAATGCCAAATCTTCTATCAAAATTGCATGACAGTATATAAGACAAGTTAATGTAACGAAAAGATGAGCTTTCAACTACTTAGACAGCTCTTTCGGAATAATCTAAGGCACAGCTTGAGAAATAATTTGAAAACTCCAACTCCATGCATACAATTGATAAACATATGTCCATCATTGATAAGAAATTATCAAACATATTTTAGACACGCACCAACAGCATTGATTTGTGGATTAGCATTATGCGACTCTTCGAATCGAAATAAAGATAAGCAATTTCTTCGAGCCATTCAATTTGGTGACACTCCGAGAGTCGCCAAGTTTATTAAAGAAGGATGTGATGTTAATATGAGACACGCTTTGGGTTGGACACCTTTGATGGTAGCTGCAGTGAATAATAATGTTGAAGCAGTGCGTTTACTGTTGAAAGCTGGCGCAGATCCTAATTTACAAGATGAATTCATTAGTGTTGGGCGCACAGCACGTGAAAAAAAACTGCACCCAGTTGAAGGTAAACATGAATTGAATTAAACGATCGTTGAATGCATTAAACCTCGAACGAAATCTGATAAATCTTATAACATTTTCCAGTATTGATGGCCCGCGAAGACGAATTCTCCAATGACCTGAACAGCAAAGCAGTTTATTTGGGATTTACAGCCTTGCATTACGCTGTACTCATTGATAACTTCGAAATAGTCAAAATACTAGTTGAAGGTGGAGCTAATCCGCTTTTAAAAAACGAGGTTGGTCATAGTCCACTCATGTACTCTAGCGGAGGGCAGACTAAAGAATATTTAGAAAGAGAATCATTCAAACAAGCTGAGCTGCAAAAGCAAAAAAATCTTGAAGAACGTCGAAAGTTCCCTTTGGAGCAACGGCTTAAGCAGTTTATTGTCGGTCAAGAAACAGCAATCAGAACTGTTGCTTCAGGTGACATTCAATTTAATATAAAGTTCTTTCACGTGTAACATAATTTTTAGCTGTGAGGAGAAAAGAAAATGGTTGGACGGACGACAATCACCCTCTCGTCTTTCTTTTTCTTGGATCTTCAGGTATTGGAAAAACGGAACTTGCAAAACAATTGGCCGCATATATTCATAAAGATAAAGCTGAAAGTTTTATTCGGCTTGATATGTCTGAATATCAAGAGAAACATGAGGTGAAGTTAACTGAATTAATGGAAATAATATAATGATTTTTCTTTGGAAGGTTGCGAAATTGATTGGCGCTCCACCCGGTTATGTGGGTCATGATGATGGCGGTCAACTGACCAAACGACTCAAATCTTGTTCAAACGCGGTCGTTTTATTTGATGAGGTCGATAAAGCTCATCCCGATGTCTTAACGGTTATGCTTCAACTGTTTGACGAGGGTCGATTGACAGACGGTAAAGGGAAAACCATCGATTGCAAAGAGGCGATCTTCATCATGACATCAAATTTGGCTAGTGACGAAATAGCTCAGTACGGTTTAGACCTGAGGAAACAAAATAGCGAATCTGATGACGATATTCATGTTACAAGAAAATTTAAAGATGAAGTTGTCAAACCAATTTTAAAGCGCCACTTTAAAAGAGATGAGTTTTTGGGAAGGATCAACGAAATCGTTTATTTTTTGCCATTTTCGCGTAACGAATTGTTGGAGTTAGTCAAGAAAGAATTAGAGCTGTGGGCTGAGAGGGTGAGTAGCAGCGAATATTTTATTTATAAATTTGATTGTTCAAAAAAATATTTCTTATCACATCAATACTTAACCCATTGAACATAATTCCAGGCAAGACAAAAGCATAAAATTGTTCTTGAATGGGATCGATCTGTGGAATCAGCGCTAGCTGATGGATACGATGTTCACTACGGTGCACGGTCTATTAAATATGAAGTGGAAAGGAGAGTCGTTAACCAGATTGCCTTGGCACATGAAAAAGGTTGTTTGAATACAGGATGCACCATAAAAGTATCTGTTTTATGGAAGGACAACTGTGAACTGCCGGAGTTCCACCTGAAAGTATTAAAGGAAGGCATCAAAGATTGGATAGAAATTGAACAATTTAAAACACCATTGGTGAATGCAAATAACTTATTTTAATTCAGTGGTCCCCGTGATTGTGTATATAAGTCATCGTTTTATATCAAATGTTTATCCTACAATGGCTGTTTTGCAGAGAATTTTTGATTGTATAATAAAATCCGATGAATAAAAATATTTATTACTTATATTGAGTGTAAACCAGGAATATATAAGCAAAGCCCACAGAATAGGTCCAAACGATGTATTCTGTGGTTAATCGATCACAGAATATATTTTCTGTCCACTATAGACAAATCTCATAACCTGTTTATCTTTAAACATTGATCTTTTCATATATCTTTTTCAAACATGAGTTTTTAGTTGATTTGAAAAAATGGCTGTTTCTTTGGAAATAATTTTGAAACGCGCTGATAAGATTTATTTTGAAGAAGTAATAAAAATGACTTTTTATTCTAAAGCCAGCAATTCTGTATTTTAGGAAAACGTTACAGGATTGTTGAAAATATCTACGCCAACGGACATTAAACATGACGGAATAATCCTCTCAATGGAAGGCTCAGTGGTACTACAAATAAGCTCAAAAAATGTTGGTATCATTGAGGCGTTTTACAGTTCCGTCAAGGTTATTTAAGCCATAAAGCTGTATACAATACTTATCTTGATATTATAGCCCATTCAACTTCTGAATACTGTTTGTGAAATAAGTAAAGGCGGTAAAATACCTTCAGGTGTAACAGAAATACCCTTTGAGATTCCGTTAAAAGCAAAACAGAATCGAACATTATATGAGACTTATCATGGTGTTTACGTTAATATAAGCTACTTGTTGAAATGTGATTTAAAAAGATCATTTCTATCAAAAGATATACAGAAAACTCAAGAATTTCTAGTTCAAAACAAACACAACATCTTACCAAGTGTGAAAGGTAAAAAACAGATTGAAATAAATCTAACTCCCAGATCAATACTTGGAGGAAATATAGGTAGGTTTACAATAATACTGATAACACTTTTAATGTTCATACTTGTAGCTTCTCCTGATTTTCACCTTTGTGGCATGTTGGATTCAGTATATTGCGAGATTTCCAAACCTTTAACTGGCTACTTAATGTTGAAAAAATGTTCCATTGCTGTTCGATCTTTGGAGATTCAATTAGTACGAGTGGAAACTTGTGGATGTGCAGAGGGTTTTGCCAGAGAATGTAAATTTTTCAAATGTCAATTTAAGAGAAACTATTTTTTATTTTCAGCAACAGAAATACAAAATATTCAGATAGGAGATGGTGACATTCCTATAAACATTGATATTCCTATCTATATGATTTTTCCTAGGCTTTTTACATGCCCTACTTTATTGGAACATAACTTCAAAATAGGTAATTCACAAGAAATTACTTGAGAATGGAAGTCTTTATCCAGTTGGTTAAAAAAGACTTTCATTCTTTACAAATGAGTCGACAACAAGTTTCTCAATATTTTTATTTTCAGAGTTTGAAATCAACATAGTCGTAATCTTCCAAAATGATTACCTGGTAACTGATAATTTCCCACTCATATTGTACCGGAACTGATATTCGCTTTGAATATAAAAATATATATATTTGAAATTTTGTAATATTTTATAATAAAATAAAAACTATGATTCTGTTACAACAAGACTTAATTCTGAAATAAGTGGATTCAATTGATTCTCCAAGGCCATTATGAGTCCTGAATTACTATCTTTACTAGCTATAAAAGTTAGCACTAATGGTAATTTGTTCATTTGCACCACTTGATATTTTGAATAGTAACAAATTAATGTTGACGTTTTTCCTAAGCCCAGCTTACTGCCTTGATCCACTGCCAGACTGAAAGTAGATAGGAAACCGAATCGCATCGCTCCTTCTGGTGCACTTTCGGTGCTCACTTTAATAACAGGCACCCCTTCACGGTCTGTTATTAATATACAGTATAAACCTGGAACTTTCGTTAGTAAATTTTCCAAAATGTTTTTTGTTTCTTCCGCCATCAAGCTAAAATCAGAATGAATCACGTTCCCTCAGAAAAATTGAAATTGTGATAATCTTGCAATTGCAATCTTATATTATGACATTTTGAATTGACACTTAGGTTAGTGGGAACGATGCGCCATCTATGGCCGAATTTACCGTTCTTCAAATGTTTTTGTTCTTTCGGGAACGGGACCACAGAATACTGATCTGAATTCCGTGACGGGGCGTTCCCGTAACCGTTTTCCGATTGGTTCGTGAATATTCCTTAGGGTGGCATTTGGTATAAATACCGTGGAGATCGCACAGTGAAGTGCAGTGCAAATGAAGAGTGGGTGCGGAAGGGTTGGACAGCGATTACAACTCTTAGAGTGACCGCACCGTGATGAAACTTTCACGAAATATTCTCTCATACATGCGACACTGAAATCTATCCAAAACATGAAAATCCGATGAAAATTGAAAAATCGATAAATGTTTTGCGTTTTGCGTGTTTTAGAATATTAGGAGCGCGATAAAATCTCTTAGGGTGGCCGCACCTTGATGAAACTTTCACGAAAAATCCTTCAATAGATACGACACTGAATTCTATGTCCAAAATGTCCATCCGATGAAAATTGATAAATCGATAAATGCTGCGCGTTTTTGCGTGTTTTAGAAAATTAGGAGCGCGATAAAATCTCTTAGGGTGGCCGCACCGTGATGAAACTTTCACGAAAAATCCTTCAGTAGATGCGACACTGAATTCTATGCCCAAAATGTCCATCCGATGAAAATTAAAAAATCGATAAATGTTGCGCGTTTTTGCGTGTTTCACAAAATTAGGAGCGCGATAAAATCTCTTAGGGTGTCCGCAACGTGATGAAACTTTCAAAAAGAATTCTCTTATAGATGCGACACTAAATCCTACCCCCAACATGCCAGTCCAATGAAAATTAAAAAATCTCAAATTTTTGCGCTCTTTTTGCGTGTTTTAGAAAAATGTGATTATAACTCGTAGAGTGGTCGCACCGTGATGAAACTTTCTCGAAAAATCCTCTTATTAACGCGACACCGAAATTTAGCCCAAACATGTCAATCCGATAAGAATTGAAAAATTGATAAATGTTGCGCTTTTTTGCGCAACTTCAGGAAGATCTCAATCATCTTCTTTTCTGATTTTTAATTTCGATTTGGTCGCACGTTGTATTTACATCATTCAAAATGACCGACTCATCCCAAATTCGCAGGTACTCCGATAAAAACCTTGAATTAACCCATCTTGTGATTTCTTCTTCTGTTCCACCGAAAAGATGAACAGTGTTCTGGATTGAAATTTTGAAAAAGTTCCAATCTTCTTGAACAGTTCGAACACTTTATTTTCAGGTCACAGAAACATGTCCGTTTTTCTTTGAGAATAAACATTAACACTGTTGGTAGATCGAAAATCTATCTTCGAAAATAAATTGCGTATTCACTGATGACACGGTGAGGGTGTTGTTATTCAAACTGTACAAGTTGATGATAAAATTCATGCAACGCATGAGTCTGGCAAATTTATTGATAATGTTGTTACATGGTATTCTTCGAAGAATACTTTTTACGCGCAACGAGTTGCCAAATGCAGCTCATCTATCATCATTACACTTCAAAAGCGACACAAAATCTTCGTTCCAATTAAAAGGACACTGTGGATTGGGACGAACAGTGGAAACAACTGTGAGAGTTAATTAACACTCAAAAATTAAAATTTAGCCAAAAATTTATTTGTTACATTACTTACTATACGAGTATAGTGTCCCATACACTCTATAAATCGCCTATTTATCTTATTTTTTTACTTTAGCTAATTCATCGGCTCGATATATCAATAATTGGTTGTATTTCATCGCTATTTCGCTCACGGCCTTATCTATTTCCATTCGTTTCTCAGCATTAGATCGCGCCACCAGTTCAGCTTTTTGCGTTTGTAAAATTATCTACGGATTATCAATAATTTTGGTTATTTATTAAACTGCAACTTTCACCTGGTGCGTATTTTTTCGGTCTTTTATTTCGCGCTTCAATTTTTTCAATTCCTTTCGATGTTCCCTTTCGGATTCATGAAAAACTTGGTCGAGCTCTATTATGCAATCCTGTAAAACTTTGATTTTGTCGATGTTTTCAGGTTTGATAGCACTGGAAAGGCTATCCAACTGTTCTTGCAGAACCAATATCTCGTTTGCTTGTTTTGCACAGTCCTCGTTTATAATTCTTTCTAGGAATTCGATTTTCGATATTTTTTCCTTGTTAATTTCAGCGTAGTCTTTCCTGAGTTGTTCCAATTCCTCCTTATGCTTCGTGTATCTTTTGCTTTCTTGGTCTTTAAAATAGTCCATCATTTTATTAATTAATTGTTCGTGTGATTTCGATATCGATCTCAGCTCTTCGCCGTTGGTTTTTATAAGTTCCTTAAATTGTTTCCAATTTTCTTCTTGAATTTTTACTTTCATTTTCTGTTCAACCTACGAAGTATATTGTTTTTAGTTATAAATACTATTTTAAAACTCACTTGTAGTTCTGTTAACTTCTTAACGTGCTCTTTCTTTTGCAATGTCTTCGTAAGCCAAATGAGTATTCCATTTTCGTTTTGAATATCTTCAATTGTGTTTTCCAATATTTTTGCCCGCGTCTTCCAATCACTTTTTGTGAGTTTTGTTTCATTTTACTTTCCTTCAGGTTGTAAGGTAACATAGTGTATAATTATTATAACGAATTAAGACTTACCGCGCTTTCTTCATTTTGTTTCTTCCCTATGTCGTTATCTTTATCTGTTTCTTCTATAACTTCCTCTGTTTCTTTCGCTATATTCGTTTCCTTCTTATCTACTATACTATCATTTTTTGTCTGAGTTATATCATTTGGTAATGAGATTGGTGGCAACTGTATTACGACATCATCTTTATTCTTTGTGTTACTTTTCTTTAGTCTACTCAAGGAGTTTGCTCTTATTTTTTCCCATTTCGAAAGTAGAATTCTTAATGGAGGAAGTGGTCCTTCAGTTGGGAGTTTGTCGAATGGAGGTTTCAAAATATCAGCTTTCATCTGTCTGGCCAATTCCAACAAATACTGATTACGAAGCAGCTGTTTATCATTAATGCAGCTCAATTTTCTAAGCCAAATACTGTAGCGTTCGAGATGACTGTTGTTATTGACAAATTTCACTAATCCTTTCATTGTCTTCAAAATTTGACGATATTGTAAATCCAATTGAACATTTCTATTTTCTTCGCGATCTTCCATTTTTAGGTACACTTATACAAGAACAATAATTATATACCAAATGGGGCATTATCGGATTGACAGTCTAATTCATGAGCAAACAATAATTTAGCGGACACATGTGTCAAAACTACTTCGAATAAAAACTTCAATCAATTTTTGACTTCTTTTGAGATCATAGTTGTCATAGGTTTTATTTCAATTGCTAAATAAATTGAGACACACTTTCAAATCGAATAATTCACTGGCAACATTGACCTGTACAAAAGTATTTACATTGCAGCAACATTGTTGATAGTCAACCAGCTCATGCTTAGCCGGTCTTCTTGTCTCCGTAATAAGGTTATGTTAATAATAATGAACATAACCTTATTACGGAGACAATTTTCAATGTTTCGTACACATATGTTTGCAATTGATAATGGAGCACATGATATAACCGATCGTTATTTGATTTGGAGCGTTATCTTTTATGATAGAACAGAACTGCTCAAGAAACATTCAGCATATTTTTATCTTTGTATAGAATGTTTAACTAAAGTTGACTACTCTAAGTAGTGGATATCAAAAAGACATAGTAATAGTCAAAGAATTATAATTATACTGTTATAGTATAGTCGTAGCTTATATATATCATGAGAACAGTAATCTATTAAAGAAAGTATATAGTTGAATTAAACAAAAAATGCGAGAATAATTTTCGTAACTGTGCAAAATGGGTATTCAAAATGAAATTTTTTTATGTTCCATACAAAAAATTAATGCACTCAACAAGATTCCAAATATCCAGAGTGCTATTGGTGCCACTATATGTTCAAATCTCAACTTCTCCGGTTCATCCAAAATTAGGGAATCTTTCACATAAGCGTTATCGTACTTTTTAACAATCCTGTCCACCAGTCCGCTTTGTATCAAATATTGTAAATTTCTGTTAATTTGAGGGAAAAGTGGATGACCCAATGAGAACAATGCAGTAAGTGGTGCAAGCATTAAACGTTTATCGAATATATTGAAAACATTTTTCCGCTGTCCGAAATAAGGCAAAATATAATTGGCTTGCCGTCGAAGCATTAACAAAACTGTATTCTGATCTAATAAGAATTTCTTTATGCAATAATTAGTCCTTTTTTCTTTACAATTGATGAAATACTTGTCAGCATGTCCTTTCATATCCGGTAATTGTTTAACTAGATTTTTTACATACTCTGTGGGACAGCCAACGTAAATTCCTTTCGCTTCAATATCTCTCAATGATGTTATCAGCATTTCTTCGTAAATTATTCCATTTAGCATGTACGTCAGCCTGGTGCCAAAAAAGAAAAGCATTATTGTAGACAGCAATAGTATATTAAGTGACATCAAAGACGAAGAAAAGCTGATGTCGCGAAAACTGACTCCTTGACCAAGGAATAATTTGATCGTTTTAGTCATAGTTTCTATGAAACTCCAAAAAACTGGTTTCTTTTCATGAACATGCAAAATAACAGCGGTTAAAATGGCTAGAATAGCGCTTGTTAGAATCCATACAGTCCAAATTTCTTTATTGAATATGGTTAAGATATATTTCCAACGGGGGATTTGCTTAGGTGAAGGTACTACCCAAACAATATCTTCTTGAAGGTACGGATAGGTTATATCATATCTGCCATATTTAGTTATCGTTTGGTAGCCAAAAATCATATCGAGTTTATGTCGCAGGAGTAGTGTTTTTCTTCTTTCAGTACCGTAGGTTTCATTACTCGTAACGTTAACAGTCACATTAATATGCCGGAAAACTTCGTTGTGTATGTCAAATTCAATACCATATTTTCGGTGATAGCACGATGCGCAGTTGATATAATGCGCATCCTTGGCGAAAAGTATTCTCAAATATCCACTCAACCATTTTTTGTCAGGTAATTTCTTCGGAAAAAGTGTGCCATATTCAGTAGAAATTTTTATAATTCTCCCGTCGCATTCACCGATGGTTTCAATTTCTGTGTCCATTACCAACTTGTGTCTTCGCTTGAACGGTACCGACGTCTGAATAGTACCGCTTGTGTCATTTAAATATATAACATTGTAGGAATAACACTTGATGAATGTCGGTATTAGGTTTTTATCGCCAACAACTAAAATTTTTGCTTCTGTGTTGAAACAGCCTTCATTACGAAGTCGCAGTAACGTTGTCTTTATGTCGACCGGGCTTAACTTTGATGAATAAAATACGTAGAAGTCAATTTTTGGCCGTTCCATCATCCAAGCTTTTTCGCCATCCACACGAATACTTGGAAAATTTACGTCAATATGGTCACTTGTCACGCAGACTTTATCTGAGGGCGAGGAATACATATTAACTATAAGATTAATGCATTGAATTATTGTATTAAAACGTGTTCGTTGCACGAGTTTCATTTTTATCTAAATGAAGTTATGACTGTCACTGGTTCGTTAATATACTAATATGATAGTGGTAAATGTTGCGTTAGGATAAAAGTTTTCAATTGCTACTTAGCATAATGGACAATTTGAACACCAGTAAAAAATTACACTTAATGAGCAGTTGGAAAGTTTGACGAATTATTCGATTCTCATATCCTCATATATGCGCATATATATGTGTTTGGATTTTCCTGCGACATCGTCAGAGCCCGTCGAATTAAAGATATACGCTTGCAATTGAAAAGAGAAAAAAAGAGTGATTTGGCTTTTCTAATACCAGAACGAGATGTTTACGCTTATAACTGATCAGTATAACATATCAGATGCGTGATAAAGGTTGCAACTATTACAAATTTCGATTATGATTCATATTGGGATTGAAGAAATCATCGGTTAGGGACTGCTATTCCAACCAATTACGAAACATATCGCACGTTATCATTCCGACGTTTCATGTCAATTAATTCGATTTTTCCGCAAACAAACAGTTCTGTTTTCGCATCGGAAATGCAATGTAGAACGGAATCGAAACGACCGGCGCTGGCTCGTCGGGAATTGACGAGCAAAATTATTGTTGTCGAGTTTTGGTTGGAGATATTCGATTATAATCGATTGAAAAATAAAGAATTCATTGGACAAAGTAAATTATCAATAATATCATTATAAGCTCCCAACTTCGCGTGAGCAATTCCATTATTTGTACTTTTCATATAATTAGACAAGCTTTTAGGGTGATTATACCAACGATCGTTATTTCATGAACAGTTATATTACAACTGAATTTAGTTCATTGCAGTGAAATCCATACCAACAATATGAAAGTCTTAAGTAAAGATAACAATTTTGTTCATCTGATGAATTGTTTGAGCATTCTGATAACGGAAAACTTTATTCATTTCGATCAGAATCGATACACCTACACTTTTTTGACGGACAGCTCATTCATATTAGACATTCCAACGATTAAAATGAACGATTCCTATATTGTATCGTACACCGAAAAGTCGCCTCCGTCATTTCCTGAGGTAATCATCTTCAATCTGGACCAGAAAGGAAATCGAAGGAAAATAAAAGAAAGATATCTCGAGGAGTTCTTCACACAATATTATTGGTCCGGCTATTTCTCTTCATCAACTACTTATATTTTCGTTGGAAAAACGGTTACAATGAATTTCATGGATACCGTTAATTTACTTTTCATCGAAAATATCGTTTATATTAATACTGTTACAGGTGAGGTTATTGGATTATTTCCTGAAACTGCTATTCAACGTTTTGACGATTTAATCAACTTTGGAAGGTGTCCGGGTTTCGAAGGAGAGACTTACGGTTTAGAAACCGCTTTTCAGAATGTGACCGGAAGCTGGCGAGATAAAGTAATCAAGGGATGCTACTCTAGTAATTGTAGAAATTGTCTGAAAGTCGAACACAATCTTTTTGGGGTAATATGGGAACATTTTAATATCACGGTGAATATGACTTATTTGGCAATATCAGTTTGGACGGATTTGGAGGTGAACGATTGCGATATCTTTTTTGGCAAAGAACAGGCCCGGTATCAGATACTCATGGATCAAACGATTCCTTATATTTACGATAGCACATTTTGGTTTGTTCCAGATGAAGAAATATCTATTGGGATGTACCTTTTCCGATTATTCAAAAAGCAAACTTGGGCGTCTTTTATTATCACGCTGATAAGCATATCCATAATTTGGACCATTATTGATGCTGTTGTAGAAAGTATCGTGGAGAAAATTGCGATTATCCATCGCATTCTTTCTCTTCTAGCATTTTTTTTAGAGCAATCCAGAACATGGGCTACGAATACAATGTCTCAATTCCTAATACATTACATCGCCATCTATGCAGTTTTTTACATGAACGTCTTTTACAAGAGCAGATTCATAAATTTTTTGATGGAAATAAGATATGACCGCAGAATTAATTCGCTGGAGGATATCGTGAATAGCCATTTGAAAATTGGCCTCCCGTTAGATGAAATGGCTGATGTACAGATAGAGGCCGTCGCAGAAGCTTTGGGAGATAGTGGGAAAATAGAAAACTGCCATACTGTTCCGAGTTGCTGGTATAAATCGTTAATTAACCAAAGCATAGCAGTTTTGCTTCCTAATTTGGAGGCAGAACATTTACGGCAAAGAAGTTCAAAAAAATGGGGCAAGTCTTTACGTAGATTGAATCCGGCTTTTGCTTCTATTCGAATATCAGCTTATACTCGAAAAGGTCATCATATTTACGAATTTTTCAACAGAAATGTGGGTTACCTCTCGAAATTCGGTTTCGACAGACATGTTTACAAAGATTATGTGCAGAATGAAACACTGTCCAATACATTGGTTAAGTTGGATTTGGAAAAAACGAAGCCTCCATTTTATTTTTGGCTCATAGGTATTTCGCTTGGCGTAGTGTGTTTTTTTGTGGAAAAGAAATAATAAACCCATACGTCTGTATACGCCTATGGACAGAGTTGTTCCTAGGCCTTGCAAGCACACAGAGCGGAGCTCTTGCGCCCTCTAGTGGTGTACACTGTACACTACACTGTACAGTTTTGCGATTGACGCTCGGTACCACCCAAGGCCGCTGCGCTACACTGATTTTACAAGCCCATTATGGCCCATTTTATTATTTTATTATTATAGGATAGATAAAGTACTTGTCATTGCAAATAATATAGAAAACTGATTCGGGGTTTCAGCAATCAACGATCCAGACATCAATACGATTCGAATATTCATATTAGAGGGACAATGAAATTCTTCTATAATCGGCACTCAGAAAGGAAGATATTCTATCTCAATAACAACACTATCGCGAAAATATTATCTGAACTCCTGATATTGAATAGAAACTTTATATACAGAATGATAATATAATTCATTTTCGACATCATTACTTTAAGAGGTACTTGTCCTCTAAATAACCTCTACATGAACATTCGAGTACGACATGAATTCCGTTTCCAATCACGTGGGGAATTTAGTTATATAATAATAATAATTTAATATATAATAATATTAATAATAATAATAATTTAGTATATTAATATGTATACTGAAAGACAATATCAACAAGAAGTAATAGGAAGCATATATAAGTTGATGTTTACAGTGGCTGATAGACTGATTAATAGAGTTTTGAATGACTTACCCCATTATTATCAGCGATAATAAGAAAGCAACCCTCTGATTACTTTCCACTTATGACAATATTATTGCCTGCATTCGAAATGTTCAATTGAACATTTGTTGTGTGCTTTCACTAAACAAAATTTGCAACTTTTGTTCGACTCTGTTTCGAAAAACATGAAAATCATATTCACGTGTGAAATTTTATTTGGTTTTTGAATAACGTTTCAGTTTGAAATACATCGAATACACATTCGGATCCGCACTCCACGTAACATTGGTATTGTAAATGAAAAATGGTGGGGAAGAATTCAGCTTCTTCAATTGCTAGCACCTGCCTTTTCCTTCTCCATAAGGGCTCTCTTTATTCACAGATAAGATATAATCTCCTCTTATACTGCAAGAAGAGTTTGAAGTATGAGCTTAAAAAACGTAATTACTCTTACCCCTTGTCCAAACTGTCAAAACCCCCCATCATGGCTCGTTTGTCTGAGGACCGTTCACAATCTCCAGCGGAACCACGAGATGAAGTGCATGCACAAGCTTCGTATATGGAGCGACGGAGTGATTCCTCATAATATTTATAAGCCATACCGTGAGAACAATCTCCAAGGGTGTCAACACCACACGCCGGTTGCTTCAAACCTCCGTTTGGATAAAAATCTGCATGTCCGATGCTATAACCAATTCCCAGTCTAGCTGAAAGTTACCACAGACCCAGAATTCGACCAATTGAACAGATATCACCATTTACCACCATTCGTATGGATAACTTCAACGTATTCTGCATCAGATCTATCCAGACGTGCATCAGGCCCCGCTGATCCAAAACCAACGCCAGCTGGGTCCAAACCAACGATTTGTCTTACACCTCGTCCAAATGATTGCACCCTTTTGCCAGCAAAACCTGCTATATGTGCACCCAAGCTGTGACCCACGATGACCTTGTTGTCAAACACCGTTTCATATTCCCACTCAAGTTTCAGAAGGAAATCACCAACAATAACCCCGACTGATGCGACGTACTTTTTAGAATCCACATAATCAATTTCACCCGCATAGTAGGACCAATCAACAATGAAGACATTCACATTAAAATATTGGTCCAAGAATGTTTTGGAAATGAGTTGGCATACATCACTGTCAACATCATTTCGCCAGCCATGTATTATAAATATTTTTGGTTTGGTTGGATCAAAGAATCGCGTGGTTTTCAACTTACTTATTTCATTATTAGTAATCTTAAGATAGTCTTTGTTAACGGTCAATAAGAAGAAGAAACCAATTCTACTGGGGTCAAAATCATTGCTCTTCAATGCAATACTTGTGTTTGACATACGAAAACTATTGCCAATGGGTTTTTCGTTTCTTTCGTAACACCAACCTGGAGATGATTATGAAAATAATTGAAAATATTTAGTACTAGCCTCCTTCACTTACCTAAGGTGACAAGACGAAGCGCAAATATAGCAAAAGATATAAAGCGAGCAAACTTCATTTTCAGAAGAAATTTTTTATTCATCTCAAACATTTTAAGAATCTGCCTAATAAATACTCATCGAAGTATGCAATCTTCGAAGATTTCAATGTACCATAATTCGATTAGATAATGATTATTCTTCTCAATAAATTTTTATACGACACATCGCTGTACAAATATCAAAATTCATGGAAATTATTTCCACTGAACTTTGTCTCAACTTTGAACAATTTGAACAAATACTACGAACAAATTCCTGTACAGGAACGATTTTCTATGCTACTCTAGCAACTTCGATTGTTATTTGAACTTACATCTGTTAATCTTTGAGAGTAAAAAATGACTCATGGTCTTATATTATATCCCCAATTGATTTAGTATCAAACAGCATACAGAATGTACCTTTTACAATGATTTCCCTAAAATAATAAATGCAGGCATATGTGCACATTTTCAGTTATAATTTTACTTAGACCCCCGTGGAAATATGTTTTGGGCCGCCCACATAGGCGGTCTGATTTTCAATAAACCACAATAGCCACCATCCAATTGTGATGAATATGACAATCTATGAATTTTATTCAGCATGACAATGCTGAATTGTTTGTAATCCGGTTATTTAATTGCAGACTTCGATAAGTCACGATTGATCCCAACATCGAATAGTTGGACCTTGACTACAATTTGTTTAAATTAGAGATATACACACTTAGGGTGCGGCCTGAGTGCAAGTGTGTCCAGCGGAGCGTGCAGCGTCCAGAAGAGCGCGCAAAAGAGTGTTCTGAGTGGACGCTGTACTTCCGCTGCGGTTCCGACCATTCCGAGTATCCGACTATGGAGCGGTGGCTACCGCGTCTGGTGGTAATCTCAAACCTCTTTGTTTTTGCACCGCTCGGATACTCGGAACGGACGGAACTGCAGCGGAAGTACAGTATCCACTCAGGACACTCTTTTGCATGCTTTTTTGGACGCGCACGCCCCGCTCGACACACCTGCACTCAAGCCGCACTCTTACAGTGAAATTAACGGACTCTGTTTAGAGATAATTAAAAATTTGAACTGTTAAGTGGTAATAGGAAAAAAGGAATGGAAGTGCAGCTAATGATACAGGTTGGTTTCTCTATCGTAGCTACAACTCAACACAGTGTCAGTCTGCTTTTTTGTATGCACCCAGTAAATGGAAACTTCCAAAGTTGCACTTTAGGCTATTTGTCCCAAAGCTCATTTTATTTACTGTATTTATTTTATTTACTGTAAGTTAGTGTGGTTAAAATATATTTGAAAAAAGTTTTTCAAATTTGCGCTCATTTCTCCTTAATTATCAACACCCGTCTTTTCCCTTTCCGTAAGGAGCTTCCTTATTAACAAATAAGAAATATTCGCCATTTATACTGCAAAACGAATTTGAAGAATTAATTCAAAAAATGTAAACTTTCTTACTTTTTGGTCAAATTGTCAAAACCCCCCATCATTGCTCGCTTGTCCAAGCATCGATCGCAATATCCATAAAAAGTGCGCGGTGTAGCGCATTTACATGCTTCGTAAATGGGAAGACGAAGAGATTCCTCGTAATATTCATAAGCCTTGCTGTGTGAACATTCTCCTAAGGCCTCACCGCTGCACGCCGGTTGGTACATACCTCCGTTTGGATAAAAATCTGCATGTCCGATGCTGTAATTCAATCCAAGACGAGCTGAAAGTTATGACAGTTCTGGAAATTCTAAAAAAGAATTGAACAAAGTGTTATGTACCACCGTTGGTATGAATAACTTCAACATAATCGGCATCGGATCTGTCTACGCGCTCGTGAGGTTGTGCGGTTTCGTAACCATATCCAGCTGGATCCAAAGCTACGATTTCTCTCACACTTCGTCCAAATGCGTGCACTTTTTTGCCTGCGAAGCCTGCGACATGGCCACCCAAGCTGTGACCAACAATGATGTAGGTGCCTAACATCGTATGAAATTCCCACTCAAGTTTTAGAATAAAATTTCCAACATCATATCCCACCTGTACGGCGTAATTTTTAGAATCGAAATAATTGACCTCATTCGCATAGAACGACCAATCAACAATGAATACATTCACTTTATCATATTCTCTTATGAATGTTCTAGACAACATCTGACATACAGGACTACCAGCGTTATTTTGCCAACCATGTATTAGAAAAATTCTTGGATATTCTGGTTTGAAAAAACGATTATTCCTTAACATACTCATATTATAATTAGTGATATTTAAATATTCATTGTTAACGCTCAATACGAAATAGTAACCTAAATTTTTAGCGTCGAACTCCTTGTTCGTGTTGAATATACGAAAATTATCGGTGATGGGCTGTTCACTCCTTTCATAGCACCAACCTTGAAATCATTTCAGGAAAAATTGAAATAATTGATGCTAACTTTCTTCACTTACCAGAGGTAATAATGAAAACTCCAACTATTAGAAAATATATCGCGTTAAGTAACATCATTTTTAAAAAGAAATTATCAGTGACAATCAGCGTTCACCTCTGCATTTACACGAAAAACAATGTAATATATATCACCCAGATATGAAATAATCTATATTTACTATCAGTCCAAATTGGATGAGAATGATAATTCTATTGAACTATCTCTAAATTTTATATGAGAGTTGCAGCTCTCCAAAATATTTTGTATTGGCGAAATGGCCAGGGATGACGTATTGAGTAATTTTTGGTTAATTTCAGTTACGTTAAGATTATTTCACTTTGACCGAGGAAATTTTCCTGTTTCACAAGCGAGTACCCTCTTTTTTTCTTATTTAACTAATAATAAATGTTGCACCCCACCACAAGAAGTTGTCATGTTTTAGAAGTGTGATGTTTGTGCTGTGGTCCCCCCTCCCAGACAACAATCCTGGATACGCCCTTGTCTACCTATGGATGACACTTAAGCCGCGCATGTCAAGTACGCTCATGTGTCCTTGCGCAGAGGCCACGATTATTTCCTGAAATGCCAATTTCATATCATCTTCCACATGAGCAACGATAATTTCCAAATGTTTCAACGCCATAATGCAATCTACAGTTAATTTAGGTAAAAAAACTTTATACAACGTGATTGGACAAATAATGATCATCCTTTTTAATTAATTTTTGGGCAATACGACACATATACATATATGTATTAAAATTGATTATCCTTGATCGTTATCTCAGCTTCTGATAAATTTTGGAAAAACAAGTTTTCGTGAACGGTATTCTATTTAGGAATTAAAGAGAAGTGAATCCACCACACACGTACTCACAATTGATGTCAGAGCCGTGAGTATAATGTGAGCTCAGTTTTTGAACGTTGAAAATTCTTTTTCCTTGAAAAACCCCTAAAGCGCCGGTGATTCAGATTTATTAAAAAATTTGTTTGACATCAAGAACTAGTTTAGTTTATTAAATGTGTTCCCTTCATGAGGAGCCAGCTTAGCATCAGAGCATAGAATATTTTCGGCTTCTTGAATTTTGGATTCAATCCATTTTGAAAGTGGAAGAGATTTCTTTCGGCTCCATTCCACTTTATTGACCTGCGGGTACTTCGGCTACCGTACGGCGGATGGCGCGCGCGAGTAACGCTCTCGTTTACCAGCCGTCCGTTCTAGCTTATAACCGTCCCGTTTCATTCCATTCTTTCGTTCTCGCCGGCGTATATGGCCGATGAGTCCCGGAACGAAACGCATAGTGAACTATGTGATCCGACAACAGGGCGGATCCATAGTTCCTATAGACTTTATCTTTGTTAATGTCTTGTAGGCGATATTTCCTTTAATGTTTTACTTTGTTATTGATTGAAACATGCCACTTAATTCGGAAAATGATTTTCAATGTTTTTCAATAACAAAAGATATCAGAATACACGAATAGTATTCAACGGCGACTATTCCATTTTGTCTATTCGAGGAATATATTTTCTGTTGCGGAATCTTATGATTTCAATAGAGAAAAAAATTCACTAAATGTGCTCAATTGTTTGGTAGCACTCGTTTATTAATGTTTCAAAGTTTATAATACAAACATCTTTACGTAAAATTTCGTTTTGTCTGAAGGTCGAACACAATCTTTTTGGGGTAATATGGGAACATTTTAATATCACGGTGAATATGACATATTTGGCAATATCACTTTGGACGGATTTGGAGGTGAACGATTGCGATATCTTTTTTGGCAAAGAACAGGCCCGGTATCAGATACTCATGGATCAAACGATTCCTTATATTTACGATAGCACATTTTGGTTTGTTCCTGATGAGGAAATATCTATTGGGATGTACCCTTTCCGTTTATTCAAAAAGCAAACTTGGGCGTCTTTTATTATCACGCTGATAAGCATATCCATAATTTGGACCATTATTGATGCTGTTGTAGAAAGTATCGTGGAGAAAACTGCGATTATCCATCGCATTCTTTCTCTTCTAGCATTTTTTTTAGAGCAATCCAGAACATGGGCTACGAATACAATGTCTCAATTCCTAATACATTACATCGCCATCTATGCGGTTTTTTACATGAACGTCTTTTACAAGAGCAGATTCATAAATTTTTTGATGGAAATAAGATATGACCGCCGAATTAATTCATTGGAGGACATCGTGAATAGCCATTTGAAAATTGGCCTACCGATAGATGAAATGGCTGATGTACAGATAGAGGCCGTCGCAGAGGCTTTGGGAGATAATGGGAAAATAGAAAACTGTCACACTGTTCCGAGTTGCTGGTATAAATCGTTAATCACCCAAAGCGTAGCAGTTTTGCTTCCTAATTTGGAGGCTGAGCATTTACGACAAAGGAGTTCAAAAAAATGGGGCAAGTCATTACGTAGACTGAATCCGGCTTTTGCTTCTATTCGAATATCAGCTTACACTCGGAAAGGTCATCATATTTACGAATTTTTCAACAGAAATGTGGGTTACCTCTCGAAATTCGGTTTCGACAGACATGTTTACAAAGATTATGTGCAGAATGAAACACTGTCCAATACATTGGTTAAGTTGGATTTGGAAAAAACGAAGCCTTCATTTTATTTTTGGCTCATAGGTATTTCGCTTGGCGTAGTGTGTTTTTTTGTGGAAAAGAAATAATAAACCCATACGTCTGTATACGCCTATGGACAGAGTTGTTCCTAGGCCTTGCAAGCACATATTTAGCATAACTCTTGCGCTCTCTAGTAGTGTACATTGTACACTGTACAGTTTTGCGATTGGCGTTCGGTACTACCCAAGGTTGCTGCGCTACACTGATTTTACAAGCCCAATATGGCCCATTGATTGATATACTGTTTCATATACACAATTCCAATAGATGATTCGAAAAAGAAAAACAGTTTCACATCTTATTATTTTTCTTCTAGGATAGATAAAGTAAAAGTCATTGCAAATAATTTCGTTTTGTTTACTTATATAATGACGCTTCTGTTCAGAATATGTTTTTAGAAAGTACTCTTATATAAACTATAACATGATATTATTATAAAACCATATTATATCAATATTGCTAATGGAAAAAAGGAGAGGAGAAGACATCTTTCTCAATCGTCAACACAGGTATCGTCTGCTCCCATAAGGTTTTTCCGTATTCACAAACAGGAAAAAATCTCCTTTTACACTGCAAAATATTCAAAATAGTCAGCAGAAACGGTTCAAGCACTCTTACAATTTGTTCAAATCGGGGAAACCGCCCATCACAGCACGTCTCTCTGGGTCCCAGTCGCATTTTCCTCGATTGTTCATCGGTGAAGTGCAAAAACAGCCATCGTAATATAAGTACGATGTAAAGCGAAGTGACTCCTCGTAATATTTATAAGCCATGCTATGTGCACATACTCCTGCGGGATCCCATCCGCACGCCGGTTGTGACAAACCTCCATTTGGATAGAAATCAGCATGTCCGATGCTGTACTCGATCCCCGGTTTCACTGTACCTGAAATTAATTGCCCCTCAAAATTTCGCGAAATGGATGAGTGTTCATTATTTACCAGCGCTCGTATGAATAACTTCGACATAACCGGCATCAGATCTGTCGAGACGTTCGGTAGGTCCTGCCGATCCGAAACCAACTCCAGCTGGATCTAAACCTATGATTTGTCTCACACTTCGTCCATATGCTTGCACCTTTTTGCCAGCAAAACCAGCCACGTGTGCACCCAAGCTGTGACCGATGAGGACCTTGTCGGCGAACACGGTGTCATACGTCCACTCGAGTTGTAAGAGAAAATGCCCAACAGCATCTCCAACCGATGGGACGTACTTTTTAGTATCTACATAGTCTACCTCATTTGCATAGTAAGACCAATCAACAATGAAAACATTCACTAAATCCCTTCCTCTGACGAATGCTTTAGAAATATACTGACATACGTCACTGTCAAGACCATTTCGCCAGCCATGTATGATGAAGATCTTTGGCAAGCTAGGATTGAAGTGTTTACTACTTTTTAACTTGCTTAGTTCAAAATTATGAAGCTTAAAATAATCTTTATCATCGCTCAACACGAGAAAAAAACCTATTTTATTCGGTTCAGCGTAAGCCCGTCCTAATGAACTGGTTGTGTTGAATAAGGAGAAACTGTCGTTCATGGGTTTTTCATGACACCAAACTTAAAATGATATTAGAAATTATTAGAAATTTATGTTGAAAGATTACCTGACGTGATAATACACACTACAAATATCGTTTTAAACAACACCATTTTCAAAGGAAGATCAACTCAAAATCCTTCAGAAAACTGCGTAATATATACATATATATATACATATACCAAACGGAAAATGCAATCTACAGTTAATCTAGATAAAAAATAACCGATGTTTTTATTACATCGTAATTGGATCGGATAATGATCATCATTTTTAATTAATTTTTTGAAGATACGTCGCAATGTCAAATAATCGAGGGGAATTATTTTCCATGAACTTTATCCCAGTTTCTGACAATTCAGGAAAGGGATTCGATTTTGGAATGGTTTTATACACAACTAACTAAAAAGTGTTTAATCCACAAACATACTCTTCAATAATGCTATGGACAGCATAATGTAAGCTAAATTTCGTACATGTCCAATTTTGCTTGAAAATATATATGTTCAACTATTGGCAGGTCGCCTGATCAATTAAAAATTGTAAATGTATAAAGCGTTAACCTGCCGCGCACGGGTGACAAAAGTAATTTTACTAAATGTTATGTAAAATCGGTTCTGCTTTAAACTTATATCCAGCTCAAGTGTTTAAGTAAATTTCCTTTCTTAAACTGTTTCCTTATGATGCTATTTTTCCAAATTACTTATGAAAAATTAATTATGGATCCCGATAAGGTGTTACAATAATATACAAAGTCATCTTAGTCATCAGTTAGCGTTGATGAAAAATAAGATTACCCTTGAATTTCAAGTATTTTCAAATTGCGTCGCCAAAATAAAAAGTTTCAAGTGGATTTGGCTCATCAATTTTCGTGATTGAATTCGTATGGAAATCACGACACGTGTGGATTAGCTGTGTATATAATCTATGTTATTTATTTTTATTTTATTGGAGGACGAACTGATCAGACTGTAGTCCAGTCAATGAAGAAATTTCATGGAAAAAATTAATTACAGAACTGCTATAGAGCGTCCTAGGGGGTGGAGGTGCAGTTTAAAGTTCCGAAATCATACGTTTTCGCTTGTAGTTTTTAAACTATGGATTTTCTTGGAAATATCTTCAAATAAAAGTTTTAGATAACAGAAACACCTTCAACTTGAATTTGGTTTTGTTCCATTTGGGTTGAGGGTTAACAAGAAAACTGCAAAAAACTTCTCAAAATAGGCGTTTTTTTGCAAACGTGATATTTACGACGCCAAATTTTTCTTGATATTTTTCATCATTTTAAAATGAAGCTTTTATAGCATCAAATCAAACTGAATGAAAAAAACAATTGTAACATTCATCGTTCACGATATATAACAATTTGTTTATAAAAAACTACCTTTTTCACGACAAAACGTGCTAGTTGTCGGCAATGTTTTTCAATTTTTTTTGATTAATTATTATAGCTGAAGACCCATATTTTACTGTGCTGAAAAGTTTCAGACTAGGAGATGCGAAAAAGACCATTTTTTTCAACATTGAAAATAAGGTACATTTTTTCCATAAACAAATAGCCTCAGAAGGTTCATTGTGATCTTCAGAAATACCATTTTCTCGTTAATGAAAATTAGCATTGAGTTAAAGGGCTTGACGTTCCAAGAAATCTCATACTACTTTTTGAATTCGAGTTGCATTTTTTTTTCTTAAAAACATCACAGAGGCTTTATAAATAACAATTTAGGAATTAATTCTACTTCGTACTCTTCCCAATGAATTATATTTTATGTTGCTTCAGAGGAATATGAAATAAACTACGTTTTTGTGGGACAAAAAAGGATGAAAATTTGGACGGGTCGTCGCATTCTCGTCTTGCGGTCGATCGGGTCTTGGAGGGAATAGCAGTTCGGCGCGTATCGTAGTCGTGACTGCCTTCATAATCTTTGAGCGGTTGTTTTGGAAAACTTAATCCAAAATTACAAACAACAACCCACTCGAGTTTCAAATCAAAGTGCCGACTATGTCGACTGGACGGGATGAAATCCCCTCCATTCGGATTGAAGATGAGTGCAACGGAATCGAATCAACTTGTCACCTGTTTATTTGTATCAAAAACAGGCATATTGTCACTTTTTCTTTTAACATTACAAAATATAATTCATTAGGAAAAGTATGAACTTGAATTAATTCTGAAAATGTAGTTTTTACAGCCACTGTGAGGTTTTTTGAAAAAAAATGCGACTCGCGTTCAAAAAGTCGTACAAGACTACTTGGAGTGTCAAGTTCTTTATTACAATCCTTTTTTCCATTCGCGAGAAAATGAAATTTCTGAAGATCGAAATAAACTGTCTGAGGCTATTTGTTTATAAAAAAAAATGTACCTTATTTTCAATGTCGTCAAAAGTAGTCTTTTTCGCTTTTTCTAGTCTGAAAATTTTCATGAAAGTTAAATATGGGTCTTCAGCTATAATACTTAAATAAAAAAAATTGAAGGATATTGCAGACAACTAGCACGTTTCGTCGTGAAAAAGGCAGTTTTTTATAAACAAATTGCTATATCTCGTGAACGATGAACGTAATAATTTTTTCTTTGATTAACTTTGATTTGATGCTATAAAAGCTTCATTTTAAAATGAGGACAAATATCAAAAAAAATTACCGTACAGCAGATGGCGCGCGCGAGTAACGCTCTCGTTTACCAGCCGTCCGTTCTAGCTTATAACCGCCCCGTTTCATTTCATTCTTTCGTATATACGCATAGTGAACTATGTGATCCGACAACATGGCGGATCAATAGTTCCTATAGACTTTATCTTTGTTAATGTCTTATATGCGATATTTCCTTTAATGTTGTACTTTGTTATTGATTGAAACATGCCACTTGATTCGGAAAATGATTTTCAATGATTTTTTAATTACAAAAGATATCAGAATAGACGAATAGTATTCAACGGCGACTATTCCATTTTCTCTATTCGAGGAATATATTTTCTGTTGCGGAATCTTATGATTTCAGTAGAGGAAAAAATTCACTAAATGTGCTCGATTGTTTGGTAGCACTCATTTTTATATTATATATTATTATAAAATCATATTATATCAATATTGCTAATGAAAAAAAGGAGAGGAGACGACATCTTTCTCAATCGTCAACACACGTATCGTCTGCTCCCATAAGGTTTTTCCTTATTCACAAACAGGAAAAAATCTCCTTTTATACTGCAAAATATTCAAAATAGTTAGTAGAAACGGTTCAAGCACTCTTACAATTTGTTCAAATAGGGGAAACCGCCCATCACAGCACGTCTCTTTGGGTCCCAGTCGCATGTTCCTCGATTGTTCATCGGTGAAATGCAAGAACAGCTATCGTAATATAAGTACTTATTTGTTAAGAGTGACTCCTCGTAATATTTATAAGCCATGCTATGTGCACATGTTCCTGCGGGATCCCATCCGCACGCCGGTTGTGACAAACCTCCATTTGGATAGAAATCAGCATGTCCGATGCTGTACTCGATTCCCGGTTTCATGGTACCTGAAATTAATTACCTCCTCAAAATTTCGCGAAATGAGTGAGTGTTCATTATTTACCACCGCTCGTATGAATAACTTCGACATAATCCGCATCGGAGCTGTCGAGACGTTCGGTAGGTCCTGCCGATCCGAAACCAACTCCAGCTGGATCTAAACCTATGATTCGTCCGACACTTCGTCCATATATTTTCACCTTTTTGCCGGCAAAACCTGCCACGTGTGCACCCAAGCTGTGACCGATGAGGACCTTGTCGGCGAATATTCTGTCAAACGTCCTGTCGAGTTCTAAGAGAAAATGCCCAACAGCTTCTCCAACCACTGGGACGTATTTTTTAGTATCTATATAGTCTACCTCATTGGCATAGTAAGACCAATCAACAATGAAAACATTCACTAAATCCTTTCCTCTGACGAATGCTTTAGAAATATACTGACATACGTCACTGTCAAGACCATTTCGCCAGCCATGTATGATGAAAATTTTTGGCCAGGCCGGATTGAAGAATTTACTACCTTTTAACTTGCTTAGTTCAAAATTATAAAGCTTTAAATAATCTTTATTATCGCTCAACACGAGAAAAAAACCTATTTTATTGGTTTCAGCGTGAGCCCTTTCTGATAAACTAGTTGTGTTGAATAAGGGAAAACTATTGTTCATGGGTTTTTCATAACACCAACCTTGAAATGATTTTAGAAATTATTAAACATTTCTGTTGACAGTTTGTTTCAATTACCTGAGGTGATAATACACACTGCAAATATCGTAAAAAATTCACTTCAAACAACAGCATTTTCAAGAAGAAATTTTCAGAGCAACTCAAAATTCTTCAAAAACCTGCACAATATATATACCCAAATGCAATCTACAGTTAATCTAGATTAAAAAAAAACCGATGTTTTTATTACATCGTAATTGGATCGGATAATGATCATCATTTTCAATTAATTTTTTGAAGATAAGTCGCAGTGTCAAATAATCAAGGGAAATTATTTTCCATCAACTTTATCCCAGTTTCTGACAATTCAGGATAGAGCATGCTTTTGGGGAAGGGATTCGGTTTTGGAACGCTACTTGCTAAAAAGTGTTCAATCCACAAACATACTCTTTAATAATCCTATAGACAGGAGAATAATGTAAACTAAATTTTTGATCAATGACTTAGAAACGGTTACTCGTACATGTCCAATATAAATTTTGCTTAAAAACTATTGGTATGTCGCCTGATCAATAAAGAATTGTAAATCTATAAAGCGTTAGGCTGGCGCGCACGGGTGACTTTTGTCACCGTGGCAAAGTAATTTTACCAAATGTTATGTGCAATCGGTTCTGCTTTAAACTTACATCCAGCTCAGGTGTTTAAGTAAATTTCCTTTCTTAAACTGTTTTCTAATAGCTTATGAAAAACTAATTTACAAAATTAATTATCGATCCCGATAAGGTATTACAGTAATATACAAAGTCACCTTAGTCATCAGTTAGCGTTGATGAAAAACAAGATTACCCTCGAATTTCAAGTAATTAGACATTTTCAAATTGCGTCGCGAAAATAGAAAGTTTCAAGTGGATTTTGCTCATCAATTTTCGTGATTAAATTCGTATGGAAATCACGACACGTGTGGATTAGCTCTGTTTATAATCTATGTTATTTATTTTTATTTTATTGGATGACGAACTGATCAAAATGGTATCTTGAAGTCAGTTACGCGTTACTGAAATAAAACCAACAATATTTTTACAAATTATTTATTCATTGATTGATACAAAGAAGACTTGTAACAATAACATCTGTTCAAAGAGGTCCGAGAGACCTTATTTAATGATTAAAAAACTTTTTTAATTAACGTTCAATAACTGTACCACGGATTGTATGGGCTTATGGGTAGGTTCAATTCAGGAGTATGCGCGTACGATGATTGAAGGCTTATTTTATGCACCGTAGCTTTATACTTTGTAGCCATCAGTACTAGATATATGGTTTGCAAGCAGGACAGAGACACGAGACTCAACTCAGTAGTAAACAGCGGCTGCAGCTGGCGGTACGTGCGCAGCGCATATAGAAGCATTGTGCTGTGCAATCAGAAAGAGACAGAATTTCTCTGTTTCTCATTCCTAGAAAGAGACGGTGCGCGGCTGCTGCGTCCGTTTTTTGCTTCATTCGATTACATAGCGCGGTACTCACTACGTCACTCCTATACAAATCGTCGTTCTCTTATCTTGGCACGCACAGAACACGAATTTGACAGTTAAAAGCTGGGTACATCTGTCTTGCCAATATGATAAAATTTAATAATTCGTGAAAGTGATAATTACGTTATTCGGCATTTAGTGCTCTTTTTACGTTCTAATACAGTCAGAAACTAATATACCCGAGTGCTATTAATTAATGTTACGCATCTAACTCGCGAAATTCGGAATATATTAACTAATTATTTTTCGTTAGGTTGGTTCAACTGAAGCTTCTGAATAACTTTTTTGCCATCATTCTTACTTAATAACGTATATTTGAGCTCAGAGTTTTCATAATAGCTTCAAAAAGTGAAAATTCATCATATTTTATATCCATATTGGTGATTTGCTACGAAAACTTTGATTACAAAATATGCGCATAACCTCAAATAATAAAAGATTCTCTTCCTGTTCCATTGAATTGCTTCGCTTTTTTAGGCTGCTGGCTAACAGAAATTGTACACGGAAACTGAGATATCATTCTATTTATCGAAAAAATGAATACAAATCAGTTATTTTTTATGTTAACTGTTTAGTGCTACATTATTCCACCAGAATCAGTTTCTAGAAAACGTTTCACTGCAGGTGGACTCCCGGCTTAAACTTGTAATTACCGCACATCGACGACGACCCTTTTTTTCTGCTTCATTTTGAAGTCCAATGATCGAATAATTCAATAGTCTCTAGTTACTAAATCTTCCACGAATTCGTTTAACACTTAAGTACAATGAGCACTTGATACCAAAATACCACTTCAGAATTATGTACTATGAACGATCAATTATTAGAAACACATCTAATTGTAAGTTTTGTAATCCAAAAAATATCCACTTCAAATAATCAACGTCTTTTATAACAGCGTCAATTTAAAACTGGAGTTGACGGTTGACGTTTTATTCTTATATCTGTCTACGAATAACACAGACTTGACAATTTAATACATTTTAGCTTTATGAGGTTGGCATTACCAACGTACCCAGGTCCAAATAACGGCCTGACCTTGGCTATGGAGTGTCGTACCCCTGGCGCGGTTTACGGAGTTGACTCACCTTTCTCTAGCCTCCTTGATGGTTTGATACGACGATATAACCAACAAGAAATGACGTGACACATTGTCAAATATCACAGAAAAATAGGCTGATCCCCATTCAATCGTCATAAGGATCGAGAATGGATTTGGGCGCATACTCAAAATGCAACAAAGCATTAGTCTCCGGATTTAGATTTGAATGAACTCTTGGTGGCTGACCAGTCTTTAGTTTTCACTATTTTTGAGGAATTATTTATCATTGTCTTCTAGATCGGACACAGTTTTCACTGAGTTCGCGTGTATGGGGTTTTACAGTACCAGGATAAAAAGGACGAGGTATTGCAGTAAAGTGTAAAAGTGTTACGTTTTTTGCCATATATTCAAATTTAATAACTGTCTCCAACATTAATTGAAAAATTGATCAACAATTATATTTTCACAATACAAATCTATACGTAAAGTTATCAAATTGACAAAATAAAAAATACACTTAACACTTTGGGAACACAAATTTTTCTATAAGGAAAACTATTAATGCCAGAGCATTGCATATAAGCAAAATCGAAACCGCTATAAGAAAGTCCATCACTGTTAAAACGGTTTTAGTTTCTTCATTTTTAACAATGGCCTTCCGGTCAAATTTCTGAAATATGAAGGACACAAAACCATGGCTTCGTAGTCTATCGATATAGTTTTGGATTCGAGGTACCAAAGGATGTCCCCGTAAACCATTCAAACCGGCCATAGATTTCACGACTAGTGGTTCGAGAAGTTGAAAAGGGAAATCAACATCATCTTCCGACATCCTAATTGCCAAATATTTGATAGTTGAAACTGGTGCAAAGAAAACTAGTTTCTTCCATATAAGTCCATCTGTTCCTTCGAAAATATTTGAAAATTGGACGTAATGAGATTTAGAATATTCTTGCAAACTTGGATATAGATTGAACAAAGTTTCATTTTCATTAAAAGTATAAGTAACATACATATCATGTTTGAATACATCTTGCATATTACGAATTTTTTGCGGCGCTATTGGTTTGGTTAAGATTAAATAAGTGTATTCTGCAAGAAACACTTGACTCATTATAAATGTGGAAAGCAGAACAATACTCCAGTATATGAATGACGATAAAGTTTTGACTACCAACTTGCTTGGGATCTGGCCAATGATCAGAAAAATGACAACTTGGAGAGATATCTTAGCAAAATTCAAAACAATGTTGATAAACCTGAACATCGTGATTATTTTTCCCAACAATGAAAACCCTAAAATACAAAAGAATGAAATCAGTAAACTTAAGTAGAACTTTGCTGAGAATGACGTCGCGATATATTTCCATTTCGGAATATTTCGCATTTTTGGAATGAACCAAGATCTATAAACGTCATGCATTATCGGAATATAATCGATTGCAGACGAATAATACTTTAACAGAGCGGATTTGAAACTGCACTCGTTCTCGTTCAGAAAGAGATCATCATCCCCATTATAATTGGCAACTCCACTCATTTTATAATAATCGATTGAAATATTCAGACCTTTAGCCACGAGGTGCAGTATTTCTGCATTTGACCCTTGACGTATTCCACACGTCGCAGATGGACAAATGAAATATGGTGGCCAATTTTCCAAGCAAATGCTTACCTTCGACTTACTAATGTTTCTTTTCTGATTTTTAATTTCGACTTTGTCGCACGTTGAATTTACTTCATTCAAAATGACCGACTCATCCCAGTCGATTCGCAGATAGTCCGTTATAAACCTTGAATTAACCCATCTTGTGATCTCTTCTTCAGTGCCACCGAAAAAGATGAACAGTGCTTCTGGGTTGAATTTTGAAAAAGATCCGATCTTCTTGAAGAACAGTTCGATGGACACTTTATTTAGATCACAAACGTAGATGTCCGTTTTTCTTTGGGAATAAACATCCCTAATGTCTGTTGGTAAATCGAATCGAATCGTTGGATATTCGAAAATAAATTGCGTGTTCACTGATGACACGGTGAGGGTGTTGTTCAATCTGTACAACTTGATGATAAAATTCATGCAATGCATGAGTCTTGCAAATTTCATTTGTTCAAAATTTTTCCCGAATTTCATGGTATTGTTCGAAGAGCACTCTTTCACGTATTACATACGATATCTGTTTTGCTCTTTGGTGATTTGTCACGAAAATGATTTATTATGTTTGATTGAAACATAATGTTAACAAATGCAGCTTTTACGATATCTATCAGACGAACCCTCTCATTACATCGGATCAATAAACGAACGATATAAAATGTTCATTGTCTTCCTGAAACTGAAAATTTTAGGATAACGTTGGATAGCTCCTCGTTGGGCCTCATGACGCTAACCAACGGATAAAGTATCTGAAAGCAATTATCTGATGCCTACATTCCATGTAACATAGACCTTTCGTAACCTTTAGATAGTTCTCCTACGGCTGAATTTGCTTACATTTTGGGATGAATCAAATCATAAAAATATATTCCTTATCAAAAATAAAAATTAAATCAAATCTATTCAAAGTATTGTTTGTATCGAAGGAAATTCCATTCAGATGAGTAAACAGCAAATTGTAGAAATTTAAGTCTCATAGCAATTCCTTTCCATTGATTATAGATTCGTACCGTGATTTTCTGCTCATGAAATAATTCTCAAGGAAACTTGTAAACAGGAAATGTTCAGGTGTGGAATTAGATCTATTCAAACGGCGATTGCATTAAACACATTTGTAATCAAGCAATGAATTGTTTTTTCTTGAATTAATTTTCATTTTAACCCAACAATCTTATTTGCGTCATCGAGATATACTTGATAAATATCGAAAAAATCAAAACGTTTTCCAAAAAGCGAAGTCGTCTCTGAATCGTCGCTACATTTCTGCGAATTTCATTGTATTCAAATAAATTTGAAATTTCTTTCTAAACAGGCAAAAAATTGCAAATGCAATATAAGTGACTAGGGTGTGTTCTTTGAACAATCTATTCTTCCGATCGTGCAAGGTTTCAACAGTTTTTTGTCGGGATTAGAATTAGAACATTCTAGTGATCTGAACAATGTCGCCACAATCTGAACAGAATGACAAAGATGAAAAAATTTGCGACTCATCCACTCTTATGGGGAAAATGTTAGCGCATCCATCACCTGGAGATGAAATATGCATTACAGGTCAGTATCACAGAAAACAGAAATTTTTGAATCACCTTTGCATCTCTGAAGGATTGTCGGGTGTTTTTCCTAATTCGAAGAACGTTTCTCATTATCGCGATAACCTCATGGATAAAGTTGATATGGTGGACGATGATTTTCGACGATGGAAACCTGTTCATCCTGAAATACCACAGCGTACTGGGAAAATTTACGACATTGAGAAGTTTGATGCTGGTTTTTTTGGTGAGTGAAATCCATAATTGCGATTCTTTCTAATTAAATCATCTTTACTGTTGCCGTAGTCAGGAAATGGTTGACAAACCTCTTTTGACTCGAATAAGTTGACTGAACCAAGAAACCGTTCATAATTCGCTTTTCGTTAAATTCCTCCAAAATACCTTTTCCTAACCACGAGCTTCACAGTTTGGTACCTGGGTGCTCCCAAATCTTCATCCAAACCGTGGATTGAAACTCAGCCAACCTTGTCCCTTCTGATCTGGGTGTAGCAACAACCTCAGTATCCAAATTAGATTCTTCACTTATATGCTGGAATCCAAATTAATACAAGACTCCTTCTACAGGTGTTCATCACCGACAGGCACACACTATGGATCCAATGTCCAGAATATTTTTAGAAAAAGCGATTGAAGCAATTATGGATGCTGGTGTGAATCCGGCAGAGCTAGAAGGTACCAGAACAGGTGTCTTCGTTGGTGTCTGCTTCGGCGAAAGTGAACGTGAAGTCTTCTTCAAATATCTCACTCCGCAGGTATTTGCGTTGACCGGGTACGTAAGGCAATATTTGTAAGTCTGAAACAAAGCAATCTGAACTTTGTATTTTCAGATGCATGCGGACAGTAATACCAACAAGGTTAAGTTATTACCTCAAACTCAAAGGACCATCCATCGTGACTGACACAGCATGTAGCAGTTCACTATACGCATTGGAAAACGCTTATGTTGCAATGCGAACTGGACTATGCGATATGGCAATAGTTGGTGGAGCCAACCTCTGTTTGCATCCGTTTGTTTCATTGCAATTTGCCAGGTGAGATTGGTTAAGGAGTCGAATGAAAGCTCTGAGCCGTAGGTTTCCAGATTGGGTGTCCTCAGTTTGGATGGATGTTGCAAGAGCTTCGACGCTAATGGTAACGGGTACTGTAGGTCAGAAGCAGTCAATTGCGTGTTCTTACAAAAAACCAAAGATGCTCGACGAATTTATTCAACCGTAATAGCTTCGTTAAGAAATCATCAAAGGCCACATTTTTATATCGTAGGTATTGCACGCCAAAACCAGTTGTGATGGGTATAAAGAGCAAGGAATAACATACCCTTCCGGAGAAATGCAAAAGCAACTTCTTCAAGAAGTTTACGACGAGTTAGATTTGGATCCATCCACGCTCAGCTTTTTGGAAGCCCACGGAACTGGTAAGGATCAAAAGTGACAATTCAAAAGTTGCTAATATAAAAACAGGAACAAAAGTTGGTGATCCTGAAGAAGTAACGGCAATCGATGAAGTATTTTGTGTTGGTAGAGAAACACCTCTTTTGATTGGCTCGGTGAAATCCAACATTGGTCATTCGGAGCCAGCGTCTGGATTATGCTCAGTTGCCAAGGTAAAACATTTCACCCTCAAAAATCGATCGATAAAGTAGAAAAGATTGGATTAACCAAATTTGACATAATTTCAGTGCATCATTGGAATGGAAGAGGGTATCATTCCTCCTAATCTTCATTACTCAAATCCAAGAGAAGGTGTTAAGGCACTAGAGGAGGGAAGAGTAAGTGTGGTTAGTGAGAAGACACCATTTCAGGACGATCGTGGACTAGTTGGTAGGACAATATTACTAAATCATCCTTTCATATCAAGCGGAGCATCATGTTTCAGGAATAAACAGTTTTGGTTTCGGCGGCAGCAACTGTCACGTTCTACTGAAATGGAATCCAAAAATCAAAGTCAATAGAGGCGAACCCGAAGATAACTTACCCAGATTGGTGGTTGTCAGTGGACGAGTACCAGAAGCTATTGAATCATTCGTTAATGATACGAAGTTCATGAAAATAGATGTTGAATATATACAGCTGTTACATGAAATTTTCAAGTTTGTATACATTTTTCCTGATATATATTGCTTAAGATATTGCTCAGACAGGACATTGAGGGACACTCTTATCGTGGATTTATTATCACATCGAAACAAGGCATACTTAAATCCTCTTCTAAGAGATATTCTGGTGAAGTACCTCCTTTGGTAATAGCATTTGGTAACTTGGGCGGAAATTGGGCCCACTGGATTGCAGCACTTACAGAGTTTTCCGTCTTTGTTGAAACGATCAATAAGTGAGTATCAGAAAGAAATTTTTATTCGGACTCCAAAAACTGTTTCAGAATACGAAATATATTGTTGACAAATAAGCTGAATCTAGATGACATTATTGAAGAATCGAATAGAACGGGGGTGGCATCAGAAACCTACACAATTCTTGGTAATGTGATAGTTCAAATCGGTATCGTAGAGATCTTAAAGCTCCTCAAACTCAAACCTGATGCGATTCTGGGTTATTCAATTGGCGAAATCGTATGTGGATACTTCTGTGACAGTTTGACATTGAAAGAGGCGATATTAGTGGCGCTCGAAATGAATGAACATATGAAGAAGCTCAACGAACCATCCACAACCATTGTTGTTGAGGGAGAAGTAGAAAAGGTGAATATAAGAAAATTTTGACAATTCAAGTATTAACAATTTATTTCAGATCAAAAAAATATTACCTTCAGATTTGGAGATTTTATGGAAAAATCGCAAAGATGTGGTGACAATATCTGGGGATCACCAAAAAATTGATAATTTAATGGATAAAATAGCGACTAGTGATGTCAAAGTGACCAAAATTAGTTCAAGTAATGTGACTCTCCATTCGAGACGTATATCAAAAATTGGTGAGTACTATAAAGCAGTTTCAGTTGATTTAAAAACAAATTTCAGAGAATATTCTCCTCCAAAAATTGCGAACAGTAATTCCTCAGCCAAAACGAAGATGTGACCAATGGATATCAGCATCGACTGAAAAAATAGCTTCTCCTGAATATTTTGTGAAAGCACTAATTGCGGAAATTTCTTTCGAGGATGCATGCGAACGAATAGGAAAGAGCCCAATTATTTTTGAAATAGGTTTTGGTGAACTATCCACCCTTCTAAAATACTCACTGCAGGGAAAACCGAAGACAATTAAATTCGAAGCGAATGAAGTTGGAAACGAATTTTTCCTGCAAAGAATCGGAAGGTAATATCAATAAATATAGCAATGGATTTCAGCTATTGATTTATATACAGATTGTACGAAGAAGGTCTCAACCCTCAAATTCAGCACCTCTACCCAAAGGTTTCTTATCCAGTGAGCAGAGGTACTCCAATGATTTCTCCAAAAATTTTATGGAACCATTCGCAAGATTGGAATTTACTTGTTTATAAAGATTCTGATTCTTTGAGAAGTGGAGAGAGGATGTTCGCTATCAGTTTAAGAGATGAAGATTGGCAGTTCACCAGTGGACACGTCGTTGACGGTTTGATCTGACACAAATTCACAATACTATCAAACAAAAAGTATGTTTTAGGACGCAACTTATTCCCAGCAACAGGTTACTTGAAATTGGTTTGGGAAACCTTGGGATTGTTTCACAGCATCACAGAAACAGAGATGATCGTAGTTTTCGACGACTGTCGCTTCATTCGGGCAACGCCAGTAGGCAGAGATCTTCAAGAGTTGACAATTACAATCCAGAGGAGAAGTGGACAATTTGAAGTGAGGTTGAGTGAAGTTTGAAACACATCTAGGACATTAAGATGAAAATTTTCAGATCGTTAATGGTGGAACTGTTGTTGTTACTGGTACTATTCGGAATGTGACCAGTGAGCAGAAGGAACAGGCAGATATTTTACCATCTGTTGATATAAATTCTACGAATATGAGTTTCAAAACGAAAGATATATACAAAGAATTGAGATTGAGGGGATATAATTACAAGTGAGTGCATCACAAAAGCTGAGGAGGCACCGAACGACACCATAAAACCAGATTGGATCACTTCGTTGTTTTCATGGTGGTCCTAGATGCCTCCTATTCTTCTTCTCAAACTCATGCGTTAGGGTTGTGGGCTTGATTGTATCTTCGTTATTCTTTGTTGTGGTTGTATCTTCAGTACCCTTTCTAATGGAAACAATAATTTTTCAGAGGCTTATTTAGAGGAGTACAAGAATGTAACAGCGAGGCAACGGTGGCACGCATAAAATGGGAAGGCAATTGGATCGCTTTTATGGATAATATGCTTCAAATTCAAATACTGCAAATAGATACAAGGTTACTTTATGTACCAACCGGAATTCAAAAGATGACCATCGACGCCAAATATCACCTGCAGTATGTGGAGTCGTTTGGAGAAGATCCTGTATTACCTGTGTACTTCCTGAAACACGCTGGTATTATAAGGTAGGTCTTCCCACATATCGGTGTCACCAACAAGCCAACCAAATGCAGTAAGAGTTGAAGAAAGTTGCTTATAGCAAGTTGGAGTGTGAGTACCACACCTCTTGCTGCTAAGAAACTTGAGCACTCAAAAAGTGGATGCTGCAGCGTCAACTAAATAAGAGTAAAGTAAAGTAATGGTAAACACATTATGCATTTGCAGATGTGGCGGAATCGAAATAAGTGGTCTCAAAGCAAGTTCCATACCAAGAAGGAAACAACGAGGGACTCCTGTTTTGGAGAAATACGTTTTCGTTCCCAATGAAACCGTATTAAGTTTGAAGGATGCCGTCCGTATTAACATGCAGATGGGATTAGAAAACCTACCAGGCGTAAAGGTTAGGACTAATAAAATGGTGGCATTCGTTTTATGGTTCAATTTCAACCATTAGGTGAAAGTGGTGGAACTGATTGACGAGGAAACCATTGAAAGCTCGGAACCTCTTGGTCCAACCATATTTGACGTTTTTGCGGATCTTCCTTTGATACAAGTTAGCGTCACCGTTCTATCGAAAGAAAAACTGGATTTGCCTAACGTGACGGTTGAAGATAAACAACTGAGAACCGAAAATGACTGCCATCTAGTTGTCGGCACAAACATTCTACAGAGAGCAATGGTGAGCAGATGTTCCACAAGTACAAGGAAAACCATAAAATTTGTTGCTAGGTTTTACAACAAGCATTCTCTGTTCTGAAAGATAAAGGATTCATTCTATCCAGAGAACGACTGGACTTTGATGTATCGCAAATGGACAAGCGAGATTTGGATGCTGTCAATATCCTAACCATTTATACACTGGAGAACGAAAAACTAGTTTATTTCCGCAAAGCGATCGAAGCTAAGGAATCGACAATTGTGAAGGTGTCTGAGAAAGATGAAGAGTTTCGTTGGTTATCTTCTGTCCAAACTGCGGTCCAAAAAGATGAAGACCTTATACTCTTCGCTCGAAACGAACCTTACAATGGTTTGCTTGGTTTTATAAATTGTCTGCGTAGGGAACCTGGAGGTTTGAACACTTTGGCTTAGAATTAAAATTTTTGACATTTTTTATTTAAGGTAACAAAGTTAGATGTTTTCTAATACTGGATGACGATTCTCCCGAATTCGACGTCGGACATCCATTTTATGCTGAACAACTTCGTAAGATTATGTCGATCAACATATACAAAAATGGTAGATGGGGAACTTATCGCCACTTAACGATGGAGGAAATAGAGGAAATTGAATCGGAGCATTGTTTTATAAATGCAACTGTTCGAGGTGATCTATCAAGTCTCAAATGGATTGAAGGAAGCTTGAATACAAATCAAATTCTTCCTCCAGAGAAGACATTGGTTCAGGTAGAATTGATGTAACCTTAATTACAATTTTCTGCTTTAGCTGGATTTTGTGTTCATGAATTCTACCATCTAATCTTAAACTATTGGCAGGTATATTACGCCTCAATAAACTTCCGAGATATAATGACTGCTTCCGGACGAATAAATGCCGATGTTATAACAATGGATCGGATGGAACAAGAATGTGTACAAGGTTTTGAGTTTGCAGGTCGTGAGTTGTCCACGTGAGTAAAATTTGGAGCTACATAATTTCTTTACTAATTATTTTTTCACAGTGGTCGAAGAGTCATGGGCATGGTTGTTCATGGTGCTCTAACCACAATGTTGGCAGCCGATGCTTACCTTCTCATCGATATTCCTGAAAAGTGGAGTATGGAAGAAGCGGCAACCGTTCCAGTCGTTTATGGTACTGTTATTCATGCTTTGTTGGAAATTGGGAAGATTAAAAAAGGATATTCCGTACTGATTCATTCTGGTTCTGGTGGTGTTGGTCAGGCTGGCATCAACTTTGCTCTTTCTATGGGATGTACCGTGTTTACCACAGTTGGTTCACCTGAGAAGCGTGAATTCCTCAAACAAATTTTCCCACAATTACAAGGTAAGACCACAACGAAGTTCAAGTATTCAAGTACCTTGAATCTAGAAAAGTTGGGTTACGCACAATCCAGATCTCAACAAATACTAAAATTTCAGATAGTCATATTGGAAATTCGAGAGACACAACCTTTGAACAAATGATAAAACAAATGACCAGAGGAAGAGGTGTGGATATAGTCCTCAATTCGCTAGCTGAAGACAAACAACTTGCCTCCATTAGGTGTCTTGCACGTGGCGGAAAATTCCTGGAGATTGGAAAATTCGATTTAGCTAGCAATAGTCTTTTACGGTTAAGACTACTAGAACGAGAATGCTCATTCCATGGAATAATGTTGGATCAATTTTTCACTGCTCATCCCTCGATAAAGAGAAAAGTTCATCAAATCCTGTCTAATGGTACTACCAATTATTTTCATGAGCGCACCATAACATTAAACCACATTGTAGGTGTACGGGATGGTTCGATCAGGCCACTCACATATACAGTTTTCAAAATGAACGAGATTGAGCAAGCTTTCCGTCATATGACAACCGGGAAGCATACAGGAAAAGTGATGATTCAAATCCGAAAAGAGGAAAAAGATAAGCATAATGAGATCAGAAACGTGTTGTATAAGGCCATACCGAGGTGAGCAATCACGTTTCTTCTTTATTTTTTGAATACTTTAGTGGATATAAAAATAAAAATCATTCTGCAGATTTAGTTGTGATCCTGAAAAATCATATGTTATCGTCGGAGGTTTGGGTGGCTTCGGTTTGGAGCTAGCTGATTGGCTAATACTTCGGGGTGCGCGACGAATAGTACTGTCATCTAGAAATGGGGTTCGGACTGGTTATCAACAATATAGAATCAGGTAAAGAAATTCAGAACTTCACTCAATTTTTACTCCTTCCAATAATGAGCTCTTGTGGAAGAAGAATCAATTAGGTGTTTCGGAATGCAGTATCTGGAACCCCTTTCGCTTGGACGCTTGGATTTGGTTCTTTCTTTAGTATGTGCTGAAGAAATGAAAAGACTAAACTTCTTCAAAATGAAATGATGAAAAGAGTAACATTTGTTTTATTTGCAGAATATGGAAATCCTATGGATGCTTTTGTGAGATTTCTACAGAGGACGTATTAACCTACGAGGGATGTCAAAAACTTATTGAGCAAGCCCAGGAATTAGGTCCTATTCAAAGTATATTCAATTTGGCAGTAGTTTTGAAGGATTCGCTACTTGAAAACCAGAATCCAGAGAGTTTTCGAATATCTCTAGGGTCGAAAGCTAAAGTTACTGAAAATTTGGACCGAGTAACGAGAAAACTATGTTCAAATCTGGGGTAATGACGTTGATTATTGAGTTAGGTATCTTGAAAATTCCATTTTAGGGATTTCGTTGTATTTTCCTCAGTTTCTTGTGGGCGAGGAAATGCTGGACAAACCAACTACGGAATGGCGAACTCGGTTATGGAAAGAATTTGCGAACGAAGAAAAGCCGATGGATTTCCAGCTCTGGCCATTCAATGGGGAGCAGTTGGAGATGTAAGTTTATCCATGGATTCCATACAACAGCTACCTCTGCATGATCAAGATAAACTTTTTCACTGAAAGAATCCAATAACCATCATCTTACTCTTGCTTAATTTTTGTAGCAGTGAATTGATCGACACTATAATGAACCATTTGATCATAATACATGTACTAAATTTGGTGAAATCTGTCATCCAGGTTGGTCTTGTTGCCGACATGATGGAAGAACATACCGAAATGGAAATTGGAGGAACACTACAACAAAGAATAACCAGTTGTCTCTCAGTAATGGATGTCTTCCTGAGGCAGGATAAAGCAACTATAGTTTCCAGTATGTTAGTGGCAGAAAAACGAGTTGGCAGTGCTGATAATATAGTCGATGCAGTAGCAAACATTTTGGGTGAATAGAATATATCAACAATGAAGATTTGGTTTATGAGACAGTTGTTGCCAGGTATCAAGAAACAAAGTGTATCACCGCACGCAACACTTTCCGAGCTTGGTATGGACTCTATGACAGCAGTTGAAATCAAGCAAACGCTAGAGAGAGAATTCGAAGTCTTCCTCACAGCTCAAGATATAAGAAGCATGACTTTTGCTAGGTAGGTGCGTCACCTCCGGTACGCCATTCATTCTTTTCATCCTCTCAAGACAAAAAAGCAATATCTTGATAATGAAACGTATTAAAGATTGCAGGAAATCCAGGATTCCAAAGAAAAAGAACGTGAATCAGGTAAATCGTCGGAACGAGTACCGAGAGGATTCGACCTTGTTTTAAGATATCTGGGCGATGAAAAGAATGCTGCTTTTCCATTGATAAGATTACCCAGTCTCGCCGAAGATGAATCTTCTGATACACCTTACCTCTTTTGTTTTCCTGGAATCGAAGGTTTTGCCCCATCACTCAAACCCGTCGTAGCAAATTTGAAAGCGAAAGTTTTTGGTTTACAGTACTCTTATAACAACCCGAAGAGTACCTACAAAGAGATGGCTAAGGATGCATACGAAGTGAATTTATGGTTACTAATATCTCCCGATGATTCATGTTCGACTTTGCAGGAAATCGTCCGTTACGTCCGTCCTTCTGATCCTATACATATCTTAACGTACTCGTGGGGTACTATAATAGGCTTTGAGACCTTGTCCATCTTGGAAACTCGAGGTTATCGAGGTACTATTACTTGTATTGATGGAGCACCGGATATGCTTGTCGAACTCAGTAAGCAACAACTCAAGTTAGATTCGGATGCAGAATTTGAAACAATAGTACTATGCCATCTGTTAGGGCTATATCTACCTTATGACATCATACTGAAGAACAGAGTAAGTTACCGGAGTTTGGTACTCTTCTTTATCAGCCATCCTGTTTCTAAGTATGAAGTTTAATTTTCCATGGAAAGTACTTCATACGCATGCATTACTTCTTCCATATGCAAAATTATTTTCTTTTTCAGGAGAAAATTTACAAATGTAATAATTTCGACGAACGTTTGCTTATTGTCAATAAAATCTCCGCTCACGATACCACCATCTCACCCCAGTACCAGAAAAAATTAGCCATCGGTTTCCTTACTCGTCTCAAAGAATTGCAAACTTATGATCCGGATTATCCTAAGATCGTTTCCCAAGTGAGACTTTACAAACCTTCAACTCTCAGTGTGCAAAATTTTGCTGAGGATTATAACTTATCGAGGTAAGTTTCTTATAACAATACGCAGGTGCTTAAAATATTTCCACGTATCCAACAGACTATGCGCTAATCTTGAAGAAGTGAAAACTTTCGATGGAAATCACATCACGATACTGAATAACACACACGTAGCAGAAGAGATCAATAGAAATATGGGGTTTTCCCCTGATATTGTAGAGATGACAGAGGAAAAGGAGGTAAACGGGGAAGATTCCAAAAATTGAGAAGACTTTAGAAATTCAATGTTGTGTAATAACTAGGTAACCTAACCTAACCTGACCTAACCTAATAAATTAAATGAGGATTATCAAATAAAATTTGCATATACTACTATAATGTGAGAAAAATTGAGAAATACACTGTACTGTGGTCATGTAATATTATGAAATCTACTAAATTTCGATTCTCAGTGCAAATATTCAATAAATGTAGTTGATATGTGCTATTTTTTCTCAAAAGGAGATTAAGAACGCATCTTTCGAACATTCAGAAAGAGTGTGATTATGGAATATACTGTTTTCATTATCTGAAAAATATTAATGATTCAAATTGTATAGTACCCAGAAATTTCTCACCCGAAGGAATAGTCCTAAGTCAACGATAGAAAAACGTCCAACGAACAGATACATAGATCTTGTTGACCTGATCATCATCATTAAGAGCATTTGTTTGGTTTTCTCTCCTCTTTCGTACCAATCACTGTGATAAATCGCTTCCGGTACAGTCTCACTCTGAAAGAAGTTTAAGTCGCAAAAAAATATTAAATTAATCAGTCCACCTCATCGATTAAAATTTGTCCGTGCCAATAAACAAGCCATAACTGGATAAAAACGTAATTTCCAGCAGCTAGACTCACACAATTCAAGGGGGTGATGAGGGGGTCGCTCTGAAAAAGTAGTTTGAATTATTTGATTCGTGTCAAAATTTTTGCGTACGATGAGTGCGCAAAGTGAATAGCCGGCTATTTGGGAGGAATGTAACAGAAAATCATAAAGGAATAAGTTTCTCATCATTGAGTTCAGTTCCTCGCATTCTCTGGAATTTGATAAACTCATTCCTTCAATTCGATTTCAGATTGCAAACTTACTCAAAAATGTTTTGATGTTCAGCCACACATTGCACTATAAGTTTACAGTGTTCCTCCTCTTCGTGTCCATCGTCACGACTCCTTATAAAACTTGTTCGTTTCTTCAAAACGTGCTTTAATATTTTCATTCGGAATATAAGATGAAATATAGGAATTAAAATTATGCAGTCAGTGGAAATCAGATTCAACATGAGGACCATGATGACAGGAATAAACAGTATATTTGTGAAGATATAATGACGAAATTTGTCGTAAGGTACCCAAAGCGTCATCGGAAATGTAAGCTCACAATCGCCCTGGCAGTCCACCATAACGTACTTAGCTATAGAAACTAAGGTACCCATTATTACAGCAATACAAACTCCGATTACACCAGATCTCAGGACTTTTATCATGAGATTCGTTCCAGCCGTGCATTTCGAATAAAAGTCGCGTATTTTTTGATCCGATTTCGTGATAGTATCCTCGTCTCGTTTAAATATTTTATTGAGCATCACTTGATATTTTTTGGTGCGAGATATGACGATTTTTATCAGACCTAAAAATGTTGTGAGGCTCGCGCTGCCATTGGTGCCCAAGGTGTCGATTTTGTGGAGAGGCGTGCGCAGAAATTCGATAGAGAAACTCACGAAAATTAGGAAGAGGGCTATTTGGATCATATACGAATACACAGTGAAAATTTTGGATTTTTTTTCTTTCCAAATACCGGAAACTAAGAGTATTTGACGTAATTGTACGAAGAGTTCGGTGTTCTTCATGTCGACGTCTACTGCGAATGCCAAATTCTAATTCGTTGTAAGGATAATACGAGATAATTATATTTAAAGTTTTGTTGGAGTTTGTCATTATGTTTAATTCATATTCTACGAAATTTCCTACACGAATGTAATGTGAATGTATTATTCATTCAAGATATAACTTCGGAAATCGAGAGCAGATTGAGTATCATTACCATTTGGATTAGTATATATGTTATGACAATTTCGCATTAAACTACGCATTTGGCAAATAAGGTGATGAAGTTTCTGTTCAGAATACGTCTGAAGAAAGTATTTTAAATTTTTAGATCGATCTTGACCAGCCGGTGGTCGTGCGGTACACTGAGTTTACCTTGACCTACCAGGTCGCGGGTTCGAATCCCGCTTCGGGGTTAGATATTTATGTGTGTCTACGGTGTACATGGCCTTTAGTTGCTGAGCACATATAAAGAGAAAAAAAATAGACCGATCTCTAATCTACCTTATATTAATGATGACATCATAATATTATTAAATCACATTATATCAATATTGCTAATAAAATAATATTTCCCAATCTTTAACATCTGTATAGTATACTCCCATAAAGATCTGCCTTATTCACAAACAGAAAAAACTCTCCTTTTTCACTACAAAATATTCAAAATAGTTAGCAGAAACGGTTCAAGTAATCTTACAATTTGCCCGAATGGAGGAAACCGCCCATCAGAGCCCGTCTCTTTGAGTCGTACTTGCATTTTCCGCTAGAATCCAGAGGTGAAATACAAAAACAACTATCGTATAATCCGTATGATGGAAAGAGGATTGACTCCTCGTAATATTTATAAGCCATGCTATGTGCACATTTTCCTATGGGATCCCATCCGCATGCCGGTTGTGACAAACCTCCATTTGGATAGAAATCAGCATGTCCGATGCTGCGCCTTATTCCCGGTTTCAGTGTACCTGAAATTAATTACCTCCTCAAAATTTCGCTAAATGACTGACTGTTCATTATTCACCACCGCTCGTATGAATAACTTCGACATAATCCGCATCGGAGCTGTCGAGACGTTCGTTAGGTCCTGCCGATTCGAAACCAACTCCAGCTGGATCCAAACCTATGATTTGTCTCACACCTCGTCCATATTCTTGCACCTTTTTGCCAGCAAAACCTGCCACGTGTGCACCCAAGCTGTGACCGATGAGGACCTTGTGGGAGAACACGGTGTCAAACGTCCACTCGAGTTGTAAGAGAAAATGCCCAACAGCATCTCCGACCGATGGGACGTACTTTTTGGTATCTATATAGTCTACCTCATTTGCATAATAAGACCAGTCAACAATGAAAACATTCACTAAAAACTTTTCTTTGATGAACGCTTTAGAAATCAACTGACCCACGTCACTGTCAAGACCATTTCGCCAGCCATGTATGATCAAAACCGTTGCAAAGCGAGGATTGAACGAGGTATTATTTTTTAACTTTCTCAGTTCAAAATTATAAAGCTTAAGATAATCTTTATCTTCGCTTAATACGAGGAAAAAACCTATTTTATTCGGTTCAGCGTAAGGCCGTCCTAATGAACTGGTTGTGTTGAATAAGGAGAAACTGTCGTTCGTGGGTTTTTCGTGACACCAAACTTAAAATGATTTTAGAAATTATTAGAAATTTGTGTTGAAAGATTACCTGATGTGATAATACACACTACAAATATCGTTTTAAACAACACCATTTTCAAAAGAAGATCAACTCAAAATCCTTCAGAAAACTGCGTATATATATATACATATACAAAACGGAAATTGCAATCTAAAATTAATTTAGATAAAAAAGTGACCGATGGTTTTAGAGCATCGTAAGTGGATTGGATAATCATTATCGTTTTTAATTAATTTTTTTAAGATACGTCGCAAAACAGAGGTATATCGATAATCGAGGGAAATTATTTTTCTTGAACTTTATCCCACATCCTGGAAGTTCAGGAAAGAGCATGCTTTGGGAAAGGGATCCTATTTTCGATCGGTTTTGTACGCTACTTACTAAAAAGCGGTTAACATAAATTTCGGTTGATTTAATTTATATTCGAAAATTTATTAGAAATTAGGAATATGAGGAATTTGGTATAGAGGAGATTAACCAAAACGATAAAGAAAAACACATTTCGTTCGAATGGATCTGTAGTCCAGTCAATAGAGAAATTTCCAGTGCTAAATAAAAAAAAATTAATTACAGGTGTGACCCAGTGGAAATCGTTTAGGGTTGTGAGTACAATATGAGGTTTCCATAAGGACTGCTATCGAGCGTCCCAGTGGGTGGGGGTGCAGTTCAAAGTTTTGAAACCGCACCTTTTCGCTCCTAGATTTTAAACTATTGATTTTGTTGAAAATATCTTCAAACAAATGTTTTAGATACTAACAATACCTTCACTCTGAATTCAGTTTCGTTCAATTTGGGTTGACGGTTTACAAGAAAACTCGAAAAAACTTCTCAAAATAGTCGTTTTTTGTAAACGTGATATTTATGACGTCAAATTTTTTTTGATATTTGTCATTATTTTAAAATGAAGCTCTTATAGCATCAAATTAAACTTGATGAAAAAAAAAATTATTACGTTCATCGTTCACGAGATATAGCAATTTGTTTATAAAAAACTGCCTTTTTCACGACGAAACGTGCTAGTTGTCGGCAATATTTTTCAATTTTTTTTTGTTAGAGTATCATAGCTGAAGACCCATATTTAACTTTTCTGGAAATTTTCAGACTAGAAAATGCGAGAAAGGCTACTTTTGACAACATTGAAAATAAGGTACATTTTTTTTTATAAACAAATAGCCTCCGACGGTTTATTTTGATCTTCAGAAATTTCATTTTCTCGCGAATGGAAAAAAGGATTGTAATAAAGAACTTGACACTCCAAGTAGTCTTGTACGACTTTTTGAAAGCGAGTTGCATTTTTTTACAAAAAACGTCACAGAGGCTGTAAAAACTACAATTTCAGAATTAATTCAAGTTCATACTTTTCCTAATGAATTATAATTATAATGTTTAAAGAAAAAGTGACAATATGCCTGTTTTTGATACAAATAAACAGGTGACAATTTGATTCAATTCCGTTGCACACTCATCTTCAATCCGAATGGAGGGGATTTCATCCCGTCCAGTCGACATAGTCGGCACTTGGCTTTGAAACTGGAGTAGGTTTTTGTCTGTAATTTTGGATTAAGTTTTCCAAAACAATCGTTCGAAGATTATGAAGGCAGTCACGACTACGATACGCGTCGAACTGCTATTCCCTCCAAGACCCCATCGACCGCAAGACGAGAATGCGACGACCCGTCCAAATTTTCATCCTTTTTTTCCTCACAAAAACGTAGTTTATTTCATATTCCTCTGAAGCAACATAAAATATAATTCATTGGGAAGAGTACGAAGTAGAATTGATTCCTAAATTGTTGTTTATAAAGCCACTGTGATGTTTTTAAGAAAAAAGAATGCAACTCGCATTCAAACAGTAGTAGAAGATTTCTTGGAACGTCAAGCCTTTTATTTCAATTCTAATTTTCATTCGCGAGAAAATGGTATTTCTGAAGATCGCAATGAACCTTCTGAGGCTATTTGTTTATGGAAAAAAATGTACCTTATTTTCAATGTTGAAAAAAATAGTCTTTTTCGCATTTCCTAATCTAAAACTTTTCAGCAGAGTAAAATATGGGTCTTCAGCTATAATAATTAATCAAAAAAAATTGAAAAACATTGCCGACAACTAGCACGTTTTGTCGTTTAAAAGGTACTTTTTTATAAACAAATTGTTATATATCGTGAACGATGAATGTTACAATTGTTTTTTCCATTCAGTTTGATTTGATGCTATAGGAGCTTCATTTTAAAATGATAAAAAATATCAAGAAAAATTTGGCGTCGTAAATATCACGTTTGCAAAAAACGCCTATTTTGAGAAGTTTTTTGCAGTTTTCTTGTTAACCGTCGAACCAAATGGAACGAAACCAAATTCAGATCGAAGGTATTCCTGTTATCTAAAACTTTTACTTGAAGATATTTCCAAGAAAACCCATAGTTTAAAAACTAGAAGCGAAAAGGTGTGATTTCGAAACTTTGAACTGCACCCCCACCCCCTAGGACGCTCGATAGCAGTCCTTATGGAAAACTCATGTTGTACTCACAATCCTAAACGATTTCCACTGGGTCACTACCTGTAATTAATTTTTTTTATTTAGCACTGGAAATTTCTCTATTGACTGGACTACAGGTCCATTCGAACGAAATGCGTTTTTTTCTATCGTTTTTGTTAATCTCCTCTATCCCAAATTCCTCATATTCCTAATTTCTAATAAATTTTCGAATATAAATTAAATCAACCGAAATTTATGTTAACCGGTTTTTAGTAAGTAGCGTACAAAACCTATCGAAAATAGGATCCCTTTCCCAAAGCATGCTCTTTCCTGAACTTTCAGGAAGTGGGATTAAGTTGAAGGAAAATAATTTCCCTCGATTATTGATATACCTCTGTTTTGCGACGTATCTTAAAAAAATTAATTAAAAATGACAATGATTATCCAATCCACTTACGATGATGTAAAACGATCGGTCACTTTATCTAAATTAATTTAAGATTGCATTTTACGTTTTGGATATGTATATATATGTATATATTACGCAGTTTTATGAAGGATTTTGAGTTGATCTTCCTTTGAAAATGGTGTTGTTTAAAACGATATTTGTAGTGTGTATTATCACGTCAGGTAATCTTTCAACACAAATTTCTAATAATTTCTTAAATCATTTTAAGTTTGGTGTCATGAAAACCCATGAACGACAGTTTCTCCTTATTCAACACAACCAGTTCATTAGGACGGCCTTACGCTGAACCGAATAAAATAGGTTTTTTTCTCGTATTAAGCGACAATAAAGATTATCTTAAGCTCTATAATTTTGAACTGAGTAAGTTAAAAAGTAGTAAATTATTCGAGCCTCGCTTTCCAACGGTTTTGATCATACATGGCTGGCGAAATGGTCTTGACAGTGACGTGGGTCAGTTGATTTCTAAAGCATTCATCAAAGAAAAGTATTTAGCGAATGTTTTCATCGTTGACTGGTCTTATTATGCAAATGAGGCAGACTACGTAGATACTAAAAAGTACGTCCCATCGGTTGGAGATGTTGTTGGGCATTTTCTCTTACAACTCGAGTGGACCTATGACACCGTGTTCTCCAAGGTCATTATTGGTCACAGCTTGGGTGCACACGTGGCAGGTTTTGCTGGCAAAAAGGTGCAAGAATATGGACGAGGTGTGAGACAAATCGTAGGTTTGGATCCAGCTGGAGTTGGTTTCGAATCGGCAGGACCTAACGAACGTCTCGACAGCTCCGATGCGGATTATGTCGAAGTTATTCATACGAGCGGTGGTAAATAATGAACACTCACTCATTTCGCGAAATTTTGAGGAGGTTATAAATTTCAGGTACACTGAAACCAGGAATAAGGCGCAGCATAGGACATGCCGATTTCTATCCAAATGGAGGTTTGTCACAACCGGCATGTGGATTGGATCCCGCAGGAATATGTGCACATAGCATGGCTTATAAATATTACGTGGAGTCAATTCTCTTTCCATCACACTCATACTACGACAGTTGTTTTTGTATTTCACCCATGGATTCTCAAGGAAAATGCAAGTGGGACTCAAAGAGACGGGCTCTGATGGGCGGTTTCCTCCATTCGGGCAAATTGTAAGATTACTTGAACCGTTTCTGCTAATTATTTTGAATATTTTGTAGTGAAAAAGGAGAATTTTTCCTGTTTGTGAATAAGGCAGATCCTTATGGGAGTAGACGATACATATGTTGAAGACTGGGAACTATTATTTTATTAGCAATATTGATATAATGTGATTTAATAATAATATGATGTCATAATTAATATAAGGTAGCTCTCTGCTTTCTTGATTACATTGATCAGCTCGGGGCTGCTGAATAAACTACGCATCGTTTTAAATAATCAAATCCACAATCAGTGAGGAAGTAAAAATTATTACGTTCATCGTTCACGAGATATAGCAATTTGTTTATAAAAACTGCCTTTTCACGACGAAACGTGCTAGTTGTCGGCAATATTTTTCAATTTTTTTTTGTTAGAGTATCATAGCTGAAGACCCATATTTAACTTTTCTGGAAATTTTCAGACTAGAAAATGCGAGAAAGGCTACTTTTGACAACATTGAAAATAAGGTACATTTTTTTTTATAAACAAATAGCCTCCGACGGTTTATTTTGATCTTCAGAAATTTCATTTTCTCGCGAATGGAAAAAAGGATTGTAATAAAGAACTTGACACTCCAAGTAGTCTTGTACGACTTTTTGAAAGCGAGTTGCATTTTTTTACAAAAAACGTCACAGAGGCTGTAAAAACTACAATTTCAGAATTAATTCAAGTTCATACTTTTCCTAATGAATTATAATTATAATGTTTAAAGAAAAAGTGACAATATGCCTGTTTTTGATACAAATAAACAGGTGACAATTTGATTCGATTCCGTTGCACACTCATCTTCAATCCAAATGGAGGGGATTTCATCCCGTCCAGTCGACACAGTCGGCACTTTGCTTTGAAACTCGAGTGGGTTGTTGTTTGTAATTTTGGATTAAGTTTTCCAAAACAATCGCTCGAAGATTATGAAGGCACTCAAGACTACGATACGCGCCGAACTGCTATTCCCTCCAAGACCCCATCGACCGCAAGACGAGAATGCGACGACCCGTCCAAATTTTCATCCTTTTTTTCCTCACAAAAACGTAGTTTATTTCATATTCCTCTGAAGCAACATAAAATATAATTCATTGGGAAGAGTATAAAGTTGAATTAATTCCTAAATTGTTGTTTATAAAGCTAATGTGATGTTTTTTAAAAAAAATGCAACTCGCATTCAAAAAGTAGTAGAAGATTTCTTGAAACGTCAATCCCTTTAACTGAATGCTAATTTTCATTCGCGAGAAAATGGTATTTCTGAAGATCGCAATGAACCTTCTGAGGCTATTTGTTTATGGAAAAAAATGTACCTTATTTTCAATGTTGAAAAAAATTGTCTTTTTCGCATTTCCTAGTCTGAAACTTTTCAGCAGAGTAAAATATGGGTCTTCAGCTATAATAATTAATCAAAAAAAATTGAAAAACATTGCCGACAACTAGCACGTTTTGTCGTTAAAAAGGTACTTTTTTATAAACAAATTGTTATATATCGTGAACGATGAACGCTACAATTGTTTTTTTCATTCAGTTTGATTTGATGCTATAAAAGCTTCATTTTAAAATGATAAAGAATATCAAAAAAAATTTGGCGTCGTAAATATCACGTTTGCAAAAAACGTGTATTTTGAGAAATTTTTTGCAGTTTTCTTGTTAACCGTCAACCCAAATGGAACGAAACCAAATTCAGATCGAAGGTATTTCTGTTATCTAAAACTTTTACTTGAAGATATTTCCAAGAAAACCCATAGTTTAAAAACTAGAAGCGAAAAGGTGTGATTTCGAAACTTTGAACTGCACCCCCACCCCCTAGGACGCTCGATAGCAGTCCTTATGGAAAACTCATGTTGTACTCACAATCCTAAACGATTTCCACTGGGTCACTACCTGTAATTAATTTTTTTTATTTAGCACTGGAAATTTCTCTATTGACTGGACTACAGGTCCATTCGAACGAAATGCGTTTTTTTCTATCGTTTTTGTTAATCTCCTCTATCCCAAATTCCTCATATTCCTAATTTCTAATAAATTTTCGAATATAAATTAAATCAACCGAAATTTATGTTAACCGGTTTTTAGTAAGTAGCGTACAAAACCTATCGAAAATAGGATCCCTTTCCCAAAGCATGCTCTTTCCTGAACTTTCAGGAAGTGGGATTAAGTTGAAGGAAAATAATTTCCCTCGATTATTGATATACCTCTGTTTTGCGACGTATCTTAAAAAAATTAATTAAAAATGACAATGATTATCCAATCCACTTACGATGATGTAAAACGATCGGTCACTTTATCTAAATTAATTTAAGATTGCATTTTACGTTTTGGATATGTATATATATGTATATATTACGCAGTTTTATGAAGGATTTTGAGTTGATCTTCCTTTGAAAATGGTGTTGTTTAAAACGATATTTGTAGTGTGTATTATCACGTCAGGTAATCTTTCAACACAAATTTCTAATAATTTCTTAAATCATTTTAAGTTTGGTGTCATGAAAAACCCATGAACGACAGTTTCTCCTTATTCAACACAACCAGTTCATTAGGACGGCCTTACGCTGAACCGAATAAAATAGGTTTTTTTCTCGTATTAAGCGACAATAAAGATTATCTTAAGCTCTATAATTTTGAACTGAGTAAGTTAAAAAGTAGTAAATTATTCGAGCCTCGCTTTCCAACGGTTTTGATCATACATGGCTGGCGAAATGGTCTTGACAGTGACGTGGGTCAGTTGATTTCTAAAGCATTCATCAAAGAAAAGTATTTAGCGAATGTTTTCATCGTTGACTGGTCTTATTATGCAAATGAGGCAGACTACGTAGATACTAAAAAGTACGTCCCATCGGTTGGAGATGTTGTTGGGCATTTTCTCTTACAACTCGAGTGGACCTATGACACCGTGTTCTCCAAGGTCATTATTGGTCACAGCTTGGGTGCACACGTGGCAGGTTTTGCTGGCAAAAAGGTGCAAGAATATGGACGAGGTGTGAGACAAATCGTAGGTTTGGATCCAGCTGGAGTTGGTTTCGAATCGGCAGGACCTAACGAACGTCTCGACAGCTCCGATGCGGATTATGTCGAAGTTATTCATACGAGCGGTGGTAAATAATGAACACTCACTCATTTCGCGAAATTTTGAGGAGGTTATAAATTTCAGGTACACTGAAACCAGGAATAAGGCGCAGCATAGGACATGCCGATTTCTATCCAAATGGAGGTTTGTCACAACCGGCATGTGGATTGGATCCCGCAGGAATATGTGCACATAGCATGGCTTATAAATATTACGTGGAGTCAATTCTCTTTCCATCACACTCATACTACGACAGTTGTTTTTGTATTTCACCCATGGATTCTCAAGGAAAATGCAAGTGGGACTCAAAGAGACGGGCTCTGATGGGCGGTTTCCTCCATTCGGGCAAATTGTAAGATTACTTGAACCGTTTCTGCTAATTATTTTGAATATTTTGTAGTGAAAAAGGAGAATTTTTCCTGTTTGTGAATAAGGCAGATCCTTATGGGAGTAGACGATACATATGTTGAAGACTGGGAACTATTATTTTATTAGCAATATTGATATAATGTGATTTAATAATAATATGATGTCATAATTAATATAAGGTAGCTCTCTGCTTTCTTGATTACATTGATCAGCTCGGGGCTGCTGAATAAACTACGCATCGTTTTAAATAATCAAATCCACAATCAGTGAGGAAGTCAACAGAATCATTTTGTTTATTATTCCTTTATGTCTTCAATTTAAGAGGAAAATATTATCGTTGAGTTCCAAGTAACTAATGACACTATGGAAAATCTGAGTCATGCATAATATCATCTTTCACGCATTGATTTTTGTTAATTTTGATACTACAAATTCAAAGAAGCACTGATTGGACGATGTCTACTGTAACTTGGAGTCGCTCCAGTAATTATTCATTTGGGAGATATAACTTAGAATCCAGTACTACTGGATTACTACTGCGTAATTACGTTTTGAAGTACCTGATTTTTTATGTATCAAATAGAATACCGATTAAAGGTTGACTCGCATCGAATTTAATGCGATTGTAATGAGTTACGTCACTTGTTATACAATCATCGATCCTTCGCAATATATTTTGGGATCTTCAATTGCCGTACCACGAAACATATTTAATTCAATAAACAAGTCTTTAAAAAGAAACAAGTTCGCAAGTGTAAATGATTTAGTCTTCGCGAAGAACCGAAAAGAACGAGTTCAACATTATGGAACACTCCCGTCTATATTTGTTAACATTTCTTGTTTCCATTGCTGCCTTTGTAAATGTTAGTGGACACTCTTATCATCTGGGTGGTTGTCCGGATGTGGAACCCCAAAGGTCTTTCGACATGAAAAAGGTAAATATCGAATGTTTGTGTGAATTGTTATATTTTTCCCTTCATCGGCAGATGTTGGGCATTTGGTTCGCTATCGAAAAAACAGACACGGCAAGCAGTTGCGTTGTTTACAACTTTACAAAAACGGATGAGCCGCTCGAATATGAGCTGATTCAGACTAGTCAACATGTCATTTTGCAATACGCCCCAGGAACTAATATTTACAAATACACCGGACGATTGACAGTTCCTGAGTCTAGCATGCCGGCCAGGATGAGAGTGAAATTCCCTCTAAGTAAGTTAACCCACGTTAATCCAATTAAAGTTATGTTTTAATAAAATCAATACTTCCATAGACGTTGGTTCAGCTGAATTCACAGTGATTTCCACGGACTATGATACCTATGCCTTAATTTACACTTGTCAAAAGCTTGCTTTTGCCAACAGACAATCTGCAACAATTCTGTCGCGGGACAAAACCATTGAAAAGGAATATATTGTGAAGGTACAAGAATTTGAATTTATATTTAATAACCAAATGGAATGTAAACAAATCAGTCCTTTCACTATTTGTTGTTTCAGCTTCGCGATATGCTATCTGAGAACGAAATTGATCCCCATGACCTTTCGATCGTGAACCAGAGTAACTGCCCGAAACCAAGTAGTCAAACCCGCATAATTAATATCGATGATGAAACTTTATCAGCTAAAACGGCGGGGAATGTGATTAGAGGGGCTGGAAATGCCTTGGCCAAGGGTGCAGAATACGCCGTCCACGGTGTGGGAACTTTAGTTGACAAAGTCCGTCATTCCGATGATAAGAAACCGGAGAAGTAGATTCCAAATTTTTTTTTTTTACTGATAATACGAACTTATGTTGATTGTTTTTAATTAAACGACTATTTAATATTGATTTATCTCTGTCCTTCCCGTAAAACCCAATTTCGCACTGTTCCTGGAAATATTTCGTTCACTTATAATTGCGATCCGATTGAAATATTTTATCGGCAAACGAAGTTCAAAAGTACAAATTTGCTTCGATCAATTTCGTCGATTACATACTTGGAGTTCAATGCAACATGTATCGCTTCCTTTCATTGTACTTTTTCATTTCGATTTATTTTATTCACGCATCATCTTACAGTTACCAAATGGGTCACTGTCCGAAAATCAAATCCGTTGAAAAATTCAATATGACAAAGGTGAGTTTTGTATTTTCCTCCTGGTTGATATAAAACATGAAAAGCTTGAGATGTGCATGCAAGTATTCCTCAAAACTGCTTCATATATGCATGTACAGTACCGAGTCATTCGGGTTACAGTCAAAAGGCAAAATTGAGATAATAAGAGAATGCCAAAACTGGCAGATTTCCTCGGAATCTGCCTATGGACTTTGAGTAAAAAAAATTTCAAGGCTGGACCTTCATACTATGAATGAATTTGGGCAAAATTGGATGTCCATAGCAACTTTCCGTTTCAGTCAAGAAAATGAAATAGTAATGACGTGGTCACCTTATCATGAAGTCATCTACAGATCTACGGTTGTCTAGACGTATATAGTGATCAAAGAGCAAATGCCATTATATAAAATTCAACATATTTTCATACACTTTGTAGTTTGCAGGATTATGGTACGCCATTGAAGCCAACGATGATGCCTTATCTTGTGTGCAATTCGCCTTCAGAAAAAATAATTCTTCATCCAAAATGAAGATATATGAAACTGGTAACTTTCAAAGGATGAATATAGTGCAATATTATTTTGTAAGAAGTGGTAAACTGAAAGTTCTAGATGATACTGATCCTGCGGACATGAAAGTCAAATGGCATTGGAGTAAGATCATTTATCCCATATTGTTCTCGTGTTTCCCGTGCCTCTAAAAACTACTATCAATTGTATCTCATCTTCTGTCGTCAACAATTTTAAACGATATTAATTTTCAGGTAGTCGTTCTGAAAATATGGTGATCTTCGACACCGACTATTATAACTATGCTGGGATCTTTTTATGTTCCACTGCTCTTCTTACATCAAAAACTAGGATATTTGTGCTTTCAAGAAACATAACTTTAGATGAAAAATACATTGATAAAGTAAGTACTTTTCTTACAAAATATTAACTTATGTATTGAAATTGGGTATATGATGTTGACAATTTCCAAAACTCCAATACTCGAATTATTCTTATTTGTTGATAAAAAATTGAAATGAAGTAAATCTTCCATGACGATACGTCCGTAGGTCTGTTCCTTATTTTAGGATTATTCATTAATTTGATCATTTATGATGACTATTGGTCATATATATACATAGGAACTATGAATACGCAATGTTGTCAGATCACACAGTTCACTATGAGTTTCGTCCTGCGCACACGTACTCATCAGTACGGCTGATGTACGTGTGCGCTGCCATTTATGCTGGCGGTGTGCTCCTGGATGGAATGGAGCAGGGGACGGTTATAAGCTACAACGGACGGCTGATAAACGAGAGCGTTACTCATGCGCGCCATCCACCGTGCGATAACCGAAGTTCTCATATATATAATGACTTGTAGATATTATCGGAGAATTCACGTTGCAAAAACGTTGTCATTGCTGTCAAACTCTCTAAATAGTCAATAATTTAGGAAGAAAATTAATTATGAATCTTATGAACTCAGAAACTCTTTTTCTAGGAGAGCCTCTAAGGGTCTAAGCCAATCGAAATTGTTATAATTTGAAAGTGTTCCAACAATTGCTCCTCATGTGTTATGTCTCACCAATTCAGATATCAATTCTGCCCTTTGGTTATTGCCAAAGGTCACAATCAGGCACCAGGAAACACTTTGCTCAACTCCGCTGAGTTATCAGACACCATTGATTTCCTTGCTGGTCTGCTCAGGGATGTAAACAACTACTGTTTCCAACTCTCTCTTGCTTTTTTTGCTCACGATAGCTCCCTTGTTGAAATTATCAACAGTTAAAAGCCTGTTGCAACTTTCGTTCCCAAAATAACTTTCGGTCGAATTTATATCATGTTCGGATTCCAATTTTCAGGTGGAACAAAGCATGAAATTGAATAAATATGATATAAATATGAATGGAATCAAACACGAAAATTGCCCAACCAAGGGAACTAAAAACACCTTCGAAGTATCGGTCAACGAAAATACGTTCACACCCAAAAGAATGGTGAAGGAGATTGAGGGTTTCATCAAGGACAACTTTCAACATGATTGTGAGGGAGATATAACAACGAGACCAACTATCAGTTGAAATGATTAACTTTTGATGAGATTTTTAGTGTAGAAGCAATGAAACGTAATTTTTTATTTATAAATGTTAACTATTCATATCAATATTTTGTAAAATGTTAACCTAATAATAAATAAGTTATTTCTATGCCTGGCTTTTTTCTAATAAATTTTCATTTAGATCATCGATATCCTCATCCACCGTTCTAAGCGTATTTTTTCGTATAACATCACCGGATGGCTTACGACCGTTGAACTCGGAAGCTCTACGTTCTTCTGGTTTCTTAGTCTTCTTCAGTAAGTAAATAGTGTTTTCTTGGAAATACTCTTGAATTTCGTTTAGTTCATATCCGTGCGTTTCGGGCAGAAATAGGATTGCGTAGAACAGTCCTACGATTGAAACTGCACTGAAGAACCTTGAACACAAATGATTATTAATGATGATGATGATGATGATGATTCTACGTTATATACCATTGTAATCCAGCTACTCCGTTACAGGCATCTTTGAGGTCGTGATAATGCTGTACTGAGAAAAACATTATTAAATAAGCAATTGAATAAACCCAACTATGAGCAACTCCTCTGATTTCTACGGGAAATAGCTCAGCTGTCATTGTCCATGGTATACTGAGTAGTCCAACCATGGATGCGACTACATAGAACATGATTGCAACCACGGGTATCCAATTGAGTGTCGTTGTTCCTACAAATGGAAATAAACGAGGTATAATGATAAGTTCCAGCGTAATCTAAATCAAAAAATATTCGTTATCCTAATTAAAAACCGACAGAAGAAAACTCTTTGTCTAATGAAATCTTGTGGATTTATTAATGATGTTGTCACGAATAGAGGTAATGGATTTTTCCGTCATCGAATTCATTAAACTGTACTTCCCTCTAGCTTGAAAAGCAAAAAAATGAACATATTCTCATTGGAGAGAAACAGCGACTCAACGATAATGAATGTAATGCAGAGATTGTCGCTGTTTTTCAGTCTCTCAGTACCGAATCTTCACAACTACATGGGCATACCAGTGTTATATTTGCTTTATTCATTTTCTTTATGTACCTTTCTCGTTTTTTTAGTATCTTTAAGTTTATTTTGCTCGAATATTTGGGAATGGAAGTACGATCAGGGGGAGATAGTTGATTTGAGTATACTAACTGCTCTAACAATTGGAAATATTTGGTCGATATTGACGTGTACAATTCTGAAGCGGAAGAAACTGGTTCGGTTTGTTCGAAAAATGCGTCAAGTGGAAAACAGCTTCGTTGAGATATCTAAGGTGAATATGCAATTTCTTTCGTGCAACAATTCTAATTTTCATGTTTAAACTGTTAAGATCTATTTGTGCATACTTCCTTTTAAACTTCATGATCAGAATATTTCTTTTTTCTTATAGATGGACGATATGAACGTATTTCATATCATTATCATCGGTTTTGGAATAACGACAGCAGTAACGGTTTCTTTCACCACTCGAAACACTCTACTGATTGCCACTTCGTTTAGTGTGAATTTAGTCATTTCTTCGGTGACACTTTTCCAATATCTCACCTATTCTTCAATAATTAATCGTAACTTCGAAATATTAAACCGAAGAATGGACAAACTTCTAGAAAATGATCAATCTAGCGGTCTCGTATCAATCGAAACAAAGATACTGATCAACTTTCAAATTTTAAAAGACATATTGGAATCCATGGATGACTTTGTGCTCATTTATAGCATTCGTGTCACAATTTATTTAACCGTTTTTCTCCTTATTTTATTCACGACAGTCGATCAAGTGAATCAAAATGAAGATCAGATTGGAGAAAATTTATTCACAATAATCTCTTTTTTGGTGAGTAACGTTACATTTATTTATTTTATTTTACTTTTATTTATTTAAACTTTTCCAGGGCGTGGTTGGAGTCATCTTACATTCATGCCGCATAATTCGTTTACGTTTTCAAGAACTCGGTATGACAATTATAAGAATATTGTTGAATCAGGACAAAAAATCTGTTTTATCATGTTTTGTTCAGAAGGAAATCATTTCGGTGTCAAGATTTTTAGCAGAATCGTCTGTATCATATATAAATGTTCCATTGCTGAACGTAGAAAACTTGTCTTTGGTACAACTTGGAATACATTCAGCTGTAGTTACAGTTTTTAGGATATACATAGACTGATTATAACAAAATGTATCATTGAAACGATTCTCACCATTTTTTATCCATATTGTGAAAAGTCCAGATATGAACATACAGAGAGCCATACCAAGTGTACTCCAGATTAGCAGAGGTCGCCTGCGGTAATTCTTCAGCATATAAGTATTACCAACTGAAATAACAGCTCTCACTATTCCGATAAGGATAGAGGCGAAATAAGCATTAACTTCCGTCTTGACTTCCTGTTGAAATTGAACAATAATAAAACAACAAAAACTAAACAAAAAACATGCTTACGCGAAAAAATTCGACGGAATAGAAAAGTGTTATGTAGATTCCAGACAGTTGTTGGAATATAAACAGACCAATTAGAATAAGAATGGGTTTGTAACCCGTTGGTTTCAAAAATGCCCTCGCGACTTTTACCACACTTCTAATGAATCCTTTTTCTTTATTTTGGTTCTCTGCTATTTTTTTGTTATTCGCTTCTTTCAGTTGCTGAAATTTTATGTCAGCGGCATTTTTACCCTGGAAAATAATATCTGATTCAGATGAATCTCGGACATCACACTGTTTCTCAAGAAACTTAAAAAGCAGAATCAATTATTCATGTCATATGATATTATATAATTATATCATATTTATCCTAGCTCTTCTTCAGGAAATGAGGAACAAAAAGAAATTACCGTATCATCTGCTTCATCTTGGCGACCGACTAAGAACCAGTTTAAAGATTTCCGAGCTTGGTCGTCTTTGCCTTTAGAAATCAACCAGACAGCACTTTCAGGAATAAACATAATGAGAAAAAATGGAGCTGCCGAATAGGCGACACATTGCCACGCCGTCATCCTCCATCCGAACGCCCAACCCTTGAGGTAAGCTAAAACCATACCTGCAACAAAGTAAAATTAGTTTACTCCAAAAAGTTTCTAGTGATGCCAACCATACCAATAGATGTATAAGCGGGTGCAAATGAAATTAACGACCCACGGATATCCGAACGTGCTATTTCTGTAGTGTACACTATGGCAGGACCCGTTCCTAGAGCTGTAAAACAAACTGTCTTTAGCGTTTCAATAAGGAGTATTGCACTCTCTTGAGATTCAAATGGTAACTTGGTGTGACAATCACGAAATGGGATGTGAGCTGTGTACCTAACATAGTCTGTGGTCGGTCTGATACCATGTTGAATCCGTGAATCAAGAATATTTGCAGATTACAAAACCGATTACAATTTCAGGGACAAGACAAGCAAAATTCACTTCAAGTTTCGCAGTGATCATAAAATAAAATATAAGCGACCACACTTGGTGTCTTGTAAAATATCTATATATGTGGATACTTCGGCTACCGCACAGCAGATGACGCGCATGATTAAAGCTCTCGTTTATCTGTCGTCCGTCGTAGCTTATAGCCATCCCCCAGCGTATATGGCAGGGGACACGTACAACAGTATAGTGAACTATTTGATCCAACAATATCACGGATTATTAAATTTAAATTCTCAAAAGGAAAATCAATTATATAACCTGACGCTAGTCCAGTCAAAATCCTCCCTACGATGATTGTCCACAAATCAGTCGATGTAGCAATCAGAATCCATCCTATCACAGCCGGTATGCTTGCTAACTTAACAGTATTCAGTCTTCCAACGGTGTCCATCAGGATTCCTCCAATTAGCGCGCCAACAGGAATTGCCAAGGTCAGTACGCTTGCTGAAATTTGTTTGGTTATATAATCCGTAACACCAATATCACAGGGTGTTCGAGTTTCATCTTTAAATTAATCGAGATTCAGATAAGCCAGTGAAATTCCAATACAATGTCCGGAGGATTGATATAAATCTCAATTGGATGACAATCCATTTTCAATCAGACAATCATTTTTGTCTGTGATAATAAGGGTAAACAACGTGAGGTTTCGTAACGATACTAATTATAACAATTGAAAATATACAATTGTAATTATAAAACGAAAAAAACTCATCGAATCTATGAAACTGTGTGTAAAAAATCAAATCAAACGAATATTCGTACATGTTCAATTCGGATATATTCGGTAGTCGCCGTCCAATTGAGTGTTCGGCTTGCCGATAAATTCTATTCAAGACAAACAATTCGTTCAAGCATTGTGCTTGAAAATGGGTTGCTCAGTTAATGTATCAATGTAATAGGTTCATTTGTCGTCAATTCAATTAATTGGCCGGCTAAAACACTATCCGGCTTATGTTTCTAATTGCCCAACAACTGCGAACCTTCTTATATTCGTTCGTTAGTGCGGAAAACGTTATGGAATTTTAGAATTTTTACTATAATATGATTTTTTTTTTCAGTAATTTTATAACTCATAAGTTTACTGATACTGGGACTTTGCGCATTTTTGACAACGTCTCTTACTAATATTTTACTGATATACTGATCTAGTTTTCTTCAGAAAAAATGTGAAAACAAAAATTTTTCTATAACTTGTATAGCAACAAGAACGTAATCTCCCTGACTTTCACAATTTACTGACCAAGTTACCAATATTATATTTTGAATACTAATATATACATATTCGAAAAGTCTTGCATTTTGCATCAATGTTCATATTCATACTTTACATATTTAATATGAGTATTGATTTATTGGTGATGTAGTGAAATGACATTCTTGATTTCAGTCTGAAATCTCAATATTTATTACGATCTTATCGAATAAAAAATTTTCTCCCTCCTTAGTAACGAATGGGCAATCCACTTACCAATCCATGATCGATCTGTTTTCGTTGTTCTTATATCCGAGGTACTCTTCTCCAATTCCGGATTTAGAATCGCTGAGTAAGCTAACGAAATACCGAACACAATATGGTAAGATGATGCTAACGATGTTGCGAACACCTACACATTACAATAATTTTTCCTCATTGCACTTTCATAACCGTGGTTATACTTACTTGTCGTAATAAAGTTTCTCGAATAGGATTCACGTGTTTCTTTCCTGAGGTTGCAGCATGACTACAATATTCATTTTAAGTAAAATATTGTGAAAAATATAAAATAAATACTTACTTAAGGCTGAGACAGCTTGCACTGTAACAAAAAAATATGATGATTGGTATTTATCCTAATTGTTTTTAATGTCATCGATTAAATGTAAAAAACACCTCCATCGTTACCTTAGATAACAACACTATTACAGTTATGATTGGAGGTGTTAAAAATAACGCAAAAGATAAGAGAACGAAAGTAGGCGATAAAATATTGCGTACATCACATATTTTATAGAAGTTGAAAAAATTCGTTGCTCACCTTATGTCCTCCATAGTTATTCGAATAAAATTTTCCCCTGGAACAATAAAAAATATAGCAGCGACCAAAAAGTGCACGAACTTCGTTAGTCAAATGGATCAAATAGACAGTACGAGATAGAAGTGAACGAATGAGTATCGGGAATTGGAAAAGTATTCATTGTCGACGGTCGTTCCGACGGCGACGTTCACTGCCCGATGATTACTAATACTATTTTCATTACAACGAATTATTTTGGGTATCATACAAATGAAACAACTGATCTTATTTAAGGAAATATTGGATTTCAGGGTCGTGAACGCCTCCAACTCCACCTAAATGGATATGTCCGATATACTGACTGATTAAAATGGAAATCTAGTAAATAGAAACGAATTCAACATATGAAAATCAATTTATCTCGGATAAACATGAATAATGTATAATCTTAATCGAACTCGTTGTGACATACCCCTTAAAATTCAATGGTCTCGCACAGTGAAACTGAAATTTTCATCATTAATCAAATTCCTTTTTGCGAGGAAAATGGAATATTGTGTCGAGAAATTGGGTTTATCAATAAATGGAGTGGAAAAGCGTTTTATCTCGCTTATTATCTCTATTGTACTCTTGAATGATAACGCAGTATCATTACGTACGATTGCGATGGCAAAAGTTTGCAACCAAAGTATGGTAAAAGGAATTCCTCCATCGGGAATGCATTGAGGGAATCATATTTAAATTATTATGAGAAATTATGTTCACGTGGGGTGGCGGCTGTAACTTAAAAAGTATCGCTCTTTGAATTTTCGGAATTTAACGCACGACAACATATTGTTATCTTTTACTTAACGAAAATACATGTTTATTGAAAAGTTTCCAATTTTTTATACATTTTCAGGCATACAGAAAAACTTACATTTTTCAACAAATGTGTCAAATATATTTATAGACATCAACATATGATTTTGTTCCCTTTCAAAAGGAAATTTGAAATTGTATTCTAGACACTGAAAGGAAAGTATGTCATAATACTTTTGTATATAGTATTTGGTGCATACTGCAACAAATATGAACAAACTATTTCTCAACTATAACACTGAGTGAACTTATAGAAGTTTTGAAATTAGAATTCAATTTTAACTTTTGTAGCTGTTGCGAAAAAAGACTGATTTTACATTTATTTAAATGATTCATCTGATTGAAACATGGCGAGATGTTTTTTTTCTATAAATATTTCTCCAGAAAAATGGTTCCTGTATGTAAAGGTGCGCCATCCCTGATTTAGGCAGAGCGCATATTTCTGTAACTATTTTATTTCATACAATGAAAGGAATTTCAGGGGCATGCTTCCAAGTCCACTAAGGACTGAGGTTCTCTTTTCCCGTTGGTTTTATGTATTGTTCCTTAACAAAATGTTCGTGTTATTTTTTAGGTTATATCTTGTTGTCTATAATACACTCGAACTACCACATCTCCTGTCAACTTTTCTAAAATCATTCTCTTGGATCATAGAACAGGAACAAACTCCGAACATACATAACCTCACTTTGTATAATAAAATAAAAATAAATTCCTGCGTGATTTCACGGGGAAGTTCAAATTCGGAGCGGAAAAATGTAAAATTCTCATGGATAATATTCTATGAGGTTGGATTAGTTACAATAGGACCAAATTACTTTGCTGGTTGGTTTTCGTAACAGATTTTAGCCTTTCTGATCATAATCTCTGGTTCGTTTCGCTCATCAGTTCGAGTAATACCTTATATGGTTAGATAAGCAAGATTATTAAGAATAGCGACAATTGCTCTGGCGTTAGGTTCTAAAGTCAGGTTTGAATGATCCCTTTATTCGTTATAATCGTAAGTATAACAGGATATGACGCAATAAAATATCTGTTACCCTGCCTGACACCTTTTATATTTCGGCGAATACGTTTTCCCTCCATTTTATAGCAATTCTTTGAACGAATCTGAAGGAATTGCTTTTCTTTTAGTTCATAAATGCATATACAAGTTAGCTTTCAATATGAGGAGAAATGAAAAGAAACGGCGCATCCGCCAAACTAAAATTCAAAACTGGCAGGCAATCAAATGAAGATGTTTGATCTTTGATGAAGGCAGGAATTGCATCCCTGATCGAAAAATGTTCGAAATGCGGAATGAGGATATAATAACTTTTTTAATGAGTTACATATTTTTTAGGAAAAAACATAATGAGGCAATAAGATTTTAGTTTTGCCACTGAACTACATTTTTTTGAAATAACCGGAGAACTACTTATGATGCATAAAGTTGCGTGAAATCGAATCTTTATTGCATATATTCAAACTGCAGGTTCTCGGTCCCATGCAATGTGGACTCTCCGATCTCTATACACAGTAGCTATAGACCTCAATTTTCAATTAACGCATTGCAAAGGAATATTCTTCATGAACATTAAAGATGTGTAATAATTCTTAACCAAGAAGATATGACGAGATTTCCACTTGCATCCAACAGAGCACGAGTAAACAGCAGATACCGTGAAGAGATTTTTGAAAAAGGACGAAACTTTTTACTTCAAAAGAAGACAACCGAAGTGCATTCCTTTGTTATTCAACATACCTACGTACCTCTTTATTTAACCGAAATATCTTATCCATCATCAGGTAGAAAACGCCATTTCATTGTCTATTTTTCTATTGTCATAAATTGTAGTCACCATTGGGCAGTACCGAAGTTTTTTAAAAATTTGTTTGAAACGGTGTAAAACGAGAAACAAATTTCTGACTGTAAAATGTGTCTTTCAACAGATTACATGTTTTGGGATGAACCAGACGACCGGTATGTTTTGATATTCAAATGTGATATAAAATAGCGTAGAAACGAATAAAGCCAAGTGGGACGCTCTATTATGAGATATAATAGAGGGAATGAAACAGCTGACGATAATCGACTGGCGTTGCCCGCCTGGTTTTGCCTGAAAACAGCTGATCGAATCTGTAGTGTAGTGAGGTGCCAGTGGCGACCGTTCCATCGAGACCATTGTCGGTTTCGACCGTCGAATAAAATCATTCATTCCTGATAGAAATGCGGTAGTGGGTGTATTTATGCGAAGATTCTACGTACGCGCATATCCTAGGATATAGAGAGAGCGAAAATGTGAGTGTAATTTTAACTTTTGCTGCTTCGACACTATTCTCGCTAGGTGGAATACAACGCGGTCTTTGATTTACGATGCCATTGTGATCGAAAACGACGATGATGAGACAAATTTTTGGCTTTTTTTTCCCGCCCCACGCACGTAGCGGATTTATTCAGTATTCAGTTCCACCGCGATTAGTGTAAATCGAATAGCGCGTGTCCGTTTTCAACTTAAACGTTAATACCAGGAATCGATAAACTGATTCCGCTTTTGATTTTGTATCGTATTGCGTATGCGGAATTTCCGTCCGATAGCTTACTATTAAATTACCTTTCTCCGAAGATCGGGCGCTTTAAATTTCTACGTATTTTTGAGATTGGCTAAACGATTTAACATCGCACTGTTTCATATTTCGTTTTAAGCATCAGTAGGAGGTAGGTGATGTGTTTTAAAGCTAAAATTAAACCAACTACCCAAATTTCAAACTCCGAAGTTGTGGATGTATTTTTATATGGGAAGTGTGCGAAACTATAATATAAAAATATAAGAAATTGTATTGTATGTAATATACTACCATTAATTATCAGGAAATTAGTCGCTCCGACGCTGTTGAATGTTGATAACTTGCGGATAATCATTACATCATATGTATTATAATTGTGTCGAATATTATGATATTATGAAAAGTTACAGCGGAAAAGTTCCTAATTGAATCGGAAATAATACATGAATTTTAAAAAATCTGCTTGTGTAAATAATATACCCAATACATTTGCTACCGACAATTTGTACTTTTCTACCTGAAACTAACTAGTAATATTCACAAAGAAGCTTTCAGTATTTGGTTTTTCGTGACCTTTGTACTATGAAATAAGATTTAGATGTGTAGAAATTCAGTGACAACTCCTTTTGGCATTGGTAAAAATAATTGATCTAGAGACACCTCCTTACTGCGCAGGTGCGAATTGGCAGGAGTGAAGAAGATCGAAATCAGAAAAATTAATATAACATCAGTCATTAATGCAATGGTATAACATCTCAACATTATTCTATTATCTACGTCATATAATTCACGAAAAACGATAAAAGATCAAATTAACATTTTATTTCATTTTTAATTGAAATTGGAATGGATTTCAAAAATCCAATACTTTTTCAATTCATGAACTGTCTTATATAATACTCGAGTTTGCTTTAATTCGTGCTCGTGGGTGGGCGTTTTCCGCAGGTCAGTCAGGTATTTTCGTCATCAGTATTAAGACTTCAATTTGAATCATTAGAAATATAAATCACCACTAAAGTTGAAAAAATTATGTCCGCTAGAACCTGGCAGCTCCGAAGTTGCGGTTGCTTCCGATCAGGCATCTTCATTATTTCCTGTCGAATAGTTTAAAATTCATCAAAATAAAATTTTTCATATGGAAGGATTGTCGAAATTGTGGATGAAAATTCGTAAGTTTCATTGGCAAATGCCAATAAATATTGCGAAGGTATTAAATAAAAAATTTCATATTTTGTTTCAAGCATTACTTCAAGGTGGAATCTGGAGGCGATTGGTGATTTGGCTATGATTTTGAGTATGGATTTTAAAATCAACTTTCCAGATAAAAAAGTATACCATTAATTGAATTTTTAAATAGCGAACTTAGCACAACCAGATATTAAACTGCAATTGATGCTGGCTTTGAATAGATTCTTCTATTAGAGCATTTATGACGATATACCTAAATACCTACGATATAGCTTCAAACTTCAAGGTAGTCGCGTTAAATATGATTTACACTTGATTGTTGTTTGCATTATGGAAGGTAAATAAAGTCATTTGACTTGTCATCTCGGAAGTCATCTCCGGAACTATAAAACTTCCTTAGTACTCTTCCTTTGTAAACGATTCAACTCGTTATTAAAATATTTATCCGGTTGTCCGTGAATGTAACTTCCGCGCCAGTTTTGAACACAATAAAGAAAGACATTGATAATTGTATTCAATCCAATTTCAAAGTCGCAGACGAGTAAATATACCATTAAAAAATTACAATGCAGCTGAAAAAATCGATATTTATTTATCAATAACAATTTTCTTCACAATTATTCATTTTTCTCACAAATATGAACTTTATAATTAAGAAGTGATTTTCATTTAAATATGTGTACATAATACTACAGAATTAACGAATGGATAATAGACGTCAAGAGGACGTGCCCAGAATCTCGACGCAATCTTTGTGTTATTCTGCCAACAGAACAGTCATTCAACGAGTTTATTGGAATTTATTCATTTCTTATCATTTCATATTCACGGAAACACTGAAGTTCCCATTCAATCCTGTTGACTAAAAACTGAGTCAGTTTAACTTCTTTCACAATAGCACGATAACGCTCTTATCAAAAAACAATCTACAATTAGGTATATATTTTTCACGATCATTTATTATATCAATACAGTAATAAAAGCAATTGATGGAAACGATGAAATGGAAATTTATCGTCTCAGTACATTAGTTCCGTAATTGAACTTTATTGAGTGTCAAGTGTGAAACGGTTCGAAAAGTATCGCTCACAATTTTATTGGGAACCATATTTCTGCGGTCCTATTTTATCACTCGTTATTATCTGCAACGTGATAACAACAAAATTTCGTAACGCGGAACACGTGACGTATGATATTTAAGTGTTTTAGTTGGAAATTATGTTTTGCTCTAATTGAGGACAGTGAGGTGAGTTATCAAACTCATTCATTTTTGGTATCTCCAACTCCAGAGCATTTTCCTTGGAATTTTTTCATCATGATCAAAGTGAGATTTACTGCCTACTTGGCACCATAACACCTCAAAATGGGCTTTTAAATTAAATGACAAGCTTCAGGGAAATTTTTCATAATATAATGATGAACTTTTGCGGTCTAAAGAACAGTGTCGTATCCTAGTAAATAACAGAAAACGACTTCAAGATGTGCAATATGAATCAAATTTACGATCTGGCACAGCAATTTCACCTGCCAAAAACAGCACTTTAGATCTTTTAAAGCAACCGCACGCCAATTTGTTTCAACGATTTGTTAGATTCCAAGTATATATGTATATTACATTAGATTAAATGTAGTCGATAATTTAATTAAGGAGAAGTTCTGGTGTTAGAAAAGCTTGGAGTTATGAGATTGGGAAGTTAAACTGAATAATTGGTGTTGCAGCTATTTTTGGAGTGAAATATTTTGTATTATAAGAAATTTATTGATCATTCCCGGTAAATTCCAATTATATTCATTTGTTTTTGGTCAAGTTTTCATTCGATTCTAAGATGCATTGGCGTTGGGAGCTCAACAGGCGTAGTACTGACCTAGTACCCAGAAAAACCGGGTTCGAATCCCGGTAAATCCCAACTTAATTTTAGAATGCCATCGTGCTTCGGAGAGCACGTAAAGCCGTTGGTCCCGGCTATATATTTAATATATAATCGTTGGGTCATGCCAGAGGCACTTGTGCTATCTGAAAACTCTGGCACTAGACCCAGGTCAGTCCATCATTAATAACAACTAAACTAGGAATATAACCATAAATAACATTAATTGGTGTTATTATTTTATCTTTTGTATTACTCGCCTTATCTTTAATTTTATATACACCATTACTATTTCCAACATATAAATCATTATTTATATTAAATAGAGTTGATATTGAACCATAAGATTCAGGTCAATTAAAAATATTTAATTTTTCTTGATATACCCCCTCATTTTGAACTAATATTCCAGAAATGGCTGCTATAAATACCCCCGATTAATCCACCACCCAAAACTGTCTCATCAACCATTCCTACAATAACTTTTCTTTTTCTTCTAATTTTTTTTGGCATAAACTAAAATCTCTCCTTAATTTTATTAAATTTTAGTAAATTAATTTTATATTATTCTTAAAACAAATTATTGATATGCTTATTTTAAACATATATAGTGTTTAAAATAAAAACACTTCCAATTTATCTAAAGAAATACAAATTAAAAAAAAAGAAATTTATCAAAAAAAAGAAATAAATTATAAACAAAAATAATATATAGTATTCTAGTAATACTATGAAAATAATTATTCCATTACTCGCGGAACATATGAAAAACTATAAAATTGAAATATAAATGATGAAAATTGAAAAATAAACTAAGCGATGAATCATCTTCCCTATTATTATCGTCGAAAATTGGACGCATCCACTAATTTTTCCATATTTGTGTTTTCAATTCTACCGTAGCGAATGGAACCTTGACAATCCGAACATTATTATTGCTAGTTACCCGTAGTATATGTTTCAACATATGATATGGTCATTATTCCGATTTACGAACTCCCATTTCATAGTTGAAACGTTCCTGTAAAGTCGAATTCGTCCTCAAACTCAAAGGTACGCAATCAGCGCAATATTTTGCTTCGATTCTAACCAGAAAAAATTCGAACTTTTTCAATCTTAATCGTCATAATAATTCTACATGAATTGTAAAGAATCCGAAGTCAGAACGTCTCGATCTCAATTAATCCGACCTTTTACTCCATCATGTGTTTCCACGGAGATAAAGTACTTGCTAATCAAAACAACGACGAAATACTTGATAAATTGTGTTCGGCTGTAGTTTATTCACCAACTAAATCTTAGTTGAAATTTGCAGGAAGTACCAGTAACCTGAAACGTTCCATGAATTCTGCAGTATTATCTACTAAGTCAAGGTTTCTACTACATAAGATAATCGAAGATGGATGCAATAGGGTGAGTATTTATTTTCAATAATTTATTTTTATTTGTATGTGTTACGAGGTTTCACGATATCCTCGGAATTTTGCTAATCTTATCTCGAAATATGTCAATAGGACTAACCTGATTCTTTAACGCTACTTAAATTCTAATAATCTTTTTTTCTCTTTTACAGAGCCAGCTGCTTCAGCTTAAAGTAAGTAACGATACAATATTGTTGGTACATATTACATAATTGGCGCTATTAAGTGAGTAGATATCTATCTATTCTGTCTGGTAATTTTTTTATTAGATAATTTGGAAAAAAAACGGCCACGAAACGAATTATTTCACGCATGAACAACTTGCGTAGTATGATAATGGAGTGTTTTCGTGTGTAACGATTTCGAATTCCTTTTTCCTTATATATATTATTCAAATAGGAAGGTCATTGACAACTCGCGAAACCTTGTCCAGTCCAGAGCAACGACATGATTACTTCACGAAATGTTTCCGCGCGGAGTTTTGTATACGAATTTACTTTTATTTATTTTTGAACATCCGTATTATCATTAATAACTGACGTTTTCCGTCGAATGTCTAACATAATAACTAGTTGGTATGGGGAAAGTATTTATTATTTTTTGTCAATGAGCGAGCGTTCACTATTATTTATGGAGAACTGACAAACGTGCTTCCGATAGGATGGGAATTCCTTTTGATAAGGCGGACTCGCTCGTGTCTCCAAGATAAAATAACAACCAACGGGTTCAAGGTATAAAAGTAACTACTTAATCAGCAGAAATAATAGTTGGTTGATAAGGTGTACCGGCTTTATAAGACACAAATTAACGAATGGCTCATTACGGAGACAATAAATATATTCTTCGTCATTAATCAGCGTATTGATTATATCTTTGACTCTTTGACAAAGGTGCGTGTCAAAATATCACATTAGGTTAAAAAACGCCGAAAATTTTATCTGAAAAATTTAACAATTTTGTTAATCATTTTCATGTTCAAGTAGACTTCCGAAGTTTTGTGCAAAATCATAGCAAATCTGAACACTTGGGGCCATTCAATAATGTCTAATAAATTTCTGGAAACAAGAAAAAATTTTTATGGAATTCGCAAGAAATTCTGTTTCTTCAGAAAGAATCGATCATATTTTCAGTTTTGAATTTCTGAAAATTCTAGTCTTGACATTTTACTATTCTTTGAAGATTTACTCTTATTCTCTTAAGTTGGAGAGGAAATTTTGTCTTAACCCATTTGGAAAAATTGGGAAATTCAGTCTGCAGTTTCCTTAAACAGTCCAAAAGTTTGAAGGGAGTTGGGGGAATCCACGGGCAGGATTTAACCAAACTCGATTAAATATACTTTGAATGACCACAAATGGTGGATGCGCGAACTGTTCATCAACCTCAAACTATTATTTGCTAACTATTCAAACCAACAGGCGAAGCTACTGTTGGTACATTTTTTCCAACTTCCTTTTTCGAAAGGTACATTCTAGTTAAAGAAAGAAAATTAAAGGAATCTCGTTAAAACTGCATTGAACGATGATGGATCCTCAAAAAGTTTAAAAATAATGAAAAAGTTTACATCTCGCTTTTAATGACCATGTACGAGCCAGATGTACGGCGAAAGGGCACTACCACCATACATTTTTTAAAAGTTTCTTATCGTCGCGAGCAATCAACACCTAGTTATTTACGTCGTATAAAGATAACTATGTTAGAATTTCGAGAATTCTAATCTATTCTGAGGAGAATGATCATTCGATTAGGAAATATGTAAAAGTAAAATCGTACAACCTACTGACTTGGGTCTTGGACAGTTTTCAGACCGCACAAGTGCCTCTGGCATGACCTAACGATGTAGCTTAACAATTTTAGTCGTTGGACCTGGGAGTCCTTTGTTTAAAACTCTTTACTGTGTTCTGTACGAACGCTGTTCAACAGTAAACAATATTGAGAGCCTGTTTCAACACCTCCTGATAAAGTGTTATCTGTCAGATAACCATTACACCATATCTAGATAGAGGTGGTGAAATAGGTCCTTAAGATTGTAAATTCTTTTATGTGAGTATTTTTAGATCTGACCGAAGTATATTGTGTTATTATTATTATAATTTTTCTTATTCTTGTACAAAGATATATATATATATATATATATATAACGACTTTCATTTAGATTTTTATTACGGCATTCGATAAACACACAAAAATCCTAATTTACGTAAAATGTTTTTTCTTGCTCTCAACGCAATCTTCGAAATTCTTGTAGATGTTTTTCAATCCTATCTTCACTTGATCACCAGTGTTTTTGATACAAGTCTCAAAGTCAGAAGATAAGGAATCCAGACCGACTGTAGTAGTGTTGGATACGTACTGTTGCACATCCTTGGTTATCGCATTACGACTTTCATCAATACATTGCCGAAGTGCTACAGGTTCTTGAGTTTTGTTTTGGCATCCGGGTATAATCAACCCTAGTTTGTCCTCGAAGGACAAGTAATGCGACCGACTTTCATTTAGATTTTTATTACGGCATTCGATAAACACACAAAAATCCTAATTTACGTAAAATGTTTTTTCTTGCTCTCAACGCAATCTTCGAAATTCTTGTAGATGTTTTTCAATCCTATCTTCACTTGATCACCAGTGTTTTTGATACAAGTCTCAAAGTCAGAAGATAAGGAATCCAGACCGACTGTAGTAGTGTTGGATACGTACTGTTGCACATCCTTGGTTATCGCATTACGACTTTCATCAATACATTGCCGAAGTGCTACAGGTTCTTGAGTTTTGTTTTGGCATCCGGGTATAATCAACCCTAGTTTGTCCTCGAAGGACAAGTAATGCGACAGTATGTTTTCTACAAGGTAGCTGGAAATGAGGTCATCGCAGTTTAAAACAGAAGTCTTGTCTCTAAATTGCAATACTTCGGATTTTTCTTTCGCGGCGCATTCGTCTAAGTCAGCTTTTGAGCCGCTTGCTTTGCTTATAGTTTCATTCACTTTCTTTTCTTGTTCTGTTGCTATTTCGTCAATTGCATTATCAGCTAGGACACTGGCGCTTTTGATGACTTGTGTAGCATTGTCGATTTCAAGAAAAGATGTCCGCACCACGAGTTTATATTCGGCAATTAAACGGGTTTCATCGGCAATAACATCATCGGCGGATTCACAAAGTCCATGCTATAAAAGCATGATGAGGACATGAAGAGAAATATGAGGGAATCTTACCTGAATGAAGCAAAAAATTGAAACAATCAAAACCAAACTCATGTTGCAAACGGATCGACTCAAGTAATTTCAGCGGTACGACGGAAACCTTCTTATACTTAAGGTAATTTGATTATCGTTGTGTGTCCCAACGCGATTCGTGGACGAATTTGAGTCACTTACTACTAATTGATTTATATCTCCAAAATCTGCGATAGAAACAATATTTTCAAGCTTGCAAAATCTATGTTATATAAAATCTTTTATCTCCAATTATATTAGTTTCAGGATGTTGTTTGAAAAAGATTACACGGAAACTGTGGGGCCACTTGATTTTTGAGGAGCACTAAAAATATTCGAATGTCGTTCGTTTCAAAAATGAATTTTAATAGTCGATATTGAAAAACTTATAACGCCATTCGCAAATTTTTGAGAAAATATCTGATCTTGCTATTGAAGTCATGCAATTTTTTCTCGTTTTGACGTTCAGAGGATTTATAGAAATCTATTGGATTTTCTAGCAATTTTACAAATTTTCTTTTGGGTGAACAGAATTTCTTTGTCAGATGGGTTTCGTTAGTTCTATATTTTCTGAAGTGATTCGTTTTTTTTCAATTTAATAAATATTTATGCAAATTATCGATGATCTGAAAATTTTCTTCCCAAGAAACATTCCTATAAGCTTTTTGTAATTTATGCACAATTTTCGAAATGCTATATATAATGATAGGATTATGCAAGAAATGCATCGAATGTAATGAATTATTATTTTGATTCTGTATGTATATTTTGACGTTTGTCGTTACAAATAAATATTCACTTCTGTGACAGATATTCAATAATGTTCACATTTCTATCGTTATTTCTGTGTTCTGTAGTTCAATCGACCCGCCAAAACACCAAAGGAGTATATTCACTTATCTATGCGCGGCCGCTAAGGAAAATGCTCGATTGCTATTGGTCCAATTTATCATGAGTTGTATAATCTTGTTGTATTTCCTTTCGATAAAATAAAAAACTTTATAATCCCCAAACACGGAAGTTTTTATGAAATTCACATTATTTCGTAAATTTTTGCATATCCTGTTTATCTAATTGAAGGAAAACAGCAAATATATTTAGAAACTTGTTCAATATATTAAAGTTCGAAAAATTCTATACGTGCATTACCAGATTTCAATCCGAAAGAAACAACTTGCATTTTATTGAGCCAACTATGTACTACCAGAGTTTTTTTTCAGTACATCCGTAACCTTATTGCTCAAGTAAATATCGAATCAGGGACATGTATGCATGCATGATATTTGTATTTGATCAAACTAATTCCTAGAATGACGATTTATTATTTGTGTGAATCTTGAAGTGAGTCTCATTTTGTTTTCGAACTTAGCTATGTAAACCATGTGGCATTCGTCATCTGATAAGATCATTTTTATTTTTGAAACAATATCAGATCATTTTGTATCCCGAAACAATACGTATGAAATGAATGAATTTTACTTACTTTTGATTTGCGGGAAATACCTTTTGGTATCGCATCATGAGGTTTTGATAAAAATGATTGGGAAATAGGATATGATATGATACGAAACAATTCATTCAGTGCGCTTCCTTTTCGCTGTTATGAATATTATTCGACCGAACAATATGAATTAGCGATGGGTGATTTTTACGGAAATATTACATTTGCTGAGGGTAAGTTTTAGTTTAGTTGCAATAATGGGTCGAAATATGTATTAAAACTAGTGACCAGTGACCGCACTCTATCCGGATATCTTTATATAGAAGCGATCCTCTTGACAAACCTTGACAAACGCATTTTCAGAATTTTGGTTAGTTCATCAAATTTTTATTTCGGAGGACAAAGAAACTAGTGCCTCTGGCATGACCTGACGACTATATAGTGTATATATATAACGGCTTTACGTGCCTTCCGAAGAACAATGGCATTCTGAAATTAAGTTAGGAGTCACCGGGATTCGAACCCGGTTTTTCTGGGTACTAGGTCAGTACTACACCTGTTGAGCCCAAATGTATTATACAAATAATTCGCGATCTCTCTCGAACGAACCGCAACATCTTTATCGGACTCAACACGCTTGATATCTGGCCAAAAAAAGAACTATTCGCACTCGTTTAAACGTTCAGTTGGTTTTTGACGGACAACCGGGTCTTCACATTTGTTTGCCAAGAATTCATGATGGCAATAAAGTTCACCTCTCGTTCGTAGAATGAAATTGTGTATTGTTATTGGCTCAGTTCGATGAATCGCCGAGTGTATGTCGAGTACAATTGGTATTGTTTTTCAGTCGTTTATTCTGTGATCGAATTTTCGGGAATGAAAAATTTGCAGCATCAAAAACGTGAGACGATGCTTCCGCCTGTAGTGTTCACTCTAACGATTTCTGTATATTTAGATTATTCGAGTAAAGCGTATCTATATTTTTCTCATCAGCACGTGTATTGGCACGATAATATTAGTTTGGGATATCCCGGCAATGTCGATTTTAATATCCATCGGTTTTTTTTCATTTAATCCATTTAGTAGAAAGAATAAAGGCATCCAAGGTAATCCATTATCGACTAACAACTGACTGAAATTTTTGAAAAATGTAAACCGTGAGTGGTTCGATTTCGTGCTATGTAGATAGCTAAATGAGTCTATTAATGGTAGAAATATCAAAACCAGCATTTAAATACTACGACAGTCCAGTTTTCGTGCGCGGGTGCGAAGCACGAACATTTTTTTATCAACTGCTGTTATTTAAATTTTCGGGAACAATGGTACTATTTCAGAAAGAACGGCTCAAAAAACTTTTCTACCCGCGAAAGCTACGAAAATCGTGGAAAAAATACTTCGAAAAAGCTTCACCACCACCTCAACTTGAGATATACTGGCAAGTACAGACTGCAATTTTAAGCCACGGTTTCAGACAATCGATTTACTTAACCAGTCATTATGAACTGATAACAAGAGAAATGTTGTTTAATGCACGACTTATACTTTTACATGATAAATAATACACTAGATATACTGTGTCATTAAACTTGAAAGTGAAATCTTTCTTTGTCTGGATTCTTTAAAATATTTTATTAAATGAAATTTAAAATTCCCGCAATTCATCTTAAAAAAGTAAGATCTAACCCACTGGCCTGGGTCCAAGTGCCAGAGTTTTCAAATCGCACAAGTGCCTCTGGCATGAGGCAAAACAACTATACATTAAATATATTTCCAGGACCAACGGCTTTACGTACCTTCCGAAGCACGATTCTAAAATTAATTTGAGATTCATCGGGATTCGAACCCGGTTTTTCTGGGTAGTAGGTCAGTACTACGCCTGTTGAGCTTCCAATGCCAATTCGTCTTAGAATCGAACGAAAACTTGACCAAAAACAAATAAATACAATTTTTTCCCATATTTTGCGACAAAAACTCGCCATTCAAATCGATTTAAAGAAAAAGGTGCAAATTTATGATTGGACAAACTTTGAAAGTATGTGGCAGATTTCAAGTATTTCTGAAACAGTCTGAAAGTGTTAACGGGATTATTGCGAAAAGAAAACTGATATTAGAGAAAAAATTTGAATTTTTAAAAACTGAAATCGTATTTCCCACCGAAAATCCAAAACAGCGATTTAGATTGGGATGAATCGCGAATCTGTTCTACCAGCAGTCATAGTCCATTCGAATTATCCTAAATTTGCTTCAAATAATATGGACATTCATATTAACCTTGGATTTATACATTGAATTCTTTAATTTTTAATTTTTTTCAGCATAGAAGAAAATGCTCGAGCTATATTAGAAGAAAAGAAGCAAGATGAGAAGTTCCAAGAGATTATAGTCAGCTGTAGGTCATTGAGTAGGTATGAAGGCAAAAAGGCGAAAACACTTTTACCACAGGTGAGTCCTTCATATCCTTCTGAAAATTTACATTGAGAACAAAAAATTTTGTATTTTGTATTAAACAAGAAATTGTTTGGTGGCATTACTTTTGTCATATCATCACTTAACAAATGAAATATCGTTCAATGTCAAAATTCAAAGCACCTGTCGAATTTTTTGTGAAAGTTTGCATCTTCATGGGTATTTTCAAAAAAGTCTTTCATCTTCCATGAATACGGAAGAAATTGATTCTGATGTCTACAAAAACTTGCGAAAACCCTGCGACGTTCTCTCAATTTTTTGAAAATCTGAGCGGAGACGAGGGATTTTTCTCAGAATGTGTTCGTAGTTTTGTAATTGTCAATGAATTATTTCCGCGATTATTGGAAAACAGGTATAAAAATTTCCCAGAATTGCCAAGAAATTCAGATTGAATTTTTATTTGTGTTTTACTTTCTTTTTTCTTATCGCTTTATTCTTTCACTTTCTATCGCTCACGGGAGTTATTTTTGAATATTTTTTTGTTTTACTTTCTTTTTTTCTTATTACTTTATTTTTTTTACTTTCTATCGTTCACAGGAGTTATTTTCATAATATATCTAAAGTATGAATTCAAATATATATGACATAAATATTCAGAAAAAAATTGTTTTAATGTTCGCAAAACACCTGCAATTTCAAAGACAAAGCTGCCTAAGTGGTTTTTTATTATCATATACTGAGTGGCAGAAACGACCTCTAATCTTCATCTACACCAGCTAAATCAGTATTTAAATATTATCACCATTAATGTGTTGTTTAGACTTGCCATAATCGATTATTAATTCCACATTAGAGTTTATGATTAATCTCCATTGACTGGATACTATCAAATGCTCGTTTATTTTATTTTAGGTTTTGGCGGCGTGTGTTGCGGCCCTTTATCATTTAGTAGTCGGAATCGCTCTGGCATACTCAGCTATACTAATTCCACAATTGAGAGAGGATAAGGATTTCAAACTCTCGTCCACTGAAGAATCATGGATAGGTGATTATATTTTTAACTCCAGTTCGATTGATATGCAAATGAAACGAGGATATCTGGTACCGTTGAACTGATTATTCGGTCGACAAACCGGCTACACGATTAGCAATCAATCACGCTTATTCGAAGTGTTTGAATTGGGCAATTTTTTTCGCAGCGAGTATAATAGTCCTAACGGTTCCGTTTGGGGCGCCAATAGGGGGTATCCTGATGGATCGGTACGGAAGACTGAATACCGTCAAATTGGCAGCGATACCTGGAATTATCGGTTGGACTCTGATAGCAATGGCTGACAGTCTACCAATGATACTCCTAGGAAGGGCATTCAACGGATTTTCCTCAGGTCAGAATTGATTCCACCACCCGCACCTTTATCGGCTCAAATCTTTTTTTGGTCAACGATGCTGCTGAATTTTTCACGTTATTTTCAAAATTGCCTTCACAGCATCATAAACCTTTCAAAATTATGATCAACAGAATATTTTCGTATAAGAAGAAAAATGTTATCTATTCATTTTCGTATTGCAGCATTGGGAACCGGTCCTGCTATTGTCTACCTCACAGAAATCGCACGGGCCGATATGAGAGGTTCTTTGATATCTCTTGCACCAGCTTACACCTCAGTCGGTGAGTCGAGCCATTGCTCTTCTGCTATTAAAATTAATGTATTCTCAATGTCATCAGGAATGGTAATAGCATACGCCAAGGGATGGACGATGAATTGGAGAACTGTCGCTTGGTTCTCAAATATCTACACCATTGTGCCTTGTTTACTCATCATGCTTATACCAGAGAGCCCCGCATGGTTGGTATCCAAGGGGCGAATTGACGATGCCCTTAAGTCGCTGAATTGGATTAACAAATACCAACCGCAGCCTGAGAATCGAGTACGTGTTATATCGTGACTCAGCATTTAGTGAATTAAACGTCTTGTCCACAGGCTGAATCTCTCGCCGAAATGCAACTAAATGTTCTTCAAAAGGAACACCAAAAAAAGTTGGAAGCGGAAGCTTTAGCAGGATCGGGCAGCAAAATGAAGGAATTCCTGAAACCGACAGGATACAAACCTTTGATTATTCTGATTGGCCTCTTCTTCTTTCAACAGTTCTCTGGGATTTATATAACTTTATTCTATTCCATTCAGTTGTTTGAAGTAAGTAGACGTACCGGTTTTCTAAAGAACGATTATGAAACATAGAACACTCCAGGAAAGTGGAAGTAAGATCAATGCTTATCTGGCTTCCGTTCTTCTTGGTACTCTGCGATGCATTATGTCAATGGTGAATACATACATGTTGAGGACGTTCAGTAGACGACCACTTATAATGTGGAGCGCATTCGGAATGGCAATTTGTATGTGCGTCTCTGGGCTCTTCACCAAATGGATTAAAGAAAGTGAGTTTTCGAAGGTCGCATTTCAAATTCATTACCAACACATGTTACTATGAACACACGGTACACTTTATCCACAATGTGATCGCTTTAGGTTTCTTCCTTCTAGTAAGCTGTACTATATTAGAGCACTGTTAGAGCATTTGAAATTTTATGGAAGTTTCATTTACAAAGCACACTGTTCAAGCACCACACTATCGACACTGTCACTAAAAAAGAGCACCAGGTTTGTTGAGTGAACTCGAAATTTTGATTTTGAAAGCTCAAAACGGAGATGGGCATTAAGAACTTTCAAATTGGTGGATGCGCCAATTTGTCTACTATTGTATAGCGAAAAATAATTCAAATCACTCATACGGCAGTAATTATTTTAAACAGCATCATAAAATTTTGAAATTTTCAAAAAAAAGGGAAGAATACCTTGTCATCGTTAGGGTTTATCTTAAGAAAGTGAGGTGCTGGAATTGCAACTATACCTGGATTATTCAGAGGGGTTCAAAATCTAAACAAAAAAAAGCTACCGTTGTCAGTTTTCCTTCTCACAATTTGTATTCGAGTTTGTCTGATGCAAGCAGAATAAGAGAACTTATGGGTGTTATGAAAGAAATCTTAGGAACAAAAATTGCTCCTTGCTTATTCCTAATCACATAGAGGATTATGCTGAAGAGATCAATTCATAACAAATTGATAATGCTCATCTAAACAAACTGTCTTCTTACATGTAACATAGTGAATATGCGGTACTTCGTCTTTCTTTTCTTCTGTTTGTCTTTTTTTCAATCTTTTCCAGTCTTCGATTTTGCTTCCTCTCATCAGACTCTGCAGTTTTCACTTTCGTTCAACTCATTTCATCATAGTTTTGATCCATTCATTACTCACAGAATCATTAAACCTGATTGGATCATTTCTTCAAGAAGAAAAAACATAATGACCACCCATTTTTTCAATACAACTCGCAACTATGAGACAGTTCTTAATTCCCATCCCTGTTTAGTGTCGAATAGAGTAGACTAATCGAGTACCTAAAACATCAATGAGATTCTTCCACAGAGGAAACGGATGAGACGTGGGTTCCAGTGGTTGCCCTTTGTGCTTATGTGGTGACTTCGATGGTCGGTTTACTAAGCATACCCTGGACGATGACCGCCGAAATGTTCCCCCTCGAAATACGCGGATTGGCACACAGTTTAGCCAATTCGTTTGGTTACTTACTGATGTTTGCATCTATACAAAGTTTCTATTTTTTGAAGTCGTTCTTCGACGGTTTAGCAGGGTTGCAATTTTTTTTCGCCGGGATTGCACTTATGGGTATCGTTTATGTGTATATATTTCTTCCCGAGACCCACATGAAGAAGTTGAAAGAGATTGAAACGTATTTTATACATAACACGTTGTTTTTGCTTAAAGATAGAGGGAATAAAAAAGCTGTTAGGGAAGCAAAATCAAAGAGTGGATTAGTTACAAAGTATTCAGAAATAGCTACTAATGACAAAATATAACCTCGATCATATTCAGACTTGAGGTTTGAACGTTTTCAATTTGAAAGAAAATGTATTTTGGTTGTCAGAAATTAAATTTTAGTATTCGAAGAAATAGTTTTGAAAAAAAGGAAACCAAACACTGCAAAAGTAAAATGATTGTTCGATATTGCCATGGAAATCTAACAAAAATACATTTTCTTCCAGAAGAAACAAAATTCTTTTTCATGACATTTTTGATATTTAGTATTTTTCATCTATTTTACCATCGCACAATTTTGTACGGAGGGATTTAAAACGAAGATTTTTTATGTGAAGTGGAATATTCTCTTGTATGTCACTGTGTGTTCATATAGACAAGTGCCTTTTCAGTATTGAAGATGTGATTCACTTGAGTAATTAATCATCATGGAGTGATTAATAATCTTTATTTAAAAATCTCACCAAAAAATTTTTCAATTAATTGCAATATTTTATGAACTGATAAAAACTCAATAAATTAAGAACTATCCATTAGCGTTCAACCATTTTCTGATTATTTCATCTTATTGACTCACATGAGCGTTTCGTGCCGGGCACACGTACTGGACTCATCAGTGTGGCTGATGTACGTGTGCCCTGCCATATAAGCTGGGCGGGAGAGCCCCAGCAGGGGACGGTTATAAGCTACGACGGACGGCTGATGAACGAGAGCGTTACTCTTGCGCGCCATCCGCCGTGCGGTAGCCGAACTCCCCACAGGCTCATCAAGCAAAGATATATTTTTGTACTGCTGTGAATGTAATTTTTCATAACTTGCATCGGATTTCTATAAAATAAAATGACAATCAACACAAGATTAACAAATCGTTTTGTTGCACAATTTTTGGGAGCTTCGATTGGTATTATTGATTTAGTGACTTTGATTCCAACTTAAATTAGTCCTTCATAAACAATCATATTTTATTGAAACTCTTGCTGTTGATTCGTAGTTTTACATACCGTTTTCTTCTTCTATTTTGTATGACATTTAGTACGAAACCATATAGTATTGTTCTACTTTTGTTGATGATAATTAAACGATTAGCTAATTTCATTATTTGTATCACTTTGGTGCGAACAAGTATGACGCTATGTTTTTCAGACTCGACAGATATGACTTGGGTGCCGGTGTTCTCGCTGGCTATGTACGTTGTGACTTCCATGATCGGCCTTCTGAGCATTCCGTGGACGATGACCGCCGAATTGTTTCCATTGAAAATTCGGGGAATAGCGCACAGCGTCACGAACGCTATGGCTCACGTGCTTATGTTTCTAGCGATCCGGAGCTACTACATGCTGCGCGATTTCTTTGGCGGCGTATCAGGATTGCTATTCTTTTTTGCTGTCGTCTCGTTGATTGGGGCTCTATACGCGTACGTTTTCCTACCGGAAACGCACAAAAAAAAATTGAACGAGATTCAGGATTATTTTGTGCTTAATACGATGTTTTTGGGGCAGAAGAAGCCCTCGATTAAGAAATCTTCGAGTGGAATTGGAAAGAGAATAGTTCGAAGTAAGGATATCGTCAAGTCACCGGATCATTCGCAACATGAAGAACTGTTGGCAACGGCATGATCATGCTATTCTTGAATTCGCCTCCTAACGACTTGATCATAATCAATAAAAATGAGGGACTTATGATTTTACATGGAACAAGCAGAATAATTTTCTTTTAATTTTGCCATAAATTCTTGTTATCGTTTTAGTGACCAGTGTTTTAGAATTTGATACACTTAACTTAGTTTTATATCCGACTGATGATTTAGCAGATAATTGTTTGTAAGTTAAATAAAAAACGGAAAAAACTCGATTATGCGTTTCATTTACAATGTACCTCATGGTACATTCTTGAGAAACAATAATATTACAGCGAATCAACCATCTTATATTCTATAGAAATTGGATCTAATTGAATCATTTTACAGCCATCTGCTGAAACGCTAATTGAATACCGACGCAGGTGTAATTTTATATACTTTAGTTTCGGATAGGTACAACAATTAATTAATCCGCAATTCTCCCTCAAATACGATGGCCTCTGTTTCCTGTACGAAAACCTACTCTTTTAATCAAGTTTATAGGGCTGCCCTAATTCATCGTTATCGCCTTACACTCTCACTTTCACTTGTCCCCATGTTCGTGCAATTTCGAAACGAAACAGTTTAGGATGTTATTCTTGATCGAGGATTGATATACCGAAGCTTTTTCGATTGATTTCATTTATATAAAAAATCCTATTTCAAAAAGACACTTCTAAATATGGGATCGTCTTTATGTTGTGGCATTATTCGTTATTTGTAATAACACTCTTTTTGTTCGGGTGTAATGGCCGTCGTTTGTTGGAATTTCCTCCCAACGTTTCGCTTATGCGAGTGGCAAGCTTCTTCAGAGGTAACACCATGTTCGATGCACTCTAACATTGTCGTAGTACCACCATCATCGATTCACTAATCACGCAGTCCAAGACACCATAACCGATGTACAATTTGACAATAGAACAATAGGACCTATGGATGATATAGTTCATTGAGGTTCATGAACTAGGACTCATCAGTACTACTGATGTACGTGGGTCCTGCCATGTACGCTGGAGGAAATCCTGAGGATGGAATGGAGCAGGAAACGGCTATAAGCTACGACGGACGGGTGATAAAAGAGAGCGTTACTCGTGCGCGCCATCCGCCGTGCGGTAGCCGAAGTATCCATAGAACTTAAAGAGTACTGTTTCTGGTTACTGACGTACTAAGATCATAGTTTGTCTTTCTTCGTTTCTGTTGAAACTTAAATGTGTTCATATTGTAAAAAAGCATCATTTGTTGAAATGTATAGGTCAAACACTGTAGCGAATAATTCCATAAGTATTAACGATTAAGAGATTATTAACGTTTGTTCAGGTCATGTTCAGTAATGAAGATATTTGAATATTAAACCGCGTTTATGAGGGTACAATGTGGATTTCAAATATTAGCGCAAATGAATGATGGAAAGTCTGAAATTTCATTGTTTTTATCCCCAAAACATGCGACAATTGAAGCTTTGTATTCATCGACGATAGACTCAGGAATGGCACCAAAATCCACCGGGTGTTAATGAGCAAACAGTGAAAACTAGTGAAAGGAAGATTGCATTTTGCTCTCAATTATTAATAATTCCAGAAGGCGCGATTGAGTAGTGGCCGACCTTGATTTATGCATCGTACATCACAGTCTAGACAATTGATGTAGAAATTAAGTTGTCAATTCGCATCGTTACTGAATCGATGCACATGAATATCTTAAGTCGGACGGTCTGAAATGGCAGCATTTTCATCCTTCGATTTCGTTGACGGAAATTCGAAGGAGAATCGTTACTTTCTGCACGAGAAAAAATTCCTCTTTAGAAGTGGAACAAATATAAAGCCGAACGTTTTTCCGTTATGCGTCTCTAAAAGGTAGTACGTAGTATGAACGTATCCTAACAGAACAATGTCCGTCGATGTGAAAAAAAAACTGATAAACATCGCCAAAGAAGGATTGTAGCTTAAGCCGATTTCAAATACCATTGAACCACTTTTTGCAACTTGTAACGATGAAATATATGTGAGAACTAAGTGGAGATTTCATTGATCAAATTATGTTGGTACAGCACTTTTTCTTTCTTCTTCAAGCGTCAACGACAATTTTGAAATTTGAGATTCCAACTCGTATTCAAATTTTTCCAGAATTATCTGCCCCAAAATCAATCCATTGCAAGTAGCGTGGACGAAATTTGCAAACGCCCATTGCCATCCAATAGATCAACATTGGAGTCACTCAAACAACTAAGATCATCCACTAAAAATGACATTAACGGAAGAATAGTTTCAAGATTAGTGTTATAAAACAAAATCCATCGACACTGTCCAATTGATATCTGCATCTTACTCGTGGCTAAAAATACCTAAACTGTGAGGTAAAAGTCGAATGAAATGAGAAATTAACTATCGCATTCCAATATCCGCAATTAATATTTTAAAGCCTACTTGTTTCAATACAATGTTATATAAAGCAGCTCCAGATGACCAATTATTGTACATAATGAAAATGAGCAATCAAATTAAAAAAAAGAACATCTTACATGCTCTCTCTCAAAGGATGACATGTTTGCTGTTTGTGCAAACCAATAGAAACTCTACTTCGCTGTTTGCAAAAAAAATTCATTACTAAGTGTGATTGAAATTTTTGCGTTCAAATATTGTCAATCAAATGCAATTTCCGAGTGATGTTTGCTTGTCGTGCATCCAATATCAAAAGATAAGTCGTGAATTCCCCCAAAAAAAACAAGTTTTTTCAACGCAAATTCGCATTATCATGGAAGAAAAACAATCTGTCGGAACCGTGCGAATGCAATCCTCAAAGACCTTGACTCAAAATTGAAAACAAGTTTGAATTGAAAAAAATATCGCTTATATTTTTAGGATGCTATCATCGGTGATTTTATTTAATTTTGATTCATTGAACTAAAGTCCTTTCTGTGTCCGAAAAGGCAACATCCTGGTAGACCAGTTCAGTTTTTACAAATATCCATAATCGCGGCGTTTCGAATATTCGTTGCGTTAATGAAAATTCTCAAGCGCAAATCATCTCACTATGTTCGCCTCTTGCGGCCTTCTTATAAGAGATGGCATTGAGTTAAGATCAGGGTCATCGAATTATGTCAGTGCATTTTTATTACTTCAATTTGATTTGTCCGGATGCTTTTGGGAATAAGGTCAACGTTTTTTCCCATATATTAAATTCAATTACCCTGATGCATAAGTGAAAGGAGTATGTTTGCAGAATGCGTACTAGAGAAATGGCAAAATGGCCAAATTTCATTCGACTTGTCCGATGCATAATGATGACCTAACCTAGACGACTAACAAAACGTCTAAACCGTTCTGGCGGTCATGGTTCCAAGGCGAAGGTCAAAAACATCATTATATCTCGTTTTTTATTCACTAACAAAAGCGCACATTAGTGTCACTGACCATTCTTCAACTATGAGATGTTAACCCAATGGCCTTGCTATGAGAACGATTTATACCTATGCGGTTTCCTTCATTGGCATCGTCGATATCACCGTAAAGCGCATCGACGTATTTCGGAGAATTTTTTTTCGGACGAGACGAGAAGATTTATGGATCAATTGTTGAGACCGCTTTTCCAGGGATACGTCTACTTAAAATGCAGTCGATTTTTAATCTATTTTATTAACCAAATTCTATTGGACTTAAACCTAAATTATTTTACAAATTGAAAAAAGCAACCTAAAACTAAGCAATATTCGTGAAACTCAAAAATAGGAAAAACTAAATGTTAGTTACATCATTGAATATTGCCTTACAATTAAAAAAAGCTCAAACCAAAGTAAAATTATTTTCATTGAAAACAACACGGCTGATGCTCTTAAACAAAATATCCGAACAGACATATTAAAAGTGAATCATTTCCGAGAAAAATGAACCTAAGTTTAAAACAAACTACTCCGAAATACAAATTTTCAAACCGGAGGCTTTTTTTATGTCCGTTACAGGGAGATCGTGAAATAGTAAAATAGCAGTCTTAGTATTCATTAAAGTTAGATCGTACACTTATCCAATAATTTTCCGAATAACAATTTTCAGTTCCTTCTTCGTTTCTTGAATCGGAAGTATCACAAATCAAACGTTTCAATTTTATTTTTTTTTTCTCTAAAAATAGTCGAAAATGAAGGCAATTTATCACATCATTGCTGGACAATTCGTTCCAAAATAATACCTAGCTTAAACTGGCTCAGAAAATATCTCTTCTAATTGATTACTCAAGAAAAAATAAATATTAATGAATTATGTCAACATAACTTATCATATCGTTTATACAATATTTACATTTCTTTTCAATGAACTTTCTTGTAGGAGGTATCTGGTGGAACAATGTAAGTGAAGTATTAATCCGAGAAGAAATAATCATCTCCCCTGTTCAAAACTACTATCATATAAAACACATGAAATATAGAACAGTACAATTGGCTATGTGACAACATCTGCTTTAATCAATAAATAAATAAATTAAAAAAAGTTCATCTACTTTCACTCTCTTCGTTCCATGAGTTGTGTAAGTTTACACTGCGAAATCTACATTGTATGTACAAATATGGCAAAATCAGCGTAGTTAATTTACAACTTCTGGGAGGAAAAACTAGTTAATTAAGTATTTTCGGTTCATCGGTTTACTGCTTGAATTCAACTTCCACAACTTGAGTACTGAGTGTTTCTTGATACGATATGCTCGGAATATAAAAGCGTCCGTCTTCCGGATCATTTCAAAACTGCCAAAACTTCTCAATTTCGAAAACGTCTCGTTCAAAAGCCAACTACGAACACCCGCACCTTTCCACCACCATCCCCGGTAAATTCGATACGACAACGTTCAAATGCAAATCGAAATATATCATCGTGATATTCCTCATTTTTCTCGGCGTACAACAGGGCTGCACCGAATGAGGTGATGCCATTGTTGCTAGATGGGTGTGGGCGTTTTTCTGCAGCGTCAAATACGGACATTCGCCGTGGCAATAAAAAGCTTCGTAACTCTTCGGAGCTAGGATGAAATCGAAACCGATTTCTTCGAATTTCACTGTCAGGGGGTAACGGCAGCACAGTGGTTGATTTGACTTTTCGATACAATCCAGACCGGGGCTTCGCCTTCTTCGACTTTTGGGCTGATGAGGGGTCACTTCCAAGTAGGGAATCTGCAAAAAAAAAGATAAATTTAAATTTAATTCTGTTTGCGCTCAAACATTTGCGAAGTTATTGAAATAGGTACTTGAGAGTAAAAACGTTTTGACAATGTAAGAGGAATCATGATATAGACATGTGACACTTCCAAAATAGACAGCGAAAACAATGTCAAAACGCAATCTCTAATATGTATAGTTAAACGGAACGAACACAAAATAGACAAGCGACAAAAGTCTAAATAATACACAGAGGAAATGAGCCCAACTACGATGCTTTCACAATGTAGTATTGGGCCATCGCATTGGATTATTGTTATGACTCAATTCTGATCAATGTGAAAATGAAATTTATTTTTGATAAATCAGGAATGAACCTTCGTTTACTTTCAATATCACAGGAAAGTACTTTGCTATTAATAGTTTCACTTCATTCGCTATCACAAAACTTTATCAATAGCAGGAAAGACTTACAGCAAAACAAGAGGTATGTTAATTACGTAGAAGTGGATCAGAGACAAGTGACTCAACACTCAACAGTTTCTACATTCGCGAATGAATCTTCACTTGAAGATAATTTTCAAGAACTATATCATTCAATTCTCTAGACACAAAAGAAGAAAACCGTGCTTCAAGTGTTTCACGAGTTGAATGTTGATCACAGTCAACATTCTAAAAAAATTCTTAACTTGAATCAATATTTTTTTTTGTTTTGATTATAGATCATAAACCACAAAACTTGAAATAATATTGGCGAATATTTAATTTTTAATTTAATTTAATTGTTTTCGCGTGAATATATTAATTTAATTTCAATGTTTATGGAAAAATATCTTCAAATTTCACATTCACTGTCCAATTTTTTGTGATTATTATAAAATTGCCTCCTGACTTTTGGCTTGAAGGCTGATAAAAAATCGTGTTATGGTGTCGAATTGTTTTTTACGTTTGTTTTGAAAAAGGCAAAATTGATAAGACTGTTTGACATATTTTCACTCCATGCTTACAAAAAACACTTTATACTTTCGCAATAATTATCAACGCAATTATATCAGATATTGATACGATGACAATGACACTGAGACTTGGAACTATACGTTCTGGTTATACACAATACAGGTAACTACAGTCAAAATTTTTGAACGTTGAACCTCAGCTACCGCACGCCGGATGGCGCGCATGAGTAACGCTCTCGTTTATCAGCCGTCCGTTGTAGCTTATAACCGCCCCCTACCTCACCCCTAGCGTATATGGCAGGGCGCACGTACGTCAACCATACTGCTGAGCCTAGTACGTGTGCCCGGGACGACACGTTTGATCGCGGCTGCACAGTTCCTATAATACGCTCGATTTCTGCGCCACCTGTTTTTAAAAACCTTGGAATTCCTAGCTGTTCCCGATAATAAATTGGCATGAAAACCCGGTGAAAATAATTGAATATCGTCGCGATGGGATTATTTAAAACTTTTAAAAATAGTCAACTTATCACCCACGTATCATTTATTCGACACTGAACGAGATGCACTTTTAACTTCTTATCAATTTCACAATTAATGAGTCCTATGATACGCGACATGTCATTAATTGTCTCGTATTTTCGTTTTATATATGCAGATCCAGTTATTGTGACGGTACGACGTATTTCGTTGTATTTTTTTTTCGATTGTTAAAATAAATAATCAGAAAAATGTCGTATTAGATAATGTTTTATCATAAAATGATAAAAAAGAGCACGTGTCTACTAAGTCCTTACACGAATATCGAAAATGTTTCTATTAATTATAATTGGACGGCGCTGGGTATCATTGAATATTGTGACAATTTGCGATAAGAAAAAATGTAGGTTAAAATTAATCCCGTCTCCGTTGAATTTTTATATTGCACAATCAATTTTTGATTAGACAATAATGATAAGACCTTTTCTAAAACCACCGCATTTTAATCGTAAGATGAACTCTCAATTTTTGCGATATTGGCAATGAAATTATATACGCATTGCCGAAATCTGTATTTCAACTCAAATATTGAAGTTATTGACGTCAACAGTTTTTGAATCATTTAAATATCGTGGGAAAATATTTGATACAAAATGTTTGGACGAAATCAGTAATTTCATTTCTATCGTAAATTATGATGCTAATGCGTTATCAGTGTATTCATAAAAATGACATAAGAATGTTTTGCGTTTGAGTCAATAATCCAGAGAGTACATCGTAAATGCGCATTTAAACAAAGATATACAGACAGAATAATACAATTTCAGATACTAACCTTTCCCTTATCCGGTCCATTTGGATCAGTAATGATTATTTCTTTGCCGTCTAGTTCCGCTCGAACCACGAAACCATGATTTTCCCGCGGATTTTTGAACCATTCCGATACTGTTTCGGTGAGATCGAACGGCACCCAACTGCCGGTGCCGAATGGTTGTTCAATGGACGTGGACACAACCCTCTGCATTTTCAACGATTCGAAGTGATTCGGCATTTTCATCACTTTGAAAATTTCCACGTGTATGTCGGGCAGTGGCCGTCGATCGTGACCCTCGACGTAAATGTAAATCGTCGAATTGGCCACGTGGTATTTGGTCGTGCTTTCCGTCAAATGGAAAAAAAGGATGTTGTCGTGGTCTTTGTGGATATGTCGAAGCCTGGGATCTGAAAAAAACGAAAAGCTGTCACAGTCCACCTCCTACATCCCATTGGAACGCCCCGATCTTGTTACATTTATAGATCACTATATAAGCACAAATATGTATATATCTAATATAACAAGAATGAGACAGTGTTGACAGAAGTCAATTTTTATATATCATATATGTATATATCATATTAATTTGAATATCGGTTGATTTATTATGAATTGTGGTTGAAATTCCTGATAATAAATTTTCGAATAATATATATATATCTATATTATAAATTTGTAGTTTTAGATTTCTACAATGACGTTCTTTAACGTGTGGTCGACACTTCTATGATAATATTCTTTCTTTGGTATGTTAGTATTTGGATCTAATGATTTATTAGTGATGAGAAATGGCGAATCTCCACTTTCATCCTCATTTAGTTGTTTAAATGAAGAATATTTTATGTTTAAATTTTGAGTCATCCCTTCATATAAAAATAAATCATGGCAATCAATGCAACTCCATCTTAACTAAATTGTTTTAACCTTGTCAAACTGATTCTAAATCCAATTTTTGGTACAATTAATTCTCATTTTAAAAATCACTGAAACGAAGACATATTTACTCTTCACATAGCTTACAGCATTGGTATGCGATACGATTAAAAAATTGAAATATAACAGATTTCGAACAATATCAAACTTTCTGCCAATCGAGATGGGCCGCATTTATCTTGCTAATCAATAATTGCCAGTTGTCATTGATGATTACCTTTTATGAAAAGTAGGTTAGTGATCCGTTTCATACGTTGCGCACTACCTTTTTCGATTTCTTGTTGGTTTTTCATTATTAATGGCAAAGGTGATGACATATTGCAACATTTTCGACAGCCACTCCTAAGAAATGCCGGTCTGAAATGATTGATTCCGTTGCATTGAATTGACAACTATATTTCTATTTTATGTGCAAACGAATAAATAATACGGATCAAGTTACCAGTTGGATTGAATGAGCCGAAGAAGACGACAAAATATTGAAAATACAAAAGGAGTTTGATGCATAATCTTGTATGAAATGACCATGAATTGTCATGAATCGTATCAACAAGATAATTATTAAGTAAGAAACTATACAATCTAGTGTGGCCAAGTGTTTAAATCCGTCACTGTTGAAAATGAGGAAACAGTAACATCCCCGTCATAGTTATCTAGATTCAAGAAAGATAAATTCCCTACAAACTGATTCATTCCATGTGTCGCCACTTAGAAGTTGCATGTTACCCTCTCACGTATTCGTAATTTTATCGAAATTTGCGATTCATAATTTACATAATTGATATCTTTATTGTTCCTGGAAATAGCGTACGCATGTTTCCCTTCACGCGTGGAATACTTTTGAAAATTTAGTAGCGATCATCGATAACAAGGTTTTGCATACATTTGGCCGCGCACTCTCCAACAGTACTTGCAAATTGCACACTCCCCAAGAGCTTAACGAATCGACGATAACATTTTATAAGTGTTCTATATTTAGCGAAATAATCCAGATGCAATTTGCGGGAAGTGCGAAGCTTGTTAGATAATTTTTGTTGCAGATCAATCGGAAGTTCGTTCAGCTGCCACGCTAGAACTAGCAGTTGTAGTAACTAGTTGTACGTGAATAATCGCTTATCGTTGCTCGTAAGTTGGTCAACGGCGACCTTAACGTCGGCCCCTGCTGACCCAAACACTGACCCCTCCTCGTGCAATTGCCACAAATTGAGTTGCACTCGCAACGGTGCACCCCGCGAATGACAAGGTCATAGAGATAAAAGGTGGATTACATTTTTTCAGGAAGGTGTCGCTGGGCGCGAAACGGAAGCGAAACCGCGCGTGGATTTGCCAACAAACTCTGTGTCCTATACAAAAGACAAATGTGACAACTTAAAGCAAACGTTCTTCGTGTTGGCGAGGACACAATGCAAGATAACGGAAGTTACGGTGTTCAATTATTATTTACATACAATGTTCTGCATGAAAAGTGTCGTGAAACGACAAAATAGGTAATGAGCGAAGTAATTGAGGTATTTTCATTATCCACAATGAGTAAAGAGTAGCGGATTGTTCTACACATCCAAACGAACTAATTCGGTACTATGTTTGAATGCCAGTTTAGTTAAGATTTGAAGAAGGTCAACAGGGAGTAGTTCGTCTTTAAACGAGAGCTAACAATCCGAACTATTTTGTAAACATTACAGTGGCATTTTGACATGATGTGTTTTAAGATGTCAACGCCCATCAAAATAATTCTATGGTTCAATTACAAGATGTCATTTCCTGTTTCAGGAAGTCAAGTGGCAATAAGTAGTTTGGAAATGTATTGCATGTTTTCATGTATTGCTGGCAGTTTGTGTCACCCAAACGATTTCACAGAGGTTTGAAAGTCTGAATTGTAGAATTGTATATTGAATTGCAATGATTTTATAAAAGGTGGAGGAGCGGGGTACAATCTGTCTAAAATTTCCTGATCGATGGAAAAAATTAGGCCTTAGGGTTGAGAGGCAACAGCAGTTCCAGAATAATTATTACTAAATGGCGATGGAATGTATCAAGGCTTTAGTCGTCGATATCAAAACACTCCATGTCCATTACTTGGTTTATTGAAATTGACAGATCATAAAATAACCTAAAATTTGGTAGAGCAAGAATACATATCTCCGTAGACTTATTTGATCTACACTACTCAATGTCAAAAGAAAAATGGTGCCATACACATTTAAAGTTCAGAGTAAGTTTGTACTTCAAAATGTCTTTCTCTATGATCAGGTCGAATCGAATTGTCATAATGGCTGGAAACACATTTTCGGAGAGATATTTCTAACGCTGAAGAAGAAAAGTCAGTAGGTTATTGTTCTTATAGTGAAGTGAGAATATTCTTTATTGTAACAGGCGTTTTGTATATACCTACTATCCTATCTGAAAAATTTCGATTTTCATTTGGAAATTGTTTTCATAGGTTTAGGGTCTAAGTAAAGAAAATAGATATGTAGTTAAGATTTACAATAATTGTTGTATTTTTCTGATATAGTTATTGACAAACTTCGATAGTCGAGCGTCAACCTCAGTATTATTTAATTTCGTAGATACATAAACAATCAACAAACTAATTGATTTTATAAAATATAATCATGTCTATGAGAAAATATATCTTGGAAACCCATCAAACTAACAGAACGATTCGAAGTATGCGAAATAAATGTGATAAGGTTGCAAATTAAAATTAAAATTTGAATAAACAGTCGAAACCGTTCTGGTCCGACCACTCAAACATCGAAATAAGCAGACGGGTCTCCAGAAGAATTTAAACGAACCAATAAATTTTAACTATCATTCAATTCCTCCAAAGCTCTGTTTCGAGCCATAAAATAGGTAAATACAGTCATAACAATGATGTTAAAAGCGAAATTGCACTGGTCGAAAGCGGCGCAGTGTCCATGAACCTGCTAGTTCAATATGAATTACTAACCTCGAAAACAAACACATTGAATGTGCATTGTGTACGCCGACCGACAACTGGGTCTGCTCGGCACGATTTTTATGCGCGAGAAATTCGCGGAATAACGCAAACGATAGCCGGTATCCGAAATTATTTTTTCGAACACTATCGGGATGTGGCCTTGGATGGCGATAGGCAATTTTCGAAGGATCCGCGATCTATTTGTTTCCTGTTATGTTCGCAATAAAAAGGTTACTCGCTGCCATTAAATCGGGTTCGTTGCATCTTCGTTGTATGACCCGTACCACCAAAAATTATTCAATTGAAAATAAAGCAAGAGGGCAAAAATAAAATTATTATATAATTGTACGATAAGATGTAACTGACCTGAAGCTTTGAGAAAAAGGGAAGTCAATGTTATTAGTTTTTGAATTGCATTTGTAACATGACGACGTTGGTTGCACTGTTGCTAGTGAAAAATCTATGCAGATTCATAATGTTCAATTTTGTTACTATACGCTCGAAAAAAAAAGTGGAGAAAGAATTGGATTTTTGGATTCTATGTGAAATGTGGTTATTGTTTGTTTTGGATTTGTTTCAATTTGGAAAATTGTTCAAAGCCTGAGTCTCCAAAAATTATGTAAACGAAACTGTCTCATGAAGAATGAAAAAAAAGAGTTGCTTTTCAACTGGAATAAAATTTTTGGTAAATGTAAAACCGAAAAAATTTTGGCAGACGCCCCTTTGGATATCAACTACGTTTGTGTTAACAAGGCTGTCTCTAGAGAAAGTGGTTCTTCAATTCTTCAAAACTATTCTTCATTTTCCTTTGTTTTTATGACTTTTCACTTGAACTCATAGTAGATAGCACAAGGAGGACAGGTAGAAAAGTTTAAATTGAAAAGTTTAAATAAAACGCAGATTTGATGGCGTTCTACGTTTCCGAACTGAAATAGTAGGTAAAACTATTACGGATAACGATAAATGCTGATGAATTCCGCAATTAAATACCTCCGTCTGGCGTTTGTCTGTGCCAATTACTGTGGCGATTATTACGTCATCGACCTTACAATCAGATTTGACCCCTATCGTCCGAATTTTCGCCTCGAACCACGTGCCATGGCTGAATGTGAGCGACTCTCACTGGGAGTGATTTATTTATTTTCCCTCGTTTCCCTATATGTACTCATAATTTGTGAATAGTGAAAAATATACAAATGAAAGTACCTTACGTAACATTTAACAAAACTCTTTCTCTTGAAGTGTGTTTCCGTTTCCTCAAACGAACATATGTTTCAAGATTCTTTTTCAACTTCAAAGTTAATTTGACATCTGGGTCTTGGTACCAGGTAAGAATGGTGAGCCACCTGCTTTGAACCGTTTTTGATCGAGGAGATATCCCACAAGAATATCAATAGTCACCTGTTGAGTCATTAACGAAAAGTAATAACCCTTCCCTTTAGAATATGCATTTAACAGTCAGAAAGGAGGATCATCCGGAAAGTTGCATTCAAAGAAGCGGAACGACCTATCCGAGAGATAATTATCTAATCGTTAGTTACATTATTGCAACTGTCGATCACAACTTCGTTAATGCTAATATACGATGGTGGAAGCGGTGCATTCAATTTCACAGAGGGAGAAAAAAATTTGAAGTAATTGAGCCAACTCTGGATAGATTTTCTTCTATACAAGAAAAGGGATGGTTCTAATTGCGGATCCATTTTTTAGCATATATTTATCAAGATGGTGAGTTGAAGCAGCAATTAATAATAATTCGAGTAGCAGGTAGCAGCTGTTCCCGGAATAATAGCTATCGACAAAAATGCATCTACAAAGGTGGAACGGATGGTGTAAAAAAATCAGGTACCAAATAGAGTAGCACTCCCTCAACCGCACAGTTTCAGTTTTTGCTCAAAAAGATGTCGCATCTAGAGTGCAACATCGACAAAACTGCTTCTGAAAAAAAGAAAGAATGGAAAATCCACATTACACAAATTTGGCAATTGTCGAGAAAAATTTACAAAAAAATTTAATTATTGAAAAAGACTGACGAAAAAGTTTCAAATCCTCCACCTCGTTGAGTAAAACATGGAAATTGCAAAGAAAAATAGGGTTTCATGAAAAACAAAAAATTATGAAAAAGAGCACTTATGAAAAAAAATTGTTAACTTTAAAAATCTTCAAGAAGAAAATTTAAGAACGATTCCACGTTGAAAATTCTAAGAAAGTTATCCAAGATATTCAAGAAAAAAGAACAGACAAGACCTTATTGGGGGAAATAACAAAAGTTCCAGAGTTCGAAACCCATCGAAAAAGTTAGTTCATCGACGTTCTTTTCCGATTTTTCAACTTAATTGAAAACTACATCATACAATAATCATTGCTGATGTTTTGTTTGTACATTATTCCAAAATAGATCATAGACACATAACGGTGATTAATCGTTTTACACCAATGATACGTAAAATACTGTGACTCATTTCTGGGAAAAATCATTTATTTGTTTCATGAGTCAATTTGGATTCACTTCATCCGGGCTGAACTTCATTTATATATTTTTTTTAGCCAGGGACTACCTCTAAAACATCCATTTTTGAACACCACCTATTTCAAATGGTAATTTGCATGGGAACGAAAAAAAAATCGAAAATAAAAAAAAGATAACAAGCAGTTTGGACGTGTTCCCTAAGAGTCTGCATACACGTTTGATTTTAACATGCATGCTAACAAAAATGAAAAAAAAACATAAGTTTAATGATTAAGAAAAAAAAAAGAAATGCATACTAATCAACATTATATGTTGATAATTGAAAATGATTTCTCATCATTCTGACGGAAACGTATAAAATAATTAAAATTCTGTAGTGTACAAAGACAGTTTTCTTCGTTTCCATTGACTGTACTCATTTGCACTTTATTTATTTATTTATTTATTTATTTATTTGCAGTGCCTAGACAACTATTGGAGTATTGAATTATTTTAAACACTTACTAAGAATGATTCAACATTATTTTTCTGTCCATTGCCGCTAAAAGCTAAATCGTAGAAACATTTCGGCGATTCATTTATTGCAAAACAATGATAACCAAACGAACGTGTTGAACAAGATAAAACGTTTTCAACAGTGTGATTAGGTTCCAAAGTCTCAGGTGCTTAAACTTTGCGAAATTTCAAAAGTCCACTTAACGTTTCTATAGATTTCCTGCGATTCGGCTGAATTTTTCTGAAAATCAGATTAGATTAGATATTGATAAAGCTTGAAGATCATTGAAATCGTGCGAAACCAAAGCATCCTCAAATTTGTAAGAAATGTACAAAATGAAGAATTTCTGATATTATCATTTGAACTGTTTGAATTTGGGAACATTGTTTTGTATTTTTGACATTCTTAGTCCTAATTTGCCACCTTTTGGCTTTTCTTCGAGATTTTCGACCGCTTCTTTGTTTTTCTAAAACCATTTGAAGGTTTATGGTACTTCATTTCCTAGAATTATTCGAAGGAATTGATGGAAATTTCATATTATGCAGATAGAAAATCATGAAAAGTTTGGTTACGACACACCAACTGTTCATACAATAATACAAAGGTACTAAAATCGCAAGTGACACTAAGAGTGTTGAGAATACTTTACAAATATTCGCATACAGATATACAAAAAATAATTCATCAAATTCAGTCGAGCAATTTCAGGAAAGTAAAACCGAAGGAAATTTTTTCTATCCGACGAATAATTCCAAGAAACCCAATTACCCAAAGCTTTAATGTTCGCAGCGTCACTTTAGAGTGGTGAATTTCCCGACCACTTTTACAACGGTTTGATATTAGTGTTGGCTATCGCGTGACACAAAAGAAAGGGGCGATATTCATCGATATTCAAACCAATTGCACACGGTTACGCGAACAATGATTATTACCCGTCGATTTTTTCGCATATGACACTTTGTCCGTCGTCGTCCATAAATCGATGGTGATCGGGTCTTACCTCGTTCTCGAAACCGATCGCAAAAGTTATATTGTAACACTTTCTCTTATTTCATTTCAACCGCGCGGATTATCTCCTTTTATCTCCGACTGCCCTCTAATTAATCATTTTAATTACCAGATATACATACATATATAAATATAAGTATATATAGATTGTCCGTTCTTTGACCTTGATCTCTACATACTTTCGATTCCCATGCACTGGTTTTTTCGCGAGGAACATAAATTTTGCGGGCCAGACGCAATTCTGTTGTCATTATTTGCAACAAGCTAACAACCCTGGTTGCATTTTCTTTTTGGTGATGATGCGAACTAAGTTTTTCAATAGAGTTTTTATGTGACAATTCATTAAAGACTCACGTTTTTGGGAGAATATGAACATTTTCTCCGTTTTAGCGCGATCGTCGTCATCTTCTTCGGTCATGGTGATTCCTGGTTTGAAGTCCGGTTGATCACCCTGCATTCCCGACAACTCTTGATCGATCATTTCGAGTTCGTGCGGTGGTATTTGCGGGAGCACCCTTCCTGTTATGTTCGGCGCTTTTTTCATGCCGATCTTTCTGAGTATCTGCTCCTTGATCATCTGCAAACTTCGAGCCTTGACGTCTTCGAGCATTCTGCACGAACCACAACCGCCTCCACTTCCGCCATTCGACGGTGCATGGTCGTAAGTGTTGTAGTTGTTTTTCGAGTTAGTTCTTGGGGCACTGTACGAATTATCACATATGATCGAGGGTATCAACATTAAAATGATGAGAATGGTGTAATGTATTGACCTAGTTTTCGTTAAAGTTTTTTTGGAAATCCACAAGCGAATATGTCTAATCATGATATTTAGAAAAAAATTGTTTTTTTTTTGTTTCAGTCTGGTTCCGTAAAATATCACAAAGTCGCAAATTTTTATCACAAATTTCGTCGTCAAATTTTGCGTTTATCACATTTTGGGTACCGAAATCACAAATTCAATCACAATTCAAAAAAGCTTCGACGCTGGAATGAAATTTTTGGATGGACGGTCGCGATCTCGCCGGTGTATTTTCGCGTGTGGCGTGCGTGATAGATTCGTAGGCCGCGCGTCGTTCGAAAGCCGACTATGATGTTAAGACCAACACTGAGAGGAGACCGATCAAGTGGGCTGTATTTATGTGTGTGTACCTATGTGTGCATGTGTGCGGATCGGTCGTCTGTAACTCAGTCCGCTGAGCGGAATCGAATCGCCGTCGCCGTCGCTTCTTTTGTTACTATAAATGATTGATAAACGGGGTGCAAGGTGGCGCCGCTAATAACGATGGATGCGTCGTGCCGCACAGTTTTCTCGGTGCGTTCCAGCCACCAAACCAACAGCTCCCATCGTCCACTTGGATCAACTTTTCGCACCTCTTTCAACATTCAAAGGACGACCTTATCCAAAATTACTTTTTCTTTTGCCAAAGTTGATTCATAATAATCACTAGTAATTCAACTGATATTCCAGTAAACAGAATTAAAAAAATTGAACGTACTTTAACAATATTACAAATTATTGAAAACTCCCCTGAATTTATATTATCTAACTTAAAGTTCGAAAACCTGAACTATGCTCACTACGTTGAATCGTGGATTATTGATGAAGCTACATCAGATATCCAATCAGGAAAAGTGTGATACTTTTATCGCACTAATTGTGATAACTAGCAGCATTCCGTTGGTCGGACGTCTGTTCTATGAACAACAGTGTCGATCATTGTGCACAATCTGTGTCCGAAGGCATAAGCTCAAGAATGGAGTCTTAAATTTCCTACTCATTCAGGTATTGCGAGGCTGTACTCGTGACTAAGAACCAAAGAAACTACGAACCGAATAAAAGGTCCAACAGCAACTCTAAGAATATCGCATTGACAAAGGCGAAGTTCACAGAGCATACTCTTCGAATGCTTCAATTGGTTCTTCTTATTCTTCTTTGAGAAACGACTTCTGATCGTTCCCCCTCGCCCCTGGCCGCTTCCAGTTATTGAAGGAAATGTTGTATTCTCACTGATTATTGTGTTGCTGAAGTTGCGCCTTTTTCTTTGAGTTCTGAGTCAAGCGGTGCACAAAATCGAAAAAGTGTAAAGTTTTGATGTAAATTTTTGGCGCACTCGATTGACTTTCATACCGGATTACCGATTACGCAATACTCCGATTTCCATAAACTGCCGCTAGTTGTGCATTATTTACTCGTGTAATGCCCTTGTTTGTAATGCAATATCAATCGAACACATTGCAACTCCATTAAATTTTCTCGATTCAATATCAATCATTGGATGATTTGTTCGGAATTCATTGCGTCAATCAGCATTTATGTCAAACCCGTGTTTCACCTCGGACATTCAACAGAAAAAGAAGAGAGCTTGTTCGCAGTTTCCTTTCTTTAGCATACCGGTTTTCTCCACTTATATAAAAAAAACGACGGAACGGGGAATCATGTGAAGAAATCAAAATTTGTTGGCACTCTAATCATCGCATTTCTAACTCGAATACGGCCCTGGATCGCAAGATTTTTATCCGAAAGCATTGAATACGATTAGAAGAATTGGAACGATCATGGCACATGGAATAACATATTTGCGATTTAATATCACATTATTCAAGTAATCAATAATGCATTTCTACCTGCAGTCGACCCCAGGCAGGTAGAAGACCGAGTAAAAAATGCAGCACGAGATGCCATGAATAAAATTTAGAGTATCTTCAACCCTTCCGATAACCGTCTTAAATGTTCTTCAGTGACGAAAAAGGTCAAGCTGTTGTTTGATGTATTATGTTAGATCATCGACGGAACATCTCCCTTCGTCAACGTTTCTGACAATGAGAAATTACGGTCATTCGTTTGAAAATTTCGGATTCAGAGAATTTGAACGGATAATACGATTCAGGAAACGAAACTGGAGACTGATTTCTACGTTAATTTCATCAAAAGGGGCAATACCATTGGTTTTTGTTTTGTTAGAAAATTGATCCTATCGATCTGTGTCATTTAAAGAAATGCGCAAAAAGCGAGATTACCCGTCTCTGGTTATTGAAGTCTAATCATGAAACGCGATCTTGGAAGGAAATTGACATCCGATTGATAAAATTGAAGAATAATCAAATCGACGCGCGATCTCTCGTATATTATTTCATCGATTGTTCAATACGCGACGTGACGATGATAAAAATCCAATCATCACAAATTTTTGCGCTAAAGACAATGACTCGATCTTTGTCCTAATCTGTTTTGGATTCTCAATACCCAGACGGCTAGACTGACGTCAAGGAAACAAACAGCACCGCTGAAAAACTCCCTCTCTACCCTTGCATGAGCCTATCATCTTCGTCACAATTCATTATCATACTATATTTAGCGCACATATTAATTTATGATAGATTTTCCAGACTCTGTGGGCTGTTCCGAAACCGTCTTTTTCTTCGAACGGGGTGACAACCCACAAATTTTTATATTTGTTTTTTTCCTTTCAATCTGTTTAGCATTTGAATTTAATAAATCATTCCGATCACATTCGATCACCGAACCGTTATAAATCGTTCGAAAACTGGATAGAAAGAAAACTCTGTAGAGTGGGAATGTGAACTATGCAAACGTAGAAATCTGTGATTCCAAACTGAATATCTGTGCAGGATACGTACGACGCGGGAACTGTAAACGTTTAACGCTTGATGCAGAGATGGCGCAACAAGTTATTGCAACGTGGGAACTTCGGCTACCGCACGGCGGATGGCGCGAGCGGGTAACGCTCTCGTTTTGCGTCAGTCCGTCGTAGCTTATATGGTCGTCTGCTCACATCCATCCCGGGGCTCTCCCCAAGCGTATATTGCGCGGCACACGTACTTCTGTCATACTGATGAGTTCTAGTACTTGTGCCCGGGACGAAACATAGCGAACTATGTTTTCCGATAACTTTGCGGATGCATAGTTCCTTTACCAATAAAACATGCTCGCTTTTGTGGAAGGTACCTGAACACACATTTCTTTCATAAGTACCGTTAGGCCACTCAATTACATATTCGCACATGAGTAATGATGCTCAGTCTGAGAAGAGTTCGACAATTTAATCGCACTCATTATGCGTCAAACGGGCCATTCACGTTGCGACAGTCACACGGACCGTCGCACGGACTTGAGTCGCATGCGACAAGTTCGATCGTGAATGGGGCTGTCGTTCAGCGGACCGTGGGACCAAGGTCCGTTGAAATGAGCAACGGACCTTGCGACACGAACGCTTCTGTCGACAAGTCCGCGCGACGGTCGCAACGTGAATGGTCCGTTTTACTACAGTTGAGACTCGTTAAGACGAACTTCGAGGGACCGCATTAAATAGTTCGCCTTACCGATAGTTCGTCTTACGGAAATTCGCCTTACAGAGTCGTGAAGGTTCGTAGTATCGAGTTTAAAAGAAACATATCTTTACTATTGAAAACTTCATATATCATTTCAAATTATGTTTGAACCTATAAACTATGGCAATGCTAGTTCGCTATAATGGCTTGAAAAAGTTGTCAATTATCGTCTGTTTCGGGGTTTTTTTCTTTATAATAAGTCTATCCCTAGCTTTGCAGCGAAATCAATCGCTTTCTCCCTAATAATAGGTCCGGTCAGAGGAATATTAAGATTACGAGCTTCCCTAAACCACCTAATCAAATATTTTTCAAAATTAGGTTGTTCAACAGATCGGGCGTGGAATTTCGAACCACATTTTCCTTCGGTAGAGTAACTAATGATCTTCGTTCTATTATTCAACACGGTGCTGAGAGTACTTTTTGGAATTCCAAATGTCGCTGCAATCTGGGATTTCGTTCTCTCGGCATTGTCAACTTTGCGCAAAATTTTTAATTTCGAGTCTAAAGAAAATAAAGTAAGTAAAAAAAATAAGGAAAGTGAGAAGTTCAAAACAAACTAACACACCCGCCGATAAAAATCGATGACTACACGTTTTGCATCTCAAAAAAGATTAAAGTAGATACATATCCGAATGAAACGAATTGTTTTGACTATTCGGCAACGATACCTTTGATAGCCCATCTATTGATAACATATGCAACACAGATACGACTTTATGAATTGAAAAAAAAAAAAAATTATTCGCCAAACTGAGTCAACTATCCCCTTCCGTTCGTCGTATTGAGTTTTGGGATATTGAAATTGGGGTTCGTGTTATCTATTGTTCATTGCTAACGAGTTCGTGAAATTGAGTCTCTTAATACATAGGTTAACATAGAACTGTCTCGGGACCAGAGATTCAGTTCGTCGTATTGAATCAGTTCGTCTTATCGAAGTTCGTCTTAACGAGTCTCGACTGTATTATTATTTTTTAGAGCAGAAAGATAATCCACACGCCCCTAGCTCCTCCTACTCTACGAGTCCTAGGTGCAACCCGGACTTGAGTACTGTTTAGGTCATCTGATGCTACTTTACGGCGGAGAGTGTCGACCACAGTTTATTCCTCTACACTGCTCGCAAAATTCCTCGGCGAAGTACTCGGCAAAGTCCGAAGTGCGACACTACACACTCGTTCAACTTCGCGATGAGATCATTCGCTCCACAGTCTCGATAGCGTGCACACGTTTGTCATGGACGGTCAAGTAGCAGCTGCGATAGCAATGTGCACGCTCGCGTATTATAACTACGTGCATATTTCTACAGTAGCCTCTGTGTGTTGCAAAAAGCCATTCCTTTTTTTCCTTTAATTCTTTAACGGTGACACTGCCTTCAAAGATATCACGGATACGCACCCAAATATCATTAATTTTATTCTTGTCCTTATGACATTTGTTATTGGGGTTCCAAATAATCGTCTCTGTTTGCAGAGATTCCAGGAACAACATAATTTGTTCCCTGTAACCACGATATATTGCTCATAATCACACGTTGGCAGACACGACAGAACTGAAGTCGGCCGAGTAGTGTAGAGATGTACTTCGTGAATGCACTTCGTGCAACTTCGGGCACTTTGACTCGGTCGCAAAAACCGACAACAAATGGAAGTCGCCCGAGGCCAGACGAGGTAAGCCGAAGTGCCTCTCTACACTATTGTATTCGTCTAACATCGTTCAACTTCGCGAGTAGTGTAGAGGAGACATTACAAATCACCTATAATACAACACTATGAGTTATTTGTTCAGCATGTGTACCGTTTCGGTATTCTGTCGCTAGAGCTCTCCGGTCAGCATTCTGGACATGGGCGCTGTGGACATCTTCTGGCAAGGCTGAGATAACATGACAGCTGCGGTCGCTTTTGTGTTTTTTCTGTATAATACACATGCATACATACTTTTGCTGAAACAACCGAAAAAGTCCTTGTCAAGATCAACATCTATACGTAGTAGACGAAGGATGATTTACAGTTAATACACTTGTTTTATGACGGTTCATCAGCAAATAGGATATGACTGTGATGAAATAATTGAAGCGAAATGGAAGTCATTCGAAACCCGATGCATCGGCCTCGATTGGGTCAATTTTTTATCGAGATGATGCATTATCAAATTCGCAGTCGAGTTCCCCCAGAATCTAAGATGCAGTTCCATCCAAATGGTTCTTGTAACAATCGTCCATTCATCAATAAATATAACTCCGTTTATTCGGTCCCTTTTCGACTCGCAATGTTAGTGGGGTGGGGAATTTCTGAAGGGGAGGAATCCAGACTGGCAGACGCCGCCGTCTGAGTTACGTCATCGCGGCGTCTGCCATAGGGATCTCTCTTAGCAGAGATAAACCCAGGGCAATATGATTGCTTCTTCATGTTCGCCTCGCTTACAGAAGTTTATGCCGCGAATATTCATATCTCGTACTCTGTACAGAGGGAAAACAATGTAACGCGTGTTTACCTTCAGATTTTTCTGGCAGGCCATCGAGTATTGAGAAGATGTCAGTTGTTGAGTCCTGTCCTGGGGGAAATCTTGCACGCATTACACACGATTCATTACTACCTCCCTACTTTCTCCGGATACAACTCTTTCGACGCAATCACATAAGTAATATGGATGCGGACCACCTCCAACATACTTCAGACTGTGCCGCTTTAAATCAGCTGGGGAGTGTGGAGCTGAGCGCCGCCACTCTACATCACTTTTGGGGAACGACGTTTTTTTTTCTATCGCGAATCTAGAATGATCGCAGCAATTATAGCTCGCAAAATTCGAAGAATAATGAGCTATTTTATTTGCGGAGGGTCGATCGACCGCTTCGAATAGTAAATGTTTGGAATGTAGTTATCGAATTTTCAACTTTCAATGCCGTGACCGCTTTTTATACGATACTCCGTTTTTTTAAACGTAAAAAATTAAACGTCAAAATTTCTTTTTTTTTGATGTCATAATCAAGCTAAAAGTTATTGTGATTTGATTGAAAAAACTGAAATACAATATATTGAATTCTATATTTTAATGTACCAGAAATTCAAGTAAAACTTGGATCCTAAAGTTAGGTAACCGAAATCGGTGGCGTAACTTTAAGTCGAGCTTTGAATATGCGCATCTTGAGAACTCTCCTTCTGACTACATTATTCGATGCCTAACTGATGCTCTTGCGGTGCAACGAAACTGTGACTTTAACAAGATTCGACCTGCAATCATGGCATGAAAAATGATAGAAATGTACCAACAACGAGATACAATCGATGTGTGTATGTTGAATAAAACTTATTTTAGTTACCCCAAAATGCTGGTTACATTTATAAACTGTGAGACTCGAGACGAAGGTTCAGTTATCGATTGCATAATTGAAACTATTGTTCATATATTAGTTTGTAATATGCGTTCATTATTTAAATTTTTGTATTCATTATGTGAACCACGCAAATTAATTCATAGTAAAATATTTTGTCTACTATTGATTTTCCTTTCCATTTTGCAATAATCAGGTTTATATTTAGAATAATGGAATAATGTTCCAAAAAATTTCAGCTGAATGCCTACAATCCGAAAACAGGTTCACCTGCATCGTGATTTCATAAAACTTCCAGTGGATTTTGCATGAAATCAAATATTCTTTTGTGCTAGAGAATGTCAACAATGTTACATTTTGAATTATCTGTTGCTACATTCTTCTAACGGTACTTTGGTCGAGCGGCCGTTTGTAGGATTAAAAGCGACCTGAGATATATTCATTCGATATTTATTTAGTGTCAAATGTTGGCAACGATTTAATATCCAACCGGTCATTTCTCGAGATATACTATGAATATCGTCTTACCTAGACCAGATATAATAATTCGAATCGAAAGACCTAGTCGAGATACTGTTCGCATCAGGTACGATCGCGGAGTGCGCGTGGGTGTAGGCGCCAGGCGCTTCGACTAAAACAGCGGCGAAGACAATAATAATAAATAATGCATTAGTCTGCATTGTTCACCTTTCGAACGGGAACGTGGCAAGATGTGTGATTAAGTCTTCCAAAACGGGATTCTTCATATGTTATTATGAATATATGTCGATAATAAAACAATGTTTTTTATGCTTCAAAAAACGTCAAGGGAAAGGCGTGTTTCTAATCGAATGCTTCTTTCACACCGTGCCGCGTTGGACCAATTCTTCGTGGCCGACTCGGTACTTTCTTCTCAACATGAAAGGAACCGCCGGAATCCAATAAACTCCCCGCAACGTTCGACCATTTCAATAAATAACCGAATAACATAATTCAAATTATAATGAAGTGTACCTAGTTAGAAAATATAAATTTCCGTTTTCGAATGAAATACACTACGAATCATAAAAATCCAAGCGGCTCAATTTATCTTATCTCGAAGAAAAGGCAACATTGTATCAATTCGGTTAATTGCGCGAACTATAAAATCCGCATAATAAATAGTCCTATAAAAACGAGACCAATTCGAAGTCGGCAGTTCGATCACATCGGAATGGAAAAAAGAGCCAAGAACCACCCGCACAGCATCATTCGAATCGATATGGTGGGCGTGTGAAGTACTAAACAACATTTAATTGGATTTCGAATTCATGATTCATCCTTGAAATGCCGTTTTGTAAGTATAACTGGGGGACCCCACACTTAGTCGTCTGGTCACATGGTTGTCCCCAAAAATATCGCGGGCTTGGTCTGGCGATTCGACTTTCGATTGAGCTGCAGATAATCTTGTTTCGTCTGAATCGTATAAAGAACTCATTTCATATGGAATTAGTACTTTTTCATGCCAAAATATTAGAGACAATTTGAGTTGTATTACTTCGCAGAAACTCTCATGTGGTTCATTTGGTGATAATAAATGTATATACATATCGCAAATGAATTACTCACCTTGATGAGGAAATTTCGACCACAGAATTAATTACTGAAAATGGAAGCACAGTTCCCATATAAAAATTATGATTGCACCTACCGACCTTAACTCGAGCTTTCACTATCGCCTCAGATTGAAACAGTTGATGACTTCACGTAAAAACGTTTGATAAAAAAAATTTGTTAGAATGTTACATATTCACGTTAATATCTCATCATTTCCTCCATTTCATAGTCGCATCCGAATTGACGAATCGCATTGTGACAATTATTCTTGTGAAAACAATCAATCGCAAAACACATACAAATTTCCGTTTCATTTCGTCATTTCACGCTTGAAATCGGTGAACATAAGCGGGACGGAATTTAACGCTGGCATTTCAGAACTAACATCGAAACATAAAATTTCAATGAGTGAAAATATGCCGACATATAATGATCTGACAAATAAAATCAAAAAATCTTGGCTTCAGACTTCAGAACGCCCCTACATGCTTCTGAAATTATTATCATCCCACCCCGTTTTCGCGAGATTATATACGAGTTCCTTTCAGAAGGGCGGACGAATCTGTCTGTTTTACATTTAGAAGATATTCGATGTACACTTTCATTATTTCATGGATTACTCATAACGAGAATAAAATAACAACATTTTGTTATCAATAATTTCATCACATTATACTCCTACGATTAGTTTGGAACAATGATCGCATAATAGCAGCAACAACATTTCGAAGAGGTTATTTTTTTTGAAAACGTCGATATTTTTTCATTCATCATCTATTTAATTTAAAAATGCATTGGCGCATCCACCAAATTTCACTGTAAGTGTCGATTTTTTTCACGTAAATTAAGAAAAATTTTAAATCGTATTTTTTCTAAGCAAACATTCCAACAAAATTGATGTTTTTTAATAAATTTCAAATATTTCAAATATTTTCATTTGTACTACATCTATATATGTATATTTTTATTCTTTTGTGATATATTTGATTACAAAGGGTTAATAAAGATTCAGTAATTCAATCAATATATTATCGACGTTCCGAGTTGAACCCTTTTTCAAGATATGACAATTTAAATATTTGACAATGTTGTTATAATAAGTTTTCTTAGTAACAATAATCTGACAAATGAAAAAAAAAAAGATGGAGACTTGATATGAATTATTTGTTCGGAATAAAATTAATATAAAATATAACTCATATAAAACTCAACGGTTTTCATTCAATACATATTCAATATACAATTGGTAGCTCAACGGGCGTAGCACTGGCCTACTACCCAGAAAAACCGGGTTCAAATCCCGGTAAATTCGATTCAGTTTTTTTTTCAATGCTTTCTCGCAACCTTATCACGTAAAATAATCATCCTTAACCGATTTTGAAGACAACTTTTTTAATTTGTTCAATAATGATCTAAACTACGGAGAATTAACATTTAAAAGTAAAGAGAAAATTTTATATTATTAATTTCATCTATATCCTTGTATCCATTCAAATTATCCAATAAACTCCATAAGGAGTATCCTTTGATGGGAATTTTGTCTTCGTTTATCGCTTCCAAAAGGACCTTTAGATGCTCCTAAAAGACAGTTGATGATAATATTTTTACTCTTTTCTGATATCTTTGATTATAAAGGGTTAATAAAGATTCAGTAATTCGAATAATATATTATCGACGTTTCGGGTTGAACCCTTTTTCAAGATATGACAATTTAAATATTTGACAATGTTGTTATAATAAATTTTCTCAGTAACAAAAATCTGACAAATGAAAAACAAAAAGATGGAGACTTGATATGAATTATTTGTTCAGAATAAAGTTGAGGATATTTGATTCAAATTTCGAATATCTGTTCTGTCATTAATTGCTTCAGAGTTTCTTTTGATATGAATCATTTCTAGAAATTCTCTCGCTTTTCTGTTTTGTTCATAATCTAGAATTTTCACTGTGTTAAAATCAAATGCATGTTTTAATGTTTGTTCATGTTTATGTAATGCTGTTTGTACTTTAGAGTATTTATGACCTTTTATTCTTTCTTTCAATTATTGTTTTGTCTGTCCAATATAAACTCCGTTACAATCTTTACATGAAATTTGGTATACGATGTTAGATTTATCATTTTTTATTGTTTCCGATTTTAATTTCGTGAAAAGTTGTTTTATTTGAATGTGTGGTTTATGTGCTATTTCGAAATTTGGATAAGGTTTGAAAATGTTGGTAATTTTTTCAGAAAGGTTTCGTATGTATGGGATTGGATATATGTTGAATTCTCTTCTTTTTTCTCAGAATTTGTATTTAACGTGTTGTATAGTTTGTGTATACGTTCTTTCGTGATTTTGTTTACAAATGATGTGGGATAATTACTTTTTAAAAGTAATGATTTTATGGAGTGTAGAATAGCGGGTCTGTGAATTGGTGAGGTTACACCATTACACCATTTTGTTGTGAGTCTATTTTCGTCTCTAATAATGGTCATATCCAAGAAATTTAAGCAGTATTTCGATTCAGTTTATATACAAAAAGGGTAAATACATCAAGAAAGAAGTATATATGTATATACACTACAACGAAAAAATAAATCCATAATCAAATCAGATTCAGTGAAATGAAACTAAAAGAGCTTAATGCTCGAGTTGAACTTTGAGGAATATGACCATGGTGATGAACATGGACCATTTGAAAGGTGCTGTATAGGAAAATCATTTAGGATTTCGCTTTCGTCCTTTACTGAAACTCACCGAAACACTACTGAATCACGAAATCACTGCGTTTATCGTGTGTTGACTTTCTCCTAACGTTTCGCTAGCCCGTATGGCTAGCACCTCTTAAGATGCCAGTTGGTACAACTGAATATCATTCGCTGTGGTTTAAGTATAGGTTGGACCATTTGGTGTTGGAAATTTGAACAAGCGATTACTTTGAGCTTGGAAAGGTAGAATGACATTTATTTTTTGACAGTAAGTTCGTTTTATGTTTGACATTTGGAAAATGGGGCACTATACGCTCAAACAAAGTTGGTTAATATTAAAATCGAACTTCCAAAGATGCATGTGTTTAGCGAAAACTGTAAAAAATTTCGAGAAATAATCGATCTTCATTTCAGTTTGAGCGACAATTTGGGAAATGCGTGACGAAGTGAGCAGGCATAAAGCCGCATACTTTGACGCCATTACGCCTCGAGGTACTACGTGCGGGCGCACGCGCACGTGCGTGAACGTGAGTGTATGAGTGTGCGTCTGCGTACAGGCTAAAAGATCTAAGCGTACATAGTGATATCGGTATATATACATTGACTAGACTGCTGAGTTGGTGGTCATAAACTACGTTCTTTGGCAGGAACTTACTCTACTTCAGCACTGACATATTTTTTGTGTATTTTATATTTGGTTGCTGATGATTGAGGCGTTTTAAAACTGGATTGATTTGCATTTACCATATTGTCATATCGAAATATTAAATCTAAACTGATGGTTAGGTAGGTTATTTCAACATTGGGAAGCTTTTTGGATTATTGGAGAAGTGGCATTTTGAAGCGATTGAAGCAAATTGACTTTTTTTGTCGATAACCATTAAATGCAGGTACAGAGGTTTCTTTAATTAAGAAAAGATTGCTAAATTCCATAAAAAGACAACGGATGTATTTTTATTTTGTCACCCGATGTAGATTGAATATTTTTGTGACATAATAATCTGCCAGAAAGAAATGAAGAGGAGAAGTAAATGTCGCTCTCAAGAAATAGATAATAGATTGTAAAAGGGTGAAATTGCGACCGTAGAAGAATAGGATTTTGTCCGGAAAGAATTGGGAGCGTGAAACGCAACCCTCTGTGAAAGCACTGCATTGACAGAGTCAAACGATCTGTTTCGTTGCAGAATTGCAGGCTAGAAGTCGAAACGAATCTAGTAGAACTACGGTCGGATCTAGCATGGCCAGTCGCGATTTGACACACCAGCGCGCAACAACCGCGCATCGAGCCGCCTTCCAGATCGCTCTGCTTATAGCCGCAACAAATTTTTCGGGTGCGCTGCTCGATTTTTCGAAACGAAACGCCGCCGCCGGTCGAATTAATTCATTAATCAAGAGTGCGTTCCATACGATTTGTGCGAGCCGCGACCGAAAAAGTTGAATTGGTGTTGTCGCGATGGGTCGATGACGGCGATTAAACTTCCTCCATCGGAAAAAACGAGAAACGTTTGGATGTTACTGGAACAATCAAAAAACCAACATGTGCTCGAAGTTACGATCCGATAAAGTGGCTTTCAATATCCATTTAACCGATACAAAATTATTGACGAGGCGGTAGACAATATTCCGAGATGATAGAAAAACCGAAAGATTTTAATTTTCCGAATTTTAGGATAGATAATTCATTACTCACTAGATAATATAAAAAAAATTGAGTAGATAGCGTCGTTAGTGTAGAATCGTAGATAAAAAAGCAATATCCGCAAAATGAAAATGGCTGTTTGTAAATTATACAATTTACAGAAACCGGTAGCATTAACGAAAAATTGGGTCATACAGTTCTCATGTCTTTACATTCTATTTAGTACAATAAGTAAAGGTTTTGTCGGTGGCGAACGTTTGCGACACCATTCGCACGACGAAGACATATACGTTTCGCAGTTGGAGGAAAATCATACCGGGAAAAGAATGTTTAGCTGTCCGAATTGTTTATATCAGAATAGCAATAAAGACCAGAAAGACGAGTTCGAAAAACTTCGGCTCGAAGTGATACGCAAACAGATCTTATCGAGATTAGGTTTAAGGGAAAAACCCAACGTGACAATTAGTCTTCCAAGGGAGGTGGTCCTCGAAACTTTGTACAGGGCTCAGAATAGTGAATTCTTCAGTAGTTATAATAAAGACGACGACATGGTTTCGACGACCAGTGCGAGGGCTGACACCCAGGAACAGATGGACAATGACGATTTTTACGGGAGAACATCGGAGATTATCTCGTTCGCGGAGCAAGGTGAGTTGAATTCCGATCGCAATAAACAATACCTTTTAGAGGATATTTGAACTTTAAACACTTCAACTATGGACACGAAGCGAGCATTCGCTACGACACGATTAAAGTGTTATGTTTATCGCGATGCACTTTTCAGCCAATCTATTATTCTCCTTTCCTATTATTATGCGGTGCGAGATCGAGGAAATATTTCAGTGTGGGGGGCGCCTCATAACGATACACAAATTATTCTTTTTTCGCAATATATTATTAGTGGAGCAAAGTGAAATATCACCTAGACCTTAGCGAACCAGCGCAAAATCCTGAATTTTCCCCACCCTAAGCTGGCGACATAACTTTTTTTTACACCTTCTTCTGCAATTTTTCCGTTAAAACATTCCTAGTGCAAATTGGAACACTTTAATTGTGAAGGTTTAAGAAGATTTTTGATTTGGTCTAAAATATACATATATATGTATATGAAATGATAATTATCTGCTGCCTATATGATACATCCCAATAATCTTACTTTGTATTATATATGTATATAGTGTATGGTTTTTATTTTCGTACCTAGTTTATATAAACTATAAGAATCTTCGAGTTTTTTGGTGATCCAGGTTTATTCTAAACAATTTACAATATTAATGACGTTTCGATAGAGATTCTACCTTTGTCAACTATCTAAAATAAAATAATTCACATATGAAAATGGAAAACGAATTTGATACTGAAAACATCTTACCAGAAAGTTCAATGACGTTTAATATTCGTTCAAATGTTCGAAATTATGTAGAACGTATCGTTATAGTACAAAAGAGTATATTGTACTTAGTCCCTTTATATCAGTTTTATTATTTACAACATCTTTTTCGTTTTCTTTTATATGTTTAATTTCAAGAATTTCTCTAGATTTAACGTTTTTTTCTGTTGCTAATATACCCACGTTGTTGTAATCAAATTCATAGTTATTTGATTTTTTGTGCTTGTTTAGTGCGGTATTGGCTGTTTTCGAATATTTATGGGCTTTCATTCTGTCTGTAAGTCGTTGGGAAGTTTGTCCGATGTATAATTTGTTACAGTTCATACAAGGAATTTTGTATACTACATGTGATCGTTTTTCTTCAGGAATTTTGCTTTTGAGTTTTGTATAAATTTGTTTTATCTGATTTTGAGGATGGTATGCAATTTGAATATTGTGTGGTTTCATAATTTTTGAAATTTTTTCTGTTATTACGGGAATGTAAGGAATTTTGGGTGACAGGAAAATTAGTTGATGTTTGATTGTAAAATTTATGAGTTCGTTCTTTGATGATCTTATTTATTATATGACCAGGGTAATCGTTTTGGGTAAATATTATTTTTACTTTACTAAGAATTTCTGTACGGAATTTGGGAGATGTAAGCGCTATTTTGCTATGCTTATTTTTTGTGACTGATGATATGAAGAATGAAAATTTATAAGTCTGTCTGTTGATGTATTTTTTCTGAACCATTTTGTCTCAAGTTTGTTATTTTGTCGAATTATTGTCATGTCCATGAAATTAATTTGGTTATCTTTTTCTTCTTCTAAAGGGAATTGTAATTTGGAATTATAATTATTAAAACTATTTACAATTTTATTCATTTCTTTTGGGTCAGCTATTAACAAACAGTCGTCAACGAATCTCTTGTATAGTGTTATTGTGAAATAATCTTCACTCAAAATTTTTTCTTCGAGATGTTCCATAACGACTAACCTGGATCACCAAAAAACTCGAAGATTCTTATAATATATGTATATATGTATATAAAACGAAAAAATTCAATCGCATTTAAATCTGAACCGATTGGGCTGGAATTTCGACAGGATATCTCTAGATTTTAATCATCTTTTTACTAATTCTCCCCCTTTTCTCCAAACTGTTGTAGGAAAAAGAGTAAATGTTTTCATTTTTATGTACCTTAATATCTCAAATTTTAATCTACTTGACCGCGACTTCAGAATTTGCCATTTATGATATTAATGGAGCAAAATAAGTGGAGAATGAAAAATTTTTGCTTTGATGCCAATGAAAATATTCTAAGCTTTCCCCTACCAAAGTTGGCGGTAACAATTTTGTTGAGAAAAACAGGTGGTAGCAAAAATGGAGTTTTTGCACCTTCTTCTGAAAGTTTTTTTGCTTTAGTTATTATTTTGACTGACTTTCTCAAAAAATTATTTCATTGTCGATGTTCGGAAAAATTTTTGATTTCAATTTGGGTCTCAGAGCCAAACGGTATTAAGTCAAATTTTTTCGTTCTTGAGGTTTTGATTGTTCCTGTAGTAATTTTTTCCGATGGTGATGCGTAGGAAGTCCAGTTTCTTGCCGTTTACGAGATAGGTGTAGATTATTGATATTAAGTCCTCTATTAAACAGAACCAAACAGTATTAAAGGTTTTTGATACTGTTTGGCTCTGGAAGATATTCAATATTTCAGTATTGAGTCCAAATGTGAGGTTAGGTCGCTGGACTTAATACTGTTTTGTTTTAGAGTACATCAGTTGTCATAATATTAAGTCACATTATTTTGCTCGTGAAGTTAACAGAAAATACTTGATAATTTCGTTGTTTTAATATTCAATAAGTGAATAAGGTCAACATGATGACATCAAGAGGCCAAAAAATATTACAAATGACACTAACACAAGCCAAGTGCAACCTGAAAGACCTGTTATAACCTCACTTTTGACTGGAGAATGCAATGATCATGATTATGCATTTTCTCTTTAATTAGATATTATAAATTTTTAATTATTTGTTTGTTACTTAACGTTTATGATTGATAGTTTTTTTTTTCGTTTGTAATATTTTGGCGTGATCTCTCATTTATTTTAGAAAATCAATATTTTCAGCCTTTTGTTACCCTTTTTATTAATTAGTCATAATTGGTATTAATTAATTTCAGTTCTACTTTTGCATTTTTCTAATAATTATGGGTTTCTTAATAATAATTCAGTATCGAGTACCATGTATCTATAAATTCGTACGAGCTAAACGGTATTAAGTCACAAGACATTAAGTCCATTGCTAGAACCAAACAATATTAAGTCCCACAATTAATTTAAGCTTATTTAAATAAATTAATATAGGAGCTTTAGTTAGTTTCCAAAATCGTAACTGGGAAAATAAAAACACATGCTCTCCTAGTTACAATAGTAATCGGTTCGAAAAATACCTTTGTTCAACATCTTCAAATAGCTGTCCTGTAAAATTTTAAAAATGTGACTTGATACCGTTTGGCTCTGAGGTCCAGATATAGAGTCAAGTCAATATAGAGTCAAATGATTCTGTTTGAGGAATATCTTCTAACATATGTATATTTGACGGTTGAGGAAGCAACTGTTCAAAGAGGGCGCTCTAGCCCCTCAAAATTTAATAGGGAAAAGGGATTGAGTGAACCATTTTGGTCAAAAATCAACCTTCAATATTTGATTATCTTCATTAGGGCCTTTTTACAAACTTAAAAAAATTGAATTGCAATTTTTTACCAAGTAATGAGAAAAATTGTCTGCAACTAAATGTATTAAGTGTTGAAGATTCATTTCTCATTCATTTTCAATTTTGTTAACCAAAAAGTTTACTGTTAATAAGGTATAAACTTCAAGTCATAATGTGTGAGAGAAAATCTCCAACAGGCAACGAGTTTATTGTTGAACGATTCTGAATATTTATTGATAAGTATCCATTTCAACGGGTTTATTTTTAGCTTTAAACATCTATTAATAAATCAAACTTTTCAGCTAATTAACTTTGTCGAAGGTTTCTATTAAAAACGATTCTAGCTTCTTCAAAACCTACTTCCATACTTTCAATTATTCGGAATATCACAGAAGTTTCAACTATATTACGGATACAGAAAGAAGAAGAACTCATACGACGGAAACATCTATAGTTTCAATTCGTCATGTTGTTTACGAAATCTTCCGAGTGAATGAGGAAACCGACACATTCCCCTAACAAGCGCCGGTCATTCAGAACGCGCTTCCCGGAAGCTCCGGTCGGAAATGCAATTGGCAAAGGTAAACAAACAAGCCCTCGCCTTGTCACCTGATTCGATAGCACGTGTTTCGCTATGTCAATTTCCATGGGCGATTTATTGAAATGGGCGACGGGAACGAACTCGTGTATTTCCCGTTTGTAATTGTTGTAGGATTGTCGACGCGTCAAAATGTTTGTGACGAATTGAAGTGTAAACATGATATAACCTCAAAGTGTGCTATGTTTTGCCTGTATATGTTGTGTAGATTTTACGCACCGACACTGACAATAAATTGTGACATAATTTAATTACTTAATTTCTCACATTAGTTACACTTACATGTATGTGTCGACCTCCAACGGAAGTCATAGAATATTCGCAGTAAATGACAATTTACAAAAATTTGTAAAATGTCTAAATATCTGTACAACGCTACAATTTTTTATTATTTCAGCGCCATCTGGCATATCAGCTGAGAACAGATTCCTTAAGGAATGTTTACACAACTTAATTTCAATAGATATCTAAGTATTTTCTTTCATTTCGCATCGACAATCAGATTCCTCTGCTTGTTTAGTGATGTTTCAGTAATTGTTACAGAATATACTATCCTAAAACAATTATATCAAGTTAATGAAGATATTTGATTGCTTTCAACCAATTTCTGAGAACGAATCAATCCAAATAAAGAGAATAACATATAGCGTGCTGCGAAATGAGTGAGACTGCACGAGTTGCGCCTCTTTCATCCCCAATAGGGTGAATGTCTAAGACAATTCATTACAGTATTTTGAATTCTTTGAAATTGTAAGCTTGATACAAAATTTCTAACTGATATCTTTAATTTCTTCCAAAAATAATTGTGCGATAAATTTTTTGTCATTCGGGTCAAAACGTAACAGCATAACACTTATGTAAGTGATATATTTTATTTACAGAAACTTATCAAATAGGGGAGAAAACGGTCGACCGAGAAACATAGAGATCGCGATCGGTTCGCGACGAAGGGAACACATTCTTCTCGTCCTTCGGGACGAGAAAATCGTAGGCCTTCCGTGCTCGCAGACGCGGCGACTTCGCAGTCGGGGGACGCGACTCGCCGGAGCCGCTGTCATCGATCCGCAGTCGGGATCAGACGCCTGAACGACCGCTTTTTTCACATACATTCTCGACAGTTATGCTAAACCCTACAGTTGTACGGGATGACCCGGACATCGGTTCTCGATACGATTCGGAAACGCGGATAGGAAGCAGAGACTGCTTAATTTCGGAAAAACGATATAAAATGGGGTTTATCGCCGTTTCCGTTAAGGTCGACTGTTTTTTTTTACTTGCGACAGTCGGCCCATTTCGTATCGTTTCAAATATATTTCATATCGCAGACGTTGTTAAGGACCTATCGCAAGTAGTTCTTTCGGAAGTCTTCTCGGTTAGCTTCCAATTTTTTTCCACCATTTTATCTTGTCAATTTCGAAGTTATCATATATTTATTATTTGAATGAATTCGTGATACAGCCTTTTTGTTTTCCACCATCTTCGACAAATTCTGTTGGGAAACGCACCGACGCATGCACCATTTTACATTTCATTTGAATTCAAGCATACTTTTATATATTTTTTTGCGAATTGTACTCTTCAAACTAAATTGCCAGTTATTCTACTTCAGTTATCAAAAAAACGAAAGTTTTTTGCATTTAGTAGTAGATAATAGCACAAGGAAATGATACAACTCGCGTTGTGAGCCATCTGTACCGTCACGATTCTGCGCACTCCCGGCAAATGCTTCATTTTATGAACAGCGCAGAATCATGAATCGTTCAGAAGGCACCTAATGAAAGGTAGTAACCGAGAGATTTAGAATCTCGAATTGGAGCGCTTTACCCACTTTATTTATAATTAACACTAGTTGACAAATAGTGATGCGTAAATGTAGGAGATCCTGGATGATTGTCTTTTTGTAATTGTGGTATCGACTGTTTGGAAAGAAACTGTTTTTCAGACTGATATATGATATCGCTTAATAATGACATCTAAGACTGGAGATAATAGTAGATCACTGAGCAACGACCTTCAGAAGTTCCGCCAAGTTCCGCTTAGATTTCCAAACTGACGAACTTTTCGAACTGTGAATTACCATCCCAGCGAAAGCTAGGGGAAATGAAAGTGAACGTTGATTAAATTATAGGTATTCAATCGTCCATAGAATCGATTTTAAAACCTCCACGTTTGTTAGGTCAGAACTGGAAATTTCGAAATTGTTTCGCTAGCACAGATAACGTATTGTGCATAGCGCAGGATATCATGAATTTACCCCTTGCATAATAAACACTCGTTCAAACCATTAAGCCAACCGACTTCGAAAACCGAAACGTTCTCGACTCGCAATCATCAAATATTTAGATATCCGAGGCGGAACAGACGTCGACGATTCTTATGAGGTCATCGAAATGCAATAGGCCGTAGGGAAAGGGTAAGAATTACTTATGCACCGTCGGCTTTCATCATGCATTTTAAAACAATTCCCCCTTGTATTATTCCTCTTAACGACACATTGATTTTCGCGCAATTTTTTTTTAGATACGTCGTTTTAGAGCGTTCGAGAAAATTGAATTATTAGGTGGTATGCGTGTTACAACTATATTACGGTGGAATGATAGAATTTTTTTCTCAATGATTATGGTGATAGAAATCAGGAATTTAATTTTCAACACGACATGACAGAAAAGTGACTATTACAGTATGTTTGCTGAACACGAGCAATTTTTGAAGGTGTTCATTAAATCGAAGGAAGTGTGCCCATTTTTGGTACACAAATTGATGTTATTAAATCGTGAGGTGAATAACTTTGCCTCAGAAGTTCACCGTAGCTTATATCAGCAAGTGGATTGACAGCTGAATTCAGTTTGAACCCTCTGTTTCCAAGCAGACAACTTTCGTGAACACACAGTTCGAAGCGTCCTTGAAACTTCAATAACACGTTCAAGGACCAATGAATTGGTTTGATAACGTAACTATCGACAATTTTAAATCGATTAAGCAGGAGCGTTCTATTCAAATCAGCAAAAGGTCCTCAAATTCGAGCGATTTCTCTCATGCGCCAAACGCAGCCAAGTTTCAACGAACGTAGCACTCGTTGGCCGGGTATATTACAAATCGAAATCCAAGATGATTAATTTGAAACCGATAGAATTTCGAGGATGATTCATTTGCTGAAAGCACATGCCTGTTACTACTAAAATTACGAGATTGATGGCTGCGTAGAAATATCCGATAGGAAGGCCAATGATAGCCGAATGCAGGGTAAACATTTGTAGAGTTGAGAGGTTCCCAATTGATTTTTGGTTGTGGACTTTATCAACGTTCAATCGGATAACAATTTAATTTCATCAAGAGTGATCTGTTCACGAACGAGATGGTATACAGAAATTGGCGAATGCGCCGGTTGATTAAAATATGACAAATTTATTAAATTCGAAAGTTGCCGAATAGAATGAATTCGGATAAACAAATTACCCGCGCATTATTAAATTTGATTAATGAAGGAGTTATGTTAATTCTCCGATTTCGATACTTCGCTCCGTTCAGTATGCACATGCGCAGCAGGCGAGTCGATGGTTGTAAACAAACGATTTCGAAGTATGAATAAACTCTACTAATAAAAACTCGCCATTTTCAAAAGCCGAACATTTTAGTTCAACGAAATTACCTATTTTTTCCCCGGCTAACATGTCATCGATACCCCCATAACAATTCCCGTGAAAGGGTAGGAATCTTAGCCAACAACCTGAAAGTTTTCTAGTATATCCATTACCCGATTATGTAGCATTGCCTTCTTCCGGTGCAATGGAAATTATTGCCAACGTTCCCTAACTTATGTGGAATAGTTCTCTATTATAATATCGTACGTATTCAAACTTCCCGTATGCGGTTGTAAACTGAATATATAAAGTAGTTATGACAATAACCTTGGTTACAATATCAAGAAAAATAGACTCGGTTGTAAATGAAGCGAAAATCTTTGATGAAAGTTCATGTCATAAGGAATTACAATGCAGTACAATGTAATTCTATATGTTCACCGATGAGTCCAAATACTCAAACTGAGAATGTTTCAAAAAAATGGTAATGGTGTAGACAAAATTGCATCAATTTAAATAGTCGTATAATTTGAATCAATTTTACATTTTGATTTGTCTAGTCTCTGGCATTATAATTTCAAATCCGAAATTGAAATATTTGGCTTTCGCTCCGCAATAACTTTCTGGTACCATTTGAAAGATTGTTTCCTCGTTCTTGTCCGCTTTGGATCATTGAAATCCACATGAACTATGCCGAATTTTTCGCTGAAAGAAATTTGTGTCAATTGAGTTTGTCTGTTTTTCATAAACGCAAACATCAAACAAAAGCAAAATTGAACAAATTAAAATGAAATATGATAACTCAACGGTTTTCATTCACTACTTATTCAATATGGCATTGGCAGCTCAACAGGCGTACTACTGACCTACTACCCAGAAAACCTGGGTTCGAACCCCGGTAAATTCGATTCAGTTCAAAACAATATGCAATTTTTTGTCAATGTTTTCTCGTAACCTTATCGCGTAAAATAATCATCCTTAACCGATTTTAAAGACAATTTTTTTAATTTGTTCAATTATGATGAAAACTACGAAGCATTAACATTTAAAGTAAAGAAAAAGTTTAATGTTATTAATCTCACCTATATCCTTGCATCCATTCAAAGTTATCCAATAAACTCCATAAGGAGTATCCTTTGATGGGAATTTTGTCTTCGTTTATCGCTTCCAAAAGGACCTTTAGATGCTCCTAAAAGACAGTTAATGATAATATTTATATTCCTTTCTGATTTATCTGATTATAAAGAATTAATAAAGATTCAGTTATTCAAGTATGTAATATATTATCGACGTTTCGATTGAACCCTTTTTCAAGATATGACAATTTAAATATTTGACAATGTTGTTATAGTAAGTTTTCAAAGTAACAATAATCTGACAAAATGAAAAACAAAAAGATGGAGACTTGATATGAATTATTCATTCAGAATAAAGTTGAGTATATTTGATTCAAATTTCGAATATCTGTTCTGTCATTAATTGCTTCGGAGTTTCTTTTGGTATGAATCATTTCAAGAAATTCTCTCGCTTTTCTGTTTTTTTCGTAATCTAGAATTTTCACTGTGTTAAAATCAAATGTACGTTTTAATGTTTGTTCATGTTTCTGTAATGCTGTTTGTACTTTAAAGTATTTATGACCTTTTATTCTTTCTTTCAATTTTTGTTTTGTCTGTCCAATATAAACTCCGTTACAATCTTTACATGAAATTTGGTATACGATGTTAGATTTATCATTTTTTAGTGTTTCCGATTTTAATTTCGTAAAAAGTTGTTTTATTTGAATGTGTGGTTTATGTGCTATTTTGAAATTTGGATAAGGTTTGAAAATGTTGGTAATTTTTTCAGAAGGGTTTCGTATGTATGGGATTGGAATATATATTGAATTCTATTCTTTTTTCTCGGTATTTGTATTTAACGTGTTGTACAGTTTGTGTATACGTTCTTTCATGTTTTTTTTTACGAATGATGTGGGATAATTCTTTTTTAAAAGTAATGATTTTATGGAGCGTAGAATAGCGGGTCTGTGAATTGGTGAGGTTAGTTTGATTGATCTCTATATAGTTTATTACGATGGCTTTTTTTGTTAGGTGTTAAAATCGAGAATCCTATTTCTATTAGTTTCCGTCCTAAACCATTTTGTTGTAAGTTTATTTTCCTCTGTAATAATGGTCATATCCAAGAAATTGAAGCAATTTTTTGATTCAGTTTACATACAAAAAGGATAAATCCATCAAGAGAGGAGTATATACGTATATACACTACAACGAAAAAATAAATCCATAATCAAATCACATTCAATGAAATGAAACTAAAAGAGCTTAATGCTTGTGTTGAACCTTGAGGAATATGACGGTGATGATGGACAAATTTGAAAGGTGCTGTATAAAAAAATCATTTAGGATTTCGCTTTCGTCCTTCACTGAAACTGACCGAAACACTACTGAATCACGAAATCACTGCGTTTATCGTGTGTTGACTTTCTCCTAACGTTTCGCTAGCCCGTATGGCTAGCACCTCTTAAGATGCCAGTTGGTACAACTGAATATCATTCGCTGTGGTTTAAGTATAGAGTGGACAATTTGGTGTTCGAAATTTGAACAAGCGAGTATTTTGGGCTTGGAAAGGTAGAATGACATTTATTTTTTGACAGTAAGTTAGTTTTATGTTTGACATATCGAAAATGGGACACTATACGCTCAAACAAAATTGGTTAATATTAAAATCGAACTTCCAAAGATGCATGTGTTTAGCACAAACTGTTCTTCGATATGATCGATCTTCAGTTCAGTTTGAGCGACAATTTGGGAAATGTGTGCCGAAGTGAGCAGGCATAAATCCGCATACTTTGACGCCATTACGCGATCGAGGTACTACGTGCGAGCGTGCGCGCGTCTATGCGTGAATGTGAGTGTATGAGTGTGCGTCTGCGTCTGCGTACAGGCTAAAAAATCTAAGCATACATAGTGATATGGGTATATATACATTGACTAGGCTGCTTTCATGTTCTTTCATGATTTTGTTTACGATTGATGTGGGATAATTATTTTTTAAAAGTAATGATTTTATGGAGTGTAGAATAGCGGGTCTGTGAATTGGTGAGGTTAGTTTGATTGATCTGTCTATATAGTTTATTATGATGACTTTTTTTTGTTAGGTTTTAGAATCGAAAATTTGTATTAGTTTCCTTCCTAAACAATTTTGTTGTGAGTTTATTTCCGTCTCTAGTAAGGAATTTTTCGATATCTTCAGTACAGATTACAGTTATGAGGAATACCTGCAGGTAGTTAATCCGTTTCGTGTCATTCAATTCTCCGTGATCAGAAAAACCATTTTCGGTTATGAAAATATCAGGATTATCATAATTTTTTTGTATCCACTTCAACAGCTGTCGCAAACCTTTGGGATAACTCTAAAATAAATCGCACACATATTACCACTACATAAAGTTGATGCAGTTTTGCCACCTTCAACCATGGTGAAACTGAAGGCGGCCATTCACTGTTCTGGAATTTTTCAACGCCTACATCATCCGTCGAATTAGGATTTTCCCTGACCAGGAATGACGTGTAATAATTCAGACCGAGAAAATCGTAGGTGCCCTGGATAAACTCGATCTCCTCCTTCGACAGTTCTGGTAAACGAGATCTGAGATAACCCTGGCGTTTGCTCATTTCCGCCACTCTCGTTTTCACGATTTCTGGATAATCACCGTCAGGGTGGAAAATCGGATTTATCGCCGCGCCGTACTGTTGAGAAAAAATTCTGTCTACTGAGTTGTCCGAAATTATTAATTTTCATGTGGAATCGACTTGAATAATGGAATTTTAATTCGTGGCTCACCAGAAAGTGTCTTGCTCGTTCAGCTGCTTCTTCGTCCAGCGTTTCATTACTGGCAGGCAACAACCAAGGCTTCTCGAGCACGATACCTATTTGACCTAATAACAAAAGTTGATTTCTATACGAATCTTTCTACTATAAGACATGTTAAAGCGGAATTCATATGTGGGTACCAACCACGTACGACCTACCACGATACTTCTTCCTGAACACTTGATCGTAAAGATGATACACTTTAGAATGGGCCAATAACTTAACATTAGAGCACAAGTAATTGGCAATACCAGGCTGATTCAAGAAAGGTATTTCCAAATTGTCGCCATATCCGTAACACCAAGTGCTGAGTGTTAGCCAGTATTTGACTCGATCTCCAAAATGTGTAAACGCTATCTTTGCATAATCTTCGAAATAATAAGCTACGTATGGATTTGTCCAGCCTCCGATATCTTGCAATCTGAAAACGGATTATTGCCGAGTTGTCCATTGCTTATATCCACCATAACCTTTTTGGAAGATCCCTATGGTGTAGAGTAATCATGGGTTCTATACCATTTATAATTAAAACATTGATCATGTCGTTATAAAATCGAATGGCGTTGTGATTTATTTTGTTGGTGTAGGCATCTGGGAGTATTCTACTCCAGGAAATCGAGAATCTGTAGAAGTTCACGCCCAGTTCCTTGAGAAGCTCGATGTCTTCGCGGTACTTGTGGTATGAATCACAGGCGATATCAGCATTTGACTTGTTATCTATTACAAAAGGATTCTTCTTGATGTAGTAATCCCAGGTTGTCTCTCCTTTTCCTGAAAATTCAAATAAATTAAGGATTTGACAAACTTAAATGGCTGATTATTGTGCTGTCACACTCAAAATCCATTGGTAAATCACCCGTGAAAAACAAATCATGGCTTCAAAGACAAGGAAGCATGATAGGAAAAGTGACTACAAGCAATTCACTATATCTGGTGTTTACGACTTGTCTACTCACTTCCAGATGTTATTTAAAATACTCACCGTAAATATCCTCATTTCCCCCTTCAATCTGATAAGCAGACGTTGATGCCCCAAATAAAAAAGTTGAAGGAAACTGCTCATTCTCATTTCCGCTTACTGTGCTAAAAAGTTAAAAACGATTTATATGAGATAGTGTTTGAGTAATTTATTCAAATGTAAAAGTGACATCCACTTTTCATTTTGGTGATAAATAAGTGTTCACAGTTCACTTACAACAATTCAAGTGAAAGGAGTACTATGTAAACTTCGTTCCGCATCTTAAGAAATGACTTGATTGCTAATTAAATATCGATATCACTTTGTTATCAAGGAAATTTAAAGCTCTACATAGACTTTCATCAAAAACTTTCGAAATTGATAAAATATTCTAGTGATTACAATCTCCGTTATTGAATCATTACATATCACAAATTCTGAAACAAATTGGCGAACCCGAATTACCCTTTTACTGTTACATCTATAATCAAAACGTGGTATGCAAATCACCACCTTTATAATCAAATACTCAGATATCACAAATAATAATATATGTATATATATTATCAGAAACTTCTGATAAAACTGTTTTTCGAGACACTCATTATCCCAATAAAGACATGTCGAAAGCGATCCGTAGCGCATTTGCTTTGCTCCGTTAATTCCCTGCGTTATAATCGAAATCGCATGCCTCCAGCGCTTAGGAGAATATAAAAAACTTCATCGCGGTTATTCAGCTCCTCGTCAAAGACGTAAAATCCGTACAGCTAAAATATAATGGCGTCGCCGAATCTAAAGCCGTGCCAGCATCAACAGCATATTATACGAGCAGCGAAACTTATTCACGCTCCGTCACATATTTTTTATTGTTCTCTCGCAGCTATGGCGTGCGAGAAGTGGAGGGACACAACACTTCACGCTCCATTCGCCGAAGTGGACTCGCGTCACTCGTATGGAGAATAACGACAAACTTCACGTATCTTTAAAACACCTCTACCTTTTTTTCCGATATTCCTGAAATTTCACCTTTCGATTGGTGTAATTTCGGACACGTTCGATAAACTTCACGTCTCAAGATTACCACTCGAGTTAAGGAGGGTGTAGAATCTAATCACTGGGTGCTCTTGAGCCAGATTGAAAGAAATATTGAGATTAATGCTTTCGAACCTTCTCTCTGCTGAAGATCAGCAGTAGAAATAATTTGAAGTACAAGGTTGAAAATTTTCTGAAAAAACTCGAAAATGGATTCAATCTGACATAAGACAAGTACAACAACAGACAAAGAAATGTAAGCAGTTGACGAAACAATCATGATTGATTGTAGGTGAAGCATATCTTGTTAGAGTTTTTACGATAAAATAATTCAGAAACATTCAAACATTGAACATGTTATTCGAGGTTGAAAAAATATCAAATATAAATGACTTTTTGGCATATTTAAACATTTTCCGAATAGCAATCCACCATTAATCTGATAAATCGTATTGTGCGAGTTGGCATAAATGGTGGATGCGCCGGGTACACATGGAAGGATGTATTTGTAATTTCGTTTATTGCCTGTTTTTTTGCTTTTTTTGGGTATAAAAGGTTGATTATATTTTTAAACGTTTATTGAACGAATGTTTCGATGGAGATTCGCATCTTCATCAGCAGGACGAAATGGAATAACCTTGAAATGTTTCATTATTATACATTAAATACAATTCTAAAAATGTATCTTACCAGATCACTTGTTGATAGATGAATTTGACAATAATAATTGGTTGTCTGGATAATTCAACGGAGAGGTTGACAAAAAATGAATAATAATTATTATATTAGATTAATGATGAATATATAGAACTGAGATTTTTAATGTCTGTTTTGTCGTTGATTGCAATGTGTTCTTCTTTTTTTATATGTATCATCTCTAAAATTTCACGGGATTTTGTATTTTTTTCGATTGCTAAAATTTTGGTGTTTTCATAGTCAAAAGTGTGATGTTCTGTTATTTTGTGTTTATTTAGTGCAGTATGTGCTGTTCTTGAATATTTCTGGGCTTTCATCTGTCACTTAAACGTTGGCATGTTTGTCCAATATAAATTTTATCGCAGTTTTGGCAAGGAACGCTATAAACGACTTGAGATATTTTATTTTTTAGAAGTTTAATTTTTAATTTAGTGTCAAATTTGGTTTTGTGGTTTATGCGCTACGTGTATGTTGATATTTTAGGTGATATGAAAGGAATAAATGGGATAGAGATATAAGTTTTAGTATTTGTGACGATATTTTATTTGACGATATTTTTTGGGTAATCATTTTGATTTAGAAGTGACTTCATTTTCATTAAAATTTCTGGCCTGTGAATTGGGGATGTTAAATTAATTGCTCTGTCTGATATATTTTGAATATTACTAATTTTATGAGAAATGTGATGTAATGATTTAAAATTAATTAGTCTGTTGGTAGATGTGGGTTTCATGTACCATTTTGTTGTGAATTCATTACCAGATCGAATCAAAGTCATGTATAAAAAGTTTATTTTGTTGTTTTCTTCTGTTTCAAGAGTAAATTTAAGTTTAGGATGAAAGTTATTGAAGCTAGTAAGAATATCATTGATTTCTAAAAAAATGAAACTCACATCTAGCAACAGACTAATTAATTTTAAACCATCACATCACATTTCAATGACTTTCATCCTAAACTTAAATTTACTCTTGAAACCGAAGAAAATAACAAAATAAACTTTTTAGACATGACTTTGATTCGATCTGGTAATGAAATCACAACAAAATGGTACATGAAACCCACATCTACCAACAGACTAATTAATTTTAAATCATCACATCACATTTCTCATAAAATTAGTATTATTCAAAATATAACAGACAGAGCAATTAATTTAACATCCCCAATTCACTGGCCAGAAATTTTAATGAAAATTAAGTCACTTCTAAATCAAAATGATTACTCAATAAAATAATAAAAAATCGTATACACAAAATTCATAATACAATGCAAACCAGATCTAATACAACTGATATCAGAACTACAAAAACTTATATCTCTGTCGCATTCATTCCTTTCATATCACCTAAAAGATCAAATATCCTAAAACCATACAACATACACGTAGCGCATAAACCACAAAACCAAATTCAACAACTTTACACTAAATTAAAAAGTAAACTTCCAAAAAATAAAATGTCTCAAGTCGTTTATAGCGTTCCTTGCCAAAACTGCGATAAAATTTATATTGGACAAACATGCCAACGTTTAAGTGACAGATTGAAAGCCCCTAAATATTCAAGAACAGCACATACTGCACTAAATAAACACAAAATAACAGAACATCACTCTTTTGCCTATAAAAACACCAAAATTTTAGCAATCGAAAAAAATACAAAATCCCCTGAAATTTTAGAGATGATACATATAAAAAAGAACACATTGCAATCAACGACAAAACAGACATTAAAAATCTCAGTTCCATATATTCATCATTAATCTAATATAATAATTATTATTCATTTTTTGTCAACCTCTCCGTTGAATTATCTAGACAACCAATCATTATTGTCAAATTCATCTATCAAAAAGCGATCTGGTAAGATACATTTTTAGAATTGTATTTAATATTTATTAATGTAAAATTACAAGGTTATTCCATTTCGTCCTGCTGATGAAGATGCGAATCTCCATCAAAACGTTCGTTCAATAAACGTTTAAAAATATAATCAACCTTTTATACCAAAAAAAAAGCAAAATAATCCTTATAGAAAAAACAGGTAATAAACCATACATCCTTCCATGTGTACCCGGCGCATCCACCATTTATGCCAACTGAATTTTACACAACATGATTTATCAGATTAATGGTGGATTGCTATTCGGAAAATCTTTACATATGCCAAAAAGTCATTTATATTTGATATTTTTTCAACCAAAAAAAAGCAAAATAATCCTCATGGAAGGATGTACATTTTATACATTCCAGTCGAAGTTTCGAGAACTCAGCATTATTTCATTTTTTCATTTTTCGCAGGTTCGAGGATAAACCAAAACAGGCTACTGGACTTCAGGGTCAGCGCCGAAGTTGGTCACGTCGGGCATGACTTCCAAGTGCGATCAGCAACTCTTTGGGTCAACGCCGACCGGGGGCGAATTCCTGAGGTCAAGTGTCGAACTGAGTTATACGTTTTTCGGGTCATGTCGTCTCTGCCTGAAAGCCATATACTCAACTCACAGGTAAAACTGACCATGCTTTCTTTTAATTCAACTAATGACGACATAACCTTGCTAATGCATATTCATATGTTATTTAGACAGTTGCAAATAGTATAAAAAACGGTTCTCTCCTTAGGACTTCAGCAGAGTCATGTCCGAGCCCATCACGTTAGCTTTGGAGGAGGACAAAAGTGGATGGCAAAGACTGAATGTTACCGATTTGGTTTCGAAGTGGTTGGCAGAAACCAAAAACGAAAAACTGCAGTTACTCGTGGATTGCAGCTGTTGCAGTCATTGGCACGTCCACATCTTCAATAGGGAAGTGGACACGATAAGCAATCAATACCGTCCATTTTTAGTTATTCATACGGATCCTAATATCGCGAAACGGGTCCGAAGAAGAGCGATCGACTGTTCGGCTGATTCCGGTAATCAATGCTGTAAACAAAGGTGAGTTTGTTAATTTTATAGTTTTATTTAGTTTTTGTTTCATTAGGATGCTTATGTCTCTGAGGACAAAGAAGAGTTCGCAAGTCACACGGAGGCATAACCATAAAATATTGCAGTAATCGCCTCAAAAGAGGCTTCATAATATGAATATTTTGATAAATCGTGCACGTTTATATATACGATTATTAACTTATACTATACGATTATTAAACTTTATCTTGTCTGTTTTTAAAGAAGATTCCCGTTAATGTTAGTACGCCACTGTCTAAATGAGCTTGTATCGCACTGGACTGTTCCATTTGACATATTGCCTTCAATTTGGACTTTTTGAGTGCACATTGCATCATAGAGGGAAAAATCGTAACTTTCAGTGGAACCATTGCATATATATATATATATTGTACAACCCCAATTAAATTCACCATTAAGGATTAATTATCACTAATCACGTATTCAATTTGACTCGGCTTAGCAATAATACGCCGTAATTGAATTCATTATTTTCACACTACCCATTCGAAATCGATTGAAAACAACCGAATGATTCAATCACCAATCGCTCAGTTCCAATCGCATATAATCAACTTGGCAAAAGCGACATATAAACGAAATTAAACCGATTCAATCGTCGTAATGATCTCCATTCTTGATTCAAAATTACAAATTCATCCGAAATTTGCTACAATCAAAAATGATTGTTCATTTCCTTCAGGTTATTCGGTATTTAACGTTCTTCATGAACATCACGAAGCATATTTTGACTGTTCTTTTCGGAAACATGACAAACGCATGGTGACTCCTGCATAGAAAGAGATATAAGACGAGTTGAGTTGTCGTTCTCTCTCGTGGCAGAGCTACTGACCCTCACCGACTTTCTCCATACGCTTGATTACTTGAGTGGGGAGTCAGTAGGGGTCCGTAGCTCTGATGCCTCGAGAGAGAATGACAACCCTCCTCGTCTTGTTTCTCTTTCTAAGCAGGAGTCACTGTGCAACACTTGGTCCGCGGTCTATATTTCCCATGTCTATGTTTCGATAATTGTGGTTGGCATTCAGGAAAATGTGATACGATAATGCGAAGATCTAACTCCGATTTCTTTACAGATATTACGTAAGTTTCAAACAACTCGGCTGGGAAGACTGGATAATAGCACCTCCCGGATATTACGCCAATTATTGCAGAGGTGATTGTGGCCATCCGCGGACACCGGACACTTACAACAATTTCCATACGCATGTGATAGAAGAAGTGAGGAAAACTCATCACTTGAGCGGGATGCAGGCCTGTTGTGCACCTCTGAAGTTGTCGGGCATGAGTATAGTTTATTACGGACCGAACTTAGACGTGATCAAAAGAGACATTCCAAAAATGGTTGTTGACCAGTGCGGCTGTCCGTAGACATTTACACATTCAATTCTAGTTATTTGACGGCTGTTTTCAGTTTACCTTCCAAAAAAAAGAATGAGTGATAACGAACTGTCCTGTTTTCATTCGGAGTCGCCGTGGTCCGACCGAATTCGATAATATTTGAGTCTGACTCGAATGAAATGTAATTGTTGAATACTGCGCGCAGTTGTTTCGTTACCATTAGTATTCGTTTTGTTTTCTGGGAAGTGGATGAATCGACGCGACATTTATTTTTGAAATAGAGGAATCCCAAGGTTTTATCTGTAAAATACTATTTAAGACATATTTATCGGGAATATTACGAAGGTACAATTTTACATGAATTAAAGTACACGAATAAAAAGTACATTAGATTTTGTATTTAATAACAGATTAGAGCTACTGATACAGAACACGAGGCGGCTATTTTTTCATTATAATTCTGTTACTCTATTGCTGAGACCATTATGTTCGATTAAGTTCAGATCGTAGTTCAAACGAAAAAATACACCTCCTCGATGTTCAGAAAACAAACGGAATACAATATTATAAAACAGGAATCATTTTCCTCACAACTACTGGATCTCAACTGTATTCCGATTCAGTACCTTTAGAAATGTTCTCCGACTATTGAAAACACGCAACAGATCGGGAAATACGGCGGAAAAAAACGAAGTCGATTCGGAGAACATATTCATTTCCATTCCGAAACACAATCCTATATAATATATGTGATGTTTTTTATTTGTGTGATATTTAATTTACCAAGTTTTCTGTGATTTTATTCTTTAAACGAATGAAGAAATTGTAAAAAGCACAAGTTTTATATATCTCAGCTACACCTCTGTATGTATTTAATATATTTCTAGATTTATTTTTGATCAAGTTGTTCGATATGTTGTATTATTTGGAGGTTATGTTCATTATTCATCACTTTCATTAGCACAATTTTTATGATTTCATATATTTTTGAGTATCTAATTTTATACATTAACTTCTTTTAATACCAATTGTTTATTATGTATTTCAGAACAAAATTCTTCTGCTAAAGATACACAATGACAGAACAAATAATTTTCTTTTGATCGATTCGAGCAACTTGATTCTTCAGTTTGAAATTCAATTGATGATTCTTCAAATTTTGCTACCCATTTAAAGGAAAAACAAATATTTTCTTCAACCATTCACGATTTCAGTTCATTTGATGACAGCATCATGAAAAATCATCAATTCCCCTAATTAAACACAAGAAGTCTAGCAAGAATTTGTACGACTTTCTGGCAATCAAGTGGTAAGAAAATTACCTGGACGATCGGAAAATGAATGTGTGAAGAATTAAAATGTTCGGAAGAACTTCTTGATGTACATTAAAATTACATTCAGTATTGAAGAAAAGTGATTTATTTTTCTATTTTGAATTGGTGTAAATGAAAAAAAATTTTTATATATAGCTCACTGCCTTCGAATTGTTAACCTAGACTTAAAATATAATTGACAATAAGCTTACAAAAAAAAATCAGAATAATAACCGCAAAATATTCTTACTCATTTGTCTTGCAATTACAATTATTACAAATAATTATAATGAAACTGAAAGATGAATGTGTATTATAAGTTTATTACGCCTAAAGCTAGTCCGTATAACGTATTCTTAGAACCATAGCTTCAACATATGGATATTATTTTGAAACAAAATCGGGTTGATATTCAACATTCTTAAATTTCATCTCTTGTGAAGGGGAAAATTTGATACCGAAACGTTTCAAATTGTGTTTGATGCAGTCAGATTCGAAAGAAATCAAAATTTTTCACGTGTCTTCCAAATGATAGGTACAATCATTAAAAATCTGACTGAACGCAGAAAAATCGAGAGGAATATATGCGGATTTTGTTTTTCAACCCGGTTTCAAATTTTGCACTCGATCATGTATAACGCGAAATCAAGAATTGTATAATACGCCTTACTGAAACGAAATAATCCATTGTTAAAAAGTCTGTATAAAACATTATCACTCGGTTTAATATGGATAAAAGTTAAATACAACATGTTTGAGAATGGATCGAACGCATCCGTCCTCAATCATTCGTAAACATAATAAAAAGTCAATAAGCTTATCAAATATGAGTACTTCCTTTAAATAGTCAATCACATTCTCTGATCCTTTAGATAATTTCGAACAGTTCTTCGGTTCGTTTTCCACTAGCGGTTCCGAATTTCTGATGAATAAAATTCGATTAGAAAATACTCGAAATGTTCCTCTGCTAAACGAAATAAATTATTCGAATAAAAAATTTTGGAAATTGACTTATTTTTTGCTCCCACTTTTTCCATTCGTTCGGGTGAACATATATAATTCCCACACTTGAAACTTTGCCAACCGAGTTGCACCCCCCAAATTCCACTCTCGGTTTTCATCAATAACTTATTGGAATAATTCGTTTATCTAAAAGTAAATCTTCGTCTATATAAGAATTTTTATACCAAACCATATTTTTTTCATTGAAAAAAAAATTGTGTTCTATTGGGAATTTTATTGGCATTTTATTGTTTGTCAAAATTATGATTCAGTGCAGTCCTCTATAATATGAAATATTTCACATTTTCTGATCAATCAATATATTGGGTCTGTTCCAACACGCGTTATGAACGTCACGATTCTGCGCTGTTCAGAAAATATGCTTGATTTTATAAACTGCGCAGAATCGTAACAGTATGTTGACGGTTCACAACACGAGTTGGAACAAACCTAATAGCACACCGCCAACGCAGCATACTTACCGTTTCAGGTATATAAAAAATAAAACGTTCTGTGTATGCATTACAAACATTTGATGAACTAATTAAACACGTTTAACTTTTTTCATCTCTATTCAACACATTAGTATAGATAATTAATAATAAATAAATTTACATAATTATTCAATAAATAAATAAATGTTCCTTCCACTATTCAGTTTTTCTCGCAATTCTTTTAACTCCTCCCGTGGCAAGATCGTATGTATAAATCGGATCTCGGATTGGTTCCACGTCCTCGTACTTAATTTTGGCATAGTAAGCCTTATCCTGAATGTCATCTTTTGTCGCATAAACAACCTTTTGCAGCAACCCGGTTGGATGGTAAACATAATATACCCCTTTGTTGGCATCTTTCAATTTTTCACTCAAATTTTCCAATTCGTTTGCGGGTTCTGCTGTCGTTGTTACTATTTCGGTGGTAGTTTCCTCAGCAGCCTCCGTAGTTGGTGGTACTGGTGGTCCATACTGTTGAGAAGGTATCTGCTGGCGTTCTGGCAAACGAAACGCCGGTCCCGATGGTCTCCATCCAGATGGGGGATATGGACTGTTCTCTAAGTTTCCGAAGTCTCGATTATAATAACCTTGCGGAGTGCAGTTTGCAGCAAGTACTAAGATGAGACAGAACGAAATATTTTGGAACATCTTTGTGGTACGCTGAAACTTGAATGAATTGATTTCGGATTAACATCGGATTATATTTATACTCCATTCGTGTGGATGCAACCTTCTTATAAGACTCTGATTTGAATAAATGAACAGTTTACGTGTGGGTATTTCGATATGAAATGAGTACCTTCTTCTCCATTTTTGTTGCTCTAGTTCATTTCATATGAAATTGCTTGAAATTTGCCCGAACTACAATTGACAAAAATAACTTTTTTGCGAATATAATAAGGTTTTTTCGCTCTTTTTATTTAAGATTATTAACTAGAATTCGATTCAAATATTGTTTATACAAATTCCATCTTTGCATTAAAAGAGAAGCAAATGAAAAATCGATTCCACCTTTTAGTTTAACTCAGAAACTATCGATTTTAGTTCTCCACAATATTTAATCATCTCAAAGTATTGATCATAAACAATATGAGTACCTAATTTTTAATTTATTCGAGGGAACTCTCGTCATGTATTGTGAATATTAATCATAGACAAAAAATTGTCATAATTATTCGCGGTCGATCAATTCATTGATATTCGATATGCGGAATGATTACACGGACATCGTTGTTTCAGTTCTTGCATACCAATTAAACAGCTATTCACAATAATCAAGATCAAATTATTACGCGCTGGAGAAAAACCTCGTTTTTGATCATCTGTCAGTCAATTTTATTATTTTATTTCGGCTTAAACTTCACTGAAGATTATCCTTTTTGTGAGCAAGCGAAGAAATATTGGGAAAAGAAGCTTCAGGTGAGAAATTAAATATTTCGATACTTCGATAGAGATATAAAAAAAACCAATGGTAAATTTCATGATGACTTTATTTCATAATCTCAAGATAGCAGTGGTTCAATGTTTCAACATTGTAATATTTACAAGAAAAAAATATACATTACAGAAAAAGACCATAGATGAAGAGAATTAAATTTTCAACATATCAAGATCCTAATTTATAAATGTCAATTCTTCAAATCAGTTAGTCAAAGTAGTACTCGAAGAATATCTTCTTGTGGAATTAAGATTAGGAATGTATTCACTCAATACCACTTCAAACAAAAAACCAATTGAATGCATCGAGTTACATCGTTCGCTTGAAAAGCTGGTTGAGTTTCATTTTAATACAGATGACTTTACTGAAATGAAAGAGAATTTGAAGCGGTTTTGATTATTTTAAATTCAAATTCCATGCAGTGGACGTACTGACAATTTTGAAACTTTTTCTTACATATTGTGTATCGAATAAAAACGCTCATGTAATTTTTCATTCAAAAAAAATTAAAAATTCTTTAAAATGCAATTAAAAACCGAAACGAAAAATTCTATTCAATGGAGATTTTTATCTACCCTTAAAACGTCATTAATGAAATCGATCGCGATAATCTCCGGGTTTTTTTTTCAACATCCACATGGAATAGGAATCTTTTTGTTATGAACATAAATACGATCTTTGTAAACCCTTATGATTACACGATCGGACATATAATTCTACAATCCAACAATAGGTTTCATTCCATTCTGAACACCAAAACTGAACGAAATTCTTTGGAAAACATCAAACCTCAAAACAATAATATTTCTAAGAAAAAATCAATTATACATTTATCCATCGTTTTTCAGACCCGACGGTAAACACTAATCACAAACGATTCCTTTCGCCTGGAACAAAACCTTTTTTTTTATCGGGATTTATAACAAACAGAAAATGAATATTTACATCGTTTTTTTAAAGTACTTCCCCATTTCACTTTCTGTTCGTTACAAAATACATACGTTACATTAAAAAATTGACAATGAGCTATTTTATAAATTTCAGTTGACGTTTTAATTCTCGTTCGTTGAAACGTCCCCTTCTAAAATGTTCAAAAGCGTTATTTTTTCTTTGATCAAAACGTAAATTACGCACCATCTTATATTGTGGCCAGGTACTCAGTTGTGAACGGGGGGCGCGGCCTGCCTCTCGATCTCCTCAAGACTAAGAACGTGCTGAGCCAGACCGGCTGTACTGGGCAATTGGCCGCCTCGGGCTTTTTCCAAAAGGTCCGGCGAGAACCAGCGGGCTAGTTGATTGGTGGTCGTTGGCGATAGAGCGCCATCGGCGCCGTTTCCGCTTCCACGACTGTTATCTACTCATACAAAATTTCTCTTCAATATACGCAGTTAGATAATAATTTTGTGTTTTTCGCAATTTGAATCTTTTTCGTATCATTCCATTAGATATAAGTTATAATTCACCTTGTTGAGCAGCAGTGGTCAGAAACTGCTGCCAAGCGCTGCTCTGTTGTTGGCCGAAATCTTGAACCTTCTGCTGAGATTGCTGTTGCTGCGGCGATTTCTGTTGTTGCGGCGCCAGCAAATTGTTGGCGGCGGCCGGGCGGGCTTGTTGCTGGTGTTGCGCGCGCAACTGTTGCTGTGTCAATTGCGGAAACTGTTGCTGAGTTTGCTGGCTGGTTTGGTTTGTATACTGCCCGACAATATTTCCGATATGTGCTCCCACTCCTGTTAATATATAATCGCTTTGTATTCAAGCGGTTTAATCGAAAACGTGAAAGTAGTTCGCCAAACTACGGCCACAATAAAAAATCAACTTACCGCTACTTTGTTTCATCTGTTTTTGTTGCTGGCTGTATTGATTTTGTGTTTGAGTGGCGTTCAACAGGGGTTGATGTCGTTGTTGCTGCTGCTGTTGGGGTTGCTGATTAAATAGGAATGACTGTTGCTGATGGTTCACGTTGAAAAATTGATCTGCCCCGCTATTCGGATAAGAAGTATTCGCTTTGACGATTGGACGGCCTTCTGAAAATTATGGATCGGATTGGTTTATTGTGTAAACATAATGAGGAATTCCTTCTTTCGTTTCATAAGTCTAACTCACATACTAAAGGAAAAGTGAATCGTGATTTAATGATGTAAAACACGAAAAATACGCAAGAACTGCTTCAGCGTACCGAATTTTAAGAAAAGTCTGGGTTCAGAGTAATGACGGGCGATTGTTACTAAAAAACAATCGACTGAATCACAATCGAGCGATCGCTCATTCGATTGTCGATTCAGTAGTTCCATGCGATGATTATTCAAATAATAATCAACGAACTACTAAATACTAATTTCAGTCAAAGTTGCGCTTGCGAATACGAATTGAAGTATTTCAGGATTTTTGCGATAAATTTTTTATTTCTTCAAAAATTAATGTTTCATAATTTTCACGAACGCAGTATAACAGTACTCTCAAACTCGTAAGTAGACCAACAAATTTCATTACCAAAACAATGATTAATAATTACTGATTCAGTAATTATTAATATGAATCGCTATAGATTCAGTTGTTGCGCACGCATTCGATAGCGACTGCGCGCGCCGTGCGGTGCGGCGCTTTCATTCAGTCGACAACAATCGGCTGACTTCGGTATTTATCGACTGAAGTGAACAATCGACTGATTCGATTACTTTTAGTGATAATCACTAATTCAGAGGGTCCCAAAACGTGTACCGCGGTGAAATTTTTTTTGCCGCCTAGGGCGAATTTTCACCAACTAAAATTCGCTAAAAAAAGGTTAAAAATGGCTTTTCAGCAGAGTACAAAAATATTACGGAACAAAAAGAAAGTTGTATTAAAGTTGAAATGTAGGTAATGTGCTACGACTAGGAAACAATTTTGACAAAGTATCACATTTAGTATAATACTTACGTTGCTTGGCGGGAAACTGATTACTCCATTGACTGTTTTGTACAGGTTGTTGCATTCTGGATCCAACCAAAGCTCTTCCTTGTGGAAATTTATTCCCCTCAACCTGTTTCACGTCTTTATGACCTGAGATTCGCGACAATCTTAACCTACTCAGTACATTTCAAACCTCACCTTCATCCTTTTCGGCAGTCATCTTACGTAAGACCGAAGTGGGCGTAAATGCCAAAGGAGTCGGAGACGAAACGCCCTTGCTAACGGGATTGTTATTAGGGCTGTGCACGGGCTGTTGCAGTTCCTGTTTTTTGCGATAGTTCTCCTGTTGCTCCTCGAGCTTTTTCTTGATCAGCGCGCGCTGTAGGATGTTTTGCGTGTGCACCTGAAGTTCCCTTGGCGATGGTATGCGCTGGCGCAACGCTATAAAACGTTGGCTTATTAAAATGTGATGAGAAGCATATTGACGATTTCGAAGCGCGTGCGCCGCAAGTGTCATTGAAGGCGAATGTGAAACAGAAAGATGAGATGATTTTTTTTCCCTTGAGACGTGTGACTGGAAGCGCAAGTTACTTACCCGGAACTGTGAGGGTGTTGGGACTTGTAGCCAAAATGGGCGATACGCAAAACGCTGCATGAAACGAACCAGTAGTTACGTTATTACAGAAGAAAGAAAGCAATTAAAATGAGATAAACAAGAATATTATTGAAATGAAGAAACGAACGACATTTAACCTAACAATAAAAATAATTTCTAGGATACTTGTTCAAAACTTTTGCCAACATCGCCAAGCACTAAATAATTTTTTCAGTTTTTTCGGACAAGCAAAAAAAAATTCATGCATATTCGTCCATCGTGTATAATTCCAAAAAAATACTTTCGTACAAAAGCTGAATAGTAGTAAAAATAGCAAAAACCGAATCGAGAGAAAAGGACGGACAAAAAAGAACTCGGAACAAAAGCAACAAGCGAGCAAACGAAGAATGTGATGCGAAGGAGTGACGAAGCGGGACCGACGTGCGCGGTCGACTCACCGTTCGGCAACGGGGACACCCTGAGTTGCTGTTGCGGAGGTTGGGAGAACATGTGATGAGGAGGCGGCACAGGACTGAGAACTCTCGGGCTGGGACCGACTCGTTGTACTTTTAAAATCGCGTGCAACATCTCGCGATGTCTCGGTTGTAGAGCTGGATTCGCCAATTGCTGATACAAGTGCTGGGGCGTTATATCGCCCCGTTTCAAGCCTGCATTTTATTAACGGTCTTTTATATCTGATTGTTCCGATCGCACGCGATAAAAGTTTATTAAAATTATTTAACAAAGATGCAAGAAATTCGATTGGTTAGTTTTTCCAATGGATTCGATGCCATAGTATCCCCTGTTCCACCACAAATGGTCTTGCGCAGAATAAATTAATTATATTCATGTATTAAGCAAACCATTAAACCCCTAAACGAAATAAAACTTCCAAACTCACCTTGCAGTATAGCTTGAGCTTCCGGCCGGTTCAGCAGTTCCCTGCTTTGTTGCTGAGCGATTTCCTGATGCAAAGGAGACGCGCGAAGGTGCGACGCGGCGGACGCGGCGCCGTGAATCCCCATCAACTTGCCCAACATGTTCAGTTGTTGCTGTCGCTGCAGTTGCGCCTGCTGTTCCTGCTGCGCGTGTTGCATCTTCAACAGGAATTCGTTGTGCACCTGGTTCGGTTTTGGACTGGCCGCCTGTCCGCCGCCGCCGATCAGTTGGTTAAGACGCGCCTGCACCTCCTCTTGCTGCTGAGAGTGGGATAGCATCTGAAATGAAATATTTAGACCAATATACGCGCGCGGTCTAACGCTTACCTCTAGTAAACTCATCTGCTGCACCTTTTGATTAGCGGTGAAAGCGTGCCCGCCAGAAACTTGAGCCAACTGTTAGTGAAAGAAAAATAGAAATGAAAAGCGAAATAGAACGGATTTCGTCTTACTAGTCTTTTGAACGCGGACATATCTTCATCCTGTTTGCCGTGCTGTTTACCGGGCTGCCCCTGATTTCCAGAAATGTCGGCGCTCTTCCTCATCCTCGACTCCAGTTCGTTGAGGCTCATCATTTTATTTGGAAATTCTGAAACGTAGTCTTATTGGAACCGCAATGACAATCGAATGTCGCATCTCAAAGCAAGTGAAAAAGATATTAAGCAACATATCTCTAATAGATAACTAACAATGAATCACTTATTTTATCGTAACTCAATTGCTTTGGTACCCCGGGAATCATAAATGAACGAAATATCTTCCCTTGAACTAAAGTGATTCTTATATATGTATATATAATATATCTTACGTGTATTAGAGGTATCGTTCGATCTATTAGCGCCCGGATGATCGCGTTTGCCCCTTTGGAACATGTCGGCGATGTTCAGCTGGCCGGGTTTCGGAACGCCCGGCGGCTCGTCGGAAGTGCCCGAATTGACGGCGGCCGGCGAGATCGGGGCGAAATACGATTCGGCGTTGCCCAATTGCGGCGGTATCGAAACGGTGGCCGGTTCGTTGATGTCGCTCAGAATGTTCGTCAGGAGGTGGTGGTGGTGGTCGTCGTGGAAGGAGGAGCGACGGCTGTCGGAAGCTTTTTCCGGCGACTCCTGTTTGAACCAACGGCTGAAACGCGATTTCGTGTTGTTTTCCGCGGCGCACTCCACTCCGTTCTGTAAATTACATTTAGCCATCAAGAATACAACTATTGTTAAAAAAATTTAAAAGGTCATTTCAAACGTTATATACTCACCGACAAAAGATCAGGAATGGTATCACACTTGAATAAATCTTCTAAAAGGAAATGTTGCTCGTTGATATTTTCAGTACCATCTGAAGGGGTGATATTACGATTTTCCTTATTGTTGTCATTACGCTGATCCTGATCTTTATCGGCACGACCTGCGAAAATATCGGAAAAGAATTATTTATGAAGGAAAATCGATTTTATTTAATATACCGGCGACAACGGCAGATTTGTTCGTTGGAACGTCTTGCGTTGGTCGGTTCTGTTTCGGTTGGTTCCCGTTCGGCTCCTCTTCGAGCGTCGATCCATTTTTCTTTTTCGCCCACTCCCGCACGCGTTTCGCTTGCGACGACGATAATTTTTTCTTATTGGCACCAACGTTGCCCGCGGACGTTTTTTCCGGTTCGTCGAAGCCGCGCAATTCGATAGTGTCGTTTTGCGATATTGGACCACTAGAGAACCTTGAAAAATAAAATCTTTCATCTCATCTGCATCGTTTATTTGACTGTTTCAATGCAGCGTCAGACTTTAAATAATGTTAATTCTATTAGGCTCTGTAATTAAAATTGTGAGAACATCGAACACCAACATGTTGCAACATGAATCACCAATCATTAAATATTGACGAAACATTTTTAAATAGTGATTTACCATTCGGGTTCCTCATCTTTATCACATCCAGATATTCGTCGTCCACCGAACCGACCGGTACCACCTCTTCGATCCTTGTTCTCCCTCGCCGACTCGAAATCGCGTTTGAACGAACGCCGATCGTTCGGCATCGATCGGTAATAGTCGTTCTCCTCGGACGCTTCATTCTTGTCGTTGAAATCCCAGGAATCGCGAAGAATGCGCCCGCTGCCGATACGCCTGGAATTGTTTGAACCGCCCGCGCTCGTAGGGGGAATTTCCCTGATGCCCATATGGGGGGGATTGTCCCCCTTGCCGCCGACGATCGGGCCGCCGCCGATCGGGCTGTGCGACCGCTGCCCGCCGCCGCCCGGCCGCAACGACGGCGGCTGCTCCCTGCTGCTCGGCACGAAACAACCGGAATTGAAGCTGCGCCTCTGGGGGCTCAGCACAATGCCGTCGTTCTCTTTGCGAATACGTTCCCTCGGATCGCCGGAGCGCCGCGACGGCCCCGCCTCCTTCTGAGCTTGGTCGGTCGGAGTGGATGAACGCTTATTCCGCTCGGACCATAGCTCCGGGTCCCAGATGCTCTGAGGACTGCACAAAAAATAAAATGTTCTTAAAATATGTCCTATAGCCCACTTCTTTATTGCAATATTTGTTTTCTATGACAATATGAGAAAAATTAACGTTATATACGTACACTTTCTCCGTGTTGATAAAATCCGGCTTCTTCCTAGACAACGGCGCCTCCCGTAACTCAATGAGCTCGTCCTTGCTGTATCGAAGCTTCGGATTTTCACTGACCGCTAAAATCGCCGGATCAGTAAATTCCGTCGCCTCGGTAGCTTCAGACAAAACCACCTCGTCTATAAGTGGATCGTCTTCTGCGGAAAAACAAAGAACAACTCTTTAGAATGCGACCCTCGGGAAAATATTGAAACAATAGAAACGAACTCACTCCAGGACACCCTTTTGACTCTGGGTCGCATCTGCGCGTTTTTCTTATTCAACGCCCCGATCGTATCAACGGAAACGTCTTTCTCATTATCCAATTTTCCGCTGTTTTTCGTTTTAGCCATTGAGATTCGATATATCGAAAGTCCCGACAAAATGCACGACAAAAACTACAAGACTTCAATCGACTCGGAAACGGAAAATAACAAACCACAGAACGACTTTAAAGCGAATTTCACAAACAATTTAACAAAATGGCGAAGGAATCTAGTCAAAATTCGTTCGTCGACAATCGCAACTGGAAGCAAATTAACGATATCAACGTCACTTGGAGAATTGTGAACATGTGTATCGAGAGGGAAAAACGAGATTATGAAGTTTTTTGTTGGTAAAATCGAATTCGAAACTCGCCGATAACGAAATGTGTTTGTTTATTATCGATATAAAGGGAAAGTCGTGTTAATTCGGAGAATAAAAACTAATATTCGAAACTGTCAAAATATAATTAATGACAATTGCTTTCTATAATTATTTAGTTTTGCAGTTGTTTCGTAGCACCGCAGTCCATCAAAAAATCTGCTTGCTACCATCCATTGATCTTTGCTTTGCTGCACAAAATATAAATATTATATACAATTTTTACTTACCTTAGTAAAAACAAAATTACAGTATCGGTTGTTTACTGCATTCAAATCACAAAAACTTGATCGTAGTTACAAATTATCACTATGTTCACTTTTACAAAATGGCGCCGATTCAATTTTGTTTTACACATGTAATATAGTAAAACTGAAATTTTGGCGCAGCGTTTTTTCCAAATACCAAGCGAAAATTATTCACTCACAATTACCACTTCATTGTTTTTAAATAAACACATTGACATTGCTTCTTTCAATGATTATCATTCATTACCGATAAGCATTTCCTGCAATTAAATCCCACTGAAAGTCAATAGTAGTGGATACAGCATTCCCAAGTAGCATAACTTTAGTCAATGCTATTGTTAAATTGTAAACTGATAATTTTTAATTTTTTTGATTTACTTTTCACACTAATCAATTATCTTTTTTGGGCATAAATTTCTTATTGAATTCTCAGCAGACTACGTGTCGAATCTTGATTCGAAAGCACAAGAAGCCTGAAAACATCTGGCACTTGAACTTCCTCTCCCTCGCCTTGTCTTACCATAAGGGCACAAAAATTTCTTGACACCGTGCCACTTAGATCGGTGAAGGAACATCTAATAATCATAATTATTCTCCTGCAACACCCAAGTAATTCAAAATAGAAATGTTTAGCACATATTGCGATTTCATTTAAAATAGGAAATATTTCAGATGTAAAAAACAATGAGGTTAAGGTATGCACTGTCCAATTGTATTCGACATCCGCCTTGTAGAACATAAATTCCTGTTTTTAGCTATAGTTTCTTACCTTCAGTTTATACTTGTCACCTATTCAATGAGATTTTAGTCTGAAGCAAACCCCGAATCATGTAAGCCTGTCCACAACCTGGTGACTAAAACTAAATTGTAACAATAGCAACATCTAACCGACAACAACGGACATGCTTTTCTTATACTTGGAACATTCTGTAAAAATGTTGCCACAAATGGATTAGCATGTTCCTAATGCTTACGACGCAGTTTTCCCTTACAAGACCTTCAAGTCTAAAACACATAAGAAAATTTCAAAAAAATTTCCTGAGTTGACATAAAATTCCTCGAGTCAAAAGTTGTCCTGTAATACTGTACGAACTCGTCCCCTTTTTTCGCTTACCATTTTCCGTCTTCGCCCCTGTCGCGGATGATTCGGTTTTCGCAATCGGATCTTGATCCTCGGCGTCTTCCTTCAACGACATCTCGATACACTTTCTTTGGTCTGTACAAATTCGAAGTCCTATACGACGCAGTTCTCTAAATTTACAATAAATAATCGAAAAATTGTATACGAAACAACCTATTCGAAAAAACTAATATTAATATCACAGTCCGTTTTGGGGGGCTTCTCACAACAAAAACTCAACCATACGAATACACATTATGCGGAATTCGAGAAACTGCACCCACTGATCACCTCGATTCTACGTTATTTTATATCGATCTTTGCGAAATTATGAAGTTTATCGCGAACTTTCTTCTGTTTCAAATGGCATAAATATTAACAAACGCCATTATGCTTACAACCTTTTCGTTTTCTTTTTTAGATATTTCACTCGAACAGGTTTCGCGACGCCATCTACGAGCGTCGATCGCACGAATTTCCCTGTTGAAGTTGAAACGATTCAAGAAACCATTGTTTATGGCGTTGTTGAAAGGAGACGGGAACACATTTCAGTTGATGACGTCAGCTTGTGATGTTGAGTCTCAATGCAATTAATTGTTAATCGCGCTGCAATTTGTTTATTCCTCAATATGAAACTCATTGCGAGTGAAAAGCGACATTGGTTAATCACTTTGGTCCCAGTTGGGATATGCATGTGCACTTTCTGACGTCATTCACAAAGTAGGATATGTTGGAACACAGAACAAGTGAAAGTATATTATAGAATATAACCACAGAACATATAATGTATATATGTAAATATTCACAGAAACTGTATATAAACAAAGTTTCTAATTCATCGAATTCTATAATTGTAAGTACGTTCGTTGGCCATTGCTGTACGTTCAGCAAGCACTTCGTTCGCTGAATGAATGTTTTAAAAGATATGTCTCGAATTTATTTCGAATCATTACAAATTAAAATCAAAACAAACTATTGATATTAGCATTCTACTACTTCTTAGTATGTTGAAATATCCAATGCGCTCTTTTGATTAATGTAAATGAATAAAAACAATTTTAGTTAGGCGTAAAAATGATTGTAGTATTGATTTATAAAGTCATTATATTTGATTATACTGTTTCGACTTTAATTTACAATGGATTTATCCCCCTCCCTAACAAATTATTCGAGTAATCGAGTAATAAGTCAATCAAATTACGTGACATACATACAACCATGTATTTCAGTTAGTATAGTTAGAAAAAACTGGACTTCTGTTTCATATCGCCACCATGAAAATACGAGAGTTTATTGAAAGTATTTGGAAGTTGGATAACATCGTCCGTTGTGTGAATTTCATCATTCAATCTGAAAATAACGAAAATACCTTTATTACATCGATCAATACTAAATTCACTTTTGAACACCCAGCGACTCGTTTTCAACTACCGACTGTAATCAAAGAACTTCATTCGCAAACAAAAACAGATATTTACGTTTGCAATCTAGATGAAGTATCGTCCGATTTATTTTTCGAAGAAATTGGTTTTTTTTCGAAATTCAATCCCGAAGCTACGTTCATCTTCGTCGGTGGTGAAGATGAAAATATTAAACCTAAATTGGAGTGGAGATTTGTATCAAGATTTGTGCAAATCGACTGGAAAGGAAATATTAATTATATCGGAGAGAAAATGACGTGCAACGCAATCCGTACAAAATATAAAAACAAGACATTATTATTGTCGGAAAAAAGTTTGATGAAATTCGAAAAAAAGAGAGTAACAATTTGTACGGAATCGTGGAAACCGTATTTTATATGTATGTTGGAAAATTGCGCTGGGAATAAAGGTTTGTTTGTTGAAATGTTCGAGTTGGCTGCTGAACGATTAAAATTTTCGATTGATTATTTCAATGCAACTCAATTTCATAATTACACTGCTGATGATGATCGGTTCTTGAATGACGGACGGTGCGACTTCAAATCGGCAGAATTGAAACATTACTCTTCTGCCGTCGACCAGATATTTCCCTTCAATGACGATTTCCTAACTTGGTTTGTTCCAACGGCTCAACGTATACCAAAGTGGAAGTACTTAGCCACATCATTTTCGGCAGAGTTTTCCCTGACTATATTTCTTATGTATATAATGATCCGGACAATAACAATTTTGGTTAAGAAGAAGTTTTGGCATCATTTCATACTCAAGTTGTTGAAATTCACCGAATCATCTTTAACAACTGTACTACTCTTGATAACGAGTCAAGCGCCGGGTGCTTTAATGACAAGATCATTGTCATCATTTATATACTGGAACGTTCTACTACTGACGATGTTCATTATCACTCAAGTTTTTATCGCCGAATACACGTACTTGATTTTAGCCAATCCCGCGCCACATCAACAAGTCCAAGACTTCGACGATATCATCAAATACAAACTCGAAGTTGTATTTAGTAAGTACGAGAAAAAAATGTTATTCGAAAGTTATCCAACTTTACAAGATTATTCCGCAACCCATCACCATGACATGATTGAATTTCTGACAGACATGAAAAGTCTACGAAGTAGGAGTGCAATTTTCATGGCCGTCCTCTCAACTTACTATGAGGCTCCAAAGCTCATGTTAGACGAACGCGGCAACATTGTACTTGAGCCAATAAAAACGCCAGCAATGAAATGTTTGTCTGGTCTAAACGGATTGTATGGACATCCATTGGCTAATCGGATAAAACAATTTATCATACGACTCAGAGATCACGGCTTTACATCCAGGATTATCAGTAAGCATGCTGAAGACGTCAAGGGTTATTCGCACGACGATCAAGCGCAAAATAAATTGACGCCCAAGGATTTTTATTTAGTGACTTGTATTTTGTTAGCAGGATTGCTTCTGTCAATAACAATTTTCATCGTGGAACAATTATTGGTCATATACGGAAAAAAATGAGTACGAAGCTTTTTGAGCACAACATTCAAAGAACTACTGATTCGCAAAAATTGTCATCTCATTTAGGGGCCTACTAAAGTTACTAAAATAATACCCATTTTGTTAATTAAATAATAGATACTTATATAGAAAAAATAGGACAATAGAATAGTATTGATTTATAAACTCATTACGTTTGATTATACTGTTGTGCCTTCAATTTGAAATGGATATATCCATCTGTCTTCCAAACCAATTATTCGAATAATAATTTAATCAAATTATTGTGACATATATACAACCGCGTTTTTCGGCTAGTATAGTTAATTTCACTTGTGTTACATATCGGCGCAATGAAATTGAATGAGTTTATTGAACGTATTTGGAAATTTGATAACATCGTTCGTTGTGTGAATTTGATCATTCGATTTCAAAATAACGAAAATATGATTACCACTATTACATCGATTAATACTAAATTCCCTTTCGAACACCCAGCGGCACGTTTCGAACTACCAACTGTCATCGACGAACTTTATTCGCAAAGAAAAACAGATATATACGTTTGCAATCTAGACGAGGTATCGATCGATTTATTTTTCGAAAAAATAGGTTTTTTTTCGAAATTCAATCCCAAAGCGACGTTCGTCTTCGTCGGTGGTAACGATGAAAATATTGAAGATAAAGTGAACTGGAGATTCATATCGAGATTCATACAAATCGATTGGAAAGAAAATGTTAATTATGTCGGAGAGAAAACAACGTGCGGTGCACTACAAATGAAGTATGAAAACGCTACTTTATTGTTGAAAAAAAGATTGAAGAAAATCCGAAAAAGGAAAATAACAATTTGCACGCAATCTTGGAAACCATATTTCATATGCATGTTGGAAAATTGCGTTGGAAGTAAAGGTTTGTTTGTTGAAATGTTGGAGTTAGCTGCTGAACGATTAAAATTTTCAATTGATTATTTCAATGCAACTCAATTTCATAATTACACTGCTGATGATGATCGATTCATGAACGACGGACGGTGCGACTTTAAATCGGCGGAATTGAAACATTACTCTTCTGCTGTCGACCAGATATTTCCCTTCAATGACGATTTCCTGACATGGTTTGTTCCGACTGCTCAACGTACTCCAAAGTGGAAGTATCTAGCCACCTCCTTTTCAGCTAAGTTTTCGTTGACCATATTTTTTACGTATATAATCATCCGGGCAATATCAATCTTAGTGGCGAAAAAACTATGTTGGCATTTCATACACAAATTGTTGAAATTTATCGAATCATCTTTGACAACTATACTTTTCCTGATAATCAGTCAAGCGCCGGGTCCTCTACTGACAAGATCATTGTCATCATTTATATACTGGAACGTTCTATTGCTAACGATGTTCATTATCACTCAAGTTTTTATCGCCGAATACACATATTTGATTTTAGCCAATCCCGCGCCACATCCATATGTCCAGGACTTTGATGATGTTATCAAATACAAACTCGAAATCGTATTTAACCACTATGAAAAAAACATGCTATTCGAAGTTTATCCTTCTTTGAGGAATTATTATACAACCCATTACCACGACATGTTTGAATTTCTGAGAGACAGGGAAAGTCTACGAAGTAAGAGTGCAATTTTTTTGCCTCTTCTTTCAACTTTTTACGAAGCTGCAATTTTTCTACTAGACGAACATGGTAGCATTGTACTTGAGCCAATGAAAAGGCCGGTGATGAAATGTTTGTCGGGCCTAAAAGTGTTGTATGGACATCCATTGGCTAATCGGATAAAGCAATTTATCATACGGCTCAGGGATCACGGCTTTACATCCAGAATTATCAGTAAACATGCTGAATACCTAAAGGGTTATTCGCATGACGAGCAAGCGCAAAATAAGTTGACGCCGCAGGATTTTTATTTAGTAATTGGAATTTTATTAACAGGATTATTGTTCTCAACAACAACCTTTATCGTGGAACAATTCTTAGTCAGATACCGAAAAACTGTGATACGAGAATTTTCAGCAAAAATAATAAAAAAACTGTCAACTTGTACAGTTAAAATAAAAAAAGGAACAAAATGCTAGTCGGACAATGGAAGGGAATACACTATTTGAAAATATACAGGATTATAACACAAAAAGTGGAACTTTTATTTGTCACGGCCTGAGCAGGCTCAAAGTTCGTTCCTACCAGATCCAAACATTTCATAATCCAAGAGAGAAGCCTGGGAAGATATTCTGCGAGCGATGCAGAAATCACAGAAAAACCTTGAAATCAAATAGTGAGGTTATATTTATATTAATTTTTTCTCTAAAATTTAAAATACGATTGACCAACCAATAATGGAAGAGAAAAACTGCCCTCGTTGTGAGCAAAAACTAGAGCTCAAACAAATCAACTTCAGTATGTACGTAGAAATATGCGTGAACTTGAAGTGCTCGTATCCTGTTGGCGAAACATGTCGTTTAATCACAAAGAAATCACAAAGAACCTCGAAAAAGAAGAAGGAAACTCCTCTACCAATCGAAGTGAAGTCAACTGAGAATTTCACTAAAGAACTAGACTCATTTTTAGAGAATGTTTACGATTCAACAGTTGGGACCAGTGTGGTCAAATCGAATCCGGATTTAGATGCTTTGTTTGCCGAACTTGAGTCTGCCTTTGATACATAAGACAATTGATTTTAATGAGGTTAAGAATGACTGATTCTGTTCTGAATTACTGTTGGCTGTGTTTTAAATGTATGAAAATAAAAAATAATGTACTAGTACACATTTAACCAACTGAATGAATCCACAGTTAATAACTACCGTTTTTGGAAAAAAAACGAAAAGGAAGTAATGAATCAGAAATATGTCACAAAACAAGGATGAAAAAACGTTAAGAGTATCCAAACTTTATTGAAAATATTGATTTGTTTGTAAAAAGAATTGTTCCATTATCTGACAGAAGGATAAATTATTTACAGATACGAATACAATTTGATTTATGAGCACTCCATCGTTGCCCATGAATTGGAATTTTCATTGAAAGTAGGGGTTTCAATGGATTCAGATTCAGAGGCTAAAACGTTTGTGGTAGTGACCGGGGCATTCTCAGTGGCAGTGGTATCTTCCCAATTGACTTTAAATCTCGTAACCCTAGGTTCTGAAGCCAATATATTCCTCACAACCTAAAAGGTACCTAATTAAGCTACAATTCACTATATTTAAAAAAATTTTTGGTCTAAAAATAAATCGATCAATAATACTTGCTTTGTCAAATTGTGGTGGACTAGGAGCGTTTTCTTTTAATTCAGGGTCGCTATACTCATTGTTTATGAAATAACCCACTCTAATGAATTCTTGAGATCGATATGAACAAGTTAATAGTACAACAGTCACTCCTAAAGCATCGTTTTCAGGAATCTTCGAAACATTCGGTGGATCAGCCTAGAAAAAATGATGTCAAAACAGCCGATTAAAAAAAGTTTTGTTTTACCTGAAAAACAAACATGTGCTTTCCCTCTGGTATAGGGCCAACAAAAACTGAATCTAAAGTTTGATCATAATCTTCACTTTCTGCAGAACCAACATATATCATCTTCCATTCTAAATCTGCGAAAATAAAGTATATTAAACGTTTAATAGAAAAGATGTGAGGGTTACCTTCTTTTAATTCTTCCAAACACTCAAAGGTAATTTCGAATTGAAAAGGATTTAAAAACGGGCTAGGGTTATCCATAACAGTTATATTACAAAGTTGTACTTTAGCCATAATGTTCGAACTGCAAAAACACTCGAAACGCGAATGCAACAGTTATTTAAATTTTTTTATTGTGATAATTTGTGATAAAGAAACGACTTTGTTGCTAACCCTACTTTTAGCACAGAATTTTGCGCGGGAATTTAGCACAAACAATAATGCTTTCAATGGCCTCAACCACAATCCATCGTTTTGTAAAGGTGTTCACACATATCCAGATTACCCGTATATGAAGGACGGCTTGAAATAATTCGAATTTGAAATTAGGCATCTTGATGAAAAAAATTGCACGTTTCAAACTGCTGCAACTAACTTTAACGTTTCATGTTCTCATTGGTGCAACTTTTAAAAATTTTCTCAATAATGTGAAGCTGTTTCTTTGTCTTAAGCAGTCGGATGCTCTTTTGAATCTAACTTCACATATCGAAAAGGTAGTTCCCCTTTTGACCATTTAATTTCGCACATGCCATTAGAGAACATGACCGGCCTTAATAGTTCAATTAAAAAAACTAATGAAGATTATAAATGGGCTGTGATCAATTGATCTATTCAACCTAGAAAGCTCATAAAATATTAACATCTGTTCGTGTTTCCTAGAAAGTCATATCAATTGAAAGTCGTTCTAACAGACTCGGTGTCGCCGCAAATGCTGACATCACACGAATTGAACATCTTCAAGGATTTCTAGGAATGAATAATGTTAGACCAAGACCGTGAAACGGAAAATTCCCGGACGCTAACGAGTCCATAGTTACGAAAGTTAATTAATCAGAAATCCCTTTAGCTCCCGAACGATTCGCGCGAACGAATTTATCGCCGATTGTCCGCTACCAAATACATTTTTCGGTTCGTTTCACCAAAAAGGAATTGGTATTAATGCCGCCACGAAGCGAAAGTGAAAAATAACGGAAAGGCAACGAAAAAAAAGTTCCGCGGGAAATTGTCATTGCAGTGATGCGGAATCGAAAGAGATACGAAATAAGGGAAAACCGGGACACGGAAAATCGATAATACTCTCTCGAATTGATTGTTTACGTCTTTTATCTTATTTAGAACAATTAAAGGAACCCCAGCAAGTTCGTTCGAATGGAAGAAACCAAATTATCGGAATTAAAAGAATGGATGAATAGTTGACATTTAATTGCTGCCCAGTTTGGTGTCTAATATACGAAATTATGTAACACTGAAGATTTTTCGTTCCATCCCCTTGACTCCACATCAACCGCCAGTATTTTCATTTTATATCCAAGATGTAAAAATAACTAAGTCAATATTTGTAAATCTGTATTTTTCCTCTTGGAAAATCCCGTAACGAATTTCGCGATCGCGTTAAATAATTGAACCTTCGTCAGTACCGCGACGCTGAAATTCAATCCTCGGCTATTAACCTCATCGGACACGATGAGATGCTAATCAGAGAATTTAAAAAGATCGCATTATCGAACACATAAAAATTTGATGACCTTCACTGATGCAGTAGCAATAAAAAAAACGATGAGGTTGCTAGCCGCACATTTTCTCGGTTGAATGAAGTGGGCTCGCATCGACGTCACCACCGCGTACCAATGGTAATCCACGATATGGTCACACCACCCATTCCGCCTGGGACCAGTTTCCTACGTAACGGATTTCTATAGATTAAATGCCATAACGATGAGTCACAGTTAGATAAGAAAGTGCCCCCCCAGACAATTAATCTAACAGGCGTCTGTCTGGAGGATGCCGCTCAGGATTCAACAGGTTTTCGAACTTCCGTTCCGTTTTTATTTCACAATTTTACGTCACTCGTTAAAATAGAACTAATAAAACTGTTGCGGGTATCTTCTTGGAATCCGATTTCAATTTTCTACTCGCGACGTGATCGGAAGATCGTCGTGAGATCGGGGCTACATCGCTAGATCGCGTGATCGAAATTTGACTAACGCTGATTAGAATAGAAATTGTCCGTGCGATTATTTCTTTTGACCTGGAATTCATCTTTAATAGGTTATCAGAAAAGCAATAAAATCTTCCGAAACTTTTATTCATCTAAAATGATTTAGAGTTGTCAGGTCTTTATTTGTATAAAATGTTTCAAATTTTTTTTTTATTTTAACGACATTTGTAAAGTTACTTTAAGCTGTCAAGGATCTTTCTCAGAGTCTCAAAATTTTCAGTTGATTCAGAATCTAGTCATAAAATTGAGCAAGGATCAAATTCTTCAAAAAGTTTGGTTAAGGTAAGAATGGCCAATGCATATAAGTAAGACTACTATAATGCTAATAGCATAGACCGAAGGGACGCAAACACTGGGAGACGGCTATATCATGCAATGTAAATCTGCATAAGTCTGTCCTTTCTCGAAGGTACCTAATTACCCTCTACTTTTGTACCATGGTCTTGCACATGGAGGGAGTGAATGGCTCCGGCATTGTGATGCTATCAGCTGATCGTGAAAGTTTTAAGGTTATAAAGTTATTTATCAATTTCTAGCTATCAATTTAAATATATTCAATACCATTATTTTCAACTCAACAATTACAACAAAATAGAGATAAATATATTAATCGACAAATCGAAATAATATTGTTTTTTCTTATATGACAACGTAAATAAAAATGGACTGCGTGTGTTTGTTCTCTTAGAATACCCAGTAACGCGGTGTACGCGGCTTTAGGAACGCATGCGATTGACGATCCTGGCCCTTTCGAGGAAGAAAGACAAAAAATTTCCCATTTCACTCTCTCCGTGATACCTCCACTCATGGGCATTAGCATTATTGTAGTCTTAGTTATATGGGCCAATGTGAGCTAAAAAATTAGACTTGGCCTCCCCTGGACATGACCTGCAGCCCTCCCCCCAACCCGAACCTGACCAGAGCCTTGGTACGCTCATGAAAGCAATGATTTTGTCCGGAGGGGGTACAACTGCAAGAGGTTAAAAGTAGGAATGAAAGTTAAAACAAAGAGTACGCTGATGATGCATACTATACTAATACTCAGAAAACGGCTAACTAAGCAGTGGTACCTAAACAGTACCACAGGGGCCACTCCTCTCCGTATGGAAGATAATAGCCTAACCCAACAGTATTTGGTGATATAATCACAAGTTATCGGCAGAGGCAAAAACTAAGGTATAAAGATGTACTGAAAAAATCCGTGCCCTCTATGGCATCAAATTTACAAATTGAACAAAACAGCTGGAGTATGGCAAAAGAAGTACTATTTGAAAGGTAGTTACTAAAAAGAATCAACAAGAATGTCCCACTGGGTACTTAGTCACCAGTACTGCAACATAAGACAACTACGACAGTTTCAAACTCCAATTCTCGATGAAGAGGTTAAGAGCAACCCTGATGACGATAATTACCTACTGTATCAATACAAAGTTCTACAAAAATAATTTTTTCACTAATTTTTTGGAACACCAAATTGCAACTCCAGAATAGCCAGACAGTAAGACTGTGCACGTTCACTCATTATAAGTCTGCTTTCAAGATGAAATTTTTATGTATTCCTAATGCAATCAGAGTGATCAAATTTATTAAACTGGCCCTCAATCTTTCAGAAGAAATGCGCCATTGCACTAAAATTTCGAAATGATTTTCGGTCTTCCCAAAGGAGGAGTTGTAGTCAATATCCAAAATTCTTGCTTAAATTAGCAAAGCAATTGTAGGTTGTAGGTCTTCTTACATTTCCTATTAGATTTATTTTAGATTAGATTTATTAGATATTGTGTATTAAACTGGCCCTCAATCTTTCAAAAGAAATGCGCCATTGCACTAAAATTTCGAAATGATTTTCGTTCTTCCTAAAGGAGGAGTAGTAGTCATTATCCAAAATTCTTGCTTAAGTTAGTGAAGCAATTGTAGGTTGTAGGTCTTCTTACATTTCCTTCACATGCAAATACAAAGAGATCAAACAAATCCTCTGGTCTCATTTTAAATAATTCGCATGATTTCAATAAAATCAAGTGCATTAAAGTGTTTTATTTTGCTTTAGTCAAGAGCAAGTTAGAGTATTCCTACGTTATTTGGAGACCTTATCTCCATCATGTTGATTTAATTGAAAGTATTTAATGAGCATTTTGTAAATATTTACAGTTGTTCAATTGTGTTAAAGGTTATCCGGATCTGGATCAGGTGATTTCGTAGAGTCAACAACAAAAGTTTACTTTTGGGGAATATCCGCAAACTATTTCATATTTCAATTATCATGTTTGCTCCAAAGTCCTCATGGTGAGTTTCTGAATATCAAAGTTTACTTTGTTGATAGCGTGGCAAGCTCTTCAATCACGAATACTTCCATCAAACAGCTTCTGGAGCTGTGTTTCTCTCTGAGAATGGTCAAAATAATCTTATTTAAATAGGTCTTGTCACAGATGATCAAAGTACGGACACGCAGGTTAAGTGACAGCAAGGGTGCTATGTTAAACTAGCTTAGAGAAGTTGTTTAATGAGAAGTGATTAATAAGTTGAGGGTTATGGGGTTTGCCTAGCCCTAAAGGGATGACGTTGATTTTTTTATGTGTTTGGTGATATGTTGAGGTTATGTGTGTACACTTTCTTCTCTGGTGTTATTCTTGTCAAGTGAGATCTGAGATTAGCTTTAGAAAACTTAGTAAACAAAAAAGAATCTGTTCGCATATTAGAAATCCATGGCCTTAGTAGTTCCTGCCTCCTATGGTCAGCGGCAAGGGTTGTGAGTAACAACTTCTGGAATTCATCGCCTCCTCAGCTGTCGACGGAGGACAAAACTGTACTAATGTCTGCTGGCGAAAAGGCTGAGCTCTTTGCGATGCAGCCACTGCCAATCCACCTATGATACCAAGGGTACAGGCAAACATGTTCGAAGTGAAGTTTTATCCGAAAACAGTGAGACGCATTTTGAAAATGACAGTAAGAATGTGGTACTGTCTTAAAAATATGGTATTTGGAATTGAGTCTGGTTCTTTGTGGCCGGTTGAGGATCTCTTACCACCAGAAAACCTTACCTGCTTAGTAGAAGACATCTCTAAAAGAGGCAAAGAAAACTTGTCTGAAGGTTACAGACCCATTGCTCTCCTATCCATCATCTGAAAAGTATTGGAAAGGGAAATCAACATTGAATAGGTAGCCTCATCAAAGGCAAATAGTACGGCTTTAGAAGTCGAAGACACGCTGGTGATATTCTGGGTTATGTGACGCACTTCGGAGTACCGGAATATTTTAGCACCTCGATAGAGAGTTTTATTGTTGTTAATGCTGGTGTTCCTCAGGGTTCGGTATAGGGTCCGACGTTTTTCCTTATTTGCATCAATGGTTCGCTGAGCTCAACTGAAAACAAAATCTTGTTGTTTGCTGACGAGAGCACCCTCTTTTCCTCCACCACCAATGAAAAGTCTATCGGTTGCGTCCCCATGATCAGTTTCTCCATTTGTTCCAGTTTCCATTATGGCAAACGCAATAAATATGTTAAATACAAGAAATGGTTGCAAAGTAAAACGGAATTGAATTATTAGCAGTCAATAAAAAAATAACGTTTGCGACAAAAATGTGACAATTAGAGAAACATTGTTTTGTAAAACCGTTCTTTTTTATTCATTCTCATTTGAACCGGATGACAATAATTCGTTCAGAGTTGTAATGACAATGTAACTTCGGACAAACCGTATAATAGTCATAAAACGAAAGTCTCACTTCTTGAATGATTGATAACCGCTAATAACACGGCCGGATAAAAAGAATTCGCGTAGTTTAAAAAAAAGGAATTCTTTAAATTTCGACAAATTGACGGTAGCACGTATTGGCCGCGTTTGTTGCAGGGGAATCGTGATGCGTGATGATAGCGATTACGTTTTAATTGAAGCCGAATAAGATGCACCGTCTGCGATTATTGAAGCCGAACAGCAGTGCAATGGGATACGTGATGGACAGAACGTAAAACTTTATCACCCATTCCACCGGTACCGAATGGTCGAAACTGTTCGGCAATATTGGTGAAGACGGAACGAATCGAGCACGACCGACTTAACACCTTTTCCGAGAAATTTAAAACGAAATCTTTTTTCGCTAGGCGGTTTTTTTTGATGTCCCAATTGTTGTGAAAAACGACGACTGCACCCCTTTCAGTCGGTTTCCCGATTAAATTTCCTACGCAATCTAGAATTTTCCACTATTCAGCGAGAAGCGACTTCGTTAGCTATTCTGAGAAAATACCGAGATGAGTAGTCGATATACAATATCATCTTAATCATCTCAATAGAGACACCGTGCTAATTGCTAATTACTAAATTGCTTAATTTTCATGTATGTCGATTCTTTCTCCTCGTTAAAAATATCGATGGATGAACGTGAATGGGCGCACGCCTGCCATTGGGGTATTCGGTCTTCTGTGGGTGTTACCACAGAATTGTCAGCTCTGTGATCTTCTTATAAATAGCGAACCGGTGGTGGATTGGGCCGTCAGTTTGAGTTTGAATTGGTTTGAATACGGTTATCACTAGTTATCATTGTTGGTGTTAGTCATTCCGTGGAAAGATGGTGAGTGAATTTATTGCATTTTTTCAATTAAGTGAGCATTTTTTCGGACCGCCGTCTCGAAATTTCCGTTTTTCTATTTTGTGCTACATGCAACGTAATTGGATTGAAAGGATTCGTTTAAGTTACCGAAGGAATAAAAATAATCAATAGTATTTAAAAAAATGTAGCGAGACCTTTGGTAAGGATTGCATTTATTAACATTACGAAATATGTGGTATGATTAATTGACGTTTCGATTAAATTTATCTTCAATAAGGTAATTTACGACTCGGATTGTCTTTGTAGAAGATGTTGCAATTTTGTTTGGTTCGATATTGATGAAACGAGCGGGAATGTTTTTTAATTTTTTTTTTGGAACTGATTAGAAACTATGTTGAATTAATAAAAGCGAAATAGAATTACATATTTTTCGTACGGAATATCCTTAAACAAACAGATTGTTGTAAAATTTTTTATCTCGAGATAAAAATCCCTTTTCATCAACTAATGATGTCAAATGGTGTTTCTTATCGATATCGATGCGTAACAATGTTTTTTGTGTTGCGAAAATAGGCCATGAAAAAATTATTTGCATTTTGATGCGTATCATAAAAAAATATTCGTTTCCAAAAGAAATTGGATTTATAATTGATCTCTTTATCATTGTTTATTCGGATAAATGGTGCGTTGATTGTTTCGAAATATGCACACAACAAAACCCTGCGATATAAAAGTGTCAATAAGAAAGCGTTATTCAAATGAACGTAAAACCTAAAAGTTAGAGTGAAAGATATTTTACAAAATATACATAGTGAACAGAAAATATTTGTTAAATCATTAATTTTTTCAGTTCATATTCATTTTTTTTGATAAGATTTCACGGCACATTTAACTCACAAGTGCGTTCATCGAACTTAAAATCATGTTCAAATAATTTTTGATGATATCAAATTGAGTTTTGGAGAAATGTAAAGAAGTCGCGTCGCCAGTAGAATAATGATTGAAGGTAAATAATTAGATAAAATGATAAGAAACCGGTGCAATATGTTCAAGTATTCCATAGGTCAATTATATACTTTAGCTACGACTTATTGAAGTTTTCTATTTTTCGACAACTTTCAAGTGGTTTTCTACGTATTGCCAACATATTCCACGATTAACTTTTTGTAACGAGGTTATCAAGAAAAATTTTTAAACAGACTATAATAGTAGAATTATCTATTTTACTGAAACGAAATTTTTACATTTTTTTCATTACTTCTAAATGATAGTTTTTGTCCTATTTTTCAAAATTTTTAAAGTTTCCTTTTATTCTCTCTTATTGATAAAAGGAATTTAAACAAAATTCGCTGTTTTTCGAATTTTTTTCAAAAATTCCAAGGAGTCTGCTGACTTGTTTGTGAAATTTCTGAAAAATGGAAAAAATTTTTTGTTTTGGTTTTTTGGAAGTTTTCTCATATTGACGAGAGGAATTTAATCAGAGCTCTTCGATACTATAAGCAGTTTTCTATAACGCAGTTGCCCAACACACTTTAAAACCAGAATAAACACGATTTTAACAAATTTTTATTCGTTGCAACATTCTCAAAAATTTCATTTTTAATTAAAAGATTACGATGTCTTTCGTAATGAAAAGATAAATACAGAAATTAAAAATAATTCAACACAAAATAATTAGATTTGTAGTCAAAATATGAAAAATTTTGAGATTAAAATAATTGTAGCAAATGAATTTTACGATTTTATTCCTCGTTTGATAAGTATGTTTATCGATTTCGAAGTCAAGATTAAATAAGTTTCAACATCAAATAGTAGTTTGAACAGAAATTAATTTATTAACTCTTAATTTGTAATATATGATTCACGTTGAAAGAATTCAGATATCAATATGTAAAATGAAAAAATGAATTGATTTATTATTCAAATATTCAAATTTTTTCTCTGCTATATTCGAACGTTCTATTCGAAAGAAAATGTTGCGTTTCAAGGATGAATTATTTATTTAAGAATGATTCTAATTCTATATAAATTTTTTCCCGTCAAAATTTTCGAATCAATTCATTAGTATTTATTATAATTTTATATTACTCTTTTAACAAGCAAAAATAAGAACTGTTTCCTGCTTACTTCGCCGTTGTTAACTGGAATCAAGAAATCGAAGACTTCGCTATTTGAGGAAATTAAAAAAAAATTCAAATGATGTTAAAAAAGCAAACAGTCTTCTGAGTCCAATAAAAATGAACGATATAAACGTAGTCACCGATTTATCTTTCTAATTAAATAAAATAACTGATAAATTCTTATCTATCAATAGACACTCGAAGCTATTTATCAATTATTCGATGTTCGTTCGGTTATTTTAATTAATTTCCATTTTTATGCAATTTATATCTTACATAGGAAGCTGATGCTGAAAATAATTTTTAACTCATCAATGATATCAAAATTTTGCCATATCGCTCACGTTTTTATGAATCACAGATAATTTAGAAATCACATTTCTTTTCATTACAGGAGGATTATAAGAAACTATGAAAATAGGTTTTCTGCAATTATTCTCATTCGTCGACATAATAAAATTTTTATTAATCAAGAGATAGGATTTTCATATTTAAATTCCATAATTATTTCATTTCCATAATTTTGTTTCTAGAGACGATTTGTTTTCTTTTGATTATTTCTGAAATTTGAAAGCACTTTGTTTTTGGAGGCCGTTTATTTTAAAATTGTTGAATGCCCAATTTTTTAACTTTTTCTCCCAATATTTTCTTTCTCTTTTTGTTTCAGTTTCTTTCCAATATTGTTGCAAGTTTTTAGGAGGTTTCATTGCTTCTTAGGATTCAAAGTTCAATATTTGATTTCTCAATAATTTTTTGTCTTTTTTTTTATTTTTTATATTTGATTTTTAGGAATAACCAAAAATATTGAATAAAAACGTGAAGCTGAGATCATCCCATTCAAATATCGAACAACTGGACGAAAATTCCACATGACTACCCAACTATCACAAATTCATAATTTTGTTCTTATATATTTTTCAGTTCTCGACATTTTGTTGAATTTGAATAATTGTTTCGATTAACTGAAGCGCTATGATTTTTTTTCTATTTGCATTGAACTTCAAAAATATGAGCAAATTCAATAACATCTCTCCGAGGTTCATTTTTTAAATTCAGCAGAACAGAACAGAAAATTACGAAAATGTGAACAAATGTCTGAAAAATCTCTCTTTTTCAATGAAATTCGGGTAGAACTGCTTTTAGTTTCACGTATAAATAAACCGAAACGTGACGAGGAATATTTTATGAAAATTCAAATTTTCACATTAAATTCGAGCAATCTGTTAAATTTCGTTTTCTTGGATATTTGCAGCCCTTTCTGTTTTGTCGATATGAATATTTCAACAATGAAGAGAGCCCCTTTTCGAAAGAGCACATGCGTCTGTGTTTTAGGGAGATGAATGAAATGATCAACAAAATTAGCTGCAGTTTTTCCAAATTAACATTTGTAGGTTTGAACTACGTTAACACTTGACAGTAGTTCAATTGTTCAATGATAAGTCATAGGTAGCATAGAATCGACAAAAATTATATGACTGTTGCGTATCATGGTTTATGACAATTTTTAATTGGTATAAAGCGCAAGCCCATCTAATTTTAGCGATTTTATTTAACATTATTGAATTTAGAATTAAATATCCTGAAAATCTGTGGGAGCTGTATTGAAACAGACTTTTTCTCCTACATAACCTTATTTTAAATAATGAGGTTATACATATGTTGAGTTTTGCCAAAACTCAAAAATAAAGATGATGAAATGATTATTCGAAGCATAATTTATTTCAGGCATATAATTTAATCCGAATGTTTGCAATATTTCTCTAAAAGTAATTCGCCGTTATAATTAAAGATCTCGAAAATATTTATCATCGTGTTTTAGTGTAAAATATAGTTCCACTTCAAATAATAAAAATGATGTAACGATAATTCCGAATGATTAAGGAAAATTCGATAAATAATTTCTAAACATATTGATATTAGCGTACCTATCACGTGGTTGGGTCGACAATCGTTAATGTAAACGACTGCCCAGAGAACGAAGTGAGTTTTGGCTTCTCGAATCCTCAGCTGCATTTCAGCATACACCCAATTCCATAGAATTTCATAATCATTTTCTTGGAATTAGGTGACCACTTAGTTCTTGAAACTCCCCGGCGTCGCCCCACTTTGAAAGCCCTCATTATGGCTTCGGCAGCCCAAGAGGAACTTGCATCATTTTTCCTAGACATTCTTTGCTTTGCGCGTTCTAGGAAATTTCTTTAAACGAACCGCAACGGCCGCCCAACACGACACCCGGCCGGAACGAATTTTTTTTGTATAAAAATTCATTTTTTTATTATAAGAAGGGATAGTATAAAATTGAGAGTGCAGCGAGGAGTCGAACGTAGAATTTAGATAGGAAAATTGAGATCAAATCGCAAGATGATGCAATAGCTTTTCTGACTGGTATCATAGCGTCGGTATATATAAGAGACAGTTCGTCCAAACGCTTCAAAAAATGACCGATCGCCAAGATTCAGAGACGCTCAGACACATGCCTTATGTTTTACGCAGAATTCGGTATAATATATCCAGTAATTATATTGGAACTTGAGAGACATAAGTCGACGAGTTCGGTTCTTGGAAGTTCTGTCGCGAGTGGATACTTAAAATATACAGGCTGCGCCGACGCTGCTAACCGTCGAAGTTCGTTAGTTTAGCTACATTTTATTTTGTGGTCGACCTTGCTACCGGCAACCCGCGTTTTTTTAAACGGTAAGTTTAATCTTCAATTTTTTCCTTCACAAAAAAAATCAATTCCAAATTTAAGTCGTCCAACATTATTTTGCAATCAAGTTTACTGCAACCTTTGGTAAACACGACTGTTTTTTTTTCAATAAGTTATTGACCCAGAGATCGTACGATTAATTAAAAGTGCAAGTCAAAATGTTGATTGCTCCTAGCACAATATCGTCCTAAATCGGTCACGGTTCCTGACCGACTCCATGACTAAATCATCCCCTTGCTCAACCAGCCGCATTTCTCGGAATTCGAGGGGGCTCGAACGGTGGTACAATTTATATATAGATTACTACTTACAAAATTAATGATCAAGTTCGTGGAATAGCTTTAATTTCGCCTCTTCGGAAATCGGTCGAGCGTTAAAAATCATTAAAAGGAAACGATTTTAATTAATTATTACAATCGTAGAATTTTCCGGAAAAAATCTTATCAAATCTATACCTATAAATCATCCACCGTCGACTCCTCACTATCTTATCATATCGTTTGACCTAACTGAACTAGAAAGCTAGATGTCATTCACGACTCACATTTTTTTTCGTAACGTAATTGATAGTCGTGAATGAAATATTATAATGGCATAGTAAATTGAGATAAAATTCAATTATCTAACTGCTCGTTTACGTTTTGTTGACATGAACCCTACCTACTTTTAAATAACCTCGTTTTCGGAAAAATCCATTCTACGTCGTAAGATTTCTTGTATTCATGATCGGTTCAAGATCAAAGGCCAGTTTATAAAAGCGGAAATTTGACGTTTCGAGATACGAGTTATGAACTTTTAATAATGCATTCGGATTTTCGAAATGGTGATGGGAATTTCAAGCGATTATCGATCGTAACTGGGAATATTCTAAAAAGTTTCGAGGATGAAAAAGAAAGTTAACTCTCATTATTCGGGGCAAAAAATGTTTTGCATGGTAACGAGGTGGCCTACGCCCTAGTTTGCAAACTGAACATCCCTCCGAGTTTCATTTTTGGTATAAGGACTTGTTGAGAAAAGTTCGCTTAAGGGTTTATTACAGCATCAGTTGTTTAAAGACTAACGAATGAGAAATTTATTACAGTTATTATAGTGTAGAAACAATTTCTATTATCTTTATGAGGTTATTCTAGTGGTTCTAGTGATTGTAACTTTTGATCTTTCTTAAAAAGCTATGTAAAATCAAATATAAAATGCGAATATTCTACGAAAAACTTTTGTGATGCACTTTTAATTACATTTTAGTATATTTTGAAAGTCATTCTCATTTCTTCACCGAGGTAGCTCAACTGGCACAGCGGCGATCTACTACCCAGAAAAACCGGGTTCGAATCCCGGTAAATTCCAACTTAATTCTAGAATGCCATCGGGCTTCGGAAGGCACTTAAAACCGTTGATCCCGGCTATATATTTAATATATAGTCGTTAGGTCATGCCAGAGGCACTTGTGCGATTGAAGTAGGCTGCTAGACTGATAGTAGTCGTCGCTTCAGGATGTGACGCTGTGACTTTTTTATAAATAATTTTGACAGTTCAATTCATTATAATTATTTTTGACCAAGGTGAGCTACTCGTTTTTAGTTTTGATTTGTGCTATGGTGATTCTTATGAAAACGTAATAAATTGAAGGTGAATTAAAATTTTTTATATAGAAAACTCAAAATCTTGGAATGGAATTTTTGAATTTGCGGGTGAAATTTTAACCGAAATTTCTTGTACCAAAAGTCTCTTTTGCATTGGACGGTTTCAAATATTGGACTGAGAATTTAGAATGTATTAATGAAAATGCTCAATGATCGACCGAACTAAAAAAAATTAACTAAAACGATGAAGCACGAAAATCTTAATTTTTTTATCTTTTATCTTTCAACTGAAAAAACGGATGTTAAAAGTGTAAATTTCACCACCTTGCCATATCTCCCTGATATCTAGTTAAACATGCACAGGAAATTACCCAACAAAGATGACTATATCAATTCATGAAAACTGTGTAAACAAAACTATTCCGTATTTATCTTATTTACGCACGATCGTGACGACATCCATTCAAGTTTCATTTCGATTCCGCCAACGAATTGCAATGGCGCCATGTATTATCGACTTATTTGCTGAATAAACAAAGTTCCTTCTGGTATTTTCAGATGTTCTTGACGGCCCTGATCCTATCCGCTAGTCTGCATTTATCTTGCAGCCGAAGTATATCACAAGATGGTGATATAGATAACGAAATCGAAATCGGACTTGGAGGACCCCCAATAGTCCGACAGGAATGGGTCAAAATGAGTCAGTCCCCCAGAAAACTGATCAGCAAACATCTTGGTCAACATTTAGAGTTAGAATGCGAAGCCATGGGCTCACCCCCACCTTCAATACAATGGTTCAAGGAGGATAAATTACTTACAGTGCCAATCAGTGTAAGTTCAGCCTCAGTAAATGCATAGTACTGCTACAAGTATTGATGCTCCTCTCTAATTGGTTTAGATTTTAATTATTAGGTTTCAAACTAATAGTTCTTTCTATTCCAGATTGAGCGTTATGAAAACAACATTCTGGAAGAAACAATCTCACAAGGTATGGCAAAGGTGAAAAGTCGTTTGGTGCTGAACTACTTGCTTCCTGTCCACGAGGGAACCTTTCGGTGTCTGGCCCAGAGCGGTACGGAAAAGGCGATCGCCGAAAGTCGTTTATTTGTCATCAATAAAGAAGGAATCGAAATGAATTTCACGACTCTTGTACAAAAGAATATTCTTGGGGCGCACCATAAACCCAGGGTGACGCTTTGGTCCCCAACGTACATGGACGTCATAGGTAAAGATGAAACGGATTGTATGACGTGGCATTTTAATGATCGTTGCAATCTTTAAGGTCGCGAGCTGTTTTTACCTTGCCAAGGGGATGGCAATCCTAGACCTGATACCCGATGGATCGGTCCGCAGGGTGAATTGATCACCAGCGGTAGCGGACGGATATCCATGCTGCCTGATGGTGAACTGAGAATACGATCTGTTTCCTGGTCAGATATGGGAGTTTACACTTGCATTGTAAGCAACAGCTTAGGACAAGATACAGCTGAAACTTTCCTTTACCCAATGCAGGTAAATATCTTCATTGAGTTATCATCTTCGTTTGTTTGAATTAATCTTAATTAATTAAATATTAATATAATTTTTTATTCCAGGAATCATAATGTGGACCCGCTGAATGAAGTATTCATCAAACGAATCAACCAACATTCTAGTCAAAGTATTTTTGTAAAATCTTTCGATTTTATGAGTTTAGTATTTATTTAATTTAATTATGAAGCGACCGATTAGTATTGTACTTATTTATGCGATTTAATTTATTGTAATTGTAGTTTTTTAATTTATAATTAAACTTTGTATGCACACAGCAAATATGACTTATATGTTCCTGAACTGATTATACAGAAGAAAGTATAAGAAGACTTTTAAACTCCTGAATCCACATAGAGATGTTTGAAAAGAAAATTAATATGTTAATGACATTCGTACATTTGCAAAGAATAAGTGATCGGTGCAAAGTGATAAGGCGAAACTGATTATTAGCACTCTGCATAGAATTAAGAAAGTGAAAAATAACAATGGATAAACGTTAAACAGCTATTCCATTCAAACAATATATTCGTGCAATCAACAGCCCTAGAGAGATATTGCAACTGCTGACATTATTAATGGACACGTTATTTTGCATTAAGTTTTACATTAACACTGTTATTTCCATATTGCGCATGCCTAACTGTCAACATATTGTCAACATTAATAATGTTGACACTTGCAATATCTCTATTATGTACTGTGGGTTGTATGTTATTTTGACATGTATGTTATGGTCTTCTGCCGTTGCTATTTACTCTACCTCTATGATTTTAACCTAAAAATATTGGCGGAATTTAGTTTTTTAAATTTACTCGAAATGGGTGATCGCAATGAAGACAACACGAACGACTCAAGACCTCTTTGCCGTTACGGAAATGAGTGTTATCAGAAAAATCCGACCCATCACCAAAAATTCAAACATCTTTCTCAAACTATTAAAAGAAAGGTAAAGCTATTCTCACGAATTTGCATTTCATTGTATTCAATTTGAACTTATAGAATAATCATGAACATACTGGTATAGATTCGAAAAAAATAAAAATAGAAGCACCCAGCAGTTTATGTGAGCTTCAGGTAATTTCTGCATTGCAAACATTGTATTGTTTCACATTATTGCAAGCGGTTTTAGTCGTTTTTTAGCTGTAAGCAATTGGATAGGAGTTTAATTTGATTTTATAAAAACATTCACAATTAACATATATTTCATATTAGGTGAATAATGAAATTGAAAATCCAAAAACAACTGAACAAGAAAGTACATCAACTGCTACAAAAGTAAATAACGATGTTTCTACTAGTGAATCCGAAGAGGAGTCGCAGGGCGAACCAAATCACATTATCAGTAATGTTAATGGAAAATCAATGGCTGAAGACTTTATAAAAGAAAAGTTTCTTATGGAAATGCCCCAAGACTTCTACCAATTTTACAAATTCTGTGAAAATATAAACAAATCGAATCCTTCAGACGCTTTAGCTGGAATAGGCTTTCAGTTAGTGGGTCCATATGATGTTTTAAACGGTAAATTCGAGAATGTGCAAAAAGAACCTGAACAATACTTGTTACACTGGAGATATTTTCACGATCCTCCCCAAATGCAGACTGTTTTAAAAGGAGATAATAAAGAAGGCTACCATATAGGTTATTTTAGAGACGCGCCCAATGAGAAACCTGTTTTTTTAGTTAAAAATAGTGCGTCAAAAAATGGTATTTTGGAATGTATGGGAGAAAATATTTTTGCCGCTGTCAGGTAGGGACAATCTTTATGTGGCAATAAACCAAATGTTATCATTGCAGTATTTATCTTGAGAATAAAATGAAATCTGTTAGTCCTTTTGAAAAAATGAAATTTAGTAAACTTGCCGGTCAGATAAAACGAGAAGCTGAAAAGTTACAGATTCAGTTGAATGTAAAAACAAACAATATTGACAAGAGGAACAAGAAAATTGTAACTCGGAGTTTCAATAAAATCGGGCTTGTTGTTCCTTACGACAGAAAGTAAGAATTATTTTCACCAAATACTGATATTAATAGAAATTGTTTTCAGAACTCAACTCGGTTATCGAAAACTAGCAATGTCTGATAAAAAGTTATGGGATCTGCTCACTGATATACAAGAAGCGGAAAGTACTCAGAAGTCGAAACTACTCAGCGAATTACAATCTGAACTCTTAACGTGGACAGATATTGCTTGCGATGAATGCGATTTCGGTACTGGAATCGAGTTAGGTTGGAACATTATTGCCCACGGTATTGAGGACTTGAATTTTACGGCATCGAGGTTTTTGGCTACAAATTTTCGGCAGCTCAAATGGGAGGCGTTCGCAAAAATTGCTGAAGCGCACATGGTCAATAGAAAAAAGGGATGTGATCTCAGTATATTGTGAAATTTTTTGAATTATTATTTATAATGTACGTTTTAATGAAAACTGATTTTTATTCCTTTTCGTGGTATACAGTCTGAAATACAAGCTGTCAAAGTTTTGCTATAAAATAATCCTATATATATTAAATATTTTATCACATAAGCAATGATTATTTCATTGCTGATGAACGCGTGCCTTCAAATATACGCCGGGGGAGAGCCCCAGGAGCAGGGGACGGTTATAAGCTGCGACAGACGGCTGATAAAGGAGAGCGTTACTCCTGCGCGCCATCCGTCGTGCGGTAGCCGAACTCCCCACATTTATTATCAATTTACTTTAATAAAACGTGTTTTGCACTAAAAAGCTTGTTTACATAAATAAATTCTTCAGTCCAAACATCTTTAGTTTTTTCTAAAAATATGAGTTCCTCGAGAAAGACAAACGCAACCAGATGAGTCGTTAAGAGCGACGCTTTAAAACCTTGTGTATAACACTTCAAACGTGTATAAATTCAAACGTTTCGAAATTAATTACGACTCCAAGTGTCTGTTTCACAATGTCCAGATATAATGTCAGATGAACTGAATATTTCCATTAAACTATTTTAGTTATCTAACAGATAGCACTTTATCTGGAGGTGGTGAAACGTTTATCGCGTGGATCCGTAACGTTCAATAACAAATGCAATAACTGCCATTGTTATCCCTATTAACCAAATTGTCGTAGCTATCAAAAAATCAATCGGGCTCAATTTCGATCTTGGTGGATCATTGTCGGAAAAACTCTTCATATCATCGTATTTTTTGATCAAACGAGCAGCGAAACCATGATCCCTCAATCGATTAATGTACTTTTTGATACGAGGTATTAATGGATGCCCTTGTAAACCGTTCAAGCCAGCTACACATTTAAATACCGGCGGCGTCAAGATTTTTATCAACAATTTCCCATTTTCGTCATAAAAAATTTCCTTTTCGTAACGAGTTGATAGTTCCGGTAACAGGGCGGCCGTTTTTCTTCTCAAATCCGCACGGGCAAAATACTCCAATTCCGGATGATAATGATTTTTCGAGTAATTTTCCAAACGGGGGTACATTTTGTACAAGTAATTTCGTCGGTGCGTTTGAAAAGAAAGCTCAAGTTTGTGATCGATAAAATCGTCAAAATTATTAACATCTTCAGCGTATGGCGCATTTGTGAGCATCAGAAATATGTACTCGGCTTTAAAAATTTGCGTAAAGAGGAAAGTCGTCAACAAAATCGTAGTGAAGAAGATAAGCGACGACACGGTCGAGACGTTCAATTGATTCGCTGGTTGTTCGAGGAACAGCTTACTGATTCGTTGTAGCGATTTTTCAATAATTGATGATATTTTCTCGAAAGCATTTAAAATAGCAATTCGCTTGGTTAGAATCCAAGTAAGAAAGGCAATTATGTAAGCTGTCATTAATGTTAGACACAGTCTCGACGAAAATGACAACATAACATATTGCCACCTTGGTAAGCGGTCCGGTGCAGGAACGTGCCAGCTCACAAAATCGTCGTTCACTGGATAAATGGAGTCGATGGCGGAATTGTAATATTGCAAGTCCGCAGATTTCAGATCGCAAAAACTGTCGTTTAAGTAAATTTCACCTTCTCCGGCATAGTCAGTTGGAAATGTAAATCCGTTTTTGAATTCCAGGGAGATGTTCAAACCTTCCGCCACCATGTCGTATATCTCCGCGTTCAATCCTCGATTTTTTGTGCAATTAGGATATGTGCACATGTAATACCCGTTCCAAGGGTGGTTGCAAATTGATATATGATTTTTTTCGAATTTTGCTGTCTGTTTGTAGAGGGAAAGAAGGTTCGCGTTGTCTTCCTTTTTGATATTCGCGCATGTGGTCTGGCTTCCAAAAAGATGCACATTTTCGTTCCAGTCGATTTGTACGATCTTCGAAATGAATCGTTGATGAAGTAACGAGGTGATGTTTTGGTAGTCTTTCTTCACAAAAATGTATACAGCTTCCGAATTGAATTTCGAAAAGACTCCAATTTCACTGACGAAGAGCTCGATGGATGTGTCGTCTAAATCGCAAATGTAAAAATCGGTTTTCCTTTGTAAGTAACTTTCTATGTCCATTGGTAGCTGAATTTGAGTCGTGGGATAGTTGAAAGAAAACTTTGTGTTAACCGACGTTATGCTAATATTTTCTCCATTTAAACTGAACACACTAATTATAAAATTAATGCAATGCGACAGATTGTCGTATTTGAGCTTATTTTTAAAATAAGCGGCGATTTTCATGGCGTGCAAAATCGGTTTCGTTCTAAAGTCAGAATGATGCGATTCAGATATTAGAACGGTGTTTGTCATTTATTTACAGCCACGAGAATTTATGGACACTTAATTGGGATTTAATATGGAAGTGCAACAAGGTTTCTAAGTATGGGGGAGGCCAAAAACTTAGTAAAATACAATTTCCTTAATCTAATACGATTTTCGGATTGAACCTATAGAAATAAAAATTTTTTGTCAGTTAATTTTCAAATGTATAAGCCTAATCTGATTCATATGTAATGATTGTTTCCGAAACAACAACAAAAAATTTTCTTGATGTCCCCACGTACATCTGGTAATTGGGAACAAAAGATAAATTTTATTTGTCGCTTTTGTATTAAGTTATTATTAGTGTCGATTTCTTCTCACACTTCAAATGCCAATTCATGGTAATAAGTAGGTAGACAGCGTGAAACTGTGCCTAATTTACAGTTTTTCAGGACACCAACTCGTATTCCGAACTCATAATGAGTTTTAGATATAAAATCGATGAAATATGATTAATTCATATATAAAATTGATAAGTCAATTTTATCATTATTTTTGTACCTTTGTTTGTAAAGAATAAAAGAAAGAAGTTTGAAAAAATATTTAAACAAAAAATTTGATCGACTTACGGAGAACGATTTTACGCAATAATGTCATAAAAAAACATTGATGAAAAATTGCATATTTTTATGATTTGAATTGAATTATTATCATTGAACTATCATTATTCTGTATAATGCAATTGAGAATTCACTTACATTTTCTCTTTTTCATTGAATATGTACTGAAAAATCTTCATCATTTTCTGGATTTTTAGATTGTATTTTTTGATTTTCTTTTGTGAGGCTAAAATTTTTATTTTTCGGGTTTTTTCTGGTTTAAGACTCAAATTTCAATTTTTTTGGGGGGTTTTAAACTTAATTTATTTCCCACAAATTTTAAAAACAAATTTTTATACAAATTTTGGAAAATAAATTTGATTATAAAATTCTGAATAGATATTTTCGCTTTTTTAGGTCGAAATGCTTGGTTGCGGGAGGTTTCTGTTTTCATTATTGACTTTTCGGTTTTTATAGGAGTTTTAAATGGTTTTTGTATTCTGTTTGGTTTTTGGGTAGAAAATTTAATGTTTCCAGGCATTCAGCATCGAATTGTCGTTTTTTGCTTATGTTTTCAGTATTTTTGGATTGAATTTTTATCATTGAACTACCATTATTCTGTATAATAAAATTAAGAATTCACTTACATTTTATATTTTTCATTGATTATGTACTTTTTCATTTTTATATCTTCATTTTCTGGATTTTTAGATTGTATTTTTTTATTTTGTTTTTGTGAGACTAGAATTTTTAACTTTCGGGTTTTTGTGGTTTAAGACTCGAATTTCAATTTTTTTGGGGTTTTAAACTTAATTTAGTTCCCCCAAATTTGAAAAACAAATTTTCATACAAATTTTGGAAAATAAATTTGATTATGAAATTCTGAATAGATATTTTCGCTGTTTTAGGTCGAAATGCTTGGTTGCGGGATGTTCCTGTTTTTATTATTGACTTTTCGGTTTTTATAGGAGTTTTGAATGGTTTTTGTATCCTGTTTGGTTTTTTGAGTAGAAAATTTAATGTTTCTAGGCATTCAGCATCGAATTGTCGTTTTTTGCTTATGTTTTCAGTATTTTTGGATTGAATTTTTATCATTGAACTACCATTATTCTGTATAATAAAATTAAGAATTCACTTACATTTTATATTTTTCATTGATTATGTACTTTTTCATTTTTATATCTTCATTTTCTGGATTTTTAGATTGTATTTTTTTATTTTGTTTTTGTGAGACTAGAATTTTTAACTTTCGGGTTTTTGTGGTTTAAGACTCGAATTTCAATTTTTTTGGGGTTTTAAACTTAATTTAGTTCCCCCAAATTTGAAAAACAAATTTTCATACAAATTTTGGAAAATAAATTTGATTATGAAATTCTGAATAGATATTTTCGCTGTTTTAGGTCGAAATGCTTGGTTGCGGGATGTTCCTGTTTTTATTATTGACTTTTCGGTTTTTATAGGAGTTTTGAATGGTTTTTGTATCCTGTTTGGTTTTTTGAGTAGAAAATTTAATGTTTCTAGGCATTCAGCATCGAATTGTCGTTTTTTGCTTATGTTTTCAGTATTTTTGGATTGAATTTTTATCATTGAACTACCATTATTCTGTATAATAAAATTAAGAATTCACTTACATTTTATATTTTTCATTGATTATGTACTTTTTCATTTTTATATCTTCATTTTCTGGATTTTTAGATTGTATTTTTTTATTTTGTTTTTGTAAGACTAGAATTTTTAATTTTCGGGTTTTTGTGGTTTAAGACTTGAATTTCAATTTTTTTGGGGTTTTAAACTTAATTTAGTTCCCACAAATTTTAAAAACAAATTTTTATACAAATTTTGAAAAATAAATTTGATTATAAAATTCTGAATAGATATTTTCGCTGTTTTAGGTCGAAATGCTTGGTTGCGGGAGGTTCCTGTTTTTATTATTGACTTTTCGGTTTTTATAGGAGTTTTGAATGGTTTTTGTATTCTGTTTGGTTTTTTGGGTAGAAAATTTAATGTTTCTAGGCAGTCAGCATCGAATTGTCGTTTTTTGCTTATGTTTTCAGTATTTTTGGATTGAATTTTTATCATTGAACTACCATTATTCTGTATAATAAAATTAAGAATACACTTACATTTTATATTTTTCATTGATTATGTACTTTTTCATTTTTATATCTTCATTTTCTGGATTTTTAGATTGTATTTTTTTATTTTGTTTTTGTGAGACTAGAATTTTTAATTTTCGGGTTTTTGTGGTTGAAGACTCGAATTTCAATTTTTTTGGGGTTTTAAACTTAATTTATTTCCCCCAAATTTGAAAAACAAATTTTCATATAAATTTTGGAAAATAAATTTGATTATAAAATTCTGAATAGATATTTTCGCTGTTTTAGGTCGAAATGCTTAGTTTCGGGAGGTTCCTGTTTTTATTATTGACTTTTCGGTTTTTATAGGATTTTTGACTGGTTTTTTTATTCTGTTTGGTTTTTTGGCTAGAAAATTTGATGTTTTTAGACATTAAACATCGTATTGTCGTTTTTTGCTTATGTTTTCAGTATTTGTGATATGTTTGGGTTTTGCGATAGGACTTTCGATTGTCCTGGATTTTCAGGAAAATTTCCACAGAAAAATCGGAAAATTTTCCTGAAAATGCAGTGACAACTACAATTTTTGTTGTTGCTTTTGTTTGGTTTTGATAGTATTTTATTTTTTCCCTATTGTTGTTTTTGCAGTTTCTTTGCTTTTGTGGCCAACTTTTTCTTAAAATCGTCGGTAGAAATTTTTGTTTTTCCAAAATTTTCTCTTTTCGGTGGTAAACTCGCAGCTTTTTTTTTCTTTCATTCCGAAAACCTTCCCCCTTTTTAGATTTGATTTGTTTTGAGTCTTTCAAGTTCTTTATTTATTATTGCTTTATGCTCAATGTTTTTATACTTTCGATTTTTCTGGATTTTCAGGAAAAATTTTTCGATTTACCTGTGACCACAGTTTTTGTTTTCTGTTTCGAATTTTGCCGACGAATATTATTATTATTAAGGTTCGATCAAGCAACTAATTCTGTAGTTTTGTTAGTTTTTTCACTTTCTTCTCAAGTGTTCTTGGTTTCGCCACTTTTTCACGCCGAATGTCGTTATTTTTCAGTTACCAATTTTTTGTTTTTATTTCAGTTTTTGTGTCCGAATTTACGTTTTTCCTTGGATCTTCTGTTTTAAATGTAGAATTTTCAGTTTTTGTTTTATTGTCTCCACTCCGTTCAATATCGAATTCTTATCGGGCGATGCAATTCTGAATTAAGGATGTGATCTACCAACAAAATCTTTCCCTGATGAAAAATAAAAATGAAATGCTTCAATTTACGTAATATTTTTATTTTTTTCAAATACTTCCTGGTAGGAACCAAAATTTCTGTAAGTCAGTCTTAATAATAATAATTATAAACTCAGAAAATAATAATAATAATCTAAGTACATAAATAAAATATTTACAACAGAGACTTTTTACAATGTTGTCAAACAGTGGCATTTATTTACAATGTGAATGTAAAATTTTATCGATTCAGGAGGCAATAACAGTGACAAAAACGTTCAAAATTTCTCACATTTCATTTTTTTCTCTCAGACCTAACATATAAATTTACTCCTTATTTTATATTTCTAATAAATACACCTCGTAACACGTTTTAAAAATACCGGAAATCACCTAATTAAATAGAATGTGACAGGCGATAAAAACAATCGATTTTTTCTCGTCAATTATATTGAATTTAATTTGAGCAGGATTTGGTTTTGAAAAATCTCAATTCTGAATAAAATCAGCTGCCGTCATCACATAACTCGATCGAAATAATTTAAAGGTTCAATAATTTACTATACAAACAAATATGAAACGTGAAAACAAAATCATATTTTTGACCATACTATATATATCGTCATGACAGTATGCTATCGAGATCCAGCGCAGTGTTCTGCTGAAGATTTAATATGGAATCGATAGCTGACTGCACTTGCTCGTCGATACTTTTCCCTTCTATACCTTCCTCCGTTTCCAAACTATTGTACGTATGCTGCGTGCTATGGCCATCGTACGAATTTTGGTGATAACGGCCGCTATTCACGTGAGTATTTTGAGACAAACTATTGCTAACACTTTGTACAACACTATTGACACTATTAATATGTACACTGTCCGAGACTTTCTTGTGGTGTTTCTCCACGCGAAATCTCTTCAAAGTTTCGAGACGCGAATCGCTACTGGCCGATCGTTTTGTAGGCAAATGGCTGTTATTGGACGACGACGATTGTTCGTGCGCCGTCGGCTCGAGGAAACCCGACGATTTCTGATTGTCGTCGTTGTGCTGCATACAGCCCAGTTCCCTCTGAATGCAGGCCCACTCGTCGTACTCTTCGCCTTGGTGCTGTTGCATTCCCGATTGACCGCTGTTGTTATGACTAGATGGCGCTTGATGGTGATGATGATCTGCGGAAGGGTCGAACGCGGAATTTTGGACCTGATTCTGCTGCTCGTTTGGCTCGATCTGATGGTGTGCGTTCGCGTACTGCGGGCCGAAGTGATGCTGCTGATCTTGTACTATATGCGTGTTGTTTTGTGAAGTTGTATAAGGAACTGGCCGAGAGCTTTGACCGACGGATGTCGCGGCTTGTTCTTGCAAGTGGATTGCGTTCAGATCCGCGAATTCGGCTTCCTGGCGGAGCCTCGTCAAAGATTGCAGTTCGTCGTTGAAGAACATCCGATCCAACATCATCAGTTCCGATGTACGTACTTGCTTCTGTAATATTGATGAAAGTGATTACATAAGAAACATATATTTTGGTCACGCACCTGACTCTCTTTCATGAGGAGAAATTTGTATTTATCCACCATTTTTTCATATTTGGTGATGAAATGTCGCGCCGTCATTTCGAATATCTCGTCGGCTTTGTTCAAATCTTTCTGGGATAGAACGGGCTGATCCATGCAGTGGTACCGAACCAGTCGGATGCAGGCGTCCCGTTTATCTCGGAACGGCGTCCAAATGTCCGGCTTGACGACGGCCGTTTGATCTTGCGTCAGTTGCGCCTCGATCCTGAACAATCAAAAACGTTATGTAAAAATGAACGAACGCCCTCGTTCGGATCAACTCACAAATGCGCCTTTTTCGCTATCAGGTTGTATTGCTGTTGAGGCGACAGTTGCGTGGGGGGCGGCATCGTCGTCGTCGACGTCGCGACTTTCGGTGAAATTGCCGGTTGACTAGCTATCAGGTGATGGTGATGTTGTACGACCATGTTGTGCGACGATTGATTTGTGTGTTGCGAACAATTTTGCTGTTGTTGCTGATGCGTGGCATGTAGAAGCTGCTGATGTTGTTGCTGCGATTGTTGTTGTTGTTGCTGATGATGGCATGATTGTTGGATGGTTTGTGTGACATTTTCCGAGGTGTGAACGGGATTTGGTAGAATTCTAGCGTTTGGCAAATTTTGTGCCGTCGATGTCTGTGAATGATTGAGATGAAAATCTTTTCAAACATAAAAAGGTATTCATATTTTTTTCCCGAGTAGTTTCTTATCTGCCTTTACCGATAACACTCCAGCGAACAATAATAATGAATTAAACAAAGAATATGATTCATTCGGCGGATAAGAGAAGTTTGTGCTGATTCGAACAGGTATATCAGTTATTGGGCGACAGTTGTAACCAAAGAGTTGATGAGCTACGGGCGGAAATTGGTAAAAAACGGTATAAACCAATTTACGTTTCATTTCAAAATGTTTTCCCAATTTCAACGAGCTAACTAAGGAAATTATTGCTGAAATGACAAAATCGCATTGAGAGACGGTAGCCGAGATGTCATTGAAAAATGGTAAGTTTTTTACTCTTTTTAAATTATTTTCCTGTGGGAACTTCAATTCAAAAGTCTCAAATCGGAATGCGCATTTAAAAAATTTCGCTTAATTCACTTAAACTCGGTTTTCTCTTATCAATTCAAATCGTATGATTATAAACGTTCATAGAATTGGTTCCGTTTCGATGCGACTCCCGAACATTAGTACGTGCTTCGACCACAGATGTCGCACAATTCGATACAACGTACTGCGCAATCGTGTGACGATTGTTAATGTAATCACGTTGTTAGAGGTTTAACAATCGTTTCAAGATCAAGAACCACACCATTAACTCCCCTAATTCAAATATTTAATCAAAATCAAATTAAGTCGCAATTAGCGCTTAATCTACGAACAACCGGCCCTTAACCTAGTAGTTCAGTTTCATTGCTTGTTAAGTTGGTTACATTGAAGTAGAATGACGTACTCAAACCGATTTCATCAAATCAATTTAATGACAGTCATCAGTATTTAATTTGAATGTTACGAAAATCTGCAGAAACAATTAAATATTTTTGAATTTTTAAAGTCTATCTGAAAAACAGTGAAATGTTGGTCGAATTTTTAGACACAAGACACTTCCATTACATCTATTTTTGTTCCATTCAGTACTTTCCGGTACTGCAAACAAGCTTCTAATAATTTTCAATTAAAATACCTGAAAACCCGAGGACGAATCGGCGTTCCTTCTCGCGTTGTTATTCCCCTGATGCTGTTGTTGCTGATGTTGCTGCACGACCGGACTAACAGCGACCGGTTCGCTCTTCTCCTGCGTCACCCGCGACGTCGGCGGCGGCGAATTCAAACTGGACGGATTCACAATCGTCAACTGATTGTTGTGGTAATAAACTTTATCGGGCGGCAAAAGTTTGCCGGTCGCTAGAATTTTTTGCTGTTCCGCGAACAATCCCTTGAGCGCGTTCTGAATGTCGACGTTCGCGCTCCCCTGCGCCGACGCCAGCTGGCCGGACAAATTCTGAATTTGCGCCTGGATGTTTTTGAGATGTTGCTGCTTCTGCGGCGTCAGCTGGATCGTGTGGATGCGCTGATGTTGCAAATTCTGATTGGTCGTCGGCGGGATCGCGTTGCCGCCGCCGCCGCTCTCCTCCAATATTTGACCGAGGAGTTTGTCCACGTCGTGGTTGCCGTTCGACGATTCGTTGTTCGCGACGATCTTGGACACGGGCGTTTTCACGCGATCGGGCGGCAATTTTTGAACCATCGGTTGCGGCTGCACCATCGCGGACGGTTGCTGTTTTTGTACCGACGAATTTTTGTGCTGAACGTTTGGTTTGATGTCTTTGGGTTGTTGTTGAATCGCCGCGATCGGTTTTACGGGCAGCTCGGAATTGTCGGTCGTCGTTAAGTTACTGACGGGTTGTATTTTATGTACGGTAGCTGGGGGTTTTTTGTTTGCTTTGTGGATTTTGGGGGAAAGTTTCTTTTCGGGTTCGATGGGAGTTTGATGTTGTTTGTTTAAGTGGTGGTTGGATCGAGGCATGAAAATCGTTTGGCCGTTCACCGTTAATTGCCCGTTGCGTTTCAGCTGTTCCAATTGATCGGGCGTTAAGTTGACAACGTAGGAGGTGGGTTGATGTTGCGGTTGTTGGTGATGGTTATTACCGTCGAGGTTATGGGCGTTTTGTTGTTGTTGCAAGGTTTGGATTGGTAGCTGCGCGGAGTGAACGGGTTGCGGGTGAACAGCTTGCACTGGCTGAATGGGTTGTGGGTGAACCGTCTGAACTGGCAGTTGAGATTTTTGAAAGGGCTGCACCTTTAGCACGGGTTGCGTATGGTTTTGGTGCGTCGTCTGCTGTAACGATGATTGTTGAATGTTTTGAGCAGGGGATTGTTGTTGTTGTTGCTGCTGCTGCTGCTGTGGTGACGGTTGCACCGCTTGAATGCTTTGGCTAACGTGATTCTGTTGATGTTGCAATAAGCTCTGTATCTGTCCCTGTAACTGCGATTGTAAGGAGTGAGCTGTTTGCGACGACATTCCATGAATCGGTTGAGGTTGGACAATTTGCATCGGCTGTTGATGAATCGTCGCTATAGGCTGACTTTGAACGGTCTGATGTTGTATAGTTTGCTGAACAGTTTGTTGTTGAATCTGCGGCTGGATTGTTTGAATTGAATGTTGAACGGTTTGCGGTTGCACCGTCTGCTGTTGCACCGTTTGAATTGTTTGACTTTGGACTGTTTGCTGTTGAATTGTTTGTACGCTTTGTTGCTGAATCGTTTGCACCGTTTGTTGTACGGTCTGTTGATCCAACGAGGGTTGCAAGACCAGTCCACCGTTCAAACCGAAAATGCTCTGTAAGATTAGTTGCGATTGCAAATCTTGGCTGAGGTTCGGGTCGTGCTGAAGAACGAATCGTCCGTCTTCGACAGCTAACTTAAAACCTCCGCTACTCCGCTGTACCATCAAACCATTATTTATAGTGAAATTCGGGGTTAAAAAGGGGCTAAAAGGAATTCCCGCTTGCCCCGATGCTTGTGAGGTACTGTTTGAGATCATTCCACTTTGAAAATTCTGGTTTAGTACCTGGACGACAGGTGTTGCTGCAGCATTTAAAGTTGGTTGTGCTATTCCCTGAATTTGTATTCCACTTATTTTCTTTGCGTCCTGATGTATGATATTTTGCGCTTGTATAGTGCTGGCCTGCAGTTGAATTTGAGGTGGTTGAGGTGTTGTCGACCCTGGATTGTGCTCGTTTTCGCTCTGAGACGTATCGCTCTCGAATTGTATATCGTCTTCATCTCCAATCCCTAGAAAATGTTAATGATAACAACATTTCCGGGCGCACATCTCTCAGTTCTTATTGCGCCTCAACGTTCTGAGAAAAGTTGGAATTTCTAACCACATTAATTTGGCCATTTCTTCTAATTTCTTAGAAAATTGGGGAATTTTTGCACAAATTTATGAATAAATTCATCGAAAATTCAATAATTAAAAGTACTCAAAACTTTTTACAGCCAGGAAAGCTAGCTATTTTGAATAATTCCTAAAAGTTCAGGTTATCGAAAATATAGAAAATTTCGAATATAACTTGCATAATTTCGTGAGTATAAAATGTTTTTTTTTCTTTTTTGAAGATCTTCCACCGCTTCAAACACCATGGAAAATTTTTTTAGTGAATTTTGAATAAAAGACAATTTCTGGCAGAAATATAAAATATAATATAAACTAATTAATTTTGTATTTCACTATTACAAAAAAAAAATGATAAAATCAAAAGGCAGGTTTTTATAAAATTCTCAAAAACGGTTCGAGATGACGAGCTCAAAATTTGCCGAATTTATTTTTATTTGATATCGAAACGATCCCGCAGGGGTAAATAAGAAATCCTCACTTATAAACACGGCTATACTCACCCTTTGCATTTTTGCAATTTATAAGGATTCATTAAAAAAAATTTCATAACTTTTTTGAAATAACCAAACAATTGTTTTTTTATTCGAAAAATATTTTGAAAATTCGATCATGCTCACGTTCCGTGGTTTACCAAATTAACAACACAATCTGATAGCACAGAATGCGTTTGAATTACATCATTTAGAATAAGAGTCAGAGAAAATTTATTTTTCGTTCAAAAAAAATTTAGGGTTAAACCATAAACCACTTCATCAACCTCATTAAATCTTCATTCTTTCTGAAAAGAAAGTGAGAGGCGTGGTACGTCGTCGGCTGAAAAGAAGATTGATTGATCTCCGCATTTGCAAAACAAATCCGTAAATCGTAAAAATATGTTACCTGGATTTGACCCAAAAAAAAAAATTTGTATCGCTAAACCTGTAGCTTCCCATTGGAGTTCTGCTATTATAATTGATTTATTTTAGCAATACTAACCAGAAAGCTTCATGATATTGGCCAAGTCGAGTTTCTTTTTCACTTTGGCCTTGGGCTTCTTCTTGATCTGGCTCTGCGCCTGTTGCGGACTGTGCCCCGGCAGGTTCGGAGATGGTATATTGCTCATTTGGACGTAGGCGGTCGGCGTGGTCGAGCCGGGAGCTATCTGCACGCTATTCGTCAGCACGCGGACCATCGGCTGCGATCTGGGCGGTTGCAATTGAATGATCGGCTGGCCGCCCTGCTGCAAGATTAGCCCTTGCGGTGTAGCTGTGGCCGTTGGCACTTTGGTAGCCGCTTGGGGCTTCAATATAAACTGAACGCCGGGCGTCGTCGTCAACATCGGCATCTGGTTCAGTAGTAGAGGCTGCGCGGATTGCATCAGCGTCGCTTGTTGGTGGTGCGCGTTGGCTGGTATCATAATTTGTGGACTGAAACACATATTTTTTAATAACGATTTATAGTCAGTCCTTTAATAAGAAACCCACCTGACGCTAGCCTTGGGACTAGGCTGCGGACTTCCACTAGGCTTTGGCAATATATTCAAATGCGGCTTCAGTTTGATAATGTTCTGCTGCTGAGGCTGATGGTGTTGCTGGATGGGCCTGGCCAGTAGATGGTGATTGTTGTGAATAATTTGCATCACTGGAAACGTTTGAGGTTGCGGCGTCGGTGGCTTAAGACTGGGCGAAGGCGACTTGAGACTGGCCGGCGACGAATAAGGAGAGGCCGGATAAACGGGACTCGAGTTGGCATTGGAATAGGCCGGTGAAACACCAGCCGCTGTCACGATTTGGGGTTTTTTCACCAAATTCAAATTATTCGAACCGACGACGGTGCAATTGGTGCTCAACGTTTCATAGTCGATCTTGTCGTGCTTGATGCTACTGTGGAAATTCATCGAATTCTTCGGAGACTTACACATCTTTTGCGCGGCTTTCGACGGAGTCTGAGACATGTTTCCGAAACGAACGCGCGCGCACTATATGCCGATGGTTTATACAATCACTTGTACGCGGTTTTCATCTCCGTTGATTTGGGGCGGCACAAGTAAAAAAAAAAGAAAATTGTCCGTTTGTTAACTATTCGACATTGTCTTTAGCTTAGGCATGGCTTGAAATATATCGACGTGCCGAGGACTTTCGATTCAGCGTTCGGACGGGCGACGCTCATCCAAACTCGAATAAGGCCATTTTTTCGTTGAAAAAATCGACAAACGCTATCGCCAGATGAAACATCATTTTAAGTGATCGCTGAAAGAGGCCATGACATCTGATGATCTCAATCGTATTTTCCAAGAAGGAGTGACGGATCTCAGGTTAATCTGCGAAATAGAAACAATTCTAACATGTAGAAAAAAAATGTCCGACGAAATTATTGTTATATGGCGACTAAATGAATCAGAACGGGCTCACGGGAAATTTCTATGACTTAAGGATCTCTTTATGGCCCACGGGCGTCTTTATGGCCCACGGGCGATAATGAAATGTCAAATATGCAGATGCTATCTTAACATCGCTCTTTTTCTGCAGCTTCTTCAATTTCGTTCATGTTCGTCTTTCAAATTGACTGACGAAACAAACGAATTCACAGTATTTCGGGTGTTTCACCCGAATGTTTAAATAAATTGCTATTGAGAGAAACAAAGTGAAGATAGGTCATAGCGGAAGAAATATTAAACAATCACTTATAGAGTTACTAAAATAACAAATCTGTAAACGGTGTATAAAGTTCTGTATGCACTTCGGGCCTAACTGGTTTTTATGGTCCTCGGCACCTCGGGCCATAAAAACCTCTTTACGCCCTTAATACATAATAAAACTATTCAAAACCGTATTTTTATTGTTATATACACAGAGATTTCTGCTAATACTATTGTTATTAGTAAATTCTGTGACAGATGGCGCTTAAAATTGTTGCCAACTACAACATTTAGATTAGGACCAAAATGAACTACTTTTGTTAAAATTTTGGTTCATAAATTCGATTGAAGATGGCGTTTAAAATGCCTATCAACTGTGACGCTTTGTCAAAGGCGGGTAGTTTAAATATTCGTTATGTCTTGGTTATTTTGTTTCTTTTTTTGTGCGTTCCCGAAAAGTTATTCAATTTTTCGAAGAAAACCAAAAAAATTGATCAAGTATGATAATGAAAAATAACTTCCCGGCATTTGAAAAATAAGCATTTTTTTAACTTCCCGTATCATTGGGCTCGCCTGAAAATTCCAAATAGGCGTCGAAATTTCAAGCGAGCCACAGAAAGTCAAAATTCATAAGAAACTCAATAATATCTCGAAATTTTATTTATCTTCTGAAAAGTTTTCATCGTATCTGATAACAGAAATTCTTTGTCAACAGTTTCGTGACTATCGAGAATTTTCTAGATAAATTCGATATATTTCTTTCAGCTTTGATATTCGAATTGAAAAATTTGGGAAATTCATGAAATTTTCTAATGAAGCTTCGAAACTTCCGAACTTCATTCGAAATGCGAATGTCTGTTATAAACAATGAATAAAATCAACGAATATCTGTCTTCTTCCTTCCGTTAAATTTTCAAGCAAACTCAGGACTATCTTCAATCTCCGCGGCATGGGCCAGAGCAAAACTTTCAATTGGTGAGAAATCAATCCTGTCTGTTCATCCTATCTTCGTCCTATAATGTCTTGATACATTTTGGCGCCCTATGCTATCGCACTGACAGCATTGGACATTCATTTCTTAAAAAGCGCAAAACGTTCCGTTTTTGTACTCCTTTAAAATTTTCATTTAACCATATTGTTTTATTACATTTTCAATATTAATTACTTTTAACACACGATATTAATTATTTAATCACAGAACTAAAACATATAGGGGCAGTTGTTCAAACGTCAATTAACTATTTAACTACAATTAACTCTAATAATCATGAATAACTAATAACCAACAAAGATCAATATCTACTTCAAATATTAATCGACTCAATTCTGATAAATAAATTTTCATGCTGTTCATAGATCAGTGGATTTAATAATGGTTTAGTACCAGAAAAACAAGCTACAATTCGTGAAACATAGATGAACAACAGTCCTTACACTTCCAAAAATCATGTTCATAGAACATGTATTTCATTTTTATAAAGCTTGACTGCTATGTGACAAACAACAAGGAACGCAACTATTCAGCATCCACCATCTTATTCTAATTTTTTGCTCTCACATTCAAATATTCTTCTTCCAAATATGGTTGACAAACAAATACAAAGGATATCTTCTATGTTCTGAAGAATAAATTCTTTGAGATTGGCACTTAATTTTGTTAATACTATCCAGCTTCTCTACGTTTTAATTGCGATTATAAAATTGGTTGTTTCATTCAAGGACGAATTATACCAGATATTGGTTGATATTGTTTTGACAAAAACAAATTACCAAATTTTATGAAGGACGAGAACTATTGAAAATCACCATCTTTCTACCTCAGAGACGTGCAACAACAGCTACTTCATAATAATCAAATTTCGGAAATTGTCTTAATTCGTTACCTTTTCCTCGACCATCGAAATCGTTATCCTCGTTAAATCCGTTTATTTTCCTGGTCGTTTCGCACGAATCCTGAAACAAAACGTTACAAATACTGGTACCCAAACATAACCTATATCCTAACTTGTACGTCAAATAAAACTGGTTTGCGAACACTTGATCCGCACGAATCGTTTCAATTTATGAATGGGACAAAGCGAGCGACAATCGTAAATATTTAGCAAACAGCCAGAACGCCAACACGGTTTGTTTATAAACAATTCGCAAATTCGCAATCGCACGTATAACAACTAATCATCGCACCGCCATCTTTCCGATGCACCTTTTTTCTCGCTTCCCCTCAACACCTTTCCCCACCCTCCGGTGTTAAAAATGGAACGGTCCATTATGTCTCCAAGATTTCGCATATGGGATTTTCCACGTTTAATTACGTGTCGCCATCGACATTTCGAGTTGTGATTTTGTGCCGTTTCTCTATGTTCCACATGTTGCCGACACGATGATGTATGCCATTATGTAATAAAAAATCATTTATCACCTCGTTCAATTAGGTGGTGTAGAGGGGGATGGGAACAAATGAAAGTCAAACGCGGAGAGGGGAAATATTACCTTCGTTGTAATATTGTCAAATTTCCCCCCATTTAAATCGTAACTTATTAAAAGATTCCGCAATTAAATTATTAATTTGATTATTGATTGACAAGCGATAAATACCGCAATTATAAAAATCAATACGAATCTTAGGTTATAAAATATCGCGGATATAAAAAGGAACGATCGTGCTAAGAAACAGGTGATCGGAAAGATGAAATCGAATTTCTCGTAAAAATACCGATTATCTATTTAGTGCGTTACGAGCGTGAAACATCGTTCCACGCGCTTTTCGTGTTAAAATGGATAAAATTCTACGTACCTTTGATAATTTTCACTACACCAGCAAAAACGGGGCTCTGGACAGCTGTAGCAGGGATATGCGTGTTTTGATTGGTCGAGATGAAGCGTCATTTGATACACAAAAAAATTAGTTTTATAACATTGAGGTTAAAATAAGATAACTTCCAATATTCGACCTTATGTCAATATGGATTTCGGTGAACTTAATGCCCCTTTTCACCGTCATTTAATCATTTTACGAACGTGCCGCCGATTACAATGCGTGCTTGATTTGTCGAAACGATTTCGTAATAACTTTCGGCAATAACGAACCCTTTTAATACGCCATGAATTTAATCTCTCGGGATGACGTGAACAAAGGTGCAAAATGCTAAGTAGGTCAAAATTCCTATAAAACAAAAGAAGACAGAGAGTGGCAACGTCAGACAGAAAGGGCAATAGAATAGAAGCGGATAAACGTCAATAATTTGATGGTCTCGAACGATAAGATTTCCAATTATCCGATTTGATATCGGTCATCCATGGAAGAAATAAACGTTTCTGGGAACGATTGTACATAAAATTGCCGTGGGAAGTCGGTATCGGGGGTATTTTCATGAAGAAATTTGCATCTATTCAGGATTGTAAAAGGTGGAAGAGCGAAATAGCATTTTGATTATTGATTGACATTTAAAACGACATTCGTGGAATCGTGAAGCTGCTCACTTTCATCAACAAACGCATCAGTGGCGTAACATACATTTTTTTCTCATTGATGGTTAATTACACTTTTAGTGATAAAATGTTCAAAATAATTAATTGAAGTTGTTGTCAATTATGTTAAATTAAAATCAAGTGACGTCACACTTTCATTCCACCTCCCCTCACGTTTTAGCGTATATTGAGTATTGCATAAAATTGCGTATTTGTAAACAAACAATTCATCAGCAGATATGAAAAAGATTACATATTATTCTGTGGTCTGAAACACATAACCATATCACTAGGTTCTAAAGTCTAGGAAAAATTCTATTTGTAATGCGGACGTAATGAAAAGTATTTTCGCACAAATTAAAACGAGAAACCTCAACGACTCAACGCGTTTATACAAACATGAATGATGTACAGGATGTACGATTTTCGTCAATCATTTCCACTAAAGTAAGTTTTTCTTATTTATTTACTACAGGCAAATCAAATTTCAAAGCAAATACACCTGGAATTGTTGATATCTTTCTAATAATACCCAAACTTTCCTCAATTTACCTGCAAAGCTCATAACAATGTGAAATTTGAATAGTTGTATTACTAATTAGTATTATCACACTTTAAACTCCAACTATCCTCCTCAAATCAACTAATTAAGATAAAGTCGGAACAATGATAGTACTATATTGGCATTTTTAAACTGTCAGTTCTTCATTACATGTCCCTCACAATCGACTTAAAATGATCGTAGGCCTTGAAACATTGGTGAACGTTTTTCGATTATTGAAACTTATTTTTACACCCCATTTTCAGGCGAGGAAATATATTTTTTTACCACTTTTGATGCTGCTGATGATATCCTCGCTCGTGCTGTCGGTCCTCTCGCTGAAAAGTCTACAATGGGAGGACAAAATATCATTCGGAACAGGATTCATGCTGTTCTTATATGGCCTCATTTTTTACACTGCCGCTTACGAGACTTCCAATCATCTATTTTTGTACACAGGAACCGGTAAAACACTCATCAATAAGTACAAATTGTCGGAAGGATTTGTGAAGGAGATCAGCAATAAGTAAGTTATAGTGAGCGAAAAGGCTGATGTTTCTTAAATGAAAGTTTGTGTTAAATAAATGTAAACGACTTTAAGTTAATCACTTTATTATATATTGGGTATGTGTTAAATCAGTGACGTAAGGCTGGAAAAGATTTAATCAATCCATTGTGAATATAAAAACTTTTTTATGAAAAACAAATAAAAAAATTTATTGAAAGTATGGACATTTTTGAGGTTCAACGTTCAGTGTTTAAATTTTGAATATTTGAAAGCCTCAAACTCTTTATTGACAGTTTTGAGTTTGAATTTGCTAGTTTGACAGCTCATAAGTTTAAATTTCTCTAAAATTTACTATTGAGAATTTGAAGTATGAACAAGTATTTAAAAATTATTTGTTCTTATTTTAGAAACATCTCGACAATCCAAGCCTTGTTCTGCTGCATCACCGGATTGACGGCCAGCTGTTACTCGTGCACAAGAGACATGTTACACACCTCTCATTATATTTCCGAAGCGTACGCGTGGTTTGGGGCGGCGTATTTTTTATATGATATCTGGAGTATGCACCGGGTTAATGTCGCCGTGAAACAAGATGCGATTCAAAGCAACGCGGAAACGCATTTCGCCAACAACGGAACTACAATCGAACATATCGACAATCACAATAACAAATCGACTTTTTTTCATTTCGTCAAGGAGAATCCCATTATAGTTGGTCATCACGTGTTTGTAGGAGGTTTTGGATTTCTGGTCATGACGGTGAGTTTTGACGATGGAAAATAAATTTCATCTAATTATTGTTGCAGTACTTTCGTGGTGACTTAGGCGACTGCTTTTTCGGGTTCATCTTCCTGATGGAAGCTAGCACGCCGTTCGTGTCGTTCCGGTCGATTATTTCCAAAGTCGGCTACAAACGATCCAAATTTTACGTCGTTAACGGTGTGTTGATGATGGCAACGTTTTTTGTTTTCAGGGTTATCATGTGGCCCCTGGTTTTGCTATTGTATGCTTATTCAGTCAATATGAATTATTTCGAAGCCATTTATTCCTTGCCTCTGGGCTGTAAAATAAGCATATTAATTCTAATGTTACCCCAATTGTATTGGTTTGGTTTGATAGTCAAGGGAGCCACGCAAATTAACAAGAAGAAAAACGATTGATGTTAATTCGAAGACTGCGGTACCTAAATATTTATTTTATTTATTTATTTCGAGGAATTGAGTAGTGAGTGGTAGAGGTGACAGTAGTCATGTAAACGGTACGAAAAATTGCGATGTGGGTATTAAAATATACAATTCGATGTATGTAATAATTTTCTTTCTAAAAATTTGAAGTATTTCAAAATAGTTTCGAGTTTTAAAAATTCAATTGCTGCATATTTACCTCATATATAGCATGTTTCAAATGAATTATTGGACTGTCTTATGTCCCTAATTGTTGGCGTAGTATAAATAAAACGATCCCAGTATTTAGTATTACTCGGAATCTTAAAATGTCTATTTTTTTATTACAGCTCAATTAAGTTGTTTTATAGAAAAAACTGTCACAATGTAATATGTTACTTTTATATTTGAGATGTCAATTCACCCACAACTTGAGCGTCAATTTTAATTACTTGTTACTTTACTAGATATTTTGTGCTTGGTACATGGAACTAAACATGTATCATGGTGCCTTAAAATTCTATTTGTAGTTTGATTTTCATACAATGATTTTCTTTTGCAGATACAAGGTTTATTGTGAATAGAGGTAGATATTCAATTGTCTACATATTTTTTGAACTGTGATAATTTTTTTTCCTACTAGGTTAATGATTATTGACGTAAAGAAAAAACACTGATCGTGTCCTTAATGCCAAAATTTATTATTGTAACTTTTTGTCTAATGAATATAGTCTGAAGAAATCAAGCGATTTTCATTCTCAACTAGCTTTCCAATTCACGCGTTGTATGTAGATGGATGGCATTATGCACTCTTGTAGATTTATGAAAGGGGGAAGAAAGGGATCGGTTCAGTAACTTTTAAATGTTTTTTGTACGTAGAAATAAAAATAAATGAGTAAAAACATACAATAAAATTTATTAAAAATGCGATATATAAATCATTTGTTCCTGCCACTTCTTTCACTGTCCTCTTTCAACAATTTGTAAGCCGGCAGGTATTGTTCACTGCCATCCATATCGTCTATGTATAATAAGTTGGCATTTTTCATTGTGTTGTCAACATTTCCAAGCGAAGTGTATCCCATATCGTAAAGTTTGCAATAGGGAACTTTGTAATAAAGCAAGTAGTCCCATATGTTGAAATAATTCCAATCTAGAATTGGACTCACGCGCATCACTTCAGGGTAATCCTTGTCCGTCATCTTGAAAAAAAATTGGAATAAAATCACATTTGAGTATGTGAAAACAAGAAAGTTAATCCTCTTGAGCGCGAATCACGTTCATAAAAACCGAGTATGATCTTAAATTATCAGGCAACAGATGTTCAAAAGACAAATGGTGCACCTACTTGAAAATCAGATAAATGTTGCGCAAAGGGATCCGTTCTTCTCGTCCCCATGAGGCAGGCTTTAAAATTAGGATGATCCTGCAATATTATCTTCAAGGCACTCTTAATGTCCATTTGCAATTCAACAATTTCTAAATTGTACAGTTTCTGACATATCTTAACAAAGTCTTGTTGTTCAGGAAACGGTTCCTTAGATTGAACAAACAAACAAATTGGCCTCTTTACCCTGTCTTCATACTGGTCTTCTAAAACTGCAAGCACCATATGAAGTAACACCATGCAATCTTTTCCTCCATTGAAACTTATGAAGGTGTTATCTGGGCCATAATCCTTGAAACACTTTTCAATTACCTGGAAAAAGGGTAATAAAGAAAAAACGGTGATACGAAAGTTATCTTACTTTAACAGAATGTTTAATATGAGTATTTTCATCACTGTAAATTGGAAGGTCGAAAAGTGGTTTCATGAAAGTGATTGATGAAATCTTACTCAAGTTTTCCTCAAAATCCAACAGATTATCAATTGATTCACTTTCATACACCAACTGTACGGACTGGGATGTTAGTGGAGTAACGATAACTTCCTTTAGTTGCTTTCCTATTTTTTGTATTTCACCCTTCTTGCCGTTTACTTGGATTTCAGCGACTTTTTTGTAAACCTTTGGTTTCCGCAGAAATATTAAATATTCCATTAACATTGGCAATATATCCTTTATATATATTTCATGTATCAAAAAAATTCTTTGGACGTGTAATAGTGGATATGTTTTTCCACATAAAATATTTAAATACGGTAATATAACTACTTCTTGCTTATTAAATGAAATCTTTTGTTTTTTTAGTACGTTTTCAAGGTATTCACTTTCCTTCAATTCAGTTTCAAACAAAATTGATAAAGCATTTTGCGTTGCCGTTTCGGATAAATTGGTCACAATAATTGTTGCATCTGATTCATTATTCGACAACTTGATTTCTTTAACGATTTTCCCGATATTTTGTTTCACGATAGTAACAGTGGTCACGTCACAACCGATTTTGTTCAAAGTTGAAATTAAGTTAGAACTGTATTTGTCACTTATAACATTATTTAATATTTTGTCGTTTATAATAAGTACAGACAATTTACACTTCATGTTGGAAGTTTTCCTAATTACATCACATGTTTAATTGTAGGATTATAACACTCTAAAGTGTACATCACAGAACAAATAAGAGAGTGTACATTTTCCTGGAATTAACCATACATCACGTGTTATGTCACAGTTCAAAAATGACAAATGTCATAGACTAATAATACTAATAGACATTGTACACAATACAAAAGTTGCTGCCATCTACGATTCTCTCAACGTGTCTTTTGAGAACTATTATATGGAGAAGAAATCTTCCTCGTCCAAAAAAAGATAGTTTTCTTTCGGAATTCGCCTATCTGAATAAAACTGCATAGAATTCGATTCAGAGACGTCTCTAGCCCACGTAGTGCATGCAAACATGGTAAATTCCCAGTCCAATAACTAAAAAAGAAGGGCCTTCACACGCTTATTTCTATTGTTGATGACTTAAAAAAGGGTCTTCACTCGGTTTATTCCACTTTTCGATTACTAGAAAAAGGTATTCACCCAGGTTTTTCCAATTTTGGAAGGGCAAAACGTTTTATTTAAATATTTAGGAAAAGAAAACATGGGTAACTAAATAGGTAATCAGTTGTTAGAATCTATTTCTGTATAATTAGTTTTACATTTGACTTTATGTTTGATTATTTATGAAATCATTCACATACAAAATACAACTACACATTTACTGTTATTGATGCGCTATTATTGATATTATTGTTTATTTGATTGTTGAAAACAGTTGATAATTTAACTATGGAACCGACAGCTTTGAATCTTGTTTGCGCTTTCTTTTTATCAACTTTTTTCGACCACTGAAAAATATTTTGTTGATAAAACTTGAGTTAAGCAGTATTTCCGCCTCACCCCTTCGTCCCTTGATGGCATACCGGAGAGGTACTGGTTGATGTCGCTCTTAGTTTTATCCAGAATGGCAAGAACTGACACACAACCATCGACCGTTCCTAATACTAATGCTTTTCCGTCTGGTGTGCTTTCAATTGCTGTCAGTTCAGCTTGAACGCGATAATTGGCTATCATCTCTGCATCAGACGTCCTAGAATGCTTGCATGTTTGAAAATGTATATTTTTTGTGAATCAACTATCATGCCTGAAAACTCGCAGCGTTTTTCTGCCATTATGGTAGTAGAGCACATATTCGTCAGTTTTATTGAAAAGACATATAATACTGAAGACCCCTTCAGCGACTCGTGGGATGAAAGTCCGTACGTTTTGTCCTTTCTTCAGTTCTAATAATTCCAAACCACCTCTAGCAAAAAAATTTTTTTGCTATCTTTATCACAAACCTTTTTGTTCCTTACCTTTGCGGAGCATGCAGTCCATATTTACCATCATTGGTCACTCTACCACCCCATTTCGGAATAGACCTCAAATACTTTTTATTTTTTATATCGAAAATTGCTCCTTTATCAGCGGTCATCACAGCAACCAAATGACCTTTATTAGGCATTGCTACCAAACCAGCGCAATCCTAAAAATTAAAAATTAACTTATAAAAGAGAAAACGATTCAAAAATAACTTTGATTCCACTTTGCTTCAGCGAAACTTTATGTTCGAAATGTCCGTCATGGGCACTGTGCACTATGATGCAATCTCTGTTGGTTTTATCTGCGGCGCTTAAAACTATATGTTGTCCATCCGAAGTCACGATTGCCTCGCGAAAAGGTGTTCCTGTAAAGCTTCTCACAGGATACTCGAAGCTATAAATCAAATCACCCGCTTGAATGGAATGTTTTTAGACGATTTACAAAAATTTTGTCGTATATTTACAAGGTATCTCCCTCACACAAACAGTTGCATTTGTCCTCACCACATCGGTTCCCGGAGGATTCGAGGGTTTCGAGATGGTTAAGACTTTACGGCCATTTTCCATCAATGTTAATTGTCGCAGTCCGGATTCTTCGTCTTTGAACATGACGGTTTCGGTCATCCTCAACCAAATTAACAAGTTACCTGACTCAGCAGAGATGATATATCTGAAAAATTTGGTTTACTAAAACTATAATGTTGCATTTGTTTTTAGCTTGTATGCTGTAATATTAAGAAACAGTTATTTCTCTGAGTATAAATTCAAGTCACACTATGGAGGAACAATCGGAAATTCCTATTTTCCGTTTTTTTGTGGCTTATATCCATTGAAGCAAATAAGATAACATTAAAACATTACAAACCTTCCATCAGGAGTTATACAAGCGTGGGTGACTATAGCACCAAGAGGAGTGTCTGCTAGTTTGGATATCAATTTTCCTATTCTAAGATTCCAAACACCAACGCAATTTCTGGTGACCGTCACTGCCAAACTTAAATCGTTTGATAAGCTGGAACGAGGACGTATATTAGGAAGTGATATAATATTCAAATATATTATTTAGAATGGCGATCAGAGTCAGACGAAACAATCTTCAGAGAAGAGAAGGGTATTTTGAATGTCATGAAAGATAGGGCCCAGAACATCCTTAAGCTAACCTAACCTGTTTGGCTGATAAAAAGTATATCGATGTGGCGAGACCTGATGTTATCAAAAGTTATAACACCTTTATGGGCAGTGTTGACTTGCATGATATGCTAGTAGCACTTTACCGCATAAACTTTTGGGTAAAACGTCTTCGAATTTTCTTCAATGTAGTAGATATATGTGTGGTCAATTCATGACTTATCTACGGGAGAAGTATGGGCCAAGAGCATCAGACTCTAATTGAGTTCCGATCAGAAATGGCTGATGAATTCCTAGAATTTCAGAAAGAAATTCATGTTGGGACTGTTATCAGCAGTTATGTTGACCAATTGGGTCGGTACGTCGACCACTGAAAAGATTGCCTATCGATTAAAATCAATTTTGCGGCCTCCTTTTTGACCCGATATGGGACAACAAACACAGGAAGAAAGACTGATTAAAAGTTTTGCTTTGTCACATTGGAAGATTAGATAAAACACGCGTAGGACAACTGTCCAAAATAATTAGAAGTCATTTGAGGAAATGCTTGAAGGACTCTTGGAATGAGGCATTAACAGAATACCAAGAACGTGTTAAAGACAATGTAATTGATATTTTTTTTAGAATTTAACGCTTTCTGTAAACAAAAAATTAGAAAGTGCAAAAAGTAGTGTTGACCGCTCGCGATCTGTGTTGTGTTAAGTTCTATCAACGATGGCAAAAAGGTGTTAGAATACATCAACGCCTTCCGTGACTCCTTCCTGGCGGCTCCACGCAACCAGTAATTGAAGGAACTAAGTCTTCATCTGCAGCTATATCACCCGTTACATTCAGTTCAAGAGATATCAGAACTTTTAAACATTGCTGGGACATCCTTAACAACAAAATTAGAAGTTACTCCCAAACGCAGAAAAGTACAGTAGGAAGTTAGGTTTTTGAGAAGGAAATGCGGACAATCAATTGAAACCATATGCAGATTGGAAATCAACAAAGAAAATTTCCTTAAATATTGTAAGGCGAATTTTAACAGACAGAGACAGAATGCTCTACATTTTACAATTTTGAATTTTTTTTAAATGTTTGTGCGTCCATTGTAAACTGAAAAAAATGTACACGGGCAATCAAGTATATTGTGCTAGAGGCGTGATAAACAAAGAGTGAATATGGAGAAATGACGATTATAAAATAAATTAAAAGATAAAACTAACAAAAATCAAAGCAGACGTTCAAACTGAGACGAATTTATCGTATGGTATGAGGGTCTGAAGAAATTCGTTAGCATATAAAATCGTTACTCAAAACCGTAACAAAATTGTTTCAATTTATCGTCACCGCTACCATAAGACATATTCATTATGAAACGTATGATCTATACACATATTGATTTGAAATATTCATTGCCAACATATTCAACAAATACTTATATTTCAAGCTTAGTTTTTGCAACATGACAAATAATTGTGTTCATCGAATACGCAGCGATGAATAGGTCACATAAACTAATAACTATGTTGCTGTTTCTCATATTAATCACTAAACCTAACTTGAGTGCCACTGATTTTGGCTTCTCTATTAGTTAATACAATAAATAGAAGACTGCGGGGCTTTCACATGCTATACAAAAACTCTACAAGAATTAGGGCTTCGGCGGTAACTGGGCATAACCGGTTGTATAATTCCTCTAACTTCGTCACATGTTTTTTTGATGTTCACTGTGGCGGTTCAAGCGCCGACATAGAGGAACGCTCCTCAATTAGTGCACTGGACCGGACAGTCGATGCAACTCGATGATCCAGCGTGTAAAAACGAGATTAGCAACGAAGTTGTGCTCTTTCGCGCTCGGAGTGATTAAATCGACACATTTTCTTTCGACGACCCTGATCGTTTGTGTTGACTACCCCAAATGTACTATAACTACTTGGTGCAGTTTTCTCTTAAGCGTTAAGTATTTTCTTGTTCTTTTTTTTTTCTTATTTAGTTATGTTCTGATGATGTTAAATGATAACTGGTGTAGTGGTATACTATACAGTATTAGATACCTCTCAGATCTGAGAGATCATAATATTCGGATTCGGTGTTAAGCCTCCTGAATTCTGCTGCTGGTTAAGTACCTGGCGTTTCATCCAAAAGGAGGAATCTGGTAGTTTAGTTAGCCCTGAACGTTTCCTAGCTATCTCTTCTCATGGTGATTATTGAGTGAAATGATGACATGCGCACGAAGAATGGAGATGAGTGTAAAAAAGCCTGCCAACTGACAGTTATGTATGCTGTGGCCTAACATGTTGACTTCGGATTTCTCCATATGTTGTAAATTCCCGTAATTCCAATGAGGGGAATAATTGGATGAAATAATTCAGATCGGTATCTGATTGAGTCCATTGCCGATTACATGAATGATGTAATTTCCATATGTTATTCATTTTGAATACAAAACAATAAAAGTTTTCAATGACAGTCATGACATAAAAATGTGAACTATTTGAATTTATAAATCGAAAACTAAACTAATTGTCAGTAAAATACCAATAACAACACTAGTAAAGTTTCACAACTTTACACAAGTATTACCGTCATTTCTCTATTTTTATTAATCCTGCCAAATCAGGTATCATCAAGATTAAACCTCTTCTGAACCATTTTATTGTATGGCATTGACTGAAGCATTAAAGGCGCATACTTGAATACCCGCTTGACATCCTAAACCGAGACAAAGTGTAAGTTATAATTGTTGGCCAGTTTTTGGATCTATCTAGACTGAACAAAAATCTTTGTCATTTCCCCATTCCTCATGATGTAGCCGGTCCGTTCCCTAAAAACAATGACGGGAACAAGTTTCTTCATTGGATACCAGGACTCTCCCCAGCGTATATGGCAAGGCACACGTACATCAGTCATACTGAAGAGTCCTAGTACGTGTGCCGGGACGAAAGGCCATAGTGAACACCGCGGATAAATAGTTCGTGATTTTGAAGTTTTTCTGAACCCGTCGTACAATTTACCCACCAGACACATGTAGAATAATTATGTCGCATTTTCCTAATGATAATATCCCAAAAACTGATTGGCGTTTAAGTGGTCCCCACGTGGGGATTATCGAAAATCTGTCATTCTGACTTACCTCTCCTCTTCGATGATGGTTCAATGACCTACCTTATTCCTATTTTCCCTCTACCCTCTTACGTTCCGTATTTGCTCCTGATTAGGCCATCCGCGCTTTCAATCGTCAGGAATTGCATTTTCTTGTTATCCATGCCGATTGGTATATTCAAATCACGTGGAACACGAAAGTTTAAAAAACCGTCATTCTTGATTCCAAAACGGGTAAGAATAAACTACACATACTTTGAATTGATGTGAGAATTATACCGCAACCATCCATGCCGCATCTTACAATGAACAACATAGACAAATAAGGTTGTCTATATTGAACAAATGGTGGCAAAATGGCAGAGTTAACCTTAAAATTTGTATATACGCGCATCGGCGCATATCGTAGTGTGCGCAAATTCTATGGACTTTTGGAATATGAAAGATGCAGGGTTGCCAGGTCTCACGATTAATCGTGAGTGATCTCAAGATTTTTTCAAAACATTAACATTAACTCTCTGCAGAAGATAGTCATAAAAATTTTCGTAGAAATTAGTTGACGATCTAAAAATAATTTTCGGGGGAAATTTCATTCTAAGCTTATTTCGGTACTGACACTGATCGAATTTTTAGAAATCGTAGTACAGGATAGGGCTTAACCTGTAAAAATAAGAAAATACTCACCTTATAGCATCTATCTGCAATTCGTGACGATCAATAACGTGGACCTGCTCGAATATATTGTTTATATTCCACACTTTAACAGTTCTATCAATGGAGGACGTAACGATGCAATTCCAATTGCCGATTGTTAAAGGCTCCAACTGGATGATCCTGGCAAAATGTGCATCCAAAACTTTCAGTAACGCTCTTGTCGTCATATCCCAAACGTAGAGATTTTTCCTAACGAATAATTACAATGAACATGAAGTCACTTATCTTACTTTAAGTTACCGCACTCCGGCGATAGCGTACTGTTTATTAGCGCTCAACATAACTGAATTGGATTGTAGCATTTTTGTTGTAATATTTCTTATACCGTAAGGAAGATTCAAAACAACGCCTTGGTTTTCAGCAGCGTCGTTTCTCAAATCCCAAACTATAAAACCGTTGCTAGTTGTTGCTACAAAAAGCCAAAAATTTCGGACCGAGTTACATATTATTGTTACCAAAAAGCGTTTCATCCTCTTTATCTAACTTCAACTGCAGCAAGGTTTCAATGTTATCGTTATTGGTGCGTGGCAATTCGGCACATCCATTCCATCTTTTGGTCTCGTAATTTTTCGTGTATTTTGTTACGCAAAAACTGTTCTCAGTTGTGCATGCGTAGATTGCATCTTTTCGGCTGGAAAATACTAAAGCGCTAAGAACGAAAAACATGATTCCTAAGGTGAATTGAGTTAGTTGAACAGAACCTGTGAAATTCTAAAGCTTCAAATTCGTTTCCGTCTTCTCTGCACAGAATCAACATTCGAGTATCATCTAGGTTGCCTTTCCAGAAAAAGATACGCTGTACATTTGGGTTATCAAATTCCATGCCTAAAAATATTTCATTATCAAAATGACGTTCTTTGATTTGGCAAACCTACTTAGAATCATCCATTCATTGGCATCAATTGAACTATTGAACGTTCCTTCGTTCTGACCTCGGGTATTGAATTTAGTCCATCTTTTGCTTCCATAAATAAACAAGTTGTAATTTAACAACCACACACCAACTACATTTTCGTCATTGTCTAAAGGGTTGTCTAGTACTATGAACTCACTTGTTAACATGTTTAGTAGTACCACCTGGAACATCATGTATTAGACGAGAGACTTTTTAGGAATTATTCAATAGATAAACCAAAATAAATATTTGACTCGCCTGATTATTGTTCGTATATGCTGCCGCCCATTTGTTATCAGGGCTCAGAACGAGCTGCTGCATGATTCCTTCAATATTCGGATTAACATCTCTAGCTAAATCGCTGGTGGAAAGATCCCAAGTAATGAATCTATTCGAAATCGATACGATGTATCGATAATCGCTTGTAAGACAAATAGAGAAAACAGCGAACTGGTGACCTTCTAGCGAGTACTAAAATAATACAATTGAAAATCAACCCACTTCCTAATCAAACTCACTTTTAATGGACCACCGGGTGTGTGGGAACAATGATAAACAGGAAGCAAAGCGCAATGATTGGGCCCTTTAACGTCACAGTCGTTCAACAGCATTTTGATATTCGGGTTGGTACCGACTTCCGGAAGAAGCCTTCCGATCAGTTGAGGCGCAAGCATGTTTGGATGGTGCCCCAAAACAGCACCGCCTAGACGCAAAGCGTCAGCAACTAACATCAGCTCTCTTTGGGAATCTTTATCTTCAATATTGTTGCAAGCGTCTTCGTAATCGGAGAGCACAGCTTGCAAAGGACACGAAGATAACTTCGCGTGTAACCATTCGTAATTGAAGAGAACATTTTCGTATAAATCTTTGAATCTCCTCGAACGAACTAAATGGAAAGGTAATTCACCAAACTGAAATGGAATAAAATTTTCTTATCTCGATTAAAGCATTTTTTTTGATAAAAAGATACCTTTCGCAGATTATATCTGGACACTTTACCATCTTTCGAATAAAAAACAAGAGGTTGGATCGGTACTTTTCGGTCAGCCACACCTTCTTTATCAGTTAAATTGAATCGATGTCTTTGAATTTCTGTGTACTTGAAAGGTTTCGGGATGCCACCACCCCAAATACCGAGGAAATAATCGGCGATCATTGAATGGAAGTACATTGCCATATTCATATTTTTGAAATATCGTTCTTTAGCGGCATCGCGAAATTGCCTGCAACCAAATGACGTTGATATTGTGATATTTATATAAGTAATGGTACCGTTTACCTGTGGTACCAGTTCATGACGCTTACACCATCTGCTTCTCGTTCGGACAAATAGTTCGGTAAATCATTCCGGATTCTGGTCCATAAGAGCGGAGGAATTCTTCGTACCGGAGGAAGATGGTACTGATATACATCATCGAGTACTTTGTCGTCCAAGGAGATCAAATCTTCAAGTTCGGATTCGGATAAACCACTTTTGGCTGCTGTGATATAAGCCAATGCGTGAAACACCAAAATACGACCGTGCTGAAATTTTATTTAAATTTGTAATAATTACATTTTTGAAAAAATACTATAGGACACTGACTTGTTTTTCGATTCTCTCGAATAACATCATAATCGAATCCATTACAGTGGTTGCCAAATGAGTGTCGCTCGATTTTGTGTAGCTCCGCCATCGACATATTTCGGCAAAAACAAGTTTTACAAATATTGGAAGACTGCATTTATCGATGGCGTTCGATACTAGTCGCCATTGGTAGTTAGTCAAGTCGCGACAAGAAGTTCGCATCCACATCCTAAAAAACAAGTGAAGTCATTTTAGAACAAAGTTGAAGCGTTTGCACGTACTTTATGACTTGTGTAGCCAGATCTTCGCCTAATGCTTTGACTTCGATAAAATTTTCGTCTTTGTCCACCATGCGACGCAATATGTGGTACTCGCGGGATACTTCTGGATTGCTTTCTTCGGACGCACATGATATCAATATCTGAACAAAAATTTGAGAGATAGAACATTAAAACCATTAATAAAGTTTATTTTTCAAACAGAATTATACAAGGTATAATGTATAGCATCTTGGCTTGACAAATATGTACAAAATTTATATTCGAACATATCTTTACATTCACGAAGTTGTTTTATCTTTAATTTGTATTACGGGTTGCATGTTATTCTGACACTCGCCTACGATATGCGACAAGTTGTCTATATTACAAACTTCAATGTGTCAAGATAATAACCTCACTTTTCATAACTATATTTGAATCTGCTCTAGAATTTTAAATAACATACTACAGAATATGCATACAGACTTATCGTATCATTTACATACAGATGAATGTAATGAATTAATTGATTTACTGAAAAAATGCCACGAAATGGTAAATCACGTAGTTACGTACATTCTCATTTTGAATTTGTTATTGCAGAACCCTTTCGGTAAACTATTTGGCAAATGCAACAAAGAAGACAGTTTGGTGTTGAAATGTTTGAAAAATGAAAGACTTGAGAGGCGCCACAAAAACTTCTTAAAATCAATGGAAAACAAGACCAGAAAAAAGTTTAAAACTACAACAGAGGAAAATGAAAATGTGTAGTATAAAAGTGATTTTTATTAAATAGATATGTCGATTTTTGTTTAGAAAATGTATTGAATTTATTATGCGTACCTTACAGTATGCAGGTAATCGTGTTGGTAACCATGAAACTTTGTTTGCGTCTTGAGTGCCCGTTAATTGATCTACGGAGTCCAGGAATAAGAGAAGTGGCTGTTTTTTGGTGGCCAGGGTTAATAGTTGTTTGAAATGTGCTGTTAGTGGTACCATTTCGTCTGGGATGCCTTCGAATGGTAACATGAAATTGTAAGAAATCTAAAAATAATTTTATTATCGCGGTAAAGAAAAAAATATTCGTAACTTTTATTTACTTGTTGACAAATAGAAATTAATGTTGGTGTTAAAGCTGATGAATCGGGTGTTGTGCCCAAAAATCTCACAATATTGATCGGTTTTGCATCTTTGAACCATTCTTTGCTATTGCACATGCTAGCAGCTTTTGCTAATAGGGAAGTTTTGCCGCACCCCCCTTCTCCATATAATATTAGAAGTGAATCTGAATCTTCGGTCATGTATTGGTGAATCTGTTCCAAAGTGTCGGCACGACCATAGAATACCTGCGTATTTAAAACATTAGGTATTATTACTATATGAAATATGAAAAGTCTCGTTGCATTTACTAAGCAGAATTACCTTTACTGAATTATTACAAGCGTGCAAGTGTTGTAGGATTTCAGTGACTATTTGTCCCTGGGCACTTGAATCTTCCTTTCTCATTGCACGATCGACAAGTTTTACTATATTTTTGTAAAAATGAGAAATAAAGTGTTTCAAATACTCATCGTGAGTTTCAGGATCGAGACCCTCTCTACCAATCCACTCGACTGTGTATCTAAAAATTATTAATATAATTTTTATAACTATATTATAATTATTAATATAATAATTAAATTATTAAAAATTTAATTATTATTAAATAAGTTTTTTAAATTGACTTTCTAATAAAAAGGAAAATAATTGCAAAAAATATTTATTATTAATTTCAATTTTATGATTTTTGTTTCTACAGACAACCAATATTTTTCAAGAAATAATACGAACTCTAATTGCAGTATTGTATTACTTTTGATAATTGCTGGTTTCAATTTTATTAGGTAACCTCTCATCTCGTAAATTTGCAAGTAATTTGGTCGATTCTGTATCCAAATTCCTGTTAATTATATCAACGAACAGTGACGCCTTTTTCAAATTTTGTAAGTTGATATTGTTTATCAATCGGACATAGGCGAGGCAATGATTTTTAGTATTTTTCACATTAAGTATTCCATTGATGACTTCTCGTTCAGTGACTAAAAAATTGTGTTCATTTATAAATTTCACACGACTCTCGGATTGGTACCAGACATGAAGTAGTTGTGTTTCGCATCATCATCCATTTTGCCTTGTTGGTGTAACGAAGCCGCAGCTTTTCTGAAAAGTTTTTGAAATCTTTCCAATGTGCCCCACCATTTTGCTTGATCTTCTGCTTGTAATTTGGGAACTCTCTGGAAATATTCATTTTAAAATTGAAACTATTATCATATTATTATATTTAATTTTAAAACTACACTGAAAAATAAATTTAACAACAAGTTTTCATATATAGTGCGCCAGTTTCAGAAAATATAAGACTGACATCGAACACAAATTTCCTTTCTGTAAATATAAAGTAAAAAACACGAAATCTATTTTGTTAATTTACTGGTATCATGTTTTTTTTTGACATTGATTTGGAACAATATTCATTTTTATTCACTACAAATACTTACCTTGTTATTGAAATTCGTTAAAATCGATGATATTGGTTGTAACACCGAAATTGGAGGAACAGCGTTACTGTCTTTCCTATACCAAGTATCGATAATCGTAGGATCATTACCAGTATTTGCTAATTCATCGCGGATCATTTGAAGTTCAGAGGATAAAATGTAAGTTGGGATTGGACGGTAACCATATTTCTGTCCCAGAAAAACCTGGAAATTATTGCTTCCTTTTTATCGCAAGAATAAATTCGTATCTTTTGTAAATACCACAAAATTTGGACCCATTGAAAGCCTTTGACAATTTTGAATTTCTTTCATACATAGCTCGGTGGTCATGTGATCGTCCGTCGCTTCGTCTCGAACTCCCCATCGCATGTCAACCACCTTCAAGTAGTAAGAGTGAGGAATATTAAAGATAAGCGTCACTAAAAAATTAAAAGCTTCAAGCCACAGACCGTGAACGAAATTCGCTTCGCCTTATGCGTATTGGTGCTCAACTGAATATCTGTCTTAGGAAACGTTACGGTATGAGTCATGTTTCTTTGTGCGTGCAACCGGTCTCATCGATTTATAATCAAAAATTGTTCAGAGAAATTTTCAAAAAATTCACATTATTTCAAAGAAAACCCGAAATATAGAATGAAGTTCTTTGATTGTCTGAATATTTGCAGAAAACTGAAGGGATTATCGCACTTTCAAGTAATATTTCGAGAAAACCACAATATTTTCGAGGTTTCACAAAAACGAAGTAGAGTTACTTAAGTAATTTGAAATTCAACAGAAAAAATGACAATTACTCAAGTAGTCCGTAATTGAAGAAATATTGTTTCACTAGTGTAATGGTTAATTAAGAATTACAATTTTGGCGATTCCTGATACCTATTAATAGTCAGCATGGAATTTCAAAGGAAATATCGATTTCGTTCAAAGTTTTCGTAGAGGTCATAGTCGTACCATCCTGTTCCAATTACAAAAGCAGTTGCAAGGCCACGTATTTCATTTTCTTAGAATAGTGTTACAATTTGAAAGGTAGCGTGTCGGCGCCAAATAAAACGAAATTTTCATGTTTCTGTCTGTCAAATGTTTGGCGAATAAGGATTATGACAAACGTAATTAATGTGCAAGAATGAATCGTCATTGTGAATTTGAAAAAAGTTATTATCGCTGAATGGAAATGCGCGTCTATCTTTACAATAAATCAAAACGTATTATTTTTGTGAAAGTAAAAAAATGATTGTTTTATTACTTCAATATCAATTAATTCTCCCAATTTAATAATGGCGCAATAAATTTAATGCTTTCAACCTATTATCCTGCCATTTTATTTCATAAAATCACGCAACCTTTTTCACTAAAATCTGTAAAAATCTCGTTCATAATAATCAAACATTTTATTTTTTATTATTAAAAAAAAAATTACGTACCTGAAATTCGAGACCATGTTTTTCACGACAATAATCTTTTATTCGTGGATAACATTTTGCCATCAAAGTGTTCCGTTCCATTGTCGTATCTTCAACATTTGATTACTCGAGATTTCTCGATCTTTTTTTTTAAACTTACCGGTAAACGTCGAACTTGTGAAAATTCGTACTATTTTCGAACTAACTGGTGGCAAATTTTCCAAAGAACCCGCGAATATCAAATCAATCGTTTTATCATCCATTGTGCTATTTTGATCCCGAACTTTTCTTCTCCAAGAAAGCTATTATCACGACAGTTCAAACGTTACTGAAACGCGGGCAGCAAGAAAACGCGGTACCTAAACCCAGAATCGATATATTGATTGGCAAATTTCGGGGCAAAAAAACTTTGCTGCTTAAGAGGTGTGCAATGCGCAACTTGAATTGATATATAAAAAGTGTATAATATTCTATTTTATTGTGTATAATTCTTATAAACAGCAGCCCAGAACAAATATCAAATCGATAAAAGAATAAATTCTACAATATTAAATATCTGAACGTAAGCAAAAAAAAATCTATAGATCGAAATATAAAGATCTGTGATGTCAGTCAACTTAAATAAACAATATATTAAAAAACACGTCAATTTAGCCGATTTTAATAACTACTTTCGCACTTGAAATCCTGTACAGATAAAGCTAGTCACGAGTGCAAGAATTAAAGCCCTTTGCGCTCAATTTATTAAATATTTAAATTTCTTTTTTTCATATATATTAAAACGAGTGGCAGTCTCGATGGAGCGTGTGTCTGGGAAATTTATGTTTCGCGCTTTTTCTCTTTCTTCTTCTTCAGGAATGAGGGCGTTCTTAGTCCTCGCTTCTTCTTTTTGTCTTTCTTGGGGGATCCCTCGGATACTGAACGATCCTAAATGTTTTCAAAAGTTTGTGATTAAAATAAATTTGACGTTTTTTTTTAATGTTACCTCTTTGCTGCTCTGGGATAGTGTGCTCATGTAAGCGTCCGATTGGTCCCCATTCACAGTGTTTTCACCTAAAACAACGAAAATGTTCTCGTTATATTAAAATGTCTATATGACGTATTAGATTTTGAAGGAAAAAAATTATCAGAAAAAAGAAATCTTACTTTTGGTGCTATGATGAGAGGCTCGTTCAGAACGTAGAATTTTTTCGCTAGGCGATGCTAATCATGCAAACACAACATAATAAATAATAAGAAACGAAACTATAACAAATATAAAAACAGTAAAAAATTTTGTGATAAATTGTGGTGGATTTTCATTTAAACTTAAAAGATGTTGAACGTTGAAGAAAATCAATGTTGAAATAATGTTGTTGTGAATCCAGCACAAAAATCACGTCTATCCTACGCAACAACAAGACGGTAAAATTATTTTCATTATGTATGAAAACGGTTTCTTACCATCACTCAAAACAACTTCAGGTTGGCTCGGTCTGGGCGCCTGTTTCGTCTCTATTCTCAATACTTGAGGCTCTAAAACGTTAATGGTGTTAGGACCAACATATCAATCATAAAGTTCCTCATACCATCTCTACTTTCCTCTTCAGTTTCACTTGTTGGAGATCTAAGGTGCAAACCATCCATTCTTTTGTTAATCGCAGCTGATGATAATTCGGATTCGCTGAAATCTGTATCATCTGAAATCCAAATTTCATAATGACACACGTCGCATTTATAAAAAGTGGGCCTTACAGTCGCCTTTAACTTTTTTCTCCACCACTTTCTTATATTCGTCCAGTTCCTCGTCGGTCACGGAATCGAAAGGATTTTTCGCGTAAGGTGACTTGTAAACCATTGCGTTCAATTGGTGCCCGCGTTGGATGATACCTCTCGAAGCGGCGCCCATCAACACCACCTGATCGCCGGCTAATTGATTGTTGACCGACGCGTCTTGCATTTTTTTCGCCTCCTCCCACGTCAGGGCGTCCAGTATGTAAGATTGCGGACCGGCTGAAATTTTGTCTGATCTTCTGTAATCTTTGATCTGTTGCTGTTTCAATTTGAACTCTTTCGGATTCGTATTTTTCGGTACGAATTGTAGAGCGCTATCGATTTTCACTGGTGTACTAGAATGTGTCGGCGAACCGTCTGCTACCCACTGAAAGAATGTATTTTCACTAGTAGTACCACAAGAGCATCGAAAATAAGAGAATATTTTTCCGAGTCACGAGACTTGATCTGCTGATCTGGTGGTTTTTAAAAGTATTTCATCGAGTGACGAGCGAGAAATATTCATTATTTTCGATTGCTCCAGTGGTATTTGATGCGATCATAGAAAGAGTGCATCAAGTGTAATGCTGTATATTTTGACGTTTGTCGATACAAACGAATATTCACTTCTGTGACATATACTAAATAATGTTGACATTGATATCGTTATTTCTGTGTTCGTTAGTTCAATCGACTCGCCGGAACACCAAAGCGATTATATCACGCCGTCAAGGAGTATATTCACTTTTCTATGCTCGATTGCTATTGGTATATTGAGTTGTATAACTAGTGAATATGACATTTGAAATTCATACATAACCATAAAATAGTTATATAATGAATTGTATGAATATAAAGCGGTCAGACAAGCCGGTTTCTCACAAATAGTGTGTCGTGCAAAACGTCGATCTTGATGTGGATTTGAAAGTTGCAAAAAAAACCGAAAACGCTGCAAACACAAAATTCATCCGTAACCTAAAAATCTGAAAGGTGAATGCATAATTCCATGTTTCGACGTGTCACGGACATTGTTAATAAACTTGGTGACAATATATTCAAAAAGTAAATTCGTAATGCATACAATTCCATGTTATGAGCGTATGAAGTTATAAAAAAACGACAATGATCGATTCTTGTAGAAAAGGTCGACGACTGAATAAATATCATAAATCAATATACGTTTTGGAAATCGCCTTGGATAAACTAGAATTACGCCTATGTTATACTAGAGAAAGTAGATAAATAAATAATATTATCGATAATTTGTTATCGTATCACGATATCGACATTCCTCTCGTTAATTCAATATAAAAACGATAACAAAAACAAATAACAAAACGATAACAGATGCACCTTACCTTCGTGATTTTTTTGGGGTCTTGTGTGCCCGTTTCCAGGAACTCGACTCGCTGGTAAACATTCGGCGAATTCAACCAACGGCTCCGGTTTTGACCTTTCTTGTCGTAACTGTGATTCCTCCACAGTCTACAACAGATTTAGTAGTTGCAAATTAATTCTAGAGTTTTATTATCGCCTCACCCTTTCTTGTAAAGCTCCTCTTCCTCTAATAAATAACCCAAAGATGAAACGGCCGGCGGCACTTCGACGTCGCTTTTCGGTTTCGGAATTTCACCTTTCACCAATGGATGTCTATAAATGTAGCCCGTTCGGAAGCCGACGTTATCTAACATCCTCATTAAGCCTTCGAATTCCACACCACCAACTCGCCACTTGCGTTCGACCTTTTCCTCCAAAACCGATGGCTTATCGGGTCTTGGAGTACTTTCAGGTGCCCGATGTGCCGCTTCGTACACCTTTTACAGATAAAGAACCGTTCGGTTTTTATCGTCATTTTCGAGTAAAAGTACACTTACTCGTTTTCTCGTTTCCTCATCGAGAAGAATAATATTGTCTAAGCCGAGCGGTAAAAGCTTCAATTGCGCCTCGCAGGCCAGCACGGTGTTGCGGGCGTTGAAAAATGCCTCCTCTATTGTCTCGCCGCAACAAAGGACTCCCCGATTGGTCAGGATCAGCACTTTGTTGTTCGGACCCAAATTTCTCGCTAATTTATCCTTTTCTTCGGGATCGATTTGGCCTCCGAGATAGGGGTGCGTGCTCACGTCGCCGATAACGACCGATTCTTGACTGATTGGCAGGATGCCGGCCTTGGTGGCGGATACGGCGACGGCGGAAGGCGTGTGCACGTGGATGATGCATTTGATGTCTGGTCTGGCGGCGTGGATGGAGGCTCGGAGGGCGAACGCCGACACGTTCACTGGAAAATTCGTGGTACCCTGCGCAGAAAGTTCGAGGTTACTGACTTGGTTTGACTTCAAGACTAATTGCAAAGCAAGCCGAAAGACTCCTTCCTCACCTGTTCAACCACGTTTGCTTGCATATCGACTTTGATCAAGCTGGAAGCGGTTATTTCGTGATAGAGCATCCCGTACGGATTGACCAAGAAGTGCTCGTCGTCTTGGTTCAGTCTGGCAGTGATCGGACTTGAGCTGCCTTGATTCCAACCGCAAAGATCGATCAGTCGGAAGACGGCGGCCAGTTTGCAGCGCAGGATCTTCTCGCCTTTGCCGTAGCTCATCGCCTCGATGCCTCGGATGTCGTTGATCGGCAACACGCAATTCGACGTTTTGTAGATGTGATTGGCGTTCTTGCCGACTCCCATCATGTCCGTGATCTGTTGCATGAGAGCGTTCGTGCCGGTGCCTTCGTTCATTTGCGTTTCGATGATCCGTTCGAGCTCCTCGCGGAACATCCGGCTGCTCATGATGTTCTCGACACGTTTGCGTCGTTCCATTTCTTTGACGTCGGCGTCGATGTCGGCCGGACGCGTTTTCGAGCGTTCGTCGTCGTCGAAACCGTCGACGAGGCACCCGTTCGTTTGAGCCGTTTCAGTGGCAAGAATCGTATCGCCCATTTTCGTACTGAAATACATATTTGTTATTCTATGTGGTCGACTGCCTCACGATAATTTAAAACTTTGTTTTACTTTTATATATCATCTATATCGCCATTTTATTATTGACGTTCTGATTTATTTTGTGTTCTACATTTGTTGATGTAAATATCCGGAAATTTAATTGAATTCTTCGATAACCCCAAAGATTTCTTTTTAACCTCTGTTGTGGCACTGTATAAAGCGAATTCGTTACTCTCTCGACAGTGTTATCATTAATTCAACGACTAGTTATTATAACCGAACAATTGAATATAAAACATCCTCCTGACAAGCACTTCAAACAAAAGATTATTTCTTTTGAGACAGAAGATTCGTCGATGATACTTAGATGGACCCAAAAAAGGCTGAGTGTTATAAAAAAAGAAGAAATATGTAGGAAGTTAAAAGCAATCTCATAAAATACAAAGAATATTCCGAACTTGACCGAAAAACAAGGGTGCCAATGGGAAGAATGTTAGATTTGGAGTCCCGCAAGGGTCAGTTCTGGGACCAATACTCTTTCTAGTGTATGTTAAATATTTTCATTCATCAACGAATATTGTGTAATGCTGTTAAAACATCCAGTTGTAAGCAATTATTCGATCCAGCCCCCGGCCAGTTGCCATTTTTGAATTATAATGAAAATCGATATAAATTGTTTTACAAAGCAAGAAAACATGTTCAAGTTTCCGAAGTTTTTACAACTCTTAGCCTGGTTGAACATTTCCAAAAATTACCTTAGTACCAAAAATTATGATCCCTTTAATCAAGTACCTCTTCTGGTATTACAGTTTTTATGTACATCAAACATTCAATTTCACTGAACTCAATAGGCCTCGTAACAATATACGGATTTCTTGCATCAAGATTACTCTTCCATTGTTTCTATTATCCACTTAGATATTTTCACTTTCCAATCGGTGGGAATGGTTCATTATTCTCATTCTACAATGGAGACTCCGCCGGCCGGCAAGACCCCATTCGCCGCTTCACGCAAACTCATCGTTTTGCTGTTTTGTAACGGATCCGAAACAGTTTATACAGTAGACACGAATTTCTAGCTAAATTGATCGCTTACGTCACCGGTGTTATCGTATGTTCAATCGTCCACTTTTCTTCCTTTCATCCTCGACCCATAAAATTTATGACCGACGATTCGAAATGAAAGCTAAATAAAGCGGTCCATTCACGCGCGAACTCGAATCGCAAAAATTATGTAAATGGCATTGCTCGCCAAACATTCATTTCAGTTTGTGAATCAAATGAATATGTAAATTCATTTAATGCTCTTGACCTATGAAAGTTGTTGTCTTCATAAAAGACAATAAATTAAGATTAGCCTGATTCAATTTAATTTTAATTAACTTCCGTCTTGCGCCTACTACTTGGCTGAAATTCTATTTTAACAAACGAATAATTTGGGTGTCAATCGACGCGACTGGATGTTGTTTTTTTATGATCATGATTTGAAATTTTCACATAAATTTTCTGATTTTTATTGGATTTGGAATAAAGGATTGTAGAGGAAGCAATCAGGATTTTCAAATATGTCATTGAAATTACAGATCTTTTTTTTGATTGTCCTCATTGATCATTAAAAATGTCCGCGGGCTATCAAAATATCACAGAAATTTAGTTCCATTTATATTTACTGTAATGACGCATAACAATCCTATGCACGATTGCATTACAATATAACAAATGTACCTAATCAAATTTTTACTGCTTTTCTGTATTGCCCAGTGGTAATAAAGAAATTTCTAACCCGCTACTGCGTCAGTTTTGTGCATGTATATATTTTAATTCGACTGGCGATGCGCCAACGCCTAGTCGTTGTCAATGAAAATAAGCGAAACGGTAGTAAAATAGGCAGTGTTCCTATGAAAATCGTCCATATGCCTTTCGGACTAACCCTTTCTACCCTAAAGAAAAAGATAACTATTACATAAACACATGTAATACAAGTGAAAAGTTCTCTGACTCGAGCTCTTCCGATGAGCTATTCGTCACAACTTCGGATTAGCAACAGTTCAAGCGGCAATGAGCTCATAAATTTATACTGCCTTACTAATAAACCCGATGTAAAAACGGGAGTGAACTGAGACTAAAGAGAGAATAAGCAAAATCAATACTTCCGAATAGATTAGAACATGGTGCTAAGAATTATTCCAAGTTTAAACCTACCCCCTCCCCTTATTCAAGTCCGATATAACCTCAATCAGAACATTTTCATGTTTCGTGGTTTGTGATTTAGGGTTATGTATGGGGTGATGAATTCATTCGATTATGGATGATGTTAAAAAAAGTTAAATGATTAACCCAAAATTAAAGAAAATGAGAGGAAACCCTCAGGAAGTCGCGAAATGCGACTAGGAATATATTATCGTAGAAGTTTACTAGAATGAAATTTCTGATCTACGTTTTGAGCCTGTCGTTATCTTAATTGAATAAATAAACAATTTATGCAAAATATGTGTAAATTGGCGATATGCAACTAACAATACAATGTGACTGACAATGAAAATTTCTCAAGGTCATAAAATTATAAGTGCAGTGATAGTTCCTATAGTCTCAGAATTTCGTAACTTTTCCAATTATTCAAGAAAATATGAAATGAAAACATTCAAGTTTTCAGAGAAACCCAATACATTGAGCGTTTGAAGACGCTATTACAATTTCGCAATTCTGTGAATTTCGCTCCTTTTCAAGAATCTTCTTGTATCACTTGAAAATTTGAGTAATATTTACAAATTTCTTCCGTTAGAGCAAAAAGAATCGAAACTATTGTGTATTACGGGTTGCATATTATTTTGAGACACACCTTAGTTGAGAACGATTAACACTCAGTCTATGGTTAAAACGTCTATGAATTGACATCTTTCATTGAAGAAGTTGTAAATGTATATTTGTAATTGTTTTAACGAAAACAAGTATATGATATAAATAAATCAACATCCCAATTTCGCACTGCCCTAACCTAATTGGAAACACTTCGTTCCGTTTGTTTGGGTGCCTCGCAAGTGTTGACATTGCAACGTTGCTAACAGGTACACGTCAAATTGCCAAATTTGGTAAATATTTGCAGTTTCAGTCAACAAAAAGAAAGGAGCAGCAAAATGTTATATATTAACATATTAGATTATAATGAATACATGGTATACACACATCAAAATAACTGAACGATGACATGCGAATTACACAGAAGTCGTTGGCGCGGTAATCACCTTTAGACGTTGTAATTTGAAACCATCTCATTTACATTGTATCTAATCTCTTACAGGTAACCTTGAAAATCAACCAATTTTGGTGGATGCTCGTCGAACAAATTTTCGAACAACGCCGGTAAGGAAAAAAACCGCTCAAAACGTAACTTTCAGTCAGCAGGTGCACGAATATTAAAAAAAATGATGCATAACTTCACACTTCGAAGTGCGATATGAATAATTGATCTTTAGTAACATAATTAATTAATACAATTAAATCGCTGTAATTGCAATATACAGAACCGATTTGCGTTAACAACACATCCAACAAATGCACATAGTGCGTGACACACCTCTACCAGTTTATAGTTTTTTAAACACCAATTTATCGATTATGTTGTTATTGAATCACAGACGGCGAGATATGTAACAATCGACTCACCTTTCTGTTTATCCTTTATTAGTTATAACGTCGGTATCCTATATAGCGGTGTCTATAAACTATGCACGAAGATCACAGAACACAATAATTACACCAAATACAAGCTTAACTACGTGACATCATTGATTGATAGGGCGTTTCACCAGATATAATTCGAAGGATAAGTGCGACGCCGGCTTGCGAACGGAATACACACGGATTTTTCGAACAGACCGCCTAAAGCCGCATCACAAACCTATTTTTTCGAACGATCCGGTCCCGTTTCTATCCAATCCTCCCATATTTTTTTTTCGACGCCAGTTAGGTAAACCGCAGGCGCGCCGACGATCGCTGAAACGATAACGTGACCCTTATGCAATGGGACAATAAGGTCTGTACCGTTATAAATAGACGCTGATTCACTAATACGACGTTGCCGGTGTTAGCGTAGCGGCCAGCCGTCGTAATCGATGACGAAGAAAGGGTCAAGATTCCTGTAATCGGTGATCCTTCTCGTCCGCTTATCAATCGGACGGGACGCTCTTATCAACGGCGGTTTCGGTTTGGTATTTTGAATTTATTTGTGTTATCGTTGTGAGTGTTCCTGAGAATGCGCGTGTATTCAGTAATAACGAAAGAGGTAACGGTACACGGCGGAAGTGGTCAGAACCGGCTTTCGTAAATTGTGGGAAAGATAGGAATATAAATATAGCTGCGAATCACCGCTATTGTGGTAATGCGATCAATAAAATATATAAATTATATTCATATTAGTGTTTGTTTACCTTTACATTTTTTCCCTTAGTAGTACTGTTATTCATAAAGCGATGCAGGCAACCATCGAGACACGCGTACAGAACAATCCTGCTATCGTATTATCAAATACGGCTTTGATTCAGTTTTGTACCCGTATCCTCGAGTGCAGAAAAGTAAAATTTTTAGAGAAAATATGGCGCAGACCATAGCGACTCGGTGCCAATGAAAGCATGATGAGTTTCCCGAACCAATTGGGCGCGAACCAAAAAAGGTTTTTAACCCCTTTTTTGAAAACTTTTCGGTTCAAACATTATTATGGACTAGTCAATGGTGATGCTGTGATGCAGCGTGCAGAATATTGAAATTGCTCTTATTTCGTATTTTAAATCTTGCCGCATCTATTGTTCATCAGCACAATCCCTTTTTTAAAGTCATCATATCTCCTTCGTCTCTTAGATTGTCGAATTAATTTCAATGTATTGTTCGTAGAAAATTCTCGAACGAAAATTAACGTACCAAATAACGTGCCAATAATCCAAATAACCATCGGTGCTATTATATGTTCGATTTGCAACTTTTGCACTTCATCGAAAAAAAGAGAAGCTTGATTCATTTTGTTGTCGTACTTTGCCGTTATGCGTTGTACTATACCACTCTGTATCAAATATTGCAATAATCTGTTGTACTGTGGAAACAGTGGGTGACCACCTCTGAATATCGCTTGCATTGGGAACGAGAACAATCGATTATCTATTTTGTTGACGAAATCTTTCGGATTTCCGTAAAAAGAGAAGAAATATTTTGCTTGCCTATGGGTCGCTACCACTACCAGTCCTCTTTCAAATGATTCTTTCGTGAAGCAGAATTGAGGTCCTTGTTCTTTGCAATTGAAGAAATAGCTTTCCGGATATCCTTCCATACTTGGTAATTTCCTCACCCAATATATTACAGAGACCGATGCACAACCAATGTGGTAGCCTTCCTTTCTAGCATCTTCAAACGATCTTATTACGGAATCCTCATAGGTTAATCCGTTGAGCATATATGTTAACCTGGTTCCAAAAAAGAAGACCATCATTGTCGATAGTAGGAGTAGATTGAAAGACAAAATCGACGAAACAATATTTGAATTCAGAAATTTAACTCCTTGTCCAATAAACAGTTTAATCATCGATGTTACCCCTTCGATAAATCCCGTCAAAAATGATTTGCCTCCGCGAAAGAGTAGATTGATAGCCCTTAATAATGCTAGAACGATTGTGGTAAAAATCCATAAAATCCAAATTTCTGAATCATATACGAGCATAATATATCTCCAACGAGCAATGGGTTTAGGTGAGGCCACAATCCACACAACGTCTTCCAGGAAATACGGATAGGTTATCTCAAAAAGCTTGTAACCGTCATTCATTTGCATGCCAAAAAATACGTCTGCCTGACCATTGAAGATCTGATGCACTTCATGGCCAGTATCTGGATGCCATACTTGAAAATCGATGTGAAGGTACCGGAGAACTTCTCTGTGTATTTCCGATTCAATTCCTGGGTATCTTCCCTCAAAATTGCTATAACAGGAGGCGAAAACGTGATTAGGCTCGCACAAAAATCTCAAATATCCTTTCAGCCAATACTTCTTCGGTAATTTATCCGAGAATAAGGAAACATTCTGCTTCATAATGTTTAGTGTTCCTCCTGAACAACTACCAACTACTTCAATACTAGTATCCATTATATACTGGTTTCTTAGCTTGTATGGAAACGAGGTTTCGATAAGTCCGCTTACCGGATTCAAATATATGACATTGAAAGCATAACTCCCCATCATTTGCTCAATTATTGTTCTGTCAACTTTATTTCCAACTATCAGTATTTTCGCGTTTATGCTTAACCAGTGGAAATTGTAAAGTTGACTGAACAATTCCATAATAATCGTCGACGTATATTCAGACGAATAGATAACGTAAAAGTCTACTCGTGATGGAGCAGGATACAAATCTTGGTTGTACTCCACACGGATATTTGGGAAATTAAATTCTACGCTCTCACCACTTACACAAATGTTATCTCCCGGTGAAGAATACATGTTGACTATGACATTGATGCACTGTATCAATGAATCAATTCGTGTAGGATGCATCATGTAGAGAAGCTTTTCTAGTTCTAGTACTAGTGGGTAACGTTAGCAATTTATCTCTATTCATTAATTTTTAAGTATTTGTCAACCTTGGTGGTGACAGTCTAACTACCACTTAATCGGGCAGCTTTTAAGAACAGGATATTAATTAAACCTCAAAACTTTTTCATTTGTACGGAAAACTTTGATATCCACTTTCCCCTAATGAGAAAATCAATTGTATATAAATATCGAATATTTTATATTTTTTTTCGCCAATCGCATTCGAGTTCATTGCATCCACAATAATTCAAAATGCTGTCATTGAGCCTCAAGAAAGACGAATTATCCTTTAAAACATTGCATATGTCGATGTGAAAGTTGTGTTGTTCGTGATCTTTCCGAGATTCAATGACTTTCTTGGAAGGTCCACCGCGGTGACCATATCACCAAGTTCGGCTTTCTCGACCTTTCTCTCGCACTTTGTCTTTCTCATGACGGTAGGTAAATCTTCTTCAATCAATGGAGTCCAACTCATTTTTGAGGGAGTTTGAAAGACGTAAGGATAATACCTTTATTCATCCAACAGACAATCAATGTATAGGACAAATACTACATCAAACAGAACAGGGAAAAGAAAAATATAATAAAATAGAAAGTCAACCAACACAACGAAGTAAAAAGATCTAAGAGCTGAAAGGCGAACGAATTATGTGAATAAGATATAGACATGGTGTACTTCCAAAGTAGAAAAGTGCGGGAAAATGGCGACGCAAAATCCTTAAGATAGACCAAAGAGACAAACATAAATTAAACGGGCAGGATAGACATACCAAACAAACCCAAATGATACATGCGGATTTTGGACAAAAAGAAAAGGGTATTAACTAAGAAATAATCTTTTTGTGCAGTAACAGTCATTTAATTAATACATTATTCAAAGAAAACTAGATACTAGAAATTAGTAATCAATTTAAGTATTTGTAGTTTTCGCTAAAATTAACATTTGTCGTTTAATTACGAGTTTTCACACTTTATATGTGATGCTGGTAGCGTGCAAAATATTGAAGTTTTCTTCGTCTCTTAGATTGTCGACTTGATTTCAATTTATTTTTCAATAGAAACATTGTATTTCTATATTCTATTGAACTAGTAAATGGTGATGCTGGTAGCGTGCAAAATATTGAAATTGCTCTCATTTGATATTTTGAATCTTCTCGCATCTACGGTTTATCAACACAAATCCTTTTTTTAAGACAACCATATCTTCTTCGTCTTTTAGTTTGTCGAATTGATTTCGATTTATATTTCGTGGCAAACTCTCGAACGAAAATTAACGTACCAAGTAACGTACCAATAATCCAAATAACCATCGGTGCTATTATATGTTCGATTTGTAACTTTTGCACTTCGTCGAAAAAAAGAGAATCTTGACTCAAGCTGTTGTCGTATTTTGCGGTTATGCGTTGTACTATACCACTCTGTATCAAATATTGTAATAATCTGTTGTACTGTGGAAACAGTGGGTGACCACCTCTGAATATGGCTTGCATTGGAAACGAGAACAAACGATTCTCTATTTTGTTGACGAAATCTTTCTGATTTCCGTAAAAAGAGATGAAATATTTTGCTTGCCTATGGGCCGCTATCACTACCAGTTCTCTTTCAAATGACTCTTTCGAGAAGCAGAATTGCAGTCCTTTCTCTTTGCAATTGAAGAAGTAGCTTTCAAGATATCCTTCCATACTTGGTAATTTCATCACCCAATATGTTACAAACACCGATGAACAACCAATGTGATAGCGTTCTCTTCTAACATCTTCAAACGATTTTATTACGGAATCCTCATAGGTTAATCCGTTGAGCATATATGTTAACCTAGTTCCAAAAAAGAAGACCATCATTGTCGATAGTAGGAGAAGATTGAAAGACAAAATCGACGAAACAATATTTGAATTCAGAAATTCGACTCCTTGTCCAATGAATAGTTTAATCATCGATGTTATCCCTTCGATAAATTCGGTCAAAAATGATTTGCCTCCGTGAAAAAGTAGATTGATAGCCCTTAATAATGCTAGAAGGACTGTGGTGAAAATCCATAAAATCCAAATTTCTGAATCATATACAAGCATAATATATCTCCAACGAGCAATGGGTTTAGGTGAGGCCACAATCCAGACAACGTCTTCCAGGAAATACGGATAGGTTATCTCAAAAACCTTGTACCCGTCATTCATTTGCATGCCGAAAAAAATGTCTGCCTGACCACGGAATATCTGCTGTACTTCATAGCCAGTATCTGGATACCATACTTGAAAATCGATGTGAAGGTACCGGAGAACTTCTCTGTGTATTTCCGTTTCAATTCCTGGGTATCTTCCCTCAAAATTACTATAACAGGAGGCGAAAACTTGATTAGGCTCGCACAAAAATCTCAAATATCCTTTCAGCCAATACTTCTTCGGTAATTTATCTGAGAATAAGGAAACATTCTCCTTCATAATGTTTATTGTTCCCCCTGAACAACTACCAACTACTTCAATACTAGTATCCATTATATAGTGGTTTCTTAGCTTGTACGGAAACGAGGTTTCGATAAGTCCGCCTACCGTATTCAAATATATGACATTGAAAGCATAACTTCTCATCATTTGCTTAATTATTGTTCTGTCAACATTATTGCCAACAATCAATATTTTCGCGTCTATGCTTAACCAGTGGTAATAGTAAAGTTTACTGAACAATTGCATAATAATCGTCGACGTATATTCAGACGAATAGATAACGTAAAAGTCAATTCGTGATGGAGGAGGATACAAATCTTGGTTGTACTCGACGCGGATATTTGGGAAATTAAATTCTACGCTCTCACCACTTACACAAATGTTATCTCCCGGTGAAGAATACATGTTGACTATGACATTGATGCACTGTATCAATGAATCAATTCGTGTAGGATGCATCATGTAGAGAAGCTTTTCTAGTTCTAGTAGTAGTGGGTAACGTTAGCAATTTAACTCTATTCATCAATTTTTAAGTATTTGTCAACCTTGGTGGTGACAGTCTAACTACCACTTAATCGGGCGGCTTTTAAGAACAGTATATTAATTAAACCTCAAAACTTTTTCATTTGTACGGAAAACTTTGATATCCACTTTCCCCTAATGAGAAAATCAATTGTATATAAATATCGAATATTTTATATTTTTTTTCGCCAATCGCATTCGAGTTCATTGCATCCACATTACATCTAAATGCTGTCATTGAGTCTTAAGAAAGACGAATTATCCTTTAAAACATTGCATATGTCGATGTGGAAGTTGTGTTGTTCGTGATCTTTCCGAGATTCAATGACTTTCTTGGAAGGTCCACCGCGGTGTCCATATCACCAAGTTCGGCTTTCTCGACCTTTCTCTCGCACTTTGTCTTTCTCATGACGGTAGGTAAATCTTCTTCAATCAATGGAGTCCAACTCATTTTTGAGGGAGTTTGAAAGACGTAAGGATAATACCTTTATTCATCCAACAGACAATCAATGTATAGGACAAATACTACATCAAACAGAATAGGAAAAGAAAAATATAATAAAATAGAAAGTCAACCAACACAACGAAGTAAAAAGATCTAAGAGCTGAAAGGCGAACGAATTATGTGAATAAGATATAGACATGGTGTACTTCCAAAGTAGAAAAAGTGCGGCAAAATGGCGACGCAAAATCTTTAAAATAAACCAAAGAGACAAACATAAACTAAACGGGCAGAATAGACAGACTAAACAAACCCAAATAATACACGCGGATTATGGACAAAAAGAAGAGGGTATTAACTAAGAAGTAAACTTTTTGTGCAGTAACCGTCATTTATTTAATACATTATTCAAAGAAAACTAGATAATAGAAACTAGAAATTACTATAAGTATTTGTTGTTTTCGCTTGAATTAATATTTGTCGTCTAATTCCGAGTTTTCAAACCTTATATGTCATGCTGGTGGCGCGCAAAATATTGAAGTTTTCTTCGTCTCTTAGATTGTTGACTTGATTTCAATTTATTTTTCAATAGAAACATTGTATTTCTATATTCTATGAACTAGTAAATGGTGATGCTGGTAGCGTGCAAAATATTGAAATTGCTCTCATTTGATATTTTGAATCTTCTCGCATCTACGGTTTATCAACACAAATCCTTTTTAAAGACAACCATATCTTCTTCGTCTTTTAGTTTGTCGAATTGATTTCGATTTATATTTCGTGGCAAACTCTCGAACGAAAATTAACGTACCAAGTAACGTACCAATAATCCAAATAACCATCGGTGCTATTATATGTTCGATTTGTAACTTTTGCACTTCATCGAAAAAGAGAATCTTGATTCAGTTTGTTGTCGTACTTTTGAGTTATGCGTTGTACTATACCACTCTGTATCAAATATTGCAATAATCTGTTGTACTGTGGAAACAGTGGGTGACCACCTCTGAATATCGCTTGCATTGGAAACGAGAACAAACGATTATCTATTTTGTTGACGAAATCTTTCTGATTTCCGTAAAAGAGATGAAATATTTTGCTTGCCTATGGGCCGCTATCACTACCAGTTCTCTCTCAAATGACTCTTTCGAGAGGCAGAATTGCAGCCCTTTCTCTTTGCAATTGAAGAAGTAGCTTTCAGGATATCCTTCCATACTTGATAATTTCATCACCCAATATATTACAAACACCGATGAACAACCAATGTGATAGCGTTCTCTTCTAACATCTTCGAACGATTTTATTACGGAATCCTCATAGGTTAATCCGTTGAGCATATATGTTAACCTAGTTCCAAAAAAGAAGACCATCATGGTCGATAGTAGGAGTAGATTGAAAGACAAAATCGACGAAATGATATTTAAATTCAGAAATTTAACTCCTTGTCCAACGAACAGTTTAATCATTGATGTTATCCCTTCGATAAATCCCGTCAAAAATGATTTGCCTCCGTGAAAGAGTAGATTGATAGCCCTTAATAATGCTAGAACGACTGTGGTGAAAATCCATAAAATCCAAATTTCTGAATCATATACGAGCATAATATATCTCCAACGGGCAATGGGTTTAGGTGAGGCCACAATCCACACAATGTCTTCCAGGAAGTATGGATAGGTTATCTCAAAAAGCTTGTACTCGTCATTCATTTGCATGCCGAAAAAAATATCTGCCTGACCACGGAAGATCTGCTGTACTTCATAGCCAGTATCTGGATGCGAAACTTGATAATCGAGGTGAAGGTATTGGAGAACTTCTCCGTGTATTTCTGTTTCAATTCCTGGGTATCTTCCGTCAAAAAAATCATCACAATAGGAAAAAACGACATTAGGCTCGCAGAAAAATTTCAGATATCCTTTCAGCCAATACTTCTTCGGTAATTTATCCGAGAATAAGGAATCATTCTGCTTCAAAATCTTCATTGTTCTCCCAGAACAACTACCAACTGCTTCAATACTAGTATCCATTATATATTGGTTTCTTAGCTTGTATGGAAACGAGGTTTCGATAAGTCCGCTTACCGTATTCAAATATATGACATTGAAAACATAATTCCACATCATTTGCTCAATTATTGTTCTGTCAACATTATTGCCAACTATCAATATTTTCGCGTTTATGCTCAACCAATGGTAATAGTAAAGTTGACTGAACAATTGCATAATAATCGTCGATGTATATTCAGACGAATAGATAACGTAAAAGTCAATTCGTGATGGAGGAGGATACAAATCTTGGTTGTACTCGACACGGATATTTGGGAAATTAAATTCTACGCTCTCACCACTTACACAAATGTTATCTCCCGGTGAAGAATACATGTTGACTATGACATTGATGCACTGTATCAATGAATCAATTCGTGTAGGATGCATCATGTAGAGAAGCTTTTCTAGCTCTAGTAGTAGTGGGTAACGTTAACAATTTATCTCTATTCATCAATTTTTAAGTATTTGTCAACCTTGGTGGTGACCGTCTAACTACTACTTAATCGGGCAGCTTTCAAGAACAGGGTTTTAATGAATCATTAAAACTTTTTCATTTTTACGGAAAACTTTAATATCCACTTTTCCCTAATGAGAAAATCAATTGTATATAAATATCGAATATTTTATATTTCCTTCCGCCAGTCGCATTCGAGTTCATTGCATCCATAATACATCAAAATGTTGTCATTGAGTCTCAAGAATTAACCTTTGAAACATTACATATGTCGATGTGGAAGTTGTGTTGTTCGTTATCTTTTCAAGATTCCATGACTTTCTTGGAAGGTCCACCGCGGTGACCATATCACCAAGTTCGGCTTTCTCGACCTTTCTCTCACACTTTGTCTTTTTCATGACGGTAGATAAATCTTCTTCAATCAATGGAGTCCAACTCATTTTTGAGGGAGTTTGAAAGACGTAAGGATAATACCTTTATTCATCCAACAGACAATCAATGTATAGGACAAATACTACATCAAACAGAATAGGGAAAAGAAAAATATAATAAAATAGAAAGTCAACCAACACAACGAAGTAAAAAGATCTAAGAGCTGAAAGGCGAACGAATTATGTGAATAAGATATAGACATGGTGTACTTCCAAAGTAGAAAAGTGCGGGAAAATGGCGACGCAAAATCCTTAAGATAGACCAAAGAGACAAACATAAATTAAACGGGCAGGATAGACATACCAAACAAACCCAAATGATACATGCGGATTTTGGACAAAAAGAAAAGGGTATTAACTAAGAAATAATCTTTTTGTGCAGTAACAGTCATTTAATTAATACATTATTCAAAGAAAACTAGATACTAGAAATTAGTAATCAATTTAAGTATTTGTAGTTTTCGCTAAAATTAACATTTGTCGTTTAATTACGAGTTTTCACACTTTATATGTGATGCTGGTAGCGTGCAAAATATTGAAGTTTTCTTCGTCTCTTAGATTGTCGACTTGATTTCAATTTATTTTTCAATAGAAACATTGTATTTCTATATTCTATTGAACTAGTAAATGGTGATGCTGGTAGCGTGCAAAATATTGAAATTGCTCTCATTTGATATTTTGAATCTTCTCGCATCTACGGTTTATCAACACAAATCCTTTTTTTAAGACAACCATATCTTCTTCGTCTTTTAGTTTGTCGAATTGATTTCGATTTATATTTCGTGGCAAACTCTCGAACGAAAATTAACGTACCAAGTAACGTACCAATAATCCAAATAACCATCGGTGCTATTATATGTTCGATTTGTAACTTTTGCACTTCGTCGAAAAAAAGAGAATCCTGATTCATTTTGTTGTCGTACTTTGCCGTTATGCGTTGTACTATACCACTCTGTATCAAATATTGCAATAATCTGTTGTACTGTGGAAACAGTGGGTGACCACCTCTAAATATCGCTTGCATTGGGAACGAGAACAAACGATTATCTATTTTGTTGACGAAATCTTTCGGATTTCCGTAAAAAGAGATGAAATATTTTGCTTGCCTATGGGCCGCTATCACTACCAGTTCTCTTTCAAATGACTCTTTCGAGAAGCAAAATTGCAGTCCTTTCTCTTTGCAATTGAAGAAGTAGCTTTCAAGATATCCTTCCATACTTGGTAATTTCATCACCCAATATGTTACAAACACCGATGAACAACCAATGTGATAGCGTTCTCTTCTAACATCTTCAAACGATTTTATTACGGAATCCTCATAGGTTAATCCGTTGAGCATATATGTTAACCTAGTTCCAAAAAAGAAGACCATCATTGTCGATAGTAGGAGAAGATTGAAAGACAAAATCGACGAAACAATATTTGAATTCAGAAATTTAACTTCTTGTCCAATGAATAGTTTAATCATAGATGTTATCCCTTCGATAAATCCCGTCAAAAATGATTTGCCTCCGTGAAAGAGTAGATTGAGAGCCCTTAATAATGCTAGAAGGACTGTGGTGAAAATCCATAAAATCCAAATCTCTGAATCATATACGAGCATAATATATCTCCAACGGGCAATGGGTTTAGGTGAGGCCACAATCCACACAACGTCTTCCAGGAAATAGGGATAGGTTATCTCAAAAACCTTGTACGCGCCATTCATTTGCATGCCGAAAAAAATATCTGCCTGACCACGGAATATGTGCTGTACTTCATACCCGGTGTCTGGATGCGAAACTTGAAAATCGATGTGAAGGTATTGGAGAATTTCTCCGTGTATTTCCGTTTCAATGCCTGGGTATCTTCTGTCAAAAAAATTATCACAATGAGAAAAAACGTCATTAGGCTCGCACAAAAATTTCAGATATCCTTTGAGCCAATATTTCTTCGGTAATTTATCCGAGAATAAGGAAACATTCTGCTTCAAAGTCTCCATTGTTCCCCCAGAACAACTACCAACTACTTCAATACCAGTATCCATTATATACTGGTTTCTTTGCTTGTACGGAAACGAGGTTTCGATAAGTCCGCTTACCGGATTCAAATATATGACATTGAAAGCATAACTCCTCATCAGCAGCTCAATTATTGTTTTGTCAACATTTATACCAACTATCAATATTTTTGCTTTTATGCTTAACCAGTGGTGATAATAAAGTTTACCGAGCAATTGCATAATTATCGTCGACGTATATTCGGACGAATAAATAATATAGAAGTCCACTCGTGATGGAGGAGGATACAAACTTTGGTTGTACTTCACACGGATATTTGGGAAATTAAATTCTATGCTCTCACCAATTACACAAATATTATCTCCCGGTGAAGAATACATGTTGACTATGACATTGATGCACTGTATCAATGAATCAATTCGTGTAGGCTGCATCATGTAGAGAAGCTTCCTTAGTTCTTATCTTTTTATCTCTCGATATTTGATTCATAAATGTTTGAGTATTTTTCAGGTATGGTGGTGAAAATCTAACGACTACTCAATCGGGCAGTTCTTTGAATTGCTTTTAAGTACAGGCTATTAATTAAACTTCAAAACTTTTTCATTTGTACGGAAAACTTGAATATCCACTTTCCTCTAATGAGAAAATGAATTATATATAAATATCGAATATTCTATATTTTCTTTCGCCAATCGCATTCGAGTTCACTGCATCCATCATAAATTAAAATTTTGTCATTGAATAACATAGCTGTTGATAAAAGGACTATTGTTTAAGGTGGTATTAATAATGAAAAATATCAAAAGGCTTCAAAATTTATCTATTCATCTGATATAAGTGATAAATTTTCAAAAAAGTGATAACATAAAAACTCCTTCATTTCCCAACATTAATTGTTAAATTACACATAAGTGTTTCTTCTTCAATACTTTCTCTACAAACAGCCAAGGCATTTAAGCAAGACTTTTGTGTCATAATAAATTTCTTGAATACAAACAATATCAATGACATCAAAAACTGCTTTGTATAAAATGATGAAAAATGCAAATACACACAAAAGTTACATTTCTATTTTTTAACCAATTGATATCATAGTGATCGTGTGGCGTTGGAAACGTGCAAAATGTTGAAAAGATAAGAAAATTATATTTTCTTTTATGGTAACGTAAATTTCGATTTATTCTTCATAGTAATCTGTTCTCTGTGAGTTTTATATCTCCTTCGTTTTTTTGATCCATTTGTCATAAAAATCTCCCGAACGAAGATTAACGCACTGCATGAAATACCAATAAGCCAAATAACCATCGGTGTCATTATATGTTCGAATTGTAACTTTTGTACTTCATCGAAAAAAAGAGAATCCTTTTCCAGTTCTTCACCGTACTTTTTAGTTATCCGTTCTACTATTCCACTTTGTATCAAATACTGCAATAATTTGTTATATTGTGGAAATAATGGATGTCCACGTCTGAATATCGCTTGTATTTGAAACGAGAACAAACGATTATTTATTTTATTCTCAAAATCCTTCTCATTTCCATATAAAGAAATTAATTCTTTTGCTTGCCTATGAGACGCTATCACTACAAAACGTCTATCGAATGAGGCGTCCTTATAGCAGATTTCGGTTCCTTTCTCTTTGCAATCGAAGAAATAAGCTTCTGGATAACCTTCCATAACTGGCAATTGCATTATTAAAAATTTGACATAGAACGATGCACCACCAATTTGAAAACGCTCCGTTCTAACATCTTCGAGAGATTTGATAATCGATTTCTCATAGGTTAATCCATTGAGCATATACGTTAGCCGAGTTCCAAAAAAGAAGAACATCATAGTCGAAAGGAGAAGAACATTGAAAGACAAAATCGAAGAAACAATATTCAAATTCGAAAAGTTTACTCCTTGTCCAATGAACAGTTTAGCCATTGAGGTTACCCCTTTTATGAATCCTGTTATAAGCGATTTGCTTCCATGAAAGTTTAGGTTAATACCCCATAATAGTGCTAGAATAACTGTGGTTACAATCCATACAACCCAAATTTCTAAATCGAATATCAGCATAATATATCTCCAACGAGCAAAAGGCTTAGGCGAAGGTACAATCCAAACAATTTCCTCTAAGAAATATGGATAGGTTATGTCAAACACCTTGTACCTATCATTCGTTTGCATACCAAAAAAAACGTCTGCGTCACCATCGAATACTTGTTGTACTTCATATCCGTTATCGGGAGACGAAATTTGAAAATCGATGTTGAGGTAACGTATAATTTCTAGGTGTATATCCGTTTCAATACCCATGTTACTTCCGTTAAGAAAATTACAATTGGCAAAAACGGCACTTGGCTCGCACAAAAACCTCAAATATCCTTTCAGCCAATTTTTGTTTGGTAATTTGTCCGAGAATAGGGACGCGTTCGCCTTCAAAGTGTTTATTGCTCCTCCGGAACATCTGCCAACTACTTCAATCCTTGTATCCATCATGTATTGATCTCTGTGCTTGTATGGAAACGAAGTCTCTATAACTCCGCTGGCAACATCCAAATATATGATATTGAAAACATAATTCATCATCATGTATTCAATTATTGTCCTGTCAACATTCAACCCAACAATCAATACTTTCGCGCTTATGGTTAACCAGTGATAATAGTAAAGTTTATAAAACAATTGCATAATATCATCCAATGTATATTCCGACGAATAAATAACGTAGAAATCAATTCGTGATGGAGGTGTAGACAAATCCTGGTTGTACTCGACACGAATGGTTGGAAAATTAAATCCTACGCTCTCACCAACTACGCAAATGTTATCACCTGGAGACGAATACATGCTGACTATTAAATTGATGCACTGTATCATTGAAGTAATCGGAGGAGGCTGCATCTTGTCTTTCGCTATTTTATTGAACTTTTTGTAAAGTAATATCAGCAATCGATGTGCCGATGTCTCATTTCAAATACACTCTAGTAGAAATGTGCATTTCAAATCCAATAATATTAAATGACATGGACATTAACGGTAATCAAGTTTATCCATGATCGATTTGTTCAATAAATTATCCAGTGCTACTTGTCCGTTTATTGTGACGGATAGATAATGTTCAAGTTAACTAATGATAGATATCAGGTATTAAACTTTACGCTCTAACCAATTCTTCAAATGTTATATTTCCATTCTGTTTATTTTGAAACCTCTGCACATCTGTTTTGTACTTGTTCCGTCTATTTCTTAGTAGTACCGCGTGTCTATTTTTTTCTACTCGTTAATTTCTTTTTATTTTGTCTATTTTGGCTGCTTTTAATACGTTCGTTTTGTCTGTCTATTTTGGAGGTTTGAATGACCATTTTGTGCTCGTCTCTTCTTGCTGTCTTTCATAAAATTATTGCGCCTCTGTATTGCATATAGACAATATAGCAAATTGTGTCCTGTTTGTTTATTTTGGAGGTTTTGCTTATCTCTTTTGGGTTCGTGCTTTATTAAGCTTAGTCTATCATGAAAATTCACACATCTATTCTACGATTGTTTCTTTTGACTAATTTACATATTTCGTGTCCCTATTTACAATGTATATTATGGAATGATTTCGTAATAATATATTTTATAAATATCGTATTTCAAGTTGGCCACCTAAAAAGAAAATTCAGAAATTATTATAAACAATTTGGATTGATTTGTTTCGTATCGATTGATTGTAGGTTAGCACTGCGTTTTGCGAATAACTAATTAGTTTCACTGAATCTAAGGATATAATTACAAATTTCTCACGATTTACAAGCCGATCATTGCGTTCACTCGTTAATACAGGACACTAATTGGAGCTCTTAATGAACTTCTACAGTTCGATGATTGTTGTTAAAGTCCTAGAAAAGAGAGCAATACCAAGAAATTGGCGGTAAAACGGATGACAACTTTTTCGCTACTTACACATAGATAACGGAACAATTCCGAATGAGAATGAAACAGGAACGGATTTGGATTTTCCATCTAACAGGGTATTTGTTTGAATTAACTTCAGAAAATCTATCAATAAAGTAATATTGCGAAGACTTGTATGTTCTTACAAATAATGAAATGGTTAAGTCAATTTAGGAATTGAAATCCATTTGATTTTGTTATGTTTTAGAGCCTGTTTTACAATATCCAGATACAGTATATCTGTCGGACAAATTGATTATTGTCATCGACTTATCTAACAGATAGCACTTTATCTAGAGGTGGTGAAACAGGCCTTTAATGAATTAAAACTCAACAAAAACAGTATTCAAAGAAGTAGCAACATGCAGTCGAATGTAATTTTTTTTGGAATAATGATAAAATAACACAATGTGGGGGTTCATTTAAACACTTGCGACCACAGAACAAATAATTCCATAGAGTGTAGGCAGTGTAGTGTCATCGCTGGTAGAGAATAGGGAACTGTTGATGGCCAGAGAGCTTGCTTCGATTGCCGTCAGATGGGGGTTCCAGGCTCATTCACGATGGCTCTACTGCATTGATGTATGCAACCAACATTGCAATATGAAGCGAACCGGGTGCCTCAATGGTTGCGAGTCGAATCACAGAGTTGTAGGTTTCGAATATAAAGTTTTTCCTCTCTATTGCTTAAGCTACCAGCATGAAATGTTGCTGCAAGGTATACTGCAGTACATGTTAACCGTTTATAATCATCATGATTTCAACTTAATATAACTCAAGATTGACCTTTAAATGATTCTCATAATCAGCATCACCTTTATTGTTTCGTCATGATATAAATTTATGTTTGGTACGAATGAGAATTTATTGATAACAATTATTTTATCTATCGTTAATACTAACCCATCTTTTGATTTATATATAAAATGCAACATCTTCGATTACTTTCTTAGATAGCAATATGTACAATTAATGAAGATAAATTTGAAAGTAAAATAAAATAACGACAAGCTCGAATCCTCGACGGATTTTCACGTTTTTTCCACATTGTTCTCAGAGGGGTTTCGAGCATTGCCGGTAATTTTCTGCTATAATTTATCTTTTTTCATTGTGAAATCAATAACTTTACAAATATCACAATCCGCCTCAGCGTTACACGAACATCCGTCTTCGCATTTCTTCAAATCTTCGCACAACCTAAAGTTCCTAAATTGTTTCAGTTCTTTCTTAACTAGGTTGAAATCGTCGACGATTTCCTCGTCGTTTTTCTCGCTTTGCTATGCCTTGTGTCACATGAAAACGTCGTTGTAGTTGGGGTTGTCGGCTCGCAACGACAGCTCGTCCTCGAATGTGACCATTTTTTCCTTTTGCTTTGAGATGACTTTGCGCGGAGCTCTCACCGTCAAGGGAAGATAGTTAGCCGCCACAGAAGATGATTCGTCAGCGCCCATCGAAAGGTCGAACTCGCTGATGCTCCTCGGCACGAAGTACTCGATCAGAGGCTCAGCACCTGGAAAACGTCGATAAATAATTCAACGCTCCGGAAACTATCTTAACGCTTCCATAATCTTCGGGAGGAGTTTCTAGACGTTTGATCAGCGCCTAATTGTTTTTCAATAATAAATGAGCCACGTCGAAAAATTCCGTATCGCGACCGCACTAATTGAACTAATAGCGAAACCCTAAAAGTTTGCCGTATTGATTACGGAGTTGTTCTCGGCGCGAGAGAACCGAGCTTTCGCTTAATTATCAAATTATCTGTGAGTTATTGGGAAATTGGCGAGGAAAGTGCCTCGAGGACTTTTTCCCTCGGAGCCGAATTTGCATATTTTTTCGGTGAATTTTTACGACTCGCCTGGAGCGAAATGATTATATCATATTATTTGCGAAAAAGCTTTTCGAATTTTTATTCATGAAACGATGAACATGCTCTGGATAGCGAATTTTCGCTATTATTGTTCTATGTTGCTGAATTAGTTCCACAATAAATTGTGGTTGGTTTTTTGTTGTCGCAACTTCTATTCATTTTTAAAAATAAAAAATCAAATCCACATGTCCAGCTTAGCACAGACGTGGACAATAATAATAGTCTGGGCAATCTGCAAAAAATTTTTATCATTGCCACAATTTCAAGACTAGCTGAGCCAGTGTATTTACTTTCAAAAACTTTGGTCATTATCACAGTTGCAGAATAGGCCGAGCGAAACTTGGTAGCGGTCACCGTTTCACCTTCCCGCACGGATCAAACCGGTTTTACCCGTGCAGGAAAGAAATTCCCGCACAGTTGCATGCAATTGGTAACTTTCTACAATAGGCAAGCGTGACGATATGTATCACTTTCGCACCCCCCACCTCTTTGACTACCTAGTGCAGCGTAGGAATATAATTATTTGTCAACTCGATTTAATTCGCAAGCAATGTTTGGATTTATTCTAAGTTAAAAGCTTATCATTATTATCATCCTCATTCCCGTTTCAAATTCCAATTAAGACCGAGATCCTCTCTGAAAGAAACATCATCAGGATCAAACATTGCCTAGATATAGAGACATCAAAGAACAAGTGACTGTGAATGAAGAATTTCAAACAGAAACAAATAATCCGACCTGCAGATCTCCTGGCGGGTGCGTTCCTATTGAAATTGCTTTTCCTCGGCAGACTGTTGTGATGGTAAATCGGGGGTATTTTCTTAATCACCGGTGGAGTTTTGATGGGCGCCGAACCGCCCTCTGTCAACGGCCTTTGTCAGGAGCCTTCCGTAACGGCTTCCACGTCCTTCCTTTGTGATGTAGTGGCTTTTGTGCAAGACGCTCCGACGAATCTGTCGCAATCGAAAATGTGCCATTCAATAGTTAAATCAAACATTAATGGAAGTCGAATTCGGATAATTGATTGAACTCCGGGCAAAAGGCAAACAAAAGTTTGACCGTAGTATTATTGTTTGATTATGTTCGCTGATGGGATAAACAAAAAAGATGCTACCTGTATCAAACGCGCATAATTAAAAGACAACTAATTAAAATCGCCGGATGAAGTTGAATGGTCAAATCAAAATTCTGCTCTTCAATTTTCGAGTGACGTGTTCTCATCCAACTCAACCTTCGGACATTACTTTATTTAATGAGTTTTGCGAAATTCCCTTTGTGGAAATGTCAATCCGTCAGTCGGTTGTAAATATGAATGTAATTACTTCATCCACACACACATAGAGTATACTTCGGTTTTATCATTAAACAAGTACCTTGCAGCATTCCATCATCATCATTTATCAACTTTTATCTCCACCTTTGAAGCAGTAATACTGTCAAAATCTTTTGTGACCCTCCTTGTTACCTTGCTTCCATCTCTTCTTCGAGAAGATAAAAAGACCTCCAATGGTCTTCGACTGAGAGTCAAACTTTCTTCTTGATGAATTCTTTTATAGACTTGTACACTTCATTCCGCTAGGACCGTTATTGCAGGTATTTACCCTTTCCTTCCACATATTATGCCATTGATTTGCTTTTTTCAAGTCAGCTTCGTCTGCTCTAAGGAAGATTTTAGCCTTCCATCGCAGGAGTTGATTTGTGTAGAGTGCTTCCTAGGTTAACGAGCACACCTACCCGGAGAATATGGAAGAAGCACTAATATGCAAGAAACTGCAAAACACAAATAGCTTTCGCGAGAATTCACTCCTCAACCCTACTTAGATCAACACCTTCGCGTATATGAAAGGAAAATACCATTAAAAATTTCTTTCGCTGCACTAATCAATATCAATTTTCTAAATTTAAGTAATCCTACTCACCTTAAAAAACTTACAAGTTGGTCCTGTACTAAACTGAAGCACATCGCCACCAGAGCCATCCCCGTTAAAATGTAAGCGGAGCAGACACACGTCGAGACGTCTTCGGCATTTCGACCTGGCAACAAATTCCCAAATCCGATCGTGCCCAACGACGTGAAGCAGAAATAACTGCCTTCCAGAAGGCTCCAGTTTTCTAATCGGCTAAACAGGAACGCCCCCGAACAGATGTAAGCTGTCACGATCACCACGCACAGTGTCACCGGAACTCTGACGATGTTGGCACAAGTGCAGGACGGTTTTCGGGCTGACGTTCCACAGAGTTTACCGTAGACTCGTCGAAAACTTTTCGCCAAAAGGTCGCCCGTGGTTGAGAGATATAGGAGCATCAATGGAATGCCGACTAGTGCGTACAGTATGGTAACTAGCTTCCCCCACGTCGTCTTTGGCGACACCGAACCATAACCTGTAACAATGCGTCAATGTAGTATTTAAAATTGCGCAGCATTTAAGTCTTCCAAATTTATTTGGGAACCTACATGGTATTCGATAAATACTAAGACTTTGCACTATGTGTTGATCCTCGTTATCGAATCAAATTACAGTTGCACTTTGGTCACCCTTAGTTTAATGGAATGTGATGACGCTGTGTGGTCCACCGCGCATGCGCTAGCTCCCACTTAAGCAGCTCGCGCTTCCAGCATCGTGCTTCCACGGGAGTGGGGCAGCCGTAATGGTATATAAGCCGACCCGCAGGTGGAAGGGGTTTTCGAAGTAGGTGCTCGGTAGAAACGGAAAATCTCAACCTTTTGGCCGAATCCCCTGGATGCCGGTAGAAAATACCGGTACTCTTTAGTAAAGTTTTAAATTCGGGAAAAAAATGACTTCGTAGAAAAAAATAAAAAGATAAATACATAAATATCACAAATAGAGTGTTTTTTTGTTGAGGCATTTTTTGTTGCTAGAATTGATTCTCCGATATTTGGATTCCTAAAATATTTTGTTAACTCACTTCTCAATTTACTGTGAAATCGGTGGGATGGACGTTTTAAAATGGAAGCAGAATTCAGATACGGATAAAAGATTCATCTGGATCAATATCGGCTCCCCCCAGCGTGGAATTGTATATCGGAACTTTGCAGTAGAAAATTTCCGCAAAATAGAACGCGCTCGAAGCAGAACGGACGTTCAAATAGGAGTCTGGGCATTTCGATATTTAATCCAGAACCGCACACCGCTCAGAGGGGGCGGCGGTTCGCAAAACTTGCTTCAAACGTTGAAAGTTGCCGAATTTATTCCGTATTCAGCATGCATGCCTCGCTCGGAAATTAAATTTAGCCGGTAAGAAAATATGTCAGGAAATTAGATTCGAAACGCTCACGAAAGGTTCGGCCACTCTGCTTTCCGTCCGTCTGACACCTTCTGCGACGGAGTTGACCTCACGATCTACGAAATTTCCACTCAGTAAATAAAACAACGAACGCAGATTTCATAATGATTTCTATTTTACTTGAAAGCCCGTAATTCAAACTATTTTTCTACATAATTGCGACCAATATTGAAGCATTTATCATATCGTCCAACTAGCTTGTCTGAGTGTGACCAAGAGATGCAGGTACACAACGCACATGCGCGGAATGCCGACCGTAGTGCTACAACGGCGGAATTCCTAAACTGTACTAGATTTAAAAATATGCCTCGTATATAGAAATCTGAATTACATATAATCCTTGCTAATTCGAGAAATTCCGATAATTCTTTTACGCAAAATTCAATACAAATAATAAATATCCAAATTCACAAAAAAAAACAAAAATTCTAAAGATTCTGGTCAATTCGAGAAATTCTTTGATATTCCTTAGATCCACCACAAATTTTCAAGAGATCTCTGCAAAATTCAATATCTGCGAAATTTTATGAATATTCATAAAATGTCTCTGTTGATATATTTTTAATCACATTCTTGCATTGAAAATTTTCTCGAGATAGTCTCTCGGGAGTCTACATGGTTTTAATTCCGAAGAGATCTTTGAAAACTTTGACTAATTTGAGGAATTGTCATTTCTACGAAAATTTTCTTGACGAGTCGGTTATCGTTTTAATATTTTACAAGCATTCAAGAAATCTCTTGTATTAATTGGATCTACTTTGTCAAATGGCGTACAAAATGTTGAAGGCGCCGAGTAAAACAAAAACCGAATAGAAGTTGATATCCCGAGGTGAAAGATAGGCGAGCGAACACGAAACATAAATTTTCGGAATTCAACTCGTATAATAGAGAAAAGTACGTAATTCGGAAGTGGCAGCGACAAAAAGCCGACAATTGGGTTACCGGAATTGCAGGGACAGAATTGAATTTCGCGGACCTTTCGCAACGTTATTTCCCGACTGAATTTTTCCGAGAACTCCGTCTCACATTTGCATCCAATCTTTTATTGTTTCAGTTCGAACGGAGTGTTTGATTTTTATGAAAGAGTTGGAAATTAATCCTGAGTGGCAAACGCGGCGAATTAGGTCATAAAATTCCCCACCGCCGTCGTCGCTCGACTCTCCGCTCACTCTACTTACAAAGTATTCGAAATTGCACTTTTTTCGATTTATACATTCAAAAGTTTTGCGTTTGATTCATTACAAAGTGAGCGGAAATTAGAAAACGCCGCGCGTGATACGAAAATCACTCTGGTACATTGTTTCTCTTTTACGTGTACACCTACAATAAATTGACTCGACCTAATTCTCGTATGAAATATTTACAAAGGTTTTCTTGCCTGCTCGAGCACAGAGCCGGAGATTAAAAGTGTTTCGGGTAACGGAACGGAATTTCGTGGACCGTTCTTCATTATTAACCAGCGTTGAATGAAGAAAAAAGTTGCTTTCTTGTGGAGTTTTTAGTCCCGTTTTTGGATAACATGTAGGAAAAATGCGTGAATAATCTACAAAAAAAACAAGGTTCGGGGAAATTGTATGTTAAAGGAAAGCGAAGGAGCAGATGAATATAAAGAGCTTTTCGGATTGGGTGGTTTAACAGTTTTTGACAAACACCCCGGCGCATCCACCATTTGCGGCACATCTGAGACCAAGCGCGGATAACTGAAATCCTCCTCAACCCTTCAAATCAAATCGAATACAAATAATTATTGTTTAATTTTATCACTTTGAACAAAATTATTAATGAGGAGAAAGTAAATTTGTTCTCTATAATGAAATAGTTCTGACAACTGAAAGTAAAAAATGAATTTTGTTTAATATTGCAAAATTGAAAAATTGTTATTTTCATAATATTGAGTTCAGCTTTAATTTTGATATTGTTTTCTGTATCAATAACTTTTTCTGTAGAGTAAGTATCAATCCTGTTAAAAAAAGAAACCAATGTTGCTAAGTATTTTAGAAAACATTTGCTAGATATCTGAAATTTAAAATTTTCCGATTTACGATAAAGATGTAAACCGAAACTATGGTAAAGCTCAGAAATTAACCGAAGTTGAGGAACTTTCTTCAATGCAAAATCTGAATGACAATTAATAATTTCCATACTTAAAATTAAGTTGAGCTTTAATTTTGAAGTACTTATCGGTATTTGTAATTTTTGTTGTACAATAAATATCTGCATACATTGTAATTACGAAGATCATAATAGAAAACAGTCCACCACATGGTGACAGAAGTTTTAAATCAAAATAATTTCACCTTTCAAGTGAGTAAAAACAAATCCCGTCAGTTCATCAACCAGGTTGAGATTCGTTTCGACTTTTTAAACGAAATCCATTATGACGACGAAGAATACAAAAATCAACGTGAATAAGGTGCTAAACGGACAAAGGTTTTACAGAAACCTTCGCGTTTGAACGCCGTCATTATCTAAAGCTGTAGCCTCATTATCCCCTTTTTCAACGTTCTTTTTCTTGTCCCTGCTCGGACAGATTCTTAATTTGCTTCTGGAATATTTAACCATTGAAAACGCGAGATAAGGAAAAGTTAAATGTCGACGTTGGTTTTAAAACGAAATTAGGTATCCACTGCAAATACAGTTTACGAATCAATTTTTCAGATAACGCCATAAAAATATTTTGAAATATATACGTGAACCCAATAAAAAGTACATTCCGAACCCTCCTTTTTCGAAAAGAGCGAACAGGCTTTCCCACAACCACCTCATCGTAAATTAAATACCTATCAATGATCATCAATAACATATCCGGGTTTATTATGGTCCAATTTCCGACTGGTAAAATGCCTATTACTCAAAATACGTTACTAATATAAACGGAACAGCAATGGAGCGTGAATATGGCACGAATACTGCAATAAAATTTCCTAAAATCCCCATATAGCTTTTGGCGTACTCGCATTTCGAATCGTTTACAGCTTCCGGGAAAAGCGGACGGAATAACTATTAAAAACGAGTTCTTAAAACATTTCGATCGATCTTCGTGCCATATATATACATGCGGGAGTTATGAATCGTACAATTTGGACGTTCGTTCCTCCAGCCTTTTGAAGTTTTCACTCGGCGTTCACGAGCGATCCTCTGAATATGGAATGCTGGAATGATGTTATCTCGGCCTACTCCACCAACTTTCTAAAACGACAGTTAGAACGGAGTTTGGAGCTTTGATTGGAAAACCATTAATCCCACTGGGTGCGTTCGGGGAAACTTTTTTTTATATTTTCGATGTATAAGACGTTTTAGCATTTATTTATAATTATAGATCTGCAAATTATCGTATTCATAATTAGACGTCATAAGAAATTTTAATATCGTTCTTTGTAAATAAAACGGCAAAGAAAATAGAATAAAGTTGACGACACGGTGATCTGTTATTTCCAACCGCTTCGATTTCGCTCCTTCACTCCAGCCACTAGGCACATGCGCAGTAAACAATGGTCGATGAATAGCGTTATAAGCAAATAATCAAAATGATATATAATAATTAAAATTTGGTTTCTTGACAGAGAATACACTGCTAGAAATGATTATTCAAAGGAAAAATGATACAAATCTTGTCAATATTAAGGCAGGTATTGAAAATTTGAATTTAATCTATAATCACTAACTGAGAGAATAGAAATTTTTCATTTTCAAAACCTACTATTCATCATGTTGACTGCATATGCAGATATTCGAAATTCCAATATTTGGAAAATCGTAACATGTAGCGTCAATCCCACGCAAGATATCGAACGTATTTCATGTCCATCTGCGTCATACGATACCCCAATTTAATAAACAGAGATTTTAATTTCCGCCTATCGACTAGAACGCAATCCGATGGTTAGCCGCACAGTTTTCAACAAATGCTCGATTCAAACATATCACGATAATTATCAAACATCGCATCTATTTATATTTTATCAGTGGCTTTTGCCGGTCGCTTCTGACCAAATTGTTCACCAATGCAGTGGGTGTACTAATTTGTTTGGATAACCGTTGCGTATAATAACCCAAATGCGAATAACACGTCAGTAATAACCATTTCCCTTTACACAAAAATGTTTCATAAAAAATGCGTTCTTGCAACCAGACCTCTCACTTCGCTCGATTTTCTGTCCAAATGCATCAAATCCATTCTTCTTACGTATTTACTCGAAAACGGTAGGGCGTACCTAGAACCAGTGAGGGAAGCAGTTGTTCAATTACGAAGTAACGCTTGTTGAAAGACCGAAAGCGGTGGAATTATTAGCAGCTCGCCGTTTTAGAAGGTTTTTTTTCAGAAACGGTTCATTTTGGACAGAGATAGTAATCGAGGTGATTATAGCAATTGAGTGGCATGTTTGTGTTTTGATTTGTTTCTGCTCCAAAAGGGGGAATTTGTGGTACCTTCATCGGCAAAGGCAGTCGTAGTGAAATAAAATAAGAATTCTTTAGAGTTGGATACAATACCGAAGTTTCAAATTGAAAAAGTGGAAATGTATGTGGTGGAAAGTTCCAAGAGCATTCTGAATCGGAAAAAGAAAAGATGTTTGATCCTGCGGTGGCTGATATATCAGACAGCGATTATATTGAGTATTAATTAACGCTGTAACTGTACCGAGCGCCAGCAAGAATAAATCGCTAACCTATGTCCACAGTGTGCTTTGAGTTTTCAAAAGCTCCTCTTTCAAAGCCTTTACGATGTTAATTGAAGCCTTTCTACGTATTATCACAACATTCGATGTTTTCTTTGTCGATGATCTTAGGCGTTTGGAAAAACCCACGTTGTCTGATTCGACTTTCCAACGGAGCCAACGTCTTTTCAATAGAGTCTGCGGCATCTCCGCACATATAAGAAAAACATTAAAGGAAAGTCGACCGCCTTTCGTGTCACGTCACCTGTATATATTAGGAGAATTCCCGAGAAATCCCTGCTCCGTCTGGAATTCGAATAAGTTTGTATCCTGAACCGTCCAAACTCAAATAATATGATCCCTCATATTTATTTGAAATAAATCGAAATTTTCATTATAAATATCATGCAATCAAAAACGAAAAGTGTATTGTAACCATTACAGCAGTAAATATAAAATTCATCATTTTCCTGAATCGAGCCTGAAATTAAATCCATGACAATATGAATATATATAATTGGAAATAGAGAATGTTTGATTATAGGTTTGACATGATGAAAACGATGAGGTTATTGTTATTAATTATATAAAAATGAAAATTCCATCAAATATCAATTCATGGTTAATACAACAGTTCCTTAATAGAAGGTCTGCTATTAATTATGAAGACGACAGCGGTAGTTTCCCATTTCTGTTTGTTAATGAAATACATAATGTCGACGGTAACGAAAAGTGATGTTTGGAACATGATTGACGTTCGATAATATCCAGAAAGTCATATTGCATGTAATATTTTATCAAGGGATCACAGTTTCGATCAATACTCACACTATGCAATAGATTAATCGCCGTTGCTACGTGTCCGATATCAATAAAATTGAAATGTCCTGCATAATATTCACTGAATATTCTCTTGAAATAGTTCATTATTCAAATGATTCATTTCACCTACCGCCATGAACCTTAGGGGTTGACAAGAGAAAGCTTATACCAATGAGGATTACTTTGTTAGTTGTGGTACACGCATGCCCAACTCGCGAAGTCGTTACGCGTGCGTATGTATGTCTCCATGCGCGTGCGGCAGGTCGCGAGCGAAGCGAGGAATTATCTTGTAATTGGATTCGTAAAGCTTTCGTTTGGCCGTCTTGTAAACGTTCTCAAACTGCAGAATTAGTCTACAAATTCTGAAATATAAACAAGAAACAAATTTCTCAAAAGAGGAATTCAATTCTACTCGTCATAAATTAATTATATCCGATGAGCGGGATTAGGGGAGTTATTTCCACGAGTGGCTCCCGTTAAAAATCGAAAAAACTCGCGAGAACTGCTTGAGCAGACGTTCGGTTCGCATTTTAATTAAAGGCAAGGATGACAGAAAAAAGAATTTATTGAATTCTGGCGAGATTAAAACTAACTGCAGCGCGTTGAAGGGTTTTCGTTAAGTCTGAAGTCGTATTAATCGGTTTTTTTTCTGGCTTCGGTGTATCATTGTGAAGTGGATTCGAGTGCTGTTAATCGGGGGAGTTTCCATGACGATTCAAATTTTGTGGAAACTGCGATAATCGTATCGTCTCGACCGATTTTACTGTGACCATTATGTGGACGAGAGTGGTCTCGGCTAGTCAGCGATCCCTTTCAAGGCGTCTATTAACAGGCGGGACGAATTGAAGCTCATTTTTCTCGCGCTCTATCATCGAATACGCCCTCGAGTCGAGTGATGACTTTTCCGCCGCGGGCGCAATCTATATTTATGCGCCCTCTTTTTCGCAATATGTCCATATGAATATATCGCGCCCGCATGGTGAAGGCGGGCAGTCGCCTGCCGGCAGATAAAACGTAATATGTTTTCAGTGGTCCCTTTTTGTGGGCAAACAGCTTATATTTAGAACCCACGAGGCTCTTTTCATTGAATGAATGGCAAGTTGTTTGGCAAGCGCCTAACAAAACCCTCGAGAGTCGGAAAATCGTACTTCGCTACACTATTTCGATCTAGATCAGCAACCGAACTTTCCTACCCGCTGGGATATGCTGTTTCCGTCATAAAAGTTCATCGCAATGTTTTGATAATCTTGTTCGCGTCGTATGCGGCATGTATTGTTTTACTTCGTTCGCATTCAATAGTTCCATTGATCAGGGCAAGTATTATAAAATGAAACGTTCTTTCACTGTTGGTGACAAGCGCAATGCTTTTCATTAATAATGTCAATTTCTGAATGATTTCAGATCCCTTTTAAGGGGGAGGTTCCGAAGAAACCACGCAGATATAAGATACGTTATCTAGATATCGATACAAATTTTTTCCTAAAATTTGTCACGTTTTGCATAAATTTGATACGATGAAGCTCTTTAATGTATTCAATTTTTCATTTTGCTCAATGACAAAAATTTTAGAATAGCGCCAGCCATTAATGATTTGATGATTGTGCAAAAAAAGCGATTTTCGTTATTGTTATTAATGTTACTTTTGTCGAATCTCCAGTGAATGGGTTGCAACGCTTTCTCTCTATCTGAAAACAGTTTGAAAATTAGCATTTTCCTAATATTGGATTGTTTTCCAATAACAACCACCGATTTTCGACATGTTTTCGATTAATTTCCCAACAAACAGAAAGAACGTTGCTGAGAGGAAAATCGCGAAATGTAATACGTCCCGATAAACAAGGAATATACTCCAGGAAATTAGGTATCGATTGAATGAAAACAAAAAAATTGAACATTGGTTGTTGCTGTAGCGAAAAATTCGCCTGGTCAAAGCATAACCGTCACGCCCCCATATGGCGTTGCGTCGGGTCCGTTCGGAAAACAGAGGGTGCCTCAATATTCAATAGTACAAAACCGAATGAATTGCTAGGGGATATACATATTCAAAAAGCTCACTGATAGAACGAGAATGGCTCCATGGAATTCTCAGTAACACAATATCCCTTTTATGAGAACTTTTCCGAACCATTTCCAGCCTTTGTTATGTTTTTTCCCGACCCGAGGCGAGGAAGATCGGGGAAATGCGGAATAATGCCACACGACCCCGGACTGAAATCAAACGAATATCTGTCAGTGATGGAACAGCTCATTATTATTATTTATCGATCACTAGCCGAACGTTTGTTTCCACCGGTGTCGGGAAATCTATTCGTTACATCATTTTAATTGAATCGCGGATTCGCAATAGAATCTCATGTTTCTGTATTTGCTAGGATGCTTAGGGGATATTTGCCCGTTGTATCTGTAACGAGATACCCTCGGGCCAAACGGCGGGAACAAACATAAAAATAAATAATTCCGGGCTGTTTGTATCCGTTCGAGAGGTGCAGTAAGTGCAAGTACAGATTTCTCTTGCGGATTGTGAGGCGAGATAAATAAAACTGCAACCACCGAGACCTCTGAGTTCGGTTTCGCTTATAAATCTTTCGTCGTTCGAGAATTTACGAACACCAAATAAAGGCTTGTTTTGAATTTAATATCGAATAGTTCCGCTACGCGAAATGGGAGTTGCGATCACTTTTCTCCTGGGATATATTGTATTGAAAAATCATGGAATTTGATGTTGTTGCATTTCAATGTTATGGTCGTTTTATTACTTTCGTGCGCGCGCAGACGGGATTTTCACTGAATACGTATTCCAGCGCATCCACCGATCTGTACGGTGGATTGACCGGTGCTAAGGCGCGAACGCGCAACTCGAATACGCATAACAGTTATTTGCTAAGCGAACGCTTTCCCCCACTTTTGGTTAGCATGCTCGCTTCGTATTTCGGCCGCCTGACAGCAAATACGAATATTATAATGAGATAAGCGCGTATACAAGATTTCTGCATAAGAACTCGATTCGGCGGGAAGATAGTTTTGCTTCGTCTGAGTTAGCGCACGTTGTATATTGAAATGAATGTAGTTTACGTTCAATTCTCAATCAGAATCGACGATTCTTTTAGATTCGTGAAAACTTAAGGCGACATCGCCAGTTTGAAATATGGACGTTCAGCTGAACGCCCAGGGTTTCAGCCGCTATATTTCAGTCTTAAACGGTTCAGTACTTGATTTAGTATATGCACTTTGGGTGCAAACCTTCGTTTCCGCGTCTGTTTCACGATAATTCACGATTGTCGATACAAAAGGTATCGCGCGACTTTTTTCCGCGATTGCACGCCGAGGATTTGTACGAAGCTGAAAAGATATCACCCGCTGAAAAATGCGACGGTATAAATAGATCCTGATTTATTCGTGAACTTTCGGGAAAGAGAGGAATATAGCCTAGATTAATTTAGTGATTTATCGGAGCTCGATTCTCGCACGAAAAATAGGAAAGTTTCCAAGTTCTGGCGAATCAACGTCACGTGTCCAAATCCGTTGCGGCTGAATTCGATTTGCTCGCTCGCTCATCGGCGATATCTGCCGGCATGTTAAATTCATTAACGCCATTTCCCGTGTTCTGCTTGTTTGTTATTTGTCGGTTCGAAAATACATCAATTAGAGTATCCATTAGTTATTGGACCTCGCGAAAAAAAAAACGTTTTCCTCCGTACGGAATCAAAAAACAATTAGACTCGATTCGAACCGGACACGCAATAAAGGATTTCGCAGCTTAAACAACGAGCGATTTTCTTCCCCAATTTTAACAGCGAAAGGGCTGCGCCCGATTGCCCGAGGCGTTACGAGAAATTAGGTAACAGAATTATATCGAACGCAATTTGCCCGGAAAATTCTGATTGGTTTCGCACTCAAAAATAATCACCACGCACCGAAATTGGCGTTACGTCGCAATTCCGTCATGTTACTATCAAAAGCATTCATGTAGCTCTGGCGTGGCGTTAAAATTTATCGTTCCGTGATTTCGATATTGGACAAATTAATTTCGACGCAATTTCGGGGATCCGGGATAATTTGCGTTTTTCCGGCGACACATGGTGCGTGTCATTACTGATAGAAGGTCGATGTAAAAAAAAGTTGAAATAGATGTGTGATATACCGTTTTTCATTCGTTATGTCACACTGAATTTCAGCACACATTACGGATATATGTTTTGTTGCTTTCCACCAAGCAACGGATTGTTTCGGAGATCGATTTTGTTGGAAATGCAATTTTTGTAGTGACTGCCAATTAACGTTCATTAACAGAAAGCTGTCAAACTTACTCAGGATGTTCCTGTAAACATCAGTAAAACATTGCGCATGCCCCAGAACCTAACCTAACCTAACCTAAATTAAGTTACCTATATTATTTTTATTGAATGAATTCAATGCCATCCAAAAAGAGGACCATCCATCCATGTTGTGGCTTGCTTGTGCTCCACATGCGCACTGGCTCTATCCAAAACTGCGATTTCCTTAGACATATACAAATATTCCGGAACTTCCAATCCGAATCCAACGATTATTTTTAGAATCAATTAAAACTTAAAAGCGGAGGCGTTGCGCATCAATCCAATTGAATTCCAATATTCGATGGAATAGTTCCCTTTCATCTTAGAAATATTATTGGCCTAGGTTTCTATTTTTTCGTCCGTCTTTTCTCCCATCCATTTTATATGAAAATTTCGACGCAACTTTCACAATATGAAATATTCCGAAACGTTGGATTAGCGTAATAAGGTTTGCGTATTTATTAGCCACGTCGTAGGAAATGCCTTTTCCGGCAAACGTTGGTGAAAAAGGGAAGCAGCCTCTGAAGTCTTTGAACACGTAGCATGAAATTGAATTGGCGCGATAACCTTCCAGGAAAATGAGCGCAAAAATTGCGCTCTAATGCAACTCAATCGGCGGAACTTATTTTAATTCCGACGATTCTGAGATAGTCGGTTGTTAACGGTCCGATTTCGGTAGCAATGGAATTAGCTGCTTGCATGACGAGGAAGGATTAAAAGGTCGGAAATTAAACCCCAATCCGGAATTCCTGTGTGACATTTATCCAGTAAATTCGATAAGCACAATTAGTTCACTATTGTACGAGGTCCACGATGACGACGGCATGCTGAAACCTCAGGCGGTCTCGATTCCTTCAGAACTAATTATGCGCGGCCGCCATTACTCGCTGTTAACAGTCTGTGACGCCATCCCGCTAGATTACAAGATTATGAATCGTATTTGAATTGCGCCTCGCCTAGAAAACATTGAGATGGAAATTGGGGGAAGATTTTCGTTGCCGATACGAAACAATAGTGGAAATTGATAAGTTCGTTGTATGCTTATTATGTTTGAAACTATACAAAACTTCCACACAAATGGGATCTAATATACTCTGCGAGTTAATGAAAATGTGGGACTAGATGAACCCTAAATTAGTTATATAAGTTTCTGTTTCGATTAAGGTTATAACCATGCTGATATAAAATTGACGTAAAATCCTGGCTGACTCAATTTCGGTGGATTGAAACTTTAGTGCCGCAATATATTCAGTTAGGGTTGCATTTTGATACTTCCTCATTAAATTGATTGTTATATCGTGAACAACTTTCAACAAAATCAGTTTTATTAACGGATCAAAGTTACGACTTTGAACTTAAAAACGTTTCTTTGTCTTTGTTTTTATCAGAGAACGAATGGAAATCTCCAGACAAAATTACAACGACTACAATGATTTCAAAGAATTCCATAGAAAAACCGAAACTTTAATTGAATTGTGAAAAGAAAGAAAAATCACCAATTCCGACTGGACTTTCGAAAAACATCCATCACTTATCTGTTTTTCGCGCATGCGCATCTTTATGATTTTATAAGCTAGTGTTCAGTTTTATGCCTTTTTCATGTACATTGTGTTTCAATTATGAAATGAGGTGGTAAAGAGGCAACGATGGTGCGATAAGCGCAAGCAAGCCAATAGTTATAATATTGCTGACTTTATAGTTTAGGTTAGCTTAATTTAGGTTAGGTCCACTCTAAAGCGATGCTTCATACTAATTTGAACAGGTTGCGACATTTACATCATCATCAAGTATGACTTTTATTATATGGCATTGATCGTTGTCAATAGTTTCAGTATTATTCCGCATTACAAAATAAGCAACCGCGAAACCGGTTTCAAAAAAAGGAGACACTTCGCGGTTATTGCCGGCATGCCCATCAGGGTGCTGCGAGCTGCTTCACAATTGCATTAATCAACCGAAGGGCACGTGATCTTCTTTGTCGTAGAGAAGGTAAATTAGTTCTCAGTTAATTGAAGCATTGCCTCTCTAATGACGTGGCTAGACACCCGACGAGCAAACGAGAATTGTCGAGGGTATTCCGGCTGACGAAAACTAACTTACACATCTCTTCTGGTTATTCCCCAATCAAACAGAATTTACATGTCACGGATAAAATTTAAATTGCAATCAGCACAAAGTCTTTCACAGTAAGAAGCTAGAACTGTAATTTATTTCGTTAACTGTAAAAAGGTCACAATTTCATGCAACCCTTATAATATGAATTAAACATTTTGGACTAAATCCATTGTTAATTCTGCATAGTAGCGTGAAATTTTCTTCAGTTTTTTCCAATGAGCAGCGTTCCCCCTTATGAATGAGATGAATAAAACGAAATATTAATAATTGAGCGTCTGGAACGACTAGACATCCGTGGCTGGTGGGCGTGAAATGCTGGGGCGTTGAATCAGACGCGGATAATTTCCCCAGATATTGACATTTTCACTCGGCAAAAAAATTTCTGTAGGCCCAAGAGCGACGTGACGCGACGTCTGCCCACTTCCGCTTTTTACTCCGAAGCTCGACAGTACGTACTTTGAACGTAATACCTCGTGGTTAGATGTAACATTCTGCTTTAACGAGCCATTGTGAAAAGCAATTATTGGGAACTTAGTTAATCTCTCCGAGGAAGTTGCCTGATTGCAATCCCTCATAGCAATGAGGGTAACGGTGGTGAGGAGAAAATTCAACAACGTTAGATGATATTCTGATGGAACTTTGAAACGTAATATCTTATCAATAAGATAAGATGGAGTTTGCAAAATAACTATAACAGTTATTGGAAGAAACTTGGGAGGACGAAAATGTATATGTGAGAACTTTTGATATTTGAATTTCGATGAGTGCAAATAACGCTACTGTGAAATTATACTTGTTTTGAGACGTTCAAAGCGTTGCGTATGGCTAAGTCCACGAGCGCTTGCGATCGTTGACGTTCGGACGTGTTCGGACAACGATCGCGAGCGTCAATTCGCTTGTAGCCGCGCTCGTGCAGTGCACTGGATTGAACTCAAGATCGAAAGATATAACCGGCGCATTCATCAATTTGCGTACGTGGTATGTTCTGCGGCCATTTCATATAAAATTTAATTTTGAGCAGTGGACTCCAAAGCCCGCAATAACATTTCGTCTTCTTCGAAGTCGCATCATTTATAAATCGAAAATTCACTCGTTGATAAGCTTTTTCATCACCTTAATTAACGAATGGTTCAACGGGGACGACGTACTCCTGAGATGTTTACAATAGGGAGATTGCGAACAGTGCTCAATTAATATAATGAAGACTACATAAATGTTCGAAAATTCGAGATATTATGTCATACGTATGATGTAAGAAGATGAATTTCTTGGCAACAAAGCTGCCGCACCACCTAAGAGTTTGGTAATGAATTTAAGAAATTGAGATGTAAATCAAAGTCGCGTTCCTCGGAGCGTGCACGCGGGAGTGCTTTTCTGTGTTCGGAAAATTCCATCGGAATTTCTCAGCTTAGGGTCGCGCGGTTTTTGCCACATTTCCAACGGCTCATTCCCAATCTAGCCAATGAGCGCACATTATCATCATGCGCAATGATCGGTCCGACATTTTCGAATAAGAAATCGCAATGCGACGCAAAATAAATTAAAAATAACCAATTTCCTTTGAGTATTAGCGGTGTTACGTTTCGGTCGGACGAAAACTCAACGAGGCCTGAATTCATTCGAATTTCCCCGTCTTTCTCACTTCGTTAACTCGCGGGAATTCCTCATTACATTAATTTTTCACGTAAATTTCAAAACGAAAATGGAGATGGAAATTTGTAGCATTCCAAGAGTGAGGCGTGGGCCGCTGTCAACTTACTCAAACCGCTGGAGATTTTCGAGGAAATGAAGTCGATTCTCATATAACGACAATCCCTTCGCTTAAGCGAACGGAAAATGAAACGGCGACACGTTTTCTTAAAGGGATTAGAAAAGAAATGTTGAGGGTGGGTTCGACCGATAAAGATTTCTCCGCAAACTGGAGTGGAGCTAATCGAGAGATAGGAATATCATTATTTTCGTTTTATCCAGTTTCGTTTCTTTCATATTTCACATGGACACTTTCGAATAAATGCTGATTTCCATTCCAGAATATTTCTGCCTATCATTTGGATAGTTCCATATTTTGAGAGTAAATAAAAACGATCTGGGATAGGATGCAGTAGGTACATCGACAAACATGAATAATGCACATCGCAAGACTTTGGATCGAGATTTACGTGAAGAGATCCCGGAATATTTCGGGGAATAGATTTTGCGATAGCATAAGGTAAAAAGAAGAATTTTTCTCCGTAGGTATTTTATTCCAAGTATTTGGGATCGTACATAATTTCTCGTACGAGAGAATGCAAGATATTAATTAACGTAAAGATATTCAGTTCCAGCCTAACCTAACCTAACCTAAATTAAGTTACCTATATTATTTTTATTGAATGAATTCAATGCCATCCAAAAAGAGGACCATCCATCCATGTTGTGGCTTGCTTGTGCTCCACATGCGCACTGGCTCTATCCAAAACTGCGATTTCCTTAGACATATACAAATATTCCGGAACTTCCAATCCGAATCCAACGATTATTTTTAGAATCAATTAAAACTTAAAAGCGGAGGCGTTGCGCATCAATCCAATTGAATTCCAATATTCGATGGAATAGTTCCCTTTCATCTTAGAAATATTATTGGCCTAGGTTTCTATTTTTTCGTCCGTCTTTTCTCCCATCCATTTTATATGAAAATTTCGACGCAACTTTCACAATATGAAATATTCCGAAACGTTGGATTAGCGTAATAAGGTTTGCGTATTTATTAGCCACGTCGTAGGAAATGCCTTTTCCGGCAAACGTTGGTGAAAAAGGGAAGCAGCCTCTGAAGTCTTTGAACACGTAGCATGAAATTGAATTGGCGCGATAACCTTCCAGGAAAATGAGCGCAAAAATTGCGCTCTAATGCAACTCAATCGGCGGAACTTATTTTAATTCCGACGATTCTGAGATAGTCGGTTGTTAACGGTCCGATTTCGGTAGCAATGGAATTAGCTGCTTGCATGACGAGGAAGGATTAAAAGGTCGGAAATTAAACCCCAATCCGGAATTCCTGTGTGACATTTATCCAGTAAATTCGATAAGCACAATTAGTTCACTATTGTACGAGGTCCACGATGACGACGGCATGCTGAAACCTCAGGCGGTCTCGATTCCTTCAGAACTAATTATGCGCGGCCGCCATTACTCGCTGTTAACAGTCTGTGACGCCATCCCGCTAGATTACAAGATTATGAATCGTATTTGAATTGCGCCTCGCCTAGAAAACATTGAGATGGAAATTGGGGGAAGATTTTCGTTGCCGATACGAAACAATAGTGGAAATTGATAAGTTCGTTGTATGCTTATTATGTTTGAAACTATACAAAACTTCCACACAAATGGGATCTAATATACTCTGCGAGTTAATGAAAATGTGGGACTAGATGAACCCTAAATTAGTTATATAAGTTTCTGTTTCGATTAAGGTTATAACCATGCTGATATAAAATTGACGTAAAATCCTGGCTGACTCAATTTCGGTGGATTGAAACTTTAGTGCCGCAATATATTCAGTTAGGGTTGCATTTTTGATACTTCCCTCATTAAATTGATTGTTATATCGTGAACAACTTTCAACAAAATCAGTTTTATTAACGGATCAAAGTTACGACTTTGAACTTAAAAACGTTTCTTTGTCTTTGTTTTTATCAGAGAACGAATGGAAATCTCCAGACAAAATTACAACGACTACAATGATTTCAAAGAATTCCATAGAAAAACCGAAACTTTAATTGAATTGTGAAAAGAAAGAAAAATCACCAATTCCGACTGGACTTTCGAAAAACATCCATCACTTATCTGTTTTTCGCGCATGCGCATCTTTATGATTTTATAAGCTAGTGTTCAGTTTTATGCCTTTTTCATGTACATTGTGTTTCAATTATGAAATGAGGTGGTAAAGAGGCAACGATGGTGCGATAAGCGCAAGCAAGCCAATAGTTATAATATTGCTGACTTTATAGTTTAGGTTAGCTTAATTTAGGTTAGGTCCACTCTAAAGCGATGCTTCATACTAATTTGAACAGGTTGCGACATTTACATCATCATCAAGTATGACTTTTATTATATGGCATTGATCGTTGTCAATAGTTTCAGTATTATTCCGCATTACAAAATAAGCAACCGCGAAACCGGTTTCAAAAAAAGGAGACACTTCGCGGTTATTGCCGGCATGCCCATCAGGGTGCTGCGAGCTGCTTCACAATTGCATTAATCAACCGAAGGGCACGTGATCTTCTTTGTCGTAGAGAAGGTAAATTAGTTCTCAGTTAATTGAAGCATTGCCTCTCTAATGACGTGGCTAGACACCCGACGAGCAAACGAGAATTGTCGAGGGTATTCCGGCTGACGAAAACTAACTTACACATCTCTTCTGGTTATTCCCCAATCAAACAGAATTTACATGTCACGGATAAAATTTAAATTGCAATCAGCACAAAGTCTTTCACAGTAAGAAGCTAGAACTGTAATTTATTTCGTTAACTGTAAAAAGGTCACAATTTCATGCAACCCTTATAATATGAATTAAACATTTTGGACTAAATCCATTGTTAATTCTGCATAGTAGCGTGAAATTTTCTTCAGTTTTTTCCAATGAGCAGCGTTCCCCTTATGAATGAGATGAATAAAACGAAATATTAATAATTGAGCGTCTGGAACGACTAGACATCCGTGGCTGGTGGGCGTGAAATGCTGGGGCGTTGAATCAGACGCGGATAATTTCCCCAGATATTGACATTTTCACTCGGCAAAAAAATTTCTGTAGGCCCAAGAGCGACGTGACGCGACGTCTGCCCACTTCCGCTTTTTACTCCGAAGCTCGACAGTACGTACTTTGAACGTAATACCTCGTGGTTAGATGTAACATTCTGCTTTAACGAGCCATTGTGAAAAGCAATTATTGGGAACTTAGTTAATCTCTCCGAGGAAGTTGCCTGATTGCAATCCCTCATAGCAATGAGGGTAACGGTGGTGAGGAGAAAATTCAACAACGTTAGATGATATTCTGATGGAACTTTGAAACGTAATATCTTATCAATAAGATAAGATGGAGTTTGCAAAATAACTATAACAGTTATTGGAAGAAACTTGGGAGGACGAAAATGTATATGTGAGAACTTTTGATATTTGAATTTCGATGAGTGCAAATAACGCTACTGTGAAATTATACTTGTTTTGAGACGTTCAAAGCGTTGCGTATGGCTAAGTCCACGAGCGCTTGCGATCGTTGACGTTCGGACGTGTTCGGACAACGATCGCGAGCGTCAATTCGCTTGTAGCCGCGCTCGTGCAGTGCACTGGATTGAACTCAAGATCGAAAGATATAACCGGCGCATTCATCAATTTGCGTACGTGGTATGTTCTGCGGCCATTTCATATAAAATTTAATTTTGAGCAGTGGACTCCAAAGCCCGCAATAACATTTCGTCTTCTTCGAAGTCGCATCATTTATAAATCGAAAATTCACTCGTTGATAAGCTTTTTCATCACCTTAATTAACGAATGGTTCAACGGGGACGACGTACTCCTGAGATGTTTACAATAGGAGATTGCGAACAGTGCTCAATTAATATAATGAAGACTACATAAATGTTCGAAAATTCGAGATATTATGTCATACGTATGATGTAAGAAGATGAATTTCTTGGCAACAAAGCTGCCGCACCACCTAAGAGTTTGGTAATGAATTTAAGAAATTGAGATGTAAATCAAAGTCGCGTTCCTCGGAGCGTGCACGCGGGAGTGCTTTTCTGTGTTCGGAAAATTCCATCGGAATTTCTCAGCTTAGGTCGCGCGGTTTTGCCACATTTCCAACGGCTCATTCCCAATCTAGCCAATGAGCGCACATTATCATCATGCGCAATGATCGGTCCGACATTTTCGAATAAGAAATCGCAATGCGACGCAAAATAAATTAAAAATAACCAATTTCCTTTGAGTATTAGCGGTGTTACGTTTCGGTCGGACGAAAACTCAACGAGGCCTGAATTCATTCGAATTTCCCCGTCTTTCTCACTTCGTTAACTCGCGGGAATTCCTCATTACATTAATTTTTCACGTAAATTTCAAAACGAAAATGGAGATGGAAATTTGTAGCATTCCAAGAGTGAGGCGTGGGCCGCTGTCAACTTACTCAAACCGCTGGAGATTTTCGAGGAAATGAAGTCGATTCTCATATAACGACAATCCCTTCGCTTAAGCGAACGGAAAATGAAACGGCGACACGTTTTCTTAAAGGGATTAGAAAAGAAATGTTGAGGGTGGGTTCGACCGATAAAGATTTCTCCGCAAACTGGAGTGGAGCTAATCGAGAGATAGGAATATCATTATTTTCGTTTTATCCAGTTTCGTTTCTTTCATATTTCACATGGACACTTTCGAATAAATGCTGATTTCCATTCCAGAATATTTCTGCCTATCATTTGGATAGTTCCATATTTTGAGAGTAAATAAAAACGATCTGGGATAGGATGCAGTAGGTACATCGACAAACATGAATAATGCACATCGCAAGACTTTGGATCGAGATTTACGTGAAGAGATCCCGGAATATTTCGGGGAATAGATTTTGCGATAGCATAAGGTAAAAAGAAGAATTTTTCTCCGTAGGTATTTTATTCCAAGTATTTGGGATCGTACATAATTTCTCGTACGAGAGAATGCAAGATATTAATTAACGTAAAGATATTCAGTTCCAGTCTACGTGGCTAAATTTTTATTCAAGAGCGCGCCTTCCCTTGAACATTATGGGAGAATGAAGATAAATGGTTAGTAAGTTCAAATAGGATAATTTTTCACGGAGTTCATTTGGAATCGTTCCATAGTATGTAGTATGCAAGAGCACCTCTGATATTGTGTTCGTTTATTAGTGCTACGTTTATGTCTCCTCCGGTTTATCTAAAGCAATGAAATTACCCAGCGCGAATATCAACTTCCTTTTCTTTGATATCAAACTTAGAAAGGATAATTGGAACATGTTATTTCTATTACTTTTATGACTTCACATAGTAATGTGAGTTATGTTGAAAGCAGAGCGACATAAAAGGAAATATTTCCTCTGCTACTAATTTTCATATGAATAGACAAAGCTTCTCTGGAATACAATGAATAAAAGGAAAAATTTTATTACAGTGATTTCATATTCAAATATCAACGAACATTTGTGTATTCTAACAGCTAAGAAACTGTGTTAACACTATTCAGATGAATATCAGATGAATAAAAAATACTAAACATGATAAATTAGAAAGAATGACAACAAACTTAAACGAGTCAAAAATACTAAAAATCTATATAAATTATAGTGAATCAAGCAAAAAAAAGTGGATGACCTCATCTTGACTAAAATTGATTTGATAGAAATGAACTTTACATAAGATTAAAACATAATAACAGATTTTAATGAGTTATCACTTATCAAAAAAAGAAACGGTTCATTATAGACAGGAATAGTAAGCGAGGCAATTATAGCCCTATGTGATAGCAATTTTATGGTGAAAAACCGAAAGAGTTGAGTTATATATTAGGAAAACTTTGGCATCTTTATGTTTTGGTTTGGTTTTGCTTCAAAAGTCATTATGACGTTATGAACGATGGTTTCCCCACAAAAATGTCGATAATGAATAATCAATCGTCGTTAGAATATAAAAAAGTTTCAACTAGAGCTGGGAATTGGAAGGAATGCAGATTCAAAAAGCTTTTAAGGAACAATAGGTATCATATAATAGAAGAATATCCATTACGACGCCCCGTAGGAAGTAAGCTCCTCCTAATTGATTCATATATTAAAATTAAGAAAGAAATGACGCCTTTATGAAATAATCGGTAATCGATTGATTATTGACGGATAATATATTAAATCGGTCATTCCATCAAGAAGCAATCACTAATTACGCCGTCCATCGTTGAGAAATGTTCAATTTATTTTCCATTCGCCGTGGATTCGATATAAAAAAGGGTCCATTTAGTCGGCTTGATTTCAGTAAAAGCATGGCACTCATCAGAGATTGAATAAGTCCAAGTTTTCCTTTCACGATTTATCGTAATCCGGACTAGAGCTTAACAATACAGAAACATTCACTTATTCGCGGAAGTTTCTGTAATCACGACGCTTCTTAATGCGAAAGACAAATTGAAGTGCAATCGTTTTATCCTTTCGTCAAAATAGGAATATCGTTAGTAATTGGTTCACCGTTTTTTAGTGCGAAGTTCAGCTTTGATTTAACTTTACTCGGGAAAATGTGAGTTTTTGAAAGGCTGTTCGATTTTTATCATGTTCAGATTTTGAATTCATTTCTCAAAATCTGTACGTCCCACGTTTTGGATTTCTTGACAAAAACACTCACAATTAACGCACACACATACACATGCGCATACACACACGCAGGCGCGCGCCCATACGCATACACACACGCACGCGCGCGCTCATGCGCGCACATATTAACTTGATCGCATATACAACGATGGAGACATTCTCGAAATGGACTTCAGTCGTACATAAAAATGCTGACCGTGCTTTCACTTCATTTGGAAGCCTTTTCAAAACATATGCGTCTTCGATTGTCGATCACTCAAGTCAACAAAAATGGCGCATATGCATGGTCGGTCAAAATAACCGAACTTTAAAACGTCGAAAAACTTTTGATACCTTTCAAAAGGATGTCCGAACGGAATATTTGAGCAGCAAAATGATGAGTCGCAATTTTTGATCCGCATTTTCGACATTCGCGATAAAAGCATAATTTGAGCCCGACGACTATCTTCACTTCGTGCATGCCGACGGTTTTCCACAATTTCACGCTGCTATGCACGGAAACCCTAATTAAATTCTGAATGAAAAGGATCACGGGAATTTCTCTCGTAACCGCATTATCGTATTTGCCTCAATGACTAGGAGAGCAACCGAATGCATATTAAATTTTTCGGCTGTCACGCTTTAAACTGAAATGTTTCATCGTACGATGGCTGCCCCGGAGTATTTGACTAAAGGATCAGATGTACGATATGAAAACATACACTTCATGTGACGTACAAAATGATTTGGACAGATGAACTCTGACAGAAAAGATATTTTTTCTCCCTCTTTCGGTGATGATAATGATGTCTCACTTATAATCGATGGTCCGACCAACATACATCCCCTTTTTTTCACACCCGAATTTCCATTTCATCATGAGCAAATGCTTTTCATACCGAACCCTACAGAGAGCTACGAATAATGTAGATGATAAAAATATGGAAATTGGCTGAAACAACTGTTGAAATTTTTATGCGCATAGGATATCTTACGTGGAAATATTAAATATTCAACAAATACCGTATATATCAAATTTCCAAATATAAAACGTCGAGGGATAATAAAAAAATTATTCGAGTGAATGTAAAATATTATAGTCGGACCACAATCATCGATGAAATATTCTCCATTTTTTTATCCGCTTGTCTCTTTCCCGCTTCCGAATCTCTAATAAATAATGGGTTCAGTGGAAAAATCCTCGTGTCTTCATTCCCTTTTATTCGCGAATGCACTGTGTGAATTCAATGCGGTCGTTGTGTGGCTTGTATATATTCATTAATTCAATGGTGATTTTCGTTCTAACAACAGCACATGTTGATTGCAACAAAAAAATTCGCTCCTTCCAATTGTTGGTTAGCTGAATAAAGGGACAGTATGTCGGTTGAATAATTATTTTCAGTTTGAACAATGCATTTTTGGTTTTTGTGGAAACGACGTTAAAATAACTGGATTTTATGAATAATAACGACGGAAATTTCCACAACACCTATTCGAGTATATTTTTATATACGTCTACAATTGTATTTCGATACATACAGCTGACTCCAGGCAGCTTTCGAGATGGCTCTATAAAAGGTTTATGCCAGTTTGCACCGCAACACTAAGCATGACTGAATTGAATCTACCACCTTGTCATGGAAACGGCATTCTAAAGTCAAGTAGTTGAGCCTGCGCGTTTTGACCAAATTATTCGATGCCTAACTCACGTTCTTGCGGTGCAACGAAATTATGACTCATCTTAGCACTATAGGATTATAAGTGTTAGACGTTGCATAAACTTAAGTCTAGACTTCCCTCAGTATACTCTATTAGTCAAGGCATCATACTTCAATTTCAGAAAATACTTCATACATTTCCCATTTACGTGTTTGCAATGATTCATCAACGAATGGCAAAAACTCGTTATTTCCCGTCGAAGTTTGCAGAGCTAGAAGAAACGTGATAACTCACCGGGCGAAGATCTATCACGCCCGATGGCTGCGGAAATATAATTTTTCGGGCGAGATACATCTGCGCTTTATTGACGATTTCTGTTGACTTTCTAATCTGTAGCGAAGTTTTCGTAGTTCCCTTCGACATCGGAAAAGGTTGAATTAGCTGACTGCGAATCGCGTAAAGTTTCCGACAAGTTTCGGCATTGCTATAATTGCTACCCTCGTCAAACTAAGTGCTCTTATCATTTGTCAGAAGTTACCTAAGACGTTGTGATAATGGCGTGTTACGTGCGGAACTTGAGACCGGAATCAGTTCGTTTATGCTAATATCGCTGAAGATTGGAACAGTCATTGTAATTGGTTTGATAGGGCGAAGTTGTATGTGTTGCAATATTCGATTGGGAGAATGCCTTTCGGCATTTCCGATATTAATAACAATCCCTCGAGAGATTCAACAAGTTTCCTAATTCGCAAATTGATTAGGATTAATAACTGGTAACACGTGTTCAACAGAAAAATAGTATTACAACGAAAAAATTACGGTAAAAACCTATATTTCGGCTCTCATTGCAGCCATCAGCGGAGTAGCTTATGGATTGTTATGCGTTCACAGAATAAGTTTTTCGTTCCACGCGCGCTCTACGTTGAAAACGTTTATAGCATGACTTCATTTAACCTTGAACACAAATCTTAATAACCTGTCGTTCGAGCCATTTCGCGCTTCCTTCGATTCACAAAATTCAAGTTCGCTTCAAAATGACTTCAACATTCAAATTCAAGGTCAAATCAAAGGTCACAATTATATTCCTGGATTCAAGCTATCCGAGATACGATGTCTGTTTAGTTCTACCACTAAAAATTGCAAGACTTTAACGTTTTACTGTTTGACCTTCATTTGACCCCTAAAGTCACTCATTCGTTAACTTCCTAGCCTTGTTGGATAGCGATGTCAAACCCAAGTTGATTACCAAATGAAGGTCAACTGAAGGTTAACGTAACCTTGGGCTTGACCCTCTTTCCCAAGTTGACTATCAAATGAAGGTCAACTCAAGGTTAACGTAACCTTCAGCTTGACCCTCTTTTCGTTTTATTACCGAACTCACAAGATTTTCGTGGTTTTTCATTTTGTTTCTGCACTCAATAGGTGTACTCAAGATTCATCATCATCATTCATCAGCATGAGGTGATTATCCATCACTTTGTATTCAAAAACTTGTATTAGGACATAAAAATGTCTTCATTCATTCATTTAAATCAACTTTCCACAACGATTAGGACTTAGAAATAAACTTTACTATCGATTAATCACCTTCGCGGTCCCCGAATCTCTCCAGGATATCCCTGCTCATGCATCCATCCGAATTAACGAGGCTCAGAAAAAAAACTCAAAAGCTCTAATTAAGATAATTGCATCGAAATCTCGCGGTAATGAAATGAAATCAGCTCATCGAGATGAAGGCTTTTCAGTATCGATGTTTCTGTAAAATAGTTTTGAATGAGAAGTCAAAAGAAAGAGAAAAAAAATCGCTGAAAACAAGTTCGTAATTTGCATTATGAGTGATCGAAACAAGTCTCGAGGAAAATCCAATTATTTCTCGTTCTTCAGTATCGCCTACAACGACGTTCCGTCAACAAAACTAATGAGTTTCTACATCAAACAGAGACGCGATGGTCTTTTCCTTTTGCAGTTCTATATTTTTCGGAATTATAGTAAATTACGAAGCCACTTGATTTCCTTGAGGAAATCGTCGTCGTGGAATGTGCTATAATATTTGTGGAGTTTCGTATCTCAATTCATTAAAATTTGGATAGACGGTTTTTTCCATCTTTAATCGGTGATTCTCCGCATACACTATAAAATAGTACCGAAAGGTTTCAGGATGTTGGTTAAAGATGAGCTCGGGATGTGTTTTGCATATCAAAGTGGCGAACGTATAACCGAAATTAGTTTTTCCTGTGACGGGTATTGTTTTCCTCCCTATCCACATTTTCCAGTCTGATTGACAAGTTGAAAAATCCGGGAATAACTCTCTTCTCAGTTTACGTTGTGACCCTCGGGCGTGATGCTTTCACGCGAAAATCGGTATTCGGCTAATTGGATACTCCGGGGGCTGTTTAGTATCTGATATATCGCCGAAAAATGCACCCCAGACGGTCTTATATTTATTTCTTTATCATTCATTAGCCTTCCGTGGTGGAACTAACGAGTTTTCACTTCGTAAGGGATGATCTTGTTGTAGGATGTTTCCTTTGCTTTTCCTCTTGTTATGATAATGTGCAGTGCACTTTAATTAACAACTACAAAAATAATTTGGACTAATGGAGTATCGTGAAAAAACAAATGGAATTATAATATATAACATTAACCTGTGGAATAAACAATTTCCTTCGGGGAATGATTTCTTGTTGCTTCGAGATGTTTTCTCACTGTCCTTTGTGCATAATATCCAGATAATTCCACTGGATGCATCTGAGTATTGAACCTACGGTGAGTGAGGATTTTTCACAGGTATGAAAGAGCGGATTTGCATATATAAAATGGCCATGAAAAATTGACCCTTTCAAAACTCGCTGTTAGGGAAATAAAGAGTAATAGCGGCAGAAAATTCAGTACTTTGATGTAAAATGTATAAAAGCAAATCCGAACAGAAATGTCCACAACTTTTATAAATGCTTCCTCTGGCGGAAATGATGGAGTGGATCTCTGACACGTATCTTGATTTTCACTTGAAGGATTTAATGTGTTTACACATAGCAGCATATAGAATTTTCGCGAAAATTTGGTAGAATCACACTTTAAGATTAAATTAATTCGTTAATTGATCGGCTGCCTTATCATGAAATCGAGAACATGTTGTTCAGCCCCAATGATCAACTAGCATTAATTGGTGTGACATCTGGGGTGCCCCAGGACTCCGTCCTGGGACCAATTTTATTCTGGATTCATGACTTAATACATTTTACAATGCAGTACTGAATTAAAGATTTGTTTTCCTATATTTATAAGTGCTTTCTAGGTTCGTGAAAAATGACTAGAATTAATGAGCGCAATCAGATCAGAGATTAGAGAAGAAAACGAGAATGTATATACGGGATTACGGTTATCGGAACGCGAATCACCGAATAACGAACGGTCATCTTGCGAAATTGTTGGCACGTGCTCTTATTCCAGATCCAAATAATAGAACGAAAATTTATTCGAATCACCCATTGGAGTTTCCCGATTTAGAAATGGTAAATTTTCGGGTCTATTGTAATATTTTGCGGTACATTCATTTATTCAACAGTCGACCGCATCCAGGTAATGCCCCGAATACATGCAACACATAAATCAACTGCATATATTCGACTCACAGAACGAGCATTGTACGGAATAATGATAATCCCTTCCTAATATTTATTGTGATAGTCTACAGGCGAATTATTGTACGATTTCGCATGAAACGAAACAACGAACATCGCTGGAACGCGAGTCGTCACATTTATATACGATATATTAGGTAAATCGAGAGAGTTTGGCGAATTTGCGCTGTGGTTTTATCACTCTATTAAATTGTTTCGTTGAATCAATTAATTTTATCGAATATATTCGAAGGATAATAGCGTAGGGTTCCCGCGCAATTTAAACATGACATTAACGTGAATGCACTCCGCCCGAAATATTCGAAATTCGTGGCCGGGCCGATACCTTCCGTTTCCGTTGGGATTCAGGGCATTCCATAAACGGCCTCAGCTGAACCGTTTATGTCAATTTCAGGATGAATCGGGGTGAATCCCCCAGATCTATTCACATAACAAACATTTCGATCGTGGCTAAACCCCCTCGCGGTGCAGGCAAAATTCAATCGAAAATCGACGAACCTTTCGCCTTCTGATCGACTGAATCACGCGTAGAATTTACTCGAGATTACGCACGGTTGGTGAATTACAACAGTCGATGTGGAATGTTTTTCTTGGGAACCGTGGATGTATTCCCAGTCTGGGATTTTTAGGGATACATTTCTTCGAATTGTATTCTATATATTTACAAACTCTTTTCAGTTTGTTTTTTGTACCATGTTTATGGAAGAAAAAACTTCTTTAGGCACGTTTTGGCATGGGGGTGCGTTTCTCAAAAGAGCAGAGATAATGTGTTATTTTCTGCAGTTCTTTCGATTTCTAAGGGCCTGCCCTTCATGAAGTGAAAAAAATCCAAATCGCAAAAGTGCAACTTTGAGCGCTACGTTCTAAGTATTCGACGTCAAGCGGAAGACGTATCCAACTGATTAACAAGCGGGTGCGCTTGGCCTTTTATAGTCAGGCTTTCCCTTAGGAAGCGCTTCTGCGTCGACGCGCCGTACTGTGTGGTAGTAGCCATTGCGCCCTCTACTTTGCGTCGGTGGTCGCGTTCGGAACTCTCTGTTCGCGGTGGTTGATGCACTAGAAGCTAGTGTCGTGAATATTCGGATTCTTCTGATATTCGAATCGGAAGCAGTCGTATCGCCAGATATTCGAATTGGATTCGACTTGATTCGACTAGTTATTGAGGCGCGAGAATGAATCGTTAATGCTTCGAACCCAAATAGCACGTTCCGTCTGATTCGACTTGTAAAATTCGACTATGTATAGTCGAATAATACGAATGTATCGCAAGTCGCAACGCAAACCGAATGCGCCATCGGTACTGTTTAGTTCGACGGCGCAATCGGATTCGGGAGGAGTCGAATCAAGCCGATTCACCAGATATTCGATTCAACTGACTTTTTGAATACGTATTCAAACATTACTACATCAATTTCCTGTAAAAAGGGAAAAGATCAATAAGAATCGAAATGATTCCTGGAGGGACACCTGGTATAATAGCAAACTATAATCTTATTCCTCACCCACAGGTTCCTATACTTATCTTCGGCTCGCTTCATTTAGTTCGAGGGATTTCATAATCACTTATCTCATTCGAAGGCGAAAAAAAGAGGATAATATCCATTTAGTCGATTCCTCGGAATCACTTCCAGACCAGCGGGAGTTACTGTTCATTTCTACATACAGAGGTAGAAAAAAAGTCCGGGGAAAATTTATTTTTACGAGGGTGCTTTCATAAAGTCCTTACATTCGAGCTCGTTTCATTAAAAATGAATAGATATGAAGTCTCAGATTATTCCCGCGAGGGTTTACTCCATGTCCCACTTTATTAAGAGAAATGCTCCAACGTTATGGACTGAATTTACTCCGATGTCTCACGACGTTAACGCGATTATATATCATCGGAAGTTTTTTCCTTGGTTAATGTGTTCGTAGGCATACTGATAATGAAAATAAGGCCCTAAAAAAAGGAATTATTCCGTTCATTTGAGGCTCATTGCCGCGGTATACGTTCTGTGTATTGAACGTAGGATCAATTGAGAATTGAGAGGGACTTTTACGAAACAAAATAAATTTTAGGAAAAAAAATTGTAACACTATATAGTATAGATATCTAAGTAATATATTTTACAAAGCAAGCATGGAGTATGAAATCCCACACATTTTGGTGGCCTGTTAATTTCCTTCCACATGATCATAAATCAGAAAGCCCACAAAATTATGTGTTTCAAAAGTCATGGAAGATCCCACCTAAACTGAGCTAAATTCAAAAGCGTCCGGCATGTTATATGTGTAAAAATGTAAAAACACATTTGTTTCAATCTACACAACAAGTAGGCTTGAATATTCTGAAAATTCAACAAATAAATTGCGCAATATATTACCATGAACGAGTGTTTGTTATGCTGTATACGAAGCATCACAAATTCACGCGGACATCGTTATTTAAAATGGCGTCAAACTGAAATTTCATTTTCAGATCATTCAATTACATAAATCTTGAAATACTCCTTGATAATGGATTTTTTTGTCATCATAACGATTAAAACTGATTTCATTATGGCGCAAACATTTTTATTCAACGAAATTGAGCACTTATCCTCGTATTCAATTGGACTCCGAAAATATGTGAGTTTCACATTCCCTTTGCACGTGAGCCTCCTCAAAGATATTTTCAGTCTTTATTTCCGCTTCCCTTCGAGAAAAGGCAATGTCAGCGAATCATAAATCTGAGATGACATTCGGATGCGAACAATAATATTGGTTTCTCACATTTATATGCAGATTTCGACGAATAGAATCACCCCCGGTTGACGGAAAACGCTCGCGGGCGCGCTGCTCATTCCTTTCATGAAGTATAATTCATTCGAATGACGAATATTAAACCCCGATGTGGTTAATTTGATGAAATATGTTCTCAAATTCGCGGAATTGATATTATTACGTAAACAAATCGTCTCAAAACTTGTATGAAATCATTCGATTTCCCACCTGCGAATCAGGAATTTTTTTATTCATTTTAGTGAGCCGATAACGAATATCGGATTTTATTTCAATCACAAATATCCAATGAATATTACCCAATTTTTCGATCTAACTAACCAATTCCTGTCGGAAATATATTCATTGCAATATAACTGTCAAACACATGAGTTGTTTTGTATTGAATATAAAAGTTCGGAAGGTTAGATAAACGGACGGTTTGCCGTGCTTCGAATTCGTCAATTTAAGTTGAAAAATGATTCGTTCGGTGGAACCATTTATCTCTTTTAGGAACATATTGATTCGATAGGTGAAAGATTGGATTGTTACGCAATCTGACTGCCTGAAAGAGCAAATATGGGGCTGAACCCGCTTTAAGTTTGTGATAGAAAAGCGAGGGATGGCATCCATTAATTTCTTGCTATCTCGAATGTTTGTATGACATTTCGTGGATTAGTTGCTCGTACTGTTAGACGAGATTGCGGAAAGGTTTCGGATCAATAAGTTTCGAAGTTTCGCTGTCTTGAATTCATCCAATTGTTTTCTTACTTCATTAATTAATCAATTATTGAGGAAGCTAGAATTAATTTCGATTCACGAATCAGGGCAGCATCTACTTTATTTTGGTAGAAACACCGAAATATATCGATTATATATAATATATATGTATATTCAAAGGACATACTAGGAGTGAAATTGAAGCATCGATGTTGCGCGCCCTCTTCTCTCACAGAAAATCTGAGAAATTCCAATGAACGAATATAATTCATAAAAGAGAATTTTCGACGTTAAGAACGCCCATTTCAGAAGCGAGAATATATTCTTTTATTAGGAAATTCCGGAAGGGAGTTGGCGGGCATTCCAGAATTCATTCTTTGAGGCCAGAATCAAATCCGAAAAGCCACACACGAAAGCATTTCATGAAGACAATGGCCATCTATTGAAAATTTCCTTTCTCTTAACACTTCACGAAATCACTGAAGAAAGGTCACAGACTATATTGAACAATGATAAAGTAATAAAATATTGAATTTGAATGAATATTGAATAGAATGTTTGGTGATATTTTGCTTATTGATGCTATACACAAATAATAATGATAATATTGATACTTTTTTTGCTACACTCATCTTCATCCCAAACTATTGTCGAGGGTTGTATGTAAATAAGCTCACTCGTTGAGTAAAGAATGCAAATTCCCACTCTGACACACTCGTCATGCATGCATTTGACAACGTTTCCACTTTAATGGTGTTTCGATTCATTTGTGTGACATAGAGCAGACATTAACTCGAACGTAACACGATAGACGGGGTACATACATACAAGGAGGCGAACGACGAATATTGAGGTTGTAATAAGGCGTAAGTCCTCCATGTCTGAGACTTCCCGAAAGTGGGTCGTCGGAAAATCTGTCGTTCTTAGATGCTTTTCAATTTTCGGAACGTGAAAACTTCCGAACGCGTTACCTGTAATACCCTTATTTAGAACGGAGTCTCCGGCTCCCTACGTAGTTAAACTAAAATATATGGGTCATGAAGTTGCGAGCTCATTTTATCTGTTAGGATTCGGTATGAGATGCGGGAATCCGCTTCGACATTATTTACTTTTATTATTTCCCCGCGCCGAAAGGAGCAAATATAAAAGGGATTTTCATATCGACTCGAAGTTAAGATAACAAAATTTTATGTTAGTCCCGATTATGAAGCAGATGCGAAGAACATTTGCTTCTGAACTTTTTATATTCTTTTCAGGTTTTCATAATTCGGATCTCGTTCAGATCGAGGTTCTAATTAGTTCTATTGAAGTATTCGGTTATAAGATGTTGAGTAAAAGCGTCCCTGGTATTAAGGATTAATAGTTTTCGATGGAACTGAAGATGAAGTTCCGAACACTGGAACAATAAGCCAACCAATTTCATTTCGGTCCATAAAGTCCGGATAAGTGTTTATATATTCCCTGGAAGACTGGTCAGCGACGTGCTAAAATCGACGACCGCACCAAAGCTAACACGTTCATGCGGACGTTGATCCCTTGTGCTTTGAGATACACACTTTGGCCATCTTGAATTATCACAACGTCTCCTTTCATTCGAAAAATTATACAGCGATCTAACAAGAAAACCCAGTGTTCCTTCTCAAAGACTTCTAATAACTTAGTCGAATTCATCTCTAAAATTTCTTATATCATGCGGAAACGTGCCCAAATATTTGCTACAAGGGTCACGTACCATTTTCATCAAAACTTTTTTCTGCTCCAAGAACTGAAAAATATTGACAGTTGAGAACTAAGCGTTATTAGGTTCGAGAAGAAGGAGGATGTGTTCATCCTCTTTCTCCTCACTCTGATGATCGCCCACTCCATGCCTCTCCTAAACAGGTCTGTTCAGGTACATTGCCCGATTGATGCGTCGAATTCCCAAGTAAACGCACCTCTCTTTGTTCATATCTTCCCTAATTTATATCTTCTTATCAACTTTTGTTTGCCGATTCTGTAACATTCTCTCACACCATTCATCAGCTTACACCCCAAGCGGAGCGTGCGCAATTCAAAAGTTATCCGAATTATTTCAATGAGTTTCAACCCCATTAGAGATAAACCCCGTAATAAAACTAATGAAAGCATCTTTGCCAGAAGTATTTAATACGGCCAACCGTATGTTTGATAGTTCAGTCGTTATCTACGTTCGAAGTATTCGATGCCAAGCGGAAGACGTATCCAACTGATTAACAAGCGGGTGCGCTTGTCCTCTTATAGGCAGGCTCTCCCTTAGCAAGCGCTTCTGCGTCGACGCGCCGTACTGTGTGGTAGTAGCCATTGCGCCCTCTATTTTGTGTCGGTGGTCGCGTTCGGAACTTAATGTTCGAGGTTGTTGTTGCACTAGGAGGTCGTGAATATTCGGATTCTTCTGATATTCCAATCGGAAGTAGTCGTATAGCCATATATTCGGATTGTATTCGACTTGATTCAGTCGTTACCTACAGAGCCTGCAATAACAATCGTTCACAGAATCCCATGTCGTTACCAAACATACAAAGACATTGTTTAGACACCGTTACTTTAGATAATAGGATTAAACAAGGGATTAGATACTAGTTTTCGGAAATACTTTAAATTTTATTGTACACGGTAAAACCCGCTTCTCACAACCACCAGTGTAAATGGGATAGCGCAGGTAGTTCGGGCATTATCACATCAAACTTCAAACAGAGAACATGTATCAGTTTTTCAACCAGTAAATATCGTTTTGTCTCATATATCTGAATATTTCATTTGAGTTCCGCACAAATTCACTGGTCCTTCGAACGTAAATCCGTTCCCGAAGAAGTTTTATAACTTATCATCAACAGACATATTAAATAATATTGAATGAGCGATGAAGTGACTGCATTATTATGTGTCGGTCGAATCTGCAGAAGATGAATTAAATACGAAATAATAACGGAGAGTTCATCAAAATTAATGAATGAGAATAGGGGAGTTTCGAAACGAGTCTTTGCTACCTCAACCATTAATTTATATTAGCGAGTTAGTAAGCTATAAGCGTATTAGCAGCCGTCAGATTGTTAGGTCTTGTAGAGTTACGTTTTATCGAGGTAGAATTCAGATTCACTTAGCTTTGCGGTCGCGAATTACAGATTTAATAAACGCCAGTTCAACTTTATTTATAGTCAGATTATGGTTATATCCGGAACTCGTTCTCTCCCTCCGTAAACGGAATAACAGTGTTAGAAATTGCGAAATTGCGGGGCCGTAAGTGCAACTTCCATCTTTTTATTTTTCGCGTCGTTTTTTGTTCTGCCGGCAAAAAACTCTGAACAACGGTGGACGTTCGCTCAACTCGAGAAGTCGAATGCGAAGACTACGAAATACACATGAATTATTCAGGAAACCTTACAATTTACATGCTCGCTCTTTTCCGAAGTTTCTAAATAATGAAAGTACAAATAAGGCTACTGATGCTGTTTCCTTTCGCACACATTGTTCTCACCTTTCGCTAACGTCTTATAATTGCCTCTTATCCGACATTGTTATGTGAATCAAGTCGCCTTCCGTTATGTGTGCAAGGGTGGGATCAAAAAAGCAAATTAGGAAAAAGTTTAATTTCGATATTAGTTCGTTCCAGAACTACGCAACAGTTGTAATAGTGCGACCGAAATTCTGATTGCGTGCTCAAAAAGAAATCATGGCAACCTCGCATATTCTCTCGTTTCATTCGGGATGGCTACGAGCTGTGGTCACCATCACCGCTCGCAGCTTCTCTCGTTCGTGCCGTTTATTACTCTGTTCTCTGAACTACTTTTATAATCGCCACCAGATTTCGTTCCGTTGCACAAGATTACATAAGTGCCTTAGTTCAGCGCTACGATCTTCCAGAATTCAACTATGTAGTCAAATTTCAGCCAATTACAAAAATTACAGAGAGAGCAGTATAAAACAAGAACAAAATGAAAAGAAAAACGATGAAACTCAGAACAGCATTCGAAATATAATATTTTCAAATGAATCGTCCTAATATATTTGTTATGTCTATTAGGAATATCGTTGAAAAAGCAATATAACGAATATTATGGACGAAATATCAAAATAATGGGTAGGGGTGCTTACTATTCTAATGGTCATACAACCAGTGCATTATATTCGGACTTTAATAATGAAAACGAATTGGATAATGAAAAAATAAAAATGAATAGTGTTGGTTGCCGTGACGAAATATAATTCGTCGGTGATTTTATATCTGATATGAATGGAAATTTCAAATGATATCCACAAATGCGGTGAACAAAAAAAAAGTTTACTAACGTAGGTGCATTAAAAATTGATAATTGTTATCTGGCATTGCCAAGATCGCTTTCTGGTTCGAGTGCCGTAGTCGAGATCAATAATAATATTCTAACTCGAAGAAACAGTTAATTGAACACTTATTTGCGCTCGTTACTTTATTACCCATTTTATACAAATTTATTTCAACTAACAATTATACATGTGGGATATTTAGCGGTAGGCGGTGTCTGTGATGGAGTGGAAGAGAGGTAGATGCCAGATGCGTCGTAATACCGAAACGCGGCTTTTAGGACGATCGCGCATCATCGCTTGCGAGCGACACTCGCTTCAACGACTCATGCGTATTGTGCGCAACCTGAGGGAACGTTACGGTATGAGTAAAGTTTTTTCGTGCGTGCAGTCAGTCCATTTATAATACGTCAAAAATTAAATCTGCCAGATAACATCTAAGCGTTTGTTCTGATTTACCACTTAATCTACTATAGGTACATAGGTAAACTAAAAAACTGCCAGATGTCGACGACTTATTACTTGGACATTGGCAAACTGGTCGTAAATGAATGAGAATGAGCGTCGTGACTCCATATGTCGATGATCAAAAAATCCTGCTTTCTCTTACTTGGTTGTACAATTGATTCTTGGATGAGTCCTTTTTGTAGAATACTATCATAATGGCAATTTGAATAGCCGTGTTGGCCTTACTTATTCACATCATAATCGGCGATTTGGCACATATTGAAATACCACACGTAGATATTCCATTTCTCCTCACTATACCTACTACGGTATTTAATTATCCCGTGGAATATTCATAGATGTATGATAAATCTGTTCTAACCCGAAGATATAAGTTCGGTAATGGGAAATCTTCGCGCTGGGAATGATCATGTAATAGCTATCGCGGTTAGCGGCAGAACGACTTCTGATAACCAACATTCTGCATTCACGGAGTAGCGTTGGAATTACGATTGGGTCGGAGATTCCGCAGCAATTCCTTACTTGAAGCGGGAGAAAATTGATTTGAAATACTTCCCCAACGGAAAGTGAATATTCAACGTTAATGGAAATTTGGCGATGATATTTGTATAGGAAAATATTCGATGTATTCAAAGTATTCACAGTGGGAGATATTTGGAACAGAGAAGGAAACTTTTTACTTCAATCCAAAGTATGCCCAACGTATTAAAAGTGAAATGTTTTCATGAGTTTTGCTGTTTAAATCCAAATTCATAGTTTCAAACTGTTTTCAGATTCAATAGTATTTTATTTTTGAAGAATCAAAAAAAAAAGCGATATGAAATAAGCTTAGCGAAGTTCTTTGATTTGCAAAATATTTTTTCACCGAAACGAACCCCCGGAAAAGCCTCCTTACGTGCAGCGAATAGATATGAATGGCCCCTCGAGCGTTCGAAAACAAAATTACACGCTCAAGTGCGACCCATAATTCCGGCCCGTAGTGTACTCCAATCATGAATGATAAAGCAATGTGGAATCATTTGCAAAATTCTCCATTTGGGTTTAATCAATCATGGAAACATTCATTTAGCTGCATGACTGGTCGCTCGGGAAAGGAAAATGCGTTAAACGCGTGAAATTTATTTCGTTTCACCCCACGTTTCTGTTGTGGAAAATTTCGGGAATAACGTGCCCTCAAGTACGATTTCCTAACCCCTTCCGCTCAGCTCGATGTTTGATCTTATCCTATACAAATCTCTTATTAAAATTCTTTCCCAAATACCATTATCCGAAAATAAACTGTCAGTAGCAGGCGGAATTGTGCGAGGCAACGGAAAATTCGGAAAGAAAAACAAGAACAATCACAAGTGAAAAGGGAGAAACGAAGGAAATTCGTGTCGAAATACGTCGAAAAAGATTATCCCGGATTCCCGCGGCGAAATTTCGTGTTTCTTATCCCGTCACTGTCAGGAAGTTTTAATCATTTCCGACGTATTGTTTCACATAATTAGGACTCAGTTAGGGTTGCCACTTTGACGCACAGATCTTTCAGCGAAGAAACAGTCCGAATAAGTTGTATCGTCTCGATATTCAAATAAAACATCGGGAACGATTGAACGACAAAAAAAAACGGGAAGCAATTGAACGAGTAATGAAACGGAATTGGTTCCGAATTTCGTTTCCATTTCTTTTTAAACGACAACCGACACAACAAGAAATATTTTCCTACGGAATTGGAATTTAAATTTTCATCGAAGCCGCTGGAAAAAAAGGAGGAAATTTTCATTACGGAAAAGTTATTTGCATTTAGTAAAACGTCGTGACAGCCTAGTTTCGAGATTTCCTCTCTCAAACTGAGTTCCTTCCTTTTTTATCACAGTGCAGTTAATAACGCTTTGAAATTTATTTTACGGTAAAACTGATATTCCGCAATGATCTTAATTGAATCTTGAACGGCCTTTGAATGTGGCTCTACTAAAATTTCGGACCGTTCGCATTCAGCTACGGTTCGTCTACAATATCTTTGGGGGTTAGAATAACACCACCCTGTCATCTATTTATACAAATTGTTCTATGTACGATGCGTCCTGAATAATAACGATGAAACGGGAAAGGGTTCCCGCTCGACCCTCGCGGTCTTGTTACATGGCCGTACCACTCTATCCGTCCGTATTTGTAATTGATACTGTTGCTATTTTCCACATCGTACATCTTATACGTCCAAACAAGGGATGACGCATTGATTAACCGTTTACAGAAAATAAATTGTCATCCATATACGAAGAAAAGGAAACATGCGTTGTTGCAGGTTCAATCAAAAGCCTATTGAGAACATTATTCGATCGAAATGTCCGAGAGTTTACAAGTATTCAGGAAACGAGACGGGCGAACGGTCGATGCAATTCAATCTATAGTATTCACACTTTCCTTGTGCCGGAGGAAGTCGAATGAAAAACGATACGTCTTAGTTATATGGCGCAACGGAAATTTGGATTATATTGGAGAAGGCACTTTGGAACGTTTAATGGGATTCCGATTTTCCGGCAGACTTTGCACTTTCCTGCACTTCTTTGGACTTCGGACTTGAAAATTTCTCGACTTATTCGATATCCATCAAAATTCGGTTCAAAGGAAAATTAAAATTGGTGGCAGTATGGTGAGATAAGATGAGGTGCCGATATCAAAAAGAAGAACATTTCACGCCCTCCTTCCACCTAACTATAAACTCCACCATTGCCTTTTTATTTTAACATATCACTAAACTCCCGAGTTATTTGAGACATGCTATGCTATTCCTCTCATTCAACACTTTGTTCAGACGCATTTTACCTCAACCTGGCTTTCCACTGAGACATTCATTCCTAAGCGCATTCCTTTCATAAAGTTCTGAAAATGCACCACACTCTTTTTTTACTTCGTTATTCCTAATTTTAGTTTTCACAGTTTTTCCGGAAGCGATAGTCAAATTCATCTACTGCATTCCAAAAATTCCATCTACACAAGCTCTTTAAGGCATGAAAACTGCATTCAAAATTGTAACGCCTATTCGGAGATTCAAATAAGGCGCGCAGTCGTATCGGATCGAGCTGCGCCGATCCGAGACGACCGCGCCCGAAGTGAGGTGAAGCGCGCCACGACAAAAGGGATGATGTATAAATTTGCCTCACGAAACAATAAACGGCTTTGAATTATTCTAGTTGTAATTGGAGAGCTCCCCATAACAAAATTCTTTCTCTGTTTTTCCCCACAGCATATCAATCAAGAGTGTGGAATCACCTCAGTTTGTAAGTATCAGATTTGAATTATTCTTGAACATGCATCAGGTTTTGCCCTTGAAATTGACCTCTAGATGAAGCTACAATTTACTTAAATCAAACGTCATAATATGGCATGTCCACTAACACTTTACATGCGGTCAGGAGCAAAAGTAAAACTGTACCTGATTTATTCAAAATGATTCTCTAATAAGAATTTTCTTTACGAGTCAAATTATTTCGTACAATATGTGTTGTGAAGTTGACATATCACCCATATTGAAGGAAAAGCTCATTTTTTCTGGTATTCCATTATCTACGTCTGTGTCATGAAGGGATGATGTTTCACAATTTTAGAGATTAGAACATAATTCCACCTTTTGTACCTATTTCATGATAACACTTTCTCAAACTCTATAGGTTTCCTGCACCTCATTGCTGAAGAGGTTATCGAGCTCACGTACTGTCATTTTGATGTACTAAAACATGTTCACATGTTCATATTTTTATAATTATTGCAAATATAGAAAATAAGGAAGAAGACTAATAATAAGTTTATGTTATATTTTGCTTAATAAGTATGGATAATATCAGGTAATTATATATATGTACATATATCATATATAATTGTGAGATTACTATATCATATATATGTATATAAGAAACTTCAACCCGCACGAAAATACGTTCTTCACTTCATTCAGGAAAACAGATCATCTTTTTATTGGATGACGATATCTGAAACAAAAAACTTATGAATAATTTTCATCCCAGCGTATGAAACATCCCTTCCAAATTGAGAACATACTTCAAACTGATGAAACTCCCCTGTCACGTCACGGAATGAAAAGCAAATGACTCCTCAGACGGAAATGATATTGCCTTACGGAACGATATTTGCAAAATAGCTATGCTACGAATATCCAAACACAACCGGCCTAAAATTTGCGAGACGCTGCGACACGGATAAAAGAACCGCGCCCCGCTCGCGTCGTCGTTCAAATTAGCCTCAACGATCGCGAAAGTCAACCAGAAATAGGGTATAAAAGTGAAAACGTGGATATATAACTGGGCGCTTATGCTGAGTTAGACGAGGGCCCCATTTCGGTAACTGAATTGCGGAGAATTCCGCAGATCCCTTCAAGTTATTCGATCGAGAAATATTTCCTTCTCCGCCTCTTTCGCCACTTCGACGGAATTGTATTCAGATCTGAAGCACGAATAGAAAAACAATTTCCATAAGAGAAAAGCTTCGACTTTATTTCAACCGAATGTCTATCATCCGAATGCTCCTTTTTCATGAGGAATGGTGATTGGGTCGATCGGGGCAAGCGTTCAACTATATCACGATATAATTCGACGATTTCCACCGTTGCACCGCAAGAGCGTAAGTTAGGCATCGAATGATTTAGTCAAAAGGGGGAGTTTTCAACATGCGCATGCTCAAAGCTCAACGCCACTTACGCCACCGAAATCGGCTTAGTGTTGCAGCCTAAACAGGCTGCAACTGTGACTGCGCGAAACATCACACTTACACAACTATTGACAACAATAAGGCGTGCGCGCGCAGGTGTCTTATATATATATACTTCAATACTTCAATGGTATGCAATCATCCTTCCTTCTTCTCACAATTGGAAGTTTCATTCTCTAGATATAATAAAAGAACCAAAGGATGTTCACTACGGATGTCTTCTTGCGAAAAGCTGACGTATTGAATTCCAATCTCGAGGTTTCTGGTCGAGTTCGAAAAGAGCTCAAGAAATCCCATATAATGCCTACGGGATGTAATTTCCAACAGAATAGCAATCTTTTCTCCGGCGATTTGACTAATCGTCTTGTCAGGAATTCCACGCGCCCGAAACGAGTCACAAATCGCGCAAACTATCTGGGTGGGAGGTCGAATTCAAGTATTCCTGGTGAGAATTCTTCCCGAACGCCGCTACATTACGCCAAGTGATAAATTACCGAGCCAAGGACCGACATTTGTCAGTAGCTTAAAAACTTCCGGGCCAAAGTTGAGGATGGAAAAAGTGCCACGAAAGATGCAACGGAATGCAGATACTTCCACCTGCGAGTTAATGCTGATAAATGTGATTCCCTTAATGTTTCCGGGGTTTGCGAAGGGCAGAAAAAATTACGTCAAAAAAGTTGGAATGTTTTTTAGATGGGAGGGGATACTGTGTTCGCGCACGGCAGTGTGCCGTTAAATATTGACATTTTGCGAATGAAAGGGTGAGTTGGTCAGTTAAACAAAGCTAAATAAAGCATGTATAACTGAAAAGGGTGGCTGGTGAAACAGAACTTTTCGACCGAATTAATTTTACTGCATGATCTTTGTCTACGACTAAAGTTTAATGTTTCATCTGAAAATATTAAACAGCGATTTGTATCCTTCATCCCTGAGTCAGAAACTTGAAAAGCAGATGCACGAGAGATGATTATCTGCCAAAATCATTCAATTATTGCATCACACAAATTCTTTTAAATTATAGACATATTAAGCCAACTGAAATGTTACATTTGTATCCAAATAACGTAATCACAGACGGCAATTCTTCACGTGTTCTACGGAACGTAAACTCATTTCAATATTCAAATGAGGTCCATTCAATAGGAAATCGAATTGTAGAAAGGGGGAATCTTTTATGATTTCTTTTCGCGGACGCCACAATTCGTTCGTCGGGATTCTACAGAAAACATCCCCGTGGCGGAAAGGATGTTTTTCTGGGGATAGACAAACTTCAATTCATTCCAAATATGTTATAATGTAATTTTTTGAAAACCGACCTTCTTGAAAAACAAACATCTTGCACAGGACCAGCACTAAACACACAACCGTTTCGTACATGGTTCCCCCATATTTTGTTCTTCTGTTTGCCTTTTTTCTTCTTCAATTTTCATAGCGTCAATTCGAATTATGTCACTATCAGAACGAGAACACAACCCTATTGTTTTTTCGCCTGGCGTATTTTTTTTTCCTAGTTTTATTAACCTTTTGTTTGAAACAATGAAAACAAGTCAATTACAAGTTTACCGTCGTGTTCTGTTATAACGAAATCATTTGAATTTTTTCATAACCTTAAAATACATTGAAATTATTATTTAGAAGGGTTTTTTCTGACCGGCCTGGTGGTCGGGAGGTACGCGGAGTCCGCTCTTACCTACCAGGTCGCGGGTTCGAATCCCGCGAAGGTATGGATAATTTATGTGTGTACGATGGTAGAAGATATTTATGAAATTTGACTAAGATGAAAACTGAAGTTATGTCATGGCCATTAGTAGCCGAATAATAATAAAAATGCACAACATAGTGAAATGAAGTTTCAGCCAACCCCTCCTAAGTTGGTTGATACAACGTAATGTTGTCAATCAAATGTGAATGATATCAAAAATGTAATGAGTATGCTTCATAATAATATCACATATTAGCAGGCAAACTAATCCGAAATATTAGCAACCTACCCAAACCTACATATTTCCATAACTGTTTCCGTATTCACCTTAGAAATAATCCGTTCAAGCCCGTTCCTCTAAACACGACAAGGAATTGGAAATAGAGTTGATAATGTGGTCCCAAAGGAACTATTCGAATCCGGTATATCCGAGCCCTGAATATATGCAAGTATGATTAGCGAACGTAGCCTATTCGAATTGTATCGAGTTTCCCCGTCTCAGATTGCCTACAGAATGGGCCAATCATAGTTCTGCTGACGGAACATGTTGCATCTCACATAGCAACTAGCAGTTTGCTGATTTGAAAACTTATATTTCAATTTTGTCGAGTCTTCCCGAAGGAAACGTTCATGGGGAATGTCGACAAAGCGCCGCCGACAGCGAGGCGCTCGGGCTCCTAGTTTATTCACCATTCTAGGTGCTTTTACATCACGTTATGACTTGCGATATTGGAAATGGTACACGTTCGCGCCGCTCGAATCCGATTTTTTGATAGAATTGTGGTCCCGAACAACAAATTTTCGCCTTGTGGGTATCCCGCGGGCGTTGGGGAGTGAAATGTTTCAGCGCTTCACCTGATTAAAACGGGTTATGAAACTCGTCGGGAAGTTTTGGGCCCTGAAGTTTCTTTAAATGTGCAGAGATAGCAAGATGAGCACGGCAATGAACACTTATTCTCGTTGCTACCTATTCGGCTCCCTTGTTCGGGTTTTCGTTCCAAACTTTTCATATAATTCCGGTTTCCACTCACGAAGTCTCGATGACGGACGAAATTCATTAACAAATAAAGGCAATGAAATCCTGCGGGATTTGAAACGATTTGAACGAAAATAATTTTATGGATCAATTTACGTAAATGTTATCAACACTGGAATAAATTGGTTTCTAGCTGAACAACGATTATATATTGCGAACTTTTAACTTAATTTGACTCTGTCAAATGAAAAACGAAGAATATAAAAAATATATATAAATATATAATATATAATATAATATAATATATAATATAATATATAATAATAATATATAATATATATATAAATATATAATATATAAAATTTTCTAGTTGGCATTGTTTAATTATTTGTAGTTAGCATTGAAATTTTAATTTTCACTTGTCAATCATCTCCCGATGAGGTTCGAATTTCGAACGAAATATAGAGTTTTATAAAAGAAAAGCGATTTTTTAATTACTGGTCGAATACCCGATATCATCTAATATATATATATAAATATATACTACTTAGGCATTGTTTAATTATTTGTAGTTAGGCTGCAATCCCAATATTTCTAAGTAGTATTTATACACAGCAAATAGCAGTTTCAACTATAAATATATATATAACTATAAAAAAATTTACAATAGAGATTCTATCTTTGTCAACTATCTAAAATAAAATAATTCACATATGAAAATGGAAAACGAATTTGATATTGAAAATATCTTACCAGAAAGTTCAATGACGTTTAATATTCGTTCAAATGTTCGAAATTATGTGGAACGTATAGTTATAGTACAAAAAAGTGTATTGTACTTACTCCCTTTATGTCAGTTTTATCATTTACAACATTTTTTCGTTTTCTTTTATATGTATCATTTCAAGAATTTCTCTAGATTTAACGCTAATATACTAACGTTATTGTAATCAAATTCATGGTTGTTTGATTTTTTGTGCTTGTTCAGTGCGGTCAAAGAATATCTACATACTGAACAAGAAGCGTCACTCCCACGCAAAATTCGTATAGAATTTTTAGTGCGCAAGTTACCTAAATATAACGGATTGACATAAACAGCTGATTTCGCACCAATAAGAAATAAGATTTCACTTTGGCGCTAAAACACCTTTAAAACTTGCCAGGACCGGATTTAAGGGGACGACGGAAATATGTTCCAAAGTTACGTGAGATGAATGGTTCTTCTTGGTTCAATACTTATTGTGTTAATCAGAAATCAAAACTTTATGTCTGATTTGTTTCCATCCTATTTGACTTAACGATAATCAATTCGAATAAATTCCTGAGTTCGTGCGTTTAGCGTTTTGTTAGTGCGCAGGTTACCCAAACTCGCTCAAGGTTACAAAAATCTGTTGTTAGAAGCGAGAGTGACGCTTCTTGTTGAGTATATAGATATTCTTTGGTGCGGTATTGACTGTTCTCGAATATTTATGGGCTTTCATTCTGTCTGTAAGTCGTTGGGAAGTTTGTCCGATGTATAATTTGTTACAGTTCATACAAGGAATTTTGTATACTACATGCAATCGTTTTTCTTTAGGAGTTTAGCTTTTGAGTTTTGTATAAATTTGTTTTATCTGATTTTGAGGATGGTATGCAATTTGAATATTGTATGGTTTCATTATTTTTGAAATTTTTTCTGTTAGTACGGGAATGTAAGGAATTGAAATATATTTCTTTTGTGTGACAGGAGAATTAGTTGACGTTTGATTTTAAAATTGATGAGTTCGTTCTTTGATAATTTTATTTATTATATGATCATGGTAATCGTTTTGGGTAAATATTATTTTCACTTTACTAAGAATTTCTGTACCTACGGAATTTGGGAGATTGCTCTGTCTACTAAATTTTTTGCTATGCTTATTTTTTGTGACTGATGATGTGAAGAATGAAAATTCATGAGTCTGTCTGTTGATGTATTTTTTCTGAACCATTTTGTCTCAAGTTTGTTATTTTGTCGAATTATTGTCATGTCCATGAAATTAATTTGGTTATCTTTTTCTTCTTCTAAAGTGAGTTGTAATTTGGAATTATAATTATTAAAACCATTCACAATTTTATTTATTTCTTTTGGGTCAGCTATTAACAAACAGTCGTCAACGAATCTCTTGTATAGTGTTATTGTGAAACTACCTTCACTTAAAATTTTTTCTTCGATATGTTCCATAACGACTTGAGCTATTACACTCGAAATCGGACTACTCATTGCAACTCCGTCGATTTGTAGGTAAAATTGGTCTTGATATTGAAAGTAATTAGTGTTAAGTGAATAAAGTAAGGATCTGACGAAGTCTTTTTTCGGTATCATTGTGAAATTTTGAAGTTGCCTCCATTTTTCTTTTACAATATCAGCTACGACCTTGTTTCGAATATTTGTATAAAGCGAAATTACGTCTAGGGAAAATAATTTATGAGTTTCTGGGATCAAAATTTCGTTTAATTCTTCTTTTAGTGTTGAGAATTTTTTATATAAAACATGTTTTTGTTTGTTATATTTGAGATAATTTTTCCAAGGTGTTTCGAAATATTGTAAAGAGAAGATTGGTTATAAGAAACTATAGGACGAAAAGGCATGTTTTCTTTATGAATTTTGGAAAGGCCGTATATTCTTGGAGGTATGCTGTTATGTATAATTAATTGTTTGTATAAATTGTCAGAAATGAAATTTTTGGATTTCCACTTTTTGATCAAATTATTATTTTCATTTTCAATGGTGGCTTTTTAAAATTTTTTGTAAGTGTTAGTGTCTCCTAGGATTTCATTCATTTTTTCGATGTATTGTTCTTTGTCGATAATTACGGTCTTATCTTTGTCGGCTTTCGTGACAATGATATTTGGATTTTCTCTTAAAAAATTTTTTTTATTTTGAAATTTTATTAGGAGATTTTTTGTTTTCGTTCTTTTGACTTTTCGTTTGATTTGGTGTCTAGTTATGTTTATATTGTGATCAAGTTGAGCTCTGATCTTATTTTGTTCCGTGATTGGAATTTGTGGAATATTAGCTTCTATCTGAGAGATAATTTGATTGACAGGTAGTTCTTTTTCGTTATGTATTTCTATGGCAAATATGGGTCTAAATTGAGTATTTCTTTGACGTATTCTGGGAAAGTGATGTTGGTTGTATTCAGAAGATGATAAGTATTCTTTATGTCGACTGGTGTGGTTGGTGTTCGGAATTCGGGGTTTTCCTATTATGGGAGCCGGTATTTGTTTCGTACCGCTTACAATTTGGAGGTAATTCCCAGGTCGTATTTTCCAAGAAATTTTTATGATAACAACCGGTTTCGGAACATCCCCCGACAAATTTCGTTTTCTTTGTGTTGATTGTATTTGCACCACCAGTTGGTGAGTAAGCGTTTTGTACCTGAAGAGTTTTAGAGTAGTAGTTATTTGTTCACCGATACGACAACACCAACTTTCTTCAAATAAATGCTAAGTGAAATTTAGTGTTGATAAATCTAAACAAAAGCGAAACGGCTTATTAATTTAATCCGTGAGGATCGTCTAGTTTTGTTAACAAAACAATTGTCGATCTGCCCCAAATAAAAACAGTTGGTGTTGTGTCGTTATTATATTTTTTTCGATATAGTTGTTCCATTTTCATATGTGAATTATTTTATTTTAGATAGTTGACAAAGATAGAATCTCTATCGAAACGTCCTTAATATTGTAAATTGTTTAAAATAAACCTGGATCACCAAAAAACTCGAAGATTCTTATAATTAATATAAACCAGGTACCAAAATAAAAACTATACAACATAAAAAAAGATATAAAAAAGTTTATGGAAAAAACCTGAAGTACATGTCTGCTCCAAAACGCAAAATGAGGAGAAGCTACAAGGCGAAAGAAGGGTAACAACTCTTTTCCGAAGTCGCAACAGCCTTTTTCCGTTAATTAACCTTAATTAGTCGGACCCCACTCGAGAAACGAACCGAATTTCTGTGAATTCACCATCTTTCAAAACCCCTACACTACGTTATAGGTACAATTAATTCCCCATCGATCTACTTTCCCGAACATTCGCGATGTTCGATTCTGCACAGCGTTAAAATTGACTTTCAATTCCTTTCGACCCAATTATCTCCGGAAAATTGGCCCGAGACGAATTCCGTTCGGGTGATACAACTTCATTCCCAAGTATCCACAATTTTGCTGACAAACTTACCGAGTCGTACGGGATACTGATGAATTTGTTTTCGAACATAATCTACTTACTGAAATTCGCGACGAATTACTTACCAACTTTATATTGCAATTTGCGGCGGGTTATTCGCGGAAAACCGTGCTCCGAAAATGCGGATTGCGAGATAATTTATACTTCGGAACTGCATGCGGAAACATATACCGTTTGAGCGCATTCGAGTTATAGAGTGGCATATGCCTAAAAGAGGAGGTTGCGTTATTGAAAAGAATCCAACTTCAGCGTCAGAGGCATATCTTGCCTTCAAAGAGATTCCCGCATTTAACATCAGTATTCACCCTACAGAGATATGTTCCGGGATAACTCGCAAAGATCTTATTTTAAAGTAAAATTCCCCGCCATTCCAAAAAACGCGAACGAAAATTTTATGTGTATAGTTTGCATATACGGAAATCGAGATAAACGTGTTTGTTTCCTGAAATCGGCAGCAATTTGCTCTATTCGAGGGTGGAATAAATGCGATTGTTGCGCAAAAACGGGGTGGATTCTTATTTTTCTTCATTGCCGGAATGGCATTATCGCAATATTCTCTCATCAACTCGATTACGGTGCTTCGGTCATCCGAAAGGCATTCCGGTCCGAAAAAATGGCCGACATAAATCGTTACCATTCGGAAATCGATAGCAATTGAGGTTTGGCCATATTCTGCAGAGAAACGAACGTAAGAGCGTAATGGTCCACTCGTCATCCGAAATCGAGCGATACGCGGTGCGCCATATTCGGTGAAAGACGCCATTGATGTCTAGATGGAAACGTTGATTTCGGCACAATGGTTGCTACATATATATACATATATAAATGATACTCCAAAGAAACTTCTCGTTGAAATTCCTGATAATTTTTCGAGTTATACATATATATATATTTTTGAAAATCCTCTGAAAAGTAAGTCACGGCGGGACCGGGAATCGAACCCGGACCTCCAGCTTTACGCGCTATTGCTCTACCATTAAGCTACCCCGACTATAACTTATTTTTCAATTTTTTCGGCTAACTTGTTAACTTTGATAATCTTGGACTTCATCACAGAAAGCCATGCAAGAGAATCAATTTAACTGAAACGCCGGCTCTGCGTAATCCAACGCTAATCGTGAATTGATGTTAGAAGGTGTTATTTCTCACCAACCCGGTGATAGGGTATAATTTTGAAAATCCTCTGAAAAGTAAGTCACGGCGGGACCGGGAATCGAACCCGGACCTCCAGCTTTACGCGCTATTGCTCTACCATTAAGCTACCCCGACTATAACTTATTTTTCAATTTTTTCGGCTAACTTGTTAACTTTGATAATCTTGGACTTCATCACAGAAAGCCATGCAAGAGAATCAATTTAACATCAATTCACGATTAGCGTTGGATTACGCAGAGCCGGCGTTTCAGTTAAAGTTTAGTTCATCTATCATATATATATATATACATACGAAAATGAAACAATTTTGACAGAAGTCAAAACTGTTCCTTGGTTACTAACCAACAATATGAATTCAAAACAATAGTGCATGCAAAACATAAAGGATGTTAAAATAAACTCACTTAATTTTGCTCCTCAAATGTTAAGGACAATGGGTTTTCGTCATTCGTAACATTTGGAAACGAAGTGGTTGGAAACACGTTTCGGCCCACTGCACCCCTGGTCTCGTCAGTACAACGGAGGTGTTTATATATATACATATAATTAAAAATGAAGTTATTGGCATAACCCGCTGTTTAGACACCGTTCCTTTGTCGGAACGGCTTTTCTAATAACACTTTTGTAAATATAGATAATAGGATTAAACAAGGGATTAGATACTAGTTTTAGGAAATACGTTAAATTTTATTGTACGCGGTAAAACCCGCTCCTCCCAACCACCAGTGTGAATGGGATAGCGCAGGTAGTTCGGGCAGTATCACATCAACCTTCAAACAGAGAACATGTGTCAGTTTTTCAACCAGTAAATATCGTTTTGTCTCATATATCTGAATATTTCATTTTTTCTATCGGTTTGTGAGTTCCGCACAAATTCACTGGTCCTTCGAACATAAATCCGTTTCCGAAGAAGTTTTATAACTTATCATCAACACCCGCAATCTGGATAACCGCAGACATGCGCATGTTTCTAACTTATAACTTCATTTTTTATCGTATTATTATTTTCCCGCGTGATCAATCTCTATTATATACATACATATGATATTAATTTGAATATCGGTTGATTTTATGTGAATTCGAAAAATTATTATCAGGAATTTCAAAGAAACTTCTAGTTGAAATTCCTGATAATAGTTTTTCGAATATACATGTGACGCAGCTATATGCGCGTTAAGATGTGCCTCATCTCTGTTTCTTCTGTGGTGTGCGTGTTTCATAACCTCACTTTTGTGGACTATGCTTTACGTTGTGTATTGAACGCCAGAGAAGATATCGATATATAGACTTTGAATTCTCGATTATTGTTTTTAGGCAGATATTAATGGTTTTTGCTTTTCTGTAAATTTAAATAAATATTGTTTTTAGACTCTCATCGAGATTAAAGTCAGCCTAAAGAAAACCTAACCTTAGAAATCCAGAATTCAAAGTGTATACATCGATATCTTTTCTGGCGTTCAATATACAACGTAGAGCATAGTCCACAAAAGTGAGGTTATGAAACACGCACACCACAGATGATCAACCATAGAAGAAACAGAGATGAGGCACATCTTAACGCGCATATAGCTGCGTTACATACATACATATATAGCTTAATATAAAAAGTCTATAAAAATTGAACGTAAGTTCTATAAAAGGAAGCAATATGGTGTGGGTTCGCACTGAGAACAGGAAGGTCGTAACAGAGTAAAAAAAAGATATTAGTGTGTTTCAGTAGGTCACTGTGCAAAGACGCGCGAGATGCAGTGTTAGAATTATTTCATTGATGACGATAAACGCGACGACGATCAGTGAATGCAATCATAGAGGGGCACAGGTGTCATAGTCTGCGAGAATATTCCCAAAAGCATGTACCGCAGTCAGTGACGTTTGTAATGTCACACCGACTGTACGAATATTCCTCTACGATCCAAAATGCAGACCAGGACATTAAAACACAAAAAGGGCACAACGTTTATCACAGATACGTAGTTACATAAATAAATCTCAAATAAAATTCTGATACAGAAAATAAATTGGTGAATATAAAAGAAACTAGAAACTAAATAACAAAAATTGCAATAAACTTATATGGAAATAAATTTCCTATAAGTATAAATACATATATACATATAAAATGCACTAACATGCTCCCTAAAGCTAAAATGTGCAAAGTTGAACAAAATGCGAATGCTACAAATCCAAGAACAGGTTTAAAATTTCCCAATGTTTTTCACAATACAATTCGGAACTAAAATGATTTTTTAAGCTAAGCAAAAAAAAATCACTAATTTTTGCTCATTGCAATGAATGTTTCATAGTTACTGTCACGTTAAAATTTCAAAGACGTTGGTAATGATGGATAATATCTAGAAAAGAACGAATATCGAGATAAAACGCACAAAGAAGTAAACTTTCAATACTCACGTGTCCCGCACTTGATCACTTTGGCATTGTTGCATTCATTCGTTTCCACCGCCCGATACCACACATTCAATCGGATTGACGATACAATGTAGAGGACACAATCGTAAAATGATGTTTTAAACTGTTGTTGTGGATTGTAACGCGCATTTTTGCCTGGCATCTCAAAGGTCAAAGGTCAGTGATTTTTAGAATCGACTCGAAGCGCGGGCGATTTTCTCCTTTTCGGAAGGGAAATTCCATATTGATTCATAAATTTTCGCAATGTTTTGACTGAACATTTTATAACGTTGTCCCGCGTTAAGGTTTTATATAGGTTATTCATTGTCGACGCAATATTATTTCTACGCATTTCGTGTATTGTTCTTTTTATAACTTTTACATCTTTTTCTGTTAACTTTCTAGATGTACCTTTATCTTTCCTCATTTTTCGTTGAATCTGTTTCATCTTCACGATCCTCCACACGGTTGTTCTTGACGTCCTGCAAATCTTGGCTGTGCTATCCAACACATGTTTTTCATGATTTTCTTTTTTCTTCCTGTAGATTTTCGCGATCCTCCTCTTTTCGTTGATGGACAAAATCGACACGGAACGTTTCGAGGGCCGTTCCTGCGGTTCCTGCGGATTTTCCACATGATTGTTGTCATCATTAATTATTGCTTCGCCCGCGTGAGCTACATTCCCCATATCACTAACTTCCCATGGTCTCCATACTGCCATTTTCTTACTTTTTGGCCTAAAACACGTATTCACTTTGGAAGATTTTGTATGTAACTATTTATTGTACGTGTAAGATATTTAAAAATTCAGACAACAACAATAACATCAAATTCTTCGAAGAGGGAGAACTGTAGTCAGCTGTTTTAAAATTCAGGAAAGAAGTATCCTTTGTTGGCCTTAACAGTAAATAGTTTACATTTCTTGGGGCTGTAAAAGCTAAGTACCATATCTTCTAGGAATCGTGAAACCAAACAGATCCGTTTTCAGACATAACTATTGAGACGACAGAAGGATAAATATGGCTTGGAAGAGAAAGATCGTTTAGAATGTAGATACACAAAATCAGGTTTGTTTCGCCTTGTGTGGTATCACGCGTTTAAAATAACTAAATGTTCGGAATTCGAAAAAAAGTTTCGTCACTTTCAGTTGGATTCACATTATTACCAGTTATATAAAAAAAAATCATCTAGTACGTTACTGTGTGGATGTCGATCACCCTTCTATTTACGGTTTACAGCTATTTAGGGAGAAATGAGTCACTCCATTCCATGTAACAATATTCAAGTGTTTGCCAATAATTGCGTTTCAGGTAAGTATTACATAGCCCTTTATTTGAAAAAGTTTTAGTTCGAGGTGTTAGTCTGCGTCGGTGTACCTCCCAGTATAGTGCATTCAGCCTAGGAGTGAATACAGATAACTAGATCGTCGAAAATTGTTTAAAGTGCGCTTTGTTCGGCTTCTATGGCATCGGTAGCCTAGCTGGCAAAGTATTGACCTACTATGCAGAAAAATCAGGTTCGAATCCCAGCAAAGTCAAACTTAATTTTTTTAGAATGCCATCGTGCTTCGAAAGACACGTAAAGCCGTATATATTTGATAGTTATACAATCAAAAAAAAAATCCGTTTCCCTAGTTTTGAATTCAATTTTTCTTTAGATTTTCAACCGAGAGGTGGAAAATGAGTTTTATACAAAGATTTAGATGGAATCATCCAATTTTCATCTTTTCTAACCACAGCCATTTCGTTTTTTTAAAACATTGAGTGAACATCAGCTACATTCTTTTATGGACTCAGTTACTTTATTTTCACTCTCTCAATCAAGATACGTATGGAGTTGTGGGACTTCTTCAGTGACGAGTTGGCGAACTCTCAAATAATCCTTTCCATTAAATCCTAATCCGAAGGCAATATGGCAAGTGCAGAAAAAGTTGCTGAATTTCATCTTTCCAAAGATCATTTTACCAATAATCTCCCGTCTAAGCCCGAGCGTTTCTAGTGCATTTTCAAGGATCAATATATGAAAATTATGAAATAAATTTCGCAACGACAAGGGTTTCAACTTCAAAGTGATTTACAGTTTGACATTAGCAAATACTCATTCGAATATGCACTGAAGTTGATATATTCGTAGATTGATTGGATTACAGACAGAGAATCGTGGAATTCCGATGACGCGAATTAATACGATAGCATTGCATCGACCAGTTCTGGAAACGACTTAATTAGTAATGACGGATCAACGCACGTACGCTTACGTCCATACGATGCCGAAAAGCCCGAAATTGAAACAGAGGACGAAATTGCTCGGCTAATCACTGTTTACAAGCACTACCAACAGAAATTAGCGGCGAACATGGGAGACAACGAAAATGCAAACTGCGGACGAACAGTATGCTTAATCTATGGAAAATCGAAGTTGTGTCATTGTTGTTGATGAGAGTAATTTCCAAGTTCGTAAAATATAACGGACGGCCGGTTCTGTTGTATTATATGATGTTTTTTAGACAGCACTTCGTCCAGTTGTTATGTAACATTCAGGCAGGTGAAACAGGAATGGAATGGAAAGCACCAATCATATAGGGGTGGTTTAATTCAAACGTAAAATTTCAACATCCCCCTTCAAACTGTCATAAATCGTGTGAATATTTACATATATGTTTGTTCGCAGTTTCACTTCTACTGAAATCTTTTTGTATTCTATGCTCCAGTACAATTCATGTTCGGAAATGCCTTGAAAGACACTTCATAACGGTGTATGAAAAACGCAATTTTAATTAACCATTTTCACCAAAAATTAGTTTATCAAAACCTTTTAACACTCAAAAAATCACATTCTTAGAAAACTTTTATTATTTTATCATGTACGAACTGAATGAACTCAGAAATAACTTCCGAAAAACGTGCGCCAAGAAACGGCTTTGAAGCTTCACTGATTTATTTGGCCCTGAACTAAAATCAGTAGCGCAACTCATTCTTTGCGCATGCGCGTATTTACATTTTTATAAGAATAAGATCTTGCCAAGGAGTGGGAGATTTACCATGGTTTAGTAAAGAGGCAACGTGGATGTATGCTCCTCTTTTTGGATCGAATAAACATTCTTTGTAATCGCATTTACTTAATTCAATAAAAATTTAACTTTAATTATAATATTACTAATTTTATGGTTTAGGTCAGCTTAATTTAGGTTAGATTAGGTAAGATTAGGTTCACTCTAGAGTTCGCTTCCGTTGCCGAAAAACAATTGAACTAACATTAGATTATCGATTTCTAAAAGGTTCCAAACGCACGATCATAAAATGTACCTAATGTAATGGATGTTTACACAGCCATTCGACAAATATGCGATCTCAATTTAAAAATGCGGAACTAAAACTCTCCGTAAAAGTAATTCGGAATATTTGCTGTACCTTTACGTCTCCCGAACGGTTTTTCCTATATCTTCGAAAAAAACACTGTCGAATCACGTTTCGATAAAATCAGATCCGTAGCTCCAAGTTCGTTTCGCCAATGTAGACATTAAAGCTGAACGGACGCAAAACCTCAAGGCGCTGCCGCTGCCTCGATTTTCCACGATTTGTAGTTTCGCTAACCGCCCCAATTTATTCTCCCGTAATACGATTTCTGTTCATGTATTATTGAAGATCCTCCTACATTGCTGATTGCATCGCTCCGAATTAAACCGTTTGAATTTTAATCTAGAACCCTCTACATCGTGTTGTGGATTAACGTGTACGAGAATTAACCTCGTACGGATTTTCTGATAATAGGAAATTGAGGCTATTGTATGAGTAGCATCAATCGTGTATTACAAAATTTTGTAACTGCGATAAACGCGCACTCGCGCGCCAATTAACGTTTTCCTATCCGACTAGAACGTAATGAGAACTTGCGAATTCGGTACAGCGGAAATTCATAAATCGTTAAGACGGAAATTTCATATACGCCAGGGGGCGATAAATATGTCTGGTTTTTCATTTCCACGAGCGCTCCGAATGATTGAGAAAGTCCTACCAGAATGTTGTCGTGTACATTTATACTATGAGACAAATGGAGTTGGATTTAGTTCATACATCACAAGAAATGTCATTTCAAACGTAAACCCTGGTTGGATATACACAAGTTGCAATCATAAAACTAAACTAATCGCAAAAAACAGTAGTTTACTTTGATGAAATATGCGTCTTTTTTAATACCCAAACGAAACCTGTTTCTAAATCCGTTTTCATTCGATCTCTGAAAGTGCTCAACGTGAATCTGAATTCGGAGCGACCTATTTTGCTATTTCCTTCATTATCTGTACATACTGCTTTCTCTCCATAAAAGACTCGATTTTGGGTTCACTTTTGTTATTTTCAGTAATTTTTGTAACAATGTCAAACTGTCAATATTGAAAAGTGGGGTTAGATAAAAGAATGTGGCATTGGTAGCTCAACAGGCGTAATACAGTCCTATTACCCAGAAAAACCGGGTTCGAATCCCGGTAATTCCAACTTAATTTTAGAATGCCATCGCGCTTCGGAACGCTCGTAAAGTCGTTGATCCTGGCTCTATATTTGTTAAATAGTCGTTACGTCATGCCAGAGGCGATTTGAAAACTTTGAACCCAGGTCAATGGGTTATGCGATCAAAAAAAAAAGTCGGAGGATTATCCAAGCTGAAAGTGTCAATGCACTGAATTCAGTTGAACTGACACTTAACTTAACTTAAACTGTCAGTTGAAGAAGCTTTTTAATACCGGCCCTTAAAAGTTGTAAAGTTGGAAATCTCAAGGTTGCATGGTCTGACTATGTGTTAAGAAACATTCTTGCAATCTGCATCTGCATCTGCATCATCATCAGGATTCATGATGACAACTTGCAATTAACCGTTGTACGAGCCCTACTTAAATTTCTCAACGACTCGTAGACCATAATATGGTTGCTTTCAACTTTTCAATTTGAAATCGCAAAGTAGCTCAAAAGTTGATAATGTGTCCGCGAGACTAAACTTTTCTAACTCCAAGGCGGGCAAATAATGAAGTTTTAATTTAATAACGTTCGGATTTATGTTCGATGCCCCGGACGCATAACAATGAAAATTTTACAAATTAAATACATTGCCGATGACAATCTGAAATTCGAGCGTATCGCAAAATGAACATTAATCACTTTTTCATTAACTTACTTTACCGATTGTCTATAGAACGTATCCACCGTATGGAACGCAACGAGTCCAAAAAACTCCCAAAACTAATACCGGGAACGGCAAAGTAAAGCTCCGAAATGGAACGGAATTAATTCATTTCAGCCGCCCGGTTCGGCGCCTCGATATTTCATGTGGATAATAGGTTTCGAAGGAAGGCCGAATTCCCGGCGCGAAATATCGACGTGCGGAATTTCTATCGCGAAACAATCTTCCTAGGTGTAAACTTTAAAACTCGTTCTGGAAACGGGGCGTACTTAAATACCGAACCCGGCGAAACTTCTTGCCATTCGATAAATCAAGAAATACTTGTGGCATGTCCAAGATTACGGGGCATATTTCCTTCGCTCACCTACGTCCCGAAGTTAAATTGCCCGAAGTCTCCCCGAAGTCTTTGGCCTGGTAAAGGAATCAACCACGGGGGACTCGGGACAAATCGGGGTTTGCTATTGAAGTTTATTCGGATGAGAAATGCTGCTAAAATATCAATTGTTCTTGGTTTAAAAGGCTACATTTGAGGAAAATCACGTATGGAGTGATGTATCGTTTGTAGGGTTGGCATCGCTACAACGATATGTTAGATAAATGGATTCATACATTTCATCCGATTTTCTTTTGGCATATATTGCCATATCAAAGAAAAATATGGATACATGTTATACAGACAACAAGTTTTATTACAAGCTACTCATTTTTTAATAACGAAAACCAAGAATTATTCAAGGAAAAAAATGTTTTTGTTGTATTCGCCTATTATAGCTGTCAATATTTGTTCGCCGGAAATTAAATTCCTTCAAATATCGTCTCGATTATTGCAGATAATAAATCATATCCGTTGTATCCAGCGAAAAATGATTGATCGCCGCTCTCCCATTAATGGAATCGCGATTTGTCTGTTTCTCCGCGACTTCAAAATACTAATAATAATCACTCACCTATTGTAGTGATGAGCGTCAGCGAATACAAAAACGACGTACTGAAACTCCATTTGTGGTTCGGGCTATATCCGATGTGAGCCGAACTACCTTCGTAATCGTTCAACACTTTAAACAACGACTCCTGGAACAACATCACTTCTTCGGCCGCTAATTTCGTCCAATTCTCTTTGTAGAGAATATTTAAGTTTTCGGTAATGTTCCACAACCGTTCGACCGTCTGCGCCCTCAGTATGCCCACGAGACTACCCTCGTCACGAGCCGGCTTCACTTTTCCCGTGACGGTATCTTCGGGACGGTAGCCGCCGCCTTCGAGAGCCATAAAAACGAAAGCGCCGAACACCGTGTATATGAGCACGAGACAACATATACCGAACGTGGCGTAAATCGAAGGGGTTTGGTTCTTATCCGGGCACGTGTAGCAACAACAGAAAAGGGATTCTCTTCGGTACTCCTGATGTTCGTAGCATATCCGTTTTTCCACCGGGCTGCCAGGCGGCGACGGTCGTTTCAGGTATGGCGAATGCGGTAGGTATCCGGAATAAAGCGGTGTCGACTGGCTTCCTCTGATCATGTTGAGCAAGGTATATATTCGTCACGAAATTTCACCCATGTTTTCGATTCTGAAAAGATTAAGAAATTCGGTGTTACTATTGTGCTGACATTAAACAAATGTGGGTAAAACTATTGACTCGGCGACACTGCAAATCGTCGTCGATTTGCTTACCGCGCATGTGCGTAGTGGCGGGAGTGAAATACATATATTGAAATTGGAAAATTTACACAACATCATTCATTCGTTGCGAAATAAGGTTATACTATTGTTTATGACGTTTCATTTACAAAGAATCCCCCATTACCCCCAATTGCTACTATCACAACCGTATATTCTTAATTTTTGCACCGACTTTGGAGATATCGAAAGGAAATTCGATACGTATATAGTGATCGGGTCGCGCTTATTATTTATCTCTTGGATTTGTTGTTAGTTGGCGAAGGTCATCTAAATCGTTGACGGAAGTGGAGAATATTGAACTTTTGTTATGTGGCCATAAGAAAAAATCGCAGTATCTGATGTGTCCTCGTGTGCAAACAAAGAATTCACAAATATTACAGAACATGTTCGGGGGAGACGGACGCCATTTCCTCGACATATCCCAGTTTTTGCCTCACCCTCGTGCCCAACAAGACAAACCTAATATTGAGCCAATACAAAGTTCTTAAACGAGATACCTTCCGAAGTTTTATGTTGTACAGCATTTTACGATCATTTTATACCACAACATTTCGGGACTCAGATTGTTCTCGTTGTGCCCCCATTCACACTCACTCAATTTACTTTGTTCCTGCATCGAAAATGCAAGCAAAAGGGGTGCAGTCTTTTTATTACATCGTTATATGTGCCGCATGGAAGTTTCTATCCGTGAGAGAATGGAACCGTTCTGAATGCTCAACGGTAACTGAACATTTACACGGTGCAAAGGCAAGTAAAGGAACCGGAGGAAATGTAGGTACTCTATTCAAACTACGAAATAAACATTTTCACGTGCCAGAAATGGAATAGAAGAGGGTCACGAATTGCACTCGGGAATGTTCGGAACAAAACGAATAATTTTACTCCAATTGCCGGTAATATAAATGAATCGTATTCAGTCGTAACGGCGAAAAAAGCCGATCGAGTTCGTTAACGACAAACGCACCTACGATTTGTTCATCGGATTCCGCAATCACTATAAACATTGTTTGTTCGGCAACCCTCGTAACATGTTAAACGTTATTATCCGGAGCATCGAATGGCGTAAATATCAAAGAGTGAAATACGCCGTGAATTCAGTGAGGCGCGACCTTATCTGTTTCGCGTTTCGCAGAGCTCTATTTGGCACATTGGCCGTTACCGTTCGATGCATGATCGATTTTTGTCGCTCGTTATTTTCGCAAACTGAGTAGGAAATCTCCAATGATTAGACAAACAACAATGAATCACAGAATCATTATTGTCCATCAAATATCGAGATAGACTAGTCTCTTTGAAATTTCAAATATTCTATTTAAAAGAGTTGCAAATCCAAAATATATACTTATGATTGGCGTAAGTTGCGACCTACGATGAGTAAGAGTTTCGTTGCACCGCAAGAGCGTAAGTTAGGCATCGAATTATTTGGTCAACAGGTGCGCAGGCTCAAAGCTCGCCCCCGCCGATATCGGCTACCTGGCTTCAGGATGTGGACTCGATGACGAGGCGACAAAAATCTTCGAGCTAGGTTATGCTTAGTGTTGCGGTGCAAACGCATTTTATAAAAAGCTCGTGCATCGTGAATTATCGACCTCACAACTATCGGTGTCACGACAAGTTTCGAACATAAAGGTAAGAAGGAAAAATCTCACCGGAAAGTGGGACAAACAACTTGGCATTTGTTGCAAAGAAAGGTTTTGCCTGCACCGAAGCCGATTAGCATGCAGGTACAAGGCATTTGCATTTGATTTATGGCTGTTTTGAGATCGTTCGTGAACTTTTATTAGAATTGTTTCAACCTGAGTTATCGATCAACTTAAAATGCTAAGAATATACATCTCGACGTCCATTGAAACGTTGAATAGAGTTTTCCGGGAATGAATCACTCAAAGTCAAACTTTGAGTGAAACTAATTGCGAGGTACTTAGTTTCATTTCGACGAATCTTCTGTGCCTAGAATTCATGAACCGACTGGACCACCTTTCCAATATATTGAACTCAAGACTGATAAATGAACTCGTATGCAAATGAAATTCACGAAATATTTGATGTTAATTACCTGACACGTCAGTATTGCAATTAATTGTGTTTTAAACGAATAACAGTATAGACTTGCGCGTATTTCAATATTCTATGTATGCATCGAATTGCGCGGAATGAATTTTCCGGATAATAGCGAAGCAGACTAATTCCACGAATCGTTCTCCAAATAGTAATGAATGCAAATTTTCGAAGTGAGTAAATTGTGTTCGAAATATTGGATAATATGAGATGCTTCCGCGTTCATTCCGGGAATTTTATTCTCGTTCGCGACTGAAATGCGGAGCTAACCGACATACAATGAGGGGTGAATTGTTGCAAACTAGTCGGCGACTCTTAACTCTTCGTAGAAGCGTGAAAAATAACCGGGGGTAACTATAGTATGAACTGGTCATAACTCCTAACTTAAATGGAGATGAAAAGTGAGTTACATAAGATATACTCGTAAAAAGTGGAAACGTTCGAGCCAATGGGACCGTAACACTGTCTTAGAAACCCTAGAACTTTTTATTGAGTTATGTCGTAGGACGTTTATGGCTCAAGATTATTTACGATAATCCTGGTCTCATGAAGAGTATGTGTTATGGAGCTCAACAATCGACTTTCGCGAATACAGCAGACTAAACACGACACAAGTTCGGTTTTATTAGGCGAAAATAACTGGATTTACGATAACATAAGACTATTGCAACACTATTCTGCTGTTATGCGCTAACGCAAAATCATTTTGAAACACTGTCCCAAGAAGGTCATTCAAAATAAACGTATTGGCCCGTCGCCACTAAGCAAATAAAGCTTTTCAGCTACTTTCATCACAGCATAATCTGTCAGTCTACTGGCTTGCGTCCTGCAGGCGTTTATCATCCGCTGTGGTTCCAGCACAGCCAAGTTCGGTGCAAAAAATTGATTCCTATGTAGCGTATGAATTCTCACCTGAAATATCTTTGGTTAATTTATTAAAACCTTTTATTCTGCGTTCTGACTTAGAGTGACAAAAATCTCCACTTTTATCGTGGTCTACTAGAATGTTTTAATGCTTCATATTCCTTACAGTCATAAAAATTGAAACGAAAGCTTTCAAGAAAACAACGGTTATAAATCGTGGAGCAACTAGATTCACGTTCCATTCGTATCGTGTGTTATGAGAAAAGCAATTTGTAACGTTTCCTCATCACAATAGCACATGTCACATGTAATTGTCTTTCTCGCAACTGTTACCAATATTAAATTTTTTCTACTCCAATAAAAGAAATTGGCATAGCATTGTATCTCCTCATAAGAAATGTTATCTATTTCGATGAATATTTTATTCATCTGATTCTGTCATTCCACTAATCATTATCCTGTGGCAGGAATTTCCAAATTTTATTTATGAACGTAGGTGGTGGTGTAATTATCCCTTTTTCTCGTGGATGCAGCTGATTTATGCGAGTCATTCAGAGGAATCGTCTGAATTTCTTCCCTTATTTTGCATTGTTTATTGGACCCATTCAAATGAAGTGCCGCATTTTACTCGATTGTATAATAAGGGGGCAGTGGCTGGAGGCCATATTTTGATGACAATTCATTATTAAGCCGGAATGTTGGCCGGAGGGGAATCTTCAGACAATAGAACTATTAAGGGAACCGTACATCGCGAATTTTCCCTTCAGCTGAACTCATTTCCCGCTGCGAATTTGCAGATCAAATAGCCAACAAAGCCTTATTAAAAATAGAAAAGAACGCGAAGCTGGAAGCCGGCCGGCTTTGTAATCAACAAGTACTGTGTTGCGTTTTGTAGACTGGAAACTAGGACGATGGGGCATGAGTGTATCAAGATGGATATTTTAATTACGTTAATTGCAACAAACTGAATGGCTGATTTATAATTATTTGTTAGGAATCTTGAGCCATAATAGGCTCCGAAGAAATTCAAATGGCATGTGTTGACTTGACACATTAACTCATTTCTTTTTTAATTGTCTCAACTTCCTTAAAACAATCATGATCTTAGCTTTCAGACTCGCCTAAGACTTTTAATAGACCTTTCAGGTGGTTAGTCATGAAAGAATTACAATGATTTGCCTTTCATGAGTTACTGGACTTGGCAACTTTTCCAATTTCCTCAGTCTTCCCCAGGGTTCTTAAGAAGTTGCGCTTTGCTGGAAAAGGACGATTTCATTGAAATCTTAAATGAAGAATATGATGATAATTTCACGATTCTTTATTTTCGTCCAAATATGTTATCATATAAAATGAAATCAATATAATTACTATCCGCCATCGATTACACTGCCATATTAATTAGATTTCTACGATATCAATAATGCCTTTATTGCTTCAATCTGTATCTTGTTCATTTCTTACTAATATTAAGTATTTACACTAGTTTATAAATTTATCAAAATAACTAGTTGGCCGGTTATCATCTCGGAAAAACGCAAAATAAGTCAACGTCGGGGTAGCTCCGTGGTAAAGCACCAACCCGTATAATTGGAGGTCCGGGGTTCGGTTCCCGGTCCCGCCGTGACTTATTTTCCGAGTATTTTCATAGTTTATAAAATTAGCAACTTTTGAGCTCCGAGTTTTAAATGTTTCGTAATATATCTCAGGTTTTAAGTAGTTTCTGACAATCAATACCATAAACGGCCTAAAACAAACTACGTCTAGTGCCTGAACTACACGACGACATGAATTTAAATGACAATGTGGAAACTTTGATGAGATATGCAAATTTGTTCGAATTATTGAAATTATTTTCAGATTGAAATAAGCTCCCGAAACCAAATCGAAAGTGAATTAAATTTTTTAACGCGTCCATCAATTTTTTTCAGATTCCACAATAATTCTCGATTCGTTCTTTATCCAATAGCGGACATCTGATTCGCAAATGTATTCAAATGAATTCAAATCGTTTTATTTACCAAAGAGAAAAGCTCTAATTCGAAACACGGAATTTCACTTCACCATCTCGATTAAGATGCTTTATACGTAGAGGTATATGAAAAGCGCTACTTTTAACATTGCATACAACTCGCATCCACTAGCAATTAATAATGATGTAAAGCTGATATGAATCATGAACGTCATCCCCTTTGTTTCGACACGTTTTGAATTAGCTTTATTTCCGATGATACCACTTTTAATCAACCGTTGATTATAACGTAGTTAAATTGTAGGATTAGTTCGAAGTTGGTTCGTGAACTTTTCGTGTGAAACTTCCGAATCGGATTGAGTTTGGCCACTGGAATGTGTCCGTACGTAAGCAACTTATTCGACGTTTCTATTGTTGGAACCAGCGTTCAGATACATATATCCTATGGTAACTTTAATCAGATTTAAGCTAGGTTAACTTCGACATAGAAGTGGGTTAGATGAACTCAATCGCTGGAATGTTTTCAACTAATTATATTGTTGAAGTGATCACTATTCATCTTATAACCCTGTTCCAAATCGTGTTGTGAACGACCACTATAGCGTCACGATTCTGCGCTGTTCGTAAAATGAAACGCAATTTATGAAGAGCGCAGAATCGTCACAGCATATGCTAACTATAATTTTCAATGAATTATTGCAACTCGTATGATGGCACCGGTCCGTTTTCCCGGTTATTGTTCATATATAATTATATAGATTTGAAGGGAAATGGTCTCATAATATGCCTCATTTAGGATTTCATGGAAACTATAAACTGAAGTAGCTTATTTAGACTCAACCATTCCATTTATCAATGCATTGTAACAACGTGATATAGTTGAATACCGAAGTCGATATAAAATTATTAGATCGAAATTGAGTTCCAAAGTAGATTTAGCGAAGATATCAGAAACAAATTTTTCACTAGATCAAAGTAATTCCAATTCATCCAATCTTCATAAATACAGACGTATTTTCCCCTGAAACTTTTACGTCTGACGATGTATATCTTCATCAGTAGCGAATTGGACCGTCAGTCACGAAACTAGTGCAACTAACGCAACCTGAAAACAAGTGAAGCAGCGAAAAGTTGAGGAATACTCGAGCCGGCAGAAATATGTTAAGTTTCTTAAGGCGTCAGAGAAAATTGCAGACGCTTTTCTTGCCCAATAAAAAGACTGGACTGGATCTTGGAAGTTTGACGAAGTTCGAGGCAGCATGTGTCGCGTCGGTTGGACACGAAACTTTTCGCACATCACAGGAAAATTCGGTAAATTACTTTCGGCATCCGCGTTTTGCCAGACGTAAAAACAAAACAAGCCTCGCCCGAGGATCCCTGAGACTATAAATTAATTTCGTAGCTAATAATTTCATGCGCCATTCATTCTCCAATTACTTTAATCCAGAAAATTGGCGCCAGTTCGTCATTCGAGCAACTCTATCCCTATTTTCATTTTATTCCTGTTACGCGCGAGTGCAAAAAGTCGAGTTCTGAATTCGGTTTGTGTAGCTCCGTTAATTAATAGAACAATTCCTAAGTTATCAGAACTTGAGAGTTGGATGAAACGGTACATAATAAATAACTTCCTCACGTTTAAAGTTGGGGTTGGGGTTGGCTAAATGAAATGGTGAAAGTACTTCAGCTTATAGAATCCCAATGAGTTAATTTCATGTAAATGCCAAAATTAAAATTCCATTTGAAATTATTTGTTTCAAGTCAGCTTTTCTTTCAAGTTGAAGTCAAATGGGAAATCCAACAATATCTCTAAAAATTTATTTATATCCGACCGTCTACAAATTCTATGTTTAATTTGATTATGAAGCGCATGTGGGAACCTCCGCTACCGTACGGCAGATGGCGCGCACGAGTAACGCTCTCGTTTATCAGCTGTCCGTTGTAGCTTATAACGGTCACCAGCTCCATTCCATCCAGGAGCCTCTTTCCACCCGCGTATATGGCAGGAGACACGGACATCAGCCTTACTGATGAGTCCTATGTGATGAGTGAACCATGTGATCCGACAAAACCGCGGATCCATGGTTCTTGGAAGCGCATGTCACTTGCATCACTTGTAGACCATAGATTTGTAATAGAGAATACAAGTGTGAGTCTTCTTGTCATTAAAGTTCCTCATTATCAAACGCATGTTAAGATGAGTGAAATGCCTTCATTTTCTGTTAGGAAAGATCGAAATAAGATTCTGGAAGAGAACCCTCGCCCTCTCTTCTCAAAGTTTCAAAAGTAGAACACGATCAAAATGTTGAGCACTTTGTTTACATCAAAAATAATGAATGGTATATACATATATATGTTCATTCCGTAATTAGCTACGCTGGCAGGTAATGATTAGCATTTGCAAAGTTTTGATTTTTCATGTGTTCATAACATATCAGTTCGGCGAAATATGGGATACTTCCGCATGACGAAATACGTTCGGGCGTACATCATTTTGCGGGCACGTCACCTATTCTAGGGCGCAGTGATAAATGTTCATGCCCTGCAGTTGTTACACGCTATAGCGGTGAAATATACATCCACGAAACGGATGTGTAACAGAACAGCTACGAATCCGGCTTTTATTACCGGGAAACGCTATCTTCCTTCGACAGAATGATCTTTTCATCGGAAATTCAGAAGTCATTTCCACTTTTCTATAATTTCCATTTTGCAGGTAGGTATCTCGGATAACCATATTCTAAAAAGGGGAGAAAAACGGGGGGATCTACTTCGCATTTCGGATCGGGCACACCGTACGTGATATTTCCGTTAATGGAACGAATCCGGGATCAAAAAGAAAAGAACCGACTAACTTCCTGGTGGAGCTTTACGTCGCTGGAATAGCGGCAGTTGCCAACTTATCAACAGAAAGGATTGATTGCTTTTCTGTCGGACTGTTTCCTTGTCCGACTTTTCATCCTAGTTCTACAAGTAGCCCATAGTTGTAGGTGTCAGGAAAGTCGTAGTTACATTTAATTAATCGTGGAAACGCAACGACACAAAAGCTCCACGTTTCAGGTCTGATTGGCCAATTTTTCTTGCACACTCTCGTTTGGCAAATGCTTGAAAGATTGATCTCTATCAAATTTGAAACTGAAATGAGATTTGACTAAGCTTCGGGAATTCCCTGTCCAAGTTTGCGATACAAAAAAGAGTGGGTGAAATTTCGTCGCGTGGATTTTCGTAAGAATTGATTGAAAACTTTGGGGAGACATTCGGAAAAAACTTCTTAAGTGAAAAGTTTGCCGCTATTCAATGGAGAATTGCGGCGGCATTAGCCTGCCAAGTTGTTCTGCCATAACGGATTCTATTGTCTATTTTAAACATGTATTTATCGAAGATATATTGACTGACCCCAGATACAAAAAAAGTGTTGGAATTCGTCCGTGACACTTCCAAAGGATTGTAGATCAATTGTGGTTAACGATAGTTTATTTTTGTTTAAGTTACAAAAAATTTGGTTCACAAAAAGGTACCCGTCGAGTCGAAGTTAAAATTAAAATCTATATTTCAAATGATGTTCAGTAAACAAAAACATTTTTATAAATTTCAAGTGTAAGTAATAACAATGTTAGTAGAGTTCAGCAACAACAAAATTGGCTGTAAATGACAAAACAAAAATTTCAATTTAGAGCATGTGCGACTACAATTTTTCATTTCAAATTTAAATACTTTATTTAACCGAAAATTATACCTTTTTGCTTCTTCGAATGCGCTTGTTTTGAAAAGCAAAAACTCAACAGATTTTGATGGACAATATTTAGTTAATAATTCGCAGATACAAAATTGGAGCACGTTTCGTCGCTTCACTTTTGAGGTTAAAGAAAACTAGCATATAGTTCCTAATTTGTTACCAACTCCACACACATTATAATCTAGTAATTTCACGCCTACCAACTTAGTTTCTTTTTATTTTGACAGGTCCTATCAATTAACCTAATGTCTCCTCTACACTACTCGCGGAGTTCCTCGGCGAAGTACTTGGCAAAGTCCGAAGTGCGACACTCCACACTCGTTCAACTTCGCGATGAGCTCATTCGCTCTACGGTCTCGATAGCGTGCACTTTGAGTTGGTAGCAAAAACCGACAACAAATGGAAGTCGCCCGAGGCCAGACGAGGTAAGCCGAAGTGCCTCTCTGCACTATCGTATTCGTGTAACACCGTTCAACTTCGCGAGTAGTTTAAAGTAGACATAACATTTGATTTAATCTCAACAAAGAGTAATCCAGTCGCTCTCAACATCGGAACGAGATTTTAATGTCTCCTCTACACTACTCGCGAAGTTCCTCGGTGAAGTACTTGGCAACTACACACTCGTTCAACTTCGCCATGAGCTCATTCGCTCCACTGTCTCGATGGGGTGCACACGTTTGTAGCAAGAAGTAGCTGCCGTAGCAATATGCACGCTCGCGTATTATAACTAGGTGCATATTTCTACAGTAGCCTCTGTATGTTGCAAAAAGCGATTTTTTTCTTTAATTCTTCAACGGTGACACTGCCTTCAAAGATATATTGCTCATAATCACACGCTGGCACACACGACGTCTGAATAAGAACTGAAGTCGGCCGAGTAGTGTGGAGAGGTACTTCGTGAGTGCACTTCGTGCAACTTCGGGCACTTTGACTCGGTCGCAAAAACCGACAACAAATGGTAGTCACCCGAGGCGAGGTAAAGTTTGACGAGGTAAGCCGAAATGCTTCTCTACACTATCGCATTCGTCTAACATCGTTTAACTTCGCGAGTAGTGTAGAGGAGACATAAGATATAAAATATGAAAAAATCAATAATATGTTCCAAGTATTACAAATACCGGCGGTACGCGGAAATGAAGACCGTTTACACGGGACGATCGTTCCAGGAATTCTGTTTAGATTGCAGTTTTCTGTACATGAGCCGCTCATGTACGCCTAGAATTCCTGGCCTCCGCCGGACGTTTCTCACTTCGATCGACAAGGTTAATGAATTTTCCCAAGGTGAAACGAGATTCTTGTGTGACAATATCGTTGAGAAGTCACATTCAGTGCTTGAATATTCTCCAGTTAAACTTTGATTGTTTATTCTGTAGGTGTATGAGAAGTCCCGAATAAAAATAAAATTCCCGTATAACCCTACAATTCACGTAACCAGTTCCGAATATAAAATGAAATGAGAACAGGTCATTTGGGAAGCGTTGCTGAGACAGCGGACATTCATTTCCTTTTAACACTCCTTTTTGTTCATCATATGAAATCACGTTATACATTATGCCATGGTGCATATTAGTACGAACTCAAAATACTCCAATTCAACTTGTGTAATCCACAAGTAAGCAAACAGTTCAACTGTACGTTAACGAGTAGCCATTGAGAAGTTTGACATGCTGAATCAGTGAAAGACGTTTGTGGGGTCTGAAGTCTTCTGCGTGGCGTAACGACGGTTAATTAATCAAACTTGCGGTAAGCGAAAGGTGAAGTTGCTATAGTGTTCGCGGACCGATATTTCGTTTATCGACCAACAAACCGGGCGGGTTACTACATGAATGTGTTGTTTGATATTTTGACAGGATCTACGCTGCGGTTCGCTTGTCAAGTTCCCGGCCCCGGGCGGAATTAACAGTTTATTGCGTTAAAGGGGACGACACGCAAACAACAGCAAAGAGGCACCATGAACGATAGGACGAACTATAATTGAAATGTCTCTATCTGTATTCGGGAAAACTCGTAAATAACAACTACGAATTTTTCCCACGACGATGCAATTTGTCACTTTTTTGTCGGCGGCTGACAAATGCGACCTAATTGTGGAGTCGCTTCAATTTCACGGTTTCCGCCATGCGAGATATAAACGTCCTAAATAAAACCATTAAGATGTTCCTGCTGTCGCTGCAGGAAGAATGAGGTGCAATTCCGTCGACGTTCCTCCGGCGTCGCATTTCGTCGCGTCCCTCAAACGAAAATAACTACCTTCTCCGTAGGAGATTCTGAATTGAAAGAGAATTGCTTCGCCGTTCGTATCTGGCCAGTTTTTTGGCCAAGATATATGAGAATGTTTAATCTACAATTGTATCTTCCACGCTTTTGCCACTTGTTACGGATGGGGGGTGGTAATGGAACAAATGCTTGTATTGCGTGCGCGTGGCTGAGGACAATTAATCTCCTAAGTGACAATAATTCATCTCTGTCGAGATGGGAGCGCGTTATGGATTTTTACTTTCGTAAACCCTGTGCTACTCGCTGAAGGGATTCAAATTGGACAATTGATTTTTTTCTGATGTTCCATCGTCATGCTCATGAAATGCTGTGCCTGATTGAATTGTCGAATGATATCCTTCACTCGCGCCGCTACGCACATGCGCAGCAAGCACGTGTCGGTGACTCCCATGTTTTAGAGATCGGATCGTGCCGAACATTCAGCAGAAAACCGATTGTACAGAAATAAAATCCGAGCGAGTCTGCGGTTCACCGTGAATCAATTCCTGAAACTCCGTTCTGCATTCGGTTACTGAACAGTCGAAAACCCGACAACGTATAATGCATCGGTCCTGCAACCAGCAGTCATAAATTTCATACAACGTCGATTCCAGATTACCATAGGACGGTATAAATTCAACGGGGGCTATTAAGGTATTTGCATAGAATTGTCTCAGAGAGAAGTGAACTAGGACCCAGCATCCCCGGATCGAAGGCGGACGACCTTATGCACTCCATTCTGGTTCAAAAGCGGTTTCGAGCACTTGCCTTTCACAAAGGTCCCCTAATTAAATTAAATTTTTTGCCCGCTCGCTTCGGCTATGATTTCCTTCAAATATCGAGATCGCGCTATAAATTAAGGTTCGCTATGTTCCAGTCGAGAGTGTGTGGAGAGCTGAAACCGATCGAACAAGTGGTTCGTGATCTGGCGAAGATGCCTCTTACGCCATCCATCTCTCAGCATAATATCCACATCAGATTGCGGGTAAGTGAAAATTACGCGATAAACCGAGACGTTGCATTTAACTTAATACCCCTTCACTGTTCCACGTCTTTTGCACCGATTAATAAATCACCTTGGGGGGTAATAAAATTGAATCGTTTTACCCTATTTCATTCTAATCCTCACCGCTTGAAACGCGCTTCGATTTGTACTCGTTCATTCCGGAATTTATGTTCGGTTTGTTTGTCGAAGCGCACAGCGACACTCCTCTATTTTCCGAAACAAAGCTTCCTTCACGAACAATGAATTGTAATTTCGATAGGTGTACGCCAGGATGAAAGGCACGTACACCGATAGTGGATCTAAAGAAAGCTCCTCATAATGCGGAATATGTTTTCTAAGCGCCGCTCAATGAATTTATATACAAGGGGTGTCTTGTTTATACGGCTATCATAACGTGAAACTGAACTATCTTATTGGATTACGCGAGAAATTCCGGTAATCCTGGCAGTAAATTCTCATCAGCCAGCGTGGAGAATTTAGAAATTTCAATTATTGTTTTGGGCATTCTTCGTCGCCGACAATTCCCTTTTATAAGGCAGAGAAAGTTAAAGCGAGAGGCTGGAGATATTATTGAATATCTTGAATTAAATTGCGTTGTTTTGTTCATGGGGTACTCTATTCGATTAAGATGTCTTTAGTCCCACAAGTGATGCGTACGATGCTCTACAATCGTATTTGTATATTGGTGAAGTCTTACTTTGTTATGCGCTATTCCGCTATTCGCTATGTGCTACTTTCTATTTCGTTACCTGCTATTCTCGGAATTTATGGCAGTTTACTCCTTACGAAATAATATGTGAGGCGTCCGGTATGAAGAAAGCGATCGTTAGGCGTTACAGTAGGGTGGGTATTCATTTGAGCACCAACTCGCATGAGGCAAGCCGTGCGTGAGAGGTGAGAAAGGGGTACTGCGACCGTGCGTGTCTTTCTTCTAGACAATGAAAGGTTTCCAAAAAATTGTGGTTAATTCAAAAAAGTTCCTGGAAAGCTCCACCTTATATTTAATTACAAATTGCTTAGAAAATATCAATTTGGGGTAATCAAATGCTTCAGTGCAACTTTCAGTGCTCAATTTTCAATATTAACCTTTCAAAAGATGACACTAACAAAAGGATTCCTGACGAAATCCCTTCCGCGAATATCATGGCTGTTACATCATTCAGAACACTGGCAAATATCACATTGTAATATAAAACCGGTTCCAGCTAGTCGTTAATTCACAAAAGGAAAGCTGGTGATTCGTAAAAAGCCTGATAATACCGTAGTTTCAACTGAAATGCATATTCTAAAATCGCTTCGTGTAAAGCGCTCTCACGTTCCAACCGGCGTTGATCGGAAGAGCTTTAATGTCGTCATATAGCGCGCCAATAGATTATCGGTTCTTTTCTCTACCGCCCATCATAGACGAATCACAAAGGGAAACGGAACCGCACTGTCATGCCCGAATATTCATTGTTGGTATTCATGTATCTACTGGATACGAAATTAATGCGATAATGATTATTTCAACTGGAACTTGACGATTTCTCATGTGCCGTACAACAAACCGAGCAACGAACACGTTCTAATTATCGCCATCAGAAAACCGTTGACGTGGATAAGGACTAGCGTCGGAGACAATACCGATCCATGAGGAACACCGGCGTCTCTTCTATTTTAAAAATTTTAATATTCATGGAGACTTCAGGTAGTCAAATGCAAAATATAGGAAAATCGTGCTTGAATATCATGCAAATAAATCCTCAAAGAAAGAGACAATGCCAATCCCTGAGGAACACCGGAGTCTCTTCTATTTTAAAAAACTTTAATGTTCATGGAGAATTCAGATACTCAAACGCAAATATAGGAAAATCGTGTTTGAATATCATGCAAATAAATCCTCAAAGAAAGAGACAATACCGATCCCTGAGGAACACCGGAGTCTCTTCTATTTTAAAAAACTTTAATATTCATGGACAATTCAGGTAGTCAAACGCAAATATAGGAAAATCGTGTTTGAATATCATGCAAATAAATCCTCAAAGAAAGAGACAATACCGATCCCTGAGGAACACCGGAGTCTCTTCTATTTTAAAAAACTTTAATGTTCATGGACAATTCAGGTAGTCAAACGCAAATATAGGAAAATCGTGTTTGAATATCATGCAAATAAATCCTCAAAGAAAGAGACAATACCGATCCCTGAGGAACACCGGAGTCTCTTCTATTCTGAAAAATTTTAATGTTCATGGAGAGTTCAAGTAGTCAAACGCAAATAGAGGAAAATCGTGTTTGAATATCATGCAAATAAATCCTCAAAGAATATTGTAGAGAAATTCGAGAAGTTCAAATGACGATATGCACTCCATCGACTTCTTCGACCAGAAAAACGCATTCATTGGATAAGGACTAGCGTCGGACACAAAACTGATCCCTGAGGAACACCGGCGTCTCTTCTATTTTAAAAAATTGTAATGTTCATGGAGAGTTCGGGTAGTCAAACGCAAATATAGGAAAATCGTGTTTGAATATCATGTAAATAATTCCTCAAAGAATGTTTCGAGAAGTTCAAACGACGATATGCATTCCATCGACTTCTTCAATGAGAAAAACGCATTCATCTGAGCCAAGCAAAGTCCTGTGACCAAACGAAAAAGATTATTCATCAGATAAATATCTCGACGCATCATTCTATTCTGCGTCTATTTCCGCCCTTCTCAAATCCTGAAGGAGACAAGGAAAAAGTGATTCCATTTTATCGACACTTTCTCGAGGAAACGGTTGAATATATGCAAAATGGTATTGAAGCTTTGACAAAGAAGAAAAAGGTGGAGATCGGTATTCGGACAATCTATTGTTATCTATCCGAAATATCGAATAAGTTAAATATGTTATTCTTGCGACCTAAAAGCGCAGCCTTCATGGTGAAAGGCAATTAAGAAAACTGATGAAGTGGAATAAGTTTTCTGAACGCTGAGAGAAAAAAATTCTGTTTAATTGATGGGTAAAAGTTATAATGGCTAATATCTCCGGAGAGGAAGGTTCGAATGATAATACTTGGAGAGCTTCGAAGCAATTAAATATTACAGAACTCCTTCGTGATACGATCGAGATTCTATTCAAGAGAGTAAAAAATTTATAATTTTTTGCTTAACGATGCAAAATGTGAATGTAAAACCTGATACCTGTTCGATTATGGAAATTAATAGCCCAAGCGCCATTCCAAAAATGAACCAAAATGGTGTGCATGTTTACCGCACACAATGAATGAATAGATCAATCGAAAGCAATTATGAATATTTTGCTGCATACCCTACCGAATTAATCGAATGCGTAATGTGTTCATACAACGGAAAATGAACCTAATTACAAATTATGTATAGGTTCTTCAATAATGAAGATATGAATGGACGAGGTACATATTTCACGATTAGTTCGAACCCGTTTCATAGATAATGTATAAATGAATTGACGTGCGACCAAAAAGTAGTGAGTTGTGGTATCGTGGCGTCGAATATCACCAAACTGCAATGAATAATATTTAAAAATTGAACAATAATTTTGAATACTAGCGAAACTTTCGAATCGATATTTATGCTATAATTAAAACGCATACATCTACATGTATGACGATCATAAAGCAGAGAAAACACTATTAGGAATATCGGAAATCTCGTGTTTTGAGAATTTAGTTTCATCAATTTCTATTGTTTCGACGTGAAAACGTCGTATAAATCGTTGAAACTGACTGCGCGCGCGAAAAAACCTGACTCATACCATAACGTTCCCTACGGTGGACATTCACTTTAGTACCAATGCGCATGAGGCGAATCGAGAAAGCGTTTGTTCGCGGTATACGCCCCACCCCCCGGTAGGTCCGTTAGTGAGGCAACAGAATATTGTTATAACACGATACAATAAAACGTGTCCCTAAGAACATGACGTCGAATATTCAAAATTATCGCGCTTTCGATTTCGTAGACCTCAATCAGTAATGGAACTGTCACCGAACGAACAATAGGTTGAATTACCACCTCTGATTGGAGTTAAATTATTGGAAGAACGGTATATCATGTGATCCAATTATAGCACCGAAAGACTGCCGCCGTAACTCACCAAGTGTCCGACTTCAAGGGTCCAAAGCGGGTGATATATCTGCGGTTAGGAGGGCACATATATCAAATTTGCGAAAGAGGTTCATTACGTCTGAATATTTCGCGATCTCTTTTTTCATTCCGAATGTGAATTCTTGCGTTTTCATTTTCCGTTTGCATTCACTTAGAACGAACTATTGTGCCGAGTTGCTGAAGCATGAATATGTCTGAGTGCCAAGAAGCAAATTCGCACTGTCATTACTTTTTAGTATCGCGAATCGTTTGTTTGAACTGAGGCGCTCTTCATAATCAACTTAATCAAACATATAAATACATAAAATATTGTATTAATCCTTCAAACGTAACTTTAATCCAGATCGCGCCTCGAGGGGTTTCTTTTTCAATTTTATCTTCTCCACTGTCTTCGTAAATGAAACTTAATTATCTCTTCTAAACTAGTAAAACTTCCTTGATTCAAAGCCAATCGCCTGTGTTTTACGATATACGTTAAAGTGGGCAGATTTTCATTAAGCCGGATGCAACCTTATTTCAAACTTCTATATAACCAACAGAGATGGAAAGGCGACTACTGGATTCAAGCACGGATCCCAAGTGCTGTTTTTGTACCAACAAATTGCACTTTGAATAACAAATTTATTCATGGGCAATTGATTGAGTGGGTAAACTAGCCTACAGACTTACTGCAATCTCCTTCGAGAATCGAAGCTTCAATGTAGTAGCTACAATTTCTATTTGAAATGTTAATGTGGGTAATCTCGAATGGAATAGATGAAATATTCAAATTATTTGGTGGAAAAACTGGTATAACAAAGTCCTCAAAAGCCCAAAGAAATGAATCTTGTAATTTCAACTTTCGGAAAAAACTTAATAAATGGATTAATTATTCACCACATAATTCGACAACCTATACATTAGTCACTAGTCTTCTGGTAGTTTTTTAATGCTCAAGTTCTGCTCATATAAGATTTCGATTGTTTTAATCAATTTGAATATACGAAAAAGTTTTTACTTACCAGTTGCAGTGGCAGAACCGAAAAGTTATTCAGTTGGATGTCCAAGCTCTAATAAAAATAAAGAGCGTTCAATACACGATCAATATAACCGCAATTTCAAAATAAACCAAATCGATATACGCAAATTTTTCTTAAATAACTTATGACCGTTTGCAACGCAACATTAAGCGTGACTTTTGTATCGATTGAAACATAACTCGATGATTTTGACGCATAGGAAGTCTTTCACCAACACTACTGGCGCTCGAATAGAGCTTATTGTTTGTATAGTCGAAATATCGCAATGCAAAAACTGGTTTTAACTGTCAGGTAGTGACTTCTGGTGAATCGAAATCGTACCCTGAAGTTAGGTAACCAAAATTGGGGGCGTAACTGCTGCTGATGTTCGCTAAGCTAAGTTTGAAAAGTTTATGGCCAAACTGAACACGTTCCCAAAAGCATATCGTTGACGATCGAAGAGCAAGGGAATAGCGCCACTATAAGGGTTTGTTTTATTCAACATTATATTTCATAAAATATAATATTTATGACTTTATTTAAAAGTATCAAAGGCAAAAACATGTTTGAAATAAACATTATGAATAAATTATTTTGTTCCTTTAATTGAAATAAAACTACTGGAAACTCGGTAAAGCACGCTTTTGCTGGATGACATTTAATTAAAATTCGAAAACTTCTATACATAGATGACTTGCCCGTAGAATTTCTCTCTTCCTCGGGGACCGAATCGCAAACAAACATTCGCTGATATTCGAACGAAATTCAATTTGGTTCTCAGTAATTTCAATGTTCATATTTTATCCTAGTTAGAACTTAAATCTATATTTGTATGCTCTTTTACCGCGGGACATTTCCCTTTAGGTATCGAATCCGAATTCATGTTTCGTCTGAGACGACCGTTTTTTCTTGGCCAATCAGTCCAATTATCGTTCAAAGGATATTTTGACTGTAGTTAACATAACAACCCACTTACCTCGAAACGAATTCCCCCCTTTCGTTCACACTTCCACCTCGAGTATTTAAAATGTAACAAACCTTATTTATTTCTTGACGTTTTCTTTGAGGCTATTATCGAAAATACTCTTTTCTACCCGTCCGTGCGTTTGGTTATGAGCTTGATGTTTAATTAGATGGATTTAACAAAGATTCGGGGAATATAACGAACTTCAAAGTGGACACCGACGGTCGGTTTCGTGAGTTGAGCGGCTTTGGTACGTTTCCGGTTTCGGCGAATGACGACTTAAAAATTAAATCTTGTCGGACTGGTCTCAGTGTTATAATTGATAACACTGTTAATAGGGAAGGGGTTCTCAGTGTACAGCAGGGATGAATAAGCCTTAAGCCGATTTCGACTAACTAATGGGCAAAAAACTGAATTAGCTTATAGCGGCGCGGCGATTCCATTGTAATCTCTTATTTTGTAATGTGTTTTTGTTTATTTACTCTTCTACTACGCTACTCACGAAGTTGAACGATGTTACACGAATACGACAGAGTCGAGGGGGACTTCGGCTTACCTCGTCTGGCCTCGGGCCACTTCCATTTGTTGTCGGTTTTTGCGACCGAGTCAAAGTGCACGCTATCGAATGAGCTCATCACGAAGTTGAATAAGTATGTAGTGTCGGACTTCTGTTTCGAACTCGAGGTGGCAGCGCTTAACATTGGTTATATCTCCTCTACACTACTAGCGAAGTTCTTCGGCGAAGTACTTGGCACAGTCCGAAGTGCGACACTACACACTAGTTTGTAATGGACGGTCAAGTAGCAATGTGCACGCTCGCTTTTTCTTTAATTCCTCAACGGTGACATTGCCTTCAAAGATATCACGGATACGCACCAAAGCATCATTGATTGTTTTTCTTGTCCTTATGACATTTGTCATTGGGGTCCCAAATAATTGTCTCTGTTTGCAGTGACCACGATATATTGCTCACAATCACACGCTGGCACACACGGTGTCTGAATAAGAACTGAAGTCGGCCGATTAGTGTAGAGAGGTAGTTCGGGCAAAGAATATTTACCTACGGATAAAGAAGCGACACTCTCGCCTTTTCGTGAAGCAAAAGGCGAGCAGTGTCACCGAACCTGCGCATTGGATCGAGCAACACAGATATGGACTAGCTGTTGCAGCAGGGAATAAATACTTATTGAAACGATATATTATTAACTGAAATAAAACGCTCCAGTTCAAGTTAGGAATCGTGTAGCTTTCAATGACTTTATTAAAGTTATTGTTTTTTTAAATTTAACCCCATTACGAAATTTCAGATTCATTTCAAAAACTAGTTCTCCCAGGTCCTAAATCCGGCACTGTCTATTCGACAAAATGATTATTTCAAATCGGCGGCGTCGCTCATTGGTCCGATATTAGCTGCCGAACCTGCGCACTATGAAACGTGAACGAGAAATTTGTTCGAAGTGTCGCTTCTTTATCCGTAGGTAAATATTCTTTGGTTCGTGAATGCACTTCGCGCAACTTCGGGCACTTTGACTCGGTTGCGAAAACCGACAACAAATGAAAGTCGCCCGAGGCCAGACGAGGTAAGCCGAAGTGCCTCTCTACACTATCGTATTCGTATAACATCGTTCAACTTCGCGAGTAGTGTAGAGGAGATTATGCTTTGGGGTGGAAGAGATGAAGTGTCCAAATTCGACTATATTGTAGCGGAACACCTCACGGGGTCAACTTCTTTTTCGTTGTCAGCTGTTGAAAGTCTGTTGGGCGGTTGCCCTATCCGTAAGATCATTCTATAAATCGTCGATAAATAGCAGAAATCTGGAAGTCAATTATTCTTTTTTGGCCTACATTCATCTTGCAGACACTGTCCGTTTGTCGGTCCGTTTATTATTCCGAGCACAGAATTTCTCATCGCAACTGGAAGTCCAAGTATTTCCTCACACAGAATTCCGAAAACAAATAAAAAGCGTCAATTTCCCAACTGCTTTTCCAGATATAAAAAAAAGTTCCTCACTTTTTCCCATTCTGCGACAATGAAATATTGATCAACGCCATCTGCTCGTTACAGTAGTTTCCAGTTGACCAGTTCTGTATCGTCTACAACAAACCGGCATTTTCGAAGTGCAACGTTTCATTCAACATTCCGGAAACTCAATTATTTGTTGGGTACTTCATACATGTTCCGCGCTAACAGCTTTACGGCGTAAATATCGCAACGGTGATTAGAGCGAATTTCACCGCTTTGCCAGCGTGGAAAAGTTCGTTAAAGCTCTTAAGTTTCTTAGTCGTTTCGCAATTCTCCGCCGGTTTCCGGCACGTTGTATCACATACAATTCCCATCCCACGCGTTGCATGAAATAACTTCATTATCGAAGCCGCGGAGTGGTTGAAGTTTTGTCACCTAATAACAACAGTCTGATGATGATCAAGAACAGCCTGACGCGAGCAGATAAAACGAATTGGCAGGTCGCATCGTTCTGCTGGTTGGATGTATTCGAGGGAACTTTCTGTGAATTCGAACACCTTTCACTTAAAATATCATTTTGATTTCAGACACTTCAGATTGAATTTGCCGGCAACCTGGACCTGACAAGATACGAATAAATTCGAATGACATTTAATTTCATATCCGATCGTTTTTCCATATCCGTATTGGGGGGACACGTGTCCCTACCAATAGTTAGAAATGGATTGGATGAATGTCATTCATCCAAAAATATTGTAGTCACTAATACAATTCCAAGTAATTCAACTCGTGGACGTTATTTTGTCACCTCTATGTCGGTTATGAGTCAACCCTCCCCCTTGGCAGATCCTATAATTCAGGGAAAATTCAATTTTCCTAGGCGAAAAAGTCGTCGTTCAATCACCGTGCCAAAAATGAGGGCGAAAGGTTGAGCGCTGGCACTTGAAAGGGGCACATAAAGTTAAAATGATGGCCGATAAATTCCATCAACGCCAATATTATCAAGTAGGCCAGTCGTCAAGACGTCTTTCTTGAATCCATTAGATTTTATTGAGGTTGACGTTCCTTAAGCGGCGCACCGACGGAGAAGTTTTTCAGGGAAAAAAAATTCGAAGCGCGTGTTAGGAAATTAGGAGACATTTTTTTTGAATACCGCATGCTACAAATCAACGATGACGAAATATCAAGCGATATATGGAATATGTTCACAATAACTTGACTCAACAATAAGCACAGATGGCGCATAGTTCCCGTCATACGTCTGCACGTTATTGCTAGTTTTCTACGATATGCCAAATTGGGCAGATGACAGTTTGCTGATTGTCAACGTCAGGACTCTCCTTTAGGTGGAATTGTATCTTTGATAGACATTAAATGGAATGCCGTTCCGGAGACTATTAATACAGAATAATAGTCCTTACAGGCGCCTTTACTCTCTCCCTTGATATTCGAGGGTTTATGAAATGAGGCGCTTCATAAAATTCCCCTTTCAAACATTTCTTTTGTCGTCTTACTTTTGGATACCCAAAAAATATATCTAATACTTTTCAATGTCGAAGGATAAATTTCCCAGTCATTAATTATTCCATTCATATTTGTATGCGCTTTACAAGCTTTCAATTTCTGCGGCACTTTTCAGGTGTGGAAGGTTCATACAAGTATCCTAAACAGCAATGGTTTAGGTTATCGAGCAAATCGTTGATATAGATTACAAATAGCAATGAACCAAGAACAGATCCGTGAGGTATACCACAGTTTATTGTGAATGTTGTGCTTGAGCTCTTACCGAGATGCACCATCCGTTTACGGTCAGCTAAGTAAGATGTTAATAAGGAGAGTGTGGTTCCTCTCACTTTTGGATCCATCCTGTAGAGTGATCGGGTCGCCGGTTATTACCACTTTGTAATCAAACTCATTATGGATATAAGATAGCTTTATTGAGCACAATTATAACCATCAATCAATATCAAGCCTCCTATTCATTCATCGTGTTTATTTAAACTCAGATTTGTAATCAGGAAAATGCTCCTCATTTTGCGCCTTTCGCTCGCAGGCTCCGAGAGCGCCGGACTTATTAAAATTCCCCCTTAACCGAGAAACTGTAGAACTGAATGAACAAAGAACGTGAGCGACCTATTAATCATTTCCGGACTATTCGGAATAGCAAAACACTATCTGGAAGCGAGAAGACGCTTTGTAGACGGCGCTGTCTTAATGAGCCTTCTAAACAGGCCGTGCAAACATATTTTATTACCGCGGCCGCTCCGAAATCTGCACTGCAGTCGTATGGAAGCCGAGAAGATCAGAATTCCACAGTTTCTAAGTCTGAATAATGCAACAACGATACTTTTTCTCCGACGGTACCATTCCACTCTTAATTATTCGACCTGAATTCGAAAACCGTTGAGAGAACCAACCACAGATTCTTCCCTTACATCCATTGATCCGTATTCAATAATCCCTTTCGAATCCTCCGAAATATGATCGTTGAAATAAATCCAAAGATTTATCTTGGATTAAGCTGGAAATCAGGGGGAGCTTCCCCCTTTTCGACATATCTGGATGAATGGCGGCTTTATTTTGCCTCATATTCTCGCTATTTGGGCCGAACTCTCGTGTTTGATGAATAGTAAACGAAAGGCCTTTGCATCACTGCTTATTTATAAAGCGATGTTGCGTGGTTATCACAATGAAAGCCCCGGGGAGATCGTTGATTAATTTTCGATAACCGTAGATCCGAAACATTTCCTTTAGAAAAAACACTTTTCAGTTTGAAAGATAAGCTTCAACATGTATGACTAAGGCAATGAACCTAAGAGGAGTTCAACGGTGACCTTGAATTTGACCCTGCGCTGACCTTGAAGGTCAAATCACACTCCATTCTACTTTTTCAAACAAGAACCAATGTTTTTGACTAAGTGAATCAAAAAATCGGAAAAAGACCTTGAAGTAACTTGCAAATCTGTTCTCGGGAGGTCAGATTACGATTGATAAATTCGCTTCCTTAATACGAAGGCAGACGATGATAAACACGTTACGGAAACTTCCAACAACAGAACACGTTACGGAGAATGTTTACAAATTGTGGGTCGGCTTGTGGAATGTCTTTTATTTGTGTCGGATTAAAATCAATATGGAGACGACCGCAGAGCCGTGGAACCCTGCCAGCCTTACGTTCATCGTTGTCCCATCTCATATCCGAAGCTTGGCTGTATGTTTCCGACCGATTCCTAAATACTTTGCACTCAGCCCCCGGCGGGGATTCACCGGATGCCCGGAATTATCCCGACTTGAATGACTTTCATTAGGGACACGGATTATAGCTGTGGCCGTTCCACTGGCCCCAAATCGTCCTTGAGTAGCTTATTACTGTTGTCTTCCGAGTGTATATCACGAATGAAAGAATTTTCTCTCCAAGCTTCAGTTTTCGATTCGATAATCCGTTTCAATTTGTCATTCTGTCTGCAAGCCGACTGTTCTCGATGTGAACAATGATGCACTCTTTTAGTTTTAGTGTTTAGTTTTTTTACTATCAAATTTTATGTAGTCAAAAAAGATTGATCGATAACATTCAAAGGAATTAGGATTCAACGTTAGTTCTCAAACAAGAATCGACTCTATATGAGTTCCCAGAAGGATTGCGATCCCCTCTCCTTCCCACTCAGTCGAGCGCATGCGCAGACTCGGCTTAAGGGCATTGACTCACCGCACCCGGATTAATCTGACATTCAAGGTCAAAATACCAATTATACTAATTAGGGCCTCTGGCCGGTCGAAAATGACCTCCACCGAGCAAGGTCGAAAAAAAAACCAGTTCCGGGTCATTGACATACCAATTATGCTAATTACAACCATTGGCTAATTCAAACTGCCCGTCGCTCGGAAATGTCAAAGTGAGGCATAATGCTCATCATTATACTACTGAACTCCTCCCGACCTTGAGCGACGCACTACACTACCTTATATTTTTGATATCTGTACCGACTTTTGAGATGTCAAAAGAAAAGTTGATGCGTATATAGTGATCGGGACGCGTTAGGTGTTGTTTCGGTTGCATTAAATGTTTAAAAAAATAATTTTATTTCATGAACAAGAAACATCTTTTCATCCTAAATCAAAATACAAAAAGAATTAAATTATTTTATAAAATATAGCTTTACTCGCTCCAATGAATCTCTGACGTTTGATCGTTCCAACGTGTTCACCTGTGGTTAGGAATATAACCTACAAATTTTCGTTTCTAATCGTTTTGGAAGGAAGATTAAAAACGAGATAACACTTGTAAGTGACTCAGATCTCTTCTACTTCCATTGTTTCTTGTTCCTCACATTGCTGCGACTGATCGTTTTCATAACTCGCAGAATTAACTTCACTATGGCATTTTCCCACTGCTGGCGCTGGGGGTAACTTGACAAACATCGGTTTATGAGATGATGGAATATATTCATAAAATCCAAATTGGTCCTTTGGAATATTGAAGTTTCGTGTACTAATCATGTCGCATTGACTTTCTCCATATCTACCTTTTATGGGGCACACCAATTTTCCTTTCCACTCCATATTTTTGATAAAATCATAGAGGAAAGATGGTATGTTTGAATCCATATCTCCAATTAAAAAAATACATTGATTTTCTTCTATATACTGCGAAAAAAATTTTTTGATTGCAAAGATGAAGTCGTCATCTTTCAAGTCTCCTTTTACACCAGTTACAATGTATAAATATTTTTCATACAAAAACAGTGTTAAATGGACTTTATTGTTATCGTTCGATATCGAATCGATTACTTCTAAAGATTTTCCTGGTTTTTTGTAGCAAATTATCCCCCCGCCGGACCTTGAAGTGGTTTCGTTATCAGACCGAAATGCAATGTCAAAATTGGGTACGTCAATTTGATCTGATTTAACGGTATTTGTTTCTGTGAATATCAGGAGGGATCCATTGTCATACCATTTGTCGGTGGTGATAAATTGATAATGCTCATAAAAAGTTGATCCTGTATTTAAATAAATGATTACGTCGCCTGCTTTATCCTCAAATGTTTCAAATGCAAGTTTCAATTTTCTTTCTTTCCGCAATCGGTTCAATTCATTATCTGTTCGAATAAATTTGTCGCTCTTTGCAACACTAAAATTGAAAGTTCCAATTATGTACAAATCTTCGAGGCGTTTCACGCGAGTTAGTGCAACGTATTGTAAAGTCTTATCTCTGCATAACCGGTCGTACCGGTCATTGGTGAAGTGGACGCAAACTCCTTCCTCATATGTCTGACCTTGACTCTTGTGCACTGTTAACGCTTCTGCCGCTCTCAATGGAAACATGTTGCCCACTGTTTTGCTAACATTTTTATCACTTTTCAAAGTAACTACAACATTCGATCGTTGAATGGGTACCCAATTTTCAAATCCTTCTCTTTTGTGTTTTCTCAAAAATTTTGCTCTAGTTTTCCGACCGATTTTTTTTGAATGGAATTCCATCCAGATCACAACAACTCCTTGGTCATCATGGTCAAAATCTTTGACCACGCCGGTGGTACCATTGGCTAAACCGTCAGCTACGTCCATGTTACATGTAATCATATATCGAATACCTATTTTCACCGACAGATTAGAAGGCTTCCAATCATTACCATCGTCGATAACGTTAACAATTTCCTCTCTTCCATCGGTTTTGTTTATTTTTTCGGAGTTATACGCATCGACATGATCATTTTTGTAAAACAAATGAATAACCTTGTCTGGAACTTGATCAACGTCTCGTACCTGTCGTGATCTGAACAACTCAACGTCTTCTTCAGTCATGCAAGAATTTTTGAAATTATTCAAAGCATTAATGAATTTCTCATCTTGCTGTCTTATAATCTTGGTTAATTCGTAAAACTCGCAGCATGTCCATAAATGGGATTTTGGATAAACGGGTTTTTGACGTACCGGATCAATTTGATATAAATCTCCGACTAGTAAAACGAATCTGTCTCCGTACAATTTGTTGCTTCCAAAGATCTCTTTTAAGCGTATGTCAACCGATGTCATTAATCTTTCACCGACCATAGAAATTTCGTCACAAATGAAAAATATACAATTTTCCAATAATTCTTTTTTGGAATCGAGTCGTTTTTTATTGAGACTTCTCGTTCTGTAAATCGGTATTGACAACACGTGATTCAACGTAACTCCGTCGATATTCGACGCCGCTTTACCGGTGAAGGCACATTTTAATACTTTCAATTTTTCCGGCGAGTCGGACGATTTATTTTCTTCCCACGTTACTAATTTTTCTATTAAACCAATAACGGTACTTTTTCCAGTACCCGCCGGCCCTTGCAGTATGATTTTTGGATTATCTTCCGATACTTCGCCCTGCTCATTTTGCGTTTCGACTTTTTTTTCATTTTTGTACATATAATAGATATGCATCACGATGTTGCGTTGGTCGTCAGTCAACATCATGAAAACTTCTTTTATATCATTCAAATCGACAAACAACTCGTCACATCCGATTGTATCTTTTAAGGAATCTGAAAATACATATGTTATAATTAATGTAATTTATAGTCTGATAATGATGTTTTTGAACATATTACTCATAAATTGCTTCATACCTAATTCGGGATCCGTTTTTTGGTTCAATAATACATATACATATGGTTTGCCTTCGTGATCCACTATCCTTATCTAAAATCGCATAACCAAGTGAAGTTTTCAAACGAAACGAAGTTTTATGTAACACTAGCGATTGTGAAGTCAAATGGACGGAAAATTGCTTTTTTTTAACCTTAACCTTACGGCTCAACTCTGTTCTATAATTATAAATACATATTGTAAAAATTCTCCGAAAATTCAAATTCATGTTGAATTCAAGAAGATTTTTTTGATTTTCAATTAACATTCATGTCAACATTATGCAGCTTAAGCAGTCTTTAATAATTGAAAGACAGTCGGGGTTATAAATTTGCAATTTTCCGTCCATTTTCCAAAATTTGGATCAGGCTCTGCTATAAACAAACACTTTACCTCGAGTAATTCTTTCAATGGCGGAAAAGATGCTGAAAGATTACATATGCACATAATTTTTTTATGGTTTCTGTTGTAACCGGTGATTTCTCTTATTGCACTCATGATCCTGAAATCAATACAACATCAGGTTAAAAGATTAACATAGTAAAAATAACTGTGGATTCTGAATCATTCAATTTAAAAACAAACGAGGTTTGTATAAAATACGAAAAATTAAACCTATAGCAAAGACAAAAATTTGCACATGCTAAGTGCAATCAAAGCAGAATCATTTACTTAAAATTAAAAATGCAATGATATACTTACACGCAATATTATGTCAATCGCCTCTTATTTTTCAATAATAAAACACTTCAATTTTGAAAAACAATAATACAGTGACAATAATGCACGCATGCACGTTAACAGCTAACCGGTAAGTGACTCAGTACCTAACAATTCCCTGCTTGTCGTTGCTTGTCGGCTGGCAGTCGATCGGAAGTTCTCGGAGATAACGAAGTGCAGCGAGTAATAAGCCGAGCAGGTTTGATTAAACGGATATTTGACCTTGAGTTAAATTGCGTCAAATAGATATCGAATTAGTTTTCACCGAAATCGGATACATTTGAAAAAGTTCGTCTCAATAAATTGAAACTGAATGACATAATCCACGAAATAGAGTTGACGCCACGCCTTATAACACATCGATGATGTTGAATTTGAACCTTGCACCGTTCGTGCAGTGTTGACAAAGGCTCGTGACCTCCGGATAGGCGCGTCCACCTTTTTCGTTCATTGAGTGACCAAAGTTTTTATGAAAGTTTTCCTGATGTATTCCGTAATATTTGGTCATTCTTCATTCCTAATTATCTTCCGGATGAAGTTCCGAAGTCCTGACTTAATTAATTTTTTTGCGAAATTTGGGAATGTCATCCTTACTGTTTATTGAGAATTTATAATCTTTTTTATGATGTCTTTATAGTCGATTCAAATTTAAAATTTTAAATGACACTTCATGGAAATTATAATGTTGAAGGATATGGCAAAATAAATATGTTATAAATTTGCTCTCTTCAAAAATCAATGAATTATTGTACTGCGCACAAAAATAATAAAACTGTATGATCAATCATACAATTTGGGACGAAAAATCTGCATCGTCATCTGCCCTAACCCCAAAATCTTATCTCGTCTCATTAAAGACAACATCCCCTTCGTGTATCCTATGACCCCTCGTGGGAATAAAACCTTTCTCATTGATTGTTAAAGGGAAAAACTTCGCAATTTCGGCATCTCTTAAGAGCGCGGCTAGAACTGGGCAAAAGATTCAATTTGTTCTGCAGTCGTTTCTTCCGGTTTTGTTTATTGTCCATCGAAACGAGCGGCCCGTTTTATATGACAACATAAATTCGGATGAGCAAAGAACAGTTGTTTAATTTCAAAACGGAATGATTAAGATGGTGAATACAGCCGTTGCGTTAGAAACGCGGAATTTGGTGGAAACGTGAGATATAATGCGATTATGTGCGAGTTTAATACGGTCTTTGATAGTTAACCATCATTAATCACTCGTGAAATGAATTCCAGATGTAACTGATGGAAAAATCTTTCAATAATTCAGGCCCCGTTCCTTGGTTATTACTATGGAATGAATGATTAATATCTTGTTTTCCATTACAGTATACATGATATGGGTATCATTCATAATTCAGGGGGAAGAACGAAAATTATTAATGAATGATGGCGAGCAAAGGGATGTAAACTCGTTATTTTCCTTCTATTGCGATATTAGTTTAGAAGTTTTTTTAATTGATATTAATGGTAGCTCAGTCTATTATGTAATGGCACAGTTAACTTTGACAACTACTTAACTTGTTTTGCAAAGTCGGTTAAAAAAAGTCGTGTTACCCACTGACCTGGGTCTAGCGCCAGAGTTTTCAGATCGCACAAGTGCCTCTGGCATGACCGGACGACTATATAGCAAAGTTAGTCGTTCTAATCAGTCGAATTTCAACGAGATGAATTATCCAGAGGTCTGAAATCAATTTTGAAAATACATTGTGTAAACAATTCGTTACTTGAAGAAATCAATACAATGATGGAGTTCGAAACTTTTACGTAATAATCCACGAAGCAATCTCTCCACGGAAATCTGTCCCCAAATATCAATCATATATTCAATCGGATTCATTTTATGCAAGAGAAAACTCAGGATTTCGCGATGTGATACAATGAAAAGTCACCGGTCCGAATTGAATATGCAAAAAGTTAATTTGAAAAGCAAAGAAGGGTATATTTATACATAAAATGATTTCGAATGGAATTTCGCGCCCAGATGGCCCGAGGAGAAATGGAACGTTATGAGCTTGAATATATAGAAAATGAAATGAATTTTTTTCTCCATTAACGACTGAATAAATTTCGAACGGAATGTGATATACGATTAGGCCTTGTCTGCGAAATTTAACTCGGCGAATAAAACAATCAAAATGACGACGAATTAATTAAACGGGATACGTAGGGTTGGGAGGAGGGGTGCGTTTGAATATCCCCCGGCAACGGGACGACTTGTACTAGGAGGACTATATCACTAAGCGGGCATAAGCAGGTGCATTCTGCAAGAAAATTCAATCCGAGGAACTAGGATTGTTATGTTACGATTACTGTTGCTTCGTTATCTAGGTTTACGAAAGCGCTTAATTTGCCGAAGTTGTTTATAATGAACGAGCTGAACTTTCCACGAGGTGAACTCCCCATTTCCGGTTCTCCGAACGAGATCGGATTGTCTCAATCTCGTTCCACCAAGTTGGATCTTTCTCAGCAGTATTGAGCAAACAATCCATTTGTTTGGCGTGTGCCGTTTAAACGGACGATTTGAGGAACTTTTTGCGCTAATGGCGTTTCGTGACAACCTGTCAATAAATAAAATCATTTACGAGCCGCATCAGACGGTTGACAGGTTGCCACGAAACGCCACTGATCTATGGATGCGCGCGACTATATCATGCGTCACTGGTATATCAGACGCAACGGAAAGTAATTCCTAGTTGATCACCGTATTGACGTCACTGAACCGTAATATCGAATATCGAAATAAACTCCCTCAGTATTGCGTTTATTCAGTAATTTGTTTCCTCCTCTTGCGGAACTAATGTCGCTGAGAACATTACCCCCATTGGCGATAGCGCGTCAACCCAATAACATGAAACTAAAAGCAGGCATTATGCGAACGCGTATGTGAAAAGGAATAGAATACAGGCATATTAGAGATCTACATCAGTAAATTTCCAATAAACCATTGTTGGAATACACGCCGGGGAGGACGGAACGTTTTCACCCTCAGTCTGTCTAACCATAATTTATAAATGTCTATTCGGAATAACGCTGTTATGGCGAATTGTGTATTTTACGAAATTAGAGTGCGGCGGCAACATTAGAACAGAACATTCTATTATCGCACGCGGTTTGTATTTAATATACATAACTGCAGCTTCATATTGTGAGTGAATCTTGGAATATTTGATTAAATGAAATGAAACGTCGACTAATGTTCATTCCCCAGAGGACTGTTCTGTGTGTTTCTATGTTAATTAATTAAAATTGGAGAACCATCATATTGGACTAATGACGGGATTCTATTACATACATCATAGGCCAAAGTTTACTTTGTGATTTTATGCGTTCCGAATACAAATATATATGACACACAAGTTGACATTTTAAAACGTATGCAAAATGGTGAAGGCGCGAGGAATGAACACTTAAATTTAAGTCGTCGTACTAAACTTGCTTATCTTCATACAAACTATCGAGTCAAAAAAAATTGGAAACTACAAATGACAATTAGATTTCTGGGATTAACTCTTCATCAACTTACCTCCTTAGCAAATTAAATTGGACGTTGATGTGCATCCTAAGAAAATATGTTGAAACCGCGATCTTTGATCTCCGTAAACAATAAATATTCACGTGGAACACGGGCAACCGGCAAACATCACGTGGCAACATCCAGTGCCATTCCTCACCCTTTATGAATAAACTCGGGGGATAAATTGGTTTCTGAATTATTAAAGCTTGGTAGTCACCAAGAAATCCCAGAGAACTCGGTTTCGGCTTCGAACACGATTTAACGACGAAAGACGCGATTTAACATAGTACTTTCACCACCTCGCCGAACTGTTGATGATAACGGCGCGGCCCTCCACTCTTAACTACAACATTAAGGGAAGTGAGGACGCTACAAAAACGAGATAATAGGGATGTATATTTACCCGGAGTTTTAATAAGGTCGTCAGCTGAATCGAAGTCTGTCATTATACCGTCGTTTCGTCTCCATCTTTTCGTGGCGCTTCCCGAAAGCTATTATATTATAGGTTTCTTTTCATCACAAAAACACCTCCGGAGCTGCCTCGTAATGAATACAAATTAATGTATGGCGAAAGAGAAATGGGGTCATAAATTCTGAGAACCTAATTCAAGGACTATCGATATAAAGGGTTTCTTTTTGTTCGATTTTCCACGTTATCAATTTGTTTGTTCCACTTCCATTACATCCGTCCGAAGCTGGTCGACAACATGAAAATGAAATTGGAAAAGGCGAGGATGTAGGAACTGCGAACGAACAATTAAAGGGGCAAGAAGGCCTTGCTCGGAACGATTAATTACAACTGTTGCAGGCGGGGACCATTCCGGACAATTGAATATATGTAACGAGTTTCGCCACGTAGACGGAGACTCGCTTTTGTTTGTCTTCTACGGATTGATTCCTGTTGTTCTATTTGTGTGTTTGAATAACCGGGTCAATCGGGTCATTACGTGGATTTGCAACAAAGTGCGAGGACGATTTATATACCGAAAAGTTATTAATACCTGCGCTCCCGAGCTTTACTCGTTTCCAAGTCTCCACCTATTTTAACATTATGTTTCCTTTCAAGAGGTCCTACCTCTCGACACCCATACGAATCGTCTCTTATCGCGTCTCATATGCGGCAAACCGTAGACGAATCTTGGTTTTTCGATGCGCCCTATGCGTATTGGTATTCAATTGAATACCCACCTTAGGGAACGTTACGGTATGCTTGCAGCCGGTCTCATCGATTAATATCAAAAACGTAGTGATTAAAAACAAAGAAAGCCTTTTCTCACTCCTCGTTCTCTGAGTACCTCGTAAAATGTAATTCAAATGTAACATAAATAGTACAATTAGGAAGAAGAGGGGGCTGTTCACTGATAAAATTTAATACAAATGAATGATGAATTACTGTTTCACTTAAAAATCCATTATTTTATATATTTTTTGCTCAAAAAAAAACCATCTAGTCCGGTCGACATTACGACGAATAGATATCGACCGATTATTCACGTGCTTTTTTGTATCGTTAATGTGTTTTTATCGCTGCACAAATCGCTCGTATGACCTTATATATGAAACCAGTGTACCTTTTTCCTAGAACTAAACGTCCCTTATTACAATCCATGTAAAAAAACATATAACAAGAAGGAACAAATAGTTATAAAAATGACAGTTTCAACTGGCGAAATTTAAAAATTTAACACAAACAATGTCATGAGTTTTCAGTTATAAAACGGACAACATGATATGAAATTGAGAGTAAATTTTGAGAAATTTTCATGCGCATTATCGAGAAAAAAAGAAGAAAGTCATTAAACTTTCAAAATCGGTCAAAAATTTTTTGAAGATAGCAAAAATATGCACAACATTCTAAAAGACACTTTCTTTAATTTCAAAAAAATCAAAAAATATTTACAAAGTTTCTGGAATTTTTCGTGAATTCACAACAACATTGCTTACATTAAAATAAAAGTCGAAAATTGAAATCGATTCAAGTTCAAGTAGATTCAAAACTATGAAAAAATAAGTTTTTGTTACGAAACTATGGAAGGTGATTAGAAGTTTATCATTACAAAAGTTTTCTAGAAATTTGGAAATTTTGAGAGAACATCAGAAATTCGAAGTGAAGTATTGAGAGATTTTATGAAATTTATTCCATAAAATCGAACGCGTTGTTGAGTTTCTGTAGAAATTCTCGAATTCGCAGGAATTTTCTGTAAATTTTGAGAAATTTTCATGCCCATTATCGAGAAATAAAGAAGAAAGTCATTCAACTTTAGACAGTGGCGTGCCAAGTTTCTTGAGGCCCCCCACAAAAAAATTTTGGGGCGCCTACCCCCAATACAAATTGTATTGAGCGTCTTTCTGCGCATGTCGTTGAAGCGCTCAGAGGTACGCGTATGCGCATAACGCCTCATAGGTTCCGACGTGAACATAGCGAATTTAACGCAACCAGACTTACGCAACTCAAAATTATGGAATCATCCACTTGGACTTTTTTTGAGAAGCGTTCTTTTCGGAAAAGATGAGATGATTTAACTAAGTAGCATTTAGCATTCTCTTGTGGTGTTTATCCTTCATTAGTTTTAAGTTGAACAGAGACCCTCATTTAATATAAGGATGGCTACAGGTCACAAGTCAATTTGATAAATGTCCCACCTGTGTACCGCTCCATCATATATTTAACCTCATTTAATTTGATAGAACGCACTGGTGAAGTTGGAGCGAATGTAATACAGAATTGACCGCATTAACATTTTGCAATCATCTAGCACACATTTGGTTGGAAACTCCTGCATATAAAACTATGTATGTGGCTAATGTAATTATATTCGCGGTATACGTATTCATAAGGTCCTGGGCCGAGAAATTCGTTCCACACCACTTTCTACGTACAATGAACTCCTTATATCTGACTCTTAATGCTAATATCAAAACCGAATTGAATTTCGCATTTATTTCATCCCCATAACGTTATACGTACACGTTGAAGTGCATATTACACAAATGCGATCAAATCTCACATGAACGTATTTATATAGATTCGGTTCGTGTAGGAGTTAACGCAGCTTGTATAAGAGATAGACGGTATTACCTTCAGCATGTTGGCGAATGAATGCTTCGGTAACTGAACGAATACCGAAATGCCGCATTCGATTCAATCGGAAATTGCTGACTGTCGCCGACAGATATTGAATTCCACCAAACGCCACATGTGGGAAAGCAGTGAACCTTCTTTGTCGCGTATTGGGCAATGTTCGATTTCCAGAAGATGAATTACATCGAAGAAAATTTCGGGCACTTTATAAATAATGGAACTGCTTTCGGATTGAATCGACTTTACTCGTGACAAGAAGAAGAAGTTGTGTTTCTTTATAGTCAACGCTTTGCGTCAGCTCGAACAGGATTTCGCATGAATATTGGGAATACCGTCAAATGGAAATTACATATCAGGATTTACTCGTAATTACTAATCGATATACAAATTTGTAGAAAGGACTGAAACCAATTTGCAAGTAAAGCAGCGTGTACGAACAAGATCCAGTAATTAGTTCATGAACCACAAGTAAACTATGGTATTGCTCTATATTTTATCCAGTCACACTTTAGGTACACAGAAACCCAGTTAACTGTCGAATAGTTTAATTTACTGCATATGGCGAATAAGGACCGCTTCTACAATGGGGTATCGTTATCTCTCGTATATTTAATTCCCATGTTTGTCGTGTTCTACAATACCAATGCGATGGTGGAATAGTGATTCAGAGAATAATATCGTTATTAGTTCGAATGAACTTGCATTTTGACGTTGACATTTCATTTAGCAGAACCATAGAAAAACAAACTAAACGTCAATCAAAATATTTCAGCCATGTTGCAATCTTGTTTAACAACAGAAATCAGTATCCGGATAGATCGCTAAAGTGCCAATAAAACGAAACAAACTTATCTGAACTGATAACAATCGTTGGCAGGATATATAGCAATAGCGATAGCGATTGGCCCAACTAATTGGACTGCTATCAGATTCATAATATCGAATGAAAATCTACATTTCTATCAATCGTGATTTATTTAGTTTTATTGACTGTTGACATACATTTGACAAATTTAAGTGTAAAAACATTCTTCTTTCATACTGCTTTTGTAGTATACTTGAGTACACGTGTATACCTATCCTGACTCCGACATTGGTCGCGGTGCCCGGTTCAATGAGTTTCACCGGCGGCGCGTGAAGATTTATGATAGATATTTAGGAAATCCTGCCGTGACCCCAAAGTAGATAACACCCGCATGACGTTCATTCAGAATTATTGGCTTCATTATATCGAAAAAGTTCGCGCACGTAAAGCAATGAAACAACTTCTCCTTAAGCCTATAGGCAGATATATGCGAATAAACCTTCACACCAGGATCAGAAAAAAAGGGGATATATCACGGTGTTCCTGATGCCTATAAAGATTATGTGCGTAGCGAGGACCACGGCAGTTTAGATTAGGGGGATGAGAAGGAATTGATCCAACTGTTTTTTCGATGAACTTATTATTGATGTCTTCCTTTGCTTCCTTCCTTTTTTCCTGCAATTTGACGAAAAGGGTGGAAAGAAAGTATCAGAAAACATCAAAATGTTATAAAATAAATCATATATTACAAAATGTTATTTTTGAGAGGAAACTATCAAATTTGGTCGAAATTGTTGCACGGCAATGAACCGCATAAACCGCACTTTCCAGCATCCACATGAATTCAAGTTGATGGTTGGTGATTCTAGTGGTGAATCATCGCTCGTAATTTGCAGTTTCAGCTACAAGATACTCGATAATGTACGTTATTCGAACTGCATTAGTTACGAAATGGTTCGGTGGGACTCAATTCGTCGAACATCAAATTAGGATGTTATCTCGTTAACTTCATTGAATGCGGAACGATGGGTTAGTGGTATAGATGTTGCGCGTTGCATTGCCGATATTATTGTCAAAAAACAGAATGCAAAAGATGAATGGTGAAGAATGCTGAAGTTTCTTCATCTTATCTTCATATATATGTAACGCAGCTATATGCGCGTTTCTCATAACCTAACTTTTGTGGACTATGCTCTACGTTGTATATTGAACGCCATCGACTCTCATCGAGATTAAAGTCACCCTAGAGGAAACATAACCTTAGAAATCGAGAATTCAAAGTCTATATATCGATATTTTCTCTGGCGTTCAATATACAACGTAGAGCATAGTCCACAAAAGTGAGGTTATGAAACACATCTTAACGCGCATATAGCTGCGTTACATATATACTTGAATCTCATATAAACTCATGAAGAAGTGTACGACGTTTTGTTCTATACATACGTTTCAAATTCGAATCATTCAACGTTGGTTCCACTAGTCTGAAAGAAATCACCTTAAAACTTCCCCCAGTTCAATAAATTACTGATTGAAAATATAGATACGAGTCATAAATCTATTATACCGAAGTGGTTTTAAATGAGTTCGAAATTAACTCGAGCTTATTTATGCCGAAGAACAGCAGAGGAAGGAAGAATCTCGGGAATGAAAACAATTTTGAAGCCTGTGCAGAGAATAAGAGTAATAAATCACCGAAAGCACCCGAATGAGCACAGTTATAATAATAAAGTTTCTTGGCCAGTGGAGTTGCAGATTTGTGTTCATTCATAAAAAAAATTTCTCCGCTGTGCCATTATCTCAATCGAGTAATAGAGCTGTTATGCATCCGCGATAACAATCGTCGGAATATTTCATCCACTGACTTAGTAATTCATGCGAAGAATCTCATTGAAAAAGCAATAAATTAGAAGTTATCGCCGGTTTTATGATAATGACGATCCTTAATATCAATGAAGTACAATGTATTCCAAAAGTTACCTCGAAGTTGATTTATACTTTTCGATGCTTCTTTGAAGTAAACATTCAAGATCCTGTGAAAAAAATGGCTCGAAATTGGAGTGTATGTTATGAACGATAAAACTGGGGAGCATTGAAGAGAAACTTTTTCTACACGACGAATCGTCTCACACCCGCACCCTCTCTTATCGAAAAGTTATGTTCTGGCATTTTCCATCGAACTATAGAGCGTTATCCCATTCATCACAAGTGGAAGGAAGGCATTCGCGAACACGACATGGCAAATGTTTGAAGAGAGAACGGAGAAAGTTTTCTAAATATAGGGCTTTTAGGGGTTCAAATATCCGTACTAGTGAATTATGTCATTTTTTTTTATCAGATTATATTTCTTTCAATCTTTTCACTCTTCTAATGATATGGTCACACCAAAGGATATATGAGTACCGAACAAGAAGGGTTTCTTCATGCGCATGCCCCCGAAATAATGGATTCCATAAAACAGCTGATCGGCAACCAATCAACGAATCGCGAATTAAATATTTGAAGGTGCTGCATCTGTAGGTTTCTGTTTACTGATTGCCGATCAGAAGCTTCGCTTCTTGTTCCGGATCTTTATGGATCCACAATGCATATAATTTGAGACTTATTTCAGTGTTAGTTATGTTTGACTCACATTTGGCGCATTTCATCTTTTTTTGTTCTTCTTCCATCCCCCCTCTTATAACTTGAAGCTAAAATTGAAAATTTCTCATTTATTTAGATATTACCTAAAATGGGTTTATATAACAAAATTTGTTTGTTCACGAATTAAATTTAATAAAAAAAAAGTGACGAATCTCAGAAGAAAATTATCCACTCGGCAGTTTTACGAAGCAAATATTATCAATTTATTGCTATTGACAAAAAGCTGAAAAGCGCAATTTTTGGAGGCAAATTATTCTTAGAAAATCGCTCAGAAATCAAAACTAACCGTATCCATAATCCACTCAAATATAAAAAAAGTATTCACTTGTCCATGGAGTAGCTGTTTTTGCATTTTACTAAGATCAATAAGCTATTTAATAGTTTCACTTCTTGACGATCCATCGATTCCAACTGGGTCGCTGGGTCATCCAAAAACTACTTACCAAAAAAAAAGTACTTCAGAAACAGTAATTTCCGCCTCTATTCACAAAACACAGCACACAAAAAAAAAACCAACCAGAACCTAGCCAACAGATATCTCACTTCCGTTTCGTAACGATCTCGGTCGGTGAGAGCAGTTCACGTGAAAACTGGCGCAACACGGTGGGAAACCGTTTTTCCGATTGGGGCTCGAAGGAGAACGACTTCGCACTGACGCATCAGCATCGAATCTCTACTGAAGTCGCGCAAGATGAAACGAGTTTCAGAGAGCGGCAGCGGGCCATCTCGCGGAATGCGAAAATCGTTTGACTTTTATCGATTGCAAAAAACTTGACCCAATTACTTTTCTACAAGGGAATTTTCCATCGCACAAAACTGCAACATGATGGCAAACTTATACAACTTATACAAATTATGATGTTCCTCCCTTACGTCCCATACAGACCCAGAATTTCCGGTCCAATTCCCAAATGTGTATCATAAGAGTTATTGCTTTGAAATCGTGCCACGATTCAACCAGTGTGTGTACTTTTTTTCCGCGATCATCTTTGGGAGCCTCCGTTACAAGCACGACAGCATCGAATTTTCACATCGGCGCGCATCGAAGCATGATCAACGAACGTTCGAACCGGTCCAATTTTCATTCGCGTCCGATTTTTAGCTTAGCGCAGGGAGGCTTTAATTTGCGAAACTTGTTGATTCGAGCGCTCTTTTCGTGCCACTTCGTTTTTAATCGGATAGCGACCTTTTTTCGTCCACATCATAGTGCAGGAAACGGGTGGCAAAGGATCCATTGTGCCGCCATTCAGGTGAGGGAAGTTCGCCTCTGTCGATAGTTACATCGTCGCAATTTGCGTCAGACAAAGCGTCCTGTTTCTAATACTGAGCGTTTCACGGAAAATTTAATGTCACTTAACAGTTGTGCGGACAATTACGTTGCCCGATTTACAACCATCTGCAGGCTAAAACAGATTTGACTAAATTTTTAAACGCTTGGTCAATTTTCAACTTCACCCTTTCTCTAACAATTTTCTTCAATTTATGTATTAAGGGTCTAAAGAGGTTTTTATAATTCGGGGCATTATTTTAGGCCCGAGCACGAAAGATTTGACTTATCGCCCGTGGGCTATAAAGACGCCCTCGGCCAATAAAGAGATCTTTAAGTCATAGAAATTTGATTACATTTGTCATATCATAGTGCAATCGTGTGTCATAACTCCCTTTGCTGTCCAATGATATTCACGGTAGTTTTAAGAATATCGTAATATGAATAAGAATTGTAAATCTCCATTCAAATCGAAGGAATAACCTAATTATGGGTTAAACGAAGGTTCGCTTCTATGTATACCGTGTTTCGAATCAAGAAAATCAAATCGTTACGTGAACTTTGACATATAATCCTGGACCTGCGAACTATTGACCAATGTTAAACAATTCTATGGTTCAGAATGTTAAGTTACTTCAAATATTCTTTTTTGCGCATAGATGTTTCGATGCGCAGAACATATAATTGACAAGGGTACGACACTCCATAGCCAAGGTCGGGCCGTTATTTGGATCTGGGTTCGTTGGTATTGCCAACCTCATAAACTTAAAAAATATTAAATTTTCAAGTCCGTGCCAACTTCAGAAAGTTAAAATGTATTAAATTGTGAAGTCTGTATTATTCGTAGAACCATAGATATGAGAATAAAACGTCAACCGTCAACTCCAGTTCTAATTTGACGCTGTTATGAAAGACGTTAATTATTTGAAGTGGATATTTTTTGGATTAAAAAACTCACAATTAGATGTATTTCTAATAATTGATCGTTCATAGTACATAATTCTGAAGTGGTATTTTGGTATAAAGTGCTCATTGTAGTTAAATGTTAAACGAATTCGTGGAAGATTGAGTAATTAAAGACTATTGAATTATTCGATCATTGGATTTCAAAATGTAGCAGGAAAAGGGTCGTCGTCGATGTAATTACATGTTTCCAACTGCAGTGAAACGTTTTCTAGAAGCTGATTCTAGTGGAATAATGTAGCACTAAACACTTAACATAAAAAATAACTGTTTTGTATTCATTTTTTTGATAAATAGAATGATATCTCAGTTTCCGTTTACAATTTCTGCTAGCCAGTAGCCTAAAAAAGCGAAGCAATTCAATTGAACAAGAAGAGAATCTTTTATTATTTGAGGTTATGTGCATATTTTGTAATCAAAGTTTTCGTAGCAAATCACCAATATGGATATAAAATATGATGAATCTTCACTTTTTGAAGCTATTATGAAAATTCTGAGCTCAAATATACGTTATTAAGTGAGAATGAGGACAAAAAAGTTATTCAGCAGCTTCAGTTGAACCAACCTAACGAAAAATAATTAGTTAATATATTCCGAATTTCGCGAGTTAGGTGCGTAACATTAATTAATAGCACTCAGGTATATTAGTTTCTAACTGTATTAGAAGGTAAAAAGAGCACTAAATGCCGAATAACGTAATTATCACTTTCACGAATTAGCATATTGGTAAGACAGATGTACCCAGCTTTCAACTGTCAAATTCGTGTTCTGTGCGTGCCAAAATAAGGGAACGACGATTTGTATAGGAGTGCCATTTCTTTTCAATTATATGTTCTGTGATAATTGAAAAGAAACGGCACTACTATACAAATCGTCGTTCCCTTATTTTGGCACGCACAGAACACGAATTTGACAGTTGAAAGCTGGGTACATCTGTCTTGCCAATATGATAAAATTTAATAATTCGTGAAAGTGATGATTACGTTATTCGGCATTTAGTGTTTTTTTACTTTCTAATACAGTATACCCGAGTGCTATTAATTAATGTTACGCATCTAACTCGCGAAATTCGGAATATATTAACTGATTATTTTTCGTTAGGTTGGTTCAACTGAAGCTTCTGATTAACTTTTTTGCCCTTATTCTCACTTAATAACGTAATATGTGAGCTCAGAATTTTCATAATAGCTTCAAAAAGTGAAGATTCATCATATTTTATATCCATATTGCTGATTTGCTACGAAAACTTTGATTACAAAATATGCACATAACCTCAAATAATAAAAGATTCTCTTCCTGTTCAATTGAATTGCTTCGCTTTTTTAGGCTACTGGCTAGCAGAAATTGTAAACGGAAATATTCTATTTATAAAAAAATGAATACAAAACAGTTATTTTTATGTTAAGTGTTTAACATTATTCCACCAGAATCAGCTTCTAGAAAACGTTTCACTGCAGTTGGACTCCCGGTTTAAACATGTAATTACCGCACATCGACGACGACCCTTTTTTTCTGGTCCATTTTGAAATCCAATGATCGAATAATTCAATAGTCTCTAATTACTCAATCTTCCACGAATTCGTTTAACATTTAACTACAATGAGCACTTTATATCAAAATACCACTTCAGAATTATGTACTATGAACTATCAATTATTAGAAACACATCTAATTGTAAGTTTTGTAATCCAAAAATATTCACTTCAAATAATCAACGTCTTTTATTTCTAACTTTATGAGGTTGGCAATACCAACGTACCCAGATCCAAATAACGGCCTGGCGTTGGCTATGGAGTGTCGTACCCCTGTTTCGATGGTGCAATCGCACATTGTTTGACTAGTTGACAGTCACAATGACACGTTGACATTTGTAGTACATTTGACTCAAACTTACCGACTGGACGGAAACAATGTCCCACAGAGTTGACTGCGACTCGCCTGTTGTTTTCCGGTTAATGGATTAGAAGATACAATGCGATAAGGAGAATATGATAATTGCATCTATTAGTCAATTATAACACCTGTTAGAAAAGAAGTAATCGCCGAATCAAACCATGTCGTTCTGCCTGCTGTCACACACAACACTTCAGTTCAACTATTTGGACACTTATTACGAGTTCTATGTATATGACATGTGGCCCAATTATGACAACTCTACAACATCAGCAGTAGGTGAAATGTATCATGTTTTTGATTGAAATCAGACACTGAAGATGTTGACATTCCAGTAATTTGGCGCATGCGCCGGGGGTTTATAATAAATAGAGATCAGAAGACAAATAAAATTTGGAAAGTAATACACATGAAGTATTGATTGCTTTAATCAATTTTTAAAATACATCCATCTCTATAACGGCTTATCAAATGTCTTATATAAGCATCCCGTAATGTCATTTCCAAAGTTTTCCTAATTGAACCAGTCTGATGGATGATGAAGTTAAGTGGTCGAAGTTAAGTTTTGACACAATAACTAATTCAATAATGTTAATATGATTGAACGTCCAATGACTTGACAACGAGGTTGTATTTAATGACATTCTTTAAAGAGTACAAAACAATTTAACAGTTTATCTAACTTAATTCCAACGAAATATTAATACATAATTACGTATCATCTTTAACTCATTGCTCTCTATTGCACCTAAATATGTATTTGAACGTGCGCACCGCTGTGCGAATTTTATGGATAACTTCCTCCTGAAAATAAATTTTGTATTTAAATTAACGTTCAACGATAATTACTTCGCACCTGCATCAAATTAAAACACATCGCTATCAGTGCCATTCCCAGCATTAGATATCCGGCGCAAAAAACGAATCGCAGTTCGAAAACTTCGTTGGCTAAAATTTCGTCGGCATCGCTGTGTCCTATTATTTTATCGCCAGGAACGAAATCGCCGAATCCTATTGTGCTCAATGAAATGAAACAGAAGTAGGCGGCTTCGAGGAATTTCCAGTCCTCCCATTTGCAAAAAAGGAATCCGCCAAAACAGATGTAACTGTCGACGGAGGAGTAATAATCGAAGGTGGATGTTCGGTGATAAATTCGCTTACCCGACCATAATCATCAAACAAACCGTTATTGGGACTGTTACAGACTGAACGTCGTAGGAGACCTCACTCTCTTCCTCAACCGATTCTGTTATTTCACTCCGAGCGGGCGATGATTTTCTTATCGATCTTCCCGTATTCGTCTCCTGAAAATGTAAGAAACGGAAGTGATCGACATTCTAATCCTTCGAGTTCCTTACTTGAGAAGTTTCTTCCGATCCCTCCCCCTCTTCGTCGTAATATCTCAACTTTTCAGCCTTTTTCCTCCGTTCCTCTCTTCGCGAAGCCACACCCGGACACCATCTACATAAACATACATTCGCGTAAATCCACTTGAAGGAACTGGCCATTATGTCTCCGATATTCGAAAGATATAATAGGAACAAGGGCATTCCTATAATGGCGTAGAAAATGGTCATTATCTGTCCGGGCATTGTGTGGGGTGTGACGTTTCCATAGCCTGAAAAGTGGGGTTTCTTTCTTAACGTTCATCCATCATCCTACATCATGCTTTTTCACGCGAACTGACAAGACGAAACGATAAATTACTATACTTTCTAATGAATACTAATTTGGGTAACCTGACAGAAAAATGTACATGCAGTCGCTTCTCGGTCTGCATCCGAGCACTTCCGCAATAAATCAACGCTTGACGTGAAAGGCTTCATGTCATATTGCTAATAAAACGGATTATTGTTGGGCAGATGCAGTCGCTTTTGAGGATATTACTTGGAAATTGTCGTTTCAATTTTATTTGAGTTGCAATATTGAGGTAATGGAAATTGATGTGCTTGCACTCCACTTGGATATCAGTTTTTAATCTAATTTTGAAATGTTAAGAGTTTAAGGCGCCCAATTTTTCTTTCTGATTGAGGAAAAGCAGTTTTACCTATTGTGGTGATGACGGTTAAGGAATATAAGAAGGATCCAGCGACGCTCCACTGTTCCGAATAAGATAACCTCGAGCCGTCGTAGCCTTTCAGTACAGCGTGTACAACTTGTTTTTGCAATTTTCTCAATTCCTCATCAAGCATGTTTCTGTACTCCACTTCAGTAAACGGGTTCATGTGGAGCGTGCGATTCCAAATATCAAACACCGCCCTTGACGTAGCGACGGTCACATCAGTTTTCACTTTCAAATGATAATCCTTCTCCAGCGCTCTGAACATAAAAGCGCCACCCATAGTATAACCTATCTGGAATGAAATTTTCGCGCATAAAAAAAAACGTCGAAAACCGTGAAGACGGGAAGGGTCGATTTCCTCCCTTCGCCGCCGGACTCGCTCACCACCAGACCGATAATACCAACGTTGCTGAAAAGGAAGGCGATAAATGACCTGCAATATTCCTTGCACCTTTTCGCGAACGATCTCTCGTATTTTCTGTGCCTGCGGATGGACCTTTTCCTTTCCATCTCACCGGACACGATTCATCCCGAGGATATCTGCTATTGTTCATCTCGCATCACTTCTCGGCATTCTCCGCGACCAGCTACGCTGGCCGACTGACGATTCGGTGCGATGCCTGCAAGCAAATCAGAATATCTGGAATTTCAATTGTTAGGAAGCAAGAGGTCAATCGATTTGTTTGTCATCAAAAAAGTTATTTACTAGTCTACAAAGCATTTTCCATCTCAGACACCGATCCAAAGTATGTCTCTACTATTTCAAATATTTAATGGAGAAGTATATTCTGTAGTTGTCATCCCTCAACATAGCGTCGATATCTGGTGTGCCACAGGGTTCTCATTTGGGACCTCTATTATTTTTTATTCATATTAATGATGGCACTACATGTTTTCATCATTTTTAGTTCCTACTTTAAGCCGATTAAAGATCGCGTAAAAATACAATACGATACTCATATTTTCAAAAAAATTTCATTTGTCAAGGTTATGTAAGACAAGAACAAAACACTTTGGTGTCAAATTTCCAGTACGTCGTACAAGTAAAACATCTATTCTACATTAGTACTTTCACACAGGCTCTCTAGTCCTTCAATAGATGTCTGATTCTCCATTGCGCCATTTTCAACTTGCTGCTGAGGTAAGTTCGAGGCTTGCAGTTTGTTCGACCACATCGTCCCCAACTCAACTAACTTGTCCAAAAGCGCCGGCGAAGTACTCTCGTAAGCTCTGACTAAACTTTCCATCATTTCTTTCATCGAATCCTCTTGCATCAGCTGGTACATGACGTCGATCATCAAACCATAATCATTTGGTGTTTGATCTTTCGAATTGCAAGAATTGACCCGTTCCAATTTTTCGCGGTAAATTTCGTTGCTCGGATCGTATTTTAAAGCGTTGCTGTAGGCTTCACTGGCCTCTTTGTAGAGTCGGACCATCCAGTACGCACTACCCATCCGTGCGTAAGCTTTGCTGTATTCCGGATCGTGCTTGATAGCGATTTTGCAGTCTACGATTGCGTTCATTGGCTCGTCCACCATGATGAAGGCTGCTGCTCGATTGCTGTAGTAGATTGGGTTTTTTGGATTCAAATCGATAGCTTTTGTGTATTCCTTCAGAGCCATGTTCCAATTGCTATCTTTCATGTGAACGTTTCCGCGATTTTTGCACAGTTCTGCCGTGATCTTGTCTTCTTCGCGGACTATGGTTGAATCTTCCACCTCTTGTGGCGTAGCATGTTCTAGTGCTTCGTCGACCTTGAAGACTTCTTTTAACTTTGAAATAACGTCGTCGATTGAGTCGGTTTCGGTTTTTTCCATTTCTCCTAGCGATTTTTCGTTATCCAGGAATCGGATTATGTTTAGAATTAAACTGGTTTTGTTGGTGTCCATTGTCACTCCTTGAATTTCGAGTAGATCGCGCGATTATTGCACTTCACGCTCAATACTTTGAGCGATTGAAACAAATTCAAATTCCATAGCTTGTTACGATTAGTTATTATATTCATGGATCACTTCCTATTAAAAATCAATTGAAAGCTTAGTAATAGATGAAGAGATCGTGTAACCCACTGACCTGAGTCTAGTGCCAGTGTTTTCAGATCGCACAAGTGCCTCTGGCATGACCCAACGATTAATATGTAGCTGCGACAAACGGCTTTACGTGCTTTCTGAAGCCCGTTGGCATTCTAAAATTAATTTGGAACCTACTGGGATTCGAACCCGGTTTTTCTGGGTAGTAGGTCAGTACTATTTGTGTTGAGCTACCAGTGCCACTATTGCAGCCTTTAATAATGCTTCAACGTCAACTATGATTATTACTTATTATCAAATATTAAATTAAATTTGATTTTAATAGACAAAATCATCCAATTATACACAATCGATATAAAAAGCCGTTATTTCGAGAAAATTCGGTGCGATCCCTGGCGAAAGGTGTAGATTGAATAAACAGACTGTCGAATATCGGCAGATTAAACTCAACTTTATAAGTAAACAAACAACTTCCGACTTTTTGCGACGTGAAGATCAAACAAGGTCCTCACAAGCGACGAGTAAATAGCAACCGTCGAACATTATAAAACCCGATACGAGAAGACGCCTGCTTATATCCTTTCTCAATCTTAAATGGGGTATGTTTTAAGAGAAAGGTAAAGTCTTGTATTTACACATGATTTGGAAGTTGTTTGATCTCACTTCGCTTTGAGCCGAATCATGTAGGTGTATAAATTTCTTCAACATCCATTGAAAATAATAGTTGTTTCGCGTGGTAATAAATACGCTCCTTAATTAATATGCTTCATTGATAAATGAGATTATAGGAATTGAATCGAAAAAATTTCAATGATCAATTACCTCAATTAAAATTTTTTTTCCTAAATCATCGCTCATTAATTTCAGGAGAATCATGTAGGTGTTTTGATCCATTCGCCTTGACTGGAATCAATTCCAGTAAACAAATTAATTATTGATTTCCAAGAGTTTCAATTTATCGTTCAACATTAACCGTATTATAAGAAATAAATGAAAAACTTAACAATATTAAAGCGATGATTCCTGGAACTGATTTTATATACCAATTTTACAATAACAAAGTTGATATAGCTTGCGTTTGCCCAACAAAAAAAAACGGTCACAGTATTTCCCTTCAAAATCTTGAGGGAATAACATGTGAAACAGGAATCAAACAATATTTTTACAATCCTAATCGTAATGGAGAAGGCCAGTGGGTCTGAAAAATCATTTGAAACTTTCTGACCGCGTAGCTAGTAGCTTCAGAAATATATTAGTTTTTGTTTCATCTGAATTGACTTAGTAGTTTTGAAGTTATGCCAAGTTTAGGTTCCGCATTATTTGAATTTTTCGAGAAGCGCGCCACAGTCGTGTGACGTCAATCCACATCGTTGCGGCGAACCGCCTAACGCGCTCGTGGAGATTTGTTTCGTTATCGAGTGTTTCGGCCGGACGAGTTTTTCATACGTTCGACCGAGTTTAACCTTCTTGGCAGATGTGTTTGGGTTAATAACAGGTACAATACTGTAATATTGTATCAGATATGGATTATGATTTTGTAAAGGGACAATCTGATAACTTTCCTTACATCGACGGCCTGATAGTCGCTAAATATTTTTCGAATAATTCCGACTTTTTAGCGGCCGAGATGCGGGGAGTTTACATTAACCATCAAGACGACGGCAGCTAGAACCCCCATTAAATATTAAGTGTTAATTATTCATACTTTTCAACACATTCAGCAATTCAACATCGGTTTTTCAGTATTGACCACTCATAATTCGCGGTTTGAAGATCATGTAAATATCCTTTCCGATTATATTTGCACCCGTCTGACGGCGCCAAGATCCCATGTTGATGAAACATGAGAACCAAGATAAGAAATGCATTGAACAATATTTAGACGCAGACCTGACACGATTCAGGGTCGATAGTTGAGACGAGCGCAAAGGCGGCGAACCGCTGCCGATGTGGAGTGACGTCACAACGACCGTTTTCGCTTCGTCGTCGGATGCCTAATTTAACAGCAAATATCTCGGAAACTATGAGACGTATCAAAAAAATTTTTCCACACTACCTTTTCATTTGTTATGAGGTTTAGTGTAAGGTGAAAACTGAAAATTGCTGGTCTTCTCTATTGCTATATCTGATGTTGTAAATATGGATGAGATAGTTTAAATCATGTAAAGGGATATTCATTCCCGTATTAGATGCGACTCAAATAGCAAATAGTATTCAAACAGGATAATTTATGTAAGTGAGGTTTATCCAATGGAATAATAGTGAATAATGTGAAGCAGAGAGAATATTCCTTTGACATTTACGGAAATGTATAGGTCACCCAGTAACAAAGATTAATTGAGGGGTGTTTTCACTGTTTTATGGAAAGCCTGTTTGATAGTAATCAAAAAATATGTGTTTTTAGTGATGTTTTGATAGCAACTGGTTGAAAGACCATCAGTGTATGAAATATGAATATCAGTGTTAAAACAATCTCCTCATCCAGTAACCAATTTTTTATTCTCATTGCAAATCTGATCGCGTCTCCTATCAATTAGAGTAGACACCTTAAGTATTAAATCAACATTTGATATTCTTTCCTTCGTTCCACGAAACGCGGTGACTTTATATACAACCAATACCGCTGCCCTGAGGAGTATTTACCTCTATCAACCAGCTGGTACTACCGTGCATTGCGATCTATTGTTTCCTAACGATCACAAAGCAAACCTAAGTATATCGGGCCCTCAGTTTCGTCGTCTGATGGTACCAAGTACCTATGGTTCGTCGATGATAAGGGTTTTTTCTGAACTGCGGCATCAGCGTCATCTATCGGTCGCCTCAATAATCTGGACGGTCACTAGATGTCGCTCAGCATCATCCGTCGGTGGGGAACTTGGCTACCGCACGACAGATGGCGCGCAGGAGTAACAGTCTCGTGTATCAGCCGTCTGTCGTAGCTTATAACTGTACCTTGCCCCATTCACTCCTGAGGCTCTCCTCCAGCGTATATGTGATGATGCACGTAATAGTCAATCACTAATGCTATTGACGTTAACATTCTTCTTATTGTTACACTACGTATGTCAATACAGGCGTAGCAATTATTATAACTGTTCGAATTAAATATTTGTCTTTAACATCAATCCACCTAATGTAACGATTGGTAAAAGGTTTCAATAACTCAATAATAAGAAAAACATGACGCGCTAATATTGTACAAGCTCTTGTTTCAATATTTACGGCAACAGTTCGTACCATCCGTTTATTTTTACTCACCAACAATTCCGCAACAAACTTCATTCATTAAAGCAATCTCCCGAAATTAAAAACAGAACATCCCGCCCGAACAATGACTGAAATAAACTGTTATACTACTCGATTCACGCAGCTACACCCGATTTTTGTTTCGAAATTTACTTCCAATTGGTACGAAAATAGTAAGTTTATAAATATCATTTTACTTCGCGGATTCGTTCTTCTCAGTTTTCTATGCACAATTGATGCCTATGGAAAACGGAATATTGATTTTGGCCGGCGATTGCTATCCACGTTTTCGATTCTCCATAAAGAGCGGATTGATCTCTCGACGGAGAACGTGCCAATTTTCGAATTTTTACTAGCCGCTCGCGCGGCGGCACGAAAATCACCGGCTGAATATACATTACAGATATCGTTCAAACAATTTCTGCGGTCGCAAAAAAACTGGTTGCATACAAAAAATACATATTTAATCCAAGGTCACTATTAATTTGAGTAAAAACGTCGGACATATCGATTAACGATCGTATTTTACTATTTTAATTACCATGTATAAATAAGATGCAAAAATTGAGGAATGCGTGATTTGAAATTATTTCGTCGAGTCACACGAGTGTTGCAATGTCTAAGAATTATTTGAAAGACGATTTAGAACGGAGGGAGTCAGTTTTTAAAAAAGTTGGTGTTACGGAAGAAGATTTGAAACGAGACGTAGATATTTTGAGGTCCTGGGGTCGACAGCAGAAACATTTACCTCAAGTGGACCTAGAAAGTTAGTGAGTTAGTATTATTGGAATATTTTGTATTCATCTTTTTTTGTTGTAGATGATGGTTTTTTGGAACGTTTGTTATTGAATAATAAATTTCGAATCGAGCAAGCTAAGATTAAAATGGATAATTATTACACATTGAAAGCGCATTACAAAGTATTTTACAAAGATCTGTCGCAAGTTAAGCCGTCTGAAATGACCGCGTAGGTCGTTGATTTAAGTCAACTTCTTTCCCAACTTCTTTTCTATTACAGAGTAAAAATTCCTCTCAGAAACCTGAGTCCCGATGACAAATGGGTTATACTAATATGTGGAATAAAGAATCCGCCAAAACCTGCGGACCTCGTAGAATGTATGAGAGCTAAAACTGCCATCACTGAACTGATGGACAAATATTGCTACCCAATTGGGAAGATAATTGTTGTAGATTGCGTCACTCTGAAATTCAGTTCTTGCACAAACGCCGACCCAATAGCAATAGTAAATCACCTAAAAACAATAAAGGTGATCCAACATTTATATTGAATGCATATTCTCAACATTGTCGTTCTTCAATTTCAGAATTGTTATAGCGGCAGAACTTCAGCAGTACACATTATCAGCGCTCCACTTTGGGCGTCGTTCATGATAACCGCAGTGAGATCCATGTTCAAAGGAGAAGGCGCGACTAAAGTATGCACTCTAAATAAATCCAAAATGAAGTTTTAAGCCGTATTAATTGCAGATTAAAATTCATGATAGTTTCGAGTCTGTATATAAGGATCTACCGCGAGCGATGTTTCCTGTGGATTATGGAGGCGACGACTATTCTGTAGCGGAATATTTAGGTTCGATAATCTCATCATTTCGACGCCTACGTTTCAATCTTCTGAATTCTGTTTCAGACATTTGGGACGATATAATTCAGGAAGAAAAAGATCATTTGAAAAGTTTAGAGTTCAAGATACCAGATGAGGTATTGAGAGTTGGTAAAACAAACTTGGATTTGGATATGTTTGGTATTGACGGCACTTTCAAAAAGCTGAATATAGATTGATTTCGTTTCTTCAATTGAGTTATACAGCTTTATCAAATAGAAACAAACCACACTTAAAAGCTTGTGGAAAATGGGATTTCTTAACTTACATCATAATGATTATTTGTGCATTTACACGAAAGATTTTCTTTACGATTGCTAATCTTTCACACTTATAAATTTTTGTTGTCACTTTTATACAAATTGGAAAAAGGTTTTGTATATTCATAATACAAACTTTACTAAGTCGTATTTCCAATATGGTGCTCACATCTCCGTTTCCCATAGCCAACTTTTCCGTTGCCAAACAAATGTGGCGCATCCACCATTCACGAATTATCAAACGCAACCATACAATCACAAAATGCTTTCACTTCTTTGATAATTGCAACATTTTTGCCTAAAACATTTATATTTGAGTGAGGAATTAGGTATTGACGTTGGTTCGCAGTTAAGTTGATGCTCGAGAGAATTTTTTTGATAAAGAAAACTAGACATTAAATTCGATCCAATATTTATTCTTACTATAATGAATACATTTAAATATAAATTTATATATTCTGAACTCCACTTAATTAAGCATGTGGTTTCACGGATACCCTGCCTGATTTTGCTGAAAAGAAAACAACAATCTTCAAACAATTTCCGTTAGCGTCAACAATAATCGCCTACTTGCAAAACTGTTTCTCACATCGACTAAATAACAATGAAACTTCCATCGTAAATACTACATGCGTTCCGATTTTAAAGCATACGCATACCGAACAATTTTTAGAGATTGCATCGACTTGTCTTTCTTTTAATATTATGAGAAGTAATCTGCTGTTGCGACCAAAAACTATAATACGAAATAGAAATAACTAAAAAAAACATTTCTCAATAATCTAAGTGTTGAAACAAGTAGAGCGATTGAAGTTGAAATTTGGAACGTCTCAATAACAGAATAAAACGTTAATCCCTTTTTCCCCTGTTGATTGGTAGTTACCTATCAGTGATGTTTTCAATAATTTCCATCTGCTTCAACACTTATTGCAAAAATTTACTTTTTGTTAACATAGCAATCATGATCGCAAAAATAGGAAACTAAATATCAAAAAGATAACAACCGACACTAATACCAGTACTGAACAAATATTTACCTTTTCCTATTGTCATGCACTAAAATTCAAAATGAAAATTTACCAGGTGTGGTATTGGCCAACCGTCTAATTCTCCTCGTGTTTCTATCTTGATCTCTGATCTTCTTCTCCATTTCCGCGTCAGTGAGAGTTTCCAGAAATGGAGCCCACTGATCGCTTTCGCTCGGTGGCCGGAAAGGCACTTCGACCGTCGGCAAAGGCGCCTCGGAGAACGCGTAAGTCCTCTGATGCCACGACAGCTGCCCGCGGATCGAGTAAGCTATTGCGGTCACGAATTCACCACCCAATCCGAGCTCCGCGCAAAGTTTCAACGCAAACTCTTCCGGATTGTTCTGCTTCTCGGCCATATCCCATTCGACCTAAAGGAACAAAAAACATTGCCAAAATCACGAAAATTCTGCGGTTATCACCTGATCTACGAGTGAAGTATTGCCAACGTGGATATTGAGCTTGACGATAACTCGTTGATCAATACTCTCTTCTAGTATGGTTGGTGGTTCTGCAGGAAACGCATCTAGTTGCTGTCGAATTGCCTGTGCGATGGCCGGTACGAAAACCAATGGATTCAAGTCTAGATCATCGCAAAGAACTTCGGCAAACTGTTCTGGTGTTATGAGGCTTTCTGTTAAACGAAAAAGAAGTTACTGCTCAGTCATTTATATATTTGAGAAGTTACCGTTTTTGTTCCAAGTGAACGTATCTCTCAGTTTCTGTCCTTCGATTTCCATATCTAAACGTATTGGTACCAGTACCTCATTGGTCGCGGCGTTCTCGATATTAATTTGTGGATCAGTGTCGTCAAAACAAAGAGGAAAAGTTCTAACCTGCAGGTACATATAATAATTTAATAATAAAACTCTGAAAATGTTACCTTTTTAGTTGCCACTCGATTCCTGTTAATAGGAGTGGCTTGTGGAACAGCATCCAAGTGACTTGAATTAGGCAACGAAGGAATCCATTGCATACTCTTCTTAGATTTATTATCCCTTGGTAAAGGGGGATCTGTCGTGTGTACAGACACTGCCTTGTATCTAAAGGAGAACCACACTTCAATATAATTAAACTACTTCCTTTGTACTAACTTTTCATCGTTTCTTTCAATAATATCATCAACTTCCGATGCCCTTAAAAGTGAGACGCTACTGGCTAAAACGTGTTGACTCAAACCCAGATCAATAAGTCTTTTCCTTTCTTCATTCGTCAAGCATCGTCTGTACATTCCAGGATATTTTTTGTATAGCGACCCTCTGAAGAGTCTGAGGTAATTTCCCACCTGAAATTGTAATGTTTACAAATATGTAAATGGAATGTATACAATTTACTTCCGAGCCCACGCAGTAAAATTCCCCATTTTCTTCTAGTTGGAATTTAGCTGGTTTGTCTCCGTAAGTTCGTAAAGACATTTTTTTAATTAACCGGTCAAGAAGTTTATTTGTAATCAAACACGTCTAACCGCAGCTTCCATTTAGACAGTTGCTTTTCTACTTCTTGAAATGCCTACTGTCAAATAAAATTGACAGATCCATAGATCCATAGATAGATAAAGTAAAGTGTAGAGATGTGATCTCTACACATTAAGTATATGTTCTGTGCTCTACACTATTGTGACAGTTTCAAAACATTAAACATACAAAACATTAAACATTAAACAATTTTTGTTTGGAAATGTCATCTTTTTTGCAAGGGCGCAAAGTCGACATATCCTTAATCCAAAACCACGCAAGGAACAACTTAGTAACATTATTGGAAAAATGTCGTGGAACCAAAGATATCGTCCGAGATCCAGATCTAATAGGTCCCTTGGGACTGATAATGCAACCTTCGATTCTAAGCGAACATCAAGTGAACAAAATATTCATTTTGAAACGTCAACCACTTCAGGACAGCGAAGTTGCACATACCATATTCATAACCAGACCTCGATTAGATTTTATGGATTATATCGTACAAAATATTCATGCTGATTGTAAAACTAAAAATGGTGCTAAAAAGCAATACCACGTATTCTTTCTACCTAAGAAAAGTTGGCTGTGTTTGGAGATGTTGAAACATAGTGGCGTATTTGGTAATATAGTTTACATTGAGGATTTTGTATGTGAGTTATTTCCACTCGATTGCGATCTTGTCTCGATGGAGGATCCAGAGGTGTTTAGAGAAACATTAGTTGAAAACGATCCAACGTATTTCTTTCAAACTGCTAAAGCTATAAATTTTTTGCAAAAATTGTATGGGCCGATCCCGAGGGTATTAGGGAAAGGTAATGGAGCAAAACAAGTCTGGGATCTTGTAATGAGATTAAAAAGGGAAGAGGAGAGTGTAGGAATATTTAAGACGAATCAAGCGTCTCATATTGATAAATTGATTTTAATTGATCGGTCTATTGACTTAGTAACTCCTCTCGCAACTCAACTAACATATGAGGGATTAATAGACGAGTTGTTTGGTATTGATACTTCAACAGCAGTGTTTCCGATTCAAAATTTTTTATCTGCTGAGCAGAAAACGGCTAATAGTATGGTGGAGGAGCAAGTACCAACAACTAAGCAAATTACTCTGAACTCAGGGGAGATGTTGTTTGCTGATTTGAGGGACAGAAACTTCAATGCAGTACGTTTTTGATTTTCAAACTGATAAAGTGATAGAGTTCTAAATTTCATTTCAGGTTGGCTCGTACTTGTCTCAACAAGCAAAATCGATTGGTGCTCAAATGGAAAATATCCAAAGCAAAACAGTGCAAGAGATGAAGTTGTATGTACAAAAATTACCACAATTGTTGGCTAAAAAAAAAGCTTTAGCTCATCATACAGCCATAGCTGAATGTATTAAGGAAGTTACAGACAGTTATGATTTCTTGGACATGTTGCAAGTACGTAAAATGATTGATTGTTGATATCAAAAATTTTTTGAAACATTTCAGACTGAACAAGAATTTTTAAATTGTATTGATGTCGACAAAACAAGTAGTTATATCGAAGAATTAATATACCAAAAGAAACCGTTGGTTCAAGTATTAAGATTAATTTGCCTTCAATCTGTCACGAATTCAGGTCTCAAACCCAAAGTACTTGAAGGTTACGAAAAAGAATTAGTTCATGTGGGTATAAGTAAAAAAATGAGATAATTAATTTTTTAAACATTTTTAGACCTACGGGTTAGGAGCTTTAATGGCTGTTACAAAACTAAAGAAAGTAGGATTATTGAAACCGCAGACTGGGACTAGGCAATACATGGTTTTGAGAAAGGTAAGATTGATATTTAGTTTCAAATAGCTGAAACGACTGCACATACTCAGATGTTGAGACTGACAATGGAGGATACTTCTGAGATCAACCCCACTGATATTAGTTACGTTCATAGCGTATACGCTCCTTTAAGCATAAGAATTGTGGATCATCTAAGTAAAAACGGATGGAAGCAACTTCAGGATGTCACAGGTTTATTACCAGGTAAATTTGAACTCGGTTGTTTCGGTCAACAAATAACTTAGTTACCGTCCTGAGTTTTTGAATTGAAGAAAATCATCAAATAAAAATAATTGTTTTAGGTCCAACCATAGATGAATTTCCCTCAGTGCCAATGAATCTTCTGAATAACGACTCCGAAGGAACAAATGTTATTCTTGTGTTTTTCATAGGTGGCTGCACTTTCGCTGAGGTGAGCACTTTTCCGTAAATTTCATAACAAACAACGACGGTTTCCTTCAGATTTCAGCATTGCGATTTTTATCGCAACAAGAAGATTCCAATGTGGAATTTGTTATAGGTACCACAAATCTTATCAACGGTACCACCTTTATCAAATCGATAATCGAAGAATAAGCGTAAAAACAAATTTATTAAATCTGAAAATATATAACCTTTATATATGTTCGAATATAGAAATCAACGAAAACAATTCAGTCTTAAAAATCGTTAGTTAACCTAACCATCTCGTTCCTTCGTGCGACGGAATCGCTGTTGAATTTGCATACCGATCGATGTAGTGAATCGTTTCAAATACAACTTCGATCATAATAAGTAAAATAATCATCCACTCCAAACGCAAATGATGTTTATCACTTAAATGCGTCGATAAAAGTTCTATTAATTCAACACAATGATTTATCTTCTCGTTAATTACCTAAAATCAACAATTGAAACGTTTTTTTCCTTAAGTATTGCATACATTACCTTAGTCCTTTTGCTTATGCTAAAATAACTACAAACTTGCAAATATAAATTTTCTAATTGTTCGTTATCCCAGTAAAAATCTGGGGTATCCAAGAGATCCGAGCTTAAATTAATCAAGTGCCTAAGTGCGAATAGCTCTCCATGCTTCCGTAAAACCTGCTCCCTGCTCATTTTAATCGGTCTGCCATTTTTCAAATCTTCAGTAACGTACTCGATTGAGTCTATGTAATTTTCCAAATAAGCCTCCCAAACGCCTAGTTTGACAGACAGGAGCAGAGCGTTCGAAAAAGCATATTTATCAAATAGTACATTATCTTGATGTGTATTCAAAATAAAGTTTCCATTTTTTTCTAAAACGCTGCGTTTACTAAAACAGAAACAATTTTTTTCTTCAAGACTTGATTTAGAAAAAGATTTCTCACTCATTCTCTTGGTGTTTGTAAGTCATGTTTTCCTTCTCGTCTTGCACCATATGATGTGTATAACTGTCCGTTTCGTAAGATCGTAAAAAACTTAACAAATTGGCGACTTCGATGTCTTTAACGTTCCAAAGTACAACACCGCCTTCCCGGAAGAAGAATATATCCTTCGGTTCCTTATCGACTTGATATTTCGGCGAAGCGATCAGTACGTCGGAATTGTTTTTCAAAAACTTCGGTTCGTACAAATCCTGTTGCCTTAAACCTTGTATGAGATTATCGAGATCATATTCCTCGGCGGTAGCGAAAGCAGTAACACTGTAAACTCCTGGTTCCATCTCTTCCTCTTCTGTAATTTTTTTCTTTCTGATCGGTCGCTTTTTCAATTGTAACGACGAAATGTTTTCACTCGTTTTTCGTATTACTGGAGCTTCTTTTAAAATGTTTGATGTAGAAAGTGGAGCACATTTTCCGAATATCTGGGAGACTCCTATAATTTTGTCGGAAAATATTCCTACTGTTATTTTAGCAATTAAAGAATGGGGAACTATAAATCGCAACATTTTTCGCCGAGCCTACATAGTACATAACCTAAACAAAAAATCACAGAACTAATGTATATTTGGATTTTCTGTAGTTAACCTCAGAAATTTTTGAATATTTCCGCAACAGGATGAGACTGTTTCAAATATTATTTCGCAGAAGACACATGCCAAATGGTCATATTTACCGTGGTAAAGAACGTATAGTTAAACCACCTACTAGGAAGGACATACAAGCTGAAAAAAATAAGCTATTAATAGAAGAGGAAAATATGTTTCTTCTCAGGCATAGTTACTTGACTCCTGTAAGTAATTAAAAAACACGTTTTGATAATGTTCATGATCTTTATATGACAGGAACAATCTTTCGGTCACGCTCAAGCCCTTGGGAAACCTGAGGCACGTATGAAACGTTTAATGTCTGATAAAAAAGATTTTAAACCAGACGTTACAATTGAATCAAGATTAGCACATCTAAGACACAAAGAGGCCTGGGATTGAAGTGAAGTTAATATATATATATAAATTAGTAGAGAGTGTGAAATAAAATAAACTTGATAATTTATATTCAATGTTCGCAATGATTTGTATCGATGAATGATTTCATTTTTGACACTTCAAATCCTCCCTGATGAGAATATGTAACACTCAACCTAGGACAATCCAACTCTTATAGAATGAGACACTCTTCAAGTGAGAGCTTCACCATCTGAATCATCAGCATGTACAGCTGCGCAGTTTTTTGCAGAGTTTTTCTTTGGTGATGGCTCTTCCACCACCATGATTGACAGACTTGTTTAGGATTTTTCAGTCTATTTCACCTAACTTCAAGTGATGCGCCCACCTTCGAAGGGTACAAAGAGCAGGTAGAGGATATCCCTGAGACTGAAGATAACGATACGCTCTAGGACTTACTTTATGTAAAGAAGCTGCTGCAGGGATATCCTCACTACTCCATCTTGCCAGCTTCTTCCCAGGATTAAGCAGTGCTTTTATTTGTCCTGGTGTGAAAATTTGCCGGAGTATATTTCTAATTCGTTCTGGTACATTGTTTCTCAGTAACTTATTTTCTTTTCTCAGGTTCCAATTTTCCCTTTCCAATTCCATTATCCTCATTTTCAGCACCTCATTTTCAACCGAATGTCTTAAAGTTTAGATATATTTAGAGTTCAGTTTCATAACGTCAGTACTCACTTGTTACTAATAGCTTCTTGTACATGATCAGCCACAATTGTAGGAGATACATCCTCATCCTGAACAGTGGAGGTGTCCCGCACTTCCTCGGATACCACTTCACACTCATGCATTCCAATAGTCGAGTCTTCAATAAGAACGTATTCTTGATTATCAATTTTTTTCTCTGCAACATGTAGATGAAGAGTTGGAACAGCATCCGATTTCAAAATACGGACATTTCGGGGTAAATAATTCATCAACCGGTACTTTAAAGGTAACTCGAAGGCATCGGCAGCGAAATGCTTCGAACAAACGTATACTAAAAATTAATCACATCAATTGATACTGTAACCTCAAGTTTCGATTTTAATTAATATATTTGACCAAACTTACAATTTTTGAAAATAATGTGGTCTTGCTTCTCTTTCCTGTTGCAAGCATCAAGCCATTTTAATGTAACTTGCTTGTTTTGAGGGAATTTAAAATATCGGACGTCGGTTCCCTTCGTTTTGTTAGTGTGATTTTTACAACTACGAACTGCACAGCCTGGCATTTTTAATAAAACCACAAAACGACGCGTAATAGCACAAAATAACGCTTTATAATTTATTATTCCTTTCCGTGGACTTGTTTGATTTGATAACGCTTTTCAAACAGACGTTCGAACCATAGACTGCTCTACAGAATAAATCATGACAACGTTCTCTTCACAGAACACATAAAAGAGTTCTCTTATTAACAAATAACACACAGAATATATTCTGTGAAATAACAGACAGCTACAGAACTACTTCGATTATACAGAACACTATTGTATAATTTTCGTTGAACTTCAGGCAACCCTAAATACATCAAAATTTAATTTTTTTCAAAATACTTCTAATAAGGACATTAGATCAACAGCAACGTCATTTTTTGACACTAGCATTCCTTGAAGTAAAAAAAATTTGCTTGTTGCAGCTATGTAGAACCTTTGGTCTCCGTCTGTTATTGAGTAAATTTTTATCTTGATTAAATCAATCTTGATTATTACATTCGTGGTTTGGTGGAACAAAAACGATGTCGACCAATAAGTTCCTTTCACTCGGTCTCGTGTTGACGAAGACGATTAATCGGCTTCCCCCGTCCCATGTGAAAACTAGATTAGAAAGTTTTTCGAAAACGCAAGTGAAAACATTGGTTACGCTTCGAACGATGGGTTGTCGGACGTCCAAAGTTGATATCTCAAAAAGTAAGTGCACACATTCCTATTTGCTTACAAAAAAAAGTAACAGTTGGTCGGTGGAAAAAAGGTTAAGTTTTTTAGTAGGTCAAATGTTTGCAGTTTCGTCAGAGCTATTTCTAACCTTGATCTGGTTGTGTTTTGAAGGCAACAAAAAAAATAATTGTTCTTCGACAAAAATAATCAATATGTAGGGAATCGGTGGGTTATATTTTTATTTTGACAGTGTGTGGGTTCGAGCCGCACTGTCACGTGAACGCTAAGAAAATCGATTGAAACACCGGGCGTGAAAATATGTTTACGTTTGTTAGTATCCTGAATCATGAAATTAATCTTTGGATAGGTTAGTATAGTGTTAAGAATTACGGATTCTATCCTTCTGATAATGGAATTAAATATTCATATTAAAACTTGTCTAAATTTATGGAATCCCTAGTGGTTATGTGAGTAATACATTTGATATTGATATTTCCTTGTTTAACTTTATTTTCCTTGATATACTAAACGATTCATTTCAGTCCTCCCTTTCATTTGTTTATGTTGAATTCAGTATCATATAATATAATATTCAATGAAAATTTTTTCTCTTCTATTTTAGAAATTTTGAGTGGTATGCAACCAGCAATACAACACGGAGTGGGGGCGTCTGTCTGAACGGTTGCACGCCAAACCACAGAGTTTTAAAATTTCCGGGAAAATTAGTTTTAATTCAAATAAAAAATTCATTGTCCACATCAAGTGACCAAGCGACTTTGTAAGAAATAATATTTTCGGTATTTTCCAACCAATTCGTGTTTCAAATTGCAAACACCATCAAATTTGCACTTTTTATATTAAATTATATATCTGGAATGTTGGGTTTTTTTTCAGGAAACGAATCATGTGCAAACACTTCAGAGGCGGACTATGTGGAAGACGTAGTTTGCGCCGAATCGGATATCGCCGAAAATCAGATGAAAGTCTTCGATTTGAAAGATGCCGGAAAAGTTCTCGTCGTTCGGCAGAAAGGCAAAATTCACGCGATCGGCAATCGTTGCACTCATTATGGCGCTCATTTAGTTAATGGAGCCCTGGGCGACGGAAGGATCAGGTGTCAATGGCACGGCGCTTGTTTCAATATTGAAACAGGAGATATTGAGGATTTCCCTGGTGAGTGGAAATATATTCGATCTGATATTCGTATGATACTATTTTTGGAAAGATATCTTTATCAGCAGATGAAAATAAATCAAACGGATACGGTAAAAAAAACAAAATCATGTTATAAAAAACGACTAATTGCGTGATACCGATAATGTCTAATTGAGGTACGATTTCTTGAAGATAAAAATCAGATGACGATTTATTGATATTACGACGTGAAAAATTTCCAACAGGTTGCTATTCAATTAAATATAATAGTTTTAAAATATTGGCGCATCCACCAAAAATGCAAGCTAACCATATTCGCTGAAGAGATAACTACATAAGACATGAAATATACAAACTGATTGTTATTACCATTTGCGTCTAATATTTTCAGGTTTCGACAGCTTACCTTGCCATAAGGTGACCATCGAAAACGGAAATGTAAAGGTGCGCGCCAAACGATCGGAGCTAAAAGCCATGAAACGGGTGAAACCCATGTCGATGAAATCGTCAACCGACAACAGACATTTCGTCGTGATCGGAGGCGGCCCAGCGGCAGCCATTTGCGTAGAAACTCTAAGACAAGAAAATTTCGCCGGCGGAATCACATTCATCTGCAAAGAAAACCATCTGCCATACGATCGCGTCAAAATTACCAAACTTGGCGATTTCGATATCGTGAAAAACCAATTCCGAACATTAGAGTTTTATAGAAACCACGGCATCGATGTTGTCCTTGGAGAAGCCGCCGATAAAGTCGATACAAAGTCGAAAGAAGTACGTCTTGAAAATGGGCGCGTATTGAAATACGATAAATTATTCATCGCAACCGGACAATATGCGGCGAAACGTGACACTACAGGTAACTATATTGTTTTTCACCGGTTGCACGCACGAAAAAACATAACGTTCCCTAAGACGGGTATTCAGTTGAGCACCAATACGCATGAGGCAGATCGAGAATGCGAATTTCGTCCGCGGTATGCAGTTTGTTACATGCGTGTTGAGCTCAATTGAATAAGCATACCCCAACGAGAAACGGGTCAAAATAATTTTTATACTGCGAAATACCCAAAAAGAATCGCTGTGTCAAACATTCATAATAAAAAGGTGCACTTGCGTTTTCTATTCCCCATCCACATCAAGAGTCTTAAAAATGACAATTGGCCTGATAAAATATTTCAATTTTCAGGGCAAGATTTAAAAAACGTTTTCACACTAAGAAAATTCGAAGATGGCAAACAATTAATTTCCGAACTCGGTCCGGACAAAGAGGTCATTGTCAACGGCAGCAGTTTCATTGCAATGGAAGCGGCAGCCATGTGTTTGGACAAGGCTAAATCGGTAACGCTAGTCCACCGTGCGAAAATACCGTTCGACAAAACTCTGGGGGAAACAATAGGCAGCGCTTTTAAAAAATTGTTCGAAACAAAAGGGGTGAAATTTAAAAACGACTGCAGTTTGAAATCAATAAACGACGACGGAACGGGGAAAGTTAAGTCGGTCGACTTGACCGATGGTACGACTTTGAAAGCCGACGTTGTGGTGCTCGGTCTTGGATCAAAGCCTCATACAGACTTTTTGGAGTATTCCGGAATTGATGTAGGACAAAATGGATCGGTCGAGGTTGATGAATACCTAAAAACCAATGTGGAGGATGTTTTTGCGGGCGGTGACATCGCTTTCGCTCCGGTTTTTGCCATAAATAATAAAAAAGCGACAATTGGTCATTTCCCGCTCGCGCATTACCACGGTAAAATAGCGGCGTTGAATATGTTAGGACAGAATAAGCCCTTGAGAGCCGTCCCTTATTTTTGGTCGACGCTTTTTGGGAAGAGCATCAGATATACCGGACATGGAAACGCTGAAGAAATTATTTTTGTCGGCGATGTTGATGAAATGAAATTTGTCGCTTTTTATTTGGATAAAAAAGAACAAGTAATCGCTGTATGTAGTTGTGCTATGGATCCCGTTGTTTCACAATTTGCGGAGTTGTTATTCCAGGGGAAAAAATTGTACAAAAAAGATTTGGAAGGTAGTGATAAGTTGTCGTGGGTGACCAGGATTTTACCTGAATAATGAAAATATAAAATTTGTCATGATACCCAGTATGTTATACAGTACTAACATTTATTTAAATTTCAGGGATATATTTTGTTAGATATTAATTATTAATTTATTTCTATGTTATAAATGTAGTTATGTTGAAACACACTTCTTTTATTTAGTTCCTCATGCGTCGTTAATTTTGTTTTATTAAAAATAATGGTCAATGTTCAAAATTAACAAGCGCTGTAGAGAAATACTACAAATGACATTAATAACAGATCCAAAGTAATTCTATATTGCGCATGTCTAACTGCCAACATAATGTTTACATTTATAATGTTTCATACAATTAGTAGTTCGACTGTTCAGAAAAATAATTGAAGTTTCAATCGATGTTCTGTGAATTGAAATATTCCGTGATTCAAAACCATGGCAGAAAGAAAAATTGAATATATTTTCAGGTTTCGACGTTCTTACACATATTTTAAGTTTGAAAATGGTACTTTTGGAATCAAGGCCAAGAATAAACATTTTTCAAGCCGCAGATAATAAATCGAGGTCATTCGTTCAACTTAAATACATCAAAATTATCACTGGTTAAATTAAAGCTTTTGTTCTTTCAAAACACTGCTTATAAGGACGTTAAAACAGTAACGTCATTTTTTGACACTAGAAATCCTTGAAGTATTAAAAAAATTTTGTTTGTTGCGGCTATGTAGAAACATTGTTCTCAATCTGTTATTGAGTAAACTTTTATCTCGAATAATTAAATCTTGATTATCTCATTCGTCGTGTGGTGGAACAAAACGATGATGACTAATAAGTTCCTCTCACTCGGTCTCGTGTTGAGCAAAACGTTCAATCGGTTTTTCCCATCTCATGTGAAATCAGCGCGAGTGAAAACATTGGTTAGGCTTCGAACGATGGGGTGTCGGACGTCCAAAGTTGAAACTTCTAAAAGTAAGTGTATAAATTTTTATTTTGATGCGATCAAAGTCATAAAATTTACTTAGAATTTAGATAATTCTAACAAAGAAATTAAGGAAGTGATAAAATAAGTAAAAACATTTTTTTTCTTCGAATTTTTATTAAATAAAATTCACTAAAAACCAAATCGTTAGATGTATTGAATGTTCAATGTTTAACAGGACACGAATCCAGTACAAACAATCCAGATGCGGATTATGTAGAAGACGTGGTTTGCTCCGAATCGGACGTTGCCGAGAATCAGATGAAAGTTTTCGATTTGAAAGATGCCGGAAAAGTTCTAGTTGTTCGACAGAAAGGCAAAATCCACGCGATCGGTCACCGCTGTACTCATTATGGGGCTCATTTAGTTAATGGAGCTCTGGGCGACGGAAGGATCAGGTGTCAATGGCATGGCGCTTGTTTTAATATTGAAACAGGCGATATTGAGGATTTTCCTGGTAAGTGATATGCATAAAATCACACCGATAATATTTTTGGAAAGATATCGTTATCGTGAGATGAAAATTTTTGAGCTGGGTACAGGAAATCGCATTTTGAAAAATTGCTAATTGCTCGATACCGATATCTAATTGAGGCGCAAATAGGGTTGGAAACCTTTGATCGTTATTTATCGTGTAGAGTTGCGCATCCACCAAATTGTTCAATCTCAAATCCTCTGAATCCCGAAACCATCCTGCAGTTCTTATATAAAGAAATTAACATTGGAAAGCATTGATACGACTCATGGTTCCAAATCAGTCGGACGCTTGCGCTTTAGGATTTTCCGGGCCTTAAAATGGTACTGCGCAAACGTCTGACTTTTAGAACAGGTTTGATGGTCGATTGGAATAAACCTGTTGGCTGTGTCAGGCTTTTGTCAATTTTGGGTTATGTGATTTTTATTTATATTCCTTTGTATTAATTATATTCATAGAATCTAATATTTTCAGGTTTTGACAGCTTACCTTGCCATAAGGTGAGCATCGAAAATGGAAATGTAAAAGTGCGCGCCAAAATATCGGATCTCAAAAACATGAAACGAATGAAACCCATGTCAAAAAAATCGTCGACCGCCAAAAGACATTTTGTCGTGATCGGCGGTGGTCCAGCGGGAGCGACTTGCGTAGAATCTCTAAGACAAGAAAATTTCGCGGGCGCCATCACTTTAATTTGTAAGGAAAACATCTACCATACGATCGCGTGAAAGTTAGCAAAGTGGGCGATTTCGATATCGTAAAAAATCAATTCAGAACATTAGAATTTTATAAAAGTTACGGTATCGACGTTGTCCTTGGAGAAGCCGCCGATAAAGTCGATACGAAATCGAAAACCGTGCATCTTGAAAAAGGGCGGCAATTGAAGTACGATAAATTATTTATCGCAACTGGGGAATATGCGTCGAAACTTGGTACCCCAGGTAAATATATTGCTGTTCTTGTCTTTAATTAATTACTTTTTTATTTTCATTTTGTTTGAAAGTATAAAACGGTTTAGAAATTTTCAGGCCAAGATTTAAAGAACGTTTTCACAATGAGAAACTTCGAAGATGGCATACAATTAATTTCTGAACTTGGACCGGACAAAGAAGTAATTATCAATGGCAGCAGTTTCATCGCCATGGAAGCGGCAGCCATGTGTGCAGAAAAGGCGAAATCAGTAACCGTGGTCCACCGTGCGACAATAGCCTTCAAAAAAACCCTGGGCGAAAAAGTTGGCTTTGCTTTCAAAAAATTGTTCGAAACAAAAGGGGTGAAATTTAAAACCGAATGTAGTGTGAAATCGATAAACGACGACGGAACGGGGAAAGTTAAGTCGGTCGACTTGACCGATGGTACAACTTTGAAAGCTGACATTGTAGTACTCGGTCTGGGATCGAAGCCTCATACAAACTTTTTGAAAGAATCCGGAATTGATTTAGGAAGAAATGGAACGATTGAAGTTGATGAATATCTAAAAACCAATGTGGAAGATGTGTTCGCGGGCGGAGATATCGCTTTCGCTCCTGTTTTTTCCATTGATAACAAGAAAGCGGCGATTGGCCATTTCCCGCTGGCTCATTACCACGGTAAAATAGCGGCGTTGAATATGTTAGGACAAAGCGAGCCCTTGAGGGCCGTTCCTTATTTTTGGTCAACACTTTTTGGGAAGAGCATCAGATATACAGGACATGGAAGTCCTGAAGATATCATTTATGTTGGCGATGTAGATGACCTGAAATTTTCCGCTTTTTATTTCGATAAAAAAGGACAAGTAATCGCTGCATCCAGTTGTGCTATGGATCCTGTCGTTTCACAGTTTGCAGAGTTATTATTTCAGGGGAAAAAATTGTACAAAAAAGATTTGGAAGCTAGTGATCCATTATCGTGGGTGACAAGGATTTTGCCTGAATAATGAAACAGTAACTTAAATTATATATATACGTTTTATTATATATTAATAATCAATTTATTTCTATGTTGTAAATGTATTTATGTTGAAATAAATGAGTATGAAACTTATTCTATTGTAGTCTGCTCCTTTTTTAGGTTAAGTTTTACACCTATCAATATATTATAAAGAACAATCGTTCAAATATACGCAACATTAAAAAGCGATGTCACAGAATACTGAGTTGAATCACTATTCTGTTGTGATGTTCCTCATTATAATCAAGGAACGTGACGTAAACTCTTGCCTCTCTTGGTAGTTCAACTGTATCTCAAAATTAATCAGGTGCTCTGTGATTCGAAACCATGGCACTTTTCTTGACGTTTCAAATTGAAAGAAAGATTGAAAATTTTGTCAGAATATTTTTTGGCACGTATGTTATCCTATTTAAATGATAATTATTGTTTACAAGATTGCCATCGTTGAAAAGAACCGAAATTATCGTGTGCGAAAATTACCACAACCAGGATAACCGCCAAACGTAGTAAGTAAAATTTCATTCAAATTAGATGCAATATCAACTGAGTCAAGGCCAGTTTATGACGATTTTTCGAACTTGAAACGAAAATGTGAACGCAAAATACTATTTATATACATACAGAGGTTACTAAACAACTATCACAAAGATTATAACGAATTTTCGCTTTTTTATTTTTAGATTCTTGCAGTGTCATTCGCGACACACGGATTGTAACATGTCCCTGAAACCAAGAAAAGTTGATTTCGGTTCTACTTGGGGCGCGATACGAGACACTATCAAAGGCGTTATTACCTTGGATCATGTACCAAGAAACGTTTGGAACGATAGATTTTCGTAAGTATTCATAGGTTATACTTTTGTATCTCTATGATCTCACTTTTTTTTAAATCGTGACATGAAATTTCAGAGATGTTTACTCTCTTTGTGTGGCACATCCGGAACCGATGGCAGACCGTTTATACGCGGAAACGAAACATTACTTAATAGACCATGTTGCTAAACTGCTCAACAGAGTACAAGAAGACGGAGAGGCGAATCTGGTCAAGAATTATTTTTTTTACTGGTCACAGTATTCCGTCGGCAGTCAATATCTTCATAGCTTATATTTATATTTAAATCAGCAACATATAAAAGCTCATAAGATGTCTGACGCCGAGATTATTTATGGCAGCGCAGATTCATCTGGAGGTAACTATAGTTAATGTCACTTTCACGTACAACTATGCGTGTTTTAGGAGAACAAATGGAAATTGGAGAGTTGGCTCTTGAAGTATGGCAATCGGGGATGATCGCCCCTTTAGGACAAAGGCTGGTGAAATTGTTACTCGAAGCCATCGATGCTGACAGAGCTCAAGACACTCTTCCTGTTGCTATTGAAGCGATACGAGGCACAATTTTGAGTTTTGTTGAAGTAATTACATTATTAATAGTTTATCAGGGGATTAAATGTGGTGATTCAAGGTTCAAGGTTATAAAAAGAAGTCGCCACTTCAATTGTACCAGGAATTGTTCGAAGAACCATTCTTGAACGCCAGCGGTGAACATTTTAAACAAGATGCGGCGAGGTTGTTACAAGAGAAGGATGTTAGTTTATATATGGAGAAGGTCAAAGTTAAAATTGATGAGGAACTATTTCGAGCGAGGAGGTTTTTACATCATAGCTCATTAGTTAAGGTGAGTTTTGGTAGATGGAGTTTATCACATCTTTGACATTTGTCCATACAAATATATTCACTTCTGTGACAGATATTGAATAATGTTCACATTTATATCATTATTTCTGTGTGCGTTAGTTCAATCGAACCGCCGAAACTCCAAAGTGATTATATAACGTCGTCAAGGAGTATATTACATCATGACTTGTATACTCATGCTATAATTAATAATTATTTAGTTAACGAAGGAAATATGTTTCACAGGTTCATCAAAGATGTGAAAACCACATGGTGGCGGAGCATCTCGATTTCCTCTATACCGAATGTATGTCGATGGTGAAGGGAGAAAAGAGAAAAGATTTATCGAATATGTATGATTTATTGAAAAGCGTTCAAAACGCGATGCAGGTGCTAGTCGAAAACGTTCTCGAACATATTAAAACTCAAGGCTTGGCGGTAACTAGCCGATTATTGTACCAGTTTTTCGAATTCTAATGTTGAGTCGTTTAAGGCTGTTGGAAATTTGCAAGGGGAAAATGTTCACATCAATTTCGTGGAAAATCTACTAACCGTTTACAATAAATATAAACAGTTAATTCAGGAAGTGTTCAAATCCGATCAAAATTTCATGGGAGCACTCGATAAGGCTTGCAATTATGTGATCAACCACCGACCGAACAGCGGCAAAGCCGCCTGTCGAAGTCCGGAACTGTTAGCGAAATATTGTGATACTTTGTTGAAGAAATCGAGCAAGGGCATCAGCGAAACTGAGGTACGGAATGTTTCTTATTTAACAGTTTCGAATCTCATGTTTTCAAAAAACAGATTGAAGAAAAATTGTCGCGGAGCATAACCATATTCAAGTACATCGACGACAAAGACGTGTTCCAGAAATTTTATTCGCGCATGCTGGCGAAGCGGCTGATTCATCAGCAAACCCAAAGCATGGACGCTGAAGAAACGATGATCAATCGACTTAAGCAGGCGTGCGGTTACGAGTTCACTAGTAAATTGCATCGCATGTTCACCGACATGTCGGTCAGCGCCGATCTGAACAACAAATTCCAGACGTTCCTTAAACAAGACAACCTCGATTTGGGTATCAATTTCGGGATTTACGTGTTACAAGCGGGCGCATGGCCTCTGGGACAGGCGATAGTCACCCCCTTTGCCTTACCTCAACAGTTGGAGAAAAGCGTGCAGATGGTGATTCTCCGTAACATAAAAAACTTTCTTGTTCTGATCGATTATTTTTTATAGTTCGAATCGTTTTACCATCATCGATTTAACGGACGAAAACTTACGTGGTTACATCATTTGTGTCAAGCGGAACTACGATTAGGCCATTTGAAAAAGTCGTACGTCGTCACCGTACAAACGTTCCAAATGGCGATTATATTATTATTCGAAAATACAGACTCGTTAACTTGTAAAGAAATTAGGGATACTCTTCAGCTGAACGTGGAACACTTTCATCGGCACGCAATCAGTTTGGTCGAATCGAAATTATTACTGGCGGATTCCGAGGTATGCATGTCGAAATTATATTAATGAGCGTTTAAATTGACAACACTATTCAGGAGCTTGGCGAAACGACCGTTTTACGCTTAAATATGGATTATTCGAATAAACGAACGAAATTCCGGATAACGGCGGCCGTTCAAAAGGAATCACCTCAAGAGGTCGAACAAACCCTAAATTCCGTGGAGGAGGATAGGAAAATGTATCTACAAGCCGCCATTGTTAGAATTATGAAATCGAGGAAAGTTTTAAAGCATAACGCTTTGATACAAGAAGTAAGTTTCATAACAGTATTGTATTATAAAAAAGGGTATAATTATTCATTAATTGCAGGTTTATGCTCAGTCAAAAGTGTCGTTTGCGCCCAGCGTGCAACTAATAAAGAAATGTATCGAATCTTTAATTGACAAACAGTATATTGAAAGGACGGCCCACTCAAGCGAAGAATACAGTTACGTTGCATAATCTAGATCAAATTTAGTGAGTGAATACAATGTCGTTTTTTATAAACAAATGTCGATTTATTTATTTTTTTACTTCAATCATTTCTGAAATGTTAGGAAAAGAAATTGAAAGTGAGGCGGTGATAATTTTCTCCTGAAACAATATGTATGTAGAGTAAGTTTGTTATTTATTGTTTTACAAATAAATCGATTTTCAGAACGAAACTATACTAACAATGTTATTTTATGGTGTATTATTTTGTATTTCGATTTTTGCTAGTTAATCTTCTTCGTTGTGGTTGTTTCGAACAGCCGGTTTCAGAGTTAACAGCTCGGGGTCGATGGAGATGTCGCAACCGCTATCCGAAATGCCTCCTAAGTTTTCTATTCGCTGATCCAAATCGTCTTGTAATAATATTGAATTTTCTATCATTTCTCCTTGATGTAGAGAATTGGTTATCCGGTCAGCGATGAGCATGGTTTCCTGAAGCCGGTCTTGGAGTTGCGGCTCCATGACGTTACAATTTTCATTGGACATTTGCTGATCGTTCGGCTGGAAAGATAGCGACATCACGTTCGGCCAGTCCAACCCTAAGAATAAATTTGGTGACGTTGATTGCTCGCAATTCGGCATGAAATTCAGTAAAGGGCTTCCCATCGGCGATGAGGCTGAAACAAAAAAAAATGAAATGCGTACTGGATTATTGAAAAATTCAATATACATACCCATATTCATATTAGTCTGAATGTCAACACCTTTATTAATAATTTTCTCGTTTTTCCTCCATTTTGCCCTCCTATTCTGGAACCAAACTTGCACTCTAGCCTCGGTCAAATCTATGCGAAGAGCAAGTTCCTCGCGGAAAAAAACATCGGGATAGTGAGTTTTGTGAAACGCCCTCTCCAATTCTTCGAGTTGGAAATTCGAGAACGTTGTTCTATAAAATTAAACCAACAATAACGGTTTCCAAATTGCAGTTTGTTCACCTATAACGTCTTTGCTTCCTTTTGGAACTCGTCGATAGACTTTGTGGCGAGTTCGCTTCGTCATTCGAATTGTAACTTTGCAATTGGTCTGGAAAGTCTGCGAAGAAATGCGTTGTTTATTGGATAAATTTGATTAATGCATCATGCGATGTTTGTGTGTATAGTATTCCCAATTTAATTATCTTTCCCTTAATTTAATAGCCACGTAGTAATTTAATTTCAGTTTTAATTTGATTTGAAACGTTTACTCGCTTTTTTTTCCAGCCAGTTACGGCGTTCGACTTCAACAGCTTTAGATGTAATTTGTTATCAACATTTTAAATCGAAATCGTACTTACGATATTTATCCGGAGAATTATCTTTGTCGTTCGTTAAACTGTTCAATAATCCGTTAATAGTGTAGGACGTGGATTCTTGAATACTTTCGATGGCATCGTTTAAATCACGATTATTCGGATCGTTTATTAAATTATTTTCCATGTTGGTTTTTATAAAATACGAACGATTTCTTTACACGAATATGGGAAAACATGTTAGCATTTCTATTTTTCCGGGGAACCAAGTAAACTGAAGAAACCTTAGAACAATCGGTGTTACTAAATAAAATAGTTAATCTGTTGGAAGGCTTCGCAGCTTTTTCTAGGAATATCAATAAATCAATTTATTGTGTATTGTGTTTGAAAGGTTGGAATGTATGCAAAAAAATGTGAGTTACTGGAAAAAGGCTTTTGTATTGTTTTTCAGGAAAGCTGGAGGGAAACTTCTGGAAATTAAAAGACATTTTTAATTTTACTAATTTTGTCTTTTATTTACTTAGTCTTTCGATATCTCGAATATTATTGCTGATCTCCATGTATGTTTCATCCTCCTTCGGTGTTTATTTGGTATTTGTCATCTATGTACATTCCTTATTTTTCCAAAAAAAGACTTCCATAATTTCAATATCGTGACGTTGTAGTCAGAAGAAACACAACCAATAATGGGAAAAGAAAAAAATAAGATGAAGCATAGATGAAAGATTATACCGCGTGTCCCATAAGTATGGAAACACCGGAAAATCTCAGTAATTATTGGCGCTGGAAAAATTATTTCAATTAAAACTTTTAAGAAATGAAACGCCGCATCGGATTTTACCTTGGGTTTGACTTTCAAGGTCATTCGAAGGTCATATTGATTCTTTTAAATTGGAACCGCCCTTTTTTATCACGAAAATGGTAAGGGGATAAAATTCCCTTTCCAACGATATAAATGTCATTGGGATCGAACTTGACCCGGAGGTCATTTTAAGGTCAAATCCACAAATTAGGTGATATTGGTTTTCTCGAGCCCATAGCTAGGAAAAAAGGTGCGGTGGGAAAAACGTCCAATAAAAAGTTTCATCGAATGTGATTGTAACCTTGAGTTGATTTGAGGGCCACAATTTTTGAAACGCACCACAAGGATACCACCATGTCTCGCCTTCATTGGCCGGACACGAACTCCATAGATTTAGCGTAAATTTTCTTTTCAGTTTTGTGTTCCTTATTTTCTATTTATGTAATAAAATAGGAGATTTTTGTTAAAAAAGTTACTTCAATCTCAAATGATCTTTAAACCCCAAGCGAAAGTTACCATCAGATGCGTCTGAAACTTTTGTATTGAAAGTTTTTTTCCAGTTTTCTTAGTTATGGACTCGAGAAAACCAATATCACCTAATTTGTAGATTTGACCTTAAAATGACCTCCCGGTTCAAGTTGACCCCATTCATACCGTTGGAAACGGAATTTTATCCCCTTGCCATTTCCGTGATAAAAAAAGGGGGTTTCAATTTAAAAGAATCAATATGACCTTCGAATGACCTTGAAAGTCAAACCCAAGGTCAAATTTAAGGTCATCATCCGATGCGCCGTTTCATTTCCTAAAACTTTTCTATTGAAAGATTTTTCCAGCGCCAATAATTACCGAGATTTTCCGGTGTGTCCATACTTTTGGGACACCCAGTATATATGATGGTATATTAATTGAGCCAAGATCCATTCGAAATATTTTTTCAGCCATTGCTTTATAATAATAAATTTACTGCTTAACTACACTTTAAAAAATCTTGTAAAAGTTGTAACAAATACAATATTTCCAAGAGAAAAAATGCTTTTATTCTGGCGAATAGACGTATCGGAATATGATAATAAAATATATCAATTGTTAAACATTGTTAATGATAAAAGGATTTCTATTTACAATTTGTAGTAAAGAAATTTTTAAAAATTTAATCCTGTTAAAAAATCAATGAAGTTGTTCTTCATACCCAACCGTTTTGATTTTGTATAAATTTTGTACAAATGTCTCACATTCGCGGACAATAGATTGCGCTTTTCCATATGTACTGTGGGTTGCCTCTAATGTTGACACCGACTACCTACGAGTCTATGTTGGTACCATTTCTGTATGGTTGGTACTGCTGCCGAAGTTTCTGAATCAAAGTGGGAACTGCATCATTAATTCATTGTACATTTGAGTGTAGGGGCCGCGGTATTCCGAGTTGCATTTATAATCGTCTAAAAAGTTTGTATTTTCTTTTTTTTGGGGGAATGTATTTTTAATTATCAGCAGATATTTTTTCGGTACGCCGCTCTTCAACAAGATGTTCAAACTCAAAGTTTTCGCCGTTACTGAGATAGAACGTGATGTGAAACGATTTGACATCGACAGGAGTGAGCCTTATAGCACGCTTTTACCCAAACTTAAACGCGCCTTTCCGTGGATGATCAATAGGGCTTATAAAATTACATGGAAGGGTAAGTGAACATGCTCTAGAAAATTTTCTTATTTAAAAAAAATACATTGCTCTATGTTTATTTTGCAGACTCGTTTGGTGATGTTATTACTATTTTTGATAACGACGACCTTATTATAGCAAAGGACGAAATGGGGAAATCGTCGGAACTAATCTTTTTTATTACGCCCAAATATTTTGCTCCCATTTTTATCAAAAGGATTCTGAATTATTTGAATTATCAGGATTTTGGCGAATTTCATGCAGAAAACTTGAATGTAAACAAAATGGAAAAATAACGAATGTTGATTTATAAATACAAAAATGTATAAATATATCTTTTTTTGATGAAACATAATTCAAGACAAAGCACCTAGATTGAAGAACGAGGATAATTTGAAAGTCGCAATTTTCGTATTTATATTCATTGGAATTTTAGTTCATAGCAAACTGCATCTTCCCTAAATCGTAACAAATCGCGAAAATGATTTTTACCTACGTTTAATGAATAACTTATTCGTAAATCGGTTCTGGAAACAAGGTTCGAAGCAACAATACAGCATTTTGAAGAAAAATTGAAACATGAAAAAATCACGTTTAAAACATCCGAAATAGTATGATACCTCTAAAAAGTCGAAGAATACAAGTCTGTGTAGTATAGGTTTTGTTTTTTGAAAGTCGCACTCGGTTTTGCTCAGGAAGTAGTGTAATGAAATTCTTTGAAAATGTTATCTGAATATCAGGAAACGCCATGCGATAAAAAAGAACTATTCTAGGAAACGAAATTCTGAATTGACATTGTCTCGAATCAAATTAAAAATTTGCTACTTTATATTTTTTACGTGCTTTTGATAAAAATACAGAGAAGGCCTATTTGCTCTGACCTTGGGGTGAAATATCGAACGATATAAAGATACGTGACGAAACGAATAAATACTTTTGAAATATGAAATTCCTGCTATTCAGCGTCCCGTAATTTCGGCAAAATATTTTATTCTCGAAATACATGATTCGTTTTCTATTAATTGAAGGAAAATCCAAAAAAAAATACTTGCACGAGTGTTTTAATTTTCATAAAGTTTACTTATTCGTTAAGGCAAAAATATAACTGTTAGATTTTAGGAAAATTAAATAATTCACGAATTACATTGCCCCATCATTCTCACCACATTTCAAAAAAATAGGTTAGTACCAACGAATATAGAATATAGAGTCTATGTTCATTGCTATTATTACTTATTGTTATATTATTTTTTATTGAGAAATGATAACCACGGAATATATTTCTCATCTGTGGTGATCACTTAAAATCCAATTTATCTATGACAGCAAATTAAACCAAGCTGAGCGAAGTAGTCCAAATCAACTCTTTGCTTTAATGTCTATTTTGCAAGTACTATTCAATATTCTATGCCTGTGCTTGACGTTTGTTCTACTCAAGATATCTTTGACTATAAGAATGATACTCCGCGACACAGAAAAATCTAATCTAATTTATTCATGAATCTAGAATTGAATCAAATTGAAATTTGCTGGCTGATTGGAACAAGCTTAATATTCAGAACCATCCAAGGCGGTGCCTAATAAGCCCGCTATTACAGTTAATAGGTAGTAGATTAAAAATAAAACAAATTTTCCAACATATTTAATTCCTTCATGACATATCGACAAAACCAATAAATTCATTCGAAACGAAACTTCAATTCATTTTCACAATAAGATGCGAAATCTAAAATACAACTCCGATAACTACAGATACAGCACCGAAAAAGATATTCTCGAATAAAAACCGAATATTCAATATACAGTTAGTTCAAATTCACTATTCATCCCCGTAGAATGTACACCAGAGTTTTCTAAATTACCTATTAGCGTACAGCTAATTTTTTCTATACCGCTATATTATCAATCTCCTAATTCTTAAACCGTCACGCAATTTACAGTGAAGGAAACAATACTTCGAGTCGTAAAGCTTTTTTTGTGTTTTCAAAATGCACCAATTAAAAGTTTCCCGTTACATACCTAATGATATCAATGACCAATAAGACACCTAATAATTTTAGCAAATACGAACAGTGCGACCCCGCCCTCAATTTTTCTTAAAGTAGCATCCGTTATTCGCAATATTTATGATTTAACATCGATTAGAAATTTTCTCCAAATTAATGATCTAACGCTATAAGTATGTATAAGTAATGATTTCATAGTGTCCCAGTTGAATTATTGTATATCTTGAAAACCCGATGACTTTTATATACATCTTTCATTATATTACATGAAAATATTCACACAAATAATTTTTACAAGTCTTGTGTAGAAATGCATTGAAATAGTTATGATTACAACTAAAGAATATATTTGGTGAAATAACAATTTTAACAATTAATAATTGATAACCATATTAGATACAGTATACTATAATATCGATTCTTTTTTTTTTTAAAGGGAAATCGACGCAAAGCTGATATCGAACGACGGGGTTCGTGATAAGAATGTTCTCAATAGCTCGTTTAAATTCGAAATTTTCGGATAATGCTGAATATCTATTGAGAAATATGTTTCACTCAATTTTAATTTGGAAAAAACAACAAAACGCGCGGCAGAAGTCTTCCCCATCTTTCGAATTCTAATTTAGGAAATAAATATTTTCGTGAACGTTGTTAAATGAATTTTTTGTAGAATGTGTTTCGTTTATCCTGCGTTTGGAGATGGTGCGACTGTTGCTCCGGCGACGGGCTGCGGGGGCGGTGGTGGTGGCGGCGGCGGATAATATTGGTAAGGATTCGGTTTTTCCTCCGGCATTAATTTCACTGGAAATTTTATTGTTAGTAAATGTGTTGACGAGTTCATGGGTTTGAGTTTTTCTAACACGAAAGGCGATGTTTTTTATTGGGTACAATCGTGGATCAATAGTGGAAATGCTCTAAAATAAGTGAAGAGTTTTCGTTTCAGAAACTTCTCTATTTTCAGAGAATTGCCAAAATTTTCTCAACAAATTTATTGCATATTGAAAGAATTTGTGTATAACACAATACAAGAATTTCGTATAACACCTCAATGTTCAAAGAAATTTTGAAAATTTATAGTTATCAAAAATTTTTAAGGAGATTCGAGTTAATGTTCAAAAAAACATCAAACCTCAAAGCCAGATGTAATCACCCGATTCACTGTATTAAAGAGCATTTCCGTTTCTTGTACTCTAATCACTTACACAAATATCAAAAGCATTGTAGCACACAATTTTCGTATATACAGTTATTAAATTAAATACTCTGTGGGTAAGTAAATCTGTCGTCTTTATTTGAAGTGGATCTTCTGGGAGACAGCTGATTGACATGTAAAATTGTGAATTTAGAAGTGATTCCTATCTGTCTTTCAAAGTGTGAAGAGACATTTTCGTTTAGCGTGATGCATCGAGGAGAAATAGTGGAATCATGCAGTTGTCGAAGAAAAAATTTGTTTAAACATGTCAACGAGCATTTTCATTAAAAAAAATTATGAAACTGATCACATCTGATTCGCTGCAGTTTCATCTACAATTAATTCTAATAATTGGTAAAGCAAATTAAAAAGCTATTTTTTAGACAGCAAAAACCTCAAGTATCTAACAGCTAGAGACTAGCAAATCGCCTAAAAAGCTGAAATAAAACTTTTAAGCCTCAAAGAAAATAAGTTTTTCTTTGCTTACTGAATTACCTTTTCTTAAAATCAATCTTCTTTAGAATAATGAAAAGAAAAAATAAGCATATAAGATTTGTAACCGTGCATTGAAATAAATGGCTTTTTAAACCGCTGATTGGAAAAAATGTAACAACCCCTCCGCACTGCACAAATAACCGTTTTTCAGACTCTCAAAATTTCAATTAACCATGCAAACATGCGATAAAATAATTTTGCTTAATTTTGTCATCCTTGAATAGTTAACAAAAAAAAAAGCGACATCGAATAGGATATTCTACATACGAAAGACAGACAAGGAAGCGTTTTTGACACCGATCACTGCTCGTTTTACTAATTACCCAAATAAAACGTAGATAATTTCGTCGTTTTTTTGCAGCTTACAAGTTCACTATAGACAAAAACACCTTTGTTTAAACATTTTGTTACAGTTTGAAATCAAATCGTTCAAAAAGATTCTGAAAATTAAAGAAACGTGTCGTAACATTGATTCCCATCGATCGGAGACGCGCTATCAAACGTTCTACTTACTGACAATAATAGCTAAAATCACGAGTCCAATAAGTCCCATAATGATCATCATCTGAAAAAAAGAAAGTAGAATGCGATAACGCGAAAAGCAGTCGTCTGAGCGTACCTTGAGATTTTGTAGCCAGAATTTCCGTTTCAACCTACCAGCCTGCTGCTCGAATTGCGAAGCACCTTGTTGCAAGGCATCTGGAATCGATTTCAAAATGGATTTTTAGCAACAAAAACACTAAATCATTTAATTGGAATAAATTCCATCTTTAATATCAAATATTACAATGCTTTTAAAAAAATGGTACTTTTATATTTTTTTCTAAACTAACAGATGACTTCAACTATTCAATTTGATACAAATAATCAAGCACCGTTTTGAGTAACAGGAAAGAAAACATCTAAAATGCTTTTAACAAGCGATGGCAGACAGTCTCCATCTTTCAGATCTTTCAATGCGTTCTGGCAAGCTTTGCAATCCCACTCGAATTTGAAACCTTTATCCTCAGATTTGATCAAACCCAAATATACAAAAACGCTATTAAAAACATAGGGCGAATTATTGTGAAGTGCGGCCCAAGCGAAAAGTTCTCTGTATAACTGTTCCGTTACGTCTAATGAAAAGTTCCTAACCATCTCATTTCGCGAACTATACAGACTCGATACTTTCATTAAAATTTCCAAGTACGATTTAAGAACTATGTCGCCGGTTCTTCTTGTTTCCTTTAATATTAAATTTTTCCTTTCGTCGCCTATCTTGAGGAAGTTGTCCGGTGTCGGTGAAACCAAGAATTCCTCAACCGTCAGGTTACACGTTTCAACATCTGAATCGTCCTGCGGTTCATCCTCCCCCTCACTTTCTTCTTCCTCTCCGTCTTCATCCTCCTCATCGTCCTCGGATATATTTTCATCAATATCACCCTTCGCTATCGCTTTTAGTTCTTGTCTGATTTGTTTGCATCCCTCCTCTCCAAATTGATTTCCACCAAGTGTCAAGCTTTTGAATTTAGGTTTGTTTCTTAACGCTTTGACTAGCGCAATCCCACCTGACGTTTTGATTTCGTTGAAACTTAGAGTTACTTTTTCTAGATTTTCGTGTTTCGACGTTAGAGCTTCGGCGAGGCATTTGGCTCCCTTTGTTTTTAGAAGGCAATCTCCGAAATTTAATTCTTTAATTTTTTGTAGGTGTGGCAGGGCTTTGGCTAAAGCTTCGGCTCCTTTGGGGCCAATTGTGTTGTCATTTAGGTCGAGTATTTGAAGGTTTTTATTGTGAACGAAGGCTTCCGATAAAGCTGTGATACCTCGGTGGTATATACCATTTTGAGGCATAGACACCTCTTCGAGCGTTTCTATGAGCTTGAACACGTTCGCAAGAGCCGCCGCGCCTTCATTCTCAAGTCTGTTTCTTCCTGCTATGATAACTTTGAGTGCAAGCTGTTTTCCTTCTGCTTTACTTTTCGTAAAGCAGTCTGTAAGTGCGGAGGCTAGCAGTTTTCCCCCTGTAATTCCTAAGCCATTGTTATTAAGTTTCAACTCTTGCAATGCGTAACACGATGAACTGCGGAGGAAATTGGCCAGACCTTCAACTCCGATTGGTCCAAAGGCGTTATCGCTCATATTGAGTTCTGTTAATCGGCTACCGGCTTTCACCAATCCTTGCCCTAGATGCTCCAACGCTTTGGGAATCTCTGTTTTCATACGTCCGGTGAACATATCCTTCCATAAGGCCCGTATGAATTCTGGATGTTTTTCAAGGGATTTGCCTATTGCTTTTGCTGCTTCGATACCGAGAGTGTTCCCTTCCAAATTTAAATATTGCAATTTGTTACAGGTGTCGATTTGATCGGTGACTTGTTTCGCATCTTCGGCGGTGTTTAATACCAGAGATTTTCCTGCAAAACTGAGCCCCGATTCTACTACAGTTGTTTTTGAAAGGGCTGTGGTTAATTCTTCAACATTGCATGCCATTATATATGGATGAATTATAAGAAATTACGTTTAAAATAGATGCGATAATTATTGATTTTATTCTAACCAAAAAAGTTTGCGTCGGTCGTTCGTTAGCAACGCGCACTGGCGCAGGACCATAGAATATTTAACGGCTACTACGACCTTGGAACGCGAAAGGAAATTCGGTCTAAAGGTTGCAGCACGCATTGATACTTATCATCATGTTCGCTGACTGTTGTTATTCCAATAAATGAACCTCGAAAATTGGCTACCGTATAGCGAAATAAATTTTTGAACTTGAAATTATATTAGTTTTAATAGTGGAGGAAAAGCAAAAAAAATGGAATCAATTTTTATAATCAAATTCGATGGTATTAGACCATTGTACATGAAATCTCCGCATAAACATATGAAGAATATTACCAAATGTTGAAATTTCGAATAGTTGCAAGAAATTAATAAAACAAATTTTCGAAAATTTTAACTCGATTTGAAATGTGGAAAAAGGTAGCAAAAACATATTTGTGACGAATCGTTATACGAAAATAGATTACCTGCTCTGTCATCGAGTTCCGACAATTTCTGATCTCGTTCCAGTACTTTTTCTACATTCGTTTTCATAATGTCGACCACTTCGTCAACTTGGGCTTGAGTTTGCTGAAGCCTCCTTTGAGCCGCTTGTTGCTGCGGTGTCCGGGGACCTCCGACAATCCCATCTTCGCCACCGCCGCCCGCCGGTGGTGCTCCCAACGAGTCACCAGTAGACCTTCAAATTTAATGTAAAATCGAATCAATTAAAATTTACAATTTGTATAATTCGATAGTTACCCTCCCGACTGATGTCCATTCATGTTTGTTATTATCAATTGAAACGTTTTTTTCTCAGAAAATCGGCTTTTAAACGCATGCGTAAAGTTGAAAATCAATTGGATATTCACCTTTTTGACATTTAAACTTATCTTTTCGATTGTTAATCAGTAAATACATTTACTTTACTTATGATCGATTGAACGAAATCGTATTCTTTAAAAACAGTTATGTAAAATATTTATATTTGAATATCGTGCAACAGCACATATTTCACAAAATATTCAAACTTTTTCTATTTAAAAACTTCATCAAATACAGATAATACAATTTCAATATGCGACAACTAATTCATGCTTGATTAGAATCAGCTATGATTCAAGAAAAAGAAACACCCTCTAGGTCAAGACGCTCCTCAATTTGAGAATTTTTCAAGCGAAACTTGAGCTGTTGACCCGTAGCACGATAAAAATTGGAAATTTCTGTCGCCACATGTCTTTAACGTAGAAAAATTTTATACTTACATCTTTTAAAATATGATTTCAACTAATATTTCGGTACACAACAGGAATCTATGGCGATTTCGCCCGTATTGATATTTGTGACGTCACAATGCCGTATGCCGCACGCGCAAATCATGGAGTTTCCATTTTCCACGAATTTGTCCTAGGTCAGTTGATATGTTTCATTAATGAAAATGACGGACAAAATTATTGCAACAATTTTATAATTATCTCTGAAGATTGTTGCTCTTCTATTTCAATATATAAAACGTTTGAACGAGTGATTTAAATATATTTGGTTTCATTTTCACATATGCATATATATGGAGTAGGTTTTTTGAAGTGAAGTATATGGGAAATTTAAATTTCCCTTTTGAAACACCAATTAACGCGTTTTTCTGGTTGCCTATTTGAATATATTCAATTATTTCATTTGTTTAAAGGAAGCGCTTCCAGTTTTAGATAACTTTTTATTTTTATGACGTCATGCAACATTTATAAAAAAAAATGAACTAAAGGGTGTATCAAAAAATTTCTGGTGGTAGTTGCTTAATTAACGTTTTGAGTTAATGTCAACAGCAAAGGTCAACGTTTATATGGCGAACGAGCGTACTCACCTGTACAGAGCTCTAGTTCAAAACACGTCAACTTTTCACATAATACGTCATGATTTTTATTGTTCCCCATAGAGTAAAACAAACAATCGCCACATTTCTGTGATATAACCAACAAATAAACTGAGATTTTTGATTTTTGGAATCGTTCATTTGGTTTTTTCATTTCAAATATGAAGTTGAATTTTGTAACGATTTTCGTTTTTCTGTTCGCGAACATCCATTGCGAAGATGGAAAAGACGATGTATTCGTGGCCACTTCGGATTGGAAAGAAATCAAAGAAGGTAATTTGATGTTACATGTTGCAAAATCAGTTTGGCGGCCCCATAATATTAAGTGTATCGGTGTTAGCGAAAAACTGCTTTAAAAAACAAAAGTCTATTAAATGGGCCGCTGAACTTACCGCCGAATCACTCCTCTTAAATACATAGTAACATTGTAGGCCAGAAACTTCCAGCCGGACTTCATGTCCGGATAAATTTGCAAACTGGAAAAAAAGAAGCCAAATTACCTGACGAAAAGAGTAACAAAAAACAGGAACTGATCCCAACTGAAGAAGAAAAAAAGGAAATTCCTCTGCATGAATTAGGAGAAGCTTTGAAAAAATTTAAAAATGATTACAAAGAAAATTTACCGGATACAAAAAATTTTCGTACTTATGAGCAACTTAAAAAGGAAATGGACGCTTTGAATTTAAGGCCAAAGTTAGATTCAGAAATTATTCAAGATTTAATAACCGATTATAAAGCTGGAATGGAACAACAAAACGTCACAGTGTTACTAAGCATACTGGAAGATTTAGAATATTTAACACATCAAATTGATAACGCGGTTCAGTTTATCGATAAAAACGGTCTAAAAGACGTTATTTTTCGGGGTTTGAACGTAACCGATCCGAATGTAAAAATAGCGTCCCTAAAAATCGTAAGTTCGGTAATGCAAAATAACCCCACCGCGCAAATACGTGGCTTACAAAGTGGGTGCATCGGAGAATTGCTCAAAGTGTTGACTTTAGAGAAAAATATAGATGTGAAAAATCAAGGCGTCGCGGCGATAAGTTCGATTTTACGTAGATTTCCATTAGCTCAAAAACAGTTTATTGACAAGGGAGGATTATCGGTGATTTCTAATGTTTTCGAAGAGGGTCATATCAAGATTAATGTTAGAATGGTAACGTTGTTGACTGATCTTGTGAATGAACACCGATCATCGTTAGACAACGATGTGGCGCTAAAACAATACGAAGTTATTGATTTAGAAAACAAGTTACTAGAAAATGATTGGTGTGAAAATTTCAACAAACTCCTCGTTACAATAGTCGCAACTGATGAAGATAACCACGATTTAATCGAAAAATGTTTGAAATCGATGAATATAATGAATGCGTGCGAACGGCACTACGACATCAAAATGTTAAATTATTTATTCCAAAAATATAATAGATTAGGTGTTGAAGTTATCGATGAAGACGCGGAAGATAGTTTAAGTAGTTATTTTTCTGAATTAAAAGATCTTTGTGAGAATTTAATTAAATCGCAAACGTTGTTGCAAACTAAGACTGAATTGTAAAATAAAATGATCAATGAAAAAAAGTGTGATTTCTCTAAAAAAACATTTTAATCAATTGGGTTCATTCACGACAAATCACGTAAAAATTCTGACTGATTAATAAATTCTAATATTACTTATGGACATTTACGATCAATTTGTGCTTTGCCACACTCTTGGTACTCCTGCATCGACATCCACATTTGTTGGAATGTACCGATCGAGGCGAGAATCGAACCACCGACCCACGCTCCGAATCGTCTTTCCACGGTACCGTTCGCGGCGATGATTTTAAGTCTCATCGAGCCCGGCGTCCGAGAGGATAGATCCTTGCTTAATCGGTCACTAAAACCCTGCAAAAACGGATTATTATTCTTTTTTAATTATTTATGTTTGTAACGTACTTGAACTAATGAGTTGCCACCAGTTAGAACGACTGAACTGTATAAAGCCGGTCGGATGTCTACGTCGCACATTCCTGCACTGGTCGCGGCTGAAGCAATGATAAGCCATGATTAAGGCAAAAGCAATTATAATTTTTCTGTTACGAATATCAAAAATAAAATAACTTACTAATATATCCAGCGCCGAGCATAGCATGATCGAATAAACCCTCGGCTAACTTGAATCGTTCTGAACCAAAGTCCTGATGGTACCCCGTGGGAAACTCGTGATGAACCATGGGAATGCTCGCTGCGACCCTTTCGTCATAAGGCGACTCGGAAACCTAAAACATTTCTTTTACATCGTACAACAATCATCGTTATCACCCACCTGAAGCACACACTGTTGAAAGTCTTGTACAGTCTTTTTGGTCATATAAGTCATCCAACTGTTCGTTATATCAAAGTTAAACGACTTCTTAGTGTACCGAGCTTTGTCTTTGTCACGTATAACCTCTTTGTTTGCGATAAGCACAGACGGCGTCAGATCGATTCCCAAACTTTCCAACATTTCTCTGGCTCTCAAGACGAGATAGTCACCGCCCAGAGGCGACTTGACTACTGCGTTTGATATAACGTAACCATCTAATACTGGCACGGCGGACGTGTGAGTCGCTCCGCTATCGATGACTAAAGCTGTTGCCCTACCGTTGGCGAAAGCAGCGAGCGCCGCATTTTTAACGAGATAAAACGCTGGCACTTTATACTTTTCAAACATGATTTCGGTCAATTTTTCGCGTTTTTGTCGTTGATTCCAAGGTGACTCGGAGAAGAGAACCGGGTGGAAGTGGGACTCCGATTGAATTATCTGAAAATTAATTATATTTAAATATTGCATTCTGACACCAGTAAAACTCACCTTATCATACGAGTAGTCCATCATTTTTTCAAAATACTCCCAATTTTCGATCATACCATCCTTCATGTAACTGTGTAGTTCCATTTGTGGCCTGGGTGTATGTAAATAAATTGTGTCGATGTAATATTTCCAAGCTGCAATTCATTGGTTAATGTTGTTATTTTACGTATTAGCCGTTTTTAACTTACACGATGGTGTGGATGATACATTACTATCATCTACTTTAGCTTCGGGCTCCAATTTTATAGGGTCGCCGGGTGCTACACCAACAACCGAAGGTATTTCAGCTTTCGGTGTATCCTCTTGCGCATACCCGACTCGTAAGGAATGATGCCCCGGATCGAAAACCAGGGCACCAATTTCGTCACCTCCATATAGCATTGTGCTGTTCATTTTTCTTATTAAAGAGACAAAACAAACGGCTTCGCTTTACTAACAATTAAGTTAGGTTAGAAGCTGTCAAATGATGTATAGAAACCACAGAAACTTCACTTACACAAACAAATATCTTGAATATTCCGTGCATTTGATCACATTTACATCTGATTGCTTGGATCAGAACTACGGAAATTATATGATCAAAATATACTGACGTCATATATTTTTTGAGGTTACGTCTAATGTTTTGATTTTCATACGTGTCCCCAGCAATGTGTTGAAAATTACTGTACAACGTTAATGGAAAACGTACCAGTACCAGCGCAATTACGATCGACAGACAAAAATTTGAGTGGCCTTCAACGATGCAAAAAAATTGTACGAAAATATTTGCCTTTATTTCGCTGTTTAGTCCTAGAAGCGCAAATGGAAATTCCCCGATCGTTAAAAACGCCGTCCGGGGAAAAATTCGTCCCCAGTTAACTGTGAAAAAACGTAAAAAAATGGAACGACTCGAAGAAACACAAGATCTGATGGACGCTGAATCTGTAAGCAGCTTGGACGACACAATTTCAATATCGTGGTTTGAAATTAGTTACTACGGGCTGTGTTTTATTTTCTGGAGTATTCTTTATGTTATATTTATAAATTTGGGTTTTGGTACTGTATACTTTATTGTATCCGCATTGGTTTTAATGTATTTCAACACAAGAACTGGCCCGAAGAAGGAAGGCGAAGTGAGCGCTTATTCCGTTTTCAACAAAGACTGCAACAGTATTGATGGCACTTTGAAAGCTGAGCAATTCGAAAGAGAAATTTTATATGGTGCTGGTTCTATGACATAAAATTATTATGTAAATAAATAATACATTTTCGTTTCAAATTATTGAAAGCAAATCGTTTCCTCCCTACAATCTACAAATCAACACTTTAAAGAGACATTAACCGTTAAAACCTTATCATTAAGCCGTTTAATACCACCCCCTCGTAACTACAATGATTCATGAAACGTAATCTAATAATTTCGAGGGAGCAATTGGAGTAATGCTTTAACAAAGAAGGGATTCAGTTTCCCCTACTCCAGGGGAGGCGACGCGTATTAGAGTAGATAATGATCTGAGAAACCGGTCATTTTCGTCGAGGTGGAAATGTAACGGGAGTCCTTGATAAAACTGAAAAAAAAATGTTTAAAGCGGAATATTTCCTCCTCGGTGCTTCAATTTATTCGGAGAAAAAACGGAACTGATACCGAGGGAGGCCCTTTAATTAGATTCGTTGACTTTTGAAGCTATTGTAGTCGGCTTAAAAGTTGTAACCGTTGTTGAAACTCGAAGAAAATTTAGAATTTTGTACAATGTTTGTTAAGAATCATTTGTGGGTGTTCGTATAGTTGCTTGGCAGCGATGTATAGGATATAATGAGTTTTTCGTTATGCTGCATATAATGAGAATAGCGCCTTCACCAAATCGCGCTTAGATTTTGGAGCGAATAGACATGAAATATTTTTACGATTTGAAAATTTAAATTTGCTATGAAGGTTTTGAACAATAGAAGACTAAATATTCAGTGAACCCCCATCAGATTTTCGGAGGACGTCGAAAATTTCAATTTTCTCCAAATTAACTTCCAAATTTCAGCTTTCAGTTTCGAATTTTATTCTCCGGTTTTTGGGTCCAATATAAGATTTTTGGGTTACCCACTGTTGCTTTGCGTAACGTTACGGTATGACTCACGTTTTTTCGTGCATGCAGCCGGTGTCATAATGATATTTATGATCATGATTATTTATGATCCATGTCGCGAGAAAACATTGGCAAACTTTTTTATTGTTGCCTATTTTGTTATTTTAACTGATCTGATGAATAGTTAGTTGGTATTGATTTATTTTCTACAATCCACACGAGTTTCTCAGTTTTAGATGAACTTGTGATTCAAGAAATAACCATTCAGTGGCATGTGGAACTCTGGTTAACGCCCCCTAATTTATTGAAAGTGTTGAATGTTCGCAATAGAGTAGGTAATGAATGACGGGAATTTTCAATGAAGGAATAATTTCATTGACAAATATTAATACCCTCTAAAGATAGATTGCGGAGGCGAAATATCGTCAAGCGAACAAATTTTAATTAAATCAAAATGTTGTCTAGTAAACATTCCCATCCCCATTAATGCTCTAACTTTAGGAACGCTTTCCCGGAACTGCAACGAAAATGAAAATTAATGTTCTCATTACTTCAGTCATGGCCTTACAACTACTGTTAAAACACCGCAAGTCATATTTTCATTGGGTGTAGCATTTACCCCAAGCCGATTTTGCATTTACAGCGTTGCTCTTTTACCAAACAGTAGCGAAAATCGCTGGTGAAAAAAGAAAAACCGGAAAAATTGCAGAAGTTACTTGAAATATATTCGCCGAAATTTCGAAACACTTATTGAAAATCCATAGAAATGCCGTCGGGTCCGCATAGTTGTGGCAACGCTCTTCTTCCACCCCCAACAATAATCCACACACATACATCGGGCATCCTGCAACAGTCGCAGGACGCTAAAGGGGTTGTGCCGGCAGGAGAACCGCCTCTCTCCCGCCTCCGCAAACCCGATTCCGGGAGACAGTGTCCCGCAAGCTTCCGCCAAAAACGCTACGCGTCGTGGCCGCCGTAGCCGGGAGAAAGCTACTCGGTGACTTGGTCGTAGTGTAAATTCGATGATGTAACAAGTGTAAAAGAAAAAAGAAATCCACCTTCTTATCTGGATAATATGTTCAGTATTCGCGCGAACGCCGATAAATGAGCATCATACCTACGTGAAAGTGTTTAGATAGCTTTTTTCTTGGTGATCGCCTACACGTCCAGCACCCGGATTACTATGATAGATAGAAACAAATTCGTGCTCGTGGTACTCATCTTCTTCGGCGAAGGTTCGTGAACTTCGATTTTTGTTTTTTGCTTTCGATGCGGCCTTAGCACGATCCGCAGCATTTTGGTTGACAGCACGATCCGCAGCACGGCCGACAGCACGGTTTCGGGCACTCGACCGTTGGCATCATGATGCAAATTTTTTGATCGGGTGCTTTAACCGAAGCGCAATAACAGTCGTACACGTATTTTTCATCTTCGCTTTCTTCCTCCTCTTCCTCCTCTCCCGTTTTCTGTTTTTGCCTGTCCTTCATCTTCTTCATCAAATGTTTACCGTTGCAGTACCGGCTGTTTAGGCACGTTGGTGGTCGTGTTAAACAAGCCGGGGCTCCTTGGCATCCGGTTCTGAGACAGTTGTCTTGTAGGCCGTTCCGTTTTTCGCAGTGGCACCCAATGTGCAGGATGCCAGCTCTTAGCTCTCTGGATTTCGAAGGACCCAACTCTTTGCCGGAAGAGGCTCCTCTTTTGTGCGTTTTTCTTTTCTTTGAATCACATTTGCGTTTGTAGCATACCTAGACAGACCCGTGCGAAAAAACGGATTAATTTTTGAGGTGATGTTTACCATAACGTCCGGAGTGCAGCAACAAGGGGGGCAGCATGGAGGTGGGCAACACGGTAACAGAGGAGGGCAGCACGGTTGGGATGGGCAGCATGGTTGGGGTGGGCAGCATGGAGACGGACAAGGGTTTGGCTCGCATCCTCCGCATTCTTTGTCAGACTCTTCGCCTTGACAACACGGCGGGCAGCAAGGAATTCCTGATGTCACACAGACGGGGGTGTAGCAAGAGGGTTCCGCCTTCGGGTTTAATTCTTCTTCGAGGCACATCATTACGTTTTTCAATTTGCATAACAGTTGCGTTTTTCTCATTGTGTCGCATTTTGTTGGTACTGCAAAGCAACAAGCCATTTTCACGGAGAATTTGGAAAAAAAAGTTTGAAGAAACGGACTTCACTGAAATTTTGAAAATAACAACTCGAGTTACATGGCAACCGGTGGTTTATTTGAAAGTTTTGCGTGAAATTAATCCAGTTCGGCCAGAAAATTCATGTGTGGCTTCGATCGTTAATCGACTCGAAGATTATTAATGAATCGTATCACGTATTGACTTTCACCTACTATTGGAACTTATATGTGAACTCATACACTAATTGAATCGATTTCGCATTGAAAATATTACGCAACACAATGGGAAAATTTTTATGGTAATGAATACTTTAGAAAATCATCCGTGTTCGCAAATTGCGCGGAAAATTGTCTGAACAATTGCTATATGCTAGTTATAAAATTAATTGTGTTGAGTTGTGAAACTTGGGAAACTACTGTTGTGGAACGAAATTGATAACGGATGTATTGTTGTTCGTATCGAGGTCACAATTTGTTTAGTTATTAGAACATTTTACGTGTTTGAGGATATTTTTGGCCACGTCCAGATAAAGTATCTTATCGAAGATTTTCATCGGACTCCTTGTCCGGATATGATGTAACAGTGGTAATTCGTTTGATAAACGAAGTACCAGTAGAATTGTTACGTAAAAAAGGAACATTGGCGAACCAAAATTTTCACTAAATTAACTAACGACGCTCCTGAGTTAACCACGTCCTTAGGTTTAAGCAGCGCCACACCTGGCAAAACATCAAAGTGGTACGACATGTATACATTAATCCCTTTGATGGGAACATTGAATATGCACAAAATGTGAAATATTTTGAAGTGTTGCCGCAGTATGAGACCAGCAGTCCAGTATCGTCTCGCCATGTTCGTCAAAGATTAAGAACTTCATTTTAAATTTATCTGAGATTTGCTTCAATATAATTATCGAACATAAAGTGATTTCCTCACAGAATATTAGAAATGTATATTGAATTTCGCAGAAACTTTTTGGGCATCATTGAGGGTTCAAAAAGGTTTTTCGAATTAACCAAAGTGGCAAACTTATTACTCACGTTGTAAATTTTGAATATTCTGTGAAAATCAAACAGTTTTTGAGAAATTTCAATGATGATGTATTCATATTATTATGCTAAGAGAAATTTCATCATAAATGATAAATAGTTTCGAGTCCATTATTTTAAAGTTTTTGTGAAAATATCTCAACATTCTGTAGCTTCCCTCAATTCCCTAGAAGGTTTTTCCTTTCGAAAATTTTTACCTATTTCTGAAAAGATGTCAAAATATTGCTTAAAAAAGTCAGGAAATTTTATGCAATTTGACAGATCCCATTATTTTCCACACATATTCGAGAAGCCTTGCAAATTAAAAAAATGTACGAATTTTGAGGACATTTCAATGCCGACTAATTCATTCTCATATTCAGCGGTTTCTTTGCAATTTTTCCATTTTTTTTGTTGCGCAGGAACATATTGAAACAGAAGAAAACTTTGCGAATATTTTTAAACTTATTTCCAGTCTTGGGAGAATCCACGACGAATTTTATGAAAGTTTTAACATATTATGAAAACAAAAACCGTTGGATATGTCTGATAATTCAATGATTTTTTTTTGAACTTTCGGAAAATGAATACAAAATTAATTCAAACATTGTCAAAAGTTTCTGCAAATTTCAATATAAATATTCAACAAATTTTTGTGTTAAAATATTCTTGATCCAGTTTTTCAATTTTTTGATGATTCTATCATATTTTTCATTCTAATGCGAAAAAATTTGAACAATTCCATTTCGACATCTCCTAAAGAACTCAAAATTTCAAAGAATCAATTTTTTCAAAAATGTTTGTTCCAATTTTACCGATTTACCAATTCAGAATATCATAAAAAGAATGAAGCTTCAAATATATTGATGAGTTCGTGTTCAAACTGTTTATTCATTCTTGCTGTATTTCTAAAATAAAAAGTCATTCAAATATAAATGTGTCAGAAATTTCGTTAATTTGACTGTCGTTCACAAGGGTACTACATTTACGTCCTAACCATATATTTAGTACTAAACATATAAGTTATATGGTACTAAATATATGATCCTAACCTACAGAATCCGTGGTACCTTCTATGTCAATGAAACTTCAAATTGTCAACCACAGAACTCTGTGTCGCAATTTACAAAAATTCAACAACAGAATTTACTTCATATCATCAATTTATATTGAAAGTTGTTAGCCCGAGTTTTCCACCACTACCAATGACCATTACCAACGCGACCTTTTTTCTCTCCTGCAATTGGTTTTGGCTCGGGGTCGGGGGAGGCAAAGGCTGCTCCAACCAGAAGAACGAAAAAAAGCATCATTTTCTAATAAAAAGAGAAAAAAAAGATAAAAAATAATATATAATATAATAATATATATAATATAATAATGATAAATGAATCGACCACAGAGAACTCGATAATAGTCCTGACCTCTCTGTGATCGATTCATTTATCATTAATTGAATATTGGAGGTTATCCATGAACCTCCTGACTTTTAACGTCAATCATACTCTTTATAATATAATAATATAAGAATGTGATGAATATTGGTTCGTAATTCTTAAAAGAGATAATAATTTTATCAGCCTTCAACCAATGGTTCTTTTTGTTTTGAAAAATCTTCTCTAGTAGGCAGAACTTCTGTCACTAAATATTTAGATTTTTCAAATTAAATGCAAGAAATTTTGGTTGAAGGCTGATAAAATTATTATCTAATATAATAATATATGATGAAGACATAGGATTAATTTGTAATTTGTTTTTTGTCGAAAGCTCGAGTTATTAAAGGATAGGAGCTTCCTGAGTGTTATTGACTGAAAACACAAGAGATTAAATTCTTAATTAATATAATAATAATATATAATAGTAAAGACAATATTTACCGGTAGTTGCATTTTTCTGAATAAGTGATTTTAATTAAACAAACCAGACTCATGATTGTCTTTTCGACTACTTTATTTATATGTTACAAAAGAAGGAAGGTAAATAAATTATTTATCAATCGGACGATTGAAACCACACAAATTTTTGTTGATTATTTGGAAATTTGCGCTTCGTTTCCGTTTGCCAATTTTAAAATTTTTGATAATTTATCAGTGTATTCAAAAGGTATTTTCCGTACATATAGATAAACTAGCTTGATGGAAAATCACATTTTTCATCACAAATTTTTAATTATCCTAAGTTTCATATTATATTTCAAAGTGGTGGAACAACTTCTTGTCAATCAGTCATCTGTCGCTTCGCATTCAGTCGTTGATGGGACTGATGTTCGTATGTTTTTGTGATTACCAACCCGATTACATATTAAGTTTTAATTTACAAGATCTTGATTTCACATTGCTATTACTGCGTTTGATTGCTTTCACAGTACTTCAAAAAATCTATACACGCAGGAACTGATTCATTATAGCGCATATTACAAAAAGTGTCAAATGTCACTTGTCTTGTATAAATATCTACATAACGCATTTTATAAATTTTTATGAATTGATATTGACGGCAAAAACTCTACAACTTCCGCTAAGGGGCGACGCATGTAACTGTTAGCTGTAAAGGTATCCACACACATTGCAGTGTTGATGTATGTACTGATGAACTCATCCGAGAATATATGAAATCCTACATTTTAACGAAATTTGATCGAAATTTCGTGGCCTTTATAGTGCGATAAAGAAAGAAAAAAAGAATAAAAAAAACCCATATCTTTTTTCCAAAATCATGATTTTATAGGACAAGGAACGTTTTTATTGAACTATCCAGCATAATCTTGAGATGATGCATTCTTGACATTTCTACCGTAAGCGTTGATCCAATTTCAAAATCTCAGTATCATTAAAGATTTTTCTCACTAGATTGTTAGAAAACAGAGTTAAGATGTAAAATAGGAAGGATATCAAATATTCAAACGACGTCACTAGAGTTATGAGATTTTCTGGATACACGCGGCAGATGATTTCATTTCGCTTTATATAAACGAATCTCGAAAGGGACACATCCGTCAGATGTGGATGGTATGAACTTGTTTGCACTCGAGATCTACTGTTCTCGTATATCCCCTGCTCTCGTACAATGCGGATTACCACATCACCGACGGGGATGCGAGTTTTGTATTTGTTCGTTCCAATTCGCGTCATCCACGCGAATTTTCATTTTGCAGCCTGCCTTTACACGAGGAAAATCCGAATTTTCGCGGTGCTTACCATCAGCCGAAATAGTCGAAATCAATTCTGTTTGAAACAGATTTCTTCCCCTCTACGTCTATGAACTATTCATGTGGGAATGTGATAAGCGGTCGACTTGAGAGAATCGATAAAACATCCCTGTAATCTCATAAATGCATGTTGTAGGTCTTTTCCCCCCTTCTTATTAATGGAATTTACGTTCACCACCATCGCATCGGCGTGACTGCCTGAAACGCTTTTATCGTAATTTGGATTTCTGGCTGTGACGTTTCGATATTCGATTCGATGGACAAGATGAAGGTTGCATTTATAACCTTGGGGTCGATGAAACGTTTGACGATCTTCTCCTCGAAGAATAGTTCATTTGATTATCTGTGATTTTGCGAGTAGTCAATCAGTTGGACAAAGACTAAATAGTCAATTCGTGACTACTCAATCAATTCTATAGTAGTCATATTGATTATTCAATTGATTGAACTACGACTACTGAAACAACTCGCTAATTCGTGAAGAGTGTTCGCGACTAGTCAAGCAATCCGGCAGAGATTAAACAGCCACAATGCGACAGAAGTTGCCAGCGACTACAATCGTCTAAGAATCAAACGCTGAAGATGGTACCACAAATCAATTCGCCATAAATTTTACAATATCATCTTATAATGTGATGAAAAAATTGTCGTTCCAACTGAATACGAAATTCTCATTCTTCCATAAAATAGGAAGCAGCAACAAGCATAGTGGTGTCGGTGTACCCCACCCTGAAATATCCTAACAGAATCAATTTACCGCTTTCAGGAATCATTATTACCAACACGGTGATACAGGGTCATAAAAATCCCTATAATGGTTGGCAGGTTCCCCTTTCTCCGTCATACGTGCTCCCTCATGAAAGCTACCCTCCGGTCACGATATACTGCATGACAATATTATTTGATTTATCGCCATCCCCCCCGATCGATTTTCCCGTTCCCCATTCCCATTTTCGCACGATTTATCGGCCGGCCTTGCACGATGCCGCCGCCGTTTACCCTACCGGAAGAAATCATCCAGGTTTTCCCGTTTGTTTCAGGTTCCGAAAGTGCGAAGCCGCCAGATCCGTACTACGGCAAGCTGATAGGAAATCTGAAAAATTTCGCCCACGGAATCCGCGGCTCGGCTTACGCCATCGGTGAGAGCACGATTTTCATTAAGGGATTCTCTTACGACGGTTTGGGGCCGGACGCCTACTTCTGGATAGGCAATTCCCCCAGACCGAGCCCCGAAGGTATAATAGTACCGTACCCGGAAGATTACGTCGGGAGGTGAGTAAAAATGTTTGTACGCGTCTTATTAAGTTTCCGCAAAAGCCCCCTTTTCGGACGTCAAACGGCCACGACATAGACAAGAACAAAAATAAATGTAGTGTCGCGTCCCGTCGTGCCCGGAGAGTCAGACAATGAAGACGAGTTCGGCGTAGTTGTATGTTGTCATAGCTACCACTTAATCGGCTTAAAACGTTTAGTTCTAAGGGTTGTAAGCGGCTTGATGGGAAAAAATTACGCTTAGTTGGAGCCATCTTTCGTAATAGATAAACACAAGTCGATTCCGGAAACTGCTTCAACTGTTATGTCATTTTTGTTTGGAATGATTGTATTTATTCAATGTATATATATTGATTTTAATGTGAAATTTTTAGTTTGACCTTTTCAGAGAATTTAATAGCGACACTACAAAAAGAAAACAACAATATCATAAAAAAGTGGGAAAAAAACGCATACATATCACCATCCGTTGCAAAAACATTAATCATCCATAATGGTCAACCACCAAAATTATACAATTTACCCAAAATACATAAACAAAATTCTCCGCTAAAACATATAGTAAGCTACACCCAATCACCCTTGTACAAATTATCTAAATTTTTATCAAATATTTTGAAAAATATTATTAACCCAAATCCATTCTACTTAAAAAATTCGCATCATCTGAAATCCCAACTCAATAATATAACATTAGACGAAAGACACAAATTATACTCATTTGACATCGTTTCTCTTCACACCTACATACCATTCAATTTGATACCAATTATAGTTTCACAGAGATGGAACCAAATTAAAAATCATACAGATATACCTGAAGCAATATTCTTGTATATTGTACTTGGAACAAATTTTTTTTCAAATAAGGATTTTTTCTACCAACAAATCGAAGGCGTAGCTATGGGCAGTCCTTTATCTCGTACCGTAGCACAACTAGTGATGGAATATTTCGCGGAGAATGTCATTACAAATTCCGATCTAAGCATTTTCATGTATAGACGTTATGTCGATGATCAAAATTCACAAAATTCAACAGTTTCCACCCTAAACTACAATTTACAATTGAAGTAGAAAAATTTAACAAACTCAATATTCTTGATATGACGTTAATACGAAATAAAACCAAAGTAGAAACAATATGGTTCAGGAAAGAAACACATTCAACAATAATACTTAATTACCATTCATCACATCCTATGAGTCACAAAAAGGGAATAATCATATCTTACATCGATAAAGCATTAACATTATCCTCTCCAATTCCTCGACATCATTGGACAGAGAAAACTAATCGTTTCAAATTATATATTGATATTTACTTATTATTATTAAAATGTGAATATCTGAATAATTTTTTTAGTCATAATCGGAACACAACCTATTATTACTGTTTTGATAATAATGCAACTCTTAAGAAATTGGACCAATAGCAATCGAGTACTTTCCTCACGACGAGTGTTTTCTGATGACGTCATATAATTACTTTAGTGTTTTTGCGGGTCGAACGAGCTAAATGAACACTGAAATAACGCTAAATATATAGATATGGACAATTGTCAATAATTGTCACTGAGGTGAATATTTGTTTTTATCGACATTCATACAGAATAACGATAACAGTTCATTATAATTGATTCATTAGTTGTATATTGGGATCAGATAACGATTATTTCGCCATACGAATCATGAATCGGAAATATATTAAGGGTATTTTCGACGTTTTATTGAGAAATTTGGAAATAACTAAAAATCACTCGATTATGAACATGGTCTGTCATTATGTACTAAGGTCAGAATAGTTCAGAATGAGAGGTCAAATTTGAGGTTTCGACTATAATTAAAAAGTCCGATAAATCCAGGGGACAGCAGTTTTCTTTACCGAAACATTCATAACATAAGAAATATAAATTCATTTTGAATTTAAGTTACACTTTTAGTGCGAATAGAAATACATTAACGACATGTTGACGAGGCGGTCGATTACCCATGCTAAGCAGCGCGGGCTAAAGCCGCTACTTGGATGGGTGACCGCTTGAGACCATCAGTACTGTAATTGTAATTGAGCATTTTAAAACCAAAAAGCGACAATGAAACTTCTAAAATTTGTTAACCTGAGCAGTAATTTATACAACAATCCATATTTCAAACGGATGGTTTTGTTTGGAATTAAATTAACACCCAAAATCGTATGAAATTAGAAACTGAACAGTTAACCATATTATACCTTGACTAGGTGCTCAATCAATCTTCTTCTTTTAAAGTGAAGTCAGAGATCAAATTTGCTGACTTTGATAAAGGCTTTGCCTAATTTTTTTTTAACAATCAATATTTTAGGAATCATTTTAGGAATTTTACACCCTCAAGTTTTATGAAAGGTTTGAATTGGGACGTCCCCAGGGTAGCTACAAATATTTGAAGGGTGGCCTTCCCCAATTATCTTAATGGTAATAACCATATCCGTTCAATGATTTAAAGAGCGTCTGAAATTGCTGGGGATTTGACGACGAGGGTGGAACTCCCCCTATTCTATAGGATCGGATGAAACGGAACGTTGAGAGTATCCCGCGCGCTCCTTCTCAAAAACATACCTAGCGATTTCTTTTCCGTCCCGATTGTTCCTTCCCTCCAATCAAAGGGGGAATCACGGTATAGATTTTCGGGAAGCCTCGGGCTTTGCACCGTATTTAATGACGGAACAGTGAAGTACGGTCTTCCCCATTTGCATTTAGATTAACACAATAGAAACGTTTCGTCCGCACGTCATTCAGCGTTGACGAAGACCTGATTTGATTATTACAACGTTTTCAAGAAAACAACTCACAGAAATAAATAGAGTACGTTGTTGTTATAAGGCACAATTTTTCACCATCATTACACTTTTTAATTTTTGGAAGATAAATCTTCTCAACCAGTTGTCTTCCCTGCATGCAAAAATGCAAGTGAAATACAAAGAAGCGAAAAAAGATTCGAAAGAAAATCGCATAGAGAGCCTCTATACCCAGAATGGCCCTTCGTCGCTTTGATCGACAGTGCGCCCTCTCGCAGGAGCGAAGGGGGTGGCATCTGAAAAGTTAATAAAGACGTTAAGCTTACTTGATCATCACAATCGAAATCGACCCTCTCCGGAGGCGATAGCGGCCTTCCCCATCTCCCTCTTGCTGGGCGCATAACGCCACCGCCAATGCCTCCACCGCCGCTTGGCGCACCAGAGCCGCATCGGTTCCACACAACTCTCTGATGTGGAAATTAAATAGGCACATAGACATCCCCTCGATATAGTCGACGGATGATTGATGATGCTTTTTACATCGATCGTACAAACAGAACTGATGTTTTGCCTCCAGTCGATGTCGGGTGCAGATTTTGGCACGCGAATACCTCCCTGGGTATTCAATATTTGGAAGCTGCTGTGTCATCCGTTCTGTTCTAGACATGATTGCACCGCACGCGACGCAGAATCTGTTTCTAAGTTACTAAATCACTTCTTACCCCCCTAACCGATCTAATCCTTGTTAATATGACGATGTATTGGGCGAATGTTGTCCCCTTCGATAACGTCGGAGACACTTATTATAGTGTTTCATGGATTAGTATAAATGCATCGTAATTGTTTCGTTGAAAGCTCATGGATTTGAATTTTTGTTTCAGCAGGGATCCTCCGGTGTTACGGGCTTATAATAATACGGATATTATTTTAAGACTGCCCGGGGGCAAGAGAATCAGGGATATCCGGTGGCTGTCGGTATGGTGTAGGCGATTCACAGTAAGTTCAATTATTACAAATCATTTATTTTTATACAATCCATTGGTGCATTTCAATTTATACAGTTTACTTAGTCAATATGTCCATTGATCTTTAGTTCAATATGCATTATAAGGCGTTATAAGGTTCGCAACCCTTAGGCGCTTGCGCTCTAGGATTTTCGGGGTCTAAAGATAGAAGTGCGCAAGCGCCGGACGAGCCGTTGCCCACTAGTATTCATAGAGAAAACAAGTGGAGTCAGTGCCAAATTCTGGGCTCGATGCTTTTCCTGCCCTTGAGGGTATCCCACATGAACTTATCTATCCTTATAGCTGCTCAATTCTTATTATTTTTGAAAATTCGTCAATGTTTTGTAGTTTTCTTTCTACAACTATTGTTCATTGTGTCAATATCATCCAGATCTGCAACGCTTTGTATGAGCAACGTAATTTCGCGAAATCCTCATAAATATCCGTTTAAATCATCACCGTCAAACGAAAAATTGCTCGTTGTTTGCCATCAATTTCCATCGGTTTCCGGGCGAGCCACCCCCCGTTTTCCACCCATTTCGGCCCCTTTCGAATCCATCAACCCCTAATGCTCGCGAACCCATTATGTAGTAGTGTCGTGGCCACGTCACGGTAAACTGAGTCCATTTGTTGCAAAGGGTGAAAAGATATATCACACTAGTGTGTAGGGTAAGGAAAGAGTCAAGTGGAACATTGAACATTACTTTATGATTAATATATGAATTCGTAATGGTTTATGTACAAACAGTTACTTCAAACGAACATTCTAATTTAGTAGAAATGTTAACGACTATTCAATTAGGGTTTCAGGTATTGTATACGCTTGCCTGCGAAACAAAGTGAGCGAACATATCGCCTCGCTTACTATTTACATCTAAAACGAACCGTTTATTACAGAAAATTGTTTGAGAACTTTCTGAAAAAACCAATTTTTGGATGAATTATGGCTCGGCTGCTAATTTTCTTTCTCACTGTTTTTAGTTTTAGTTATCATCTGAAAATTCGAAGATATACGTTGTTTTGTAAACTCGTCGAGTCTTCACGGATTGGTTGTTCTATTCGTTGCGATATCTCCCATAAATTGGAATTCTAATTGCTAAAGCTGAATTGTTTCTTTGCACAAAATTACCAATCAATTTATTGTAATAAATAACAATTTCACTCTGGATATAAAATAAAAAATGACATTTGTGTTCTGTTACAACAAATTACTGCCACATTCATCTATCGAATCCAATGATTAAAATTTAATCGAGCAAAAGGAACGAGATACAACGCCTGGCCTCATGTACCAATAAAAACATTCAATGCATGTGAACATCGATCAAACACAAAAGTGATAAAAGTATATATGATGAAAAGATGCCACGAATTTCAGTCCAATAAAAACCGCTATTCTTTCTCTCAAAAAATCACATTCGCGGAGAAAACGTTTCCAATGAGCATGGCAGAAATTTCCGCCGCTGTCTGCGGCCTGTTAAACAGTTATTCATCCCCCACTTTCGGTCACATACTATGCACCCCCACGGGGGTGGCACCTCCTCGTCCTGGGACAGGGACAGGGAGTAACAGTTTCGTTATCGACCTGCGCAAAGCAATGCGAAACGTTTACAACGCCGATAGGGTAACGTGGCCCGTACAAGGATTTTCCAAAATAGGCACATTGTACTCGGGATTTTGTTAACACATGTCCGTGGTTTTCTTTTTTTATAGACGATTTGAGCTTGCCAATTAGGAATGCCGAAAGTGCTTTGTCGTGTATGCATATTGAAATTTTCTGTATAACGGGAATGATTAACAAAGTAGTTACAGGAACAATGATACATATATATATGTATCCCCAGGACCAAGAACCGACCGAAAAAACTATATCTATATATGAACAATCCACTAGTATATGAATCAACAACAAATAAACAGACAAAATTTTTGATTTCATTTTGATTTGATCGTATAACCCGGGTTCAAGTGCCAGAGTTTTCAGATTGCACATGTGCCTCTGGCAAAACGACTAACGGCTTTACGTGTCTTCCAAAGCACGATGGCATTCTAAAATTATGTTTGAATTAACCGGGATTCAAACCCAGTTTTTCTGGGTAATAGGTATACCATTTGAAACATTGTAAAAAAATGTAATTTATTATCTTGCAGGTGAATTTTGGTGAAGTTTTCATTCCTCCCAACTTGGAGGTGCCTAAGCCCCGAGTATTGCCGGAATTTAAACGGCTCGCTCACGGGCTGAGATCAGACAATATTAGCATACTAGACGCGAAAACTTTCTACATACCCAATTTACACTACGACGGAGCCGGACCGGACGCATACTTCTGGGTCGGTAACGGCTCCGAGCCAACTCCGTACGGCATCAAGGTGAATTTTCGGCGCATCGATGACAATTTGCCACTAAATCCATTTGTCATCACCATCAGGTACCCAATGAGATGGGTTCGCTCGACGTCCTCAGGGGTTATCAAGGAGAAGACATCGAAATTCAATTACCAGGCTCGTTGACCGTTTACGACGTGGATTGGCTTGCGGTGTGGTGTGTCAGATACCGGCACAATTTCGGACACGTCATGATCCCGAAGGATTTGGATGTGCCACCGGCTTTGGGACAAACTAAAATTTCGGTACGTATCCTTTCATAAAAAAAGTTTTACTTACCATTTCTATGAAGTTTTCTCGAATTCCGTCAATCTTATTGCGGAATTGCATTTCCACAAACATTCAAAAATTGAAAAATTCGAGAAAAAATCGAATACTTTTAAATAAAACTCGAATAATTTGAATCAATTTATATTTTTATTCGTTCTACAGGAGAAGAACAATCCGTAAGTTTGATTATTTATCAGTCTGCCCAAAAATTTAGACAATTGTATAATTTTTAATTATTTGTTTCATAAAAAATTCATACAAACTTTATTTCAATGCAAATAGGAATCTTTCACCAGGATTTCAAAATTTCTTTTATCGCTCCACTGAAATATTTATTCTTGCAGCCTCCGTGGTGGTATAACCCAGTAAGTATATAGTGAAAATATTTAATTGTTTATATCAACCATTTTTGTTTCATTATAGCAGCCGGATGTTAAAATTATTTTTTAATCATCCCCAAACAGTATTTTTTCTAGCTTGCATTTGGAGCTTAAGTAATTCACTTGAGTAAATTGTGCTTTCAAGCAGATATTTGGCCATCTGAATCTAAGACTCGTTTTGTTAAAGCGATCCACTGACGAGCAACTCCCAACTTGTAATGAAAAACGCATGCGTTCATGCAAGAGTTCTGAACAATACTCATCACGTGAACCTTAATCACTCACTCAACCCCAAATAGTTTAAACTTTGTGAATTTCCATTATTCCGAATCACTTTCATTATATTAGGTACATGCATTAAATAGTTTCTAAATTTATTTCCTTCTCTAAAGACCAGTACGACTCCAAAATCAACCGGACCGACGAATTGCAGAGAATTCCTGGACAAGAGACTTCAAGTTCGGTGGGAAATTATCGGTGATGCGATAGAGGTGACTCTCTCGGCTAAAATGAAAGAAAACCAATATGTCGCTTTTGGTTTATCTGGCGCCCAAGGAAGGGCGCAAATGGTGACTTTCAGTTGAATATTTTTTCTTGGTATAATAGTTGAAATTTTAGGTCGGTGGCGATGTGACGGTGGCTTTCTACGACTCGGAAAGTCGTACTTTCAAAGCAATCGACTACTATATGTCGCATACAGCTCAATGCGACGGGAAGTCCGGTGTTTGTCCAGACGATCGAATCGGTGGCAGAAACGATGTCAATTTGATATTCGGCAGGAGGATAAACGGCGTTTCGACCATCAAGTATCGGCGCCTTCTACAGACAAACGAAGCTGTTAACGACAGGTACACACACAAAACAAAATAACAACGTTTTAAAAAAATTGATCGCGAATGTATTTATGAAATGCTGTTATAAAAAGGGAAAGTAGTATAGCAGAGGCGATTCTGGATCACGAAATCTAGATATCTAATCTTGAACATGTCTGACAAAAGTGTGGTGTTATTTTACAGACCAATACCTTCCAAGGGAGAAGTGAGCGTGATTGCTGCTTTTGGACCACTAAATTCTAGAAAAGAAGCTAACGCGCATTCAATTACGGACAAAACGAAAGACGATGTGAAGATCGACTTCAGCACCATGGACGACAATGATTGTTCCGTCAGTTTAGAAGATCTGGCGGATACTAATGGTCCGAAACCTTGGCCACCAGCAACAATTATAGGTTTGTACAAATACGAATAACTCATTGTCAATTTTAATCTTCTTCTTATCCTCCTCCTGCTACTGTTTCCCAACTCCTCTATTTTTTTGTGCTACATCTTTTCCTCAGTCAGTGTTAATTGAGTCCAATGACTAACTAATGATAATTTGAAAAAATTAGTGTCTTCAAGAGCTCCAGGCTTGTCCATGGTGCCATTTTTCCAAGTTCATGAATCAAATTCGCTATTTGTCGGTACTTCATTGGACTTTCTTAACACGTTTCTGATCGCTGCATCAGATTCCAAGTTTTCATATAGCCAGCAGTTTGAAATTGACATTCAATTGTTGTTATAGGAGAAAGTACGTTTTACGCAAAAATAGGCCCTACTGGCGGTAAGCGAGGATACACAGCAATAACACATTTCCCATCTTGGGGCATAGCTTGGTACATCAACGACCACCTCATCCCCGAAATCACCGTGGAACGTGGACAGACCTACGTTTTCGTGATCGAAGGTGGTAACGACAATACAAATCCTTCCAAGTACCATCCGTTCTACATAAGCGACTCGTCCGAAGGCGGTTTCGGTCAGAAAAGTCCGGAGGAACGAGCCAAACAAAGAGTGAGAACTTGGTTGAAAGTTGCCTTAATTCCTACTATTGTTTTGTAGGTTTATGCTGGAGTTGATTACGATTCAAATGGTGTGCCGTACCCAACGGCCGCGGGACGGTACTGCGAATATGTGCACAAATCGGTCGATATGTCAACAGAGAGCGAGACGTTTGCAGAATATTTCAAAACTTTGAATTTAGAGTGTGAAGACGGCGAACCGTCTTTTCTAAACTGGACTGTACCTTTGGATGCCCCACCACAACTTTATTATCAGGTACTATGGGGAAACCAAGCGTACTGAATGCTTTTTGGGTCGCTGGATTTGAGTCTAGCGTCTCTTTGTTTCTTGTTTTTTGGGTTCACTCATTACGAATCTTGTATCTACATAACCCCATGAGGTCGGTGAAAAGGTCAGATGAAGGTCAGGGGTCCCAAATTGATCGATGAAACAGCCGTGTATTGAACATCACTGGATCGAATATTGTATCACTTATGTAAGAAAATTAAACAATTGTAATCGGTCAAACAGAGACCCTTAACCTTCACCTGACCTTGTTGCCGACCTTATATAGACACAAACATTAGTTAAAGTAACTACACAACACTGGTTGTTAAACTAAGCAAGCTTATTGTCAAATTCAAAAATTGTAGATGAATAATTTATTTTTCTGTTACAGTGTTACACTCACAACAATCTCGGATGGAAAATAAATGTTGTAGATCCGGGCTACATCTCCGAACATAACGCCAAAGACGAAGCGGTTCGTCCGCATCTCAACAGTCCTTGCATATCAATCACAATGGGTTTTTCGACAATATATTTCTCGATTATACAAAGTAGAATATAATATTTTTTAATATGCTGTACAATGATATTCATTGTTTTTATATGAGAATGATATTTATAGAATACGTTGAGTGTTGCAGACGAATTCTCGGTGATCAATGTAGGTAAATGGCGAGAGCAATTTTTTTGTTCAAAGAAATGTGATTGTTGATGTTATTTTCATTCGTTGTCCCTACTACTTTTGTCTATTAAAGGGGATATCGTATATGCGATATTAAACTTTAAATAAGTGGGATGTTCAGCTTTCACATATCTATACGAGTTGGTAGTCATGGATTTGTAAATTTCGTTATCCAATCACGACCATCGGTATCGACTGATATCGAAATTGCGTCGATTTTACTTTGGGTGTGAAATTAGATGTAGCTTGTATCAAAGTCAATTTTTTACAATTCTGACAATAATACGTATTCCATTTAAAAGTGAATGTATATTTATTGTAAACTAAGATTGTAAGTATTACGAAATATGCACAAATCCGACAATAACTATTAGTGTAATTCGGTAATGAAAACATATGAAGCTTTCAATTGTGACAATAATTAATTCGTGAAAGTTTTTTGATATCACTTATAATAATAGCCGTAGGCCAAATATTTCAATAAAAAAACAATTTTCTTGTATGGACGCCAGTCCGAATTTTAATATGTGAATACATTGTAATTAATCCATGATATATGGAAATTAATACGATTTTTGTAAATTTAAATATTTCTCTCAAATGGAAATGTCGACAATAACATTAATGAATAGGAAATTCTGTTGAAGTTATCTATTTATAATTGTTTATATAATAGGCTAAAAGATTATCTGTTACGTTATATATACTATTGATGAAATGATTTTGAGTACATACTTCACTGGAACTTATTTTCCTGCTTTAAGAATTTACAAACTTCACCTTTTGGTGGATGTACAATGTTATTATATATTTTTGAATTATAGATCTTCAATAAATTACTAATTGAAGTTTACTTCAATGTAACACCTAGCATGAATTATTTTTGAAGAAATGTAAAGTGGGAATAAGATTTTTATGAATGACTTCAGTATGTTGGTGGCAATAACGAAGATAACAAATGGAACGTTTTTGATAGATCCTCGATTGGCAATTTTTTTATATAAACTATAGCCCACAGTAAGGGGAAATCCATAAACAAACAGACGATTCTAGTGATTTTAAGAGTCGGTCTAAAGGTTTTAGTTTGGACTAGAAGTGAGAAAACTGAAGGAGTTTTGATTTAAATCGAAATTAGTTTCTTATTTTTTTTAATGCGTGAAATAAATAATTAAATACAAAAGCAGTAGGTAAGGTACTGAAACAACAAATTTTCGTTCGCTCATTTAAATTAATACAGCATTATCGCTCCATTTGTCTTTTCTTCAACAACTGATATGACTTGTTCAACATCTCTGTCACTGTTTGCTATACATATGAGGAGTATGTTGCTTAACGTTACAGCTGCCGCTCCTATTATACACCTGTAATACAAAACAATAATTAATACACTAATTTAGATATATGAGAGCAGTATATTATTTGCTATTGAATGACGAAATCAAAGTTCCTTATGTGACAATCAAACTATTGCTTGGAGTCACTTGTTTAGTAAAACCGTTAATGAATAACGAAAAGATTAATGTTCCCAATACCGACTCCTGGGGAACACCAACCTTCGAGGTCCCACAATCTGAGAGCGTACCTCTCACACATACACCCATGAAATCCAAGAGACCTCAAAATTTATTAATTGAAAAATGGCGTCTAATAAGAGATCTCTTCAAGAATGACCTTGTAGCTGAAAATTACTTACCAAAAAGAATAACCGAGTTCAGCCATCCCTTCAGACGACCACATATTCTCCTTATCCTCTTCAGACAAAACATTATATTGGATGTTAAAATAAAACTGCAACACCCACAGAATTGTAGCTAGAATCTGGGCACATACTAAAAAATTAGGATTAGAAAATCAATTGACACAATAATTTAAATAAAATAATTACGTGCTAAAACGTTCCAGAAATATAATTTCACAGCTCCTTTTGCGTAGTTCGATTTCCGTGTAATCGTAATAACCACAAATATTGCTCCTAGAATAGAAAAAACTAAGCTACCGCAGACAGCGACTACAGTCCCAAGCCACAATTCGTAGCTCATAAATTCCGGCTCGGTTTTCAACAGATGAATTACTGAAATTCCATCATCATCATTACCGTCAATCATGAGTAATCAAATTAATCGTTACCGTTGATTTCGTACGTCCTCCATCCATAGGCGACGTTCAACTCCTTTTTCCCATCGAACAGACCGAAGTTGATCATACCATCACTTTCCAATGGATTAGACGTCCTTTTCGCCTTGGAAGTGACCCAGAATTTCGTGCCCAAACTAACGATAGTCAAGGCCATGGCAAAGCAGGATCCGAAAAATGTTATGAAGATCATACCCCTCTTCATGAGGCTCATGTTTTATTCATCTCATTACCCGGTTTCTGAAAGAGAAGTTATGCGTGTGAATTTCTCAGGCTCATCGTCGACGCGTCGCAAAACAGCTCGAAATAATTATTATTGCTGTGCACGCTTATGGCATTTTAATAAACAAAAGAAAAATAAAGTTGACATAATAGTTTCGTAACCGGGTCGCATTGTTATTAAATGTTAAAGGTATTGTTTGTTTTCGCGACTTAGAAATCGAAGCTCACTTTGAAACAAATCGGAATCATCGACGCGTAGAGGCGAAACGCAACGTTTCCGTTTCCCACTTCGACCTTTTAGATTGTCATTTCATTTTTTGCATGTAATTGTAGGGCATGTTTCCTCTGTCTGATGACTATATTTGACTCATTAGTCTTGTTTTCGACAATGGAGAGGCAAGTTTACGGTTAATGTCACGATTATTCATGATTTTATGAAAATTCTAATGTGCTGTTGTCTACGATTATAGTAACATTTAGTGCAATGATCAAAAGCATAAATACAATTTCTCGATGTGTAAACTTCTTTAGGCACGTTTTGATGTTGATGACACTTGCTTACTGCGCATGTGCGTAGTGGCGGGGGTGAAGAATATCGGAATCGGACAAGGTATTAAAAGAATGGGAGAATAAACATAACATCAATCATATAAGAGCTCATCGTGCGTCACGGAAAATGTTAATTCTCTCCCAAATTTTCATCTCCAATATTCAATTTGAAGTAGCATGTATCAATTAAAAGTTTGTTCCGCAAATCAAAGAATTATGAAATTTACAATAAAATCCGAGCAATAACCGTTCTCGTTGTGACTATAATAATGCATTATTGTATATAAAGATAACAAAAGTGAAATAATTCTTTTATTTTGTTCATTATTCTTATGATGGGAAAATACTGTCGGAATGATAACTTTCACTTTGGAAACGGCAAAGAAAATGGAAAACGTTGAATCATCATTGCGTCGAAATTAATAAACTTACCTATACGAAATAATTCATTATGAAACCTGTTTTCTAAACTAGATAAAAAAAATTGAATGATAAAAATTTGATAATACCCTAAAACAAATTGGGTTGAAATAACCTGCATTACTAACAAAACAGGATGTTGAATAATCAATATATTCTCGTCATGGCAAACTCGTTAATTGAAACCTGAAAACTGCTTTAGTTGATTTTTTTGATTTTCTATAATTTGTGTTATTTGAATAAAAATCTTAAAGTTCTGTAGTTGTTTGAATGTTACCAACAAGAGAAAATCCATTTTCATAAAACGAATGTTAACGTTATTAGATAATGAAAGAATTCACTTATTATATCTACTAAGTAATTGGCAATACGTTACGCAAATACATACTGAGATAACATTTTCAAATTACCACTGCAAATAGCTTAACAACTACTATTCTATTAATAAAATTCAATTGAGGACAATTTGCTTGTTAATCAATATATTTCAACTCCTAGTACGCGTTAAACGAATATGTTAAACAGCTCAAAAAAAGTCGAACAAAATTACCAACATTTAAAAATAAATAAAAATCCGCTTACCTACTTTCAAGTGATGTTCCAATTACAGAAAGTCCAAGATTTCATCTCATTTCTCGACGTAACGTAGCATTGAAATCACTCTACGCTCCATCGACTGCGTACAGAAAACACTGAACATCGAAAATTCGACCCGCGTTTCAACCAACAAAAATCTTTTTCATAACTACGTTAAAAACACAAGAGAACAAATCGAGATCGATTCAACTTTCAAACACACCTACACAGATGCAGTGAAATATCGGAATAAGATACGAGCGAACGAGAGTCAGCGCACGGGAACGAGGTCGTACCTTCTGTTACTATCGTATCGGATGGTGCGTCAGCTCTGTGGTCAAGGAGGAAGTACCAACGTCCACGGCTTTTTCAACTTCACGCATGGCTGTTCGATTGAGGTGAAGATACCTGAAAAACGCTCGCGCACTGGAACGGTACTACAGGCGAGCGATAAAATCCGATATTTTTTTTAATCGATGCCGTTTATACATGATAATCAAAAAGATATTTGACGGTGCAGAGCGCTGAAAACCATTCATCGAAGTCTAGTACTAGCTCAATGGGTTTTTATTACAGAATTGCCTCCTGATAGGATAAAAAGTGTGTCTTGATGACTTGCCTCAATTTGATAAATCCATGTGTTGAAATTGGAATTCTTCTTATTGGGGTATTCTATATTAATATTTAAAGCCAATGAAAGCTAGCTTGACACTACAGCTGGCACTACTATAGATGCAGTGGTACTAGGGAACCTTGGGCGCCTCTCGCTACGGAGGTTAAAAATTGGTTCTAGTAATCAAAAAGTGAAATAAACTGAAGACCTTCTTTTTTTTAGTAATCAACAATTGAAATAAAACGAGTGATGATCCTTCTTTTTTAGTTATAGTACTGAGCATTTACCATAGTTTGCACTACATGGGCTAGAGGCGTCCCTGAATCGAAACCTAGGCGATTTTATTCAATTAAGCGAATCCCGAAAGAAAACAATATTCTTCTTTTGATAAGGAAGATTTCTTCTCCTTACCTCAGACGAATATAATAGTTTTCAAAGGACACGTTGAGAGAATCATAGATGGCAGCATCTTACAGTTTTGAAACGTTTCTATTGCATGCAATGTCTATTTTATTATTAGACAGTGACACAACATTCTATGTTTAAGGCCTTATCATAGACAAACATATTTGTCTATAAGCCTTATAACCTCACAAAAAATGAAATGCATTAACTGATGCTCGCAATGTATAAAACTTTGAAATCTTTATGTACTTATGGTTCTAAATTATCAAAAATACAAAGATATTCCAATGTATTATCTCAAGAAGGTAATATTATAGGCCACATTACAATTTCTCTTTAATATAATCTTAGGTAAAAATTTGGATAATATTAAAAACCACACGAAGCTTGATTTGGAAATGGCAAGAATAGTTTGGATCGACATGGAGGTAAACTAAAGACAATTCCTGTACTTAAAACAAATAAGTAAACTTTATTTTCATCAAACAGATGACTGGTTTAGACATCAACAAGGATAAAATCATGGAAGTAGCATGTTTGGTAACTGACAGCGATCTCAACATTGTAGCAGAGGGCCCGGATATGATCATTCATCAACCAGAAGAAATCTTGAATAACATGGATGAATGGTGTATAAATCAACACAAAAAAGTATGGAATCAGTTTTTTTTAATTGAAAATATAACACTTTTTTTTAGAGTGGGTTAACTGATGCTTGTTTGAAATCTACAGAGTCAATCAATGGGGCTTCAGACAAATTATTGCGATTCCTTAAAGAACATGTCACTGAAAAAGTGAGCCCCTTGGCTGGTAACAGTGTTTATATGGACAGGCTATTCCTTAAAAAATTTATGATGAATGTTGACGATTATTTGCATTATAGGATAATTGATGTTTCAACTATTAAGGAAGTCTGTCGGAGATGGAACGATGGAATTTATAAGGCGGCACCACACAAAAACTTTAATCATCGTGCTTTGGATGATATTAAAGAAAGTATAAAAGAATTGAAATATTATAAAGATAATTTTTTCAAGACAAGCTGATGAAAAATCTTTTTCTTTCTCAGGTTCGATCTATAGGTAATTTTCTTCATTGACAAATAATTCATTTGATTTTACAATTTATTGATTGAGTTGTTATTATTGTAGAAATATATCGCTTTTATAATTAAAAATTATTTACAAGATTTTGATTTGAAAGGGACATCAGTTTTTCTTTGCTGTCAGTGTGACAGCATCAATTATCTGAATTACGAGACGGGGCTCAATTTATTATTTCATGCCACCTTGTTTTAAGAAAAGGCTTCGAGTTCACAGAGAAAGAGAATATTTAATTTCTCTGTATTAAAACCTAACCTACAATCATGAATCTGTCAAACAATCGTAAAAATAAATCTTCGATTTAAAATGGGACATTTGCAAAGATTCCACATTAAAATCAAAGAAAGTCGATTAACAAGTTGAATGCAATCGAAATCTACGATCATTAACGTACGAGAATTTATCAACTTCATTTAGTTGACATTGTCTTCTGACAATTGATCTTGAAAAGGAAAATTGCGAAGTTACATATTTCCCACGAAAATGTATTGGACAATGCAGAAAATGTCGAAATATTACAACGACGAAAAGAACATTATATTCCTTAACTTAATGGACGAATGTCAAAATCTGCCTCCCAGTGCTAAGTTGTCTTACAAAATGAGAAATAAATTGGAAGCGTTAGATGTGAAAGATCGTATGGAGATCGTGAACCGAGTTAGCGGTGGTTGTTCTCCCTTATTCGTAGTTTGCAGAACAGGACAGAAAGATGTAGCGGAATATCTAATTAAACGTTGCAAGGCAGATATTGAACAAAGGGGCATTTATGAAGTGGCCAATGACAGGTTAATTTCCATAACACGAATGTTCTAAATTTTATTTCTGAATGGAATTGCAGATCTACTCATATGGTTACCCCTTTATGGTGTGCGGCGGTTTCTGGAAAATTGGAGCTAGTCGAATTACTTTTAAACAGTGGTGCTAATATTAATGCAGTTTCAGATACTGGTTCCACGCCAGTTCGTTCGGCTTGCTTCATGACATACTTTGATATTGTTAAGTATTTAGTAGATCATGGTGCAGATATAAATCAGCCCAATTACAATGGAGGTACCTGTCTTATTAACTCCGTTCAGAGTTCGCCTCTTTGCGGTTTTCTGTTGAAGAACGGCGCTGATGTAAATGCCAGGGACATACAAGATAAAACGGCGTTACATTATGCCATACAAGAACATAGGTGAATATTGTTAGGTTCAAACAGATGTACCCAAAATTCACAAATTTTTCAGGTTAGAAACAACCAAACTGTTAATCAAGAACGGAGCTGATGTGTTTGCAAAATCGCGTTACGGTGACGACGCCCTCCAAATGGCTTGTCTCAAAGGAGCCGTTCGCATATTTGATTATCTCACAAAAACGATACCATACGACCCGGAAAAGTTCGCCGACGCGCACGAATTACTCGGATCGACATTTTTGGAGGAGCATAACGACACGTCAAAAGCTTTGTCATATTGGAAAGAGGCCTTGGCCATCAGGGAAACTTACGGTGAATTAATCAACCGAATTGTCACATAGCGATCAATTTGTGTTCCAGGTTTGTTTCCAAAACGTCCCATAATGCCCCCTTTAGAAAGTTATAGGTTCCAAAAGGAATTCGAATCGAGAGAAGATTTGGATAACGTAGCAGGCGATTTGGATTCAATCCGTACCCAAAGCCTGCTTATAACAGAACGCGTATTAGGAATATCTCATAAAGACACGATATTTCGGTTATACATCCTTCTTTTGAAGTTCGCAACATTTACCGAGATGCTTTTAGGTTGATGTATAGAGGAGCTTCATACGCAGATATGTTGCGACAGCAGCTTTGTATTAATTTGTGGAGACGAGCTTTGGAGATACGAATAAAAAAGGACACAATTCTTTACACGGACACTTGTTTTACGGCGCAGGCGTTGACGCGGCTCATGATCGATTTCAATCAACGCAACGTGCCTTCCGACGAAGCGGAGGAAGATCAGAGATTTAGGGATGTTTATACGATGTTTAAATTATTAACGGACGATATTACAGGTTTGTAGCGAATCGCTATTAATAATGTAAAAGCAATTTGTTTATAGAAATGAGAAAACTGGTACACATTCGACCGGTGTACAAGAGACAAGTGGATTTTTTTGATAAAACTCTGAGATGCGTGACGCATTTAATTTTTTTGATGGTCGAAATCGCGACAACGGACGAGCACAAGCGAATGATGGAAGAAGGCGTTGAATCGTTGGTGGGGAAGAATCCCAGGACAATATCGACGGAGGACACTTTATTGCACTTGTCCGTTTCGCAGAATAACATCCTTAGGTCGAGTTATTACGGAAACGATGAGCCTTTAGTGAGTAGTTGTTTTGAACCAGGTGAACGTTGAAATTTTACATTTTATTACAGTTAATATTTCCTCATTACAAAGTGATGAACTTGCTGTTACACAGCGGGGCTGATGTAAATGCAAAAAATGAAGCCGGTGCGACACCGCTTCACATTGCAACCAACCACATTTATAATTTTGTTCAGTGGGTAAGCTCCTGATAATTTTTTTCACAAATTTCAACACCAACCTTTCAGTTCATCAAACTGCTGTTAGACTACGGAGCACATATCGATCAACGGAATAACGTGGGCTGGTCGGCTGTCGGTTCGATTGTAGCCATCAATCGACATCAAGACATCCAAATTCCAGTTCTGAATTACCTCAGCTTGAAATGTTTATGCGCAACGGCTATTTCCAAAAACCGGATCAAATATAAAAATCAAATACCGAAAACGCTCGAAGACTTCGTGCGTTTGCACGAGCCGACATGAAGTTGAACGCTTTAGCGTCGAGTAAGATGTAAAAATATTTTTTGTTTAGAAATAGATACTGAAGAAGATTCTTTAAAACTTTATTGAAAAGGTATACCAGAAACTATTTGAAAGATTAATACGCATTAATATACCATTAAATGAATGCACGCACCTTTTTCATTCTATTTATACATAACTAATGACGTTTTTGGACAGTGGACCAACCGTCGGCATCTTCAGTCGGTGGTTTTTCAGGCTTGCGAGCTGAGATAAAAAAGTTTATTTTATTTACCAAACAAATCAATATATACCTTTTATCTCTTTCTGCGCTGGTTTATCTTCAGGAGCCGCAAACCTCTTGCCTTGATCTTCTGTGGGTCTGCTGCTTCTTGTGGTTCGCCAATCAGAACTTTCTCGCTCCCTCGGGGCGCCTCCATCCCTGTTATACTCCCCTCTTGGAGGTCCTCCGTCTCTGTTAAAATCTCTTTGCCCTCCTCCTTCTCTGTGTTCTCTTTGACCGCCGTCTTCTCCTCTGTTATAATCCCTGGCGCCGCCACCCTCTCTGTTGTACTCTCGCGGCCCAGACGACCTTACCGGTGGCCTGTACACCGACACGTGCGCGGGTTCATCTTCCGGCGCCTTACGGGCGCTCCTCCACGAACCAACCTCTTTCGGAGCGTCGTCCCTGTCTCGGCCGCCGCGAAAATCGTCCTTGTCTCTTTGACGGTAGTCGCCGTCTTCGCGTCGCTTGTCCGAGCTCCTCCACGCTCCGGAACCGCCGCCGCGACCTTCCTCCTTCTCGCCGTCTTGCCGACGGAAATCGCGTCGGTCCTGTCGATCGTCGTCTCGCCTCGGACCGTCGCGGTTGCCGAAACGGTTGTCGCGCCGATCGTCGTCTCTTCTCGGACCGTCGCGGTTACCGAAACGTTCTGGACGATCGTCGTCTCTCCTCGGACCGTCGGAGTTACCGAAACGGTCGTCGCGATCGCGGGTGATGACTCGATCGTCCCCGTCTCTGTTCAGTGGACGTTTGTCGCGGTCGTCGTCGCGTCGGTCTTTGCCCTTCGTGAATTTGCGCCACGTATCCGTCGAACGAGACTCTTCATTAGCGGTTGCGAATTCTATAAAAGAAAGGATTCTTTTAATCTTCCACAAATGTTGGAGTAATCTCTGTGGAATTCAACGTAAATTTTTAGTGAAAATCTAATTTATGGAATGTCAAAGTCAAAACATAACCTAGCATAGATATAAGGATCACAGAAACATACGTGAATTAAACTTATGATTCCGCTTCAAGATCCTTAATATGTGAAAACTTACTCGGTTTATATACATTCGATCGAGCGCCACCGTCCTCCGCAGCAGGCGCTTGAGACGGTTTATTATCCGACCTGCGCCACGACGAAGCGCCGCCATCGGTAGTTTCCTGCTCGGCGGCGGCCGGTCGAGCGCCGCCCTCCTTATCGCGATCTCGATCGGCGTTCAAAATCGGCGGCCGTCGTTCGGCGTCGCGTTCGAACGTGCGCGGACGATCGCCCGCGTCCCTCTCCGGCCGTTTCGTGTCCGGTCCCCTGCTTCTCCAGAAATCTTTGCCCGAAGACCCGCCCTTTACTTGCTCCGTCAGCAGTTCCTTCTCCGCCCTCAATTTCCGTTCGATCTCCTCCTCGCGCGCCTTCTGCTTGGCCGCTACGCGTTCCAACATTTCGCGTTGCTCTTTCATTCGTTTCTCCTTTTCCTCGCGGTCGACGCGGTCGCGCTCCTCCTGCTCCTTGCGCGCTATCTCCTCCAAACGCTGACGTTCCTCTTCCTCCTTTCGGCGCTGTTCGTCGCGTTTCTTTTGCTCGTACTTTTCTTTTTCCTTGATCCATTGTATACGACGGTCTTCCTTTCGCTCGACTTTGCGCTTGATTATCCGTTTCTTGCGCGTATCGGCTAGCAGGTCCTCGAACTCCTTCAATTTGTCTTCGTAGACGATGTTCCGTTCCTTCTTTAATTTTTCGAGGAACGCGTCCTTGTCGGGCTTCATTCGGAGCAGGCGATCGCGCGTTTGGACGGCCAGTTTCCGTTCCTCGATCGCAGCGGCGATCCGTTCCTTTTCGTGCTGTTCCCAGAAACTTTGATCTTGCTGCTGACGTTCCTTGATTGCTACTTGAAGCAATGGGATTTCTTCCAAACGTTTGGCGCGTTCGAAGTAATCGACCTTCTTTTCCTGCGATTTGAGTTTCGCTTGCAATTCGCGACGTTCTTTTTGCAACTCTTCCGCTTCCTTGGCGGCGATTTGATCCGCGTCCAGCTTTTTAATATCCTGAAAAATTAATATTAATAATCATTGTTTGACTGGATTATGGTTATTTACATCCTCGTCGAGTTTCTTAAGAATCTTCTGTCCATGACCGGTTTGACTGATCTGCTGCAGCTTCTCCTTCAGGTGACGATCCTTGATTTGCTGAATCTCGTTCTGGGCGCGCTTGCGCTCTCTTTCTTCACGTTCGTGCTCCAGGCGTTTCTGCTCGGCCAGCTGCTGTTGACGTTGGATTTCCTCTAGTCTCCTTTGTTCCTCTTCCTCCCTCACCGTATTCAACCGTTCGATGTATTCCTTACGATCTTCAATGATCTTATGACGTTGCAAGATTTTCTGGTGCTCGCGTATTTTGTTGTCGTGATAATTTTGAACCATAATTGTTCGCAAACGATCGCGCTCAGCCTTTTTGCGTTGCGGATTGATTACGTTAATCGCTTGGTGGAGAACAATCGACATGTTGACCAGCTGATTGCGAATCTGCTCGCTGGGCATCACTTGAAGAGTGGGACCTTCTGGCGTGTCTTCGCGCTGGCTTTCGCTCAAATCGATACCAAAATGAACGCATTTTTTGCCGTGATCGATGCGCACCTGCATATCGTTGTAACGAACGCAATCCACCAACAGCCGTTCCATGTGGAACGCCGTGCTGAATTTGGCCAACTCGATCAACCGATCGAATTCGATTGTTTGATAGACTTGAGCTACCTGTCTAACCAGACGTACCAAAGTTACGTCTTGCAGAGGCTTCACGTATTGTTGCAAGGGAGAGGTTTCATCTTGAGTGATGGCGGTGATCACGGTTTGCACCCTCGAACAAAGTAAGAGAGGATGGAACTCGACTTCCAGCCAGTTGTAAAGTTCCTGAAGTTGAGGCGTGGCGAGAGCGACGACGTTCACTCGAACCAAATCCTTGAGCAGACTAGCCCTAGTGGGTGGTTGGAAGAGACCCAACAGCACCGCTAATCGTTGGGCTTTTTCTAAGGGGGACTTGTCGGTTTCTATGAACCTATCGAACTCCGGATGAGCCGACGGGAGAGGAATGGAAAGCGTAGCCAGCAACACTCTGCATGCCATCCTGACGAGAAAACAATTTTGTATATTTGTATTATAAATATAATCATAGAAAGTATTTACCTTTGCAGTTCTTCTTGAGTAATGTTTTTCTTCATTTCCTTAGACAGTTGGAAGAGTTTAAAAAGAGCAGCCGCATGGAAGAGATAATTTCCAGCTTTCCAGAAGACCATTGCTAATTTTTGATAATAATTAGCCATGGTCTTCGGAACGGGCATCTTTTTCGACATATTCATCAGATTGTGGATATCTTCAATGGCTTTGTAAGCTTCCTGCCACAATTCCATCTGAATGGCGAAATCCAATTGATGCAGTCTCGTTTCCAAGTTCAGTTGTTGCGTTTCCGGTTTCTGCATGTTGACATTGGCGACTTGAGTCGGTAGTTTGCATATATCGTCAAGATGTTTTCGTAGCTTGTCGCAAAGTTTGCGAAACTCAGTTTTTCGATTGTATTTTAGGCAAAACTGAAACGCCATCCTCGCGATGTCGTGGTATAGATTTTCGCAATGTGCGTTGGTGCGCAACAATTCCAAACACTGACAGTACGATTCCCATAAGAACTTTACCCAAGGTGTTAAAATGGTGCGGTCGGATCGATCTTGAGCATCCTCACCAGAAACAGCACTGAAAATAATTAAAATATTAGTAATATAAATATTATAGTAATATGGCAAAATACCTCAACAAAATGCTTTCAGGGGTGGCCAAGTTATCCAAATCATCAATGTCAATAACTGCTTGAGCAGACTGTTCTCGAGCATTCTCCGTTCTTTCTTCTGCCATCCGAAGATAACCCCTGATAACGTTTTCTAACGAACCAACATTGACGGATTGAAAGAGATTTCGGTATTGAAATAATCCTTCCTTTGCGATATGAGATTTTTTCAGTTCCACACACAAGTCCAAATATTTGAACATGATGGGTTCCAAAATGGATTCCGACCAACTGTAAGCCCATTTTTTGTTTCTGAATACTTCCTGTAACGTATCCAAAGCTCTTGCCGGCTTTCCAACTTCGATGAACTCTGTAACAATAGTTTGATAGTTAGTGAAAAACAAATAACGTAGTTGATATAAAAGTGCCGACAGGGTATCGTCATATGCCGACCCGGCCCACGAACGTTTACTTACCGTTCGCCCGTTTAAGAGCGTTATCCGGCCTTTGACCGTATCTAGCCATTGTTGATAAACTTTTTTAGCATCCAAATAATATGAATTTGTTTGAATAACTGCCCAGTTGGACGTTGCTTTTTAACACGTTTTCCACAAATTCCAATATGGAGTGGAAGAGAAATGTCTTGAAAACGTCATAAGTTGTCAATTTTTAGTTCCAAACTCCCAATACAGAATTCACTACAGACAAAAGTAGTTCAAATTTAACTGACGAAGGATCTCTAACCACATCCCGGAGATTTTTGAAAAGAATATTTTTAAGTCGTAATGGCTTCTTTATTTACCTGCAACATTATTTGATATTGCAGTGCAATCAAATATATCTCAAAGACTTACTGAAGTGCACTCACTTCAGTATATAGACAGCACTATAGGGAGCTGTCACTTTTCAGACAGAATGTTGTCTATGTTGTGACGTAGCGTCATTGTCTGCGCTGCGTATATTTTGACAGGGGTTATAAAGTTTGCAAATGGATATTGGAATGGAAATTTTATCTGGCTCGTATTTGCCAGGGGACCAAAGATTAATAGATCAGATCGTGCGAGAGTTGAAATCCCAAGGAATATTCGATTTATTTCGTAAGGAATGCCTATCAGACGTTGACACTAAACCTGCGTATCAAAACTTAAGGCAAAGAGTCGAAGGCAATGTCGCTAGTTTCTTGAAGAAGCAACGATGGAACTCCGATATGAATAAGAATCACGTGAGGGAAATGTTACGACAAAATATTCAGAAGTATGTTCAATTAAGGCAAATCGAATGTGTCAATGTTGTTGTTTGAATTTAGGTCTGGTTTTTTGGAAACTGGAGTTGAGAGGATCGTCGACCAAGTAGTCAACCCAAAAATATCAACAGTCTTTCTTCCTAAAGTAGAAGATGTCGTATACAAATTTTTGGGTATCGAGAAACCAACTAAATCAAATCGAACCCCACCCTCTGAAAAAACCTCCAATCTTATTGATTTGTTACCCACCGATTTAGAAGCTGTTTCTCCTGAAATGCCTGAAATATCAGAAGAGAAAAATGATCAACAAACCATCGAACCAGATGAAAAAATGGTGGTAGAGGAAAATTCTGTAGATTCCCAATTTTCTGTGATGTCAGGTACGCTTCCCATTTTTCTGTTTCATTATAATTTTGGTTTTTACTTGAACAGGAATTGAGAGTCATGATTCAAATCATAGCCACAAACCAGAATCATCTGCATCGATTAACAGTTCCGAGAGCAGAATGTCATTGGAGAATTCCAACAAAACAGATTTGGACGTATTTGTGTCGCAAAAATCCTCCGATTCCACGTCAAATCTTGAGGAGACTAAAGTGGTAGAAAATGAAGCTTCAAAAGAATCGAGCAAATCTAAAGATGATCGAAAGAAAGATAGACATCATTCTTCCGATAAATCTAAATCACGAAGTGATAAAGAAAAATCTGATAAACGTAAAAAAGATGAAAAAGAACAACCTAAAGAACAGAAAAACGATAAAACAAAATACCGAATACCAAAACTTTCAGATAGACCGAAAGAAAGCAATGACAAAGATAAAAAATCTGACAGAGATAAGGATAAAAAATCATCGAAACATTCGTCAGATAAAGACAGATCGAGAAGTAGAAGAGACAGTAAAAGCGATAAAGAAAGGGATGAAAAGAGAGACAAACGACAGTCCTCGAGTAGCGATAAATCAAAACGATCTTCCAGAAAAGATGAGAGCAGTTCCTCGAAAGACAGACACAAAGAGAGTAAAAAAGAATCGCGGAGCAGTCACAGTTCGTCGAGTCGAAAAAGCGATTCGAAACACAAAGACGAAAAATCAAAATCTTCCAGTAGCAAAGATAAAGATGATCGAAAAAAGAAACGATCATCGGAGGACGACCATCACAGCTCTAAAGAAAAGCGAAACGGACGCCGATCGTCAGATCGCGATTCCGATGGATCTTCGAATACGAAAAAGTTGCCAAGCTCTCAAACAAAAACCTCCGAAGCATCGCACAAAGAAAAGGATAGCCAAAAGACTTCAAGTATCGAAAGCAGCGGTGGCGACTCCGGTAATTCAGAAAAAACGGAAAAACCGGTACAATGCGAAAGATTAAAATTACCGAAATTCGCATCCAATTTCCAAGAAGCAATGAAAATAATGAAAATGAGACGAGAGATGAAAAAGTTAGCCGAAGCAAATAAAATGGAACAAAACAATCAGAAAAATTTTAAAAATGGAGATAACGAAGTTGATACCACGAATGAGGTACAGAAGGAAGAAAAATCTCCATTGAATATAAACGATTTCATTACTTCATCCAACATCAGCGCCGATAAATGGTCCGCGCTGGAGGCGAAATTCGCCGAAGAATTAAGCGGTGCCAATTATGATTCTTACGAAGATCCTTTAAATGACGAAGAGGATTATAATTATGTCGAGGATAAAGTTGAAAGCGAATCTGAACCTCCGATTGACGTACCAGAGGAAGAAAGTGCGCAATCTCAAATCGTACCAGAGTCACCGAAGCAGGATATGGAAGCGGCGGTTATGATCAAACGACAAGCATTCATCGAAGACTTAATTACTAAGCACCAAGCAGATAAAAATTTTGAAAGCGTTCTACTAAAGGATGAATTAAACATCTCCGAAGTTCTCGAGACTGAAAAGGAAAATATACAAAGCGACAATACAAAAACAATTATAAAACGCGACAACAATCAAACAACATTACAAAATGAAAATGGAATTAGTTTTAATAAAAAAGATTGGAGTACGGAAAGTAACGAACACAACTTCAAAGGTTTCGTTGAAAGTGGTAACGAACGAGGTGCGTTAATTTTACAACAATTGGTGAGATGTATTTTAAAAGATCGGAGCAAACAGTCCGCCGATAATATCGAGAGAGGTATAAAACGAAAATTACCTGAAAACGAATATAATAACAATTGGAAATATAATCGTGAGTACTCATTGCGAGCGAATAACCAATTTTTTACATCAACATTTTCAGTTACAAAAATACCGAAATCAGTTTCTAAAGGAATTGTAGAGCATCCCGGTAAATTGACGAAAGGTTAATTTTTTTTAACCAGTTTAATGGTGAAATTTACAGATATTAGTTTGCAGACAGGATTAGAATTAATGGATAAACACGAGTCTCAGAGTGTAAACAGTAAAAAGGGGAAAAATAAGAGTGACGTGAAACTTGAAGATGAAGCGAAACCGAAACAGTCGTTAAGGAATTATGGTAAGTTTATTTGAATACATTAGTAAAACTTGTTGATAAAATATAATTTTTTTACAGGTGCAAGACAAAGATACTCAAACGAGGATTTGTACAAACCACGAATCGCCTTGCGGAGGAGTCGCAAAGGATCCAAGGATTCCTGATGGATGCATAAGATATATTTTTACAGGACACAAATATATGTTAATACTCCGTAATTTATAAGAAAAATTTATTACATTGTAAATAAGGAAAAAATGTCGATAAACTGCTGCGCAAATTTTTGATAATAAAATCAAAACAAAATTTCCAAGAAACGTAATTTATAATCATAAGGTTAACAGATACCGTCTGAATATCATAGTTGTTCCGAGAAGTTCAGATTTCGTTCCAGAATAATATTAATATTTTGACGATCGCTATCAATAGAGGGGGTCAATATAAACACAGTTTATCGCGTGCTTTGCACAGTGTCAAGAGAGTGATCGACATGAAAGCTGTGTTCTTTGTATGCTTGGTTTTAGGTAATTTTTATTTTTTGATTAGTCAAAGCATTAGCTAAAAAATTTGAATTATTTGGGTAGTTTGCGGCTCGGCTATTGGCGTAAGCTGCAGCCATGGCGAGGAGTTCATGACACGCCTCAAACTCAAATACGTGGAAGCTTATCTTCAGGAGAAACAAGCTTTGGATGATCTTGGTAACAAATTCGCGCAATTGTGCCCCGGCTCGAAGTTGAAATTTGAGGTGAGAAGGTTATTTTTTGTACTTTTTTACTTTGCCAACTGTTTTCATCGTAGTTTTTTTATTCTTTATATTTCAACTTTTTTTTATTATTTTCAACGATTTTATTCCATTTCAATAATAAACGCTTATGTAAGAATGTATTATTTCGACAATCTTCATGGTTCTAAAGTTTTATACATTTTCAATTGACGGAAATAACATGAAATGTAAACAATTTTTACTAAATATAAATTATTTTCATTCTATTGATTGGCAATTAACTTATCCGTTGTGAATGTCAAACAACACTGATAAACGTTCAAAAATCGTTTAATAAACCAAGTGTTCATAATTATGAACTAAGATTCTTCCAAAGCAAAACAAGATAATTGGCGATTAGATAATTTTTCTTATGTATTCCATTGAACTCCGATATCTGGTCGAAGTTATCATTCACAATATAATTATGTTCTTTAATATTATTCGCAATGTATAGTTTCCCATTTTTCTAGGGAACTCTACAATTTTAATCGATTTTGCTGATCAGAGGAAATCCTCAACAAACATAGGAATTAATTAGCATTAATAAATTCTTACAATAAATTGGTTTTTCAGAAACTACTTCCATATGTGTAGAAAACCCCAAGCATTATCGAACGTTTGAGTAGTTTAAGTCACTTATAATCTTTGAGTAATTAAAAAATTTTTTTTGATGTGTTAGTCTCAATTTTTCAAAGAAACTTCAAATGGCAAACGTTAAACAGTCGCGAAGCGACAAATGATCCAACGAATATTTCCGCTTCGCGGTATTGAACAATTTGGCAATTTCATATTGCGATGTCAGTGTGTATCTAAAACAGTTTTAGTTAAACATTGAAGAAACTTTTCACGTTTGAATCAAAATAATTCAGTTTCGAATTTTCAAAAATCGCACCACTTATTTTGAATAATCGACATTTGCAGCTCTTGTTTTGTTTTGCAGAACGCAGTTAACGATTTCAAAACATGCGCCGAAACCATCGACGAAACGGCCGAAACTTCCTGTTCGATCGCCAAGAACCGCTTACCGAAATGTATGGAATCCCTCGTAAAACTCGTCAAGGAATGCATGCCTGAAAAAAGCAAGGAAATTCCGGATTTCTTCATGAATTCGTTCTTGAAAGCTGTCGATTATATATGCAAATCCGACGGTGAACATATTTTCGGTAAATAAATTTCATTTACTTTGCAAGCAATCATGAAGTACGTTTGCAGAACTTGGCAACAGGTGCATGTACAAAACAAACCCAATGACAGAATCGTGCAGACGTAAGTTCAGAATGAGGGCTCACGCATTGGAAGGAAACGGCGTGGCCGTTAGCGACGTTTGCAGGTGAAAAACTTTTCATACTTTTTCAATTTTACAATTTATATTGTAGCCTGTTGGACTATATGAGGCCTTGTTTGAAATCACACTTGGAGTTATCGTGTGGAAGCCGCATCACTAAAGAATCAGTCGTTGGCTTTTATGACGCTATTACATCTAACTGTAAAAACGTTGTTGCTCCTTCAGTCGCTAAAGAAATTGAAGAAGTGGACAATATTAAAGTGAACCAGTAAGTATCGCATCGAATTTGTCCAAAAATTACTCCTCACGTATTCATTTACAGAATTGAAGACTTCAATTAATAAATGACAACCGTGATTACGCTTCAAAAATAAAATGTATATTTTTGTTAATCAAATAAACTTTGATTGTCGCTCAGTTATTTTTATTTCAATCAAGATATCTACGATATGTTGTCCGTACCTTGTCAAATCTTTTATATGTGTAGCAAAACTTGAACATACAGCATGATTAACATGCTAAGTTGTGATACCGTATGTAGACAACCTAAAATACCTTTAAATACCTAAAAATTTCAGGATATCTCCGATTTGAAATATGAAATGTACAACTTAAGAAAAAATCTTGCAACAGTGGTTAACGATAACCAAATGCTGAAGATAAAAAATAGAAAAATTGAATCAGAGCTGAAAAAGTGCGAAAAGCAGTTCAATGAAGCTTTAACATCCTCATACGTAACTTTCATAACCTAAACGCAATTCAAAACTAAACACAAGTTTCCAGTTTTCGGGTGTACCTAAAACCTCAATAAAAACAGGAGCGAAGGTCCTCATGGACCTCAAATTGAGAAACAACGATTTGGAACAACTTGTGCTGGAGAAAGAAGCGTTAATCAGACGTTTACAAAATGACATCAAAGTTAGAAAAGTTTACAATCATGGTGCCACAACGAACGGAAGGAAATTACCGAAATGTAAGTTGTTTTGTATAAAAATAGCGGTTGATTTATTTTCTAAGGCCCTGGAAGTAAAATCGATGCTTTAACGAATAATAAAAAACTGAAAATTTTCATTCCAATCCCTCCATCTGAATCGAATGTTTCAATTTTGGAGGACGAGCAACCGTTTTTACCGTCTGACGTTACAATAGTTAATGAAACGTACTGGGAGCAATCAGCAGGACGAATACGTGACAGGTGAATTTGCTTCAACGAAATGACTTTTCCCTTTGAATATCGTTTCAGCCCTAGTGATAGTATCGAAATAGCTGAAAGTGATATCAGTGTTCCGACTAATTGCGGAGCCACAATACCAATACCAGATGTCAATGAGTTAGCAACGAAGAAAGCAACCGCGAGTGTTGGATGTCAGTTCGACGGTAATCAAGATACGAATTATAATCCAAAGTTTATGGAAATTCAACAGTCCATCGAAAAAATTGTAATCGAAGAGGATAATAACTCGGCCTATTATAGTCTCGTGGTGGATAGATCGGTACAATATGCACCATCAAGTTAGTACTTACACCTAACACTTATTTACATTGCTACAACACTAATTAAGTTTGAGTTCAAAGTGACGTGAACTTTACAGCTCTGTGTCCCGAAACAGCTAAATAATTCTGTATTACAGATAACGCTCTAGTGGTAAATCGCTCCACAGAAACATTTTTCGACCAACAACTGTCCAATACGCAGAACCGTTCCACAGAAACACTCTTTGACCGAGAAAAACAACTCCCGATTACACAGAATCGTTCTACAGAAACGTTGTTAGATAAGGAAGCATTTCTGACGGTTCGTCTATGTCGCTTTCGCTCAGTGTCCACGATACTAAATTCTTTGTTCAAGAAAAAGGACTACCATCTTGAAATCTACGACGAAACCATCGAAAATCCCCACGCGGAATTCATAGAAATGTACGACCAATTAGAAGGTATGATTTTTCAGGTGAGCCGTTGGAGAAACCGAATAAGCAACATGAAAGAAAAAAAGAAAGCGACGCAAGAGTTATTGAAGATCAAAAGGTACGTATGGAATCGCGATAAAAACTAAAACGAATGTCCCCTAGTCTGAATTTGAAGAAACTCACCAAAGAAATAAGTGAATTAAAAGAGGAGTGCGCAACTGAACGAAGCAAATTTTTGGGAAAAGTAACAACTGTTACCTCCGATGAAATTGTGCAGACCGAACGGAAGTCAACGATGTCGACGTCGGTACAGACTAAAAAAAAGTCGTCGAAACGAAAGAAAAGGAAAAAACCTGAAGTAAGTTGTTGTAGCCGGTTGAACGGTCGATGATTTTCTTCGTGTTATAAGAAAACAATTTCGGACGTTGCACCGATTCGTTTGTTCGATTTCCAATGTCCATTTTATATGAATGGCATGTTGCGGACGGTTTCCGAGCCGATATCTAAATTGGAATTGGAAGAATTGGATTGATCTTTGTTTTATCTGGAAACCAATTTTTGAATAAAATTTGAAATTATTTCGTTTTTTATTGTTTGTCAAAGCTCAGATAGGAAGTTCAAGCAGAACAAGGTTTAATGATCGCCGCCTCGTAAAGGTCGGCGTAGCTCTTCCTTGTGAGTTCTCCCTTGCATTTCTTGTTGATTTCGTCAAGAATACATTTCTTTTGATTTTTGAGTTCACTAAAATGGACATCTTAGTTAAATGTCAAGGGGAAAGCGATTTTACGTACGTGCAAATTTCTGTTTTGACGTTGGTTATCGCATCGATGTTCTCGAATTTCTTGCCGATTCCATCAACGCATTTTTTGAATGTTTCCGGTTCTTCGGCGGTACAAGGGTGACCTAATTCTGTACGTATTCGTAATGATTAGTAGGTAGGATGATAAAAGTGGCCCAAACTTACCTACGACGTCACGTACTTTGGCGTTACAAAGGTATTCGATGGTGGATGTTACGGAGTCGATGACGAGTTTTGGTACATCATGGAATTTCTTCTCCAAGCACTCTTCCAAAACTGTTTCAACTGGTTCGACGCATTTTTTCAATTGCGCGTTGATGTTGTCGCAGATGGGACCGTCTGTTTTGGAAGCTTTGGCACAGTCGACTGATTTTATGATAGCGTCCTAAAAAATATTTGATCAAAAATTGATTCAAGGAAAACATGAATACATACATAGACTTTCGTGCCATTACTTTTGCACAAAGCGGATTCAATTTGACCTGCGACTTCTTTCAAACCATCCTTTACTATGTCCTCGAGTTCTTCAGAGGAAATATCGCTCGGTTGTTTTTTGGATAGCGTTTGGATTCTGTTAACGATATCATTGATTTCGATTTTCCTTGAGAAGGAAACTAAATCGGACTACGAATTAGTAATTGAATAAGTACGTTGGCACTTACCTGCGAAAAGAGCAGCGAGAACTAATAAGAATTTCATGATGACAAGCGAAGGTCGGCCACTAATTGCAAGCGCAACTCACAATTCTCTTTTATATAGATATTTTAAAAACCTGCAATAAACAATTCAATTAATAGAAAATAGGAAAACGATAAGAAATAAATAATTAGACGAATAAACATAGTCATAAACGATAACCCTTACAAATTCGATACAAATCTTTCGTTTCTATAACATTTTCCTCTAAACTACGAAACGGTTTAAAGTTCACTATTGGCAATAATTCCAATTATTCAGAATTATTGCTTTGTAAGCTGTCTGCGATTTTGTATCGTTCGGGTTATCATTTTCTAGGAACAATTGAATAATATTCTCGAATTAGAAAAAAACATACTGCTGATGCGACAAATTGCACTTTGATGCAGTCGAAACTAACGCAACTTTCATTTCCATCAACGGATGAAGTTGTTTGAATAGCTATTATTCAATGAAATCAAATTGACCCTTTTCCGACAATCAAGTCGGAATTGGTAAATACGTGTCGCAAAAAATACTGCGTCGAAAAATAATGGGGCCCCATATCACCTAAAAGAATTCAAGGAAACAAGAAAAATTACTCGACTAGTAAAGTCGTTCGAAACTACCAATAAACAAAATTTTAGATAAATCCCCGTTTTATCTACGAGTTCCATGTTATAACATTTAAGTTAACGATAAACGCAAATCGTAATATCGGAAGGTTACAGGAGGTTATATGACGATTCGTACCAATGACTTTTTGATATTACAAGAAAATTATAAAATTCATTGAAATCGTGAAGTGAATTGTGTAATAATGAAATTTTTAATTGGCTGCCTTCCAATCAGTGGGTTAAATAACATATTTATTAGTAAATGTGTGTGACTGAAAAAAATTAATTCTTTTCAGTATTAATCGTGTATTGCGTTGCGTGTAATAAACGGAATGGAGATATCCAAAAAACTGGATTCTTTCAGTTTATTATATTGGAAAATATAATGAGCATGGGGGCGTACAACTGCTCGCAAAGAAAAATGGAGGTAGGTCAACATCAACATTTTAAACACCCCCAAAAAACGAGAATGTCAACATTTCAATGTGACACAGAAATAATTATGTATTCAACTTGGCATCTTAACATAATAAATGTCATCAAATTTCTGTAACAACTGTGAAATGTCAAATACTCTGCAGCTACGTTCACGGTAATCGTATCATACACAGCTTTTTGTTCAGCTCAGTCCATTTCGACCAGCCTCTTATTTACAACATAACTGGTGAACCAACGAATTCATTCATAATATCCACTCGTTACAAATGAAAACTAAATTTCGTTTCAAGACACGCTAGTGAACACAGACTATGTTAACATGAAGTAGGCATAAAGTTCTGTGTAAGCATTTCGGTCATAACTGCTTTTCTTGGACATCAGACCATAGAAATCTCTTTATATACTTAAAACATAAGTCACTCATATGTCACATTATTGTGACTTCATAGATATTTATATATCAAGGGCATCATAGGAGTGTTTTGGCCTGGACAGCAATGAGATCGCAAACATGGCAAACCTATGACCTGAACCGACCAAAGGTGTCAACAACAAATGATTGATTCTCAAAAACAAAGAATCGAGATTTGTGACCTTGCGCATACTTATTAGATAAAATATATTAAAACGAATATTTCCAGTATTTATTATGTATAATATAAAGGTTGAGGCAAGGTTAACTTTGTAGCAGGTCATAACCGAGTTAATGACACCTTTCTAAGCTGTAACTTACTTTTCTGAAGATGTTGCAACTTTGCCCTTTTTCCCAAAATTGGGTTTTGAAGGATAAAATTTAAATAAGAAGTCATGTTTCGTGTTGTATTCTTCATTCATGAATTATTAGAATTTCTAAGCTTTCAGGCTGTCAAAACAGAAGCGATTAATTGTCTATCCGCTATGCAGTCCAATGGAAGTTATTGCGACTTTCTAGAAAGAGATATATTTAAATGTATCAACAATCTGACAAACGTTTTAGAGGAATGTAACGCAGATCCTGTTCTAAGGGGATTGATAAAAGCGTCGGCGGAAGCAACGGTTGCCCAAGGTGTCTACATTTGCAACAACGACGCTGCCTTTATACTAGGTGAGTATGAATAACAGAAATAAATGAGATAGTTAATTTATAATATTTTAGAGTTGCTTAATCCGTGTATTTTCAAAGCATTGGAACAAAAAGAATCGTGCGTGAATACATTTATGTTGGACGTCCAGTCTGTTGTAATGACAAAAAAGAATTTACTAAACGTCACGTGCCGGTAATAATGTTTTACACTTTTTTACTATAAAGCTTATAATTGGTATGTTTAGAGCATCTTCTTCGGCCAAAAGTTGCTTAGGTGCGGCAATCGAGAACGAATGTCCCAACAACTATACAAGACAGGCAATTACAAAAATTGAGAATGTTAGTTTGAACGTGTGTCCAAAAGATGGAAAACAATAAGCTTCATATTTATTATTTGTACGATAAGAAAACTTTCAAATATATTATTTTTGTTGAATTACTCCTCAATATTTTAACAGATAACAATTTGGCTCAAATAATATTTGTTATGAGAAATGGAAAGGTTATCATTCAAGAAAAAATCACATTGAGACGAGTCGTATATAATTTATATTCGTTGTAATGAAAATCTTAATTTTGTTATTAATGGCAGGTAATACCTTTTAATTAAAATAACCGAAACAAAATTTTTGAATAAATTTTCTTATAAGTGTTGCCTCTCAATGCGCAGGATATTTCCAAGGAAAATGAAGATCTGGGTATTCTACAAGTTACACTTTTGCATATCATCGATGATTACGATTTATTCAGATGTAACTACACAGAGGGCACTATGAAGGTAAGATGTATTTCAAATTTTAAACTTTGTACTTGATTGATTAATTCGAAGAATGAAAGTATTCGAGCGATAGATTGTTTGAAGAATAGAAAACCAGCTACGAGTTTTTGTGACACCATAGCAGAGAACTTCGAACCATGCATCCGGCAATTTTTGGAAAAAGCGGAAAAGTGTACAATACAATCAGAACGTGGCATGAAAACAATTATGATCAATTCTTTGATATCTGCAACACAGTTTATCTGTGAAACGGATGGTGAACGTCTTGCAGGTAAAAAACTAATTATCTATATGAATTTTTGTTTGAAATAAAAAAGAATCCGCACTAACGATAAAATAGAGAATATATCTACATATTTTGCAGTTTTTGCATACTAATTGAAAAATGGAAATTGAAATGTGAATCCGACACCGAAATCTAACCCAAACATGTCAATCCGGTGTAAATTAAAAAATCTCAAATTTTTGCGCTTTTTGGCGTGTTTTAGAAAATTTGGAGCGCAATAAAATCTCTTAGGGTGGCCGCACGGTGATGAAACTTTCACGAAAATTCCTTCAATAGATGCGACACTGAATTCCGTGCCAAAAATGTCAATCCGATGAAAATTGAAATTTTGATGAAAAGTGCGCGTTTTTGCGTGTTTTAGAAAATTTGGAGCGCGATAAAATCTCTTAGGGTGGCCGCACGGTGATGAAACTTTCACGAAAATTCCTTCAATAGATGCGACACTGAATTCCGTGCCAAAAATGTCAATCCGATGAAAATTGAAATTTTGATGAAAAGTGCGCGTTTTTGCGTGTTTTAGAAAATTTGGAGCGCGATAAAATCTCTTAGGGTGGCCGCACGGTGATGAAACTTTCACGAAAATTCCTTCAATAGATGCGACACTGAATTCCGTGCCAAAAATGTCAATCCGATGAAAATTGAAATTTTGATGAAAAGTGCGCGTTTTGCGTGTTTTAGAAAATTTGGAGCGCGATAAAATCTCTTAGGGTGGCCGCACGGTGATGAAACTTTCACGAAAATTCCTTCAATAGATGCGACACTGAATTCCGTGCCAAAAATGTCAATCCGATGAAAATTGAAATTTTGATGAAAAGTGCGCGTTTTTGCGTGTTTTCGAAAATTTGGAGCGCGATAAAATCTCTTAGGGTGGCCGCACGGTGATGAAACTTGCACGAAAATTCCTTCAATAGATGCGACACTGAATTCCGTGCCAAAAATGTCAATCCGATGAAAATTGAAATTTTGATGAAAAGTGCGCGTTTTTGCGTGTTTTCGAAAATTTGGAGCGCGATAAAATCTCTTAGGGTGGCCGCACGGTGATGAAACTTGCACGAAAATTCCTTCAATAGATGCGACACTGAATTCCGTGCCAAAAATGTCAATCCGATGAAAATTGAAATTTTGATGAAAAGTGCGCGTTTTTGCGTGTTTTCGAAAATTTGGAGCGCGATAAAATCTCTTAGGGTGGCCGCACGGTGATGAAACTTGCACGAAAATTCCTTCAATAGATGCGACACTGAATTCCGTGCCAAAAATGTCAATCCGATGAAAATTGAAATTTTGATGAAAAGTGCGCGTTTTGCGTGTTTTCGAAAATTTGGAGCGCGATAAAATCTCTTAGGGTGGCCGCACGGTGATGAAACTTGCACGAAAATTCCTTCAATAGATGCGACACTGAATTCCGTGCCAAAAATGTCAATCCGATGAAAATTGAAATTTTGATGAAAAGTGCGCGTTTTTGCGTGTTTTCGAAAATTTGGAGCGCGATAAAATCTCTTAGGGTGGCCGCACGGTGATGAAACTTGCACGAAAATTCCTTCAATAGATGCGACACTGAATTCCGTGCCAAAAATGTCAATCCGATGAAAATTGAAATTTTGATGAAAAGTGCGCGTTTTTGCGTGTTTTCGAAAATTTGGAGCGCGATAAAATCTCTTAGGGTGGCCGCACGGTGATGAAACTTTCACGAAAATTCCTTCAATAGATGCGACACTGAATTCCGTGCCAAAAATGTCAATCCGATGAAAATTGAAATTTTGATGAAAAGTGCGCGTTTTTGCGTGTTTTCGAAAATTTGGAGCGCGATAAAATCTCTTAGGGTGGCCGCACGGTGATGAAACTTGCACGAAAATTCCTTCAATAGATGCGACACTGAATTCCGTGCCAAAAATGTCAATCCGATGAAAATTGAAATTTTGATGAAAAGTGCGCGTTTTTGCGTGTTTTCGAAAATTTGGAGCGCGATAAAATCTCTTAGGGTGGCCGCACGGTGATGAAACTTGCACGAAAATTCCTTCAATAGATGCGACACTGAATTCCGTGCCAAAAATGTCAATCCGATGAAAATTGAAATTTTGATGAAAAGTGCGCGTTTTGCGTGTTTTCGAAAATTTGGAGCGCGATAAAATCTCTTAGGGTGGCCGCACGGTGATGAAACTTGCACGAAAATTCCTTCAATAGATGCGACACTGAATTCCGTGCCAAAAATGTCAATCCGATGAAAATTGAAATTTTGATGAAAAGTGCGCGTTTTGCGTGTTTTCGAAAATTTGGAGCGCGATAAAATCTCTTAGGGTGGCCGCACGGTGATGAAACTTGCACGAAAATTCCTTCAATAGATGCGACACTGAATTCCGTGCCAAAAATGTCAATCCGATGAAAATTGAAATTTTGATGAAAAGTGCGCGTTTTGCGTGTTTTCGAAAATTTGGAGCGCGATAAAATCTCTTAGGGTGGCCGCACGGTGATGAAACTTGCACGAAAATTCCTTCAATAGATGCGACACTGAATTCCGTGCCAAAAATGTCAATCCGATGAAAATTGAAATTTTGATGAAAAGTGCGCGTTTTGCGTGTTTTCGAAAATTTGGAGCGCGATAAAATCTCTTAGGGTGGCCGCACGGTGATGAAACTTGCACGAAAATTCCTTCAATAGATGCGACACTGAATTCCGTGCCAAAAATGTCAATCCGATGAAAATTGAAATTTTGATGAAAAGTGCGCGTTTTGCGTGTTTTCGAAAATTTGGAGCGCGATAAAATCTCTTAGGGTGGCCGCACGGTGATGAAACTTGCACGAAAATTCCTTCAATAGATGCGACACTGAATTCCGTGCCAAAAATGTCAATCCGATGAAAATTGAAATTTTGATGAAAAGTGCGCGTTTTTGCGTGTTTTCGAAAATTTGGAGCGCGATAAAATCTCTTAGGGTGGCCGCACGGTGATGAAACTTGCACGAAAATTCCTTCAATAGATGCGACACTGAATTCCGTGCCAAAAATGTCAATCCGATGAAAATTGAAATTTTGATGAAAAGTGCGCGTTTTGCGTGTTTTCGAAAATTTGGAGCGCGATAAAATCTCTTAGGGTGGCCGCACGGTGATGAAACTTGCACGAAAATTCCTTCAATAGATGCGACACTGAATTCCGTGCCAAAAATGTCAATCCGATGAAAATTGAAATTTTGATGAAAAGTGCGCGTTTTGCGTGTTTTCGAAAATTTGGAGCGCGATAAAATCTCTTAGGGTGGCCGCACGGTGATGAAACTTGCACGAAAATTCCTTCAATAGATGCGACACTGAATTCCGTGCCAAAAATGTCAATCCGATGAAAATTGAAATTTTGATGAAAAGTGCGCGTTTTGCGTGTTTTCGAAAATTTGGAGCGCGATAAAATCTCTTAGGGTGGTCGCACGGTGATGAAACTTGCACGAAAATTCCTTCAATAGATGCGACACTGAATTCCGTGCCAAAAATGTCAATCCGATGAAAATTGAAATTTTGATGAAAAGTGCGCGTTTTGCGTGTTTTCGAAAATTTGGAGCGCGATAAAATCTCTTAGGGTGGCCGCACGGTGATGAAACTTGCACGAAAATTCCTTCAATAGATGCGACACTGAATTCCGTGCCAAAAATGTCAATCCGATGAAAATTGAAATTTTGATGAAAAGTGCGCGTTTTGCGTGTTTTCGAAAATTTGGAGCGCGATAAAATCTCTTAGGGTGGCCGCACGGTGATGAAACTTGCACGAAAATTCCTTCAATAGATGCGACACTGAATTCCGTGCCAAAAATGTCAATCCGATGAAAATTGAAATTTTGATGAAAAGTGCGCGTTTTTGCGTGTTTTCGAAAATTTGGAGCGCGATAAAATCTCTTAGGGTGGCCGCACGGTGATGAAACTTGCACGAAAATTCCTTCAATAGATGCGACACTGAATTCCGTGCCAAAAATGTCAATCCGATGAAAATTGAAATTTTGATGAAAAGTGCGCGTTTTGCGTGTTTTCGAAAATTTGGAGCGCGATAAAATCTCTTAGGAGGTCGCACGGTGATGAAACTTGCACGAAAATTCCTTCAATAGATGCGACACTGAATTCCGTGCCAAAAATGTCAATCCGATGAAAATTGAAATTTTGATGAAAAGTGCGCGTTTTTGCGTGTTTTCGAAAATTTGGAGCGCGATAAAATCTCTTAGGGTGGCCGCACGGTGATGAAACTGCGTGTTTTCGAAAATTTGGAGCGCGATAAAATCTCTTAGGGTGGCCGCACGGTGATGAAACTTTCATGAAAAATTTTCTCATAATGTGATTCTCCTAAAATAAATCAAGATGCAACTGTTTTTCCATGTAACTGTTCAATTATTCCAAAATATTATTCTTTCTCAGAATTCCTCCAACCGTGTGTCACGAAAAGCGTTTCCACCAGTAAAAAGTGCAGAAAGAATGTTAATAAAACCGCTATCGATTACGATTCCAATGAGGGCTTTTGTCGGTACGTTATGTCAGCTAACAATTAATCTTAAACAACATCGAATCATTCCAGACTCATTCCACAAATTAACAATTGCTTTGAAAATGAAATCAACTCCAATTGCGAAAGTGACATCACAAAGAAGATTATTCATCAATTCCTAAGACTAGAAACCCAACCTTGTAATATATGTCCTCAATTACTTTTTTTTCAGGTGAATTGAAATTGATACTATGATCAGTGGCATTTCGCGATGTACCTTTCTTATAGCTGATTAAATTCTATTGGGAAAATGTTAAGTTTATTGTCAAATCAATGATCGAAATAACCTTGAGTTTTCTGATTATTGGAAAGGTTATCATTGAACTCGTACTAAGTGCACTCGTCTTCTTGAAAAATCGATCAAATCTTCTATAGCTTCGAAAATACACTTTTCGCCTAATATTAGGAGAAAAATGAAGTTTTCTATATTTTTTTTAGTGACGGGTAATATAAGTGAGATATTCAATGACCAATTTTAAAGCTTAATATCTTTAAGTTGCTCTTGCACCAATATTCGGAGTGAGTATTTGGAACGAAGTGGAACACATCGGGATTTTTCAAGCTTTGCTTTTGTACGGCATCACTTCATATGAATTATTCAGATGTAATTACACAGGTGCGATAATGGAGGTAAGAATGTTAGCACCTTGTCATATCTTTATATAACAAACATGGTTTAAAGAACGAAATCGTTCGGGCGATAGATTGCTTGAAGAATTTAAACTCAACTACTAGTTTATGTGATAAATTCGTCAACAATTTCAAACCTTGCGTCCAGCCGTTTTTGGATAAAGCCGAAGATTGCACAAAACCAGTTGATCGTGGAATGAGAAGTCTTCTGATCAACTCTTTGGTGGGTAATGCGAAGTTTATCTGCCAAACGGATGGTGAACATATTTTAGGTTATGTCTTATAACAGTCAACCAAGTTTGAAAACCAAAATTCTGTTTTACAGAATTGTTCTCACCTTGTGTCTCGAGAAGTATTTCCGCCAGCGAAAAATGTAGGGGTAACGTGAAAAAAAATGAAAACACCCATCACCCATTTGTAATTGAATTATGCAAGTGAGTATTCAACGAATAAATTTAATTTAAATCTACAAGGGAATTTTCAGTGATATTCCTGATATGTATACATGTTTTAATAATCAACTTAAATTTCAATGTCAACATGATGTAACCAAAAACATCATAAATCGATTCATGGAAGTACAGGCGGAACCTTGCAATATGTGTCCAGAGCTGTTCTTTGAAATCGCTGGACTTATAAAAATAGAATGAATTTTTTTTATATTGAGTTTTACAATAAAAGAATGGTTTTTAAAATTAGTTGAAACGTGTGTGGGGGAGTGATGTGGGAACTTCGGCTACCGCACGGCCGATGGCGCGCACGATTAACGCTCTCGTTTATCAGCTGTCCGTCGTAGCTTATAACCGTCCCCTGTTCCATCCAATCCTGGTATATGGCAGGTTCCACGTACATCAGCGATACTGATGAGTCCTATTACGTGTGCCCGGGACGACACGCATAGTGAACTTCTTATGAAAAAAAAATTTCGTCGAAAAAATATTAAAATGATAAAGACAAATCCGACTCAAAAGTGTATTCTTGAGCAAATAACATGGAGCTGCATAGAAACAACTTTCGGTATCACAAATATTGAAAAGGTTATCAATCGACTTTGCTTAAATCAATTTAACTACTGAAAAAATGGATTAAATCAAAATTACTTTTGAAAATCGGAGCCACGCAAAATAAACAACTAGTTTGTTTCAGAACCATTAAGTACAAACAAGATGAAGTTGTCCATAATTTTCTTACTGGCAGGTATTTTCTTATTATATGTATGCAATTATAAATTTAAAGAATTCAAATTTTCAAGTCGCTACTGTACCAGTATTCTCACAAGAAATTTGGAAGGAAGCGGAAACCATCGGAATGTTCCAAGTTGGTCTTCTGTATTTCCTCGGTCAATATGATTCATTCAGATGTAACCATAAAGAAGCGATCAAGGTAATCTTTGTTAAAGGTTTCCATAAATATTAAAACACCGGTTGATTGTTAGAATGAAACCATTCGAGCAGTAGAATGCTTGAAAAAGTCAAGATCAACCACCAGTTTTTGTAATACTTTTGTGAATGATTTCAAACCATGCGTCAAGCCGTTTTTGGACAAAGTCGAGCTATGTGCGATACAATCACAGCGTGGCGTGAAAACTGTTCTACTCGATTCTTTGATCGCCGAAGCGAAATTTATCTGCGGAACCGATGGCGAACATATTGCAGGTATATGTTCCCTATCTCATTGCATATAATTCTAGAATCCCATTTGCAGAGTTCTTAAATCCTTGCGTTTGGAGAAGCATTCCCGCTAGTAGAAAATGTAGGAAAAGCATAACAAGGAACGTAAACATTACCAAAGACACCGACTTTGTTGAAGGAATTTGCAAGTATGTAAGCGGTCTAGATGATCAATTTTACTAAATTGAAACTTTTTAGAACCATTCCCAATATTATTACTTGCTTCGACAACCAACTTGAGCTCGAATGTCAAAATAACGCAACGAAAAGCATTATTCGTCAATTCATGGGAGTACAAGCGCAACCCTGCAACATTTGTGTAGACACATTTTTCCAGTTTTCCGAACTTGGAATCTAAATGACAATTCCTTACAACTAGTTGGTTTGGAAATAAAAGAATGATTTCTAAAAGTCGTTTATTTAAAATATTATGGCAGTTAATATAAAAATATAAATAAATGTTAATATTATAAATCTAGTAAAAAGCGTGAACAAACTATTAAAAAATATTATTTTTCAACAATCATTAGTTAAAATCAATTTCGATACTGAACAATTCGTTAAATTTTGTTTTAACGAACTCTTGAAACCTTTTTGGCCTTATCTACACAAGGTGGTGGAATAGGAGGTTTATTAGTCGAATATCTGTTATATAAAATCCGGTACTGCTCACTTTTCAGGAATTCCACCAAATGACTTAAACCCAATTCCAGTTGGTTTTTGATTGGGACGACCCATTCGTTTCCTTCAAATTTGTACACTGATTTGTTCGAAGTCATGTCCAGATTACCAAGTTCCGGTGGCAAGATCGTCAAGCGATTTCCTTGTATATGCAGTTCCCTTAATTGTGTCAACTCCCCAATCTCTCTGGGTAGTTCAATGAGATCATTTTCACGTAAAACAAGTATCTGTAACTGTTTCAAATTCTTGATTTCACTTGATAGATACTCAAAGTCATTATCGGCCAAATACAAAGCCCTGAGTGTAGCCATCATGAAAAAATTGCCGGGCAACGTTTTTTCGCTCAAATTATTGTAGGATAAATCAAGAACTTCCAAAACGGGAAAGGCACCGAAACCTCTTGGTAAGGTGTACAAACGATTCATAGACAAGTTTAGTAGCCTCAATTTGGGCATTGAGGACAACGATAATGGAAGCTCCTCTATGTGGTTATTCGATAAGGTTAATATTTCCAAATTCGACAGATTCGCTATGCCAGGTGGAACGGTTTGTATTTTGTTGTGACTCAAGGATAACCTCGTTATATGCTTCATCTCGAATATTCCAGGTAGTTCTTCGAATAAACTGACGTTTTTATCCACAAGGTCGATTTCCAAAATGTTGCCTTCGATGGCTTCTTCTAATACTTTTTTCGCTTTCGACATTATTAGTTTTTGATGATTAATATATACACCTGGATTTATATATAAAAGTTATAAATAAACATTGCGAGTTGATGAAGGCTGCGAGTTATTTGAGCTACTAATGTTTGATCAAACTATTTCAATGGTTACAGAAAGAAAAAGAAGAAATATATAAAACATTGTATGTATATAATACAATGGCAATGTTTATGTTGATATATTTCTTAGAAAGCGATTTTCATTAACCTTCCAATTTTAATAAGCGTTAACGATTGACTCTAACCTAACACATTTAGCAACATTTCAACAATGTCCCTAAGTGAATCGTCAAGTAGTTGTTTTCGAGTACCCAATGGATTTAATTTTGAGAAGTTCCTAAGGCACCAAGAGCTTGGACTTAAGATACCAGGAACTGGAGACTATTTAGCCGCTAAACTTTATAGTAATCTATCCACCAATACAGCCAACAAGTTTATAAAAGTAGGTCGCAGAGAGAAATATGGAGGAATTTTTAATTTTGAATTTAGTCCACAAGGGTAAGATATTTTGTTTTATTTTAAGTTAGAAAACGTGGCATTGCAAATACATCATTTTTAGGCAACTCCTTTTAGCTGCGTGTGAAGATAAAGCAGTCAAAATATACGATGCATCAAACCAAAGATTTATAAGAGCCATACCGTATGGTCATTTCAGTTCAATCAATTGTATAAAGTAAGTTACATTATGTATTTATATATTCTTGATAAAACATCGTTCTCAGATTTATGGATGACAACAGTTTTGCCACAGGCTCTGACGATACTTTTATAAAAACATGGGATCTTAGACAATTACACAGACCAACTAGGTCGCTCGTTGGTCATACAAATTGGGTAAGTTTAATTGACACTTTTATGCCATATTAAATCAAATATTTAGGTAAAAAACATTGAGTACTGTAAACGAGACGGCCTTCTAGTCACGTCTGGATTTGACGGCAACGTTCGCACTTGGGATTTAAGAACAAATGAACAAGTGATACGACACAACGAAGTCGTTTTTCATATGAACGGCCTCATGAGAATGAAACTGACACCCGATGAAACGAAAATGATAATTTCAACAACAGCCGGATATATTATATTAATTCATCATCTGGATTTATCGACATTACCAGCCAGCGTTGATAAATTTACAGTGAGTTTGAGTATTAACGACAAAACAATTTGTTACGGTAACTTTGCAGCCCGACTTTTACCGATTGATGCAATTAACTCAACAAAACTTCCCCTACGGAAATCTTTTCAATTGTCTATTTAGTCCGACGATGAAAACAAACCGTCTGGAATTCATTGACGATTTTCCTGAAAAGTCAGAAGTTGTGGGTTCGATCGAGGTGCATCCGCACGGTTGGAATGTTGTTTCGCGCAGCATCGACACGGAAGAAACGGAAAGCGTAAGCTCTATTCCTAAGCCGACGTTATATTCATGTTTCTTTTATTAGTGGATGAATGTTCACGACATTCAGCTGCGGGATCCATCCGACTATTACAACAGCTACACAGAAGTTCATGAGGATTTAAGTAAAATTTTGGCACGAACCGATGGAAAACAACCCATAAACTCACCATGCGACTTATGGATGTCGTCCACTACAAATCTATGTAACAACCAAGACAGGACTAGAAGCTTGATAACGCAGAATCCGGCTTCGATAACAAATTCCTTCAATAGTGGCCTGATTGGCACAAATACGTATAAACGATATCTTAGAACGAATCCTATCTGCAAAGATAAAATTGTTAAAAATCTTCAACGCTTAACACATTCGGTTTCGCAAAGTGTCGACGGGAGGGGATACATAAAGGAAATTTCCTATTCGCGGGATGGCAGGACGATTTGTACACCTTACGGCCAAGGAGTTCGCGTTTACAGTTTCAACGAATCGGTCAACGAACTAAGTTATTGCGTTCCGGAGAAACCACAAAACTTGCATTTGTTGAGGCAGATCAACGAGCACCAAGATGTCGTTCTTTGTTGTAAGTTTAGTCCGGTACATACTCAACTTGTTAGTGGTTGTTTAAGTGGTGATATTAAGTGGTACGACCCGATGTTGTAAAATGTTTTATTATTGTACCGGAAAAATTTTTAATGAATTGGAAATTTGACTTAATTTTCTCAAATTTTGTGTTTTATTTGAATAAAGAAATATCTAATCACAAAATTTAAAAAACAAAAACGACGAAAACGTTGCATTGCTCAAATAGCAAATAACATTCTTAAATCCTGCAAACTCAACTTATTACCAACGACCTGCTTTGAACCAGTCAAAAGATTCTCAGCCGTTTGTAATTTGTTCTCCTGTAATGTTTTTATTCTTTCTTCAATAGTCCCGGAGACCATAAATCTAAAAATTTGTTGATAGTTAACGGGTTGATTTTAATACGATTAACGAACTTGTAGACGTGAACATTTTTTTCTTGTCCCATTCGGTAAATCCTATCCTGGGCTTGATTTTCAAGCTGGGGATTCCAGTGAAGATCCAAAAGAAATAGGTGATTAGCCCCGACTAAGTTCAAGCCGACTCCACCAGCAGTTAGCGATAGCAACAATACCTAAAAATCGGAATAGATTACACACTAAATATTTCATGTTCCAACGCTTGCTTTAATTTTATCCTTCCTATCGTTTATCCTTTGAACAACTTCCGCCCGTTTAGCCGTTGGTACCGTGCCATCCAAAGTCATAAATTTAATACCGATTTTCTTCAACTGGATACCGACAAGTTCCAAATAACTTCTCCACTGAGACACTATGATTATTTTTTCACCTGTAGTTCCTATTTTTTCTATCATTTTTATCACAGTTTTTAACTAAAATTAATCATCGGTCAAATTCGGATATTTGAATGAATCCATTCACCTTGCTGCTCATTCTTTCTCTGTCGAACACTGGATGCGATGGATTCAAAATATTTTTAGTTGCCTCTTTTAAGCCAAAACCTTCCGCTGAAGGCGTAGCGGAATTGTCCTCCGATTCTGCGTGATCGTCGTCCAAAGTGAGTTTGTTCAGTTGATCCAAAAGATCGAGGTGATCGTTTTCCCCGTCTCTCTCGTCGTCTTCTAAATCTTCATCTCCATGCAACATCTAAAAGTGCGTCGTGTTGTGTGACGAACATAACAAAAACAAAAAACGTACGCCAGTGATCAAGGAAGGGTGGCAGCAAATTTGTCGTAGTCGTAGCAGTAAAACAAGAATTTCATGCTGGCTGACATCTCTAATTTTATTGAGCTTCAATAATCGTTGACGTACTTTGAAGTATTCTGCGTTAGCTTCGGCTGAAACAATTCAAAAATGTGTTAAATGCTTTAAAGTAATTGTGTAGTACCATCTGGGTTGCTGAAATCGGCTATTTCTTGATTTTTCTCCGCTCGCTGGTGTAAGTACTGCGCGAATAGCGTTTGCGAAAAAATCAGGATTTTTTGGTAGACGCTCATTTCTTCTTTATCCAATTGGACAGTTACCAATTCCCAATGACGTTCGGTCATCGCCGCAAGTTCACCCTTTTCAATCAACTCCACTTTCGTTCGTCGTAACATCAATGATGATATAACAGTATGAAGTCTTTCGCCTCCACCGCTACTTTTGTCCGATACCCAACGTTTCCATACCTTCAACGATCACAATCTCAAGTTTAAAGAGAAAAAAACAAATTGGTACAAACCGCTAGATCGTCAAAAGGTGAACATTTCAAGAAACGCAACAATCCAAACATGTCGAGTTCCTTATTGTGAACGGGCGTTCCCGTGAGTGCCCACCTATACTTGGCAGACAGTTCGCAACAGGCGACCGAAGATTTCGTTTTGTGATTTCGGATTTCGTGGGCTTCGTCTATTATAACCCTGTTCCAACGAATTTTGAATAGAGTTGACTTCTTTTCATGTTCATGCATCACGGTGCTACGTGTCGTTATGACCAAGTCGTAATCGATTAATCTGAAACATGACTCGGTTTTAAGAGTCAATAAAGGGGGCTCTTTGAGTTATAAACAAGTGAATCTCTTTTCATGATTGCTAAATATTACTTTAAATTGATCTTCATTGATAGAAAATTACAAAATACATTCGGTTGTAATATTACTAATCAAATACTTATGTGCCATATAAATTTAAGAAATCATACTACATTTTAGGCTATTTTGGGCAATTTTGGACATTTTCGACTATTTTGGGCTATTTTAAGTTATCTTGGGCAATTTCGACCATTTTGGGCTGTTTTAGGTTATATTGGACAATTTTAGCCATTTTGTGCTTTTCTATGTCTGTTTGGGAAATTTTGGGTTATCTTGGGCAATTTCGGCCATTTTGAGTAATTTTAGACATTTTAGTTTATTTCGGCCATTTTGAGCTATTCTATGTTATTTAGGGCCATACCTTTTCGCTCTTGACTCTCTGTTTGGACCATAGAAAACGTGGAATGATAATAACCCTCTTTTCAATTTGGTCTCTGTTTCATTAGTCCATTGTTGTAAAAGACTTAATGGACATATTACCAAAGTGGCACCTTTGTATTTTTTGTGCCTTTTTTCCTCATCCTCCTCATCCTCAGTGTCATTTTCCTCGTCGCGGTTTTTATTTTGTTGTACAATTAAAGAGAGCATAGTAAGCGTTTTGCCCAGACCCATATCATCGGCTGTAATAAGATTGAGATATAACATGAATAAAACGTTTTGAACTCTCACCTAAAATTCCCCCAGCTGGTTTTTGGGTTTCTCTATACAGCATCCAGGCCAGAGCCCTTTTCTGGTGGGCCATTAAAGGAACTTTAAGACCTTTCGGATCATCGACCGTATTATCTTCTTGAGGACAATTCTTGAGTGATCCGTGTAGCTGCTCAAGCCTGTCGAAGGTAAGCGCTTTCTCGGCCGTATGGGTTGCCAGACCTTTTTTACCGAACGTTTTAGGCTGTACTGTGGCAAATCCAGCTTCCAAAGCAGCCCAATTGTCATATACAGTCGCTTTGCCAGATTTTTCTTCATCCTCTGAAAATAAGTCTCAGTATTGAAAAAATTCCAGCGGCAGTAAGTGGATCACCTTCAACAACAACCATATTTTTGAGACGCTCTTGAGCATGCAAAAATTTTTTCTTCGCTTGTTCAAATTTTTGTTTGAGGTTTTCTCCTTTGTCTGGCAAATTCGCTAGTTTGACACTATTCATATAATACTGAAAATTCAATATTACTCTTTGAGTTGCCTTGGAATATACTTACTTTCATTTGAGTCATTTCTTTTTCGGCTTGTTTTATGTTTACAACTTGATCATTGAATTCCGTACGTTTGCATTTAATAACATTATTATTGCTTTCATTTTTGGGAACGTTTTCGAGCTGATCTTTTACTCGATTTAGATAACTGTCCAATGTCTTTTGCTGTAAAATCGGTCCAGATGTTCTGGAGCGTTCATCGAAGGAGTCTTCGACTTCGTCATCTGATAGAATTGTTGGACTTTCGGAGCTACTTGAGCCTATTTCGATCGGTGCCGAACGGGCACTAAGAAATGTTGAGTTGCACAGGGGTTCACTCTCATCGTCACTAATAGTGACCGTATCGTTTTCGTTAGATTGCATATTAACACTGAACACCAATTTGAACACAGTCACATCGACACGGACGATGAACACTAAGTAAAAAGGTCGGCTTACCAAAATTTGTTGATAATTTTATATAAAAACTGTGATAACAGCGCGACTCGTTGAAAATTTTCAACCAAAACCACACACGGAATAATATAACGTTTTTTTTCAAAACTCAACAAACAACAGATGTTGACATATAAATGGACATAGATGTCCTCTGTCACTAAAGACTACATTACACTACATGTTCAATGTTTACATGTTTCTCCGAGTACACGAAAATTTTAAAAAAGTGCAAGAAAAAGACTTGATTATCATAGAAATCGTATTAAATTTGCGATTTATTTAAATTTATCTCGAATTTAGGACAATTTTTGTTTATGGTTTTGAAGTTCTCGACGTATCCCCATTTATTTTTATATTAAATTCTCAACGTTTTCGTTTTATTTTAAACTCGATCCAAAAATAGAGCGAAAAACTACAAAACTGAACAAGGGTGAAAAATGTTTAAAATTATTGACTTCAATAAGAGTAGAAAATCAAAAATTAGTTTTAATTTTTCACAATTTGCGGAACTTTTGGATTCACTGTTTCTTTGGTAAAACCCTCAAAAATTTTAATCGAGTATCAAAGAACATAATCCTTATAGCATGTGTAACGACTAAAGTTTGGTATTGATAAAAAGTAAAAAAATCTCTAATTAAATACATTTATTCAAGATGTTTCAGTAACGATCGAGAGATCAGTACAAAGTACTTTAAATTATCACAAACAAAATTGCAAATGGAATACATAGAAAAATGTGATACACGACTGTGACAACTAATAACTCAGGCTTTACTTTCTAAAAATTGTGGAACACACCTTGGAAAATTAATATCGTTACAAACTTACTTCAGTTCTATGATCGATATGAAACCCATATCTAAAGTCATGTAATAGCGTTTAAGAGATGAAGTGATCCTTCAGATACTTCATCATTCCGAAAATTCTGAAACGTTTAACACCGATGATTTTGAAAAGTGCGTCATCACATATGGCAAACTGCTTATTTTTCGGATCATACAAATCCTTTTCTTTGATGATCGACCACATTTTCTTGACAACCTCGTGCCTGGCCATCGAATCTTGTCCGATGAAAGCGGCGAGATCCTTCGAAAGCGTTAGAGGTTTGGTGTAGCCGCCACCTCCGCGTTTAGCGCCCTAATTACAATCTCAATAAATATGAGAAGACAAGGGATTTCAATCTTACCCCACCGCCTCCTTTCTTTCCCTTTTTACCCTTCCCCCAGTCTTCGTCGGAATCGGATTCGGAACCCTTCTTCTTCTTGGGCGGAAGTTTTCTCGTCTTAACAGGTTTGGATTTTTTCGGCGAGTACTCTTCCTCTGAGTCACCTTCTTCGGAGGGCTCGCTTGCTTCGGACTCGGAGTCGCTTTTTTTCGGTTTCTTCGAGGCGGGTTTTTTGCCCGTTGATGATCTCTTCTTTTTATCGGCATCGGAATCCTTAACAAGGTGATTCGTACAAACATTGACTAATAATACTACTAGACAAACCAGAATATAAAGTAGTTTGTCTAATAGTATTATGAGTGATTGGTTCAAAGTGAAGATTTTACCTCTTCTTCTTCTTCCTCGTCCTCTTCCTCCTCTTCTTCTTCGTCCTCCTCTTTATCGTCCTTCTTACTTTCTACGAATTCCATAACTAAGGTGTCGATTTCTTTTTTTCTTGATTGCAAATTGCAGTCGAGTTTCTCTTCCAGTTCCTGTCTGACTTTTTTGGCGGAAGTTTTCAAAAGGTCCGCATCTTTTAAGATAGCTAAAGAAATTTTTTATTATTTGGCGTTTGAAAAAAAAAATAGTTGTGAAACGACCAAAATGGCTAAGTTTTGACAACTAAAGTTATCTTTGTTTGAAATTGAAGCGGGAGCCAAGGATAATAACTGCGCAAGCTCACTATCGCTCATTTCATTTGCTGATGTTGTGCCTTGTATATAAACAACACATTCAAAATCATATCGATTAAAAATATTTATGTAAGTTTAAACAATGGTAAACGTCTGAAAAACTGTTAACTCGAACAATGTAATTCATGTACTCCAACTGATAAACGTCAAGTCAAACTTTTTCTGTTATCAAAAACTCGTACGCTTTTGACGCACATTATCTTGAAGCAAAACTAATCACCAAATTTATGGCCGTATAAGAAACCGTAACCAAAAAATTCTAAATAAAATACTGATACGATTTTATCTAATTCACAACGCGATACGAAACGTAATATTCGAGATATTCGATTATGAGAGTAACTGGGCAACCGGTTCGAGCGTTTAGCGGCCATTGTTTATCACCAAGCGAATGCGAAATAATGCACAAGAGAGAACCATCAGATTTTCACCGTTAACCGTGGAAATTTCCGGGGAAAAAAATGCGCGGAAAAAAATTACGACCTTAGTTTTGCGATTGCGACATTCTATAGCTAAACGACTGTTAAAATATCTACACTTACCGGCTATTTCCTTGCGGAGATCTTCTTTAGATATGTCAGCCATAGCGATGAACAAGGAAGGAACGACTGTGGAACGAAGAGAGCACAATAACGTCCTGCAGCCAGCCGGGATAAGCGAGATGCGCAGGCGCCTCGGACCGGTTCAGGTTGGCAGGACAACGGAAAAATTGCATCTTGCGCATAAACGTGCGTTTGAATAATTGCACATTTGATAACGGTTTAACTTGCTTATTGATTGATGATTAAAATACTCGCGCATTTTAGGCCACGAAACGGGAACTGCTTATTATTCGAACTGCGAAATTGTAGTTGCATTAACTACATTTTTGTATCACAATAAATATATATAATTTGTTCGGACGCTCAGTGGAAGCGATGCGCCATCTATGAACCAGCTACTCATTCTCGAATGGTACCGACACTTCAATAGACATTGTGTCGTGTTGGTTCGCGTGTATTCTGAAAGGAGGCGTTTTGTGTATAGTTTCACCCTACAAACTGGTAGTCAGGTATATAGCCAGAACCGTCTTAGAACTATTCGTTATTTAAGAATAAACTGTGTTGTCGCATTTGCGCTTTTGGACTTTTCATTTGAATGTAGATAAATTAATAGCGGAAAATCTGCTTTGCAATTTAATAATATAATATTCAGTCATTTTCGTTATCAAGAAAGTGATAAAATCTTCGAAAAAAAAACAAGACGATGTAATTTATGTGTTTACCCATCGACTAGTACTTTGAACGATAAGATGTCAGTGATAAGAAGTACAATATCAAGAAACAAACTTTTTCCTTATATAATCGATATTTCGATTATATATTGTATTATTAACTGTTTACGGACCGTTATACGTCGTGTCCTTAAATCTCCATTTCGGTGATAACCGTTTGCTTATCTCCCAAAGTCGTGAGCTTCTCTTGCCGCCAAGATTTTCTGTATTTAGTTTTTTGTAGTGATCACAATAACGAGAATGCTGAACCAATCTGGAGCGGACGCCAATGGGGATCTCACAACCCGTTTCACGAAAGAGAGCTTACGCTTACAACGCGAAATGGCGAAAAAAGTTGGTCAGTTTCAAACAAAAGATGTGTACTTGTTCGATCTATCTGGGAAGTTTAATAACGCTTCAGTTAAATTGTTGGACAGTATACGCTATGTCGTCGCTTCTGATGGTACCATCGCTGTACTAAGTACCACGGCACAGAACATAATCACTTCAACTACTACATACAAAGAGTTAATGGAGAACACTGAAGGCGTTAGGGTGACCAGAGAGAGCGTTATTTTGTTGTACCTCGCACCTACGAATTGAAGGCTCTCTATTATGTCAAGTTACTTGCTACGAATGTACAATTTTCTTCGATGTTCAGTATAATACCAGATTCCCGTCATACTATGCTCTCTATTATTCCATTTTTATATATGTATTCACGTATGAACTGTCAGTTTATGATGGAATGGAGCACAGAACAACTAAGAGGAATGGAGCAGGGGACGACGGACGTTACTCGTGCGCGCCATCCGCCGTGCTGTGGCCGAAGTTCCAACAAAATCTTGTAGATAAAATCGAAAAGCATGTTGACGCGCAGAAAATATTTATATATTCGGGATTGTTATTGCATTTCGATTTGTCTTTTCATCCCAGAAAAATATTCGAAAGTCTCGCTTTCTTCTAAATGTGTTACGGGTTGCACGTTATCTTGAGACAACAAAATGTAAAACAAGAAACGATCAATCTATGGTTTTATGACATAACCTCATCATATAAACAAAACAATTTTAGTCCCGCAGTGACCATGTTGGATAATACATCATCAAAAGAACCTCCTTTAGTTTTAGTTTCCGGTGGTTATGATCACGCGTTGAAAATATGGGAAACCCATACTGGTGTCTGTAAGAAAACTATTCAAAATCAAGAATCGGTTTGTTTTTTTAGAATAAAATCATAAAAAAGAAGTCATATTCAATGTTGCAGCAATTTAACGCTTTGGAACTGACACCTGATGGTCAACACGTTGCCGCAGCTCTTTATCAAGGCATTCAGTTTTTTGATTTGTATACAAACACAACATGTCCCAAGTATGATGGCAGTTCGAAAAATTTCACAGATTTAGGTAAACCACTAGTTAATTATCTTTATTTGTTTCTTTTTAGGTTCGTCACAAAAATGTCATGTTTTCAGTTGGGAAATCAGAAGCTGAATATCTTTAGATCATCTCGCACACAATTTTTTCTATTATTATGAATGACCCCTTATTATTAAACACGTAACATGAACATAACTCAGTTAGTAATAACTTTTTATATTTTATTACTTGAATTTTTTTACCAGCTTTATTCGTTCAATTCCATATTCGGTTGTTTAGGTTTCCAAAGAAACGGTAAATGGATGTACGCTGGGTCAGAAGATGGAAAAGCTAGCATTTGGGATATGACTGAATCACCCAATCAAACACCCAGATCTCTCGACATTGGAAACCCGATAACCAGCGTTTGTTTGCACCCAAATCAGGTCGAGCTGTTTATGGGAGATCACAACGGCATTATACATCGTTGGGACATACGAACTGATCAGGAGGACCAAATAGTCAGTAAAAATTTTTTAGTAATCGAAATACTTGAGCAGTATAACCCCACAGATCCCTGAGCCGGATACAATGATTCTGGATGTCGCCATCGATCCTCTCGGGCAATATTTAGCATGCGTGAATTCGAAAGGTCGCTGCTACCTATGGGAATTGAACGGCAGCGCGATAGAACCGACGAAAGTTAAGCCGAAATTTAAATTTGAGGCGCACAATAAATATGCTCTGAGAGTATTGTTCAGCCACGATTCTCAGTTAGTCATTTAATTTTTTTAATTATGTTTTACATTAAAATTTTTTTTAGGTTATTAGCCACAACATCCGCAGATCAAAGCATCAAAATCTGGACCATGAAGGATTACTCATTAGTTACAGAACTGAAAGTTGATAATCAGAGATGGGTTTGGGATGCTGCTTTCAGTGGCGATGATCAATATTTATTTTCCGGTAAGTCAGTAATATATAATTCTTAACCAAACTATTTTTTTTGCAGCGTCTTCCGATGGTTTGGTGCGACTTTGGAATGTGAAAACAGGGGAAATAGAAAGGGAGTACGCCGGACATCAGAAATCAGTCACTTGCATCGCCTTCAGGGATTCCGTTTGCAACTCCTAATAAGTTTGATGTGTTTATGATAATTTTTTAACGTTAATTTGTATAAAATGATTAAATTAAATGGTGTCTCAAATTTGCTCAGTAATGTCGAGTTGTATTTGCTTGTCATCTTGCCTGCCACGTAATCCGTATAAAAATTGCTTTGGTTTCGGGATTTTCGTCGCTTTATCGGACATCGTCTGAATGTACTGTTCCTTGGTGTCGTAGGTTTGGGTTTTAACGGGGCTCACTCCCGCACACTCTTCGGTTTGGCAGGAAGTTGTTTTGCATCGCGATAAGTAAGACTGGAACGAAAAAAATTTAGCGGGAGAATATTTTGAAAATCCGTTACCAATTGTAAGGCTTCCCTTTTTAAATCCCAAATGTTCCATTTGTAATTGGCCACTTTATTTTCGGGGACGGGGTGGATTACCGTTTGACATTCGATTGATATCATTTCGGGACCAACGATGTCCGGTATGAACAGCCTGGTCAAGGGAATTATTTGAAATTATATTTATAACGACTTATAAAAAATTTTACTCTTTGACGTTCCTAATTTCTTGCATCACGTTGAAAACTCCGAAAAAGTTTATCATTTCTGGGTTTTTCCTGAACATACTTAAAGCTCTGTTTATGGTGCTTAAAAAAAAAAGATTTATCAATGATGTATTTTTTTTCTATACTTACTTTTTCGGGTTTCGGTTGAACATGTTGAGTGCGATCGGGTCGGAAAAAATGAAATATTTTCCTCTGTTTTCCACAACTCCAACGCTTGGGTTACCTGGTATAAAAGCCCCATTTGACGCCACCAGTGTCCATACGCAGAAGCCCAAAAACTTCGGAACAAAGTCAAATCGCTTGAAACAAATTTTGTATATCTTACTTCAAAATTGTATTTCGTCAAATCCTCGAGAGCTACGTTTTGCAACAGTTTGAATGTGGAATCTTTGCATGCCACTAGTGAAGTTTGTGGTTGTTCGCGCATTCGTTCTGTATCAGTTCTGGGTTCATTTTGGCCTAACAGTTGATCTAGCAGCAGATCATCTTCTGCAGTCGATGATTCTTCAATGAATATCGTTAAAGTGGACATTACATCGTCGTACACTTTCAGCAGCATAGCTTCATTTTGAATTCTAAACCACACCTTTGCCATCTCCATGAATTTTGGCTGCAAATGATTTGTTGAAGAATTAAATTGTATTCTTCATAAAACTTTTATCATATCAAATATCAAATATAAAATAAAGATTTTTACTCTTTGTCAATAAGTATTTGGAGAAAAGAAAGGAAAACAATTTTTTAGTAATTTGTAATTGGTAATTTCTGCTCACAAAAATAATATCAAAAATGATATAACGCATAAAGTTGGTACTTTTTCATTCAGTTGATAATATTGCCAAATCAATCCTTATAAAGAGTAAAGAAAAGCAGAGAACTCTTCCAACATTTTCTCAATTGATGACCTGCACAGTAGGTGGCGGTATTAGTTATTTTTAGACTTCAGATGTAAAGTCAGTTTTTCTGGTGTTTTTAGCAGCACAGTTGAATTGAATCTTTCGTAGCCGTTTTATTTCAAGCTACAAGGATTTTCATTGTTTGAACTATACGATTATCTCACTTTTCTATCGATTAGATCATATAACCTACTTTTAGATTCAGGTGCCAGACGTTTTCAGAATTCACCTCTGATATGAGTACTTGGAACTTTGAAAGAAAAACGTTTAGATTTCCACAGAAAATTGAAGATTTGTATTAAATTTTTCAGAGTTTTTTCACTATTTGCGAAAAACAAGACCATTATCAAACCCTAAACAAATCTTTCAAAAGTTGACCATAATTTATAGGAAATTACACGAGATAAATAATTGAAAACACTTTATAGGAACCACAACTATAGGGCACACGTACTGGACTCATCAGTATGGCTCATGTACGTATGCCCTGCCATATACGCAGGGGGAGGATGGAATGGAGCAAAGGCCGGTTATAAGCTATGACGGACGGGTGATAAGTGAGAGCGTTAATCGTGCGCGCCATCCGCCGTGCAGTAGCCGAAGTACCCACAAATTGAAGAAGTAAAATTTTTTTTGTTACATCCTATTAAAAAATCAAATCGAATTTCTGTATACTGTTAAAGTGAATATTAATTAAAAATCAAACTTGGAACAAAATAAAAGAAACGAAGATTTCTCTAAAAGGAACAAGTTTTGCTTAGGAAAAATATTCTGTTCATTAGGAAAACCCATTTTGACAAAAAAAAGTTTTCCCAATGCACATCTACATTTTGATTAACACTTGCCTGAATATTTTTTTTCTACGTTGTCTACAAATCAGGAGATATTGGCCAATATATCAGATTAGGTAAGTTGAACACAATCGGTATAGCGTTTTGTATACTTACGAACAAATGACTGGCCGCCGCCGCCGATTTAAAATCAACCACCTCAGAAATTTTTCTATATAATCTCCTAAATTTATCCGAAAGCTCTTCCTGACTTTTTGTCACCTTATCGATGAGCACTGTTAATTTCCTTAGGAACAAAGTAAGCAGATTTCTGGATGTGAGCTTATGGATAAACCGAGTTACCTCATGAAAACCTCATACTGCCTGTGCATAATCAACAGCTTTTTAACTCTTTCAATATCTTGTTCGGTGACATTTTCCGGTAGGTCCTTCAAGCTGATTCCGTAAGCATCGGTGTTAATTTTCTTCGTCTCGTAATGGAGCTCCAAACTGGTCGTGAGGATGTTCACTTTCTGCATTATATGAGATAATTTTCGTTTAACTTCCTTCTGCATCACTTCGGTTGCTTTTATGATCATTTTGGGGACTGAGGATGGCAAATTGATATTAAACTATCCACAACATGTGGATTGAGATATTCACTGTCTTCTATCTCCCGTCCACGCTTGCAGCAAAATTTATAGAACAGCCTTATCCCAGCGACGATCTCGGTGAAATCCTTCAAGTTATCTATTTTATTATCGACAGGTCGGTGGACGAAATCCTTCAAATCTTGATCCGTTAAAACGCTGCGAAGAGCCGCCCTAACCTCTTCGTAGACCTGTTGAATGGGTTATTGAAATAACATTAAACGAATATGAAGGGCGGCTCGCCGATATTTTAGGCAGAAACAGTGTTTGGACAATTTTTTTATTCGAGGAGTTTAGGCTTACATATTTGAAATTGTTGAAATTGCTACCGAGCTTCGTTCGGATAATCATGAAAGGATAGTTTCAAATGTAGTTCAAATTCATAGTTTGTTATGACTGTTGCCAAAATTTGTTTGGTTAGGCTCAGTTTGAAATGTTGCTTTAAATTCTGTGTTTAAATTTGAAATTCGGATAAATTATTGTCTTCGTTCGGCTCGACTGTTTATATTCGAAATTCACAGTAACTGTTGCCAAGTTTCCTTCGGCTAATCATGGCATGATAGTATAGAATTTATTTGTGAAGCTGAAAATTCTCAAACCACTTGTAACTATGTTCAGAACGACTTTGAAAGTTGAGTCTTTAATTGAAATTCATTCAAATTGTTGAATAATGATGAATGAATTTTAATAGTTGAAATTTATATTTTGTCGCCAAACTTTGCTTGGTTTGCTTGTTGAAACGATTGTTAGAAATGTATGACATAAGTTGAAATTTATTAAAATTAGTGCTTCTACTGCCGAGGTTCGCTCGGCTCAGTTTGAAATGATGCTTTGAACTGTACGACTGAATTTGAAATTCAGACAAATTATTGTGACTGCTACCGAGCTCCGCTCGACTAGCCTGTTGCTTATCATGGAATGATAATTTGGAATTGATTAATGTAGTTGAAATTCACCGAAAGCTCTTGTAACTGAGTTCACAAAGACACTTTGTAGGTTAGGTTTGCATTTGAAATTCATTCAAATTTTTGCAATTGCTACGAAGCTTCGCTGGGATACTCGTGATATGATAGTTGCAAATGTATATTAAGAGTTGAAATTCATAACACGAGTACCAAGCGTTGCTCGGCTATTGTTGAAGCGACTGTTAGAAATTCAAGAAAGTTGAAATTTGAGCTTTGCTCGGTCGTTGAACTCTATGACTAAATTTGAAATCCAGTTAAAGTGTTGCGGCAGCTACAGCGCGTGCTCGACTAATCTTGGAGTGATTGTTTGAAACGTTTGGCTCATTACTAGTGACTCATTGTTTAGACTTTATCCTCATGCAGAATGATGAAAGGAAGTTGAGCTACTCAATCGTTTAGAGGGAGCACTACACATAGCTAGTAGGTATATGGAAATGCAAATTTAAACGTGATGTAAATTCAGCGAATACAATCCACATACATATTTCCCGGAACGATCGATTGAAATTTGAATCAATTCGAATGTCATATAGACATTGCGCCCCCGCGCGAATTCTAAGGATTCTCGTTATTAGGAAAATTACCATCTTGAGGAAATTGATCAAATATGTGTGTTATTCCCGACAATCGCAGTCAGTTTGCTAACATGATTGATTTATACACCTTCAGTTTGCGACCCGTGGCTATTTACGTAATCAAGCTCCCAGAACAAATAGCAATTAACGTTGATTCAGTTAATCATTCCGTCAGGTAATTTCAGATACCGCAAACCGCGTTGTCGTGAATCCGTGGCGTTTCGTAGCGGAAAATCGACCCCGAAACAAAGAAATCCGGAAGGGAAAAACATCTTATCACGTACTTCGGCACCTTTCGTTTCGCGGCAACGAAATAAATCCGCTGATGAGACACATTTTACGGCAGGTTAACGCGCAGCTAACGGTCCGGAACTTCCAACGAAATGAGGGGCTTGAAAAATGGCTCCGAATAACACGTTTTTACGTGACCACGCTAGAGATTACGGGGCGAAAGGGTTGTCGGCCAAATCATCGGACGAACACGAAAAAGATGATTAAAAATAAGTACCGCGCGGCGTTGTCGAGGGATGAAGGTCCGAAGGTGGCCGTAAAAAATTATTCGACGGCCATTTCGGGGTTTAATACGAAATAACGAAATTAGTGGCGATTTTTCGGGCGTAAAAAATGAAGTAAAAAAATTCTCGTCGCTGAATCTCGTTATCGTTGTGGGCATGGAACGCGCCTTATCGATAATAAAATAAAATCGAACGTAAATTCCGGTCGGCAATCGGACGATAAAATAAAAGGTTTCAAATGTTCGCCATTCGGAAAAGCTCACGGTTTCGTTCGTCGGGTTATCCAGTCCGGAACGTAGAGCCACGTAATAAATCAGCTTCTTGTAGAATTTCCGCATATGCCTTGGAGTGGATGTCCCAATGGTCGTCATTGTAAGGATGTCCCGCTCCAGGGGTTTCAGCTTGGCGGACGCCTCCGCTCTCAGTTTCCCGATCATGTCCTACGGAAATTCTTTTTTATCGTTGCTTTTACGACTTAAACATCGGAAGAATTTGCGGGGCGCACTTCTGATAAATGAACGGATGGAACGAGAAGACATAATATTTGCTTACTGCGCATGTGCATAGCTTTGGAGTGAAGTGTGTTAACGAAAATATTGGTACCTGTCGTTCCAAAACTGTATCAGTAAAGTACACCTGCATCTTCAGCGTGGTTATGTCAGGATCGAGATGGAAGCAAAGCTTCTCCGTAACGAAAGCGATGAACTCCTCAATCTTCGGCCGGTTGATGAGGACATGCCTATCCAACTCCCATACCGGATCAATGGCCAAAAGCCTTACCTGGAAAATATTCATCCCGTTAGATAGCTCGTCGATTAAAACCGAAAATTAGATGTTCGCGCTTATGGTAATCTCCATGTCGGTTGTTGGCTTTCTGCCTGCAGCAGCGCGGAGTCTCGGCGACGGCGACGACGACAGCCAGAATATCTGTGTTAATGAAGCTCTTCATTCGATTTCGCCCCCGTCTCAAAGATCTTATCCCACTTCGCATTAACATACAAATTTGAATAATGTCGACGAATTAGTCACGAAACGCTAATCCACTTCCGGCAAGGTGACGTTGCTTCCGTCCGCGGATTAGATCTTTGGGAACCGGCCCACACCGATTTTAGGTAACCGAAATAATTTTGCACCGTAAGGGCGAAAAGAATTTACGATTACGTCGCATGTTGTGATTGATTCGACCGTTTAAAATCTATTTTAGTCTTTTTACCGGGTTGTTAAGGTGAAATTTATAACGTTTTAGGGTATTTGAAAGTGATTTACTAAATAGGGTTTGATATTTTATTTGGACACGATAATCGTGCTATTCTCTGAAAAGTAACACAACAATTGTACGTTCCTTTTGTGATCAATCTGACTGGTTGTAATTAACCGGCAGGTCTTTCCTGAGGTGCAACTACATAGAAGAGACGAAATAAAGGCACCAACACCAAGTAACAAATTAATACATGAAACTGATGTAAATACTCTTCGATTTAGACCTCTTGCTTGTCCAGAAACGATAAGTTCTCCATCTGCTGATTTATTCAACACAGCGGGTCGGCTTATATACCGTTACGGCTGCCCCTACTCCCGTCGAAGCTGGAATCGGTGATGCGCGCGCTGCTTGGCTGGGAGCTGGCACATGCGCTGATGCGGTCCACCGCGTCATTACAACCAAACTCGTTTGACAACAACGTTTTTCATACACCATTGTAAAGAGGCTTCCTAGAGGTTTTAAATGTAGTATTATATACGGTTGTAAAACCGCTATATTAGGGTAGCGTGAGATCGATCCGGCGAAAAAATGTGCGTCGCACGAATCGATGTAGAGAGGTTAGCGGGTCAAATTTTAGGGATAAGGCGTTCATTTTAGCAGCAATCGGTAGATCCCGACATTCTTTTTGACAAGTTCAAAAACGAACGTGATCGGTCCGTCCGTTATCGATTTATCGGCTGTCGCGCGTTTTTTTTTCGAGAATTTTTTGTGACGTTCGTCGGGGGACTAGGGGATCAAAAGGGGTCTCAGACAGTCCACGAAGAACGGTATTTTATTGTGGGTATTTTTCCTTGGTCTCGAACCCGAAACTTAATACGATTTTTTCGCGAAAAACCGAAAATCGCTTATTTTTGCGAAATTTTTAAAAGCCCTTATCTCGAGAAGTACGTACGATTGGAAGACGCGAGTTACGTTTTCAAAAAGGGCGAAGATAGTTCTTTGTTTGTGTGTGCCGCTCGATTCTGCAGCTCCCTCCGTTCTTGGAGTAAAAAATTCGTGAAGGCGAAATTTTTCGTTTTTTGCTTATATTTCGAAGTCGGTGCGTCGGAAGACGCGACGATCTTTTGAAGATTTTCCTCAATTATTGCGAGCAATCTTTCCCTAGAAGGTTCCGAAACTGTAGGACCTATCGTAAGAGAAATAGAAAAAAGTAGGGTGCCGCGAATCGATTTTCGTCGGGTACAGCTAGATCTTAAAAAATTTGGAATGCCTGTTTCGAATAGGTAATTAATACGGCTTTCTTTCTTCTCGAGACGTGGCGGACATAGAATCTACCGATTTTCCGCAAAAAATTCCAAAACCAAACCGTCCGCTCAAAAAACGTTTCTTTTGGTAATATCTCCTTTATTACGTCACGCATCGCATTATCGCTTACACAAAAATATTCGAAAAAAAATTAGCTACGAATCGTCCGAGAAACGTTAGGCCGTAGGAGCAGCCGTTTTCGAGGAAAACGGCAGAAAATTTTGAAAATTCGCAAAATTCCTCTTGCGTGCCGAAGGTATACGATTGCGGTCCGGAAAGTTCCGAACGGACGCGTTGACAGATGTAAATTAAAAGAGTCGGTCTGGCCTTTGCAGGGCAAATATCGATGTACCTATCGAACGAACTGAATAAAAACTATAAATTCCGAAGATTCGCCTACCGATCGCGTCCGGATGGAGTCTCGTCGTTATTTCGAGTTCGTTTAATTCGCCATGAGTTTGTTTTAATCGTCAAATTGGACATCTTTGTGTACGCGTAATCGTAGCCGTGGTAGTCGAGTGGTAGGTTACGTAGTGAGTGATCTCGGGTTCGAAACTACGACGGTGAAAAACTTTTTTTTCATCGACGTAATATTTTTTAATTATCTTCGATGGAAAAAAATAAATGCTACGTTATTATTATTATTATTATAGCCATGTGTATGTATTCAATGTTTTAACGTTTTTGTATCCTCGGATACAAAGAAGTTTATCGTTATGAAAGGAAAAAACGAGAAATTGATTATCTGCTCCGTCTATGTCTTCTGTCTATGGTAACGTAACATAACCTCGACGATTTATTTCAATCATCTTCGGTTGTTTATCGTTTCCAGAGTTGTTTCTTTCATTAAAATGGAACAAATAATGTAAGGTCCAAAACTGAAATTGAATATTGGAAAGATGTCTAGAAATAAAAAAAAAATGGAATGGTATTCACCTTCAATAAATTTTGCTCGCCCACTATTAGGAACGAATTTTTCACATCACAAACAGTAAGGTGTTAACGACAAAAAAGCAGATAAGATTGTAAAAGTTGAACTACAAAGTGAAAAAAAAGTACGCAAAACAACAACATTGTGGAAACTGTAATAACATTTTGGTAAATTTAAATTTCTTCTATAATTCCAACATATATGACATTTATTCCATTTCAGAAAAACTCTTCACAGTGAGTTCTTGAAACTAAATAAAGCACCGAAAGAAAAGGAGTAAACGAATTAAAAAAATGAAGAGACACGAATACGTTATTTTCCAGTTATGCATTTCATACATTTATCCAGTAATTTGAAAGGAAGCTGCGTTCATGTAATGTGGACAGGTCGTTCTTTCTTATTATTATGAATAAACAAATATGTAGCAGGTACAGCAGAAGAGGAACAAAACACATTTCCAGATTAAGTGATATTTTCTATCAAAATCATAACTTTTTATTGAATAACTTCTTTAGTATAAAACGAAAACTGTTCATGAGAATTGAAAATGAATGTTCAACATCATCAAAAACACATATACAGAATGAGTGAAAAACAAGATATACTTTCAATATAAATACTTGAAAAAAAATAAATGAAATTTCGAAACACATTTTCAGATATATCATATATCAACCACACCATACTTTACAACCGTATGTCATCGCTATGGTTCGACCACAGCCAAAATGACAAAAAAAAATTCCAAAAACGAAAAATCAACTATTAAAAAAACAATGAAATTATAAAAAAAAAGATTTCTTTTTGATGAAGTAGAATAAAGTAATATAGCATAAAAAAACGAAGAAAATATTACTTCACACAAAATTTGAAAACGCTATCCGAATGAGAAAGCAGACATAATCCACACCACACTTCACAACCGTATATCCTCGCTTTGGATTCAGCAAAGCCCAAATGGCCCAAAAAAAATTCACATCGAAATTCGACCGAATTACAAACAAAAAAATATTATCTCTCAAATTTCCTAACTATTTTTAAAAAAATTTTGATGCGCCCATAGTGACCTGAGAGGTCGATTGGAAATGAAAAAAAAGCAGCCGAAGGCCGCCGGAGGGGCCGACTAGGGGGACTAAGGGGGCCGAAGGCCGGTCAGGTCGCGAACGAAGCGAGCGATCTATTCCATATTGCGCATGCCCAACTGTCAACATAATATCTATAATAATAATGTTAGCACTTTCAATATCTCTAATTTGTACTGTGGGTCGTATGTTTCAATCTCTCCCCCGTATTGTTATTTTATTGTAAATGTCATCGATGCATTTCAAAAATCGAAACTTTAAATGCGCGACCAAGAAAAGTGCGCAATTGAGCCGAAATTCAGCAATCGCCCTCAAAGGAGAATATTCTTTTATGAGAAAAGTTCCGTCGCTCTCTTTCTTCAAAATACCAAGTGCCATTGTTAAAACGACCCTTTTCTTTCCGGATTCGACTTTATTTATTCGTCCCTCGATCGCACCTATACTTCCACGTAGCGCCATAGGAATGAGACGCCTAACCGAATCGGCTACAAAACCGCCCCACATCGGCAACGCAACGAAAGGCCTTTTATCCTTACATTTGGAATGCCGTCGCGACGACGATCCACCCAAAGAAGAAACCAATGCCGGGGTGATATCAATTGAAAGCGAACGAGCTATCCCCGAAATCGGAATAACCAAATTTGCCCCGCAAACGTATTCCGTCCAAATGGAATAGGAAATAGGAAGGAGCTTTGCCGAAAACTTCGAATTTAATTCGCGCCCTTCTTTTGTCCCGGGAAAACGACGCTCGGACTAAACCACTTCAAGTCCGAAAATGTCAATGGCGGAGGGAAATTATGGTCGCCGCGGCGGTGTTGTGTGATTGAGAATAGAATTGCGTATCCGGGTTAGGTTAATAGGAAGGGATGTTTTCGATAGATCAAAGGGAATTTTTTAAATGTTCCTCGATAGTTCTTCATGAATAAAATAAAACGTGTCTTTACTCGAAGGAGCCAAGTGCTCACTCAGATGTAGGGTAGCAATCAAAAAGTTGAAATAACCTGCTCTCCGTCTAGATAAAATCATTCGATTAGAAAAGCCGATCGTTGTACATTTCAATGCAATTTATTTCGCGACGATGAATTATTCGATCGTTTTTTTTTTTAATTGGCAATCAGAAAGGTTTGTTATTTCACGACGATAGCAACCCGGCGTCGATTTTTTGTAAAGGCTATTTCTGTCATAAAATTACGAGCTAGTCGGGTCTCAACGTTGCGTGTCCAATCCAGAAATTGATAACGATTCCGGGGATTTTGGAATTAGCGCTGCCCGTTCGTCGGATTATCAGCTTCTGAGGTGACAATGAACGAGCGTTTTCTTCTTTTCCGTGGTGCGAAAAACGCTTTTACGTTATGAAATTTGTCTCCGGAGAACGTTTCAACTTGGTGAATATTACTTCGCACGGGAATTCGTAATGGGAATTGATGTATTTACGGAAGATATACCGCGATTTTGATAGGGGATGTAAACAAATATTTTCTTTGTGGTGTATAGACAACTAAGGGAATATTGGATGCCGAATTGTACTCACATAATATCTGACGAAACTCTCCTCTATGTGAACGTTTCGCAAGTTCAGTTCGAATCTTATTTCTTCTATAAGTTTACATAGAATGTTTTCGAAACCCATTTTCTCATTCGACGCACTATAAAGGACCGACTATTGTTTGATCGATATTTTGACAGAGGTATTTTGATTTGACTCTACTTCAATACGCAACGTTAGCAACGGTTGTTTGGGAATTGTATCAGGATGTGGATGTAATTTGTAGGCGATTTTTAATAAAAATCCCTAAAGTGAATGTAGAATAAGAATAAAATAATAATCGCGAAACTAGAAACTTAATATATACGGAATCGCTCCCGTCCACGTGAATTCGCGTCAAGATGAACGGGATGAGTAGATCCTACTGCTTTATTTAACGCCGCGGTCGGTTTATATACCAGTACGGCTATCCCCATTCGCTGAAGCGGTGATGCGCGAGCCGCTTAAGAGGGAGCTAGCGCATGCGTTGATGCCATTGTCTGGACCGTCGCGACAACAAATGGAACTCGCCCGAGGCGAGACGAGATAAGACGAAGTGCCTCTCGACGCTATCGTATTCGTCTAACATCGTTCAACTTCGCGAATAGCGTTGAGTCGAAATCGAATGTTCGATCGATCGCATTCATTTCATCAGATGAAACATAATATGAACTGATAAGAGTTGAAATTGCAATAAGTTTCTCGCTGATTGCGCACCGTTGGGTTCGACGATGCGAATTCATCGAATAAATCCCCCTTGTTTTGACACCTGCGCCGGGGGAATTGAAACGTTGAAAACAAAATGTTGATCTCCATATAAAATGGATTAATTGATGCGGTAAATTGTCAACAATGCGCGTTTGTCCGTTACATTTTCGAACGGAAAATTATATCACGAAACTCGGTCGGAAATTAAACAGATCTCTCACCCGCCGCGACATGTTTGGACGGACGGACGTCCCGGTAATCGATTTGTTTTTCGAATATCGCGATCGGGAATTCCAAAAAATGATGAACGATTTCTGAAGTTTGCTTGTCGGACGTGCCGCGTATTTCCCGTAGGGGATGTATATTCATCTTTCGATCCCGTTGGGCGAAAACACCCCTTAATATTATTGGTACCGTTAAGAGAATGGGATATCGACGTCAGCATTCACGTGAAGAGCATGAGAACTGGGTTGGAACGAAATTGAATTCAAACGGCATCTGAGGATGAATATAGCCAAATCGTCAACATTTCGAACGATATGTTCCATAATACGCGCAATGCCATCCGGACTATTTCAACATAGAATCGCATATTCTCTGCACAATTTTTTCTCCAACAGTCAATACGGCAATAAAATCGAGAGATATCTCTGAGCCGAACGGCTCTGTATCGATGACGCTTACTTAATCCCCTAACTTCGAAACTTTTTCACGCAATTCGGAATAAAAGGGTAACTTTTCTGACATCGTAAAAACTTATTCCAACCATCTCCTTCAAGTCAGTATTACACCTTAACATCGAAAGGGGAGTTGGGGGAGCGTTATTTTTCAGTTGCAAATATATCTTTTGTTCAATGTCGAATTTCTGCTACAAAGAACGGAATATTGCTCTTATTAGTCGTATTTCGCGAGGGAAACGGCGCTCGCTTGTTACAATCTAATCGTTCCTCGCTGTTTAATCTGCGGAACTCCTATCCCCCATTCAACATTTACTCATATACACAGCATCATAGACTTAGGAAAATGAGCGACGATTTCAGTTGGGCGAAACGAACATCGCGCAAAATCCTTCACGGCTGCTCCATATTTGGGGGATAATCGTAATGCGTTATAATTGTGTGAAATAGGAGGAAGTCGATGAGGGGAGTGAATCATATCTTGTTATTGAAGGGGTTTTGTTTCATCTCATCTTATACCCTCATTTACAAAAGAAATATGATTGATTGTTTGCAGCTTTGCTATGAAACGTATAGGTTATGTTTAGTTTTTGATCATAACCTAAAAAGTGTTAAACGTCAAAATTGATAAACAAAGACGGTTTGTGATTTATGGATTCGGTAGAAATGTGCCTAGAAATGTATGTTTTGGGTCGAATGACTGAAGGATGCAAAAATTTCATTAAGAAAGTGAAAAGAAAATAAGTTTCTTTTAATTCGTATAACGTACGACTTTTTATCCCAAGGAAAATATTGATTGGCACGCGAGGTGCTCAGATTTTGGGAAAAAATTTGAAATCTTAAAAATGCACAATATTTCACGCATCACAAATCAGAACACAAAATTGACAAAGATTTTCTGATACAACTCGACTTCTAAAACCACCATCGGTTTCGGTTTTCCACCATTCAATTGCTATTAAACGCCTCGATTACCATCCCTATCTAAAATGAACCGTTTGTGAGAAAATTTTTTTTTTGGATAAGTTATAACTGGTATCATCTTTCGACTTTTCTACATTGCAACGTAACTTCAAAAACATTTGCTTTGCTTTTTAATAATTTCAATTACGCATGATTCTTAAAAATCCCGTGGTTAGATCATCGCTAAAAACTGCTGCCAAATTGAAACTTCAACATCGATTTCGTCCGATTTGCAACGAACGTGACCGTATTTACCATTTACAGTTGCGTTACCCTAGGCATGTCCGACCACTGACATGCAAGCGTGGTGAAGGGTTCTAAATACCTTCAATTCCCTACCACATTTCCGAAGTAGCAATGAATATTTCAATCGTTGAATTAACAACCACCAGAATTGATTTCGAATTGTGCCGCTTTATCTCCTCCCTTCAATTGATTGATATATGACATAGATTGAATATTGAACCTTTTGAAATCAACAGATGGCATTCGCACGTTATGTTATGGGTAAATAGGTATGATTGTACCCAATTAATCCAAATCCATCAACATAATCATCCGATGTTATTGTATTTAGGGATTGTGATAGATTTACGACGGATTTACGTAATGCTGAATTCAAATGATACGTCTGAAGGGGAATTCGTTTTCACCTTCTTGGCTCGAAACGGAATCATATAAAAATTTATTTGAGGTTTTATACGACTTTTGTTTGAAATTGAAATGTAATATTAGCAATTCCCATAAATTTAACACCGCAAGTAATAAATGTTCCAAATCGAACGAAATATCGCAAACTACGTTCGGTCTTTCTTTTCGCACATATACAATCTGAAGTGGAATCTTTCATTTCTGGAGAAATCCGTCGAATCAGTGAGACGCTTGCGCTTTAGGATTTTTGGGGCGCTGAAATCGTACTGCGCAAGCGTTTGGATGATTCGAATTCCTGCGGAAGTGTGAAATTTTCGTTTAAGTGACAATTTGCAACGTGAATTGATCGCAAGACAACTTGAGGCGATAATTTTCAAAGCAACACGTCGTATTGTGAAACGTTGGCTAGAACGCTTATAGATATAAAATATTGCCGTAACCTTCACGCAGATCAATAGATGCTACCGTCAAATATAAAAAAATTTATTGTCGAATTCAATCAAAGAATTTCGTAACAAAAAAGTGTTGAGTTTTATTGCTTCTATTCATATTTATGTTTGCTTTTCTGTTGATGTAATTTAAATACCAGATACGCAATAAAAGTCGGCAGATTATAAAAAAGAAACCGCATTATCGGTGAACCCCACCCGAATATAAAATTCAGATCACAACCCCTTTTCGGTCTCTATAATGTAAGCGACAAATTTATGATACGACGAGAAGTTAACATGATGCGACATCGTACGAAAAAAATTGTTCAGAAGTGTCACTCTAATTTCATCTCACACGACTCGCTCGAATAGAACTTTCGCCGTGACACTCGCGAAAATTTCTTCCTTATTTCGAAGCTAATTTTCTTGACGCATGAGAAAATTTACATCGGCGCGTCGACGTGTCATCATCGTTCATCCTTCGGAAATGCGAATTCCGCCTCCCAAATAGCCTCACCTCACGTGAATTACGTCGATAATCCGCGATCGAGCCGGGCGAAACGGTTTAAATAACCGTAATCCGCGGATCGTAAATATGCAGGAGCTCGTCCTCGGGGCCCCGGGAATGATATCGGGAGTCCCATAGTGGTAAGATTTCCAATACCCATCCGGGCTTAGTCCTTTGCGTCGGCGGCGGCGGTGGTGGCGGCGGCGGCCCACCGCGGCGCTTCGAGGATCTGAATCCTCGCGGCTCTCCACGTCCCAGTCAGTGTGCCGGCAAAGTTCACGCGAGCGGCTGGCGAAGCCCCTCATACGTGGTCTTGGTTGCGACCCGGACGCGCTTCGCATTTTTCATCAAACCGTGGAACTTTGAACTTTTGTGACATGACTATTTCAGATCGTCGCCGCCAGTGTGATGTGGGATTTCTCTCCTCGCCAGTTCCTCGAACGATCCACTGAATAAGAAGTACGTGCTTTCTTACCAAATCCGTTTATTATATTTTTTCATCAATTTCGGATCAACTCGTTAAAACGCGAAACGTCTACGCGCAGAAATTCCTGATTCCAAGTTGAAAGGTCTTTTTATATTTGCTACGAGATTGAAGGAAGCCGGAAGAGAATGAATGCACTGGCAAACTTTTCATTTCGAAACATCAAAGACGGTATTAAGGAAACTTAACATGCAATCTGCTACACTGAAATGAAACTTTTCACTCTTTGAAATATGTTGTAAGAAATTCGAATACCCGCGTAAAACATGTTATTTAAAATTCTCTACCCCGGACATTCTTTCGTTCAACGTTAATTCACGAAAACGCATAGCTTTCTATTCAAACAAAAAATTACTCTAATGTAACTAAAAACCGGTTAATTTCCTTTAATGGACGATGGTCATCATAAAGTAACAAAATGGGCCATAACCATTAGATGGGTCACTAACTCGAATATCGAATGTGGAAGTGACAATGCGACCGAAGTGGAGAGTTCACCACAATAATATTCGAGACGTATGTAACGATACATTTTAATTGTTTCGAATATTCAATCGATATGTTTATGGTTTGCTGTGATAATAAAACTGTTTCATACATTGCAGTCGTTATCGACATGTCTTGATTAGTTATAATAAATCAACGATAAGTACGAGTTTAGTTGTACTCATTAATTCGAATTGTTTTTCTCTTTGAATGACATCTTTGATGGATTGGACGAAACTAGTTTGGAAAAAATTGGGTTATAATATGATAAAATCAATTTTTTAATGTAGTTTAGTTTAGAATATTGCGTCTATTGAGCAAAGATGCTTAAAGTTAGAATGAAAGACTTCGTCAATTATTAGTTTCTATGTCACATTTTTGGGATGTTACTTTGGTACGAAAACTCATCGCCGTACTGTAGAATATGGAAACGTTCAGAATGTTTAGCAATTATTATGGTTGATAATATGGACACTAGAATAGATCCATGAGGCATCCCTCGAAAAAGCTGCTTTTAAATTCCATGGTTAATACTTTTTGACAGTTGGATAGACACTAATGTAGTTTAGTTTAGAATATTGCGTCTATTGAGCAAAGATGCTTAAAGTTAGAATGAAAGACTTCGTCAATTATTAGTTTCTATGTCACATTTTTGGGATGTTACTTTGGTACGAAAACTCATCGCCATACTGTAGAATGTGGAAACGTTCAGAATGTTTAGCAATTAATATGGTTGATAATATGGACACTAGAATAGATCCATGAGGCATCCCTCGAAAAAGCTGCTTTTAAATTCCACGGTTAATAATTTTTGACAGCTGGATAGACACGATTTTAACCGATGTTCATCATAGAACTGACGAGCATTTTCGCGTTTCTATGAAACTTGATAATCCGCTTTTTCACTCGTAAGGCCTTGAACAATGCAGCTTCATATGATACCCTCCAATAATATGACAGTTGACCTTCAAAGGATAACGAGAATGAAGACTTCAAAATAGTTTCATTCGAATGGTTTCTAAGGAGTCGCACAAAAGCATCAATCGAGTCAGTTGCTACAATGACCGTCAAAAGAAAGGACATTGAAAATAATTCCCGCGGCATCCCCTAAATGTGACATCTGGGAGTTGAAAGAATCCGAATAAAAGGAGAACGCAACGAGGCAACTTCCAAAAATACCAGACGTCACGTCTGATAATGAAAAAGAAAATCCAGAATTTAGAGCATCCAATCAAGAATTTGGGCAAGTTTTTCCACAGGAATCGCAGCGTAGGTGTAAATAAATTTTAGGAACGATGAAATGGAACTGTCAGGAACGTTAAGATTCATAAAAGGGAAATATTCGTTTCGAGTTTCCGCCGGTCTCATTTTTAGAATTGATTCACGTTGGGATAGCTAACATACCAACTTTTTTCTTTCATTTTGAAGTTATTGAATTGAAACCGCGGAACGAGTCTAGCCTATTGGGTGTGACGGTAACCAACGGCGTAAATATTGAAGAGTGCATTTTCAGACCCGCAAAATAACTTTTTCTTTCCGAAGTAAAAATTAAATATTGACTTGGGTGTTGATGCTCTTAATTACTTCAACGTTTGTAAATATTTGAAGATGAAATGAAATTAGCGGGAGGCTATTATAATAATTTTTTCACGAGATATTGAATTAGTATTTGTTGTCCTTTAAAGTAGAAGAGTTCATATTTTTAATCTCACATTGGTACACCACAAATTCCACACATAAATCTCTGGATAATGTGGCAAGTATTCAAAACTTGTTCCCAATCTAATCAAATTAGGTATCGCACTCACAAAATATTGTCTTGTTCTTATCTGAAGATTTTGTCCCGGCTGCGGTGGTTTGGCGCAGCTCGATCGTTTTGAATTATGAGTTTTCGCATTTCTGCGGGGACGCCGGAATCTCGATGCACAATTCCCGACGGGTGTACCCGCGACGAAGTCTTCATTGCGCCCTATTGATCATTCGAAAGTGCGAAAAACTCGCACAGTTCTTTCTCTATGTGAAGTTTCATTCGAATCGTCGACGTACGTGGAGAATTAATTTGCCGCGGATCGATAAAATGAATGCATGGAGCGTTCCTGCTAATGGACTCTTGAAAATATAATTTGAAAGCAGAATGTGATCAAAATGATGCATATTAAGTTCTTGGTGACATAATACCCCCTATATATCGAAGCTGAATGTGCACCAGCTGAATAGATGGTAATTTATTGCCGTGCCGATGCGTTTCTGCATGGGTCCGTTGAACAATATGCACGCATTTTTCCAAATGAAATGTTTTCCACTCATAAACGAAAAACGATGAAATGAATTATATGGCAGTTGGACCAATATCGCGACCCGTACACGACAGTTTCACGATAATTAACGTAAATTATGCAGCTGCCTCATCTTTGTCCGGTATTGATTATCTTTTCGTTTCGTTGTTATTTCGACCGCGTCTATTTTAGTTGATTGGGAACCTTAATGATTAGCTCTTGATCTTTGGGATCCCCCATTGTATTTCACACTCTATTTCACACAATAACTCAACGAGTGTTTTGTTCGGGAATTAGGAGAAAATGGGGTTTTCCATCACGTTTCTGAATTGTTCGACCTCGAAGGCACTTTGTTGTGTTATAAAAGAGGTGAGAAGCGGCGATGAACCTGAAGGGCTATATTGGTATTAATACTCGTATTATGATATCCATTTGAACAGGTTATTTAGCCCAGTGATTATCATTCTTGTCTGTTGTTCTTTTGATTGAAGACATTCTCTCAATGAAGGGGACCTCAAACAAGTGTTGTTCACACTTCCGAATTCCAACTTTTGTTTCCATCTTAATTATGTCATGTATAAACGTTCTCAATGTTGCCAAGTAAGTTTCCACTGTAAATCTCTTAACAGATTCGCTGTTGTTTCCATTCATTTTCTCAATTTTTTGGTTTGCAAATGGATGAAGAAAAAAAACGACGAAAGTAACTTCAATGCTTTTACATATGTATATAGCTACTTTGGCCACCTACACAGCAAACAATTTTTATCACAGAATCTGCCTTACGACCTAGTCAATATACATTCGTGTTTTTTTAAGTTATGTTTTGTTCTTAGAACACAAAAATGCTAGCACTTATTAATCACTTGTTCTAAACGATTCACAATATTCACAAAATTACTGAAGATTAATATTCAATGCTGTCACTACTTCAACACGGATTCGATCGGCCGCTACGAGAACTTCCGAACGAATTAACCTCCAACATCATATACGTCAAAGGGAACCATAGAAAAGTTGTAGGTAGAACGCGGTACGTGAAACAAAATCAGTATCCGGAACGACATTAGCGCCACCTTGCAAACGCAGTTTTGAGGGCATATGTCAAATAATGAAAAACAACATTGACGAGTATGTTTATTTAGTGATTAATCCTGTTTTGTTGCACATTTCCGCCGTGACAAGCAGTTTGATTACCCTTTCCACTGGGGTGTCTCATTTGCATCAGAGACAAACCGTTGGAGTACACCTTGAAAACAAAAACCAAGCAACACGATAAAACATGTTGGAATTTATCTCACGTCAGAGGTGCGAAAATAAGATGCACAAAGGTGTGCAAAGCTATTACGGCAGCATTTTCGGCACTTCAGGGAATGCCTGACTTGTCGGGCTACACCTGCGTCACGCAAATTAGCCAGCTAATCGACGCCGTCGACTCAAAATATTCTCGGTATTCCAGACGATGATGCATTTCCCGTTCCTGCGAAAAATAGAAAAACATAACTTTTTTTTTCTCGAACAAGTAAACGCTTTCAGGTCGACGACCTACCCCAAACAAATGTTGGTATTTTGTTTTTCATCGATTTTGTATACGATAACATCGTAGCTCGCTACTTGAATTATACGATCGCCGTACGCTACCTAATCTAAAATCGATTCCGATATGAAATGACGTTACGTAAAATGAAAATTTCCTGGCAACTATCGGCAAGTGTTGAATGCAAGACCAATTTTATTACCAATTTCGAACGATGTCGCCGTGCTGTCTTCCACGGAAAACTTCAGCTGAAAGTTCCGGAGGGAAACTATAAAACTAAAAACTTCTCTGATATTCGCAGAAGGATGATGGAATTCAGTTGGATTCATATCTTTAGTTAACGTAAACGATCAAATGAGGAATGAAGTATTGATGGGATTCAAACGTTTATTGGATAAAATAAGCCTGGATAACATCACAGTTTAACGAGCAATTTTTTAGGGATCTGCGATATAAATCTTTTTTATATGGTTGCCTTCAACTTGTTAGTCGAGGGTTATTCTTGGCACATGAACTCTTTGCCAGCTTGCTCATCAGCAATAATTTCTGATTTTATTATGTTGTTGCAAAGATTCGATTAAATAGACGCCCCAAAACGTCTAAATTACAAAATAACACAATATAGACTCGCGGCACCTCCAAAATAGACAGACGAAATAGCGGCGTCGGGCGTGGATTCTAAAATGGTCATGCGCAACGCGTCAACAATATAGTGTAAACTTACTTTTGGTTTTGGACATGGGAAACGGTTATGCTAGGGTATCTATGAATATTTTTGATGATTTTGTGTCTTGTACTACATGACAATGATGTGTTCATTGTTCATTAATCTTATTGTATCGATTTGATAGTGCATTAAGAATCGTTATTAATAAGTTATGAGAAATGTGACGGAAACTGAGACAAGAAACGCGAAGGAAATTGGTTGATCGTTAGCACGACGTGGAGTTCATTGAATCCGGAAGTCCATTGATGACATAATTCGGGCAATCATTCACAAACAAAGCTCGGTTGAGAGGTCGATCGCACTGTTGCACGAGCTTAACCGAACAGAGACAAATTTCTCCGACCGATCAAACGTTCCGAGAATCATTCGAAACACGTCCCCAGACATAACCTGTATCCTACCTTCGGCGGTATAATCTTTATAACACGAAAGGCAAATAAAACCAGCGGAAACTTGAGCGACGATAATTTTGACTGAATTCCCAACTCTGTAATTTCTTTCAAGAGAACTTGGATATGAATGGCTATTTAGTATTACCCCTGCGTCCCATTCCGAAAACAGGCAACTTTTTCCAATAGGTCGACGTCGGGGGTAAAAAACCGATCCAGCATCCCCAGGTCTCAGGTTCCCGTCAAATTGGCGATTCAGAATTCTCGAAACGTGTGTGCGACTTGGACAAAAGTTCGTATTATTCTCTCGGAAAATGGCAGAAAAGACTTGTTCGGTTCTTTGATGGTGGATGTGACAAGGGGATGATTGAGATTTTCCCAGGATTTTCCTTGTCGTTAGCCAAAGGAATTCTATCGGGAATGGAATCAATCAATAGCATCTATGAAGTTCTTAACGCCACCGTCGCGTTGCGGAATCGCAAAAAGGCGAATAAAAGTGAAGAAAAGAAATATAATTATTCATTTTTATAAAAGCGTGAGACAACTTACACATTTTATGTATGGCTTGAAATCGCTTGCTTCATGATCATGACCGCAGGATTTCCATGAAAATCCCTATTACCTAGTCACGACTCACCGTTTTTCCGGCGAAAAGACTTTATCGCAGCATAATGTAGTCCAACTTTGTCGCATATGGAAGTCGAGGATCGTTTTTCAGTTGAATTTTAGCGAGATGAAATGTTCGCAAGGCTCCTCCAGGGCTCTAAAAAGAAGAAAAAAGAGATTTCGTCGCCGAGCGATTCTTCCAGCAGTTTTCATTCAAGTGCTAAATCTCTTACACGTATGCGTTCTCGTTTCCGCACAAAAGATACACCTGTGACATTAATAAACACCATTTGTCGTAGTTGCGAGCGGTATGTCGAGTGAAATAAAACCCAGAAAACAGTGTCCCTATATTCGTTTTGAAGAGCGAATGGATATATTTCCTCTTTGCAGAGACGGTGACGGTTCTCTTTCAAAGTGTGCTACCGCTGATTTATCACACCTAATATTATTTTCGGAGCGTGTGATATCTCATTATACGGATTTGCACGTCCGTTGTTCAGGAAGATTCAAAAGTGATTACTTTTTCAGCAACGTTACGGGGCAGGGAGTTGCTTTGTCTCTATTCAATTGTTGCAGCGTCGCTTGACAAGTTGCGCAACGACAGATGATCATGTTAATGTCGATGCGCGGCTTCTGATCATCTGGTCCAACATTAAGTTGATCAGCCGCGACTAGTCAATATCTTGAATAAAAGTAACCCACTGACCTGGGTCTAGTGCCAGAGTTTTCAGTTCGCACAAGTGCCTCTGGCATGCCCTAACGACTTTACACCGATGAAACAGCCGCGAAGAGTCATCAACTGACTGTTGGTGGTTTTGCAACCTTTGCATAGTTTTTATTCGTTTGCTAATTCACGATTTTTAATCGTTGTCGAGTGAACAGTATTTGCATCGCGACTATTGGAGCTGTGAAGCAGCTTGATCATTTTCTCTAAAGTGACTTTTTTTTATTTCAACATTTATATGTTGGTAATTCAGAAAATGAATCAAACTAATCTTAGATAGTTTCGACGTTTATATGTTTATCTGAGATTTCTTAACAATTTTTGCATTTTTACAAATGCTTGAATGAAATCGATATATTTGATGAATTTGTGGTTATAACTTTAAATTCAATGACAAAATAAGGTCAGGATCACAGAACATATAATTGATAAATGTCACGCAAATGTCAAATGTTTGATCAAGTTATTTCATTTTGTTAGGTTAATCGTTTGTACGGAATGAGCGGAACTATTATTATTTCACTTAGGTAAGGTATTATGACACAATTTCGCTTAATTTTCCTTTTTGCTCATCTTTCGGAATTTGAATTACAGTCGCCAACTAATCGATTAGATTAAAAATATGTTTGTTATTTCAAATTCAATTGATTTGAAATCAGGATTAAAACAATGAGGAGTTTCAGGAACAATGTTCAGTTTGAGAAATATAAGGTCGTAAAATGTTAGAGGTAAAAATGCGAAATAAATTTTAGATTCAGATTGATCATAAATCAATCACCGGATGGAAAAATGTGTAATAAATAATTAGTTACTCCTGAGAATTAATTTTTTTGGGTGTAGATTAATTGCCATAGAGAATCGAATATATATACGGATGACTGTTTAAATTTAAAAAGCCACATCGTTATAAAAACTGAGTCATCGCAGGCGAGTATTTATTGTAACGATAAAACAGGCATTATATACAGATTGTTTCGAAAAGGTTGATGACAGATCACTTCGTGAAACGAATTTCTTTACTCATCCTGTTGTTTATTACAGGATTAAAAACTCTATACGCAACAACTGCGTAACGAATTTGTAGCGCTATCTACGATTTTCGTTAAAGGTCGACGCACAACCGTTAGCTATAAAGGTCTTCATGCACGTTATAGTGTTGATGCGCGATCCTAGAAAATATCTATGGAAATACTGTCTAGATTGAACTTATCCGAGGATTTATGCAAATCATCATTTTAAAGAAGTTTAATGGAAATATACAATAATATACAATAATAAGTTTCAACTTTGACCAAAAAATTATTATGAATCTGTAAACGATCTTCTACAAAATCAACTCTCCTTATTCAATGCAACATACAAAGTTTAAGTAAATTGTACAACAACAATAATTCAATTCATCCCATAAAAATATAAAATTTATCATCAATTTCATCATGACTCTACAAAAAACCAACTTTTTTTCTTTGACAACCCAAATGATTTCGTCATATTGAGCAGGAAAACGGCTAAATACTTGCGTAGTCAAAAATCAAAAATCCGTAGAAACGAATAAAACAAATAATTTCCCTCCTAAATTAAGGAAAGCTACAAGAAACTAATTAAAGTCCTGACAGAATAAAGGAATGTGCCGAGAGAAGATCCGCAATCACTTTCAGTTCCCAGTCCAATATACAACATCGAATGACATACACTTCAACTTTTTTTATCCCTAATGTCCTCAGTAACAAATTAGTGGAACTTTCATCCAAAATCCATTTATAAAACATTCCTGAGTCAGAAGATTGCTAGTAAAATACCATTAGGCGGTTGATTTGTTCTAACGACATCGAAAATGTTCGAGTCTTCTTCCTGTAATTGAACTGAGGCGTCAAAATAAAGTTCAAATACATTCTATAAATATAAAACGACCTTCACCTACCAACTACTCTATTTATCGATTCCTCATGAAATGTTTTGTCGTGAACGAACTTGTCTTTCGATTGAAACGATACGATTTTCCTATTTGTTTGTTCACGAAGGTTGTTGTTCAAATCTCCGAAAAGACCACCCTGTAACTTAATGGTCGATTAAGGTTTCAACGGAACGATGGCGCGGTTACTGCCAAATTCTGCTTTTGATTTAAGAGAAATATTAATAAAGTAAAATACAACACCAACTCGAATAGTTGGCAAGCGTGCCTCTAACTTCGTCCAACGAATACTCTTCGAAAATTGGTCGCTTTTTTTTAATAGAACAGTTGAGAATGACAGCTGATTGAAGACTTTCTTTGTGATAGCAGTTATTGTGAAAATGGGTCGACACGTAGTTCGTCCATAAATTTTCCGGTAAGTTTCAAACATTTCAACATTTAATCCGGAAAGAGGAAAATGGAACAATTCGTTTCTTCGGGTCAATCCCATAAAAATGAAACGTGAAAACGCGATTATTTCGAATTTTTCAACACACGAAATATTCCCCATTTTCCGCGGCTGAATAATGCGGTATTTTCCTTCTGTCACTTCGGTGAAAACGCAGAAACCTTGACGTAATATCTCTCGTCACATAATGCGGCCTATGTTTCGTTGAAATATCGTCGGTGGGAAAATATTATCGCGGCGCAAAATTCGCATCTGAAAAACGAGAAAGCCGCGGGGCTTCTGGAGCCGTGAAGTATTCATTGCGACTGAATTGATTTAGGGAAAAGGGGGATGAAGTGAACTCTAGTACGAAATTTACCTGGATGCTGACTTTCGTTGGAACCCGGGAACGCAGGGCTGGACAGCAATTTATATCCCGGATCCTAACTTGCGATATCGATTCTAACGGTTTTCCTGCGGAGGTCGATAAGGAAAGCTGTAACCCAAGGAAAAAGTTGGGAATTAGGAGAATTTTAAGATGGAGAGCGATAATGAATTGGGGGTGACGACGCTTATGTCATTTGTGAAATTGTTTGCTAAACGACTGGCGCCACGAATGAAATTCGTCCGGCTGAGATTCATATTATTATTCAGTGAGATAGTCGCGACGCTTTTCGAGTTGTTCGCAGAATGAGGCAATAAGGTGGGCTTTTGAGCGAATAAACGCCTTCCTACTGAAGTGTTTGTTGAAAGGAAAATTAGTCGAAAATGGTATTATTGTCACTTCGTGAATAAATATAATAATTCTGTTTTATAACCAGATAAGTCATTCTGCCTTCAATGCCATTGTTTTAATAATTGGGGGATTGAAATATTTTTCAAATCGTCAAATCAAACCAAGCCATCCCTAATGCACCCGCTTATGGGTCCCATACTAGTCTAATTTCAACATCAGAGTACGTGATGCTTCCTATCAGGCTTACCAAATTTTTCGCATTGTCAGAAAGCAATTTCCAACACCAAATAAATTCAATAATTACTTTCAACTGATGTGAATTTCTAAAAGGTAAACAGAACCCGAGCGGAGCTCGGCAGTGAATATATCTGTTTCAATGTTTTTCATACTTGCTTAGTTGTGTATTCAATTAAATCATTATTACTTGGCCGAAGTTTGAAAATTATTTGAATCCACTCGCACATTCCTTGTTCTTTCTTCGACCGCGTCCTTGATTGTAATCAGTGGCGTTTCGTGACGTACCAAATTGAAGATCGAGTGTAATTACTGAATTCTTCAACGAAGAAAAACTGATTTCAGCGAATAACACTGAAAACTGATCAATCCAAAATACTAATATCCCACTATAGCAAACTTTCCAATAAAGTTATATTGAATTGATAATGCTTTCATTCAATGGATCTGCCCTAAATATCACACATATATAAACATAATCATCAAATACTTCGAGACCAAATTGTTTAATTAATTAATGACCTATTGGGAAATTATCTGTGTGTGCTATTTAATGCGAGAATGGGTGGTTTGATTCGCTTTTCCAATTGTAATCATCCGGAAATCCATTTCGCCGGACATGCAAATAGTTCGCTCCTACGAGAATTAACATTACAGCTTAATCAAACGTAACTGAACAACCAATTCCATTTCTTTTCACCTCCTCATTCCCTTCTATCCAGTTCGTATTTTTCACCACGTTATTTACCTACTCCAGACTCGGAGATGCCATACCGAAATATAAAAACGATGACGTTGGCGAAGTTCACGAAGTGAACGTGCATTACATCTATATTTAATCACGCGATTAATTAACTTTTCAAGTTCCCTGAAAGCCTAGTGGTCCAATTATGAAAAGTAAGCACAATTTCCCGGTGAAAATCACTTTCGGCGTTTTTCAACGTCATACCAATCAACGCGAAGTGTACGTTCGAAATATGTATTCAACTTGTCGAAGTTATCTCTGTTGGTTTTCCTGTCTCCACCGAGGCCATTTGAACGTTTGGTTTGGAAAGAGTCGTCCACGTGGATTGTTAGCGCGGTTCCAACGGAAGTTCGATAATTGTTCTAGCCGTTGCGTTGATGAAATGACGCTGTGGCAATATTTAACGGGTCCCGACTTTGGTCCCAGGTGGTTCATTCCATATTGATACCTGGGATTTTCAATTATTCATTGCTAGATACTTGACAAAGATTACGTCAAAATTATACTTTCAAAAAATTCGAAATGAAATGGTGGATGCGCTAGAGCGCTAGTTATATATATATATAAATTGAATAAACGTTATATATATGTATATGTAGCCATTATCAAGGCACTACAAAATAAAGGTTAACAACATGAACTTATTGAGGATGTTACTTACAGCTCAGCGACTCAACCTCGAAACACTGACAGGAAACATAATTGAGAATCAACAATTCAGGTTTTCGAATTCAGCAATGAACGATAATAAATTTTCGATTTCGTTCTGACAGACGACGTCAATGTTTGTGACAGTTTCGACAGCTGGCAATGACTCTTACAATACAGAAGAGTTGAAAAATCTGAACATGACATAAGAACTTTTTAGAAGGATAAAATTACAAAAACTGTCAAAAAATCATTAAAAACTATTAAAAACTGAGAGTCAATCAAATATCATTGGAATCATGAGTTGTTAAATTCAATCAAATGGACATGCATTTTTTGTCAAAATAATTCAAAAACAGAAGGAACGGTACCAGATATCTATAAAATGGGATGTTAATATATTATGTTCTTCTTTCTTTATCATGTAGAAGAATATCTGTTTTTCAATTATTTTTACAAAAAATGCATGTCCATTTGATTGAATTTAACAACTCATGATTCCAAGGATATTTGATTGACTCTCAGTTTTTAATAGTTTCTAATGATTTTTTGACAGTTTTTGTAATTTTATCCTTCTAAAAAGTTCTTATGTCATGTTCAGATTTTTCAACCCTTCTGTATTGTAAGAGTCATTGCCGGCTGTCAAAACTGTCACAAACATTGACGTTGTCTGTCAGAACGAAATCGAAAAGTTGCTGAATTCGAATACCTGAATTGTTCATTCTCAATTATGTTTCCTGTCACTGTTTCGAGGTTGAATCGCTGAGCTGCAAGTAACATCCTCAATAAGTTCATGTTGTTAACCTTTATTTTGTAGTGCCTTGATAATGGCTACAAAGATAGCCGAAATATAGCCAATTGCTTAAAAGATTTCTTTGCCTCTTGCTGCTAACCCTTATCCCTTTCGTTAATATGTATATATATGTAACGCAGCTATATGCGTTTTAAGATGTGCCTCATCTGTGGTGTACGTGTTTCATAACCTCACTTTTGTGGACTATGCTCTACGTTGTATATTGAACGCCAGAGAAGATATCGATATCGAGTTAGGTTTTCTTTAGGCTGACTTTAATCTCGATGAGAGTCTAAAAACAATATTTATTTAATTTTAGAGAAAAGCAAAAACAATCAATATCTACCTAAAAACAATAATCGAGAATTCAAAGTCTATATATCGATATGTCCTCTGGCCTTCAATATACAACGTAGAGCCAAAGAATATCTACATACTGAACAAGAAGCGTCACTCCCAGTAATTTAGGAACAAAATCGTACTAACAGATTTTTATGACCTTGAGCGAGTTTGGAGAACCTGCGCACTAACAAAACGCTAAACGCACGGACTCAGGAATTTATTCGAATTGATTATCGTTAAGTCAAATAGGATGGAAACAAATCAGACATAAAGTTTTCATTTCTGATTAACACAATAAGTTTTGAACGAAGAAGAACCACTCATCTCACGTAACTTTGGAACATATTTCCGTCGTCCCTTAAATCCGGTCCTGGCAAGTTTTAAAGCTGTTTTAGCGCCAAAGTGAAATCTTATTTCTTATTGGTGCGAAATCAGCTGTTTATGTGAATCCGTTATATTTGGGGAACCTGCGCACTAAAAATTCGATACGAATTTTGCGTGGGAGTGACGCGTCTTGTTCAGTATGTAGATATTCTTTGGCTCTACGTTGTATATTGAACGCCAGAGAAGATATCGATATATAGACTTTGAATTCTTGATTTCTAGGGTTAGGTTTTCTTTAGGCTGACTTTAATCTCGATGAGAGTCTAAAAACAATATTTATTTAATTTTACAGAAAAGCAAAAACCATTAATATCTACCTAAAAACAATAATCGAGAATTCAAAGTCTATATATCGATATCTTCGCTGGCGTTCAATATACAACGTAGAGCATAGTCGACGAAAGTGAGGTTATGAAACACGCACACCACAGATATCAACCATAGAAGAAACAGAGATGAGGCACATCTTAACGCGCATATAGCTGCGTTACACATATATGTAATTTTTAAAAAAACGAGAAGAACCTTCGTTTGTTCCGAAACATAATCAACCCAGTGTAAGCGCACTTCAACATCATACAATTTCAGTATCTGCAGTTGCCGCAATGCTGACGTGATTAAGCCGTAAACCATTTCGCAATTATTCAACATAAGAAACTGTGTCAAACCAGAAGTGCTTCAACACTCAAACACCTCCGTCAGTCAGTGAATAGGTAAGCCTTTCGATAGTGCGCTCGCGTGGAACGATGTAATTGTCGAAGGAAGAGGGCGCCACTTCAATCAACTGGTCTAACCCGCTCATAATATGGCAATTTCGAGAAGATGCTCTCGTTAACTCGATTTTGCAGCCATTTATAATTAGTTTCAAGCTGTAAACCTTTCAATCAATTAAAATCGCACCATCGACATCGCCTCCTTAGCATTATAATAAAGAACGTCGTCATCCCCGACAATGGGGAGCAATTATTGCCTCGTCCCGGAATCCCTTGCAACGATCGACGTAAACGATCCGCCGGCATGCGAACAAGCCAAAACAGGCCATGAATGACGTATTTCTCTAGTCAGTTCGGTTTACAGTAGCGACGACAAAATGGAAAACACGTCGGCGGCCATTTCTAATTAATGAACAACCATGTTATTGGATATCGCTGCCAAACGATCTAATAAAAGCGATACAGATGACTGTAATGAGAAATTAACTTTTGTGCATCAATTCAATTTCGAATCGAAACATTCAATCAGCGAATGGAGCGATAATTTGATATAGTTTCGATAAACTTTGAAACCTGAACTGACTTCCACAAAGGATCGCGCTCGACTAATAGAGCTTATCATAAACCCCACGAATACTCTGATAATATTAGTTGATTGGGGCTTTATGTTGTGCTCTGTATCTTCCCAAAGGAAGCGTGACTGAAGGGCGTCGCGTCGCCGTCTTATCAGCAGCTAATGCTGTCTTTCAGTCGAAATTGATCGACACAAGGGCGCCACGTCCCATGCTGAATCGTAAACTCACTACGAAATCCCTGAGCTCTCATAACGGAGAAAAATATTTTTGTTGATAAAGCAGCTTTGGCAATAACGAAATTATTAATACGGCTCTGATACCTCGCAAAACTTTTCTGCCCCTTGAGGAAATCGTTATCAAATTCTTCAGCCTTCTCATCGACCGGAATGTTATTTTTCAGGCGACCACGTACACCATTTGTACCAAAGAAACTTTGGTCGTACTTGGCTGTGGTGTGTTGTCAATTACTTTCGCTAGCACGCCATCTAGAAGATGAAAAATGAACTATTAAGTTCCACGTGAGCGAAATCTTCATCAAGTGTTGTTGAAGTAATTATAATTCCTTTTTGGCGAAAAGAGTCGTTCATTACTCGCGGAAAGTCGGATTTCATTGCTCGCATCGTTATGAAATATGCTATTTTGCGCAATCAGGATCGAGTCGTTGAAACCACTTATAATCTCCCCGGCTAGCAACTGTTTCTTCAATCCGATAAAGATTCGGTGGTTGCTAAGAGCCAATAGCAGTTTTAATTTGCAAAAGAACTTTCGATACTTAGAGTGTCGAGTTTTATCGTAATTAATTGGTCTGTCGATCAAGGCCTCGCCTTGCTTCGATGAAACGTCTACTCGAGGCAGCAGCATTTCGATATTATTAAGAGGAGAGCGCTCCTTCCATTGACACAGTCGGCACCGAACGAACGAACGAACGTGGAAGCGGATGATGAGTAGAAATCCCTGTTTATGTCTTCATAATCACGTAAGCCGTGTATTCGCTCAAGTTTTTGAATAGGTGGCGTCGTAAAATCAATTTAGTGGCCCAAGTTGAACGGCGGGGCGCCGGAGACAGTTTTCATCAAGAATTCATGAGATCGAGACCGATTTCGGTTTGGCGAGCAAAGCCGAGATTCTCACACTTCAGCTTTAGGGTTTTCTCGCGCCGAAGTGATATACGGCATTAGGCGTTTTGTTCGTTTACATTTTCCTTCCCGTTTGGGGAATTTTCCGCCTTTGGGAGTCCGAATTGTTTCGCACAACAAACGAAATTTAAGGTTTGAACGATATTCTCTACGACACTCCGAGAACCTCGAAAGTATCATTTTCAACGAGGTGCTGGCAGTTGTCGACGTAAATAATAGTGTGTTGAATAAGTGGGAGTTCTGTAAGTGACTAAACTAGTAAAAAAAACTTGAAATGCTTTTTATAGTTTCGCAGTTTCGGAGAGGGAAGTTTTAGGTCCTTCGTAAAGATAGAGGAAAGTTTATTATGTGCCTTTCACGACTTTGCCGACAATATAAGAGAGTATCAAATCTTGCGTTTCCAAGTTGCAGGCTAAGTTTTTATATTGTCACTTTCATTCTATTTACGTTACGGTTTCAAGGCCCTGAGGAATATTCGATAGGGGAGATGAAAATTTTTTTATCGATCGTTGTCATGTCGACCTCACAGCCTGAAGGATTCTTGCAGCGCAACAAAAAATAGAACTCATTCTTATTGCCTTTGGATTACAACAATCGGACTTCCAGCTGCAATTTCAAGAATCATTAGTCTCCAACAAGGGATGAATTAGTGATTGCTGTAGTGTTGAAATCATTCTGCAGTGATATTTGGGCTGTGTCTAATTTTGTGGAGTTCGTGAGTTTGTCCTCATTTCGACAACGGTTCGTTCCCTTCAATATGATTTATTCACATCCTAATATGAGGCTTATTGAATTGAACCACGCATATTACGTACACCGTCCGATGAAGTGAGTCTTCCAATTTTAAGCGATTCATAGCGGCGCGACATGAAATGGGGGTGTCCTGTTTCGATGATTTATTTCAACAGAACTTTACATCGGACGCAATCAATATCTTCTTCTACACGTGCTCTTCAGCATTTTAAAGAACAAGATTCGAAATATAGACATATGAGCTGATTGATCTTCAGTAAATTGCTCTCTTTGGCTGGATGTCAGTGTTGTGGTATACAGTTTTATGGTTTTAAGTTTTCAGTGACATGAAGAAAATACTATTTCTTCGGGTGTATTGGCCGTCGTTTTTTGAAATCACTTCCTGACGTTTCGCTCGCGCCAGTGGCGAACTTCTTCAGTGGTCTCTGCGCAGTCGCATTGAAGAGGTCAAGACCTCTGAAGAACGACAGAGACCCGAAGAAACAGTAGTATTATGCATCAACCAATGGCTGCGACAGCTTAAACCAATATTTCAGTGACACCTATTATGGATTTTTTTTAGGGGTTACCGTCCCCTGACCATAGGAACCAAGTTTGCTAGATTTCGGTGATGATTATCCTCATGCCCCTTCATCTTTGTATCTAGTTTTCAGTCACTAGATTATGTATTTTTTTAGAGGTTACCATCTCCTGACCACAGAGAACCATTTTGTTAGAAATCCATGTTGAATATCGTTGTTTTTTTTTAATTCGGGGACCGATTGATCATCCTGTGCCCCTTCATCTTGGTATCTAGTTTCCGGTAGACTAGATTATGAATTTTTTTAGGGGTTACCATCCCCTGATCATAGTGAACCAAGTTTCTTAGATAACCCATGATGGAACTCAGTGTTTCTTTGAAACACGGGACGGAATGATTATCTCTTTTGCCCCTTCATCTTGGTTTCTTGGATCACAGATTTTTTTAGGGGTTATCGTCCCCTGAACATGATGGGCGGAGGAGGGGACCGTTATAAACTATGCCGGACGGCTGATAAGCGAGAGCGTTAAACGCGCGCGCCATCCGCCGTGCGGTAGCCGAAGTACCCAATTAAAACGAACAAACAATAAAATAATTTAATCTCCTAATTCTAACAGTGGTTAAACAAAAGCCTTTTACAAATATTATACTATATAGAAAGTAATTCAAATCCGCGTTTAATAAGATGCATCCGAAAATTTCCTCGGATAACAAGGAAAATCAATATAATTCGCTCATCTGATAAGCCTCGTGTTTACGTTCCAAACCGGCGGAAATAAACTGTTTACATTAACACATGCACCCTGAAAATGTTGAAATTCCTGAACCCTATAATCTGATCAACTCGATACCAATCAGTCCCATAAACATATTGATCAAAAAGCCGAAATAGTGTCCCAGCTTTCCCAAATGCTCGTAAACACGTGCGAAACAGAATTCCAAAAATTCCCAACCTGGAAACAACACACGTTATTACACGGAAACAATCTATTTTCGATACTTTCTTTCTTCGTTCCGCCGACAAATTTATCGATTTCCGTACAGCACATCGCACAATTTTATCAATAATTCCAGATGATTGCCAAGTAGGATGTTTCATAAATATCTGGCACGTGTTCGAGTGGAATTCCGTTCGATGAATTGAATATTTCAAAAGGAACGAAAATTTGTTTTCCACTCGGATCATTTTATACATTATTTGCGGCACCGAAAACAAAATATCGTTCGGAAGCGATACGCGTGATTTTCCCTGACCATTTTCCGCATTTCCATTCATGGCGGTTGTTTTGCTGTCGTTCGTCTACATCGAATTTCAATATAGAACATACCGAAAGGGGATGAAAATCGATGTAATAAACAATGTCGGTCCCAGCTTGCTTGCCTCGGCGAAATGCACCTCCAGACTTCTCGGTAAGCTCTGCGCCGGTGGTGTGGAGCATGTAAATTGCACGTAAACGATGGACGAAATCGCATTCCGAGAAATTCCCGGATAATTCACAACCTTCTTTTCCGGTTCGCGATATCCCTGACGAAACCTGTTTCCCGTAGGAATTTCGATTCATCTTTTATATGGGGAATGTTCAAAATTACGAGTCGTTCGTTCCTGATATGGGTATAATGTACCCTCATCAAGATATATCATTTTATCATCCGTTTGACGTCTACCTACAGGTATGAAAGCTACTTTCACCTCCGAAGGTGGTAGTGGCTTCTGTGAGCAATCAATCATGCTCGTTGATATTTATATACATATATATATATATATATGAAGGGCCGTAAAAGAGTAAATTTAAAACCGCGAAAACAGCGAATCAATTGTCCGGAACATTTTGTGAACGAAAAAAAAGTAAGTGCGATCTATCTTCTAGGCATTCCACTTGAATCTATTTCACTTGAATGGTCCTCGTGCTGTTTCGATTGGCTGACCAAAAAGGCTTCGTGTTATCACGAAGGCCGTTTTTGCCTCGAGTGCTTTCATACGAACACGACACCGGCTCATCAGTTATATTTGGCGCGATTGCTTTTCAACGATCACTATAGAAGTTAAAAAGCCAATGAAATAGTTTTTTTACTCATTCGTAGAATACAACGAATAACCGTCGTAGGAAGGAGAAAAAGTGGTTTCAGGTGAGCCCTTGCAGATCTCGCACAGCACGATGTCATGATCTTGGCATAGATATCACGATCTCACTATAATTTTGGAAATCTCACGATTTAAACAAATAACTTGTTTAGTCTACGACCAAAATAGACTCACGTGGCAACGCCGAGTGCAGTACTACCTAATCGTTCCAAGAGTTAAATGCGTGGACGTGGAATAGAAGAAACCTATAGATCTAACCGCGATGCAACCTCTTTGGTGATCCGCTAGATGGACACGCTTTGCGCCAGAGACTAGGGGCGCAAAAGATGTTTTTCGAACACCGTTATATCGTTCATCTTGGACGAATATATTAATATCACATTTTAATTGAAAAAAAATTGGAAATAAATAATTAAATAAAAGTATGAATTAATCTTTAGCAACTCACCAACGACATTCGCAAATGATCATCAGTGCGGCGAAACTCTCCGTCAAAATTCAGTTATCCGAAATTTCGTATTCCAGATTTTTCCATCATAAAATTATTTCAATGAAGAAAAGTTCCAATTTTTCCACCGTTTGCGAATTTCCTATTCGTTACAAACGGCCCAACTTGTAACTCGTTCCGGAAAATCAAATTATCTCGCAGGTATTTCGGGCAACTCTCCAATCAATCGACTACCGATCGAGCACGTTTCCCGTAACCATAAAATGTGAAAATTGCAATTCCCGAAAACTGTAAATCCCGTTAACGAACAACAATGCACAAATCGACTTCTAAATAAACAACAAGATGGATCATCCATTTTTCAATCGCAATTATAGAGATTGGATCTGGTTTATATGGCGAATTTTCGGCGTTTTCCCCTTCGCCTTTTTTTTCCGTCGCGATTTCGCAGCGTCGGTAAATGCGGAAGATGATATTGATGTTCGCAATTAAGCCTTTTATGGGAAATCCCGGAATGAAAAATGGAAGTTCGTACCGGTTTTAGAGACACCTTTATATACGAGCAGGTAGGGGCGTTTTATTCGGATGGGCTAACGGCAGAGATCGCGACCTACTTGAGAACTTCATTTCGTTCATCTTGCCGGAAATTAAAGGCTGAAAAGTGAAGTGAAAGCCCCCACGATTTTCTTGTTTTCTTCGAGGAGTTCATCGTAAAGATGATGCCGAAGGGTCGGCGTCTTTTGCGAGCCGAAATTTCGGCTCGAATTATGAAATGGTTAAGGGGCGAACTTCAATAACTATTTAGTGTTCTTTTATAGTCTCATAGAGTTTCGAAAACATATTTGATTAAGCTAATTGTCATAATTCCGATGAATTGGTCTCCGCGAAAAGGCGACTCCTCGCACAGTTTCAGAACGAACGCGGACCATCAGAAATTTCTGTCAGAAATATTCTTATCGTCGCCGGGAGGCGCTCTAGTAATGCAAGTTGTATAGAGCCGCGCGCATCACCATCGGATGGTACTCAGAATCTGATGCACGTCAGAATTTTTCTGAAGCAATACGACACATGCGCAGACGGGCAGAAATTTCGGACGTTCTACACGTGCTTTCGCTGAAAAACAATGTTCACGCAAGGTTGCTAGACGCTAGTCAGTAAGCAACTGATTGCATTTCTGGCGTCCATCCGGCGACGGTGATAATGTTTCTGACAGAAATTTGTGATAATCTGCGCCCGCCCTTAAACACAATCATAGAAGAGTGAAACTGTCCCGAAATATTGATTTCGGAAAGAGTGAAGCAAAAATAATATCTGGTTAAAAAATTTGGACACATTACCAATATCCACTAATTCATTACTGAGGTCAAGTCCGAATGAAACCGGGCGTAATTTTAATTAAATCCTGGTTTTGTGGTTGACAGAGATGAAAAAGTAACGGGAATGGAACATCCGAAACGGCCAACTGCAAACGAACATTCATACACAGTTGCTTTTGATCCCAGAATGATTTAGATGCTCCCCATAGTGACTTTCCGGAAATTTACTTCCACTTTCGTGCTAACGACAGTACATCCTTTCCAGTTTGTAACTTCTCGAATAGCAACCGATATATAGGAGTTCGAAATATATCAAAACATCCGTTGGAAATTTATATCCGCCATAACAAGCAGGTCCTCGACGTGCGTTTTCAGTTTTTAGCCATCCAACTAAACACGAACATTGCCCAGAATTTATGGGCCTTCAAGATATCGGGACCGTTTGGGAAACGGGTGTAGCGACCCTTATTCAATCATACTGAAACTTTTTCCGGACTTTGAAATGACTTTTCTTCCAATTTTGCCAATTTCGAGCGTTCGAGTTAACTGTCGCGCAGAAACCTGAGAAGGTATCGGATTCGACTGGATCCCGAGATTGTAACGCCGAAGGTTATTTCGCTTTTGTCAAACCTGCGATACACCCTCGAGCTTTTTCTTGATTCATAACAATCCCCGCCAGACTTCCACAATGAATAAATAGGGAGCGCGCGGAAAATCACCCGCTTGTTTTCCAAATCGAACGCGATATTTGGAGGGCAGTCGACGCTCTCCGAATTCCCCCGCGGAATGAATTCCTGGAACTATAACTGGAGGAAAGAATTTTTCCTTTTGTTCGTATAAGAGGACTCGTCAGAAAACATGACCGCACTCGTTATAAGTGATATGGAACGCCGTCGGAATTTTTATATATAGCCCTTTCCAAGAAGTGTGCGCGAAAGTTATTTCCGCACGGATAAAACCAGTTCAATCCGCCCGCAACTCGTCTGACGTTTGGGTTTAAACTGAATTTATATTGATGAATTACATTATTTCAAACTTCCGAAGCTGTCGTTCCACTTACTTGCTGTATACCTACTTTATCTATTCACTTGTTTCATCCTATATACATAATTTTTCCCCGTGGGAAGTTCGCCGACAAAGTTGCAGAATTAGCCATTTTCCGAGGCAAAAGCGCTAACTAACTTATAGTTCTAATTTGGACCATAACCGAAGTTTCAAAACTTAGATGCAGCAATAGGGCTGCCATTTTCGTATATTAATTTTGAGATTCAGTTTAATTTGCTGATTTGTTAACACGATTACGTTAAAGATACACAGGTCGGAGCTTCGAAGTTATGATTTATTCATTTAGATAATATCGATGTATCTAGTGACTAAAATGATGCAAACACCCTCAGGAGTATTCCAATTCGTATTGCTAGCGTATTTGAAGCCAGTTTGGAATAATTCAATTATCGGTTAATTCTGAAAAGTAAAACTACAAGAGACATATCTTTCAAGGACTTGTTCTTAGTTGTGGTAACGTCTCATAAATCGATGACACTGGTAGCATGCATGAAAAAACCTGACTCATACCGTAACGTTCCGCATGCGAGAACATGCATTCAAATCCGACTTTCAGAGGTAGGATTACACAACTTTCGATCTTATGTATTGACTTCAGATGATTTTCGAGCATATTCATTGTTACAGATCTTGCATTTAGCTCGTTCAGCATCGCAAAGCGTAAAGTAAGTCACTATTTCACTAGAAACTGACTTATTCATCTTGAACAGTCAATAAATTCACTCTAACCTGTAATTTTTCGTATTTGTTTCGGTTAACGACCTTCCGTAAAGTAAACACAACATCAATCGGGCTCGTTCGGATCGGATCGACGATGCTCGGAAAAACAATGACAATGACAAATGTGCGCGTGGGGTTCGCGCGCCGAGTCAGCTGTCAAAATAAAACCATAGACAGATTACTCACTTAACCTTTAAAATATGTTTATCAATGGAAATTGAATATTAGTTCAGAATTGTGCTCTTTGGTGTTTGAAATGAAAAAAGCTGCCACTTATCAATCAACGAATGTTCCGTGTTAACCGAAGTCAATTGAAAACTTTCGAACGGGAAATTTCTGGTTCACTTTGTAACGTATCATGTACGATTTTCGGTCGGTTCGATTCATACCGAAGCTTTGATATGTATTGTGCCAAAGTGGGTAATTCGTTGACGATCAGTCATGTTCGTACTTGAAAGCCAAACACTCGATGTCCTTCCATTAACTCCAATTATACTGAAAGGGTTTTGGGAAATTGCCTCGGTCGGTATTATCCGGAATTTTGATTGAAAAATGACTCGATTCATCTGATTGTCGGGCGACGTTTCGCAGGAAAAATCGCCGACATTAATTTCGGGGGCAATTTTGTTAAGTGCGACGGGGGTCTCTTCATTCCCTTCCTTTTGAAATTTCCATCGCGATTGCAGTATAAACTTGATCATTTCATTTGTCTCTGGAGAACGTTTCATTCTAACATAATTCGAAAACATCCGTACCAGTCGACCAAACGAAACGTTTTCAGTTTTCCTTCCGTAATCTTTTATTCATCTCGTTGCAGATGAAACGCAGACTGCTCGACCGTATTTCCTTCATTTCGCACGTGGATCTCGACCGATTCCGGACGGACGCCACGGAAAACAACTAATCTTTGGAGGAATGTAGGAGAAAAACGGGGCGCACGATCGACAAAACGAAATGACCTAATAACAGCCGAGTTCAGCATCTGTTGAAGCAAATGGAGCAACATTAAATCAGCCGGTGATTAAACCGGTACGGGTAGCACGTTTCGTGACCGGAAACACGGGATATAAAGACGTGAAGAAGTGAAATTAATGAGGAAATGTGTCTGCAATTCTTCGGACGGATGTGATGAAAATTACATTCAACGAAACAGCCTGTGCGGCTATCTTGAAAAGCGTGAACTGGACTGACTCGCACTTGCTGATCCAGCTCCTCGCCTTGGCCCTTCTCAACGTGATGGTCATTGTGGGGAATTGTTTGGTTATCGCGGCCGTCTTCTACTCCTCCAAACTGCATTCCGTTACCAACTTGTTTATTGTTTCGTTGGCCGTTGCTGATTTACTGGTGGGGGTGGCCGTCCTGCCGTTTTCCACTGGACGGGAAATTTTCAACGTAAGAATTTCTGTGTTTTTTTAGAAATTATTTTAAACAAACGAAAACAATTAGTGTCTAAAGACATAGCTTCAATGAAAGGAAATTAAGGCTATAATTTAATGGGTAGTTCCGTTACCCGTCCGTTAAACCCATCTTCTTAGAACTCGCATTAAATGAATCTCCCTTAATATTCAGAAGATAAATCAGAAATTAAGTCACTTTTGAATGCTTGGGCTTAATGTATTATTCGTCAAGTGTAGAGTTTGCAGCCTCCCAACAGAATTTTAATCCCGGTATTTGCGGGGATGAACGTTTCAAGTCCCGTTGGATACGGGCATTTGTGGAACGATGAAGGTTGCGGAAATACGGAACATGTTTCGCCATAGAATTCTTTTCATCCGGAACACTTTTTTTGATTATCAGTGAATTTCATAACAAGTGCGAAAAGTCGATGATTTCATCCGAGTGAGGCTAACTTTTTCAGACGATCACAAAAATGGAACCGCGAATTTCTCTCTTGTGAAGTGAATAGTTCAGTTTGCATTCTTTAGATGACAGCTACACTAAAGTATAAACTACTACATTCTATGTTCTGCATTATTTAACCTCACTTCAAAATATGAAATTTAAATGACATTCGTTGAGTAAGGTTAACTCGGTTTAACCCGGCGATTACTTGACCAGTAGATTAAGTTGAACCTAGGTTTAACTGACAATGCGTTGTATCAACTGTGATTAGCAAGTGGTTGGCTAAACCTTGATTTTGCTAGGGTTGCAACAATAAAAAACAGAGAGTAGATCTATAAATCATAAATTTAATGTATATTGAGGTTAAGAAAACATTCAAATAATCAAATGTGTTAGTTATATGCAAATGATTTTTGTCTAACCGAAAACAAAGCTTCACGTGAAAACGTAGACCAGTAACAAAAAATTTGGTTGCAATAAAATTTTGCTATTTCAAACGGGAATATTCCCAAATTAAATTCAACGAGACTGATATGACAATCTAGAATGGGCTAGGCCAGGGGTCGGCAACCTTTTGAGTCGGAAGAGCCAAAAATTACTATTTACAAAATTTCAAGTTTTTAAAGAGCCACAAAAAGTAGCTGAGAGATAGAAATAATGCCTAAACCTCGTTAATCGTTTCAGAACATTTTTTTTATACAATAAATAATATTTCCGAATGGAACTAAAGAGCCGCAGCCTCACATCCAAAGAGCCGCATGTGGCTCGCGAGCCGCAGGTTGCCGACCCCTGGGCTAGGCGAACAAGCGACAGACTTGTCTCCTCGATTTCATAACAACAAAATTTGTATGAACGCAGTTGAAGTAGTAGAAATTAAAAAGCCAAAAGAAGAAGATACGGGGATATCTTGTGGTCGAGAGTAATTCTGTTGGTTGTACACAAGGTGTTTGTTTTTCAAGAGGGACCAGTTCTTCAAGAAACAGACCTAGTAGGAATTTACCAGCAAATGACATCAGGACCAGGACGGAGGATTGAACAAAGAAGAAGGAAAGCGAACAAAAACAAAAACAATACTTTGCTGCAGAGAAACATCTTGAACATGCAGCAAATGCGTGAGCAGCATGAAATGGGTATTGAAATAAAAAAAGAGGAACATGAGTAGAAGATGCTACACAATGATGAAGAGCATCGATTAAAATTAGGAATGTTAATATTTAAATATAATAATAATACTTCAATTAGAATGAGTCTATTAGTCCCTGATAAGGTGTATTAATTACATTATTGCGCACAATATTATTTATTGCAACAACCAACAAGTTTCGTACCACTGTAAAATGTCAACAATGTCAATTTGAATTCTCGTTCAACAGTCATCGGCGGTTAACCCACGAATATTCAGCGGTTACGAAAACAGTGGTTTAACCGTTATTTTTAGGGTAACCATGGATGCTACAACGTAATTTCAAACTTAACAGTGGTTTTAACTTTTAACTCAGGTTGCTACAACGCACCCCAAGTAATTGTGAATTTCTCCCATGTGAAGTGAATAGTTCTGTTTGCTTTCTTTAGTTGACAGCTACGCTAAAGTATGAACTACTACATTCTATGTTCTGCGTTATTTAACCTCACTTCAAAACATAAAATTTGAATGACATTCGTTGTGTTATGCCCGTATTCATAGTCGACCCTGAGTGACACTGTTGAGTAGAGGAACATTTGGCACCATCGTCAAAGTGAAAGAATTTCACTTTAAACAAGAAGGTTTTTTGTTTTCATTGACCGATTATGCCAATATTTGAAATTCCTAAAATTGTTGAAAGTTGGAAATTCTCAATTTATTATACATATTGGTAACAAAACATTTGCCACAGATTGTTTATGAAATCGGTAATGTCGCTTAAACTCAACGTCTCCGAGAGCTTCTAACGGATTTTCCATGTCTCATATATTTTTAGGTCTAACATTAACGACACTTTTCTTATTTTCATCATCGCTTTAAAAATATTCATCAAATTCCTCCATTTTCATCAACAAACAGTTTCGATTTTCACAAACAGAAATATAACCAATAAATACAAAGAAACTAAAGTGACAAAACATGAAGAAGAAGAGCTTTTCGATGACAAGATGTATCGTTTTCTCATCTTAAGGGGCCTTCCACCTTCCCTTAAATTGAGGACGTGTCAAGCTACACTCACCTAGCTGAGTAAGGTCTATAAAACGCGTTCTTATACTTAAGGGCGCCCTCACACTCACACTCAGCCTCAAGCGGGGACTATGAATACGGGCATTAGAGATAAAGCTTTCCACTGACATTTACGAAATTGATATTGATATCATTATCAGAATAGTTAAAAATGAACAAAGGTTTAACAAATCAGTGACAGATGTCGTTGAAGGTGAAAGTCCAGTTAGTAACAATACTTTCCTTTGACTGATTAATATGCAACTGCATTGAAAGCAACTTAATGTCATTGGACAGCAAATTGTTAATAAATGTTCTCTCTCTCAAAACAACTATTACTTCCAGTTGTTGATGATGTAGTCTCAGTTACTGATCCTACTAGAGAACACTCCGTTCTTATTATTATTATTATTATTATTATTATTATTTGTATAGATTCCTGAATGTAATAATTTGTTCAAAGATCTATGAAGATCCATCAGAGAAAATAGAATCATGTCGACGGCACAGTAAGTAGTTATTTCTAGTGAATGAATATCTTTGACTTTAAGTTTATGATGTTTGTCAATCATTCACTCCTGCCACTACAGACATGCGCAGTCAGCAGGTTCGATGACGATTTGGAGGTATCGCTAAAGGAGTGAGGGAATATATTGAAGCCACGAATTGTGGTCGTACTTACATCAATGACGGACCCGAATAAATCGCACAATATCCAAACAATATCATATTTCGCGCGAAACAATTTCAAATGGTGAAAACCAAATTGAATACCGCATAACTATCACAAAGGCATGTTTTTAACTGCAATACGATTGAAGTTCCTCCATGAAATTTAGATGATTCATTGAAATTCCTATTCGATTTATAACCGACCCTCATGAAATTATAATGCCGTCGAAAGTTTAGGTAAAGTTTGAACATGACGCACTGCGTCGCATCACAAACTGATTTCGTGCGATACTTCCCCCCGCGTAAATTTGCATCCGTGTCAAACGTGTTGACCTGTAATTAGATATAGGTTGCTCCATCATGCTCAGGTTATTACCTTCGTGATTCTTTTCAATTTGCTCCAGCGAACGAAACAATACACTACACGCAATTTGTCATAGTCTCTAGTCGAGCAGAAAGTGAAGTGGATCGTTATTCAAGGTAAATGAATATCGCGCACAAAAATGCGCCACAAAATGCCCATTTGCATCAATCTGCATCATGTGCTTTTTCACCTAGAAAAACGCCCGGTTCGAGTTCTAGTGCGAGGTGGAAATGAATTAATATGCATGAACTAAGGAGTGCAGATTAATTTCGACGCTAACCGGGCGGAAAATTCGCTCGAAAATTGCCACTCGAATAGGAACGAATGCTAATTATAATCAATTTTCTGTTGAAGACTGAAATTTACCAATCGAATATTCTCTCAACAAGTACTTTCACTATCGGTTGTAAACCGAACTCTCAACGATTCTAATGCAGTCTATTCTGTGGGTATAGAGAAATATTGACTGATTAGATAACATGTATTGAAGGTAAATAATCGGATGTTTTCGATGAATTAATAAGTACTCGAATATAATTTTCGGAGTGAACAAATATTTTGTCCTGCTGTGTTTGCAACCAGGTTCACAGAATATTATCATTTTACAAACAAACCGGCATATAAACGTAATCTATGGCGATCGTATTATGTTCTCGATTCATAGAACTCAATGATGGAAATTTCCACTGAAATTGATTGATTAGGGTGAAATATGGACTCGACCATACGAAATTTCTAGTTGAGCATTATGACAATAATTGAAATCGAATCGCAAATGTCCGTTTTGATATGGGCGAAACCTCCAAATCGTCGATGACACTCGATCGCTGCGCATGTGCGTAGTGGCGGGAGTGAAGCGCTATAGTGAACGTTGATTGTATTCATTCGTTGAAAATAATAGTTCAGACCTTCTGAAGAAGCTCGCCACTCGCACCAGCGAAACGTCAGGAAGTGATTTCAAACAACGACGCCCAATAGATCCGAAGAAACAGTGTTTTACATCAAACGACGGCTGCAAAAGCCTAAACCAATTTCGACGATTTCTACGTGGATTTTCTTCAAAAACGTGCGGCGTACGCCATGCGTCCGTCGGGAGATTAGTAACGAAGTTTTAGCAGATATTTTCGTGTAACCCTTAATTTCCTTCGCGTCCTTATTCCTGAGATATTCGTGATGGAACGTTTTTTCGGCGGATGCGATATGACATTTCAATTCAAACGACGTGTGGAACGCAGTGTTGGGTTTATTTTTTTGGTTCCATTTGCGCGAAATACGCACAATTTCAAGAAGTGCCCGTAAATAGGAGCTCATGGTTGTTTTTCTCAATGGTCTACTTTTCTGACTACTACAAGCAAAATGGAATGCTACGTCAAAAAAACGGAAGTAGCAGTGAGTAAAGCTCAGTATAAGGCGTTTCTATGAATCTCAGATTCGCAAATATAATATTTCCGTTATAGTCCAGTCAATAGAGAAACGTACCAGTGCTGAATAAAAAAAAATTAATTACAGGTATCGACCTAGTGGAAGTTGTTGGGGGTAGTGAGCATAATATGAGGTTTCCATAAGGACTGCTATCGAGCGTCCTAGGGGGTAGGGGTGCAGTTCAAAGTCTCGAAATCACACGTTTTCGCTTCTAAATTTTGAACTATCGATTTTATTGAGAATGTCTTCGAACAAATGTTTTAGATACTAAGAATACCTTCCATTTGAATTAGGTTTCGTTCAATTTGGGCGAACGGTTAACAAGAAAACTGCAAAAAACTGCTCAAAACAGGCGTTTTTTGCAAACGTGATATTTACGACGCCAATTTTTTTTTGAAATTTTTTATCATCTCAAAATGAAGCTCTTATAACATCAAATTAAACTACATGGAAACAAAAATTTTTACATTCATCATTCACGAGATATAGTAATTTGTTTATAAAAAACTGCCTTTTCCACAGGGAAACGTGCTAGTTGTCCGCAATATTTTTCCATTTTTTTTTATTGAGTATTATAGAAGAAGACCTATATTTTACTCTACTGAAAAGTTTCAGACTATAAAATGCGGAAAAGACTACTTTTCATAACATGGAAAAAAGGTACCTTTTTTTCAATAAACAAATTGCCTCGGGCGGTTTATTTTGATATTCAGAGGTTCCATTTTCTCGCGAATGAAATATTATTGAAATAAAGAATTTGACCCTTCAAGAAATCTTCTACGACCTTTTGAACGCCAGTTGCATTTTTTTTTTAAACATCATAGTGGCTTTATAAATAAAAATGTAGGAATTAATTCGAGTTCATACTTTTCGTAATGAATTATATTTTATCATTTTCAAATAAAAGTAAAAATATGCCTGTTCTTGATACAAATAAACGGGTGACAATTTGATTCGGTTAAGTTGCATACCCATTTGCAATCCGAATGGAGGGGGATTCTATTCCGTCCCGTCGACGTAGTCGGCACTTTGCTTTGAAACTCGAGTGGGTTGTTGTTTGTAATTTTGGATTAAGTTTTTCAAAACAATCGCTCGAAGATTATGAAGGCAATCACGACTACGATACGCGCCGAACTGCTATTCCCTCCAAGACCCCATCGACCGCAAGACGAGAATGCGACGACCCGTCCACATTATCATCTTTTTTCTTCAACAAACACATGGATTATTTCATATTCCCCTAAAGCATCATCAAATATAATTCATTACGAAAAATATGAACTCGAATTAATTCCTAAATTTTTATTTATAAAGCCACTGTGATGTTTTAAAAAAAAAATGCAACTGGCGTTCAAAAGGTCGTAGAAGATTTCTTGAAGGGTCAAATTCTTTATTTCAATAATTTTTTTCATTCGCGAGAAAATGGAACCTCTGAATATCAAAATAAACCGCCCGAGGCAATTTGTTTATGGAAATAAAGGTACCTTTTTTTCCATGTTATGAAAAGTAGTCTTTTCCGCATTTTCTAGTCTGAAACTTTTCAGTAGAGTAAAATATAGGTCTTCTTCTATAATACTCAATAAAAAAAAATGGAAAAATATTGCGGACAACTAGCACGTTTCCCTGTGGAAAAGGCAGTTTTTTATAAACAAATTACTATATCTCGTGAATGATGAATGTAATAATTTTTGTTTCCATATAGTTTAATTTGATGCTATAAGAGCTTCATTTTGAGATGATCAAAAATTTCAAAAAAAAAATTGGCGTCGTAAATATCACGTTTGCAAAAAACGCCTGTTTTGAGCAGTTTTTTGCAGTTTTCTTGTTAACCGTTCGCCCAAATTGAACAAAACATAATTCAAATGGAAGGTATTCCTAGTATCTAAAACATTTGTTCGAAGACATTTTCAATAAAATCGATAGTTCAAAATTTAGAAGCGAAAACGTGTGATTTCGAAACTTTGAACTGCACCCCCACCCCCTAGGACGCTCGATAGCAGTCCTTATGGAAACCTCATATTATACTCACTACCCCCAGCAACTTCCACTATCTCGCTACCTGTAATTAATTTGTTCCATGAAATTTCTCTGTTGACTGGACTATATACAGAATGACTGTTGTGATTTAACGGGTTGACTGAGCGCATTCGCCAAAATGTATTCCTCACTATTTTAGTTCTATTTTCTGCATTTATCATTTATTTACAGCAAATTTTCTAAACCTTTCATTGAAATAACATCTAACTTACAAAATGGTGAGAATTATGTTATTAATTGATAATATCTTTCCAACAATATATGTATATATCTAGTATTGAGACTTGCTATGTGTAACTCCGTGAATTTAATAAAAATCAAAATAAGGGTTATACGGATAAAAAGGCTTAACGTGGACTCTTTTTATTCGACCAACGTTTCGACCTTAATTCAGGTCGAATTCTTGTATATATCTTGTATATTATAATTGAAATCATAATAATAAACGCATGAATATTGAACGATATCTGAGTTCCTCGCCTCATGTGATGAACCGGGTTCACCTAAATCAGTCGATGCGAAACTAATTCTATTAGTGACGAAAGGGTAGATAACCGATGGGACCCTTAGCAAATGTGCACCGTCGTGCAGTTCGAAGTTTGCACCGAAAACCAATTATACACGATGTCCGAAGCACCAAGAAATACAGTCAGCATCACGGCAGATATCGCAGGGATTCGAAATTTGTAATTGCTTTCCCTAATTTACATTTTCATCAACGCCGAATTCACGAGTCCCGCGAGCCGCCGAGGGGTCGAAATAAATCTCCGGGATGGAAAGTAAAATATACAGGAAAACAGATATTCATCACGGAAACTCGAAAGTTAGAAACCGTTCGACCGGCTACTTACAATTTAGAAAAAGCGAGCCGGAGGGAGAAGTTTCCCGATTTTTCATCCTATAGTTTCATCACAGTTGAAGGGTGACTTGCAGGTGGTGGTTCCGGCTCGAGTTTCTTGCACGGCACGACGTTAACTAAGAATAACGAAGTTAAGGGCGACATTTTTCATTCGCCTTTCATATGAATTGCCGGTATCATCTTCCCGCGGCCGTATTTCTTCCGGCGAGCAGCACACGTTGCCCGAGAAAAGCGAGATCAATTTTCATGAGTAGGTTGATGGCGAAACGCCATGTCACAATAATTTATCTCGTGCACTTGACCGAGCCAACCGTTCCTTTTTTTTTCACCGCTGCTCCCCCAACGTTACACGTAGTAACGCGTTTCACAAAGACCCCTATCTGACATCTTTGACTCTGTTCTATTCCGACTTGATAACGCGAACGATTTATTTCGCGTTCCGAACGAATTTTTCGGTCGAGTGCAGCCACTTTTTATCTACTCGTGTCCATGCAGCGTAATATCTAGTGCCCAACCGCTCGACTGCTTAATCGATTAACATACAAACCCATCTTCGCGGGATGTTGCACAACTCGCTTGGTAGCCATCCCATAATTTTAGTGGCTATGTGTTAGCCACTACATCATTTCTGTCGTCGCTCTTCTACCATCAAGATTGAACAAATCGTGCGTACTCTCTTCATTATATTGCCAAAACTGATGTTTTAAAAAAGATATGTGATCGTTCGGAGAAGTTTTTCACCTTCATTTCTTGTATTGCTTGTAGAAATCAGTAATATTAATAATAATAATAATAATGTTTATTTAGTACCCAATAATAACAATTAACAGATATATTAACATATAAAAGACTAAATAAACTAGAAAAGATTTTAATAAACCAATGAAGGAAAACCAAAGGATATTCCTTGTGCTTGGTTTACATTATTAACACAACACAACGAACCCAAATATCAAGTAAATAAGCCAATAATTAATTATAGTTGAGTACTCAAAATTCTAAGAAAGTATTTAAAGTTTTTTCATGTTTTAACACCATTAAAAGAGACAATTGATACATCCAGTAGTTAAACAATAGAGGCATTCTTTAAGTCTATAAGATCTCTCGTTGCTTTTCTGGGTTGACAGGGTTATCGTTCTTTCTTTTATTTTGTTACCAAATACTTCTTAGAAATCTTAGAAGTGGTAAATGAAACAATACATATAAAATATTTGTAATTTGAAAACAATAACAAAATTCATTGCATCTACGTGGAACTACGTGGAACCCATTGATTGGGCCACATGCATGAATCGTATTATTGGCAAACGAGTTCTTCGCGAAGTATGCGTAAGTTGTTGATCAATTGGGCTCCGAACTTCGCTTAAAGTTCAGGCCGCTGTCAGTGTTGCTTCAATGATTAGCTCAAAATAGATTTTGAAGGTTTACTGAGCGTGAATTAATCGCAAATTTCAGTTAACCCGGACCTGTTGATGTTTCTACAAGATGATGTGTAGACACTCGAAACAAAAGTGATAATCCACTTAGTGGTCACTGACTGTTGATTCGGTATTTAATTCGAAAAGCACTTGTCTTCTAGAATGTTTAATGACGCTAATAAGAAGGTTATCCATATTTGACATTAATAGTGAAATTATATCAGCGCATTCACCAAATTATACAACTCTTTATAAATTTGACCAATAGCAATCGAGCATTTTCCTTAGCAATCATGTAAATATACACTTTGGATACGTCATTTAGTATTTCGCCGAGTCAATTGAACTAACGAACACAGAAATAACGATATAAATGCGAACATTATTCAATATCTGTCACAGAAGAGAATATTTGTTTGTATCGACAAACGCACAGAACATATAATTGAAAAGAAACGGCACTCCTATACAAATCGTTTTGGCACGCACAGAACACGAATTTGACAGTTTAAAAGCTGGGTGCATCTGTTTTGCCAATATGATAAAATTTAATAATTCGTGAAAGTGATAATTACGTTATTCGGCATTTAGTGCTCTTTTTACATTCTAATACAGTCAAAAACTAATATACCCGAGTGCTCTTAATTAATGCTACGCACCTAATTTCCAAAATTCGGGATATACTAAACAAATTATTTTTCGTTAGGTTGGTTCAACTGAAGCTTCTGAATAATTTTTTTGCCCTCATTCTCACTTAATAACGTATATTTGAGCTCAGAATTTTCATAGTAGCTTCAAAAAGTGAAGATTCATCATATTTTATATCCATATTGGTGATTTGCTACGAAAACTTTGATTACAAAACATGCACATAACCTCAAATAATGAAAGATTCTCTTCCTGTTCAATTGAATTGCTTCGCTTTTTTAGACTACTGTCTAAAAGAAATTGTAAACGGAAACTGAGATATCATTCTATTTACAAAAAAATGAATACAAAACAGTTATTTTTTATGTTAAGTGTTTAGTGCTACATTATTCCACCAGAATCAGCTTCTAGAACGTTTCACTGCAGTTGGACTCCCGGTTTAAACATGTAATTACCGCACATCTGCTCCATTTTGAAATCCAATGATCGAATATTTCAATAGTCTCTAATCACTCAATCTTTCACGAATTCGTTTAACATTTAACTACAATCAGCACTTTATACCAATATACCACTTCAGAATTATATACTATGAACGATCAATTATTAGAAACACATCTAATTGTAAGTTTTGTAATCCAAAAAATAATTTATAATGGCGTCAATTTAGAACTGTAGTTGACGGTTGACGTTTTATTCTTATATCTGTGGTTCTGCGAATAACACAGACTTGACAATTTAATACATTTTAACTTTATGAGGTTGGCACAGACTTGAAAATTTAATATTTTTTAACTTTATGAGGTTGGCAATACCAACGTACCCAGGTCCAAATAATGGCCCGACCTTGGCTACGCAGTGTCGTACCCCTGGACAAACGTCAAAATATACATAGAGAATCAAAATGACAATTCATTACACTTGATGCATTCATTGTGTAATCCCATCGAGCAATCAAAAATAAAGAAAATATTCGGTTATTTTCGATGCTCTTGTGGTATGACTGTTAAATTGTGGAAGTAAAAACGCATTCGGTAAGAATGTTGCTATGAAGAGAACAAAATCAGATGGAATTCATCTCTGGCAGTTTGAAACATCTCGGACCGATTAATTTGCAGGAATAAAGAAAAGCTCCGTTCCTAAAAGGGAGATTCAAAACAGTTCCACTTTCTTTCCCCGTACAATTTCGACTAATTCATTGGCCTCTTTATTCTTTCGAGCGAAAAAAATGCCGCTCGTTTCCGTTCCATTCGTTTCGATTCATTCCCGATACGAGGTGAAAGGAAAATTCGGACGGAAAAGGAGGCGCGGAAACTTCTTCATTCCAAATTGAATCAACATAAATCATTATTGATTGAACCTCATCGCCGACTGATCGGCTGCTAGTTGCAAAACATTAAAAAGTAATTATGAATCGCGTACCACTCTTCAATCCGATTCGTCTGGATCAGAATTGGCGAATATTCCTGGCGTGGGTGTTATCCGGGAACGGATGAAATATCGCTCCGTTACCGAGGAAGCTTTTGTTAATTGGAAATTGATTTATCATTCTCTTCTGTCCGCCTTTACGGGAAATTCTCATTCTTCCAAAAATAAACTTTTCCGAATTTACGTCCCGCTTGAGTAACTAGCAATAAAACTGGAGGCTGAACGAAATAGTCGTTATTTCGTACATATTCAACAACTAAAACTCGTAAATTGATGTTCGTTACGAACACCGTATATTAAACCGCATTGACATTCTGATACTGCAAAAAGAGATGACGTAGAGTAATGAATAACTTCGGCGTAATTTATTATGACGTCTAGACACAGGGAGACTAAAAATGCAACCCACAAACTCAAAGTGAGTAATCGAATTTCGAGCGGAACCGACGACAAAATATTGCAAAAAATCTCCTGTTCGTAACAAATATCTAACATACTAAATTTATATTATAAATACCTTTCGAAGTTTTTTTTAATTGTTTAATATTTTACTTCTTCATCGGGAGTCTAAACATGGAAGCAATTAACGATTACACATATATCATTACTCACAAATTTTGAAGATTTTACGTATGATGTTAGATAATGATGATTGTCATTAATAAGAGTTAGAGTTAGAGCTAGAACTAGAGTTACAGCTACAGTTTGAGCTGGAGTTAGAGCTACAGCTGGAGCTAAAACTAGAGTTAGAGTTAAAGTTAGACTTAGACCTAGAGTTTGAGTTAGACCTAGAGTTAGAGCTAGAGCTAGAGTAGGAGCTAGAGTTAGAGCTAAATTTAGAGCTACAGCTAGACCTAGAGTTAGAATCCAAAGAGATTTACGCTATTTTTCTAACGGACAATCACATATCACGTTAAAAAGATTCAGATGTTATGCGTTTGTTGTTACATCATTATGTCTATACAAAATTTTTTTCTAAACTTCCTGAGTATAGTTTTTTTTTGCGAACAAGATAAAATGAACAACCTGTACATGCAGTAGGTCGAGGTTGTTTTGTAACCAAAACAAATTGGTAATTGTTTGATTATCTGCCTTGTCGTTCACTGCTCCAAAAAGCAAATAGCGTACTAGATACCGTTTTAATCGAATGGATCGCTGAGTCTTCTCTCGAATATTGAATCATCGTTCCCTTAAAACTGCTCAAAGGGAATTTTCCGCCTTTATCGTCGACTCCGTCAAACCAACTATTTTCCGACTTTCCGTATGCTCCTAGAAATATCTGACGAGTATCGAAGTACAAAGCGTAATTTCGATTCGAGACATCCATTTTGAAATTAAATTTCTACTCGACTCTCGATTATACACGAATAATATATTAACTATAAGAATCTTCGAGTTTTTTTGGTGATCCAGGTTTATTTTAAACAATTTACAATATTAAGGACGTTTCGATTAAGATTCTATCTTTGTCAACTATCTAAAATAAAATAATTCACATATGAAAATGGAAAACGAATTTGATATTGAAAATATCTTATCAGAAAGTTCAATGACGTTTAATATTCGTTCAAATGTTCGAAATTATGTGGAACGTATCGTTATAGTACAAAAGAGTATATTGTACTTAGTCCCTTTATGTCAGTTTTATTATTTACAACATCTTTTTCGTTTTCTTTTATATGTATCATTTCAAGAATTTCTCTAGATTTAACGTTTTTTTCTGTTTGCAAATATACTGACGTTGTTGTAATCAAATTCATGGTTGTTTGATTTTTTGTGCTTGTTTAGTGCGGTATTGGCTGTTTTCGAATATTTATGGGCTTTCATTCTGTCTGTAAGTCGTTGGGAAGTTTGTCCGATGTATAATTTGTTACAGTTCATACAAGGAATTTTGTATACTACATGTGATCGTTTTTCTTTACGAATTTTGCTTTTGAGTTTTGTATGAATTTGTTTTATCTGATTTTGAGGATGGTATGCAATTTGAATATTGTATGGTTTCATTATTTTTGAAATTTTTTCTGTTAGTACGGAATGTAAGGAATTGAAATATATTTCTTTTGTGTGACAGGAAAATTAGTTGATGTTTGATTGTAAAATTTATGAGTTCGTTCTTTGATAATTTTATTTATTATATGATCAGGGTAATAGTTTTGGGTAAATATTATTTTTACTTTACTAAGAATTTCTGTACGGAGTTTGGGAGATGTAAGCGCTATTGCTCTGTCTACTAAATTTTTTGCTATGCTTATTTTCTGTGACTGATGATGTGAAGAATGAAAATTTATAAGTCTGTCTGTTGATGTATTTTTTCTGAACCATTTTGTCTCAAGTTTGTCCATGAAATTAATTTGGTTATCTTTTTCTTCTTCTAAAGTAAATTGCCATTTGGATTATAATTATTAAAACTATTTACAATTTTATTTATTTCTTTTGGGTCAGCTATTAACAAACAGTCGTCAACGAATCTCTTGTATAGTGTTATTGTGAAATTACCTTCACTTAAAATTTTTTCTTCGAGATGTTCCATAACGACTTGAGCTATTACACTCGAAATCGGACTACCCATTGCAACTCCGTCGATTTGTTGGTAAAATTGGTCTTGATATTGAAAATAATTAGTGTTAAGTGAATAAAGTAAGGATTTGATGAAGTCTTTTTTCGGTATCATTGTGAAATTTTGAAGTTGCGTCCATTTTTCTTTTATAATATCAGCTACGACCTTGTTTGGAATATTTGTATAGAACGAAATTAGATCTGGGAAAATAATTTATGAGTTTCTGGGATCAAAATTTCGTTTAATTCTTTTTTTAGTTGTTGAGAATTTTTTATTTAAAACATGTTTTTGTTTGTTATATTTGAGATAATTTTTCCAAGGTGTTTCGAAATATTGTAAAGAGGAGATTGGTTATAAGAAACTATAGGACAAAAAGGCATGTTTTCTTTATGAATTTTGGGAAGGTCGTATATTCTTGGAGGTATGCTGTTATGTATAATTAATTGTTTGTATAAATTGTCAGAAATGAAATTTTTGGATTTTCATTTTTTTACCAAATTGTTATTTTCTTTTTCAAGATCCTTTTGAATTTTTTTGTAAGTGTTATTGTCTCCTAGGATTTCATTGATTTTTTCGATGTATTGTTCTTTATCGATAATTTTGGTCTTATTTCCTTTGTCAGCTTTCGTGACAATGATATTTGGATTTTCTTTTAAAAATTTTTTTGTATTTTGAAATTTTATTAAGAGATTTTTTGTTTTCGTTCTTTTGACTCTTTGTTTGATTAGGTGTCTAGCTATGTTTATATTGTGGGCAAGTTGAGCTCTGATCTTATTTTGTTTCTTAATTGGAATTTGTGGAATATCAGCTTCTATATGAGAGATAATTTGTTTGACAGGTAATTCTTTTTCGTTATGTATTTCTATGGCAAATTTTGGGTCTAGATTGAGTATTTCTTTAACGTTTTCTGATAAAGTGATGTTGGTTGCATTCAGAAGATGATTAGTATTCTTTATGTTGACTTGTGTGGTTGGTGTTGTGTCGTTATTATGTTTTTCTCGATGCAGTTGTTGTAGTTTTTTCAGGTGTTTTGCTTTATTTCGATAGTACCTTTTAGATTGTTCTGAAATTTCTCTTTGGTTGAATTCGAATAGAACTTCCTCTGGAAGATTATTTTTAATTTTGTTCATTATACGTATAATTTGGGATGATAGACTATGAATTTGTTTAGTTGTGTCTATTATTAAAAGATTAATTATTTTTTTATTGAAAGATGTAACAGACTTATTGAACTTTCTGCTAAGATACTCACATTCAAATTTGATGTGTTCCGTATTAAATTGAAGAAACACAGGACAAAATTCGTTTTCTTTACATTTTAAAAACAAAAATTTTTCTCAATTTCAGGTTTGTTAACCGATTGTTCAATTTTACTAAATTCTTCAATTTTTTTTGTATTATTCATTCCATAATTTCTCCGAATTTCTGTATACCAACCCATTTCTATTGTTCTTCATTGAGATTTTTCGATGTAATTCCGTGCAACTTCACACACTTTTTCAACCTGTGTGATTTAGTAGTGTATGGTTTTTATTTTCGTACCTGGTCATATATTAACAAACCATTATTTTACGATTTTCACATTTTGCATCGTATAATTTTTTGTCGTGCAATATCAGTTTAAAGCCGTCCGAATTGGAAGTGACTGGTCCGGGAAAGCGATATTAAATTTCATGTTTCCACGATAACTTAACATGTTATATAGCGTGTATATTAATTAGTTCAGACTTGTAATTTAAGCAGGAGAATTAATCGAGGTAATTTGATAACTAATCACCATTTTAAGTTGAGCGGCGCGCTGTTCTCATTATATTCAACTCGAAAATAATTTACTCGACAGTCTTTGCGCTTTGTTCCAGGTCTGGATATTCGGAAACGTCTGGTGCAAAATCTGGCTGGCCCTTGACGTGTGGATGTGTACGGCGAGCATATTGAATCTGTGCGCCATTTCGTTGGATCGCTACGTGGCCGTTACACGGCCCATCACTTATCCGAGCATCATGTCCAGATGTAGAGCGAAAGCTCTGATCGCCGGGTTGTGGATCTTGAGTTTCGTCATTTGTTTTCCACCGCTCATCGGATGGAGAGACAAGGTAAAAGAAAAGTTGCGCTCCTTCGGCTGCCGCGGTTTTTGCCCGTTCTGCTGCAGATGAAAGGCTAATGATTAATTATTCGAGATATAAAGTGTCTCCGAGTTAAATCCGAGGTGTTTGTATTTCGTGGTTTTGAACTGCAACGTTGGGTATCTGAAGCATTTAGTCGCTTTAGGAATTTAACTCGACGCGCATTTATTTTTCATGGCTTGGAAACTTGATCAGAATCTCGAGCTTGACATAAGCACGAATAGAATAGGAATATTTTTGTGCAAGATAAAAGCTCGATATAGATTGACGAATGTGGAACACGATTGTCACGTTTCCTAGATGCATTATGGGAAATAGGTAAGTTTTTATCCGATTCGCACACCTGTTTCATCACAGGCTCCATTGGCTTGAAGCCGACATATAAATTCTAAAAATAAACCAACTGTACATTTGATTAAAGCGCTCGCATGCGACGAAGCTTTCCTACCACCTAATCATCCGAGTGAAATGGCGTCCTGATCGAGTTAATTTCCCGATGGAAGAGGCCATCAGTTTCATTTTTCCCCTAGATCTCGATGACGCCGTCGCGTCGCAGCGTCTGTTCAATCAGACGCCCCGACGACCTACTTGATGACGGGCCGGCAGCTCGTCGTCGTTTTGGAGGGAAAGTTAGATCCGCTACCAAAGTGGAGAAAATTCAATACCCGCGGTCCCGTTTCTTTCCGGCGTAATTTGTTGTTTTCCCATCTGCTACCACCTCTCCGCAACGAGAAACCATCTGCAGGGGGGACAAACTTCAACGTTGAAATTGGGGGAAAAAGGAAAGAAAATACTATGCAATCGGGGTTGATACGATGCAATCAGTTCAAATCGTGCCATGAACGTCCATAACTATAAATTCTTTCTTGTGCTCATATTGGAGATTTTATGTCGACATACAGGCGGTTGAACTCTACATACTTCGAATACGTAGCACAAAATGTTGCAATATATTGAGTGTACTTCTAGTTGCAATTGTAAGAAAAGTGTCTCCTCTAAATATTGTAGCTTGTAGCACAACAATATAATCATCTCTCGCATCGTTCTCAAACTTCCAAAACCACCACCGCTTCCGATTTTTATATATAGGGCTGCAATCGTTTCGATTAATATTTCTGTCAACATTGAACCGTTTCTGACAATATTGTTTTTTCGGTCTATTAACAAACAATGCACTACAATTTCATAAAAAATTGCTTTTCTTTCTGGTTTTAAGGACAACCTACCATTTGCGGTTGTAAAACCGCTATATTAGGGTAGCGTGAGATCGAACCGGCGAAAAAATGTGCGTCGCACGAATCGATGTAGAGAGGTTAACGGACCAAGTTTTAGGGATAGGGGGATCATTTTGGTAGCAATCGGTAGATCTCGACATTCTTTTGGACAAGTTCGAAAACGAACGTGATCGGTCCGTCCGTTATCGACTTATCGGCGGTCGCCCGTTTTTTTCTTCGAGAATTTTTTGTGACGTTCGTTGGGGGACTAGGGGGTCGGAAGGGGGCTCAGACAGTCCGCGAAGAACGGTATTTTGTCGTGGGTATTTTTCCTTGCTCTCGAACCCGAAATTTTTTCGCAAAAAACAGAAAATCGCTCATTTTCGCGAAATTTTTAAAAGCCTTTATCTCAAGGAGTACGTACGATTGGAAGACTTGAGATACGTTTTCAAAAAGGGCAAAGATAGTTCTTTGTTTTTTGTCTACCGCACGATTCTGCAACTCCCTCCGTTCTTGGAGTAAAAAATTCGTAAAGGCGAAATTTTTCGTTTTTTGCTTATATTTCGAAGTCGGTACGTCGGAAGACGAGACGATCTTTTAAAGATGTTCCTCAATTATTGCGAGCAATCTTTTGCTAGAAGGTTTCGAAACTGTAGGACCTATCGTAAGAGAAATAGAAAAAGGTAGGGTGCCGTGAATCAATTTTCGTCGGGTACAGCTAGCTCCTAAAAAATTTGGAATGCCCGTTTCAAATAGGTAATTAATACGGCTTTCTTTCTTCTCGAGACGTCGTGGACGTAGAATCTACCGATTTTCCGCAAAAAATTCCAAAACCAAACCGTCCGCTCGAAAAACGTTTCTTTTGGTAATATCTCCTTTATTACGTCACATATCGCATTATCGCTTACACGAAAATATTCGAAAAAAAATTAGCTACGAATCGTCCGAAAAACGTTAGGCCGTAGGAATAGCCGTTTTCGAGGAAAATGGCAGAAAATTTTGAAAATTCGCAAAATTCCTCTTGCGTGCCGAAGGTATACGATTGCGGTCCGGAAAGTTCCGAACGGACGCGTTGACAGATGTAAATTAAAGGAGCCGGTCTGGCCTTTGCAGGGCAAATATCGATGTACCTATCGAACGAACTGAATGAAAACTATAAATTCCAAAGATTCGCCTACCGATCGCGTCCGGATGGAGTCTCGTCGTTATTTCGAGTTCGTTTAATTCGCAATGAGTTTGTTTTACTCGTCAAATTGGACACCTTTGTGTACTCGTTATCGTAGCCGTGGTAGTTGAATGGTAGATTACGTAGTGAGTGATCTCGGGTTCGAAACTGCGACGGTGAAAAACTTTTTTTCATCGACGTAATATTTTTTTTTAAATTATCTCCGATGGAAAAAAGTAAATGCTACGTTATTATTATTATAGCCATCTGTATGTATTCAATGTTTTAACGAAAAATCGCTTCGCTCGCGATCTGGTTAGATTTTGTTGCTTCTTCTTTGTTCTTACAAATATATATGTGTCCGTTTGACCGGTTGATGACCCCAGAAATGAACTTTTTCGAACACGTAATGAATTTTAGACGACCGTCTAATTATAAACGTAAAACATCGGGAGCAACTTATTTCACGGAAAAATCGTAATCCAGAAAAGTACCGGATTGCGTGACGAAAATTCCCTTCGATATGAATGAATAAAAGCCGGGTCTGAATGGAATTCTCGATCGGCTACATGTTAATAATGAAGTGCCATCTACTGACGGACCAGGCGGATTGTCATTAATGATATATACATTTATCGAACCCGAAACTTGCCACGTGCATCGATTTTACTAAAAATAAATCGTCGATACGCGAAGGTCGGTTCGTAGGTGACTGCGCCCTTCGAAAACCTGAAGGCGAGATACGAGACACGGAAACATGCAACATGCATCGCCCTTCCTGCAGCCTCTCTCGTCCCCCTGAAGCCGATGTTGTTGCATGCCTTTACGACGCTCCGCAGAAATCGGATTGCATTTTTTGCCAATTGCATTCCTTCGCGTCACCCGCTTTCCATCCGAACGGATTTCCACGGTTTGCACCGGATGCGAAATCCCATTTCATCGGTTTTTGTGAATACGTAAGGGTGCGGAGGCGTCTCTGACTAGTTCAAGGCCTCTCGCCCAGACATCCCCACGGCATATTCTATAAATCTCGGCCTCGGGGTTCAACCCTGTCCGCCCTTGTAGATAACCTTAGTACGCGGAGGGGTGGCAGATGGGAAGGTACAAATTATGGCTTCCTTTGAGTTCGGAATAAAACTATTGTCTCGCCACAACGTTTATTTCTATGAATTATAACTTTTCTTCAAAAATTAAGTCTTACCTGGATACTATATTCGAACTGCATTAGGACTATATGTTTGTTGAGATTGTTTGCAAACGTCACTTGTCTCGCACATTTCAGAATGACAGTTAACGAACATCAACTTGGTTTTGTTGACTGATCGTGCAGACTGATCATCTGCCATATTCGATGTTGCGTGTCTGTGGGCCATGAAAAATTGCGTCAGGAAAAGTTATCCTGATTTCTGGGAGTCACATGTTCTAACCACCAATTGCGGGATCATCCAAATGAATAAAAGATATCAAGCAATGTAGAATCTGGTATTAGACCTGTTGAGAGTTTTCAACAGCACAGTGAATTTGCAAATCAGGTATTGAGAACACTTATCGAAAGACAATTTTAATGTAACTGCAAAAGTCAAAGTTACACACTTGACAGTTTTTAAAGAACACAGAGCACACGTCAAAGAACAAATGACGCGTGACATAAATATGTTCAACGCCACCTACAATTGTCTGGAATGCGTACTTGGTTCGGAGTGTTACCTAATTACAGTTTTGCATTTGATACATTTTAACAAGACCTAACCTCACAACTTGGACTGCGAGGATCACATCGTTTGTGCCTTTGCTACGAAATATTTGATCTTATTGGTGTTGCTTGATCCAAATCTGAGCTGAATCATAGATAGCGGTGGAGAGAGGGCTACGACTACAAAATTTTCCAGACAGCTTTTGCGATGATTTACATGTGACTAGTCCTTTAATAGAAAATGAAAAAGTCAGATACCTGTCAAAATGTCATCGTTATTAAAATTTCAAAGCAATTCCACTCTTCTTCCATTTCATCTAAATCGCACTTCCGTTTCAAATCGCTATCAAAACTGTCGTTTCACGGACGGACTTCATTGCTATCAACGGATCTGCTATGGAAATTAGCGCCAACCAAAACGGTAGCAATAATCGTGAAAATGCAAAATGAGTCGTGAGGCCGGCTCGCCTGATAAATCAGTGGCAGCTGTAAAAATACGCGGTAGCAGTTACACAGGTCGTTATCTCTTCATTTCACTGCCTCGTTCGTGGCAAAGTGAAATTTTCCGCGGCTACGTTCCCTAATACAAGAAGACGGCGACGGGAATTCTTCGCCATTCTTGTTAACGAAGTTACTCGTTATGACAAGACCGAATTTCGGCTTCCTTATTCCGCTAAAGAGGTTAACCGATTCCCGGAAGATCTTCTGCGATACGGAAAGAAACACGTCTCTCGTTTCGATATTTTTCCGGTTGAAACGTTTCTAGCGAAAAAAAATTGAGGTACTTAGTCCGGAAAATTTTCTGACCGTTTTCCGGTGCATGTAGAATTGAATGCATTAAGAAAATAGGGCTTTAAAAGCAATGCGAGCGCAATCTATTATGCGATGGATTCATATTTCGCCGCTTGGTAGAAATTCATGGTTAATGCGCCCGAGCGTGAAGTGCATATTCAAGTATACCGCTTTTACATGGGGATGGGTATCGGGGAGCGATGAAGGGATCACGTTTCAAATCCGTTGCTGTTGTTCCAGGTGCAGGACGACGAAACGGACTACGTAACGGCGACCGTTAATATGGAGGACGAGGAGAATAATTCGACGTCTGGCATTTCGGTGGCGGCGACGGCGGCGACGCAGCAGCAGTGCCCCTGGAAATGTGAATTGACTAACGAAGCTGGTTACGTAGTCTATTCTGCTCTGGGCAGTTTCTATTTGCCGATGTTCGTGATGCTCTTCTTTTACTGGCGAATCTACAAAGCGGCAGTCAGGACTACCAGAGCGATTAATCAGGGATTCAGGACAACTAAAGGTCTGGCAATTATAAAGGTCTCTTGGGATTTTTGTTGTCCCATCACTATCTTCCTTTGTTTACCGCGCGCTTCGCTCGATGAGTGATAGATAACTCGATTTTGTACACAAATATGACTATCGATATATTGATCTGCTAATATTTCATATCATGATATGCACAAACATTTCACTCAGTTATTAAGTAAAAATCTTACAGAGCCCAATGTTTGTACAAAGCTATGATTCCAAAACTAACCGAGCGGAGCTCGGCAGCAGTCGCAACGATTTGAATGAATTTCAAATTTAGCCATAGAGTTCAAACTAATATATCAAACCAAGCGGAGCAAGGTTCAGCAGTTGTCGCAGCAATTGCACTGAATTTCATCTTCCTTTGTCATCCGAGCGAAGCTCGAGTGTGCGGTGATCACATTAGCCATTATCGCTCCAAGATTAGCCAAGCGAAGCTCTGCTGTAGTGGCAGACTTTTACACATCTCACTTTAAACATAGCCAAGCGAAGCTCACCAGTAATTGAACAAATTTCAAGAAACCACGACTTAAGTTGTTTCAACAGCAGTTTCAATACTAGCAGAAGCAACAATTTGTGTCAATAAATATCCTAAAAGTCAACCTTTAGACGTTGAATATTACTATTGGATTCAAATCTAATGCACAAGATAAGAGAACGACATTGTTGCTGAAATGTAGCATCAGTTATCATATTACCCCCCAAAAGATTGAAATCAATCCAATACCTTTCAAATGTTACTTCAATATTCTAAAGAAGCACATTTCATGCTGAATGATCCGAAAACCCATTAGGCAAATTACCAGCCTTGATACGTATACATCTTCTCTTCTGCAACATTCGATTTAAATTCGTCTACCCCATCTCCAATTACGTACCGGCAAATAACAAACCACACTAACAAGCATATATTTCCCCTTTAAATAAACCAAAATCCACATTTGCTACTTGCTACCTAGCGCTCCCTTTCAATTGAGCGGTCGCAAAGAATTAATTCCTCCGAAGAACTGAAGACCCTTCCCGTCGTAATTTTCGTATCCTCAACGGCCGACGCCGACGCTGCTAAGGGTTGGAGCGCCGCATACCGCTCATTAACTAACCCACGGTTAAAAGTGGGCTTGTGTAAACGAACAATTTAACGAGATACACTGAAGTATCAGTTTCCGTAAATCGAATACTAATTCGAAATACGTGCTCCAGATGATCAAAAGCAAATTATGATATTAAGTGCAAGATGATGGACTAAACTGCCGAAGGGTTGAACGGGGAGAAATCTACGAGCTACGAAACGGGAAATGAACCAAGTTTATGCGGTGGGAACCTGTCGACCATCAAACGTAATATTTAATTGGAAACTGGATTTCAACATTCACATGTAAACATGCTGCGTTTATTTAATTTTCTTAATTACTTAAACCAAAAATCTGTATCGAAACGCACTACATTGTTCGTTTTCGCCTTGTATTTTGTCGGACTAAAGTTTCGTTTCTGCAAAGGATGAAATGGAAAAATGTTGCCTCAGTCTACTAAAAAGCAATTTTTTCCTACAAAGAGCATTTTTTATGATGAATTTATACAAGGCGGTTAACTCTTGAAGAATTTGAATTTTTTAAAGCGTTTCCTTTCGAACAAGTATATCTTAATCATCCATTATTATGTTTTTTGATCACAGAGCTTGAATAAAGAAAATATATATCTTCAATCGAAATTAACCAACTATTTTGAATGATCGCCCGACCCTGTATTACAAGGGACCGCTTTTTTTCTTAGATACATCATGTTATTCAGCTGTGTTATGAACCATTAACAGATTGTATATTATTCCTTAGGTATAACTAGGTGAAGCTACTTATAGCGTACCAAGCTAACAATTCGTTAAATAATTCCTTAGGTAAACTCGGTAATATACATTCGGTTTCACATTCATTAGAGTAATTCGCCTCCGCCCTTTGCGGTGTTTCCTTCGTATTAGCGCCTTATTAAGGGCGCTATTCAGACACCTTGCTTTTTGTTTCATTATTCCGCATTACGAATTTAACTCGGTCGGCAGTTTCGGTTAACGCAAGCAGCATCTGAATTATACAGCGACCATAGTTAGATTTCATGGTTTGAAAAATGTGTTTCATTCGGTCCTCACAATACACGTTGCGAAATTTATTCAAAAACTCTAATACATTGATATTGTTTTAATTTTTAACATTTGGTCCATATATACGATGTGATCGTTCTCCTCGTTCCTCTACTTCGTAGTTTAAGGTTAAGCGTGTAAACATGTTTGATGGTTGCAAAAAAAATTTAACCATCAGTTACAACAGAATTAAACTATTCGATAAACCGTCTATTAGTAATTAACTAAACAATTGAAAACTCCTTGATAAACCTCAAAACGAGTTGCCTGCAACTATTTTCATTCCTGATGACTGATGATGTCAATAATCTCAAGATGATAAAAAAACCATATTTTCATTACTAATATATCTAAACCGACAACTGAAAAAAAAGCAACTGAGCTTCTTCAATCCTTTATTTATATGTACCTGGCTAATTTGGTCATCTACACAGCAAAAAAAACTCATAACCGGACCTGCCTCACGACAGCTTTTGACCAGGTCAACATCCGGTTGTGGTTTCTTTTATGTCATGTTTTACATCATCATTTCTTCTTCAAACACAAAAATACTAACACTTATTAACAACTACTCATAAAATAAGCACAATATACGCAAATTCACTCAAGATATCTATCCAATTTAACCGATTTTTATGGTAATACCAGCACACAATCTTTGGTTATGCGGTCATAACTTCAACACGCACTCGACCGTTCACTGTGAAAGATTCCGCAGCAACTCATGACAAATGACAGATGAAGGATGCTAAAGTGACAACTGACGTGAACATCTGTTACTAAACCACAGAGAAAATTTTTAATGGTCTCGGCAACTTCTGTTAAGCATTAATAATAATAATTATTGATTATTTAGTAATGAAGTTTGAATAATTCGTATGCTTAACAGAAGCCGAGACCATTGAATCTTTTCTCTGTGGTTTACTAACAGACAGATGTTCACGTCAGTTGTCACTTTAGCATCCTTCATCTGTCATTTGTTATGAGTTGCTGCGGAAGCTTTCATAGTGAACGGTCGAATGCGTGTTGAAATTATAACCGCATTACCAAAGATTGTGTGCTGGTATTACCATAAAAATCGGTTGAATTGGATATTTATCTTAAGTAAATCTGTGGGTATTGTGCTTATGTTATGAGTAGTTGTTAATAAGTGTTTGTATTTTTGTGTTTGGAGAAGAAATGATGATTTAAAACATAACCACCAACGGATGTTGACCTGGTCAAAAGCTGCCGTGAGGCAGGTCAGGTTATGAGATTTTGTCGCGACATGAAATAAATAGAATAAATAAGGAACTTTATGAATTTCCCTTGGAAAATGGTTTTCTGTGCTCCAGCCGATTTGAGGATACTTGTAAATTGAACGCTCCAGCAAACCCTGCGATGTTTACTTCCAACCGGATGGATATATTTGTTTCAAAATTCGGAGAACAAAGTAAAGAATATTTGCTTAATTAATGACAATAAAATAATGAACGACGATTCAAATGCGAGTCGTGAATCGGATATTTCAATCCAATTACTGAATAATGAGCTTTCTACGTACCGGGGCTCTGTGGCAGATAGCAGAAATAAGAGAATTTCCCTTTGAACTCGTTGTGGCATTATCATTTTTTTTTACATTTTCGACCAGACCAAAGGAGAATCGTGACTCGACGAAATATATAGGAACACGAAATGAATTAATCGAATCAGGTGCGACGTGAACCGTCTCAAAGCAAATTGAATCGTTGATTTAACTCAATTTGCCCGTTTCCGAATAAAACAAGAAAATTCTCTGGCAACCCTTTTGAGACTACCTTTGATTCCCTGGGCCTAAACCGTCGCATTATTTTATTCAAAACGGGGGCCGAGATCCGCGTAAAAAACGGAACTTTTTCGACAATAGCGGATGGTAATTAGAAAAGTTAACGTTCCGTGCGGAAATGAAACGTGAATGGAGGAGCGCACATGTCGCAGCGATTCTCCGGAGGAAGCAATTCGGATCGGGATTCCGTTTCTCCCGTTCGATAATGGTAATTTGCATATGGTATTGCTGACAATGGGAATCCCAAATTCCGCTGTGGGATTATTATTAGTTCCCGGGCATTGTTTAAACGAAAACTTCGTAATTGAATTTTACGCCAAGTCGAAAATGTGTAGGTATAATGCGATTAATGAATTTTCCGGAAGGACCCTTATTTGGATCGCGGCCGGATTGGGCCGGATGTTGTTTCATTCGCGATTAGGCTCGTCGGACGGCACAACCCGAACCGGTTTGTTTTTATTTGAGTTTTTTTACGACGCGGAAGAAGCGTCGAATTACATTTTCCTAATTGCTTTAATGAAATTGGTCGAACGTTTAAGGACCTCGACCTACATACCATAAAATCCTTACTCTTCGAATAGTTCCGACAATGAAATTCAATATATCCACGTAGTTTGATTGTTTCCTGAAATAGGGGAAACTTCTGGATTGTTGAGTCGCAACATTTCTGGATTGGATGAGAAATGTGGGAGCATAAAAGTGGACACCAACTGTCGAATCTGTGTATCGAATCCGGAGAGCTTGGGTAATCCATTTAACGGAAAAACCTGAAAATCGAATCGACCGAAACTTCGGCCCCCCAAATCAATTTGGCAAATTAACGGGATTTCCTCATGAATATCAACAGGTAGATCTTCAATTAACTCGATTACTTGCTAAGACTTTTTCGCCCAACTTGGCAAGTGCCTGCGAATTGTCGAACGGACGGACATGTGTTTGACAATTCAAGAAGGAATTCACGGAACGCATTCGGGCATTTAATAGCCAGTTAAGTGACCTTTGAGGTCCGGAATCTCTGGTTTCCAGACGGCGTCGGTCTCTTTGAGAACGTACAAGCAGATAGACAACAAAGACGAAAAGGACAATAGAACTGGCAAGTGGAAAGTATCACGTGCATAAATAAGGCAACAAATTATGAAGTTTGTATACGGAACATGTAGCGGGATTCAGTGCGGAAAATGTTCACAGAGATAAACTAATTACGGGAGGACATAGTTACACAGTACGGCCAACGAGGTAGAAACGGGTAATAGAATCAACTCGAGCAGAGGTGGAAGCGATATCGGTGGAGACTTGCTGTCTAATTTCTATTTGAGATGTCGGAATGCCAAATTGCGATTGTGCTGGTTAACGAATATATCGCTCTACTTAGTGGTCATCAATTTGAATCTTCATGCAGCTTTGAATCAATCGAGAGATGACAAAAGGTATACGCCAAGGGCCAAGAATTGAACGTAATCGTTTTCTACTTTGACGAATATTTTCAAATACGTGAAGTGATTTCTCATTGATGGTGTTTGTGGGCACTTCGGCTACCGCCCGGCGGATGGCGCGCTCGAGTAACGCTCTCGTTTACCAGCCGTCCGTCGTAGCTTATAACCGTCCCCCGCTCAACATCAACCATACTGATGAGTCCAGTACGTGCGATCCGACAACATTGTGGGCCCATAATTCCTATAGTTCATTCGCGTAATGGAACTGGCACTGGACAGATGTGGCCCCCAACGTCGCCAGATTTGTCACTTCTTGACTTTTTGTATTAAATAAATCAAATTCAACCCAGAACTCTAGGACATTGGGCGTGTCACCAAAAATCGTTTTATTCGACAGAGAACCTAGTTGTGGATGCATTGATCAATAGATAACCCAACAAGTTATGAAATAATCCATCATCCATTCAAAAACTTTAGAAGAAATCGCGTTTCAGTGCGTTTCATTTAACCGAAAAAAAATTCCAATCAGATTGCGCGTTCCGCTAATCTTGTTTTATTTCGCGTGAAAGAGTAAACTAGTCATACTTTCCATTTACACCGGTGCGGCGGAGGAAATTTTCTAGACGCCCGCCCGCAGCAAATTGAGTTGTTTCTTTGATTAAATTTCTTTTGCGGCCGACACATTCATCTCTTTCACGTACCATTACACAAGTTACCGGCCGAACAACTCGACAGTTCCGTTTCCTCATAATCACCATTACCTTCGTTTGGGTCGTCGTCCCCGGGAGCGAAAACGGGGCTGATGGCATTGGGAAATAAATTCGAGCCGCTCGGATTGATTTCCCTAACATCTCGAGATAACCGGTTAGTTGGACTTTTCTCCGGAATTTCGAAGCGGCATCGTAATTACGCCGATTGAGTTTTCTTGGGATGATCAGGCGGGAGCACGTTGAAAATTCAATCAATCGATCGAAATATTAAACGAGTCAATTTTCGCGAGCGTCGTAATGATTATTCGGGTCAGATTGGGTCTCGGAGACTTTTCAATCCGATATTTCAATTCCGTCGCGTGATTGAAACGAATGACGATAACGGCGAAGGCAGTTTGAAAGTGATAGATTAGACGTTTTTGACGTCGTCGATACAGTTCTGTGATTGGATGTTATGCGTGACAGATCGAGTTCCTTTATCGTTCCCACTAGTATACATGCTTTCCTTCTGGTTGATACCCAACAATAAAACTTGTTACATTGATTCAATCAATACATTTTTTGCTTGGTTAGGCACGGGTTCCAAAGGAATCCACAGCAGATTTGATGAGCAACGACTCACTCTGCGAATACATAGAGGTAAAGGGTCGGCAGAGAAACGTCATCCAGGCACTGGCTCACCGTACAGCAACGGCAGCAACAGCACCTTAACAACTGTTGGCAGCGGCAGTCCCAGCCCGTCAAACAGAAGGCACGAAAGGATTAAAATAAGTGTCAGCTACCCATCTAATGAAAACTTGTCAACACAAAAACCAACACCACCGAATCACCTCCCGGTGGTCATATCAACATCACCAACTAGCTATACAGTTAGGTATTCTGTAAACGGAGAAAAACTAGAAGATACTTCTTCAAGAAATGACGGAAGGTTACGAGTGAAAAAAACAGGTTAGTTCTATACTTTGCAAATCGTTATTTAATAAATTCGTAACGATTTGCAGGATCTTCGAGGAGAACGCTCAGTCCAAACAGCGAAGTTGTTAGCATCGACCGTCCTCCAACATCCCCGTCTACCGTCAGCGAAGACGGTAGAACGAAACTTATATCGAAAAAAATGGGAAAAAGAAATATTAAATTCCAAGTTAAACGCTTCCGGATGGAAACTAAAGCTGCTAAAACACTGGGCATTATAGTCGGAGGTTTTATTGTTTGTTGGCTGCCTTTCTTCACCCTCTATTTGATACGCGCCTTCTGCGACGACTGCATACACCCGCTGGTGTTTTCCGTACTCTTCTGGTTGGGTTACGTGAACAGTGCAATAAATCCGTTAATATACGCACTGTTCAGCAAAGATTTCCGCTTCGCGTTCAAGAGGATCATTTGCAAATGCTTCTGTAAGTCGCAGACGGGCTTGAACTCGAGACGCGGCTCGGCGGGATCGCAGCTACAAGAAAGACATTTCCGTTCCGCCAGCTACAATAAACAGACAAATTCAATCGGAGAAGAAAGCGATCCAGATCCTTCCGACTCCAGGTGACAAACAAAGGGCGTGTCAGCCATTGCTAGGCTGGCCGTCGGTGTAAACGATTTCATGTTCAAGGTGAAAGTTAGTGACTGAAAAGACAATTATCTTGAACTTATAACGGATGCGTGCAATAAATCTATTTTTTGCTATGTGTGAAATATATTCGGACACGAAAAATAAATTTTCAACATTCTGAGGAACATGTGATAAAATTCTATGTAATGTATATCGATGTTCAATAACTGAACGAAACGATGTTTCGTCATTAACAAATTACTTGATGTACCTTCGTCATGATGTGAGGCAAAATTAAGTTACCTCTTGCTGTGTTATTGTACTTACTTCAAGCGATGACAATGGGGTTACGGGTAAATACGGTTTCGACACTTGTATTGCCCAGAACGAACTTGTTTATACATGTTCGTAAAAAAAAGTCTCTCTAATAAAGATGTTATCTCCATTGATTGATTTTCATTACACAATTTTCGGCGCAGTGCGCTCCGGAACCAAATTAAATTATCTATTTAATGAGTTTAACAAGTTATAGGTTAGAATCATAAAAAGCAGACGGTCCAGAGCCCAGCCCTGGGGGACCCCAACAAAATCCGGGAACCACAGAAAAAACTCATTTACTCAAAACAATATATTAAGTTACTGAGCAGACAGAAGAAATATTCAGCACATAATATACTAAAATATCCACATTAATATAAACGGTAGCTTATCACAACTCAGTAGCAAAGCATCATGCTGTTAAATTAGAAACAAACTTTCAGCTTCGAAAATAAAAGCTTTGCCACCAAAACAAAAACAAAACAAACAAATTAATGCGAAACCGGAAAATAACTTTGAAGTATACCTTCGTAAATTTTCCTATCTTTCTCTAGAAATAGGCAAAACAAAACTCTATCTACCGCATCAGTGTTATCTTCGAGAAACCTCCTCACTTGATACGCTGCTACATGAGCCGCTGCAAGGTTTGGGTACCCAAATATTCCTGTTGAAATACACGGAAAAGCAATGGTTCTCAGATTCTTTGCAACTAATAAATTTAGAGAATTTTCGTAACATTTGCGTAGCTTCGCAGGTTTTTCACCTCTTGGGCCAACTGTGTGGATTATATCTGAACAAATCTCTATTTTAATAAGGTGGTGATTGAGTCTTAAACTACTTACATCTGGATGGTAACTGGTAACCACCGGATATTTTAGCCTCGCCAATTTCACAACCTCCTAATGTTTTACATTCTTCCTTAAGCGTCGGTCCGGCGGCTCTATGTATGGCCCCATCGACGCCTCCACCTCCCATCAGTGTTTCATTAGCTGCATTAACAATAGCATCAACCTAGTAAAAAAAAGTTGGCAATTGAATTGGAAGAATATAAATGACCCAATGACATTTAACGGCTGCAAATAACTCACCGCGAGTTTTGTGATGTCTCCTTCAAAAATTGATATTTTCCTAGAGAGGACTTCGTTCTTACTTATGTTAATCGCACAATTCTCGAGCATTTCAATAGGATCCGGTAATTTTACAGACTCGGCGAAATCTTTCCATGTTTGTACAGTTTCTAGTTTAATGCAGTCTTTTTGTTTAGCCTCCGGTTGCTGTTTGAGGCACTTATCTTTTTCTTGTTCCCAAGTAGACATTATTCTGTTGAATGGTTCAACGCCGTAAGCGTAGTAAAAATTGCTGCTATTTAAAAGATCGGCGGCAGAGAATTTCGGTACTAATCTGTGCGTCATATTTGTCTATTACACCGACGGTTCTATGCATAGACAAATAGTTTGTCTATGAGTACATGGTTCTTAACCTATTTCTGATATAGACTGTCACTCTAATATAGACTAGACCACAGAACAACTAATATAGACTTTTAGAATCATCACTGGTGTTTAATGCTGGGTTCACACGCTCCTTAAAAGATATAACAAAATCAATGCTGAGATTTTAGCGAATTTTAAAGGTTTCCTTTTCTCTTCCATCGATGGTTAATTATTAATTCAGCAAATTTAATCCTCGTCCTTTTTAAATCTTTTTTATTATATCTGTACCCTTCCCGCCAAGTCTAACTTAACCTCACTTTTAAATAACAAAATAGACAACATTTAATTTCAATAAGACGCTGAGATGGACGACCCCGGAGTAACTGTATTTCAAGGACTAAACGTAGGTGACTACGAAAATCGTGAACAAGAAGAGGATTTAAAAGATGAACTGATGCGAAAACAAGAAGTTTGTTGAAATTAAGTGTACAGTAAATTATTTTAACAGATCATTTGTAGTTACAAGATTTGCTAACGAACGCTTTAGATGAATTCAAATTTGAAGATACCACAATTCATTCATCATCCAATGGTTCTATAATCGAAGAGGACTATAAAGAAGCTCAAACGCAATATGAACAATTAAAATATCTATATGATATTAGAACGAGAGAAATACAGAAATTGAGAGAAGAATTTGAATCGTACAAAAACACTAAAAACGATGAAATTAATTCTTTGAATAGGAAATTAACATTACAAGAAGCGGAAACTTCCCAAGCTGAAATTTCGTTAAGAAATGCCAAATCACTTCTGGGTAATTAAATTTAAATAATTGATTTTTCTTTGAACTGGCTCTTTCAGTTGAAAAGACGGAAATAATTGAAAAACAAGCAGAAGAAATTGCATCAAAATCCGCTGAAATAATTTCATTGAAAAAAGTTATTGAAAATGTAAGTATTAACATTAAATATTCAGTTTTCAAAAAGGGTACTCTAGTGTAATGAGTACAATATCAACTTAAGTTTTAGAAATAATAGAGAAAGTTTGTCAAAATTGAAAAAAAAACTAAAATTTCATTTTTCTTTATTTAGTCATAAAATCAATTTCAGATGCAATATGATCTTCAAGCATATAAAACTTCAATTGACGAACTACAATTAAAATTAGCAATGGATTCAGGTCCTTACAACGTCGCAGCGAGGGTTCTGAAATCTGAAGAATTAAGAGACAATCACCGAGCGCAAGTCGAAAAATTGGAAACTTTATTGGAGGAACAACGCAAAAAGATCGAAATTTTAGTACGAATCATTTTTTTTTTTAAACGAAATATTCAAATAATTTTTACAGGAAAAAGAACGAAGTAAATTGGAGACTGAAATGCAAAATAACATAGAAAATAATAAAGAAAGCAAAATACTATTTAATAATACGATTAATTTGCTCAATTCTAATGTAGAAAATGCCCAACAACAGTGTACAGATTTATTAAATTTAGTTGAAATGTTGTCTAAAGAAAATGAACATTATAGGGATCGGATTGTGAAACTGGAAGCTCAAGATCCTATTGTATTAAATAGGTCGTTTCGACGGAAATCTTTGGTGAAGTTTTGTTTTAACTAATAATTTCAACTTTATTCATCCACTTTCAGGACTATGATACATTAATGTCCCAAAATGAGCGTTTGAAGAAAATAATTTTGGATAAAGATGCTGAAGTCTCGACTCTTAAATCGAAAACTAAGTAAGTCTATTTTAGTATTATAAATTGTTATGTGATATTCGTTTAGGTTCTATGAAAACGATGTAAAAGAACTTCTGGAGTATCGTAACTTAAAAACAGTAACAGCATTTAATCGAGATTGTGGTATGTGTGTTTGCATTACTCAATTGGTTTAATGTTACATCAAGTTGTTCCTAGATTATCCAGAACACCTGCAAAAGTTGATTGTACTTCAAAACGAAGTCAAGGATCTAAGTCAAAAGTTGCTGGATAAAGAACGTGTGGTTTCAAATCTTTCTGCGAAAAATGAAGAGTTAGAACAGAAAATTGAAAGTTTAATTATACAAACCAGAAACGATTTGGTTAATATCTCACAAAAATATAAAGTACCTGAATTAGAGACAATGAATGAAGAATTGCATAACGCTGAACTAAGAATAAAAGATTTACAAGAAAAACTTACACAATACGAAAAGCAAACTGAACGTAATATAATTTTAGATGAAAATGTTAAAAAGGGATTGGAAGAAAAAAAATTATTCGAAACCAAATTCAATAAGTTGAAGGTAGAATATGACCAACTGACAAATCAGTTGAAAGAAATGACAGAAAATTGTGGGGACGATGCTGTACCCGAACTTACCAAATTAAAAGAAGATATCGAAAAATTCTGGACTGACTTTGACGGGAAAGTAATCGAAACACAGTTATTGGAAATAATATTCACGTCGTGGTTGAATCAAATCAATTTAACTTGTATGAAAATCAAACAATTAATTGAGTCCCGCTGCATATTAAAACAGGAAATCGATTACATCAAATCCATTCTCAGAGATTCTCAAAAAGAAATGACGACATTAACCGAAATATTAGAGCGCGAAAAGATTTCTAAAACAACTTTACAAAATGAAAATACTGATTTAAATTGTAAATTGAATGAAAAATCGAAAGAGCTAGAGCAACTTAAAGCTGAGAAAGGAAATAATTCTACAGAGATTACTGAGTATCAGAACCAATTATCCGAACATCGTGCAATTATTGAACGCCTCGAAAATGATTTAAAACAATCTCAAAATGAAATTGAAAAGTTAAAAAACACAAAAAACATTATAGACACCCCAGATGTTCAAATGGAGGTTTTAATTCGCGAAGAGTTGGCAAGGGAATACGAATCAAAAATCAGAAAACTAGAAGAAACTTACAAAAATATCGACAGAAATAATTCACAAAAATATTTAGAAAAAGAAAACAAATACCGTCAAGAGTTCGCCGATCTTTTAAACCGATACGCTCAAGTAGTTTCGGCAATCCAAAACGAGAACGACGCGTTAAAATTAAAAGTGGCGCGTTTCGAACAAAATTACGTCGAGTTAGAAAAATTCATTGAGAATTTGAAGGAAAAATGCGTCGCTTTAGTTGATTCATCGAATAAAGAAGCCATGGTAAGTAATAGTTACGTAGTTAAGTCACACTTTCATTTTGATCTATTAAATTAAAAAATGAGACCTTTCGAACAATTTTTTTTGAAATTCACGATAAAATTTTACTTTAGTTGAGAATCAATCCAAGGAATCGCAAGAAACGTACAAAATTACCAATTTTAAACTTGTTGCAGAAATCCGTGCAAGCTTGGAAAACGTGGGCGAAAACGTTTGTTCATAATTGTGTCGGCGTGGAAAAACTGAACGAACAAACTAGGTGCTCGGTTTTAAGTTACCTGAAAGACTGCGACAGCCAAATTGAGTCGATTATTAAGTTATATGATGAAAAAATTAGGCATTTAAAAAAGAGGAATATCTTAGAAACATAAGTATTTTACTATATTACTATTTGAATAATTGTTGTATTATTAATTGTTTTTTAATATATTTTTGCGAGCATTTTAAGTTTGAAATAAGTAAAACCTTTGAAAGAATTATTCAATGTCAACCTGTGCGGAGGTAGAATGACGGGATTAAACGCGTAAACATATTCCGAATAAAAAACAAATCAAATTTTATTCTCCGAATACTTAATACGATTCAATTCACGGATTTTCGCTTCCCTCGTCCTTTTTTCGTTTCGCGTCTCCTCTCTGGCTTCAAAGTATTTCTCTCGAAAATCGTGTATCGCCTCCAGACGTTCATTCTCCGCGAAACCAGTGAATTCTTTTCGTTTTTCGAACGTTAACAATCGCCGAGATGTCAGTTTGGATAATACTTGTTCGGAGTTTGCAACCATTTCCAAACAGGGATGCTTAGGTAATCCTTCATTTGTGTATTCTTCCCTTAATAAGAGTAAGGTGATGACAGGATAAAATTGAAAAATTTTTTACCTGAAGATCGGAAACCAACAAACCAATCGCCCTCCTAATTTTAAATGTTTTGAAGCGAAAACTAGCAGATCTTGGTAAATTTTTGATATACCGTATTCAACTTTAGATGGTATATGAGTTGGTAAATGCTTTTCATTAATTGAAAAATCTGTCTTATCCGTACCTACTTTCTCTGTTGCTTCCCGAATTCCATAAGGTGCTAAAATCAATACCGAAAACTAAAGATCAACTTTAAGTAATAAATTAATTACGATCCGTTAGTATTGCGTCGAATTGAAAACCGCACCGCCAGTAAGACAACGAAAAATCAGCTACTACAACATCTAAATATTTGTCTTGTAAATTGTATTGCTGTAAATTCGCTTTTATGCTTTCATCTTTTTCACGAATCTTAAATGAGAATGGAGTATACGAAAATGTATGATTTTAAAAAAATTTAATTACCTTCTGTTTAATCCTCGATGGTCTCGTCCTTGCATGTAACATCAAATAATCGATATCGGCACCTATTACGCTGGCTCCTAATTGCGCTGCCGCTACCAAAAGGGAACCTGATCCAACAAAAGGATCCAAAACTACATCACCATTTCTTATTTTTGCTTGATTGGCCATTAGGAGAGATAATTGAGGATCCATACTTGTATTACCAATAAATTTTCGGGTTTTTAAAGATAAATTTGTAATTAAATCTCGTAGACCATTGCATATCTGTAAAAATAGTTCCATTATGGGAAACAACTACTTCCAGTTCCTCACCCATCGTCCAAAGAAAACATAATATGGTTCATTTGGCGAACAGGATGGATCAGTGCCATAAAACTCTATGTACTGCAGGAACACATCTGGATTCTTCAAATTTACTGGACCTTTAAAGGGTAGATATTCAAACTGCTGCAAGGTGAATACAAAAACTTGTGAAGAAATCTTAGCACTTCGTAATATACCTCAATTTTCTCGACCTTCTCCTGTTGAGTGAAATGCTTGCAAAATGTTTCAACTTTTACTTTAAACGATTTCTCAACAGTAAAATATGATTCATATAAATGCTGCGGAGAACTCTTCAGTTTTTTGTGGAGCTCTTCAATCGTTGTAGCGTGACCCCATAGTTCCACACATGATTTTAAACAAACAGACCGGCTTGCCATTTTTTTAATTTTTTCCTCACTGTCGCATTTGATAATCCAATAAGGGTCCTAACGTATTTTAATGAGAAATGGGTGTCACTATTTGATATTACTTACATCGCTTGATTTTTTAATGATATCAAAGTCTATTTTAAATAGAGATTGAAGGGAAGACATTTCCTAAAAATTATATTTAGAAAAATTCATTTCTAACGAATATATTTATCTTACAGGTACTCTGAAATCCAAATGTTCGTTAGCAAACCATAACAAATATTCTTTTTTAACACCATTCATTCTATTCATTTTTAATAACTAACGTTAACTAAAAGCAATGTAAAATTTAAAAAAGTTGGGTTAGATAAAATAAGAAATTAAGGTTAAGTATGTTTATCTATTTAGTTTGACCTATTCCAATTAAATTAGTTCAGATAATTTTATGTTAGCGCCCCGCTGTCATATTGTTTCCATGTTATTAACTACGGATTAATTAAATCTAGCAACGTCGCAATTATTACTTAACCATCGTAACGTCAATTAAATATGACAGTTGACGTAAACGCAGTAATCTGATTTGTTTATTTTTCAAATTGCTCCCTTAATGATTAACTAATATTAATGAAAGAACGATAGAGAAAGCCGTTTATTGAAATAAAAATTATTTTTAATCAACAATCTTCTGTTTGCAGGTAAGTCATCCGAATATTCGTAGATCATTAACCTTTATTTAGTTTAATTTGTAGTTTACACGTAAACATGGCCCATTCAGGGGTAGTTTCGAGTGGGAAGCGAAAAGAAATTTACAAGTACATAGCCCCATGGCCCCTTTACAGTATGAACTGGTCCGTTAGACCAGACAAACGATTTCGTTTAGCACTTGGAAGTTTCGTTGAAGAGTACAATAATAAAGTTCAAATAGTTTCCCTCGATGAAGAAAGCAGCGAATTTACGTCTAAAAGCACCTTCGATCATCCCTATCCGACCACCAAAATAATGTGGATTCCTGATAGCAAAGGTGTATTTCCAGATTTACTAGCAACAAGGTAAAGACGTTCTCATGAATAATTTATAATAATTAACATAATTTTTAGTGGAGATTATTTGCGTGTATGGAGAGCAGGCGAGCCTGACACACGTCTGGAATGTGTTTTAAATAATAACAAAAACTCCGACTTTTGTGCCCCATTAACATCATTCGACTGGAATGAGGTTGACCCAAACTTGGTTGGCACCTCGTCAATTGATACAACATGTACAATTTGGGGTCTTGAGACGGGTCAAATCATGGGAAGAGTGAATTTGGTCTCAGGTCATGTTAAAACGCAACTCATTGCTCACGATAAGGAAGTTTATGATATTGGTATGTACCAGTATGAACCGGGACTATTAGTTATCCACTTTTTTAGCATTTTCCAGAGCTGGTGGTGGGAGAGATATGTTTGCTTCTGTCGGTGCAGATGGTTCGGTGCGGATGTTTGATCTTCGACATTTGGAACATTCGACTATCATTTATGAAGACGCCACACACACGCCGCTGCTGAGGTTGGCGTGGAATAAACAGGACCCCAATTACTTAGCGACAATAGCTATGGATGCTTGTGAGGTGGTAATATTGGACGTGCGTGTACCTTGCACTCCCGTCGCCAAGCTGAACAATCATAGGGCTTGTGTAAACGGGATTGCCTGGGCACCTCATTCGAGTTGTCACATATGCACAGCCGGAGATGACCATCAAGCTCTTATTTGGGATATACAACAGATGCCGAGGGCGATCGAAGATCCGATATTGGCGTACACAGCTGCGGAAGGAGAAGTGAATCAGATTCAATGGGGCGCAACGCAACCAGACTGGATTGCAATATGCTACAATAAGTCGCTGGAAATTTTACGTGTTTAATTAAGGTGTTTGTGTTTTTAAGATGTGCAGCGAAAAATGACTGTGAAAAAAATACATTTTTTCAGTGGATCGAATTTAATCATGACAGCTTTGTGGGCAAATCATAATTTTTGTTATTTCCAAAGATGTCCCTGGAATTGGTTTCGTGTTTGTATAAAAATATGCTTGATATTTTTCCATGTAGTATTCATACTTTGAAAGCCTTTATTTCTGAATGGTAATATTTGTTTGAGATGTGATATTATTTATAATTTGTTTAATTAATCCAGTAGTCTTCAATTGTAAATCATGAAAAATTTGTAGTATTTTCACTTTGTACTTAAATGATTTTTAAAAAAAGAAAAATTTGGACATTAGGTACTAAAACACTGGAGTATGTACGATTTTTTACATACTCTGTAAAATATTTATATTTTAAATATAAATTGAAATACAGAATTTAAAAATCATTTTAAGCAAACAAATTTTGCGTAATTTTTGAAAACTTTTTCCACTGTAATATGAAGCAGAACCATAACTTAATAACTTTTTATTTAAAGCATTTTCAAAAATTATTTTTAATGAATAAAGTGTAATAGTATCTTAAGGATATGCATTGTTTCGAACCCAGTCTGTAGGGAAATGTTCAAATTATATGGTACTATAATTTTAAGTAATACGTTGATTTATTTTCCGATGAGCAAAAAAATAAATTTGTTTTTACTTCTCTACTCTATGAGTTTTCATATTTACACGCCTTTTGTTGCCAAGTTGTTAAAAAGAAAATGTTCCTCTAATTTCAGGAGTACTTTCTGTTCTCTATGTCGCAGTAGGAAGAAAATTGGGTAGATAAAGATGCCAAGTTGAACATTGCATTATCAATATAACAACATTCTGTACACAATCTGTGATCTTGTTGCTTCAAGGAAGTATGTTTGTAGCACAGAAATACATCAATACTTTGTTGGCAGATGACAACATCAACTGTCAACTACAATGATTATGATTTTCAACTGTTAGAAGGTTATGATCGGCAAAAAATAAAGTGAACTTATTGTTATATTTGCTTAAAAAAGAAAAAATGACTGTTATCAATAAGGTGAGTTGATTTTCATTCAGTTTTTCTCAAAATTTTTGACATATAACTACTAAAATGGGTTCAAATGTCTCGGCACAGAACCATGAAGAATTACGACTTGATTCGGCTACCAGACATATAAAAACGACTGTTACTAATACATCTGAGATGCCTACAACATCCCGAATAGTTGTGTCGTTGATATCATTGAAAAATAAAACATTCGTATTTTTTTGCAGATGGAGGTTGATCCCAGCCCAAAGGGTGAAGGTTTCAGGTCGTATTATATTACAAAAATAGAGGAACTTCAGCTTATCGTCGCAGAAAAAAGTCAGAATCTCAGGCGACTGCAAGCTCAAAGGAACGAGCTCAATGCTAAAGGTATGCTAACAATACAATTGCATGGTGCCTTAAGCATACCTTGGAAATACAATTTCCAACATTGTAAAAAAAAATATTTTATGATAATCCTTCAATAATTTACTGTTTCACTCATTTTTGTGTTGCTGCTTATTCATAGTGCGTATGCTTAGAGAAGAACTCATGTTGCTACAAGAACAAGGCAGTTACGTGGGCGAAGTTGTCAAACCGATGGATAAAAAGAAGGTCTTGGTGAAAGTTCACCCTGAAGGGAAATTTGTCGTTGACATTGATAAAAATATCGATATCAACGATGTAACGCCCAATTGTAGAGTAGCTCTTCGTAACGAAAGCTACACTCTACACAAGATTCTTCCCAATAAGGTATAACGCAAAGTTTGAGTCAATTACATCAGGTAAACACAATTTTCGATTTTTGTAGGTGGACCCCCTGGTGTCACTTATGATGGTGGAAAAGGTTCCAGATTCGACTTACGAAATGGTGGGAGGTCTGGATAAGCAAATTAAGGAGATCAAAGAAGTTATTGAGTTACCTGTTAAACATCCGGAATTGTTTGATGCTTTGGGAATTGCTCAACCAAAGGGTGTGCTGCTCTATGGTCCACCAGGTCAGTTGATTCTAGCATTAAAACATTTTGTACCAATTTAACCACAATGTTTATTTAGGCACCGGGAAAACTTTACTAGCCAGAGCTGTAGCTCATCATACGGAATGTACTTTCATTAGAGTGTCCGGTTCGGAACTCGTCCAAAAGTTCATCGGAGAGGGCTCCAGGATGGTTAGGGAGCTCTTCGTCATGGCCAGAGAACACGCACCCTCTATTATTTTCATGGATGAAATCGATTCCATCGGATCCTCTAGGATTGAATCCGGATCCGGCGGCGATTCGGAGGTCCAACGGACCATGTTGGAGCTGCTGAATCAGTTGGATGGTTTCGAAGCAACCAAAAATATAAAAGTGATAATGGCTACAAATCGCATAGACATTTTGGATCCCGCTCTCTTACGGCCCGGTCGAATTGATAGGAAAATAGAATTTCCACCACCGAACGAAGAAGCTCGTCTAGATATTCTAAAGATTCATTCCAGAAAAATGAACTTAACAAGAGGTATCAACTTAAGGAAAATTGCCGAACTTATGCCGGGCGCAAGTGGGGCCGAAGTGAAAGGAGTTTGCACGGAAGCTGGAATGTACGCATTGAGGGAACGCAGAGTGCATGTAACCCAAGAGGATTTCGAAATGGCGGTAGCTAAGGTTATGCAAAAAGATTCCGAGAAAAATATGTCTATTAAAAAATTGTGGAAGTAAATTTTTGTGGCTTTTTCATTTTGCAATTTGTACAATTATGACGTCTGTCATTAAGTCGATATTTCAATATATTATTCATAGAATGAAAATGAAAGTACCGGTTGTTTTATTAATTGTCCTTTGTGGTGAAATACAGTTTGAAGGTTGATTTTCGTACTTGTAGTCAACAAAGAGGTCAATGTAATGCATTTTAAGCTGGGAAGTCCAAGAGGTTGTGTGATGAAAATGTTTTAGTACAGTTGTTAGCAGATATTCAAATTTTAAGTCCTGAATCTATAATAAATTTGAGTACTTTAGACGATGTGGAACCACTTTGCAAGTAAAAATGTGATGGTTGTTAATTTTCGGATGAGTTTTGTGTTCATTGTAGGAAACTTTCGATTAATTTAAAACGAATGGACGATTTTTTGTCTGAGTGCGATCCTCCTTATGAATCCAATTTGTATACCCAGTTGATCAAAGGGGTGAGGGGTTTGAGGGACAAACTATGTACGGATTCATCCTTTAGAAAAGGTTCGAGTATAATAATTATAATTGGTATTAATTTTGTGTTGTAGACTTTAGTCGACATTTTGCTTGTTTCAATAAGGGTGGAAAGGCTTTTGAAAAGTGTGCTGGCATCCCTGATTGGGTAGAAAATGCAGATGATCGCTTGATTTGCAGGTAAGCTATTTTATAAATTAGAGTGAGACTACTAATCAATGGTAGTGAGTATGAGAAAATTACAGACTGCTATTATGAAACTGCCAGTAAACAATGTGGCAAGGAAGCCGGAAACTTAATGAAAGAATTAGTTGTTTCGATAATAAACGGCGTTTTAACTGTCAACTGCAAAACAAGTAAATTGGATAAAGCGACCGAGTACCTAATGAAATTAAAAACAGGATTCACGAAGGTAATTGTAGTACTCAAAATAAAACAATTTGAAAATTTTTTCACAGAAAAACTGCGCAAATTGGGGAAATCAAGAAAACTTTTACATTTTCTTAGTGTCAGGATACATGTCATTCATTTATTAAACTATTAGGTCGACAAAGTATTTACAATAAATTCTTAGTTCAGCAACAATTACTTTTTCTTCGAAGATCCAAATCCTGAAAATCCCATGATACTCGCCATTTCATTTTGGGCTTCTTCCTCTTCTTGCATTTCTTCAGCTTTCCTCTTCTCTTTCTTCTTTTCACGTCTGTACTCTTTCAATTTCTCTTCTTCCTCAGCTAATTCTTGTAACCTTTGAGACAAATCGTAATCTTTTTTCTTTTCCTCCATTTTCCTCTTGTTCATTTCGAATCGCCTTCTGACCATATCAAGGGAACTGCGTTCAATTCTCATCGACATACCCAGGTTTCGTTGATGTTTTTTTCCGTTGATGTGGTCGAGGAAATTGATCGAGTCTTTGACAACACAATCGCAAGCATTGCAGTAGTAACCCCCAGATTGCGATGTTGGTGTGTTTTTATTAATAACGATGCTTTTTCCTAATTTCGAGTCTAAATCTACTTTATATTCTCTGGTTTTTAGAAGTTCTCGTTTCACTGGGGGGCCTTTCACCTTTAGGTCTTCTTCGGATTCTTTCTCTTCACGTTTGCGATCTTCCGCTATTTTTTCGTATTCACTGCGGTTCCATTTTCTCCGATGCGTATCAGCCATTACGAAGGAGTGATTTTGGTTTTTTAGGATAATTAAATGCGATTTGAATAGGAATCGAAGCTACAAAATAATAACACAGCTGATTGACATAAGCACACACAGAATATTGACTACTCAGTGCTATAGTCAAACAACTCTATGGTCTCTGGCCAAAATATGACTAGTCAGCATTTTGTGGCACATCTGTCATTTTATTTTGGCCAGAGATCATAGAAGTGTATTGAAATTTAATTGTGATCGTTCATGACTTTCACAATAGGTGGCGCAGATATAATTAGTTTTGTAAGATTCTGCAAGTTAATAATAATAGTACAATTACTCACAGAATTATGCATGGCAGCGTGGCCGAGCGGTCTAAGGCGCTGGTTTTAGGCACCAGTCCGAAAGGGCGTGGGTTCGAATCCCACCGCTGTCAATTACTTTTACCAAAGCGGTTGAATTTTTTATAGCAAGAAATTACAAAATTCTCCACAGGAATAAAATTTTTAATTTGCTGTGTAGATAATTGTGTATTGATAATGTTCTGAATTCGTATTTTTGACGCACTGTAGTTGCAGACTAAGTACGCAACGTTTATTTAAAAACAAAATATTCAAAAGGATGAATTGTTTCATTTTTATTTATCAATTTCATTTTTATATTGGCTCAAATATACATTTATTTTATTGAAAATGACTTAATTCTGAGTATCTCAATTTTCACATGGAATTACATTTATCACTGTCATACCAATCCTGCATATGGATTCACACTTGTTGAGAGTTCGATCGCGCTATCTTCCGGTTATTTTGCAGTCGTGGAATATCGTGCAGATGAACTTCGGAGCAATCCCTCGGTGCTAGCCAAACGGACGCTTTGTTCAAGAACATTGTTCGTCAAACTTTCTCGACGTTTGTTCTGTAATGCGACCTCAGAAACTGCAACACGAAATGAAATTGAAAATAAATTGAATAACCAATAGACGAGACAGTTAAATATATATATTCATTCAAACTATTTTGATGTTCAATTAATAATAGTTCATTGAAATTGACGAGAGTTTTAATTTTGGGCATCTCCAACGATAAAAAATTTTCTTGTGAAGTTTAGTTAGAATTTTCTCCATCTTAGGTGTCTCTAAATTCAATTTCCATCGACAGCAATCAAGTTCACCGATTTCATCAACAACCGGATTCAAGTAGCGCCAAAGAAACTTTTCAAGTATTCGAACGAGTTTCGAGTCCCTTGGAACTTTCCTTAGGGATGATGTACGGTCCACTAAGATGATATTTATTTTCATCTCGGGGCGGCATAAGGTCTTTGAAGGGATCTAGTGGGAATTCTTTGAATTATCTAAACCCCACTAAGGTCCGTTCGGAAAGAAGGAAAGATTTTCGTGACGCGGAATAAAATGAAACCATACCATTTTAAATTGATAAGGCACTGCCATTGTGTACGAGCGTCTGAATTTTGATAAAAACAGTTCTTTGGACAGCTTTGTAAATAAAAAAATTTAGCTTTTGCAGTAAATTTTCATAAGAGATGCAACGTTACCTACCTTCCCCATAAAAAACTCAAGAAGGGTAGGTTTCTCTCACGGGGAGTTGTTTTTTCACAGGTATGTACTCTAAAACAAAAATAAAATTTGACTCGTCTCAGTGATTTACTACGAAAAAAAGTTGTTTCGTTTTAATTTTCCTTTGCTGTATATTAATCTTTCTATCATATATATATATATTTATAATATCCGGTATTTGATGTTTCATTTTTATTCAAACTATCTTACTGGTTAATATCACCACTATATTAGTTTCAAAACTTACGTGGCTTGAGGTAGTCGTTGCTGTACACGAGCTTTCTCGATGTCGAAACGTAACTGTGAGCCATCTTCGCTTCACTTGTGATATGACCTAAAAAAAATATTTGTCATATTTGTTCTAAAACCACAAAGTTTCAATTCTCACCTCGCCGTTACAGAAACAAAACAAAATTGCAACACACACCCCCTAGAACAGTAAACATAAAGTTCGAATATACCCAATCGACTTTTGAATACTCTTAACCTGCATAGATGCTGTTATAGCTGAAACGACTTCGTACGCGTACTCCCAGGGATGATTCGGTTCCGGACGGAATGGTATAATGAGATAATTAAGTCCTAAAAGTGGGACAAGCAGCATTGTCGCCCTGAAATATCAGATACATAAGTATTATATAAATTTTCCGGCGCAATTCCGTACCGGAGCGCTTGTAAGGACGCTCGGGAAGCTCCGGCGCCGCCGCCGCCGCTCGAATGTTTTCTCAGTTTAACGAGCAATACCCTGAGAATGTTAATGAGGAAAATTGCGTTCAGGATTACTGTTACGGCGACGGGTATTTGAAGTATTTTCGTGAAACCACAATCGTCCATCCAGCATCTGTGGAACAAACGAAAATCCACTTTACGAAGATTTGTACAGTGTTGCGGGGAACGAAACAGAAAAAATTATTTTCCGACGATTGTTTGATTTAAATCCGTGGCAGCTGAATTGTATGGAAAATAGGTCTATTCCTGTCACGTGAACGTTTATTTTGCTTATATGCGCGTATGGTAGATCAACATCAACATGCCTGTAATTGGATTTCTATGACAAACCGCGTATTTAATGGAGTTAACGAGGGCGCAAGACAAATACACACCGATGACTAATTTGTATTTACGATTTGACACTTGCATATGAATATCAATCCCATATCATATATTGGAGGTCGAGTTGCGATTGCTTTGATTGATACTGACCAAATTTTGTAATCGCAACAAATTACAGTTGCAATCTATTTTTGTTATCCCATTCCACAATTTCAACTTTTAAATCTAGTGTTTTCATTAATGTATATTGGTTTGTCCACCTTTTACATATAATGGGCTACATAACCAGCAAACAGCTATGTCTAATAATGCTCGTCTTTAAGTAAACACGTAAGTTGGCGCAGTCGGTAGGATCAACAACGAACTACGTGAACTTGACTAACTTAAAATTATTTATACAAAAATTTAGAGGTTCGATTTTTGGAATTTAATAGTGGCGATATTATTTCAAATCTTTTGAAATTAGTATTCACGTCGATACAATAAAAACAAATTTTTATAAACTATGTGCCATTCCCAATTAATGGAGTAAACACAGAATTTAAAAAAATGGCGTAGGAAGCGAGCACTTTCAAATATTAGAATTGAGTTAACAAAACCACGAATTGGTAATAAATAAGTTCAATGGGCTGGGATTAAAAGCAAGGTAACTTTTATTGCGGTATTTAGGATAGTATTATTTCTGATCAAAATCATAGTCTACATGTTGAGACGAAAATAATAACATCAGACTCAAAAAAAAAAAAAAAAATTACTAGTGCAAAGATTTACTTCAGTTCATATCTTTCTCATTTGCGCTGTCTCATTCATTCATAGAGATATCGCAACTAATTTCATAATCCTGGATTGTAAAAGCCTTGTGTTGGCGCGTCTCAACGTTATATTCACGTGTATAATACGTATTTTTGATTAAAAATTGACTTTTCAAACGAGGAATTGTTCGAACAACGATTAAAGTCGGCGTTTATATACTTATGAGTGTCTTTGTGTTTAATTTCCGCGTATTTATAACATTAAGACCAGACAAAAAAAGAGTAGTGCAAAGATTCACTTCTGTTCACGGTTTCTGTCTTATTCGCGCTGTCTGATCCATTCCTCTTCTTCATAAAAATACCGTAACGAGTAATCTTTACTAATTTCATAAACCTGGATTGTAAAAACGTTGTGTTCAAGTGTCGCAACGTTATATTCACGTGTATAACACTTATTTTTGGTTAAAAATAGACTTTACAAACGAGGAATTGTTCGAACAACGAATAAAGTCGGCGTTTACATACTAATGAGTGTCTTTGTGTTTAATTTCCGCGTATTTATAACATTAAGACCAGACAAAAAAATGAGTAGTGCAAAGATTCAGTTCAGTTCACGGTTTCTGTCTTATTCGCGCTGTCTGATCCATTCCTCTTTTTCATAAAAATACCGCAACGAGTAATCTTTACTAATTTCGTAAACCTGGATTTTAAAAACGTTGTCTTCACGTGTCGCAACGTTATATTCACGTGTATAACACGTATTTTTGATTAAAAATGGACTTTTCAAACGAGGAATTGTTCGACCAACGATTAAAGTCGGCGTTTACATACTAATGAGTGTCTTTGTGTTTAATTTCCGCGTATTTATAACATTAAGACCAGACAAAAAAAATGAGTAGTGCAAAGATTCAGTTCAGTTCACGGTTTCTGTCTTATTCGCGCTGTCTGATCCATTTCTCTTTTCATAAAAATACCGCAACGAGTAATCTTTACTAATTTCGTAAACCTGGATTGTTCACGTGCTGCAACGTTATATTCACGTGTATAACACGTATTTTTGATTAAAAATGGCCTTTTCAAACGACGAATTGTTCGAACAACGATTAAAGTCGGCGTTTACATACTAATGAGTGTTTTTGTGTTTAATTTCCGCGTATTTATAACATTAAGACCAGCCAAAAAAAAGAGTAGTGCAAAGATTCACTTCAGTTCACGGTTTCTGTCTTATTCGCGCTGTCTGATCCATTCCTATTTTTCCTAAGAATAACGCAACGACTAATCTTTACTAATTTCATAAACTTGGATTGTAAAAACGTTGTGTTCACGTGTCGTAACGTTATATTCACGTGTATAAAACGTATTTTTGATTGAAAATGGACTTTACAAACGAGGAATTGTTCGAACAACGATTAAAGTCGGCGTTTACATACTTATGAGTGTCTTTGTGTTTAATTTCCTCGTATTTATAACATTAAGACCAGACAAAAAAAAGAGTAGTGCAAAGATTCACTTCAGTTCACGGTTTCTGTCTTATTCGCGCTGTCTGGTCTATTCCTCTTTTTCATAAAATGCCGCAACGACTAATCTTTACTAATTTCATAAACCCGGATTGTAAAAACGTTGTGTTCACGTGTCGCAACGTTATATTCACGTGTATAAAACGTATTTTTGATTGAAAATGGACTTTACAAACGAGGAATTGTTCGAACAACGATTAAAGTCGGCGTTTACATACTAATGAGTGTCTTTGTGTTTAATTTCCGCGTATTCATAACATTAAGACCAGACAAAAAAAAAAGTAGTGCAAAGATTCACTTCAGTTCACGGTTTCTATCTTATTCGCGCTGTCTGATTTATTCCACTTTTTCATAAAATACCACAACGACTAATTTTTACTAATTTTATAAACCCGGATTGTAAAAACGTATCGCAACGTTATATTCACGTGTACAACAGGTATTTTTGATTAAAAATGGACTTTTCAAACGAGGAATTGTTCGTACAACGATTAAAGTCGGCGTTTACATACTAATGAGTGTCTTTGTGTTTAATTTCCGCGTATTTATAACATTAAGACCAGCCAAAAAAAAGAGTAGTGCAAAGATTCACTTCAGTTCACGGTTTCTGTCTTATTCGCGCTGTCTGATCCATTCCTCTTTTTCATAAAAAATACCGCAACGAGTAATCTTACTTACTTCATAAACCTGGATTGTAAAAACGTTGTCTTCACGTGTCGCAACGTTAAATTCACGTGTATAACACGTATTTTTGATTAAAAATAGACCTTACAAACGAGGAATTGTCCGAACAACGATTAAAGTCGGCGTTTACATACTAATGAAAATCTTTGTGTTTAATTTCCGCGTATTTATAACATTGAGACCAAACAAAAAAAAGGATAGTGCAAAGATTCACTTCAGTTCATGATCTCTTTTTCATTTGCGCTGTCTCATTCATTCATAGAGATATCGCAACTAATCTCATAAACCTGGATTTTAAAAACGTTGTGTTCACGTGTCGCAACGTTATATTCACGTATATAACACGTATTTTTGATTAAAAAATGGACTTTTCAAGCGAAAAATTGTTGGAACAACAATTAAAGTCGGTGTATACATACTGTTGAGTATCCGCAACCGTTGTTCCATAGAAATGTCGCGTTGGGCCGTATACCAACGCCGTCATCGTTGGAATACCCCAGCCGAGCAGCACCATATATTGCAGCAGTCTGGATTCGGACACGAAAGCTGAAACCAGAACGGTATGGAGGTAGAGTCCTTCGCAGAGCATCCAGGAATACGTAGAGACGAGGAAGAAATAGAGTAGTACATGTAGAAGAATGCACCACCACTGAAAAAATCGAAAACATCTTCTATTTTCCCGTTAAATCGAGCTCAATTCATCATATATTCTAAAGTCGTTCGTAAGGATGTTCGGCAAACTAGGTTGTCGAACTACATTTTTCTTTTGTGAAGGAATGGATATTCGTATCATTTTCCATTTTCCCATTCGTCAAACGTTGAAATGCGTTCGGAGTCTTTACGACATGTAATAATGTATCGGAGTTCGACAGACTGGAAAATTTCAATTCCATTTCAGGCGAGAGGCAGCTAGCTATATGGGATTTAGTTTCAATTCCGCGTCGTATTAACCAGATATCAACTACAATCGGTTGTCGTATTAATAACGATCGCAATCGTAATAATTAAACAAACTCGATGTATGAAAAATAATAAAATACAACTCCGTCGGTTCGTTAATGTTCGCCGCTTTTAGAAAAGTTAAATATTCCCACGTCAAGCGGGTGATATGAGGATATCGGTTAATTACGCGGGATACGAGCGGGCAATGATTTAGTCTCCGGATAAGGTCGTCGAGGCAGACATATTTCCTCGGGGAAATCTGACAGTATAATCTATACGAACAGCTTCAATATCTACATACGTTGCTTGAACGGTTACCGTCATCATCCTGACCATTTCGGAAACGCTTAGGACAATCGCGCGGATGGCATTCCTCAAAGTTTTCACGAAATTTTCATTCATCGCCCAGTTCCTCGACGTTTGGTGAAATTGAATTCGTGAACTAACACTCATCCTTCGCTATGCTTCATTTCAGAGTTCGATTACGGGTCGAAAGGTTTGAGGACATCGAATTAGTTCGCGAATTCAGCCCTAGTTCTGGGTAGTGTGATATACGCCCTCGCGAGCGTTGTTGACTTGTAATTAAATTTTCCAATCAGCTATCCCTACTGTATTATGGTGGAGAACTAACAGTCGAAGTGGATGTACTCAATAACCAAGAATGCCCCAAGATACTCACCGGATTTTCTTGTATAACATCGATGGAATGTAAAACGTACTTGTACCACAGTAACCACAGTAGATTATTCATCGCGAATGCTCCAAATAAGTTCATGTGTATTGTTATCCTAGCACACCTCAAAGATCTGCAAGAAATCAATTTGAAATTAAATTGAGTTTGAAATTGTTTTATAAGATTTAAATACCTTCTGAATTGCATATTAGAGTCATTCTAAACTCATAAAATTGAAAACAAAATCTTAGTTGAAAGCTTTCGCGGAAGCCATCAAAATAGAGTGACAGAAATAAATCGTGTTATTCCATTTTTCTTTCTTCTGGTTATTCCGCTCGATTTTCATTATATTCAAGTACAATTCGATTCGCGGGAACTTTCTCCGGAGGAAAAAATAAAAATATTACGAATATATTATACAGGGTGTTCATGTTGACTTGAACACTCTGTATACGTGGTTGATTTAATTCAGGCTAAGGAACGTTGGTGGACGTTTATATATATTTCTGTCGTCAGTAGGATTTAGACGTCAATTTGAATACCTACGTGAAGCTCGCAGCGCCGAAGTTGCGGTTGCTTCCGATCAGGCATATTATATTCTTGATCATTTCTTGTCGAATAGTTTTAATTTCATAAATATAACATGTCACTATTTTTTCAAACATTCATCGAGAATCAGATGAAATAAGTGTTCATTTAATTGAATTTCATGTATTTTTAAATTTAGGTTTTAAACAATTGATTTTTATGTAGCAAAAATTCGTTATTTTTTTTGTTGATAAAATGAAAAATGTAGTTGAATTGAATTAAATTGTGGTTTTTGTAATAATGAATGACAAACTTACTTCATTCAAAATATTTCCTGACTAATGAACAAGTATATACATAAATGTTCAAGTTGACATTTTATCAGGACTCCCAAAGTTGTTTTTTCATTCAGATGAATGCCGTCGTTGTAATAAATTTTTCTTACCTCTTTTCAAACAACAGAAATAATTATGGTGAGTCTTTCCACATTTATTCTCTTGAAGTGGGTTCACCAGACTAAACTCAAAGCTCTTGTTCGAACTTTAATTACCTCAAATTCTTGGAAGTTATTTTTATAAGAGAACTTGAATGTTTTGTCACAAGGTTTAATAAAATGAATCGATAAAATGTATCGAAGATATAATAATAAGTTGAAGAATGAAATTTGTTAAAAATGGTGGATGCGCTTCTCGCAATTTCCCTTCAAACCTTGACGCAACTTGATGTGAATTAATTGGGGACATACCTCCATATTATTCAATTCATTTCAATTTTTTTATTGAGCAATACTTGCATTATTTTCCATATACAATCATTGATTGAATGAGAAATGCAGTTAAATTAAATTAATAGTGAACGAAACATATTATAACGTATGTAACATTTACATATATAAATGTTGAAGTTTCCAGTTCTGTCGGCACTTCCACAGTGCCTGATTTCAATTCTTTGAAAGAGCTAACAAATATTTTCCCCTTGTGCAGATGCTACTGTGAAATTAATTGAATTTATCCGACTGCTGATGCGGCAGATGACATCAACACATTTCAGCACACGTGATTGATCGCCTTAAGCATAGATGTATAAATTTTGAAGGGTGGTAGAATATAAGCAGAAAGTCGACATGGTCTTCATAGTTTTCATATTTTTATGGCATCATATATAAAGAAAAATATTTTGTTAAAGTGAATTTTTCTCTAAATTAGTAATTGTCAGTTTCGTGAATATCTGGATTCATATTTGATCAGGAAGCACCCTGTATATCGATTTCCCAATCACCTTCAATGTATCACCTCCTGAATTATACTCACTTGAAGTATGCGAAAATGAAGATTGATATGAGCAACGCAACGAGAGACACAGTATATCCCATCGTGTAGATGAGTATTATGTTTTCCCGGAACTGCAACGAAGAAAAAGGAAAACGAGATGAGCGTTGTCACAGAAATGATCTTAATGCGCAGTTAGTTTATTTTCGAAACACTTACTGAATAATCGTCTTCGTTAACGCACTGAGTATAATTGGCCCAAGTATGATTACTTTCAGGATGAACGAACCACGTGCCGTCTTCTTCACATTTATGGAATGCGTATCCTATAAGAAATTTTTTTAATAATTAATTTTATTCAAGAATATGATCGAAATAAATGAAATTAAGTTAACACGGACGTCCGGATGTCTAGGAATGTTTGATAATATTCACAAATGTCTACATAAACAAGAATTTTTCTATTACAAAATAAAAATATATAGGTGTAATCATTTCGTTGGCATTAGATGTAAATGGAAAATGGGTTAGTTTATTGGATGAATTTAGCCTTTGGTTTCATTCAGATAACAAAGTTGTTTTCATAGGCGCGGGAAATTTCTGATATAAACGTTTTCAATTAAGAATACATTAGAGGAAATTACTTTAAACGAGCGCGGGTGGTTTTCCGAATATATACCAAAAGGGATGTTAACTCTAGTCGTTATATAACAGGAATGATTTTACGAGAGTACAAAGGTAATTTACTAACCAGCGTAGGTAATTGTATTTCGACTCTAAGTAAATAGCACTTACGTCGAATGGGCGAGAGGGAACCTAATGAAATGTTTGTGGAATAACTTACGATTCGAATCGAATCCAGTGATGAAACCTGGACAGGAGTGATTGGCGATGTGACCGGCTGGAGTATCCGGCCAACACGACCAGGAATCGAATCTGCTTCTGCAAAAAGGTTCTGAAAAAAAATGGTTGTTTGTTAAGTATAAAATTAAAATAGGCTGTTGCTGGATTAAGGTTGACCTTTTGGTTGAAGTTATTTGAAGTGTAACCTTTATTTGTTTAGTTTTAGCACTAAAATTCGTGAGGTTTTTCAAGGCTGAGGAAAATACAAACCCTTCCATTTAGAAGGGTTACTACAAGAGACTCAGCAGCTCGTTTACACAAGGAAATTCCTAAGAAAATTACATACAGCCCCTCGATTACTGTAGATACTTTCAATCAGCTATGTCAACGTGGGAATTAATTATCTTTTCTCCTTTGTTTATGTTGAATCGGATTTTTTCAGGCGGAAAACAGATAACAGGGAAACGCCAACAATTGTCAGAGACTATCGTAATTTCATTCTAAACAACATACAGCGAAAAGACGAAGATGGAATTTCAGTAGGAGAGAAGCGTTCGTTTCAGTAGAAATTTCATTATCTGAAAAGTTATTTATAAAAATAACAAGACTAAGGTAGAATAAGGTGAATGAAAATGAGAAATGTGAGTAATTGTAGGTGGATTTGGAAAAAATTTTAGAGGGTTATGAGGTTTATGAAAGTTCTGATCTAAGATCATTGCCCTGTTTGAACTATTAGGAAACTCCGTAAACAATAAGATGTGATGACGCGTGGCGTCCGATCAAGTGATCGTTTAGACCACCTATGATACACATCTTTGTATTGTAAGTTGCCGTACAACCTGAAGTTGCAGGTACAAAAACTTAATGACTCTTGAAAATTCTGTCAACTTAAAGATATCAACGTTAATTTCTAATGGTGTTTGGGTTTTGTCGGTCGGTTTATATATGACCAAATATTCTCACACAATCATCCGTCATGATAGCTCGCGGAGTATTCGAAGAAAATCGATGGGATTCAAATTTAAACGCGCCGCTTCCTGCAACCTTCGCGAAAATTTTATCGCTTATTGTTAGTCTAAATGCAAATTTTTGTTGCGGAACGAATTTCCTCCCGCAATTGTATTCAACCGCGCGTGGCTCCCACAATCGTTTGTCATATTCATAATGATTATCACATTGTCTATTCTAAAAAAACGGTTCGTTAATTTTCGCATTAAATTTTTCTTCAAAATCCTAATTCGTATTTACAGTTTGTCAGTCGCATAGAAGCGCATTTTCAACTTAATCTCGGAGAATGTTTCGGATAAATTGGGAAAATACTATCGGCGAAATGAAAGTGAAATCAAGAGAACGATTTCAGTATGCCGCAAACGAAACAGGAAAATCCGGAACCCATTCTTATTCAGATTGCACAAAGAAGGAGGTATTGATTTCTCGATAAACCTCTGATTAAGATGTAGCGATAAATGTATTAAATTACGTATGCGGCGGATCCGAGTGGAATTATTCACCCCAATACTTTTTCTCTGCCCTCTTAGATTATTTCAGTAACATATTGAAAGAAGAATACATCCGTCATCAATTTTCCCTAAATAGACGCGCCAGAACTTGTGGCATCCTCAGGAGGAAGATTTGACAGTTAATTGACAGTTTTTAGAAAAAATCAATCTATATATCTATGTCTACGTCGATTAAATTGTAATTATTAAGAAACTGTAAATTTTACTGAGATTGATCATGGTTTGGTTTTTGGTCAATATGAGTCATTTCCAAGAACAAACTATTTTTAGATGTTCTTCTTTATCTAAAATCGAAACTTGATTGATTTGAATGTTATTTCTTAAGATCATAGAACTATGGACGGCCTTTGATAAGTCCGTTTGAGATTAAAATCGGATCAACGGTTTCGGCAGAAATGTCAAAAATTCATTATCTTGAAATCTATGTCAGATAGCCAGTTAAAACTTCAGAAAAACATTTTTTGTAATATATAACCATAATCCGGTAGTCTACAATCTAACCTAAAAAATTTTGACAAAATGTCAAATCGCTCATGCGGAAAGCACAAGCGGGTGCAGAGATGTAGAATACGACTCTAGATGAATTTTTCAGATCTTCAGAAGCGATGGAACATTCAGAACAATCGAAATAACTTCGCAACTGAAGGAATCCGCCATGATGGATATTTTCAAGTCTAGCATGTAGTTCGCGTTGCATCCGCAAACGCTCGCAGATCTGTGGACACCGCCATTATTCATTTTTGAAAAATTGTTTTTATATTAGAGATAGCGGAGAAAGCCTTACAGAAGTTGTTGCAATTCAATAAAAAGTTTACACAAAAACTGGAATATTCAATTCTGGAAACAAAAATCTATAAGAAACGATTCAAACTTCGTCAATGGGATTTGTCACACCAGATTGCCCCTGGCACTTGGACGCAAAAAATTAATAACGTTTCAAATTCAACCGACGTTTCCGTTTTTATTGCATCCTCTTCCTTTGACATGCTCCAGAAAAACAGATACCGAACCCCCCAGGTCCAATATTGGCAACATCATACATCCGAATTTAAATTTTTCCGAATTTCGAGTGAAAAGTTCCGCAGAAAGCCGAAACGTATCACAACAGAAATGTTTGTAAAGGACGATTCGTTTATCACGGATTTTAAATAGGTCAATTTGGGTAAAAGTGTCTTTGTGCCGGTCTAATTTACGTTCCGTGTCAGTCTCTCCGCTTAAATACTTTAATGAACCTATCGATCGTTATTCAACGGCGGCTATTCCAATTCGAACTTCCATCAAATCTATTGAATCACAAAATCGCACGAGGCATCGCGAGAGTTGAAAGGATCCGAATGACGTTCTGATAGAAAGTCAGCGATCGGCTATACGATATACAAACACTAAAGAAAATTACGAACTTGTTGCATTCGATCGGGATTACTGTTTGATTTAAAGTCGCAGCAGTTAACTTTTTTTATTAACTTCGTTGTTGCTCTTTCCCCAATCGCGTTATTAACAATTCAGATCAGAGTAGGAAGCATTGTAAAGCCTAATTGAACACGGGGGAACGTCAATCGATCGAATAGGGATGGAAGAGGATTAACGATTATCCAGATTCCTGGAAAGTAAACCGGGAAATAGAGAACTAGGAAATGGCTTGCGTATCTACATAAACGTTTCTGGCACTCTGTGTAAATGAAAAGTTTCGTGAATGAGGAAAAAAATTTTCAATTATAAATCAGTGTTAGTTTAGTTGATAACATTTGTATGTAGCTAATGGTTTCAACCGAAGCGGCAAACCGTTGACATGTTTCATCAAATTCATGCGTGGTCACGGAAAGGTACGCCACGATCGAGTATATAACGCCCGAGCATTTCCATAAATATGTGGAACATTATTGCTTCGATTGCTTCGAACGTGCTATATTGGTTATCCATTTACAGTTTGGTATACGAGATTATTCTACCATTAAGTAAACCCGGGCTAGCCCGGGGTGTTCGATCACTACATTTTTAATACCGCTTCATGCTGTCAAAGCAAAGAGGATCCTTACGATGTTGCAACGATTTTTGATTATAAATTGATGACCCCGGCTACAACCTGAAAAAACATACCCCAAAGCGAGAGCGCGTCCCTAGGATAATCGCGCATTTGGCTTTTGCGATGCATCTATCTCTAATCCATTCAGTCGCCGGCCGACGTATTCGAGTCCAACTTCCGAGACGCAGCGGCTGCACACGTTATGTTTCGTCCGTTGTTTTCATCATTTTATAATTTAAAACAACAGTCCGTTTTTCACCGACATACTCACCAGTAATATTACAAAAGTATCAAAAATAACCGATATCATGTGGGATTCATAGATTTTGAGAAACAATTTAACGTTTACTATCTTTTTCCTACAATTGACTTCGCTGATAGAGGTATTATAATTAGCTACAGATTTCAAACATTTTCTCGATAACTATTCTTGTCTTGAATGAACCGTTTCTAAGAAAAAAGACTTTGAAATCGTCTGAAAGCACCGTTCGATCTTAATTGCATAAACAATTGCTTTTTTAATTTTTATATGCGGTTGTCAAACCGTTATATTATATTATTATATATATTATATTATATTAGTAGCGTGAGATCGATCCGGCGAAAAAATGTGCGTCTCACGAATCGATGTAGAGAGGTTAGCGGGCCAAGTTTTAGGGATAGCGATCGGTAGATCTCGACATTATTTTGAACTAGTTCAAAAACGAACGTGATCGGTACGTCCGTTATCGACTTATCGACGGTCGCGCGTTTTTTTTTCAAGAATTTTTTGTCACGTTCGTCGAAGAACTAGGGGGCCGAACAGGAGCTCAAACGGTCCGCAAAGCACGGTATTTTATCGTGGGTATTTTTTCTTGCTCTCGAACTTGAAACTTAATACGATTTTTTTGCGAAAAACCGAAAATTGCTCATTTTCGCGAAATTTTTAAAAGCTTTTATCTCAAGAAGTACGTACGATTGGAGAACTTGAGATACGTTTTCAAAAAGGGCAAAGATAGTTCTTTGTTTTTTGTCTGCCGCTTGATTCTGCAGCTCCCTCCCTTCTTGAAGTAAAAAATTCGTAAAAGCAAAATTTTTTGTTTTTTGCTTATATCTCGGAGGCAGTACGTCGGACGACGCAACGATCTTTTAAAGATGTTCCTCAATCATTGTGACAATCTTTCGCTAGAAGATTTCGAAACTGTAGGACCTATTGTAAGAGAAATAGAAAAAAGTAGGGTGTCGCGAATCAATTTTCGTCGGGTACAGCTAACTTCTAAAACATTTGGAATGCCTGTTTCGAATAGATAATTAATACGGCTTTCTTTCTTTTCAAGACGTGGCGGACGTAGAATCTACCGATTTTCCGCAAAAAATTCCAAAACTAAACTGTCCGCTCGAAAAACGTTTCTTCTGGTAATATCTCCTTTATTACGTCACGTATCGAATTATCGATTACACAAAAATATTCGAAAAAATTAGCTATGAATCGTTCAAGAAACGTTAGGCCGTAGGAATAGCCGTTATCGAGGAAAAGGGCAGAAAATTTTGAAAATTCGAAAAATTCCTCTTGTGTGCCGAACGTATACGATTGCGCTCCGGAAAGTTCCGAACGGACGCGTTGACAGATGTAAATTAAAGGAGCCGGTCTGTCCTTTGCAGGGCAAATATTGATGTACTTATCGAACGAACTGAATAAAAACTATAAATTCTGAAGATTCGCCTACCGATCGCGTTCGGATGGAGTAAATTTATTTTGATCATAAATGCAAAATGAAATGTATCGATTTTGAGTGGTTGCTATTTCAATTAAACTTTTAATTTCGATCACAGGATAACAGCGATTTGAATGAGAACAGACACATATCTATACAACTTACAACCGTATATCATCGCTGTGGTTTCAGCACAGCCAAAATGACAAAAAAAAGGAATGAACTCACCAAAAAACAAATTTACAACTATTCGATTCCTTTTATAAAAATGAAAATCAATATTGCATAAAGAAAAACAGAGCATAAAATAATTTCCCTCTTAATGGAGTGTTAATATCGATTACAAAAAAATTGAATCCCCAAAAAAATATAGTTCGTAGCATACATAATAAATGAAACAGAATTTACTTTCAATATAAATTGTACTTGAAAACTAATTGAAATTTCGAAACGCTTCTTCGATTAAAACATCAGATAACATATACACACGCCATACTTTGCAACCGTATATCCTCGCTGTGGTTTCTAACACAGCCAAAATGACAAAGAAAATAAACTTCCCAGAAAATGATAAATTTACAACTAATTTCTTCGATTCATTTTATACAAAACGAAGAAGAAATTACTTCACACTCTTCTAGATGAATACTTGAAGAACAGATGAAAATCATCATCCGCACACTTCAAAATCAAATATTATCGCTACACTTCGACCATAGCCTAAATAAAAAACAGTTTCTTTCAACCCGTGACATTCACATCGAAAACCGACCGCATTGCAACCAAATATTCTCTCAATTTTCGTAACGGTTTTTGTGATATTCCAGAAAAATTCGTTACGCCTATAGTGACCTAAGAGATCGGATGGAAATAAAAAAAGGCGGCCGAAGGCCCCATTACCCGGCCAAAGGCTCACTACTTTCGGCTACGCCTCACCATTTACGAGAAAATTGATGAGATTCCGTGCATTTACTTTCAATATTCATATACAAACAAATTTTCCTTGAAATTTTTCATATTGTTCTCTTTGAGAGTGTCAAGAAACATCTATCGATATGTTTTTCATTTTCTGCAAAATAGGAAGAAATTTTCGATAGTTCGCAATGCCTCTTCCTATGGATTACAATAATTCCGTAATTACGATTGTCAGAACTGCTATAAATCCGCGGAGAGCGCACACATACATCACGACGCGCTGATTGCTGGCGTAATATATCTGTCAAACAACCGTAGACAACGTTGACGATATTCTAGATTTAGATACGATGTTTACAACTTTCTGATAAAAAATCAATTCCAATTTATTCGCTCGTTATATTTTAATGAATGTTGCTTCAAAATAATCGGTTAATTATGTATTCAAAACGTGTTTTTCAGTGAAAATTCGACTGGGATATTTCGGATTTCCACGAATTTCGATATTTCACTCGCAAATCTTAATCCTTACCTTTTAATGGCGATGAATTATTTGCAGCAATCTCGCAGGCGAGCATCTCCATTGCTATTGATAAATTGATATTCTCCATCATGTTGTCTTCTTTTCACGAAATCCACGATCGATTATTTACATAATTCGATCCAATCCAATGATGAGTATATACGTGACGCGGTTAATTCTGAAAAGCAACGACAAACTCAATTTTTCACGTATACAAATGTGGGGTGTTATTATATTAAAGCGATATCTTTCCGACTCGGAAAGCTTACATTCAATTCCACAACATCGAACATTTGATTCAATTAACAAATTGGGCAGTCGAATTAAACTTCGCGGTATCACCAGACTGTGTTGAAGCTGGAATTTCGAGGGGAAAATTTAATTGTGGAACAAACAAATTAAACGTGCGCAAAAACTCGTCCGTTTCTCTTCCATTCATTCAATTCAAATCGAGAATAGAAAAAGAGGAAAACTGACGTAATTTTTCAAGGATAATTTAATTGCATTATTCAAAATATTTCAATGTATCACGCTAATTACCTGACGTGCATCATCACTAAACAATTAAAAATTCCTCGCAAATTCACTATTTTTTTCGAATAGTTACACAATAAATCATAGCACTTAAACGAGGATACTCGAATTATGTTTTAATATGATTGATTGAACCTTTGTTTGTTACTGAATAATGTCTTCATCAATCGTTTATGTTCGTAATCCATTCTAAATATATCTGCATGCAATAATCTAACGTTTGGATTGATATTGAACGTTTTGCTTGTATCGATGTATGAGACAGATGGAAAATTATGCGCGCTAAAATTAGACGAATTTATGGATGTGATGAAATCATTTCGAATGGATACGAAAAATATTCGCGACCGAATGATACTATTATCATACTCACGCTTAATGTATGTAATGTTATACGACCGTGCAATGTTATATCAAAATTCCGCACGCACACTGCGGCATTGATGTTGAAAAAGAGTGACGATTATTCTTATGTTGCAGCCGGGCTGGTGGATAATGAAAGAAACCGTCAGATGAACTTAATTGTTTTATTTGATCTTTATTAACAAACGCAAACATGCGGGGTTTCTTAATTCGTCTAGAGAATGCCGAAAATGTAAGATGCGGTAATTACAACCACTGAGGTAAACGGAGCACCATTGGGATCAAAACCGGGGATTGTTAATACAAAAGTAAATGTTAATCGACAACTCATTGGGAAAAAATTCAGCCCAGTGTTAATATGTTACTATTATTCGAACGAAGTTTAATTGTTGAAGGATATTTGATTCTCGAATTTACTAATAGGGAACCTGAACCCTGAATTCCAAAAACCGTTTTTTTAATTCCGGAGGTATTCGTCAGTTCAAAGTTTAATTGAATTTAATTCGGTGCTGCGTGTCCACCATTCACATGGAGTTACCTGAAATTCCAACATCTGCGCCAAACGCACATTTGTTTTCAAAATCCATCAATATAATACAAGTGAATTGCATTAATGGTAAAACAACGAGTTATAATATATTTATTAATGAACGGGCTGATAAAATTTTCATTTATTCCCACATGAATTTCATACCAAATTACGTTCGACTGTGATATATCTAGTGACATGCTGATGCTCCGTTCTAATTGGATCGTGATATACTCGTATGAGCTCGAGCATTTAAACGTTTATGAATAGGATATAACTCAGGTAATGTTGGTGTGACATTATGTGATATTATATTTTATCATATATTTTTAATGTCCGCTGCATTACTATTTAGTTATGACCTATTTTATTGGACCATTCCCAACGAGATACCATTAGTTATAAATTTTTAATCTCATTATGAGTGATTACACCGATTGGAAATGTATGTTTTTTTGGCAGTTGATTCCAGTAATAAAATTCGATTCCGTAGTTGATTGCGATCACAATCGCAATCGGGTTCCAAATTTTTCGAAATTCGGTCTATATTAACTAAATAAAAATGATTTCATTTCCTTATCATTGTATTTCATCATACAATACAAATGCTGATATGAAACATGTCCTCAAGTTTACTAATTAAAGACATAACCAGCGAATATAGAACGAAATACGCATATCAGAAGTTGCCAACAATTGGCTTAACTGAGTTGTTGTATTTCATACAAGCATTACTAACATACCTAACCTTCTCCCAGCTCCCCTCAAGTTCACAACTTATTCGATAATTAAAAATTATCTTTCTATGCGTCATCTGATAGTAATAAAAGGAAGTATTGTTTCTGTCTATATGTCAACCATAGACAGACTCTAGACATAGACTCTAGTAGACTCTATGTTCGTTGATATAACCAACAGTTCAGCCATATTCAAATGTAATGTCAATCGCGAAAATTAAATGAGCTACTGATATAATGACAACCGTAGATGATTTAAACCAGATATATTGATCCGAATCAATAGGTGATCGATTTCAGCTGTAGCATCATAACCTCCAATTTCCATTCGATCGGTTCTGAGATTATTCCCTTTAGAACAGACTACTCATGTTAAAGCCAAAAAATAATTCAGTGCTGTGTGTGCTTGTTTGAATGCCTCATCTGACAGTAATAAAAGGAAGTATTGTTTCTGTCTATATGCCAACCATAGACAGACTCTATACATAGATTCTAGTAGAGTCTATGTTCGTTGATATAACCAACAGTTCAGTCATATTCAAATGTAATGTCACTCTCGAAAATCAAATCAACTACTGTCAAACCTAATGACAACCGTAGATGATTTTAACCAGATATATTGATCCGAATCAATAGGTGATCGATTTCAACTGTAGCATCATAACCTCCAATTTCCATTCGATCGGTTCGAAGATTATTCCCTTTGGAACAGACTGCTCATTTAAAAGCCAAAAAAGAATTCAGTGCTGTGTGTGCTTGTTTGAATGCGTCATCTGACAGTAATAAAAGGAAGTATTGTTTCTGTCTATATGTCAACCATAGACAGACTCTAGACATAGACTCTATTAGAGTCTATGTTCGTTGATATAACCAACAGTTCAGTCATATTCAAATGTAATGTCACGCGCGAAAATCAAATGAACTACTGATATAATGTCAAACCTAATGACAACCGTAGATGATTTAAACCAGATATATTGATCCGAATCAATAGGTGATCGATTTCAGCTGTAGCATCATAACCTCCAATTTCCATTCGATCGGTTCGAAGATTATTCCCTTTGGAACAGACTACTCATTTAAAAGCCAAAAAATAATTCAGTGCTGTGTGTGCTTGTTTGAATGCGTCATCTGACAGTAATAAAAGGAAGTATTGTTTTTGTCTATATGTCAACCATAGACAGACTCTAGACATAGACTCTAGTAGAGTCTATGTTCGTTGATATAACCAACAGTTCAGTCATATTCAAATGTAATGTCACGCACGAAAATCAAATGAACTACTGATATAATGTCAAATCTAATGACAACCGTAGATGATTTAAACCAGATATATTGATCCGAATCAATAGGTGATCGATTTCAACTGTAGCATCATAACCTTCAAGTTCCAGTCGATCGGTTCGAAGATTATTCCCTTTGGAACAGACTACTCATTTAAAAGCCAAAAAATAATTCAGTGCTGTGTGTGCTTGTTTGAATGCGTCATCTGACAGTAATAAAAGGAAGTATTGTTTCTGCCTATATGTCAACCATAGACAGACTCTAGACATAGACTCTAGTAGAGTCTATGTTCGTTGATATAACCAACAGTTCAGTCATATTCAAATGTAATGTCACGCGCGAAAATCAAATGAACTACTGATATAATGTCAAATCTAATGACAACCGTAGATGATTTAAACCAGATATATTGATCCGAATCAATAGGTGATCGATTTCAACTGTAGCATCATAACCTTCAAGTTCCAGTCGATCGGTTCGAAGATTATTCCCTTTGGAACAGACTACTCATTTAAAAGCCAAAAAATAATTCAGTGCTGTGTGTGCTTGTTTGAATGCGTCATCTGACAGTAATAAAAGGAAGTATTGTTTCTGTCTATATGTCAACCATAGACAGACTCTAGACATAGACTCTAGTAGAGTCTATATTCGTTGATATAACCAACAGGTCAGTCATATTCAAATGTAATGTCACGCGCGAAAATCAAATGAACTACTGATATAATGTCAAATCTAATGACAACCGTAGATGATTTAAACCAGATATATTGATCCGAATCAATAGGTGATCGATTTCAACTGTAGCATCATAACCTCCAAGTTCCAGTCGATCGGTTCGAAGATTATTCCCTTTGGAACAGACTACTCATTTAAAAGCCAAAAAATAATTCAGTGCTGTGTGTGCTTGTTTAAATGCGTCATCTGACAGTAATAAAAGGAAGTATTGTTTCTGTCTATATGTCAACCATAGACAGACTCTAGACATAGATTCTAGTAGAGTCTATGTTCGTTGATATAACCAACAGGTCAGCCATATTCAAATCTAATGTCAATCGCGAAAATGAAATGAACTACTGATATCATGTCAAACCTAATGAGAACCATTTAAAAGCCAAAAAATAATTCAGTGCTGTGTGTGCTTGTTTGAATGCGTCATCTGACAGTAACAAAAGGAAGTATTGTTTCTGTCAATATGTCAACCATAGACAGACTCTAGACATAGACTCTAGTAGAGTCTATGTTCGTTGATATAACCAACAGTTCAGCCATATTCAAATGTAATGTCATTTACGAAAATCAAATGAACTACTAATATCATTTCAAACCTAATGACAACCGTAGATGATTTAAACCAGACATATTGATCCGAATCAATAGGTGATCAATTTCAACTGTAGCATCATAACCTCCAATTTCCATTCGATCGGTTCGAAGCCAAAAAATAATTCAGTGCTGTGTGTGCTTGTTTGAAGTTGCATCATTAAGTTGTTGACATTTTCTTCACAGTTGGGAATTGAATTTCAATATTAGTGTTGCGTGTGAAAGGACGAGCCGTCTTAAATGACACCAATTTTATTATTTACAGAATTGAAACGCCACTCCATTCAACTGAAGCTCCGTATTATCGATGGATAAATGAACGTGTTATTCGCAGTGACATTTCATCAATAAACTCTATAATTTCACCTTAGATTAGAGTAGCTAGTTTTAATAATTCAATCAGTTGCGTAATTAAGCAATTTATTATTTATACAGCATCCCTCTGTTTCAGGGATGAAGGTGTCAGTGTTCGCATTTGATTGATTCTCCTCGAATACAGTTGACTGAAAGTTTTTGGAGCCGTCGCTGCAATATAAAATCAAAATATCAACTGGTGTTTGAAAAGCAATTTGTACCGTATTGAACTGAAATCCGTCCTGATTTGAATTTTTCCCATCTCATTACGGTGGCATTTTCAAACCAATTCAATTTGCTCCACACGTGCACTCCAGTATCTCCATCGTAGGTGCCAATAAAGGAGAATATTCGTCGGTTGAAATAACTCGACAATGTCTCGATTCATTCTAACGCCTCCTCCCTAAGGATATTAAAAGGATCATGATGAAGTTGCCTTGAAGGACAGTCTGAAATACCTGTACGTGTGCAGATCACGAATGAAGTGCTCGTAAATGGTATCGTAAATCTGTGGAGATTCTCCTCGGAATCGGAGGAAAGAGAACGATAAAAAGGTGACGTTCTCCACTCTATTTTACAAACTTATATTGAGGACATTCGGGGTGTGAGAACTGGCTTGAATTTTAATGTTGTTAACGTTTTGGGCCTTGATTATCATTTATTCATGTTATTGGAGCAACAACATCTGAAGCATCAAAGAACTTGGATGCACTGAATCAGAAGTTTGTTGAGTACAAAGATATAAAATGATGTATAATAACTAAAGGCCGCGTCGCAAATCAATGTCCAATCGGATCTCATTACAGTTTACGAGATTCGATCATGCAGAAATTAAGTTGATGAATCAGCGCCCCCATAAACCACATTGTTAAGATACTTTCTGTGTTTTCGAACTTTTCTTCGATATAAACTTGAAATTGCTGATTAAAAGATAAGCCAGTTTGTGTTTGATTTATGCCCCTGAGAAATTATCTTCGATCCGAACCGTTTACGAGTTTTCCCTTTTGGGATTTCGCGTCATTAACCCCGGCATATCAATCTAAACCGAACGAAAACATTGCATACTTTTCGGTTATTGCTCCGCACTGACCGCCGAAATGGGTTTTGGATGAATGGCATGTGTCAATGGGGCTTTTCAGGGCGCAATGATATATGCTGGGTGGGAATTGAATTTATCATTCCTAATTTTTTTATTGAGCCCGTTTTTTTTTTGGGCGTAATGATGAACATGCCACATTTAGGGGTGGCCAGGCGGTATCAAGGGAACCTTCAATCTTGCTATCAGTCTTTATAGTGACTACAGTTTATATGTTCTTAAAATTTTCCCATATTTTCACAACTTCATCATTTCTTTTAATATTATTAAGCGATGTTGAATCAATCATTTATAATTCAATTTCATTAAATTCTTCATAAATATATCAAATACGACTCGTCAACTGCAGCGGTGTAGCACGACATCGGGTTGGTGTTAGTAGTTTCGAAAGTGAAATCAATTTATCGCGTAGATTAAACATCACGTCAGATTTATTGATTCAGTCGGTCACTGTTACGCACGATCTCATCTGTCCCTAGAAAACAAGTTTTGTCATGTCACAGCACAACATGTGGTAAGCCCCTGCTGAGGTTGAAACATATGTCACTTCAAATCCTTTCAGAAAACAATTGCGTACCGGAATTGTTTATTGTCATTGATATTTTTAACTATATTCAATATTTTTTAATTTTCAATCTACAATTAGAAGAATTTAAATTAAGTATTAAATATATCGGAAAATTCAAACATGTTGAAAACAATTCTCTGGCCAAAAAGCTTATTTTATTCTTATTGATGTTTAATTAGCGATATATATAAATATAAATATAAATAATAATATATATAAATATATAACTATAAGAATCTTCGAGTTTTTTGGTGATCCAGGTTTATTTTAAACACTTTACAATATTAAGGACGTTTCAATAGGGATTCTATCTTTGTCAACTATCTAAAATAAAATAATTCACATATGAAAATGGAAAACGAATTTGATATTGAAAATATCTTACCAGAAAGTTCAATGACGTTTAATATTCGTTCAAATGTTCGAAATTATGTGGAACGTATCGTTATAGTACAAAAGAGTATATTGTACTTAGTCCCTTTATGTCACTTTTATCATTTACAACATCTTTTTCGTTTTCTTTTATATGTATTATTTCAAGAATTTCTCTAGACTTAACGTTTTTTTCTGTTTGCTAATATACTGACGTTTTTGTGATCAAATTCATAGTTGTTTGATTTTTTATGCTTGTTTAGTGCGGTATTGGCTGTTTCTGAACATTTATGGGCTTTCATTCTGTCTGTAAGTCGTTGGGAAGTTTGTCCGATGTATAATTTGTTACAGTTCATACAAGAAATTTTGTATACTACATGTGATCGTTTTTCTTAAGGAATTTGGCTTTTGAGTTTTGTACAAATTTGTTTTATCTGATTTTGAGGATGGTATGCAATTTGAGTATTGTATGGTTTCATTATTTTTCAAATTTTTTCTGTTAGTACGAGAATGTAAGGAATTGAAATAAATTTCTTTTGTGTGACAGGAAAATTAGTTGATGTTTGATTGAAAAATTTATGAGTTCGTTCTTTGATAATTTTATTTATTATATGATCAGGGTAATCGTTTTGGGTGAATATTTTTACTTTACTAAGAATTTCTATACGGAATTTGGAAGATGTAAGCGCTATTGCTCTGTCTACTAAATTTTTTGCTATGCTTATTTTTTGTGACTGATGATGTGAAGAATAAAAATTTATAAGTCAGTCTGTTGATGTATTGTTTCTGAACCATTTTGTCTCAAGTTTGTTATTTTGTCGAATTATTGTCATGTCCATGAAATTAATTTTGTTATCTTTTTCTTCTTCTAAAGTGAATTGTAATTTGGAATTATAATTATCAAAACTATTTACAATTTCATTTATTTCTTTTGGGTCAGCTATTAACAAACACTCGTCAACGAATCTCTTGTATAGTGTTATTATGAAAATACCTTCACTTAAAATTTTTTCTTCGAGATGTTCCATAACGACTTGAGCTATTACACTCGAAATCGGACTACCCATTGCAACTCCGTCGATTTGTTGGTAAAGTTGGTCTTGATATTGAAAGTAATTAGTGTTAAGTGAATAAAGTAAGGATTCGATGAAGTCTTTTTTCGGTATCATTGTGAAATTTTGAAGTTGCGTCCATTTTTCTTTTATAATATCAGCTACGACCTTGTTTGGAATATTTGTATAAAGCGAAATTACGTCTAGGGAAAATAATTTATGAGTTTCTGCGATCAAAATTTCGTTTAATTCTTTTTTTAGTTGTTGAAAATGTTTTATATAAAACATGTTTTTGTTTGTAATATTTGAGATAATTTTTCCAAGGTGTTTCGAAATATTGTAAAGCGGAGATTGGTTATAAGAAACTATAGGACGAAAAGGCATGCTTTTTTATGAATTTTGGGAAGACCGTAGATTGTTGGAGGTATGCTGTTATGTATAATTAATTGTTTGTATAAATTGTCAGAAATGAAATTTTTGGATTTCCATTTTTTGACCAAATTGTTATTTTCTTTTTCAATAGTGGCTGTCAGATCCTTTTTAATTTTTTTGTAAGTGTTAGTGTCTCCTAGGATTTCATTCATTTTTTTCGGTGTATTGTTCTTTGTCGATAATTACGGTCTTATTTCCTTTGTCGCCTTTCGTGACAATGATATTTAGATTTTCTTTTAAAATTTTTTTGTATTTTGAAATTTTATAAGGAGATTTTTTGTTTTCGTTCTTTTGACTTTTTGTTTGATTTGGTGTCTAGTTATGTTTATATTGTGGGCAAGTTGAGCTCTGATCTTATTTTGTTCCTTAATTGGAATTTGTGGAATATTAGCTTCTATCTGAGAAATAATTTGTTTAAGAGGTAGTTCTTTTTCGTTATGTATTTCTATGGCAAATTTTGGGTCTGGATTGAGTATTTCTTTGACGTATTCTGGTAAAGTGATGTTGATTGTATTCAGAAGATGATTGATCTCACCTGGATTGTATCGCGTTGACCAAGGATAATTAATCAGGAACATGATCATCACACATGATTATCCAGATTGCGGGTTATGCCAAAAAAACATCATCTCTTATGATGAGGCCGAAATATACATATATGTCGCTGATTAAACATCAATAAGAATAAAATAAGCTTTTTGCAGAGACAGAAAATCATCTTCACTTTCAATTTTGATCCTGACGACTCCAAATAAGAGAAAATGGATGCCCTGAGTTTTATGGAAAAAATCTGATTTGGTCATTGTTTTTTTCCTTGTCCGGTTGTACGCTAATGCTCTAATCAGAATGCATCATAAATACTGAGTATTCAAGATCCCTCGTATCATATTGCATGATAAAATATGGAATGCAGGTAGGAATATTGAATCGCTAATGGTGTTTACAGCACTGAAATCTATTTTAAATAACCGCAGCGACTAGAATAAAATTTCAATATCCTTTTAGACGAATTTTGACGAATCTCGAATTCAATTTCAACAGAAATATCAGATATTGGATTCCTTCCGCATATTATATCAACCTACTACGAAACAGGGGATCCTGTAATTAATCTCAATCTACAGGATCAGACGATTGTTCAGATGTCGATGGAGTAACTTGAATGTTTAATCAATGATAGGAGGAACAGCTTCAACAACCCACCTTATAACTGCTAGACTTCGAGAGTAATTAAATTCTGTCGCACTTAATTATTTTATATTCCCCTTTAACGTCGGGTCGGGAACGTGAAACTTAATTTCTCCCAATTGATCGCCTAAATAAAGACGACCTATATCCGCTATGAAAACAATTCTTCGTGTTATGATTTTTTTTCAGTCAATGAAACTCTATTGCATACTTTCGGTTATAGCTGCACGTTAACAATCCGAATGGGTTTTGGATGAATGGAGTCTGCGAACGTGGCTTTTCAGAATGGGATGATATACGATCTCGGAAAATTAAAAATCAGTTTTTAATCTTTATTGGGATTATCGTCGAATATAAAATCTTATGACTCGGTTTTATGAACTTGCAAAGAATCGAGGAGCAAATCTAGTTTTTATCGGGAGCAAACTAGTAATTGGATGAGCTGTATAACGAGCTCTGTGACAGCAAATATATTAATGATACGAAGTGTTTGCTCAACTTCAAATTTGAGCCACAAATGTCAACTTTACTTATCCTCCTAGGCAACTTGAACATCAAGTTGATGTTTACATGTATACTTATCACCGCTGCTGATATATGACAAAACCTCCTCCGAATTCGATGTACAACATAAAATCATAATAGCTCGACGTTAATTCACTGAAGTACTCCCAAATTCATTTATCCACTTCAGACTCCATGAAATTTATAGAAAAACAATTTCATTTGATTTTCAAATAAATCACTGGTTTCTCATTGATCCATGGAATGAAATAGTCGTAAACTTCAGCGTTCCCCACAATCAGAGCAAGCTTCAAATTCTTTGGAAATATTGAAAATATTCCACCCCAGATCATTCATTCAGATTGAATTTGATTAATGGTACTCACCATGTTAGATAACAATTACACATCGATTCTGTTCACCGGAATCTCATAAGAGAATCTGAAAGGAACTGAAAAGAATGGGGAAACGGGGATACAATGGCGATAATTTTCGTTGCGAACGTTCCCAAATTGCCCGAAATGGAAAATTATAATTGATGGTTTTTCACAGTAGCCAATCTCCAACTAATTGGCACCTTATGAGAAATCTTGATGGCGTGAAAAGTGACAGAAACAAAAAATGTTCAAAGTAACGTAGCATAATTATTTCGTATCGATCGCAAGCGAAAAAAATTGTAACGAATTTGATTGCGATGCATACACTACCAAACGCACATCCGGCGTAGATCGTTGAAGAAAAACGTTAGAATTTGGCTGAAGCAATACGACGAAACTCCTCCACATCTTCTTATATCTAAGCGCCGCATGCGGTTAGGAAATTGCGAAACTGTTTATGTGATTCAAATAGATTTTGTGAGATCAAGCGCAAACTTTTAAAAATCTGAGATATATATTAAATAAATTAATTAGAGCAAAGAGCAAAGAGTTCGTGGATTTTGCGCATTTCCTGTAATCTGATGGCTAATGTCAGTTTAAGAGGAAACAACCGCAAGACACAACGAATATTTGTACGCGAGACCGACATGCGCCACCTACGTTACGTATTAGTTGATGTCAACGTAATAATACGGTGCCGCGACGGTCATCAACGCGTGCGTCATCTCCCACCTAAACGGCTCGCGCATCACCGCTTCTAGAGCGGTGTTCCGGACGGAGTGGGGGACCGAACTCCGAGTATATAAGTAAGCGCGGAGCGATACGCAAAGACTCAGTGGTATGACACTCTTATAGGAAACTCATCTCCTTATTTTGCTATCGGGCGATAGTAAATCGAACCTAACAACGATAAAATTTTCAACCGTTTTTCGGTTAGTGCAGTATGTGATCTTGGCATCCATTTTAACTGTTCCTGTCATTCGAACTCAGCGTGGGTTATCGAATTGCTCAAGACATTTTTGATAACAATTGCGTTTTGTAGACGTGATCGATTGTTAATTTAATTTGTAGTTTTCTGCTATTCATATATCTCGAAGTTTAGGTAAGTTTGAAATACATAAATTCATGGATTACGTTAATTTACGTACCAACCACGTTTTGCTTATGTCAATCAGCGAAATTTTTCTGAGACTCTTTGTTTTAATGGATAGCCGATATATATTTGTCTGCCGATTGATTTAATTTAACATTGTCTCTTTCAGTTGTGGTAGCACTTCGAAATGGCTCCAAGGACATTCCGTACCTGTGCTGTCTTTGGTTGTTCGAATGATACGAGAAATAGTCATGAGATATTTGTATAGTTTCCTTTCAATGATTCAATATGGATCATTAAAAATTACAGTTTTTCAATTGCTTGAATAGTGCCTAATTACATGTATGTTAAAATCACAATTCTTTACTACATGGAATGGATGTTTTATTCATTTCTTTTTTCAACATATTCATCATTCATGTAACAGACGCCTTACAGGATATTCAATATAATTCCGAATCGTAAGTACTGTGGTATACAGAATTATAAATCTATTCATTTGACAAAAGGCCATGGAAACTACAAAAAGTCTATGCAGTGATTGCAGACTTTCAAAAGCTCCTTGCATTCTTGTTTTGTGGGATCTAATTTCGTGAAAGCTGTCCAGGATATCCTTCAGTCACTGTTCTAATATTTTTCTGGATTACTAACATGAGATATGCAAGATATTCTGCACAACATATTTTGGCCCGAAGTATTTGTACTGTACTCGTCTACTTATCAATGACAACACGATTGAAACTTTTAAAAATCTCGTTTCTGTAAATATTGTTTTATTGTGATTTCCAACTTAATTCTTCATTATTTCAACTTGAGACAGTTGCGAAGTAGATGATATGTATTTTGATAAATGTTTTTGGTTTCATATACTTATTTCAAGTTGATAATGGAAATATTTCATTGTGTTAATTATTTGTATTACTTTTTTGATTTATATAGTCGCATTGGAAATATTCCATTGCATTATGTATTTCTTTTTATATAATTATTTCAGCTCTTCGCAATGGAGATATTTCATTACCTCTTGTATTTGGATTACTTTTTTTTTATACAGAGTCAATTTAACTTTTCGCTATATAAATATGTTATTAATCAATAAAGTTAGTTGTCACGAGAGTCTAGTATAATTTCATGAATCGAACCTTCAGGAAAGTAAGGAAGAAATAATTCGCTTATATTTGAGGTTATGTATAAATTATGAGGTAGGTTTTTGCTCGGAAATGTCCATTTCGTTTCAGAAATATGATAAATCAATACATTTCAAACGTTGGGACACAAGCTCTTGGGTGAGTTTTATATATTTTAGTCAAAATTTGAAAAAGAAGCTGCCCGAATGTAAATAAACAAATGAACAATTGCCAACGTAACGCGAAGTTCGAGATTTCGATATTTTAAATATAGAATATTAAAACTCACTGTTTACGTATATGTTGAGTATTTCAATTCATTCAAGAGCAATCCTGAGTAAAAGAATATTTCGTAAAACCGTAATTACTTCAATATATATATATATATTTTAGTTTTTTGAATTGGCAGTGGATATCGCCCAACAGGGCAGCCATATTGGATAAATAACAGAGGGGGGTAAAACAATGAAGTGCCGTTTCTTATTTTACTTGTCCAGTGCAATGAGTGATTAATTCGTTGCGAGCGACTCTAAGATTGGTTACACATATACTTTATATTTTTGCTCGAACATGAGTATTATATATATGAACTCCGTCTTTGTCTTGTGATAAATTCAGATTCTAATTTACAAGATGAAAAATCATTCTGTAACCGATGATATTCCATTTTTCCTTGTCCGGTTGACATTGTTTAAACTCTTAATCGAGCCCTCTATGCGACTTATTGTTGCTGTTGTCGCATCTTATGATTACGCGGTGTCGGTATGACAACTACGATTTGCTAATAAAACAATCCAATTTTGAGTATTATTGTCATTTTTTACATTCTGTTGTAATTAAAGAATAGCCCATGCAACAAGTATTAAAAGTGGTTAGGTGCCTTCCGATTAAACAATCGTTACATGGATAACAGGAAGCAAATCGAAACTCGGATTGCGTATTTCCTGAAGATAGGTCGTGGTAATGAAATATATTTAGAATGGTCGGAAAAAGCGAAGTGTCCAATGTAAACTTCGAAAGAATAGCAATACGGCATCGGTAGGAAATTTTTTGAACGTTTGCGGTATTATTTTCATTCCCAATGCAATAAAAATATATTATTGTATCATGATTGCATGCAATCTGTATCTCATCGCTTTGAAAAAAAAATCTATTACTTCAAAGTAAAGGGCAGTGTCCAAACCATAACATGCTGCTACATATTCGTAGAACAGGAAGTGAAATCTCGTTCCGTTTGATAAAGCAGTCATCAGTATGTGAAACGTTTTTCACAAAAGCACTCAAAGAGGTGGTTTTTCTTTTGATGTTTGAGTTTTCCCGAGTAACCGACAACTTTTCCTCGAATTTACGAAGAAATTCTTTGAACTCTTGTAGAAGCCGCAAAAATTAATTTCTCAAGAAAATCATTCTTTTTCATATCACGAGTAAATTAAAATTTATCAAGTTTTTAATGCAAAATAAAACAGTTTACGATGAAACGATCTCAAACTCATTTCACAGTTGCATAGTATCCGGTTTGCTGTACAATAAGTATGGCAACTCACCTTTACGTTCGATATAAAGTTCGGGAGCGTAAATCAGCCGACGGAAAACGTGATTCTGCTCTTAGTTGTTAGCGGAAAGCTCGCGAACGATGCACTGAAAGGTGGAAATTCGCGATGAAGGAAGAGAGCTTGCGCTCTGGGATAACATGTGTTATTTCAAACCAGCTTTTTTAATTCCCAATGGTTGGATCGGGAGAAATGCAACTGTGGAAATGTTAAAAACAGACGTTCCGTTTATTTGCATAACAATTCTTAATGAAAAATCTCGTTGTTACGATCTAAAAAGTTTTCAAAAACCTTTTCGAACGATTTTTTGCTTTTCGCGAGGTTTCGACTTCGAATAAAAAATTTATGCCAATCGGTATATTTTATTTATGGAACGTCCATCCCTTCTCAGCCTTGGCTACTTCGCTTAAGATTAATCCCACTATAGCAACATGGTGAAAGATTTTATTCTGATTCAATCACTTTTCTTTTATTGAAATTTGGCTCTCGCTCAAATGAAATAGAATCAGTTGGGAAATCTTACCAATTTTTCTACATTTGCAAACGATGCGATGGAGTGTTTAAATATTGGAGCTCGTTGTACCTGAGGTAGTATACAATTATTCCAAGTGGAAGCGCATCGAGGCAGAGCAATTCCACTCTCATACCCTAAGGATATTTTTAATGTAATAAAATACTTCTGCAAGGCATTCTTGTATTTCCAAAACAATTTGTTAATTAACTCGTGGAGATGAAGTGAATGAACTTCAAAAATTCAGATTCATTAAATACTTGAAATTAGGGATGGTACATTGTATTTCAAATCGCCAAAAAATATCGCATGCTCTTACATAAACAATGTTTTCTTAACACTAATATCTTTGTTAATTCTCATATTTGCGCTGACTCAACTTTAATGAATCTCAAAAAATCTAACGAAAATGGAATTCACTGAGTTCGCTATTCAGCTATATATCTCTATAAGAACTATGGATCCGCGATGTTGTCGATCAGATAGTACACTAGGCTGATGAACATGTGCCCTGGCATATACGCTGGGGGAGAGCCGCAGGATGGAATGGAGAGGGGACGGTTATAAGCTACGATGGACGGCTGATAAAAGAGAGCGTTACTCGTGCGCGCCATCCGCCGTGCGGTAGCCGAAGTTCCCACATCTCCACGAAACGGCGAGTAGATTTATAACATTGATCTCACCAACAAAATTTTATATATGCACAGTGCTTTTTCAGTAATGAATCCTTCAAATCCCACGTTTTTCTCTTTAAATCTTAATAAACCCTTCAAAATCCGAATACATCCTGCGGAATCCCACTCGAGCAACAACTCATAACATACCTCAGAGAATTGTAATATGACGCTGTTTGACGAACCCGTGGGTGGGTTGAGCAGCGACAGCCCTCACGTGCATCGAAAAGAAAAATCGTGAAGGGGAAAAAGTTTGTTGGCGATAATACATCAGCCGGTCACTCGAACTTCTATCGCTTCAAGTGCATCGGCGGATCAGCATTTTGCTAACTGAGTTTTTTCATTATTTTTGAACTTATAATTAATTATCCGAATCCGGAAGGAAATGAAATTATTCAACATTACACACCACTGAGAAATAATTTTTTCTTACTACATTCGATCATATGGTATCCAATTCTGGATGCAGCTAAATTTCAGATAACTGACTAGTAAATGTGAACGTGCGCCACTGCTTAGTCGTGGAGTTCCAAACGAAATTGACAAAATTCCAATAAACCTGGAACGAAACGTGCGAGAATGTTGAATACGATGAGCTAGGGAAACGTTGGCATCGTTTGGTATTTCAGCTTTTATTTCGAATTTAATAGTGGTAACCGCGAGATAGTTCAGGATTGTAAAATAATACTTCAGTTTTCAATAAAAAGGTTATACTGTATGCATATTGGTTATAAGTTTAATATCATATCAACATAAAACGAAACAGCATCAGTCCTTTCATACTAACTAAACATAATAAGAAATATCTCTAGCATGTAAAGCTTCCACATTATTATTATTAAAATCATTATTAAGGGCGTTGAAAATAAAGTGACAATGGCGATGCGACTGTTCTGAATGTTTACAATGTAATATGTTATACCAGTTTATCCATTATAGAACATATTGTAATCTATTCAATTCTATTCTAATTTATAGAAAATATTGGTTTCATACCTTTAGTCTCGATGTGAAGAGATAACACTACTACATTTGATGTTATCACTTTTTCATATTCATCATGTTTGACGTGATAAAATCTTATAAACCGATGAGACCGGCTGAGCGCACGAAGAATTATAACTCATGCCGTAACGTTCCTTAAGGTGGGTATTCAGTTGAGTACCAATGCGCATGAGACGGCTTACCGCATGCGAATTCAGTTCAATTGAATAAGAATACACATTCAGTACATATTCAATGGAAATTATTACATTCAAGTGAGTTGTTAATTGTGTTATACAGAATAATGATAATAATACAGTCTTCGCCTGATCAAGTTTAAAAACGAAATTTTTGTGTTCAGACGGACAGATATGTAGACTTATGGAATTAGATAGTGAAATTTCGTACTGTCTTCTCAAATATTACAACTACTTCTTATCAGTATTATTTGTTCCAATCTCGCGAAACACCTCAAGTGTTTGATTAGGATTTGATATTACATCCTTTAACAAAATTTGGAATTTAGAAATACTCACGAATGTTTTAATAAATGCTAACCATCACTTTTCATTTTCAATACTTTTCCTAGCCGCAAATCAAATGGATAATACGATTACCTAGACATAGCGATGTCGAAATTGATAAATATTGGTAAAGAAACACTTGAACTTTCATTGGAAATACATCTTCGGGTCAACATCCATTCATTGATATTTGAAGATAATTCCGATAAGCCGAAGTCTATACACGATTTCGAAAAATTCTTCTAAATTTATAAACAATGGAATCGACTACGATGATAAGATAAAGTCAGTTGATAAGTACCACATTCAGGTCGTTCTCATTACAATTAGGCAAAAAAATGAAACGTATCGTGTTGTTTTTTTTAATATTCAAACTTTGGCTAAACTGTACTGACGCCATAAGTGCATTACGGGATGTTTATCCGAAATTCAAAACACTTCCCATCGACGACAACGCTGACGTTGGTGAACCTTTATTTCTGACTAAATACATCGAAGATGGTGACATAGAAGGAGGTCAAAAAGCTGCGCAAGTAAAACATGAGGCTTTTCAAAATATCACTCACTACTCTGGTTATTTCACGGTTAACGAAACAAATAACTCCAACTTGTTCATGTGGTTCTTTCCATCAGAAAACAACACTGAAGATAACCCGGTGGTACTGTGGCTCCAAGGAGGACCAGGCAGTTCCTCGTTATTCGGACTATTTTATGAAAATGGACCATTTAAAATGAAGACGAAGGAAACGGTGGTTTTAAGAAATCAATCATGGTCGAAGCATCACAACATGCTGTACATCGACAATCCCGTGCAAACTGGTTTTAGTTTCACCAATGGCGCTTTAGCTCACGATGAGGAGCAGGTAGGCAGGGAACTATACGAAGCACTCCAACAGTTCTTCGAATTGTTTCCCAATTTACGGAAAAACGAATTTTTCATCACTGGTGAGTCATATGGCGGACACTATATTCCTGTGTTGGCCACTAAGATTCATGAAGAAAATGCGGAAGTTCCGGAGGATTTGAAGATAAATCTCAAGGGGCTAGCCATAGGGAACGGTTGGACAGATCCGGTAAACCAGTTGGAGTACGGAGATTATTTGTACCAGCACGGAATTGTTGATACGAATACCAGAGATGTCATGAATCATTATAGAGACATAAGTATCGAGTTGGTTAAGCAAGGGAAATACGATGAAGCAAAGAACCAAACGATAAAATACTCGAAACTTTCCAAAATGCCACGGGGGTTAAGAATGTATATAATTATTTATACGCCCTGAAAGTTGATGACGAAGCTCTTATTGATTATTTCGTTCAACAGCCCGAAATTCGAAAAGCAATACATGTGGGCAATTCAACTCTTAACGATGGTGAAGCTGTGGATCAAGCTCTGAACAGTGATGTTATGAAATCGGTCGTTCAACTTCTACCTGATTTGTTAGATAATTATCGCGTTTTGTTGTACAGTGGCCAAGTTGACATTATAGTGGCTTATCCGTTAACGATGAATTATCTACAGAAATTAAACTTCACAGCAGCAGCTGAATATAAAAATGCCACCAGAGGCACTTGGTTCTACGGAGGCGATATTGCTGGTTTTGTCAAAGTGGCGGGAAATCTGACAGATTTGTTGGTTAGGAATGCTGGCCACATGGTGCCCAATGACCAACCAGACTGGGCATTTGATCTTATTTACAAGTTCACAAGAAATTTGAAATTTGCTTAGAAATGAATAAAGTGCGTTCAATAATTATGGAATTCTAGTTTGTTGCGCACTTTTGTGGGTGGTCATATTGAAAACTGTAATGCGTCAATAGGATGTTGTTTCTCTGTGGTTAGAATTTATGTTCTCGATTACTGAGTGTTATTGACTGAATACATCATTCATCCAAGGGAGGGAACCACACTTTACTCCAGAGGCATACATATGTCTCTCGCAAAGTTTTTTCATTTTGGAATGTAACATTTCAAAATTTCATTGACAATCATTTTCAGCTCAAATCATCGTTAATGCGGAAGGAAAAAAACTTTCCGATGATGTATGGATAAAATTTGTTTCCTAACTAAGTATAACAATCACGAACAAATATTGATCCATTGATACGTAACGATTGCTTCGATAAAGTAAACGCATCGCGGATCATTTTTTTGTTTTTTTCGAAAAAAATCCTTTTGTCGACAATTGAGTGCTGATAAGATAAATTCACTTCATGAATACGCTATTCAGTCCATTCCCACCAGAAACTTCCTACAATGCAACGGGTCGTGTTATTTGCTCTATTCCTTAAAGTTTGTGCAAAATCTGCTGAAGCAACTAGTACACATCTGAAAACTTATCCAAAACCAATAACACTTCGTGTAGACGAAAATGCTGATGTTGGTGAACCTTTAATTCTAACTCCATATATCGTTGAAGGTGACATAGAGCGAGCTCAGAAAGCAGCGCAAGTAAATTACAGTGTTTTTAAAAATATTACGCATTATACTGGATTTTTCACTGTTAATGCAACGAAGAACTCCAACTTATTCATGTGGTTCTTTCCTTCAGAAAACAGTCCTGCCCATGATCCAGTGTTGTTGTGGCTCCAAGGTGGACCTGGTGGTACATCTTTGTTCGGGCTGTTCTCTGAAAATGGACCATTCAAAATGAAGAGCAAGGACGAAATTGTTTTGAGAAACCAATCGTGGACTAAATACCATAACGTATTGTACATCGATAATCCAGTCCAAACTGGTTTTAGTTTCACCGATGGAGGTTTGGCTCATGATGAGGAACAGATAGGCAGAGAGCTGTACGAAGCTCTTCGACAGTTCTTCCTGTTATTCCCCAACTTACGTAAGAACCAGTTCTTCATCACAGGCGAATCGTACGCAGGTCACTACATTCCTGTCATAGCCGATACTATTCGTTGTCAAAATATCAAGGCTGACGAAAGAGATAAAATAAATCTGGTTGGACTTGCAATCGGCGACGGATGGACAGATCCGGTAAACCAATTAGAATTTGGAGATTACTTATATCAGCATGGAATTGTTGATGAAAACACCAAAAAGGTTATGAATTCTTATAGAGATCTAGCGATTGCGTCGATTAAACAAGGAGAGTACGAGCGGGCGGGGAAATACTATACTTCTATTTTGACTACACTTCGACATGTTACTAAGATTAGAAATTTTTATAACTACTTATTCCCATTAAAAGAAGACGATGAACCTCTTTTAGATTACTTCGTTCAGAAACCTGATATTCGAAAAGCGATTCATGTGGGGAAATCAACATTTCACGATGGCACTGAAGTTGAAGAAGCTTTGAACAGTGATTTTTTCAGATCGGTTGTCCAACTTCTACCCAATCTGTTGGACAACTATCGTGTTTTATTATACAGTGGCCAAGTGGACATAATAGTCGCTTATCCGTTGACCATTAATTACCTAAAAAAACTGAACTTTAGTGCAGCAGCAGAATATAAAAACGCCTCAAGGACAACGTGGTTCTACAAAGGAGATATCGCAGGTTTTGTCAAAGTAGCTGGAAATCTAACAGATTTGTTAGTGAGGAACGCGGGGCATATGGTGCCCACTGATCAACCTGACTGGGCGTTTGACATGATTTATAAATTCACTAGAAACTTGAAGTTCGATTGAATTTGTACAATAAACCTATGTTTTATTTCCTAAACATTAAGCATCGGTTAGTGGAGTTATTTATTTTTCCATCTGTCCACGCTATGAAAAAGTTTATATTTTATTTATGAAGAATAAAAATATTCAATATTGATATTTGAGAAGTAAAGAAATTCTGATAATGATTCAAAATCGTAATTTCTGTTCTAAGAATTCTTCAGACCTATAATCGCATCAGTAGCTTATACCCAAAATTAACATATCGATCCTCAACAGCAGTGGTAGCTCAACAGATATGGTACTGACTTACAACCCAGAAAAACCGGGTTCGAATCCCGGTAAATTCCAACTTAATTTAAGAATGTCATCATGCTTCGGAAGTCAAGTAAAGCCGTTGGTCTCGGCCTATATATTAAATAATATATAGTCGTTAAGTGTAGACAGAGGCACTTGTTAAAACTTGAACCAGGTCAGTGGGTTACAGCAATTAGTTCGGTCAATTTAGACATTCGAAGTTACCTAAATTCCCACCAAGCTGAAAATCGGTAAGATTGTTTGAAATATCATTAACAACAAAATTTGGAAGTTCCCCACCTTTCCCCCGTAAGGAAAAAATTGTATTCGAGGTCAAAGGTAAAAAAAATGAGTTTTTCGCGAATTTCAGTAAAACGGTAAGTTAAATATCTCAGCCAAAAATTGTAGATCATAAATTATCTACAAAAAATTAACCAATAGTTTTTTTTTCTACGAGCAACCGTTTTTGAGATATAACGACTCAAAAAATTTTAATCGTCATAATAAGCACACGTTTCCTCGCCACCCAGGAGGTAGTGTACTTAGCGTCTTTTTTTGTGGTTTCCCCTGTAGGCCTAATCCACAGGGCAGTTTTGATCCTGTTTAATTTGAAACTATTGGAAAATAATGGATATTAGGAGAGAATGAAAAGATAAAAGCAATTTAGTAGTGAAATTTAATCGTCCGAGTCGTAACTTTCAAAATCTTCTTCTTGTTCTTCTTCTTGATCTTCTTGTTCTTGTTCGTATTGTTCTTTTTTATATTAGTAATGTAAGTTACAATAACTGATAGAAAAATATTTTAATATATAATACAAATATAGAGATGTATATATACGTGGCGTACTCATGCATATTATGATGATTACAACATTTTGAATAGTTATATGTCAAAAACAGTGGCTCGTAGAAAACAGTATTAATTAATTTTTTGTAGATCATTTCATGATCTACAATTTTTACGATAAAACTTAAAGTTTTGCTGAAAATAGCGAAAAACTCATTTTTTTACCTTTGACCTTGAATAAAATTTTTTCCCTACAGGGGAAAGATGGAGAACTTTCAAATTTTGTTTTTAATGATATTTCAAACGATTTTACCGATTTTCAGCTTGATGGGAATTCATGTAACTTTACTCTTATTTTTTGGTCTAATTTGACCGGACTAAATCTGAGACAAGGATATTGTTAATCAAGCTATTGTCATTTAGATTTTCGTTTATCCTGGTTGACGTACCGAGGAAGCTTCCCATGATTTTCCAGAAATTCTGTTTACATGGCAGTTTTCGGTACATGAGCCGCGTCATGTCCGCCCAAAATTCCTGGCATCCGCCGGACGTTTCTCATTTTGATGGACAAGATGGATGAATTTGCCAAAGATGGAACAAGATGTTTCTTTGGTGTGCATTCGTATGCACCATTTCGCCATTACTAAGTGAACCGATTCTTGTGTGAGACTATTCTGAAGACGAAAAAAAGATTTGTAATTGTTATCCAGGATGGAGTTGGGTGGGTTTGATATTATTTCCTGAACATTCAGTATATGTAATACGTTTTTATTCAGGAAAAAGAATAATCAATTATTTTCATTTCTTGTGTTCCTTTAACCAAAATGTTGCCCATTGCGTACTAAGTACATTTATAAAAACAAGAGTTCGTTAATTTATTTAATTAAACTTCAAATTTCTAGTAAACCTGTATATAAGATCAAACGCGAAATCAGGCTGATCGGTAATGGTTAAATGGCCAGCCTTCATCACTAGTAACTCTGTCAGATTCCCACCTGTTTGAACCAAACCGGCAATTTCATCTTCATAAAACCAAGTACCTCTTTTTGCGTTTCTGTATTCTTGCGCACCATCAAATTTCAACTTCAGCAAATAATTTGTGGTTAATGGATGAGCGCAAATAATATCCAATTGTCCATTGTATAACAGCACTCGATAATTACGTAACAGCTCGGGCAGAAGATGAACATACGACTTCATAATGTCAGTATACAAAGCAGCTAGTACATACAAATAGTTGTGCAACTTCGATTTTCCAACATGTAAAGCTTTTCGAATTTCGGGCTTCTGAACAAAAATATCAAAAACTGTTTTACCATAATCCCGTAAAGGATGTAAATAATTATAAATATTTTTAAACTTTGTAATGTTGAAGACCTGTGCATATAGATCATCACATTGCTCACAAGCTTCAGCGTACTTCTCCTGACTTATAAAGTCGATGATTCTGTCTCTGTAACCATTGAGAATGTTTTTTGTATTCGAATTGATGAATCCGTGTTGATATAAATAATCTCCATATTCTATCTGATTTGCTGGATCCACCCAACCACTACCGATCGTGAATCCTGCCATATTGATCTTGAAATCCTCCTCGACAACAGCATTTTTCCGATGAATTTTAGCTGCCAACGCGGGAATGAAATGACCTGCGTACGATTCGCCTGATATGAAAAATTGGTTCTTTCGCAGCTTTGGAAATAGTGAAAAGAACTGCAGAAGTGCTTCATATAAGTCGCTGCTCACTTGATACTGATCACGAGCTAAATCTCCGTCGGTAAAACTAAAACCTGTTTGGACAGGGTTATCAATGTACAACACGTTATGCTGTTTCGTCCACGATTGCTTCCTCAAAATTATTTCATTCTCATCCTTCATCTGAAACGGACCATTCGCGGTGAACAATCCGAACATGGAACTAAAACCTGGTCCACCCTGTAGCCATAAAATTATAGGATCACTTTCTGAGTTACTTTCTGAAGGGAAAAACCACATGAACAAGTTGGCACTCACTGTTTGATTGACAGTGAAGAAACCGGTGTAATGTGTGATATCTTTGAAAGCAGGATGTTTTACTTGCGCGGCTTCTTGGGCTTCTTTAATTTTGCCACTGTTGATGTACGGAGTAAGAAATAGAGGTTCGCCAATATCTGCATTCTCTTCGAGAGGAAGTGATTTGATTTCCTCGTATACACTCGGAAATATACCATTTACAACGTTGAAACACAAATTAGCGACCACGAAAACTAAGAGAAAATCTTTCATCGTTTGCATCTTATGAGAGTACCAACTTGAAGAATATTCCAAATTAACTGATTTTATGCCAAAAATCGGTGTTCTTAAATAGGAGGCAATTTAATGATACAAAAAAAAACACTTCAGGCTATCTTAGTTTTATTAATTTTATCAGTTTTATCGTTTACTTCATCGAACATCAAAGTCATTCGATTGTCTCCAAAGTCAAGTACTTTCTTGGGAAATCTACTATCGTCAGCAAAAATCTTAGGCAATAATTAGGAATGTCGAAAGAGAAAGTTACAAGTGGCACATTGATCATAGAAACTGGGAGAAAGGAAAATGTTTTTGCCTCATGGTCATCTTTGTTAGCCGCACGTACTTCTACTCAATAATAACACTACATTTGGTACTATCCAAAGAGACATGAAATTTTCAAATCAAAACAGGAAAAGAAAACTGGAAAAAGTTTATTAATACAACAAAAAGTATATTTCTAAAAAAGCAAAATTGCAACACTATGACACAGTACTGTTGTCTGAAGTACTTCATACGGGGGAAACCACGTTGATCGACAAGGAAATGGAAAAGTGGATTAGGTGACCATCTTGGTAAATCAACATACAATGTCATCAGAAGCATAGACTACAATATCATGGTCACTTGGTCAAAATGTAACCACGCAAATTAATAAAATGAATTTCTAACAGGGTGAGTGACAAGAGAAATTGAAGAAGTTTAGAAAAATTAAACATACAGTCAGATACAAGTTTGGACAGGACGCAAGATTATGAGAGAAAGCCGATTCTCAAAGATATACATTACTGGACGGCGGAGAGTCGAATGGATGAATGGAAAAGAGGAAGAAGGAAAAATAGAGACAAGATAAAGATGAAAGGACAAAGAAAACGCGTACCTTGTACAAAAAAGAAGCATGGACAGCGAAAAAAATGGAAGAAATGTCGTTTAGTCAAAATGCAAAACACAAATAATGAAATAAGTGAAATAAGATGATTCAGTCCATTGATGAATGAGGGTTGGATATAGCAGCAATACTTCTTCTTTTGAAGATTTAACCCATCAGTTGCTTCTTGATTTTTGGTATGATTTCTCATCATGTGACAATTGCCGTTCTAAAATCCTAGAAATCCTAGAAATTTTCGATCTTATTACTTACATAATGAATAAATAAAGGTGGTATATAAGGGAATTTAATTTGATCACATCAGGTGATGAAGGGTGTACCGCAAGGATCGATACTTAGTCCATTTTTTTCATGTATGATCAATGCATATCTGAAAACATACCCTTTATGCGCACGACACAATGTTGTATCTTCGCTTCTGAAGAACTAACTGCTTGCGCGGTCGGCTGCAGACCCGATGATGTCCAAAGCTTCGATTGGTCTTCATATATGAATCTAGAAAGTAATTTTTGTGGAACCAAGATCAAATTTTTTTAAAGAGAGAGAACAATACAAGGACTGTTCTGATTAATCAAAGGATCAAGGACTCCTGTTGGACTGTTGGTATTGGTCAGGAATAAGTTGCACTTATACTGATATGAAACGGTCAAACAATACCATCTCATATAACCCAACTTCTGAAACGATCATCGCTCTCAGGCTTTAACTATTCAAGTGCTGTTATGACTATAATCGCCTCGATTACTATATCAGTCTAAAATAAAAAAAAAATTGGGAGTCAAATAAATAATTTCGGTATATTAGATTTATTTAATAAAACTTCAAATTTCTAGTGAACCTGTAGATGAGATCAAACGCGAAATCTGGTTGATCGCTAATCACCATATGACCAGCCTTCATCACCAACACCTCCGTTAGACTGCCAGCTACTTGAACTAAACCAGCGATTTCACCGTTGTAAAACCAAGTACCCCTTGCGCCATTTTTGTATTCGGCCGCTGCATCAAAATTCAACTTCTCCAGATAATTAGTCGTTAACGCATGCGCGCAGATGATATCCAGTTGTCCATTGTATAAGAGAACTCGATAATGACGAAAGAGTTCGGGCAGGAGGTGAGCATACGATTTCATTATATCTGTATACAAGCCAGCTAGCACTTGCAACTGATTATGGAGCTCTAAATTTCCAACATGTATGGCTTTTCTTATTTCGGGTTTTTGAACGAAAGTATCGAAAAAATTTTTACCATACTCACGCGTAGGTTGTAAATAATTATAAATATTCCGAAACTTCGAAATGTTCATGAACTGGGCGTATAGATCATCGCATTGCTCACAAGCAGCAGCGTAATTCGCTTGGTTTATGAATTCTGTGATTCTGTCTCTATAGCCATTGAAAATAATTTTTGTGTTCCAATTGATGAATCCATGCTGATATAAATATTCTCCATATTCTAACTGATTTATGGTATCCACCCAGCCATTGCCGATGGACAATCCTTCGAGGTTTATCTTGAGTTTCTCCTCAACCACCGCATTTTTTCGATGAATCTTCGTAGCAAGCGCGGGAATGACATGACCTGCGTATGATCCGCCCGATATGAAAAATTTGTTCTTTCTTAGCGTCGGGAATAACAAAAAGAACTGATGGAGTGCTTCGTACAGGTCCTTGCTTACTTGAGCCATATCACGGGCCAAACCTCCCTCGGTAAAACTAAAACCTGCTTGAACTGGACTGTCAATATACAACATGTGGTGGTGTTTCGTCCAAGATTGGTTCCTCAACACGATTTCATTTTCGTTCTTCATCTGAAAAGGCCCAGTTCCAGTGAAGAGCCCAAACATGGCACTGCCACCTGGTCCACCAGGAACCCACAACATCACAGGATCAGTTTCGGGATTGCTTTCCGAAGGGAAAAACCACATGAACATATTCGATTTCATGATTTCATTGACAGTGAAGAATCCGGTATAATGAGTGATGTTTTTGAAAGCAGGATGTTTTACTTGCGCTGCTTCTTGAGCTTCTTGGATTCTGCCGTCGTTGATGTATGGTGTTAGAAATAGAGGTACACCAACATCGGCATCATCGTCGATGGGATGCGAGTTGATTTCTTCGTAGAAATTCGGAAATATGCCATAAACTACGTTTATGGACAAATTAAGAATCACAAAATTTAATAGAAAATCTTTCATCGCCTCTAACTTGTGAGGGTAGTTACTTGAATACTATTTGATAATTTAATAAGTAAAATCAGCGTTCCTTAAATAGCACGCAAATATCTCTTCCAGAACATACTTCACATTATCTTAAGTCAATTAGCTTTATCAATTTCATCATTGTTTTACCGAATTACAAAGATTATTTTATTTCGTCCCAAATCAAGTGGACTTCTAAAAAAATCAATTACTACCGACATCAAATAATTGGATAATTGACGAGATTTTGAAGGTCATTAGACAGTTCTAGCCAGAGGAAAAATTTTTCTAGACGTAGTGCATTGAAAAAGATTAATCTTTCATTGAATCAAATCATTTTTAGTATAGTTTATGGATAAATCGAAATGAAATGTTTTGATTCTTCTTTGATAATGTCAACTGAAATCTTAAAGAAAAATAAGACAGGAAAATTTTTTTTTAGTTAATTGTTCAATAAGAATAGAGAAAAGAGAATTTTTAGACTTATCGAATAAGGAATACAGAAATTAATCGGATATAATTAAATAATCTCAGAAGAAAGAACAAATTTTAACAAGTGAAGTAGTTGTTTTTAGATGAATCGAAAAAAAGGAAAATAAGTCACGCTGCTCCTTGAAATCTAATCAGGCAGGAAATTTTTGCACGATTCAGTATTAATTTGGAGATTTTCGTCAGTGACTCCAATTGGAATAACAAATCAGTGCAATTTTAATATTTGACATCGAAGACTCCCCTTCAACTATTTCGATGATAAATACTTGTTCTAATCTTATATAATTTTGTGAATTATAACAATTCAAGAAACAAATCAACCGATTTATAATCGGCTGGGGGCGATAAAGGCGTCAGCCTCTTTCGAAATGCATCCATAACTCCAAAAATTTGTTCCAACCTTTCAACAAATAATGTTCAAGTGTTTTCCATACCGTGAGTCAGAATCTTGAGATAATCAGTATTGGCGTTCATATGGGGAAATATTTGCTACAAATTTTGCAACAACTACTCAAAATTTTAGATAATCATAAATTTGCTCGTAATGAAACCTATCGTTTGATGGTTCCCAAATATTGCGTACGGATTTCGAAATTTAAACGTTACAAAAGCAGCAATCACATGAAATCAGCTATTCCCAATGAGATTTCTTCGTCCAATTCACCTCAATTTCTGTCTCAATTAGTTTCGAATGATTTTCCGATGGGCTGATGGCACATTTGCAGGAATTCTGCTTAGATTGCAGTTTTCGGTACATGAGCCGCTCATGTGCGCCTAGAATTCTTGGCACCCGCCGGACGTTTCCTATTTCGATGGACCAGGTGAATGAATTTTCCCAATTACCACCATTACCAAGGGAACCGATTCTTGTGTACAGGAATGAACAGAGAATACGTTTTTTAAATAAAATTTGCGTTTGTAACGGTTACAGTAATAATATTCAATTTCAATTTTTGTACGAATCTCATTCAAATCTGGTTATGCAGCACCTCAAAAAAGCAGTAGATTGATAAAAAATCATCAGTTGCTTTGTGAAAGCCTAGAAACATTTAGAATATTATCGTAAAAGTGTAAAAATATGACTGATAAAAATAGCTTTATCTGTGACCAAATTATTCAGAATATAGAATCTGTGATGCTTACAAAGCATATTCTGACTGTCTGGTTCAGATTCAATATAAGCAAATAGACAAATATTTCCCATGCTGATTCGTACTCAGGAAGCAGTTTGGATTTCAAGGAAAGAAAGTTGAAAACTACAAAAAGTTAGCTGAAGACATGTTGAAAAATCTCCAGAACTAAAGGCTGGAGGATGTCATTAAAATTAATAAAATTAATAAAAGTACAAAAGTTCAAAAATTTTATATTCGAAAAGAAATTAAATCAATTGGTTCATGTGTTTCTTTAACCTGACATCAAGAACCGGATTGAAAAAATGTTATCGAAGAAGATTACATGTTGAATGATAAAATTTTGATATTATGGTGGATGCGCTTTTTTGAATTATAGTTCAAACCGTGACGCAACTGGGTAAATGTGTATCTCCAAATTATTTAAAGAAATTATTTTTCATATGGAATTTTTTCGTGACAACGCATTGAAATTTGAACCACTGATGAAAAATTTATTATTTGAGTATTTTATTTCTCTATCAGTTATACGTGCACCATCTAACAATGTTTTTGAAAAATATAATTTTAACTGAACGCCAAATTTCTAGTGAATTTATAAATGATGTCCAATGCCCACTCAGGTTGATCAACGGGTACCATATGTCCCGCATTCCTCACTAATAAATCGGTCAAATTCCCAGCGACCTTAACAAAACCAGCAGTTTTGCCTTTATAAAGCCATATACTTCTTGTAGCATTTTTATAATTATCGGCTACAGTGGAATTTAATTTCTCGAGGTAATTCACAGTAAAAGGATAAGGTACCATCATATCTAGTTGGCCAGAGTAAATAAGTACCCGATAGTGATCTAACAGATTTGGTAGTAGATGAGCCACCGACTTCAGAAAATCACCCCTCAAACCATGGTACACGTCTTCACCATCATGAAATGTCAAGTTTCCAACATGTATCGCTTTTCGTATTTCAGATTTTTGAGTGAAGTTTTGAGTAGTTAACCTGTAATCTTCAGGAGAGGGGTTTAAATAGTTATAAAAGTTTTCAAAATTTGTGACATTATGGATGAGCTTGAGAATATTGTCCAGTTCATCCTTCGCCTCCTCATATGTTCCGTTTTTAATAAAGTTTACGATTTTATTTCGATGAATATTCATTACATCTCTTATTTTGCCATCGACAATTCCATGTTGGTATAAATAATCTCCATATTCCAACTGATTTATGGGGTCTGTTAAACCATTGCCTATTGTAATACCAACAAGGTTGATTTTTGAATTCCCCCCGACTTTCTGGTTTTCGCGATGAATCTTGTCAGCTAATACGGGGATGTAGTGTCCAGCATACGACTCACCGCTGATGAAAAACTTTTTCTCCCGTAAATTTGGAAATAAAAGAAAGAACTGTCGAACGGCTTCATAAAGTTGGTTACCCAGTTGCTCTTCATCATGAACCAAATCCCCATCCGTGAAACTGAAACCGGTTTGAACTGGATTATCGATGTATAAGATATTATGTTGTTTTGTCCATGATGTATTCCTCAGTACTATTTTGTCATCATTCAAAAGCTTGAATGGTCCGTTTTCGATGAATGATCCCAACAAACAGGAATCACCTGGTCCTCCTTGAAGCCATAAAACCACTGGATCATCTGTACAATTGCTTTCTGATGGAAAATACCACATAAATAAATTGGAGTTATTTTTTGCATCAACCGTGAAAAATCCAGTGTAATGAGTTACATTCTTGAAAGCTCCGTGTTTTACTTGTGCAGCATTTTGTGCTGCTTTTATATCACCGGCTTTGATATATGGAGTCAGAAATAAAGGTTCACCAACATCAGCATCCTTCTCTAAAGGGGGGATTTCAAATTTCGAATGATACGGATATACATGAAAAACGTCAGCGAAGTTAACACACAACCCGAGAACTAAAAAATACAACACCGTACGTTTCATGGTATGACAAATATTATGTGAAGCGGACTCTTATTACTTTTTCTTACTGAATTATAACACGCTGTTCAATTATATATAAGATTAGTCTACTTAATTGAACTGAAGGTTTCAGAAAAGTTTCGAGTGTATCCTGGAGAATATTCGGTACTATTGATAAAACTAGATAATTTTTCGATGAATTGTTATGTAAAAGATTAGAATTTGTCGCAAAATGATGAAATACTCCTTTCAATAAACCCTTTATCATTGCGGTATAATTCAAGCTCCAGGATGTTATGAACTTGGAAAGAAACTACGATGCAGTGTTCCACAGAACAACAAGCCTTCTGAAAATCACCAAAACACTTATATACTTCTATGTTTTACAGAATAAAAACGCCAATAGACATATCAATGGGCCTTTTCCACGCGGTGGGGACTTAAAATTTGACGATTGTATACAAATATAGATTTTTTTCAACGCACAAAAATGTTCTAATCATTGATATTGGTGATATACTTATTGAAAAATCTTAATTTAAAGTTTTAAAATTGAACTTGTTCATTGGTCAGTTTCAAGCCTCGTCCTCATGAAAGTATCCAATCAAATTTGACTGAAGCTGGCAACATTGCTTAAGACTCAATGGATTTTAGGTTATAATAACAGAACATATAATTGAAAAGAAACGACACTCCTATACAAATCGTCGTTCTATTATTTTGGCACGCACAGAACACGAATTTGACAGTTAAAAGCTAGGTACATCTGTCTAATGATTCGTGAAAGTGATAATTACGTTATTCGGCATTTAGTGCTCTTTTGACGTTCTAATACAGTCAGAAACTAATATACCCGAGTGCTATTAATTAATGTTACGCACCTAACTCGCGAAATTCGGAATATATTAACTAATTATTTTTTGTTAGGTTGGTTCAACTGAAGCTTCTGAATAACTTTTTTGCCCTCATTCTCACTTAATAACGTATATATGAGCTCAGAATTTTCATAACAGCTTCACAAAGTGGAGATTCATCATATTTTATATCCATATTGGTGATTTGCTACGAAAACTTTGATTATAAAATATGCACATAACCTCAAATAATAAAAGATTCTCTTCCTGTTCAATTGAATTGCTTCGCTTTTTTAGGCTACTGCCTAGCAGAAATTGTAAACGGAAACTGATATATCAATCTATTTATCAAAAAAATGAATACAAAACAGTTATTTTTTATGTTAAGTGTTTAATGCAACATTATTCCACCAGAATCAGCTTCTAGAAAACGTTTCACTGCAGTTGGACTCCCGGTTTAAACATGTAATTAACGCACATCGACGACGACCCTTTTCTTTCTGCTCCATTTTGAAAACTAATGATCGAATAATTCAATAGTCTCTAATTACTCAATCTTCCACGAATTCGTTTAACATTTTACTACAATGAGCACTTTATACCAAAATACCACTTCAGAATTATGTACCATGAACGATCAATTATAAGAAACACATCTAATTGTAAGTTTTGTAATCCAAAAAATATCCACTTCAAATAATCAACGTCTTTTATAACAGCGTCAATTTAGAACTGGAGTTGACGGTTGACGTTTTATTTTTATATCTGTGGTTCTACGAATAACACAGACTTGACAAGTTAATACATTTTAACTTGATGAGGTTGGCACAGACTTGAAAATTTAATATTTTTTAACTTTATGAGGTTGACAATACCAACGTACCCAGGTCCAAATAACGGTCTGACTTTGGCTATGGAGTGAGCGTGAATTCAGGACATAGGAACAAATTCATTGTATGACGATTGACGTGTCGTCACCGAGTGAAACGAAAAACAAGGCGGACACCCCCTTGGTTGTCCTATAACGGATGAATAAGCGCCCGTCGAAAGCGAAGAGGCGTAGCCCGAGTCAAGAACTCGCGGGCTTCGCGAGGGCGTGGCCACTGGCACTTAGCGTCCTTTCGTGGCCGTACCACGGGAGGCTAGTTTTGGACAGCAGCCGACGATCGCTTCAGGCGCTGCGAAAGCCTGCCGGGGTATGAAAACACTGGTAGAGCTTTTAGCGTAGCGGTTGGCGAAGCACCGACTCGGTTGAGGGCTTGGGAGGAAAAATTATTGACAAAATTTCACGTTAGACAACAATATTAACAAATACATAAAACACTCAAAGTTTCAGGTAATTAATACTACGATTAGATGGATTTTATCTCGATCAAGTACACCGTTTGTTTACATTTGAGACGACAATGTGATAAAATCGCTTACTTAAACTGTGTGTGTTTTAGTTCTCTTGTCTTTATTTTTATAATATGAAGTGTAACGTGTTTTTTCTTTTATCCACCATCTATCTTGCCGATGCTTTTCACACAATTTCAAAATTTCAAACGGTTTCTTTCAAAGAAGATGATGTCGGTGAACCTCTATTTCTTACTCCATTTATCAATGCTGGTAAAATAGAAGAAGCACAGAAGGAAGCCGAAATAAAACACGAAGCATTCAAGAATGTAACACACTACAGCGGCTTCCTCACCGTCAATGCAGTAAACAACTCAAACTTATTCATGTGGTTTTTTCCATCAGAAAGCAATAGTACTAACGATCCGGTGGTCTTGTGGCTTCAAGGTGGACCGGGTACTAGTTCTTTGTTAGGTTTGTTTGCAGAAAATGGACCGTTTAAAATATGCAGTAAGGATGAAATAGTTTTGAGAAATCAATCTTGGTCAAAGTATCATAACATATTGTACATCGATAGCCCCGTTCAAACTGGTTTTAGTTTCACCGATGGAAGTTTGGCTCGTGATCAGTACCAAATAAGCAACGATCTGTATGAAGCGCTTGATCAATTCTATTCATTGTTTCCTGATTTACGGAAAAATGATTTTTTTATCGCCGGCGAGTCTTACGCAGGTCATTACATTCCTGTTTTAGCGGTTAAGATTCATTGGAAAAACGCTGGACTTGATGAAAATCGCAAAATAAATTTAAAGGGAATGGCGATCGGTAACGGTTGGGTTGATCCAAAAAATCAGTTGGAATATGGAGATTATTTATACCATCACGGTTTTATCGATCGAAAAACCAAAAATATTATGAATTCTCATAGAGATGCAGCAATCGACTTAATTAAACAAGAAAAATATGACGAGGCGAGAGATGAACTCCAAGCAATTCTTTTTACCTTCAGGTACTTGACAAAGATTATGAACCTCTTCAATTATTTGCACATTAATCATGGAGACGATAAAATGCTAGTCAAACATTTTGTTGAAAAATCTGTAATCAGAAAAGCGATACATGTTGGAAATTCAACTTTTAACGATTCTGCCGAGGTGCGGGAAGCTCTAAAAAGTGATTTCATGAAGTCAGTTGTGGATCTTTTACCTAATCTGATTGATAATTATCGAGTTTTGTTGTACAGTGGCCAATTTGATATAATTGTCGCTTACCCGCTAACTGTCAATTATCTGGAAAAGTTAAATTTCAGCGCAGCGAAAGAATACGAAAACAATCCAAGAACGCCGTGGTTTTATAAAAATGATATCGCCGGTTTCGTCAAGGTGGCTGGAAATCTTACCGATATATTAGTCAGGAATGCTGGGCATATGGTACCAACCGATCAACCTGATTGGACGTTTGATCTTATCTATAAGTTTACTAGAAATTTGAAGTTCGAATGAATGTATTCAATAAAAGTTGAACTATTTGAAACATTTTTCATAGCCGCTCGCCTACCAATTCATTTGTAGAAGTGTTATTATTCCTCAATCGAAATCTAATGGCTTCTTTAAACTGCTACGTAAAGCGTAACGCACGCGTACTAGGACTGTATGTAGTATGGCTGATGTACGTGTGCCCTGCCATATACGCTGGAGGAGCGACTGACAAACGAGAGCGTTATTCGTGCGCGCCATCTCCCGTGCGGTAGCCGGAGCCCCCCCAATTGTCAAACAAAGACACAGCTGAATGTGCGCCGCAGAAAATCCACGACTTCTTTGTGTTGAAAAATGCCAAATCAGAAATAATCAAATTTTTAGTTAAATTTAGCCGCGTTGCCAAATGTAAACAGTGGATAGTTGACAAATCTGTCTAACATTCACTCTGAATTTCATGCAACTAAATGAAATTTGGTTAGGTTATTAAATTTAAAAAGTTGTTAGTTGACAACTCCATTCATTCCATTATCAAAAGCCGGACCAATATGCTCGAATTTATCTAAGATATCTGTAAAGTATTCTTTTGAATAGTAGATAATAATAGATATGGATGAAAGTTCGGCAACACTTTGCTTATCAAAATCGATAGATCATTTGTAAAATACAAAGTTTCTTCCCGGATATTTGAGTGATATCATAAATTGTGTAATTCGAAAACGAGCATGTTTTCGACAAAAGCTAAAGGACGTTTAAGAACTGCGGTAAATAATACTTGAACAATCCGTATTTGTAATTGATCTAATTTGCGCTAAGACCGATAGATGGCGTGTTTCGTATGTGTGTCAGTAGGATTTATGCTTTAATTTTAATCGTTACGAATATAAATCGCCAATCAAATCAAAAAAATATCTATTTGAACCTGACCGCTCCGCAGTTGCGGTTGCTAACGATCAGGCATCCTATATTTTATATATTTCCCATTAGTTCCTGTAGTTTCAATTTCATCAGAATGACATAACATAAACATTTTCGAACATTCATCAAGAATTAAACAAATGGCAGGATTTGAATATTGACTTTTAGAGCATTATTTCAAGATGGAATTGCGAAGCAATTTGCAAAAGCATCTGCACAAATTTTCATCTTGGGTATCCTAACCTTGTCAGCACCCATGTAATGAGCTGTCAAACTATCGGTACTATCGAATGGGAATATAAACACTCAAAAGGAACAAACATCACTCTCTTTAAATATAGATAAAGTCAGTAAATACAAACAACAAATTCCTGCTTGTTAGATTTATTTAATCAAATTCCAAATTTCTCGTGAATCTGTAGATAAGATCAAATCCGAAATCGGGTTGATCGCTAACCACAGCATGACCAGCGTTCATCACCAACAACACCGTTAGATTCCCAGCTACTTGAAATAAACCGGCTATTTCACCGTTGTAAAACCAAGTACGCCTTGCCGCATTCTTGTATTCTTCAGCTGCATCGAAATTCAACTTGTCCAAATAATTCATGGTTAACGGATGAGCGCAGATAATATCCAGTTGTCCGTTGTATATCAAAACTCGATAATTACGAAAGAGTTCGGGGAGAAGATGAGCATACGATTTCATCACATCAGTTCTCAAAGTAAAGGCTGTTTCCCCCGTGCTATGGAGATCCAAATTTCCAACATGTATGGCTTTTCGTATCTCAGGTTTTTGAACGAAAGTATCAAAAAATTTATTATTATATTTACTTGTAGGCTGCAAATAGTTATAAACATTTTGAAACTTTGAAATGTTCTTAAACTCTGCGTATATGGTGTAGCAGCGTGAAGAAGCTTCACCATATTTCCCTTCATTTATTAATTTAGATATATTGTCTCTATGATCATTGAAAGTTTTTCTTGTATTCGAATTGATGAGTCCATGTTGATATAAATAATCTCCATATTCTAACTGATTTATGGGATCAACCCAGCCACTGCTGATAGACAATCCTTCAAGAATTATTTTGAAATTCTCCTCAACTATAGCATTTTCTTGATGAATCTTCGTAGCTAGCGCGGGAATGACATGACCTGCGTAGGATCCGCCCGATATAAAAAATTTGTTTTTTCGTAACTTAGGGAATAACAAAAAGAACTGACGAAGCGCTTCATATAGGTCTTTGATAACTCGACCCATATCATGGGCGAAACCCTCTTTTGTAAAACTAAAACCTGATTGAACCGGAGTATCAATGTACAGCATGTGATGATGCTTCGTCCACGACTTGCTGTTCAAAATTATTTCACTTTCATTCTTCATGCGAAATGGGCCACCTTCAACACTCAGCCCGGATATAGCACTAAGACCTGGGCCACCTGGCACCCACAGCATTACTGGATCACTTTCGGTATTGTTTTCCGACGGAATAAACCACATGAACATGTTCGATTTCATGGTCTCGTCGACAGTGAAGAATCCGCTATAGTGGATGATGTTTTTGAAAACAGGATGTCTTACTTGTGCCGCTTGTTGAGCGTCTTGAATTCTATTATCCTTGATGTATGGAGTGAGAAATAGAGGCTCACCAACATCTGCATCCTGGTCGATAGGAAGCAAACTAATTTCTTCATAAAAATCCGGGAATATACCATATGCTACGATTACAATTAAATTGAGAACCACAAAAATTAAAAAAGAATCTTTCATTGTTTATAACTTTCGAGGATAGCAATTTGTAACAATTCAGAACAAACTAATTCCATAAATGAAATCAGCGTTCCTTAAATAACAAGTCCGTAAATGTCACCTCCAAAGTATACTTTATCTTATCTTTTTACAATTAATTTAATTTTATCATTGTTATCAGTTATTTCACCATCTAAACCAATTTGTATTTATTTATACTTTTTGCTAGGTAAGGCTGTAATATGAATTAAGGAATCATTTCCCCCTTCCCTGCCTTCTGTGTCAGCACTCAAAAAGTGACTCTTTGCATTGTTTAGTGTAGAAGAAATTATTTTCTGTGATTTCAGTGACCGAACCTAACCTAAAAAATCGAGAAATCACAGATCTCTGGGTATTATTCACACTTGGAAAAGTACGAAATCGGGGGAAAAGGCTTATCAAAGCATCAAATCTTTTGAATTGGACTTAAAAATTTTACTAACATTAATTTGTTTTATAAGCTGATACGAAATATTCTGGGCGCCACTTGAATCAATAAGGATTTTCTGTACTTTGTAGTGTGCCATTTGCAGATGCACGAAAAGAAGAAAGAGATGGAATTACTCACTTGAAATAAACGTTTCACATAAACGAAGAATAGCAATTAGTGACGATGATAGATCTGCAAATATGATTCCTACAATGAATACTTCGAATAAAATTGAAAATTGAGCAATTGTATTATCTTCTATCTTTGAGATTTGTATTTCATTTTTCTTAATTCACAGAATATTCCAGAATTCTTATCTTGCTCACTTGAAAATATTTTTATGATTAAGAGGAAATCTGTGACATTTTCGAAAATTAAATTACTTGCACAACATATCTGAAAAATTTTCCGGCATTTTATGGAATGAAAGAATTTTCTCTACACTTCGGTCTTTCCCTTTACACTTTCTTGTCCATTTTAATAAAATCCACAAAATTATTTACTTTTGATTTACATGGATTCCGAAAAATTTTAATAGACATTGCACGATGACACACTATTATGTCATTATGAAATTTTCAAAAATCTAACAACTTTTATGACTTTCCCAGAATTTTTTCTTAAAATTCAAAATGAACGTCCCCAGAAAATTTTTATGATGATGGATGTTTACTCCTATTTTGCGAATCTTTGTTGACTTCTCTTCATTTTTCATATTCATCGAAGGAGATTCACAATTTTTTCTGAAGAATTGGGCTATTTTGTCTTTGATTCCTTCAAAATCGCCAAAAGCTTTGTAAAATTCTCAGTACGTTCTCTAACATTGATGAAGTTCAATTCTGGATACAATATTGAAATTTTGAAGAAATCGATGAGGATTTCAAGTGATTCAATGGAAAGCAAGCAAAAATTGCTCACATATCTCTCTCCTTAAGACAATTTCAATATCGATGCTGATAATCGATATTTGAATCACAGCTTTTCGGTTCATTTTGGAAATATATTTTTAGAAGCTCGAGCAAGCAAAATAAAAATAAACTCTTCCTGACGTTCAGCTAAAAATAGAACACGATACAGATTTCAAATGGATCAATTCAGTTTTGTACGGGCTTTTCCGTACGAATTGAACAAAATGACAATTAGTTGAAGTACAATGACCGTCTCCTCTTACTTTTTAACAATTCTGCGAATAATCTTAATATCAACTTCTATAAGAGTTAGCTGTTCGCCACAAGGAAGACTGTGAGGTTATTTTCGAGTTCAATGAAAATACAACTGAATCGTCGCATTTCAGAGTGGGAAAATGGGCAAACACGTTAGGGCGAGACTTATGGGACTTGGGAGGACGAATAACTAAATATTCCGAAATTGAACAAGTAAGCTACAATTATATACATTGCCAAAACACAATTTTTTTACCAGAGGTACCACCATTTAAATGCTCAAGTCGAAACTAAGGATCCAATGGAATTCCTGAATTCCATAGTCCGAGTAGTATCAAGAATGATGGATGGTAAAATGGATGCTGTGCAAGTACCTTGTACAAAATTGTGATATAACAATTCTATATTTTTTTCGCTCATCTTCCAGTGTATGGTACATATGGCCGAGAATACATCAGAAACGTTCGAATATAACAACCAAACTGAACACCTTTACTTCAACTCCAAGTATTCGCATGTGGTTGGTGAAGAATTCAAACAGTACGACTTAAAAGTGATCAATAAAAGCTTAGCTCGGTACAAACCGTTGGAGTTGAATGAAGATACACACTTTTATAATTTAGCAGTTAACACGTCCCATAGTTCAGTGCACGTCCCATCGCAAATCTACGATTTACGTAAGGACTTGTACATTATTTTTATGTCAAAGTTATGTTCAATTCACCAGACGAGGAAGCTGCAACGGCAATACAATGGTCCGAAGCTTTGGACCAAGTGTTCATCCAAAATTACCAATCGGATCCGTCGCTTACCTGGCAGTATTTCGGAAGTTATTCGGGGATCATGAGGCACTATCCAGGTTGAATGAATGAACAAAGTTGAATAAGTGTAGATACGATTTAATTGTAGCAAAATCCTGGCCTACTGATAAACCCGATTTGTTCGATTGCCGGATACGGACTTGGTTTATAGAAGCTGCAACTTGCACCAAGGATATTATCATTTTAATTGACAATTCGGGATCGATGGACGGTAAGTTTTGTGTTCAATTTTGGGTATTATGATTTTTTTATCTTACAGCCATGGGTAAACATATTGGTATATCAACTGCGGCAGGAATACTCGACACGTTATCAAACAACGATTTTGTCAACATACTGAATTACACCGATGGTCAAGCAAATTACATCATCGATTGCTTTTCCAATCTCCTGGTTCAAGCAACCGAGGAGAATATTAAAGTTTTCAAAGACGAATTAAGAAAACTGAAGCCTACTAATAAAACGAATATTGCTGTAGGTCTTGAGACAGCATTCAATTTGTTAGCTCACGTAAGTGAAAAGTTATCGTTCCACAAATGTTTAATCTTTGGTTACTAGTATCGGGATGACATAAGACATTGCGATGGCATAACATCATATTGTAATCAAGCTATTATGGTTATAACCGATGGTTTGAGTAAAAATTTCAGTGATATCGTTATGAAATATAATTTTTTGCAAAATGGCGCGTACAAACCCGTCCGGATATTCTCATACCTGGTGGGACAAGAAGTAACGAACGAGGAGGAAATCAAATGGATGTCCTGTGCCACCAAGGGTTAAACAAATTCTATCCACTCCCAAACTTTTTAGATTGAAGATTTATATATTTTAGGTTACTATGTTCACATTCAAGCCATTGAACAGGTTACATCAGCTGTTTTGGAATATATCAACGTCATCGCTCGTCCATTGATTCTCCAAGAAGAGGAGCATCCGGTATCTTGGACTCATGTTTATATGGATGAAACGGTATGACATTTCAGACACAATCGGCTATCAGGGCCGCTCACATCTTTGCCATAACTCTTGAGATGACGATGGCCCATGATGGCCGTTTGTGTGTAGGGGCCATAATAGTCGTCTACGATATTCTAAACAAAATTTTAGTACGACGACGAGTTGGACAATACTATCAATGAACCATATCGAATGTTGACATCAGCAGCTGCCCCAGCATTCGATAAGAAGAAGAATAAAGGTGGGGATAATTCGACACGCTTTGCCAATTTACTGGGCGTGGCCGCAACGGATGTGCCGATAGATAACATTGCTCGGTTAACTTTACCATACAAGGTATATCCAGTGATATAACTTCAAGTTGAAAGTTAAGTTATTTCAGATCGGGGTGAGTGGTTATGCTTTTATCGTGAGCAATAACGGATACGTTTTGATGCACCCTGATCTACGACCAATGGTGAGTGTTATAAAGTATTTTAGATGATGTTTACACAACATCAACACTACCTTCAGGTCGGCAATTTTAAAATGCACAATTACAACAGTATAGACTTAACTGAAGTTGAGCAATTTTATACTAATCCACCTTTGGGTCCACGAGAGCTTCCCGACAAACTGCTCGAATTGAGATCGATGTTAATCAATGGTTCCGAAGGTACCCTCCGGAACATCCCAATCAAGTACCATTACGACAAACTTCGTAGAGTTTCGGTGGAAACTTACGATTACTATTACTCACCACTATTCAACACTCCATTCACGTTAACTTTAGCTATACCACAAACGCACGGCTATAATTTTCTGAAAGTAGGAGATGAGATTTCCAGAAATCGGCATACTGGTAATAACTTGACGGATTTTTTCAAAGGGACCAACTGGAAAATACATCCTAAATGGTTAACGAATTCATTAATTATATGATGACTTTCAACGGTGATTCGATGGCGTTTTAGGGTATACTGCAGATATCACTATTTGGAAGGACATGAATTTCCTAACGCTGAAGAGGAAATGATTCACTTCTTGAGCAGGATGTATAATCAAGATTTCAAATGGAAGAAACAATACGAGGAAAAGAGAGGGGCGGATGATAAAGAGGATCTGGGAACGGGTAAGTAATAATTCAATGATTAAGGCATATATATATATCTTCATTTTTTAGTGGAGTGTGGAAGGAAAAGTTTGAACCTGGAAGACTATTACTGCGACATAGATTTAATTCAGCGATTAATATTCGATGCCAGAAACACCCAAGCCTCCTTCGACGAACCCTGGGACTTCCAAGAGACCGAAAAGCTCCTGTTCGATCGCTACGACGTTAAAATGAGGTTCGTCGCCACTATGAGCGGATTGACTCGTTGGGAATACAAGAACGACTCACTGGTGGACGATGCCAAGTATTAACCTAATTCTGCACTACAATTCAAATCCACATCGCCTTGTTTTAGGGAATTTGGTGTTTTGCATTCCAGAACAATAGACGAAAGGTGGTACCGATCAGCCATTCTGCAGCATCAGTTCGATCATGAATCTTTCGTTTACGCTATAGCCGATGAGGATGATGATGACGAAAATGAAGACAAGACCATCACTGGTAGCTTCGCCATATTCCCGAAGGACAATGGAAAGGAAGCACCCGGCAGTGTGGTTGGTTTTCAATTCAGCCAAGAAAAATTGAGACTCAAATTCAGGGAGATAACAACGAAACCGCCGGTACTGCCTCTGCCTCTAAAATAATGTCTTTAGTTTCAAAAGCTTGTAGAACGATTGCCCGCAATGCAGCACCTGTTCGGTTTTGTCCTGTTACATAGTAGACAACTCGGGTTATATTTTAGTAGCAAACGAAGAAGGTATGGCAGGGCAATTTTTCGGCGAACTTGAAGGTGATGTTATGGAAAACATGGTGAAGGAAGGGATATATGAAATAATAACATTATACGATTACCAAGCGTTATGTGATGTACAAAAAATTAGTAATGTTATGAGTGCCGCCTCAGTAACCAATGAGGTAAAACCAGTTATTGCTTAGAATATTAACAAACCTTCGATTGTTTAAGCCATTAAAACAAGGTGTTGAAACATTTCGGCATATCAAAAACATTTTGAAGGTATTAATAAAGGAAACAACGAAACATTTCGCTCAGTGGAATCAGGAATTTGTCGTGGATCCTATCTATTCTTATTTTTCCAATAGAACCAAGGCGGAAGGTAAGATAAACTATAGTACTTGCAGCAGGAATTTTCTTATTATAAATGTTACAGAAAAGTTGGAGGAAGATGAAGAGGAGCAAATCGTTGAGGACCACTTTTTCCCGTGCGATAATAAAGTTAACTTGTATGTGTTGAAACAGCACTTTCTACAAAGCAACAATTTCACCGGAGAATATAAAGCCAAATTCAAGGGGAAAACGCTCGAAAGAAGGTAAATCTATTGAATCTTTTGAATATTCATTCATTCGTTGAAGCCATTCTTCACTTTTCGTTGCTATCTTCTCCATTTCTTGGAATGACGCACATTTCATGGATTTCTGAATGTCTTCAATTGTTTTCTTGGTCTTCCCCTAGTCCTTCAAATATGTTCGACAGAAACTGCTTGTGTCTTAACAGATTGCTTATCAACTTGATTCTGCTGCTTTTTATTGTATTCATTAGCTGTCTTTTTTCTTCAACATCGTCTAGAACTCTTCAATTCGTTTTTCTATCCTCCCATCTTGTTTTTATCATCTTTCGCTACATCCACTCTCTCTTATCTTCTCATCTTCTCAAATGCCTTCTCCAAATCGATGAACCTTACGAAAGTGTTTCTATTAACCGCTATTCTCCTTTCCAGTATTTGTCCCAAAGCAAGAATGGCTTCTCGTGCTCCACATCCTCTCCTGAAACCAAATTGATCTTCGTCAATGTTTCGTTTGACTTTCATCCTCAGTCTGTTCTTTATGGTGTTTAAAAGTAACTTTGATGCATGAGATAGGAGGGCTTTGGTTCTATAATTTGATCAGTCTGACGCATTGCCTTTCTTTGAAGGAGGTTTTGCTTCTTATAGAGTTATCAGGCAAGGTTGCTTTGTTGTAATATTCCTTGATTATATTAAAAAGAATTTATTCAGTGAAGTTATCAATAATGGTACCTAAAATTCATTCCAATTGTTAGGAAACTGGCGCGTTGCATGTGCGCTGACTGCAAAATTTCAGTTATGTCTATTTTTAATTTCAGAGAATTTTACGTGAAAATGATACCACATAGCAATTTGATATTAGTGGCTGTGAACAAAACGCTTCCACGACCCAGCGAAGATAAAAGTACGACGAGACCGCAATTGGTTCGTTATAAGCAGTACTTTCCTTGCTACAAGAAGGATCTGAACAATTGGCCAAGAGGAGCACCTAGGGGTTGCTACTTTAAAAACGATCTGGTGAATATATGATTAGTACTTTCACTTTAATAATTCACCAATACTTTTTTTAAGGAAAATGAAATTAAGGCTTGTGGACGAGCTATCAACTTCAAGTTGAATGTATGGTTGGCATTCATTTATTTGTTGGTTATGTTTGGAATTGTGTTATATTGAAAATAAACCCTAAATTATTATTATGTTGAATATTCTTGTCTTTATGATTATCTAACTCTAGTGAGTACTGATGAAAAAGTTTTCGTAAGGGACACTCAATCGGAAAGCGACGTCAAAATAGGACTTCTTACGAAATATTTTCACTCGGAATCCGCATTGATATAACTGTTTGTGAAAACAATATCCAACAAATATCGATAAGGAAATCATTCTCCCGAATATGTTTGGAATGAAAACGAAAAATATTTGTTTAGTCGGCAAGCGTGTACTTAATGAGGATTCGGTAAACTTAGATGTAAAGTACTTCGTTAAGATCTTTCTCATCACGATTCCAACACAAAATGGAACATATCGTATGGTTCATTATATACCAGTATTAGCTTATGAGATTTCAAATAAAAATGCGGAAGTTTCGGGTGCTATGAAAATAAATCTTCAAGGACTAGCCATAGGGAACGGTTGGATAGATCTAACTCAACTGTTGGTTAGGGATGCCGGTCATATGGTGCCAAGTGACCAACCGAGCTATGAATTGGATCTTATTTGTAGATTTGCAAGGAATTTGAAGGTTGATAAATCTTGTCAATAAAAATAATGTGTTGAGATTATTGTTGATGTGAAGAATCCTTCATTTTCTGTTGATTAAAAATAAATTGTAGACTATGTTTAACTGGAGTGAAGTTGTTTTTCATCATGAAACCGAAAAGGAGGAAAATATTTCAAACAAACACAGACATGTAATGTTAAAAAATTCTGATAATATATATAATAACTGTTATTATTGTTTCCAGCAAAGTTTTTCATTTTCGAGTGTCATATTTCAAAACTTCGTTAGCTATCAAGTACGCGTTATTTCCATGCCACTTGTGGAGTCATTTTTTCAGCTCAAATCGTCGTTAATGCGGAACGAAAGAAACTCTTACTTCCCTCATCCTACTTTACCTCCCTTGGGAGGTAGAGCACTCCCTTCTTCCCTCAAAAGAGGAGGTAAGTGTCACTTTCCGATGATGTATGGATGAAATTTGTTTTCTAAGTATAACAATCAAGAACAAATATTTATCCATTGATACGTAACGATAGCTTGGATAAGGTAAAAATTATTCCAACTGTTAGAAGAATGGTGCGTTGCATGTACACTATCTGCGAAGTATTTGCATTGGTATAACTGTTTGTGAAAACAATTTGCAACAAATATCGATAAGGGAATCAATTTCCCAAATATCTCTGAAAACAATGATCTAATCAATATATTTGGCATGAAAACTAGGCCAAAAATATTTGTTCATTTGACAAACGTGTACTTAATTAGGATCCGATAAAGTTGGGTATAAATGTATAAAGTGATCATTCCCATCACGATTCCAAGACAAAATGGAACTTATCGTATGGTTTTTCTTATTTTTCAATACATATACCAACCTTGCTCACGTGGTGAGTGCGTTTCCAGATTCAATTGAACAAAGTGAAACATTATCTCTGGATGAGAATGACGACGTTGGTCAACCACTGTTTCTCACTCCATTTATCACCAATAATGAAATTGAGGAAGCACAGGAAGCTGCAAAAATAAAACATGCTGCTTTTGGCAACATCAGCCATTATTCTGGATATCTCACGGTGAATAGTACCTCAAACTCTAATTTATTCATATGGTTTATAGAATCAGAAAGCAATCCGGAGGATGATCCGGTCGTTCTGTGGCTACAAGGAGGACCAGGTGGGACTTCTTTATACGGACTGTTTTTTGAAAATGGGCCCTTCGATATATTCTACGACGAGGTAGTTTTAAGAGACTATACTTGGACGAAACATCACAACATGTTATACATTGATAATCCAGCCAAAACTGGATTTAGCTTTACGGAAGGAAAATTGGCTCAAGATGAAGATCAGATTGGGGAAGAATTGTACGAAGCACTTTCGCAATTCTTCTTGTTATTTCCCCATTTACGAGTTAACAAATTTTTCATTACCGGTGAATCGTATGCAGGTCATTATATACCAGTATTAGCTTATAAGATTTTACATAAAAATGCGGAAGTTTCGGACGGTCTGGGAATAAATCTACAGGGGCTAGCGATAGGAAACGGTTGGATAGATCCAATCAATCAGTTGGAACACGCAGATTACTTGGAACAAATTGGTATAATCGACTGGAACGCTAAGAAAATCATGCATTCTAGTCAAAAAGATATAATCACACTGATAAAACAAAAGAACTACCTAAAAGCTAAGGATCGATATGAGGAAAATTTCGACTATTTTTGCAATATCACAGGTTTTAGAGGTATCCACAATTATCTTTTTCCATTTGGTGCTTATTATTTACCAATTCTGGAAGAATTCGTTCAAAGACCTCAAATTCGAAAAGCGATACATGTGGGAAATTTAACTTACCACAATGGTGAGGAAGTTGCTGCAGCTCTGAAAAGTGATTTCATGAAATCGGTTGTGAATTTCTTACCAAGCTTATTAGAAAATTATCGAGTGCTGTTATACAATGGGCAGTTAGATATTGTAGTTGCTTATCCACTAACAGTCAATTTTTTGCAAAAGTTGCAATTCAGTTCTTCGAGAGAATACAAACGTGCGAAAAGAGTTATCTGGAAATGCAAAAATGATACTGCTGGCTACGCCAAAGTTGCGGGAAATCTAACTGAAGTTTTGGTTAGGGATGCCGGTCATATAGTGCCAGGTGATCAACCGGGATATGGATTGGATCTTATTTATAGATTCACAAGGAATTTGAGATTTGATAAACCCCTATCAGGAAAAATAGTGCATTTAGGTTTTTCTCGATGTTAAGAATCCTTCATTTTCTGTTGATTAAAAATAAATTGTAGACTATTTTTAACTGGAGTGAAGTTGTTATTCATCATGAAACCGAAAAGTAGAAAAATATATCAAACAAACACAGACATGTAATGTTAAAAAATTCTGATAATTTTCGATTTCGTTTTAATAAAGTAATCGATGCAATATAATTCGAAAGCCGATTATTTATAACTCAGGTTGTAATCGATTTGAATATCAGCACACACAAACTCTTTTCCAATGCAATGAGAGTGTCACAGCACTCTCAGAAAATCGAATTTTTCGTGGTTTATTTTTTCTTTCACAAAAAAACTTACTATTGTATGCTTTCGCTATGATTTTGGTTGCTATTAGTGGTATAAATCGTTCTTTTGGAGCAAAAACAAATCAAAACACAAAAATGCCAAAGATTTTCAAACATTTTCTAAAATAACTCAACTTGTAAAACAACCATCGCTTTCGGTTTTTAACCACTCAATTTCTATTAAATAGCATTACAATCGCTTCGATTATTATTCCTGTCTGAAGTGAACCGTATCTGACCTAACCAGACTGAAATTGTTATTCAGCATGAAACCGAAAAATAGGAAAAAATATCAAACAAACACAGAAATGTAATAGTGGTAACCGCGAGATAATTCAGGATTGTATAATAATACTTCAATTTTCGATGTATCTATATTGATTGTAAGTTTAATATCGATATCAAAGGTGTTATTTTTCACCAAACCGGTGATAGGGTTTGATATGTTTGAAAATACTCGGAAAATAAGTCACGGCGGGACTGGGATCCGAACCCGGGACCTCCAACTATACGCGTTGGTGCTCTACTACTGAGCTACCCCGATGATGACTTATTTTGCGAGATTATCAAAATTAACTAGTTAACCGGTTATCATCTCGGAAAAACGCAAAATAAGTCAACGTCGGGGTAGCTCAGTCTAGTATAGTATATAATACATTAAGATGGTTATTCATTCTACGAATATTTTAATATTAAATGTTGGATCACGGGTTAGCGTAGAAAAATTTTTTTATTTCGTTTACTCTTTACTGATTAAACACGATCGAGCTTTCGGTACTCGGGTTGTCACCATCATCAGGACCTTTCAGTTATGAGGTTCGAAAAAAGTGGTTACGCATTAGTCTGAAGCACATATGTAACGCAACTATATGCGCGTTAAGATGTGCCTTATCTCTGATTCTTCTATGATTGATCATCTGTGGTTTGCGTGTTTTATAACCTCAGTTTTAGACTATGCTCTATGTTGTATATTGAACGCCCGAGACGATATCAATATTTAGACTTTGAATTCTCGATTATTGTTTTTAGGTAGATATTAAAGGTTTTTGCTTTTCTGTAAAATTAAATAAACATTGTTTTTAGACTCTCATCGAGATTGAAGTCAGCTTAAAGAAAACCTAACCTTAGAAATCGAGAATTCAAAGTCGATATCTTCTCTGGCGTTTAATATACAACGTAGAGCATAGTACAAAACTGAGGTTATGAAACACGCACACCACAGATGATCAGCCATGGAAGAAGCAGAGACGCGCATATAGTTGCGTTACATATATATATAATAACTGTTATTATTGTCTCTGGCAAAGTTTTATATTTTCGAGTGTCAAATTTCAAAATTTCGTTAGCAATAAAGTACGTGTTATTTCCATGCCACATGAGGAGTCATTTTTTCAGCTCAAATCTTCGTTAATGCGGATCGAAAGGAACTCTTACTTCCCTCATTCGACTTCACCTCCCTTGGGAGGTACAACACTCCCTTTTCCCTCAAAAGAGGGAGGTAAGTGTCACTTTCCGATGATGTATGCATAAAATTTGTTTCCTAACTAAGTATAACAATCACAAACAAATATTTATCTATTGATACGTAACGATAGATTCGACAAGATAAAGTTTATTCCAGTAGTTAGAAGACAAATATCGATAAGGAAATCAATCTCCCAAACATATCTGAAAACAATGATCTAATCAATATATTTGAAATGAAAAATAGGCCAAAACATATTTGTTTAGTTGAAAAGCTTGTACTTAATAAGGATCCGATAAAGTTAGGTATAAATGTATGAAGTGATCATTCCCATCACGATTCCAAGACAAAATGAAACCTAGCGTATGGTTTTTCTTATTTTTCAATACATATACCAACCTTGCTCAAGTGGTGAGTTCGTTTCCAAATTCAATTGAACAAAGGGAAACATTATCTCTGGATGAGAATGACGACGTTGGTCAACCACTGTTTCTCACTCCATTCATCACCAATAATCTAATTGAGGAAGCACAGGAAGCTGCAAAAATAAAACATGCTGCTTTTGGCAACATCAGCCATTATTCTGGATATCTCACGGTGAATAGTACCTCAAACTCTAATTTATTCATATGGTTTATAGAATCAGAAAGCAATCCCAAGGATGATCCGGTCGTTCTGTGGCTACAAGGAGGACCAGGTGGCACTTCTTTATACGGACTGTTTTTTGAAAATGGACCCTTCGATATATTCTACGACGATGTATCTTTAAGAGAACATTCTTGGACGAAACATCACAACATGTTATACATTGATAATCCAGCGAAAACTGGATTTAGCTTTACGGAAGGAAGATTGGCTCAAGACGAAGATCAGGTTGGGGAAGAATTGTACGAAGCACTTTCGCAATTCTTCTTGTTATTTCCACATTTACGAGTTAACAAATTTTTCATTGCCGGTGAATCGTATGCAGGTCATTATATACCAGTATTAGCTCATAAGATTTTACAAAAAAAGGCGGAAGTTTCGAAAGCTCTGACAATAAATCTACAGGGACTATCGATAGGAAACGGTTGGATAGATCCAATCAATCAGTTGGAACACGCGGATTACTTGGAACAAATTGCTTTAATCGACTGGAACGCTAAGAAAATCATGAATTCTCGTCAAAAAGATATAATCACACTGATAAAACAAGAGAACTACCTAAAAGCTAAGGATCGATATGACGAAAATTTCGACTATTTCTGCAATATCACAGGTTATACGAGTCTCCACAACCATCTTTTTCCAGGGGGTGCTTATTATATACCATTCCTGGAAGAATTCGTTAAAAAACCTCAAATTCGAAAAGCGATACATGTGGGAAATTTAACGTACCACGATGGTACGGAAGTTGGTGCAGCTCTGAAAAGTGATTTCATGAAATCGGTTGTGAATTTCTTACCAAGCTTATTAGAAAATTATCGAGTGCTGTTATACAATGGGCAGTTAGATATTGTAGTTGCTTATCCACTAACAGTCAATTTTTTGCAAAAGCTGCAATTCAGTTCTTCGAGTGAATACAAACGTGCGAAAAGAATTACCTGGAAATGCAAAACTGATATTGCTGGCTACGCCAAAGTTGCGGGAAATCTAACTGAAATTTTGGTTAGGGATGCCGGTCATATGGTGCCAAGTGACCAACCGAGATATGGATTGGATCTTATTTATAGATTTACAAGGAATTTGAAGTTTGATAAACCCCTATCAGTAAAAACAGTGTGTTGAGATTATTCTCGATGTTAAGAATCCTTCATTTTCTGTTGATTGAAAATAAATTGTAGACTATGTTTAACTGGAATGAAGTTGTTATTCATCATGAAACTGAAAAATAGAAAAATATGTCAAACAAACACAAATATGTAATGTTAAAAAATTCTGATAATCTCCGATTTGGTTTTAATAAAGTAATCGGTACAATATAATTCGAAAGGCGATTATTTATAACTCAGGTTGTAATCGATTAGAATCTCAGCATACACAAACAATGCAATGAGAATGTCACAGCACTCAAAAAAATGACTTTCGTGATTTATTTTTTTTTTCAAAAAAAACTTTCTATTGTATTCTTTCGCTATGATTTTGGATGCCGATAGTGCTAGAAATCGTCCTTTTGAAGCAAAAACAACTCAAAACGCAAAAATGCCAAAGATTTTCTAATATAACTCAACTTGTAAAACAACCATCGCTTTCGGTTTTTAACCACTCAATCGCTATTAAATAGCACTACAATCGCTTCGATTTGTGTTCCTGTCTAAAGTGAACCGTATCTGACAACCAAAACTCTTCTGAAAATACCGGTTTTTGCGATTAGTGATAACTTATCTGGTAATAATTCCACAATTTGAACTATCAACAAGCATTGGATTGTAATTTCTCAAATAATTGTCTTTCTCACTACTTGCAGCTACGCCCTACCATTTTCGAGCGCTTTCCATTCCTTCAACGATTATTCTTTCAAATTCTATGGTCATCTACTGTGTTAATAATATTTCATTTTTTATAAATTGATAAAAACCTCTGGTGGATAGTTATAAGAATAGTATATTCTAATACAAGTAACAGAAGGCCCAGACGTTCTTACACGAGTCCAAAATACAAAAACGAGCCACGAAGTGGCGAGTTTTTGTATGGACGAGTGTAAGAATGAGCCTTCTGTACGCGTGTTAGACGATATTTTCTCTACTTCGACCAGATTTTTAAATATTTAAATACAATTTGAATACTTTTTGCTTTGGTGACTTTAGCTTTCAGCCTTAGTGAGTTGGCACTTATTTATGGTACTCTGTGCTCTTGTTTTTTGACAGCTATAAATCTTAATAGTTAGGTTAATGCTCGTATTTATCGAAATGTAAATGAAAAAGGTTTGTTTGTTGACGGGCTGAGGGCGTTGACGCCGTGCAATAGGCAACCATAAATACTAGCATTTTTGTCGAACACAGAGTCGGCACTGCACAGGGCGCCAACCTCAAAACAGAAAAAATCACTGCGATAGAACGATAATGAAGTTATTATCGTTCTAATTTTAGAACGATAATGAAACAATTCTAGTGTCGGAGTAGAGAAACTTAATATACGAAGTGGGGTTAGTTGAAAGTTCGTTTCTTTTCAATGCGTTTGGAAATTTACTTATGTCATAGAAATGCGAATTTCATTTATTATTCTATGGTTAAAAATATTAACCTCAAAAAATAAACCGCTATTTTTTCGAAAAATTAATTATGGAAATAATTGAGAAATTGAATGAAAAATTCAAATCGTATCTATGCCCACTTTGGTTCGTTCTTAGCTTCGCAATTAACCCAGCCATTGTAAATTCATATCATTTTCAGCCAGAAATTCTTTGTCGACGTTTCGGTGTTGGAATGCAACCATACCTTTTGCTTTACTTGTATAAAAAATCATTGCCTGAGTAAGAAGGTCGCTCATTGTCCCGTTTGTGGAAAGAGAATTGACAAGCAAAATTTTCGAAAAGATGCCATCCTCAATGCGGTGTCTGCATTTTTAAGAGAGTTTTCAACAAGTTTTACGGAAGAATATAAAAATGATTGTAAGTAATCGTACCAACTATTTGATTTACATGCTACACAAGAGTTATTTATTTTCTCATAAACTTCCTAATCACTTTTCATGAAAATTTCCACTTTGGGTCACCAAATGAAACCAATAACTCATTTATGAATGTCATTCCACTTAGGTACTTGATTTTGTAGCTATGTAGGTTTGATAAGTGCGTTTGTAGCTTATGTGTAGAAATTTTGTTACATTTTTTGCAGTCATGATTAAGTTAATAAATAAAAATAATTTTTACTTTTTTTCCAGTTTTTACATTCATAAGTGAAAAATAGAAGAACTGAAGAACCGAAAGCAATCAAACCTTCATTTAAAGTTGGAGGAGCTGGCATCTTTGAACAAAAAAAATAGTAAGTAAAATTAGTAGTTTTGGGTTGAATTTATTAAAATTTGGACCGAACATTTGAAAACAGTTGCGAAATAAAGTAGGCATTATGTAAAATTGAGTGAAGAAGTCATTAATGTAATATGAAATTTATCGTCTCAATCTAGAAAAAAAAACAATAGATTTTATAGACGAATTATAAATTAGCCTATTACAAAAAATAACACTCTGTGGTTCAGAACGCTTTCACATGTCCCCTTATAGCGTACACGCACTATACTAACATTTTTCCAGAATTGTTTGGATAATTTTTTACTTTTCTTAAATTTTTTTCAGACCCACGAGAAATTTCGTGGGAATTTCTAAATAATTTCGAAAATTTTCGATTTCTTTTGAGATTTCTGACAAATTCCCACAATTCGTAGAAAATCATTTTAATCTACCCCAAATTTAATATAAATGTCGAATTATTCTTCACAATCGATGAATCATATTTATTTTAGATCCACATATTGTATCATCAACATCTTTTTGTAAGAAAAAGTCGAAATCATTTAGACAAGAGACAAAATTCCAAGAAAGACCAGAAAAGAAATTGAATATCACCATTGAAAAAATTCCACAAAGTATTGAAAAAATCGTAAATGCAGAAAGAACATTCCAATCAAAAAAGAATCATGCTCTAGTTATTCCCAAAAAACATGAAATTATTGAAACAGAGAAAAACGATATAAAATCCATAGAGAGAAATGCAAGAAAATCGATTCAAATTCCAAACAAGGAAGACATTTCTAAAGAACAGCAAAGTGTCCACTCAAAAAAGAAAATACAAAAAGTACAAAAAAATCCTAATAATAATGATGAAGTTGATAAAACAAATCGAGCGATTCTTTCCGAAAAGAATAATATCCTTTCTAATGTACAAAGTGAAAAAAGGTATCTGTTGCAACTGCGCATACTCCAATTAACAAAGGAGTTACAAACCGGGAACAAACGGTAATACCAATTGGTAATACAGACATTGACGAGGGACAGCAATCCATTACTTCGGGAAAATATGATGAAAGAGGTAAGAAGCAGTTGCGCGATATTAAAGTTTTAGTTAACAATGAAAAAATGGATAATGATAAACGCAGTAGTAAGACTAAAAACAGCGATATTTTAACTAAACCAAGAATTAGTACAAATGTTGTTAATGAAGCTAAAATTGCGAACACAAAGACAACGGAAAATGGCAATATGTTATTTATGGAAAAGGAAAGATGCATACCGTTAAAATACCCAACTCATAATGATCAGAAAGAGGATATTATTAACATTGCCAAAAGATTAGAACACTTATTAGATAAATCAAACGAAGACACTACTCTAGTTCGTACAATACTAGAAAGGATTGTTTCACGGTTGAAAACATCCAAAGAAATCTCGATTCAAACTGATGTTATTCCAAGCAAATGTAAAATTGTGCAGACCGACGCTATTCCAAAAAAAAGCAAAATTGTTCAAACCGATATTATCCCATGTCAATCCAGAATTGTTCAAACAGACATGCCCATTGTATCTAAAATCGTTCAAACCGACGTTATTCCGATAGAATCAATAGGTGTTCAAACGGATTATTCAAACTTGTCTACAGAACATGATTTGGATGAAAAACATCATGGTGGACATCAAGGTAAGTCCTGAGTGTACAAATTGAAATAATAATAAAATGCGTTGTAGAAAACACTGCTAAACATCAATCAACGAATAAAAGCAACCAACTGAAAAGAAGTTTGATATCAGACTTCAATTCCGGCAAGAAGGAAGCGATAAACAATGACAAAGTTACGCACGATCTAAATTATTACGATCAGCTAATTCATAAGGCGACTGTCGAGTGCAACGAAAAGAATGCGGATGAGGCAGCGGACGATTCGGATGGCTTGAGTGATATTTTCCTAAAAAACTTGGATGATTTCGAAAATTTGGTGGAGAATGAAACGAAAAAAAATCTAAAATGTTTGGACCGTCGAGTAGTCGATGATGATCACGATTCGAATTCCATTGAACGGAGAAAAAGGAAAAGAAGTCCGGGGGAAGATGAAATCGGTTCTAGTGAGATAGAATTATTGGGAAATCAAATATTGGATAATTTCGAGGTGGACGTTGTGGAAAATACGCCCAAAAAGAATCGGGTTTCTTCGACAGTAAAAAAGTAAGTATACAGTAAAAAATCGTTTGAATTAAGATTCTGACGAACTTATTTTATCACTATTTTATAAAGCATTCAAAAATTCCTATAGCACAAAAAAATTTTTTTATTTTGTCGCTACACAGAAGTGCCGTTATTAGGTTCGGTAACTTTTTTTCGGGCGGTCAAGAAATTGAATAAAATGTGTCGCGGTACAAATATTTTATTGTTTCAGCTCTACGGTAAGTATATCTTTCAAAATTGACTTTATTGTTTAAACTAAGAAAATGGTGCTTGGATTTTTTCTAAAAGGGCTGTTTTAATATTGTGACTATGATACTAATTTTCGAACTCAAAATTCTATGATCTTTCGAAAACATTTGTCTAAAACAAGGAATTTTATAACAAAAAAAATTAAAAAAAACTGTTCTTAAAAATTTACCTCAAGTTCATTTTGAACCTACTGCATCTTTAAAAATCATTTAACTTTGGTGCTCAAAAATTTTCTAGTTCAATACTTCGTTTTTTAGTTTTTTTGGTGATTCCAGCTTCATTGGAATACGAAAAATAAAGATGGTCGTGAGCATTTTGGATTCTTCTAGTCAAAAATTAGAAATTCCGAAAGTCGAATATTATCTCATGATTTCTTGTTTTGAAAAAGATCCAATAATTCGTAAGTCAAATCTCACATCTGACAACTGAAAAATTTAATAATTATGAAATTTGGTGATCTAACGATGGCAATATGTAACTGTACAAAGTAATTTCGAATAGCGAAACCAAAAAGATTAAGTAACAAATATTTATTATACATTAAAAAATTACACATACATAAAAAACTAAATCTAAATTAAAGCTGAACATATAACCCAATATTGGGCAAATTACAATTCGTCATTCAACACACGCAATTCTTTGTCTGAAATGTAAGACACTATTAATTCTTTGCACTCGATCGGTAAAAAAGATGGTAAAATTTTTTCCGACAGTTGAAAACGGATTTCGTCGGCTTCGGCTAATTTTTTAGATTCGCTATACTTCCGGATTATATTTTTACCGTAAATTGGAAAACTGGTGATATCAAATTTTCTAAAGTAACGACAGAAATCCTCATTTCTAAAGTAATGAGCAACATCGCTCGCTTTCCGTAAGAGAATGTTCTGCATGTTAATTCTGGTCTCCGGCACAGATATCCTTCTTAAAGAATCGATTTCTTTAACACATTCTTCTTTAAAGGCCACGTATCGTTCAATGACAATTAGGTTTTTCATCGGGTCGTTTTGAATTCCATTCATCACCGAATTTTTTATCAAGTTTTTCACCACCAGATCTTGTAACTCTTCTGTCATAGATGTCAGTTCGTACACCTGTATGGTTAATTCAAAATTGGCTCCATGAGCCATGAGCAAATGTGCCATTGAGGTGAAACCGGTTCTGACGGCATAAGAAAGGGGCGTGCAACCCATTGCGTCTTTTGTATTCACGTTTAGCCCTAAATGAATGAAAAATTTCGCAACTTTTATAGCGTTTTTGCTTTGGATGTTCGATGCAGCCAGTAGATGAAACGGCGTTTCGTCGAATCTTCCGGTGAAATGCGGGTTCGCTCCTCTTCTTACTAATTCTCTGAATATGGCGGTTCTGCGACATCCCGCCATCAACAGGGCGAAAAGTGGCGTACCACCAAAGTCGCCGACAGCGTTCACATCAGGGTTTTTACGTAGCATACATCGAATGACTTTTAAATACCCCCCTTCACATGCCGAAACAAACGGCGTATTACCGCTTCGATCTTTTACATCTAGAGAGGCACCGTTGTTTAGCAGTATCTTCACAATTTCGGAATTATTCCGGGCCAAATGTAGAGGCGTTCTTCCACCACATCCTACGCGATTTACATCTGCTCCTCTACTGATCAATTTTTCTAAGGTCGTTTGCAAATTTAGCAGACAGGAAAGATGTAGTCCTGTGGCATCATTGCCCAAAATGCTGTTAGGGTTTGTGATAGTTGTAAAAAGTTCGATCAACTGTTCGTCTGAAAATAAAAAATGATTCAATTAATTTATGTTGAAATTATAATACAATGATGAATATAATATATTGAAATTTTGGCAAAACTATATCCAATAAATGATACATTCTTCTGCTTCTGGAATTAAGCATGAAGAAGTATTAAAAGAAATTGTAATACAAATTATTGAAAAAAAGTGAAGACATAAGAAAAAACTAAATCAGCGAAAAAAAAGAAATTGGTCCGAAAGTGAACTGTATTTCATCAAGGATATATGAAATTCATAAAATATCTTCAAAGAAATGAAGAAAAATTCATTGCAAATATTAATAAAGGATAATAAAGAAATAATAATAAAGATTTTAGTACGAATATTGGAAGGAAATTTGCTGAAAAATTTTGAATATTCAAAAATTTGAAAAACTACATTTTGAGGTAGAAATTTAAATTTAATAAACGATATTTAAAGATTTCTCAATTTAGAGGTCTTTTTCACGCCAATTCCAATTTTATCAAACATTTTCTACAAAATTACTTCCACCGAATCCATTGGATTTTTTTACAAGTTTTGAGGTTTCCCCTCAATGTTTTCCATATTAATGCTTCATTGGCTTGAAAATTTTTTCCCTTTTTGTTTATTAAATTTCCTCACTACTTCAATTTTTCAGTTATCATTACCCACAATTTCTGTAAGTTTTCTACAAAACTCTTCAATATTTCTATTGCAACCTGTTTTTCCAATTTATGTTTGTTTTCAATGAAAATAAATGATTATTCAAATTAAAAGGTTTTTCTCCATATACAGAAAAAAAAAGTTTTGTTACTCACAATTAAAAAGAAGGAAAAGTCAAAGAACAATATCAACCGCAAATGAAATAATCTCCCAATAGTTTGCCCAATTGTTCAATTTTAAAAAAACGGAACCAAATATTTCGTACTTTAAAAACTTATATTCTGTATCAATCACAACTTAATATATAACAATTTCTATTGAAAAAAAAAAGAAAAATAGAAAATTACTTACCCCTTGATAAGAAGGCTTCAAAAGCTGCTGAAACTTTCGACTGGTTCATTTTCAGCGGATTTGCCCCACGTTGCAATAAAAATTCTGTTACCGGATATTTCACTTCTTCCGGCGCCCATCTCACAGCCAAATGCAAAACACCATCACCCTTGCGGAACTCTTCGTCAATCCGAACGTAAGCTCCGAAATTGCGCCACTTAATATTTTCGTTGGACATTGTGGAAATCACTTTCTTCAACTGGTGCTCGTTCAACAAAGTCAAAAACTTGAATGATTGCGACAAGTTGAAAATAGGGCTTAGATAGTCACTCGCTTATTTGCGGCAAAATTCAAAACCAGAAATCACCAGCCCTTCTTCAGATGTATTCTTGGAAAAAATGGTTACCAACCATCATTAAGGCGGTAACAGGAATTGAAACCCAGTGGTCCTTCCCAAAACCTAAAACTCTAATGCTTGCCAAAATAAAAGAAAACTAGTTTATTGCAGTAACCGATTATCTGCAGTCGCTTAGTAAAAGAATTACTGGTAGACAAATGAAAATTCTAAGGAAAATAACAAAAGAGGGACATTAGTACTGAATATGCTGCTTTAAACGGGTCATTGATTCCTGGTATAAACAGAACCCCATTAAGCTCTGAAACTTTCAATCTTTAGATTTATCAAAAATTTTGTAGATAAATATTTCCATTTTATTACTTTTTGCTCACTTCACCTCTTTTTACGTGATCAATATTCATTTCGTTTTATCTAATCATGTAGTTTCCTGTTTTTATTATTTTATTATTTTTCATCTTCAAACTATATTGAACTCCTTTCGAATTTTTGTCTAATTTTCCACAAATTTATGACACTATTATGATAGTCTCACATGATATCTCTCTGATAGTTCTCTTTCCAATTTTTCCTATTAATTTGTAATCTTTTTTAATTTTATTTTTAATTTCAAACCCGATAATTGTTAAAAATTTACCTCAAGTTCATTTTGAACCTGCTGCATCTTGAAATATCATTTAACTTTGGTCCTCAAAAATTTTCTAATTCAATACTTCGTTTTCGAGTTTTTTTGGTGATTCCAACTTCATTGGAATACGAAAAATAGAGATGGTCGTGAGCATTTTGGATTCTTCTAGTCAAAAAATTGGAAATTCTGAAAGTCGAATACTTTCTCATGATTTCTTTTTTTGAAAAAGATTCAATAATTCGTAAGTCAAATATCACATCTGACAACTGAAAAATTTAATAATTTTAAAATTTGGTGATCTAACGATGGCAATATGTAACTGTACAAAATAATTTCGAATAGCGAAACCAAAAAGATTAAGTAACAAATATTTATTATACATTAAAAAATTACACATACATAAAAAACTAAATCTAAATTAAAGCTGAACATATAACCCAATATTAGGCAAATTACAATTCGTCATTCAACACACGCAATTCTTTGTCTGAAATATAAGATACTATTAATTCTTTGCACTCGATCGGTAAAAAAGATGGTAAAATTTTTTCCGACAGTTGAAAACGGATTTCGTCGGCTTCGGCTAATTTTTTAGATTCGCTATACTTCCGGATTATATTTTTACCGTAAATTGGAAAACTGGTGATATCAAATTTTCTAAAGTAACGACAGAAATCCTCATTTCTAAAGTAATGAGCAACATCGCTCGCTTTCCGTAAGAGAATGTTCTGCATGTTAATTCTGGTCTCCGGCACAGATATCCTTCTTAAAGAATCGATTTCTTTAACACATTCTTCTTTAAAGGCCACGTATCGTTCAATGACAATTAGGTTTTTCATCGGGTCGTTTTGAATTCCATTCATCACCGAATTTTTTATCAAGTTTTTCACCACCAGATCTTGTAACTCTTCTGTCATAGATGTCAGTTCGTACACCTGCATGGTTAATTCAAAATTGGCTCCATGAGCCATGAGCAAATGTGCCATTGAGGTGAAACCGGTTCTGACCGCATAAGAAAGGGGCGTGTAACCCATTGCGTCTTTTGTATTCACGTTTAGCCCTAAATGAACGAAAAATTTCGCAACTTTTATAGCGTTTTTGCTTTGGATGTTCGATGCAGCCAGTAGATGAAACGGCGTTTCGTCGAATCTTCCGGTGAAATGCGGGTTCGCTCCTCTTCTTACTAATTCTCTGAATATGGCGGTTCTGCGACATCCCGCCATCAACAGGGCGAAAAGTGGCGTACCACCAAAGTCGCCGACAGCGTTCACATCAGGGTTTTTACGTAGCATACATCGAATGACTTTTAAATAACCCCCTTCACATGCCGAAACAAACGGCGTATTACCGCTTCGATCTTTTACATCTAGAGAGGCACCGTTGTTTAGCAGTATCTTCACAATTTCGGAATTATTCCGGGCCAAATGTAGAGGCGTTCTTCCACCACATCCTACGCGATTTACATCTGCTCCTCTACTGATCAATTTTTCTAAGGTCGTTTGCAAATTTAGCAGACAGGAAAGATGTAGTCCTGTGGCATCATTGCCCAAAATGCTGTTAGGGTTTGTGATAGTTGTAAAAAGTTCGATCAACTGTTCGTCTGAAAATAAAAAATGATTCAATTAATTTATGTTGAAATTTTGGCAAAACTGTGTCCAATAAATGATACATTCTTCTGCTTCTGGAATTAAGCATGAAGAAGTATTAAAAGAAATTGTAATACAAATTATTGAAAAAAAGTGAAGACATAAGAAAAAACTAAATCAGCGAAAAAAAAGAAATTGGTCCGAAAGTGAACTGTATTTCATCAAGGATATATGAAATTCATAAAATATCTTCAAAGAAATGAAGAAAAATTCATTGCAAATATTAATAAAGGATAATAAAGAAATAATAATAAAGATTTTAATACGAATATTGGAAGGAAATTTGCTGAAAAATTTTGAATATTCAAAAATTTTAAAAACTACATTTTGAGGTAGAAATTTAAATTTAATAAACGATATTTAAAGATTTCTCAATTTAGAGGTCTTTTTCACGCCAATTCCAATTTTATCAAACATTTTCTACAAAATTACTTCCACCGAATCCATTGGATTTTTTTACAAGTTTTGAGGTTTCCCCTCAATGTTTTCCATATTAATGCTTCATTGGCTTGAAAATTTTTTCCCTTTTTGTTTATTAAATTTCCTCACTACTTCAATTTTTCAGTTATCATTACCCACAATTTCTGTAAGTTTTCTACAAAACTCTTCAATATTTCTATTGCAACCTGTTTTTCCAATTTATGTTTGTTTTCAATGAAAATAAATGATTATTCAAATTAAAAGGTTTTTCTCCATATACAGAAAAAAAAAGTTTTGTTACTCACAATTAAAAACAAGGAAAAGTCAAAGAACAATATCAACCGCAAATGAAATAATCTCCCAATAGTTTGCCCAATTGTTCAATTTTAAAAAAACGGAACCAAATATTTCGTACTTTGAAAACTTATATTCTGTATCAATCACAACTTAATATATAACAATTTCTATTGAAAAAAAAAAGAAAAATAGAAAATTACTTACCCCTTGATAAGAAGGCTTCAAAAGCTGCTGAAACTTTCGATTGGTTCATTTTCAGCGGATTTGCCCCACGTTGCAATAAAAATTCTGTTACCGGATATTTCACTTCTTCCGGCGCCCATCTCACAGCCAAATGCAAAACACCATCACCCTTGCGGAATTCTTCGTCAATCCGAACGTAAGCTCCGAAATTGCGCCACTGAATATTTTCGTTGGACATTGTGAAAATCACTTTCTTCAACTGGTGCTCGTTCAACAAAGTCAAAAACTTGAATGATTGCGACAAGTTGAAAATAGGGCTTAGATAGTCACTCGCTTATTTGCGGCAAAATTCAAAACCAGAAATCACCAGCCCTTCTTCAGATGTATTCTTGGAAAAAATGGTTACCAACCATCATTAAGGCGGTAACAGGAATTGAAACCCAGTGGGTCCTTCCCAAAACCTAAAACTCTAATGCTTGCCAAAATAAAAGAAAACTAGTTTATTGCAGTAACCGATTATCTGCAGTCGCTTAGTAAAAGAATTACTGGTAGACAAATGAAAATTCTAAGGAAAATAACAAAAGAGGGACATTAGTACTGAATATGCTGCTTTAAACGGGTCATTGATTCCTGGTATAAACAGAACCCCATTAAGCTCTGAAACTTTCAATCTTTAGATTTATCAAAAATTTTGTAGATAAATATTTCCATTTTATTACTTTTTGCTCACTTCACCTCTTTTTACGTGATCAATATTCATTTTGTTTTATCTAATCATGTAGTTTCCTGTGTTTATTATTTTATTATTTTTCATCTTCAAACTATATTCAGCTCCTTTCTGTCTAATTTTCCACAAATTTCTGACACTATTATGATAGTCTCACATGATATCTCTCTTTCCAATTGTTTCTATTAATTTTCAATCTTTTTTAATTTTATTTTTAATTTCAAACCTGATGATTTCACCGGAAAGCTTCAATTTTCTTGAGAATTTTTTTTTTTGAAATGGTATGTAAAAAAATTTCGGATAGCGCAAGTAATAGAAGCGTCATCAAGGGATAGATGTTTATTATACATCAAACAATTACAAATATAAGAAAACTAAATCTAAATTAAAACTTAACTAATGTTATGCAAGTTACAACTCGTGATTCAATCTATGCGCTTCAGATTCTGAAATATAGGAAAATATTAATTCTTTGCACTCGATTGGCAAAAAACATGGCAATATCTTTTCTGAAAGTTCCGAACGAATTTTCTGGACTTCGGCTAATTTCTTAGACTCGGTATACTTCCGTATTACATTTTTACCATAGATTGGGAAACTGTTACTATCAAACTTTCTGAACGACCTAACAAAATCTTGATTTCTAAAATAATGGGCAACATCTGTCACTTTTCGTAAGAGGATGTCACGCATGTTAATGCCGGTCTCCGGCACAGACATCCTTCTTAAAGATTCAATTTCTTTTACACAATCTTCTTTGAAGGCCACATATCGTTCGGGAACAATTATATTGTTAATGGGGTCGTTTTGAATTTCATTCATCACAAGATTTTTTATGAAGTTTGCCACGACGAGGTCCTGCAACTCTTGTGGCAAGCCTTCTAGTGTATACAGCCGCATTGTCGATTCAGCATTGACTCCTTGATCGAACAAAAAACGCACCATTGCTGTAAATCCGCTTTTAAGAGCATAAAGTAGGGGTGTGTGGCCCAGTATGTCTGCTGCATTCACGTTTAATCCTAAATAAACGAAATATTTCGCAAGTTTCAACGCGTTGTTGCTTTGAACGTCCGAATAAGCTAGTAGGTGAAAGGCCGTTTCTTTGAATTTCCCGGTCAAATGCGGATTCGCTCCTCTTCTTATAAGCTCCCTGAAGATTGCGGTCCTGCGACATCCTGCATCCAAGAGGGCCAAAAGTGGTGTACCGCCAAAGTTGCCAATAACGTTCACATCAGGGTTTTGGCGTAACATTTGTCGAATTACCTTTAAATGCCCGTTTTCACATGCAGACATAAACGACGTGTTACCGTTTCTGTCTTTCACATCTGGGGAGGCCCCGTTCTCAAGAAGTATCTTCGCGACTTCTGCATGATTCTCGGCCGAATGTAGAGGAGTTCCGCCGCAAAACCCTAGTCGATTTACATCGGCTCCTCTACTAATCAAATTTTTTACGGTCGCCTTTAAATTTAGTCTACAGGAAAGATCTAGTCCTGTGACATTATTTTCGCCCAGAACGACGTGAGGATCTATGGTACTCATGAGGAGTTCGATCAACGTTTCATCTGAAAAGAAAAGTATCTCGATTAATTTATGTAGGCATTCATTATTGTGTTGTAATTCTTGAGGGGATATTACATTTTTTCCTTTTTTTACTTAAAAACTTTTCCGATTGTAGCGAAGACTTTTATATTTTTTGTGAAAAATAATTTTTCATATAATTCGTAAAGAATTTTCACAAAATGAAAATGTAAAAAGAAATTCAAATGCAAAATATTTCTCAGCTATCTAGCATTTTAAAAACTAATTGAAATTTGGCTGCGTATTTATTTGAACTTAAAGAAATGACTTCAATATAATCACAATTTCTATTAAAAAAAAAAATTACTTACCCCTTGTTAAAAATATTTCAAAGGCTGCTGAGATGTTCGAGTTGTTCATTTTCAGCGGATTTGCTCCACGGTTTAATAAAAGCTTGATTACCGGATATCTGACTTTTTTCGGAGTCGATCTCACTGCCAAGTGCAAAACACTATCACCCCTCTGGAACTCTTCATCAATCGGAAAAGATGCCCAATAATTAAGCCACGAATAAAGATCTTCATCAGTAAAAGATGAACTCCTGTTGTCAGACATTGTAAAAAGCACTTCTTCAATCGATGCTGGTTCAACGAAGTCAACAATTTGAATAAACGCAACAACTGACATTCATTTGTTGAAGAACCAAAAACCAGAAATGACTAACCCTCATTACGGTAAGTAAGGGTCGAAAATTCATCTAGTCCTTTCGAAGAATTCAACATAAGTAATCTAACTACTTACAGTATTGAATCCTAGTACCTGCACTCGTTAAATAAAAGGATGACTCACACAGATGTAAATTCTAAAGAAAATGCCGCAAGAGAGATTAACATTGAACGTGCCGTCATTAGAAAATTTCAAATATAAACTCCCCAAACCTGAAAATAAAAGCCATATACCCCTTATTTTTCATTTTATTCTGCTTTTAACAGAACATTAATCAGAAATTAATCGAGTTATTTTTTTTTTTCATATAACAGCGTTTTGGGCGATGATGATGTTCCAGGACTATAGCTTTCCTATCTACTTAATTTCCAAGAGATTATGCACGAATTAATTAATAGATAAACAGATGTGCATATCTGCATTTGGTCGAGAATCATGTTATGCCTTGATAACCGTGCCCCCCGGATAGTAGAAAAAAAAATAATAAAAAGATAATACGTCGTTTATTTTGGCTTACAAATGTTATATAAAATATATAAATTATGTAAAGCCACACAACATATTGAACTGAATTATTTTCTAATTAAAAATTTTTTATACTATTATATATTATGTTATATCTAGTTCACATACAAATATTTATGATATTCACTTGTTCTATTGTCATTTTCTCGTGATCATGCAAGGATTTCTTGCGAAATATAGAGACGAATTCTGTTATTAAAAAAGTGTTTTATTGTGTATAAAACTGGTCGAATACCCAAGAGCTAAATATATAACAAGAACCGACCGAAAAAACTATATCTAAATTATATACAATATATAAATTATATAAATGAAGTATATATCAATACCGCAATGCTCAAGGTATTAATAAGAAAAAAATCGGATTTATATCCCACCGCCATTTCATAGTGCGTCCAAAGCCACCTTATAGTAATCAAGGAACCATTATAGAGATTGTTCAGAGACCTCTAAGTACCATGTCACTCTAGCATTGTTTTTGAACACGCTGCGCACCCGCTCAAACCCCTTTTTTGATCCCAAATAAAATAAGTTTTCGTTTGAATATTTTCAGATGGAGCTCCAGCCGACGAAGTTCTGTCAAGGAAATCGTACCGCCGCCTTCGGAATTCGCCGATTTCGTCGATGGTGCCGGCGTTTCAAACGTTGTAATCGAACGGGAATCAGAAACGGTTATTCCCTTTTCCCTTCCTACGCGTGACAACGATCATGATCTGGATAAAACAATGAAAACGATATTACCTTTATCGACAAGCACCCCGAAACAACAACAACCGAAAAAATCCATGGTTAAAAAAAAACTTCCTTGCATCGCTTTCACTCGACTGGATAAATTTGACAATCAGGCGATTATAGATTTGTGTAAGAAAAATTTGGCCACGTACCGGTCTAAATTTTGTGGTGATGTTACCCATATGATTGTGTCGACCACAACGGGAAACAGAGTAAAAGACCACACGTGCAAGTATATTTCGGCCATAGCTGGAGGTCTTTGGGTGTTAAACGTTGATTGGGTTTATGAATGTTTGAGAAAGCAGAAAATTGTGGACGAGGTAATAACTTTTAAAATCATTCCTTTTTCGGATCGAGATTGTTACTTTGTGGCCAAACTTTCAAATGTTTTATTTCTTTTCAATTTGATTGTAATATACCCATTTTTGGTATTTTGTTTGAGTTTGTTCTATTAAGACTCCTATTTTGTTGCTTCCTTTTTTGAGGCTTCAAAATAGCGTACGAAGTTGATTATCATTCATTGAAATAAGTAAATTTAGTTAAGCACTTATAAGTATTTAGCATTTTGAGGTTAAATAAGCAAGCATGAAAGCAAGTTTTCACAATTATTTTTTTTTTAATCTAATCAGGAACCATACGAAGTTCTGGACAATACTGGTTTACAAAGTCCGATGATTTCTCGGCTGACAAGATTAAGCAACCCACTTTTTAAGGGATTTAAATTCTTTCTATCTGGAACCTTCATCAATTTTCCTTTATTGGACGTGAAGGTTTGAAATTTATGAATGTATTACTTTCGGTTTTTCACAAATAGACGTTTTTTTTTCAGAACGTCATTACAAACTTGGGAGGAATCATCTGTCCTTCATTTTACGATTTCCTCAATAATAAAGGTAAAGATATTTGTGTTGCTGTGTGTGAGGTGTTTAACACGCAAGTCGAGCATCAGTTTGAAGGTATGTTGCATAAATAAAGTATTTCAACATCAGTAATTTGTTTACAGAGTGGTTGAAAAATTATGGGATCATCACTGTAGATGTCGATTGGCTGACTATTTCCGTTAGTCGTTATAAATTAATCAGTTTGAAATCGTATCTGCCGTTTAATGATGATTTTTCCACGAAACATCTTAATTATCCTGCGGAATTGTTAACCGACGTGCCTTTAAGTTTAGCTGAAGTTTGAAAAATAACTCATATCTGTATTTTTATCGAATTTTAATGTTTATTTTTTAGAAATATATTTTATCTTCACTCTATTCCGATGATTTAGTTGATTTGATAAAAACAAAACACATACAAAGAAAATAAATCAGTTCTGTTTTTCGAAATTATTTGTTTGTTCAACTTATTACTTAAATAACATAATACATTTCCATTAATTCTCTCTCTCTCTACATCATTTTAAGTTACGCCACTGACGGGCCGTTAAATTAGTCAAGTTGTTCTATCGGCCCGGTAAAACCGCTCAAGGTTCAATAACACCAAGCCTCTCTATCTTTAGTTAGCGAAAATGGAAACCGTCGAAAAACGAAAACGATCGAAAAATTTTTGCGATTCGGAGGTTCAATTGTTCCTTGACGTTTTATTACCGAAATTCAAGGGAGTAATAGAAAGTAAGAAAACCGACGCCATAATGAGGGCCGAAAAAACGAAAGCGTGGTCGGAATTGTGTGCCGAATTCAACAAATTTTCGAAATTTTGTCCTAGAACGGAAGATAATTTGAAACATTTGTGGGAAAAATTGAAAAAGCAGGCACGGAAAGCAAGAGCTTGTCTGACAAATGAAACTATTACACCAGGTTAGTGTATGTATGTTGCTCTATTATTTTATTTTAACGGTTGAGCTTTTAGTTGACGAACAAAGAACTAGTGAAAATGATCTCACCCCGATAGATCATAAAGTGATTGGAATTTTAGGATCATCATCGGTTGAACCGGGAATTGCTTATGAAGTTGATGCAAGTGATTTTTTAGGTACTTGAATATTACTGAAAAAAGGAAACTTATTCTTATTTATCTTAGTTTCAGAAAATAATATTGTGTTCGAAGCAGCTGAAGCATCTTACCCAGATGTTATTACGGTAAATGTTCACATTTTTCGAACATTTCATTCAAATTACTTTTGTAGACCGACCAGAAAGACGAAAAGACAATAAAAAAACAAGACAAAAGACGGTTATCTGATTTGAGGCTTGAAATCAAACAGACTAAGATAGGATTACTCAAGGCTATGATACTGAGAACAGAAGAAGAGAATGTACGAAATAGAGAGTTATTCGAAATAAAGAAAAGGAAAAAGGAAGCAGAGGCTGAACTTGTTCGCTTACAAGTCATCAAAGCTAAACGAAAATTAGGTTTAGGTTGATTTAGGTGTTACATATCGCTTTAGAAATTACTCGAAAAGACTGAAATTGCTTTTAAAAATTGAAATACAAACTTATAAAAGGTATATAATTTTTTTCATAATCATGTAAGCAGCTTAACCTAACCTAAAAATTAGTGTTTATAGATAACAGAAAATGTAACGACTTGAACATCCTCAGTAATGTTCCGTTTCAATACTTCTCAGAAGCATCTCCTATGGATCAAACACCTCGTGGTTTGTGACGCAACCATTGACTAATAATATTATTAGTCAATGTCGCTACAACAAAATATATTCTGTGCTTCACAATCTGCACAGAAAATAGCCTTTTTCTGTGTTTTCGGGCACAACATGGCTAACGCGCAATAAATCAGCTGTTCTCTGCGTGCGCAGAGATACACTTCTCTTGTTCGCATTTGTTTGTATCCTACTTTGTTGTGATTTTTAGAAAACCAAACGCCATTAGCTGAAGCAATCGAATTTGTTTTTTTCTTAAAGAAAATAATATCCGTCGTATCTGTAAACGTTAAAAAACGGTTGATGAATAAGAGAGTGGTGTCGATCGAGAAGTCGAGATCGGATAGTGAATTGGCTTCGTTCGATTTTCACAAAAATATGACAACAATGGTTGAGCTCCATTTGGTCAATATAATCAGCTGTGAAAATGTCAGATAGCCGTAAGGTACAACAAGAACAAAACAAACGGAAATTCATCTTAAGTAACGGGTAAGTCGATATTAATTGATCGTGTTCTTCGGAATTCATAGAATTAATGCTGACAATATGTCTTTCAGTTTTTTCCCCCAACCCTCAATTATATCAGCGGGTTGTAAAATGTCGAATCAAAATATTCTTAAATGTCATTGAGGTTAATGTATCAGCTGACATCAACAACACAGATTCTAAAAAATGTTTATAGTTATGTTCAGTTATTTAAAATTGTCACTTCTATGCGTTATTCTGCAAAGCATCTGTGCTAATTACTTATCCCAATTATTAAAAAAATCATAAATTTTCTAAATTTAAAAACTTGATTTTAGTTAATTATTTTTGCAGGTAGAAACATTTTAATATAGCCTCAACGATGTTATACGTATTCCATGTGGATAAAGGGGAGATGATGACTCTCGACATGAGTCTGGCGACCGAATGGTACGAAATTTTTCTTAATTTTTTTTCTGCTCACGATAATTCGTTGTTTCAGTGTACAAGTGTTAAAGGAGCATGTAGCAACCATGTTCCATATACCAATCGAAAAGCAGGTGCTGTTAATTAGTGGCGGCGAATGTTTGGACTCGTCCAAAAAAGTCTGTTCTTATTCATCCGGTACAGACACCAACCCCATTTATCTGTTTAGCAGGTCGATGTTTCCCGCTCCAGATCCTCAGACAGTGGTGGTGGATTTTCGGGAAGAGGACGGTAAGTTAAACTTCCCATTTTTTCCATATCGAATTCGTTATTCCACTCAGATTTGCTGGAGAAACAAATTAGGTATACAGAGATGCCGCCTTCGTTTCAAGCAGTCACAAAACGAGCGCAACTCGCTCTACAGTTCGCCGAAAGTGCTACTAAAATGCTTCGAAAATGCGAAAACTTGGTGTTGGATCAGCATAATCAGCAGCAAGGTTGGGCGGCTGTGGTCGCTAATTTCGACGATGTAATGGGGGACATGAAAAATCAATTCGAGAATTTGGAATGCGAATTTATGGAGTACTTGCAGGAACGGGAATATTTCGCGGAGTTTTTACACAAGTAAGCAATTGACGTAATCGAAAAAAAAAGAAGTGTTACAATAACGGTCTTCATATTCACGTTATTTTCTTACTTCAAAATTTACAATGAAGTTGCCGTGTTGACGTCACTTTGAGCTGCGCGATTCACTCAAATATGTCAAGTTTATATAAGACCAGAGAGTAAAAGATGTATTCTGCGTGGGCAAAATACTCGCACAATCCAACCATAGAGTTAAGGTAAATGTCATGTAACACCTGTTTCCCTTTGTAGGTATCCGCATAATTCTGTAAATTTATTTGACCTACTAGATTCAATATCAAAAGACCTACTTGGATACAACCACTGAAAGTTGAGAGATTGCGTTCGCCATATATGTATATCTGATGCAATATCGATATTGTAATATACAGTTCTTATTTCATTTATAAATGAACGGATATATGCAAAATGGAATTTTTTACAGATTCAAAGAGGCCTTGGTTATTTTAAAAAAGGTACCTTTGTTGCCGAAACTTCTCTCTAAGCACAACAATGAAACCAACGCCAAGATGATTTTGGCGTCGTGTGCATCGACGTCGATGGGCGCCTCGTCCACCAAAACGGCCAACGCCACATTGCTGGATTGGATCGGTCGCGACGATCACGACAACGATCTCGAAACGATTTACGAGGAATGCGTGATGGATTTGGGGGATTTCAACGAGGGTGCGTTCGAAAACATCGCCAGGGAGGTGGCGAACGTCGTGAACGTTACCAAATCGTCGCCGCTCTACGAAATCGGCGGTTTGGGCCCTCGTTTGTTCACGTTAGATAAATTGATACAGGATACCAAGAGGAAAGTTCTGGAACAAAACGAACTCGCGGCCGCATTTAATAAGGTACCACTCTCGCTTGTGAAGGATTGTGACTGGAAATGATGTTTTTGTTTTTTTCAGAACCAGATACAAGCTCAAAATCTCATGGATCCATCAATTCTACCCGATTTGTGTCATACGCACGTCGAGCAACTGAGCGTGATGGCCGCCAATCAAAAAATTATCATGGAAGCTTGTCGGGTGTGTACGAAATCGAAGGCGGAATTGAATCGAACGTTGAAGACCCACTTGGAATGGATAGCGCATACGCAAAATGCCATGCAGAAAATTGGTGATCACATGGATTTGTTCAGTGAAAATACGGCAAACCTGAGGTATCGTTTGGGAATTTTGGAGCAGGTGGAAATGGCGCCGGTTGCCTATTTATCGTACATTGTTGAAATCGTTAGGAGACGGACTTTTTCTCAAGCCTTCCTTCCGGTAAGACTTCAATTTATTCGAAAACGAGCGATGATCACTCCACATGTGTGAATCATAAATTTAAAATGATCTAATCGTCATCTAATTTCAACGAAAAAAATGGAGATGTTCGCATAGAAATAGAAAAATCGTCATTTCAGTGGGCTTCGGAATTGGCTTGCCGTCTGCTAACAATACACAGCGAGGAGGTGGCTAGACGAAAAGAATTTCAAAGTAAATTTGAAAATCATTTCATCAAAGCGTTATTTCCTGGAATGGATGACCAACCGAACGGCTATGGAATCCAAGCTCCGTGTTATTTCGATACAGGTGAGATATATATTTTCCTTCTTTTTTATTAAAAACCTGATAAAAAATGACACAAAAATAACAATTCGAAAAAATAAATTTGCAAATCTTCGATTCCTATTATGAAAAATAAACTTGTATTAAGGAAGAAGAATATGTAGGGAAAATATACGTTTCTTCTTAACGAAGCGGTATTATTATTATTATTATTATTATTAGTATTATTATTATTATTATTGTGGTGCTATCAATGTGGTGAGGATGGTAGTTGCGATTCATCGAGAGAGACAAACATTTTTCGTTCATGCAGCAGTTTTTTTGACAGTTACATAACCTCAGCAACGATTTGGTTTGATTCTTTTTTCGAGTCATTTCGCATTACAAAAATCGAAAAGCAATCTATCTGACAACACCAAACGACGTCATCCACACTTTACAACCTTATATCATCGCTGTGGTTGGAGCACAGCCAAAGTAGCCAAGAAAAAAAAAAAAAGATTTCAAAAATGGAAAATTAGCAGATCTTCGATTCCCTTTATAAGAAAAATAATATTATAGGAAGAAACTATTATAAAAGAAAAATACATTTCTTCTTGATGGAGTTATAATATTAATGAATCAAGATTTACTCCTTAATGAATATTGCTCGTAGCATAAAGAATAAATCAAAACGAAATTACTTTCAATACAAATACTTGAAAAGAAATTGAAATTTCGAAACGCATTTTCAGAAACAACATATATCATCCACACCATACTTTACAAACCGTATATCATCGCTGTGGTTTGAGCACAGCCAAAATTACAGAAAAGGATTTCAAAAATATATTAATTAACTATGAAAATGAACTGAAATTATAAGAAAAGAAAATTACTTTTTAATGGAATAGAATAAAAAAATACAGCATGAAAAATGAACGAAAAAAAGTAGTTGATTGAAAAAAAATATATGCAAATCATCATCAGCACACTTCGACATCTCATATTATCGTTACGCTCGGACCATAGCACAAAAATCACTTTCTTTCACACCGTGACATTCACATCGAAAATCGATCGCATTATATTCTCTCAATTTTCCTAACGATTTTCGTGATATTACAGAAAAATTTGATACGCCTACGGTGACCCAAAAAGTGTTCGTATATAGAGCAGGGCGCATATAGTGATCGGGGCGCGTAGGCGACTTTTTATTTTACAGATTTGTTGTTGATATAACAAATGTGACGAAAAATTTAACACTTTTATCAAATATTTTGTACTATTGTGGTGTTTGAACGAGTTGTGACAAAAAAAAACTGTTTCAGATCTTCCTAAGTTGACCTTAGATGATATAGAGTACCTTAAAAAAATGTTACCTGAAATGTCGGATCATCTGAGCGTTTCGCCGGACACGTCCTATTCCACGATGTTGAAGTCGATTTTCAATAACGAAAAAATCGAGGAACAGAATATTTTGAAATTGACGGACGACGACCAAACCGATTTCGCGAGTAATATGAAAATGGAGTTGGGGGAGAATGTGGGATCCGTTATGACCGGACATCACCTTTCACATTTAAAAGAATTGGACAGGTGAGTTTTTCCTCAACAATGCAAGTATTGAAATTTAGTGGTTGATTCGGTTTTTATCGTAAGATAATCGGGTTTTTTTTGAAATTTTAGTGAATAATAAAAAATATAAAAACAAAGACGTGTTTATACGAACTAAAATTTAATTGTGCAGTTTTGCATTCGATAAATGCACAAATTTTTTTTGAGTGAATTATAGAATAGTCAAAATCCGATGTTCATCATTCGTGGAAATTAGACGAACTCTGTCAATTATTGTTTAGACTGATTAAAAATAATATTGTCCTAGAAATAAAAATAAGAAGTTAGGTTATTTATAATGTTGTTTCAATGCCTTGTATTTTCGAATAATTTCTAAGAAACCCATTGAATTTTCGGCGAATCAAAAATGCGGAATTCCGGTCTCCGTTTCGAAATTTTTCAATTGATGCTCCAAAGTGATGATAGTAAAAAAATTGACCTAAGGCATTATGGAGATTGCAACTTTTCCGTGTCGGAATTTCAAAGTTTTTAAAAGGGCGTTTTCGAAAATTGCAGAGGTTGCGATTCAGAAACCGACACGGAGGAATTCGAGAAACTTTGCCAGAGCCCGTTGCAGGACGCTCCGTCGAAACCGCGCACGCTGGACGCGTCCACGTCGACGAACGAGGTTGGTGTTGATTCATGTACAACTAGTCCGATACCTCCCTTGAAACCGCCCCGTTCCTTTCAAAAATTCCCATCCGACGAGCCGTCGTTTCCGCGCGTCTTCAGCACACCGAGCGACAGCTTCACCAACATCAGAAATCCGTCGTCGGAATCGATCGACGAGCTGTCCAGCCTGAAGAATTTCTCGTCGGACAGCTGCTTCAATTCCCACCACCAGCAACAGCAGCAACAACAGCAGTACGGGACGCTCAGTCCGATATGCGCGAGCCGCGAGCAAAACGGCTCCGATTTCGCGAACGACGAGTTTTATATCGACGAGAGCTTACCGTCCAGTTTGAGCGTCGAGACGACCGGCAGGAGTCAGGCGGAGGTCGGGAAGCAGCTCGATACCGCAAATAACGTTGTCGCCCTTTTGCAGGTACCCTATACAAAAGACACGGCGTTCCTTTTTTTTGTTTCCTTGGATTCTGTTTGCATGGTTATGTCCTTATTTCCCTATCCTCGACAAATAGTATATTTTTAATATTTCATAATTTGTTATGGATTATCATGAAGAATAACGGGTTTGTATCAATTCCCGTTGAAAACCGTCAATGTATGGTCGCGATTCTGCGCTGTTCGCAAATTGTCCCTCATTTGATGAACAGCGCAGAATCGTGACGGTAGAGTGAGCTCATAAGACGAATTTGCATAAGGAAACTTATTGGCGTTTGCCATTATTGCCGCGTCATATTGTGACGTCAACTTTAGTTGAATATTTTAAAGTAACAATGTGAGACATACGTACATACCGGGTGTTTTAGTTAGCTGAAACTGGGTATTTTCTGTATAATACATCGCACGCAACGTATTTTTATTGAACATCGATGACTTTTTTTTTCACTTTTCCATAGTGAATAGAAATTTCTAGTTCTAGAAGTCAGTCAAAAACATTTTATTAGAGTACACAATTTTCTTTTTGATTTTTTTTTAGTATATTACCCAACCCAAAAAAATCTCTAATTAGTCAGCGTTATTAAGTATTCCCGTAATGTATTTTCTTTTCAATCTCACAGCGTAACGTCGAGGATTTAAAGTCAGAATGCACGATGTTGAAAGGTGCTATCGGTAAAATCGCTTCAACCTCGATGCGAACTGTTCGTCATTTAAAAAACGAAATCGACCAGCTCAGAAAGCGGGTGTGCAATGATAGACGCGAATTAATCGGACAATTCGAAACGGTTTTCGCCGTTCACAAAGATGTGATGTCGGGATTGAAATTGGAGGAATCCGAAGAAAGACAGTTAGAACGTAGATTGTGCGATTATCGATCGTTAGAAAAAGAATACGCGCTGGTAAAAGAGGAAAACGTAAGACTGAAAAACGAATCGATATCTAACAAACAAGAAATCGTAAGATTAGAAAAGAAGAATCGGGACGACGTGCAGGCCGTCAAGACGCGTTTCAACATGCTGATGGAATGTTCGTCGTCGGCGGCCGCCTCGAAAAGCTGCTCCATCGAAAATCACAACTGCCAGTTAACCGAAGAAATGTTGAAAACGTGCACCATAGAATTGGAAAAATTGAAAATGCGCGAGAAATATTTGGTGAGCGAGGCGGAACGTTACAGAGATTCCGTGGAAATAATGCTCAGGTACGAGACGGATTCGCATTATAAAGACTTGTTGGAGAAAGTGGACGAGCTGGAAAAGGAGAAGCACGTGTTGGATTGGGAGTTGCGACGGTTGCGGATAGGAAGCGATGCGACTAGCGAAATGGACCAAGCGTCCTCTACCGAAGGTAAATTTTTGTTTCCATAATCTGTCGATTCGCGACTACATTTCTACTCACTATTCAAAACAAAAAAATTAATACTCGAAAACAGAGTGGTTTCCTTCTCAAATTAAGTTTTTCCTCACAGTTATGATGATGGACTCCTCCACCAGTCCAATCAGAACGAAGAAAAGTTTATCGAAATCGATGGTGGAGCCGTGCGTTTCGAAACCGAAAAAGATAGCCGTCGTCGACACTCTGCATAAGGGCGACTGCGTCGTCATAGTTTGGGATGAAGAGCACGAAGTGTTCAGAATAGTGCAAGACAGTAAAGCGCTTTACGTTCTTCATCCGGACAGTTACCGAATTATGGGATTGGAGGTGACGGAAGGTCCCCCGAAAAAGCCCAATAAAATATACTGCCTGGCCGAGTACGAAGATAGAGAATATTGTCTGGCGAGAAAGGTGAGCGTGTCAATATGTCAAATCTTGTTTTATTTTTATATGATTTCAGTCCGAAAACCGATACAAAGTGCAGAAGGGCACGCGCTTCTTCAGAGTGAAAGTGGCTCCTCTGAAAAGCCCCGCAACGGATTCACCGATGGAAGTGACGGAAGACGCATCAGAACAACAGGATTAATCGTTTCCATACGAAACACCCTGGGAGAGAAGGGAAATGAACGAAGAATGATAAGTGATAACGGACTTATCGATAGGTATATTTTATTGAAAGTTGACTGCGGTTGAAACGATGTAAGATTTTCTCAATAAACGTACCAAGGAAGGCAAACGTAATTGTTTTTATTATATACATACAGCTCATGAAGTGTAACGTGCTTTATTTCATTTGTTATCACAATGTTTCTCACACTAATCATGATACCTCTTATATACATGACAACAGCGAAGTCAACCACATTCAGAGATGCACAGTTGAAACAACTTTTTCCCCAAGGCACTTGTGTTAGCAACCAAACAAACGGTGAATCTTTAAAGTGTAATATCAAAGCCCTCGTACCCCGTTACCGAATAATTCAATCGAAAATCCAATTCGTTATTAGTTGTCGTTTCGTTATTATTTGTTGCTAGTTTGTCGCCGTAATGATCTAAAAAATGATAGTCCATATATTCGTTAATATCATTCGTTCCTTTCACACTTTCGTAACAACTATTTTGGTTTTGAAAAATATTACTTTGCATTAGAACAAAATCGTCGGACGCGTTTGGGTACATGACTTCGTTGTATTTAGCGCTTTCCACTAAACAGTTCGAAACGTATCCGGCCGGCACACTAGTGTTTATACTATTATTATGAGAGGAACTACAACCGCTGATGTTGCTGTCTTCATTCGATACATGCGATACCCAGTATTCTTCGTTTTTGTTGTAAGTCTCTCGGTGTATGGTTCCGCTGCCGAGGTCGAGTAGGGTCGGAGGTGATCGGGCTATTTCGTTTTCGGTGTTACTGTACTCGTTTTTAATGGGATGATCAAGTTGGAAGATTTCATCTGGTTGGAATACGTCCGCCGAGATGTTTGTTAGGTCGTACTGTTGTTGAATTGTTGTATTGGCATGGGTTAAATTTGGTTCAGTTGTGACGCAAGCTTGTGCGTACATTGCCTCTTGCGTCCAGTAAGTGTCTAATGATTGTGGTTGATCGCAGGAAATGGGGTAATGTTGAAGATTCACTTGGGTTGTTTGGTAGTTGCACAAACATTCAAACGGTGGGCAGGAACAGTAACCTGAGAAAAAAAATTACACATTATGATTTATGGTTCACCCCATGATAAATTGTCAACTTTTGTTGTAAATACTTTGGTGTGGCGAATTACCTTTATCTTGATCCGAGATCAGCGGAGGTGGATTCAAATGCTTAGGCGAGTTTCGACGGTTCATCAACATCTCCCTGTACTGCCGACGCGATTCCTTCAACGAGACAATCTGAAAGAAGCGATATTTGATTTATCGATAAAGCAAAACACCCGGAGGACATGTATAAATGACGGGTAGGAGGAATTCGACCACACATTGTTAATAGCAGGTAGATGCACAGATCTGTATAATTACAATCGACTCAATTGAATTATGATCGATTTCCGTGTTCCGTCTCTTCACTCACCTTGTTGCCGATGGCCGCCTCTTTCGCCAAAATAACGGCCAATCCTCTAACTCGCCTACCGCTGCCTAGGCTCCTTCGTGCTTCGGACGTGCTTTTCGCTTCCGGTCGGGGGTGGTCGTGCACGCCCTTGGCTTGAAAAAAAATCGCGTGCTCGGTGTGCCGCCAGAAGTGGGTGACCGGGTAGCCGCAGTGCCCGCGACACGCCAAAATCTCCAATCGGCCGGTGCACTGCCGGTTCGGACACGGTTTGCCTTGTTGCTTTTTGCGAGCTTTATCGCATATGGCGGGTCTCAAATGGACCCTATCGCCGCCGGTGAGAGTGCAGCGCAACGAACACACCAAAACGCCCAAGCAGCTTTTCTTCAGGATGTGAACGTTGTGGTTGTTTGTGTTTCGCATTGCCCAACCCGAGGAGTGCCGTTTTGCGTCTTCGTTGTCCGAACGATAGACCAGTCGGCAATGGCCGTCCACCCATTCGGAAAATCGATCGAACTCACTGATCCGCGGCACAGAACTGTCGTTTATGTCCCAGTCGGTGGTTGGCGTGCCTCCGGAATTCGGACAGATCACCGCGTAGTTCGTTCGGCAAGCCATCGCCATGCCAGAAGACGAAACAGAGTTGTGTCTGGAAAAGAAAAACGATTCCAATTAACGAAGTGAATAAAATTTGTGATTAATTATATTTTTATCGATCTTAATTTTAAGTCCGTTCGTCATTCGATTAATTTTAATAAAGGCTGTACTGACGTGAGTTTTTATACTTTCAGTAATTGAATCAACATCGTGTAATAGAAATAGTGTTGACAGGTTTTTGAATGTCAAAAGATACAAATTATTCTATGATCCGCGCAGCTACTCATTTTTTTAAACAAGTAGTTCAAGACGAACTGAATGAAATCACAGAGTTCTTTGAGAAAGATTTGACATTAGAATTCAGTTCAAAATTAGAAATTGTTAAAATGCAGGTAAGAAAATGATCGAAGGAATTTCACGTTTTCAATTATCTCAGAAAAATCGTCGAAATCAGATTAGCTCCACGATCGGATCGAACGGAAGAATAACCGTAAACCCACGGCGATCTCGCTGAAAGCAACTGTAGGAATATAAATAATATCTCTCGTTGTTCCGCCCCGATCAGATATGTAATACCTAATTAATAGAACGTTTTAATTGCCCCTTTCAGACAACGTAACATTACGACCGAGTTCCCCGGGCACCACTTTATCCTTTTCCCCAACACTCATAAATCCCGTGTATCCCTACTAGCACTTATCGGGAATAAAAGATACGTGTTGTACTTTTATTATTTTACTGAAATACGACAGAAATTTTGATTTATTTGAACCTAAACAGCAATATATAATATCGATTTCTCGCTTAACGGCGCGTCGAAGTCTCCTTGAAAATTCGCGATAAATTAATTTTCTGAGCTTAAATCTAAAATCGATAATGAATTTTATAATCTAAATAAAATATAAAATTACAATAGCCCATCGATTTACTTACAATATGACCATATTATAATGAAGTTTGCTGTTATTCACGATTCGTCCGAGTACCCGCGCATACACCAGAATCCGCGATAACCGCAAGAATGTTCACGTGCACCCCGCAACCAACGTGAACGTCAACTGAAAGCTCTATTCGGTCCTATCGTCCCGACAACCCTGAAACATAGAGACACACCTATTAGACCCCCCCGCTTTCGCGTTACGAGCAATAGAAGGCCAATAGGAAAGCGCCGTTTGCGTTCACCGCATGCGCCTCCTTTCTCGAACACCTGCTCGCCGTTTCCTATTGGACGGGGAAATCGGCCGGAAAAGCGGAAACGAATCTGCGAGCCGCTTGGTTGGAGTTTGAAAAACGTTTAAGTGGGTCGAAGTCGAAGAACGAGGTCTGTGCGCGTCGCGGCGACGGCGACGATCTCATTTTGAATGGATTACTGCGATTTTTATTGGAATAATCTGGACGTGTTCGAATTTGTTGAGATATTTTCAACCATACGGGTCTTTGAATCTTTGGATTGTGCCACAAGTGGCAATTAGAATTGATATATAATTCATTGAAATTTCTTTCACATCATCTGTTAGAGGTAAACTTATTGAAGCTTACATATACTAGAGACAAGAAACACAGAATCGTCAGCAAAATGTGAAATATCGACACCAAACTCGTCATCATTGGGCCCAGGGTGGAACCATGGGGCACTCTTCCTCAAAGAAGACCCAACTTCACATTTGACCTCCTCCCATATCTATCTCCCGTGCAACTTACGGGCAAGATTTTCGTGTGGTACCTACTCAACAAAATTGAGCATAACTAAAATTTGATCCTGAAAACTAAATCTGAAAAAACCCCTGAAGTTGAAACTGTGAAAAATTGGAAATGCTTGAACTTCTGAGACTCTAACAAGAAACGGAAAAGGTGTATCTAAAAGAAGAAAAAAATTCTACAAAACAGGGTAAGTCGAGCTTGAAAACATAGAAAATCAAAAATCTGAATCTAAAATTAACAAAAAAGAATAAAGAGTAAGGAATTCTTGGGTTATCAGTCTGGTTAAATACAAATTAGAAGACTCTTCTTTCTTTTCCTCGAGCTTTCGGAATTAGTTTATTCCCTCCTCAGGAGAAGCTACAATTGTGGTAAGAAAAGAAATCGCTTATTAACAATGAAAGAATACTTACAAAATTGACAAAAAAAAAGAATGAAAACTTATATAACTCTCCCATACATTGAAGAACTCACAGAAAAATTTAAAAAACTTTTAAAAAATGAAAATTTTGCAATAACTATAAAAAACATCAAACCATTGAAAACCATTTTCACTCATTTGGAAGATACTACACGTAACTTTCAGAAAAGTGATGTTGTATATAAAATTCCTTGTAATGAATGCGAAAAAGAATACATTAGTCAAACAACTACTACATTAAAACAAAGAATAACTCAACACAAGAGTAATATCAGAACAGGAAAGAATTTTTGTGCTTTAGCACAACATGCCATTTCGACTGGTCCTTTTCAAAATTTCAATGAAACAAAAGTTTTGGACAATGAATCTGATTATAGGAAACGTATTATCTTAGAGATGATCAGGATAGCACAATCAAACAATTCCATGAATTCCAGGACTGACATTTCTTCTTTGAGTAACTGCTATTCGTTATTGATTGAAATTGATGAATAAAGAAAACTTTAATTTATTAAAATTTTCACATAGTAGCTTGAACTACAAAATTTGACTTTAGAATCGATGTTGTCAAATATTCTGAATTTTGTGGTTCAAGCTACTATGTGGAAATTTTAATAAATTAAAGTTTTCTTTTTTTATCAATTTCAATCAATAATGAATAGCCGTTACTCAAAGAAGAAATGTCAGTCCTGGAATTCATGGAATTGTTTGATTGTGCTATCCTGATCATCTCTAAGATAATGCGTTTCCTATAATCAGATTGATTGTCCAAAACTTTTGTTTCATTGAAATTTTGAAAAGGACCAGTCGAAATGGCATGTTGTGCTAAAGCACAAAAATTCTTTCCTGTTCTGATATTACTCTTGTGTTGAGTTATTCTTTGTTTCACCAGTGTATTCCTTTTTCGCATTCAATACAAGAAATTTTATATACAACATCACTTTTCTGAAAGGTAGGTGTATTATCTTTCAAATGAGTGAAAATGGTTTTCAGTGGTTTGATGTTTTTGTAGTTATTGCAAAATTTTCATTTTTTAAAAGTTTTTTAAATTTTTCTGTGAGTTCTCCGAGGTATGGGAAAGTTATATAAGTTTAAGTATTCTTTCATTGTTAATAAGCGATTTCTTTTCCTACCACAATTGTAGCTTCTCCTGAGGAGGGAATAAACTATTCCGAAAGCTCGAGGAAAAGAAAGAAGAGTTCTAATTTGTATTTAACCAGACTGATAACCCAAGATTTCCTTACTCATTAGTCATTTGGTACAGTCAACGAAAAGGTATTTAAAAAAGAATAAATATATTAAAATTTCAATAAATTTCTATTTGGGTATAATTTGAAGAAAAAAAACAAACGAAACGAACATCCATGCTTAACAACACTAAACTCACAGAACATATAATTGAAAAGAAACGGCATTCCTATACAAATCGTCGTTCCCTTATTTTGGCACGCACAGAACACGAATTTGACAGTTAGAAGCTGGGTACATCTGTCTTGCCAATATGATAAAATTTAATAATTCGTCAAAGTGATAATTACGTTATTAGGCATTTAGTGCTCTTTTTACGTTCTAATACAGTCAGAAACTAATATACCCGAGTGCTACTAATTAATGTTACGCACATAACTCGCAAAATTCGGAATATATTAACTAATTATTTTTCGTTAGGTTGGTTCAACTGAAGCTTTTGAATAACTTTTTTGCCGTCATTCTCACTTAATAACGTATATTTGATCTCAGAATTTTCATAATAGCTTCAAAAAGTGAAGATTCATCACATTTTATATCCATATTGGTGATTTGCTACGAAAACTTTGATTACAAAATATGCACATAACCACAAATAATAAAAGATTCTCTTCCTGTTCAATTGAATTGCTTCGCTTTTTAAGGCGACTGGCTAGCAGAAATTGTAAACGGAAACTGAGATATCATCCTATTTATCAAAAAAATGAATACAAAACAGTTATTTTTTGTGTTAAGTGTTTAGTGCTACATTATTCCACCAGAATCAGCTTCTAGAAAACGTTTCACTGCAGTTGGACTCCCGATTTAAACATGTAATTACCGCACATCGACGACGACCCTTCTTTTTTCTGCTCCATTTTGAAATCCAATGATCGAATAATACAATAGTCTCTAATTACTCAATCTTTAACGAATTCGTTTAACATTTAATTACAATGAGCACTTCATACCAAAATACCACTTCAGAATTATGTACTATGAACGATCAATTATTAGAAACACATCTAATTGTAAGTTTTGTAATCCAGAAAATATCCACTTCAAATAATCAACGTCTTTTATAACGGCGTCAATTTGGAACTGGAGTTGACGGTTGACGTGTTATTCTTATATCTGTGGTTCTACGAATAACACAGACTTGACAAGTTAATACATTTTAACTTTATGGGGTTGGCAATACCAACGTACCCAGGCCAAAAAACGGTCTGACCTTGGCTATGGAGTGTCGTACCCCTGACTAAACTTATGAAAGTGAGCTCACAAACTACAAAAATTCTGCGTAAAAACAGAAAACTGCCAAATCGGGAACGAAAAACTAAAATCATTAGATAATCAACATAAAAAAATGAAAAAAGAACCTATTTGACAGCTTCACTTTGTCATACTCAATGTTTGAGGTATTCGAGTTCTAGTTGGTAGTTTTCCTGTTTGCTTTCAGTTTTTGGCTCAACCTCGCACTATTTCATTCTGAATTTCATATTGCTTTCATCAAAACAGTGCTATTGAAAATTTCCATTCCACAAGCAATCATCAATAGGAGCTCCCAATTCAACATTTTGCCTGCCTGTCTCCGTATAATTGTCAAATATTTTGAGCTGTCAACATGACGTTTGTAGTATTTTGGGTAGATCTTTTAGCTACGACTATAGTAGGTCAAATAATTTCCAGTATGTTCAGCTTTCTGTCAGATTGTTCTATGTTCATACAAGTGACAATTAAGCTCAATACAACTGTCATTGCATTTCGTTAACGTAAATTACATCTATTTATATCGAAAAGACCGTCGAAATGTTTGTCGTCCATCGAGAATGTGGTAGAAATGTCGCTGTAGCCGTGCGGCCGAGACAATGAAGTTCGTAATTTCCAATTCCAGGTAATCGATGTTTAAATCACAGAGTACCTCACTAATGAATGTTTACGATTGGTAATACTGTGGAAACATTAGCATTCCGATGCTGATGTACAGAAAAACGGGAAATCATGGCTAGAAAAAAAAAGGGAGCGGCTCGTGCCCATTATCATAACGCAGACGGCGGCGGCAGCGAGCGTTTCTAGCGGACGATCGTTTTGCACCTGGACGTTTGTGGCGCGCCGGTGTCTACGAGCGGACGCGCGTTCAGGTAATTTCTACTATCTATCGGCACGAGTTCGCCACGAGTGTCAACAGTTACATTATACCCGCACCCAGTTCCCTACTATTTTCCACTCGTAGCGTAGGACCGTTTCGCGTCAATAAGAGGATGGCGAGGAGGAGACAAAATCGAGGCATCATTCCGTAGAATTTCCACAAATAAGACCCGCTTTAGATCTCTTTAATTAACTCGGGAATATTTACTGAGAAACGAAGCGAAATCCCCTTGTCCAGAAAATCTCAAAACGGGGTGGTGTAAAGGAAGGGTAGAACATTGATTTCTTCCATAGTTACACAACTAATTTGTAATTTTCAGGTACCACAAATAAATTTTATGTGTTTGAAAATCGTTAATTTTTTTCTGCAAAGCGGCAACATAACATTCTCATGCTGAAGGAAAATGTTGAGGTTCCCTGGAAAGTGGTATCTTCGAGGTTCGTTTACTCCCAACTGCTATTTCACATGTCTTTCCTTTTTAGCCGAGCAGTCGGAAAAGGAACTTTTCAAAATGGATATTCATCCCTCTTCCGGTCGGCTCAGATTTGAGTCTTCGATCACCCCCATTCGATCCCTTCGAAATCTGCCACCGTTTTAATGGATGATCATTCATTAGGTTTTTTCGTGCCATTAATCCAGTAAGACTTTTAGCGTGTGAATTCGGGGGATTAACGAATGGGGTGGGACAATTAAAATATGTTAATGTCGAGTGACGTCCTCCCTCGGCCGGCCGTTATTATATTATTAACTGTTTCTATGTTTCGACTTTGCGTACACTTTTAAAGTTTATCGGCGTCCAAATTAACGGGTAATTGAAGCCACCCTCGGACACTAACCCTTCATTTCGATTCATCCGGGTCCGCGATAGCCGTTCATTTGCATTTGAATTATTATAGAATTGAATTACCGAGTCCAGTTTGTTGGACACGTGTTGATCGGCGCGCATGAGATTTCTCATCCCTCTTATGATTATTGTTGATTCTCGAATTCCTCACCCCGCACTGATTTATGTGACATATAGCATAGGATCTTCAAGTGGGGGGTTATCCGGAGTCAAAACAATACCAGTCTAAACAATACGCCCTCCGTTATGAGTGCTGATGAAGAGTTATTGCGTTTTTTTTTAGTCATTTGAAATGCGTTCAATGCTTTAGGATTGATTTTTGACACTTACTCGAATTGATTGCTTGTCATAATAACTGAAACTTGATTAAGAGGATTGTCCAATTTCTCAGGAAATAATTTTTTCCTACTATTTTTCAGAAAATTTCGGTTTTTCTAAAACTCCTAAGACAACTTGACCTGTCAGTAACTTTTTACTTTTAATATTCTCGTCACGTTGGATTAACAGGTGACGATGGGATTGTCACTGTTTACAAAACTCCACCCAACCCATTGACTAATATTACGTTGTAGTTTTTTTGTGCAACCCTTTCTCCATTCATAAAAACCGAAAATATGTTTTCCATCTAAGCCGATCGGTTCATTGTTTCGAGGAGGGCTCGTGAGCGACCGGCGCGACGGTGGGAATCGAATTTAACAGCCGTCAAGGGGGCGCCCACCCTTCGATGATTGAGCGACATTCCCGATATGGACTAATAACTTTCGCCGGTTGCCCTTTTGTTCATAATTGATGTTATATGGTCGGTCCAGATTGAAAACGTTTTTCTGGTGGGACGCGGCTTTAAAAAACGGGCTTTTTTCCCCGGGCAATTGACGACAATTACTGCGATATTGTGACTATCCGATATGAATAGATTGGTGTTTTTTTATTTAATATCGCATATAGAACGTTTGACGTTGCTGAAACCCGAGCCGCTAATAAGAATATATTTGTTGGGTACATCAGATTTTCTGTTGTTGTTTGTGTACGAATGTCCGGCTGCATCAAACTTTTTTTTCCGATGGATGGTGGGTAGTAAGCCGACCCTCCTGCAATAAATGGCATGTAGATGAATTCAGACAACTAACGAAGCGGTACTCACCGAAATGTTGGTATTATATTACTGAATACGTGGTTTCGAGTAAATAAGGAGTGAAGGAAAATCGATAACGTATTTAGATTTACGCAACTTGTGACGAATTGATTTGTTCACTGCATACCGAGGACTTTTGTTGGTTATAGTTTTTGCTCACAATGTTGTGGTCAAACTAAGTTACGTTCTATGCGGCGGCTCTATGTTCGACATGTATATAGGTTAGAACACGTGTATATAAAGGGAAGCATTACTCATTGGCTATCTTTAAGTTGGCCAGATTGATGTTCTGTCAATTTAAACTGAAGGAAACTCTATGTTCGTTGGCAGAAGTTAGAATGAGCTAGTTGTCAATCCATGTCACAGAAACTTTCTGTGACAAATTCAGCAACATTTCATGTTCTAACCTTGAAATAAACTGTTTTGAGTGTTCGCAAAAATGAGAAGCTGAAATATTACGTTAAGTGAGCTGCACCACTTGAATTTATGAACGAAAGTAGATGCGCTGTCAGAAAACACTGTAGAATTCCTGTACGACAATATCGCGCATGTCAACATAAGGAGTACTTTATTGGGGACATCAGTTGCGATAAGTCTCTAAAAATATTATATTGGATGTATATGCGACGATTTTTCAATCAGTGTACAGCTAAATGATTTGTAATGGAATGAAAAGATAATATTCCTTAATTCTTAATCATATAACAGTAACTCTTTTAATGCGATAATATCAACGATACCGTGCGGGTTTTAATATTTTCAGATTTGGTTTTTTTTCGAAAATGCTATTCGAGGGTTAAATAGAGCCGCCGCAAAGAGAGACCGGGAGGCCTATTATTACATCGAACACGCTGGTGGATGCATCGAAGAACATTTAATTTCGAATTGTCTCGTTTTAAATTAGATCCGCCCAACGTCCTTGGTGCGGTGAATTACGGTCATATCGGGGTCAAAGGTGTTCGACAAATGAGCAGCTTACATTTGCGGCAGCGAAACACCCACTCGCGAAGCTCGGACAAAATGCGGACAATTTTCATCCACGGGACGACGATAAGACCATTCCCTATTCAATCAGATGACTCAATTGTGTTATCTTTCGCGTGGATATATCTGTAAAATTAGTCGTCTTTACAATTTGAATAAGAGACATTTGTTGCAGTTATCGGTACTGGGACGGAAAAATGTCGCTACAATACTTTTGATCAGTATATCCATTTAGAAGCAGGATAATGAATGGTACGAAACTAGTTTGATACCTTCGTGCGATTGATGATCGAAAGACCAACAGACATATTCTCACGGGTACGTGTGAAATTGAGAACAAAAAATATATCGTCTCGACATATGATGAGCGCTGACGTTTCGCAGTGATCGCACGCTGCATCATCAGAGATGTTTCCGTTATACGTGACTAACCGAAACATCTCTGATGATGCGGCGTGCGGTCACTGCGAAACGTCAGCGCTCGTTTACTCCTTCTCGAGTTTTTAGCGACTATGAATCATTGGAAGCGTTTCCTAAATCCGCGACGCAGCCGATGTTACCTATGAATAGACAAACAATATGTTCGAGGCTTTAGTGGCAGAGTGCCCCTTCGATAGGACATATGCTCATCGATCTCCCGAGAGAGTAAAGTTAGACAGGACACATTGTCGAGTATCAATAATAATAAACCCCCAAATAAATATCGTAACACAAACGAAAACCACCCTCGCCCTGGCTGTCTGTCTGTCGCGCGAGCCTCACAAAACGAATTAACGAATTTCTTTCTGACTTCTAAACGAGTAAATAATAGACTGATTGCGATACAAAATAGAAGTGGGGTGTCGGTTTGGTGAGTGTCGTTTAATTTTTTCCTCCGCTCCGGCCCAACGTTCACCGATATATAATCGTTTCCGAAAGCCGGCGAGGGTCGAAATTCGCGGACAATGTTCGATAATTGGAAGGGAGTTAATCCGGACTGAGTAGGTGGTACATAGTAGCCGAGCGCGCGGTTCGATATTGCATGAATCAAGATAAGAAAGCCGTCCTCAAAGTGCGCCCCGTGGAACAGCCGATGCGATGCCAGTAATTAGCGGATATCACGTCCCGAGTTGCGCTGATAATCCCATCAAACTTCGACGATCCTTTGTCGAGCCAATTAAGCTAGTCTTTGGCGATAAACGGCGCGAATAATCTACCAAATTAATGTTTATTCATTGTGTTAATACGGCAAGAAGTAATAGTCTCAGCCATTTTCGAAAAAATCAGATCATCACCTTCTTACATAATCAGGTCAAAAAAACTATCATGAATGTTTTCTTGCAAAAATTAAAACTGTTGAAATTCGAGAAAAAAAAATACCAGCGACTATTTAATGTTTATTCCTACGGGCGATTTACAAAACCCCGGACGAGATGTAAATATCTTATAATGCCTTCGGTGCACAATGGTAATTTATGTACCAAGAGCGTTATACCTTGAGGACGACAAGATTGGTTCGAGAACATAAACATCAAATAATACCTGATGTGCATACCAAAGTATGTCACACTTGTTTCGTGGCAGCAAGAACATTTTTCAGTTTCATGACCTGCTGCAGGCATGGGCAAAATTTCAATCGTGGATGAGCTTAAAAGTTTCATTCAAAGAAGAAACTTTATCATAGAACATGACCATTGAGTGTTTAGTTAGATGCATAAAGACGGATGCAATAAATGAATAGGTTACGCACACTTCATTAATTGCCAATTGGTAGATCTTTCAACGTTGAATGTCGTAGATCAAATAAATCATTAGATATCATGTTGTGAATGAATTTTGACATTCATGTCATAGAAATTGGGTTAAATCTGTCACACTCCGTTATTATGCTTACAGAATATCAGGGGTACCACACTTCATAGCCAAGGTCAGACCGTTATTTGGACCTGGGTACGTTGGTATTGCCAACCTCATAAAGTTAAAAAATATTGAATTTTCAAGTCTGTGCCAACCTCATCAAGTTAAAATGTATTTAATTGTCAAGTCTGTGTTATTCGTAGAACCACAGATATAAGAATAAAACGTCAACCGTCAACTCCAGTTCTAAATTGACGCCGTTATAAAAGACGTTGATTATTTCAAGTGGATATTTTTTGGATTACAAAACTTACAATTAGATGTGTTTCTAATAATTAATATTTCATAGTACATAATTCTAAATTGGTGTTTTGGTATAAAGTGCTCATTGTAGTTAAGTGTTAAACGAATTCGTGGAAGCTTGAGTAATTAGAGACTATTCGATCATTGGATTTCAAAATGGAGCAGAAAAAAAAGGGTCGTCGTCGATGTGCGGTAATTCATATTTAAATCGGGAAACGTTTTGTAGAAGCTGATTCTGGTGGAATAATGTAGCACTAAACACTTAACATAAAAAATAACTGTTTTGTATTCATTTTATTGATAAATAGATCATATCTCAGTTTCCGTTTACAATTTCTGCTAGCCAGTAGCCTGAAAAAGCGAAGTAATTGAATTGAACAGGAAGAGAATCTTTTATTATTTGAGGTTATGCACATATTTTGTAATCAAAGTTTTCGTAGCAAATCACCAATATGGATATAAAATATGATGAATCTTCACTTTTTGAAGCTATTATGAAAATTCTGAGCTCAAATATACGTTATTAAGTGAGAATGAGGGCAAAAAGATTATTCAGAAGCTTCAGTTGAACCAACCTCACGAAATATAATTAGTTAATGTATTCCGAATTTCGCAAGTGGGGTGCGTAACATTAATTAATAGCACTCTGACTGTATTAGAACGTAAAAAGAGCACTAAATGCCGAATAACGTAATTATCACTTTCACGAATTACTAAATTTTATCATATTGGCAAAACAGATCTACCCAGCTTTTAACTGTCAAATTCGTGTTCTGTGGGTGCCAAAATCAGGGAAGAGAGCCGTTTCTATTCAATTATATGTTCTCTGGTGTTTATGCTAGATGCTCAAAGACGGATGCAATGAATGAATAGGTTACGCACAGTTCCTTAATTGCCAATTGGTAGATCTTTTAACGTTGAATGTCGTAGATCAAATTATATACATCCCTACATCATGTTGTAAACAAATATTGACATTCATGTCATAGAAATTTAGTTATATCTGTCACACTCCTGTGATTATGCTTACAGAATATGAGCCTAATCCTAACCTACAAAAATTATGACAGTTGACAGTTCTGAGAATATAATGTAATTTGACATCGATTTTGGCAACATAACATTATGTTCCATTCTTGCAATTAAATTGTTCGATTCGGAAATTAATCAAAAATGCGCGACAGCTCGTTGTTAACCGTTCACTTCAGATGAATTGGAAGGGGTTGTTTTCAGCCACACCGCTTCTTTGTTTTTCAAGTGTTCCACGTTCGTTCATCCCGTATGTTACATTTCGTGGGAACGTTGTTGAGACCGTATTGGCCTTTTCGTTTCATTATTCACGTTCATTGTTTTCGCGTCGTCTGATTCAATATAATAACGAAAGAAAATTTCCTCGTTGAAATTGCGGCAGGAACAATCGTCTAAGGATGATATTTCATGCTTCGGGGTACGGTATATTTGAGAGCTTCACTTCGTCATACTCAATTTTTGAGGTACTCGAGTTCTAGTTGGTAGTTTTCCTGTTTCCTTTCAGTTTTTGGCTCAACCCTCGCACTATTTCATTCCGAATTTCATATTGCTTTCATCAAAACAGTGCTGAAACACATATTTAAAACGGACGAGTTCTTTTGATATTTAAAATCTCACCATCATTCATTCCACAAGCAATCATCAATAGGAGTTCCCAATTCAACATTTTTGCCTGCCTGTCTCCGAATTATTGTCAAATATTTTGAGCTGTCAACATGACGTTTGTAGTATTTTAGCAACGACTATAGTAGGTCAAATAATTTCCAGTATGTTCAGCTTTCTGTCAGATTGTTCTATGTTCAGACAAGTTAACGTTGAATGTCGTAGATCAAATAAATCATTAGATATACACAGACCGACATTCTGTTATGAACAAATGTTGACATTCATGTCACAGAAATTTGGTAATATCTGTCACACTCCAGTGATTACGTTAACAGAATATGAGTCTAATCCTAACCTACGAAAATGATGTCAGTTGACAGTTCTGAGAATATAATAACGAAAGAAAATTTCCCCGTTGAAATTGCGGCAGGAACAATCGTCTAAAGATGATATTTCATGCTTCGCGGTACGGCACGTCCCTTTATAACGCTCTTTGTTTTTGACCCCCGGGAAAGTTTTGACGTGCGTGGCGCGCATTCCTCGACATTTGCGTCTGAACGATCTCGTTTTCCCTTATCCGGCGTGTATGTGTGCATACGGACGGTCCGGGAGAATCAAAAGCGAAAGCCCGTTATCTGATTCTGCTATAATCGCGCATTTCAAATACACCCGTTTCATTTTAATTATATCTAGACAACGCGAAGCCAAGAAGGCTGAAGCAAATCGCTGCCACAAATCTGATATGGCATTCGGTGACTCGGTGATCAGTCCTAGTTACTTTGTTCGTGTCGTTATCACTTTCTGTGATATGTAGGGTATACTGCATGAGTACTCCATTAGTTGAATTCATTTCATCTCATTATGTTGACAATTTAACTCATGTATGAAAATACCCATGGTAATGGGGAGTTGTCTCTCTGCCTGACCCGCCTTGCCCCCTTTGGATTTTCTAGGCTCTCTTCTGCCTTTGCCTCCCGGTCTTCGTTTAGTCGTTGCATATGGCCAAATCATATGAGTGCACTCCTTTCATACACTTTTGACAAGGCCATTTTTACACCACACTCTTTCTTCACTCCGTTATACTGAATTATGCAGTGGAAATAATCAATTGAATAAGAAGATGAGCAGCATGGTTCAGTGTTGTGCTTAGATCTAGTGCCCTGTTGGAACATTTTGTGATCTACGTAGGGAATTCAACTGCCCCGGTTTCAGGATTCTGTTGGTCATATTTTTTATGTTTCCATTCTATGTTTGAGAAAGTTATTCATGTAGGTGTCCCGCAGGGTTCGAAACTGGGTCTTATATTATTTATCATGTATATAAATGATTCTCTCCCACTGAAAATCAAGGTGTTATAAAAAAATCATAATGACGCAAGGAATATCGTCGGTTTTTCCCATGATTACCGGGAGGTAACCCTCTTAAACGCTTCCTAAAATGAAGCATTGAAAGCTGTTAGGGTCGCACGTGCCGATGGGTAGATTAGTATTAAAAATTGTGAATTAACGGAACCAAGTCACGATATGAGAAACTATCGGGAGATCGGTGCGACGGGTAGATGGAGAGAAAAAAGGGCGCGTCGGGGCTGTTGCGTTGCGTAGCGTAGGTGCATCGGGAATTCAAGCCTGTCTGTCTGCCCCGTCCTTTGATTATTATTAACTCGACTGTAGTATCGAGTTTCGCCCTTTATTTTCCCATCTAATTCTTTCAGCACCACACGTATTTTATTGTCTATCAATCGCGCCCTTCCTTGCGAAGCGGCGGCGGTGGCGGTTATCTCGTTGAATATCCATTTATTATCTAAGGCAGCCATTGTGCCCGAACGTCAGCTGCGGTGAGTTTCAAAAAAAGTCCTGTTTACGTTCAACGGGGGCGTGTAAAGGATTTAATCCGATGCGACGACCGCAAAAAAAATTTACCGGCGCATGAGTAAGTGCGGAAGAATTTTTTGAAACTTAACTGGCACGGCGGAATTCAGCGAAACGAATTTTAGCTTATTGAGCGTTTTAATTGAATGACTCATGCGAGGAGGGTTCTTAAATCAACCCTCGCGTGAATATTGTAGTAAACACGTGGTACTTTATTCTAATTAAGCGTTTAGAACATCAAGATAGCGATTAGGGAGAATAGTGTTCATCTATATCAATTGAAATATCTAATCGACTACATAACGATTACCCTAGCTTGTACGTATTGAACATTTCTTTTTATACCTTTTTGCCGCAATTGCGTTGTAAACGATGGACAAAATAGAACGGATACTACGGTCGTGTACTGTCGGCGCCTGTCGGAAGTCGGAGCGGCCGGTGGAAGAGAGATGAATGCGTCACAATAACCAAACGCGATGCGCAACGTGACGCATGAGTCGACGTGCAGTCGATGTCACCGATTTATTAATAATCAATAATCATGCAGCATCTATATGTGTAATTCTTATTGTTGCTGTCTCGCAGTTGTTTTCCTTTTTTTTTTGTACAACTACGGCCCCACTGTGCGTTGTCGTCGTCATCCTTTCAATTACCCGATAAATTGACACGTCGCGATCACAGATTGTGTCCGGCGTCCGGTACGTGGAAAATAAATATATGAAAAATGAATATCGCAAAGTTGACCAAATAATCGCACCGCGATCTACCTGTGTGAACATTTCGTTTGTAGATTACAGATTTCGCATTCCCGGATGTTTATTTATTACCTAGTGCCATCATTTTTCCCATGTTGGTACTTTTATCTCAACTAGACAATCGCTCAATAATAAAAAACATTTTCAGAGAGAGAGAGAGAGGCAACGACGACGTTCCGCGAAATGAAGGCGTTCTCATTATGAAACGAAAATTGCGCCGATCAGAGTTTTCTCTAATCTCCGCTGCGGTAGCCGGAGTACCAATTAAGAAACCGCCAGAAAATTCCGAAGTGGCGAGATTCTATCGAAAATCGACCGATAAATTTGTTCACAATTCGAACACAAGTGATTATCGCGGATGAAAATATTTCAATGTGCTGTTCCAGTTACATATAAGTAGGTTTTTTTTGTTTTACATCGATATCATCGGAATCCGTACTGGCAGTAGCGTTTCTATAATTATCTTTTATAAATTCCACGATAACTTCAATCCGCCAGTAAGTTTCTGACCCTAGATGGAAATGATAGAATGATGAGGATAACACGTTTTGAATTAATGAATATTCAGGAATCGCGTTTGTACCATATTGCACCGTTTTTTTATTATTTTTTAATTCGCTTTTGTCCGAATTGTCTACCCTAATTACCGGTGGCGGTATTCGAGCGTCATCCGTTGCGTATCGCGCCGTTTTATCTAAAACGTGTTCGGTTTTAGATACACACGATTCGATGCACTTTCGTTTTTCCACTCGCTATTTATTCATGAAACACCATAAGGCACGCGCCCCCTCTGCACCTATCACCATTTATTTTATGTACAAATGGTCCTGCGAAAATGACTGGACGTGACGCTTCGAAGGGACTTGCGAAGCAAGCGTGGATTTGCAGAAAATTTCAAAGCAACCCTTTGTGCACACTGATATTTTGAAATAGGAGCCAGTACTGACCCCTGAGGCACACCGGACGTCACTATGATATTTGAGTACACTCTCTGTCAAATGGCAAGGTCAAGAATGTAGATGACAAATATCAAGGACAAACGTCCGTTCTCATCTTGATTTACAGCTTCATATTAATCATTGAGCTCGAATCCACCAGAATATCTTGACTACCCTTCAATCCGCAACCACATAAGCATACTTAAAGACCGAGAATGGATATGTTTCTCTTTAATAGGCAATAAAATTGCTTGTTAGATAAGTCGCACGCGCAAAAGTCGTCGTGAATCATGAAGAAAAAAATCCCATCATTTTCGCGGCACCTGCACGGGCGAGTCGTCTTGTCCGGGATACAGGTGTAAAAGCGGGATTGCAGCAGCTATGCGGCCGGGGGCCGTTGCCGTTGAGAGTGGCGAGGATGTGCGCGAAATTTTTCGCGCGACTAAGAAAAACGGGCCCGAAAATGCACACTCATATACATCTCACGAAAACCACGGCGGAACACCTGGGGCGCGCCCGTCGTTCTGGCCATGAAAGCGGCGGGTCACGTGACCCACACGGCTGCACGTGACCCATCAGATAAACTCCCTTTTGGGTCGATGCAACTTGAAGCGCATCCGTTCTCTATTCTCTACTTCTATGACGTCGAAATGATGTTCACTTCCAGTTATAATCTACTTTACGAGATTCCATATATTTCGGAAGAACTACGCCTTCAACGATACCGCAGGCCGGTGCAGGTTGGAGACATCGACTTTTAATCCGATTGAAACAATAAGCTAGAATAGCGAATATAAAAAATTCGCTTTGCACCGCGGTCTCATTGAACTTTTCCCATTGAATTGAAACAGATGTACCGATAAAAGAATGCAAAAAAGTGAATGAAATCGATGGACGCTTTGTATTGCGGATTTCGCTGGATCGTATAGTTCCACCAAATGAACGACTGACGATTTTCTTTTCGAAGGGTATTAGTAGCGTTCTATTCCAATCTACTGTAAATTAAATGTAAACACCGATAGTGTATATAGGTGACAGGACGACTTGTCTCATCTCATTGCCATCATCTCATAGTGCCAAACTGAATCTCACAGTTGGGTTTGAAGGCTTTTTATCGGTACATAAAAAAGAGTCAAAAAACATGCTTCGAGCTGCTTAAATCTTAAAGCGCATGTTCCACGAAATAATGGATTCCATCGAACAGCTGATCGGCAACCAGTCAACAGAAACGTACAGATGTGGCGCCATCGTATATCGTAGGCCTCCAAGTCTATGTATGATGTAGACTGATTGAGTCAGCAATCTTCCTTCGGCGTTTATTGAAACTTTTTGCTGTGTGGCGACGTACCTAAGGCTTTAAACCCTGCTATTCCACAATTACAGTTTTGCTAAAGGTTGTTAATGTTATAGGTTGAGCCACAGAACATGTAATTGAAAAGAAACGGCACTCCTATACAAATCGACGTTCCCTTATTTTGGCACGCACAGAACACGAATTTGACAGTTAAAAGCTGGGTACATCTGTCTTGCCAATATGATAAAATTTAATAATTCGTGAAAGTGATAATTACGTTATTCGGCATTTAGTGCTCTTTTTACGTTCTAAGACAGTCAGAAACTAATATACCCGAGTGCTATTAATTAATGTTACGCACCTAACTTGCGAAATTCGGAATATATTAACTAATTATTTTTCGTTAGGTTGGTTCAACTGAAGCTTCTGAATAACTTTTTTGCCCTCATTCTCACTTAATAACGTATATTTGAGCTCAGAATTTTCATAATAGCTTCAAAAAGTGAAGATTCATCGTATTTTATATCCATATTGGTGATTTGCTACGAAAACTTTGATTACAAAATATGCACATAACCTCAAATAATAAAAGATTCTCTTCCTGTTCAATTGAATTGCTTCGCTTTTTAGGCTACTGGCTAGCAGAAATTGTAAACGGAAACTGAGATATCATTCTATTTATCAAAAAAATGAATACAAAACAGTTATTTTTTATGTTAAGTGTTTAGTGCTACATTATTCCACCAGAATCAGCTTCTAGAAAACGTTTCACTGCAGTTGGACTCCCGGTTTAAACATGTAATTACCGCACATCGACGACGACCCTTTTTTCTGCTCCATTTTGAAATCCATTGATCGAATAATTCAATAGTCTCTAATTATTCAATCTTCCACGAATTCGTTTAACATTTAACTACAATGAGCACTTTATACCAAAATACCACTTCAGAATTATGTACTATGAACGATCAATTATTAGAAACACATCTAATTGTAAGTTTTGTAATCCAAAAAATATCCACTTCAAATAATCAACGTCTTTTATAACGGCGTCAATTTAGAACTGTAGTTGACGGTTGACGTTTTATTCTTATATCTGTGGTTCTACGAATAACACAGACTTGACAATTTAATACATTTTAACTTTATGAGGTTGGCACAGACTTGAAAATTTAATATTTTTTAATTTTATGAGGTTGGAAATACCAACGTACCCAGGTCCAAATAACGGTCTGACCTTGGCTATGGAGTGTCGTACCCCTGGGTTGAGCCATAGATTAGTGTCCAACTACAAAGTGTCCATGAATGATCGGTATTGATGGCCAACTTGGTCTAGGAATTTTGAAGATAAAATTTGGGATAGAAAGTTCAATGTCGTCTGGCAGCACTGACTTCAACCCACATCTGCATATTCCAGCACTAGTTCCATTGATTCACAATTCACTGAATTCACAAATCAACTGTATCGAACAACCAAGAAAATATCGAAGTATTCAACGACTTCCTGGCTTTATTAGAAAATTCTTTCGAACTAAAGGTTTTCCAGAAGTTACTTCGGAATTGTTTCGTTGAATTTCTGAAGCTGAAGTTTCTTGCTGATTGACACATTTTATTAAGTGGATTTGTCAATGTGAGAAATAACGGGCAATAAATTGACATAACCACAAAAGTTTATGTCATCTGTCATAATAACTTGGTTAATTGCGCAATGTTGCCAAAACTTTCATTCACAATCAGGGGTACGACACTCCATAGCCAAGGTCAGATCGTTATTCCGACCTGGGTACGTTGGTATTGCCAACCTCATAAAGTTAAAAAGTATTAAATTCTCACGGCTGGTGCCAACCTCATAAGGTTAAAAAGTATTAAATAGTCAAGTCTGTGTTAATCGTAGAACCACAGATATAAGAATAAAACGTCAACCGTCAACTCCAGTTCTAAATTGACGCCGTTATAAAAGACGTTGATTATTCGAAGTGGATATTTTTTGGATTACAAAACTTACAATTAGATGTGTTTCTAATAATTGATCGTTTATAGTACATAATTCTGAAGTGGTAAGTGAGTAAAGTGCTCATTGTAGTTAAGTGTTAAACGAATTCGTGGAAGATTGAGTAATTAGAGACTATTGAATTATTCGATCATTGGATTTCAAAATGGAACAGAAAAAAAAGGGTCGTCGTCGATGTGCGGTAATCACATGTTCAAACCGGGAGTCCAACTGCAGTGAAACGTTTTCTAGAAGCTGATTCTGGTGGAATAATGTAGCACTAAAGACTTAACATAAAAAATAACTGTTTTGTATTCATTTTTTTGATAAATAGAATGATATCTCAGTTTTCGTTTACAATTTCTGCTAGCAAGTAGCCTCAAAAAGCGAAGCAATTCAATTGAACAGGAAGAGAATCTTTTATTATTTGAGGTTATGTGCATATTTTGTAATCAAAGTTTTCGTAGCAAATCACCAATATGGATATAAAATATGATGAATCTTCACTTTTTGAAGCTATTATGAAAATTCTGAGCTCAAATATACGTTATCAAGGTGAATGAGGGCAAAAAAGTTATTCAGAAGCTTCAGTTGAACCAACCTAACGAAAAATAATCAGTTAATATATTCCGAATTTCGCGAGGTAGGTGCGTAAGATTAATTAATAGCACTCGGGTATATTAGTTTCTGACTGTATTAGAACATAAAAAGAGCACTAAATGCCGAATAACCTAATTATCATTTTCACGAATTATTAAATTTTATCATATTGGCAAGACAGATATACCCAGCTTTTAACTGTCAAATTCGTGTTCTGTGCGTGCCAAAATAAGGGAACGATGATTTGTATAGGAGTGCCGTTTCTTTTCAATTATATGTTCTGTGGCTCTGACTTCAACCCACATTTGCATATTCTAGCAACTAGTTCACTTGATTCACAATTCAATGAATTCACAAACCAACTGTATCGAAAAACCAAGAAAATATCGAAGTATTCAATGACTTCCTGGCTTCATTAGAAAACTCTTTCGAACTAAAGGTTTTCCTGAAGTTACTTCGGAATTGTTTTGTTGAATTTCTGAAGTCGAAGTTTCTTGCTGATTGACACATGTTATTAAGTGGATTTGTCAATGTAAGGAAATAAACACAGAATTAAATTAACATAACCACAAAAATTTATGTCAACTGTCATAATAAATTGGTTGATTGCGCAATGTTGCCAAAACTTTAATTCACAATTAGTTAACTGATGATCAGTAAATGTCAATTAAATCCCGCACTAAAATGTAGTGTCGGAATGGGGAATGGGGTATTGAAAATGAATAACAAAATTTGCTAGAGGGATAATCGTGAAAGCTTGTACCGATTCTACAAATCCGTTGAACGGTATCGATAAACGGGAGTGAACGGCGATAAATCAAACAAAACTCTAATTACGGACAGACAGAAGTTTTCAGTCCCGTTCCCATCGTTTGTTGACTCCTCTATGTACAACATTCGTTCGGTATACAAAGGGAGACGTGTCGTACAACGGATCAAAATTAAGTGCCACTCACAATGGCGTAATTTAACCCTCGTTATCCGAACGTTTATATTTAATGAAGGGTTCGATTTGGACGCGACCACCCTGCGGACGAACGATTCTATGCTCATTTTTTTTTTCGACGGGATCGCGCGCGCTAGCGACGACCGTTTGAAGAAATTACGTTAAAAAGCGTACGCGTCCTGCGAAACAAATGTAGGATCGATAAATAAATAAAAGAACTAGTGTACGTACTATCACCTGTACCCACATGCATGCTCGGCACACGTTAATAATTACTCCTCAGCTATCTAGGAAAATAGTTGTTTGAAAGCTGGACAGCACGTGCCGCTATCTTCGTATACTTACATATTAATAAAGCGAAACGGTTGATGAATGTAAAAATAGACTTGTGTGTAGGGAAATTTGGATAAGACTGTAATATGTCGTTTCGATTCAACGATGGAGCCCCAACTTGAAAATTTGAAATATTCTTCGGTTTTTAAAAGGAGTAAAGGGGCATTGTTATTCCAAAAATCGAAATTAACGTCGGAACGTTTCAAGTTTTCGATTCGCACTTATTACGCTGTCAATTCGAATCATGATCAATCGATGTATCGTTTAGGAAAATGATCGAATCGGAATTTGCCGACAAAAGCGAAGGTTCCAACCAAAATAACACTCGTTCCTCGTTTATAACTATTCCAAAAACTTTCAGTCGCGGTCGGTTCCGTTATGCCGGTGACCAGAAAACAAACAAAAAATGTGCGAGCGTCTTGAAAGGAGCAACCCGTGCTCAGCAAGCTGTACTTTTATCGCTCCTTTTTATTATTTCGAAGATCTTAATCGGCGAGGTGACGGACGAGAAGGGGTTGCGATTGCTGCCAAGGGTGTCTGGATGTTATTGTGATTTCGGAATTTAATTTATGGATATAACGGATATTTTTTATTCGTCGAAGGAGGAACACCATGTGCGATAAATTCGAAGGTAGCGTCGCTATCTGAAGTAGTCGGGGAGTTGAAAGTATGATCGGAGATACCAGAAATCTCTAAATACTTGTGAGTATAACATAAATACGAGAGTTTCGACCTTCTCCGGTCGAGATAAATGAAGCGTAGCAAAAAAGCGAAAACTGTCGCCGATTTCTTGGGAAATTGTCCGTTTCCTCGTATCCACCTATAGGTCGAATATAATAACAACCCGTCGCCGACGGAAGAATGAAGTCATTATGAGCGTTTTGATGGGAAAAAATACCGAAATATCAGCGAAATACGAACGAGCAACAATCCAAATTAGCCGTTCGGCGTATTGTAAAAAAGCGCGGCAGATGTAGGTAAAGTAACATATTCCAAAGTGTCGTCGTTTTATTATAGAAACAAGTTTTGCACTTATGTTAGTTGTGTGTGAGAGGCAGACAGGTACCGATTGCTGGCGATGCACTCCTGCCGATGACAGGATCCTACCTAACGATCCAAGAGTTGCCCGTGGTCAAGGAAAGACTCCATAGCGGAACCCGCGTTTCGTCTTCATTGAGGAATAAAATGAAAGTGCAACACGACTGAGGGGCCTTTAATACTTTCGTCTTCGGTATTTGATGAACGTCGAATCACAAAAAACGTTGTGATACGTTATTTTGCTGAAATTGAAATTTTCGACAGGAAATAATGAGGAATATAAAAAATATTGGATGCCTGATCGCAAGCAACCGCAACTCCGCAGCCGCCAGGTTCAAGTAGTTATTTTTTTAGTTGTGATTTATATTTCTAATAATTCAAACTGAAGCGTGAATCCTACTGACGACAAAACGACCGCCGATGGGCCTTAGCACGAATTGAATGAATCACGTGTACCGAAGTATTTCTGATTTTTACGTCCTTTTGATAACCCATTTCGTTCTGAAATGTAGCGCCGGCAAAAGTGAAATGAACGAATTTTTATATTTCTCATGAAAAACTGTGTCTTTTTCATTTGAAGCGTTGCAAATGCTTCAATTTATTTGCGAGTTTTTTCCAAATGAAAGTTAATTCGCATCCAGAAAGAATCCACTGAGGAAATTCGTTCAAACCAATATACAATACGAATGATTATTCAAACTTTTGAGCAAGTCGCACTGCGCGTGCGCCATCTCTAATCTCTTGACAGATCCAATGACGTCAGTTTGGAATGCGCATCGGCATACCGTTATGAGTATATAGTCGTGTAATTATAATCAATAAATAATGATAAAACATAAAATCACCGAAAAAGCTTATATCGTACAATGTTTAAGACAGAAATGATCTTGGTCAACTTTCAGTAACAGTCCCAATATTTGAATCGTGTCTTCAACCAATGTCATTGGAGAAATTGTTAAATTTTAAATCCTTCAAAACAGATTATATTGAAATGTTTGCAAAAATATTCGAAGTGTTAATCATAATATTTTCAGGTTACAAGGTAATCCGCAGCAGTCAATTATTATCAGAATAGGAAAACAGGTGTTTTCTAATCATACTCTGGAAACGTGTCGTTTTTTCAATGCGGGCACTTTCATGGATATAAAAGCGATAATTTTATGTGAAATCGACCCAAATATTACCAAATACGAATATAGCGAAGAAGAATTTTTTTCCAATACGGTATATAAAAGAATTGATTTATTAATTTAAGTTTTGAATGTTCAGGTTGGAGTTATTTATTTGATAATATAAATATAAGACGTTTCGAATTATTCCATCCTTTGCCAATCACAAAATTAGAAACTAGAAATGAATGAACACAATAAAGACAATTTTCAAGAAAATATATCTCACCATTCGAGTCGATCGTTTCATGTCAAATTGACAACTATTTAATGATAGCCTACTTAGGTTTTATATTATTTTTTTAGAATTGGCCAATATAATCAGTTTTTGTACGTCTTGTCGATTGTATTATCATTATTTAATCGCATATGGATCATTTATTTAATTTCTCTATTTTTCGTTCTATTGTAAGTATTTTCGTTTCATCATAATTAAATTCATGTTTGTATGCTTTCTTACGTTTGTTGAGTGCTGTTGTTGCGTTTTTAGTATATTTGTGAGCTTTTATTCTGTCTTCAAGTCTCTGCGAAGTTTGTCCGATATATTGTTTGTGACAATGTTGGCATGGGATACTATAAACGACATGAGATGTTTTATTTTTTGAAATTTTGGTTTTAAGTTTACTAAAAATATTTTTATTTGATTCTTTGGTTTGTGTAGAATTTTGATGTTATGTTTTTTTAAAATGTTATTTATTTTATGTTAGAGTGTCTGATTATATGGTAGTGAGATGAATGTTGTGTTTTCTGTTGTTTTAACATTGGAGTTGTTAGTGTTATAATATTTATGTATTCTTTCTTTTAATAATCTAGTAATAAGGAAAACTGGGTAATTGTTATATTGTAGTAGTGTCTTGATTTTTTTTATAATTTCCCGTCGAAATGACGGTGATGTTAATTTTAGTGCTCAGTCTATATATCCTATAGCTGTATAGCTTTCTTCTGTGACATAGGGTGGTGTGAATTAAAATCAAGAATCTTGTCGGTGTTCTGATCTCGTTGATGCCGTTTTGTTAGTATTTTGTTACTAATTTTTATTAAAGTCATATCTAAGAATATAAGTTCTTCCTCCATAGTGAATTTGAGTAGATTATGTGAGATTAAAATCATTTAATTATTCTTCATTTCATTAGGTGAAGCTATTAAAAGACAGTCATCAACATATCTTTAAAAATTGTTATGTTGTTGTATTTCGGAATAATTTTTTCTTCAATAAGTTCCAACACTATTTGTGGAATTGGACTAGAAATAGGATTTCTCATAGCAACTCCTTTAATTTGTTTGAAATAATTTTCTTCGAATAGGAGATAGCTATTATTCAATATAAACTGAACTGTGTCTAGGAAATCTTGTTTAAGTATCTTAGTTGACTTCTCAATCTTATTCCAATTTATTCCAATGGCTTCCGTGACTAGCTCTTTGGGGATATTTGTGTAAAGAGATACTACATCTAATGAGTAAAGTTTGTGATTATCTGGAATATGTATTTCGTTTAGTTTTTCTTTTAGATTCATTGAATTTTTTATGAAATATTCGTTTTTACTGACGATTGTCGTTAATATTTTTCTATATATTTTGAAAGAATAATAAGTTCCAACACAATTTGTGCAATCGGACTAGAAAAGAATTGATGTATATCCAGTCGGTATGTTAAGGCAATTCGTATTCATTGTAATGGTGTCGGATTAGTCCACCCCAATAACACAGTCTCCCGACGTGTAACACACATAAAATAACCATATTCCGGGCGTAGTTTTTAAAAGTAAACAACTGTCGTGGGTACCAGAAGTGGCTCAATTGAAACCAATTGTTGTTAATTACAAACCCAAGTTCGGGGGATAAAGGGAGACGGGAACATTATTACGGAGATTCCGATCTTGAATTTCTATAGGGAGCTAAATGGAAATGACCTTCGTGTCGCCCATAAAGCCACCCCTCCGACCGACTAATTCACTCCTCGTCGCTACAAGTCGTTTTTTATAATTCCCTTTTATAATCTCACTTTACACAAAACGTATTGGAGCGTCCGCGGAGCTCACGCTCCGGTGGACACTGGCAAAATATCCGAAAATTGGTGACATTGAGGTTATGTTAAGTTATCAATATTAATAACCTAACATAACCTAAATGTCACCAATTGGCATTTTAATGATCGTTTTAAACTGGTTACGTTCTTAAAATCTTTATACGCAGAAACTGCTTCATCATAGCGAATTTCATAAAAAAGTGTGTCGCGCTATGAGGCATATATAGAGAAATATCTTTTAAAAATTCAAAAAACTCTGTGACTTCTGTTAAAGGTCGACACATATACACCTAAACGATGAATGTTGAAGTTTTCGATTGCTGCAGTGATCTGAAGGTATATAACCAGAAATACTTCCTGGAGTGAACTGATCAACGAACTCAGTTATGTTTTCTCTTTCATTAGGGTCAGTTTCATTCGTCGGTGTCCAAGTGGATGTGTAGTATGTAAAAGTCCCTAAAAAGGAAACCACTGAGGTTTATGTAGTCAAAAAGGAAATCTAGGCACATCAATAGAATATCCAACGACCTATTTGAATTAAAGAGTGAGTTGATGTCGTTCACCTAAAATTATTGATGAAAAAACCGTTAGTTCAATAAATGAAAGATTTTTCCCATAACAATCACGACCCCAAAGTGGCCTCCAGCGGCGTACCAACGATCTGATAAGAGCGTCGGACCACCCCGTTCACACGCAATCTGACTACGATAATCTGGCTCCTCGAACAGTGCATCTGGCGGCCTCCGACTGAGCGAATTTGTTATTGCTCAAGAGTGATACTTTGTTCCGTTACTCGTTGAGCTCGCCTCTTGCAAACTATACCATGTCCATATATTAGGAAGAACAAGGAGTAATTTTACTATTTTTTGGGTTGGTTGAAGACGGAACCGGTGACGTCTAGCAAAGAAAAAACGCTTCCAGATCGATAGTTCAACCTCCATATATTCACACCCGGAAATACAAGAGATAACCTTATCGGCGCGATGATAATTAAGTAACGGACAATTACCTTTATCTCCGAAACGGTCGGTTTTTGTGCAGAAATTCGCTCACAGATTGATGGTTCGCATTAAGACACCCTTATCGACATAATCCACCCTAATTAACCCTGGACAAATGGGTCGACGAGAAAATGTTTTCCGCATCGGGGATCCGGTCCCCGGGTCGCCCCTTTGTACAGGTCGAGAATCTGACTTTATCGAATTTCGAGATCTAGTCGAAAGTGACTTATATTCCGTTTTTCGCAACGAATTTCGAGATTGACTGGGGTATTTTACAATGACGCGCCCCGGCCACAAAGGCCGCAATGATATTGTCGTAAATTTCATAATGGCCACTCGTGTTCGGGGTTCGAAAGGCACTCGAAGCGGTTATTCTTGCGTTTAACAAACGACCGTTTCGGCTGTAACAATGTAAAGAACAATCGTAAGTGGTTTATGCGCGCTTTGACGCTCCAGCTGCGTGATCGTCGCTCGGTGCAATTTTTTGACTCGCGGATAGGTACCAATGGTGATTCTTAACATTTTAAGGGAATGTTCGTTGAGCAATTTTGATCAGTCAACAAGATAATCCTTGGGGGAAAAGAGTGCCTTCGCTGAATTTCAGCTCGCTGAAATTGTCTAAAAACTTAATCCGAACGCCCTATTTGAGTTATTTCGTTATCAATCAAATGAATATATTTTTTCAAAAGTATGTGTGAATTGAGGTGTAACTTTTGAAACATCAACGACGTTCTTGCTTTTCCCTCGATAGACACTTTTTCTATTTCTTGTTTGACTCTTTTAAATCCCAAAATATTTTCGTAATCTTAAAAAAAATTTGGATGTTTTATCTGAATATCAAAATAATTTTGATATTGAGTTTCGGTTTTTTAATTATATCATTTTCTGGAGTTTCAAAAAATTTATCCTGTTACACAAAAACTCAAACTCCTACTGTTTCTTCAAAAATCCGGATGAAAAAAGTTTATAATGTTTGAAAAAGAGTTTGAAGACATTTTGAATATTTCGTGATCTTGGAAATTGAGAACGTGAGAAAAACAAATTAAAAACATTAGTGACACCCACAATCTTCTGTTCAAAGAATATTTTTTGAAAATTATAGTTTTGAAGAGGAAAACTATTGTGAACGATAGAAAATTTTTGGAAATAATTTAAAAATAATTCAAATATTCTAACATTTATTATTATAATTAAAGTTCCTTTTGAACACGAAGCAAAGTTATTTCAATATGTTTCTAATGAGCGACGGTTTTTTAAAGAAATTCCTCTTCGTTTTAAAAGAAAAACAGTATTTTCATCAAGAATTTCCGAACTGTTCTTCTATTCGACATTTTCTGTTAGAATTTGGTGTTAGATTAATTTGTGATTCTATATTTTCAATTTTGAGCATCTTTGAGTACATTTTGAGCTATTTTAAAGGCGTGAAAAACGTGAAAAAAAGCTTTCACGTGAAATGAGTATTTAAAACATTAAAATGCTTCATTATCTCTCCAAATCGTCTCAAAAACTTGAAAATCACATCAAAACATTTCTTCAGCCTGTAGAGGGCCATTCATTTGTATTTGAGGCTCTTGAATGCGGATGCCCTCGTATTTGTACTAGTCACCTTCCAACTAGAGAACTGACTGCCATCTACAAACGAATACAATAACTTCTGCGGGTAATACTTAGAAAACTGCATTACGCAATGACCCAAGTACAATACTTGAAATCCAGGTGGCAATAAAAGAAATCCCTGTAAGAACCTCAGCTACCGCACGGCAGATGGCGCGAGCGAGTAACGCTCTTGCTTTACATCTGTTCGTCGTAGCTTATAGGGTTCTCTGCTCCAGTTCTTCCCGGGGACTCTCTATCTGTATATATGGCAGGGCACACTTATATGAGGCACATTAGTGTGCTCGGTACGAACCGTTGGTAGCGACCTATGTATTCTAACAATAACGTGGATGCGTAGTTCCTATTAGGGATGTTACGAAGCTTCGACTCCGACTCCGATATATCGGAACTTCCGATGGAAATTCGACATTCGACTCCGGTGTTTTTATGTCGGAGGTTTCGGAGGTGCAATCGTTGTTTTTTGCAAAGATATTTCAGTTGTGAACTGAAACTCAATCTGACCTATTCAGAAGTCATTTTCGTGTATTTTAATATGTTTTTTGTTCTCAAGACAAGAAGGGATGAGAATGATAAAATTTCTGCTTTGTCTTTAGATTATTTTAGACTTTTTCGTTTCTCCGTTTGCGAGTAGTTTTGTATTTAATTGAGTGAAATGGTTTCTGGGTTTTTGATCTTTCATTTTAGTTCATTGTTCCTTAAAGTTTTTTTTATATAAAAGAAGTGCAATTTGGAATAACTTCAGTGAAACTGACTTGAATAATGTCAACTGTAATACTTGCCAAAAAATAAATTATAGAAAAGGTCGTACTACAACCCCATTGAAAGGGCACTTGAAATCAATGCATATTGATAAATATGAACATAATTAATGCTGAATGAAAGACAACGAAATTCGAAAGAAGATTGTATTTCAAGCACTCCATCAACCGAAGCTAAAAAGCAGGTATCAATTTCTTGATAAGAAGCAAAAGCGGGATGGATCGCATCCAAAATCGAAAGAAATTGACAAATTAATTTCGTAAATGATCGTTTTAGACGTTTTGCCGTTTAATGTTGTAGAAAGTTTGGAATTTGTTAAATTTATGCGAACGCTGGCGCACAATTATAATATGTGGGGTGGCCAGTTTTTTCACTCACAATATTTGTAGTGATATATATTCCAAAATTCCAGAAGAAATTGACTCATTCTTGATGTAGGTCAGACGAAGACAAAGCAGTGAAATTAATTTTAATCAGGTATTATTTGGATTTTTATTTTTTCTAATATATATTTCAGTTCATATTTACGTATACCATGGTTTTTTTATAATTTTATAGTAAAGTTTTATTGCAGCGCCAACAATTCAATTTTATTATCCAATTCTGGAACACCTCCGACTCCGACTCCGAAATACCTCCGACTCCGCGGAGGTGAATGTGGGACCTCCGATTCCGACTCCGACTCTGATATACCACCTCCGTAACATCCCTATTTCCTATAATTGGTGACCCCGCCGTGATCCCCGATCGGTCACAGTATGCTTCACCGATGTGCAGATCACCCTCTCTGCGAAGGTCTACATCACCTGACTTTTATACAAAATTAAAAAACAGACATAAAGGGAAACAAAAACACCCACTACAAAAGTATACATTTATTGTATAACAACATCGGCGATTATAATGCATACAGTAACCCTTTCGAAGGACATCTTTCTATAAAGGTATGCACGAAATCGATAATCGAGAGCAGTAAAAAAATGCGCATCAGATGCTTATAAAAATATCGTTCAAGTGCAGTTTTCAAACCGCATTATCATTATTACAAAACAGCGCAAATCAACAAAAATTCTCTATCCACTACGATTAAAATCTTTTTGAAAGAATTATATACAATCCAACATAAATTGAATAAAATATCGAATCTTCTTTGTACTTAGATGCTTTTTATACAAAATCGAAAATATGTGAAAGAATTCTTGGAATTCGTCGAAAATACCTAATTCTAAAAGTGGAAGAACAACGTCCACACACTGATCGAATTCAATAAATGTTCCAGTCTTTGGATTGAGATTTCTGATCGGCTTTTCCAACTTTTTGGACTCTGGGCTATGACTGATGGTGAAGTAGAAAGGATTGTCCTTGATCCGATGGGCCGCATTTACGGATGTCCAAATTCATCCTCGACGCGAGCAGGTAATTGTCGTCACCAATAGGGGCGGCCCTGGATGGTTTTTGTAAAAAGAAATCAGAGGGGAAAAGTATACTTACTTGCTTCCGTATCTTGTATCTCTAACCAAGGTCCGATTGTATATACGATGTAGACGTTCGATCTGGTAAGCAATCTCCCGGATTTCTTTGAGTACGTTGTAGCAACTTCGGAAGTCCACTCCGGAAATAGTGTTTGGAAGCGGGCCGGAATAGACGCGATCGTCCTCGCACCAGTTGATGAAAGTTTCGATGAATTCCAAATGTCCCATGATCAACGAATGGATTCGCTGCAGGTCTCGTTCCGGGTCCAGGCACATGCGAATATGACTGTCGACCTCCATCGATACTTCGCTACAACCATGGGCTGATTCGTTCGGGGATTTGCAACTGTACAACGTGATATTTGAATGGGAAACGGTGCTTTTTGGGCGAACTCACCATTGCCATTGGCCGTTAATATAAGCGCACGGATGGTACTCCTTGAGCCGGTTGGTGTTGTTTTGGCAGATCTTCGTCAGTAAATCGATCCATTCTTTTTCCTCCACGCAGTTTTGTACCTGGACGTAGAGAGCTCTTTCTTTCTGGATGATTTGGAACATATTTTTCATTTTGAAGGAGCGTTCTTTGAGTCGTTCGACGGCCAAGATGTTGGTTAAGGGTATTCTGCACAGTGGTTCTTTATCTGGATATACCGATGTTATAGATTTGTAGAGAAAACGCTGTTTTACTTACGCTTATTTTTGGAGTAACTTAAATCTTGTGTGGTCAGTTTGAAGTAGCGTTGCTTGAAATTCTTCCTCCCAAAACGCGTTCGTCCTTGCGCTCGCTTGACCATCAATCTGGATTATAACAACGTCTAAATCGAATATTCTCCATATGGATTAAAAATAATAATCACTCACCGTCCAACATCACTATGCGAGCGTTAGTAATTTTATTATTAGTCGCTTTAAAGAAAAGAGACACTTTGCTTACCCTTCTTTGAGCAAAACGGGGGTTTCGTGTTGCGTGGCCTCCGGATTGGAAATCGCCGATATGATCTCCAAAAATTGTCGCACGGCCATCACGTGTTTCTCCGTAAAAACGATTCGGTACAAACGTTCCATGTATTCCTCCTTGCATACTTGTTGGGTCGATCGGCTGCTCACGTAGTTTCCTAATGATTGGATTGTCTTGGAAATCAACGTTAGCGTCCTATTGGTTTGGCTGTCCTGCAATAAGACGAATACCTAACTAAAACTAAGTAAGATTTAAGTTAGACGACTCATTACTTAAAACTTGTTTTCTAAATGAAGGAATGTTTGAAACGTTTCAAATACTTACAATTTGCTGATTAATGAGATCGAACAATCTTGGTCCGAGAATGGCGGGCGCGAAGAATCGCAAAAAGATAAAACCGGAGACGACCGAGTATTTAACTTCGCGGTTCGCCGGAAAGTGGAGCAAGGCGCATTCTCTTAGATTGAAAAAAATTTGGCACATGAGGGCGGGACAGTGGATTGCGCTCTGGGTGATGGCATCCAATATCCTCTGGACGTAGCATGTCAGATTGCCGAGGTTGTTCTGGATCGTGTTCGCGTCTCGGACGCGCGTCGGGTCGATTTCGCACGGTTTCCGCTCGGTCACAATCGACTCTAGGGCGGGCCGCAGCGTTTTGTGAAGATAACGAAGGCCGATCAGTCGCATCGCTTCGTCCATCATCTTCGATACGAGGGTGTTGCCACGAAATATCGTCGTCGCATCCCTTTAATTGAATAAATGTCATATTTTGGTTTTTCCTTTGATTTTTATTTTTGAACTTTAGGATTTTCAGTTTTTGAAATTCTGATCTAAAGACCCAAAAACACATTTGCTTTAAATTCCACTTTTTTTGTCATTTCCAAAACACTTTTTCAGTCACATCCTTACGGTATTCTATTCAAAATCATCCGAAAATAAATGCCAACACCTCCATTTTTTTATATTATTCGATCATAATTTAATTAGAATATAATCCGTGAGAAACAATTTGCATAACAATGACGAAGTTTTGATGTCAGAAAGACACAGAAAGAACTTTCGATCCGATGTAACTCTTTTCTTGGTAAGTAAACAAAGCAACGTACGTCAGTCCGGAGACTTCATGATCCGCCAATCTACGAATGACGGAAACTATCCCGTTTTGATGAATGAACAATTTCACCAGCGGTTGAGCGATTTCGATTTTGTTCGAAATGACCTCTCCCAATATATAAACGGCACTCGAGGTAATCGGCTGCAGCTGATAAAAATAAAGTATTAAATTTCAAAATTGATCCAGCGGGCCACTCACATTCGTGTCCACACTCTCGACGAGCAATCTTCTGAGCGGCTCGTAGACTCGGGCGGGAAAAACTTTATCTTCGGTGTACTGAATTTGCAAGCGAAGCGAGCCTAAGGAATTGATGCTCGACAGTCGCGTGCCCGGTGGGGTAGATATCGTGAATGGCGGTCTGTTCTTTGCTGATCTGGGTTGAAGAAAGTACCTAACAAAAATTTATAATTTTTAAATGTGTGCGGTGATGGTACCACCAAAAAAATTAATGAAAAACATGAAGCCCGGTGTAGATATTCCCCATTTAATCCGTTTGATCATCGTTTTATAAATAGAAAAGGTATTACCCAACTTTCATTAACGCTCTAATGGAACTTCCAGGAATCCAATTTGCGAGGATCCGTTTAACCTCAAATCTACTTTATTCGGATTAATTGAAACCTTTCGATTCTTCCCGTAATTATGTTGCACGACGTACTTTTCCAAGTATCCGACTGTATAATTTAGGTCCCGTTAATGTCACCACGATACTAATGGAATGACAGCGGCGCGAATTTCCCAATACAAAAAAAAATCCCATGGTCCGACGGATGTGAAAGTAACGAACAATGCGAAAAAACGCGGTCCTATTCCCACAAAGTCGGGGTTATTGTTCCTTTGTCTAGGCGATATTTGACGTACCACGCGTTCCTAAACGCGGCGTTTTGCCGTTGCGCCCCGCCGAGCTGCGTCCGCACCTCCCCCAGGAACACGTCGCCGCTCATGCCGGAGGAATCGTGCCACAGAGTCACCAGCAACTCGGCTATTTCCGCCTCCATCTCCGGACACACGGTGTAGCAGTCCTTCTCTTTTTCCCGATGATCGACCGTCTCGAACGTGAACGTTTCGTCGAACTGGGGGCACGTTGTCTTTTTGCGAACCTTGGTTCGTTTCACGATCTTTTTTCCGTTGGTGTAGGTGACCTGAAGAGGATCGTAGTAAGTTGTTGATGTAGTACCGTCAAGAGTGAGTCATATTAGAATTTTTGGAGTGAAAAGTACTGTAGGAACGTTTAGGCATGGGTAAAAATCATTAATCTAGCGACACCTTCAATTCTTCATCGGCACTGGTTACTGCGCATGTGCGTACGGGCGGGAGTGAAGGATATCGGAATCGGAGGATTAACATCACATCAACGCAATGGTCATTTGGCGTCAACGTTGGAGAGTGCAGCCTCTCGTCAACCTTCTACGGCGTTCTTTATTTTGTTCTTATCACCTCCAATGGAGTTAACTTAACGAATCCAGAAAAACTTAATAGTGTTGCCTGATTATCAACGAGTAAAAGTCCAGTGGAAATAGGTGGTTACAGCAATCTGACGTAGGGATATTGTTGGGCATGCTATTCTTAAGAAGGCAAAAATCGACCCTCTCTCTGACTATCATCGACAATGGAATTGAGTGGATTTTTAGGAGTTGTGAACAGTTTTATGCATGAGGTCGATTTTTCTTCGCCTTGAAAATAGTTTGATCAACAGTATTCCAGGGTCAGATTCTTATATTCACCTGGACAGTAGCATACGGATCGCAAGCTCCGCATTTCAATGTCAGATCCAGACATTCAACCACTTTGACAGACAGCAATACGTCGTCTTCGAAGCCGTTGGCCGTTTTCGATAAACGTCCCGATTGAAATTGGATCTCGATGTTCGCCTTGCCCTGCACCTCGGAATCGGCGTCCACCGGTCTGATGGGAAACCAATGGTCTTTGTTGTTGTACGAGGCCAAGTCCTCGCGTTTTATCGCCACTTTGCCGATCACTTTGTCCTGTTTCAGGTGTTTGTCGCGATCGAACACGTAAAGCGAGACGAAACGGAAATTCCGGGGCACCTCGAACTGGAACTCCTCGCCGAAAAAAGGGCCGAGCGATTTCTCGATGGTCGACGTTCTGAATATCTCCTCCTGGTCGAGCGATAGCGTGCAGTAGACGTCACGCAACGCCGACGATGTGTGGGAACGACTGGGCAAGTTTTTTGCTTCACCTGAAAATTTGAAACAGTTCAACATAATTTTTATTATATACTAGATTAAAAATCGTCCTTTTTTTTGATCACTAATAAGTAATAATGAAGCATTATGTTTGGCTGCCAACACATTTCAGCATCATTCATGTAACTCAATAGTATTGCATCCCGAAACTCGTTAATTCTATTTGTTTTTTTTTTAATATTGCAATTGGCATAACTTGAAAGCTATTGAAAAGTTTGATAATCAAATTTTTTTTCTCCTCTCAGCACTTAGTGTATTATTTCAAACGTAAACCAGAATGTTCATCTAAATAAATAGAGACGTTAAGCAAAGTTAAAAAAATAATAATAATAAGTTTATTCATTGGAAATTCAATACTGATATATAATATAACATAAATATGGTTAAGCGATTGTCTTCATTTCGGTAGCCTAAGATACAAATGAAATAAACAGAACTTTGAGGTAATCTCATTTATACGAAACTTCCTGTGATTATAAATTTCCACACAGTCGAAAACTACTCGCAATAAAACATCATTGTGAAAGACAGATCATTAAGAGAGACAGATGCACATTATGTCCACTATCAAACAACTATTTGTCCCAATTAGTATTGAATAATGTCATTTCTGGTTTCATTCATTGTCAGAATCCGATGTAAGGTCTCCAATCTAGGAGTAAGCTCACATTACATTCGTGTCAACAAAATCTTCATCCTCGCTCAGAATCCACTTCTTCAATTCAATTTTGAATTTCTTGTAGACTTCAATATTTTCAGGTTTTTCTGGTATTTGATTGTAGAGTCTAGGAGCAAGATAAGATCGCTTTGTATCTTGTACTGTATTCGTGAGAAACAGGCTGGAGTTGGTGTCTATGCTTGTGTAGATGTAGCAAGATTTTATAGCTATACAATTGATTGACATCAATAACCTTCTTTATATAAAAGTTTACTAGAAAATTTTTTTTTCTTTTTTAGAATTATTTTAAGAAACCACTTTTGCATAGTTTCCACTCTTTTTATATGGCATTGATATGCTCCGCCCCAACCCAAGATACTGTAGTTCAACTGGGACTCCACCAGAGAAGAGTACAGCATTTTTTGGGTGTTTTGTCTCCAGAACATTTTTCAGGTCCTTGAACCTTCTCAGTAAAGCTCGGAGCTTGTTAACTATGTATATTTTTTGCAGGTTCCATCTGAGAATCAAGAAGTAGCGGACCAAGTGTCGGACGGTAAGCGGCACACGAGGTGAAAGTTAAATATTTGATTTTGTAATTATTTGGGGTTAACTTATTGTAGAAGAGCCATTTCTGCAGTGCTTTCATATCCTCTTCTGCGTTCGTTTTCACCTGTTTCCAACATTTTGCTGTCCGAAGTACTACCGTGTCATCAGCATAACCAACCAACTCACCATTTAGGTCTATGTTGAAAATCGAATTCACATGTATGTTGAATAAAATTGGTCCTAGGACCGTTCCTTGTGGTACGCCACAATTAAATCTTTTTAGTTCGTCTATGGAGTTCATTTGTACTCTATTGGTTAAATAGCTTTTAATCAGATTGTTACTGACTCCCCGAATTCCGCAGTGCTCGAGCTTTTCGAGTAGTTCGCCGTGTCGAACGCTTTCGACAAATCAACAAAAACACAAAGACAAGGCCGTTTTTTTATCCATATAATCATAAATGTAAGATACAACCTTTTTATGGCATCTTCTCTACACTTACTCGTCCGAAATCCATACTGCGAAGAGGACAGTATACCAAACTTATCTAAAAACGCTGCAATTCGTGAACAAAGGATCTTCTCAACTATTTTGCTTATATTAGAGATTAAATTTATTGGTCTGTAGTTAGATATTTCTGTTCGTGGACCACTCTTGTATATTGGTTTCATAATAGAGATTTTCAAAGTCTCAGGAAACTCTCCCTCCTCGAAATACTGGTTGACTATGTAGGCAACTGGACCAGATATTTCTTCGCCAAACTTTTGGAGGATTTCGAAGAGGTCATTACCTTTCTTTAAGTCATTTACAGTTTTTAAAACTTCTTCAGCGTTTGCTGTGTACAAGTATATAGTTTGGTTGGAGATCTTATTATTTTCCTGATAGCTTGTGGGTTTCTCAATTTTCTCCGCATATGAATTTCCCAATGTATTGTAGTATTCATTAAAGGCAATCACTATTTGCAATCCATTTGATAATATTTTGCAGCTTTCACTTATTACTGTACTAATTTTTTGTTCTTTTTTAGGTGTACAGTGGAGCTCCTTTACGACATTCCAGAGGCCTTTAGAATTGTGTTCATGTTCTTCAGTGCGGTAATTATTTAAAATTAAAATAAATTCTAAGCCGCACCTGGAAAATAAGTGAACTGACAAGCAAGAGCATGACTCTTGTTTAAATCTTCTTCCAAATCAGACAACAGAACATGATTGTCGCAATAATTTAAATTGGAACTGTAAAAATCGCACACTTACGACAAAAAACCCTTTTAGTACCCTAGCTAGACCCACATTTAGTTCCAACTAAACGATAAACGAGGTTATGTCATATTAGTATTTCCATTCATACTCATCCCGATTATAAGAACGATTTCATTACGAGAAACCTAAACTGTTTTTAATGACATATGGGTCGAAAGACGAAATTTCTTAATCGCAGCGAGTGATATGTAGTTACGTTTCAATACCGTAATCTAGCTATATAATTAGAAAACGAATAAACGAAAAAAACGTGGTATCGAAAACAAAAATTGCAACTCAAGTAACATTAAGTACTACGATACGATAACAGTGATTATGTTTTGTTTTGGAACGATCCACTCGAAATGTCAACAGGAAATCTTTAAATGGCTAACCTCAATTACGAGTCGAATTTAGTCCTAAAACGGACGACAGGACGACGCGACCGTTCGTTCACTTTCTTCCAAATTCGGTGGGAACGCGATCCGGAAACTGGTACTTACCAATTTTGATTTTGAGCCGTTCCAAAACGCGAACTTTATACGCGTCGTCGTCAGCCATGATGTTTCCGTGGGTTCATTCTCTCGGTGCAACAAGGCGACCGACCGACCGCACACTCCTGTTGCTCTGCCGGACGACGTTTCGTTTACAGAAATCGACGTCTCGCGCGACCCACGCGCTCCAATCTTTTGTCTCGCCGTTTCCTCGAATCCGTTGTCGTTGAAATTCACGCATACACACAACGAACGAACCGTTCCTCGTCGTCGTCACCTTTTCGAACTTTCCGAACGATCGGTTCGCGCCGACGTCACTACTATCATCGTTCGGTGCGGAGAACAAACAGAAAAATTCACCGTTTGTAGCAGCGAGAGCGGCGGCAACTACGACGGCAACGAGAACGCGAGGCGAATGAATGAAACGCGTGTGTGCAACGTAACTGGAACGGAACTGGGGCAAGGTGGAGGCGAAGCGCGCCTGCGCCGACTCCGATGAATGAATCGGAACGGGAATGCTATTGGAAAATTGCTAATGAATTCGTGCGAAATAAAAAAAACATTTATAACTAATTCACTTTGGTAATGCTAAAATTTAATACGCTTTCGACTATTCGACTTTCGCCTTATTCCTCTCTGTACGATATGAACGATATCGGCTTTCGCAGATTGAGTGCGAATCTGCGAATTGTAAGTTTATTTGTGGGTTTTGTCGCGAAAAATCTGTCTAGGTAGTTATCAAAATGATTCATCGGTACGAGAGATACGTAACCGTCGCCGTCGGACAAATATGATTCACTCCAGAACCGGCTTTGGATACCTATTGACAAGTGAGATGATGTGACACTAGAGCTGCATTATTAGTCCAGTCAATAGAGAAATTTCATGGAAAAAAATTAATCACAGGTAGCGACCTAGTGGAAGTTGTTGGGGGTAGTGAGTATAATATGAGGTTTCCATAAGGACTGCTATCGAGCGTCCTAGGGGGTGGGGGTGCAGTTCAAAGTTTCGAAATCACACGTTTTCGCTTCTAAATTTTGAACTATTGATTTTATTGAAAATGTCTTCGAACAAATGTTTTAGGTACTAAGAATACCTTCCATTTGAATTAGGTTTTGTTCAATTTGGGCGAACGGTTAACAAGAAAACTGCAAAAAACTGCTCAAAACAGGCGTTTTTTGCAAACGTGATATTTACGACGCCAATTTTTTTTTGAAATTTTTTATCATCTCAAAATGAAGCTCTTATAGCATCAAATTAAACTACATCGAAACAAAAATTATTACATTCATGATTCACGAGATATAGTAATTTGTTTATAAAAAACTGCCTTTTCCACAGGGAAACGTGCTAGTTGTCCGCAATATTTTTCCATTTTTTTTTATTGAGTATTATAGAAGAAGACCTATATTTTACTCTACTGGAAAGTTTCGGACTAGAAAATGCGGAAAAGACTACTTTTCATAACATGGAAAAAAAGGTACCTTTTTTTCCATAAACAAATTGTCTCGGGCGGTTTATTTTGATATTCAGAGGTTCCATTTTCTCGCGAATGAAAATAGTTATTGAAATAAAGAATTTGACCCTTCAAGTGATCTTCTACGACCTTTTGAACGCCAGTTGCATTTTTTTAAAAACATCACAGTGGCTTTATAAATAAAAATGTAGGAATTAATTCGAGTTCATACTTTTCGCAATGAATTATATTTGATGATGCTTTAGAGGAATATGAAATAATCCATGTGTTTGTTGAAGAAAAAAGATGATAATGTGGACGGGTCGTCGCATTCTCGTCTTGCGGTCGATGGGGTCTTGGAGGGAATAGCAGTTCAGCGCGTATCGTAGTCGTGACTGCCTTCATAATCTTCGAGCGATTATTTTGAAAAACTTAATCCAAAATTACAAACAACAACCCACTCGAGTTTGAAAGCAAAGTGCCGACTACGTCGACGGGACGGAATAGAATCCCCCTCCATTCGGATTGCAAATGAGTATGCAACTTAACCGAATCAAATTGTCACCTGTTTATTTGTATCAAGAACAGGCATATTTTCACTTTTCTTTGAAAATAATAAAATATAATTCATTACGAAAAGTATGAACTCGAATTAATTCCTACATTTTTATTTATAAAGCCACTGTGATGTTTTTTAAAAAAATGCAACTGGCGTTCAAAAGGTCGTAGAAGATTTCTTGAAGGGTCAAATTCTTTATTTCAATAACTTTTTTCATTCGTGAGAAAATGGAACCTCTGAATATCAAAATAAACCGCCCGAGGCAATTTGTTTATAGAAAAAAATGTACCTTTTTTTCCATGTTATGAAAAGTAGCCTTTTCCGCATTTTATAGTCTGAAACTTTTCAGTAGAGGAAAATATAGGTCTTCTTCTATAATACTCAATAAAAAAAAATGGAAAAATATTGCGGACAACTAGCACGTTTCCCTGTGAAAAAGGCAGTTTTTTATAAACAAATTACTATATCTCGTGAATGATGAATGTAATGATTTTTGTTTCCATGTAGTTTAATTTGATGCTATAAGAGCTTCATTTTGAGATGATAAAAAATTTCAAAAAAAAAATTGGCGTCGTAAATATCACGTTTGCAAAAAACGCCTGTTTTGAGCAGTTTTTTGCAGTTTTCTTGTTAACCGTTCACCCAAATTGAACAAAACCTAATTCAAACGGAAGGTATTCTTAGTATCTAAAACATTTGTTCGAAGACATTTTCAATAAAATCAATAGTTCAAAATTTAGAAGCGAAAACGTTTGATTTCGGAACTTTGAACTGCACCCCCACCCCCTAGGACGCTCGATAGCAGTCCTTATGGAAACCTCATATTATACTGACTACCCCCAACAACTTCCACTAGGTCGCTACCTGTAATTAATGTTTTTTTATTTAGCATTGGTACGTTTCTCTATTGACTGGACTTTATCATGCGATGGATGTATTGCACACTACTCTTTACTTCACATGGGAGCTCTTGGGCATGAGTAAAAACCTCTAAATCGTCATCGACACTTGCTTACTGCGCATGTGCCTAATGAGGAGTGAAGGATTTGGAACCTTGTCGGAATCGAACATTATCAAATTTGCTAATTAATAACATAGACCCAAGCAGCAAAAGTAAATGTATGCTAATCACACCACCTTATGTCACAGAAGGAAGGTACAACTATAGGATATATATTTTATTTATTTATTTATTTTCTTTCAAAATATATAGCAAAAATATTAACGACAATAGTCGGTAAAAACGAATATTTCATTAAAAAATTCAATGAATCTAAAAGAAAAACTAAACGAAATACATATTCCAGATAATCACAAACTTTACTCACTAGATGTAGTATCTCTTTATACAAACATCCCCAAAGAGCTAGTCACGGAAGCCATTGGAATAAATTGGAATAAGATTGAGAAGTCAACTAAGATACCTAAACAAGATTTCCTAAACACAGTTCAGTTTATATTGAATAATAACTATCTCCAATTCGAAGAAAATTATTTCAAACAAATTAAAGGAGTTGCTATGAGAAATCCTATTTCTAGTCCAATTGCACAAATTGTGTTGGAACTTATTGAAGAAAAAATTATTCCGAAATACAACAACATAACAATTTTTAAAAGATATGTTGATGACTGTCTTTTAATAGCTTCACCTAATGAAATGAAGAATATATTAAATGATTTTTATAACTCACATAATCTACTCAAATTCACTATGGAGGAAGAACACAATAACGAACTTATATTCTTAGATATGACTTTAATAAAAATTAATAACAAAATACTAACAAAATGGCATTAACGAGATCAGAACACCGACAAGATTCTTGATTTTAATTCACACCACCCTATGTCACAGAAGAAAGCTATACAGCTATAGGATATATAGACTGAGCACTAAAATTAACATCACCGTCATTTCGACGGGAAATTATAAAAAAAATCAAGACACTACTACAATATAACAATTACCCAGTTTTCCTTATTACTAGATTATTAAAAGAAAGAATACATAAATATTATAACACTAACAACTCCAATGTTAAAACAACAGAAAACACAATTTTCATCTCACTACCATATAATTAGACACTCTAACATAAAATAAATAACATTTTAAAAAAACATAACATCAAAATTCTACACAAACCAAAAAATCAAATAAAAAATATTTTTAGTAAACGTAAAACCAAAATTCTAAAAAATAAAACATCTCATGTCGTTTATAGTATCCCATGCCAACATTGTCACAAACAATATATCGGACAAACTTCGCAGAGACTTGAAGACAGAATAAAAGCTCACAAATATACTAAAAACGCAACAACAGCACTCAACAAACATAAGAAAACATGCAAACATGAATTTAATTATGATGAAACGAAAATACTTACAATAGAACCAAAAACGAAAAATAGAGAAATTAAAGAAATGATCCATATGCGATTAAATAATGATAATACAATCGACAAGACGTACAAAAACTGATTATATTGGCCAATTCTAAAAAAATAATATAAAACCTAAGTAGGCTATAGCATTAAACAGTTGTCAATTTGACATGAAACGATCGAATCGAATGGTGAGATATATTTTCTTGAAAATTGTCATTATTGTGTTCATTCATTTCCAGTTTCTAATTTTGTTACTGACGAAGGATAGAATAATTCGAAACACATCCAAAACGTAAATTAATATACTAATTACTAAAAGTATGCCTATTAAGTTAAGTTAGGTTAGGTTTGGAAAAATCAAGAGGATACTCAAGGAGGAGACTGAAAATGGTTACAGTTGCAGATGATGAAGACCAGACTTCACAGACATCGGTTTTCATCAAAGAAAATTTCGAATAATCTAGAAGAGAAAAAAACGGAAGACGGATTATTTAATCATTCTTTGTTTGCGATTATCACTTTTTAAATCGTCCAACAAGGTGACATAGTTTCTGGTAGCCTCCTTGAATTTTTTCCCGAACGACGACGAATCTTAAATAAACAAACGTGCATCACCTTGCTAATTAATCATCGATCCATTGTGTCGAAATCCGGTTATCATGTCGCTCGAACGAACGTATGAAATTACGTTTTTCGTGAGAAAATCTCTCTCCGGCGAAACAACGTAATGTAATCTGTGTTATGGGAAATAAGGTGAGTTATTAACGTACGCATTTGTTTTGCGTGCCAGTTTTGAATAATCGCCGATTGTGTTCGGGAATATCTAGTATCGGAATGGAAACGTGCGTTACTTCATTGACTGGAATTTATAGGAAACCATTATGTTCCTTTTTTGCGGTTTTTCCTAGACGTCCGCGCTTTTAAACCACATCCTTTCAGTCAGTCGATTGAATCATCTCTTGAATACTATACGAGGTGCAGATATATTGAATGAAAATATTTAAGCAAGATGTTGGAATAAAATAACGCTGTTAATTGAAATTAAGACAAAAACTGGAAAATTTCACAAATTCATTAGTGCAACACGAAATTCCTGTTGAAAAATAATGCTGACAAAATTCTGGATGATTGTCTTTTCTTTTCTATAATTTTGAGAGGTGTTTCGTCAGAATCTTTCAACATTTTCGGATTTCTTGAGCAACTTGTGAAATTTTTTTATGATCTATTGCCAAAACTTTGAAAATGGCATTTCGGTCATATTTTCTGAAAACGCCTTGACGTAGACATTATGTTCAGCAAAGATTTAGTAGCTTTATAAAAAAGTGTGTATATTGAAGTTCAAGAAGAGTTTGATTTTCAAATTTGTGTGAAATTAAGCAAATTGATTACAGTAAACCGCACGCCGCATTCAAGGAATCTTATTATCAATCTGTAAATCTGTGTGTGGACTGCGACCACACCACCGCAACCCATTCAAAATCCCATTGCCGGAGTTCCACGAGCCGACCCGAGTGTGATTTTCCAGGTTTCCGAGACGAGACGAGACGTCTCCAACCGAAAATATGTATATTTAACCGATGAGTGATTCATGAAAGCCATAACAAAATGTTTTCCGTCAAGTACATAGAAATTAAGTGCCCTCGAAATGGATTTATGACGCGACAAAAGGAAAAAGAAGGGTCCGTTTCCGTTGCTGTATTTCCGTTCTTAGAATAACAGCACAGTTTTTATGGGTTGAACGAAAATCATTTGTAACTATTAATTAACGTCTGGGATCAATCGATGACCTCTCGACAAGATAAACATAATTTTGAATCAACGAACTAATTGTTTTAGTTTAGAGAAATAACGAGATGAAAGCGACGGCGGATTTCCGCTATCCCGTGAATCGCTTCGTGTTATTTACGGTATTTCCGTAGGAGTGAAGAAGAATTGTCTGGAACAGACAGGAGTTGAGAAATAGTTTGTAGTTTTTGTAGTTTTTGCAAAAAAATTATATATTATTATATATTACACTATATTATTATTATATATTATATTTGAGATATTTCAGTATGAATTCATATCAACTATTGAAATAACCAACTTTGACAAAACAAGACCAACTATTTCATATTCATATATGAACTGATATATCAGTTCTCTCCAGAAATCCGAAAGAGAACCCATTCACTTTGTGGAGAGTTTTTGACATGAAGAAAAAATAATCTTGTGGATAATTTCTGCGTGCCTTCGTTTAAATGTCAAATTCGCCAGAAAAAACACACATTGAAACAAATCCCCGCCAAAAGAAAAACGCGGTCGTCTTATGGTGGATCCGCCGAAGAATAGCTCGTCCATTCCTCTCAGTTTCTTCACTTTTCTTAGATATGATGAATTGATACTCCTCTGATTTTGGTGTATATTTATAATACTTAAAGTTTTCGAAAAAAAATGAAACTATAATTTATTGTAAAAATATATATTTAGACATATTTCAACAAAATTTTCGTAATAATTCATCCGCAATTCACTTGGGGAATATATCGTCCAAAGGAAATGTTTGAAAATTGTCATTCATTATTTTAGTAAAAGCTGTACTGACTAGATCATTGATCAAAGGACTTAGAACGACGAATCCCGGCTGCCAGGCACTGTTGATGATCCAATCGAGCATGTTTTCTGAAACAATAGTTATTTTACATTTAGATTTTGCATTTAATTTTGCACCTGAGATTTTTGCAGTAATTTATTTGAAATTTGAAAGCTAATTCTGCAAAAATAATCTCGTTTAACAACACTTATATCTCAGATTGTCAAAAAATTGCGTGTTTGAACGGAATCTTATTTTTTGCAACAAAAATTTTATCCCTTTTCTACAAGTGACTGTTAACTGCTATATTTTATATATTATGTTTATATAATGTTATTTCTTTAGTATGACAATAATACTACACTTAAACCTACTGTTTGAAACGTACCAACTATTCTTCGTCCACCAGCTAGATGACCGATGTGCAGCTCGAGTTTCTTAGAATTCTGTATGTTCACGTTGACTTTCAGGGGAGGATGTTTTTCTGCGTTTCTCGGTTTCCGTGTAATCGTTGTCGTTTGAACGAAATCGTATAAACCCAATCTCCATGTTCCCTCGTTCGAATACGGTCTACCCATGAACGCCCCTTCTATTTCGTACCATCCATTCAGCTGTTTGTCAGGAAACGTTTGAGTGTATTGTATGAAGTTGTTCTTGGGATCACATCTGAATAAAGAAAATTCCTATAGTATATATAATTTGTTTGTTTGTTCCTTGCTTATTAATTTGTCTTGTGGGTTGTCAGTTTCAATTACAGAACTAGTACATACTTAGTATGTGTATTCTTTGTCTAATCGTAGTAGCTATTCTTTAGTTTAGGCTATACCGAATTCTATGATCCTATACTTCAATTGCTACGAAATACATGTTGTCCAAATTATTTTCACAAATTGTGCAATAGGTACGAATACAAATCATTTGTAATTGCAATGTTTTGATTAACGACACGTCTTAATTGATTAAAATTAAATTAGGAAATTTGTGACCATCTTTATAAAGTTGTAATGTTATTTAATAAATTTTTAGATGTCAAAATTTCATACATACTTGAATTTTGTCATTTCGGAAACGGACCATCCAGCTTCGGTGACGTTGCGTAATATCAGTTTATAGTTGAACAGGAAATTATTCCTCTTTTGAACAATTTCTTCGGCGAAGAACGGATCTAAAGGTCGGATGCCGTAATCGGGCAAACCGGACTTGTAATAAGGTCTCAGTTTGTTGATGCCATCTTTGATGCAATTGTCGAACGCTGGCGTATTTCTTTGGCAATATTGGAAAGTTTTTCCTGAAATATTGAGGAATATTTTAATAATGATTAGTATTATCTTGAATTGGTTTTTAACTTCAACAAAATATTGCGTTATTGCTGAAACCTTTTGTATTCTCAACGCCCATAACTGTTTCAAAAGTGAGTACTTCACATACCAATCACCGATTGTATAGGAAGCAATCATTTGGTACTCACGTAAGTCAACTTGCGCTTCGGAAACAAAGAAAACTCCGAATAGAATAATAGCAATTTTATCCATGTTCAGTCTATAACACACCCGAAACAAGTACATTGAACAATTAAACACGACTAATTCGAGATGTTTTCTTAGTAACCCCACTCATGCGGATCACTTTCACACGAACAAATTTTTTGGTTACCTATATTATCTGAAAAGACTATTATGCAACGAACTCGAATTCGCTTCGAAGAAAGTTTGCTAACTCGGAAGCTAATATGAATTCAGGAAATTGGATTAACAGTAGAAAGCAATTATTATTATTACGCGCACCTACTAGTGTTTAATTTAAATATCGACGTTTTCGGATCTAAAAATGTATGAACATACGAGTTCGGTGCAAACTAAAGAGTATCTTCGGATGAAATTCGTTCGGATTTTTATGTATCGAGAGAAAGTGAATTGTGTCCCGTCGCCTTGGTTTTATCATCGTTTTTACGGAAAATATGCGATCATAGATAATCCTCTTATGGTAATATTACCCATAAAAAAGATGTAGTCGAAAAATAAAAATGTTCTCTTTTTGATGCTCAACTAAGTCGTCTGTTATTGTGCAATAGCCAATACTTAACGTGACTTATAGTAAAACTACGAGTCAAATATTATTTTTATTATCAAACACCGGGACAGCGCGTACGCAGTCCCGACTACCAAAAATTACGCGTCCGAGTTATCCGCATTAGGGATAATCGCGGAGGTCAGCCCGATCGTAGTGCAATGAAAGGCCTCACTCCGGGAACCGCCTTGTTGATCACGGTAACCCCTACGCCAGGTAAGTATGATTTCGTTGCGTTTTGGCCAGAACTTAAACCGCGAACGACAGCTCTATTTAGAGAGCGTCAAACTTTAGCGCCATCTTGTATTGGAAGTACCATTGACTGTTAATAAGCAATACTTCACGTTTGTAGATTTCTGTATCTCCTTCAGTTTGTGATATGTATAGAGGACGCTAGCACAGATTAAGCACGTCAGCGTTTGCTTCATCCCCTCCACTGTGAGCATAAATTCTATGCTCACAACTTTCATTTGATAAAGTACTTCATACACGTTACATAGGACACCCCATCCGTAAAATCTGACATATCAATAAAAAGAATATAGTACTTATTTCTATGTCAAACGTCAGATGTATTATTAAAGTTGTCTTAAGTTCACTACAGAAATAGTGATAATAATAAGCTTTCACAAAGATGCCTCAACCATCGGAAACGCCAGGCTCGCAACGCCTCACCAACGATGATTTCCGAAAATTGCTCCAAACCCCTAGGGCAACTCCGGCTGGAGCGCCCGCCCCGGGCTCCATCCGTGAAGCAATGACCAATTCTTCAACCATGCCGCCTCCCAAAGAAGACAAAAATGAGCTTCGACGAAAAAGAAAAGCTTCTACGCGAAACTTAAAAAGCAGGAAGATAATAAAATGGCAGAGCTGGCCGAAAAATACAGAGATCGAGCGAGCGAAAGACGTCAAGGTGTGAACCCCGATTACCAAAGTGACGATCCTGTACAAACAGCTCAAGCGTACAGAGCCGTCGCACCTGATTTAAAGTCGTGTTTTGACGCGGCCGAACGCCGGAGACGAATGATTCAGGAATCGAAATTCTTGGGTGGTGACATGGAACATACTCACTTGGTGAAAGGTTTGGATTATGCGCTGTTACAAAAAGTTAGGAGTGAAATACAGCACAAGGAAATGGAGCAAGAGGCGGAATTGGAGAAATTAGCGACAAAAGACTTGGAAGAAAAGGAGAAGCAAAAAAAAGAGGAAGACGAACTGAAATTTAAAACCAAAATTGGGAGGGCTATTTATCATACGATTCAAGGATTGAAATCCAGGCATATTGAAAAGTCCGAATTGTTTTTACCAGGACGAATGGCATATGTTATTGATTTGGGTGATTATTCGATAATTCCAAGACAGATTTTTAATAAAATTTTTTACAGACGACGAAGCTGAATCTGATATCCCAACAACTGTCATCCGGTCTTGGTACTCACGTAAGTCAACTTGCGCTTCGGAAACAAAGAAAACTCCGAATAGAATAATAGCAATTTTATCCATGTTCAGTCTATAACACACCCGAAACAAGTACATTGAACAATTAAACACGACTAATTCGAGATGTTTTCTTAGTAACCCCACTCATGCGGATCACTTTCACACGAACAAATTTTTTGGTTACCTATATTATCTGAAAAGACTATTATGCAACGAACTCGAATTCGCTTCGAAGAAAGTTTGCTAACTCGGAAGCTAATATGAATTCAGGAAATTGGATTAACAGTAGAAAGCAATTATTATTATTACGCGCACCTACTAGTGTTTAATTTAAATATCGACGTTTTCGGATCTAAAAATGTATGAACATACGAGTTCGGTGCAAACTAAAGAGTATCTTCGGATGAAATTCGTTCGGATTTTTATGTATCGAGAGAAAGTGAATTGTGTCCCGTCGCCTTGGTTTTTATCATCGTTTTTTACGGAAAATATGCGATCATAGATAATCCTCTTATGGTAATATTACCCATAAAAAAGATGTAGTCGAAAAATAAAAATGTTCTCTTTTTGATGCTCAACTAAGTCGTCTGTTATTGTGCAATAGCCAATACTTAACGTGACTTATAGTAAAACTACGAGTCAAATATTATTTTTATTATCAAACACCGGGACAGCGCGTACGCAGTCCCGACTACCAAAAATTACGCGTCCGAGTTATCCGCATTAGGGATAATCGCGGAGGTCAGCCCGATCGTAGTGCAATGAAAAGGCCTCACTCCGGGGGAACCGCCTTGTTGATCACGGTAACCCCTACGCCAGGTAAGTATGATTTCGTTGCGTTTTGGCCAGAACTTAAACCGCGAACGACAGCTCTATTTAGAGAGCGTCAAACTTTAGCGCCATCTTGTATTGGAAGTACCATTGACTGTTAATAAGCAATACTTCACGTTTGTAGATTTCTGTATCTCCTTCAGTTTGTGATATGTATAGAGGACGCTAGCACAGATTAAGCACGTCAGCGTTTGCTTCATCCCCTCCACTGTGAGCATAAATTCTATGCTCACAACTTTCATTTGATAAAGTACTTCATACACGTTACATAGGACACCCCATCCGTAAAATCTGACATATCAATAAAAAGAATATAGTACTTATTTCTATGTCAAACGTCAGATGTATTATTAAAGTTGTCTTAAGTTCACTACAGAAATAGTGATAATAATAAGCTTTCACAAAGATGCCTCAACCATCGGAAACGCCAGGCTCGCAACGCCTCACCAACGATGATTTCCGAAAATTGCTCCAAACCCCTAGGGCAACTCCGGCTGGAGCGCCCGCCCTGGCTCCATCCGTGAAGCAATGACCAATTCTTCAACCATGCCGCCTCCCAAAGAAGACAAAAATGAGCTTCGACGAAAAAGAAAAGCTTCTACGCGAAACTTAAAAAGCAGGAAGATAATAAAATGGCAGAGCTGGCCGAAAAATACAGAGATCGAGCGAGCGAAAGACGTCAAGGTGTGAACCCCGATTACCAAAGTGACGATCCTGTACAAACAGCTCAAGCGTACAGAGCCGTCGCACCTGATTTAAAGTCGTGTTTTGACGCGGCCGAACGCCGGAGACGAATGATTCAGGAATCGAAATTCTTGGGTGGTGACATGGAACATACTCACTTGGTGAAAGGTTTGGATTATGCGCTGTTACAAAAAGTTAGGAGTGAAATACAGCACAAGGAAATGGAGCAAGAGGCGGAATTGGAGAAATTAGCGACAAAAGACTTGGAAGAAAAGGAGAAGCAAAAAAAAGAGGAAGACGAACTGAAATTTAAAACCAAAATTGGGAGGGCTATTTATCATACGATTCAAGGATTGAAATCCAGGCATATTGAAAAGTCCGAATTGTTTTTACCAGGACGAATGGCATATGTTATTGATTTGGGTGATTATTCGATAATTCCAAGACAGATTTTTAATAAAATTTTTTTTACAGACGACGAAGCTGAATCTGATATCCCAACAACTGTCATCCGGTCCGTAGCGGACGTCCAATCATTCGAACTCACAACTACCCTAACAACAAACGACATAGTCATCAATAAACTCACTCAAATTCTAAGTTATTTACGACAAGGCAACCGCAAAAACAAGAAGGGAAAACGGCCTTTAACTGAAAACAAGGACCTCGACTTGGAGCCCGAAGACAAGAGATTAAAGAAACGAGCAGACTTTGACGATTCTATTTACGGCGACATCGGCGATTATGTACCAACCAAGACTTCTAAACATGGAAAAGATCGCAACAAACACGAACCCTACTTCGACAAGCACGACGAACCAGTCGATAACGCCGCTCCTTTATTGAAAGTCAACAAATCGGCACAGATATTGAATAAGTTGGCCCAAGAGCCAGAAGGTTACGCCGAATGCTACCCCGGCTTAGAAGAAATGAACGACGCTATCGACGATTCAGACGACGAAGTCGATTACTCGAAGATGGATCTTGGTAACAAGAAAGGACCAATCGGGCGATGGGACTTCGATACGGCCGAAGAATATTCGGATTACATGAACCAAAAGGAGGCGTTACCAAAAGCGGCGTTCCAATACGGATTAAAAATGGCAGATGGCAGGAGGAGTAGGAAGCACAAGGATAAAAACGAAAAAGCACACCTGGATCGGGAATGGCAAAAGATTCAAAGTATTATTAAGAAAAAATGAATATATTAATTAGATCACAGATTATATAAGTAACGAATGGCATCACCCAAAATCGAAACCCAAGATGGATTCTAAATTATAATCGAATAAAATAAAATCGTTTTTGTACGCGTTGTAGAGAGCTTGTAAGGTATTTAAAGGTAACGTTTGAAAGTAATGACGAAGTTTAGATTGCGTATGCGCCGAATTGGTCATTGGAAACTTAATCGGTGGCGCTTCTATTATATTTAAAAGCGCGGAGGCATCTTCCGACAGATGTTCGTATTTACCTATAAAAGTATAATTAAGGGTGCACGGATGGCACAAGTCAAAAACGGGCGTCCAGTGTTCGTTGGCATGTAAACCTTCTTTAATTAAGTACCGGGTGAATTCGTAAAGGGAGACGTCATTTCCTAGCGGTTTTTTATTCTGTACCTTTCGTTTTTGTTTCTCGTTTTTGGTGCGATAATTTTTAACGATGCGTTTACCGTATCTTTTCTATAAATAAATGCTTACGTTTAGGTTTTTTGGTATGCGTGGTACGAACCTGGAAGTATTTGGAACTTGTTGAATTCCCTTCAAATTTATTTCGAAATCCGGAAAGTAGTCGTTCCATGGGGTGCCGCACCATTAAGAACGTTGTGTAAGAATCGAGGTATCGGTGTGCCTCCTTTACTGGTAGTTGGGATAATCGTATTGTTGAGCTATCAGCGTGAGCCAGAAAGGAGGGTATTTCCAATAAGTTTGTAACGTTTGAAGTGGATGTTAGAACCATCATGATTCGTTTCCAGTTGGTGCATGCTACCTAAAGTATATAGTGACAAAAAGTTCTGGAATTAATTGTGGATTCACCTTTGGTACGTAACAATAAAGCAGTTTATGCTTGCGGTCAACTAAAATGTGATCGAGGGACGAAACATTCAGTGCTGGTGGTTTTATTTTGGAACACCCTTTCGTCAAAGTTTCTTGTCTGGAAATTTGCTCTAGCCAAGGATAATTGGTACAAAAGACATAGTCTGTAAGTACTTTTATATAATTTAAAGTTTCTAATGTAGTAAAACTTACTTTTAATTAAAAAACTTACTATCACAGCCTTAAAAATTATCGATAAACCATTCATTATCTCCTATTTTTGTCATTTAATCGTTTCACAAATTTAAGTTCCGATTTATTCACGACTCCGTATTTCGAAACGAGATCGCTATTCTTCTTCAGCAACATCCCTTCGTGTTGCAAAGTGTACACTTTCCAAACGTACTTCCACGATATTTTCGTTTTAATGCGTAACCTTTGTTGCTTTAAAATGAAACAACGTTGAATGGCCGATTTTAAGTCGCGGACAGTCGCCCCTTGTTGTGGAATCTAAGAACGATATTTAAGTTAGATATAAAAGTAATTAAGACGCTTACCACAACGCTGAGGGGGCTCTCGGAATGTCGATGAACGGTAACAGTAATCGACTGGCCTTGGACGACTGCAACTTGAGACAGCACTTCTTCAGTTGTTACGTCCAGAGGTAAATCTTGTAGCAACGAATCGGCCGCGATCAACCGTTTCAAGCTGCTCTGCGTGATTTCCAATAAATCTTCGTGAGATAGAGTCTCGATTTCTTTATCTAAATCGGTCATTTTAAATATATATTTACGAAGGCGAATCCTTATCTACAATCGTTGGGCGTCATAAAATTGAGGTTAGTTTTGAGGCATTCATAGAATTAAATTTTGGTACGTCATATGTGGAACGCATTGCTAATCAATACGCATGTCTTCAGGATATATTGCGGTGACGTAATTTGAATTTAAATGTGATTTATCTCCGAATGATTAATAATTATCATCGAAATGATTAATCTATTTACATTTATGTTCGCAATAATCAATTTCTATTATTACACAATTATTGAATAAATATTGACTGCAAACTAATTAGGGTAATTTAAATTTTAATCTTACCCGCTCTAACATTCACATTCCGTCGTATTTTGAATTACAGCACATACAAAATAAAACGTAGTGAACTTCTTGGCGTTTTCCAGATCCGCATGGTATTGGCGTAACACAAACAAGCGTTTGACAAAGTGCGCAGTCAGTCAATAATTTATCGTTGATTCGTCTGGAAAATCACACATTTCTGTGTGGTCAACTGCGATATCTCCCCACTGTAGTATAATTTTAATGCGGTACCAACAAGAATTGGTACCAATCATACGGGGGCAACGCGAAAAACAAGAAACGCGCTCGCTATTAGAAATGATAATTCAATTCAACCTTCGTATTTAAATGAAATGAAACCAACTGATTAAAAAATGCCAATAGTGGTACCATTTTCATTTCTGGGAGAGCAACGCGAAAAACTGCCGTTTTAAGGAACCATCGCGGTTTAAAAAACCAAGAAGGTAACAAGATCTATCTCTCTCTGCCTACGTACCACCTGCTCAGGTACCAAAGTAGAGGTGACTTAACGCGAACGGGTACCGCTAAGTCAGTCGAAGAATAAAACCACTAGCGTGTCCCGTCGTTTTATTTTTACGGTACCGGAAGCGAAATTAAAATTTTATAATACAGGTACCCTAATTGTATTTGTGAAAAAGTTTAAATATTCCCTACAATAAAGGTGAGTCCACAATACTTTAGTACAACAATAGATGTTTAAGTATTTAAGTGAAAGTGTCCCGACCTTCGACAGCCATCACGTCTAAAAGATAGTTACGCGAAAATAAAGGATGATGCATTTGCGGCAAAGTAAAACTTTGACCTCAATAACAAAAGTTAATTCGATAACGTTTATTTCCCGAGGAAATGATACCAATTACAAACAGATAAACTAGTTAACGACCGGATTCGTACTTCAACTTTACCTGATAAATGCATTAAGTGTGTCATTTTTTTTTGTTATTCTGAATCGTTTCTTAATTAAGTATTTACATTACACTGAAAATTATAATAAACGTTGGTAGATAATTATGTTTTCTTGGGGGGGTTTGGGTGTTCTATTTTTAGAGTCTAATAACGGTTCTGAAGTATTCTTACCAAAAGAAAATTTCGGTGCAACTGTTATTTAATTTACTTTTTCTTGTTCACTTAGCAATAGTGGTTTTAAAAAGGCAGATTGCTGTAAATAATCCATCACTAATATGAACAATATATCATATACTGAATCCAGTTACTCACAAATATGCCCAAAACTTTAGGTTTTTAAAATGAAGTCGCTCATGGCACTCCTCCTCCTTTCAATCATCTGCATATCCGGTGCAATCGCAATGAAAGATATGATGAGGAAATCAATAGTTTACGACAAAAATACTCCGGATGTGTTCTACTGCCCCATACAAAAACCCTCAGGAATGGACAAATTGATAGTGAAGTAAGAGAACGATCAAAATATTTCCATAATCTGATATATTTTGTTATTAGAGCGCGACCGCTTAAAAAATTGTGCGAATACGAAGGTCAACCTTTGCCGGAAGATTACAAGAGCGACTGTTATCAAGACGTCGACGAATCAAATTACGCCTGTAAAGAGAAGTATCGCATTATGGTGAGTTTCCAGTGACACGGAATTATTAACACTGTAAAATTGATGCAATATTTCATGTTTTAATTAAAAATTCGATTCATTCGATGTCTAAAATCGTGTATAATTTTTCAGAAACGCATAAATAAAGCTTTGCTGGAGGAGGAGCTCAGAAAATAACTGAACTTTTACTATTCCTTCACTAACAAATTTTTTCCATTTCACTCACTAACGTTACTTTCATTTTATAAATAAAATACTTATAAATATTAATTATACATAACTTGGTGTTGATGTAAGAAATACGATGTCTTGAATCACTTTTTTCAAATAAAAACTGATTTCGATGTCGTAATTCTTGGGAATAGTTAATTAGTAGTGGTAACACTGTAAATATTTAATCAACAACTTGAAAAATTTAGTTATTGGTAAAATTTTGAGTTTTAGCATTAGCTATTTCTTTTTCTACTTTTCTATTTTATTTTCTGATTCGAAATCGTCCAATGACTGAATACAAAAGGTGGAGAAATCTGAAGGGTAGGTACCACAAATAATCGAAATTAATACTTTAATTTCATGCACGTAATTATTATTTATTATTTATAATATACACTGGACGAATTTTATTTAGATGAGGACGGCACCACCTGGTTCCGAAGAACCGTTCGAAGGAAAAAGATTAGCGCGATTTCTCGACGTCGATAAAGAATATTACGTAGCTGCGATGCAAGAAGCCAAGGCAGAAAAAACCGCACAAAAGAAGAAAGCGGTCAAGGGAAAAAAGCAAAATTAACGTCGAACGATCATGAAGAAAATAATCTCTAATTCTGTGTTACTATTCGATTTTTAATCTGTAAATAACTTTAGTTTTAATAATTAAAAACATCTTTTATTGAATATATTTCGTAAATACACACTTTCCATACAAAAAATGACTGCAAAAACGCAACTTTTTGGTTGTGATAATTCCCCCACAATTCGTTTCCTAATTGACGTACGTCTGAAACGACGGAAAATCATACGTTTATTTCAGGGCGATGCAACATCGCTCAATTTGGCATTCGAACTTGAAACTAATGTACAAATCTATTCGAAATTAAAGCTAATAACAGTTGCGGGATTTCGTCATGACATAAAAAACATCTATAAAAAGAGTAAAAAACATATAAAATGATATATCAACACTTATTATTAAAATCTATACGCTAAGACTTTTTTCGTATATAAAAATTTAACCATCTCAATTTTATTACTAGTGAACACTGAATTTTATTACGTTCAGTTTCCACCCGCTTGCGGGGGGGAAATATTTCGAGGCTGGTTCGTTTTCCAATAGAGCATATACCACTGGAAAATCCAAAATTTCAAAGTTAACTTATATCGGAAAAAAAAGCAATCCAATATCCAGCCTCATGTTGAAATAAAAATTTTCATATGACTCCATCAAGGTTCTCAATATGAAATAATTCTTTGGACCCTTCACAGTGGCATCCCTCTAAACGACTCGATCATCTCTTCGTTTCATTCGTTGATCTTAATCTCAATATTATCACCCACAGTACTGACTACCATGCTTTTCGAGTTCGTCCGCTCCAGCGAACCGTGCTTCTTCTTCCTCTTAGCTTTGATCTCGTTGCTTAAATTCGTGCTTTGCGTCCGATTACCCAAACTGGAACACCTGCTGCTCAGACTGTTTTGACTTTCGTTCAATTTGTTGCACCTCGCCAGATTCCTATCCATCGGAATAACGTCGCTTGGCGACGTCTCCGCGTAGCCGCTGTTCCCGTTGTGGTTCTCCGAACTGTGACTTGATTTTGAGCTGCAATATAAAGTTGGTACCGTTGGAGTTCGGTGAGGATTCGGTACTAACCTGTGACCATATTTGTGCGGTTGCATATTGTGCTCTGGAGTTTTCGCGTAAGCAGATGAACCGGGCGCCGCGCCGCTGTGTTTCCACACTTTGAGCCTGTGCGACAATTCGGAAAAGTTGGGCCTCCTGATGGCTAATTCCGCCCAGCATTCCACCATCAGCGAGTAACAGTAACTGGGACAAGCTTCCGGACAGGGTAACAGTTTCCTGGATCGAATCATGTTGATCACCTCCTGATTATTAAAACCGTAGTAAGGTTGCAATCCGTAACTGTAGATCTCCCACAGAACGACGCCGTACGACCAAACGTCGCTTTCGGTCGTGAATTTTCCGTACAGAATCGATTCGGGGGGCATCCATCTGACCGGCAGGAGGGACTTGGATTGGACGCGATAGTAGTCGCAGCTGTACATGTCGCGACTGAGCCCGAAGTCGCTGATTTTAACCACCAAGTCCTTCGAAACCAAACAATTCCTGGCGGCCAAGTCCCGATGGACGTAATGATTTTCCGACAGGTACTCCATGCCTTGAGCGATCTGGATGGCGATGTGCAGAAACTGGTTCTGCGTCAGGCACTTGCCTTCATTCGGGGAATTGGTGATCAAGAATTCGTGAAGATCACCCTAAACGAGATCGAATATTTTTACCTCAATTTTCCAACTATTATCGAACTTACTTCGGACATATACTCGAACAACATACAAATAGGATCCTGTTTCAGGACGACGCCTAACAAACAGATGATGTTCGGATGTTTCAGCTCGCTGATCAGCTCAATTTCTCTTTGGAAATCGGCTTGGGTTTTCGCACTCGCGTTTTCTTTGAGCGATTTCACGGCCACGAATGTCCGTTGACCGTTTTTCATTTTCAATTCGCCCTTGTAAACTTTTCCTATAATCATAAGTGTCGAATTTAAATCGAAACGCGAATTAATCGAATCAGTTACCGAAAGCTCCCTCGCCCAGTTCCTCCATAAATAGAACTTCTTTGTACGTAAATTGAGGAACGATCGTCACGGAACCTTTGTTCGGATGGTGGTTGCGTTGGGGCGGAATGTTTGGCGGCAGCAGTCTGTTCATTTCTATGGGCGCGGCGTTTGTTGGACTGTGATTGCCGTAGATGTTCTTATCGGCTGTTGGAGTGTTCATCTGTAAATATAAAAAAAAATGAATGAATTAAGCTGCTCGAGTGGTATTTGATGGGATTATGTAAAGAGTGCATCAAGTTTAATGATGTATGTTGATGTATATTTTGACGTTTGTCGATACAAACAAATATTCACTTCTGTGACAGATATTATATAATGTTCAAAATTATATCGTTATTTCTGTGTTCTTTAGTTCAATCGACCCGCCGAAACCACAAAACAATTTATCTATGCGCGGTTGGTTGTGCATTATCAAACAGTTAATTAATTATACATACGTTATGTAAATTCCTTGCGAACTTCTTTTTGCCCCTACAGCAAAAGAAAGCAATCAAGAAACTGATGACCAAAGAAACGATGGCAAACGTAACGAAAACGTACATCCCAACGATGTAAACTGCAAATACATACAAATATAACGTTGATGATTCGAAACGTCACAAATACGTACCGCATTTTGAAATACCGCAAACCTCTCTCTCGTTTTGATCGATGTAACAAAACGGTTCGTTTTCAACACTTCCCGGATTCCTGTTTGTTTGAACAGATAAATCGACAAGAATAACTACACAGAAAATTGAACTTTCAGTTAGTACCTGCAGTAATTGTGACCAGTCAATTCCGGATTATCCGATAAACCGATGTGAAGTTGATGAGACCACTTCAAACATTTTTGCCCGGTGATGGTAACATCTTGGGTGCCTCTATACAAGTGACCTTGGTCCCAATAACAAGTGTCATCTGAAAGTCGAACAGTGATTTATATCGTTCACAGTTTTACTCATCACAATACCTTTATCTGAATTTTGTAGTTCGACGCCCAAGGATAAGCAATTCCGGACGCTCCCGGAAATCTCGTCTGGTAACAATTCGCACTCCTCCAATTGGGGAATTTGACCTGTTATATTAGACACAATGACGAAATTCTCATTAATATACGAATTACCGATAATTGGATGTCTTTTCGCGATGGCGTACTCCTTTACGCACAGCTCCGTTTCCAAGAGTAGACAATCGTTTTTGCACATCCTCCTGAGGTATTTGGTGAACGTGTTACGCATCGTCGAAAACCTTTCTTTCGTTAAATACTCCTCCCCCTTCGCTATTATTTCCTTTTGAAACTTATTAACCTGCTTTGGTGCTATGCACGTCGGGAACGCGGAATAACACATACTGGGATGAACGAATTTTTCGCAACTCGATGAGATATCGCTGAAAATGAAGCGATTTAATATGGAATTCGTTTTGTAATCCAATCTTTTACTTAGACTGTGATATGACCAAGAAAGCGTTGTTCAGTTTGTCCTCGATGTCCTTCTGGGTGTACGGTGGTTGCACGAACACGTACTTGCCGTGCAGAAGGTCCTTGCAACGTTCGCCTCTGTATATTTGGCAGAAAGGTTCGCTCGTATTGATCGGTTGCATCAATAACGGTTTACCGTCTGGTGATAAATCGAACTCTAAACGATTAGTGTGCTTTGGGTTAACTGCGAACGGATCGAACTCGGTTGAGAGTAGGTCACTTTCGAGCTTTGGCTGAACGAGGGATGGAGGCGGTGTTGTTAATTCCCCGAAGAAACCGCTTCTGCAACGAGTAGACTAAATATTAACAATAATAAATCATTCATGATAATAAAATAAATTTCAACATGAATCTTAATTTTTGTGAAACTTTAAATTTAATTTAATTTAAACGATTGCATGGAATGCGAACTTTACACAGCAAATTCATTAGGTGTTTTATTTATATAAAACGTCAAATAAACAGGAACCTTGTGCCAAGTTTTGGAAATTTTGTTTTGAACGCTGGTATCAGACACAAACACAAATATTGTGGGAAATTAAGTTCACCTTGATGGCCGCTCCGGATTGGAATCACTTTGACTAACGGAGACACGTGCATCTGAAATCGAAATATTTCGTCAATATTCTTATCAATCAAATTTGAACCTTATTTGCAACCGTTATGAGTGAGATTTATAATGAAAAAATGAAGCATATATAATAAATAAATACAAAAAAAGAGCAATATGAAAAAAAAGGCAACGACACGCGGTGTTCCCAAGCGGTCACCCATCCAAGTACTAACCGCGCCCGACGATGCTTGGCTTCACTGATCAGACGAGAAGTGGCACTTTCATCGTGGTATGGTCGTTGCCTCTTGCTTAATAAATAACTACGAACATAACTGAACAAATAGCTTTATTAATTAAAAATCTCACTCTACTTTTACATTTGTATTCAAAATCAACCGCGCTACTGGCTTAATACTGTGCATTAAGTTTTGGAATAACTTTTCTTAATTTATTAGAAAAAGACATTTCATCGAGAACCATCAAGCTCACCCTTGAACGAAACAGCAACGACCTCCAAGAAGGCCTGGGCGCAAATGCGATCGATGCCGTTCGTAGCCAAACATGCATAGTCACCCTTATCGAAATACTCCACATCTTCGATCTTCAACACGGATCGCCACACGTTTTTGATCTGTACAACGTTCGGTTAAAGAAACTTAACGATTCTTTTTGATACGTCACCTTCGTCACGCTTTTACTTTTCCGTTTTATCTTGTCTTTGACTTTCCAGTCGATCGGTACCATGTGATGGAACCACGTGAACGTGACGTTGCTGGAAGTGTCGAGATTTTCGAGTTCGCACACGAATCGCACCTTCTTGCCGGGATCGAGCGTTGCGTTTTTCATTTTTTCCGTCGCGAGCCGCAGGGTGCCGTTCGCGGAGATCATGTTCTCACATTCTTCGGTTTCTTCTTCGTAATCATCGTCACCATCCGCCGTCACGGGTGACGCTGCAAATGAAACAGATTGTATTAGGTAACTGAACTCGGAGCGGCTCGGTTACAACTGTTTTTATATTTTCATTTAATGAAGAATTTCAAGCAGAACCCGTGGCATTTTGACTTTATTGTTGCATGTCATTTCAATATCTACAGAAATAGTCCATTTCTCTCAAGGATGGTCACACTGATACGGAGCAGCATAGATCAGTGGATATATTTGATCTACTGTGTTCATCGTCAAAAGGTCTACAAAGATGGCAACTACTTCGGTGTTCGACGCCATTGTACATCTTGATATGGAAATGGACTATTCTATGCAACGTTAAAATATCTACCAAAAATGGCAACTACTTGGATATGCGAAGATGATCAACTTTTATTGCGTCCATTATTGAACAAATATCGACTTAAATTAATTTATTAGTTCGAAATGAATGATGAACAATTTCGAATTTTTTGATGTTTCTTTGACAGAATATAATCACACACAGAATTATACAATAAATAAGCAATTTGAGAATATTATTGTTAACATCTAAAACCCCCTCAACACTATCTATTTCAAACATTATTCCGTCTGGGATGTTGATAGGAAAAATCTTGCGAAACTAAAGTCGATTGCATATCGCGTTACAACCGATTTCTGAATGCTACAACGAAAAATCGGCGATCGTCCACTTTCGCACACGGCGCGCCGATTAAATTTACGTAAAACGATCGTAAATAAAACCGAATCCATTGGAAAACTCATCGACGCCCACGCCGATCGGGGTGTTACAATTAAATAAATAGACATCGATTGCGCGTTTCGCGGATTTATTATCGGAAAATCGGACGGGCGCGCTCGCCAAACTTACCGAGATTTCTTACGCTCAATGAAAATTTTAATCTGAAAATAGGTGCCGTATTTATAGATCGCGAAGATTAATAAACATTTGACTACCGAACCAGTGAAATTTCGTACGAATTTCGTGAGTCCGACGTGAACCTGTCCAATTAACAAACGCGACCCGCGAGGTGGGTGCTGCGACGGAACTTTCGGCGTGCGATGATTCGGAAGATCGCGAACGTGTGGAAATGTGCAAGTGGTTGTGCGAAAATGTGGCGATGACGTCGATCACCGGACGGGGTCGGAAGTGAAAAATGTCTTCCAGGTCGACTTCCATGAACATGTTGCGAACGAGAAGACGGGACAACAACGTGAAACCGAATCGGAGGTAAAACTCCTCGACGTCCATCTCATCAATTGGTAGAAATACGAAAAAATATAAAGTCTTCATTAAAAACCAAATGGGATAAATATTTTGGTTATCTAAGGATTTTAATTCAAACGAAGTGACTTCAAAACGGAAAACCAGTAAAATTTTCGTTAATAAACATAGAAATAAATATTGAAATTTTCAGGTTCTCTGGATTATTTTCGAATGATTCTCGGGGAAGTAAATATTTACTTTAGATTTATTTCTCTTAATCATCTTTCCAACATAATATGAATTGGTATTCAGCGTCTTAATGGGTTATCCAAATTTTCGTGCCTTAATGTCACGCTTCTATTTTTAGTTTGTTTTCAGTTTTATTGTCTTTCCAATTTGCGGTAATGCCTAATCCCGTTTGTTGTGACTTTCAGGATCCCTAAATCCTCTAAGATTTGTCAGAATGTTTATTTAGATGTCACGGTTTCATTTAACTTCTTCGCCAATTTCATACTCCTTATAGGGTAACCGTCCATTGGAAACATTTTAGATTCCAAATAGCTAAAAATAAACGAAGAATTAACAAATCCTTGTTCCCTTTCTTGTTTACTGTTCGATGTCGTTGTTGAACTGTGCGAATTGATTCATTTTCAGGAATTCGACTATTGCTTTCAGTTGTTGATGATGTAGACTCAGTCACTTATCTATGCTCTTTTCTTGTACAGATTCCTCTATGTAATAATTTGTTCAAAGATCTATGATTGCAATAATGGCGAATTGAACTACTTTGGTTAGAAGTAGATCTAATGACAGTTTCTCTTTAGTTCTTGTAGGTCATTCGGGTACTTAATATGTGATATAAGATAAACGAATTAACTGTCTTATTTTTCGATGTTCGTTTACGAAATCTATGAGTGCTTCACTTGTGAGGTTAACAGTCATGATCTCATGTGACAAATACTCCAGATTGTACTTTCACAGAAAGTGAATGGTGATTTCATACTTCAAACGATGCGCTTGATGAAAAGTGATAAATATGACTTTAAAAGAGACGTTGCCGGGTCTACCTTGCAATTAGTTACTTGGATGATAATCCTCATTTGTGGAACGAACTAACGTTTAAGCAGTACTTCAAATATATGAAGCTTTACCTCCACATTGTGAAACCGACCCAAAGAAGGAACTTAGTAGTACATTAGTAACCTACTAAACCCATAACTGTTAATAAGGCTGCATGTCTCTAGCCCCTTTCACTTAGTGCTTTCTTGAGATTCATGACTTATAATTACTTTCTGGGTAAGGAAAAAAATGTTTACTTTTCGTGGTCAACTACTTTAAAATCTGCCGTAGGTTTCCTTCGATGAGAATATGGTGTTATTGTTGTTCCTTGATTTCCCACTGGTCCATACGACCGCCCACGTCAAATGCAATAATCTAAGCCGAATCACGAACTTAGGATTAATAACAATAAACAGCTTCAATAATGTTCATTAAGGAGCGTCGGGGGAATATTCCATATTTCATGCTTAACTAAACAATCGCGTAACGGCGTCCGTCCGAACGAGGGGGTAAACATCCGGGGGGTGGCGCAAAATAAACCGGCCTTTGTCCCTCTCGACGGAAAACGAAGGGGGATGTTAAATTTACCAATACCGATAACGCGTCAACGGCTGCAATTATCTTCCCGGTCGTTAGACGGAAAAAGCGTCCTTTATTAACGCGACGTTCCATCGTCGCATTGTCGCACATATCCAAATTTAGCTTGCTTAACAGTCGCTTCTTCGTCGGCACACAATGGCGCAGGAAATAGCGGTCCCGGTTCGTAAACAGGTAAACGGACGTGGAATTCGACGCGTCCCAGCTTCCGTTTCGACTAATTATTTCTTGCACCCCGCGTCGGGCGACGCGGAGATAATTGAACGGGCCCCGGGGATCGCTTGGGGGGAAACGCCACCGTGACGGATCGAAATCTCTGTTGCGAATATTTGATTATAAACGATGATCCGTCTAGTGGTTTGCTTCCAACTATTGGAGTTGTTTTTGTCTCTGAACTAGACTTTCAGTCGGACACAGAAATTGGAAACTGCGAATCTGCTTTGTCCATATTTTGTTTTTGGTTTATCCAAGTTTTGGCATCCATACTTAAACATCTAACCAATGACACCCCTTCCTACCTTCACTCATCTTGTGATTCCCCCTCCCTTCGTCCATCTTTTCTGATAATCATCATCCATTCTGTCTCAATCAAACACCATTACTACTGTTTTACTGATATGCATCCGCCTACCAGATTCATTCACCCTTGTCAACGCTCGTTGTAGCTCATCTTCGCTCGACGTCATTAAAACTGCATCATCAGCATTTAGCAAATTCCTGCCATGAAGATGTTAAAACGCTTTCTTAAGCGTTGTCATACACAAGGAAATCAATTTTACTTCGGGATTCACCCCTTGACCATGTAAGCATATACTGCTTTACTCCTTTAATCCTTCTTTATTCATCATCAGACAGAGCACTAATGAAGAAACCCGTTCCCGCCTACGTAAATGTTATCTGAAGAAACTTCGGTCGTATAATAAATGTTTGCTCCTCGTGTGCAGCTGTTCGACGGACAAATATTTCGATCTAACATATAAATAACATAGTGCAACGATGCGTAACCACCGATAATTAGCGCCATCTATCGGGCGTCGAACTTGCCCGAGAGTGGGGATAAGAAGTGCGCGCCTGCGCGTCTGTCGCACTCCCCTTGCTGCCCTCCGCAACGGCCGTAATGGGGCGCGGAACGGAAACGAAGGCACGCTTTTACGGGCGGCCCGTACTCGAAATAGCGCGTTAAAATTTAATTCGTTGACCGCGACACGTTTCCTGCTCCCGCCAGAACGAAAACGAGCAAATAATTCGTTTTGATGTTCCCCCATAGTCGCGGCCGAGTATTTATACACGTCGCGGCACCGTTCGCGGTCGGCCGTTTTCCCGAAAACTGGGTCAGAAAAACCGTGTCATTGCCGTTTCGAAGGAACGGTCACAATCCTTATAAAAGCTTTATCTGCTTAAAACGTCCGGACATGGATGGAGTTGATGGCTCCCGGTGGAGCGCTCCGTTTTTTTTGCGATAAACGGTCGTTGGTCGTCCGGTTTTCCAGGGCAGGTCATTGGATTCGGGCCAGAACTGATGATGGATGAATCGTCGCGAACGTATCCGTTCAATTGGGCGATATTAGTGACGTTTGCACGTCCGTTCTGTGGACGAAAATGACAGGTCGTGGGCGGGGTAGATATAATCCAACCATTAGGTTAATCGAATCGAATTTACTGGAGACGCTTGACGATACATAACGAGGCAACATCTGAAAGTGGATTATTAGCAACTCGTTGGAGATACGAAATATTCGGAATAAAAAAGCACATGACACCAATCCTTGCTTTAATATTTCAATTTGTTGAAAAAACTTAGTGAAGCAAAATTATGAATCGAAAATGAATACACAATTACAAAATTTGAATGAAATTAATGTATTTACTTTAGTGATGGAAAATATTGAATAAGAAAATGTTTCCATAAGTGGAATTGGCGGTAAAACTCCTTTCAGAAACAATAAAGTAGTAAACTGCGAGTTTAAATGGTACTCATAAAATATCTTTCTTGCAAATTCGTTTACTGCAAGTTTACTGCGCAATTCGCCTATTTATAAAATTGCAGAGTTAAACGCGAAACTAATTGGGCAATAAGCTTCTTTATCACCATTCGTATGGATTTCGCCTTTGAATCCATTTTTTTTCAACGTTACGATATGTTTGTTATTGATAAGTTGTAAAAACAAGTAAAGATGACTGCGATGACTATACCAAGAAAATGTTCGTTCCGCTCATTGCAATGTCCATTAAAATTAGAAAGTGCAGTAGACGCTCCTAAAATGAAATGTTTACACTTTTCGTTCGCTGCTTCACTGCACCACCAAGATTTCGGCAAGCCTGCCGCCGATTTAGCCGGCTGCGTATTTTCAACGATTTACTAGCTAAGCCCTAACCCTCAGGCTCTAAGCTCACTCGAATATTAAACGTTCTTTATCCACGAATCCTCTTGAGGTTAAAAAAAATGACAGGATTGTCAAAATTTGACTTCGAGACATTTGAACTACAAGAGTTAGATCTATTTGAATCCAACAGGCCTACACCCAACGAAACAGGTTTCTCAGAGGTCATTCCATATTCAGTATTAAGTTTATCTTCTTCTTTTTGCAAACGTGTGGTTTGGAATCATAACCTTCATTTGCAACTACCACGGCCACCTTACAGAATTTTTCGTAAATATCAACTTTTGCTCAAAAGATTTGAATAACTGTTTTATATCTGTATTTATAGCAATAGGATTTAGTGTCGGCGTCATACGAAAAGTGCAAGTTTCACTTGCGCAATCTACTTGGCTACG